>OY728161.1:1198389409-1203389409 GCA_963277665.1 Viscum album | reverse complement strand
AACTTTTTCCAAATGATAAAAGATAACCCACACTATATCTTTTCCATTAAGATATCTAGGAAAACCAGTCACGATGTCCATCGAAACATCATTCCATTTCCACTTGGGAATACATAATTACTATAGAAGCCTTTTCTGTCATTTATATTCCATCTTTTCCTATGAATAGGTGGAACACCTTTTGATTAACCTGGAGAAATCATGTTTTATATGATGATCCAATACTAGAGTCATAGATCTCGATATATTTTGTTGTTATTAGGGTAAATTTACCAGGTTGAGGCATGTAATTCCAAAATCAGATCCTCCCTGATGTCTGCTAGGATCCATGAACCACCATGGGACAATAATTTTTGATCCCATTCTATGATCAAACTAGACGATGTATCATCATATGAGACACATTCCCTTTGGACAATAACTTATGGATAAGATAGATTTCTCATTTTCACCTATTCTAGAAGAGTAGATGTCTCTTCTAAGGATGATGTGATATTGTTACCATGTTTCTCTAGATCCTCGACAAGAATATCTATTAATATGGCCATATGATTATATTCTCCATTTAATTTATGTAATTCAGGTGTCTGAGTCTTTAAAATAAGACCATCATCGACAAAATTGCATTTACCAGATGTTTTGGAAATCTACCAATCAAAAAATTATAGGTACTCAACCCACATGCGCTATTAGAGATTAAGATCCACTATATGAAGATTTAGTTGATACATATGTGATCAGTGTATATCACAGAACACTCTCCAAGAAGGTATTGTCTCCATCATTTTCTTGCATGAACTATAGCATCATGATGTATGTTGTGGATCAGGTAATTCCACACATGAGGCCTAAAATAATGACACATGTACATGAAAACTCACTCATCCAACATTAGAACATCTCCATGGTATATACGTGATGTGTCATAATATAAATTATATCATTTTTCTATCTGTAGTTGAATCAGTATTTTTGTTGATGTCGAATAGAAAATCCACTCTTGAAAGACTGCTTCAAAATCTTATGTCCACAAGAACTTCAAACCCTCAGTTTTCAACCCATTTGTGGATATATAAGGCCTATGAAAACATGGATAAGGAAAAATTAATTTTTTTTAAATCCCCATGAAACAATGAATGTCAATGAATTTATTTAGATTCTCTTGGGAAATTATAACTCTCACTTTCTCTGGGTCTATTGAAATTCTTGAATTTAAGATGATGAGACCCATGAAAATGACTTTATCATTCCAGAAGTGGAATTGACTAATCTTATCATAGAGCTGATACTCTATTAGTGTATTCAGAAAAATATCAATATGGGTTGCTTGGTTGTGTTTGGATCATGAATACATCAATATTATTTAATTGAAGACAACCAAAAAAGAAGTTAGATACGGGTTGAAGACACTATTCATGAGATATATAAAGAATGAATGTGTGGTCATGAGTCCAATAAACATGACCAATTACTCATATATACCACACATACTCTTGAAAACCATGTAAAACAAGTTTGAATCCTTACCACACAGCTGATGATATCCCGACCTTATATCTCTCTTTGCAAACACCTTCTTACCTCTTATATTATCAAACCTGTCATCAATTCATAGAAGTGGATACCGATCCTTTATTGTGAGATGGTTCAAACATCAGTAATCCACGCAGAGCTTAAGGATACCATTTACCTTCAAGGAAAAAGGAAATGTGAACCCCCAATATGATGTGTTGGGTAGTATAAAACCATTAGTCTCCCAATCCTCCAATTGTATCTTGAGCTCCAGAATCTCCTTCGGTTCCATCCTATGAGGAGGAATGGTCACTAGTGATGCATCTATACTAGATCAACAATAAAATCTACATGTCTCACCATATATTGACTAGAAAAGTCATCAAGAATGATTTCCCGAATATTCTACACTAAATATGGATAAACATACAGTCCTAACCCCTTATTAACATGGAAAAGTATATAAATATAAGCTATCACACTACCCAACCTCTACTGATAAAGTACTACTTCTGTCACACTAACACCCCATTCTCGCTTATGCATAGGCCTAACACCCTCTAGTGATGTAAACATCACCCTCTGATGATATTATTCCATATGGAACTGATAGAGACCCAACCAATCCATCATGATGACCACATCAAACCCCATCATGTTGAGAATGAAAAAATTCCATATTAAAAGGTAACCACCTATATCAAGAGGAGAGACCCTACAATAGTGTTTTCCCTCTAACCAGATATCAAACATGGTGTCTCGCATCATAACACCACATTAGTTTTTGACTGTGAGGCCTGTAATTTTAGTTATTACATCATATATAAACAATTGATATTCACCTATTTCAATAAAATAATAAAGAAGAGGCTAATAAAGTAATACCTCATAATTTATATGTTTTACTACTCTACTCCTCAGGCATAGGATGGTCTACTAATAACTAGAATTAACTATAGTCCAGAGTCACTATCTGACTACCATGAAAAATACCGATATACCGATGTTGAGAATCATAAGTTTTAATTATTATACCTCAACCACCAACTACGCCTGATCGGTCAGTGGCATTCCAGCTTTATGTTTGATGTTCTCCTAATGGTCTATCTCCTGATCAAGGATTATGTGAAGATACCCACTCACTAGTAGATAGAGTTAAAGTACTAAAAGACAACCAGATATTCTCCATCCTATCATACCCTATACACTCAATTATATCATGTGATAGATTAGTGTTTTTTTGTCATGTATTCTTACATTGGTGATTGAAAATAAAACTATTTTCATGATGAGGCTGAGTATTTCTACCTCCGCGAGTAGCCTCAAAATTACTCTTTCACCCAGAAGATAAATCACATATAGCTCTAGCTAATGAACCACCCTTCACCCCACCTTAAAATTTCCTCATGTTCCTCTCTATAATAAGGTATTTCTTAAAAAAATTATAAGTGGTCATCAATCGGAATAAATTAACCTACGATAGGATGTTGTAAACTAGCCCTTCTTCGAATTGAATAGAAATCATAATATCAACTCCGTCTAAAGAAGGAAATAACTATTGTAGCTCTATGAAATGATAAGAATACTTTATTAAGTCCATGATCCCATATTTTATGTTCATGAATTATTTTTCTATATTATCTCTCAAAGTTTGAGGTAAAATTATTCATATAAGATCACTAGGAAATCCACCCAGAACATACATCTACGGTGAGCTACCTGGGTAATAATTTCCCACCATATTTTGGCTAAGTCACATATCATATAAACATAAGGCTTATCCCACTTCTAGTGTTGTTTCTTATTATGCTCTAATACAGAAATGATTATTTCATCAATGAATCCACAACATGAGGGCCTACATTCACAAAAAAGGTGATTGGAAGCTGGTTTTGAAATCGTTAAGTCAACTATTCCATACTTAGGGAAGGATGAACTATACATTGAATATTATAAATCATATGCTTAAAAACATCTCAAAACTTCGGATTAGTGCGTATATCTAAAATAGGAATATGTTCCATTGGTGGAACTACCTAAGGAAACATTAACGGCTCAGGGATTAAAACCTCAAGAACATTGTTTTCACCACATTTCGGCCATACAAATAGATGAATTCATGATGGAATGATACTATAATTCCAAACATACACCTCATAATATATTTAATCAGTTGAAAATTTTACATTCAAGAAATTAGGACAGGAGTAAAGACTTCCTATAAAAACCACTATGCCATTTCTACCTACCTTATAAGCAATATCTAGATGGTATAAGAGACCATAACAGGCCATAAAAACCTAATAGATACCCCACTACCCACTAATAAGTCTTTTTTTGGGTCTAAAAATTTATCTCACATGTATAGGATAACCAGCTTAACATTATATGTAATATTCATATGGAATTTTTTCTTACTAAATTATATGATTCACTTTAAAATGGTAGAATTATATGGTATACCACTTTCACTCAATATGGGAACGTAATCCTTATGAACTAAAATATAAAATCCATCCAACACACACTACAACACATTCCAACCCATGCAACAAATTGTCAATGTATTTGTGTTCCATAATTGAATGATTAAGGTGTCTCCTTTAACATATTCAAGAAAACATTTTCAGGTTAATGAAAAAATTTATGTATATTTATTTTTCTAAAACCTATAAGAGGTTTCATTATAATTCAATACATATTCAAGGTAATATCAATATAAAATAGGAAATTGCACGCTGAAAATAAATGTGACATGAAAACATTCATGGAATACAAATCTATGTGTGCTTAATAATTAGGGATGAAACAATGCTCATTGACCTCATATCATCAGTACAATGTTGATATAAATCCTCTATAAGAACAATAATAATAAACACAATAAAATTAGTGCACCACCAAATTATTACATGGAATCAAAAGTAATTGGAAAAAGATGAAAACACATTATAATTCATGAAAATAGGTCTTTACACTATGCAGGAGCACGGAATACCAAATCAGGGCTTATATCCAAGTTACAATTGTTCCAAATATATAATATATTGTCTAAAAATATTATATAAAGAATTATAACTCTTTTAATAACACTTTGTAACATCCTGACCTAGGGTCTACTTAAACTCGTACCCCGAGATGGTGGGTCATATATCCTCTAGTCCACCACCTCGTATGCCAGAGGTTTTTGATTAGCAGTGAGGGTTTGAATATAGTATAGTGGGAGACTAAGCCCTTATAACATAGTTCCATATTGTATACAATAGATACAATTTAATAGTTGACATATAATATAAATATATAGAATCAATAAATGGTGTAAGCAAAAATAGGTAACTGAACAACTAATAACAAGATCAAAATCCTTTAAGGTAGTGTCTGGTTCATGGATGGATGGCTTGCTAAAATAAAAAGTGAACATAAAAATAAAATAATTATACAATAGTACAAAAAGTAATAAAGCCAAAATATTATCTATAAGAATCATGAGCTAAAGCTCAATCCTCTATTCTTAAGCTCCTTCTATAAGAAACAACATATCAACAACCTATAGAAGGTATATTTTTATTATCCATACCTGCAAACAAATAATATTCTAATGTACCTAGTGTAGCCAGTGTAGGGTGTGAGATAAAATCTTAGTAGAAAAACACAAATGGTTTCTATCTGTAATCTAATAAATGACTGTAAATAAATAACGTGAACGAAATATAAGAATTATAAATTAATACTGAATAATTAAATAACCAAACATGTCATGTTCTTAATGGACACCTCAAAACTCAACAAGCTTTAGCTAATTTCTATATGGAATTCTAAACAATCACTGTATATATAACAATATATATAATATTGTATAATTATATATATATCATAAAAACATATAAACCAAATATTTGCTGATGTAATTGCCCATAAAACTGGAATTCTAGTGCTAGTTGGATCACGTCATAACTAAGACATCCGTGAACAGTATAATGGGCCTATATTCTCAATCCAATGAGTAGATTACCAACATCCTAATATGATTGTGAGACATCAAGCATGACACTACTGATGGTGAGTGATCCATCATGTCATCTCACTAAAAAAAGGACATTTTAGATAAATCCATCTGACCTAACTATGAAAATGTTTTGATACATCATGATCATCACCCAATGTAGGGGATTGTGATACCATCATGCTAAACTGGTCCCTTACCATCATACCATAACCTGTGAAAATGTGTATCATAATAATAATTAGTAAGGGGCATTACCTCCCATGAATCTTTTTTATCTACCCCATATATATTAACATTTCCAAATCACATTAATAATATAATAATTGAGTAATTACATCTCATGTGCCTTATTTATCAAGACTCTATATTTATATAAGTTATAACAGTTCAATTAAGGAGATTGAAAATGAATAAACCATAGGCTTTCCTTTTCACCCTTTAATTATTTAATTTTACGCAAATAATTTCATTTCAGGAAAAGTGAACCATCATTCCTAACCCATCCCACTTGATTAAATCCATTTAATTCATTTAACAATGTATGATTATCATGCTTTAGAAATTTCATTTAATTCAAAATATTCAATTTATCTAAACACAAAAATTTAATTATTAGGCTCAATGAGTTACATATGAGGTTACATGGGAAACAATTAAGTTTACTATATTGGATATTCCCATTAAAGATGTAAAAACACCTAAAAGGTCCCTTGGGTTCATTTTATTACTCATTTATCATGATAAGATTCATTTAAAATCTATTTCAAAAGTTAAAAGGGTGTTCTGATATTGTAATTAAAATTTTCATATTGGAAAATTTCACATGTCTCGCCCAATGGGTGATCATATAATGTTCAACAATTATTTGAACTATGAAGCTTGGGTCAATAGGTGCATAATAATATAAAATGATAAATTTGATATAACTAAATCAATAAAATGTAGATGCTCATAAAAATCCGATGTGTGTCACAATGTCATAATTTTTAACCATCCAAACAAAAATGGAAAATAATGTGACAACACACCTCAAGTTCGTAGATGAATCATCAATTAATATCAGCCTTATATTTAAACAATATTTAAAAATATTTAATAAATGGTTCAATTCCCTAAATTTATAGAAAATGTTCTGGAACCTAAATACTGTAATGGATTTGAAATAAAACTGAAATATTAATGTATAAACAATAGGAACATAGAAATACAAATCAAATGATTCAAACGGATCAAGGAATTCAAATCAGATGAACGAGTTTCTTCAAATCCATGATTTGGAGATTATGGAGGCCATGGGAGAATAAATAAATTATTGACCGTTTGAGTAAGAAGAAGAAAAAGGAAAAAAATATTAAAATGTAAAATTATTGAAAAATGGTCTTTCACCCAAAATATTTGTCGAACATTGGTTGGCCACAGAGTTTGGCCGAACTATATACATACCATTCTAATTTTACAACTACATAGGGGATCCTAGAATGGTTAGACACATGGTTTGGCTAACCATGCACAAAATGTGAAAAAATGGATCTATCCCAATCCTCGAACTGATTGTATGGTCATTCTCCTAGGGATGCATGGTTAAAGAAAAATCATCTTGTCGAGTTCCTTCTTCCCATTTCAAGGCACAAAGATCCATGTGTCATCATGTAACATCCCAAGTATCATTTTTATCAAAATGATTCATATGTAAATATGATTTCATTACACAATGTTTCCTACCCTCTCAATATAGAGAAATTTCCAAGTGATATTTGTTATCTCAAATCCCTCAAGATCATCATTTTAGTGATTCTTCATCTTGTCATTTGCGATGTATCTATTCGGTTAAGTGTTTTTTTGTATCCTCAATCTATCTCTCTTACCCTCCACGTATTTTAATGGATAATATTGGGATTTGGGGTTGTAAACTATTTTTTAATCTTGTTTGATATATGTGTCTCTAGTTCTCTTTTCCTTTGTTTTTTGGATATTATTATAGTAGATGTTTTTATTCCATTATAAATTTAGTTTGTTTAGTTTATGATTCTCCAATTCAATAAACATTTAAATTATTATGGTTCAGAATTTATCTCAAAAGGATAGGGAGAACCTCAATTTTATGTGAATTGGAATTTAAATTTACATGAAAAGTATTTTGGGAACCCCCCCTAAATTCAAAAGGAATTGAAGAATGGGGAATTTTCTAAAATTGAATAAAATTATGAAATCGTTTTTGAATTGATTTAAGAAAAAATCTATATATTTAAATGATAAAAAAGATTGGTTTTTGTATGAAAATCTATGAAATGATGAAACCCCACAATTTGGGTTTTTGGAATGAAATTGATGTGTTGAAACTGAAATGGGGAAACAATATTTCAAACTGATTTGAAATAATTTTTCCAATGTTGTATTATTGACTGAGCACATGAGAGCCTGGGTAGTTAGTCGGTTATTTTATATAATCATTATATGATTGTAATTCAATGGAAATAGTTTGACTATTAAAACACAAGTTAAAATATACCATGGAATATCTTATCCCTGATGGGATGTTGATGGGCCATATTCATCATGAGCCTGAGGGACCTATGTATTATTAGTTTTCATGATCACAAACGTGAGATGTATTAAGATCCCATAACTAGAAACTATAATACCATAGGAATGGTGAACATGTTAGTTGTTGTGAATATTTTGATATATATTTCACTAATAAAATTTTTACTCCTAACTAATTATTTATGTAAAATATATAATATAAAAATTTCATTCATGCCATGTTTGATGTGTTTTCTAGTATTTTAATTGAAATGAATTTTTGATCTTATATATGAAAATGTATTACCATCCCTATTTTGATTAAAAATTTAAATAATGACTTGGTTTATTATTATTATTATGGAATCTTCTTATGGAACACTTGGTGAGACTATAGTGGGATTTCTATCTCACCCCTTACCTTTTCGTCAGGGTGCTTATATATTTTCTTCTATGAGATTCATATAAAGGGAAAGAGTTTCTCGGAGGAGGTGGTTGTTCCTGATCCCTTAGGGGAGGGAGTGATGTGACCTTCATGATGTGGGGTTTTTCCTGTTATACATCTGACACTTTGGTTATGTACTATTTGAATTTTTGGTATAACTATTTTGTTTCTATTATTTTCTCCCTTTGGAGTTATTTTAGCATACTGAAATTTTTCATTATCTTGTAATATTATTTGTGGAAAATTCATTAAAATATTTTTATTGAATGATTCCAAGTGATAGACCCCAACCAATGGAAATTAGGAATTCACTTTGGGATATGTTTAGATCTGAATAGTTATTAGGGTGCCAAGATATATGGGTTGTTTCTTGACATAGTTGCCCGAGAATTTTATCACTTCTTGTCCAATTGGGATGTATAACCAACTTTAACACAATCATGACCATCCTAAATGGGAAGAATAATAGTATTCCCATAAACAAAAGAATAATTCACTTTGATATCATCATCCAAATCATCCCCATTATCCAAGGATATACCTATACTATTACCTTCTACTTACAAAACATGGGATTCTCGAAAAAAAGTATCATCCTGCCTTATAGATGAATCTATTTAAATTCACTGGGTATGATCAACAACATCATGACATTATTTATTTTGGGATCCTTCGACTTCATTCTTCTTGTTGATAAGATAGATCATGTCTTTCCTCTTCATATAACAATTAGAGAATTGAATGTTTTTAAGATAGTTTTCATTAAAATTCCCAATAGATTTACATCATAAAAAAAGAGGGTGCCTTCTCATATTCATCTCTTAAACTAATATAATCATAGAATTCCTAGAGATCAACCTCCATTCTGATGGAAGAGCTTAAATTCACATCTAATAGAATTCCATCATAGACACCAAAGTGGGCTTCTTCAGTTTCCAAATCCATTTTTACAGAAACATCCAAATTATCATCAATGTAATATATAATTATTTGTTTCCATAAAATCATAATAAGATAAAATATTTATACACAAAAAATGATCGAAGGGGTTATTGACCTTGAAATGATGAATATGTGATACCACTCTTTTAAGAACACCATTATTGGTATTAAAATAAAAAAACCATAGCCCAATCACTTTTCATAACCTCATTAGATGGAATGAGTATATGATAATACCCCCACCACATAGTAACACATTTAAAATATCTAAAACCGTAAAAAATTAATAAATTATAAACAAAATCTATTTTTTTCCATAACAGACCTCTAGATGAGAGAACCAATCTAGAAATGTCATAATATATAATTATCTTGAATCTCTTCAAAATTTTACCCTATTTCACTATAATATAGATAGTGTTTCCATGATTGAGGATTCAATTTGGAACATAATCATTAGTGAAAGGGAAAATACTTTTCTAAAAACAACCAAAACCAAAACCCGATCCAATCACCATAATCAGATAATTGTCTTTCTTATCTTTAATGTGGATTTATTTTTTGAAAATTTACATTTAGAATGTGATCCCACAGCTTCAATCCAGATCATTTCACCAAATCTTGTTTTCAGGGAATCAATGTCATGCATTTAATTTTATTGGGGACCACCTTCTTATACCTTTTCCCTGCCACTTCATTAACTCAAGATTTTACCCTTTTGGGAAGCCTCTCATTCTCTTCACAATGGGTGTCAAAATCTATACCAATTCAAATATATATTTTTTAAATTTGATTCCATTTTATTTTTAGATATATCTATTTTTTCTTCTGGGTAATGGAAATTACACAATGGTTTATGATATGTTCTCTCTTACCACATCAAATGTTTCATTCCATTAGGATGAACCTCATTCTTTCCATTCTTAATTATTTTCCGGGTTGAATTATCTTTCATTTATTTTAAACCAAAATTTAAAACACTTTCCTTAAAAACCATATTTTATTCATTAAATCATTAAATCCTAAAAGTGATTTATCAATATTAGTCATAATCATGACCTTTATCTCTTCATGATTGTTGAAATCTACTTTGATATGTTTTTTGGTGATTTTGGGAATGAATCCAAGCCTTCTGTGATCATTTTGGGGAACAATTATTCATATACATGAACAGAACTGTCCTTGACATTTAGGTTGTTGTTCCATAATTTTTACACTTCAAAATCGGTAAATATTTTTTATTTTTATTTTTTATTTAATCAAATTAAATATTTATTGGAATTCATGTTATCATCACAATGTGTTCCATTTTTCCTGGAGCATAAGCTGGGTAATCATCTGTATGATATCACACTACTTGTTCCATTATTTTAATATGTCTTTGATTTATAACTCACATATTATGTCTGAGTATAAAAAAAAATTTCTTGGATTGATGGTATGTTCTATATTAATCAACTAACATTGTTTAGTTACATTTTTTACTCTTGAAATTTTAGGTTAAGATTATTCTTCTCATCGTCCAATATTTTAAACCATTATTTTCAATAATTCATAAATATGAAAATTTGAAACTCATTAACATTCCCTCTATCAAAATAATAATAATTATACATGTCGTTAACCATTATTTATTTATCTACTAGCTTGGTAGTATTCACATACATGGATACATTGTGAAACAACCCAAATTAATAGACTACTTCTTTCTCAAAATTCTTAAAAATATCATTCACACATTCATATTTTCAACAATTTAATAATAACATACATTATTTCATTATAATGGAAGACATATTATTCCTTTTATTTTATTAGGTTATTAATAGTTTCATAGGATCTCTTCATCTTTGCAAATTTTTGTTCCACTACATCAACTCGTTCTTCTATCCATAACCTTTCATTCTAATTTCTATTGATGAATTTAAAGAAAATAATCATTTAATCAATTTATAAATTATTTAAATGATATTGAACCTCAAGATAGTGGTATTTTCTCATTTCAATGAAATAATTACCATAACTCGATCAATATTCACTGGACAAATAACAATATATTGATTTTTAATTTATATCCATACCATCTAGATTATCCTTAGTTGATGATATTTAAAATTGATTCTTTATATTCAATAATTACTTCTTGTTTTATCTTTTCATTATGTTTTTTAGTTTATTGGCTAAAATATCAAATTCAGCACTAGGTGAGATGGATATTAATTCTTCTATCTGTGGAACTTCTTCAAACATATGAAATATACTCTTTTTTTAATATAATATAGAACCATTGGGATAATATTTTTCATTTTTTATAATAAGAAACAATGTGACTATAATTTAGATGATATATTATAAATAATATTATTAGAGGAAACAAAGGCCCTAATAATAATTGATTTACCCATCAGACTGTTATAAACAACTAACAGGGGTAATTTAGGTGTTTGCTAATAAATTATACTAAATACAATTTTTTATTTGATTCATCTAAATATTTTGTAATTAATCCTCCATTTTTATTTATGAAATTAATTTAGTATCATATTTTACTATGAAAATATTTATCACTTTCTTGAATTTAATACAGAGAATATGTACGCATTATTGTTATAAGGTTCAGTAAAATGTCATAAACTATGTCATGATTAGTTATTCACCATAATAATTGATTCTTCACATAAATCATATGTTGAATAATATGTGATTATTGTATCCCACACCGACAGTTTCAGCATCCCACCAGACATATAAATTAATTCTTCCAACATGACTTCCATAACCCCACTCACATTAAATTATCAAGATCAAAATGTTTTGTACAATAATACCCTAAGACACATAAGATCCACAACATACCACTACATAAATGAATTTGTTTTCTTCCAATATCAACTTTTTATGTAGATAACATTCTCACTACAAGATGATTATGTATCCACATTATAAGATCTCCTTCCTCGCATAGATGTGTCTTCTAATAAAAACATCGATTTAATTGAATCAACTGCTACTTGGTCACTACTCCGCTCAACTTCACATAATTGAAATGATTATACTAAAATAAATTTCTCACTTATTCAATAAAACTCAACATAGTGAAATTTGATATGATGTGATCTTCAAGTTAACACAAGATCTTCTCCTTTCAATCCCTTGATCATCTTGACCCATTTATCATTGAATAGTTTCGAGCATTATTATTCTCCTTAATATTTGAAACAATTGCATTTTAAATACTAGTACTATATTAAAATCATATTCTTATTTTTTATAACATGTAGTGGGCCTGACTTATTAAATAGAAATTGATAGTAGTTATCTATTACTCACTACAGTATCCTACTCAACGATTTTTTCTCTTCATCTTTTTTATTTTTCAATTTCATCAATTTCTCACATGAATTACTATCATCATTTAAGATCATTAAATAGGTGATACTAAAATCAATTTTCTCATATTGGTAAATTGGGATCACTTTTATATTTCCAAAAATAGTGCTATAATGAAAAAAATGATTTGGAATATAACACATTTCTAAAAATTTAAATCAAAACATCTCCATTGTTATATGTGTTTCCATATTGATTTACTATAGTTCGGTTATTCCCAACATCTTCTGAAATTAGAAAAAAATACCCAATATAAAGACACATCTTGAATATTTTTTCTTAGATATAGATAAATATTACAACTCGTACATATGTGGTTTGGAATTTTATTCATTTTTGGTAACAAAAACTAGTTCTTCTAATTTATATTCTCTTTGGGAAATTCAAAGACATAAAACTCAGTCACTCATGAACACTTAAACATTCATGGTTATAAATGGCATAGGTTTCATTAATAAAATATTGTGGTTTCATGGTTCTTTATCTTCATTTTCGTTAAAAAAATTATAAATCTTTTTTTAGCATCAAATAAGATGTGCATTGAAACATCTCATTTCAACATGCTTATAAAAGTTTTAAATCATGGATTTTCTACGCATCATGATATATTGATCTTGAATTAACAAACCATGCATCTATATATTTTATTTCCCTCAAATTTATATATTAATGAAAATTATTTTATCATGTTGCATTGATCATACCCCCTTTTTTATGAATTTTAACTCTCGTTTTACACAATATTTAGTCGCACACGCTTCAAGGTATTTGGAATGTTTAACTCCATAAAAGACATTTTTTATCTCCTGAAATCATTTTTACAAGGAATATTAATTTTTAAAATCTGAAATTTTTTAACCTAGAATATTTGAAAAAAAATCTTATATTAATCCCAGTGTTTAAGCCATATATGTGAATATCAGGAATGTGGTGGTATAACTATGTTTCCTAGAATTCGTTTATGGAAACATAAATTCCATACATTATTGAATAATTCTACACATAATTCGTCCACATGGAACATTATTTCAATACACAATTTCTGAAATAATATACGCAATAGATTTTGGTAACCTAAATTTTGATTATTCCATAGAAACAACATTTATGATGAATTTGGAAATGTGGTTAATCCTATATTATTTGGCATTCCACATTTTTAAATAAGAATATACATGAGTTATATACATAGCCGAATTTTCTTATTCTAACTCCCATATTTGGCCTGAATTTCCTTATGTAAATCAAAATGATAAAAAAAGATTATATGTGGTTCCATGGTTTCTTAATCATTGACTTCACTTATATGGGGATATAGACTATTTGGATTAAATAAAAAAGAAAATTTTACATATTTTTTCATTTAAAATCAATTGGTGATCAGTTAATCTACAGACACTTTGAATCATTTAGAAACACATTAGACCACCTTTTTAAATGTATAAAATCTAGTAAAGTAATTCATAAGAGTTTACATGAACTCTTTTATATGTGAAAACTCTTCTTATTAGTTCATAAATGTCACATGTTTTACTATCCACTTCAACATTAAGAAATGTATATTTCATTACTACTTTCACCAGATACATACAAAGGTACAAAAGGATAAAATTTCTTGGTATCTTGTAAAATAATCTCCCACTAAGCATACTTTTCACACTGATAACTGTATATTATTCATGCTATGAACAACAACCAACAAAATATTAAAGGAATACTCTTGATGGAAATGATAGAATAATTCTTTCAGCACTTGTAATGATGTATCCTTGATGTTCACCACTTCAATCATATAATTTAGTATGGGACCCCCAATTGAATATATCCATCTTGGTATTGAAGGGTTGCCCACTCCTAATACCCCATTACCCAATATATTGGAAGAATCCCCAAGATTTATGTAATGGGTAGATACACACATCATCACCCTTAACATAACCTTTTCGTAACAACATTAAAAATGTCAACAATAAAAACTGAAAAAGAATAAAATCCTCAATTCAAGAGAACACTACACTACTTTGAGATAATGAATTCACAGATTTGATCCACAAGTCTCTTATTATAATTCTTGATAAAGACATAATCAATACCAGTAATGAGTTTTATCATTGAAAATAAATTCCTACATCAAGTCAGGACATCCAATGGAGTTTTTATAATATTATTCATCCCATATACTCCTTTTCCATATTTTTTAGTATTATTCTATGCTATCTATTTTTCAAGAATTTAAGTCTTCCATTATATATCTCAGTTTTTCCTCATTTCAATTATATTTTAAATAATAGAATCAATTATAAAAAACTTTTGGACATAAATTATTTATTTTTAATCAATTTAATGGATCATTATTCCTCCCATTAACTTCCCATTAATTTTACCAACTCTCATGGACTCCAAAATAAATTCAATTAGCAATAACATCAATTATTATCCTCCTTAATGATGTGAAATTTTTCATAATATCATAATCTTAATAGAGACACCAATATTATGGTGTAGTTATTTTCACTATGGAATGTTACATATATAACTACCATATCACCATTTTTTTTAAAAACCCGCATTTAACTCTCTGAGAAATCAAGATTTGATCTCCTAAAAATATTTACTAAATCCAAGAATATTATGAAGAAAACATCATAAAATGTTTAGATGGAACCATGTATAAAAATTCAAAATATAATAATATTACTTCATGTAGTGGAATAAATATCATTGAATTTTCCTCCAATATTCTTGAATAATTTACAGTATGATTTTTTTCTAGTGTTGTGGAACTATTCGATTGTATTTTATAACTAAGTCTAATACAGTGTTATTTTTTTCCATGGTTTTGGAATAGTTAGTTATTTGGAACCACTATAATCCTACAAACCATCATTTTAGTGTGTCCTCTATTCTAGAGCATGATACATAAGATTCAAAATTTGGAAAAGTATTAAATCTTGTAATTCTTTAGTGGTCGTACATATTTTTTCCTTAACTCTTACCCATAAATGATTACTTTGATACATAGACACATTTTTTCACCTTAACCTTTGTGATGTTGTCATATTTCCATATTACAACATAGTTTTCTCTTAGAAAAGATAATTGATCGAATTTTTTTCAAGCATATAATAATAATATACATTCCAAATAAAATCCTATCATATTATGGGAATTTATCATGATGAAACTATAACTCCATTCATGGTGTGTTCCATTTACATTCATCGGGATTATATTCTGGTTGCTTTTAGAAATCCTCCATTTATAACAACTCGACTCATAGTAAAGTTCATATACTTAAAACGCATTCATATGACTTCCAATCCATTTTTAATTAAAAAAATTCAATATTATAACACAAGGGTTAAACAATTATTCCTGGTTTATTTTCTTTTCAATCCAGAGCTTACATAACTATAATGAATTATTCTTATCAATTTGCCTTTGTAAGTGACATTCTCCCCAAATAACTCTAAAATTTATCATTCAATACCATTCATATTCCTCCACCATTGATAATGAACTTTAAATTATTATTCCATTACATGTCAATCAATCATGAGAATCATTTAAACTTCCCCTAATCCAAAAACTAGTCAAATATATTTTACTAATTAAAAAAACACTATGTGAGTCAAAAATCAATGTAAGAAGCACGAGAATGAATTAGTCACGACAATGTTAAAAAAAATTCAAATTAAACCTCTTTTCTGATTCTATATTCCCATGGATCATATATCTCCTTATTTTCTTACACCCAAAAAATAGTAATTTCCAATCTGAATTTATTATTTTTAGGCAAATAATTATATAAAATGGGATTTTGGGTGCTTCTGAACATCCTAAATTTGGTAGGGTGAATAAATTCCATGGTGTAATGGATGATTTTTTGAAATGATAGTGTGGAAATAATTTTTAAAAAAATTACCCAAAATGATTATTTTTACTAAAAAGATCTAGTTGGATAATTGTTTTATAAAAAATATTATTAATAACGTGATATTGTATCGCAATATAATTTTGTTAAGCTTATGTAAAATTTTTGGTAAGCTATTTCACACATTTATTTTCATAATGGAATACCATAGGCTGCTTCAAATCCACTAAAAGATCATATAGTTCGTTCTCCATCTATTATTGTTTAAAATTTTATATTTCATATAAAATATTCTCTAATTAAACATTACTGGTATAGGTTCTTTAATGTTTTTATTATTAAAAGTATAGATTCATTATTTCATTATGCATAACCAGCTAATACACATGTTTAAAATAAAAATTATCTTTCACTTGTCAATTTTTTATCTATAATATCTCTCACATAATAAACATATGATTGGTAACATAATTATTCATCATTTAAAACATATTATATGAAATTTCAGTGTAGTGTTCCTTGAATGTATCGTAGGGTCCACTTCATGTCCAAGAGATACTCCTCCTTGAGATATAGTTGAAACCAAGTAGTAAAGTATATACAAAAGCAATTATATTTTCCTAATATAATTAGATAAATAATATTCCAGTCATATTATTTTAAATATTTATATCAACCTAACATCCTTCCTCATGTTTGTTGAGATTTTTTCCATCCATAATCTATGTTGAAACAAGATTTCTATCCAGAATCTCAAACTTCTTCTGAAGATCTATTGATTATTTTTCAATGGAAATAAATTTTCAAACCAATTTTTGGAAAACATATATCCTGATTAAATTATTTTAGACCAATAATCATAGAAATTTTAAACTCTATTATCAGAAACCATAAAAATCCTCTATCAAATTATACTTCCTCCCACTGAATATGGTTTCTTCAACAAAAATGATAGCCATAAAATATCATTCTATTTCAATTTATAATGAATATTTTTATATAATAGCCATATTTTATTCTTTTAATTATATAATAATGTTTCTAATTGAAATTACCCATAGAGTGGTGCCTAGTTCAATACGTATAAGTCATTATTTGGACTACACACCTTTGATACATCATGCCCAAATAGAAAACCATTCAGTTGTTTGATGTAAATTACATCAATGGGAGTTCCATTTAAGAATGTTATTTTGGAATCCATCTAATAAATTTTGAATTTCAAATAAATAACCACTTCAAGAAATACTTAAATCAACTAATGTATCACCAATGATGTAATTTTTTCTTTCACATCAATTCATTCCACTTGGGCATACCACTTGAACACTAATAATTTCTTCTTTTGGAATTCCTTTCCATGATCATCATGTTTATTTCTAAAAAAACATTGTTCTTATAAAGTTGTGATGTTTTTTTGTAACCTCAAAATCATAAAATTCTAACTTATATCAATTTTATATAACTATCTATTCAAGTACATACCCCATGGAACATAATTTTATGCTTCTTAAAATGTGTTTGGTTCTACTTGAGACAATATAGCTTGATTCTAGAGTCCTACTCACATGTTGTCTAATGTATACCACCCCAGTCCTTATCCAGTTATGCATCTTCATCCCAAACCACACTCAGATCTAGAATACCATATTCGTTCTCATTTTTTGTAATTGTTTTATTAATAATGTTGAAAATATTGTTCATCCTTTTTATATGATTACATGTCTTAAACAAGAAAGAGTAACCTAGATATGTCCCAACAACAAGGGAATATCTGTATTTTACACGGGTTTCTTCCTTCTTTCAGATGTAACCCTTTCTATTAGACACCATATAGTTCATCAACATTAACATTAATCCTTAAACATCTCATAATAAAAAAATTTATTATTGAGTCTTAGTAGATCTATTTTTCGTGAACAACAATTTTCATTTCTACCCTCCATTAATCAAGAGAGATATATATTTCAATGATAATTTATTATATGTATCATTCAATATACAATTTAATATTTAGGTAAATCATTTTTTATATGGATTTATCGAAGATGTGACTTCAATATTGATTCCACATTTCACCTAGGAATTGAATACCTCATTAGTGGTATGCTCCATTCCATTTTTATATAATATAAAATTATTCATTCTCTAATTTTTTTTATCTCTTCTCCAAAACCACTATATGTGTTCCATAACATCACTCTATATATAAAAACATTTTAAATACAATTTTATTATAATAATCCACAAACTGGGTTAATAACTTATCACTATATGTTCTATAAAACTACATAGGTCAATACACTTTTGTGTGAGTCAAATTATGAATATTTATGGACCTCTTCTCATTCATTAGTCAGTAGGTATTTCTCACTAATTTTTCCATTACATAGGAATAAAAATTCTTCTCCCGATTTCATCTCATATTTAAAATATCAGTTTTTGATATTAGTTCAGAAACATTTTCTAGGATTTTTTAATTTATATTTCTCTAAATTGGATTCAGAAGTATATTATCTTCCTCAAAGAAATGTAGATAATGGTTCTCCATTCTATTCACCTAATTTATTTTTTTATTCACTCTCTATCCATTTATGAACAAGTCTATATCCTTTAAACTAATAATATTGTCCATCTAAATGAATGTTTCCTAAATCTGAAATTCAAAAAAATGACTTAAATTTAATAGTTTATAACCCAGAACATCGATCTAATGAACATTTTTAATCCACAGATCATCTCTATCAAAACTAAAATTTCAATATCCAATGATTTTAAATTTTCCATCATTGTCGAATCTAAATATTCCATCAAAATGAATATTAATATTCTTCGAGATATTAAAATTTATAGTCCTTAGGGATGAATACCCTCGGGCATGGATATATGATTCGATTTTAGTTTCATGGATATAAATGTTTGCCAAAATATTTTTTTCATTCTTTATATTCTCCTTACATGTGTCAAACTTTTGATTTTAGACACAAGTAAGTTTATAATCAATTTATTCATTCAATGTTATGTGATAATACTCCTCTTTCTAAAAAGGATAAAACAATTTTGAAATGGGATGGTGTTTGTTCGTTCTGATAGCTTCATCCTTTGGCATCCATTTTAATGTGATTAACATATCAATTTCTTAAAATTTATTTCCCTTTGAAAAAAATTCATATAGTTAAAAAAAATATATTTATTAAATGTTATCTTCATGATGTATAATATGTTCACATTCATCATTATTAACTCCCTAGATATTCACTAATCAATTATCATTCAATCTTTGCGCACTTTGTTATTGTAGGAACATGAAACAAATAGAATTTAAATTTATTTAAAGGGAAAAATCCATTCTTCCCTCTCAATATATTTTAATAATTTAGAGTTTCTTATTGACTATTTTAAAATCATCAATGATTGAGGGTTATCAGTAACTTTATATCTTCGATTATTCCATACAATAATTATTCCTACCTTGGATGACTCTACTACACATATGAGTCTTTTATTTTTCACAGACCATGGCATATACTCAATTAAATTTTTTTATATTGACTTCATTCATCTTCTATACAATATATCACATCAATATTCTTAAATTATTAGACTTGTATCATCTTATTTTCACCATCCACTTTTTCTTCAACATCAGGCTTCCTTTGTAATAGCACAACTTCTGTTTAATGAAATTTATATTTTTTTTCATATGTCTTTCTTTTGGGTATTAATAAATTTAATAATTTTTTCATTATATCCTATATATATTAAAATTTACCACCTCATTATATGTATCTAGTTAAGACTTAATCTATCACACAACCTTCTTTAACTGGGTAATTTTATTATCAAGTTGATCAATATATACTGTTGTTTACTTCATTGAAACATTAATAATTTTTTTATTGAATTGTATATGTAGATACTCAAGACATAATTCAGGTTTAATTTTTATGTTAAAAAACCATTCGAGTTGATATTATCTATCATCTTCATGATTTTTTTCACTAAATTTGGATTTTTTTCCTATAGGATAAAATAAGCCAAAGTTGATTCCATATATTTAATAAAATTAAAAATTCATAATAATTATAGTGAAAGAAAAACTATTCCTATATTTTATTTCCTATCCTTTCTTGAGAGATTTTTTCTATATTTTATTATTTTTGAGGGAACGATGTGGAATATGTATATATTAACTATATAATGAACCATTAATTTTTCATTTATTGTGGGTCATGAGTTACATAAATGATTATGATGATGAATTTAATTACATATATCTAAATAATATTAAAATATTATTTATATAATCAAGATTAAATAAATGATTTATAATGAGATATAAATGACTTATAGATATTATTAACCCCCTGGAATCTATTCAATATTACTCTCCCTATATTGTCACGTGAATTAAAATCATAACCCCGAAAAGTATTTTCAACATTTATCAATAAATAAATTAATGAGTAATGTAATAAATGTAAAATAATTTTGAAATATATCTTAATTATAATCCATTCCCTGAATACTAAGGAATTTGAAAGGAGAATGTATTGGTATGTCTTAGAAGCTGGCAAGATATTATATATTTCTAAATAAGTACCTCAATAACTCAAAAAACATAATTTGATCTCATAACATCTGATAAAGGGTAAAATAATTTTCTACATGATAAAACAAAATTAGAGTTCACTATAAAATGGAGGGAACCATAAATAGTATATGAAATTTTTTTTATAGTATGTATTGGCATGTGAAAATTAATATCGGTCATTTCTATTGAGTATTGTTTTTTAATGATCCATCAAAATTCTAATAATGTTTTCAACAGTCAAAATATTGAAAAGAAAACTCGAATACTCATTTAATTTTTTTTAAAAACAATGAAATATATTCAAGATTTTCATAATGAGGAAAAAAAGTTATTTATTTTCAATTTCAAATATAATATCTTATGTGTTTTTTTGTTTGAGATTAATAAAAATAACACTAATAAATTATATAATTGTGAAAATAATAATAGTGGACCATAATATAATGAGAATATGTTTGAATTGATGGTCCAAAATTCCAAAAAAAGGCTAAATAAGGAATAATAAAAAGAGAACAAAAAAACCAATCAAAAATTCATATATACATCTAATTGGTGAAAAATAAATATTTTCCTCTTCATAAATTTTGGTGCTTATAATATAATTTTCATGGGATATCAAAAATGATTTTTTGTTTGATATACATTGTGGTAGAAGATTGAATAAGAAAATTCATTCTCTTAAGGAGGTTGTATTTCAAATGTAAAGACCCGTAAATTTCAAGAAATTTTTTTTCTTAATTTTCTTTGGAATTTTTCAAGAGCACAGTCTCTGACGGCACCTGATGACGAGGCCCGGTGTGCCCGGAATCATTTGCCGAAGTTTTGGCTCGGGTACGTTCAGTGAACGGACGAGCGGGTTTTTCTAACTTTTGAACCGGTGCCCGGAATCGAATTCTGAGGGCTCCGATGAAATCGCAGCACCGATATTCGCCTAGAAACGCCTCTTCCGGGGTTTCGTTTGCTCAGGTGTGGTTTTTAATTTTCAGGCTTAAAGTTAAGAAATAAAATAATTTTGCGACAAATTTATTTTATTTCACGTAAGCCACTTGGAAGCCACTTGAAGCCACTTAAAGGAGGCTTGAACTGAGTTAAACCGGATAGGATTCTATCCAGAAATATCCTACCCCCTTGGTAGGATATTTGTGAGGTGGGGCCCGCACGAGCCTCACCGTTTCTTTCCGCTAAGAAATGCACCTGCGAAAACCCGTCTTTATGAAAGTCAACTGACGCGTTTATTAAAATATTAACAGACCATTTAATTGAGCGGTTTATTTCGTGAATTAAATGGGCAGTTTCTTTTGTCGAATTAATTCAACGAATTAATTAAGTCGTTTCTTAACCAGTTTTCAAATTCATTGGCGTAATAATAAAATAAGGCCAATGGACGACCGCTGGTTATTTGAACATTGAGAAGATTTGAGAGGACCCTTGTATCTTCTTCTCCCTCATGAAGAATGCGAAGAACGCGAAGAACGCGAAGAACGCCGAACCCGGAAATCGACGACGCTCTCGTCCGAGACGTTCTTCCCCGCCCCGATCTCCGATCACCAACTGTTTGAGGTGAGTGATTTCGGGTTTCCTCTAAAGATTCTTTTTGGTTTTAAACGAACACAGATTTAATCATTTATAATTTAAATATGGTGTTCTTGGTCTGTTGAGCTCGCCGACTCAACGCCGGATTCTGAGACGACGCGACGCCTTCCCGCGACGACGCGACGATATCCACCTTCCGCGACAAGCATTTCCGCGAAGAACACTCACGCGCGATGACCAACGAGGTAGGGATTTTATAATTTGGAATACCCCTCTTTATATTCCCTTGAATGTTCTTTAAAAATTAAAGAACCGGTTTCAAATGAACATTTTTATTTTATTAAAATTGTCGGTTCATGTGTTGAACAAAATTCTCTCGTTTGGTTATCTCTAACGCGGAGGGTGCGGGCCAAACGAACACAGCCCAACGACCCTCCGATGTTCTTCTTTTTGTGCGGATTTGACGGGCGACGACGGAACGTGCCGCAACGGAAGTTTGATGATCCCGCAGTGAAGAACGAGTCCCGGGAGGAGCAGCGGCGCAGACGGGAACAAAATCGGACCACCGGAGCGATCCCGGTGGCCCGTGGAACTCGCCGGCGGCGCGGGTCGCCGGCACGGCGGCGCCGGCAGTATGGAGCGGTGGCGCCCCGGCGCACTGCCGAACAGGCCGCCGCGGCTGAAGCCGCGGTGGCGGCGGCACCCGCGGACCCGCGGCCGCGAGGGTCCGGTGCCCTCGGACGCGGCTGAAGCCGCGTCCTCCACTCAGCGCGGCCCCACGCGGGGGGTCGCTGCACCACCAGGCCACGGGGGCAGCGCCCCGCGGCGCCAGGCCGCGCCCTGGCCGGACCGGACCGGGTCGGGTCGACCCGGTTCGGCCGACTCCCGGGGGGGTCGGCCCGGGCCCGGATCCCCGTCTTCGGTCGGTTTTCGTTCAAACGCCCGTAACATGAGCTACGGGCCTCCAAACGACTCGCCGTCAGCGGAAACACGATCCTTGGATCGAGACGGTCGTTTCAGTATATCGCACTCAAGGTTCCGGAATACTTTGAGTTCGGCCAGGTTGGTTCGTACACGAAACCAACCGGGCATTCGGAGCGGAAACGCTCATATCTTGAGCCACGAACGTCTGATTGACGTGTCGTCAGTTTTGTTGAGTTCCTCTTTGTGAGACGGATCTTTTGGCATACTCCGCCCGAGGTTTGGATGCAGGTGGAGTACGATTGGGTCGGTTTTGCCTTAATAACCAACCGGGCCCCTGGGATGAAAAAGCCAATAACTCTCAGACCGGGCGTCCGATTGACGCGCCGTCTTCGACGTTGAGTTCCTGTTGACGATACGGAACTTTTGGATATATCAACTTCGGACTTTGTGTCAGTTGATGTATCGGCCTCTCGGCTCATGGAGCGGACCCTCCCGAACGAGCTTGCTGTGTGCGGGAACCCTAGAACTGGCTGCGATTGCTTCTTCGATAGCGAAGACCGTGCAGAGATCCTCAGTGGACTGCGACGACGACTGTGTAGAGATCCTCAGTGGACTCCAACGACGACCGTGAAGAGATCCTCAGTGGACTACGGCGACGACTGTGCAGAGATCCTCAGTGGACTGCGACGACTACTGCACTCAGCGATCCTACGTGGATCAGTGCTACAGGTCTTGTGTGGGCCCGGTCCTGTGTGGGCCCGATCCTATGTGGGTCCGCGCACAACGGTTCTGTGTGAGCCAGCGCCTACAGGTCCTGTGTGGGCCCGATCCTGTGTGGGTCATTGCGGGGGTTAGTTACCTATCGATCCTTCGTTGGTCCGACGACTTAGATGGATCAGTGATCGTCTTTATCGTCATCCGAAGAAGTATACCTGTGTGAGCTGAATCTTGTGTTTCTCTCCTTTCTGGATTGTGTTGAACTATCCTATGTGGATTTACTGTTTACTCTCCTTTGTGGATTGTGTTGAACTATTCTGTGTGGATTTATTGTTTACTCTCCTTTGTGGATTGTGTTGAGCTATCCTGTGTGGATTTACTGTTTACTCTCCTTTGTGGATTGTGTTGTTCTATCCGGTGTGGGTATACGTTTGCTTTCCTATGTGGACTGGGTTGTTCTTGGGATCAGACGTTGGAGCCGAACGGGAATTGAAGACTTAGGTATATGTATGGGCATATATCTAAGCCGTTTCAGATGTTACTTCGTGATTGTATCTTTCCTTTCTGGATTTCGAGAGACCTTCGGGGGTCTCGGGGTCCCTACTGAGTAGCTTATACTCACCCCTTCACGGGCTTTGCCTGCACTATGTTGTGTTGGTTGCAGACGACAGACAGCGCTGATCGTGGTGGAGGCGTGCAGAGCAGGACGGTACCTGGAGGTAGACCACTGGGCGGGACGTACTCGGAGCAGTCAGGTGGACCCGAGGAGCTGTGGAGGCTATCTGTACCCACCCTTCAGGTGGGACTTCCAGAGTACAGCTCGACGCTGCAGTTTTTCTCTTTCAGTTGCTGTTTTTCTTTTCATTTGTACATTACAGTTGGGCTTGTATTTCCGGCCCCTTTTACTTTCATCACAGCTTGTACCATTTTTACTTAGTGTTTACTTTCCTCTTGCTTACTCGGTGGTGCTTGTTTATTTTTCAAAGGCAATGCCTTCCCTTTTAGTTGGGATTTACGCCTTGGTGCTAGTCGCCAGCCCCTGGCCTATGGAAGGCAGGCTTGGGGTAGTCACGGCACGGGCCCCGAGGACGGGTCGTGACATCAAACTACATATTTTAGGCATTATGAAGAAAAAAATAAATAATGGTCTAATAAACATGGTGTTTTTTATGTTTACTTAACACGAGGTATTCAATGTAATGTTGTATTTTTAAAAAATATTTATAGAAAGATTAACAAATTTAACTCTACAATCTATATCCATTAACCATTATTATATGAACTAAAATTTTCTAAATTATAATCCTATAATTTATAAACATATAGTTCCTAAGGAAATTATAACAACCCCTATGATGAAAGGAATTAAACTTCAATCCAATATCATAATGTGAAACTTGAGCAGCCTCCTTGATTTACTCTATAAAGGTAACTGATGGTTGGTGATTTATTTGGGAAAAATACTTACTAGTTCTAACATCACAGGTAAATAAAAAATATAATATTTTCATATTTATTAATATTTGCCAATTAAATATTAATTTTACTTTAAATGGGATGATATGTTTTATGGTGTACCCAATACGAAACAACGGGTTTCTTGGAAATCTTATGTTGCACACAATGCTGAGTCATAATGAAAAATAATAATATAATATTATTTTAAATTGAAATTAATCCCTAGCCGTTGTATTGGAAGGAATGGAAAGAACTAACTACAATATGAATATACATGTTTTTCAAATGTTTTTATATTTATCCAATAAATTTTAGATGCTTAAAATAGGAAAGAATCTTATTTTAAGTATAAATACTCTAATGTTCATTAAAAGGTCGATTTACCGCCTTTTGATTGTGAACAATCATTAAATCTAGTTTTGGTCACCATTATATGATCTATTTTAAAAAATAACATTCTTCTTTATAATCGGGACATCAAAATTTACATTCGGTAAATATTTGATATTTTTCTGGTAAAATTCATTTTTAATGAATAGTTAAAAATATAGTATTTTAATTCAAAAATGCCCTTTAATATAATATATTTATAAGGATAGATTAACTTTTTCATCGGTTTTAAAGTTTAATTATATTTTTTTTTAATATTTAATAATATTTTGTTCATTGGAAGTTATTTTACATTTATATTGGACATAACTATGTGTCAATATTTTGATATTTATTATTTCTTAAAAACAAATTTTTTGTTTTGACAGCAGGAATTAATTTTAAAATAATTTATGCCACTTCCATGTTTTTAATTTGGAAAAATGGATTCCATATTTGAAAAAAGGAGGACCAAATTGTGTAAATAGGTTTCTTTTATTTTTAGACACTGTGAATTACTTTTTTAGTAAAAAATTTATTTACCATGGTTTAAGTGTAAATAAGGTAAATAAGGGTAACAAAATATTATTATAATAATATAAAATCACCCTAACATGTGTCCTAGTACTATGGGTTAATACATTTCATTCTATGGGAATTTTTGGATCTATTTTGAGACCCCATAGATTCACTTAAGAGTGATAATGACACATTATATTAATTAATTTAAAGTAAAGACAAAAAAGACAAAAACATATATGTTTTAGTAAATCATTTTTCACATAAATTTCTTTAAGTTATCTCTTAGAATATACATATTAATTTTAAATATAAAAATATTTATTACCTCATAATAGTTTTTTATAATTTTTAGAGATAAAATAAATAATAATATTTATGTCACAATATTAAAGAAGTGTTTACCTCATTAATAAATGATTTAAATAAATAAGATTATAATGATTTAATCAATATCCAAAACCTATCCAATTATTATTAGATGATTTTATTTATAAAATTGGTCATCATATATTTGAATTTAATGTGTTTTGGATCTTTATAAACCTAAATTAATTATATAATAAAATAATATTTTCAAGCTTTCCTAAACAACCCCTCCTCACACTTATAAAAAACCATCACTTCTAACTCATTCCACACACATCTGAAGCCCTTGGATTGTCCAAAATCTACCCAATGAAGCTCCCTATATCCCTCTCCTCCTCCAAGAATCCTTCTTATATTCATAAGTCAATTCATGTAAACCTTTTTGTTCAAACCATTGGGAGATACCCGATTTAAAGTAATGTCTTCTCTTAAGTTATTTTGTTTTATTTTACTTCTACAACCTGATAAACTCTTTTTATTCCTTTAGTTTATAACAACACCGGTATTCCAAATATAATATTTTGTTTATATGAGGTGTATTCTAACTACAGTTACACGCACCTCCATCTAATGTATAATGAACACACTCTTTCAATGGACGACAAACCACTGCCTCATGAAATGATGATTGTTCAATATTTTCCAACCACCTCTCATGGGGGCCATTGTGATGGCACTGAATTTATATAAGATATATACTATTTTTATTTTTTCTCTATTCTTCTTTAATTTTTATTTACTAACATACCATTATTATTTCTAATATGTGTAAATACGATAATTTCATTTGAGGGTGTGCAGACTACCGCCCCTCAAGGTGATACGATTAATTCATGACATACATGGAACATATAAAGGATGGAATTAATGAAATTTTTTAACATATATATCATATTATATTATAATAGAATTATAATATACCTATGTATAATTATGTTGTCATTCCATTAAATATGATATAGAAATTAAATTAGCATTCATGCGTACATATTTCTTACTGTCTCCATGAACGTTGCATTTCATTTCTCATCTCCAAATTCTATTTAATATTATAAATTAATTAATTTACTGGATATATATGATATATATTATATCTAAATCATGAATATAATTCTGTATATAATTTAATTTTGACCACATGAACAACTTGTAATTATAAGAAGTTCATTTTTTACTCAAGTACCAAATATCGACAGAACGACCATTGTTAACTTAAATGATTGCATAATATTTATAACATTATAATAAGTGATATAAAAGAAATAATAAAGTTTTAAAAGGTTCTTAGGAAATTTTAAATTAACTCCAACTTATTATTCAGAAGATTAAATAATGAATGGGTCAATTCGGACACGAGGTAAGGGATTTCTTATCTCACTTTTTATTTCGGGAGATTTCCATTGTTCACCACTTATTTATTTCATGTGGGGTATTGTGTACTACCTTTTGAAATATATTATCATGATTAACTTTATATTAATTGTTTTATTAAGTTACTCATTTGGAGTTTATAAAATGTTTTTCATACGAATCCATTGATTAAAATGTGGTAATGGGTTTTCATCTCACTTTTTATTCCAATGAGATTCATGCTATGTTTGCCTCTTTTTCCTTTTGTGTGGTGTATGTAATTCCAATGATTGTATTCCTTGTGTAATATAAGTTAATTTATTAGTATTTACATCTTCATTTTACGATCTTTCTTTCATGGGGTGTATGTTTCGTAAGATACCAAATCTGCAAGGGAACCTTTCACCCTCCTCTTTTTAAAAGACTTTTTTTGTTATGTCTTTTTATTTCCACTTTATTATGTTTGGATATGTTCTTATAAATCCTTAATTCTGTAAATTATATTTCCAAGTGATGAGATACCCATTTATCTCTCATCAAATAAATTTCTGAATTTTAATGTGACGTAGTTTGGTTTTCGAATTTCTGTAAGGGAACTTCCTAACCCAATTTCCATTCGTTGGGTTAATCTTCTAATTCGTAATTATTTCATGATATGATTATGTTTTGAATCACAATTTATTTATTAATGAATTAATTTCCACTCCCCTTTGTGTGGATATACTTTTTATACACATAATCAATCCATTGATAAATTTTAAAGTCATTGATATGAACTTGATAAGAGTAATTTTAAATTAATTTCCATTCATTGAGTTAATCATCCATGTCATTGGTATTGTTTTAAAAGAAATATTTGTGAGTGTTCTCTGATTGATTTACAATGAATATTCAATTATATTGAGTGTATTTATATTTTTCACTCGTTATTATGTAATTCATTTATCCTTAATCTAAGGATACAGTTTTTATAAGGGATTTCATATCAATTTTCATTCAATTGAGATGTCATTGTTGTTTTGCACCAATTCACTCTAATATGGTGTATATACGGTCCTTTTGAATATTTTATCATGAATAAATTTATATTAATGATATTATAATCTTCTAATTTAATGTTATTCCCCAATTAGTTGTATTCAAGCATATCTAATTTTGTTAAAAACCTTTTAACTAAATATCGGTTAAAATGTTTTAAAAATCTATCCTTTTAAATATTTCTCATTAATGTCCATGTTTTGAAAATATTTTTACGATTTATTTATATGGACATTAATGTTTCCAAATGATGATTCATTCGAAAATTTCTATGTGGAAAGTGACACTTTGATTCAAAATTCTCTTTATTAAATGTTTTAAATGGTTTTTGAAAATGGTTTGATAAAGAATTAATTATGTCAATATCTTGATATAATATATTGTGACATAAATATGGAAATGTTATCTTTCATTTTTACTTGTTTTATGTGTAATGACTATGTTATGGTTCTTCAACATTGTTTACGAATATAAGTGGATCCGTGATAAACATAGGGCTAGTGAGCCTGAGATAGATCTCCAATGCATTGGGTAACGTGATGGACGATAACGTTAATGTTTTTCCTAAGATATTTAGGGAATATTCTGTGATCGGTTTTCCAACATAACTCCCTATGTATTTGTGATAGCTATTGTGTAAGTATGTTTTTATGCCACAAGTTACCTTTATGATTTAAGATTTCTATGTGTTATTAATAAATCTTATTATATCATGAGGTGTGTTAATATTTAAAAGTATGGTTTCATTGATTTTTATTTATTTATTGGTTAATGTTTCCTTTCCTAATTTTATAATCCTTACTGGGCTTTTTTTCCCATCCCATGTTTTCTTTTGAAATTTTTCCATAGAAATTAATTACGAATAGGGTCAAGGAAGGGATCAAGGAAAATTCATGTTGTCTAAAACATGGAATTATAAATGTTTCTTTTTATGAGTTTTTATTTTATGAATAAAGGGATACTGAGTAGTAGTGTCTACATGTAATTTTCAAGTTGATAGGTAATAGTTATGGCCTAATTCTATAAAACTCTATAGCTGAAAGGATCCTCAAATTAAATTATTCATTTAATTAAATATTATTTAATGTTATATGGTTGGTTCCTAACACTAGAAATCAAAATGTATTTGGTTGTTGGATTATACTTGTACCATATAATTCAATCCCACTTTATTTTGTTTTAGGGATTAAAAATTCACTCCTGAAACTAATAATTTTTCAAACTCACATATATTGTATTTATAAATTTAAATATTTTAAAATAAAAATAAAAAACACATATTATAATTATTTTAATTAATGTGAAATTTTGGAATTAAAAATAATTGATGTAGTTATGAATTAGATCAGATTCTATTGTACTATTATTTCATGGGAGGACTAGTAATCACAAAAATGACTTCAATATGAAAATAAATAAAAGTTTATAAAAAATAAAATTTATACTAATGATTTATAGAATAGATATGTGAATGAAAAAATAGAAATAAATAAAAAATATAATTGAAATAAATCATTGAATTGCATAAAATGACATTTGCAACATGAAGAAGAAGAAAAAAATGCATAGGATACCTTTTCTTCGTGCTCAATCCCTCATCCAATGATTATAGTAATATAGTAACACCACTTAGCCTCTATCCTCATCATAATAATTCACATATGACACCCTATGAATGAAAAAAAATACATATTAATAGACAGGAAGAGAAGATAGTGTAACATTATTTTATATCCTTCAATGGACAATTTAGAAAAATATTTTAATCCACTTTTGACATCAAAAATTCATGAAACAAAAATATTTATATATTTATTATTTTATTCTAATTAGAACCTATAAATATTGTAAATATTTTATCCCAATTCAAGCCTGAATAAAGACAATATGGAAAAAAATTCAGTCAATCCCATATTGATGAGTAGAGTCCATCATCAATTCCATGGAATAATCTCTCCCATAAAATGTGAGATCCCTCAAGGTTGTTCCAAATGATATTTTTATATTATAAAGTTTATAATACTATCATACAATATCAAGCCCAACTATGGACAAAAAATTTATGTTTTAAAAAATACTAGAGTGTTCATTGAAGGATCAAAATTTGATTTTGTGTCTAATTTTAAAAACAATTGATCTTATAAAATTATAATAATACATGAACATATATAGTCAAATATGTGGAAAATATAAAAATTATTATTAAAAAAAAATTATAGATTTTTTTATCCATCTATATGAAGTAAAACATCATTTTTATCCCATCATTTCATGAACTTTTAACCTCCCCCAACCCTATTACACAATTCGCTTCCTTCATTCACTTTCCCCAACATAGTTTCAAGATAGTATAATCCAAATCCCAAGACAAGAACCCTAGAGTCTGACACCCATCAAAATAATTGGAAAACCCATTGAATAAATAGCTTACCAGATCACCCATATATTCCCTTAAATATTCTCCTGACCATTCACTATCATCATCATATACTTCCCATCTTAGTTAGTGAATGTCCCATTATTACAACGGTTGTATGAAAAAAAACATCATAACTACCCATTCATTCTATTTATAGTTTTTAAATACCAAGGGTGGTTTTCAAAGCTATATATGACGTCAAACTACATCAAAAAGTCATTAGATATGGGAATCATTCAATAGATTACCATGAAAGAGGAGTTTATACAATCTATCTCGAATATTCATATGAAACAATGTTTGGAGATTGCAGATGATTAATTCAAAGAGTTACTATTATAATTTATATCCCCAATTCATTTTATGTTTGAATATATTGACTTTAGGCTTTTACAATAATAGCGGATGTTATCTCTAGAAGCCTTTGTAGTGGGATTGGTAAAATATAGAACATGTTTTTTCAAAATATGAAATACAAGGGGCTTATTCATGATCCCAATAAGTGTATGGATCATCATATGGGGTTCTCAATATATGATGACCTAAAGAGCGTGCATCACCTTATATATCAAAGAACAATAAATATAGGTGTACCTTATTAGGGTTATTCTGTTGGGCCATTTCACATTCATTGGTTTATTGAGTGGACTCACAAGGGGTTTTTATCCAAATCTATGTGCTCATAAATTCCACTATTTCATGGGGTTTATCCATCAATATGGTCAAATTTGTTTCCATTTACATTAAGCGATATGATAAAAAGTATAAGCATATGATCTTAGAATGAAAATTCATTAACTTCTTTAACAAACACTAGTATGTGTTTAACGCATTAATTAATATGTCTTCATTGGGTAACCAAAAGTTGGAAGACATCCTTTTTATCTTCCAAATGGTTCACATAAAAACTGATAACGATATATGAGTGGGATTTCGTGTATTATTATATTTCATCTGACATTGATTTATCAAAGGTCCAATCTCATGATGCCTCTTTATCCTTTACAGACCATCCACTTTAGGCATAATAAAATCTACAATTTATGAAAATCTATCTCCACCTTCCACTACTCAAGTTGATTATAATCAATAATTTAATTTTTTCCTCCAATTAATTAGGGAGATTCAGTGGAATCTATTTCAGTCTATTGGGATGTCATTTATTGGACCCCAATGTGCCTTTATTTTCATCCACCATATCCATCCTTATTTTAGTAGACACCTTGGGTGAAATTTATTTATCCAGCCCCTTCCAGTCATATTAGTCATCCTCATCATATTATTTAAGGATATTTTGAGTTCTTGAAAATCATTATTTAATAGTAGGCCCATCATGTAGACATGATAGAGGCCAACTAGAAGGTAATGTTTCACTTTTATAAGACAATACAGTAGGTTCCATTCATTTTTATTTACACTGAAAAGATAAATAATCTATCAATCGAAGAGTTTTATGGGATAAAATTATAAATCTTGACTTTAACATCCCCACATATACACGTAGCTATATTTCTTCCCACTGAAAATTCTACATGGTTGAACTATATCAAGGAGATGTGAGAATATTCCATGTCCTCTAACACTACATGATCAGTTAATATTGAGTTAGTCGATACTGCCATGTAGATTTAGCATCATACTCTAAAGGATTGGTTTATAAGGGGTCAAAGGATGTGGTTCTAGAGTTCATGGAATTTTTTGAATCTCCATTATAGATTTTTTTGCTATACATTATTTATACTCTATTATGGATGTTATATTTTATTCCCATTTTAAGGCACATTTCCAATTATATTTATATTTTTTATAGAATATAAGTAAAATATTTCTTACCTGCACATCAATATAAATACTTATACTTATTTTATTTGGACTTAAAAATATCATGTATATATTTTTAATTTTAAAAATCACTCCACAATCCCAAAATAAAAATTTAATCAAGATTCTCCATGATCAATCATTGAAGATGGAAAATTTGTTTCATTAGGGTAGTTTTGAAATGATCTCAAATCAATTTTTTTGGTGAGGATTTCACTTAAAACTCTTTTTATTCTCTCTCGCCATTATTTCAAATACTATGATAAATATAACATTAATTGTAGGTGATGGATTCTTGTAACAAGTACACTTTTTTTAATAAGTTAAATTATTTAGGATATGTTTTCCTTTGGATACACTATTTTTTATATGAGAAATTTTGAACAATCAGGGAATTATAAGTAAAATATCTAGGTGTAATTATTTGAAAATAATATTATTATATTCTTTCAGGTAAAAATATAGAAGGAATAATAAATTTAATTATTCCACTTGAATTGATTTTTTAAATATATTATGGATTTATTAATTTTATAGAGTACATGCCATGGGTGATTAATCATAATTTTGATTCTCTATTCCTAATAAGTAAAATGATCAATTTCATTATACTAATTAATTAACCCTATTTATTGAGATAACTAAAAAAATTCATCACTATTAGAAAATAAAAATTTATCTCTTTATATATTGAATATTTTTCAAACCACATTGACATGATTGAGGCCTTTTTAAACTATTACATTTAGACCAACCTTGAATCTGAAGAACATTTAATACCACATTATCCATGAAATAAAATTAATGTAAGTTTCATTAAAACCTATTTATCCTTCATACCCTACTTATTTTAGTATGATTTCTTTATTTTTATATTGAGATTCCTAAGGGGGATTGGTGATACATTGAACTATTGAGTGAGAAATTTATATAAGGAATAATATGAGGGTATTATTGGGAAGTGGGGATTTTATTCAAAGATTCATTACCTTATACTATTTTAATTTCTTTATCATTGTTTGGAAAACAAATTGTAGTTTTTGGGTTTTATAGTAGACCTATTGATGATCATCGTCAGTTGACCTATGATATTTAGGTAATTATTAGAATTGTTGTCTTGATAAGATTAAATAAGGTTAGTGTGATGGGTGTGATTATTTCCCTACATGAATTTTGATTCATTAAATGAATAAAAACTATATAATGAAGATATAAAGTTTAATGGAAAAGGAATAAGTAGGATTTTGTTTAATTTTACCTTCTATGCTTAATATGAAATTCCTTATAGAATAGGTGATTAATCGGGGTATAATCACTTTAAAAGAGAATATGAGGATTTTTTTTAATGGAGTTAGAAAAGAAGATCATGCAGTATACTGAGGGAGTTTATCCTTTATTTAGAAGCATTAATTTCTAGGATTACATAATAAATAACCCATATTCTGTCTCAAAATCATTAAAACCGTATGAGAAATTACAATTAATTAGTGTGGTTTTATTTTTTATATAGATATTGAGATGTTTTTTAATCCTATGGATATAAATAATTTACTTGATATTGATCATAATTATAGTCTATAATTTAATTTAGGTTTTATGTGAAACTATTTTTTAAAGTTAGATCACAAATTGGACATAAATATTTAAGAAAATGTTTTTTAATAATAATAGAAAGAAAGAAGAAATTGAGTGTAATTTTAATGATAAATAATAATAGGACTCCTTGGATGAATGAGTTATTTATGTTTAGAGACTTTTAGTTAAAAAAATTTCTATTCATATCTTTGGTGTTACTTTTATTAGGATGAGTTTTGTTTTACATGGGAAATATTATATAAAACCTTTTTCCTTAATGATAAGAAATTTTTCATGTATGGTAATATTTTATTATTTTAAATTTTAAATTTATTTTTAATTTAATAGTTAGTGATTTTGAGAAATAATACAATATATTATTGTGTTATTTCAATGATTTATTGTTGTTTTATTTATATAAGGATTTTTTGGAGTGTATGAAGAAATTTGTGAAAGTCACTAACATTTAATCCCATAAAAATTTTATTTTCGATAATATTATGGTGAAGATAGGTAAATAGGAAAAAAAATTCATATTATTGTGCAATGAGACCCATATTAGTTCACAATTAGAGGGCTCTGAGAAGGTGATAAAATTTTAGGTTAAAAGTTTTGAATGTTGTGACCCATGAATTATGGTTTTTCCTCAAACATGAAATTTTAAAAAGTACCTCATAAAGGTTTAACATAGATTATTATTGTTGTACCTAGTTGAAAAAAATATTAAATTTTAATATTTTATATCCTTGAGTGATTCTCGCTCAAATTTACCCAAGAGATGAAGGAAGAACTGTCCTTGTAGTTTAGCTTGGGTTATCGAATCCACAGAGACCTAAGAAGTAACCTATAGACACACACATTATATGGATTGATTTTGAATATGAAGTGGCCAAATTGGGTTGATTTTATATGGGTTTAAGGTATCATTAATAGTTTTATGTTAATTCAAATTAAAATAATGAGTTGATCCTAGGTTATCTCTCAGAGTGGATTGGATGAATTCATTTTTTAATGATTTCAATTTCTTATAATTGAGATGGATTCATTTAAGAAGATCAAAAAAAATCATCACTTACTGGTTTAATTCCTACACACCCTAATACTAATCACCTATACACTTTAAGGATCAAAATTTTTAGCACTCCAATGTTGAGGTTCGTATTAGAACTTGAAATTTGTGACCTTAAATTCAATAAGGATAAAGAGGTTTTAAAATCATCAACTAAAAATATCATTTAAAAGAAGTTATTATCAATTAATGGAGTGATAACTAACATTCAATACATCCCCTTGATACTACCTTGGATCAACCCATAAAATAGTTATCCCAACATTGATGACATATCTTCAACGGAAGTGGGAAGTAGACTTACGAGGGTGGATTGAAGAAGTAAAATAACAACAACAATCGATCACTCCCCCGTTTTGTGATAAATATCACAAAGTATGGTGTGAATAAATTCACACCTTTAACCAATGGTATCAACGTGATAAGTAGAAGATCATAATAATATTAAATGAATAACTTTTATTAAGGATCTAAGGTGAATTAAACAACTTACATGAGAAAGAAATGTGATTACAAACACAAAGCGGCAACATAACACTACAATGAAACCAAGCACCAAATATTCTTAAATCCTCCAACACCACTGCCTTAAATAGGAATTTTTGATCCCTTGGGTCGAGCCTCCATCAGTACATGTCATCCCACTTGAGTATGGTAGGTCTAAGGTGGTGGAAATATGTGGAAAGAAGACTTTCCACCCTTGACCCGAAAAGGCATCCAGCTTGCATCCACCAAACAGAGGCACATGAAACACCTTCTAGATGGCCTAATTTGGGTGGGAAATAGAAGAAATAAATTAAGAACCTGATGTCCCCTAACATTATGTAAAATCGCATCCCAAAAGGAGTTATGATGTTCGAGATATGGTTTTATTAGTGGGATGTGTTTCTGGGCCGCAGAATCTGGCCCAGACTTTTATCTCTAATTTGGGACACCTAGATGACCATAATGGAGGCCGAATTATCACTGGACCTTGAAAAATGACATGTTCCTATATATGTCCTCTAGCATCCCACGATATTTCGGATTAATTGGGCATGTATTTTGTAACGCCCCGACCCCAGCTACCCGGAGTTGGTGCATTACTTCGTAACATTGGCATGATCACAAAAGATCAAGTCTCGAAAGACCGATTAGTTTAGTAGCCTTGGAAACACTAGATACATTCATAAGTCTTACATTACATCATAAAGTGAAAAACTAATAACAAAGTCTTCATAGTCCACATTCATATCCTCTTCTGACTATCCCTGCAGGTCATTCATAAAATACTTCTTCACATCCTGGAAAACATTAAAACATTGAAAGGAGTGAGCTCAGATGCTCAGTAAGGATAACAATATTTGCGGAAGCTTTCATAAATAAACATAAAAATTTAAGGCAATGTATAACTAAAACAAAAGCCTTTTAAACTTGAACATCAACATAATATGGCAAAAGTAAAATGAGATAATGCCATTCACTTCTTCACATGGATATTCTACTGGTCGAATAATCACATGCAATATCAATAACCACTTTCATAATGAGGGAATGTATAATGCCAGACATTCTGAAACACTTTGTCAAGGCCTCGGCCAAGACGTCTAAAATGATTAAGGCCTCGTCCAAAACCATAAATCAAATTGGGAAAGGGCCTCGGCCAATTCCACGTCTAGTTGTCTCATGAGACCTACCGATGCATCAAGGAGCTATAGCGGGCTCCACCCGTCACTTATTAAGTCCAATACATTCCTCATATGAATAGGTTTAAACATATCATAAACCATAACATAATCATATCACATAAAACATGCATAAAGGAAACATAACATTTCCACATTTCAATCACAAGATATCAATACAACACATTGATATATAAAAAACGCTTTCAAAACCATTTTCAATACCAAAATAAAAGAAAGTTAAAACTTGAATTTATTTTTCATTAAAAAAATGATGGCTTGTAGAGGAAGCCGAAACTCAAATAATGGTCACGGCGGCGGAGAAGTCGTTGTCGCCGCATATGTACGGAAAGAAAAACATTCCCTTTTTGTCGTTTTGTAAAACACTTCGTATAAAAAGATTCCTTTTGAATAAACATAAAAGTCAAAGGGGTTTATACACTGTATAAAAGAAATTTGTGTATAAAACAAAATATGCCTCAATGAATGGAGATTGAGACGAAGTCCCTTTAAAAGATCATTTGTAAATAAAATATATCTATTATGTGTATTCACTATAAGTACACATAAAGAATGTATAAATACAATATACTACATAATAATATCATGACATAATTTGAAAGTAAGAGATTAACCCAAAGAATGGAAATTGGGTTAAGAAATTCTCTTACCTTGTGTCCGACATGACTCAACCGTTCTTTAACCTCCTGAATAATAAACTAGAGTTAATATCTACCTTATTAAGAACCATTTTAAATTTCATTATCCTTTTTATATCACTTATTACAATGTTATGAACATTATGTAATTATTTAAGTTAATAACGGTCGTTTTGTCGATCTTTGGTAACTTGAGTCAACAATAAACTTCTTATAATTACAAGTTGTTCATGTGGTGAAATATCCATTATATCCAGAATTATATTAATGATATAGATATCATATATATCATATATATCTAGTATATACATTCATTCATAATATTACGTAACATTTAGAGGTAAGAAATGAAATGCACCGTTCATGGAGACGGTAAGCCGTACGTACGCATGAACGCTACTTTCATTTCTATTTCGTATTTAATGTAATGAAATCATAATTATATAAAGGTATAATATAGTTCCAGTATAATATCATATATAATATCATTTACTCCATCCTTTATACATCCCACATATGGCATTAACGATTCAAATCACTTTGAGGGGGCGGTTGTCCGCACTTCCTAAAATGAAATTATCGCGTTTTACCCATAATGGAAATCATAAAGTATGCCATAAATGAGAAATACAGAAGCATAAGTAAAACATAAACACATTATATATCATATATAAATATAGTGGCATCTTAATGGCCACCTTTGAAGGTGTTATATGAGTGTTGAACAATCATCGTTTCGTGAGGCAGAAATTCGCCATCCACAGAAACCGTATGTTCTTTAACCATTAGATGTAGGTGTGTGTAAGTGTAGCTCGAATACTTCTTATAACAACATCCTAGTATATTGAGGATACTGGTGTTGTTACAAAAGAAATGAATAAAAAGAGTTTAGGGGGTTGGAGAAGAAAAATAAAACAAAACAACATTAGAAAAGACATTACCTCAAAATCGGGTAACTCTTTTTGATTTGAGCCAAAGGCTTCCTTGGGAAGAGTTATGCCCAAAGTGAGGCTTATATGAGTAAGGGAGGAATGTTGGGAGAGTATTTGGGCAGAGGTTGGCCGAGCCAAATGGCTTGAAAGTGTAAATGAGGTGGGAGAGGTGGGGGCCTTTTATAAGTGGAGAGGAGGGGCACTTTTGGAAAGTAATGAAATGTTATTCAATTATACAATGCTTTTCGGTTTCTAAAGGTCCCACACTTATATAATTCGAGGCTAAGGTGATAAGGTTTCGAAATATCTTCATCCAATAGGCTTTGGACAAGTGTAAGCCTTGGATTTTTCATTATCTTCTCATTTTATTTAAATCGTTAAATAATGAGGTCATCACTGCATCATCATGATGTCATAAATAATTTAATTTATTTAATGTCTAAAAATTAAAAAAAAATACTATAATGTAGGAAATCTTTTTAGATTTCTAATGAAAATTTATAATCAAAATTTGGACTTGTGTAACCCTACATAAAAATTGTTTTAGTAAAACATTTTATGTTTGTGTCATTTTTTACTTTAACATTAAATAAAAGGTGTTTATGTCATTTTCTAACTAAAGTGGCTCCATGGGGTCCCCAAGTTGACCCATGGGTTGTCTTGGTCGGCCATGACTCATCCAATAGGAGTAGGACAAGTGTCATGCTCATCTCATATTACTAAAACATTATTTGTACCTTAAACTACACTAATTACCTCTAATCGCGATTAAGAACTTAAAAGTTACTATTCACGAAAAAATTATTTTGATCTCATTGAACCACATTTTACTTCTTAATGACAACCATGTATGTCGGATTTTTGAAAATCAAATCACAGAAGTGGTAATATTTCTTTTAAACGAAAAATCAGTTATTTAACAACCACTTAGTGGTTTCACTATTCATCAAAAATTGAAGTTTTTCAGAATAAGGCCAAAATTTCACCCTAAGCTATAATTGATATTCCGAATTCAAAAATGATGTCTATTTTAAAAAATTCCAATCATATTAGTTGCATTAATTAATTTTATAATTAATTCCCGCTGTCACAACAAATAGCGTGTTTTTAAGAAACAATTTATATCAAAAGATTGGCAATTGTTTATGTCCAATTTCAATGTTAAATTAATTCTAATGACCACCATTGGATAAAATGGTAAAAATATATTCTAATTATACTTTAAAACCACCAAATATTATAATTTATCACTATAAATTATTTTGATTAAAAAAGTTGTTTTAAGTATTTTTCACTATTCATAAAAATTTTGAAGTTCTCAGAAAATTACAAAAAATTCAACATAGGCTAATTTCAATATTAGGAATACAAAAATGAAGTCCATTTTGAAATATAAAATTTCTATAATTTTAAAAAGTGGTTATTACTATTCATAATGGCTACTTTGATTTGTCGCAATGTTTTAGAACTCGAAGTTGTGTACAATGCAAGCTATTGTATTACTGAATGAGAAGCGTATCGTGGAAGCTCGGGGTGTTACATTCTCCCCTCCTTCAATAAATTGCATCCTCGCAATTTGAAATTTTTTTTGGAAAATAAAAGGTTGAAAAGAGAAAATACCTTTGAGGAAAACCCACATCGGAAATAGGGTTAATAAATATATAACATTAAAAGAAAGCAGGATAAGTACAAAGGTCACCCGATATAGCCCATTCTAGGATTATATGAAAATATGGATATGGAGGAGAAACAAACCATCAAGGTCTGATGTAGAGTTATAGAAAACAGGATTAGGAGAAAGTTTAACCATAAGAAAATCACAAACTTGTGATTGGTTAAACGGTCATTGAATCCCCAGTTGGAAAAGTTAACCGACAACATTTTTGTTTTAAGTTACCTTTTATAATGTTGAGGAATTTATTTAGAAGATTTACTATGAACGTAAGGGAATATACATACTTGTTATGTATACTTTCATTCGTTAATAAATTTTTACCACAAACCCAACTTTTACTCCAAATGGTAACGGAACTCAAAAATATTCTATTTATCCTAATTGTATAAGGTTCCAAATGTTAACACATACCATTTAGATTAGTAAAACGATTTTGTAATAACTAGGGACTTCCTGTAGGCTAGTGGTAGGAAATAAAGGCTTGTCGCACTATGGTTGTGGGTTCGATTCCTGCAGCTGTGTCCGACGCGACGGGTTATTCCCCACCCTGCAGGTTGTCCTTTTCCTAAAAATATAGTACTATACTATTCCAAAAATAATCTTCATAAATGTTTTAACCTTAAACAGTACTATCCAAAGTTCAACTTAATCCACTCCAACCTTTATAGTTATCCAAAATACCTTCATCCAGACTTTCTCTAAAAGGTCTCTAAATTCCAAAATCAATTGTAACATCAGATTCCCCAAACAAAGAAAAGTTTCTCTTATTGTCACATACTAAAAATATGATTACCTTAATCATATTAAAACCTTACTGAAATCAAAAAGTACTGCAGTAAAATCCATATATATATATATATTACATTATTCTTATAACCAGAAAATAATCCTTGAGTCCAAAAGCACCAATACATTAGTTATTCTGCTTCAACTGTAGTAACAGCATAAGATTGTCCTTGATCCCTTGGCCTTTTCTGAGGTAAGTTTCCCTGACGCTTAGGACATTCATTTGCATAATGACCCATTTCTCTACAATTGTAGCATTCAACTTTGACAGCCTCTTTCTTTCCCTTGCAATCACGAGCCTGGTGACCCTTTTCTCCACATTTATAACAAACTCCCATTCCTTTTAGGCAAGTACCAGGGTGATTCTTCCCACAATTATCACATAATGGAAAATCCTTCTTTCCCTTTTTCCCTTTATCTGTCTCTTGTTCCACCGTTCTCTTCTTCTCTTGCTTTACTTTGTTGTCATAAGACTTAGAGAATTCCTTTTCTATCTTGATAGCACACGAGACAATATCTTCGTATGATGAGAAGGATTGTGATACCAAAGCTCGACGGAGAAATGGTTTTAACCCATCAAAGAAACGATCAATCTTACTCCTTGGGTTACGTATATAATCGGAAGCATGCCTCGCTAACCTTGTAAAGTTAGCCTCATACTTTGCGACATTCTCATCCTCCTTCTGCCTTAGACTCAGAAATTGCCTTTCCATATCTGCTCGATGGTCACGAGGAAAGTATTTTTCTAAGAAAAGCTCTTTGAACTCCCTCCATTCCATATTCGATACGTCATCATCTTCCTTTGTGTTTTGAATCAGCGACTTCCACTGATCGGCATCTCCAGTGAGGCGGTAAACTGCCATGACAACCTTCTCCCTTTCACTACTCCCCAAGGCATGGAATATTTTCTCTAAGGAATTTATCCATTGCTCAGCTACTATAGGATTTGTACTCCCATTGAAGGTTTGTGGTTGTTGCCTCATTAAGCGGTCTAACATTGATCCTCCACGTTGCGGATCAGGGTGCTCCATACGAGTAAGGTTATTATTCATAACCTGAGTGAGTTGTCCCAGTATGGTATTAAGTTGATCAGCACTAGTTGTATCTCTAGATCCACAATAATTATCTTGATCAGGAGGGCAATCCCTACACGGAGTTCGTGCATTGATACGGTTTCCATTCCTTCCACTAGGCGCCATTTCTAAACAATGGCATAAACTAGATTAGATTATGAATCAAAATACATAATTCCATACTTGTAAAACACTTGACATAAATTGAACTATTTATGGATATAATCCATAATCATAAAAAGAAATGTTTTCTTTGAGAAAGTATATACTCATAACCCTTCATAGTGGTTTTTAAATAAAATGAGAATTATCCTAAGCATATCCCCCGGGAGTGTCGTAACCAAGAGTGCAGCAAGGCCCGTTGTCGTGCACCAGTTCCCGTTCGAGTCTAGCTCAAAGCGGTGTTTTCAAGTTTTACCCCTAGGTACATCTGTGCCAGAGCCGCCTCTACCTGCTCGTATCCAGACAGGGATGTATTGCTCGGAAAACTCATAACATCTCTATAATACCAAAATTCTAGGAAGTTCTTCTATACTAATCCTCAAAGTTCATCTTAGGTCTACGTGCTCTAATCAGAGTTTATCTAAATCTAGCTTCCAAGGTTTGTACTAAACTGCCTCTGATACCAACTGTAACGCCCCGACCCCAGCTACCCGGATTTGGTGCATTACTTCGTAACATTGGCATGATCACAAAAGATCAAGTCTCGAAAGACCGATTAGTTTAGTAGCCTTGGAAACACTAGATACATTCATAAGTCTTACATTACATCATAAAGTGAAAAACTAATAACAAAGCCTTCATAGTCCACATTCATATCCTCTTCTGACTATCCCTGCAGGTCATTCATAAAATACTTCTTCACATCCTGGAAAATATTAAAACATTGAAAGGAGTGAGCTCAGATGCTCAGTAAGGATAACAATATTTGCGGAAGCTTTCATAAATAAACATAAAAATTTAAGGCAATGTATAACTAAAACAAAAGCCTTTTAAACTTGAACATCAACATAATATGGAAAAAGTAAAATGAGATAATTCCATTCACTTCTTCACATGGATATTCTACTGGTCGAATAATCACATGCAATATCAATAACCACTTTCATAATGAGGGAATGTATAATGCCAGACATTCTGAAACACTTTGTCAAGGCCTCGGCCAAGACGTCTAAAATGATTAAGGCCTCGGCCAAAACCATAAATCAAATTGGGAAAGGGCCTCGGCCAATTCCACGTCTAGTTGTCTCATGAGACCTACCGATGCATCGAGGAGCTATAGCGCGCTCCACCCGTCACTTATTAAGTCCAATACATTCCTCATATGAATAGGTTTAAACATATCATAAACCATAACATAATCATATCACATAAAACATGCATAAAGGAAACATAACATTTCCACATTTCAATCACAAGATATCAATACAACACATTGATATATAAAAAACGCTTTCAAAACCATTTTCAATACCAAAATAAAAGAAAGTTAAAACTTGAATTTATTTTTCATTAAAAAAACGATGGCTTGTAGAGGAAGCCGAAACTCAAATAGTGGTCACGGCGGCGGAGAAGTCGTTGTCGCCGCATATGTACGGAAAGAAAAACATTCCCTTTTTGTCGTTTTGTAAAACACTTCGTATAAAAAGATTCTTTTTGAATAAACATAAAAGTCAAAGGGGTTTATACACTGTATAAAAGGAATTTGTGTATAAAACAAAATATGCCTCAATGAATGGAGATTGAGACGAAGTCCCTTTAAAAGATCATATGTAAATAAAATATATCTATTATGTGTATTCACTATAAGTACACATAAAGAATGTATAAATACAATATACGACATAATAATATCATGACATAATTTGAAAGTAAGAGATTAACCCAAAGAATGGAAATTGGGTTAAGAAATTCCCTTACCTTGTGTCCGACTTGACTCAACCGTTCTTTAACCTCCTGAATAATAAACTAGAGTTAATATCTACCTTATTAAGAACCATTTTAAATTTCATTATCCTTTTTATATCACTTATTACAATGTTATGAACATTATGTAATTATTTAAGTTAATAACGGTCGTTTTGTCGATCTTTGGTAACTTGAGTCAACAATAAACTTCTTATAATTACAAGTTGTTCATGTGGTGAAATATCCATTATATCCAGAATTATATTAATGATGTAGATATCATATATATCATATATATCTAGTATATACATTCATTCATAATATTACGTAACATTTAGAGGTAAGAAATGAAATGCACCGTTCATGGAGACGGTAAGCCGTACGTACGCATGAACGCTACTTTCATTTCTATTTCGTATTTAATGTAATGAAATCATAATTATATAAAGGTATAATATAGTTCCAGTATAATATCATATATAATATCATTTACTCCATCCTTTATACATCCCACATATGGCATTAACGATTCAAATCACTTTGAGGGGGCGGTTGTCCGCACTTCCTAAAATGAAATTATCGCGTTTTACCCATAATGGAAATCATAAAGTATTCTATAAATGAGAAATACAGAATCATAAGTAAAACATAAACACATTATATATCATATATAAATATAGTGGCATCTTAATGGCCACCTTTGAAGGTGTTATATGAGTGTTGAACAATCATCGTTTCGTGAGGCAGAAATTCGCCATCCACAGAAACCGTATGTTCTTTAACCATTAGATGTAGGTGTGTGTAAGTGTAGCTAGAATACTTCTTATAAAAACATCCTAGTATATTGAGGATACTGGTGTTGTTACAAAAGAAATGAATAAAAAGAGTTTAGGGGGTTGGAGAAGAAAAATAAAACAAAACAACATTAGAAAAGACATTACCTCAAAATCGGGTAACTCTTTTTGATTTGAGCCAAAGGCTTCCTTGGGAAGAGTTCTGCCCAAAGTGAGGCTTATATGAGTAAGGGAGGAATGTTGGGAGAGTATTTGGGTAGAGGTTGGCCGAGCCAAATGGCTTGAAAGTGTAAATGAGGTGGGATAGGTGGGGGCCTTTTATAAGTGGAGAGGAGGGGCACTTTTGGAAAGTAATGAAATGTTATTCAATTAGACAATGCTTTTCGGTTTCTAAAGGTCCCACACTTATATAATTCGAGGCTAAGGTGATAAGGTTTCGAAATATCTTCATCCAATAGTCTTTGGACAAGTGTAAGCCTTGGATTTTGCATTATCTTCTCATTTTATTTAAATCGTTAAATAATGAGGTCATCACTGCATCATCATGATGTCATAAATAATTTAATTTATTTAATGTCTAAAAATTATAAAAAAAATACTATAATGTATGAAATCGTTTTAGATTTCTAATGAATATTTATAATCAAAATTTGGACTTGTGTAACCCTACATAAAAATTGTTTTAGTAAAACATTTTATGTTTGTGTCATTTTTTACTTTAACATTAAATAAAAGGTGTTTATGTCATTTTCTAACTAAAGTGGCTCCATGGGGTCCCCAAGTTGCCCCATGGGTTGTCTTGGTCGGCCATGACTCATCCAATAGGAGTAGGACAAGTGTCATGCTCATCTCATATTACTAAAACTTAATTTGTACCTTAAACTACACTAATTACCTCTAATCGCGATTAAGAACATAAAAGTTACTATTCACCAAAAAATTATTTTGATCTCATTGAACCACATTTTACTTCTTAATGACAACCATGTATGTCGGATTTTTGAAAATCAAATCACAGAAGTGGTAATATTTCATTTAAACGAAAAATCAGTTATTTAACAACCACTTAGTGGTTTCACTATTCATCAAAAATTGAAGTTTTTCAGAATAAGGCCAAAATTTCACCCTAAGCTATAATTGATATTCCGAATTCAAAAATGATGTCTATTTTAAAAAATTCCAAACATATTATTTGCATTAAATAATTTTATAATTAATTCCCGCTGTCACAACAAATAGCGTGTTTTTAAGAAACAATTTATATCAAAAGATTGGCAATTGTTTATGTCCAATTTCAATGTTAAATTAATTCTAATGACCACCATTGGATAAAATGGTAAAAATATATTCTAATTATACTTTAAAACCACCAAATATTATAATTTATCACTATAAATTATTTTGATTAAAAAAGTTGTTTTAAGTATTTTTCACTATTCATAAAAATTTTGAAGTTCTCAGAAAATTACAAAAAAATCAACATAGGCTAATTTCAATATTAGGAATAAAAAAATGAAGTCCATTTTGAAATATAAAATTTCTATAATTTTAAAAAGTGGTTATTACTATTCATAACGGCTACTTTGATTTGTCGCGATGTTTTAGAACTCGAAGTTGCGTACAATGCAAGCTATTGTATTACTGAATGAGAAGCGTATCGTGGAAGCTCGGGGTGTTACATATTTTGGGTCCCACATTCTCATCAGTGGGCTGGTGTCCAATATGCATTCACCAGAATTGCTTCCTTTCATTGCCAAATATCTCCATCATCTTTTCTGAATTTTCATTAATCCTTTAATGAAAAATTTTCATATTGAAGTGAATATCCTGTTAAAAATAATATCAAATTAAAATATATATAATTATATTCCTTAAAATTTTATGAATCATTGGGTACTTCAAATGATGTTCAAAAATGTACCACATATTAGTGCATTTTAAGAAGGTATTACAATCATAATGTGAAATGATGTTCAAAGTGTAAAATGCACTAAAATGGTTTTTATGAATAAAAAATAACATCAATATTATTTACATTAAGACTTAATATTATTGTCACGACCCGTCCTCAGGGCCCATGCCGTGACTACCCCAAGCCCGCCTTCCATAGGCCAGGGGCTGGCGACTAGCACCAAGGCGTAAATCCCGGTAAAAAGGGAAGGCATTGCCTTTGTAAAGTAAACAATCACACAGAGTACAAGCAGAAGAAGTAAACACTAAGTAAAAACTGAGTACAACAGTAAGTGCGGAAAGTAAAAAGGGGCCGGAAATAAAAACCCAACTGTAAAGTACAACTCGAAAGGGAAAACAGCAACTGAAAAGTAAAGCTGCTACGCCGAGCTGTCCACTGGAAATCCCACATAAAGGGTGGGTACAGATAGCTTCTCTGCTCCTCGGGTCCCGCCGTCCGCTCCGAGTATGTCCCGCCCAGTGGTCCACCTCCGGGTACCGCCTCGTCGTCACGTCCACCTCTGGGTACCGTCTCGTCGTGAGGTCCTCCTCCGGGTGCCATCTCGTCGTATAGTCCACCTCCAGGTACCGTTCAGTCCTTGAACACTCGGCCTCTGTCAGCACTGCCCGTCGTCTGCAACCAACACAACGAGGTGCGGGCATATCCCATGGATGGGTGAGTATAACAATACTCATTAGGGACCCCGAGACCCTCAAGGTCTCACTAAACCAACAAGGATAACCACAAAGAAGATCTCAACAGATAACCTCTACTTAGGTATATGCCCATACATGTACCTAAGTTATCAAGTAACCCATCTCAATCATGAGGAAACACAAGGATTGTGAAATCAACAGATAACCACTACCCGGGTATATGCCCATACATATACCTAAGTTAGAAAGTGACCCATCTCAATCATGAGGTAAACACAAGGTCAAAAGTCTCAGCTCAAACCAGGATTTTCATTATCGAAACTGTAACTGCTGAAGAGCTCCGTCTCTGGAGTGTACAGTGGTCCTGTCACGACTCTGAGGTACTGCTCCCTAACCGAAGACTGCTGAAGTACTCCTCCGGTCGAGTACCGCGGGTCAGCCACCCAGACACACTAGTGCTTCCCACCGAGGTATGTCACCAAAACACAGTAGTGCACACCCCCTAGTAGCCTGCTGAGGTACTCTCCGGACGGGTACCGCGGGTCTGCACTGTCACACAGGTAGTGCTCCGTCTTCCATGGGTCTGCACCTCAAAAAGTAGTGCTCCGTCCACTGGGCTAGTCGACTCACTCCAAGTCGAGTCGGTTAAGCAGTCGTCAGGTCTCAGCCAGTTACACGGTCTCCGTACTCCGCACACTCGTCATTGGGAGGGTCCGCACCACGAGCTACAGGTCGATACTCCAAGTATCTCAAAGTCCCATGAAGAAGTATCTCAAAGGCCCGTCTCGTCATAGGGGTCTCAACACAACAGACAGCACGTCAATCGGACGCACGGTCTGTGAGTTATTAGCCTTTTCGTCCCAGGGGCTCGGTTGGTTTCGTGAGCGAACCAAACCCAGCTGTATCTCAACTGTACCCCGAACTCTCATAGGGTATACTCATAGGGACCTTTTCTCAACGAGATCACCAACGCCGCTGACGGTTCGTCAAACGGACGTTCGGTCAGAAAGATATCAGATTATCCGTTCCAGGGGCCCGGTTGGATTTCGGTGCGATCCAACCCGGCCTCTATCCAACTGCATCCAAAACTCGGGCAGAGGATGCCAAAAGTTCCGTATCGTCATCAGGAACTCAACGAAACAGACGACGCGTCAATCGGACGCCCGATCTGAGAGTTATTGGTTTTTTCGTTCCAGGGGCCCGGTTGGTTTTAAAGGGAAAACCAACCCGACCATACTCCACCTGCGTCCAAACCTCGGGCGGAGTATGCCAAAAGATCCGCCTCAATTAGAGAAATTCAACGAAACAGACGGCGCGTCAATCGGACACCCGGTCTGTTAGTTATTGGCCTTTCCGTCTCACACCAACACTGGGAAACTTCCCAGGAGGTCACCCATCCTGATCACTACTCTAGGCCAAGCACGCTTAACTATGAAGTTTTAACCACGTAGGCTAGCGAAAAGGAAGGTGCACCTTGAGTATATTATACCGAAACGACCGTCTCGATCCAAGGATCGTGTTGCCGCTGACGGCGAGTCGTTTGGAGGCCCGTAGCCCAAGATACGGGCATTTGACCGAAAGTGGTCCGAAACTGGGGGTCTAGGCCCGGGCCGACCCCCCCCCCCCCCCCCCCCCCCCCTTGGTCGGCCGAACCGGGTCGCCCGCCCCGGGCGGCGACCCGGCCCAGCGCGGTCTGGCGCGGCCTGGGCGTCGTTCGTGTGCCGCGCGCGGGGGGCAAAGCCCCCGCCTTTCCTCAGCTGGCGGCGCGGCAACATGCCGCGCCTAAAGAAAAACGCCCCCCCTCATGTGGGGGCATGCCTTCGAGAAAACGGGGGGCCGCCCCCCCCCCCCCCCCCCCTTTGTGAAACCGGCCCCCCTCATAATGGGGGGGCCATTAAGGCTGGCCGGGGGAAATTATTTCCCCCGATTTTCTCCCTTCCGGCCGGCCCGACCTGGCCGGACGGTTCTTCCTCAACGGGACCGGCAAGGCCGGTCCCCCTTCCGGCTTCCGACACCGGCGGCCCGGCTGGCCGCCGGTCTTCTCGTTCCGCCGCGGCCCGAAACCGGCCGCAGCCTTCGTTGTCTGGCACGGTGCGACAGCACCGTGCCCCTCCACCGCGGCCCCGCTCCGGCCGCGGTGCCTTCAACTTTCTTCGACGCGGCGTGACGGCGTCGCGTCCTTGCATTATTTAACGACGCGGCGCGACGGCGCCGCGCATTTCTTGTCGCATGATCCTGCGCAGTGCGACGGCACCGCACCACACCTGTTTCAATCCACAACAAAATCAACATGAATAGGAGGATTGTCGGCCGTGTTCATGCGGTCCGGCCCCCTCGCGTTATTTTCTAACAATCGGCCTTTAATGAATGATAAACTTTCACAATCTTTTAAATTAAATAAAAAGATTTGGAATCAAGGCCCGACAAATATAAACCTTCAAGTTCGAAGGAGAGATCCACATAACTTTAAAAAGTAAAAACCCCTACCTTGATTTAAGAGGTGACGAGATTCGGCGTCGTGAAAAGGGATGTCGCGGAAGAAGACGTCGTCGGTATTCCGGGTATGGTGTCACGGAAGACGGTTCCCGAGAACGTGGCGTTCTTCATCGATGTTTGATTGTTCTTCGCGTTCTTTTCCAAGAGGATGAAGAAACTTCAAGTCTTCTAAGCCTTCTTTACAAAAGCTCTCAAACAACACAACCCAACCAAATGAAATAAGTTCTCCACTTATTTAATTAACTTCACATGGCTTTTGAAATTCAAGTGTTTGAAATTCAAAAGACTCACACAACTCACCACATTAAAAATCAACTCATTTAAGACATAAGTTATAACTAAGTTAAAATCATTTAAGTGGGAGTTGAGGGGTTTTAGAGGATATGAAGAGGTGGGGTTCTTGTGGGCCCCACCACCCTCATAACCTCCCAAGGGAGGTTGGGTGGTTACCCAACTTCCACCGTGAGCTAACACTTAGAGTAAGTTAATAAAAATTGTAGTGTAGTTATAAAATAAACTTCCACAATTTTTATTATCATCACTCGTGTAAACGCAACTCCGGTACATGAGTTCCTAAGTAATTACCGGTGCTGCGGTTCCATCGGTGCCCTCGGAATTCGATTCCGGGCACCGGTTCAAAAGGTAGAAATTCCCGCTTGCTCGTTCACTGAACATACCCGAGCCAAACTTCGGAAATTAATTATGGGCACATCGGGCCTCGGAATCAGGCACTGTCAGAAACTGCGTTCTTGTCAAATTCCAAAGAAAATTAAGAAAACATTTTCCTTGAAATTTCCAGGTCTTTACATTACTCCCACCTCATGGCTTTACGTCCCCGTAAAGCTTCAACACAAACTAGGGTCACAAAAGCGGTACAGAGCACGCATCTGAGCCTTCCACTCCTATGTGCTCACCTGGAGGTTTCCATACTGCCAAAGAAAGTGCACCCGAGGAATCGATCGTCCTCGTAGGATCTGCTCCTATCGATCCTCGATCCCCACTGGAATCTCCATGAAAGACACCCCATCGCCATCGTCCAGCTCCTCATGGTTGATGGTATGCGAAGGGTCGAGCACGTATCTCCTCAGTTGAGATACGTAGAAGTCGACGTGCACTTGGTGCAACTGAGGTGAATGGGTCAAGCGGTAAACCACCCCGCCTACCCATCTAAGGACCTAAGAAGGTCCGCTGAACCACGGAGATAACTTTCCACCTTGGCCACATCTCCGTAAACCTCGTCGAGGTGAGACCTGTATAAGGACGTGATCATCAACCTCGAACTCCAGAGGTCTCCATTTTCTGTTAGAACTGGAACTTGAAAGGCTGCTACCACGAGGGTAAGGTTGAACGACTCAAGAGTGATCGGTCGCACCCTCCTGTGTAAGAGTTACCATGCGCTTCCTGGGGTTTCCTTTTACGCCAACCAAGGGAAACCCATCCCGACGTTTGCATAAAACGGTCAATTTGAGTATGAACAGTTATTTCCCATTCCATACTCAAACTAATGTCGTAAGGACTCGACGCTGTCACCAAGAGATTCCAACCGGAACTCTCTCCTCGAGGGTCTGAACACACCGTTGGCGTATGTGTGATTATCGAGTCTCCTCCCAAGGTATCTCTAGACATGAGGGTCAAGTCCACGGCTTACCGGAAACTCTAGGTCTGGAACAAGATTTGTGAAAGCGAGAAATGATTCACATCGATGTCCATTACTACAACAGCTAGTAGTGGACACAGACTATCCCTTGGATCATTACTATAGCCATTGGGTCGCACTCCTTGACCGCATGCATCCACACTCTTCCTCCGCCCTCCAGCTCCCTGAGCTTGGCAGGAACAACTAAGGCGGGTGGTTGTACAATGTTTTGATGTACACCACCTCATGCTGCTCTCCTAGCTCTGCCTCCACATCTGCTGCTTCGTAGACTCATCTCAATTAAAAGCTTCCTCTTCTTGAAACATTTAACATGCCCGAGTCTCTAAGACTGGCACCGGTTCCGTGTTTCTTATTGCATTGTGCAGTCTTCATCCGCTCCTGGATGAACTACTCCTCCTTTAGTCTCACAAGAGCTGCTATGATTTATTCATTGTCGATAAGAGAAACCCGGTCTCATCCCCTGGATGAACCACATTCGTTGCCTAATACAGTCAATCCTGACATTAATGATGCATTCATTCCATGGATGACGTCGTAAGGCCTCGACGTAAATACTAAGAGATCCAACTGTCACTCTCGCCTCCAAGGGTCGAGTCACACTGTCGGCATCAGTGTGAGGTCACTCGGTCCCCTCCAATAGAAATATCTAATGTGAGGGTCAAGTCAACAGTTTAACCGGGACCACTCAGTATCAACCAAACAAATGGATAGTAAAGAAAACATCTCAAAGATAAGTGTCTTTTTATTATTGCAGCTCATAGTACAAGAAACGAATACAACAACAAAATGGAACTAGAAGTACAAGGGACGTATCCACTAGTTTCTCTCCTGTCCACCTATTCCCGGAGCTCTACTGCCTTGTCCACTGCTCGGCTGTTGCTCAAGCACTAGTCGCTACTTCTGTCTCAGTGGCTCCTCCAACACCCACTGATCAACCGTACGAGAATTCAGACAGTCACGTGCCAGGTGACCCTTTCCGTCGCATGAGTAACATTGTCTGTTTCTGGCACGCCTGGCTCTGACCGCACCTCGGGTGCCCCGCACCACCGGTCCTAAAACCCGAGATCGTTTAACTGCTAGTCTGGTCCTCTTGGACCTCTGCATCATCTGTCTACTGCCCACAGATGACTCGGCTACTGATCAAAAAGCACGCGGCAAAGGAATAAGCTCTTGTACACGCTCGGGGGGTAGAGATACTGGCACAAACTCCACCCTGAAGAAGGTCTATAAGTCTTCCCATGCGAAGGTCATCCCGTCGCAAAACTGAAACAAGTGGCTCCACCACCTGCCTGCTGCTGCCTGAAGGAGGATGGCAGCATAGATCACCATGAAGTCTGCTGGCGTCCCCACTAGCCTGAAGACTCTCACCACAGCCTCCAGCCATACCTCAGCCGCATGCGGGTCCGTCTCTCCCCGGAACCTGGGTGGCCTCTGGTGCTGGAACTCGTGCAGCGCGCTCAAGCGTCGTGCATTGCCTACTGTTGGGGCTGGTGGCATCGGTGGCCCAACGGGTAGCAGTACCGCTGGTGCCTCCGCTGGTGCCTCAACTGGGATAGGGCCATGTACTGAGGCCTCGTTGCTCGGCGGGCTGTTAGTACGTACAATTCTCGGGGCTCTAGCTGGTCGTCCGTGAAAAGGCATTTTGAAAGAAACATCGTGACACGGTCAAACGTTTATACCTGGTGAGCTAACCTGGTTTGAGCTGTTTAAAGGGAAAACCTTTGAAAACACACACGCAATCAGTGTTTTCGTGCACAAAGTTGGAAATCAGTTTTCAGGGTCCTGGTGTATGGATACGTCTGCCGCCCGCACCAACACTGGAATCCCTGAACTGAAATCCACACTCGGTACTCATAACACTATTGCTTCACAGAAAGAAAAAAGTCAGAGTCATAAGTTCTGCGGTAGAACCGAACTCCTCTGATACCAATTTGTCATGACCCTTCCTCGGGGCCCGTGCCGTGACTACCCCAAGCCCGCCTTCCATAGGCCAGGGGCTGGCGACTAGCACCAAGGCGTAAATCCCGGTAAAAAGGGAAGACATTTCCTTTGTAAAGTAAACAATCACACAGGGTACAAGCGGAAGAAGTAAACACTAAGTAAAAACTGAGTACAACAGTAAGTGCGGAAAGTAAAAAGGGGCCGGAAATACAAGACCAACTGTAAAGTACAACTCGAAAGGGAAAACATCAACTGAAAAGTAAAGCTGCTACGCCGAGCTGTCCATTGGAAATCCCACCTGAAGGGTGGGTACAGATAGCTCCTCTACTCCTCGGGTCCCGCAGTCCGCTCCGAGTATGTCCCGCCCAGTGGTCCACCTCCGGGTACCGCCTCGCCGTCACGTCCACCTCTGGGTACTGTCTCGTCGTGAGGTCCACCTCCGGGTGCCATCTCGTCGTATAGTCCACCTCCTGGTACCGTCCAGTCCTCTAACACTCGGCCTCTGTCAGCACTGCCCGTCGTCTGCAACCAACACAACGAGGTGTGGGCATTGCCCATGCAGGGGTGAGTATAACGAAACTCAGTAGGGACCCCGAGACCCTCACGGTCTAACTAAACCAACAAGGATAACCACAAAGAAGATCTCAACAGATAACCTCTACTTAGGTATATTCCCATACATATACCTAAGTTATCAAGTAACCCATCTCAATCATGAGGAAACACAAGGATTGTGAAATCAACGGATAACCACTACCCGGGTGTATGCCCATACATATACCTAAGTTAGCAAGTGACCCATCTCAATCATGAGGTAAACACAAGGTCAAAAGTCTCAGCTCAAACCAGGATTTTCATTATCGAAACCGTAACTGCTGAAGAGCTCCGTCTCTGGAGTGTACAGTGGTCCTGTCACGACTCTGAGGTACTGCTCCCTAACCGAAGACTGCTGAAGTACTCCTCCTGTCGAGTACTGCGGGTCAGCCACCCAGACACACTAGTTCTTCCCACCGAGGTATGTCACCAAAACACAGTAGTGCACACCCCCTAGTAGCCTGCTGAGGTACTCTCCGGACGCGTACCGCGGGTCTGCACTGTCACACAGGTAGTGCTCCGTCCTCCATGGGTCTGCACCTCAGAAAGTAGTGCTCCGTCCACTGGGCTAGTCGACTCACTCCAAGTCGAGTCGGTTAAGCAGTCGGCAGGTCTCATCCAGTTACACGGTCTCCGTACTCCGCACGCTCGTCACTGGGAGGGTCCGCTCCACGGGCTACAGGTCGATACTCCAAGTATCTCAAAGTCCCACGAAGATGTATCTCAAAGGACCGCCTCGTCATAGGGGTATCAACACAACAGGCGGCACGTCAATCGGACGCCCGATCTGTGAATTATTAGCCTTTTCGTCCCAGGGGCCCGGTTGGTTTCGTGAGCGAACCAAACCCGGCCGTATCTCAACTGTACCCTGAACTATCATAGGGTATACTCATAGGGACCGTTTCTCAACGAGATCACCAATGCCGCTGACGGTTCGTCAAACGGACGTTCTGTCAGAAAGATATCAGCTTTTCCGTTCCAGGGGCCCGGTTGGATTTCGGTGCGATCCAACCTGGCCACTATCCATCTGCATCCAAAACACGGGTGGAGGATGCCAAACGTTCTGTATCATCATCAGGAACTCAACGCAACAGACGGTGTGTCAATCGGACGGTCGGTCTGAGAGTTATTGTCTTTTTCGTTCTAGGGGCCCGGTTGGTTTTTAAGGCAAAACCAACCCGACCGTACTCCACCTGCGTCCAAACCTCGGGCGGAGTATGCCAAAAGATCTGTCTCACTTATAGGAATTCAACGAAATAGAAGGCACATCAATCAGACGCCCGGTCTGTTAGTTATTAGCCTTTCCGTCTCACACCCACCCTGGGAAACTTCCCAGGAGGTCACCCATCTCGATCACTACTCTAGGCCAAGCACGCTTAACTATGAAGTTTTAACCACGTAGGCTCCCGAAAAGGAAGATGCACCTTGAGTATAGTATACCGAAATGACCGTCTCGATCCAAGGATCGTGTTGCCGCTGACGGCAAGTCGTTTGGAGGCCCGTAGCCCAAGATACGGGCATTTGACCGAAAGTTGTCCGAAACTGGGGGTCTGGGCCTGGGCCGACCCGGCCCGACACCCCCCCCCCTGGGTCGGCCGAACCGGGTCGACCCGCCCTGGGCGGCTACCCGAACCGGCTCGGAAAACCCGGCCCGGCGCGGCGGCGTGGGCCGGCACGGCGGCACGGCCTGGGCGCCGTTCGTGTGCCGCGCGCGGGGGTCAAAGCCCCCGCCTTTCCTCAGCTGGTGGCGCGGCAACCTGCCGTGCCTAAAGAAAAACAGCCCCCCTCACGTGGGGGACTACCTTCGAGAAAACGCCCCCCCCCCCCTTTGTGAAACCGGCCCCCCTCATAATGGGGGGGCATTAAGGCTGGTCGGGGGAAATTATTTCCCCTGGGTTTCTCCCTTCCGGCCGGCCCGACCTGGCCGGCCGGTTCTTCCTCAACGGGACCGACAAGGCCGGTCCCCCTTCCGACTTCCGACACCGGCGGCCCGGCTGGCCGCCGGTCTTCTCGTTCCGCCGCGGCCCGGAACCGGCTGTGGCCTTCGTTGTCCGGCGCGGTGCGACGGAACCGCGCCCCTCCACCACGGCCCCGCTCCGGCCACGGCGCCTTCAACTTTCTTCGACGCGGCGCGACGGCGTCGTGTCCTTGCATTATTTAACGACGCGACGCGACGGCGCCGTGCGTTTCTTGCCGCATGATCCTGCGCAGTGCGACGGAACTGCGCCACACCTGTTTCAATCCACTACAAAATCAACATGAATTGGAGGAGGGTCGGCCGTGTTCATGCGGTCCGGCCCCCTCGCGTTATTTTCTAACAATCGGCCGTTAATGAATGATAAACTTTCACAATCTTTTAAATTAAATAAAAAGATTTGGAATCAAGGCCCGACAAATATAAACCTTCATGTTCGAAGGAGAGATCCACATAACTTTAAAAAGTTAAAACCCCTACCTTGATTTAAGAGGTGACGAGATTCAGCATCGTGAAAAGAGATGTCGCGGAAGAAGACGTCGTCGGTATTGCGGGTATGGCGTCGCGGAAGACGGTTCCTGAGAACGTGGCGTTCTTCGTCGATGTCCGATTGTTCTTCGCGTTCTTTGCCAAGAGGATGAAGAAACTTCAAGTCTTCTAAGCCTTCTTTACAAAAGCTCTCAAACAACACAACCCAACCAAATGAAATAAGTTCTCCACTTATTTAATTAACTTCACATGGATTTTGAAATTCAAGTGTTTGAAATTCAAAAGACTCACACAACTCACCACATTAAAAATCAACTCATTTAAGACATAAGTTATAACTAAGTTAAACTCATTTAAGTGGGAGTTGATGGGTTTTAGAGGATTTGAAGAGGTGGGGTTCGTGTGGGTCCCACCACCCTCATAACCTCCCAAGGGAGGTTGGGTGGTTACCCAACTTCCACCATGAGCTAACACATAGAGTAAGTTAATAAAAATTGTAGTGTAGTTATAAAATAAACTTCCACAATTTTTATTATCAACACTCTTGTAAACGCAACTCCGATACAAGAGTTTCTAAGTAATTACCGGCGCTGCGGTTCCATCGATGCCCTCGGAATTCGATTCCGGGCACCGGTTCAAAAGATAGAAATTCCCGCTTGCTCGTTCACTGAACGTACCCGAGCCAAACTTCGGAAATTAATTTCGGGCACACCGGGCCACGGAATCAGGCGCCGTCAGAAACTGCGTTCTTGTAAAATTCCAAAGGAAATTAAGAAAAAATTTTCCTTGAAATTTCCAGGTCTTTACAATTATCCTCATTTACTGGCTAATCACACCCCAAACTTGATTTTTTCTAGTCCCGAGAAAAATATATCTCAACAATATGAAATTCGAATTACCTTTTTCATAAACATTTTAATACACAATGATAACCTGAAACCCATATTCCAAACAATCATGAAACCCATAAAAATATTTTAATACAAGATAGTTTCATAAGAAGATCTCAATCCCAAGCCCATTATTTTTTTCAAATTCATTCTCATATTTCATCCAATATCAATTCAGTATGAGGATGTGTTGTGCATTACAATAGACATGGGGGGTTCATCTTTATTCAAGGGGGAAATTACAGAAACGCTAGGTGGAATCACATTTCAATATTAAGATGAGTATTCAAATTTTTTTATTGTATATTTTTATTTGCTATTTTTCCATGTTAATTGAAATTTCACTCAAAAGAGTCAACCCCTATAGTGAGACTTTGTCAAGGAAACCCAAGCTCAAAGACCATAGGGAACCCAGTGAAGCCCACATACACTGGCATCATCTCGAGATAACTCAGTCAAAAACAAATTCAAATTACCCAAAAATAGAGATAAAATTACTAACTCTGGGCCAGACAACTATGGAGTCACGATCCCCAAGTGCCGAAATCCACGCATTAGGTCATTTCATTACTCTACGTGCAAATTTATTATTATTTATTATTATTATTTTAAATTTTTATAATACTCATATTAAACTAAAATGGTCACTAAACCTATGCTATTTATTTGGGGGACCCCATGAACTCAAACTAATTCCACACTATCCAAAGGACGTGCATTGTCATCTTTTTTTTATTTGGATGAAAATATAAATGATGAAATATCACATTGGATAGACACACATTACAAAATCTATGCTAATGAAATTATACACGGATTAAAATCCAAATCAGGGCATGCTAAATTATTTGATATTCAGTTTCAATGTGTGCAATGTGTATTACCATGTTCAAAGTTAAAGGAAATTTTCCTTCCATTTACACACTTTTTTTTTCAAACTATTTTTTTTCACAAAAGCAATTTATTAATTTTATCTTCCCCCCAACTTAAAATAACACTATCCCCGGTGTTTAAAGAAAATAATATTTAGAAGGGGTAGAGGTAGAGAATGAAAGTTCAAAAAGGAAATTGAAAATGAGGATCATGGAATGAAGTCACCTGGTGGTTGAAGTTGAAATTTGTGCTCCTCCCTTTTAATCATTTGATATCCATGTCACTTGAAGAGTTCCCTAGTGGAAAAAGGAAAACAATCAAACAAAACAAAACAGTATATATATATATAAGTAAAATATTAGTATATATATATAATTGAATACACAGATGATACATTTTCTTCTTTTCTAAATTTCTGGGTAAGGTATTACTCAAGGATCACACCACATGACACGGTTGAATATGGTGCTCCCCTTTCATACCCATCCATACTAATAATAGAAGAACATGTCAAAAATCTATTTTTTATTATTTTTATTTATTTATTTTTTAATTTTTTTAAATATAAAAATGATTAATTAATCTTATTTGAAAAATAAACATGATTTAGAAAGATTTGAAACATGAAAACCATGGGTTGCCTCTCGTACAACGCTTTTGTTTAACGTCAATAGCTCGGCATGAACCCCCTAACTTACCCAATACCAAATTTCAACATTTTATGGACCACATGTTTCACCACTTCTACTTTATTTAGATTGACTCGTTTTTTATAATTTGTGTCATGTAAAAACCTATGTTCTAAAATGAGCGGGTAAATCAAAGGAATATAAGAAATGGTGGATTCAATTTCTTTTTTATTCTTTCCAAGTACATTAAGAATCATTAACTCTTTATTGGTTTCAAGATAAGAAATTGTGAAAATTGGATGTTTTTTGATATCCCCAATGAATAGAAAGTTGAGGGTGGATGGAAATTCCTTTCGTTAAAGTTCGATTAGGCTAACCCTTTCAAACACAGGTTGGGACTTGGAATCAAACCGAATTTCATTTTCAAAATTTCTTCACAGAATTGGTTCCTTTTGAATAGAATATTAGACCACAAAATGGGAATGATCAATTTTAGGAATGGTTATGGACTCAATGTTTGTGATTTCTATCAATGGTTCAATGGTTGGTGTTTTTTAAAATTCATCAATGGACTTATACTTAGGAGACACAATCTGTGATGTCAAATTCTCCTCTTTTCAATACAAAAAGCCAATTTCCTCCTGATTTAAAGACCCATAAAAAATTCCTTGATCCTCTTCATCTTCCCCAAATCCAAAGGTTGGTTCTTCAAAAAACTCATGTGGGGTCTGTGGGAAACTAGATACTTCACATAAGTTTATGGAAGGGACAATTTGTGTAGAGATGGGTTCCTCACAAGTTTTAAAGCTTTTTAGTTCTAACCTCAATGACGAAACCTAAAAATTAATTATCTCCATTTGATGACACAATTTTTCAAGTATTGGATGTGGATTAGGATGGATAAGGGGTGGAGACAGATGGTTTATTCAAGGAGGATAACTATGTTGTTGGAATTCCATATGAGGATGTTCAAATTGGCTTTATTGGGAATGAAACTCATTATTTTTTGGAAGGTTTTGTGGATAATAGGAGTTCAATCTTTGTGTCTCAATTATTTGTTGGTTATACCACCAGTACAAACTACAATGGTCATTGTACATCAAACTTGGTGTGGGGTGATAAATGTAGGGAGAGGTTCCCCCTATTTGTGCTTGTTCAAAATTTATTTCCATAGGAGTGAGGTGGTGAGAATAGAGAAGAGGGATGAAAAAAAGGATGATATTGTCTAAGATAACTTACTTAGGTCCCCAGAAATGACACCAAAATTTGATTCCCTCTCAAATTTACCCAAGAGATGAATGTAGAACGGTCCTTGTAGTTTAGATTGGGTTATCGAATCCATGGAGACCTAAGAAGTAACCTATAGACACACACATTCTATGGATTTTTTTGGCTATGAAGTGGCCAAATAGGGTTTATTTTAGATGGGTTTAAGGTATCACTAATAGTTTTAAGTTAATAAAAATTAAGGTAATGATTTGATCCTAGGTTATAGCTCGGGGTGGATTGGATGAATTACTTTTTTAATGATTTCAATTTCTTATAATTGAGATGGATTCATTTAAGAAGATCAAAAGAAATCATAACTTATTAGTTTAATGCCTACACACCCTAATACTAATCACCTATACACTTTAAGTACTGATGTTTTGAGAACTCCAAGGTATAGGTTCGTAATAGCACATGAAATGTGTGACCTTAAATTCACTAAAGATGAAGAGGTTTTAAAATCATCAAATAAAAATCTCATTTAAAAGAAGTTATTATCCATTAATTGAGTGATAAATAACATCCTATACATCCCCTTTATACTCCCTTTGATCAACCCATAAAATATATATCCCTCCATTGATGACATGTCTTCAACGGAAGCGGGAAGTAGACTTATGAGGGTGGAATTGAAGAAGTAAAACAACAACAACAATCGATCACTCCTCCGTTGTGTGATAAATATCACAAAGTATGGTGTGAATAAATTCACACCTTGAACCAGAAGTATCAACATGATAAGTATAAGAATATAATAAGAGTAAAGGAAGAACTTTTATTAAGAAACTAGGGTGAATTAAACAACTTATATGAGAAAGAAATGCGATTACAAACACAAAGCGGCAGTATAACACTACAATGAAACCAAGCACAAAATATTCTTAAATCCTCCAACACCGCTACCTTAAATAAGAATTTTTGAGCCCTTGGGTCTAGCCTCCAACAGTAAAAGTAATCACACTTGAGTATGGTAGGTCTAGGGTGGTGTAAAGTTTGTGGAAAGAAGAATATCCACCCTTGACCCGAAAAGGCATCCAGCTTGAATCCACCAAACAAAGGCGTATGAAACACCTTCTAGATGGATGAATTTGGGTAGACCATAGAAGACTTAAATTACGCTCCAGAGGTCCCCTAACTGTCTGTAAAAGCTCATCCCAAAATGAGTTTATGTTTTGTAGATATGGTTAGATTAGTGGGATGTTTTTCTGGGCCATTGAATCTGGCCCATAATTTTATCTCTAAATTGGGCCACCTAAATGACCCTAATGGAGGACGAATTAGCACTGGCTCCCGAATAATTACATGTTCCTATATATTTCCTATAGAATCCTAAGAAATTTTGGATTCATTGGGCCAGTATGTTGGGACCGACATTTTCATCAGTGGGCTGGTGTCCAATCTGTCTTCTCCAGAATTGTTTCCTTTCATTGACAAATATCTCCATCATCCTTTATGAATCTTTCATTGATCCTTTATTGAAAAATGTTCATATTGAAGTGAATATACAGTTCAAAAGAATATAAAATTAAAATATATATAATTAGATTCCTTAAAATTAGATGAATAATTGGGTACTTCAAATGATGTTAAAAAATGTACCACATAATAGTTCATTTTAAGAAGCTATTACAATCATAATGTGAAATGATGTTCAAAGTGTAAAATGCACTAAAATGGTGTTTATGATTAAAAAAAGAACATGAATATTCTATATATTAACAATTAATATTATCCTCATTTAGTGTCTAATCACACCCCCCAACTTGAGTTTTGCTAGTCCCGGGCAAAATATATCTCAACAATATGAAATTCGAATTCACTTTTCCAAAAAGATTTTAATACACAATGATCACCAGAAACCCATATACCGTAAAATAATGAAACCCATCAAAATATCTTAATACAAGATTGTTTCAAAAGCAGATCCCAATCCTAATACCATTCCTTTGTTCAAATTCATTGTCATATTTCATCCAATATCAATTAAGTATGAGGATGTGTTGTGCATCACAATAGACATGGGGGTTCATCTTTATTCAAAGGCGAAATGACGGAAGAACTAGGTGGAATCTCATTTCAATATTAAGATGAGTATTCAAATATTTTATATATATATATATATATATATTTCAATTTTTCCATGGTAATTGAAATTGCACTCAAAAGAGTCAACCCCTGTAGTGAGACTTTGCCGATGACTCCCAGGCTCAAAGACCATAGGGCACCAAGTGAAGCCCACATACTCGGGCATCATCTCCAGTTAAATCAGTCAAAAAAATTTCAAATTACCCAAAAATAGAGAAAAAATACTATCTCTAGGCAAGAGATCTATGGAGTCACAATCCCCAAGTGCCGAAATCCACGCATTAGGTCATTTCATTTCTCTATGCGCAAATTTATTATTATTATTATTAATTTTTTTTGAATAATCAAAAGAAAATAAAATGATCACCAAACCTATGATATTTATTTGGGGGACCACATGAACTCAAACTAATTCCCCACCATCCAAAGGACATGCATTGTGATCTTTTTTTTATTTGAATGAAAATATAAACGATGAAATATCACATTGGATAGCCACACTTTCCAAAATATATGCTCATGAAATTATAAAATGATTAAAATCAGAATCCGGGCATGCTAAATTATTTGATATTCTGTTTCAAAGAGTGAAATGTGTATTACCATGTTCAAAGTTAAAGGAATTTTTCCTTCCATTTAGACACAATTTTTTTTCAAATTATTTTTTTTCAAAAAAGTAATTTTTTAATTTTATCTCCCCCCCAACATAATACAAAAATGTCCCCAGTGTTTGAAGAAAAGAAAATTTATAAGTGGGTAGAGGTAGAGATTAAATGTTAAAAAATAAAATTGAAAATGAGGATCATGGAATGAAGTCACATGGTGGTTGAAGTTGAAATTCTTCCTGCTCCCTTTTAGTCCTTTGATATCCATGTCGCTTGAAGAGTTCCCTAGTGGAAAAAGGAAAACAAACAAACAAAACAAAATAGTATATATATATATATATAAGTAAAATATTAGTATATATATAAAATAGAATAATCTGGTGATACATTGTCTTCTTTTTAAAATTTCTGGGTAAGGTATTACTCAAGGATCACACCACGTGACACGGATGAATATGGTGCTCCCCTTTCGTACCGATCCATACTCATAATAGAAGAACATGTCAAAAGTCTATTTTTTATAAAAAAAAAATTTATGTTTTTTAAATATCAAAATGATTAATTAATATTTTTTGAAAAATAAACATGATTCAGAAATATTAGAAACATGAAAACCACGGGTTTCCTCCCGTACAACGCTTTTTTTTAATGTCGTTAGCTCGACATGAACCCCCTAACATACCCAATAACAACTTTCAAAATTTAAAGGACCACATGTTTCACCACTTATAAAATATTTAGATTGATTTGTTTATTATAATTTGTGTCATGTAAAAACCTATGTTCTAAAATGAGCGGGTAAATAAAAGGAATATCAGAAATGGTGGATTCAATTTCTTTTTTCACCTTTCCAAGTAAATTTAGAATCATTACCTCTTTATTGGTTTAGAGATAATAAAATGTGAAAATTTGATGTTTTTTGATATCCCCAATGAATAGAAAGTTGAGGGTGGATGGAAATTCCTTTCGTTAAAGTTCGGTTAGGCTAACACTTTCAGGCACAAGTTGGGATGTGGAATCTAACTCAATTTAATTTTCAAAATTGCTCCACATAATTGGTTCCATTTGAATAGAAGATTCAAACAAAAAATTGGAAATTTCAATTTTAGGAATGGGTATGGACTCAATGTTTGTGTTTTTTATCAATGATTCAATGGTTGGTGTTTTTTAAATTTCATTAACGGACTTATACTTAGGAGACTCAATCTATGATGTCGAATTCTCCTCTTTTGAATAAAAAAAGTCAATTTCCACCTGATTTAAAGACCCATCAACAATTCCTTGACCCTCTTCATCTTCCCAAAATCCAAAGGTTGGTTCTTTAATAAATTCATGTGGGGTCTGTGGGAAACTAGATACTTCACATAAGTTTATGGAAGGGACAGTTTGTGTAGGGATGGGTTCCTCACAAGTTTTAATGCTTTGTAGTTCTAACCTCAATAATGAAACCTCAAAATTCATTATCTCCATTTGTTGACACAATTTTTCAAGTATTGGATGTGGATTAGGATGGATAAGGAGTTGACACAGATGGTTTATTCCAGGAGGATAACTATGTTGTTGGAATTACATATGAGGATGTACAAATTGGCTTTGTTGGGAATGAAACTCATTATATTTTGTAATGTTTTGTGGATAATAGGAGTTCATTCTTTGTATCTCAATTTTTTTTGGTTATCCCACCAGTACAAACTAGGATGGTCATTGTACATCAAACTTGGTGTGGGGTGATAAATGTAGGGAGAGGTTCCCCCTATTTGGGCCTGTTCAAAATTGATTTCCAAAGGAGTGAGGTGGTGAGAATAGAGAAGAGGTATGAAAAAAAGGTTGATAGTGTCTAATATAACTTAGTTAGGTCCCTGGAAATGACACCAAAATTTGATTCCCTCTAAAATTTACCCAAGAGATGAATGTAGAACGGTCCTTGTAGTTTAGCTTGGGTTATAGAATCCATAGAGACCTAAGAAGTAACCTATAGACACACACATTCTATGTATTTTATTGGCTATGAAGTGGCCAAATTGGGTTGATATTAGATGTGTTTAAGGTATCACTAATAGTTTTAAGTTAATTAAAATTAATGTAATGAGTTGATCCAAGGTTATAGCTCGGGGTGCATTGGATGAATTCCTTTTTTAATGATTTCAATTTCTTATAATTGAGATGAATTCATTTTGGAAGATCAAATGAAATCATCACTTACTGGTTTAATTCCTACACACCATAATACTAAAAACCTATACACTTTACGGATAATAGTTTTGAGCACTCCAAGGTATAGTTTCATATTAGCACTTGAAATGTGTGACCGTAAATTCAATAAGGATGAAGAGGTTTTAAAATCATCAAATAAAAATATCAATTAAAAGAAGTGATTATCCATTAATGGAGTAATAAATAACAACCAATACATCCCCTTGATAACCCCTTGGATCAATCCATAAATGAGTTAGCCCTCCATTGACGACATGTCTTCAACGGAAGTAGGAAAGTAGACTTATGAGGGTGTAATTGAAGAAGAAAAACAACAACAACAATCAATCACTCCTCCGTTGTGTGATAAATAACACAAAGTATGGTGTGAATAAATTCACACCTTGACCAAAGGTATCAACATGATAAGTAGACGAACAGAATAAGAGTAAAGGAAGAACTTTTATTAAGAAACTATGTTTAATTAAACAACTTACATGAGAAAGAAATGCGATTACAAACACAAAGCGACATCGTAACACTACAATGAAACCAAGCACCAAATATTCATAAATCCTCCAATACCACTTCCTTAAATAGGAATTTTTGAGCCCTTGGGTCAAGTCTCCAACAGTAAAAGTCATCACACTTGAGTATGGTAGGTCTAGAGTTGTGGAATGTTTGTGGAAAGAAGACTTTCCACCCTTGACCCAAAAAGGCATCCAGCTTGCATCCACAAAACATAGGCGCATGAAACGCCTACTATATGACCAATTTTGGGTGGGCCATAGAATACTTAAATTAAGCCCTGGATGTTTGATAATAGTATGTAAAATTTCAGCCCAAATGGAGTTACTTTTGTCGATATATGGTTAGATTAGTGGGCGGTTTTTCTGGGCCACAGAATCTGGACAAGATGTTTATCTCTAACTTGGGCCTCCTAAATGACCATAATGGAGGCCGAATTCGAACTGGCGCATGAAGAATGACTTGTTCCTATATATGTCTTCTAGCATTACACGAAATATGGGATTCATTGGGCCTGTATTTTGGGCCCCAGATTTTCATTCGTGGGCTGGTGTCCAATCTGCCTTCTCCAGAATTTCTTCCTTTCATTGCCAAATATCTCCATCATCCTTTATGAATCTTTAATTTATCCTTTAATGAAAAATGTTAATATTGAATTTAATATCCAGTTCAAAAGAATATAAAATTAATATATATATAATTAGATTTCTTAAAATTATATGAATCATTGGGTACTTTAAATGATGTTAAAAAATGTACCACATATTAGTGCATTTTAAGAAGGTATTACAATCATAATGTGAAATTATGTTCAAAGTGAAAAATGCCCTAAAATGGTGTTTATGATTAAAAAAATACCATGAATATTATTTATATTAACAATGATTTTTATCCTCATTTAGTGGCTAATCATTGAGTGTGTAATATTAATTACAAGTAAGTGATTATTTAATCCATATATATGGATATCACACTACAACAAGTTTGATGTTGTCCAACGGTAATATTCATCCTGAAATCATAAGTGATTTGTAAGAATCATTATTGATATGAAGACTGTTGTCACTATGTGAACATATAATTTTATATTTTCTAAGGTCCCTTATATGATCCCTAGAATAATTTTTTTTATATAGGATAATAATATTCTTCAAGAACCTCTCTATGATTTTGTATGGTTTTAGACATAGTCACTAGAGAAGAGGTTTCATATTGAACTAAGTAGTATGAATTCATTTTTAAATATGAGTTTGTGCATTGAATATGTTGTGGAATCTATCCAGGTATCATTTTATTGATAGTATAATTCACAATATGAGTTTGAGGGGTCATTTGAGGTAGTTGAGAGTTTATGGATCTTGAGCATAACAGATTTCATTCCTACTATATTTTGTCAAGATATAAATATAAGAGATTTGATCACAATTAATTCGTGGATATCTCATTCCAGGATTCTAATGTTGTTATTATATTTGACTGATACGATAAATAAGTCATCAAACAATGGTACACATAATTCCAATGACAAGTTCGTGGATAGATACAAGAGTGGAATATTTTATTTAGGCTCTATTAGATGATGTCATGTAACCTGTTTCCTAGAAATGATGAATAATTGACTATAAATAGGTTCTCAACTAAGTGTATTGGTGACATTTCACCCTATATTCTTGTATTTTTCAATAAAATTTATATATTCATGTATAATTTTTTTATGGTACTATTTTTTTATTATTTGGTCTAGAAATACGAGTAAGTCTATTTGGTTTTAAATTTTTCTAACTTTTGTTTCTATTTTTATTTCCTCTAGTTCCTTTCATAATATTAGTTACTAATGTGTGATGTGATTCTCTCAAAACATGTGTGGGTAGTTTTATTAAGTTATGACATATCAAGAGTAAAATGATGAGTTCATAAACATCATCCATAATCTCAATCATGGGCTGTTTTTTAATTAGATTTTATTTATCACTTAATTAAATAAGATTCCATCACATTAACTATTGGATTCTATACACTAAAAAATTTATTATATAATTTATATTACCTTTATATTCATATATATGAATATTAATAAATATTATATCACATAATTATTATTCTTATTTGTGACACTAATGTGATAATGTCTTGGAGAATCTGTCACATTGAAAAAGACCTCACAGCTCTCCACTATGATCCGAACCTTGAATACCTATTAAAAGACTCTTAATCTTATATACTATAGTTATATGGTGTCATAGGATGGGACATATATGATTAAGATAATCATGTGATCAATTCTAATAAGTGTAAAAGGGTGCATCTCATGATGATCACAGTTGGTAATTTCTAAAGTGGGCGATTGTGAGTATAACCAAAAAGTACAAATTTTATATGTTTATGTTCCACTATATATTACAATTTTTGAACATGAGTAATAATATTTGGACTCTAATATTATTATCAATAAATTTTATGAATATTTTTTGTCATTACCACAAACCATGATTCCATATATTTATAGTTAATCTGGATATGTTGGATACATCAGGAATTATATGACATTACTAAATAAGATAAGAAATTATTTTTTCCTTCAATATTAATAAAATTTTATTTCTCAACCACTTTACTGGAATAGAACATTAAAAATAAAGTCCATGGTGTATTTGAGGATTCATTTTAGGAATTATAAGATACATGTAAACAAAATATAGATTTATGACACTAGTGTGAAACCTACATGATAATATACCATGTCATAGGGTTATATAACATATTTAGCATTTTTATGTTGTTTTCATTGTCATGAAGTTAAATTATTCTTATTTGGGTACCTTTACGTGTTGTTAGACAATAATATTAGACCTTTAGAAAACCTACTAAATTCCACAATGGATGTGGCCTATTGGGTCACAAACTTAGTGTTTTATATAAAATTAGATAAATTCAATAAGGACCTATGACTTTTCTTACATCTATATTACATGTAAAAATATTAATATACATTTTATTATACAGAAACTCTCTTGATGATTTTAATGGTTTTGTGTATATGAAATCATGGACAAGTAAATAGTCGTTTCATAAGATAAATACATCATCTCACACTATGTTCTTCATAACTCGAACCCTTCCTAGACATAGCTTATATATTTCCATTACTCATGACCTGATGAGAGGAAACATAAGAAAGGGTGATCTCAAATACCTAATAAATTTAATTAATGGATATATCAACATAACATGATCCTAAGGGTATCATAATGTGATCATAACATTTTAAAACTATACATTGCATATTGAATATCATAACCTTGAGAAATGGCATAAATCGTGACAGTTAATGAGATATGAATCACTAAGGAAACAAAGAATTGAATCCACGGGAGGATAACATATTCATATGAATGAGTAAAAAATTATAAAATTATATCATTTTGAACAAGAATAAATAGAGACATGTTCACTCATTATGTTAAGGGAATGAAATGATACCCTCATATAATCTTGTAGATATGAAACCAAATCCACACATAACAATACAGACAAGAAAATATGTCCATTGATAACCTTATGGATAGAAAACCAGTCCACTCATAACCATATATATATGAAACTTTGTCCACTCATAATAAAATGTAAATGAAATGAGGTTCCCACAGAACCTTATAGACCTAAAACGAGGTCTAATAATAGGTTTATGCATATGAAACTATGTCCATTAATAACCTTTGGAACATGAAATCAGGTTCACACATACCATAATTAACAATTATATTCCATAATTAGTTGTGAATTCATGGGAGATACATGACCCACATATCACACAATCTATAAATTTTTTCCCCATGATCATAAATCATTCATCATGTCATAACCCATGAAAATTGAAATGGATTTCATAAAGATTTCATTATGTCATAAATTGTGGAAATCAAATGTGTTTCATATACATATTTTAAAATTAATAATAAAACATCCAAATAAAGGAAAATTATGGAATCATTGGATCATATCCTCGTTATGTTACAATAATCATCAAATTTCATTTCAATTAAGGAATATAAATTCTGAAAATAATGATTAAAACATTATTTACGAAAATATCCCTTATATTTTGTAATCACTTATCTAAAATATACATAATTCACAAAAATTATTGATAAAATTCTATTTCAAAAATAATCTATGTATCATATAAGTTAATCATTAAATCATTGAACAATCAACATGTCAGGAGAAACCTTTCATGTCGTATACATTAAAAAAAGAATTCGTTCTCATTTTTAGTACAATTTTAAAAGTACTTTTACATAAAATGAAAAAAATTATTACTTTTAATCCATTTGGTAAAATATAAAATATGTGTACTAATTCCTTAAAAAATAAAGGGATATTATTAAATAAATTATAAAAAAATAAAAAACATGGACATTGAAGGGAAATCATTTTTGAATGAACATATAAATGGAGTCATGTTTCCTTCAAAACCCTATTTTGGTCACTTTATTTATTAAAGGGAGTAAAATGAAGAGAAACATTTATTATATAGAAATAAAAATATTATAATATAATTAATTAATTTATTTAGTGGTAGATAAAAATATGCCTTCATGAAAAACTTATTTATAAACAGTCTAGAAAATCAATGGGACTATAACAATAAACCTATACCATACTGGTATCTATTCAATCCTAAGCCACATGAAATAAAGAAATATATATGGATTTTTATATAAAATAATTTTCATGATATGAGACATAAAATAAGTTTATGGATAGTATATACACCACACCTAAGAAACAAGTGGTGTATAATGTATTTTTCTGAGAAAAAATAGAAGTGAGAAGAATATCACTTACCTCAAGCATTGACTTTCATCATACTCATTCAAAAATCTTATCTAATAAATAATGGCTTTATATGAAAATAGTCTAGAACCATAATCATTTATATAATACCATATATGATTTACTTATATCCTTTTATTACCATTTTATTAAGAAATCCTTTTTAAAATCACATTTTCGGTAACAACTGGTTTCTTTTTCATATATGATTTGAATTCCAAATTTTTTGTTGTTGTATTTTGATAAATTTTAAATAATTTTCAAAATGATAAAAATTAAATAAATATAATATATATAAAAAATTTATTTATTTATATTAATGAAGAAATGTTATAAAAAATATGAATTATGCCATTCACAGAGATGGTTGGAGGCATATTCATATTGACTCCTTCTAAATGGGAATTAGAAAATTCAAACTGGATGAAATATATGAATATGAGTTTCAATTATCTCCAACCACCCAAAGAAAATAAAGTAGAATATGGTTGATACATTTGGATCATATGAACCTTTAAGAGACTCAAGATCATGTGACCATTATATGGTCAAGCGAAGACTCTACATGCAACACATAACCTGTAGTGGATCCTGTAGAGATTCCTTTCAACAAAAGACTATAATTTTGAGATGGTACTATAGGAAACTGGTATCCATTATGGCGGCATCCATAAGATCTCCAATATACTACACGGGTAGTCAGTGATAAGTACTAAGTGATCCAAATTGAAAATCCTCTAAAATGGTAGGTATAATACCCAAGGGGTAGAGCCCCCTAGTAGTCAACAAGATCCTGTGAATCATTAGTAAGGGAAAAATTTATACCCATAGAAACATTTGAGAATAATAAAAAATTTCTATAACATTTTTAAAATAGACCAAATGTTATAAAAATGGGGGAGCCACTTTTGTTCACTGAAAGACATGTGGAAGCCAATGGTGAAAAACTAGACATCGTGAGTCCATTGGGACATGTCCACCTCATCATGAAAAATCCCTTTAGTTTGTTGTCCTCGACACGTAAAACACCTCAGGTCTGACCATGAATATTTTTACTCCCTCATTTCCTATACGAGGGAAAATAAGAGGAATTTTCCATAAACTTTTCATGAACCCACAATGACCCATATCGAACATGTGATGCGTCACCAAAAAAATGAGTAATTATTTGGGACATTATTCATGAAATTTCACAAGACAACAAACAATTTACACAAAAAAGGAAATAAAATATGTAACAGGATGTAGCCTCACATTATTATAAAATACTTATGACGCATTAAGGAAGTCCTCACCATGGTCTTAAGATAACCTAGGGAAAAACATCCATAACTCACAGAAATCCCCAGGCAATTCATCGACCATAATGTAGTTGCCTTTCAACATGCACTTGGATTATGAAAAGGCCCTTGGACATGTCAAAATGATAATAAGTAACTCCATAAACATTTCTTCATGATCAAACAAGTTCCCATTTTTTGGAAATAATCCAATAGTAGAGGCACGGACAAGAGGGACTGAAGGTTGCTGAAAACTAGAGATGCCTTTGAAGTGGTCTATCGTGGAGATTTTTAAAATATGTGGGGCGTAAAATACCTTTCTGAATCCATCCTATATACAATCTAGATATTCCATACAAAGCATCGAACAATGGGGGTGGAAATTCATATAAATTCCCCACCCAACATGATGAAGTGGGTGCACTCTCGATGTATTGACTCTCGGTGTAACACCCTGAGATTTTATGATATAGATTCTTTTTAATTTCATTGATGTCTTGTATTGTATGATACACAAATATTATCTTGCACTATATAGAACACCATATTATCTTGAAGTATACACAACACAATTCTTGGATTGTGTTACATACTAGAGAGACCTTCCTCGATATCTTGCGTTGTACATATTACCGAGTTTCACTAAATAACGATATTATATTAAAAATTATTATTTAATGGGACACAAAATAGACACTATGAATACTTTTAACAACATTTTTTATTTTATATAACATTAAAATTCTTCATAGTTATTTTCTAGACATGATATAAGAACACATTCAATATTTCGCATAAAATAATTATTTTTCAAAAAAATGTAGTTTTGCTACCTTTTAAGGGTGCACCCATTTTAAATTTAGTTTTTAAAACTTTCATAAAATAGATTTAATAAAAATAATTCTTATTTTGAATCATAGTATGAAAAATACTTTTGTTGAATTTTTGGTATTTTTATGATAAAATTCAAATTTTAATGAATAATGAACAAATATTACATTTTACCTCACAACTACCTTTTCATCTAATTTATTTATATAGATATAATATCATTTAAATTGGTTCTAAAGTGTATTTGGATTATTGTTTCATCATTTAATAATTTGTTTTTCATTTTACATAATTTCGCATTTAAATTTGACATAAACACATGATAATATTTCGATAATATATTACTACTTCAAAATCATATTTTTTGGTTTTGAAAATGTGAATTAATTTTAAATTATTTCCTACCAATTATGTGTTTTGAATTATGAAAAATTTATTCCATATTTATAATCAGTGGATCCAAATTCTGTGAATATGTTACTTTTATTTTTTAAGATATTATGAATAGTAACTACGGTAATTTTTTTTAAAGGCGGTTAAATGCAAATTATATAAATTAGTGTAACAAAAAATATAATAAAGATAGTAAAATGATACTAAAACATACCAAAATCATGTTGGGTGAATAAAATTATACCCTTGACATATTATGTTCTAAAAATATTCAATTATTGTCAACTTGGTAATAAAAATGACGTAGATATTAATATAACCAATGAAAGTGACAAAATGTCAAACTCTCATTTCTTATAAGTATAATAATTTTAATATAGAGATTACCTGGTGATATATTTGAACATAAATAGTCCACCGAAAGATAAAATAATTACTAATATGATAATAATTAATTTTTATTTTTTTGGAAATTAATAATTACTTTAAAGCCTTATACTTTAATGATATAAAAATTAATTAATTGAGGATAAATCCATAAAAAAATGTTTATTAAAATACTAATAACCCTAAAAGGCCTAAAAACATGACCAAATCATATTTTTCAAAGTATATCTCGGCCATAATCATCCATTTTCCCTAGAAATAGACCATTTGGAGCCCCATGGAATTGATTAAGACAATTAAATTAATTTATTTAATGTAATGTTAAAATTTTCAAATTCATACATCAATATGTATAAAATTTTTAATGTTGGATATTAAAATAGATAAATTAGAATAATTATATTTATATTAAATATTTTCAATATATAGTAATATTATTATTTTATATTTACTTTTTATTCATCTAATAATGATATTAAATAATTACACAATATTGAATTAGTAATTATTTTATTAACCAAAATGTCAAATAAATGTTATTAAATGTAATAAAATAAATATAATTTGGGATAATTGATTTTTAAAATGAATTTAATTGATGACCTTGACCCATTAGGGATACGATAAAATAATTTTTTCATGGGTAAAATCATATCTTGATTATTTTAAAAATCCATGAATTTGGATGTGTCAAAGTTGTCCAAGTTGACATTTTATAAAAATAATGATTTATTAAATTATTTAATAATCATAAAACATATTAAATATTATATAGTAATTATTATATGATCAAAAATTTTCTAAATTATTAATATATTGTCCAATTTGTATTAAACAAGCAAATATTTTACACTTTTAATATTGAAATATTTGTTAACCTTGTTAAACTTAAATAGAATAACTAACCACTAAATTGAAAGGAAAAGGTTTTAATAGATATAGATACATGTATATAATTTATTGGTAGATTATATTATAATACTAAATAATCTAATATTTTAAATTAGTACATTTTGGTGGTTGTTTAGTGTGGTTTGATTATATTATAAATTAATATTTTGGAGGTTTCCTAAAGTATCCCTCACCTCAATTATAAAAGGCACCCACTCCCTCATTTATCAATTACTCATTAAGACTTAAAGATTGACAATACCAATCCTATTTATCTTATAAAATTCCTTAGTAAGATTTTATAGGTTCTGGTCTTCTCAAAAGAAAAACTCTAGTTCCAATAAGAGGATATCTAAAGAGAGCATGTCAAAGAAGAGGTAACCTCCTCTAACGATTCTATAAAACCTCTTTCTTCATTTTCATCGTCTTCATTGGTTGTTGATTATTAAATAATTACCACAATATCACTTTTATATCAATATGTTATTATGAATATTAAAAACCATATTTCATCTTCTATCTATCCTATGAAAAATGAAATCAACACGCCTGTGTACGTACGGATTACCATCTCTACGTTGTGGTGTAATATGTTTTTCATCACCAACATAACTGGATGGGAATAATTATATAATTATTTACTATATATTATTGTTATAAAATTATTTTTATTATGAAATATTATACACCATCAATTTCAATTCCACTCCACAATTATGGGAACTAAATCATCGCTCGTGCGTACGTACGACGTATCGTCTCCATGATGTGATGTGATTCTTTATACATGATATTTATTAAAGAATAATTATATAAATTATTTGAATGAGTAAATATGATATATATTATTATAATATCATTATATATATTATATAACTATAACCTAATAATAGAAATAAGAAATTATTCGACAAAACATGCATATGAACATAAAGCAGTCAGTACCTGAATAATGAGTAATAATGAAATGTTACAAACAAACGAATGATAATATAATAATATATGATATAATAAAAATGAATATGATTCTATAATATGTTAATATAATTATTTAAATCATTATACATGAGGTTATGATACATATGAAGCATATTAGACCTTAGTTAATGGAAAAAATTAATCTCATTTTTATCCAAGATTATTTATAGGTAAGAATTTACTATTGTATATTTATTATCCATATCCATTTTTACTAATTAATTAATATTATTTATATTATTTATAAAAAAATTTAATTTTACCCTTTTGTGAATTTTTTTAAATAGTATGAAAGGAATATTTTGTCTTTATTTGATTTGAGGTACTATTTTATTTTTCTGAAAAATTACGTGGATAATGATTTTTTAACTTATATAGAATGAATGAATTTATTATGATTTCATAATGGCTTGTTTTCATAAATATTACTCTAAAATGTTTTTAGTTTATTTTCCACTAAATTCATTTCATTTAGAAATGTGTTGCATTTTGAGAAAAGAAAACTTTTTTGAAGAAGAAATGATATTTTATTCAGGAATTAAGCTCAAGGGTTTTATCAAAAATATTTTCGATCTAAGATGAAATAGGTTTATGTTTCTATCCAAATTATTAATTTTATTTGATTTTATTTATTATGGAATTATTTTTATTAAATAATTTTATCCTATATGGATTATTTAATGATGTAATGATGTTTTAGAAACATCTTTTTTGTTCCATGAGTTAGGCAATGGTGAATGGTTTATGTTTTGTTGAACATGTAAGAATGATTTCATTATGAGATGGGAGGGACCTATATTTCCATGTAATTCACTAGATAAATATTTATATCTCATGATATAGACATGAATAGAATGAAGTGTAAATCATGTTCAGTAATACATGGATGAAATGTCAAGTAAAATTTGTTCAGTAAATACATGGCTGGAATGAGAATTAATCCCATTTCACTAATGGACTTTGTCCAATATGATGGTCTTGTAAGTAATTCCTTGGATAATATGGAAATCATATTATGTGATTTTTTTTCACAATTCCATATTTTATTCCAATGAATATTTATCATCGTTATTTTCCCTTTATGACCTATACCTTTGAACATTCAAGATTTATGACTAATGAATTTTGATATTTAAACATTATGTTCATGTTTTTTCATTCTTATGTTTAAGGTTTTTTTTATGTTCTCAATGTTTGCCATTACTAATCATTTGAGCTCACCCTTTATATGTTTTCTTTTTATCGGGATATAAAGAATGTTTTTAGGTAGGAAAACAAAAGGGGAAGTTCTTTATGCGAGATATTAAAAATAATTATCCATGTTAGAATATTATGGGAAAAGTTTCCAAAGGCAATAAAATAATATGGTCTTAGGGTGTCTGTTTGTGTCATGTATTAATTATTATTAAAATTAAATTTTTTTTCTTTGTACATCATGCTCAGTTCTTTATAGTTCATATTATTGCGAAGGATTATTTAACCATTTGAAATTGGATGCAAAAAATTTTGTGATATCTCTAGAGATATAAATGGCATGTCTAGGAATGTCCCTGAGGGTATGTATAACTATAATTTACAGCCATGAATTATGGTAAAGATCATGAATATCCTAGTATTGAACATAAAATTTTTTATATTGAATGTACTCCCCCTTGATTATGTTGTTTTCCTAGTATTATTTGTTCCTGTCATACAATTGTTTTTGGGTTTTAGATGATGGATTTAACCCAAATGAACTGAGTAAATTGTTAATGCATTGGGAAATGAAATGATTGTCCTCATGAAAAACCAAAGGTTATGAGAGATAGAATGGAAAAATTTATTGATATACTTACAGAAGAAATGAATCATTCTGGACTAAAAAATAGGCAGATAAGGGAACAAAATTATATTGAGTCCTTTATGAGGAAATGTCCTCCTTCTTTCAGTGGGTCTTCATATCCACTTGTTTATAAACAATGGATCAGTACCATTGAGAATATATTTTCCATCCTTCACTGTTCGTAACATGAAAAAGTAATTTTGGCCATTTATTGTTTAGAAGGTGAAGCAGACCTGTAGTGGACTCTAATTAAGAATAAAACGAAACAACGTGAAATTGAATCCATGGAATGGGACGATTTCAAGAACTTTTTTTCAAAATGTACTTCCCATATATTCTTCAAACATATATGGAAAATAATTTCCATGAGCTTAAGCCAAAGGATGATGATCTGTTTTTACATATTATAGGAATTTTAGAATACTTGCAAGGTATGCTTCCGGATTTTTCAACCAACCTGAACGTAAAGTTGAATGATACATCAGTGGCTTAAAAAGAAATATTTTATTCGAATTAGTTATAAGTGATATTAGTATATATGAAGATATTGTGTGTTTTATTATCAAGGTAGTACTAGAATTTTTTGTTACATATCAATCTAATGGTTTTCACAAGACACGAAAGATGGAGTTCAAGGGAAAATCTCAAAACAATCATGAAAAGTATATGAATGTTTCCAAATGATCAATGTGGGGAAAGAAGCATGTTAGATATTGTATTAAAGGTACTCGAAAATTTTTCGTGTGTGTAAAATAATTTTATCTAGTAGTTTAGTGCTGAAATAATGCGAAAAAGGATTCTAGTGATTTGAAAATATAAAATATTATAGAGAATTCACAACCAACACTCCAGTGATACAAGTACAAGGAAATGTGGCATTATGATAACCAATGCTCGAATCCAAGGGTTAGTGATGATCTATTTCAACAACCTCTAAAGGAAAAAAGAAAACGTATCATCACATGTGATCACTATTTGAGATCTTGAGTGTGACAATGATGTGGTAGAATGATTAAGTGTTTATGTTATGGTATTCCATAAAAGTGTTATGGAATATCATTTATAGTATTATGGATTATTGTAATATCTAAGTATTGGTCTATTGTAGTTTTCCAAAATTATATTGTACTAGTAACCGGTAAAAGTGATTGAAATATTTTTTTAAGGCACATGCTATGCACCAAATGAATGGATAAGGATATAATGAGATGTTTGATAGTATTATTGAGCTCATGACCGATATAAGGATAAAGTGATATATTGGTTTGACAATACAGAATTTTTCGTATTTTTGGAGTGTGGAAAGAGTTACTTTTCATAGAATGTATGTTATAAATAATTTTGAATGGTAATTCATGTTATTATGATTTTTAAATAGAATGCATGATTAAGGTATTCACATGTTTTGAATGTGACAACAAAGAACTATCAAATGAGATATGGGAGAAAAAGGTTGTGTTTATTTTGATCACATATTTCTAAAGAATTACATTTTCAGTTTATTGATGGATTATAAGGTTAAACATTCATATATAGTATGAGTTATAATCTAGTTCAGGTTTTTAGATAAATATATTATCTCACTATAGGTAGACTCATTCATATTTGATAACTTGTACTAACCTTTTTGTTGAGACAAATTAAATAGCCTATTAATCTATTTATGGATAACATGATCTTATAACACTTCAAGAATGAGATATTCAACTTAAATTATTTAAATAAAATATGAAGTTGAAATTGTTCAAGGAACCAACATATGTAATATTTTAAAAAAAATCATGAGAATGTATTTATTCTAATGAAAAAAATTTTATCTTTAAGAAAAGGATCTTGAAAACCAAAAATGATATCTTAGTTATTTATAATACAATTAATCAAATAGATCCTTAAATAATCACATATTAAGGGATTTATGGTAGTTAACTTTCTACAAACCTTATTATAAATCACTATCCATCATAACTTGATGGCTATATTTCTCATCCATATCTATGTTTTCACTTCCCACATATGTTATCATATGTGGAAACCCAATGATGAGTTACATTCAGTAGCCATTATATTTCAAACATTCTCTTTGAAAATAATGTTTTTGTATTCTTTTTTATGATATGGGTTTCCATGAAAGAAAATTTCAATTAGTAAACCATTTACAACCCCGAATATTTTCAAGAGTGAAATTCAATTTAAGGGGTGTTGAATGTAACACCCCAAGATTTTATAAGATAGATTCTATATAATTTCCTGGATATATTATGTTGAGTGCTACCAAAATATTATCTTTCATAATATGAAACATCATATTAGATTATACTATACCAAAAACTATTCTTGGATTATGTTACGCACTAGAGTAACCTTCCTCAATAGCTTTTATTATAATCAATACATAATTACACTAAACAATGATATATTATTAAAAAATGTTATTTAATGGGATATAAAATATCTTTTATAAATACTATTAACCACAATTTTAAATTTATATAACATTAAAATTAATCTTATGTATTTTCAAAACATGATATAAGAACAAATTATAATTTTCAGATAAAATTAGTATTTTTTAAAAAATATAGCTTTGTCGCCTTTTGATGGAACACCAATTTTAAATTATTTTTTTAACAATTTTATATACTATATTTGACAAAATAAACTTCCTCTTTGAAATATGAATATAAAAATTTAATTTTTTTACATTTGGTATTTTTTTATAAAATTCATATTTTAATAAATAGTGAAAAAATACAGCATTTTAATTCAAAATTGTATTTTCATCTAATTTATTTATATAGATAGATTATATATTAAATTATTTTAAAGTGTCATTGAATTATTTTTTTAATAATTTAATCTAATTTTTTCCATTTTTTGTAATTTCACATTTAAATTGGTCATAAACAGATGACAATCTTTTTATAAGTTTTTAATTCTTAAAAACCCATTTTTTGGTTTTAACGATAAGAATTAATGTTAAATTAATATCGACCAATTATGTGTTTTGAATTATGAAAAAGGCTAATATTTGGAATTAGTGGGATGAAATTATGTTAATAGGATACTTTTATTTTTTTGATATTATGAATAGTAACTACAGAAATTGTTATTTAACGTAGTTAAAGGTAAAACTGGTAAATTACTGTAAAAACTAATATGATAAAGATAATAAATTATCCTAAAACCTACCAATTTTTTTTTATAAATAAAATTCTACCCTTGATTTATTAGGTTATAAACATAGTCATTTAACGGTCACATGACAATGAAAATGAACAAGATATCAATAAAACTAGTGAGAGTGATAACATATCAAACTCACATTTCTCATAAGTATAATAATTTTAATATTGGGATAACCATTTTATATCTTTGACAATAAATATTAAATTGAAATATAAAATAATTACCTACATCATTTTAAATTATTTTTAATTTTTAGGAAATTAATAATTACCTTAAAGTATTATACTTTGATGATGTAAAAATTAATTAGTTGTTGAGAAATCCATAAGACAATTTTTATTAAAATAATAATAACCATAAAAGGCCTAAAACATGACCAAATAACATTGTTTGATTATAGATAATCAATAAGAATCCAAATGTTGAGAAAGTGTACATTTAGAGCCATATGGAATTGATTAAGAAAATTATATTAATCTATTTAATGTAATGCTAAAATTGTCACTTTAATACATTAACAGGAATAATATTATTAATGTTTGATTTTCAAGTAGATAAATTATAATAAATATATTATTCAGAAAGATAGTAAATGTACCTTTATAATAGTATCATATATTTAACTTTTCTTCATCATATAATTATTCTAAATAATTACAAAATTTTCATCTAGTAATTATTTTATTATAGGAAATGTCGAAAAAATGTTATTAAAAATAGTACAATAAGTAAAATATGGGATAATTAAATATTTCAATTAATTTTATATATGAACTTGACCCCAAAGGTATATGATGAAATATTTTTTTCAAGGATAAAATCTTATCTTGATATATTTAAAAATCTATTAAAAGGAATAGATTCAAAATTAATACAATTGATATTTTTTAAAAAGAATGTTTCATTAAATTATTTAAAAATAATAAAACATTTTTAAAAATATATAATAATTATTATATGGTATAAAATGTTCAAGAATATTTATTTAGGATAAAATGGACATTAAATAATCCGATAGTTTTGCCTTTTAATATTGAAATATTTGTTAACCTAGATAAACACAAATAGAATAACTAAGTGACAAAGTAAGAGAATAAGGATTTAATGGACATATAAACTTATCAAAAATTTATTTTTGGATGATATGATAACCCTATATCATATAATAATATAAATAGGGACATGTTTGGGTTTTTTTAGTGGGGTTTTATAATATTATAAATTAATATTTTTGTGGTTCCCAAAAGTGCCCCTCACATCAATTTTAAATGTGAACCTCCTCCCACATTTATCCACAAATATTTAAGCCATAATGTTATTGATTCCCATGAAAATTTATATTATCAAATTTTCTATTTACATTCTAGATGTGATGGTCTTCTTAAAAGACCAACTCTAGTTCAATTAAGAGGAGATCTAAAGAGAGCACACCAACGAAGAGGTAATCTCCTCTTCCTATTCTATCAAACACCATTCCCCTTATACAACCACCTCATGAGTTGTGTTATTATTATGTAATATGACATGTATCACTTGTATACTTATAATTTTTTATTAATATTAAACAACCATATTTTATCTTATATCCATCCTATGAAAAACTACATCAGTATGTGTGTGTACGTACGACTTACCATCTCCACACTATGGTTTAATATGTTTTTCATCACCAACATACCTAGATGGGTATATTTATCGAAGAAATAACTATATATTATTATTATAAAATTATATTGATCCTAAAATAATGTACACCATCTATGTGAATACCATTCAAAAAATTTGGGAACGGTATCATCGCTCGTGCGTACGTACGACCTATTGTCTCCACAATGCGATGTGATTCGTTCTACATGATCTTCATTAAAGAATGATTATATAAATAAATTGAATCAATAAATATGATATATATTATGAAAATATCATAATTTATATGATATAACTTTAACATAAAAAATGAAATATGATCTTATTTGACAAAACAAGCATAAGAACATAAAGCAGTTAATACCTGAATAATGAGTAACAAAGAAATGTTACTAACAATAGGATAAGAATATAATAATATATGATATAATAAAAACGATATCATTCTATAATAAGTTAATAACTTCATTTAGATCATTATACCGAATGTTTGGATATATACTAAGCATAATAGACCTAAGGCAACGGAAAATTTTCCAATCTCATTTTTAGCAGAGATTGTTTATACAAAAGTATTTACTACGGTATATTTATCATCCACATCCATGTTTTTTAAATATGAAATATTTCTTCTATTATTAAAAAAATTAAATTAAATTTTACCCTTTTTTAATTTTTATTAAATGGAATCAAAGGAATATTTTTTGGTTATTCAATTTGAGGTACGTTTTTACTTTTCCAGAAAAAGTACGAGGAGAATGTTTTGTTAACTTATATGGCATGAATTGATTTTTTACAGTTTCATGAAAACTTATTTACATGAATCTTACTCTATATCATTTCCAATTTAATTTTAACAAAATTATTTTCTTTTATAATTGTGTGGTATTTTTAGAAAAAAATTGAAGAAGAAAGGATATTTTTCTCATGAATTAAGATCAGGGGATTTATCAAATTTATTTTCCATATAAGATGACAGAGGTTTATGTTTCTATCCCTATTATTAAATTTCATAAAAAAAATTTGATGGAATTATTTTTATGAAATCCAATTATCATATATGTATTAATATATGATTGAATGGTGTTTAAGAAATCTATTATTTTGTTCCATGGGTTATGCTATGGTGAATGGTTTATGTTTCATGGAAAATGTTATAATGATTTCATTATGAGATGGGTGGGACCTATATATCTCTCTAATTAAGTAGGTAAATACTTTTATCTAATGAGATAGACATGACTATAATGGCCTGTAAATCCGCTTCAATAATAAATTGTGAGAATGGAAAGTATCACCAGTTCAATAAATACATGGCTTGAATGGCAAGTAAACCTAGTTCAATAATGAATATTTTCAACAATAATGGTTTTGGATTAAATTCCTTGGCCACTATGTAAATAATAATATTTTCTTATTTTATTTACACAATTCTATGTTTTATGCCAATGCTATTTTTTCTTGGTTAATGTTCCTTTATGATCTATGCCTTAAGAACTTATAAGATTTATGACTCCAACATATTGATATTTAAACATTATGTTCATCTGTTTACATTCTTATGATTATGGTTTGTTTTGGGTTCTCAATGTTTACCCTTAATGATTATTTGATCTCAAGATTTTTTGGATTTTTCCCTCAGGATATAAAGAAATATTTTAGGTAGGAAAAGAAATGGGGAAGATATTTATGGGATATGTTGAAGATATTTTACAATGTTAGAATATTATGGTCCATGATTCGAAAGGCACTAAACAAATACGGTATGTGGGCATCTTTTTGTGTCATGTATAAAGTATTACACAAAAGAAATTTAATTTCCATGTATGTCATGCTTGGGCCATTATACTCGGTTTCTGGATTCTCATGTGTAGGGGATGAAGGGGATTTATCAAAGTGTATGATCCCATCATCAGAAATTCTCCCTTCAGTTATTATACCTATGAATAAACTTATAAATCTTTTTCCACACATATGGTACATCACCAGTTCATTTATAGATCATGTGAAGTACACATGGCATGACATACAAAAAATATATCGTGTGCCTGATAGGTCATGTAGGACTCAAAGAAATTGACATTGAATAATCCTATGGAATTCAAAATACAATCACTATAACGAAAATCAAAATTGGATGACTTATGAAAAATTCATTATGTTGGACCTCATGCACTTCATGTGATTCATCAAAGGATGAAAAACTACATAAGTCTAAAGAACTCTATGGGTTTTGATTCATATAATGACTAGGATATGTAGAACGACTCATAATGTCCCAGTCCCATCCTTAGAATATTAACATACCTTCGTGTGGTAGAATATTCTAAAGCACTCATTTATGCGACTTCAAAATATAAGTATCATCTCATTACTATAAAATTATGGAGAAACATAGATACATAAAAATGGATTCACTAAAGAGAACATAATATTTTACACATGGAAGTGAACTTACTTGTAGTCATTTTTTGGGTAACCGGTCTCATATCAGGATTGGGAAGAGATTCATGAACATATCTTAAATCTATAATAGAGCTCTAGATTAGGCCACAATTCCACCAAAATGGGTGTTATGAGCAATATCTTTCATCCTCTTGACCAAAGTGATCCCCCAAGAGTCTCTAGGCATGAAATCCTATATTACAACCATCCGTTGGAACGAGGGTACTTACCCATATACAGATAATGGAACTATTGGGTGTGTCATGTAAGTGAAGAAAAATTGAAAACCTGATGCACAAGATAGATTGAGTCTCAAAAAACTACCCCCTCAACCAAAAAATAGTGTAAAACCCATTCGATGGATTGAATCCCAATTAAACAAAAATGGTGAACCGGATGCGATCCTCTAAAATAAATAAGTGACCTGGTTATCATTTGATGGACCATTTTTTGTTTTACACTATATGCAATAAAAATTATGAACATAACGTGAATATATGTAATAAGAGATGATTGGGTTACAATCTATTGAGCCATTTTTTCTCCACACATGTAAACAGTAATTATCCTCTCGATGTGAATATTTTATGCCACATTGTTATACAAACCCTATATAAAAAAATAATTAAAAAAATCATGATATTAGAGATTATTTTCTATAATTTAGATTCTTGTATGGAAATCTTTTGTGTTGACAAGTATACATGAGAAGAATGGCCAGTTCAGAAAAATAGGAAAATTGTGTTAACCATGCATATCTGATTTAGTATATTGATGTCCATGATATATCACTAATAGGTAACCTTGTTCGTTGATTGTTTTTGGGATTTTAGATATTGATTTCATCGAAAGCATCGCAATCCAGGGAAATGATTTCAGTATCCAGTGTTGGATTTTGTAAATCATTTGTGGTTGTGACCCACATGGGCCACAATGCATTACAACCTTATGAAATGCGTCATTTGAAGGTGGAAAATACGATGGTCTAGGTGTACCACATCCACTGTACAATATCAGCCATGGAAGTTACACACAAGGCTCTCCAATCATGACAGTCGGTGAACCCGCATCACCCAACAAAGGCTTTGGCTTAGCTAGTAGCCCTCATCTCTATAACCAATAGCTTTGGGTGCTTATTCCCAAAGTGCAACAACATCCACCTTCTTTATCAGAAAATTTTGGATTAGAATGCCAAATATGGCTTCCCTTCTATTTAGGTTCCACTGAGGAGGGAACCTACCTACCATCATCACTAGAATCATCTTGTCGATACCCATGAGTTGCCTACTATGAGTACCACCTGACATGATACCGCATATAATGCCCATGTATGGCCTAAAAGGAAGGATCATTTGTGGTGAAGGTACTACATATCCAAGATATGGCTCATATACCCACTCTTACTGATGACACCGACAATCATATTCTAGAAGGAACTAGAAATAAGGGTCATATCCCTACTTACTCAGAACAAGTTTGTGGGAATATTCCCTTAACAAGCATGGGGAAGGCATATATCTCCACCCTCATGCATGAAGTCCATCAGCATACTCTGATTCCATAAGTAGGAAACAATTGGTCGAATATACTTCCATCAATTGAAGGAATCAACCATTTCATAATAGAGATTAAAACTGTGAATGTTTATATCCCTACACACACATTTATAAAATGCTAATATATTTAAGAAACAAAAGAAGAGATCCTCCAGCATACTCCGACATTGTTTTAGATAATGGGATATGTGTATACTCCTATCCTTACATCCAAGGAAACTCAAAACACTGATCATAAAAAATAATTTGTTATACAATAGAAATCACACAATATTTATCCTACCCAGAAAAATTACCAGCATATTCTAATAATGGATGAAGAATCGGACTATGATCATACTCTTGTTCCAATCAGGGCTCACCAGGTGAGACTGGTACATGCCTCGAGACATGGGGAAATGCCTATCACAATATTATAGAGATATATTCAAAAGGCATAGGTTCCAGTTCATATCCCCATTATAGTTGGGTCTCACTATGTGAGCGGGGAAGAAGCCTTAGGATAGGCACATATTCCAGTCGAAGATGTCTAGTGGCATACTCCAACGGCCCAAGACTGAGAATATATCCTTTTTCTAGAAGAATGAAACCTAGTGAGAATTGAACAAGCCTCGAGATAGGTTCATATTCATGTTAGTAATTCTATCTGGAATAAACGAATGGATCACAAAATTAAGGCACAAATTCCAACTTCCACTGATGAATGACTTCTCCAGAATCATTATATTAAAATACAAGACAAGGCTCATGTTTCTTCAATTATTATAAAGGTTGGTTAGCATATTAAAGTAGAAAATTTATATTTGGACCAAGCATATATTCATGTTGTAACAGGGTGTCACTAGGTATGAGAGGCATATGCCTCAAGTCAGGCTCATATTACTTCCAGGAAAGACCAGCAACATGTCCTAGAGTCTCATTATTTGGCTCATACTCCCATATTGATAGATGATCACCATGGGATAATGAAACAAACCTCAGGAAATGGCCATATTATTGTAAACAACAAGAAATATTATTGTCATAATGCAATAGATTCTCAATAGAGGTATCACAATCCTTCATCTCTTGATAGTTATATACATGTTCTAGAAACTGCCATTTAGTAGAATCATATCCCTTCACAATCCAAAAAGGAAAGTTGGAATATACTGACCATAACATAGAACGTGGATTATATTTCTAATCATCTTAATTCTAGTGTCCTAGAGGTCATTTAAGACACATTCTCAATACCATGAGGGTACGTTTACTCTTCTATCAGAGGGGAAGAAAAACACATTCATTACCTTGATAGTACTTCTTGTGGTAATGTGGAGAAGTATATTCGGGAATTTACTCTTGACATTCACCATGGTCAACTTCCACATGGAAATATCTCATATCGATAAAGAAGTGTTCCCCTTTCTCAGACACCTTTGTATAGAGAAGTGTACCAAATTCTGACACCTTAATATGGATATGTCATCTAAACATCAGGGTCAACTGTATATAGTCCCCCATCAGCATCAAGAAACACTCCACTCTTGTCAGTAGAAGACCATTAGAGCCGTCTTTTATGGTCTGACTAAATGGAGGTGTTTATATTTGATGAGGTGGAGCCCGACATTGACTTATAGAGGGAGTTTTCTAGGAAAAAAATCCCCATCAGGTTTTCCACCTCGACAATTTCAGCTATGATATCCTACATGCGCTAAAAATTGATTTCATTCCTTACCAATGCCAAAATATGTGGGCTACTCATTGGTGACTGAAGTATCAATATCTCCATTATCTCAGGTATCAATGTCACCTTCGGATAATCAAGATACTCTATTTTCAACTTAACGTAGGTTTTTTCTCCATGGCTCGAGATCCAATTCCATAAAATCATAGCACAAATCTACAACACACATTCAACCAATGCATCGTGATGCTTTGGCAACTGATCTCTGAAGTCATTTCATTAATCTCTATTCAACTATGGGTATATAATGGAGTGTTACTCTTTTCTAAACCCCTAGAACATCAAAACCCCCCAAGCTCAGCATCCTATAATTTTATAGACACTAGAGAAATATGGGTACTGATGAATGCTCATGCCAGATGGTCACTACAATAGACAATTCCCACTTCAATGATGCCCAAAAATCAAAAATAGAGGAAGGAGAAAGAACAAATGATATCAAATTTTTTTCCCTCAAGGAAATTAGAATTCATTTTGAACATGAATAAAGAATTTTCTAACATATGGATAGCTTCCCAAGATTATTAATTCTCATCATGTTTTTTCATCATACCCAGTTCCCATGCAAGAAATGCTCGACCACATCGATAAGAAATTGTAGAAACTTTTATAGTAGTCATCCAAAAGTGAACATGACCCCAGTGCTAGGAGAATATCAACCACCACCTCCACCCCTCAAATCATCAATTCTGAAGAGGATTCTAGACATACCCTCTGAAACAATAGGTGATCCCCATCTCACTAGGCTAGGGGGAATTTATATCTCAGCAACCATCTCCATGTGCATCATTCCCTGAGAGGTTCTTTGATGATTCTATGGTGATTTCATATCACCCCCACGCCCACTGGTATGGGGAATTCATATCTTCTTGTATGTCCCATAAATCAACATTTACTTAACTAGAGTCATCAGAATATCAACTACAGAACCAATATGTTAAAATAGAGTCCCCAAATTACCCCCACCAATAGGGGTTTGGGAATTTTATTCATCATTATCACCACTGAGTGAATTATTCTTCTCTAGGGTGAGATAATTAAATCAATGGTCTTTTTCCCACCTATTACTCCCACTAAAAGACAAACCTTAGATAGTCAGGGCTTGATCGATAGTCAAAGCTATAAACTCTTGAAAGTCATTGTTCATAGACCGAGATGCTATGATCACACAGAAATGGAAATCAGACCTCACTAGGGTTATAAGAAAATTTTTCCCAATATGGAAAAGGCTTCAAATAACAGCCCTGATTGAAGTTGTGCGGAATCATCTTATTGCATGGAAAGAAATAGAAAAACCATGATTGTTCGATATTCCCTATAGAATGTCATCACATTCAATATGGAAGACATCGATCAAGAAATGAACACAGAAGGCCACAACATGGAAAATGTATCCAAGGATGTGGGTGATTTGGACACACCAAATCATGTTGTGCTCACCTAGAACAAAAGAAGGCTTCAAATCATGGCACCACCAAATAATGATTTTCCAAAAACTCAGCAAAACACTATCAATGAAAAGGTAAATGAAATGACATCATACTGATCACCGCCTAGTATATTTTAATTTTTTATCCAGAGGAATAGTTTTCAAAAAAATGTGAGCAAAATATGAGCCCTATGGAAGCTTAATAGGGAGATACACATGGTCACTATTCTTTTTATTTATCATCTCTAGCCAAAGATGATGATTCTCCCTCCCATAGTTCATCTGATAGAAAGAGAGGTATCTAAGCATCAGATTCGATATGAATCTAGACAATAAGCCATTGAAATGATAAATTTAAAAATTATCAAGAATTTCTTTCATTGTAGAGACTTTATCTCCCTCATTTGGTAATAATTCAGTAATATGATGAATTCAGAGTCACAAGGAGATGAATGAAAGACAATCTCATAGTCCCTGACATGCTCCATGTGGATAGGAGGTATCTCAGACAGTAGTTCCCTTGGAGTTACACAATTTCATCGAGTCCTTGACTACTCTAATTGAATCCATGGAAGGGATACACAAACATGTGATGCCTAAAAGGGGGCCATATCATAAATGGGTGGATAATACTCCACCTCCACCCAACTATGGATGCACCTCCTTCTCTAACTTTGAAGATGCAGACTATCCCAAACAATGTCTCACACACTTTGTATCCTGATGTGGGATAATGATGGGACCTCAAGAATAACATAAATAAATAATGATATGGTTCTTCCTAAAGACTTTGATAGGAAGAGTCTTTGTTAGTTAAAACAGTCTACCTGCATGATCCTTTAGAGGATGGGATGACCTTTTTTGTGATTTCCTTTATCAGTTCAGTTAAATATTGAGGAAAACATCGATCATCATCCAGATAAATGAAAATCAATGTGAGAATGATAAGGTCTCTAATTTCATATCAAGGTGGAATGTTTTGACCTATTCACTCGGCATCCCCTTCTTACATAAGGAACTGCCAGAAATCAATTTTGAAATTATCAAGGATGACTTACAGACACCCGTAATACCCATGAAATATCTTGGAGGGTTCCAAGTGTTCTCCAAAATTGCCCAACATCTTGAAGACGATATCTAGAAATCAAATACATGTCTCAACTAATTCCATTGTTTTGGGGAAAATCTAGGCAGTGTAGAACATATAGTTTCCACTATCAATACTTCAGCAGTACCTAACCATGCACCTAGGTAGGCCGCAAACTACCCACCACCTCCTTTCGAGTGGCAAAAACCATAGAATCACCCTCATCTAGAATTATAAGGAAATTATTTTTTCCCAGTATATGAAAAATGTATGAACAATGTATACACTTTTTGAAATGAACAAGTTCATATATATTTCTCAGTATCCATGGATAATATCATGGTCAAGCATCCACAACCTATAAGGCCTAATTAATTCATCCTCTCTAACTATCCCAACTACTTCACTTACCATTAAAAGACTAGTTTACATTATCCAGGATTGATTTATCTTTAATGATATCCTTCAAGGCACGGTATACTCTGGAAAAGTGTTTCTATAAAACTCTCTAGAGTAACTGGATTTTATAACTGTCATTCGATCAAAAGAATACGATGGTTGGAAAAATGTTCCAGAAATTACAGAGAATTTTTTTTACAACTGGATGACACATAAAATAGTTGATCGTTATCATAACACATTGAAGGAATAGTTGTGCAAACTCATGGCAGCTCCAAAACCCAAGAGGGAGATATATGATGTACCTTCCCAAGGTGGAAATTACACCTAGATAGAGGAAGATATAGAATATAAAGAGTCACATTATACTCAATATAAATCCCTAACTCTTTCAAATTTCTTCCCTACAACATGTTTTAGATGGAGACTACCCCACTAAACAGAATCCTCATTAGACATATAGCTCGTCTTTTGTTCCGCCAACTGTGAAACACTTGTAAGACCCACTCTTCAACAATGAATATGCATCCTAATATGGTTTTCCTATGAATAATCAAGGAACAGAGGGCCACTTACGGTGAAACTGAGTATAGAGGGGATTGCACAGACATGGGAAAACTCAATATTATTGTCATATATTTATAGAGTAAATATATGCAACTGAGACTCATGGGAATGAAATCCAGCCTGCTCAAATGTGGCAAGGAAGTGCCTTAGAGATCCAGAAGTCATTTCCATCATATTTTATTTATTGAACAATTAACGGGAGTTCAATATGATCAAACCCATCAATGGGGAAGGTCAACACAAACTGCACCACTGGAAACAGATACTCTATCATCTTCTACCCAAGCACTGGGCATGCCCACATCAAATTCTTTATCTCATGAACCCATGCCGAAGAGTACCCCATATTGGAATGTTCCAACCTGGGAAAAAATTACAATGTTATGAAATATGTATACATAGTCTGATCCATGCTCTCAATCCTCAATGTGATCCACCATTAAAAATTTCTATGGGAGGAACTAAATGAATCATTGAGGAGCCTAAGTGAATTTGAGACATATTTCACCCTAGATGTGGTATATCGAGTATAGAATTTGTCCTCATAATTTCATGTATCTATCAAATTCACTAATCACGATCAGGAAGAGAACATCCAATGTCAAATCATCCCCATATACATTTCAATTAGACTCAATAATGTCAATGTAAAAAGGGTATTGATTGATAATGGTTATAGTATCAATCTCATACCTATTTGAACTCTCTGACATTTGAGATATAGAAATTGGGAATTATTACCAGTAGAGTTTACCATTAAAGTGCATGATAAGTGTGATAAAATATATATTTGGATGATTGAACTAGAATCCCAATTTGGGGAACTCATATATGATGTTGATTTTATGGTTATCCAACTATATACCACATACCATGTATGGATCTAATGTACCTATCTCCATATCCACTTGGTGGTACCATCAACATTCCATCAATTAATGAAGTACACCATCAATGAAAAGGTGGGCATATTACATTGGGACAGGAACCCCTATAAGGCTTGTGAATCTACATATACCGAATTATATTTATTGAATAATGGAGGACACCAACCAATGGAGGATGAAAATATATATTTCGCATATCTGAATGACTTTGGTACAACCCTTGTGAATACATTTTGCATGATCAATAGTGATTATGTGCTCCAAATAATCATGGTCGAAGTAGAAAATCTAATAAAAAATGTCTATGCCTCTATTATCCATAGTGAAAATGTAAAAGGCAATAATATTCCGCATATCTATACAATGAATCAAATTGAAATGGGTAATTATGTATTCTATAATAACCTCCCTTTCCATAATAGTGATAGAGAAACCCCATGATTTCTATCATCAACTAAAAATGACTCCACAAAATCAAAAATGGAATATGATAAGGATGGACTTAGGAACACCCCTCCAACAGTCAAGGAAGGTGTATCTACTATAATTGATGGTCCCAAACTTGTAAATCAAGGAACATAAGTGGACCTAAAGACTACTCTGATTTGTTTCTCCATTACCCTATAAGAAAAAGTGATGTGCATTGCATTTATAAAGAAGAACAGATATGTGTTTTCCTGGAACTATAATAAATTCCTAAACTGAATCCAAATGTGGCTAAACCCTATATCAGACTGCCAGATGATAATCAAGGATTAAAACATGTATCCAAGAAGATTAACCCCTATCATGCAACCAATTTAGAGAAGGAATTGGAAATGATAATTGTGGTTAAATTTGGATGAGAAGTTAAATTCCCAAATGGGATTCCCAAAATCATCCCCACCTAGAAAAAGAAAGGATAGATTAGGGTTTCCAATTGTTTCAGAGATCCAAATAAATATTTCTTGAGGGATTTTTGAAAATTTCTGATCACATAACTCTATATATATTTTACTAATTCCTTCTAAGACCTTTCCTTAATGGAAAGGTACTATGGGTAAAACCAGATCGAGGTAACCCTGAAGATGAAGAATCAACCACCATCTGAGAACCTCAATGGATTTTCTTCTTTCAGGTAATTCCCTTTGGATTTAATAACGCTAGTGCCACATATTATAATTCCATGTATCACATCTTTAAGACATTTTATGGAAGGATATATGAGTTTTATGATGATGAAAATATTGGTAAATACAAATAGTAATGGGATCACTTCATGAATCATAGAAAAATCCTATATATGTGGCAAAAACATAGTCTAAAGATGAATTGGAAAAGGTGTGCCTTTGGGGTAATATCAGGAAGGTTCCTTGGATTTTTATTATGCCACTGTGGCATTGAGGATAACCCAGATAAGACTAGTGATATGTAATCAATTTCACCCATATAAATCAAAATGAACTATGGGGAATCCAAGGGAACCTAACATACATTCAACAATTCATATATAAACTAGTTGTTAATGATCTCCCCTTCGTGAGGATAATGAAGAAGGAAATATTTTACCAATGGGATAATTAATGTACCAAATCCATTAAATGTCTCATGAAGTACTTTTTCACCCACCTGTTTTGATGTCTCTAGGGGGAAGGGTAGCCACTCATCCTATTTGTGACCTCCATGGAATGCTCTCTGGGGGCCCTCCACTCCATTAAAAATTATGCGAGAAGTGGGAACTATCTCTATTACCTCAGTTGAATGATGTTAGGTACTGACACTTGATATAATGATTTCAAAAAGAACCTACACTCAATCATATTTATTGTTAAAAAGTACAGTAATTACTTGATGTGACCAAAATTTTATGTGGCCTCTCATATTGATATGTTCAAGTACATCATTTTCCTCGGTATGTTCGTTGGGAACATTGATTGATGGGTGGTCATTTTGTAGCAATAAGAAATTCATTTAATATCACATAAGTCAGTGAAATAAAAATACCTTGTTGATTTCCTCTCAACACATCCATCCCCCAAAAAATAAAAAGTAAGACACTAAGATCCCCGGTGAAGAGGTTTTTTATGGCCATGAAACTCCCCAAAATGGTAGATTTAAATCAGTGGAACCTTCGAGATCCCTATCATCAAAAGGATATAAATTTTGATTCTCAAAAGGGTTGGTCTAGGGATTTTATTTTTCTCTCCTAACAAAGAAGTTTTTTCATACCATTTCTCATTGTCTAAAGGATGAAAAAATAATAAGGTTGAATAAAAATCCCTCATCGCTGGATTTGAACTAGTAATTCAACTGCACATAACCTACCAACATATCAAATGTGATTCATAATTTGTGATAAATAGGATCTATGGGGAAAATTCTATTAAAAATGAATAACCGACCCCTCTCACTAGCTATGATAGGAGATTGATGGAAGAATTCTTTTTTGAGCCCACATTGAATCACATCCATCAATCACAAATTATTTTCATATGTTTAATAGCTAATTTATCCTTCAACATGGTTGAACTTGATTAGGTGGAAGAAAATTTTCTTTTTCAACATCGAAGAATGGTCTCATAAATCATCATATATCATATGGAAGATAGAAATCTGGTCAGTATCATCCCAAAGTGTGATGAATCAATGACCACTTCTATATGGATGTATCCCATAATTGGTTGTATTTAAAATGGGATTCTCCCCACATATTGTGCTGGAAGGGAACAACTTTGGCACCGAGATGAAAACATCACTCTATAGGGTGGTAAAATGAGAATAAGGACCTCTATAAATGTGGCTTTGATGGTATTATCCACATGTTCATACTTGAAGGAGAAATTTTCTCTGTAAAGGATGAATCCATGCAGGCCCCTGTGGTGCCCATTAATTTTGAACCAGGCTCTACCATAAAATCATGATATTGATATATTTCTGTAAAACGATGATACAAAACTATGTTGATTTAACCATGAAATTTCATGTATTCTAGATTCATGAAAACATCATCCATCAACCCCTAGAATAACAATATAATTATAAATATTACTATCTATTTTTTATCTCTTAGATAGATGTTGTGTGGCCATATCTCCCAACCCCAGCCAATTTGTTCAAGTACATCCTTACTACAACCTGATTCTTTTTGAAATGGGCTGAGGAAATACCCCTTAAAGAAATCCAGTGATAATATCATCAAATTTGTGAAGTCCAATATCATGACCAGTTTTGTAATCCCTCACAGAAAATTTCCAGACAACAGGGCCAATTTCTTTTCCAGGAAGTTGAAAAAGCTATATCAGGAGTACAATATAGACTCTAATCAAAAATAATACAATCATGTGATGAAAAATTTATAGATATAGTACTTAAATAAAACTCTATTTAACATAATCTAGAATATGGTAGACAAGGATAAGAAATCATGGATGGATACACTTCTCCATGATTTATGCCCCCACCATAACAACATGCATACCACAACACATGAATTGTTATAGTCATTTGTGTATATTAATTAGGAAAATCTACCCATGGATGTCAAACTTCCTTCACTCCTAATATCCATTTAAGATTATCTCTATGATGATGAAAAATTGAAAAATCGACTAGAAGAATTGGAATGACTAGATGATAACATATTGTGGACATTGCAAAATTGAGAGGTCTATCAGAACTTGAGTGCACAATCCTTTAATGAAAATGGTTTTCATCATTAATTCCAACATGGAGATATAGTGTTGGCTCTCAAAAACCCAATGATACTAGGAATAAAGCCCCCAAAATTGGATCCCATGCTGGAATGACCTTATGTAACACATATGTTTTATCATAATGGATCCAATTTTATTGCCATAGTCAATAGGAATCACATCACACCACCCAACAATGATAGATTTATCAAGAAATACTTTTCAGAAGTTGATAGGGTGGGTATCCACATCAGAATATGTCTCATAAATCATCCTGAGTACATTAAATTAAACTATACAAATATTTCCCAAACACATGACAATAAACTGTACGGAGTACATCTTTAACACATGATATTAAAAGACTAGGATTCCTAAGAACTAAGTATGGAATGACTCCTATCATCACATGATATGTAGTGACACCTGAATCAATATTCATGGGTCCATCCATAAGATTACTCTATTTTCACGTCGGGTGATCCAATTTCATTTTCACGTGATGTAAAACATCATGGTGCCACAATATCCATCTATATTCATGAAAAAACACCAACTTCTTTACTAGAAGATGTTAAAATGTAAATATTTTGTACAACTATGTATGGCTTGATTCCCATTTTCAATAAGATGCATGGGGACATGTCAATCCTATATGTTGGTCAAACCATCACATTATACAAAACTTTCATGTCCTAATATTAAATGACAATACATAGGACCCTTTCTGTTCCATGCTTATCACATTGATCACAGCTCATTTGGGCTTAATAATTTTGGTATAAGATTTCCTACATGAACAAGGGATATCAGCTTTAGTAGGCTCACCATGGTATTGAATACAAGACCTTAAAATTCATACCAACAGTCCTCAACATAATATGTTAAACTGCATGAATCTTCAGAACTACATGTGGTTTGATTATAATTTTCATGAGATACGTAATGGCATCTTGACTTACACATGTTGGACCAACCATAATGTTCCCATCAATCCATGTTTTTTCTCCCCTATCCTTGGCACATGAAGTTAAACTGCATGAGATTTCAATAACTATGCCTAGCTTTGTTCTCATTTTTCATGAGATATTTAGAGATTCCCAAACATTCATCCATTTCCCAGACCATAACATTACCATTTTTCAAGTTGATCCTAATTCATTATTGTCGCACGTCGCTAAAATGCATAGTCCCTTCAAGAACTATGTGGGGCTTTATTCCTGTCATTACAGGAAACATAGTAATTCTTAGACTTATAATCCTAGGCCTATATACAATAATAAATGTAATAATTTCCACCATTCTATATGGGCCAGGCCGAAAGAGAGATAATTTCTCATTTAATAACTACGTGTGGTATAATTTTCATTTTCATGAGATTCATATTGATGCCAAGACATTTAATGAAGGGAATAATCATGAAATTTTCATCCCCTCATGTTGGTTCGATTGTCCTTTCCATATGAAAATAAATTTTATATAGTACATACTTACTACATGACGTTAAACCACAAGGCAAACATCTTGGTTGTATGACATTAAAAATGTACAATAAGTATGTCTATACTGCATGATGTAAACTATGAGGCAAATGTCCTTACCGCATGACAATAAACTTTAATGGAATACATTGTTACTACATGATGATAAACTGCATAGAAAATGTCCTTACCTCTTGAATTTAAATTTCACTAAAAAATATCCCCACTAAATGATAATAAATAGTGCTGACCATATCTCACTTTTCATTCCATATAAAAGGACCATAGAAGACACACCTTTGTCAACTAGAGTACTTCCTACTTCTACCAAATATAAAATTCACCTCAATCCATATACCAAAATTCATGTGTTAAGCATATTAGGTCTCTGTCAACCTTAGATGTCAATTATAAATGATATTTGGATTTAACCGATCCTTTACCTGACTATGCACACATGCTCATGGCACCTTCTTATGCACCTGTGGCTGTCAACTAAATGTGTAATACTATAAAAATAAAATTCCATACTTTTTAGGACATGGAATCATCACGGTATCACTCAACACCTCATTGTCTTTGAATTACTCATGGTATTATTTTTCCATATCATTACTTGGGTCCTATGAAAACTATTGTTATGACTTAAAACACCACCATCCCCATATTAGGAATATTATTGAGGGACTCTATCCAATGGTATCCTAATTAGGCTCCTGTGTGACATTTTCCAAATTAGGTCAATGTAAGTCATGACCATAAACTCAATCCTATAATGTTCCAAATCCAAAGACCTTAAACTACTAATAAAAATGATAGAAAATGTGTCAGGTTGAAACCCCAAAAAGGTAAACCTATGAATAAGTCAAGTCTCCACCCACTAAACTCTTCATTCTCAGAGTTTAAATAAATTAATGTCCTAAAATATAAGGAAGAAATATCATAGAGTCTAAATTATAGCCTCAATATAATCCATGCTATGTTCATAGTACCAACATGTCCACAAAAAAATTTAGAGTAATTTTTTCCAAATTTCCTAACCACTATAATATTTTTTCTAGGCGATGAAACAACCTTTATGTTGTTCGAACCCTTATTTTATATTACACATTATTCAAATAACAATTCATGATTTGGTTGTATTAGATCACCTCAAACATTTCATTGCTGATGAAAAATTTATATGGATTAAAGGTAACTTCTTCTTTGACTATTCACACATGCCCCTGGCTCCTATAGCCTTCAACCAAATGTGTCATTCTACAAAAAAGATATTCTACTAAATATAATCCCTAACATCATTGTATATAAACTCTACACCGCATTGATTTTGAACTAATACCAATATTATTTCCCAATTCATCTTCCCAATCATAGTACTTTAGAATATGATTTAAAATCCCCATAGAAAACTATCTGAGAAGATTTGACAACATCGACAATACATCATTGTGTTTTGAAAACTTTATCAAGTCTTAAATGTGACACTCCAGTCTTGTAATTTTGATGGGATATTCCTCAATATTCATAATAAATGGGCATAAATATCCACTAGAACAATATGAGGTAAACTTCCCTAGAGTGTGAGAACCCTTCTTCAACAACTTTCACCTCATATCCAACTTCATCTTCAAGATGATTGAGTCTTCGTAAATATTTCATAGCCCATGGGAAGAAGAAGATATAAGCATATATTTTACAGGAAACTAAACCATAAGGGCCATTAACCCCCAACTAATAGAATATCATCCTTGTTATAAAGTACATTTTATCCTTGTGATCTCCTGTAACACTACTGTAGAACTCGGAACCTCAATGTTTTTTGGGTCATCCCCGACATGTCTTATCCATCTGATATCAATAATCTCGATCTTTTGGTTTATGATTTACATTATACATATTCCAAATTTTCATGTGGACCAAGTATCCCTATTATTGTTCCCACAACAAATATTACTTTCATAAATTCTCTACAGTCTCTAAGTAATATACTTGGTTTCAGGGGAACCTTTTCTTTACTATGAATGAATGCATATGACACCTACGTATGCCCCTATGTTCATCAACCAAATAGATCAGTCCTTTAAAAGGGGATTCTGATCCTCGTGAGCATTAGTAAAACCATAGAATAAGACACCACCGCAGAGTGCTTTACATCATTCTATGAATGTCTATACCATATCCCATGATCATATAGAAGATCCAAGATAAAAGAACCTAAACTAAATCAATATAAGGTATGATCTAAAATAATATAAACTAATGTGATAGAAATTATGACCAAAAAGTCCCTAAACTAAATCCATTAAAGGTTTCATATAAAATACCCTAAACTAATGAAATAGAAGGTCTGAGCTAAAATACACTAAAATAAGGTAATAGAAGGTCCAATCTAGAGGACCCTAAAGTAAAGTGATTCACGGAATGAGGTAAAAGTCCCTAAACAAAACTGATTGAATGTACAACCTAAAATACCCTAAACTAAAGAGATAAAATAGCTGAGCTAAAAGTTCCTAAACTAATTAAATAGAAAGTCTGAGCTAAAAGAACATAAACTAAATCACATTGAAATTATTTGGCTTCAGAAATATTTTGAGGCTTATGACATGGTCTTAGCACAATTGAACTTCTCTATCCGAGCACATCAGTGATAGAAAAAATACAAGGCACTCACCCTTCAGGATATATATCCTACATATAATATCTTTCTACAAATCAAATGATTTCAAGATAAATAGAACATATTATCAATAATGAATCTCATGAAGGCGGGAATTAGAGAGCTACTATTATAGGGAATCTGATATAATTTCAACATACAATTATAGGCATTCATATTCATTCAATGTAAATCAAGGTATGGGTATTGATGGAGATTTGAAAAAGATAAAAGAAACACAATATCATACATATCATGATATAAAGAGAATTTTATTATATTATAAAGAGTTCAGAAAATTCATACATTCATAATATTAAAAGGAGGGTGGAATCATCACATTTTGGAGAGTGATGTAAAAATGTCGAGTCATGAAAAAATACGGTCTCATATGCTATAATGTTAACCAAGAGTTTGGTCAGAGCCATCAATTGAGTGTTGGAGTGATTCCCTCCCTACTTCATTTTCTTCTACAATAGGATGGAGAGATTCAACTAGAGTAGTCAACTCTTCAACCCTCCTCTAAGCAGTGGCTAATGAGGATGATGATGTTGAATGTTTCTACATAAGTGAATCCTAATTCATAGAATTATGCAGATTCCATTCGGTTTTGGACCAGTCTCTTTAGGTCAAGATGATTTACTACATAATTTAATTTAAAGGTTGTAGGTTGAATCCATCTAAACCTATGTCATGAAATAACTGGTGAAGGCATTCCCTATGGATGTAGAATATTTCCAAGGGGTCTCAGTAATCAATGCATTAATCTATTTCAAAATTAGTCTAAGATGGGACTCAGCCTTTGTAACCAACCTTGTAGAAGGAAAAAAAGGATAACTAGGTGGTCAGATCAATGCATAAACAAGAGATAAATCCCCATTTTCTCTTCACTCGACAGATTCATCATATTTAGCCTATGTAATAGGATTAACTTCCTAAACAAAATCTGTTTCACTTTCTATATTTTTGTCACCCAAATGAGGTCCCTTTCACAATTACTCATCTAGATCATCAATCAATTCCATCATTGACACTGAAAAATTAGTCAAAAATGTTAAAGCCATGTCCACACTATGGACCAAATGGCTTAGCACACCATTCAGATAAGCTATTAACCAAGATGATTCATAATCATGCGTAAGGAAAGTGGAATAAGAAATAGACTTTGGAAGAATAATCTATGAATCAGTTTCATCTCATCTTATCATCCACCAAAATTTGCAGATAACCCCAAGATGTCGTTCCCTTTGAATAAAGACCAAAGTTAGATGAGGTACCCTTTGAGTACATATAAAATTAAAAGGAAATAAATGCGGTGTATAGGGATCAAAGATGATGATATCATCCTCATTGGAAGCATGAACACCAACCCAATGTGAGATCATATAAGATTTTTTATCAAGAGAATAACTTGCATCATCAATGATCAGCCCATATGCTTCACAAATATGGATAAAGTCAGAGATATCAGGTTGCGATATCATTCCATATATCCTTAGAAGATCATAGAAAACTAGCCTCGACCCAATTGATGTTCACTAAACTAGCATGGGATATGGTATCTAGGATCCTGGAAGAGTTGTAATATTCATAATAATGGAAATTCTCTCCTATCCATCTAAACAAAAACAAGAGAGGTCCACTGATCCAATAAGGGATTCTACATTGTTGAATACTTCCCAACATTTGATAAAGACATTCAAGGATAGATATTTCAATGTTAAGGTGCCACCCTTCTGCAAGTCATGCTGCCATCACCAACTTGCAAACACAGATTACTAAACATGTGTCCCTAACCAGAAATATCCACCCATTCATGAACATGTCAATAAAACAATCAAATATTATGTTCGGAGAGATCTACAAGATCACACTATATCCCCACAAGGTATAATATCTAGCCTCCAGGATGGCCTAATTAGAGATTTCACTATGAAGTAATTTATAGGAGGGGTACCTATGGGGATGAATAATAACTAGCATAACCCCGCTCCTATATAGGAAAAATAATTATCCAATAATAGAAATAAATAAGAGAGTACATTGTTATATCGTTCTTGTATTTCTCCCTTATAATAATGAAAATATCTCATTCAAAAATGGGGGTCTGCTAAGGATCATCCTGGAAATCAGTAGCAGGAAGGAATTCATCATACATTTCTCTAACTAGAATAATCCCTCTCAACTAATAGATATAATACTTTATAATTCCAAAATAACTATGGTACTTGTGAAATGTTTTGGAACCAGTGAACCAATAGTAGATCATCTCTTGAAGGAGGTCAGGATGGAGGTAGATGATGAATTGAGAGATCCACAAATCATCATAAAGGTGAACTTTTTATAACACATCAATGACTTAAATTATATTTTTGTTATCCAGAAGGGCCATTCCCACACATCAGGGAATTTTTCGCAGGGATGGAGACCAAATTTAAAGTACCATTCACTACCTAGATTATTCAATGAATATTCATGTATATTCTAATTTCTACAAGCGATATGTTTTTGGGTGAAATCAAATCCATATTATCGCAGAGGAGGGATTTCCAATAGATAATACAAACCCTTGTATTGTGATGTAATCATCCATATGTCTATAACAGTCATATTCAATCATATTAAAGTGAATCAGAAACCCGGCAGGATAGAAGATTAAAATCATTATGATGAATGGTAACATCTTCAAGGAAACCAAACTCATACGAAGGAAGTCAATTAGAAAAAGGGATAATTCTAGATTTCATATGAAAATAACCTCTTAATGGTTTTATTATCGCTATGTATGTGATACCGGGGATTGTCATTATGATTACTAGGAATCATGGCCCTTTTATTGTCTACAGCTAAGGAACCATGATGAGAACTATAAGACTTCTAAAAACTAGTAAGTGGCACATGTCAGACAAAGAGAATATAAGATCTTGTCAAAAATAGTGGAAAAACTATTCTGGAAGCATCATTATCATTGCATGAATCAATAAGGAATTTGTGAATTACCTAAAGGACATTCAAATATCATGAAATTAAAAGGACTTACAGGCCTCGTAAACACCATAGAGGACCACGTAGTCGCATAAACCCATTTTAGACTCGCGATCACGTGACATAATCATGGTCCCACGAAACTATTTATTCTACTGATCGAACAATCAGTCCACAAAAAACCCCCAATACAATTGTAGTACCTCATGTTAAAAAGATCAAAAATATTTACTGAAGTAGGGTTTATATTCATATTGGAGGAACACCTGAGTGGGACTGGTCTAGTAGAATGGTTCTGGCAATGAAGGCTTGTGAACAGAGTCTCCTGATTAGGACTCATGGACAGACCATGCGACAAAGGCACACAACTGGAAAAGGTGAGAGAAATCTTGGGAAGTGGTGGATGGTGTAATTAATTTCTCCAAAATCCCAACTATATATAGGGAATTTTGTGGAATACCAACCTTCGCTTGGTCAACCAAATTTCACCCGAGGCACTAATTCATGACACTACCAAAGACACCCGTAGGCATTTTACTTCCATGTAACAAATCCCTTATCTCCATAGAAGTCTCTCCTGAGGGGTTTTATTTATTGACATCTTCTAAATGATCATAAAAAAATTCACATGGGAATAAATACCTGATGTGGGTTTAAATTCCCTCACAAAATCAAAGGTAGAAAAGAGGGCCAAGGCCTACTTATCACATGAACCTTTAAGAGACTTGTGATTGAGTGACCATTATAAGGTCACAAGAAGACTCCAAATGAAGCACATAACCTATGGTGAATCTCACAAAACCCCCTATCAACAAGACCCTCAACTTTTTTGAAGGTGATACAGACAACTATTAATCATGTAGCAGTTGTCGGATTAGCTCCCCTAGGCTACGGAGATTTTCAGTGACCAGAATCTAGAGATCCAACAAGAAAATTCTATAAAAATAGTTGGATGTATACACAAAGGTAAGAGAACTCTTAGAACAAAAAATATTATATGCCTTGTCATCAAAGGGGTGATTTTTTTCCCTTACAAACATTAGAGAATAATCATAAACTCTTTGAAACTCTATAAAATAAAATGAATGATATTAAAAGGGAAGATGTAAGAGCTACTCATAGTCACAAAAAGAAATGTGGTGTGCCATTGGTAATCTCCAAGACACTAGGAGTCTCTTGTGACTTATCCAACTCATCTCATGATGTCCCTTTGGCTTTTCATCATCACTACGTGATATCGCCCTGGTATGCCTATGCAGCATCCCACTCCCCCTTTTTATCTCCAAGGAAAATATATTGAATTATCCCAGAAATTATCATGCACCCCCAAATGATCCATATCTGTCATGCGAACTAGAACAAAAAAAGAGTAATTTCTCTTGACTACACTCACGAAATCTAAAATGAATCCCAACCAACATCTCAAAATATAATGGGAATAATGTAGGGAGGAGTCATAAGCCTCTCACGGTCATAATATTCTTGTGATACATTATAGAAGTCCACATCATGGAACCATGACACCCGTAGAAAAAATTCCTTCTCTCATGGGAATATCTAGGAAAGTCATATAGCATCTCACAAATACCTTTTAATAGTAACTTGGATCTTTTGAAGCCCTGTGGACAGGTCAATATGACAATAAAGAAGTTATTCAACATGTCTTCATGATCAAACATGTACAAATTAATTTTAAATAATAAAAAAATATAGGGTTTGATGAGAGGGAATCATGGTCACTAAAAATCATGTGATTCCCTTAGAGTAGTCCACGATAGAGATTTGCAAATATGTGTGCTGCTAAAACCTTTCGCTGAATCCATCCTGGACTCACACTAGATATTATACACAATGTGATGAACAATAGGGGTGGTTATACTTATGAATCCCCCATCCCAACATGATGAAAGGGTTAGAACCTGGACAATTTGACTATCGGCTTCTAGACTACCATGTGTAGGGACATGAGTGGATTTATTGGAGCGGTTGATCTAATGACCATAAAGTCTTTCATTAGGTAATATATTGGGAAAATGATAGAGAAATCAGGCACTATACATAAGGTACATCACATGATCTATCATAGATCATACTAAGGACCCCTAGAAACATGTGTGAATAATTTATCGCATGTCTTTTAGGTCACCTGATACTCAATGAACTTGATACTAAACAAACATAAGGCATTTGAAATACAATGGCTATATCTATGAAAAAAAGTGGATGAACTAAGCGAATGACTTTCTCAATAGCCCTTGGGTGCTTCACGTGAGTCATCCAAGAATATGAGGTAGTTCTGAGATAACTCATCTAGATCTCACAACACTCTATCGGCATGTTATTTGAAACATGATAAATCTTTCACACATTGCAGAGAAAGTCACACAATCTCCCTGTGTGCATCACATTAGTCTTATGAAATCCTCTAGGTCTATCACCTACGGCTTTCAAAATCCTTTAGATACATCACCTGAATCATATAATAGTGTTCTATAATTTCATTCAAGTCATAATATTTCATCTTGTCGATAAAACCAAGCTATCTTCACCCTCTAGGAAATTCATTTGTGACCCATGATTCCCTCTAGACATGACAGCCAGATATTGTGATGCCTTCCAAGAATGTTTTCCAATATACATTACATCCTTCAAACTAAGTTTAAATAAATCGTTTGACACAATCCATATGAATCAATCCAAATCTTGTGAATGAAATATGATAACATCAATTAGATCATGCGACACCTCCTAAGAAAGCCATTGTGGTCATGAAATGTCTTCTAGAATAAACCATCTAGATCTTGCAATTTCCTCCAAGACAAGAAAACCAGGTCATGCAGCACATTCCAAACATGTAGGATACGACATCACAGAACTTTATAGAATTCTCTATCATTGGTGGGTAATCCCGGATCAAAGGGGTACCCTCAGCGTGTAAGGACCCTAATAAAGGCAACTATAAGGACTTTGGTTCCATCCGTATTTATGATACATATGCCACCTCTCCTGAGGTTCAAGCTCCATATTGATCAACTAGGGACATCCTAACCTCAACATCCATTATTAAAGGAAATGAAATTGATCAGTTGCTATCCCTTATTTATCACAATGATAATGAAACATGTGGTCTTTGGGAGTTTCATTGATCGTGACATATTTGTTATAAAACTAAATAATGTTATGGCCATCCACAATGTGTAAGCCCCAATAAACTGAACAGTGATAATTATAATTCTTACAATAACCAGGATGCATAGAACGTCTTCCTAAGGCCCTAGATCAATTAAAAACCCCTTTTGTTGTTAGTCCTTTTGTAACTCTAACATTTCAACCATCAGGGCCTGATTAGTCCTATGATATTATCATCTTATCTTATCCATCAATAGATTAATAAAACCATTGAACTACAATATCTATTATTCCTACAATAACCATGATACATATGAAGTCTCTCTAAGACTTGACTTTCATGATGAATCTTTCCAGGGCAGTTCCAGAACATAATTCCCACATCATTGGAAATAAAATGATCGTTATTAGTCCCTTGTTTCTCACTATGAGCATAGATCACGTGATATTTTGGATCTCTAATAGTCAAATAATCACTACCATGGTTATCTACAATTTCATGGGTAACTTCAATATATAATCACCAAATAAATGAAATACTCAAATCAGATTAACTATATACACAGAATACATAAGACGCCCACCAGAACTCAAGATTTAATACTTGGTGTCTTAGAGCATCCAAATATATCCTTCATTCAGGTCATAAAACTGAATAGGTCTCATGAACAATGTGGGTTCTAATTTTTACAATAATTGGGATATGTAGGGTGTCTCGCAGTAACTAAATCCCATCCTCCAAATATTAACTACCTCCTCATGAAACATTACATTCCAGAGAAATCAGTTATGTGGCTTTAGAATAAAAGAATCCTTCCATTACTAGAAAATGTTGGAGAACCTTGGATAGATATAGATGGATTCACTAAAGAGATAACAATATTTTACATATAAAAGAGAACTAACCTATATTTGTTGTTTTTCGGGTAATAGATCCACAAATCATGATTAGGAAGAGATTCAGAAACAAATATTAAATATATATGAGTGTCTCATAGTGGGAAAATATCCCCCCAAAAGGGTTAGATGAGCATGACCTCCCATCCTCTCGATTATTGTGAGTCCCCAAGAGTCACTGGGCCTTATAACCCATATGAACGCCAGCCTTTGGAAGGAAGGTATATACCCCTCTACGGATGAGGGAACCATTGGGAGTTTCTAGGAACAGAAGAAAAAATGGAAAACCGAATACAGGAAATTGAGTAAGGCCCCAAAACACCCCCATCAACCTAACTATCAAGAAAAACACATTTCACACCTCAAATCCTAATGAAACAGGGCAGATGAACATTGTTCCCTTTTTCTCGATGGATGCAATAATAGAAAATTAATTAATATATCAACATTAAATAATGCTTTTTAAGTCATAAATTTCATATATATTAACTTAATATATCCTTATTACCATCTAGATCAAAATAAAATGAAAACATTATCATATGTATTTTTGGAAGTGGTAGTACTCATGTACGCACGAGGAAAATAATTGTTTTACAATGGATTAGAAGATAATAAGGTATATGTGATATTATAGTTATATAAGTATATTTATTTTATAAATTTCATATATATATATATATAATCATTCATTATATCCATTCATGATAAATTGTGATGGAAAATGAATTACATTGGTTTGTGAGGTGGTATTTTTCTGTACACGTGATGGATGATTTTGTTTTCCATTTGATGAAATAATAGATGGATAAAGGTTATTAGAATAACATAAAACACCAAAATATTTGGGGGATAATGATATTGTTATATCATAATATTTTAATAATATATGATTGAGCTGGAAGAAAAAATGAAATAATAACACTCAGTGGAAAGAAATAGCTCTTTTTTTACAACCTCCTTAAGATTGCAATAAAAGAATACTTATGAGCATTTTAAAATCAAAATATAGACTCCAGAACATGGGGATGTATATATGTAAATTATTTTGGTAGGTCTTGTCTGAACCAAAATTCTATGGGAGTGAGGGAGAGGACACACTTCGAATTTTTGAAAAGAAAAAGGTATAGCCATATTTTACACATGCCAAAATACACCAAAATTGCTCATTCAAAAAACATAGATGATATAATGTGTCAATATGGAAATCAAATAGTTATTGAAAAAGTTTTAAGATCATTTTAACCATTCTATTTTTAGTTTAACCCCCTGATAGATCTGTTTTAACATTAACTATAGTAATATAAATTTTCTATTTTTATTATTCATTATGAAAAAAATTATGCTAAAATTATTCTGTAATATTACTTATTATTTTTCAATATTTGAAATCTATTTTACCAAATTCAATTCACTTAATTTGTAGAATTGAATTTAAAATTAAACCACTTGACATAAAGAAAAAGTATTTTCCAAGGAAAAACTTTTAAATAGTATATAATTTTTTTATATAAAAATAAAACAAAAAAATATTCAAATGAAATATATTTGATTAATAATAATTTAATTTAACTTATTTACCTTTTAAAAAAATAAAAACGATATATAACTTTTTAAATACATTAAAATAAAATCTTTTTTCATGAAAAATCACTATTTTTCACTATTCATGGAAACATATATCTTTTCAGAAAATTATCAAAAATTCACTCTAAGATAATTTTAACTTGTTTATTTGAAAAAAGATTTATATTTTTTGAAATATTTTTTATATTTAAAATATTATTTTTATCATTTATTCAAAAAAATTCTATGAAAATCTTTTTAAGAAAAATTTAATTTCAAAGTATAATTTGGATTTCCATAAAATTTAATAATTTTAATAAATATTTTTTCGTTATATAAAACCACTATAATTATTATTATTTTAAATATTACTATTCATACAAATATTTTTAATAGATATGTTATGTTGGTAATAATAATAGTATATTCTGGTTCATTAAAACTCGGCATTGCATGTAACACAAACTCTCAAAAAAATAAAATTTATTGTAAAAATGTTTATTCCATAAAATATCATAGGGTTTCATTATACACCACATAAAATTAATTTTTCCATTTAAATTTATAACCATGATAAAAAAAATATAGGATCCTTCTGCCTTATCATATTCTCGGGTTACCAAATAGCCTCTTCGTATTGGTGTTTTCACCGAAAAAATGATTAGTTGAGTTTTCTTATTTTGTAGAACATTTAGTCTATGATGTAAAATCTCCACCAGTGTTTCCCTACATGAAATATCCTTATCTATTTGTACAAACTCTGAGTTCTGTACATGCAAAGGGTTGGGTTTTTACTTTGAAAAGATAGATACATTGAACACGTCGTGAAGAGGTTTGGTGGAAGTAATAAATGATAAGCCACTATCCCTACTTGATCAAGAATCAAAAAAAGGAAAAAAACATATGGATTTATTTTCCCTTATATATGAATCACATGAACTACCTTTATATATTAATTCCATGAAACACATTCTTCATAACATCAAATTCCAAATCATGTCAAGGATTATCAGCATAACTTTTCTATCGACATTCTTTTTCCCTTATGTGTTGTTGAATAGATCTAACCTTCTTTGTTATTTATTTATCTATCTATGGTCCACATATTTTTATATCTCCAAATTAATCTCTATACATTAGAATTATACACTTCAACTAGAGGATGTTTTTGATCCCAACTACCTTTGAAATCTATTGAAAAATACCATAGCATATCATTTAGGGGATTAATTGTCCTCTAAAACTGAACATATATATAATGATGATATAAGTGATTAAACTTCACTTGTTATCCAAATCATATTGAAGACTTCTCCAAAAAATTGAGGTAAAACTCAGATCCTAATATTATATAATAGAATGTGGTACTCCATGAAAACTTACCACATCCTTAATGTGTATCCAATCAAGATGAAATAGAGAAAAATATTCTCATATAGAAATTACATGGGATGAATATTTAAGGAGATATTCTACAACCCATTTTGAACTATTCCCATTATACATTATGGGGAGTCCGATTAAAAAATACAAGATGATGTCTTCCAAATTACATTCTAGTATGGGAATTGGTCGAAAAATCCCCTTATAATTTTTTCTCTTGTCTTTAACTTGTTTCATACCAAAAACCTTTATAAAAACTCTCAAATATAACCCTTCCTACCATCCCTCCATAAATAATATAAAAAATATCTATACATCATTATTGTTTGAAAATGAATATATAATTAAGAAATATGAGCTTCATCTAAAAACTCCTTGAAATCGAGTATGGATGGGATGTATAAAAATTTCAAGATCATTATAATTCAATCATAATCATGGCTAAACTCAATAACATTTATTATAGTATTTTGAATCTATAAATCATACTTATACACCTCTATTATCTTCAAATTTATTGATGGTTGAGCACTTATTAGATAAATATAATATATCTCCCATTATTTCATTATTTCCAGGTGTATCCTTTGTAAATCCATAAATATTGAATCTTTATTTGTCCTCATCAAAGAAAATATTGCATGATCCTTTTGACTCAAAGCCTCAACTATCTTATTTTCATTCCCACGGGGTAATGTGTCAACAATTCATAATTTTAATCCATTTATAACATCTTCTATGGAATATATTAAACTCTTTCTATTAAAATATATATATATATATATATTAATATTTTATGATCAGAGTATATATCACACCTTTCCTTATAAAGATAAATTCAATATATATTTATTTGTAAACGTACCATAACTAACTTTATATCATGTTTTGGATAATTCTAATCATGAACCGTAGATTTAGGGAACTCATAAGCTATAACCATATCATTCTACATGAGAACATATCCAAATCCCTTCATTGATGCATCGCTATAAATTGAAAACCCTTATCTAATATAGGGTATATTAAGAATAGGCTCATTGACTATTCCTCTATCTTTTTTAGTGAAATATTCCTCTGATTAATCTTTCTTGGCTCCTTTATAAGTTAACTTGTTGAGTGGATTAGACAAAAAATGTGAAATATTCCACAAAGTTGTTGTAATATCCATCCAATACATGAAAATTATGGATCTTGGTCACCATGGTTAGTATAGGGAAACACTCATTAGACTTCATATTTAAGGGATACACCGATATAATCTCTTGATATTACATTACACAACAATGAATCCTTTTGTATAAAAAATTAACACCTTTCCACTTTTTCATATAGTTTCTCTTTCCTTATGGTCATTAGTGAATTAGTCCACTAATATTCATTATCTTCCATTCTCTTTGAATATATAATAATATCATCAATAAATGCTGCTATAAACTATTTATGGAAAGCTCTAAACATGTTGTTCATTAAATCCATAATGATAAAGGGTGTATTTGTAAGTCCAAATGGAATCACTATATATTCATAGTGTCTATACCTTCTACGGAATGTTTTCTGGGCTATATCCAATTTCTTTAACCTTAATTGATGATATCCAGAATTAATTTCATTCTCGTAAATGTATTGATATCATCATAAATGATTAAACTAGTCATAAATATTATATTGATGATACTTATTCATTATCGTGATCTTGTTTAGTTCCTAATAATTAGTATAGAGTCACATAAATCTATATTTCATTATAACAAAAAGGATATGTTCTCCTTAAGGTGAAAAACATAGATAAATACATCTATTTCAATGATTATCCTAGTGGTTCTTAGTTAATTCCATTAACTCAAAAGGGACATTATATAGGGAGTCTTTGAAATAGGTGTAGCGCTACGTATGAGGTTTAATGAGAATAAAAAATAATAATTTGGTGTAAGACTATGTAACTCTTCTTGAATTATATCAATAAATACCATACTATAGGAATATATCAATGTTGTGATTATCACAAACCATCTGATATAAGAAAACCCTTTAAATATGAATCAAGACCCATATAATGGAGTTTATTTCCAACAGATGCTCATATTGTTCGTCACACTAATATACTATTATAGGATTGTTTGGAATATCAAATGTTACTTCCCTTCCTCGGAAATTGATGTGTGGTTTATCTAGAAAATTCCAATCAATTCCAAATATAACATCAAATTCAACAATATAAATAATTAAAATACATTCAAGAAGCACATTCCTGGAAACTTCAACCAAAGAAAAAAATAATTTAGATGAGACAATCATACAATAAAGGGTTTTCACTAATAATTCAACATCTAATCATTTCAGTTGAATCTTTACACCCATAGAAATATTTTAGGAAATAATGTAAAGAGTAGATTTAAATTAAAATAATTAATTATAAATTCTAGAGGGGATGGTATGTGTACCATTCTTCGTATCCTTGTCATACCCCCAGATTAAAAATAGTTATCACACGATATTTGCCTTTGTCTCCCATCTTAATAGGTTACTAAAATTGATCATCATTAGTAACCTTTAGTTTTGGAAACTAGTGAGCATAATGAAAATACTTCATTCACTTGAAACACTAGACAATCAGTTGTGCATCATGTAGATCATTATCTCTATTCAAATGATTATATAACTTTTTCTCATCACATTGGAATTCAATTAAACCCTGACGTACCCTTACACACATAAAACATTTACAAGCACCCTTAAATAATTTTCCTCCATTTTTACAACAAAACTTCATGCATAAATGAAATATCATCTTCTTCATTCCATGGTTCTTGTGGTTTCCTTCAAATTCCAAATTCCTTTTTTATCAAAACCATGTGAATTATGGGTAAATTCAATCTCCAGTTCATCTAAGATAGTACATCGAATGATTTATTCAAATCCATTGAAATCCCTTTATAACTAACTCCCTTCAAATAATTGTTTTTAATACACTATATAATTGAAGAACCATACATTCAGATTGGATTATAATACCATATGTTTACCTTGAATATATTGTAAAATTTTCCTCATATGTACCAATAAATTCATCACCCCTATAATATATCTCAGGGGATTTATTACCAATTTTGATATATTAAATATGAAGAAAAATGCTTATTTAAAAATAATCCATTAAATACACCTTACTCCATGGAGTTAATTTCTTCATGTTTCCTCATATTTCTAAAAATATTACATAATTGATTTGATTATCAATCCAAATGATTTACATACAAAATGACTTCCTCATGATATGAACACTGGAGAATGGGAAATATCATTTCAATGGAACTGATCCATTTCTTATGATCTACTATATTAGTGGAACCACTAAAATAATTTTGATGTTATCTCCTGAAGGACTCAATAGAATGTTGTTCCCTCCTTTTCTCATTTGGATGTTCAGCATGATTCATATCTTGAGAATGTGAGATGATCATTGAAATATGATTCTTCATTCCATGTCCAATAAAATTTGGTTACGTAGAATTCCAATAACTGAATTATCTATCACATTCAGTATTAACATGATTCCTTGAGTTTACATACATTTAATAAAAAAAATATTGTATGATACACAAATCATAGTGGAAATTAAATAATCAAGAGAAATCAATCATTGTATATCTAAATCATGAAACATTATTTTTTAGCTTTGACACCTTAGGTTTAACATGGGTACTTCATTGTCATCATTCATTGAATTAATTTATGATTGTTCATAAAGAGTTTTTAAATTTCCAAAGTGTATCCCAAGGGAGTGTAAAAGTAGGTGTGTAGAATATTCTATTTTCATGCACTAGTTCACAATCAATTAAAATCCCAATGCCCCCATTTTAGATTTGTTAAACCTATGTAGAACTATAATAGAGACACATATAATTGTTTTATCGAGATAGGTATGTAATTTATTGGAAACAACTCACTATAGTAATTACCAAAATTACATGAAATATTCATATACATAAACTTATCCTTACACTTATCCATAAGGTTCTCACTATATTTTTACCACCCTAATTCTAAAGGTTAACTAATACTTTCCTGTAATACAAAATAAAAAATTACATGACTTTACATACATTAATATTTCATATTAAAAGATTAATATTTATTTTATGATACAAAATCATGCATGAGTATCGTAAAGGCTTAGTGAATTTGGAATCTTGGATACATAAACAACTTGTTTATAAGTGAACTCCATCATCTCCAACTATGTTTCTCATAACTAACACTCTTATTAGACATATCTTAAATAATAATTTTCTTCATAACCTCGGGGGAGGAAATATAAATATGGTGTTCTCATATGCTCATTAAGGGTAAACATGGGAGATATCAACATAACAGAAGCTCATGTATATGAGAACATATAATTGTCATTTGAAAACCATACCCTACATATAAAATATCATAATATTATAACATTTCGTAAATTTTGGTTGTTCATAAGACATGAATAAAAAAATAATCAAAGAACATAATCAATGGTTGAATAACATAAACATAAGAATGTAGAAGAATAACATAATCATCTAACTTTATTAGCAAGTATAAATAGAAATAGGTTCACTCATTAAGGACATGAAATAAGGCCCTCACAAAAAATTATGTACATGAAACTATGTCCTGGAAAATACTTATGGAAAGGAAAATATGTTTACTAATAACCATATGGACATGAAAATAGGTCTACTCATTACTTTATGAACATGAAACCTAGTTCACAGCTAACTATATGGATATGATTGAAGGTCCACTCAGAACCATACAGACATGAAACTGAATCCACTGATAACATTTTGGACATGAAAATATGTCAACTCATAACACTTTGAACATGAAATAAGATTTATTCCTAACTTAATAAACTCATAAGTTACATATTTAAATAATTCATTTGAGGGAGATATAGGTATCAACTAAAAAATAATCCATACATTTTTATTCCCAAATATAATACAATATTCTTCATGTCATAACCCATGCTTAATGAAATGGGTTTCAAAAACATTTAATTATAGAATAACCCATTGAAATGAAATGGGTTTCATAAAAAGATTTATATTATAATCATAAACCATATAAGTAAAGGATAAATATGGAATCATTAGATTTTACCCCTAATAATTCATAACCAAAATTTATTTTTTTATTATTTTTGTTTAGAAATTCAATAAAAATATCCATAAGACCATATTGAATAAATATCCTTTCCACTTTTGAAATCACTTTAATAAAATATAAAAATTTCCCAAAAATTATGGAAACAAATTCCATTAAATATAATATATGAAAATTATAAGGGATACTTTAAATCATTGATCAATCATTAAAGCTATAAATATCATTCATTCCAAAAATGATTAAGAAATGAATTCATTCACATTTTAGGTAAAATGTCAAAAGTACATTGTTTGGAAAATGTAAGAATGATTACTTTTAAACCATTTGTTAAAAAGTCGAAATTGGTTAGAAATATATTTCAAAAATGAAATTATAATATTAGAAATCATTTTTAAAATGTTTTTTATAAAACATTGACATGAAAGGTAAATAAATATATACAAAGAGTGAAATAGAAGAATTTTTACTTACAAACATTATTTCATCATCTTTAGTTAATAAACATGGGAAAATTAATTGAAAAAATATATTCAATATAAATAAAAATAGGATTAGAAAATTCATGATTTTTTTAGTGGTTGATCAAAATATTTCATCATAGGATACATAACCATAGGTAATCTCGATAAGCAATGGGAAAGTAATATAAAACCTTTTCCCCTTTGCTAAATTTTGAATAATAAGACACAAGAAAGAAAGAAAATTATTTAGATACTTTTATCATTTAATTTTTACGATAATAATCATAGAATAAATAAATGGTTATTATATACACCACATAAAAGAATCAATTTTTTATAAGTCATGTGTCCTATCGAAATAAAAGTGAGATGAAAATCCCTTACCTCAAGTACTTAATTAATTCAAACAAATTTAAACCTCTTGTATAATAAATATAGGTTTATTATAAATTTACTACATAACTATAATAATATATATAATACAATTTATTATTTTTTATGACATTTATTCCCCATTAATTAACAATTCCTTGTTAAAATCATGTTTCTGGTAATAAATTATTCATTTTATTCATGTCTGTTTTGGTTTTGTATATTTAGTCCTTTTACATTCATCAATATCCCTTAATATAAAAAAAATAATCCATGATATAAATATAATATATATCAATTATATATGTGTTTATATTTATCCATAATAGTTAAAGGTACAAAATGAATTACACCATTCAAGGAGGCGGTTGGTCGTACGTACATGAGAGTTGTTTCCATTTTCTCAATGGAAGGAATGAAAGAATGGAAAATAATATATAATCATTAAGGAAATTGTTTTATTTCATATATATCATATATGTTCCCTAAATGTATCCTTATTTTCATGAATGGTAAAAATGAAAACAAAATTTTATCACATCGCTGCGTAGAAACGGTAGTTTACACATATATATGAGCGACGTTATCATTTTACAACAGATTTTATTGTAAGAAGGAAGATGTGAAATTATAAATAAATAAGTAAAATTAGTTCATAAAAAAATAGTCTAGTATTAAATCCTCATAATATCAATCCATGAGAGGTGGTGATGGTGAATGAATTGCATCAGTTCATGAGGCTGAAGTCTACCGTACACATGATCAATTGTTTCATTCCCATTTAATAGTAGAGGATATGGATGTATGTTATTATTATATCATTATATTAAATTATTATATGTGAGATATGTATTTCTTTATATAATCATAGATTAATAATATTTGAATTATGTGGAAGAAGAAACGAAAGAAATACGTTTATTTTAGAATGACGCCTCCTTTTCAGAAGACCTCTATATGTTAGAAACAAAATCCTTCATAAGATAGTTTATTAATCAAAATAATGCCAATGTAATTTTTTTTATGGATTTATTAAAAGGATTTCAGAAGGTAAATAATGATCCAAATGGCATTTGAACTGTAATTTAGATGGGATATGGGTTTTTCCATTGTAAGATGGGGGGGGGGGACACACTTGGAATTTTGGAAAAGAAAAAAGAATGCCCACAGTTTACACATGAAAAATGTTTTCAAAATTCATAATTATAAATAATTATATGAGATACAGTGTAAATATTTCAATGCAATAATAATTTTAATAGTTATTGGGTCATTTTAACCATTGTATTTTTAGTTTTGTCCCACTTGGTAAAATCATTTTACACTTAATCGTGTTAATTATTCTGTAATGTTATTACAATTAATTATTACAAAAAATAAAGTTTATATTATTATTAAATATTTATTATTATGATTAAAAAAATGGTATCATATTTTCTAAATTTAATTAATATTACATTATAAATAAAATATAAAATTGAACTCGCAGATGCTATGAATTATTTTTCAAATGAAAATGTTATCAAACAAATAATATAATTTTTAATCCAAATTCAATTTAAAATTGATTGAAATAATCTAAATTAAATTAATAGAAATATTATTGAAATAATTATACTTTAAATTAATTTTAAAGGAATATATTTTTGCATATTTTTTTTAAATGTACAGACATTATTCAAAAAAAATCATTTTTCTCTATTTATCAAAAAGTGGATCTTTTCAATATAATCTAGAACATTTTCTATAAGATAAAATTTTACATGATATTTTTTTACATAATTATTTTTTAGAATTAATTTTCTAAATGTTTCAAAAATTTATTATATTATTTGTTCAGAAAAAATAGTAAAATTTATTTTTTTAAGAAATTTATTTTCAAAGTATATTTTGGATTTACTAAAAAATATTTAATTTTTATCCAAATGTTTTATTTATAAATAACAATTACACTTAATTTGAAAAATATTATCATTCTTATTCATAACACCAAGATTAATGGATAGGATATAAGGTTCATAATAATAGTATATTGATGTTGTTTAAACTCATTGCTTTTTGTCACACAAGTTGTCGAAGAAATTAAATTTATTAGAAACAAAATATTTTATAAAATATTTAAATGTTAAAAATTATATATGAATTAAAAAATATGAATAAATTTAGTTATATAAAATGATGTATAATATTTAGTCACTATATAATAATAAAAAACTATCAGTCACTTTATTAATTTTAGTTGAATATTAAATAAATATTTATTTCTAAGGCCTTAAATTGAATATTTAATTTATTATTCTTCAATAGAATAATATTAATTATTAATGTTTTGGTAAATTCTTGTGAGCATGATCAGGTCAATTTATATTCCTGGTAAAGGAAATTAAATATTAAATATCATTTACATGGACACTAATTTTTTTATTGATATTTATATTATCTTTGTGACATGAACACGTCAAGGAAATTTTATTATTATTTTTATTATTATTATTTTCCATAGGATTTTCAGGAATATGAGATTGCCTAATAAATTATGTTCAGTTAACAATTTTAGAAACCTTTCTCTATTTGTACTATAATATATCATTTCTTATGTTGTGTCTATAATATTTTTTTCTACACAACCAATCCACTCCCATGATAATTCTAAAAAAATGGAACGCATCTAGGTTTTCACAATAGATATCAATAATTATTCTACCACCTTACATCCTCTTAAGAATAAGATAAAAATAATCAATTATATAAAATTGAAGGATTGGATTGTGATCAATGTTGGGTGAAGTAAGACGATCAGTACCACCATGTATGATCATAGGGAATCATCAATGATCATTTGAGATCATGGAACATGTGTGTATTACCACTTGAGGGATTCTGCATTACTTCCACATAACTCAATGATGATAAAACCAAAACTGAATTTTTATTGATCAAAACCAACATTTAAATAATCACTCAGGACTGAGTTAATTTCTTTCTATTAATACAATTATAAATTTATGCTGAAATATCATATCCCTAGATTAGTTTTTTTCATTTTGGTTTATTGGATTTAAACATGAATCATGTCATTTTTCATCATGTTCTTATATTTTATTCATTGAATTCAATAAGAACCAAGTTTTGATCATAGGTCTGACCAGTTTATACAATGATCAAAACCATTCGGTGGTAATGGAGCGACAATGTTTAAGTTTATAAATATTTATTTTTGTTGATTAATATATAAATTTTGGTTATTTTTATAGTTTCAGTTTATTTTTTTCATTATATAAATGTTGATATATCCACTTTTTTCAAATTAATATTTAAAATTATAGTATAATAAAAAATGGAAAACTTTATATTACCCCATCTATAGGGGTTTAGGCTTTTTATGGATAAAATAGAACTACATAGTGTGCAGAAAAAAGGTACTCATCATTTTCCAATGTTTATTAGACAATGACTAATTTCGATTTTGTGTGTGATGATAATGAAAAAAGAATTCATTGTAATTTTAATGTTAACTAGGATAAAATATAATATATATTTTTATAATATACATCATGTTTCATGCATACTTGTCATTCATTCCACATGCTTTATAGATAAATTCCTGGAAACTGCATGGTCAAATTCACATTGGGTATTTTTTACACGATGTGTATAGATTGGTATCCCAGAATCATGGAGGTTAAATAATGTCTATCTAGTATAAACATCATGTAAAAAATTAATTTCAAAAGGGAATTATAGGTTGATTCCCTAGGTGTGTATCACAGATAGATGGTGATAACAATACCCGATATGTGTCTCGATTATACATGTCACGTGTCTTGTTCATGTTCACATGTTAAAAATAATTAATTATATAAACATGACCTTCTTAAAATGTGTAGGTTTATTATTAATTGATAGTACACATCATGAGATACTTTTTCAAAATATTAATTTATTATTTAATTTATTGGTCAAATTCACAACTACAAACTGTATATAATCATCATTCAACACTATGTATTCTGTGTGAATTAAAATAAGTACACACCAAGTAAATTGACACATGTATATGTGTAATTATTTTTCAGTAAAATCCATTTAATTTCATGGAACTTCCTGTTTTCTATATGTCATGTTAGTGCATAGTACACTATTATGACCATTCTAGGTAGTTTGGATGGGTAGACAAATGCTTCGGCCTACAACATGTCGTATAAATAGTTAATTTTACAGAAAATAAATGTTATACTTTTTTAAAAAAAATTACCTTGGATTGGAATCTATTTTAATGTTTGGATGTAAATTAAGATAAATTTATTTATTTAATTAATTATAATTTATTTATATACATTCTTAGTTTATCATAAAATAATGAATTGTTTAAATGAATGAAAATTGTTTGTTTAGAATTAATATCTATTAAATGTATGTGAATTATCACAAGATTTACCAACCAATATATGTGTTTTATTTATATTTATTTTAGCTTCATAAGATTTATATTTTATAAATTCTATTTAATTTAGAATGATGGATTATGTGTCATCCTAGAAGGCTTCATTATAAATGACTTCCATTTTCATGGTTTATTTAATGTAATTTTGTAAACAATTACTATGATTCCGTAAAACCTATGTGGGAGTAATAATATGTAGAATATGAAACTACAAGGACATGTCTTGGATCAGAAACCAGGGGATGGTGAAACCATCCAAGAAGGCAAAATGCTCGACGGTGGATTTCTACAACTCGATCCATGTTGGGCTCAAGGATGTTTTACATAGGGTCATAGTTTTTTTATTCTCCTAAAAAATCAATAATTTGAAATAAATATATTAAATAACTTTATTTATATTATTTAGGTCTATGTTCATTGTTATTTTTATAGATGTTTTATAGAAATTATATAAATAAATGAAATAAAAACAATACATGGTAGAATTAAAATAAATTGGGTTATACATTAATAATTTTATTATGACAAGCACAGTCACTTATGTAATGTCCACATAATTTTTATAACAAATTTAAAATGATAAAATAATTACTTTTTTGCATAATTAAAAATTCAATGAATAAATTTTAAGTCATATCTTCCATCCATTACACAATATATAAATGGAACTAATATTTAATGTGATAATCTAGAAAAAGGTAGGGTGATTTCAATTAACTTAGAGTCATATAATTGTTTTTGAGTTAATTTAGCAATTATATTTTAAGAATTTACTACCAATACTGGACATTGTGAAAATTTGAGGAATGTGTTAAGTAAATTTGAATCAGGATTTAAGAATTAGGGAGTCCAATCATTTGATTGTGGAATTTTCCGCATGCAGCTAGAAATATTTCATATCTAAATACTTTCAAATAATTTTTAATAACAAATCCTAGATTATAAAAAAGGGAAATATTCATCCTTTCAACGGTAATTTCTAAATGGAATGATTTTCATAGTCCTATGGTGAGGTTTACTAAGACATTATAATATATTTTTAGGCTAATAAGATGAATAATATTATTTTGTCTCAAATTTTTTTAATCATATAATGTACATAAAATATATTTTATTCAATTGTCAAATATATGAGAATTTCATCAACCTACATATCCATAATATCTATTCATGAGAAAGATAGTATCTTGATTGTATATAATGTTGAGGAGTGGTATCAATGCATGTACATTTTAGAATGATAGGAATGGAATATTTATTTCCTAGAATCCTTGGGTTTTGATCTCTCTATAGTTAAGAGTGAAGACTAAATTTTTCCACTTAAAATGCTATTATTATGTGCTATGTGTCCAAAGTTTGATGTTTTCCTCTATTTCTGATTAACATCAAAATTATCTTGTGAGCATGGATGGTTATAGTACTCTCTAGCATGAAACCCCTAACTCTGTAACCCAGAGTATGTCTTTATTTTACTCAATTAACGTGTGATACATGAAATCTCATAAAAATGTATCCAATTGTTTAGTTTTCGTAGGACGATATATACATTCATGATTCTCACACTTCTTTTAAAAACATGACATACAACATCAAAATCTACAAGAACATTATAATTTAATCTAGTATCTTGGTAAAATCATTCATAAATACCTTATTAGTGACCAGTGAAAAGGGAAACATAATAAAGGGATTTCTCAAATTATCAATAAGGAAAATAGTAAAATAGAAGCTATCGTAAGATAAATAAAGCATGAATAATATGGAAAAGATAAATAATAAAAATGTTATTCCATGTAACTAATATTAAAAAATTTGAAACAATCCATTTTTGAAATTTAATCATAAATAATAAAATTAATAAAATTAGTGGTTTCAAAATGGTTGAATTTATATTGTCATATATCATAATCATACAGTTAATGACAAGTACAAAGACATAATAAACATACTGTTAAGGCCTCAGACTACGATATGAAAAATAATTGGGTTGGTATACAAAAAATACCCAGTATAGTTTGTCTCATGATACATACCAAGGCATTTAGTGGCTATAACAGGCCCCACTCATCGCGTACTAAGTCTAATTAATTTATATTGTGAATGAAATGAATCAATATTTAATACACAACATAGATAAACCTACATATTGAAAACTATCATACAAAATGTTTATATATCCCTTATTCAATAACTGGTGAAAAAAATATCATAATTCATCCAACATAATATGGATGATGGTATCATTGGAATATATTCCCCATTGAAGTATAATATTAATCCAGATATTTTACTATAGGAGATAATACTTTCCAAATTTCACAGGAATATTTTTTGAGGAAAATAAAATTTTCATTTGGAAATCACATATTTAAAATATCAAAATTTCATAAATATTTGGAAAAACATTTTCTTTTAAGATAACCATGTAAAAATATAAATGAATCCTCAAATAAATAATAATAATGATATTTTGAAATGGAATTCATCTGGAATACATTGAAACAAATTATTTTATCAAACCATTGGTAAAAAGTAATTTATTCAAAAAAATGACCAGAAGATTACATTTAAACCTTCTTACCGAAATTTAACCATAAGTAAAATTAAATTTAATAAAAAAAATTAAAATATTGAAAAAATTATTTATGATATTTTAAATAAAAAATGACGTTGAACAAAAATATTCTCTTTGAATATAAAAAAAAGTTAATTTTCCATAAAAACATTATTTTGACTTTTTAGTACGTTGAGGGAATAAATGAATAGAAATATTTTAATTTTTAAAATAAAATATATTTTAAGAAACTGGATGGGTTTTATGATTTAAATATAAAATAATTCCCACTACAAAAACGTAAAAATAAATAAACATGAATGATATTGAGATTTTCAAACAAACCATTACCACTTTGGCAACATTTTAATCATAACCCCCATGAAAAAAATAACTTTAAATGAATCTTTAAATACCATTAATATAAAAATAGTCATAATATATCATATAAGATATTAATTATTTACACCACATGAATGAAACAAGTGGTGAGTTTTTCATATGTCTCATGGAAATAAAAGTGAGACGACAAACCATAACAAGTATCAGAACATCTTTGTGAATAGTAATCAATTTAGTAATTTTTTTAATAAAATATATCCAAATAGTATTTAAAATTCAATATAAATTAATCATAATTCAGTCCAATCATATTTCTTAATAACATAGTCCCTTAATAAGTAATATAAACCAATGAAAATAAATTCAGTTAAGATAACCATTACCCCAGGTCTGAATTTCTTCATAATTGTTTTTCGAATCAAATATATTAAATATAAATTTATTATACAAATATAAATTTATTTTTTTCCTACTTATAATACCTTAAAAAAATTTACTTATAACATCATATCACCCTTTCATTAACAATCATTCATTATCGTCATCATTTCTGGTATTAACTTCTCAGTTTTTCAAGTATGTTTTGATTCGACAGTTTTGGTCCATGCATAATGATCAAGTATAAATCATTTACAATATATAAATAATAATATAAATATCATATATATTTAGTAGATTCATATTTAAAATAATTAATTAATGTTGTACATAAAAAATGAATTACATTTTTTAGTGGATGTGGTAGTCTACACATACAAACGAGAAACATTATCATTTTTTAAAGGATAGTAGGGTAAAAATATTAGTAAACCATAAAATTTATATTGTAATAAATTGGTATTTAATATCATATATATTCAATAAATTATTAACAATAACTATTCTTGTGAAGTAGTGATGAAAAATGAAACACATCGCTTCATGGAGGTGGTAGTCCACATATACACACGAGTGATGTTTTCATTTCCCATAGAATGGAGATGAATATGATTAAAAACTAGGAAATAGTGATAATAAAATATATTTATAGTTAATATATATATATTTTATTATATAAGAATAATTATTATTTAATTTAATAATGAGGAATAATTAATGAAATGAAAGAACTTTGTAATGAGTAATACCACTTATTTAGGAAACCTCCCTTGTCTTACACATTTATCCTTTTAGGTTAGTCCGTTGGGGAGTCCAAAATAACTATGTTTTGGGGGGATGGTTTGTAATTTATTTGGGAATATATTGTAAAAGAAAAATTTCTCAAAAGGTGTGATTAGTAGAGGAGATATGGTTTACATTAATTAGTGAGGGAATTTGAACAATTATAACTACCAAGAACATTAAAATATAATAAATGTAATTATTATGTGATGTGTAACCAAATAGAAATAATTTAGATTTTAGGATATAATAACCAATAAATTCATTAAAAACTTAATTTTTAGATGTTTATGTTTCTTTTTTAGCACTATCATTTCATTCAACCCCCTCGTCAACCCTTATTAACCTTGATCATGGTAAAACATTTTTCACTATTTAAGGGTTATATATATACATATAGGGTGTAATGTGGATATAAAATGGTCCATGGATGAAATTTTATACATTTATTATCCCATATGTATTCTTTAAATATATTTATTTATTTTTAATTCATTTTATAAAATATTGTTTAGCATAAAAATATCATTAAATCATTTTTGGGACATTTCATTTACTTTTACTACAATGAAATAAATATAGAAATGGAATTATAATCTAAAAACGTTTAACATTGATTATAATTGATTTTAATGTATTATATTCATCCAAAAAAAGTATTTTTAGATTTTTAAAATCATTTTCCTGGATTTTTCTTCTACTTGTTAAAGTAGTGTATCAAAATCGTATAAGTGTTTAATGTAATTATATGACCTATAAAAATAATGAATATATATTACCCTAAAAATAATCTTTTTTAAAAAATCATTTATATTCATTAATAAAATCTTCTTATGCTGATGAATATAGATAATATATATTTATCTTCATCGAGTGTCATTTTTATAATTATAATTTACTTAAAATAATATAAATGTTATAATAACTTTCACATGGAATGAAATTTCCATACTTAATAAAAATTAATTTTTATGGAAGAAGAAAACTTATAAAATAAAACAAAATATTTTTTGTGGATATTTTTTGTCTTATCACAATGTTTTATCTCTATTTAACCAATTTTACTCTTACAGAGGTGAAACATATTTACCTTGGTTAATATTCAATATAATAATTATAATGGAACTATTTTAAAAAATGTGAACATCATGATTCAAAATATAGAGTTAATTTTTTAATATTCACATTATAAAATTTTATGAAATTAAATTAAATATAAATGTGAAAAACATAGTGAAAATAATTTTTTATATTACTATGATTTTAATCCTAAAAATTATCATATACCAAAATAAAATAAAATATTGATTCATATTTGATTAATTATATTATTTATAATTAAAGTATGAATATATTAATGTAACACTTAATTGAAAACATAATTGTAATTTTCTGTTACATTATTTAATGAAACGAGATAATAGTTTTTAAAAAATTAGTATTTTCCATATCCACTAAAAATAATCATTCGTAGAAAAATACTAATAATTCAACCTAAGAATATTTGGAAATATTTATTAAAAAAATTATATCCATTATTTCAAATTCAATTAATAAATTTTATAGAAATTAATTATAATATCAACACAAAATATCAAATAAAAAACATTTTTTAAAGGTTTGTAAGTATAAAATTGATTTATTCTCATTAATTTTATAATAATAATAATTAAATGAATAGTAAATAATTACATTAGATATATAGTATTCATATTTTATTAGAATAATTTATCAACAATGACTAATCTAATCTACTAAATACATTTGTGGAAAAAAAATTCATTCTGATAAATATCTCTTTTACCATCGAAATATTATATCTTCATTTCCAAAAAATTATTGATAATTATATGATTAATTATTTATTTTAATAAGGAAATACATTATACATATATTTCCTAAAAAAATTAATCATATTCATGCTCACAAAATCAATAACATGGTAAAATTGGTCATATTTAAATAATAAAATTTCTATTGTGGTCTATTTAAGCTGGGTTTTGTGTATACAACATGACCTTAGGTATAATAAGTAAATAAAAAATATTGTAAAATCATGTTGTTTTACACTCTACCCCCTTTTATAAATATCAAAAATTTAATATTATCACATGTCCAATAAAAAATTGGGTTTAATTTTTTTAATTCAATTCAAGGTTGTTAAATGTAAAACTACTTTTAATGAAAGGGAAAAAATTTCATATTTAAAATCAACATTCTTGATAAAAAAAATTAATATAAGAGATAATAAAACATCCTTTGGAAAATAAGAGAAACTGAAATTTAAAGATCACCTTGAATAACATGTAATCAGGGTCCCAAATAAAGATAACATTAGAGAAAAGTAAAAATATAGACTTAGTGGTGAAAAATAATACTAAATTTATAATATAAAGAATATAGAACATGATCTTGAGAATTTTACTGACCAAAAAACCATAAACCACTCAAGGATATAAAATTATACCAATACATCAAAAATAATTTTTAAGGATAATATTTTAATTTCAAGATTATTTTTATAGAGTCGAGGGATGTATTTACCATTAAGATAGAAGACATGAGAAAATTTAAATACTTTATTTATTAAAATTACCTGATCACAATTTCATCTTATAGTTATGATTTAATAATTATCACATCTCTATATCATCTCATATTATAAATGATAAATAAATCTAATTAATTGTTTTTTCATAAATTAGTAAAAATAAATTTCAATAGATCATTAGAAATAGGAAATAGATTATAAATTACTCTTTCTATAAATAGATAGTTATTAAAACAAAAATTATTATCTCATGTAAATATAATGTAGAATATAAATTTTTATATGAATAAATAATAAATATAATCACTAGAATTTATTAATAAATCCTATATTTTAACATAAATAATTACATTAATAATGTAAGTAATCTTTTTGTTCACTTTTTCAAAAGAATCAGAAATATTTTATCACATATTATTTCAATATAAACAAAAAAAATTTATCCAAGAAATATTAATCACTCAAATAATCACATATAAAAAATTTATATTCCCAAATCATATAATCTCTAAAATATTAAAATATTTTCCATAAAATATAATAATAACTATAAATCCATATTAAAATCATATATCCTTCATTAAGTAAACTCAATATTTATTCCTCAATTATTTTTACCTTAATCATATAATATTTCCAATAAAATTTTATTCTTCAAAAGTCAAACTAATCATTAAGACACCAAACATATTTTTATTCCAATTGGTATATATATGATAAAAAATATGCTCAAAAACTCTAATAACACATTTATCCAAATTAACTATCTTAAGATTAATGATCATGTTAAACCAAATGATTATAAATACCTTTTAACTATTTTCCAAAAAAATTAATTAATTATTTGTCCAACAACATTTTCATTAAAAATGATACAATGCCAAATGGCTGTTTTCCATTAATATATCCCAAAATTAAATTAATACTTTTTTAAACCTATCACATGAACCTTAAAAGGGTTATAATTACCTTCAAAATTATTATAAATATTATACTTATCAACCCATGTGGAATTTTTATTATCACACGTAACTATGGAATTTCATATATTTTCACATGTTTTATCTTCTCATTCATTAAAATGGTTCATAAATAAAATTATAATTATCCAAGAAGATTCCATGAGAGTGTCTAGATGGTTTTTGATCTTAATCCCACTCATTTAACATAGACGACGATCTAGTTAATACATTATTTTTTCCTTTTAGATTTGTTACCCTAAGTGCATATTTTCCATAGCCACATGCACTTTCTAGTATTCATAAAAGTAAATATTTGGTAGGAAAACCAAAAAAAATCCTTACCTAAATATTATGATATTATTCTTTATTTAGAAAAATCCTCATCATTTTTCATAGGGTACTGTTCTCTAAATGATGTTTCCATAAATCGATATCCCAATGTTTATGTTAAACTTCTTCTAATGCCAACTTTGGCTCCTCGACACCAATAACCAATTGTTGTAGGTTATTTTACTACGTCGCACAATATAAAAAGAAAAAAAATCCTAAAGGATATAATAGTTCAATACTCTTCATAGTATAGATATATACATTATTTTAACATTACATTTGAAAACATGAAATACAAATTAATAATCTAGTGATAACATCTTCATTTGTTCTATTATATCCTAAAAATCATTGAAAAATAAATTATAGATAACCAAGTTAATGGAAAACATATTCATGGGTAATTTTATATTCTCAATAAGAGAAAGAGTACATCGAAAAATTTCATGGGAATAATAAATTATGGATAATATTTTAGAGATAAAAAATGAAAAAACTTCTATATAACTAATATTAAGGATGGTACAGAAAAATTGAATCAAATAAAAACATAAATAATTGAATGGATATCAATAACTAGTTTCATAATTATAAAATTCATCATTTCTGACACCACACTCATACCTTCATTGTATTGTTATTGGACTTCTGGAACATAACATCAAGGACTCCGGCCATTACATGACACATATTATGCTATAATACACCAAATACCAAGGTTGGTTTGTCTCATAAGACCTAATAATTAATCAAGGGGATATAATGGGCCTCCTACCTCACCAAATATGTAAATTCCATTCATTATATTAATGTAATTAATAAAAAATAAATACATAATCAATATAAATATCATTTTTAGAAAACTATCATATCAAATGATAATATTTTCCCCATTCAATCACTTGATAAGCATGATAATAATACATCCGGGGTAATATGTTATATGATATCATTGATTATATCCATATTAAATCATAATATTTATCCAATGATATATACATAGATTAAAATAATTTTTAATATCTCATTAGAACATTTAATGATTAAAATACATTGTTTATCAAAGTATATTGACATAGATGAAAATACTTTTAAAATACCATTTTCATGTATGTAATATTATGAAAAAATTTATACTAAAAGGACCATGGAAACAGGTGTACATGGGAAGCATTAATGAGAGAGAAAAGGGGTTTATCATTAGTCAAAAATAAATTTGGAAGTATCGGGGATGTTAGAAATCATACACCATAATTTATAATTGAAAATAAAAGATCATAACAATATGAATAATCTTGTGTAAAATGAGAAATAATACAACCCCATACATGGATGTGTGATACCAAAGGCTTTGGAGGGGCTTGAGAGAGGCATCTTGGGAGGTTGGGGAACCTTTTGAGGATTCTATAGAGAGGAGGTAAGAGGTAGGACGAACTCAAAAGTCATTGAGTGATGAGGAAATGGGATCTTTGGTTGGTTTCTATAAGATAGGAGAGGGAATTATTTATTATTTAGGTTTGGGACACGAAACATTGAAATAATCAAAACCACAGACCATCCCACGTTTTTTTGCCCATGGTTTTTCGAGAAGGGGAGTGGAAAATAATAATTTATAATGCCAATGGCCAAACATATTAAAATAATTGGGTTTATTATGTGGAGTTGAGTCACACTCTCAAGAAAATCAATTTAAAAAGATAAAATATTTTATATGTTTTGAAGTTCCTGCTAAAGCATTGTGAAATAAATCATACAAACTTAAATCAAATTATTTTAATGGAAACATATATTTTCCGAATATAATGTTTATATTATTTTATTACCTCACTATTAGGTCATTATGATTTCATAAAAACATTATATATTTTAAAGGTATTGAATTTTACCCAAAAATTCTCATTATCTGAGAAAATTATGAAAAATCCACCATTCTATAATTTTGACATCCAGATTAAAAAAATAATATTCATTTTATCTAAATAATTTTATAAATATGTGAATTTTTACTTTTAAAAAAACTAACATTTATAAAAAATTCATGGGTTATGACAAAATTAGCTTTCAAACCTTATTAAAAATCCCACTCGTATTCATAATAATTATACACTCCTTTATATAATATAAAAAATAATTCTGTAATAATATTTAATTAAAATATTATTTAGTTTAAAAATACATTTATTCATCCTTATAGGTTTCTTAATTAAAAAAATTCTTTTTTCCTTTAAAAACTATTTACAAAGTATCAAAAATAAAATTATTGTATATTATCTATAGAAAAATAATGTACATATTCATAGTAATTGGGTCACCTTACATAACCCCTTATAACATCCTCATATGAACGAAGGATAAGGTGTGCGATGGTGACAACCTCTTGGAGTGGCTTGGATAACATCGTTTTGGTGGTAATCTCTATCAACATCCACTTCTCTTGTAGGTAGTTCCATTCGAGCTTAACATGTTGAAGCTCTACTGGGGAATGGTGAAGAGAGAAGCCCAATGACAACACCTCCTTTTTGTGCTCCAACAAATGGGCTTCATTTGGAGAAATTCAACTAGATGGGGTCATCACTTTCTTTTTCTGAGTAAATTGGATTTGTTAAAGCCCTATATTTATACTAATCATGTGATCAAAATTTAACTAATATATTAGGAACATTCACAATTATTAATGGTATTTTAAAATCCAAAAACATAAATCCAAATAAGTTCATATGTTATATAAACATTTTACATTATGATACATTTAATTATATAATGTTTAATTTCCATTAATAAAATTTTGTGTAATTACATTATCCATTAGAAACACCATAATAGTGAAGTGGGAATTAATAAGTCAAGGGATTTTAAAAAAAAGAAAATTCACTTAAAAACTGAAAATTAAATAAAATAAATTATATTTAATTATACACATATTTTTAGAATATAAATGTCAATGAAGAAGTAATATAACCTAATGAAAAGAAATTGAGTTAATAAACACCTTACCACCGGTTTGACAAGCATCATAAGTTCTTCTGACCTCCTGTATAATAAATTAAATTTATTATAAATCTATAAAAGAATTATATTAAAAATTATAATACCATTAATGGTTTTCATATGACATATTATCATCCATTCAGTGATTATATTTCACTATCATCATCATTTTGGGAGTTAAAGGTTTTATTTTATATTATGCTTTGATTCAGAAGTTGTAGTATATATATCATGATCATGGTTTCATATTAAATTTTTTTTAAAATAATAAAACTATAATATATTTTCATTATGTAGATAATGATAATCATCCATTAAAGGTGAACATTAAGAATGGATCACATCATGTCATGGAGGTGGTATTACACATATACGCAAGAGTAACATCATCATTTTTTAATTGGAGTAAGGTTAGAACGGAAAGTAACATATTATATTTCCAAAATCATAATAAAGAAAATGAATATAAAATATATTCATTTATTCGATGATAAAAAATATCCTTGTTAGGTAGTGATGAAAAATGAATCACATCACTACATAGAGGTTGTATTCCACACGAAATAAAGAGTAATGTATTAATTTATCATAAGAGAAAAATTAAGATTAATATGGTTCATACCATAGATATAATAACATATAAATGTTTTATAGATATTTATGTTACAATATAAATCTTATTATTACATTATTTAGGGAGGTAGAACAATAAATAAAATGAAATAACTTTTTTATGAGTTATACCTATTCTTTTGGAAACATCCTATGGCTTTAATATTAATAAATGTAGGTTGGATTTTCTGTGATATCGGTCTCACTATGTCATGGGGAGTATGGTTGGGAACTAATTTTTGTAGAATCTTTTGAGCTAAGTTTCTTTAAAAATTATGAAGGTATGGGAGGGGTTAACTTTTTTATTAAAGGTTATTGGCACAATTTAAAATATTATAAAATTAATAATATATTAAATATCATAATCATGTCATATGGCACCAAATTACACTAATATAAATGTTAGGACTTGAAGTGGCCTAATAAAAAATTCATAAAATATCTTTAAAGTTAATTTTTTGGGGCAAATAATTTAATTTGACATTAAATATATTAATGAAATAATGAAATTATAATATAAACACATTTACCATTGATTATAATTTAAATCTTCTTTTGAAATTCATTGAATATGATAGTGCATCCTAAAAATATATTTTTTTAATCATTTATCATTTTTTGTAGCTTGAACAGGAACTCTATTATATTTGTTTAAAAGTTGATGTAATTACATCATAATAAACATTTAAAAAATTACCTTCATCAAAATTAATTATTTTTGTTCATAAAAAAATTTATATTCTCTCTTAACATCTTGTTATACTAATTAAAACATATAAGTGGAATTACAAGTAAGAGAGTGAAATTTTTTAATTATAATTAAATTAAAATAATATAAATATTTCAATCAAAGGAAAATATTATGAAATTTCAAAAAACTCCATTCGTTGAAATTTTTTGTAATAAACTCATAAAATTACATTACTACAAATTTGATTTGGATTTTTAGGGCTTATCTCATTGTTATAACCATGGTGTACCCTTGTCATAGTGATAAATATTTACTAATATTACAATTCATAACAATCAAATAGAAAAAGGACCTATTTAACAAATCATAACTCCTCTTTCCCAATATAGAATATATTTTTCATGATTCATTTTATATAGGTTTCTAAAACAAATTTCATAAAAAATTCCCAAAACACAATGAAAAATAGTTATTTAGGAAAAAGTGTTTTTAAGTATAAAAATGAACTTATAAGAAAATAAAATAAAATTTTTATTTTTATTTTTTCAATTAAATTATATATAATTAAAGGAATATTATGTTAAATTATAAAAAAATAAAAAAAAATGATGCTTTTAATTTTTTTTAAAAAAAATTGAATTTTGTTTTGAAAAAAAATGGCATTTATCCCTTTTCACTGAACATTCCATCTTTCAGAAAAATACCAAAAATTAAAACTAAACCAATTTTGAAATGTGGATTTTATAAATTATATAACTTTTTCCAAATTAAATTTATATAAATTTTCTTAAATTAATTATAATATCCAAATATTGAAGACAATAAAAAACATTTTTGAGTAAAAAAAGTATATTTAAGCATAAAATGACTTTTTATTCATTTAAACTTTAACAAGAATAATTATTTGAAATTAAATTCATTAAATTGGATACCTAATTTATATATTTTATTAGTGTTATTTATCAATTGTTTTTCATTTAATCTATGAAAATAGTTTTCTGACATAAAAATAGTTTTTTGAAAAATAATTTTTTTAACATAAAAAGATTATATCTACATTTATAGCTAATTTATAATCAATGTATGATTTTATGTTTATTTTAGTAAGAAAAATCATGTTGTATGTATTTCTTTATACATTTATTCTTACAAATACCCTCCAAATTATTGGCTAAGTTATAATGGTCTTATTTTAATAATAATATTTATATCATGGTTTTTTAATCATAGTGTTGTATATACCACACACCATCAAATATATTTTGAAATTAATTTCTATTAAAATATATTGGTATTTTACTATGAATCTTAGACATATATATCAATATAGGTCGGAATAATATCATGTTGATATCTTCTATACCCTTTTCACATGAAAACATAGAGAGGGTGTGTCGACTCATACTCGCATAATCGAGATGATTATATGCATTGAGTGTATCAATACTCTAATTTTATAATTAACTAGTGAATTAATTACTAATTTCATAAATTATTCACTAACTAATTTCTTTCCCATCTTTTTTTTGAATTTAAATATGAACAACATTGAGAAATCACTCTCAAATATCTATACACAACTTCTACCGGTTAATATGGATATATAAATTAAAAAAACCTTATATACATATAATGAACAATAGGATGAGAAATGTGAAAGGTCATTAAGCTAACAGTAAGCTTAGTACTTCATTAAAAGACCCGATAAAGATGAGTAATACCACTGTATAAACAAAGGAAGAAGGGTCTACTTACACCTAATGTGGGAAGAAAGGTCATTGGAAGATAAACTGTAATTAAATTAAGTAGAAAATTGTACTTTATGTATATTAAACAATGTAATTATTTTTCCTTACTTCATTGGTAATAAATATAATATTTTTATATATGTAAATTCATACTTGTGAATAACGAAACTACATAGAAATTACTAGAAGATCAGTGCTTTCATAAAGAAGATAAATAAATATTTTTCATATATAAGTAAAAAAAAGTTCATCACCTAAGGATTGGAAATGGATTACAGTTTATATATTGTTTTTTGTTGACTAATACCTAAATATTTTTCTTCATGTCTAACTAGAAAAAACAATATTTTGTTTTATGCATGAAAAAAAATGTTTTTATTACATTTTATACTCAACTAATAGTTTTGTAATTATGAATGATAGATATATATAAGTTAAAATAAATGATAAATATAAATATAAGTCTCATAATATATAATCAAGTGAATATAATTTGGTTGCGCCCAAATTTACCCTAGATATATGGTGTAAGTGGTCGCTTGTAGTATGGTTTGAGTTATCAAATCTTCAGACACCTAAGAATAAACTAATAGAAAAATACATTATAAAAGGGTGATTTGGCCATGGAATGTCCAACATTATTTCATGTTTAGCAGATTATTAAATATTTTTAAGGATCTATGTGAATTCAATTTCAAAATAAGGTTTGATCTTAGGTTGTTACGAGATATGGATTGAATGGATTTCTTTTAGTGATTTCAATGTCTTGAATTCGTTATTATTTCTTTCAAAGAAACATAAAAATCCCATGTCACTCATGGATTTTGTGTTTTAACTATCCTAAGTCTAATCACCTATACACTTGGAGGATTATAATCATCAACACTCCATGTTAGTGGATCATTCTGGCACTTGAGATGTGTAGCCTTATACTAATTAGATCAATGGAGATGGCACATTGTTGATTGATAATATCGAAAAAATAATTGATTATGAATTGTTAAATTGAGAAATAACATCCCATAAAACCCCTTTATACTCCATTATATTAAAAATCTAGGGTTTTATCTCTCAATTTATGCAATTATGTCAATTGAAGCAGGTAGTATACTCATGAGGGTGTAATTGTAGATGAAGACAATTAAATAACGATCACTCCCTATTATGAGATGAAATTCAAAATTGTGGTTGTGAATAAATTCACACCTTGAATCAATGGTATCTATGTGATATTTATGTTAATAAAATTATATAATAAGAATAAGATGAAATATTTTAATAATCCTATGCAAATCAAATAACATACATGAGAAAAAATGAACGCATGGTTATATAATAAAATATTACCAGAATAATTGAGATAAAAAAATCTATTATAATTTCCATCACCACAAAATTAATATATTAGAATATTATGATCCTTATGTAGACATTAAAATAATAAATTCACTCACCATTAATTGGTAGAGCCAAAAGGAGGTTGAGAAAATCAAGGGAATTTGTACTTTTCAACATTAAATATAAAATTCTTCCAGAATCATCCCACAATTGGACTTCTATATTTAAAACTCAATATGAGAAAATCAGGGAAATTAATAGAAGATAAACATTTTCATCTAGGGTTCCTCTAATAAAATTCTAAATATCAGGCCAATTGGATCATCCATTTGTATGTTATTCTAAATGTGGTGGTCTGTTTTTGTGGGCCTTCAAATCTGGCTAGAAATTTAAATTTAAACATCAGCTCTCTATATGTCCATGAGAACATAAGAAGATCAAAGTTGAATGAAATTATACACATGATTTTATATTTAAAAATTTAAAATTTTAGCTTAATTGGGAAATGATTATTGGCCACATTTTTGTTTGATGTGCCTAAGGTCCATTATGTTTTTTCCAAGAATTCCTGCATTCATTGAATAAACCTACATGTTCCCTTGTGATTCATTCATCGATCCTAAAATATAATATTTTCCAAAAATTGATCAACCATATCCCAAAATATAAAATTCAAAAAATATAATGGTCTCCCCAAATAGATTATTGATTGGCCCCAAATTTTTATTTTAATCATGAATTGCACTTGTGATTAGAAATGAAGATCAATTTAAATAATTCACTAAAACTGATGTTTATATAAATTTAAACGCATGTGTTTGAATATATAATCAGGGAATATAATCCCCTTTTACTGGGTCTTAAAACCCCCAACATGATTTTCTCTATTCCTTATAAAAAAATACCTCAATAAATGAAATCAAATTCCCTTTTCCAAAAACATTTTAACAAACAATTCTCATTAACAGACATCCTGAAGAACAATCATTTAACCAATAAAAGACATTTCACACAATCTATGTTCACATTCATTTCCCAAACTCAATCCTATTCCTATGATCAAATTCATTACCACATTTCATCCAATTTCAATTAAGCATAATGATGTGTGGTGTCATGAGGCCCTTTTGTTGTTAAAGAAGAAAAATGTATGTTGAAGGTGGGAATCATATTAAACCTTGAGATTATTATCAATTTTTTTGAACCAATATAAATATTAAAGGACCCACTTCGAGAAACACATCTATGGAATCATGATCCCCAAGTGTTGGACACACAAAATTTTCGATCTTCATGAACTGTAATATAATAATAAGTCCAAACACTACGCAAGAAAACTACAGAGTCATGATTCCAAAATTCTAGACACCACACATTGGGAAAAAATATTTATCTACAAAGAATTTTTTCATTTGATTTTTTGGATACTATAATTAATCTAAAAGTTACCCCAAACCCCATGCTACGATGAAAGGGAACCACAAAATCAAACTTACACCCAAAATCCAAAAGTTGTGCATTATAGAATTTTGATTATAATTTTGAAACTGTTATTAATGAAAAATATCACTCGATAAACACACATTCCAAAAACTATGGTCATAAACTGAAAAATGCATTAAAATCATAATCCAGGCATTCTAAATCGTTTAAAATTCAATTTTCAAGATTCCCAATCTATATTAACACATGAAAGTATAATTATTTTTTTTATAAAATCACATATTTTCACACCCCCAATATAGAATGACACATCTGTATGTTTTGAAAGAGAATTAAAGGGAGAGTATATAATTGGGATGAAATAGTGGGAGAATGTGATTTGAAATGAGTTTAAGAATGAAAATCAACTAGTTTAATAGTTGATTACCCACGAACAAGTATGTTATCACTTTGTCTTCATATCACAAGTGGAATCCTCAGGGATAGTTGGAGGTAGGTTTGAATTCGGGAGGGCATGTGTTCCATTTGGAAATACTAAAATGATTCATCTAACAAATCTCACAGACAAGGACCATTATATATGATTGGAAACCCAAAAAGGGTTCCCCTAAGAAAAAAGAATTAAAAAACATACCTATTTGTTTATAATTTCCAAACTCTAAGATGATGTACTGGTAAAATCTACGTTTCTAATGGGAAATCACTTGTTTTAATGTCATTATCTCAATATGGACCCAAAATATAATTTTGTTTTTTCTTGTTAATAGGTTGGATTATTTAAATCTTACACTATTTTTCTATTATATAATTCAATGAATGGTATTAACCTATGACCATTATCTTTAAATAGATGGCCACTATAGGGGTCTTGAATCTCTACTACTCCATGTGGGTACATATTATGAACTCTATAAGACCCCGACCATATCAAACATTACTTTCTTGGGTTTAAATTACGTTTATAACTATACAAGAGAAGATATTTTATAGGTTCAAAGTGTTTGACATTGAGATTAATAAATTGGTATGAATGAGATCTAGTTTTATTGATCCTTGAATTTTCATAATCATCCATCATAAGTTCCTTATGTTCTTTAGTGACTAATTTCTTCATAGTTTCAAGTAAATAAATTCTAGTGTTCATTTTTTTAATTACAAATTAGGAATTTTTATTAATTTCAATAGGTAAATGGTTGATGTTTACATATATAAACCTATATAGTGGAATGACTAATATGGTTTATAATATCATATGATATTCCCAAAGGACGTCCATGAGTTTCCCATACCAATATTCTCATGAGGGATTGACAGTTTTTCTAGAATTTTCTTATTTTCTAAATTTATTAACTAATCATGAACATTGGTTTGAGGATGGTAGGTCATATAATCTTAGTGGGAAATCCCATACCTAGACATGGGTGCTGCGAATGGATAGTTATATAAATTTATTCCACAATCACTAAAGATATCCCCAGTAATTCCAAATATATAAAATATTTCTTCTTTCATGAATAGAATCACAACACAATGGTCATTTGACTTGGTGGGAATGGACTAAATCCCTTTAGAGATGTAATAAAAATATAATAGAATGTAGATATATCCCCTTAATGATTAGGAAGGGTCCCCTGAAATCAATTCCTCAAAAGTAAAAGATTAAATCAAGTAGAATGTGTGTAAAGTGAATTTGATTTCTTTTGGTTATGGATCCTAATTACTATCATCACATACGAAATTGAAAAAATGTGTAGAAACCCATAGTGAGATTAAGCCAAAATAAACCACCTTGGATAACCTTCATAGTTTTTTTATTTCTGGATTAGTGTCCTCCACATTCCTCTTTATTATATAAATTAAGAATGTACAATTTATCAGAATTAAAAACACTTCCCCTAATGACTTGATCGGGAAAAAACATTAAGAGTTATGGATCATAAAACATATAGTGATTGATATAATAAATTAATTTTATTTTATCTTGGTTCCCAATTAATTTGGTAATTACACCTGTAACCATTTGTTTTCTATCTCATCATAAAATGTGAATCACTCACCGAATAGAGATGTCAATCTATAAATGAATTGGGCATAGAAAGGTGATGTTAGTTATCATTGAGTTCAATCCTATAGAGTTGATTAGATGCAACATTTTTGACACCATTTTTATCCTTAATCGTTATATAAAAATCTTGAAGTAGAATGACACACCTAAAAAATCTATCCTTGGAATCATGTTTTTAGAAATGTTAATTCAGAGTTGAATGTTCTGTGAAGACAATGTTGGGGGATCCTATGAGATAGGACCTGAATTTTATTATTTAAATACAACTGCAAGAAAATATTTCTCAATGGTGGTGTAGATTATTTGTTTATAATTTAAATATTTTCATGCATAAGAAATGAAACATGAAATTTGATCAAAACGTTGTCTTAAAATAGCTCATATAGTGAAGTCACTTTCATCGCACATGAGTTCGACTGGATGTTTCTGTTTTTTAGACTACATGATAGGTGGATAGATAAAATAATACTTGAGTATTTATAATGATTCGTCACATCATTATATCTATAAAAATGTAGAATATTTCACCAGTAGAAAAAAGTGGTCATGAAATTGGGCTATAATTCCTAATGATTCTTCTATAAAAACTTGAATGTCTTAAAAAGGACCTTACTTCCTTGATATATTTTGGATATTGAAGGTGAAGAATGATATCAACCATAGCTGTATCAACCTAAATACCTCTACTAGTGACTAGATGGCCCAGAATAAGTCCTTATATTAGCCTAAAATGGTATTTTCCCATGTTTAAGATGATATTATTATCCTCACATATAGACATAAACCTTTCAATGATTATTAGATATCCCTAAAAACTATCCTCTAAGATGTATAATTCATCTATAAATACCTCAAAATAATCCCCCTCCTTCTGAGAGAATATTACCATCATGCACCTATGGAAGGTACCAAGGGATTTAAATAACCAAAAGGATATGAATTTAAAGGAAAATATGTTGGATGTAAAGGTTAAGGTTCGTTTCCCTTGATATTATAAGAATACATCAATTTGACTATACCCATAGAATCCATCAAGGAAACAATAGAAAAAATGACATACCACTCAATCGAGGACTTGATCAATGAAGGGAATGGGGAAATGGTATTTTATAGTTCATTAGTTTAACTTCCTATAGTCAATGCACACTCTCAATCCACAACTGATCCCTATGGGGTGAAGATCTCTATCCTCATTTTTAATCACGGTGATTCCAGAATTCTATGGAACAACAAGAATTGAGATTACCCACTCACTCTCAGAAATGGGGTTAATGATAAATGATTTCAAAAAATTGATAATTTCTTTCTTTACCACATATATAAGATTCGGATTAAGTCTCTACTTAGGATTAAGAAATGATTTGGAGTCAAATTCTATAACAATAATATATTTTCCAATGAGTGGGATAATCTAAGTAATATATTAAAGGGTCCATCAAATTGATTTATTATTATTTCCTTTTACATCTAGAAAAATACTCTCTTTTCTGGCATTAAGATTGGTGTAAAAGTCCACAAAAATAGTTCAATTATCACCTATGAATGAATACTTGAGTGATTAGGGTAGGACCTCTAACTCAGGATCGTATTTGTTAACTTATTCAAAATAAGGTCATGAATTTTCATCAAACTATGTGTTTATGTCTAGATTTCTTAATAAAATTAGTTTCTTATGTACAGAATATCCAGAATTCCCATTGGTTAGATCAATGTAAATAATGGTTATAGACACTATGTTATTGATTTAAACAATAGTTTCCTTGATTGGTGATCTTGAAAAATGATTAATGGAGTCATCTGAAATTCATTCAAGCCATGGAATGAATTTCTGCTCTTATGAACAAATGAAATCAATCACATCTTGAGTTATACATCCTTAAATGATTTTTCAATGTTCATCTAGTACAAAATAAACATTACTTATCCAATTGACCTCATGAATCTCTTCAACATCCTGTATTTGATATTTTTCATTGTAGATGTTTAGATCATGGATTATGATTCCAAATATTACTATCATGTTTCTTTTCCTAACTTAGATGATGGAGTTTATTGTTACTAAGAAGGGATGAACCAAGAAGACGACTATTTTCTCCTTATATCCTAATCATGGGTGATTGTTTAGGAAAATGAAGTCAGTAGGGTAATTTCAATGTTTATCTTTCACAAAAACAACTTTTAAGATCTCCTTACAAACTTGAACACTATTATCTGCATGTTAGATTGTGAAAGACGTTGGTTGGAGAACATCATTCCCTAATTAAAAATCATTGTTTATATAATGATGTTCACAATAACTCCTATATCACATAGGGATATGATAACTTTTTTCTTCTCCTAATTCAACGTTGATATATGTACATCCTAGGTCTTTCAACATAGGAGGAATTTTCCCTTTTTTGGTGGTACTCACATTAGTAGCCAAAAGTAATTGGTTTTGAAGTGAGAATTTCCCTTCAAAAGTGGCCATGTTCTTAACGTACATTGATTAATCATGTATGATTTTGATTTCATTGTGATGGTGAATTTTCAGTTTATCTTGAGAGAATATTTCCTTCAATGTTTCATTCAGTTTATGTTAATATTTTCCTCTTGTGCACTGAGGTAAGGGAGTACATTGTTTGGCTGTTGGGTGAGGTTGTGGTTCTTTCGCATTTTAATTGGAAATTTTAGAATATTAGGGTTGTTCTACAACATTTTTCTAGTTTTAAATATATTTTTTATGGAAAGGGTTAAGACATTTTTTTCTGTTGGTTGTTTATTGTCCTTATAGTGGATTGATATATTGTCATTATACATTTGATTGAAATTGTTCTAGTACTATGGATTTTAAAGGATCAATGAATTTTATTTTTTTAGTGTTACTCTAAAAATATCATCATTTATATATGTAATGGTTAAGAAATTATCATTATTTTGGTCATGTTTGTTATAAAGCGTTCAAACATGCCCAATAGTTTAGATTTTGTGAGCCTTCCTAAGATCAATCTCCTCAACATTACTAGTGAGTGCAACTTGTTTTTCTCTAAGGTTTTATTCTTCTATATTATTTGGTATTACACTAGATGTGTGTGGATTCCCTATCAAGTTGTTTTCCCAACGTTTGGTTTTGTTCAAAAATATTTTTCAAATACTCATAAGTATAATTTGGGGATTTAATTTTGAATGTTCCATTGAAAATCATGTCAATAACCTATTCGTTTCTAGGCCCTATATAAAGACAAAAATCTTGAGGTACATAGACATTAAATTACAATTGTGTAATACTTAAAACATTACAAAACAATCACCCAGTGACTGTATTAGTTTAGTGTCTTTCGAAACTCGAAACATAATCTTCTAATCACTGTGAAAGGTCTTCAACATCTCCCATAATGATATTCTTCTTTTTATACCTAAAACCTTTTTTTATATCCTGGGGGAAAAGAAAACATAAAAAGGGTGAGCTCAAATTCTCCGTAAGGGTAAGCAAGGAGAAAATAAAACAACCCATATACATTTGAACTTAAAAACATGAACATAATGTTTAAACATCAAAATCTTGAAAAATTACATTAAACATGGTAATATGTAAGACACATATCATAATGGAACATTAAGAATGATAAAATAGCATGGTAATAAAACATGTAATTGTGAAAAACCATTATGCACGTGATATGATTTCCATAGTAGCCAAGCCATTGCTGTAAAGACCATCATAGTGGACAAAGTCCATTACTGAATTGGGTTTACCTGTCGTTCCTGCCCTGTATTACTGTACCAGATTTACTTTCCGTTACAGACATGTATATCTCATGAGATATAAATCATTACCCAATTCATTGGAGGGAGATATAGGTCCCACCCATTTTATAATGAAATAATTCTTACATGTGCCACAACATAATCATAAATCATTCATCATAACCCAAAGAATAAAATGGGTTTTATAAACATCATCCCATCATATCTTAATCTATATAAAACAAATGGATATCATTTCATTATAATAAAAATGAAACCATGTAAATCATTGAGACATTATAATTGAAACATACACATATGAAATAATGTCATCTTATATGGACACTGGTTTTGATAAAACACTTGAAATGAATTCTTGGGGAAAATAACCTTTCTTCTTAAAAATCATTTTCTTTTCACAAAATGCCATGAAATTTTAAAATAAATGTATTTAGTTGAAAATATTCATGAAATATAGTAGGGTAGGATTCATGAAAATAAGGTGTTAGGAAACCGTAAAAATCCATTCATGCATTATAAGTTAAAAAAACATTCTCCTCATACTTTTCCGAAAAAGTCAAAAAGTACATCGTATGATAAGAAAAATAATGATTCCTTCTATTCATAATAGTAAAAGTCAAAAGGGGAAAAATGACTTGAATCATATATGTTATAATAGTAAACATTCTATGTAAACACTTTTAGAAACCATGGACATGGATGATAAATATAACCCCAGTAAATACTAACGTATAAGCAATCTCAGATAATAATGAGATTGGAATAATTATGCCTTAACATCTATGATCGTTGTAATCATATGTTTCATAATATAAACTATATTACATGCATAAAAATAAAAAAAAAATTCATGGGAATCATAAACACCATACAAAAGGAAATATATGGTGATTAAGGCATATGTCTCACAGAAATAAAAGTTAGATGAAATTATCCCTTACCTTAGGTTAAGTTTCTTTTTTTCGTGTCCGAAACTCCTATATCATGGGTTTAAACATATAATTAACTTGTAAAAGAACCATAATAATATTTATTATATCATATATGGTTCACTTAGGACTTTATATTACCCGTTCTTTAGTGAATTCCATGTTAAAGCAGGTTTCATTTTTCATACGTCTTTCGACTTGTTGTTCTTGATATTATTACTTACATCATGACTTAATTAATTCAAGAATTTAAAACATAATTTATATATAATATATTTTCAGAATATAAATATATATATGATAGATCGATAAATGGAATGAAATATACTGTTCAAGGAGAGGGTAGGTCGTACGTACGTATGAACACTGTTTTCGTTCCTGTATTGAATTAAATGGAATTAAGTAAATGAAACATATATGTACATAATTCCAGTATAATAATTATGTAATATCATTCAGTATTATTTATTATATATACTTTATCATCATACTTGAATGGTTAATCATGAATAATGAATCTCATCGCGTTCGTGGAGACGGTAGTCTGTACGTACACACGAGAGACAATATCATTCTTTTGATATTAAAATAGTATATAATTGGATGGTATATAATATATAAAAATCATTATAATGTTATATTTATTATTTATATCATTTATAATACTTATTATACTCATCCAAATGATGAAATGTTTGAATAACAAACTACACCATGATGTGGAGTCGGTAAGCTGTACTTACAGACATGTGGTGACTTTTTCATTCATATGATGGATAAAATAACTAATATGGTCTTAAAATTTTAAAATAACATAAAATTATATATAATATACTGGATTCATTATTTTATAATGGAAACAACAATTACGGAGGATGTGGAAGAAGAAAGGAACTCGAAATAGGTGGTGATATATTTACCTATTCTTCGGGTTCTTCCTTTTGATTTGATCAAAAGGGATCTGTAGGTTGGATTTTTGACTAATGTAAGGCCTATATGAAGAAGGTATGACATTTTTGAGGGTATTTGGGCAGGGTTTGTCTGAGCCAAATGGATTTGGAGGTGTGAGTTAGAGAGAAGGGGGTTCCCTTTTATAAAAGCGGTGAGGGGCACCTTAGAAAAAACATAAAATATTATTTTATAATAAATACATATTCGGTTTATAATGGCTCCAAAGTAACATATTTAGAGGTTAGGTTGGGGAGGGGATACAATAATCTCAAACAATAGGTTCTATAAAAGTTTAGTCTACCATTTTAACCTTATCATTTAGATTTTACACTAAGTTAAATAATTTAACTTTTACCATGTCTTCTTGTATTCTTACACTATATGGTTAAAAAACATACTATAAACTTCCATTAGAACCCCAATTTTCTCATTATTGTTATATATATTATTATATAGGTCTTTTTTTCGAAACTTATATTTTTAGGACCATTATATCAGTTAATAATATAATATTTGTTTGAAAAGATCTTTTCTGTCAATTTTGACTCTATTTGGTATTTTGTTTTTTCAAAATTCATAACAGCATTATTACTTCGAAATAAAATTCATCTAACCAACTCTAATATGTTATATTAACCTATAAAATTAGTTAAATTCATAAAAAGTATCAAATTACATTTATTTGGGTATTTATAATATCAATTATGTTAATATTTCATTAATAAGGTAATTACTGCATCATCATTGTGTCATAAATAAATTATATTATTTAATGTCTAAAAATTATAAATAAAATACCATTATGTAGTAAATCTCATTATATTTCTAATGAATATTTATTGTCAAATTTATCCCATGTATAACCCTATATTAAAAATGTTTTAGTTATTAACCTTTGATTTGAACTCTTTTAACTCTTCTATGAATTAAATAATAATAAATGTCCTAATCTAATCCAAGTGGACCTAAAGGGTCATATTTTATTACGAAGGTTGTTTCGGGTCGAATTACACTTATCCAATAGAATTAGGACATGTTTTAGGGTAATAATAATATCATTTTCACCATTAATTTCCCTATTTACTTTTAACCGTGGTAAATAAAAATAAAAAGTTCATATTCCCCAAAAATTATTTTTATCTCATTGAACCACATTTTACTTACTAATATCTACTTTGTCTCTCAGATTTTTGAAATTCCACTCACAGAGTTGGTAAAATTATGTTTTATGTAAATTTTCAAATTCTCCTAGGAGGTGGGTAAAAGACGGTGAAAAGTTCAAGAAATTTTTTTTATATCTAAAATTATTATAAAATGACTCCAAAAAATTACATTGAACGTATATACTTATTATGTATATATTTTTACCTAAAATAAATTTAAATAAAATAATTTATTATTTAAATAAAAAGTTGGTTTTAACCAATAACTTAGTGTTTTCACTATTGATCAAAAATTATAATTTTTCATAAAAATACCAAAAATTCACCCTATGCTAATTTCGATATTCCGAATACAAAAATGAAGTCCATTTTGAAATATAAAATTTATAAAATGTCAAAAAGTGGGTATTATTTTTCATAATGGCTAGTTTATATAATATTTTGAAAACATATGTTTGTTTTGGGAAACTCGGTTTTGCGTACAAGGCAAGCTATCGAGGAAGGTTTCGCTTCCGTGTAACGCTAGCCAAGTATAGTGTTGAGTATACTATAAGCTAATACGGTGTTTCTTATAGCGCATGATAATATTGGTGTATCGTACAACACAAGACATTAATGAAATTAAAAATAATATTTCTCATAAAATATCAGGGTGTTACATTCTACCCCCCCTTAAAATGAATTTATCTCTCAGAATTCATCGGGGATATAAATGAATTAAAATTTTAAAGGTTTATTCATAGAAACTGACATCGTAAAAAGGAATACAAAAACTTAATTTTAAAAATGAAACGTAACGGTTGCCCAAATTAACTCATCACTGGGTTTCCACATAGAAGAACATAGGTGAAAATATGGATATGAAACAGAAATCTAACCATCATGTTCTAATGGAGAGTGGTAGAGAACATGGATCTGAAAAAGCCAATAATCACTAAGACATACATTTGTGATGATCTAAGTTACCACCTAGCACACCGTTTTTGGTTTTCGAGATCATTTCCCTAAAGTTGAAAATTTTGAATTAGAAGAAATACTTACATTATTTTGGTAAAATCTTGTCGTTGGTCGTTCTATGAACAATTGGCACTTCATATCATAAAGAAATGAAGTTGAATTGGGATTTAGTGTTGTGTAATAAGATCATGTGAGATAATGATGGGTCATTCCATCTGTCTCAAACAAAAGGTTAGAAAAAGTTATCAAATATATAAGTCCATCTATGGTGAGGTTAATCGTATATGATTCCAAAAAATAGACATAGACTGCAACAATCATACCACTTAATAAAATAAAACCAATTTCTGCTAACCAGTGACTTCCTGTAGGCCAGTGGTAAGCGAAAAAGGCATGTTGCACTTCGGTTGTGGGTTCGATTCCTGCAACACTGTCTGATGCGACGGGTTGTCGTTTGTCCTGCAGGTTGTCCTTTTTCTAAAACTTCACCATTATAACATTCCAGATATAATATCGAAAAAAGGTTATAGTATTAAACAATACAATATGATGTCCAACTTAATCCATTCCATTTTTTAGGCTTATCCAAAATACTTCTATCCAATCTCATAATATAAAGTAAATTATTTCTATAAATGTCATCTTCCGAGCATGTGAATTCCATCATTTATCCCCCATATATCATACGATATATCTTGTTGGTCACATTTTAATCATTTAAATTTATTAATCATGTATTCTCTTGAAACATGAATTACAATAGAATCTTTGTGAAAACATTAAGGCTTTAAAAAGTCACCACTTTCCACATACCAAAATCCCAAAATTTCTATATACTCAAACCATGATATCACATTGTCCTTATATCAGTAATGAGCTCCTTAATACTATCAAACATATTATTTTATCCTTATCCATTCATTATGTTCATATCATCTTCTTTTCCAAAAATATCTAAATAAACATTCATGTTTACCAGCACCATTCCACGTATACTTTAAAATACTTTAAGAAAAAAAATAGTTTAAAAATCCTTAGATTTTTCTTTATTCCATAGTAACATTAAATTACCTACACAACATAACTCTTAATAAACATACAATAATTCCACTTCCTTCTTAAACCATTGATCGAGCATCATCATTTTATTCCTCAACACTTCTTTCATCTCATACATCATTGGTAGTCTCTTTATCATCATCAACATAAATACTACCCATACGACCATGCTGATTCACTTCATGATATTTTCCCTTAGGGAATTGGTTTGAATAATTTCCGTACATTCCACATTTAAAACATTTAAACATTGTTGATGTCTTATAAAAACATTTTCCTTATTCATGGTGTTAACTGATCCTATTCCTTTGAAATTACAGGATTTGTGTCCTTCTTTTCCACACCCAAAGCATCTTCCAGTTCTTTTGAAAAATACTCCCTAATGCCTCTTACCACATGGTTTACATGATGGAAATTGAACTTTATTTCCTCTATGGTCAACATGAAACTCCATATTTCTCTTATTCGTTATGTCAGGAAACATACCAAAGTTGAGATTATTGATCATATTATGAGATTGATGATTAGGAACAATAATGATGTTTGGAATTCCAAATCCCATTTCATATGGTTTCTCATGAATAATATCATTCCATTCTCCATCATATCCTCCATTATCGTGAATCTTCCTATTTCCAGCCATATTCTAAAACCCAAAAAGAATAGTGTGAGAGGAAAAAATCATACTAAGAAAACAACATAATCAAGTGGAATACTTTCAATCTCTAACATCTTAGGTTTAATCCTAGGATATTCATGATTGTCATCATAATTCTATTACTGTAACCTATATTTATAAATAACCTTAGAAACATCCCTAGAGATACCTTAGAAATATCTCGAGGGATCTCACTAATGTTTTTGCATCCCAGTTTCCAAAGGTTGACTAAACCTTCACTCCGATACCAAATGTAAAGACCCAGAGCATGACATGCATAGACATTACATTAATTGGGCAGAATACTTAATACATTACAAAACAAACGCCCAATGACCGTATTAGTTTAGTTTCTTTGGAAACTCGCAACATAATCTTCTAATCATGGTGAACGATCTTCAACATCTCCCATAAAGATCTTCTTTTTTTCTACTGAAAAACTTCCTTTATATCCTGGGGGAAAATAAAACATAAAAAGGGTGAGCTCAAATGCTTAGTATGGGTAATCATGGAGATAATAAAAACACCCATATACATTTGATCATAAAAACAGGAACATAAAGTTTACACATCAAAATCTTAACCAATGACATTAAACATGGTAATACGTAAGGGATAGATCACAATGAAACACCAATCATGAAAAAATAGAATGGGAATAAAACATGTAATTGTGTCAAACCATTAAGCACATGATATTATTTCCATAGTATCCAAGGCATTGCTTCCAAGACCATCATAGTGGACAAATTCCATTGCTGAATTTGGTTTGCCTGTCGTTCTAGCCCTGTATTACTATACCGGATTTACTTTTCATTACAGCCACGTCTATCTCATGAGATATAAATATTTACCCAATGTATTAGAGGGAGATATATGTCCCACACATCGCATAATGAAATCATTCTTACATGTGCCACAACATAAACATAAATCATTAATCATATCCCAAAGAATAAAATGGGTTTCATAAACATCATCCCATCATAACATAATCCATATAGAACAAATGGATATCATTTTATCAAAAGAAAAGTGAAACCATTTAAATTATATAGAAATTATACTTGAAACATACAAATGTGAAATAATTTCATCTTAGATGGAAAATGGTTTTGATAAAACACTTGAAATGAATTCTTGAGGAAAATATCATTTCTTCTTAAAAATCATTTTCTTTCCACAAAATGTCATGAAATTTTAAAATAAATTTATGTTTTTTGAAAATAGTCATGAAATCTTGTAGAGTGATCTTCATTAAAATAAGGCATTAGAAAACCGTAAAAATCTATTCATGCAGTATAAGTTAAAAAATCATTTTCCTCATATTTTTCCGGAAAATTAAAAAAAGTACATCGTATGGTAAACAAAAGAAAGATTTCATCCATTCCTCATAGTAAAAGTCAATAGGGGGTAAAAAGGGCTTTAAACATACATGGAATAATAGTAAACATTTTTTGAAAAAATTTTTGAAAACATGGACATGGATGATAAATATAACCCTAGTAAATACTGAAAAATAAGAAATCTCACATAATAATGATATTGGAATAATTATCTCTTGAAATTTATGATCAGTGGAATAATATGTTTCATAAAATAAACAATATTACATGCATAAAAATCATAAAAAATTCATGGGTAGCATAAACACCATATAAAAGAAATAGATGGTGATTAAGGCATATGTCTCACAGAAATAAAATTGAGACAAAATAATCCCTTACCTTAGGTCCAATTTCTTTTCTTTGTGTCCGAAACTCCTATATTGTGGTTTTAAACATATTATTAACTTGTAACTGAACCATAATAATATTTATATTATCATATATGATTCACATAGGACATTATATTACCCGTTCTTTTGTAAATTCCATGTTAAAGCAGCATTTGGGTAAAATAGTTTCATTTATCGTACGTGTTTCGACTTGTTGTCCTTGATATTATTTCTTACATCATGATTTACTTAATTACAAAATTTAAAACATGATTTATATATAATATATATTCATCATGTAAATATATATATGATAGATCGATAAATGGAATGAAATACGCAGTTCATGGAGACGGTAGGTCGTACGTACGCATGAACGCTATTTTCATTCCCTTATTGAATTGAATGGAATTAAGTAAATGAAACATATATGTAAATTATTATAGTATCATTATTATGTAATATATTTCAGGATTATTTATTATTTATACATTATAATAATACTTTAATGGTTAATCATGGAGAATTAATCTCATTGCGTTCATGGAGACGGTAGTCCATACGTACACACGAGAGACAATATCATTCTTTTGATATTAAAATAGTATATAATTGGATGGTATATAATATATACAGAATAATAATAATGATATATTTATTATTTATATCATTTATACTCATTATTATACCCATCCAAATGATGAAATGTTTGAATAACAAGCTACACCACCACGTGGAGATGGTAAGCCGTACGTACGCACGTGTGGTGACATTTTCATTCATAGGATGGATAAAATAACTAATATGGTTGTAAAATTTTTATAATAACATCAAATTATATATAAGGTACTGGATTTACTATTTTTTAATTGAAACTATAATGATGGAGGAAGTGGAAGAAGAAAGGAACTTGAAATAGGATGTGAGATATTTACCTCTTCATCGAGTTCTTCCTTTTGATTTGATCAAAATGGATCCTTAGGATGAATTTCTGACAAAATTAGGGACTCTAAGATGTAGGGAGGACAGTTTATAGGGTATTTGAACAGGTTTTTTCCGAGCCAAATGGATTTGGAGGTGTGAGTTAGAGAGAAGGGGGAGTGCCCTCTTATAAGACCGTAGAGGGGCTCCTTAAGAAAAACTTAAAATATTATTTTATAATAAATTCATATTCAGTTCATAATGGCTCTAAAGTGACTTATTTTGAGTCTAGGGTGGTTATGGGTATAACTTCTATCATCTAATAGGTTTATACAAGTTTATGTTACCATTTTGACCTCATCATTTTGATTTAACTGTATGTTAAATAATTTAATTTTTACCGTGTCTTCTTATATTGTTACACTATATGGAAAATAAACTTACTATGAACTACCAATCAAACCCCAATTGGTTAATTAATGTCATATATATTATTAAATAAGTATTTTCCCCCAATAATATATTTTTAGAACAATTATATCAATTAATAATATATTATTTGTTTTAAAAACTCTTTTATGTCAATTTTAAAACTATTTGATATTTTTTCCTAAATTCATTACAGCATTATTAATTCAAAAAAATTCATATAACCAACCCTAATATGTTATATTAACCTATAAATTTAGCTTCATTCATAAAAAGTCTCAAATTACATTTATTTTGGTATTTTTAAAATCAATTATGTTAATATTTCATTAATGTGGTAATTACTGCATCATCATTGAATTATAAATAAATTAGATAATTTAATTTCTAAAAATTATAAATAAATTACCATTATGTAGGAAATCTTTGTATCTTTATAATTAATATTTATAGTCGAATTTATCTTATATATAAACCTATATTAAAAATGTTTTAGTTATTAAACTTTGATTTTAACTCTTTTAACTCATCTTTGAATTAAATAGCAATAAATGTACTAATCTAATCCAAGTGGACCTAAAGGTCAATATTTTATTACTTAGGATTTTAAGGTCTAATTACACTTAATGAAAATAAATAGGACATGTTTTAGGGTAATAATAATATCATTTTTACCATATATTACCCTATTTTCTTTTAACCATGGTAAATAAAAGTAAAAAGTTACTATTCACCAAAAATTGTTTCTATCTTTTTGAACACCATTTTACATACTGATGTCAATTGTGTCACTCAGTTTTCTGAAATTTCACTCACATAAGTTTTAAAATTAGGTTTTATGTAAATTTGCAAATTCTCCTTGGAGGTGGGTAAAAGACAGTGAAAATTTCAATAATATTTTTGTATATCTAAAAATATTATAAAATGACTCCAATGAAATAAATTTAACTTATATAAGTATTATGTATCTATTTTTACATAATATAAATTTAAATTAAATAAAATATTATTTAAATAAAAAAGTCGGTTTTAACCAAGAACTCAGTGTTTTCACAATTCATCAAAAATATAATGTTTTCAGAAAAATAAAAAAATTCACACTGTGCTAATTTTGATATTCCGAATCCAAAAATGAATTTCATTTTGAATGTTAAAATTTATAAAATTTCAAAAAGTGGTTATTACTATTCATAACGGATAGTTTACATAATATTTTAATAACATATCGTTGTTTAGTGATGCTCGGTATTGCGTAAAACACAAGCTATCGATGAAGGTTTCTCTTGCATATAACGCAAGCCAAGAATAGTTTTCTGTATACTACAATCTAATATGGTGTTACGTATAGCGCAAGATAATCTTGGTGTAGCATGAAACAGAAGACATCAACGAAATTAAAAAAAACATTTCTCATAAAATCTTAGGGTGTTACACCCTAACCCTTTGTAGAAAAATATAACTTTTTACGTGATTAAGAAAAAACAAGGTGGTGCTAAATTTAAGGAGTCCCTGTACCATTATAATGTTACATTGAATGAATCTCAATATTTTTTAAAAAAAATAGATTCTTTATTTATATGTAATTGTTTGGTGATATGAAATATTTTTTTTAGAATTATAATTTAATTGGGTCCCAAGAGTGAATGGATACAAGTCTAATTTTTTTAACCAATTCATTTCATGATCATTTATTGAAAAATTAAATAAATTTTTTTTTGTGAATCAATTTTATTTTGGGGGCACTAGGTTTTGATATTGTCATAGAATTATTTAATGTGAAGGTAGGGCATCTTAGACTCCATCCCATAAAAGGACTGAAGGTGGATTAATAAACGGTGTTTAAAAACATATTTGGCATATCATATTGTATAATTTCTAATAAAATAGGGTTTGTTGGTCTAATCATGTGTGAGGTTGTCATTCATGGCCTAATAAATGGATTTACCTATGTTTGGGGCTGCCACATTTGGATTTCCCTTTTTGGATCCCAGCTGAGTTTATGACTTTGTTTATTTGAATACCGTCAATTGGATGTGGATATATGATTGGATACGAAGTATTAGAAAGATTAGGATATAGTGAAATGAGAACGTTGGGTTTACTTGACTCCCATACAAGTAGACTATCCACCCAAACTAGATGATTTCAAATGTCTTGGGTATAGGCGGAATGCTCGAAGAAAAAAGGAGAGAAAAATAAGAATGGGGAAAGTATAAGAGAAAGGGGACGAGAAAAGAGAAATGGGGGAGAATAAAATAAGGTTTTTAAGTGACTAACTCGTGTCCTCATAAATTTTTCCAAAATATGGTTTCAGCCAAATTTACCCAAGATATACAGTGTAAGAAGTCGTTTGGAGAATGGAATGGGTTTTTAAATACTTAGAGACCTAAGAAGAAACCATAAGAAAAATACATTTTATGAAGGTGATTTTTCTATGAAGTATCCAAATTCAATTTACATTTATGGATTACTAAATATTATTAAATATGTATGTGATTTAATTTAAAATCAATGGTAAATCCTTGGTTTTTACATGAGGTGGATTGAATGAATTTATTTTAGTAGTTTCAATGTCTAGAATTTTAGAGTATTTATTTCAATGAAACATGAAATCCCATATCACTCATGGATTTTTTTCTTCACTATCCTATGTTTAATCAACTATACAATTCGAAAACCATATTCATGAGCACTCAAAGGTAGAGGATCATTCTAGCACTCAGGATGTGTTGACTGAAAATAACTAAAATCAATGGAGAATGAAGTTCATTGATTGAAAATATCAGGAAAATAATTCATTTTGAATTGTAAAATTTAGAAATAACTTAAGGTAAACCCCCATTATACACCATTATGTCAATAAACTAGATTCATAGACCTACATTGATGTTATTCTATCAATGTAAGTGGGCAGTCGACTCGTGAAGGTGGAATTTAAGAAGAATACAATTAAATAACAATCACTCCCCCATTCTCTGATAAAATAAAAATGATTTAGTGTGAACATATTCACACCATGAATCAATGGTATTAAAATTATATTGAAAAAAAATTAAGATAACAATAGTAAGTCGCAGTTATTTAATAATCATGTGTGAATCAAACAACTTACATTAAAAAATGAACCCACGATTACAAAATGAAATCTTAATCGTTCTTTTGTATGAAAAAAATTTATGATAATTACCTTCACCAAAATATCCTCATATAGGCATATTATGAGCCTTATTTTTACTCCGAAAATAAATTCCTTCTCCATTAATTGGGGGAGTCAAAACTATGGTGAGAAAATCAAGAGATCAATGAATTTTCAAAGTTGACCAGAAAACATGGCCACAATCATCCCCCTTTTTAATGTGTATATTTCAATCACAATATGAATGAATAATGTATCATAATATATTGTAAATATTTTATTCTTGGTTTCCCCTAACATATTTCAACATTTTGGTCCAATTGTATAAGCCATTATATTGTTATGCTCAATGAAGTGGGTTGTTTTTATGGGCCTTCAAATCAACCCACAAATTAAATGTCAACTTTAGATCCATCGGTGTCCTTAAAAATTTCAGAATTAGCTCAAAACACAGATTAATGAAATGATACCCATAATTTTATCCTTATCCTGTTAATATTTTAGAATCTTTGGTATTTTATTGTGGGCCCTAATATTGTTAATGGGCCTGAGGCCCATTATGATTGGTCCAGGAATTTCTACGTTCATTTCCAAAATATACTTCTTCCCTTGGGATTAATTCATCAATTCTAACAGATAAAATGTTCCCAAAAATGTTATCAATCATTTCCCAAAATATAAAATTCAAAATATTAATATAATTTTCTCCACAAATAGTTGACTCATTGGCCCTCAATTTTCATTTTAAACATGACTTGCACTTGTAGTTAGAAAGGAAGTTCAATTTATATAATGCACTAAAAATAATTTTTGTGTACATTTAAAGACATGAATATTAATATATAATCAATTAATCTAAGATACCTTAAATGGATAATCATAATTAATTTTAAAATAAAATCCAATTTAGATGAAAATCTTATACCCAGAAGGGTGTTTTAGTCACTTTTGTGCTAAGGATCAATGAATAATGATAAATTCAGAATAAATTTTTAGATAAAGAAACATTTATAAAAAAAGGAATCCCAATAAGATATTATTTCTAGATTTTAAAAAATTATGAATGATTCTAAATTATATAATATATATGTCAATATACTTCAATATATTCTTTTAATAGATTTTAGGAATTCTCAATGACACACTTAGTTAAGGATAAAGGATATTCTAGGGAATATTTTGGAGACTATCATAACCAAGTATTAAAAAATCACTAATATGTGTGGAGATGGTATTCTAAAAAACACATTACCATGGACTCATAAAATACTTGATTATTGTAAAAGGTAGATTGATTCTGCATCAATTTATAGAGAAAATATTGAAAATATATTCTAAGGATTTTTTCTCATATATTAGTACAATTACTAATCATGTGCCAAAAATATTGAGTAATGGATATAAAAATTATTAAAATATGATATCATTTCCATTCTGTACATATTTTAATGTTTAATTAGAACAATTTTTTTAATTTTTTAATTTTCTACAAATAAATATCAATGAAACACTAATCCCACCTCATTTAATTATCTAATTGAAATTAACGATATTAACATCATTATATAGTCTAGATCAACAATATATATATGATGGAAGAAAATATCGTTTGAAATACTGGGAGCATACTAAAAAATTATACAGATTACATTCATGATGAATTATTCAAAATTGAAATACAAATCTCCACCAAGTTATGTGGGATGTGTTTTTACAGATAAAATTTTCATATAGAATGTTAAAACCAAAGATGTGGTTTCATTTTTACATATTCCTTTAAATAATTATTCAATATGAATAATTAATTCTACAATTAATTAAAAAATTGTAAACATTATATTATTGACAAGTATGTATGAATTCATTAATGGATTTGATTTACCAAAATCCATGTGCTCTATATTTTGGATTTTTTCAAGACATGATAAGGTTGGGTAGTAGTCTAGATAAACAATACAAAGATGTTAAAAGTGTGTACTAATAAATTATTCTGGATTATTATAAAATTTATATTATGTATAAATCATGACATATGATTGAAAATTTATTATAATCATCATGATAAAATTAATTTTAGTTATAATTTTCATTGCAACATTCTATAAACATTATATTGGGTGATTGTATTTCAATGACAGTTTCCATAAATGGAGATCATATTGAACTTGTATTTATATCACATGCATAGGGGTTCATTACACAAATAAATACCAATAATTTCTTTTGACATTGGAAAATTTTATATATCCATTTTAGGTGGAATAAATAAAATTGATCATAGAATATTTGATTGGAATGATCTAGGGTCATTTGTCATTATATGGTTTGTGGGAGTGATATTTTTTCCCAAAATATATATTCAAAACATATAAAACAATCATAGTATAACAAGTTCATTTAAGCCAAAAGCATGATATTTTATTGATTATGACATAACCTAGAAATGAGGTTCTAGGGAACAAGATTAGGAGCGTTATATCTGTGGGTTTCTATATCTATTAATATTATATACTTTGATAATAAATGTATATGTATGACTCATGTTTTTCTAATTTTACATAATATTAAATACTATCAAAATAACATGTTTGGGAATAAAAGAAAATCTTAGATATAATTTCACAAGATTATGTGGTATAAATATATCTCATGATCCTTGGTATATACATGTATTTCATATTTCTCTTTTTTAAATACAAAAGTATGATATCAAATAAAAGTAGATGAGAAACACAAGAATATAGTTAGAACAGTCTAACGGTACTTGAGAAAGTAGAAATTGTTGACATCCTAGTTATAGGAGAAACATGAATACTAGGGGTTAAGGGGGTGCAACACTATTTATCCTTTATAGCATTTTAATCTAGAATAATAGTGATTATATGATAATATAAATTAAAAAAATTTGTGAGTAAAGGCTTCTTGATCTATAATTACCAAGTATATTCTAGGTTCTAAGGTTTCTTAAGAGGATATTTAGAAACCATTTGATCAAAAAAAAATTATACCAACATAGTTAACATTTCCATTTCCATGATAGATATTTATTGTTTTGTTATCCAAGATGTTAGGTTTATGATGAGGATATGTATTTGAATACTCATGGATGTCACATATTGTGTGATTTTCTCAAGGAAGTTAAGACATTGAATGAAGATAAGTCACAAAGAGATGTAGTAAGACAAAAAAAATTCACTAAGAATGATAGTTCTATCAGTTATATAAATACTCAATATAACCACATTTTATAAGTGCGGAATAACTTGTTAGTTAGTATTTTACTCTGGACAATGTGATAGTTTGTTGGTGTAGGTTCCCTAGGAGAAACTAATTAAATACTATAGATTACAGGTATTTTCAAATAACTGAATATAAATGAATAACATATCACATATTTATGTTTCCTCTACATAAATTTGATATGGAAATTTCCTAGAGTATTTTTCAAATTAAAATTCCATATTATCAATTTTCTATAATGATAACACGGATGTGCTAGGATTTTATCCTTAAAATCAAGTCATGTGGTCATATGACTTCATATGATGGGGAATATATAATAAATAATATAATTTGGTGGATTATCATATGTGGATTAGGTTTTATCTCGTGATTTTTTCACTCGGTAATCACTAATATGGTAGATAATGAGGACAAACCCACTAGTAGTAATTCACCATGATTATGTGTTATTTAATATTCTGATCTACGAACATGTGTAATGATCTCTAGGAATTAGTTTTGTTATTTATACAATTCATGAATCGCATATGTTGAAATCATTTCCCAAACTACAACATCATATGATCATGAAAAAGATAGATACATAGGGTGAATCACTAATTATATTTTTTAGTGAATAATTCTGGAATGGATGTGTTACTTCCAAATTTATAACAGTTGATACATTGGCTCGTTAAAATGGAAATTTTTAACAATAATCCATATCTAGAGTGTATTAATAGGTTAATTTCATGAATTAAATTAAAGAAATATAGATCATATTGGTTAATTACATGAGTTTGATTCATACATGATGAGATATAATGAAAAAGGGATTATATTTCACAATTATCATTTATATGGGGTTATCATCATTCAAACATTAACTTAATTATATATTGGTGCCTTTATGTATTTCTTGATGTAGATATTGGACAGTAGTCTAACCCTATTAATGAAACTAAGGAAGAGGCCTAGATAGTAACAAACAAAGTGTCCATTGGGATATCAATTAACTTTTATTTGAATTTAACAATTGGAATATTTATTGTTCTCTACACCGAATAATAATTTTTATTATGGATTTATTGATTGTAAATACATAGATATTTTATGTATGTGAGTGGAATATTGAATATTTATTCATTCACAAGATCTTGAATTGAACATATATATATATAAGGAATATTATTTGTTATTAATGTTTTGAAAATGTTGAGGAAGTTGTTCGGGACCATTTCTGTTCCCTATAATGGAAATTATATATTAAATATCATTTCAATAAATATTATATATTTATTAACATTTATCTTAACTATTAGATATTTTTTAATATTAGAAATATTATTATTATTAATTAATTAAAATGGTGTTTGATAAGGATTATGGGATTACGTATGGGCCTATGTCCAATTACCAATTCTTACATTCGAGCTCATTATATACTTGGTTATATCATTTCCTATGCTATGGTTGGAATCCTTTGAGTTATGAAAAACATATCTACTACCAAGATAGTTTTCTCAAGGAAGATTTGATATAGGGTTCCTCTCAAGAAAATAATAATTTCCCCTCATTCCATTTCTCAATAAAGAGAGAACAAGAATCATTCCTTCAAATCTAAAGATTGTATTGTGGAAAAAGGTAGGATACAAAAGAAAATTTATACCACCAGGATGAAACCGTGAGAATCATTGGTTATTCTTTCAAATCATGGAATTTATTTTTATAACATTTATAGGTAGAATGTCTTGTGTTTTGAACAAAGATAAAATTAATACAGAATTTTAATTTCATTTTCTTTTAATAGACTGTTCTTTTTACAATCCGAGCATCAAAACATAATTTCTTGTGATGGAACTCTGGGATGTTTTTTTAAAAGAAAAAAAATAAAATTAAATTAAAAACTAAAAGTAAAATAATATATATACATGTAAATCAATGGAAAAAATTAAATTAAATTTTTTAAAAATAATTATAATTATTAACATTATTAATAAAAATTTATGTTTTAAAAGACCCAAGGGGTCTCCCCCCTTATAGTGCGATGTAACACCCATAGAGCCCATGGCATGTGTGAATCCCCACTCTTTGGCCTCCACTCATACACTATTTTGAACCATTTTTATTCTATTTTATCCATTGATCTCCTCATGGTATGATCTATACTCCATCCTCGTCCCCTATTTGGCGGTTTGTTTTCTCCCCGTCACCGAATTTCCACTCATCAAAACAGTATTATAGGGTTAATTTGTAATTTTTGTATTCATCCAATGTTAGGGTGTGTAGTGTCGCTCCAAGAACCCGTTAATTTGTGTCTAAACATCAGGCACTGAAGGTGAAGTGGTTCAGAGCATTTTGTTCACCACTATCGGGATGGGGAAAATTTTCCATTTTTCTTCATTATGATCAATTTCTTTTGGGGCCTTTATAATATTTGTGTTGTTGGTAATTTTACTTCAGTGAGTTGGTCCTTGTCATGGTGTGTTTGAGTTCTTAGTATTGTTTGTAGAGAATTTGGTTTCTCTTTAAAATGTTTCCCTCACGTGTATAGGTGTGGATATATATATATATATATATATATATATTCCTTGTACATATTATCTCATGGTGAGTAGAATATGTTCATTGGATTAAGGGGTATATATATAGGAATTTATGTGTTTGTAAGTGTGGAGTAATCATTTTCATTTGGAATTTAACGGGCCAATGTTTTCGTCTTGGCTTGGTATTCTCTTGAGGTAGGATCAATTTCCATAGCCAATTAAATTTGTGAATGCATTAATTATTTAATTTTTTCTCTCTCATCATCTTCATATAATTATTTCTTATGTATGTTAGTTTTTAAAAATTATTTTCATTGGTTAAATGTATTTGATGATAAATTGAAAAATTTATTTTTTTGATAAAAAATGTCATGATTTCATAATAAAACACCCCAATAGATGTGCATTGTCTTCTAAGATAATAAATAAATATTATAATTTTATTCTTTCTTGGTTTATGGAATTTGAGTTTCAATATGATTTGAGGTTATGATTGATATTTGGAATGTTTAAGGAATGGCCTCTAATGGAATTAGAAAATAGAGTTCCCATTTCAAAAAATGTTTACAGAACCAAGGCACTGTTTGAGTTCTTAGACCATCTCATAAATTGAATGACTTTACGTGCTTTTTAAAATGGTGATGCTGATATAGATATATTCCCTATTTTCCCACGGTACTTTCTATATACCACTTGAACCTTGATAAGTGAATTTCCCTGATTTTTTAATTAAATTGCTTGAGATGTATTCTATTCCAATGCCTTTTCCATATCCTTGAATTCTATATAGATTAAATATAAATTTCCAAGTTCATGTTTGATGAATACCTTACTTCATCTCATACACAATATTACACTTCTGCTATGTCATGTTCCTTGTGAACATTTCCTTATGTTATGATTATTACCTTCTTCCATAAATAAAAAGTGTAAATTTAACGTTATGTCTGATAAAGCATGATGGCTTGAGTTTTTTAGATTTCATTGGTAAAATATGGTTACATACATGATACTTCCTTGTGATAATGGTTGTTTTTTATTATTTATATCATATTCCTTGTATCTTATACCTTGTAGCCTATGCCACTTGAAATTATTTTTCATATCTAATGCTTATTTCATTTCCATATAAACTGTTCCATTATCATTGGATTTAATTTCATGGCTTGATTAAATAGTATGAATTGTGGTATTGATATGACTATTTTTACATGAAATTATATATTTATTAATTTCCTCAATATGTTACATGAATTTTTGGTTTACATGTTATACACAAGGTAGAGAACATGAGTTATGTATTAAGGGCTCAAGAATGGACTCTCAGTGCTTAATGGATTATAACCCGATGAACTGGGGGAAGTGATAAGGCATTCCATGAGAGGGATTCCTATGCGGTTATTATACTCCTCAGTGATGACGGTTCTCTCTGGGAGAAACTATGGATGGACCCATTAGAAATATGGTTATGTCATGCCTCGAGTGATACTCACTCTCCAATGTAAAATACCTCATACATAGTTTTAGAAAACATGCCGAGAGTGATAAATTGAATTCTGTATAGATCTCCTTGTATGGACTCAGTGGTATTGGTTTATATCATATGTTCCTGTTATGATACATTTGATTTTTTTAGATGTCTGTATATGGGCAATAGACTCCACCAAAGGATTTTAGGTGAATTACATGCCACAATCCATGATTAGAGTGTTTCCAAGTGCCTCACTCACATCCCGAGTATTGTATCATGGCATCTATAGCTATATAGGGTTGAAGTGAATGTATGTTAACCAAATGGTATACTATATGGGAGATGGGATTTATGAACCACATTACAAGATTAGAGTGTCTTATAGTGGCTCACTCACATCCGTAGTGTCGTAACATGGAATCTCCCACTCTATTGGGATGTTGCAAATTCAACCTATCCAGAAGAGATACTATATGGGTGATAGGATTTATGTGACATGATCCATGATTAGAGTGTTATCTGGTGAGCCATTCTCAATATCGAGTGTTTTTTCATTGAGTTCCATTGTATATAAGTATGTAGAGAAAATACCCTATCCACTAGTTATTACTATATATACATAGTGATTGATAAGAATTCTTCAATCCAATAGGTGAAGAAGGTATAGATTTTAGGCTTCACTTAGTTATAGGCATGGGTGGTTGTTTATTTATTTAGTTTCATTTTTATTCTCTATAACTTCACTCTTCTTAATTTATATTTCAAAAACTCAATTAGGCTAGAATTCATTGGTGACAGCCCACTGAGATTTATATCTGACACCCTATTTGGGCTTCGATTGCAGTAGGGTACCCGAGTAGACATTACTGTTCACAGCACCATGATCATCAATTGTGTTGTTTGGCATGTACATTGGATTTAGGAGAACATGACTGATCTAGAGATTAGGATGCTTGTAGAGATTTCCCATAGGGATTAGTATCTTTTCCTTGAATTGTATTGTATCACTTCCTTCTATATGTATTTTGTTTCATAATATGTATAATAAACGGGACATTCATTCATTCATTTTTATATTTTTTATTCCCATATTTTTATTTAGTTATTATATTATTCTTTCATTATAGTCTGTCTTTCATTAATATATTACTTCCACTATTGACTGATGTTTCATATTTATTATACCATTGTGCTACTATGATAAGACTGTATAGTGTCCCCACTAAACCACCATTAAACCCCCACTGCTATTTGGTAGACACTAGTAAATGAGGAGTCATGCTTGAGGATCTGTGGCCCACCGGTATGGTAACCATCTTAGTGGTAATAAGGGTTGGGTTGTTACAAATTGTTATTAGATCTAGAATGTTTACATTGTCTTAATATTTTTGACTCATAGATAGGATAGAAGGATTTTTTAGAGCATGGTAAATAGTCCTATCTAGTATTGATAACCCCAAATATGTGGAAATGTCCATGTGGCCTAGGATGGAAGTTTGTGTTCATGTATATTGATATTAGTATTGATTATTATTTCACCATTATTGATTGGTATAAATTCCCCTCCATATTTATTATGGGATTTGTGGTATTTTACCCTTGGCATGGTATGTCCAGAATGTGACATTGCATGCATCATCACAGGTACATAGGAAATTCACATTCCATGCATAATCCATTCCAAGTAGTAACATTTATAGGTTTCCTACTCATTTGAATTGTCTTCCTTGAGTGTTATCCGATGATTTTATTTTTTTCTCATGCCATTTTTATAACATGCTCTAGTGTTTATATACTATTTTTCTGGGCATCATAGACTGTTTTTTCTATGTATCATGAGGTTGTGTTTATTAGCATTATTTTTTGCATACTTCTTATAATATATTTATTTTTTATGTAATTGTTTTCATGGGACAAAAATATATGGGTTGTGAATGAACAAGAACGAGTTATCTATTTAGAGGTGTATAGGTTCCTTACAACAAGGAAAGTGTAACTCATATATTCAAACCATCTTGTGAATAATATATACATAAATTTTAACACTATTGTTAAAATATAAATGGTGATATGTTAAAATGCTAAAGTGAAATTGATTTTGATTAAATGGGATCCAAATGCCTACTTTAAAGTGTATGGGTGCTTTATGGATTGGTAGATGGCCACCCATATGGCTGGACCATTTAACATGAACATTTCCAATTCTGAAATGAATTTTTTTTATTAAATTGGAGTTATGATTTGGTTGAAAATGTGTATGGGCTCTTTATATATTAGGGTGGTGGGAAACCATGTAATTGAATCATTTTTTATGCGTGAACATTTTTTTTAAATGGTTGAAATGTAATTTTTTTTAATTTATGAGAAGAAAATTTTGGTATCTACCTAACACTGAGTGGTGGTGTGAATCATTGTTGAAAACTTTTGAAACCAATTTTAAATTTTTATCCATGTACTTCTTGACTTGTTAGGATCTTGATTATCTTATTCTCTTTTCCATGTTGCATGGAATAATAGGAAGCAGAAAAAATATGCAGATGATATTCATAAATAAACTTAATTTTCCATATAAATTGTTTCTTAAATATATAGAATTATTAAAAGTCTTTGAAAATTGACAGCGCGTGATTCTGAGACCCGGTGTGACCGTTTTGAATTTCTGAGCTTTTTTTCGTCTACGCTCAGTAAACGCGTGAGTAGTATTTTGTAATTATTGAACTATTGCTCAGAATTGAAATCCAAGGACACCGATGAACATGTAGAGCCAATATTTCCTTAACAATACCATCACCTTGACCACAGTAGGTCATGGGTGGGAGTTATTTTTTCGGATTTTCATGGGAGAGTTAAAATAAAGATAATAAAATTGAACAATAACTTTTATTTTATTTGAAACCTCTCATTTGAAACATAGAGGTGGAACCACATGAGGGTATTCGAGAATTTAATTCTGGGCATTAAATTATCAGTTATCAAAATGTGTAACCTCATTTTCCTTCAAATATTGGTATTTATTAAATCTAAAAATTATTGAATCAACTAGTTAATTAGTAGTTTTATTAAATTTTCTTGAGGATTGTTTTTCTATGGAAGAAAGGGAGAAGAGGATTTTTCTGGAGATTTCATGAATGAATAAAAACCTCTAACAAAGAACATTCTCCAGATCAAGAATGAGGAAGACACTTGAGCTCGGATCAAGAGCCTTTTTCGAGAGCAACGGAAGTCGACGTCTTCATCTTCTTCCCCACACCATCTCCAATGAACGAATGATGTATGGAATTTTTATCAACTTGTTCTTCATGGTAATTCATTGATTCCAATCTACAAACCACCTACTATCAATCTAACATGCAGGATGTGGGCCAAACAAACACGGCATGATCCCTCTTCTCCCTCTATGTTGACGTGTTCTTCATATGATGATCGACGGTTGAGCGGAACCTGACCAAGACGCAGGAGAACGGCTCCAGTAGGGTGTGGGTGGCCGCCGGAACACCTAACGACCATGATGATGGTGGTGGCATAACCATTCCAACGATATCCAAGGAGGCCACGGCCCGTCGTCCGTTGCGGTGGAAGGTGGAGGTCGGCTTGCCAACTGGCCACGTGGAGGTCCGGCGGAGCGCGTCCGCGCTGTCGGTAGAGGAGGAGGTCATAGCTATCAAGAATCGACGATACAACTGGGCGTCCGGTAGCTGTCCAACCTCAGGAGGACAGTGGTCCCATCGCTCCGCTAAGAGTACATCTTACCGGATCCATGGCAGGCCGCGTCCTTCCAAGTGAGATCGCTCTGGTGGGTCTCGTGTACCAGTAAGAGGTGCCACCGGGAACTACAGGGTTGACCAAGTTGAATGGTCTATTGGATCGTTCAGAATACCAGGGGTGACTCCCCCCTTGGTTGCGGTGAGGGAAGGCCCCGCCATGGAAGCCTGCACCCAGCCTGGTGGACCACACCCAGCCGGGCGGACCACTCCCAGCGGAGCGGACCGCACCAGGCAGGCCGGGCCGCCCCATTGTGGGCTGTACCATCCTGTAGCCTAGCGGGAAAGGGCCTTCGCGGCCCGTCCCATCAGGGAAGGACCCGAACCATGTCGGGTCAGCCCAAACTGGTTCGGGTCGGGTCGGACCACCCCCCGACCCATCTGGATCTAGATACGCCTTTTGGCCATATCATGAGAACCATGCATCCGCTTGACAAACCTTCTATAACACTGTAATACATAGACCGAGACAGACCTTTTGGTATAATCCACTTGAGTTTTGGATAAGGTTGGAGTATTTCTGGGTTGGATTGAACCCAAATCTAGCAGGGCCCTCGGAATGGAAACCTTAATTACTTTCAGACTGGCCGTCTGATTCACACGATGTTAGTCGCGTTGGGACCCTATTGATTTCACAGACCATCATGATACTTCTTCGTGGGACTTCAAGGCAGTTGACATAATGTATGATGGATGGAGAAGAGGAACCTCCCAAAATCAAGCATTCTCAGTGCGGGAACCCTCTGGCAGGCTGTACTTGAAGAATCACCCAATCCTATGTGGATCATCATCGGATCTAGTGTGGGTTAGCTTCTACCGATCCTATGAGGGTCATATAGATATCTTGTGTGGGTCATCTTCAGATCCTATGGGGACATCTTTAGATCCCATGTGGGTCATCTTCGATCCTTTGTGGGTCAACAGTTGAGCTTCTCGATGAAGTAAGTTGATCAAGCAATACAGCTAAACAGCTATACTTACGTACTCATGTTATACCTAGTGTGAGCTGAGTCCTTGACATTGTGGTACTTAACTTTTTGGTACACTCTTGTGTGTAGATACCTTTAGGGTATTCTTCTATGAGGAATTACATTTGGGGTACTTACCTTCATGGTATTCCTTCATTCATGGAACACATCTTCGTTTGGCTAAACAGTTGGGATTTGTGTTTCTTTATGGTCGAGATGAGTATACTTGACAACTTAGATATATGTATTGGCATATACCTAGGTAAGGTTGAATATTGATTTGTGTTTCTTAATTCTGGTCTTCATTTTTTGTTTATCCTTTGTGGATTCTGAGAGACCATTGGGGGTCTCGGAGACAATACTGAGTATTGTTATACTAAACCCTACGCAGGCTATGCCCACACCTTGTTGTGTCTATTGCAGATGATGGACAATGCCGATCAAGGTCGAGGGTACCATGTTTGGAGGTTTCTCTGAGGATGACATTAGATGAGTCGTTCAATAGATATGACTGTCCGAGATATGTACCTACCCTTTAGGTAGGATCCTTGGCGGGTGTTCACAGGAGTTGTTCTCAATTTTACATGTAGTTTCCATTTGGACTTATATTATGGCCTTTTTACATACTGTACACACACGGTTTACTATATAGCTTATATTGTGCATGTGTATTATAGTGTGCTTGGTTTGTGAGAGTTTATAGGTTTAATGGAAATTCCTTTCTGGTTTTACGGATATGCCTTTCCGGTGCTAGTCGCCACCCCTGGTCCTATAGAAGGAAGGCTGGGCGTAGTCACCGCACATGACCTGGGTGGGGGTGGTGAAAATTTTTGTATCAAATGAGTCGGTTCTACCTATGATCTTGGACTCTGATCATTTAATCAGTAATATAGATATGTTTTATGAGTGTGGTTATCAGTTAAGGGAATCTAGTTTTGGTGCAGCGGCCGACGTATCCATACACCAGGACCCTATCATCTGATTTCGAACTCAGTGCATGAAAACAATGATTTCATGTGTGTTTTTGATAATTTTTCTTTTTCAGATCACTTTTAGTTAGCTCACCAGGTATAACTTAATGACCATCGAGCACCTATTTATTTTCAGGATGCCTCCATGCAGACAGCCAGCCACGGTTCCATGTAGAGTACGTGATGACAGCCCACCGAGTGATGAGGCTTCAGTGTAGGGCCCCCTTTTTAGCAGTTATACCATCCGGTGGTGTACTAGAAGAACAACTACCCATTGGGAAGTTGATTCCACCATCCCCAGCAGCAGAGGGTGCAGGCTGCTTGAGTGTGTTGCATGATTTTTACTGCTAGAGGCCACCAAGGTTCTGGGGAGAGACAAATCCAAAGTGTCTTAGGAATGGCCGGAGGCTGTGGTTAATGTTTGTCGACTGGTAGGGACACTAGCTGATCTCATGGTGGACCATGCCGCCAGTCTTCTTCAGGCAGAAATGGGCAGATGGTGGAGCTTGATCTTCCATGTTCACGATGAGGTCAATCTCAATTGGGAAGATGTTGAGACCCTTTTCAGGGAAGAGTTCATCCCAGCGACCTTATGCACATTGCGTATAATTGAGATTCTCCACTTTCAGCTGGGCAGCATGACTGTGGCTCGGTATTCAGTGAGTTTCACCGACCTCTTGATCTACACCACTGACATGGTGCATGACCCTTTCATCAGGGCTCAGACCTTCGAGCAGGGACTTAGACGAGAGATTAGAGATTCTATGATTTCTATCAGCATTCTGTAATAGTTGGGGGGTGTTAGAGAGATCACTCTCAGTGGAGAGATTCCTTTCTGAGCAGTCAACAGCAGTGAGACCCACCACCAGACATCATGTAGAAAAGTCACCTGCAAATGGCAGTAGAAAGATAACACAGAGGTCCAAGAGGACCAGACCTATAGGTGGACGATAATAGGATACATGTTTTCTTGTGCCGGGATCTCAGGATAGAGAAGGATAAGCGAGGAGCAGGAACTGTTACTCATGTGGTGGGCAGGGTCACATGGATCGCGACTGCATGAACAACCATATGGATGAACAACATATGGATAGAGGACCTCCTAGGTAGAGGCAAAGACTCTATATAGGGGGTCTGCAGATAGGAGGTGGACGCGGAAGAGGTGTTGGCCATGCAATAGGCGGTGGGCTGCGATATGAGGTTCTACCGCCACCACCACCAGGTCGTCCACCCCGACCACAAGGAGCGGGTGGACCGGGACGAGCTCATCTCCAGGTAGCTGAGGCCTATGACAATAATGCTCCAGATATTATTAGAGGTACAATCTGTATCTACTCTACCTTAGCTTTATTTCTTATAGACACAGGTTCCAGTCACTCTTATATTATCATGGCCCTTGTTAGGATCTTGGACATTCCGGTGGATCCGTTGGATCGACCCATACTTCTAGAGACTCTTATTAGAGAGGATTCGATGACTATTCACTACTGCCAGTAGTGTGAGATAACTCTAGGAGGCGAGAGCTTCGGTTGGCATCTTCTAGTAGTGGCGTAGAGGGCTTATGACATCATCTTGGGAATGGATTAGTTATCTATAGTACATGTTAAGATCAACAGTATTAGGCACAAAGTGTGGGGTGTTTGTGAGTATGGATCAGGTTTTCATTCACCGGTGAGAAAGGGAAACATTACAGCACAATATGGACTTACCATGAGGAGGGTGCAGCCGATCACACATCATTTGGTTAGCCTTACCCTTAGACTGGTTGATGTTCAGAGTTCGGGCTATCCTGTAGTGGATGACCAATACATGGATGTTTTCCCAGAAGATGTTTCGTATCCACCTCCTTGTAGATAGGTGTACTTTTATATCGACTTGTACCCCAGGACGTTACTGATATCTACACCAGCATGTCATATGGCTTCCTAGGAGCTTCAAGAGTTTTGAGTACAGCTGGAGGACTTGCAGAGGAATTGGTTCATTAGGACCAGTGTTTCTCCTTGGCCCGCCCCAATTTTTTTCCCCAAGAAGGAGGATGGGATTTTGAGACTCTGTATGGACTATATGAGATTTAACCTGGTGACCGTGAAGAACAAGTTCCCACTACTAAGGATTGATGACATTTTTGATCAGTTAAAGGGAGCACAGTGGTTTTCGAAGGTAGACCTCATATCTGGATATAAAAAGCTAAGGTTACGATATGTGGATGTGCATCAGATGACCTTCAGATGTTAGTATGGCCATTATGAGTTCTTGGTTATTCCATTCGGCATGATCAATTCCCCAGAAGTTTTCATGGGACTCATGAACACGATCTTCTAGCCATACCTCGATCGCTTTGTAGTAGTCTTCATCGATGAAATCCTGATAGACTCAACTATATAGGAGGAGCATGAATATCATCTATAGATGGTTCCTGACACACTTCGAGAGGAGCAGCTTTACTGTAAGATCTCGAAGTGCCAGTTATGGATCCAAGATGTTCACTTTCTGGGACACGTTATCTTGAAAGCTAGTGTTGTAGTGGATCCAGCGAATGTGGCATGACATCCTGACATATTCCATATTTATATGATTTTCCATCAATATACAAAATCCTTCAGTGTTGTAGAATGTGGCATGACATCCTGCCATATTCCATATTTATATGATTTTCCATCAATATACAGAATCCTTCAGTGTAGATATTGGAGGTGAGTATAGGTGAACCCATGGATAGGACATATATCCCCCTATGGGGATGTAGCTTTCTTAGAGACATTTCTAAAGGAGGCCAAAGAAGGTATTTTCATTTGGGATTATAAACCTAACGATGGAAATAATTATAAATATAATGAGTGGTATGACATCTATCTCAATTCCCCTTCCACAAAATTTTAAATTATCGGTATTACATACCAAAATTTCAGCTGCTATTTTTTAGTATATTTATCACATTACTCAGGTATATACATATTTATGAATATATTTATATATATATATTTATGTGCCTATGTGTGTGTATATACATATGTATATTAATAACTATATATATCTACATGATGGAATAGTTCCATGTTGACTCAGATCACAGACCCAGGGATCGACTGTGGTTTCACTTTACTTTTTTATTTCGTCATTTATAGTTATTTCTCAACTAGGTTGAGAACCTTCCTTGAGCATGCCTTATATAAAATTTTCATTCAACATATTACTAATAGTTATAAATTTTATTTTTATTAACCTGAGTAGTATCTCATTGTAGTGTACAAAAAAATATAAATCGCTATGTGTGGGATGGTGATGGTAGTTCCCATCTGAGTTTTAAACTCAATCCCAGCTCGGGATGTGATTTTACTGGGGTACCTATACAGATGTCCACTTAGTTGTAGGAACAATTAGGGTAGAGCCCAAGGGCTGATTTAGAAGGGTGGAATGGGTATATTTGTAGAGATTGAGTATGTGTAATTTCATAGTGTAGGAGAATAGGATTGTACTTTAATTTTAGTTCCCTTCATGTACGCAAGTATGTATGGTCGACCTAACGGATGACCAGTGTGATATGTATGAAATAGTTATTGGGGATTTTTTATCTTTTCATTTATTATTAAAAAAATATTCTATTTTAGTTTATTTACTTATTCTTCCACTTATTTATTTACAACATGAATTTTATCTATTCATTTCCACTGTGTTACTCTGATATGAAGGTATAGTCTCCCCACTATACCACCTTTAGACTATCACCCCTAGTCAGAAGTCTCTTGCATAAAGGTAGGAATGCATGATGCCTTGTGATGAACCATCTTGGGGAATTGAATTATTCAAATCTGGGTTGATACATTATAAATTGGTATCAGAACTATTTCATTTCCATTTATTTACTATTTTGGATATTGTATATAGATATATTTGTAATGTTTCAGAACTTGTGATAGATATCAGACTTGTGCATCAAGAACAATTGTTCTGGTAAGAAGTCATGATTTCTTGGGATATGGTACTATTGTTTTTAATATGTGATTTTAGAGTTTTATATATTTTTCACCTTGAGAGACGTACATGTTTTGTGTTTGTTATGAATTATTATTTATCTATGGATCCATGACCATTAGAAAGAGGCTATTGATGGATTTTTGCATCATGATCCTTTAGTAAGAGACCAATGATTTATTTTGACTCATTTATAGAAAAATAAAGAGGCATTCCATGTATCATATATTCATGTAGTATTCACGTGTATTAAGAAATATAGTGTATGATTTTACTAACAATAATGTCAAATAGTTTATAGTTTAAAAAATCCTCAATGATGTTTTCTCATACAGTTTTTTGGTCGATTTCTATTCAATTTCAATGACTTATATATATATATATATATCCTTATGATGAAAGTTCATGTGAATCCACATTGAGGAATTTGGTAGTGAGTTTACTGTCTTAGTCCCCATGTACAGGAGGATCAATGACCCATGTAGGTAAATAGGGAACATGATTCCAATGTGTTAAACCCCCAATAGGGGTATGTTACTTAGGTTTGGTTATTTAATGTGTTATAAAAAATCTATATAGTGTTTCACTTTATATCTTCAAATGAAATTATACTTACCCAAACTATGTGATTATGGTACAAATCCATGTAGTTCAGTATCGGGAGCTGGTACTTTTCTAGTAGACCCAATATGGGTATCTCCTTTAATTCTAGGTGTTTTAGTTGGGTTTATTTGTTCAATTATTATTTTCATCAAAATGATTATAGATAACTGGACTTCCGGGCAGTATTTCCATATATGGATTCTCAGTGAGTGTTAGTTCATCTTTCTTCTTCTTTTGGTATTATAAACACTTGGTATTAGATCATTTTTATGATGCTTAAAAGGGATTGGGCCCTTATAGCATGTGTAGACAATTCTGATCCTCGTAGTTCTTGGTTATCATTACCTCCCTCATGGAGGAATGATCAATATGTTGGGTGGTTAGTCCTAGAGACCCTTAGATATGAATCAAATAATGGTAGGTCAACATTCATTTTGATTAATGGAAACTAGTGAAGGAGGTTGGCTTAGGTTTATCAATTCCTTTTTAGGATGTCATATAGGTCATATTCCTGTTTGAGACTGAATTATTGTAGATGCCCAAGTTTTGTGATATAGGCATAGTGAAATGCTTCCAACTCTTAAGGAAAAACCTTAGGTGCTTAATATATCGAACTGGATTCTATAGGTATAACCTCATAGGTGTCATACCCTATTTATCAGTTTTCCAATATTGATAATGTTGTCAAGGAATGGGTAGAATAGGATGACTAGAATGACTCCATGGGAGAGGAAATCATTTAAATAAATACTAACATGGGTGGGGATCACTATTTTGAAGAGGATTTACAAGGGGGATTCCAAATTAATTATATTGACCTATCTTATAGCATGGATGGATTAGCCTTGTGATGGAGGACTCTTAGAAGTGTGATTTGGGTAATAAAGGTATATGTTGGTTTCATGTGGTTCCATTTATATTGTATTTTGGTATGTGGATGTGTATCAGATAAGGACCAATGGTTTTAGTAAATTTTGTAGTATTATATGGATTGTAGTTTTAGTGAAATTAGAATATCATTCTATGGCAGAGGAGTCATTGAATATAAATTGGATGTTAAGAGACAGTTGACCTGTGGTTGGACCTTGACGTGTGATGTCGGGAGGCATGATGTCAGGAGTAAATTAATGGAAATTTATTCTTATTATAATAAAATAATGGATTGAATATAGTTGTACCTACCTTTTAGTGAATTATTTAGGTACTTATAGTTAGATATGATAATTCCTTATCTCGACATTTTTCTTGAGTATGTTGATATAGTTTTTTTATACAACGATCTTTTTTATATCATTATTTGTAAAAAGAAGGAACCTGTAGAGGTTATGCTCAAGGATTAGTATAAGATAATCTTTATGGTGTCTGAGACACCAATGGATGTTTATATATGAATACCTTATGTGTTTCATAATTTAGGTTTTTCCATGTGAAATATTTATATAAAGGGGAGATAGTTGATGTCATGACTTTTTCCATTGATATGCGATCATGATCAAGAATTTAGTTGTACTTATTCATATGTCTGGGGATGGATGGGTCATGGGATTTCATGTTGAAATACTCTTCAACAATATGATGAGAAGGATAATCTTATAGTGGAGTGTGGGATATTATTCACTTATGGTTGACCGTTCAGTGAGAAGGGTTATAAGATTTTGAGATCAATCATTGGATGGTCATTAGCTCTTGAAAATAATTGGATAAATGAAATTGTGTATTGATGGGTTCCTTAGTGAATTATAGATACATGAATGAATACATAATCAAGAGGATTTTGATTTTGTGGGTTGGTATGGTATAGAAAATAATTATCCATAAACATTAGATTGGGAATATATAGGTGTTCGTGTGGTGGAATGACAATAAGAATAAAAGGGGATTGTTTTATGATGGATTTCAAAGTGATTCGCCTGTGGGATTTGGTGACCATGCTCAGAACAATCTCGAAAAAATCTGGGACAATGGATTTGGAAATCTCTTTTGTTGATGCTGAAATTATAAATATATGATTATTTGAGAATCAATCGACCATAGGTGGCTGAATTTTCATTATTTTTTATAGGGGTGTGTTATGGTAGTCAATTTTAATGGTATAAGTTCTGTTGTTTAAAATTTTCCTTTAAACATAGAACACTATGTTGGGTAGTGATATAGGTTTGTGTATGTAAGATATAACCACGTTTTATTTTCATATATTAAATGGGATTAGTTATGTTTCATCTTGTAGTTTCATTCAGTATTATGAGAGTTTTCTAATGTTTTAGAAGCTTCTGTATGACATATTCTAGGTAGCACTTTGAACGATGTTGGGAATTCAGAGATGAGATGCAGATGTCTATGTGCGAAAACATGACCTAGGTAATATAGGTGATGATTTTTTTCCTATGGATTCTCATGGAGGAGATTTTTTAATGGGGTAAGGTTGTGTGGTCCCTCATTTTTTGGACCAGTTGTTTTTATGAGATAATTTTAATTTTTCTCCATTGCTGGATGTGTCTTCTTATAAAATATAAATTATAATGATGTTATAAGAGTTTGAACATCTTGAAATTATTCTTTTAGATGTGGTTTAAGATTTTTTTGATATCACAGTGTTTGAGTGAACCCCATAGGAATAATGGGTGATCTGGGATCTTGAAAATAGTTGATGAAAATTTTACACATCATCTATTATTTACACGATGTGTATTGGAATCATTAATCTTTTCCTAGTGGTTTCAATATTTTAAATCTTAAGGTATTTCCATAAGGAATTCACAACATGTAATATGTTGGGTTGGAATTTTAAAAAATAAAGTAGTGGGATCCTCCCCTATTTGTCTCATTGGAAAATAGTAGGGCATGCACAGAGGCACTCAACCATACTCCTCTGCCTCTCCATAGGTTCTTCACCAATCTAGGACATCTTGGGTGTGTTTCAAAAGTATATATGGGTATGATATTACCCCTTCATCCTTATATGTTTTTTTACATGGATTGATCCTAATTATAATAAATTCTATTTATTGTATTTTATTGGTTTAATAATAGCATGGAGAAATCGACTAAGTCGGTTGGGGATTTTTATCTTCCTAGGATGAGGATGTCCTGAGAGGTCATCGTCAATTTTTTGTGTGTCATTGTGTCGGGTTATGTCACCAAAGTTACTTTATAAGGCTATAATAATTTAAATAAAATTGATATTTTTTGACATAGTATATGGGGGATTATTGCCATTATGGGAATTTTTTATGTGATTTGTGTTGTTGGAAAACATTTTGTTATGGTTCTAGTGTAATGGAATCGGCCAATGAAATTTTGGGATTTATGAAATTATAAATGAATTTTTTTATCTCGATAATATTTATCAATATATTATATTCTAATTATAATTAATTATTTGTTATGGTTATGGTTTTCAGACATGAACCTACATGATGTCAATGAGCTTAGATGGAGTTGTCGAGGTCTGTTCTTAAAATGAAATATTCTAAAATGTAGGTGGTATGTCATACCTTCTATTTTGGTATTTATATATTTTTATGGTAATATATGGATTCATGGGATCACCAATGAGTGTAATTCCACATATTTATATTAATTTTAATGATTTCATAATTAAATTAATTTGGTAGATAATACAAGATGAATTCCCAGGGTCACTAAAAACATCAGTGCACTAACTTTATCCCATGACCGGAGGCTATTACCATGACTAAGGACTACAACCCCTTTGGGATGACATTTTTATTCCTTTTTAGTATCCCAATTTGGATTCCTTTCTTACAAAATATCTTATATGACCCCAATATAGATGCCTCTATTTACAATGGACCTTGAGGATCACAAGTAGGATGTATCTCTACTGTAACCACTTAAGGGACCCTGTGGTTGCACGATGCTTGACTGGCCATGAGCTAGTATGTCATGTATGGGTTGATATTATAGCATGTGTGACAAAAAAGTTTTTACTAAAAATGTAATCTCGTAAGGCAATGGAAAAAGTTGTTGGTTTAGTCATTCAACCACCGTCACCGATTTGTTTATTCATTCACCTATTTACTATTGATGTAGCAATTACTACCAGAGTTTTTTCTAGTCTTTTTACTAACGAGCCTAATGTTATGAGACCCACTTTGGGGTACCCATACATAGTTCCTAGGAACTATATTTGGAGCTATTTTATTCACTTATTTTGGATTACTAGTCATACTTTCTTAGGTTTATCTACTAAGAATTTTATTTGATTTAAATATAATTGGACTACCCAAATTCACATCATTAGATCAATCTCATGTCCCAAACAATTGTGATACTCAGGAATTAAATCCCTATAATTATGATAATAGATCATGGAATTTCTGGTATTATAATATATTTTCATGGAGTACCTATGTTTGTGATACAATGGAATATCAACCCAAAATGATAACAGTTGTGGATGACTACACTCTATTATGTGACGTGGATGATTACACTCTCCCTAATCAATTAACAGATCATTTTCGTGGACAAGGATCTCTTCACAGTTGATTTGATAGATACATGTGGATGATTATGCTATCACAGCTGATGGGGATGATTACTCTATCCCTGATCAGATTCCTCTACGGGCGGGTACGACATCTCACAAATGAGCTCCACTAATACACAATCTATGGGTAAGACCCTTAGATATTATCTGAGTCTCAATTTCCTGAACACCTAGGGATCATAAATTTGGAATAATTTATATGGATACAATGTGACTATGTTCAAAATTATACCATATTTATTGTATTTTTTGTTTGTATAATGAATCCTTCATTATATATATTGGAGGCGAGTACGGGGGAACCAAAGGAAACAACATGTGTCCCTCTATGGGGATGCAGCTTTCCCAAATACATTTCCAGTACTAGAAGAATTAGGTGTTTTAAGTTGGGATTATGAACCATTATATTGACATTATGATACAAGTTTTGAGTGGTACACCATCTATCTCAATGCCCCTTCCACAGGATGCCCAAATGATTAATATTACAGACCCAAGGATCAAGTGTTGTTATTTATTATATCACAATACTCATGTATATATATATTTATGTATATTTATTTATATTAATGGTAATATATAAAGACACACATATAAATATATAGATAAATTATGAAAAATTTCCTAGTTTACCCTGATCACAGACCCATTGATCGACTGTGATTTCATATTATTTGTTTTATTTATTAATTACTAGTAGTGTCTTATCAAGGTCAACCACCATCTGTTAACTTCACTTATATGACATTATCTTTCACATTTTATATATATGTTATTATAATGACTTTATACATATGTGTTACCATATTTTACATAGACATCATATTATTAATTATGTAGGTGACAGTGTTGTTGGATCCCTATAGAGTTTTGTACTCACACCCTACTCGGGCAGCCATTGCACTGGGGTAACTAAGTTGATATTAACATGATTCTAGGTACATGTAGGTCTGATTCCTTAGACTAATCAAGCAATATAAATCAGTTATGTGTGTGCTTATCGAGTATATGGTATAGAACGTTGTAGCAGTAGAGCCTTGTATCTTTATTTCATTTTCTATACATACTTCTGTGTGTCTGGACCTCGAAATGGGTGGCCAGTGTTTTTTTTATGAAAGGGATATTTTGATTTTTATAAAATAATATTTATTATTATAGTATGTTATATTTCACTTTATTTATCATTTATTCACACTTTTTAATTACTTCATGGACGCCATCTAGTTATTTCTAGCGTGTCCGACAAATATAAGGGAATAGTCTTCCCAATGTACTATCTTTATACCCTCACCACTCATCGATAGACTTTGGTATATTGGGAGTAGGTCTTGATTCCTAATAGATAACTGAATTGAGGAACCAGGTTCGTGTCATCCTGATCAGTATGTTACAAAAATATCTTACAATATCTAACAATAATAATCACATAGAAATAATAAAAAATTATTAAATCAAGAGAAAGAACCTCATCCAATAAATTTCATATTTTAATCCAATTCATTACTTTTATTATATAATTATATACTACCCATCCATTAGAAATAATCATAGAGAGATCAAGGATCCCCTACTTTGATTTTTTTTGTATCACGCTACAAACAATTGAGGGAAAACGGTTTATTCCACAACATAAATATCCTAAGGGTGAGTTATTTATTCATCATAAAAAATGTATAGAATTAAGGAGAAATATGCAGGGATGAACCCCAACCTCAAATGTTACATGAAGTTTTTATGACAAAATGAAGACAGTTTTTATTGAATATACTGAGAATCCGGAGTATGAAGGATTTTGGTTTGGGGAAAATGAATCCAAGGATATCTAAAAAGGCTTTGGGATCATCTTGACTCAAATAAAATAATAGGACATAGATATGAGAAAATCATGTACTTTATGATACTATATAAATCTCCTTGATGAACCCTTAGGAGTAATGCATTCAAACATTCAAATTAATTCTCATTTAATTTATTTTCATTTAAATTATGTGCAATATTTGAAACCATACTTATTAAGAAAAATAAATATATCCTGTAATACAAAAAAAGTAAAAATATTTATTTAATCCTTTATTTCAAAATTTGATGTAAAAATGATCGTTCACGTCATTCTCAAAAATTAGGGTATTTTTAAAAAATTTAATTTTTCAATTTGTTACATAGCTCACATGATCAAACCATCCTACTACACTACGAACCCACATACCACACAATGAACCAGCCTAATTCAGAAAGAAATAATCGACTACATTAAGGAATAATCCAATCTAATGATGTAATCAATAAACCTCATGATTTAATCAATCGACTTCCTGGAGGAATGAATAAAATGATCACATAAAGGAACCAAAAAATTTCATGAAGGAACCAACCAAAAATACGAATGAACCAACTAAACAAATGAATGAATAAACTCACTGCACCATCGAACCAACCAACAACATGATTAAACCATACCACCACATGAAGTAACTGAATAATATCATGAAATAAATATCCATCCGTAATAAGCGACAATTGATTTCATAGACATTCATGTAACTATGTGTGAATACATAGATATTTAAAAATTATAGAAGGCCTAAAAATAATTTAGGAAAATTCATGGCCTTAGGGAATAAAAATTTAAAAGTTGAAAAACTCTGACACATTACATAAGATACCGATAAAATAATTCTAATCATAATAAATCAATTGAAAATCCAGGATGAAATGAGAATGGCGTCTGGACAACAACCACATGGGATACCTCTCAAGGATCTCCCTATAACAAGTATACAACCACACATTGAAGGAAGAAAACACTATTCCCTAATATATCATCATTGAAGTGTTACATTAAAACACATATAATGTATATTGTTAAACACATAATCTAAAAAGAAAGAATGAAATAAAGAAAACCGAACAACTAGAGTGATCAACCATTAAGAAACTCAAGGTATGGAAAATGTTTACATGACTCCTTCTACTAAGTACTCTCCTTTAAACCAACATACCATTAAAGAAAACAAACCATGTGGATAACTATAAAAAATAGTAAATTCTTCTAGAATTCCAAGATCACATCATGCCACTGCACAAACATCATGTCTTCCTCCCTATAAAAATCTCTCAAATCAATGATATGGGTATCAGTGTAATGAAAATGAAGAAGATGGGACACATGGAAGACATTTTGAAAACATTCAAGTCATGATGGGAGTTCTAACAAATAATACACCTTTCTAGTCTGCTTAAATACCTTCAAATTATCAAATGAACCTAGGTGAAATATTACTCACTCAGCCAAAACTCCACTTACCCTAATAAGGGGAAACCATAAAGAACACATGGTATTTGATCTTAAACTACATGGTTCTCCATTTAAGAGACACAACGACCTTATGGGAGTCCTTATTCACATTCATCCACTCTGAAACCACTTATATCTTCTGTGGTGTTCTCTATAACCTATCAATACCAAAGAATATTGACTACCCAACCTCAGTCTGGCATAATGAAAAAATGCATTTCCACCTATTCAACACCATTAATAGATCCATGCTGATGGATGACTGAAAATTATTGCTAAAGGAAAAATCAAAAAATCGAAAGGGAGTTACCCATGATTAGATAATTTCTATGATGTAATCATGAAACATATCCACTTATGTTTGCATGGTCTACACTGTCTACCTGTCTATCTGGGATGGAATGTAGTTCTAAGGAATAACTGAGAGACAAATCTATGCTTTAATCTTCTCTATAATATAAATTTAAAATTTGAATCTTTGTCATATATAATTGGCTTTTTTACCCCATAGTGTATCATAACCTAATACACACACTACTATTCTATATAATTCATAGCACTTGACTCACTAATTGTAATAAAAAGGGATGAATTCTTCACTCAGTCCATGGTCACCCAATCGACATCAAAACCTCCCTAATCTATAGAAAACCTAGTGTAAAAAGATTTTGAGATGTCCTCTAACATCATCATTGGTATATCCAATGAATTTTAAAGTCATCAAATAACAAGATTCTTGGAAATTACCTACTGACAACTAGAAAATGTTCCATGAACTCTCCCACTGACTGCTTTATTCCAAGTCACAAAAGATACCTCCACAAACCACGATATATCTTGGATACACCTAGATACACAACTAAGTGTGATTTATAAACCTTATGGAGGACTCCCTCATGAAACAAAAGAAAAACAGAGTTCCCCTATAAAAAACATCTAATTCTATACGTCCTTGAACAACCACTTTTCCACATCACATTACTTACATGGTCTCACATCAATTCCACCTTTGATTCTCCCAACAAAGTATACTCCCCTAACTATAGAAAATATTATTCATATTTCTTTTGATATAAATATCCTCAACCATTGACTCCCTAAAACTTTAGATTCATTATTTCAGTGTCTTCTATCACTTTCCAAACATCTTCATAAATGTGAACAAAAACACCCCATGACATAATGAATATCCCAACAATGACTAAATTACCCATTCCTATAGTGTAGGACATCTCAAAATCATAATATCTAAGAAACTATATAAACTTCCACTGATATATGATCAAATATAATTGGAAAAAAACATACAAAGGAATATTCTGGTTAATTAATACCATAAATAAATCATAGATGAGGTTATATTTCCATTTTTATTAATGGAAAAATATTTCGTCAAACTCTGGGTCATGAGTGGTATATTTAAAATCATGTGTATGAAACATCCCAGAACAATAAGAGATCACCATCCTTTACTACAACATGATTCATTCAATTACTAGATGAGAATCATAGAAAAAACCACAAAAAACACCACATACTTTAGAAATTTAAGAATAGGGGAACTGGTTTATATATACTTTAGTTAGAAAAAATATACCTTATATTTATTATTTCGTATAAAGACAGGTCGTTACCTTATATAAAATACAAAAATTTGTAAAATTTTCTAAAATTCAGGCAAGAATATTCAATAATAACTTGGAATTCCAAGGAAGAAATGAACCACTACCAAGTTCATTAGTACTCTATAAAAATATTTTTCTTAATCATTGATTAATCTATGGAAACACACTACTAAGTCACAACATGTCCATGGAAAGGCACATATCCTAACCATAACATTCACTAGGATAGAATTATAAATATATGATGATGTTAAAGAACCTATAAAAAATCTATGAGATTCTAAGCATGATCCTCCTCTAACAATTCATTAATAAGGATTCCATTATTGATGAACATGAATATAAACTACTCTGGAAACTCATGGAATAAAAATTTAATGAGCCCCATGAACATAACTAGTGAATTCATGATATCAAAAAACATAACCAAAAACTAAAAGTGTTCATATAAATGGTTAAGGAAAATATTATGGATATCCTCTTCTATCAGCCTCATTTTTTGATATCCAAACTATAAATTCATCTTTAAAAAGAATCTAGAACCCTTGAGTTGGTTGAACCTATCAACTGTACTCAAAAGGGGGGTAATGGTTTTTGATTGTCCCTTGATTCAACTTCCCATAGCCCATGGACATCCTTAGACTACCATCCTAATTCTTGGGAAACAACACTATGGAACCCCAAATAGATTCACCGGACCAGATAAATATATTATACTACAAATCATTGACCAACAGTATCAACTGATGTAGTTCTATGAGTTTCATATTATTAAGATACATCGAAATCGAAGGTTGGTATTAGATATAAGTCTATTCTAAACTCAATGTCACTTTTTAGTTGTATTGTCTCAACCTTTTCTTGGAATACATCATGAAGCTTGTCCTTAAATTCGAGATCCTACAAAAATTGGGTCTCCACTAATATCTCTATCAACTAAGATAAAATAGGTTCTTCACCTCTGCTTCCAATATAAAATCTCCACTCACCAATGAAAACATATTGACATCCCTACACATAATAAAACATGACCCTACACAAAATTATTAAATAAAGTCCCAAAAAAGGTACAACCAATATATACCAAGGATGACATTATATGACTATATCTGTAATAAGAATAAGTTCCCCACCAAATTATTTTCCCCATTATCGGTATGCATCCTTGGTGTACATAAAAAAATAAATCATGGCCTACAACTAGCATATAAAACACTAGGAGAACTATAATACTCTCTATCTCTAGTCCAAATGTGTAGAAAAAATAGCTAAAATGAAGGGATGTGAAGCTTCCTAGTCAAACAATGTAAAAATTAAGGTAGAAAGTAAACTAATTATACCACGAAGAAACTAGGTTCCCTATAGTATTTTTACCTCCATTCCATGAACCTATCCACATCTAATGCCTCTTCATCTCTACTAACAACATCTACATCCATGCTCTGATTTGGGTCCTTGAGGATGAGGAACACACTGCGGTTAACCAACAGCAGCATCAAATCTACTTGAATACCAAACAAATTCCGGGGTTATTTGTTACTAATATCGATCGATATGGTCATAACCTCCCAAACCAAATAACCCATCTTGAGAATTTGGGCATTAAACATGATTATCAACATAACCTTCACAGAAATATAATAAAAATAGATATCCCACATTAGATTCTCATGAACTTATGTCACTAGAGAAACATGATGTAATCTACTATGATTTTTACCCTTATTATCAGAAGCATGACTGACTAAACAGATGTGATCCACTACCTAAATATATTCACCTTAAGAATCTCTACTAACCTCCCCATTAAGGTACTCGTCCACAAATTTCCATTCACTCAGTCACCTTTTCCTTCTTCAGAACAACATGAGATGTAGGACACATAAATGGGATGACATCATAGAATATCCTATAGTTGAATTCCTATTGACTCCTCTTTTGGAAGGAGATCATAAGAAAAAAGGCATTCCTTAAACATAATCATAAAATCACACATGATTTGGGTCCCTTTATAAATGGATAAAATATTTATTACTTCTGATTTCTTCAACATAGGCGATAATAATTCCAGATAGAACTCCTTCTAAAAATCAACGGAAGAAAAATTTTCCTCCTACTTGCTATGATACAGTTTCTACCACTAGTTAACCAATCCCCTAACCTGATTGAATTCCAATGGAACCATGTACTTAGATGGAGTCTAAATATGACTAAATATAATCTCCAGTTCCCCCAGTTAATTCTCATTATATAGATCTGAGATTCCCCCTCATACATTTCTAATCCCCAATTATGGAAGGAATTAAATTCCATCAACCATATTTTATCCTCCTTTTCTGGATCAATGATTAAATTATAAACTAGATTAGTCTAAAAAACATATAAATCCTAAAATACATGTGAACGATGACTAGGATCCATATCTTTTAAAAAAAGAAGGAATCCCAAACATGGTAGTGTGGAATTTATTTGGATTAATTATTTAAATACATTTTATTTCCCCAAACAACAGGTTAAATAAAAAACACAAGAAAACATGATTTATGCACCTCACATTGTTCTATACCCCAAAAATTATTATCATCTATCCTAGTTTTTTGGAAGATTAATTTCATTACAAAGAATCATATGGGGCCATAAACACCTGTAACATAACTTGTATCATTTTTTTTATCGCTCACTAATTCAAATTAATTTTGTTTCACTAATATTTCCAGAAAATACTCACTAGTTATCGAATTTAATCATCATCATATTTTTTATCTGGAATACTTTGACCCAAAATTTTGATTACCCCCCCCACATTTAATGGGTACCCCTTCTGGGTAAGGAGTGAAGAGACAGAGTGATCCCCCCATGTCTTGTCTCCAGTAGGACCTAGGTAGGTAACTAGAATCAATGTAATAAAATATTAAAATGGGCATTATTACACTTTAAAATAGAAAGGACCGAGATAAGTGATGAACAACTCTCTAAAAACTCCAGCACCTAACATAAACAAAACCAAAATCACCCCACATGTGTCTGTTATGAAATAAAAAAATCCTCGAAAGGGAGACCTACAATAACAACTCTAAAAATTATATATCCTTTATGGTAAAAAATACCAGCTCGATCCTCAAAACCATTCCTTGAAAAAAAATAGTTTATATAAATAGGATGATAATAACATGTATACTCAATAGGATCATACCCACGGTCTCTTATTTAAATGTTAAAAGAGGATATTGAAGAACCAGTGAAAAATTAGTATATTAAATAAGAAACATTTAAGGTAAACTATACATACCATCCGTACTGTGGAACTCATAAAATAACACAAGTAATTATTAAAAAAATAACAAGATATCATCAATAAGGGTTCCCTGCATCCACATCCCTAATTGTGTTGTAGCTCTCACTCTTGATCTTCAAACATCTTACGCTCTCAACCCTTCAATGCCATCTCATCACCATTTATCCAATTATCTATAATTTGGTTCAGTTATAACCCAACCAACCCTATCTTAATGCATGAAAAAATAACTATTTATAGAATTAATGTCACAAAAAAATTACTCATTCAATTATTGTATGATCATGGGTATCACCATACATATATCTAAAATATCGAAACCTAGTAAGTATGGAATCATGAATGTGAATGAAATCAAGGTTTTTTCTTCATTATACAATGCATGACCACCACTACATATCATATCCTTTCATCGTCAAGTGTCACCGCTATTTGTTCCTTCATCAAGGGATATGATCATCCACCTACTATTTTATTGACTAATACATCCATTATTGAAACAGATGGAAAGAGGGGTAATTATCTATTCATTCCTCTCTATTTAGATGTTGGGTAAAAGACCCCTACTATATCTGGGTGTTGACACATAGTACTCATCAACGGTGGGGTGTGTAAATGTAACATTAAATTAAAATTATATATATCTATGTGTGAGTGTACAAAGATAGAATACATTACGTACCTAGAGTTTGTTATATATCATATTTTTTCAAAACAAAATAAAAAATGAATGATTGTGTAGCCTAAATATCCCAAGTTTAAGGTTTTTATTCATCATACAACACTTAAATAAAATGTAAGAGAAGGATAGTGGGATAAAGACTATCATTATATGTTAGATAGTGTTTTTAGAAATAGAGGTGGAAGGAGGCTATTAAACACACCTACCGTCATGATCAGGAAGGAATTTGGTCAAGGTAGAAGACTCCAAAGCACAATAATAATGAATTGTGATCATATAGACTAATAAAAAATGAAGACTTGAATGGATGAAAATATTTTATTTTATACTCGTGGATATAGATCCTCATTTCTCCCCAAGGAGTAAGGCGGGGAACATTCATTTCCAATTTTCATTTAATTTAGTAGAATTCAAATAATAAAAAATGACCCAATTAAAATTGTGGGATTTAATTATATTAAATAAATTATTAAATCACTACAAAATGTATTTTGAAAACATTTACCTATTCCATTTATTCAATATTTTATTTAATAACATTTCTCATGACATTCTGGATAATCGTTGTATTTTAAAAAACTAGAAATTTTGAAAAGAATTGGACCACCCACATGACAAAACCATGATACCACATGAACAACCAAACTAATACATGATGAACCAACCTATATTACTAAGGGAATAATATAATGCATTTCACAGTGAACTGATTGCATGAAGGAAGAATTTTATCACCTAAAGGAACAAACAAATCGTAAAAAGGAACCAACTTCCAACCTTAAGGAACCAATTGAACGCATGTATAAACCAACCAACAATGTAAAGTGTGACGTCCCGGACCCGGTTGCCCCTCAACTCGAGCCCCGAGACCGGTTGGCCACATGACCCCTGGCTCGTCTCCCCATAGGCTAGGGGCTGCCGACGACCAACGAGGGTGTAATGGTATGTGAGTGGGGAGATTGTACCCCCATGTCAGAGTACACATCGGTATAGCAGCAAGTGATTAAATAGCGGAAGCACAACCAAAGGATAAACATGAGAAAAAGGGAAACATATAAACCAAACAACAGAAATAAGAAAAAACCCTGATAAATATAAAAAATCCACATAGGTAGTATCTGATTCAAAATGGATTCATGGCATGCTGATATAATGGAAATATATGGCATACATGATTTACAATAATACAAAAAGAGAACAAAAGTAGTCCACAAGCATCTCTGGCCAAGCACGGTGCTCTGTTCTGGAACTCTAGCTAGACCATATATATATCAAAAACCTATAACAGGGCCTTTTCCCCAACTAGTACCTATAGAAGTAAAGTCTACATGGGTGCCAAGGAGGCCACCTGGGTAGGGTGTATAACAAGTCTCAGTAGGCCACCACCAACGGTGTCTACGTGTAATCCAAATAGGTGTTCACAAGTAATAGTGAGTAATAGACTACAAGTAAGTAAAAAAAAGTAAATAACTAACCCTACTGCTTAGGTTCCAGAAGGACACCTGGTGGGTCTACCGGCTTCAACTCATGGGTGGTAATCTGAACAATCACTAGAGGTGTGAGTACATAGATATAGTATATCATTGGAACGAGGTAAACATGCCTCTCGTCCATAATCACTGTAGCTGGAATGGGGAAGAATGCCTCCCACCCATAATAGTTTTATAGGAAAGAGGAATAAATGTCCCTCGTTCTATTACACAGAGGTTCATCTGACATGAGGTAAGAATGCCTCCCGCCCACACACGGAGATTCATCTGGCACGGGGTAAGAATTCCTCCCCACCACACATGGAGATCCATCTGGAACTGGGTAACAATGCCTCCCGCCCACACATGGAGATTAATCTGGCATGAGGTAAGAATTCCTCCCGCCCACACACGGGTTATCACAAGCATCTCAACATAATATGGCATCACCATTCAAATCACACTATATAAGGAAATCAATCTTATATCATATCACATTAACAAAGCATGACATTTCCTAATCACATTATAAGGAAAACATACATCTCAAGGCAACATGCATTTCAATCCATTCAAGGGGTTCATTCTATCTCATCATATCCAACCTCTAACCAAGTCATCTCATTTTCCTGACATGGAAAATCCCATTCAAGACATAGCATTAAGGTCCAAAGGTGAGAAAGGGCCAAATCTCAAGGCATATCACCTATGGTTGACAAATCCCGGTCCACACCTCATCTAAACACCCTAATAAGGTTAGATTCATCAATATCATACCACAAGGGTCATTTAGATATGAAGAATTCATTACAATTAAGGGGATTGGAAAAAGACAAACAACGTCACAACGATAATAACTCAAAGAGCAGAAAACCCAAAATGGAAACCACGTAACCACCTACCATAGATTTGTAGGCATAGGCTCACTTGATATTAACCTCAGATTCACAGTAGGATGTAAGAGATATGAGTTCTAGTCCAATTCCTTGAAAATAGTGCATATGAGCCTACGTTAAAATAACAAAATGGATACCAATATTCAAAGAGGAATGAAGGGTGTGTGAGGTGAGGCTTACTGAGGGTGATCCAACGGCTTCGACCAATCGAGAATCGGACACAGGGGGAAGGAGAAACCAACAAAAGAGGGGGAGAAATATTTTGGAGCTCAAGGTGGGCTCCCCTATGTTCAGTCTGCATGAAGGAGGAAGAAAGAAGGATTTTAGGCCTTCAAAACAAAGTAAGGGAAAAATGGTAAATTCACCCAGAGCAGGGTCGCACTGTTTAGGCGCATAGTTTACCCAAACCGTGTGCAAACCGTGCACACCTAAATGCCTCTCCAACAAAGACTGCAGGGTCGTGAAGCTTGGTCCACATGGTCGTGCGCCCTCATAGGTGCCCCTGTCTATAGCGGCAATGTTTATCCCAAACTGTGCGCAGGCCATGCACTACTACCTGTAATCCCATTTAAAAAACTCCCGGGCTCCAAAACATCCCCAGACACTCCCCAGACCTTCCATAGGATGTTAAAAACATTAAACAATCTCAAAGGAAGGATTTTAAAGATAAACTAACTATATGTTCCTTTTCCAAAGAGTCAGGTCGTTACAACCTCCCCTCCTTAAAGAAACATGTCCTTGAGTTGTCCTTCTAAGGGTACTGAGGTGTCACCAACGAAAAGCTCTGGACATTGATAATGTATGTTAGACTCTCAATCCTATGTCTTGTCCTCTAATTTGTCATATTTCCATAGAACCCCTACAAGAGGAACATACCTACCACAAAGTGTCTTCATGTTCCTGTCAACAATTCATATCGGATACTCCTCGAAGGAAGCATCCATATATAGTTCAACCTCATCAGGCTGAAAAACAAGAGTTGAATCTGAAAAGTATCGGCATAACTGAGATACATGAAAAAAATCATGAATGGCCTAATAACTTTGGGGAAGTGAAAGTTGGTAAGCTACTGGTCCGATCTGCTTCATCAAATCAAAGGTTCATATGAACCTGAGTGAAAGATTACCATGCTTCCGTATATGTATTTTCCCCAACCTGGGTGAGACCTTCAAGAAGACCGGGTTCCCAACCTAATACTCAAGAGGTCGCTGGTGCTTGTTAGCATAGGAATGCTGTCTAGACTGAGCTATCAACATACACTTCCTAATAAGCTGTATCTGCTCTGTAGTCTCCTTCACATGACGTGGTCCTAGAATAGCTTCCTCCCCTAATTTAAGCCAACACAAAGGAGAGAAACAAGGCCTACCATATTAGGATTCATAATGAGAAATCTCAATGGTAGCCTGGAAGCTATTGTTATAACCAAACTCGACTAGAGGAATTTGTTTCTCCCATGAACCTCCAAAATCAAGAACACATGCACATAACATATCCTCTAGTACATGTATGGTCTGCTCAGTTTGTCCGTCTGTATGCGGGTGATAGGCCATGCTCAAAAGTACATGCATACGCAAGGCCTTCTGTAAACCCTTCTAGAACCGAGATATAAAATGAGGATCTCTTTTCGAGGCAACAAAATGATGTGCTCCCTGAAGGCGCACTATTTCACTGAAAATCGTCTTCCCAAGTCATCAACCGTGAAGGTCTCTAGCATAATAATGAAATGTGCGACCTTCATCAGACGGTCGAGAATAACCCATACTACATCATTGCCATGAGGTGACCTGGGTAAACTAGTCACAAAGTGTATAGAAACATCATCCCATTTCCACTTTGGAATGGACAATGGCTGCAAAAGTCCCGATAGACGCTGATGTTCCACCTTCACCTGCTGACAGGTGGAACAACGCATGATAAAACCGGCTATCTCCTGCTTCATGTTAATCCATCAGTACTGTCGTCGCATGTCTCAAAACATTTTTTGGATGCCTGTGTGAATTGGCCATGCTGAGGCATGGAAATCCATCATCATCTCCTATCTGATGTATGCTGGGACCCATACATGCCCACTGAACAATAATGTATCACCCTCATCCATGGTCCATCCAAGAGAGGCATCATCAGCGACACTTTCTCATATAACAAGGCCTTCCAGATCTGATAACTGTCTTCCCCTTACCTATTCCAAAAGAGTCGATGTAACCGATAATGCTGAGAGAATAGTTTGACCCTGACCCTCCTGAACCTCAATGTGCATATTCGAAAATAGGACCATCATCTTCCACTCTTCATTAGATTCCCAAACCACTTGTGATTGAGTTTTCCAACTCAGCGCATCGGCTACAGAATTTCCTTTCCCAGGAGTGTAGGCCAGTTCGAAATAAATGGATTTCAGGTACTAGACCCACCTGCATTGCCTGAGATATATATCCCACTGAGTGAAGATATATTTGAGGCTTTTGTGGTAAGTGAATACCACAAAATTATCTCCCAACAAATTGTGTCTCCAACAGCGTATGGTAGGTACAAACCGCTGCGAGATTGAGGTCGTGCGTTAGATAATTCTGTTCATGAGGCTTTAAATGATGAGAACCATATGCAATGACTCGCTCGTCCTGCATCAAGACAGCTCCAATCCCAACACCTGTTGTGTCAAAAAAGAACGTATAATATATTCCTGGATCCGGAAAGATCAGTATTAGTGCTGATGTTAGTATGCCCTACAGTTCTTGGAAAGCTACTTCACAAGGTTCTGACCAAACGAATATCACCCCCTTTTTTGTCAAAGCTGTAAGAGGTGCTTCTAGGCATGAAAAGTCCAGAATGAACCGCCTATAATATTCAGTAATACCCAAGAAGCTCCTGATATCAAATAAGTTCTTGTGATGCTCTTATAAAATTACAGCACTCACCTTCTCAGGGTCAAATGAAACTCTAGACTCAAAAATAATGTGACCTAGGAAGTGAACAATATTTATCCACAATTGGAAATTAATAAGATTAGCATAAATATGATGCTCTCTTAGTGTATTCAGCACGATCTCAATATGGTATTCATGGTCATGTCTCAAGCGTGAGTAGACTAAGATATCATCCACAAATACAACCACAAAAAAAAATCAAGGTCAGGGTGAAAAATCAGATTCATAAGAGCCATAAACACTACAGCTGAATTAGTAAGCCCAAACGACATGAATAGGTACTCATAGAGGCCATACATTCTCCTAAATTCTATGAGAGGTATGTCTGATGTCCTAACACGCACTTGGTGATAGCCCGAAATCAACTCTATATTTGAAAACACCTTCACTTCTCGGAGCTGATCGAAGAGGTCGTTAATTCAAGGCAAGGGATACCTATTCTTATAAGTAAGCTGATTTAACTTATGATAATCCACGCAAAGACTAAGGGTACCATCTGCTTTCTTGGAAAAGAGAACTAGTGATCCCCAAGGAGAAGTACTGGGACATATAAATGCTTTTGCTTCCAAGTCCTCCAGCTAACTCTTGATCTCCAGAAGTTCCTTTGGTGCCATCCACTGAGGAGGAATTTTCACTGGTGTTGGTCATGGTATAAGATCAATAGTAAGCTCCACCTCTCACACTGGAGGTACACTAGAAAATCATCAGGAAAGACATCACTGAAATGCTCCTCCATAGGAGGATAAATAGAGGGTTTGAACCATTTGTAATAGAGATAAAGACTGGCATCCTGTGTCGTGACACCACCTAAACACTGGTGTTCCGGCCCCGCTCGTGTCGCACTAAGATTTCATTCTCCCTTATGAATATACGTGTCGCCCTTTGGTGACAGAAATTCCACCCTCCGATGATAGAAGTCAATCTTGGATCTATAGGGAACTAACCAGTTCATCCCAATTATTATGTCAAAACCTCTCATATCCAGAACATACATGTTCCTCAAAAAAAGGTAACCACCGAGCTTGAGGGGAAAAATCTGAAAATGAAAAATGCCTTATGAATGGATACCTAATGGGGTATCTAACATGATCATTCCATGATATGACTCAATGTCGAGGCCCAAACATCAAATAACTGCCTCCGATATAAAATATTGAGAAGGGCATGTGTCAAACAAAACAAATACTAATGTAGAGGCAACTAGAATCATACCTCATACTGTAGATGATCCAGAATACTGCTCATGTGGCATAGAATCGACTAAATACAACTGGCTGGTACAATGGCCTAGAGTCGTAACATGGATACCCTGGAAGACCCACCCTACTGTCACTGAGAGTCATTCACCTGGTTACCTCTGCCTCAACTATCGCCACGACCTGATCAGCCGACGGTATTCCAGCCGCTTGACTGACGTGATCCTGCCGATCAAGAACCAGATCGTGGAGTAGGTACAGATCCATGCTAACTAGGCCCTGGGGGAGAATTCATGCAGAAATGGTGGAGATGACCCAACCTACCACAACATCTGCACTCCACTGTATTTTGCGTACATTTCATCCTCATATGTCAGGGCACCCCACATTGGTGACAGATAGGAGTACCACCTGAGACAAGGTTCTGACCACCACTAACACCACGAGAGTCCTCAAAATTCCACTTCTTCCCAAAAGCAGATCCACAAGAACCCTTAGGTGTTGAACCGCCCTAGTTCAAACTGTCTGATTCTCTCAAATTCTGAACTATGATCAAATCCCGATTGACAGTCTCTAAAATGGTCGTCAACCTGAACACGTTAACCTACCATCAGATGGCGTAACACAGCCCATACTCAAAACGCCTTACGGCCATGAGATCTTCAGAAGCTATTGTAGGAGAAAAACGTTGTAACTCAGCCAAATGGGACGAATACTCCATAACTGTCATGGTCCCTTATTGCAGATTCATAATATCCCTAGCTCTGTCAGCCCTCAAAATTTGTGGAGTGAAATAATTGTAGAAGACGGTCTGGAAATTAGTCTCGATCATATATCTATGCTGTCCCGAGTGGGTGATGGCATCCCACCACCTCCAGGCCGAACCACGTAGCATATAAGCTGAGATCGTGACCCTCCACTCTGGAGGCGTCTCAAGGTGCTCGAAGATGGTAAGAATAGAATCCATCTAGGAATCTGTAGAAAGTGGTCCTCCATCTCCCGTAAATGTAGGAGGATGTTGTGACTGAAACTCATGGGTCAATTATCCAATACTTGGGGCAGGTCACACTCCACATTGCAAACTCTAAAAAATTTACAAGAAGCTCTCACGGAACTGGGCATCAGTTCCCATCTCAGGAATAACAAGAGGATCCTCGAGTGGCTCGAAAAAAAGATCAAATGGCCAGTCAGGGCCCACCACCTCAGAAATGTTATCGTCATCGCCTTCAGCAAGCACAACTCGAGGAATTCTCGGAGGCATAGTGCTACAATGCCAAACGAACGTCTCAAAATAAGAAACCAACAAATTAAAGGTTGAATTCTAGATGCTTGTAAATGTACCAAGCCTTCCTACCACTATGATCACCTATACATACCCATACGAATTTTTAGTAAAACCTGCAACTGTTCAAATTTAACTTAATCCTGTGACATGGAATTTCCCTGCCCATAAGGGCCCATATTCCTCATGAACTGAACGATGACACGCACATGGATGTCATTTCTCATTTACATGTGATAATCAAGTATATGAATTTCCTTTAAAGAAAATGATTGGTTTCGTTGGAATATCATATTCCAATCTATAAGGGCCCATATACCTTATGAACCAAAGAGTAACACCCACCAAAACCACATCACACCTCAATTCACAACCTGGAAGAAGGGTTAACACAGTTGCACACATATTAATCAGGAATGGAAATAAACAACAAGAAATTCTCGCTAAAAATTTAAACGTGGCATGATAAGATTCATGGCCTAATCATATTGTGCCTATCGTGATGAATGTTCTAATTCATAACCCTCATTTCATCTGGTCGAACCGTGAATCCAAATTCAAACATTAAAAATATCAATAACATCACAATACATGTGAAGCACCCAACATTGAAATGGTATCAACAGTAAATAACAGAATCAATAACAACATAATATAGGAAACATGGCCCATACCCCGTACATGGGTTTGCGGCACCCAAGCATGACTCATGGATAACTGCCTAAGTCTTCCCAGTCTCCAAGTCTATCATCACCAAATAGTAAAGCATGAAATAATGAAACCTCTAATAACACTTTGTGACGTCCTGGACCCGGCTGCCCCTCATCCTGAGCCCTGAGCCCGGTTGGCCACATGACCCCTGGCTCGTGTCTCCATAGGCCAGGGGCTTCCGACTAGCAGCGGGGGTTTAATCGTAAGTCAGTGGGGAGATTGTAACCCAATGTAAGAGTACATAGCGGTATAGCAGCAAGAGAATAAATAGATGAATCACAACCAAAGAATAAACATGAAAAAAAGTGAAACATAAAAACCAAACAATATAAATAAGGAAAAACCCTGATAAATATACAAAAGCCACATAGGCAGTGTTTGATAAAAAATGGTTGCATGGCATGCTGATAAAATGGAAATAGATGTCACACATGCTATAAATTAATAAAAAAAAAGATAACAAAAGTTTTCCCTGATCATCTTTAGCCAAGCTCGGTCCTCTTCTCTAGAAATCCAGCTAGACCATATAAGTATCAACAACCTGTAGCAGTGCATTTTCCCCTACTAGTACCTGCCATAGTAAAGTCTACACGGGTGCCAAGGAGGCCGCATGGGTAGGGTGTGAGACAGGTCTCAGTAGGCCACCACCAACGTTGTCTTCGTGTAATCCAAATATATGTTTACAAGTAACAGTGAGTAACAGACTACAAGTAAGTAAAACAAATTAAATAACCAACCCTCCCGCTTAGGTTCAGGAAGGACACCTCGTGGGACTACCTGCTCCAGCTCGTGGCTGGTAATCTGAACAATCACTAGAGGTGTGGGTACATAGATATAGGTTATCACTAGCATGAGGTTGACATGCCTCTTGTCCATATGCATTGTAGCTGGCATGGGGAAGAATGTCACCCACCCATAATGGTTATATAGGACTAAGGTATAAATGCCTCTCATTCTATTACAATGTCGTTCATCTGGAATGGGGTAAGAACGCCTCCCACCCACACAGATATTTATCTGGAATGGGGTAAGAATGCCTCCTGCCCACACACAAAGATTCATCTGGCACAGTATAAGAATGCCTCCCGCCCACAAAAGGAGCTTCATCTGGCATGGGGTAAGAATGCCTCCTGCCCACACACAGGTTATCACAAGCATTTCAACACATAATGGAATAACCATTCACATCACACTATATAAGGAAATCCATCTATTGTCATATCACATTAACAAAGCATGTCATTTCCCATTCACATTATAATGAAAACATACATCTCAAGGCAACATACATTTCAATTCATTCAATATGTTCTGGCTATTTCATCTTAGACAACTTCTATCCAATTCATCTCATTTACCTAACATGGAAATTATCATTCAAGACATTTAATTAAGGTCCAAACGTGAGAAAGGGCCAAATCTCAAGGAATATCACCTATGGTTGACCAATCCCGGTCCACACCTCATCTAAACACCCTAAAAAGGATAGATTTATCAATCTCATACCACATGGGTCATTTAGATATCAAGTAGTCATTACAATTAAGGGTTTTGGCGAAATACTAACCATGACACGATGATAATAACTCAAAGAGTCAAAAACCCAAAATGGAAACAATGTGACCACGTACCTTAGAGTTGTAGGCGTAGGCTCACTTGATATCGACCTCAGATTCATAGTAGGTTGGAAGAGATATGAGTTCCAGTCCAATGCCCTAAAAATAGGGCATATGATCCTGTGGTAAAATAACAAATCAGATACCAAGATTCACCGAGTAATGAAGGGTGCGTGAGGTAAGCCTTACCGAGGGTGATCCAACGCCTTCAACGGATCGAGAATCGGACACCGGGGGAAGGAGTAACCATGAAAAGAGATGGAGAGAGATTTTGGAGCTCAAAGAGGGATCCCTATTGTTCTGTCCATGGGAAGGAGGAAAAAATAAGGCTTTTAGGCATTTAAAACAATGTAAGAGAAAAGTGGTAAATTCACCCAGAACAGGGTCACATGATTTACCCAAACCGTGTGCAAACCTTGCGCACCTCACTGCCTCCAAGACAAAGGCTATAGGGCCGTGCGGCTTGGTCAACATGGTCGTGCGCCCCCACAGGTGTTCCTCTCTACAGCCACCTGGTTTATCCCAAACCGTGCGCAGACCGTGCGAAGGCCGTGCACCACTGGCTATAATCCCATTTCTCAAACTCACGGGCTCCGAACCAACCACAGACACTCCCCGGACGTTCCTTAGGTTATTACACACATTAAACAATCTTAAAGGAATGTTTTTAATGAAAATCTAATGATCCGTACCGTTTCCAAAGTGTCGGTTCATTACGAAAGTGTCCAAATGACCATGTAAAGTGATAAATTGATTACCCAAATGAACCAACTAACTACATGAATGGGTAAGTGGCCATACATTACAGAAATTAATCATGTGCGTGAATATAGAAATTTAAAAAGGAAAAAATCCCATTAACACCCTCCTGAAACATACAAACATTAGGAGATCCCAATGTAATTTTCTTTTAAATCTCATGACATTTTACTCAAATCCCAAGAAACATGGACATTTCCTCATCCAGGTTCTAGCTTGTAACCAGGATAGATTCCATTCTAACTATCGACTAGTCCAACTTCATTTATACCATACACAAAAATTTAAAACAAAAAAAAATATTATATAATAAATCATTGTAATTTCTTAGTATTTTTCACTTATTCAGTAACTAGACTATAGTGCAACATGCGAAAAAGCACGCCGCCCCGTATAGTAGAGGCTTCTAATTATATATGATGTTTATGTTGATAATAATGGCAGAATATAACCTATTGTACTAATATTAATAAAACTCCATGGAAGTAACATAATAAGTCCCCATAATATAAATAGGTTAAAAGAAGCATCATATATAGAAACATAACAACAAATAATGACATAAAATTTTGTAGAAAGTATTTTTTTAGGTAAAGGCCACAAAAATTATATATACAACTATAATATATTCCACAGAAGAATATATACAATCTTGGAAAAATTAAACAAAACTAAAAATAACCAAAACATGGTCTCAAGCCATAACATTATTCCATATATTTAATTTCATCAAGATATTAAACTCAAAATACAATCATCATGACTGTATACTACTTTTGATATCAATACTAAGGTATTCTCAAGTACAGGATTGTTAGTTCCACCCATACATGGTGTGATTATAACTCATTTGGACACCAAAAATGGTGTCACTAACATATCTAATATATATAGTTCATTATAAATGTAATGTTGTAAGAAATAATGTATGAAAATTATATATTTCATCATGGAATGTACATTATGAAATACTTGGGAAACCATACCATCATCAAGCAATGAAAATTTGTTATAATTCTACCATATTCGAAACAGACCTTAGAGATGGATGATATATCAAATCATATATCATGTTTAAGGTGAATGATTCATCACCATCATACATCACCTTGTCAATCCATTTATCACTGATTCACATCTCGGTCTAGTGAATGATCAATCATTAATGCATCAATAATGGAGAACAAGGTATCACCTTATGAATGTGGTATCATAAACTCAAATAGTGGAGATAAACCATCCTATAAATCAGTGGATGAGCTACCAACACATCATATTTCAATTATTATGATACATCAATATCACTTAACAATACATGGATGAGGAACAACAATATTATCCTCTTCAGATAGACAATGTACCATTTCCAAATATTTCTAATTGGATGAGGTACCACCAATGAAACTCTCCGTGGGATAAACCACAAATATCAAGGTGGATGATGAATCATAGACCTATCACCAAGATTAATATCACTACACTTTTCAACTAGGGTTGATGATATACCATTAATGCATATGGTGAATAAGGTATCACTGATTCTACATAGATGTAATACCACTAGTAAATCTCAAGGTAGATGACTTAAAACTATGTGAATGGTATATCACTATACAAATATCCACAGGATAAAATGGCATTAATATATAGTATAATGTAGGAATAAAAAAACATTATAAGGTGAATGTTTTAGGACTTCCACCCATTATGTGATTGATGCATAACTACCATAATTAGAACATAATAGATGATAATCTACAACCAAACTATTAATAAAAGTGTATAATATATCATCATAGAACATACCATAATAATTATATGGACATAGAGGAGGATATATCACTTTAGGAATTTTCTTGGATAAAACCATATTAATTCACAGGGTTTCTCTTTGATGTGATGTTTTATTCTGATAATAAGTTAATTATTATGGCCCTTTCCATACAACATGATTTTTATCCTCTTATGATGGGGTTTTTATGATAGATTTCCTTCTCTAAAAATTTTTACTAATGGGAATTAGTAAAAAAACCCATTGTTGAAAATGGTTTTTTAAATATGATTACTAGATAGTTTATTGCTAAAAAAGTAATAATTTTTTATTGGTAATTAATACCATCAAAAATAATTTAAAAAAACTAATATTGATTGATGTTGAATCAGAAAAAATTACATAAATATAAAAAAATTATAAATAATTACAAAATTTAGAAAATTAGAAAAAATAAAATAGTTAATATAAAAACCTATTCAGGGAATACTTTTACCATTTCACAGATAAATTTTCTATAAAATCGACTTAAACAAAAATCACAAAAACAAAAATTAGAATCAGCTGGTGTCTATGGGATGAAGATCCCCCAAAGAGTTAGAGAGGATATCCTTGAAAACATCACATGCAAGGCATTGTATGTACTCCAATAGAGTCTCATATCTCTAACACTACTTTGTACTCTCCCCCTACTTCCTTTTTATGTTCATTATGATATCATATTGAGATTAAAACTTCTCTTCATATTGTGTTGTGAACAATAGAGACTCTCCATGATCTCCCATCGTGTTAACCGATGACATCATAAAATTATCATAATAACTAGTAGGTTTCAATCATGAACCAATAATAGTCACCCTTCCCTTTTCAACACATTTTATAATCTTATTTATCCAAGCCCACTTACCAAAACCTAACTCATATGTGGAATTTTCTTTAGTCTCATCAAAAATACCTTGTGAATGGGATGTGACAATCTTATAAGTTTCCTTCGAATATAATTAGAAGTTAAAATAATAAGAAAATGAACTTCTGTAAAATATTAATAAACTATATAACATAATTTTGCATTGTTTATCACCTAAAAGTTGTCATGTTCTGAGATCGATGTACCTCTACATGTAATAATTGAACTCCATAATATAGTGTTTTTTAGTAGTATGTATAATATAAAAAATATTTTACATTATATATAAATATATATATTAGTAAATAATATTAAATTTCATATTTGATTGATGTATATCAAATATAAGACTCTTGAAAATATGGGTGAACTCCTTCCAACCCCCGTTTATTTGATCAGACGATAAAATCATCTTAAATGGTTCTCTTAACTAGTAGGAGAAAAATCAGTCCCATACCTAGGATGAGATATGTTTAGGTCAATGAGAGAAGAAAGACTGGTCAAAATAGTAACAAAATCTCTATCCTTCACTCTCATTCTTATGTTGTGTAAAAATTGAAAAACAATCATATATACAAATCTCCCACATCTCCCATATAGGATATCTCATACTATCAAGGATTTTAGAACATAAATACTCCAAGAAAATTGAATATAAAGTATTACTAAATAGATTAATTATAAATAAAATATATTATTTATTATTATAAAACAAATTGGTCAAATATATGATGTCAAAAATTGATGGGAACTAAATCCCATAACACCCGTGGTGCATAAAAATAATTTTTTTGAGTCACACAAGACATACCAATATATAAATATGAAATACTATAAAATTAAAAAATTAATCACTATATTATTAAAAAAAATAAATAAAATGAATATAAATAACTTAAATAATTGATTAGACCTTGAAATAATTTTTCCAAATCAATAGATGGACATATTTTAGGAATAGGTTTGGATTTTAAATATAACAATGACGCACGTCCACATAATATGTGGTTCTTTCACTATGTCATATGGGTCAGAATAATGGTCATCGAGATCATCACCAAGAAGCTCGACACCTACAGGGGAACTGAATAGATCATTGGTGCCAACTTTAGCCATCTGAGAAAAATAATCATACCTATAAATAATTTTTACCACATATATCAAATATTAAAAACTAATTAAAACTATAATATAATACATTATTCATCATCTTAATCCTAACATTAATCAATGATAATGTCTTAATCTTCCTCTTCAGCAACATTAACTTCTATTCAACATATTGTTTTATAATCCAATATTACTTAATAAGTATTATCAATATCATCCACACATAACTGGGGGTTTCATCATCTTTATTTATAACACATTGAGTAAGATAGGTTTTTGGTGTTGTTTCCTTAAAAAATTCAATATCTTACACTTCCAAATAACTATAAAAATTTTAAAAAAATTGAATATCAAAACTTTTCTTTCTTTTTACACTCCACCAGTCATTTAAATATAAAAAAATAGTACATTAATATTCATAATAAACATAAATTTCGTTTTTCTAATATAAAAGGAATATTTGTGTCTAGAATACATTTATATATAATGTCAACAACTCCATGTCATTGATTAACTCACAAACCTCCATCATAATTCCAATAAAATTTAATTATTGTTAAATAATTTGGGCCCAAATAACATAACACATTTATTTTCTCTAGAATGTCATAAAATTAAAAATCACTTTTTTTGGGATGAGATCTATTCAAGAAAACACAAATACTCACTGATTTCTTTGATTCATCATATTTGTGAGTATGAAATTGAAATCCATTAACTGATAAACAATATAATAGTTTATAAATATTAGTGTAATGTTCTTAGTAGACATAATCAAATATAAACTTTACCTTCATATTTTGTTTCTTACAAACTATAAAAATAGTAAATAATATATATCATTAACTAATTGATATAAGTTTATATCATAAAAAACATAACTAACCATTATATTTAACTAATACAAGAAATTATTTTTAAACATTTTTCACGATAATCAGTGGTAATTGGTATAAATTTAATATTCATATATTCATTATATAGTTTTAAAATTTAATTGTATTTATTAATTTATGGCTTCAATATTTTGTAAAAAAAATAAAAATTATTACTTTTCATATAAATAATTTTATTTCATCCCAATTGATCAGAACATATATTCGAGATTTTTGCAGTTCTTCATCGTAAATTTATCATTAATGATATCCACCAAAACTATCTTTATGTGATTAAAAACTAAAAATAGATATTATGTGACATTATTAGAATTTTCCTCATTATGACCCATGCAATTATGTTTTAATGGATATTCAGAATGAAAATAATAATAGCATAAATTCTAAATTTCCTCAACCTAGTTGGTTTTTCTAATTGACACTTAAAATATTGATTTTTTATATTAACTATTAATTTTTTATACAACCTTCAAAGTTTAAAATACATTAGAATTGTATCATCCCTCTATATTAGTCATCATATAATAATGAAATATTAAATGTTCCATGGAACCCAATAGGGTTGGAAGAAATATTTTATCCCATTTTTTGAAAATTTATATAATTTTTTTTCATCATACTAAAAGCATAATAATTTGAATTTTACACATAAATATCTTAAAATAAATATCACATTTCTATCAATGTGTCTCAAACTGATGAACTAAACCAGTCTCTAAGACCATTAGAAATTAGTGATTATATTTTGACTTGATGGTCATTAGTTTAAATTATGATAACATTTACATTTATCATGTATTGAGAAAATATATATGAATAAAAATTTGGTGACATAAAATATCTAATCCATTTATATAATAATAAATTATTATCTTTTAAAAGAGTTCACACTTATTTAGGTTTGTAAAAATTGAGTGATATTTTATTTTCAAATAATTCATGTTTAGGTCACCTAAAAATTTGGGCAATATTTAAACATGATTTTATATAATATTAGGTATTACCAGGTGTGTCCAAAAAGATATGAAATATCTAATAAAATTTTACTGTGAATATTCCTTATAGATAATATCTAACAAATAAACAAATATAATCAATTTGGAAAGTCCCAAAAATAATTTAATATATCCAATTATATCCTCTCCTAAAACCACATATTTTTTCTTCGTTTATAGTTAGTAAAAAATTTATAAATAGATTATATATAATACCAAAATACCTAAGAAAACTATTTATAATCATCTCTTTCAAATCTTCATTTTTTTAAAAATTATTCATTTGAAAATAGTTTTCATCAAAAGAAATATATAATGATGGTTAAAATAACTCTTCTATATTCCATTAACAAGTATAAATTCTTTATTTTTATCCATGTATAATAGAGAATGTTTTTAGATCATGTTTACATTATATATATAATATACCATATTCTAGAAGGTCATTAATTCTTCACCTTAAAGCATCATTCTGTGTAAAGTTATGATTTGCAACTATATAATTTTTAATCACACTATCATTACATAATATATTAACCCATAAATTTTGATTCAAATTTTGTATGTTATACTTTTCGTTTACTTGGTTTTGGAAATAATAAACACCTTCCTAAAACACTATTTCACTAACACAAATCATTTATTATGAATTTTTAGAAAACATTATTTTTTACTGAACATAGAAATTATTCAGATGACCGATTCATTTAATAATGATTTATTCAATATGTTTTATTATAATAAAGGAATGCCTGATATATTAGAACAACATATGTTATGACCAATGGCTAGACTTTTATCCAGTATATCCGACTAATTGAATTTATGGTCATTGGGATGACATTGGTTTCGATACATGAGACTTACATATGTTTTGTTTATCACATTGAAAATCAATAGGGAAGTATATTAGAGTATCCAATGTTTATAATCAGAGTGATTATAATTATATTTATTAGATAGAATATAAAAAAATATTTATAATGTTTCTAAACAAAACAATGTCATACAACAGAATTCTTTGTTTTCTAGTTCTGGATATTTATCATTATGATCATTTAATGTTGAATCTATTAGAGGTCATTGCAACCAACTCATAAATAAGATATTAGGGGAATAACCTATAAAAATAAGGCCTAGGATTATTTTTATTCACAACTCAAGTCATACAAAGATAGATCTACATGAACATCTCATTCCAAATAATTTTAATCTTTTAGAGAGATCATATTATAAGGCATCCTTATGATGATTGTAAATTTCACAGAACTATATTCTTTTTTTTACAACACTAACCAATAGTGGTACTGATCAAGGGATTCCCTGTATAGGAAGACAATGAATCTGATCGATTATATAACTCAATTTTTGGTATATGAAGATAGATATTAATCATCATATCAAGGGATTTCCTATAAATGAATGATAGAACTAAATAGGATCATTTTATTTAGAACTTCTGTGGATAGAAATATTGATGTACCAATCATTGTATCAAGGTATTTCATTGTAATAAATGAAAAAACTTTTATTATAGGTATTAAAACATTGGACAACATTAGTCATGATTTATGACTACCTTACCTCTTAATGTTAAAGAGTAATTTAATTAAGTAAAATCTTGTATATGATTTTTACTATTTCATTATTTTATTAATGTGTTGTTATTGATTTATTTTCTTCTATAAAAAATATTATAAAGTTATTTTTAAACATATTTTTCTAATAAACTGGTGTTTTAATGTGATTGTGAGACCATTAAATCTCTAATATAATCAGTTTGTTTCAAATTCTAATTTTGACACTATGATCATAAGACAATATCTATGTGAGATTATTCTATTATAAGAACAAATTTTGTGTCTTAGTTCATTTTTTCAAACTAAAATTCACCCCATCTTGTATCCATCGTAAACTATTATGATCCAAAAATTGGTTTCAATGATGTTTTTCTATTTATGTGCTAAGGTTTTACTTCTTTTATTAATTTCATGTTAATTTTTTTTTTTTAAATTTATTGTTTATAAATTTTAAAAACTAACATGTTTTTAGAAAATAGTTTTTATTAATTTTAATTTGAATGGTCTAACTATTTGATCTTTAAAAAATATGACTCTTAGTCGACCACCTATCTTTAATGGAAATTATTATGATTAATGGTGGTATAGATTGAAAACATTTATTATCGATACTTGTTTTGATAACATTGTTATTCTTACTAGAGATATATATGATTCTTGAGAAGGACGTTTCTATATTTACTCATAAGAAAAAAATAAGAATATAAACAGAATTATAGATTAAGAAATACTCTAATTTATTTCTTGACTATAAATATATATATCCAAATACTGTCATGCGATGTAGAATATAGGATATATAAAAATATAGAAGTTACTGAATTGGGAACATCGAAAGAAGTTGAGACCTGAAGTTATGTGATGAGAGTAGATTATGAAGCCTTTAATTTCTGACTAGGATAATCATTAGAAAAAATTCATTAAGGATTCATGAATGTAGAGAATAGTTTACATTCTCCGGGGGATAAAGGTCTAACATATGGAATCCTAGTTGAAAATATTTTATAAATCATGCCTCATGAATGGGAATCCTTTAGGATATCATTGTATGATTAAATAATGATTAAAATTCTTACTCTTCATGACCTTATTAGAACTATCATGCTATATAATGGAAAATTTAAAGGATATTCTAAAAATATGTAAAAGTATAATAAAGTATTTTCTTTTAAAAAAATATCTTTTATTCCTAATAAATCATATCCCTCTGATAAATTATTTAAATCATAAAGGATGAGGAATCTGATTATTGAATCTGATTCTAGTTCATCATCACCTTCTGAAAATGAGTGAGATAATATTTCTATAAACATGAATAATATTTTTTGTAGGGAAATAATCATTGTAGGTTAATAAATCATAAGGATAATAAGTAAAAGTAATAATATTTTGAAGTCATATTTTATGAATATAAAAATATAGGATGCATTAGAATAGATTTTCCTAAGTTTACAATGAAGGATAATGAAGAGATGAATTCTGGCACAAATGATTTTAAGTACTACAAGCATAAGAGGAAGAAAATTTTAAAATATTCTAAAACATGGTGGAAAAGTGGATGAGGGAGTTCATTTAAATATAATTTGGACAATATAATTTATGACTAAAAGAACATTGGGTTATATAAGGAAATACCAATTGTATTCATTCTTCATGTGGCTAAGGTAAAAACTATTTAATACCTTGAAAATATTACATTAATTACAAATTATGATGATATTAATGATGAGAAAAATTATATATCATCTATTAATTAATCTTCTTAAACTAAAGAGGATAAAACTCTACCTAGTTTTTGATAATTATCTAGGATTTCTAATCATTATGAATATGAAGATCAAAATTGTTTAAAAATATGATAATTCCCAAGAGAATCATGTGAAAAAAATTTTAGGATAAAAATTTAAACTAATGAATTGTCATATCACTCTGTCGTTCATGATAAATATAATTCTGAAAAAGAGAGTCTTTTGACATATCATGGGAATACTCTTCTTGAGAAAACGAATTTACAAGGTGATTTTATAATACATACTTCTAGTAATTTTACTATAAAGGATAAAAATAGTTTTTAACATAAAATCTAAAATATGTAGTTTTAAAAAATATAATTTAACATTTATGAAGATTTTTTTGATAATATTTATAAAAAATCGACACATCGTACTAATTTCTACAACATGGGTTTAACTGATAATAAACATGTTTTAGTAATAACTATTTTTTTTCCAAAAAGGGGTCCATTTTTTCACAAAATGTCAATGTGGTGTACATCGGAAGAATGAATGTTCCTAAAAAATATTTTCATCTTTGGTTTTTCAGGGAGAATTTTATTCAAAATAAATGTCATATTCTAAATGAATTAATATTAGAAAAATTCAGTTACCTAAAATATTTTTTCTGATCATACCAGACCCTAGAAGATTTAGGTCATTAAACACTAATTGTTTTCATAAAAATAAATAAATTACCACCAATTAGAATTTTTTGTACATGGATATTGGTTTTTCCACATGCATGAGTTGAAACAAATATTTCATTAATAATATCATAAATATGAATGGTGGTGAGGTACCATTAAAAGATAATGCACAAAGAAATATTATTGGTATAGTTAACATTTTTTTCCTGAAAAATATATTTTTTGAAATGTTTTATTTATTGTAGGACATAATTACAACCTTATAATAATAATCCAATTATGTGACACGGATTATCTTGTAAACATCTGGAATGATAATTGTATTTTTTATACTTCATGACATGATATTTTTCATTCATTCCATTGGCATGATATTTTTAAAACATTAAAAATAGAAGATTTTATGATCCAAGACACACCTTTTCTTGGTACAATGGAAGATAAATCATGGGTATTGAATAGAATCATAGGACACTAAGGCCATATAAAATTATCTATGTTTATTATGAATGTACTAGTTAAGGCTGATACTTCTACAGATTGTGATCCTTTTAAATATGGTAAGCAACAAAAGTATAGTATTAAATTTATTACGGAATTATCAACAATTTATTCTATATATTTAATGTACATAGAATTATTTGGTCTAAAAATACCAAAAGTATTAGTGGAAAATACTATGTATATGTTTTAGTTGATTATCTCACTAGTTAAACATGGGTATATTTTTGGTTAAGGGAATCAAAATCCCAGATTTTTTAATACATTATTTATTCATTATTAAAAATAATAAACTTCTCCTCAATAACTGTTCATATTTATCATGGTGGAGAATTATTAAATTCTGATTTTAATTTTTTTAGCGATAAATGTATTATACATAACTTATTGGAACCTAGAACTCCACAAAAAAGGTGATGTCCAATGGAGAAATGTATTTCTTCAATGGATTACTAAAACCATGTTGGTTGATACTTAGTTTCTAGGAATTTTTTAGATGAAGCAAAGAGTAATGCATGTTAAATTATAAATCATGTTTTAATTATATATTTTTTTACAAAAATTCTTAAAGAATTTTAGATATCAAGAAAACCAAAATATTCTTAATTAAATGTTTTTTCATTAAAATTATTCAATTCAATTACTAAATATAAAAAATATAAATTTTCTCTGAAGTCTGATAAAGGGATATTTTGGGTTATTTTACAAATAGTAATAATTATAGTGTTTTTAATAAAAATAGTAGTATTTTTTAGGATATATAAGTGTTTATTTTGATGAAATAGGTCCTTTTATTTTCAAACAACCACATCTTTTATATTCATATGTTATTTTGAAAATGAATCTTCAACCTATGTTAGAATGTTATTCTTATAAGAAAAAATAAAATGAATATGTCTCTAATGTTATTCCACAATATTATTTTCAACATATTTTTGAAGAATATATAATAGGATATCCAATAAATTAATTGATTCATAAGAAATGTCTTTTTGATAATATCGTAGCTGATGTAGATCAACAAGTTAAGACCAGATGTTCTTTGACAAATGAAATTTAACATCTACCTTTATTATTTTAATTCGATGCTAATAATTCCAATTTATGATTTATCTAATTAGGATTTTATAAATGAAATAAAATATGAACTCAATGAGTTTTAAAGGAACCATGTATAAACTTTAGTTGAACGACCTAAAGATAGTTATTTAATTGGAGTAGAATGGGTTTTTTTAATAAATGTGATGAAAATTGTATAATAGTTATAAGTAATTCTACAATTTTCACTAAGGGATATAATAGAAAAATAGACATAAACTATGATGAATCATATTCTCTGATAGATATACATGAATCCATTAATATACTTATAGATTAAAAGGCATTCTTAAATTTCAAACTATTTCATATTATTGTGAAGTGTTATTTCCATAATGGATTTGTTCTAAAATAATTAAATGTTGAAAACCAGCATGTTTTTGGGAATTAAAAATATTCTCAATAGGATTATAAACATTCAAAGGCACTATATGTAATTAAAAAATCCCCTGGAGATTGGTATTATAGGTTTATTGGATTTTTATTACAATTTTTTTAATGGGAGATTCGAATCCAACACTTTTTATAAAATAAGTTAATATAAATATTATAACTATAAAAATATATGTTGATGATATTATATTTGGATCAACTCAAAAAATCAAAAAATATTCATTTGTTAATTAATTGAATCCTGAGTTTGAAATGAGTTTGATGGGGGATTTTACTTACCTTCAAGGTTTTTAGATTTCACAAAAACCATAAATAAATTTTGTATCTCAACTTATGTATATAGAATATTTACTTATAAAATTTGGGTATGAAAATATTTAAAGTATTAGTATTCTTATCAAGACCTCAAAGAAATTAGACAATTTTGATTTTGTGACAACATTTGTGCAAAATACTTCTTGAGGTATGATTGAATGTTTAATTTACATAACATATAGTCATCCAAATTTAATGTTTTCAGGGTACTTATGTTCAGGATATAAGTATGATCCAAAATATTCTTATCTTAAAGATGTTTAATGAATTTTTCATTATCATAATGGGAACTATAGATTTAGTTTTTTTACAGTAATGGAAATGATTTTGGAAAAAAATTGTTTCTCGAGTGCTTAATTTTGTTGATATATACTACATCAGAAAATAACCTCTTGAATATGTCATTTATTAGAAGAATATTTAGTTTATTTTTCATGTAAGAAACAACATTTATTATCACATTCCACTACTAAAGTCAAATATATTGTAGTTTGAATTTTTTGTGCTCAATTATTGTTGATGCAACACACACTCACTAACTATGGAAAAAGTTTTAGTAACAATAAAATTTTCGGCAATAACGAATGTTTTGTTACATTAATTAAAACCCATAACGTCATTCACATTATATACACATAGTAGTAAGACCGCATTTTCATTGAGATCACACTAAAAATTGAGATATTATTTTACCATTCATTGGAATATAAGAACCACATGATGATATTTTTATAACCTATTTTTTTAGAATTTAATACATTGAATAAAATTTAGGATTGATTAATTTGAATTGATTATTTATATCTACTTCTTTTTTACCAATCTCTTTTCGTTAATGAAATCCATATCAAATGGGGAGTTCACTAATTTTTAGTTTTATAAATGGTTATGTTTTTCTAAAACCTATAGTTTTCATAAATTTATTTTTTCTAAAGTATTTTGTTACATAACACATTAACCATTATAATTATGTTTTTATTTTTGATGTTTAATTTTTTGAACCCCAGAAATTCAATAAAAACATTTAATATTCATTATTATTATAAAAAACACTTGAACCATAATATGAAATAATATTTTATTTCTAAGATAGAATTTTCTAAACTCAAAAATTATAATAAATATTTTGAAAAAACAATTAATAAATTTTATGGTAATCAGTTTTCTTTTCAAAATCCATGATGAATAGTTGAATGAAAATCATGAAACATTTATAATATTGATGGTAATATTCTATAAGTTTTTTAAAATATTCATTAATTTTATTTATAAATGTTGTTTTACATATTATTTTAGTTTTAGAAACATAATTTTGTAAAAAAATAAGTTTCCTAATCATACAAATGCTTACTCCAATAAAAGTTTTCAAATAAAATAATTTAAGTGGTCAAATTCATTCATAAAACATTCTTAGATTAAATTATGGATGATAGATCATATATGGATTTTAATATATGTTTATAAGTATATCTAAAATATGATCCATAATCTACTATTCCTATATAAGGGTGGTTCACCCTTTTTCAGACCTCGGATTTTAGATATTTCACACCAACTCTCATCAATCCTTTAAGTTTTTCTTCTGATCTTTTGTAATTTGACCGCTCTATGGAATCAAACTCAAGAAGATGGCCACTTATGAATACTTCTCATAGACAAAAGTTTTCTAATAAATAATCATCGAGAGTTCCTTGTATAAAAAATATAATTCAATTCATAATAAGATCATTACATTTTTAGGATGATAGAATATTTTCATTGAAAACCTAGATAAGGATCTTGACTTGCATTGCAATAAAAATGTAACTAATTTTATGATTTAGTAGAGTTTCTTTCAGAATATTATAAGGAAGAATCCTATTTTACTGTCTTTTAATAAAATTATAAGCTTCCATACCAATAAGTTACACAATTTTTGGGAGAAACATTTAATGAAATATTCCTCAATTTGTGTATTCATGGTTATCTTAGGTTGGGAAAGGGTGACAGAGATACTCTCAAGCTTTTAGATTTTTTTTAGATTATCTGATGAATATGTGGTGGATCAATCTTATGAATTTTTTTCATTTAGATTTTTTTAATTATTAATTCCTCAATGATGTATAAGATAATAATATTTCCTTATTTTATAAATAAAATTCATTTTAATATAATGAAATTTTTTGTAGAATAATAATTAGACTTACGTAATGAGGGAATGAATTTACCTGATTGGAGAAGAAATAATTTCGAGGATGAAATTGGTTTTTGATAACAATTTATTTATATTTTTTGATAATGTGTAAAGAATTATGTTTGATGCAAGACCTATTAAAGGGAATGATATTATTATAGAAAATTGGAAATTTAAATTTCCACCCCTGAAAGAACATAAGAATTGTAAAATAATAATAGATAATGAGTAACATAAACTCATGTATCATAAGTCTCAATAGATACCTACTGATCCTATGTTTTTCCATGATAATTATAAGACCAAATATTTTGAGATTATGATAAAAATGAGTTAAAATAAGCTAAAAAAATGAAACAAAAAGGATTGGTTTACAAAGAAACATATTGTTGGTAGTTTGATGAAGGATGTGGACAAGAATTTAGATAATAATGTTCTATCAATTTTTATGTTATTTTTTGTATAAACAATTTAAAAATCCAAAAAAGTCCCTCACACCAATAAAACTATTCCATATTCTGATCTGAATTTTGTAGAAACATCAGTTACACCTCGAGTATTTCCTTCACATACTGACAAGGGTAATGGTAAATATGTTTTTTGATGATTATGTGGTTTTGGTTGTAGAAATTTTTTAAAAGTTATTGAGAAAGGAAAACCATTGTTTAATAATAAATTAAGTAAAACTTTTATTAAGAATGTGAGGTAGTAAGAAAATGAACATGGGTAAGAAGAAGATGAATAATTAAATGAGTAAAACAGAAGCATAGGTAGATGAAGAGTAATTAGAAGTTGATGTAGAATAAAGAATTAGTGATAAAGATACAAACAGAAAGATGGTTATATCAGAGCCATCTTCATATTCTACTCTGTTAACATTCCAGTAATATAAGGATCCAGACCTATAAAACTTAGGGAACATAAAATCATTTTCTATATATGATTAATAATATTCTTCATAAGTCAAGGAAGAAGATCAACAATCTCAGGAAAAAATTACTAGAAATGGTTTAATATGAAAAGAATGTAGAAATTAGGAATGGTTAAGAGAAAGAAAACCCTAAATAAATACAGAATACTGATATCAGACCATGTCATCCACATGTTCCTCAAAAACTATATGATTCATCAGAATATGAAGCACCAATATCCCTAATAGTCTTCAATTATATTTTTCAAACATTGAAATGATGGATTGAATCAATACAATATCTTCTAAACATATACACATGATTTAAACTGATTCAAAATAACATAAATGAAAAAATAAGATTCATAGAAAGGTTTGATAGAATGGGTATTTTATAATGAAGATAACTTGAAATAATTCAAAGAAAATACCATGGAAAAATATATCATTCAATCATATAGTGTAGTGTCCAAACCAAGAAGTCAATGATCACAAGGGACATGAATATAGGTTTATATAAGTGATGAAACGTTCTCCGGAAATTGATGAATCCTTTGAAAAGTTATCAACATATGTCTTAGAGAGAGTCTAATTTATAGAAGACGTTCGAGATATTACTGATAAACATAATGAACATGTAAAAGTTATGAAAGAAAATGTTCAAAACATAGAGTTAGAAAATAGAATACGATTAACATGTAAAAATAAAATATTACTTACAAAGGAAGATAATAATAATATTTGTGAAGAAGTTGTACAGTTAAAAATTAAATTTTTTAAAAAAAGAATTTCTGAAGGTTAAGATTATGAAGCTAGAGTCATCAGTCACAGAATCTCAGAAAGATAATGATGATGATAAAAAGATTAAGATGATTGTTAAGAAGTTGATATCAAAGGAATTAACATTTTTATTGTAACTCTTAATGTAATATTTTGGAAACAATTTGTATGAATGTTGAATGAGAATGAAATTTTAACAATAAAATTTATTTCTGAATTTCCTCAAAAAAATTTAGACATATTTTCTTTCATTTATGTCTTTTTTAAATAAGTTAATTGACATATAATTGTAACATATATTATTTATTTTCTATATTTTTCAGGAAACTATATTTCATTCCCAATTATTTTGGAAAATCATAAAAGAGGTGAAAATTTTAGAAGATATATTTAAGGGGGAAGGGGGGGAGTTCTTGACATGCAGATAACTTGTTTTAGAAAATTTTATTAAGGGATATGTTTGTAAAGGGGAGAGTTTCTTTCTAATTATATTTACAAAGAGTATAATCCATGGTATTAAAACTTTATATCAGACTATGAATTAAGTCAAAATATTAAGGGAAGTTAAGATATAATGTATATCTTTGATGATTATAAAATTAAGAAGGTATTTATGTTTTTCAATGTCTTTATTTTTTTTAGTTTTTTTTCTTTTTGATTTCCAAAAATGTGGAAATTTATGCGTTGAATGTTTTGATTTTTTTCAATTAGTTTCTTTAGTTTTTGAAGACACAAACACCCCCTTAAATAATTATTTTACTAAATTTATATTTCCAATGTTTTTTAGTATGTTATTATAGAAAAGATTTTTTTATACCAAATGTATTAATTATTCTAATGTAAAATTAGAATAAAAATTATGTATTCATTATGATAGGTCAGACTAAAGGTGTATATGTTACATCGGATTAAGTTATGTTTTGGCCAGTGGCTATACTATTTTCCTTTCTATCCAACTGAAAAATTCTGGACCATTTGACATATATTGGTATTGGTACATCAGACTATTCTTTGTTTAATTTAGACGATTTAAAATTAATACTAAATTCCATAGATTGTCTGAAGATTATAATTAGTGTGATTATAATTAAACCTATCAGATAGAATAAAAAATAGAATAGTAATGGTCATAAACAAAACAACATTAGACAAAATGGTTAGGTGAAAAGTTCTAGATCCAGATTATTACGAGATATCATAGTGAAAGTTGTCCGAGTATGTTCCTACCAAACTAGAAATATGACCATTGGGTAATCTTCTATAAAGAGGAGTTTATTTTAAGAGATGAGAATATATTAATTCACCACAAAAGTCATATAAAGATATATATATTTGTTAATTTATCATTCCAAATCATTTTAATATTTTAGAGAGTAGAAGTTATAAGGAATCATTGTGAGGGTGGTAAATTCTGTAAAAATATTTGATATTGTATTAATTGTTTCAGATCATGGTACTGATTGAGGTATTTTAGGGATATGAAGACAGTGAATAAGATCCATCAAATTGAGGGATTCCATATATAGGAATAAATATTTTATCCTCATATTGATGGATTTCTTATAAAATAAGGACAAATTTGAATCTGATCATCATATCGAGGGCTTATGGGGATTATTTGATTGAGTTACCAATAATTATATTGAGGTCTTTCATAGTAATGAATGACAGACCATTTACAATAGGTATTAAAATTGTGGATATATTCAGTCTGGATTTTTGACTACTATAACTCATATGGATAACCAGTAAAATCTTTTATCAAAATCATGTAAGTCATTCTTATTATAATATGATTTTGTTAACTTTTTGTTACATGTTTATTTTCTCATATGGATAAATATTATAAAGTTGTTATTTTACTTACCTTTATAAAAAAATAGTTTATCAGTTTGATTATGTGGTGGATAACCCTCTGATTTAATCAGACACTTTTTTATTTTGATTTTATCACAATGATAATCAGGTGATATCAAAATCAAATATTTTTTAATAAAGAGGATATTTGTTTTGTCTGTGTTTACATTTTTAAGTTCAATTCAACCCACCCCTTCTTGTACCCATTGTAAACTTTTACAATCACATAATAAGATAGTGGAATCAAATTTATATTGATATTCTTCTTTGTATGTTCTAAAACTCAAATCACAAATTATATAAATATGTTTCCTTCATCAACATCTAAGGAGGTATGTTTTACTAATTTACGATCGCATTACAACAAGAATATTGATTTTCTTAGATACTAAATGGACCAATCCATTAGTAGAAAGACTCAACCGTATGTTATGAGGTTCTAAAACAAAATAAGGATACCCCTGATCAAATTGTATCCATAATTCTCCATCATAGTAATGATTTTAGATTTTACTAAAAAAATATTTTACTTATTTCATTTTTTCAATACATATTTGTTAAAATAAATAAATTGATTCTATAAATGGGATTGAATTGGAAATTACCGAAACTTTTAAATAGTAAATCCTTCCTTCCTTATTATGCCACTTTATAGCTCATTTTGATATATGTTGGAAATTAACTACCGATTCATAATCACCATAATATAAGATACATTCATTTGAACATTCATGCATATTATAATATTTAAGACCCATATTATGGACTAACATCATGCATTCATAGATACATATTGGTAATGTATTCTCATAAGGGAAAAATTATTTTACCAAAGAAAATATTTGATCAAAATATATATTTGAAATTCCAAAATCAGATTTAATAAAAATAAATATTGTAATAGTTTAAGGCATTATTCCCTTACATACCAAATATAAGGCATCCATAACAAATTAAAAAAAATGATAATTGAGATGGCTCTACTTTAGGATTTAGAATATCATACAATAGTTATATTCTTTATAAGAGACAATCTAAAAGCTACATATAATAAATTCTAAAATGACACATTTATAACCCAAAAAATATAATTTCTACTTAATTTCATATGATACATTGATACCAAAAAATATAATATTTAATAAAACCAAAACATAGTAGATGATGTGAAACATTATCAAAGATTTTTAATCTAATATAATCACATCTCTAACATTGAAATTTAATTATTTTATTAATTATAAATTCATAATTTGAAAATGAAAATGATATAAATGATTCAACACCCTCAATGTAGACATGAATTATACCAAGTACTTAGATTTTTATTAAGGTTAATCCAATCACTCATGCATAATAGAAATTACTGTCTACTTGATGAGTCCATAGTTATCAAAAAACATAAATAAGAATAATTAATACTAATTGTGACTAATTACTAAATTCTAAAATCAAATTTTATTTATGAATAATTATGACTTCTTATAATGAATTCTCACCAATTCTCACTAATTATAACAAATACTAATTAATTATTACTTATTATGACAAATATTTTTAATTAATGTCTTTTATTATAAATTATAAATAAAATTTATGATAAATATTATTATCTTTTAATAAAAATATTATTTTTTATATTTTTTTGTGATATTTGAAATTATTATAATTTCTATAAATATATAAAAATTAATAATAAGATTTAAAAATAATTACTTTCATTTACTCATTATTAATAAAATTGAATATTTATTGAATAATTATTTTAATTTATTTAATATATAGTAATATTTATTTTTTAATTAAAAAAGATAGAATAAATATTTTTATTTTATATATATTTTTTATAATTTTTTTAAAAATAAATAATTTTCTAATTTTTAAAAATTACTGCTAAAATTTACTATATATTGCTAATGTTTTATAATAATTACTAATATTTAATATTTTTTATTATTTATTCCACAAAATTTAATAACTATTACTATTATTTTTTAATATTACTAATTTGTATCTTTTTAATGAATTTTTGTAATAATTTGTTGTATTTTTAAAATTTTTACATGTTATTACAAAATTTTCACTAATTATTAATACTATGAATTTTTTTTCTAATTATTAAGTAATAATGATTATTTATTATTTATAATCATAATTTCTATAAATATTACTTATTTTTAGTAGGTTTTAGAATTTCGTATATTTTTAATATTTTGATACAATTTCTTGTAATTTTCTAATATTTAGAAATTATTACATATATTTACTAATTAATACTTCAATTTATTAATTATTACTGATATTGAATAATTATTTATTAATTGTATAAATGATTTAATGAGTATTTCTAATTTTTTAATTATAATTATATATTTAATATTTTTTATGAATATTGTATAATTTTTAAAAAAATTAATAATTTTTAAACTTTATTTTAAATTTTTTTAAATTATTACTGATATTTATTAAATTTAACTTATTTTTATAATTATTTATTAATTATAACTGGATTTTTAATAAATATTACTACTTTTTTATAAATATTAACATTTCATATATATTTATAATTTGTTACAAATTATCATAATTCAAAATTATTTACAAGTTATTAATAATAATTAATAATGAATTTTAATATTTACTAATTTTTGCAAATATCGACTAATAATTTTATTACTATTAAAAATTATCTATTGACTATTACAATTGTTTTTAAATTATTGCTAAATTTTTAGTAATTTTATGTAATTTTTATTAATTGTTTGTATTTTTACAAATATTTATAGGTTATTAAAATTGTTTACTAACTATTAATGTTATTTATTACTTTCTAATAATTATGAAACACTAATTAATTATGAATTAAAACTATGTTTTCAACAAATATTATTTACTTCTAATATTTATTTGAATTATATATATATATACAATTTTTTAACAAATTATATTAATTTAAAAACATTTACTACAAATATTCAATAACTATTTGTTAATTATCAAAAATAATTTAACAATTATTAATATGTATTTTAATAATTATTATATTTTTACCAAATAATATGATTTTTTTATAATTGGTAGTGTTTTCTATATTTTATTCCAATATAATAATTTTTTTATTAACTACTAATAAAATTTATTTATCTTTACTTAGTAATTCTAATTAATTATTAATTATAACTATTCCTTAATAAATACAACATAATTTTTATAGTTATTATTATTATGTATATATATTTACAATTTATCAAATATTATCTCAATTTACTAATATTTATTATTTATTTATAATATTTATAAATTTCTTGTCCCTTATAAAAAGATACATAATCGTTAATAATATTTTTTCGTTTATTATAAATTTTTTATTTGTAACTAATTTCAAATAATTTAATCATATATCTAAAATCTTTCAAACCGGATAAAATCCTACAATCCATTATGAAATAATATTATAAGGCTCAAACAAAACATATAGATAATGCTAGAAAATTATTAAAGAAATTAATACAAACATTTATTTTTTATGTAATCTTAAAAAAATGGAAACTATTATTCAAATTATATTTGAAACCATATTTTTGTTGCAATTCTCACTTGATATCTAAAGAAAAAAATATGAACACATAAATAGGGAAAATACCATAAATATAAAGTTTTAAAATTCAGAAAACAACCTCAAATCACGTGGAATCAACCCGTGGGTAGTCAGAATGTGTCATCGTTGAAGGAGGACACCCAAATATAAAATAATAACCCTTGAAGTACAATAAATACTCAATAAACCACAAAAATTGGATAAATATTTTGGCTTAAGGTTTGACCAAACCAAATGTTGTGAGAGGGAGTGTGAAATCATAAAAGTAATTAAGTATGAGAGAAGAGGATTCCATAACAAGGGGATTCTAACACCAATAAAAAACCGTGGTGCACAATAGAGGGATATGTTGGAGGGTTGCCAAATGAAGTGGTTTTGTGAGGGTGGGGGGAGGAGGGTTTTTAAGACTGATAAATGGAAAAAAGAAGGGTGGAGAAATGGTTTGACCTATTTTTTTAATTAAAGGTTTTTGTGACATGGATATAGTTATAGGATATCCATCTCTAAAAGTTTATTGATAGAATACTTTTTCGACATACTACATTATGCATCACTATAGCCTTCTTACCAGAACTAATTAAAATAAAATCCATATTTGTATCTATTACCCATTGAAAGAAATATTTTTCATGATGGATAACACCATATGTCGAAAATATGAAAATTTATTTTGTTATTTATGATGGAGTTTAGTTCATCACAAATAACCCATTATTATTGATACCTTTTCATGATGTTATCAGGATTTCTCGAAACACATTCTTCTATCTATCTCTCATAGGACAAGCCATACTATCCACTATTCATCTCTAATGTCACAATCCAGGTTGATGCATCAGTAGTGTGAATCATATAAAACTTCATATTGTTCTGTATCAGAACAAGGAAACTCATGAAAATTTCGAAATCAAGATAGGGTTAGGTTCATAACTCAAGGAACATACACTTATGTGATGATCTATTATATAATGATATAATTTCATAATTGGTAATTTTGCAAACACATTTGGTTTAGGGGTCCTATAACAGTATAGATACCCCATACTTATTCCTGAAGACGGTTGGACTCTAATTTTTCTTCTAAATTAAGATAACATTTTCTACATATTCAAGGTGTCACCCAACATAGATATCACAACATGATAGAATATCTCTTATCCACTAACCCTATGAAAGTATGAAAATCCCACTACAATACCACCTTGGCCCATTTGATTTATATTCCAACAAAGGTCACCACTTATAATTTCATTCCCTAGGAATCACATCACATAAAAATCAATAAGGCCATCAGTGACCACACATTAAAGTTCCATGAAGTTAAGAAAAATCATGATCAACATAGTCCTTACCCCCAACTCTGTAATTAAGGGTTATACACCCATGTTCACTATCCTCGACAAGGTTATATGCTAAATATTATCACTGATAAAAGAATGTGTTCCCAATATAATCCTCGCTAAGGATTTACCCTTAAACACATTACATAGTTCTAGAGGTCAACTCTGAAAATATTCTACCTATAAAAATTATAAAATCACAATTCATTAGAATATATCTAAATGAAAATGGACATTGTTGAATAATTTTACAATGTTCACCTCTCTTAGCCAACTCCTAGCACAATCAACCTCACATGGGCACATAATAATATAAAATAAAAATTAAATTTTCATATATTATAATGATCACATGATTGTAACTACACACATTTCAAAAGAAATATTACATGGACTTAAATACCTATAAGAATGTTTAGGTACCACTTACCACAAGAATATAGATAATATCTCATGTGATGCCATTCATTCATTCATTGTGCTCCATTTAAAGCCTACACCAATCAATTGTTTTTGCACAACCTATTTGATTTTCAATTATGATCATGGACATAACTAAGTCATCCACATTTACAATCACCAAACATGAATAGTTAAGTAATTCCCATGCAACATAATCACACTTTACCCATTAAATCCTGAAAATCACAGTTTTGGTCATATTTAGAGTGGAGACCAAAAAATTATAAACTAGTGAAATTGTATTACTTTACCATGTATTATCAAATTAGAAGGTATGTAAACAATTAATTTAAAAAGAAAAAATGAAAATACTGTGTTTAATAGCTGTGTCAACACCATAATAATGTAAACATTTTGTAAATGAATCGTCCATTAATACTAGCAGTATCATTGTTAAATTTATCGCATTCCACTAATGGTTCCTTCATTAATATATATAAAAAATATCTAGTCTGATACATAATTTTGAATGGATTTGATATGTTTCATGAAAATGATAAATAGAGTATCATTGTATCTTTATTTTTAAACATTTATCCTATGACAATTAATTTTAATGACTTTATATTATTAACGAAATATGTAATTTTTCTTACTTGAGACAAAAAAGAGGGGCGGTGAACTTGGGTGAAGTACAAATTAATATTTTTATTCTATTTATCTTGTTATATCATTAGATGAAACCTTGATCAACATGTGACTCTTGATAGAATAGTCACAAAAAACAAAGAAAAATTTACAATTAAGTATTGAAAATATGGAACATAAAAAATTTACTTGTTTCTCCACAATGGGATAACTCTATGGATAAAACCATGGCAATGTGTTGATGTTCCAAATTCAGAAAAAATTCATAGTTCTATGGATAAAATGTTTCATCCATAGTTACTCCATTATATGATCCATGCATTTTCACGATTTGTGGTTTTTTCACTTATCTCAAAAGGAACACCTCCCCCTCTTCAATATGCATACTTCCGTTAAGATTGATAGTCAGTTTATAAAATTAAGGGTTTTGTATTGTCAACATGGTAATAATGAACTAGTTTTGTATTCGGATCATGATATATGCATTTTACACTCTAATAACCTTCCCAATTACTTCATAAAACTAGATGAACCAAATATCTAATAAATTATGTATTATTTAGTGTCATCCTCAAACTGAAGTAACACATTCTCAAAATTGATGACAATTCCAAAGATATATTTATCTTATTATTTAATTTTTATTCCATTTTAAGATACTAAAAATTTAATCCTCCTAATCACTGTCTACTTATTTCAAATAAGTTTTTATTCTTCTTATTTTTTTAAATATATTTTATTTTTAACGAAAATATTATTTTTACAAATAGATCACATTACACCTACCCATGATTCCATTCTTAATTTCTCTATTCTTTAACTACATTTTGAAACATACTATATATAGAACCACATTATACATTGTTCCACATATTCATGATATAACTGTCTTCCAAAAAATATAATTAATTGCATGGTTCTTATTTATTCTACTCATTAGCACATAGAATAATTTTTCCTCATATATACAAAGAAATTAATTTATGTTATCCTCTATGTAAATGATAGTTGTTTCTTGATATTCATTATAGTTTTCATAAAATATTTACATATGATAAATTATCGCTTGATAAAATTATCTTCAAAAATAAATAGATCATTCCACCTTCCCTTGGTATCTCATTCTCTATTCCGATATCAGAATATAGTTGGTGAAAATTTTGATATCGATAGTTTTTATAGAAGAATTACCCCATTAAAAACCATAAATAAATAGATCATTCTACATTCCCTTGTTTTATCTTTCTTTGAAAAACCATGTTTTTTTCATATCCTATTTCATGAAGCATATCCAAAAAATCTATAAAACATTTCACCAATTAGAACATATCAATTCAAAGCATCCACAAAATATTTTCAACAAATACAACTTATAAAATAATCTTTACAATTGTCTCCCCCATTTGATTATGTTGATAGCTTCCTAAAAAATATATCTCATGATGGTATATGAATATTATTTTCTCTTATTTCTCCACATTTGTTAATATAATTCAATATTATATTTTCTCTTTTCTTTTGGGGTAGTATCATAATATTTGAATAATTTATTTTTCACATATTCACTCCCCCTTTTTCAACACACTTCATACTCCATTTTATTCAAAATAAATCTTCGATAATTTTGAGAATAATATATACTATTATCTCCCTTAATTCATACTTCAATAATAATAATATTGTTACAATAAATATTTTCATGATTCATTTAGAAATCAAGTAATAATACTTAATATTCTATCTCACATTCATATTCAATCTAAATTCATCCTTTAAAAATTAAATACTTGAAGTTCCCCACATATAAATGACTATTGGATAAATCTTATATGCTTATTGAGTCCAAACTCAGTGTAGGAAACAATATTTATTGTCATAATATTCTATGGCATCCATGTCACTCAAGATTATTTTGAAAACACAAGAAGGTTGGAATCATATAATATCTATCACAACCTTATATTAAATAAAATGATACCACATGATATTTATGATATTATTATCATTATAGTGAAACTTCCTTCCCATATATGGATAATAATCCTTTGACTGACAATAACTATCTCCCATTGAATGCATTTAACTCTTGAAACCGTATTTTGATATAATTTCATAGAAAGGGGGAGCATTTTTTTGGTAAATCTATTTTCCTCTTGTAGATTCTTTAGTATCATGAAAGCAATTAGTGGATTCCATAGTTGTTAAAAAAATGATAGATGAGCACGTGATACAAGAATTTTTATTATTCTCTTCTAAATATTTCATTATTCCCATATAGTTATCAGATACCACATGTGAAATGGTTATATGTAATTTTTGATCTTTGATGGTTGTTTTATACCACTGAAACTGTCAAATATGATTGACTACCGCATCAACATAAGATATGTCTCTTAAAAGGTTTTTCTACATAATTATATTTAATACACGTATTCTCGTTTCAACATATACAAACCCATTTTTATATATCCACTTTTATCCAATATAAATTTAAATATATATTAGAAATATTTAAATTCATGGGGATAGGGGTACATTGATAATCATGAAATTAAGAAGTGTGGTAGGTATTTATTGGCTAACCCATTCCACACATCCATTATAGATTTATGATTTTTTTCATAACATCACACACATATAATTACATTCTTATGTTTTATTTGGAATTCTTTACTACCTTTGTCTAAAAAAAATTCACACTAGAAAGAAAATAAAATTCCTTTTTTTTTCTTTTCCTATATTCCTATTAAATTCAAAATTATCTTTCGATATGGTTATAAAAGTTTTAGGCACATTCTCAATATTATTTTTATTTGTATAATCCATATACATTGTAAAACATTTTTAAAAAAATCATTGGAGTTTTTTCTTTTTATTTTCAAATTACACTTATTGTGATAATTAAGTCATGAACATGTTAGTTTTATGCCTAGATAGTTTACACCATCCCAAAAGATCTCGAGTGGTCTTGGGTTACCCTTTATGAAAAACTGCTTATGAAATATGAATTTTCGTCATTGTTATATTATAAAAATATCTTGTTATTTTTATCATGGATTGATTGATTGTTTCTTATCCATATTTTCCCCTTAACTATTGATTTTCATATAAAATTTAAAATGGTACATGATGTGACCTTCTCTCCTTTAGTAGAGGAATCATTTTTTTATATTTTGTTACATCCACAACAACATTCTTCATGGACATACATTTTTTTACCGTTGTATTTTGATTATTCATTAAGACATACTTACTACAATTTATGTTTATCTTCTTATACTATTGTGGTGTTATATACTTAGTAACATATGAGTTGTGTATGAATGGATCATTCTTCTACTCCTCAACATTTTTACCACTTCCACTGAAATAATCCTAGAATATCTAAATACATCCACATCTGTTGATGGTTAACACATTTCTTCATTTGATTGAGTATTTATTTTATAAAATATGATTTAAATTTTCTCCCCCTAAATTTAAGTGTTCTATATTTTTCAAACACTGACATATTATGCAAAAATTAGTTGGCCTTGTTTCTATGATTTCAATAGTACCAACAATATCCAATAAATCTTCTACTTTTTCATGTAGATAATATTTATCTATATTTGATACATTGATATTCTTGTACATTACTCGACTTCTTTTCTGAAATATTTTTGGCGTTTACCTTTTTATAAATTTTATCATACACATTTTTTATATATTATAATTTAGACTATGACCTAGTAGAAGAAACTAAATTTTAATAAATAGAGTTATCATGACAGAAAGTTGTTTTTCTTCATCATCTTATATGAGGTAGATCAGTATATGATCTCAAAATCACTTTGTTGTATTAATTAGAGTCCTCTTATATATATAAATATTTTCAGAAACATCTATAAAATCCACCTTTCACTTAGAATATTTTAATGACTCTTCTTCTGGGATTCCCATGATTCTTAACATTTACCCCAAGTCATTGCATTAATTATTTAAATATTTTTTTGGTTATTGAGTGTTTTCCAATTTCGTTAAATTTAGCCTTCTTCTTTTATATATAATCATCATGCACCTATATTTCATTCAGAATAATTTTATCTCTCTTTTTTTATCCTCTATTATTTATCCTCTAACTAAGAATTATTCATAGTAATACACGATTTTAAGACTTTTTTACATCTCTAGGTATCTATTCTTGAGTTTTTTGGGATAAAATGTTTCACGATTTATTCTTAATAAGATTTACCAAGAGCCTTTATATAGTATCATCAAATTCTATTAACATTTTTCCTAGAGAAAACATTTCACTTTTATATTCCTCTTAACTTCACTTCCTTAACAATTTGGGCATATATTTGTAGTTTTTTACATTCATAACAATTATATAGCATATATTCATAACTAAGGCCCCCAAAAATTTTCTATTTAGATACATCATCTTAAAAAGGATCTTCAATGATTAAATTTTTAGAAAATTCCTCCACAAGAAACTCAACATTATTATTATTTTCTTCTAAAGTTCCATTAAAATTTTCAATTTCCATATATTATTGTTCAATATTTAGTATGAAATCTACTTATTATTCCTATTTCACATGATTGACTAATTAATATATAGACCATTTTTCAATTTGAACAAAATATTATTCAAGATCAACTACATATTAAATATATTCTATCAATAATTAACCTATATTATGAATCCTCTATCACTTTATATCTAATTATTCAATAGAACATTGATTCCCTATATGAATATCCAACACTCCCTATGTATCTTTATTTTGTTTTACATTCATTTCATTATTCTCTTGAACATTCAGTTCTTTCTTCCCTTGAATTTTTAACATTCCATTTCGATATGAGTAACCTATATAAAGTTACAACACATCTTTAATATTTCATATTGTAGTATTAAAAACAGTTTATAACCATTAATTTCTTATAACTCTTGTTCTGACCCGAAAAACCTTGATTTTGGGTGTCATTTGAGTAACTCCAAAATTAGTCCATTTCATTTTTTGATATTATTCCCATGTAAATCATATACAAAACACATTGATTTTATGTTGTTCATCACAATGGGATATATCTAAGGATCACACACTGATGATTTTTCAGTGTTCTAAAATCGACTATAGTACACTAGTTTTATGGATAATATTTTTTTATATAGAACCTCTGAAAAAATCCCATTTACTTTTAAATATGTAGGGCTCAGTCACTCCTTACCCAAGGTAAACTTCATATTCTTCACTTTTGACAATTCTAATATTAAGGACGGTGTTAGATTGCATACATGAGGGATTCGTCATGATAAACATGGTATGAAAAATATTATTAAATATTTTGACCCTAATAGATGCACATTGAAATCCAATATGACTCCCACTTCATTATCAAATCCGAATGAACTCAATATCATTTTAATGAGATTTAGTTTATGGAATTCCCTAAAACTACAAAAAACACTCTATTGAATGATGATAATTCACAGATTAGAATATTCACATTAGGTCATCATTATTGGAATGCAAGATTATAAAATTATATATATCATTATAATTTATAATAATTCTAAATAATTTCCAATTCTTCTCAAACTATCCCATATCTCTTCATTTCTTAATGCAACTACTTGTGGATTACGATACACCTTACCATTATAGCATGGTTTAACTCCATCATAGAACCTATAGTACATAGAGTAAACTATTACTTTTCACTAATAATTTAGAAATATAACACACTTCATGAAAATACGACATGTTGTATGTTTCATCTTTATACTACCCTTAGTATGAATAATTATTTGTATTCTTCTTAACACAACTGTGTATGCATTGTGTCCATTATTCAAAAATCATTTGTAGCATGAGATTTACCATAATTCATATACATGAATGATATAAAATAGATTACTTATTTATACCTCTTTATGAATTAATAAAAATAGAACTCAACCTACCTTTTTAAATATCCCTAACTATCTATTGATCATTGTAGAGTTGCTGCAGATGGTGAGGCTAAATTGTTTTTATTGAAAATTACTCAACCTCATATCCTCAAAAATAATGGTATGCCAACTAATTTATCATATTAGATGATTATACCAACATTACACACTACCTTATACTTCCTGATTTAAAATAAAAACATGTTAGCATTTCTTAAGAAAATCATCTTCTTCACTTAGCATGTAAACACTCAGAATCAGCTTAAATATCATTTAGCCTATAATGTGTCGTCCACTCTGAGTCACCAGCCTATAATATGTGAGTTGTTATTGAATCACATGATTGTTTTACCAATACTGTTCACATAGTTAAACTGATATCTCCAAGAAAATTCTATCTAGAATGATAGGAAGAATACATAATTGTGATACATTTTCATCAATTATAATACGAACATCAAGGAAACCGCTTAATGAAAACATATGGAACATAATATATATGGGTGATGTATGAATATTTTGCTAAATAAAACCCTTGAATATGAATGGTTAAAGATTAAGGGGTTTAATTTTTTTTGGGAAGCACATTGTCTGTTAGTATATTTTTCAGATATATGAACAATATCCTATTTAGATAACACCATATTAGAATACGATTTGTATTATCAATTCTTTTTAGGCCACAATACTCACTAATAATTTAGATTGGTAAACATATTAGAAACGTATGCCATACTCCCCTACATCCAGGCTGACCCATGTGGTGGAACTACCCTTATGTGTTCACTTGTGTAGTTTGGTTTCTTTTTCCACCCACACATGGGCACTTTTTCTTCTCTAGTCTAATTTATAGCCTCCAAATACAGGATTATTTTTTATCCCAAATATAAAATTCCATTACCCAAAATGCCAACTATTTTCTATAATTTATAAATCCATAGAACCATTTATTTTATCCTTACAGAATTTATTTCTAATATTTTCTTCATACAACTATCTAATATGACTCATCCCAAATAAAAATTTCCTTCTTTGAAACATATTATATAAAATATATCCAAATGATCTGTACAAAAAAATTAATTGAAAAATATATATTCAAAACATCTGCCAAATATTTTCATCAAATCCATCTAATAATCTAATTTTTTAAATAATATTCCATAGTATATTATCTTAATTAAATCCCATAAAATATATCTCAAGATTTTATATGGTATTTGTAGTCTCATTATCCTCCCATTTTCATAAAAAATAAAAAATGATCATTTCCCCTTTCATTGCGGGTATTACCACCATCTTTGAATGATTTAGTAATATCATCTCCCTCTAAATTTTTCAAGACCCTTAATAACACCAAATTTTTTATGAAAAATTCTTTAATAATTTCGAGAATAATATTTTTTATTATCTAAATTAATTATTACTAAATACTCTTCATATGATTACAATTAACATTTTCAATCTTCTCTCACCCATGAATAATTAATACATTATCATTTATCCCAATTTAATTTTAAATATGCATTCCTCCTTTTATAATTCCAAGACATAATTTCAGCATATAGAAATGAAATTTATAAAATACTCTAAGCTTGATGAGTTGAAATTTTGTGTAAGAAACAATAGTTTATTTCAATGGTGCAATCTTAATAAATATAACTCAATAGTTTTCTAAAAATCAATATTTTATTGTAATTTAACAATTTCCATCACATCTTCATTTTGGATCAAATGATACCACATGATATTCATGATCTCCATATATTTAAAAGGAATTATAACTTTTCATATATGTATAAGAAGTCATTGAGTTGACATCCCCAACTCTCCTTATGTAACAACCCCAACCATAGTATCCTAGATAGAGTGGTTACCAAATTATATTGTTACTAGAAACTATTTATCACATTCTAAACAATCAATTAGTTTAGTATCCTTGTAAAACAAGATATATAATTGAATCTCACATGAAAATTGAAAATTTTAAATAAAATATATTATTTAATTTGAGAAAACTAGAATTACCTATAAAATATCATTATATATTAATCATTGTACACTTCATGGCGACCCATAGAAATGAAAAAAAAAATGAAAGGGTGATCTCAAATGTGTTGTATATAAATGTCCATAGCAGAAGCTATCATAGAATAACAAAGAATGAATAATATGTAGGAAATAAATGATGATCAAATAATTCCATATATATAATCAAATGATATTGAAACTTATCCAGGTATATCATAATTATTTAAATGAACATATGGAAATTACATACTAACTTCATAATTATGGAATTCATAATGTTAAACTTCTTAAATTTATAGTCAATTCCTCATGAAATGACATAATACATAAATGTTTTTGGAATATTACAAATATCAAAAATGTTTGTCTCATTAGTTCTATCAATACATTGAGTTATGTTTTAATTCTGGGCTATACCCATCACTGAATTAGTTCAGTTCCTTAACCATAAGAATAAATAATACAGATCAGTCAACATGACTTAATAATCAATAAATATTTATATTCGAAGAACAAACATTTTTAATGTCAATTATTTTCCATTTCAAATTGATCATAATATATAAATATAAATATGGTTATTGGTATCAATAGAGAATATCATCTATAATGAATAAGAATCATAAAAAAATTGAATAGATGAAAATAATTTCAAAAAACCACGGGTACATCTCTTGATGAAAATGCCCAATTAATTTTGAAAAAACATATTTAAAATCCAATCATTTAAAAAAAGAATTTCCAAATACATTTTAATAGGAAATAACCATGGAAATTTTTAAATGAATATTTAAATAAATGAGTTTTTATAATGGCTGGAAAAGTCACGCATATGGTGTATGTAAAAAAATATATCATTATCACATTTGGTAAAAAGTTTCATATTGAGGACAAAAACATGAAAATTATTTTTAAATAATTTTATATAAATTAATAAATGGATAAAAATTTAGTTAAACAATAATAATATAATACTAAAATATTATGGAAATATTTTTATTGAAAATTAGTGAATATAAGAAAAATATTTCTGGCCGACAGGAAATATAAATTCGTATTTCTTTAAAATATTTCATTCTTATTTTTGAGATCCTATAGTTATGAAAATGAAAGGAAAACTTTTAATTTCATGAAATAACTAATGTATAAGTAAATATTTGGGTTTGAATATAGAAATATAATATAATTCCCTTAATTGAATCACAAACATAAAGAATCCCAATTAAGGATTAGATTGTGAAATAAAACAATACTAAAATGTTGGAATTCTTCATAAGTGATTTTATATTCTTATATATTCAACTCAAATTTAATATAGTTCTATAAAATACCTTTATAAATGATTATAATATCATTTATGATCCATTTATAACTTTTAGATCCCAATTTATTTATAATTATGTTTTATAAACATCATTTCTGAGTGTTTACTATTTTATTCTTCAGGTATGATTCAGTTAAATTGTTTCCGGACATACATCATCATTATGTTTCAATCATATAAATAATTATAATAATGATATAAATATCATATATATTCATTATATACTTATTTAAAAATAATCCCCAAAAGCCTTACATGAAAAAATAAATGGCATTACATCAAAGAGGTGGTAGTCCTCATGTAAGTGTGTACGATGTTATAATTTTTTAATTGGTAGAGTGGTAAAAAGGTAAATGATGTATTATATTATAGAATATAAATTATTTCATAAATATCAAATATATTCACTAATTCCTTCTTTGTTTTTATCCAAATAAAATTGTAATTAAAAATGAATTACACTGCTATGATGAGATGTCATGTCGTACTTATGCATGAGAAATTTTTTCATTTTACATAGCATAGAAAATGGATGAATAAATATTATTATACACGAATAATAACATTTTAATATATGAAAAATATTTTTATTATTATATTTTCTTGGTTATATAATATTTTAAGTAGTTTTAAGTCAAAATAAAATGAAATAACTTGGCTAATAGTTATACCTCTTCTTCACAAAAAACAAATTTTGGCTTACACCCTATGACTTATAGGTTAGTCCTTTGATTAAAGAAGAGACTCTATGTCACGGAGTGGATGGTTGGGAAATAATTTTTTTAGGTATTGATTGATCTATGTGGCTTAAGATGTGTGAATAATAGAGGATAAGTGGTTCTATTTTATAAGAGAGATAAGAACATATTTGTAATTAATTCAATTATTTTAATAATATAAATTATTTTTATTGTAAAAGTGTATCCAATTTATCATATATTAAAATATTATTATTTTACATTAAAAACCCACCACACAATTAGTTTTATATAATTTTATGTGCAATTTTAACCTTTATCTCCTCGTTTAACACTGACCCCTGATGAATTTTTTTTTAACATAACTATTGTAACAAATTATTACTATTTTAATATTTAAAATTTTCAAAAATAAATATGACCTTATTAAATAATATTAACTACACTCATGAAAATTTTGAAAATAATTTTAGATGATATCATTTTTAGAAGAGGCAGGAATTAATTTTGATTATGTGTGAAAATGGCATGAGAAAACTGTTTTTAGATAAATATTGGATTTAAAAAAATATTTAACAATAAAAAAGTATAATTTTATTTATAATAGACTTTATTAGAATATTATAAATCTTAGGGGGAAAAGTTTTATTTCAAACCAACCATTAATAAAAGTTACCATGTAAATACATTAATAAGAGAGAATAATAAAAACAAAATTATTTGTAAAAAAACATTTCCTAGAATTCAAAACTCCACATATATATATAAGTCCAGGTTTAAATTTTTATAGTAAGTATAACAATTATTAAATATATATTTTTTATATAACTACATTTCATGATCATTCAATTTAATTTTATATCACTATAATGTCCTAAAAGTGTCATTTTTTGAAAATTTGATATTTCACACTATTCACATAAAAATAAAATATTTCTAAAAAATATATTAATTTAAACATAGGATAATTTTTTGATTGATTTATAAAAAACTTAAATTAATTTCATGAAATGAAATTATTAAAAATTAAAAATTTAGTTTTTAATCCCATTTATTAATAAAGTTTTATGCATTGTGTTATTTTCTTAATAGAATGAAAATATATTTATAATTGACACTTAGGTTTTACACCCTGAATATCATTATCTCTTGATCCATTATTTTGAGATAATTGTTTACTATGGGGGACCAATTTTGAATAATTCACTTTTCTTATAGTAGCATCATTTCTACCATAAAATCAGTCATCTAATACCACATTTGCTAAGATAATAATATATAATAATATAATACATTAATATTGATGTTTTCCTTGTATTGTTTTCTTCTTATTCATCTAGTTATTAGTCACCACATAGGAAATGGATTTATGTCAGAATTGTATCTTTAATGGGATTTTATAACACTAGAATTATGAACTAATCTTTAACGCCTCTTCAACATCAGATCTTTCTCTTCAATTTTATTCCTTTTTCATTCCTTTTCACATTAGTATTTTATTTATATGACATAAATGAATTTTTAGGGGTTGTAATTAAAGACGATAGACTATATAATTTAAATATAGTCAATTTCAATTAAATGAGACTTGTCGTATTTGATGATTTGAGCCCCAGTGGGGTCCAGGGATATCATGTAAATTTTACATATCCCAAAATAAAATTGAAGAAATACTTTTTTTAATATGAATTTACACTCGAAATATGATTGTATTTAAAGATTTATTCATGAAGTATTTAAATCCTAACCCCTCTAGATCATCCACAGATGATTAAAAAATATTCAGGAGCATCAGTTATTGGATTTTGGGTGCTTGCACATTGATCTGACAATGCCTTCGATGTCCCGACGATCACTACATCGATGTGCCTATGATACGTGAGGATGAATTTGATCTGATCTATTGTATTGATAGATTCTCTCTCTAGGAAGATTAATATGATAGATATGATCTAGAAATCTCCCAAAGAATAGTTTGTTGTTTGATAGCCTCTCCCTCAATTTATTGTGGATGTGAAGAATACCGGGTAGGTTTCGCCATCCCCCGTTTATTTAACATCCAATAAAGGTAACATTATAAAAATATAAAATATTTCATTAAATATTATTTATTATTTTATCACCTACATAATATATATATATATAAATCATATTATTTGATATTTTCGAGTCATTAACTCAACTCTTAATTCCCGCTTCATATTAAACAATCCAAGAATATTAAAATAATATTTGTTCGATTAATATTATTCCTCGTATTTAATTAATTCCTTAAACATTTAATAAATAAATTCAACCAAAATATTCACTAATTTATTGATAATGAATTTGTTTATTCTTCGGTCATTGATGACTTGGTCAACACTTGGAACCCGTGGTTGGTCCAACCATGTCCAATTTACCTATTCAACTAAATAAGAGGGACTATTGAATATTCTAAAGTGTGTGACCCTCTAGGACATTATCCGGATTGTAGTGAATAATATTCATAGACCAAGAGAAAAGTCTAAAACCCATAAAGTCCCCTAAATAGATAAGGATAGTCATAGCAATGACAACCAACAAATGAACACATGTTTTTTAATATAATATCTTTTTCTTTAGATATGTAATAAAATATGACAGAGACTTCTATCATATCCATTTTCATTATTCATAATTCTCTGAACTAACCAAACGGGATTTACTTTTGACTAACTTTTCCAAGGATTAATAAATTTACTCCCATACTGATCAACAAGGCCCGATATATATTACTTACTCAACTCAAAAGTGACAAATACTTTCTATACCATTCAACCAATGTCATACCTCCAATGATTCCCCCAACACTAGCTACCTCACCATGATTTCAATATAATTATTTTTCCCTTGCATAAAATAATGAAACCAAATGCTACACAATGATAATGATCCCAATTCAGTATACTATTACACATGTCTGTAGATAGTAACAACCAATGACACCTGAAACATGTGGTGTTTTTATTGGTGGGTCTTTCCTCATGATCTCACTAATATAGATTACAAAGTATGAACTTCACGAAAAGAAGTCTAAATTATTAAGAACCCCCAACCCCAGAAAGTCATACATCTTCTATGTATAGTTTGTATGATGTATCTAGACCAAAATACATTTTTTAAAGATTAATTTCATCTTATCTAGAGGTTCTCATTATTGCATGGTATATACTATAACGTTTTGATATGACAATTAATCTATGGAAATTTCCATTTAAATAGTGGAGACGCTAATTATACACTATAATGGATAGAATACATCAAGTATATCTTACTGTATTCAAGATATGGTAATAAAAATTCATGTTCATGTTGGGTCTTGGGAACCGACTATTAGAACACTCCCACATTCTCTAGGGACAAATTTTATTGAAACTTTTTATCTCTCACGCGATAATGGGAATGTTTCTACTATGTAACAACTTTTTCTATCAGTTCTTCCATGTTTCCACCACATGTCAATTATTCTTCGTGAAACCTAATCTCCTAAAGTAAAACTTCCCATGATATGGTATCCTCAAGTATATAACTTTTTTCTATTGTTAAAAAAATGACATCGTGTCTAGTACCAGGGACTGATTTATCTTCATGATAAAACATTACATGGTAGGTACGATTCCATGAAATGAAAAAAATAGTTTAATTTTATAATTTCTTCTTATCTACCTTAGATGATGAAACATAATCATTTTATAGATATTAATACCACTGTCTTTTATGAGATTGTATCTCACAACACATTAGTTAACTGTGATACTATATAAATTTCATTTTAATGAATACTAGATTTTTACCACAAAAGTAGTATATATTTTTCTCTATATACTAGGTACATATCTTTTGTACATTCCTATGTATAATCAGATAGTTCTGGATGTATTACCTAGTGTACTTCTAGATATAACAGATAATTTCCTACTATAATGTATATGATGGAAATATAATATATTTTACATATCATGGAATACATGATTGATCCATCAAAAAAGTGTATAGAATCCAACTCACCACATTAATCTCCTCCCATGTACCGTACACATCATCATGAGGAGAATTATTCCATGTGACATTGGAAAAAATTATCTATAGAATTGTTTGATCTTGTATTTTTCAACACCATGTTACTATATGTAATATTGACTTGGTCAAAGAAACCATTATATCTACCTCATTAGATCATATTCCCTATAAACTAGGTGAAAACAATAATTCAATAACTTGAGTATTTCTTTCATCCTGGTCATGTCTAACTGCTAGACTAGTATATGTTTTCCAAATGTTTTCAAATAAATTTTATATAGAAAACAATGGTACCACCACTAACCAATGGAAGACACGTGAAAAAGATTTTTTTCCAAATGAATATTCTATGATCATATTACATACATCAATCCTGAAATGGATTTCCTTAACATAAGACTATATTTGAATTCAATGATGCAACCATCCCTTTCTGGTTATGTCGAATGGACACCTTCCATAATTGGTGGTCATGACATCAAATTCAAAATAAAATGGTCATATAAATCAGCTATGATAAGTAATATTCTAATGGATTTACGTAAAGTGCCTTTGTATAACAAATGAATACTTATTTGTACCGCACTTGTACCACCCATGTATCATATCACTTGAATACTCACCATAGTATTCAATTTATAACCCCGTTTGTGCATTGTTACATGGAATCCATTATTGAACTTTAATTAACCTATCCAATGTTAGCTTGTTAATATATAATTATTAATTTTAGGGATTAATATTCACAGTGAATAATATATCACCGACTTTGGTGAATTCAAAACCATCACTATGGTTTTAACCTTCCTGCGTAGTATGTGTCTCTCGGGAATTCAGGTTCCACATACACTTATAAAAATACTTCATATTTCAACAACATGTACAACACTGACATTGATTAAACCCAATTCAATCATTCTCCTACTATATTAAGTAAATATATGGATTTTTTATGAAAATATAGTCAATAACATTTAATATATCACTCTATCATAGGGATTTATATAATATAATAAAAAAATTGGATTGTTACTTATATGCACAATGTGTTTTAGTGTATTCATGATTCTCTATATCCCAAACAAACCAATTTCATATTAAACACAAGTTATTAAGAAATTATGGATTTCTATCCAAATATGAATCTTATGATTTCCATTTTTCATTATAGTTTTCATATTGTCTTGTGATATAACCATCATTTTCAATGAAAATCTTGAGATATAAAGGATGTTTATTCATGTTGAAACATTATTTCCACTTACATTAAGAATCTGATGTATAAAATATGCATTTATGAATTTCTCTATGATAAATTTTGTTTATCAATGTTAATATGTAATAATTATCATTGAGCCTCCATATTGAAATCAATTTCGCGATGTGGATAATGTTATGTGCATTTTAGAATTACTCCATGCTATATTCAATTGATCGATACATTATTGGTCATGGTATTCTTCGGCATGTCGGCCTGAAGAAACTTATATTATCTATCAATGAATATACTTCAATATCACATTCCTTACTTTCATAAAGGAACCATATGTATTGTATTTACCACTTGCTTACCCTTGTAATAGTTTACGCTCTGTTGCTGAACTATTTCTGGAATCTTTGTGGCATACATTTAATTTGAAAGGATTCTATATCTAAAAAATATTTTATGTATATACGTCAATAATAATGTAACGCCCCGACCCTAGTTACCCAGAGTCGGTGCATTATTACATAACATTGGCATGATCACAAGAATGATCAAATCTCGAAAGACAGATTGGTTTAGTATCTTAGGAAACACTAGATATATTCATAAGTTTTACATTACATCATAAAGTGAAAAACTACTACGACAACATAATGTCTCCATAGTCCACACTATTATCCCCTCATAATATCCCTGCATGTCATTTATAACTTACTTCTTCACATCCTGGGAAAAATAAAACATAGAAAAGGGGTGAGCTCAAATGCCCAGTAAGGATAACAATATAGAGGAACAATCAAAAATAAGCATAAACATTTAAGGCAATGCATTACTAAAACAAAAGCCTTTTAAACTTGTACTTCAACATAGTATGGCAAAAGTAAAATGAAATAATGCCATTTATTTATTCACATTGATATTTTACTAATTGAATAATCAAATGCAATATCAATAACCACTTTTATAATGTCGGAATGCATAATGCTGAACTTTAATTTCTTTTTCAAGGCCTCGTCCCAAGACCTAGGGGCTAACTGTAACCGGAACCCAACCCGGAGTGCCTCTAATAATCAGACACCAACCCGGAGTGCCTCTAATAACCGGATACCAACCTGGAGTTCCTCTAATAACCGGAGACCAAACCGGAGTTCCTATAATAACCAGAGACCAAACCGGAGGGCTTACTATTACCGATCCCCAACCCGGAACATACTTGTCTAACACATTCATCTGAATGAAAGGTTGAAATATAACATAAACATTTGGATTAAAAATAACTTATGAAATGTCAATACTTTAAACAAAAACCATGAGTGACATAAGAATAACTTATCCACTATGAAAAATATCACAAAACCTTCAATAAAATATGGATGTTTTGTATCATAATAAATCAACTTCAAATAAGCCTAAAATCCATCAAAGGATGTTGACATAGATGAAATCAAAACTATTTTGGAGAAATATCTCTTTTTTTAAATCATTTTAAAAGTAACATAATTATAAAATAATACATTCAATTTGAAAATATTCTTATAATCTTGTAAAGGAAGCTTCGACGATTTTATAATGGCGGAAAATAGCCGCACCCGCCGTATAAGTTAAAAAAACATTCTTACCTTAATTTTGTCGAAAAGGTTAAAAAAGCACCTTGTTTGCAAAACGATGGAAAGATTCCTTTATAAAACTCTTATAAAAAGTAAAACAAGGGTATAAATGACTTTAACCCATATTCTAGTAAATAGTAAAAATGTTTCGAAATTCATTTTTAAGAAACATGGATGTGGATGATAAAGAGATCCCAGTAGATTATTACGTATAAACAACCTCGGATAATGAAGAGATTGCGAAATAACCCTTAACAATTTGGTAACTTATGAAACATACAACCCATTAAAGAGGTATCATACAATTAATATTTCTATACACATAAATTAGAGTGTATTACATAAATAATATAATTATGGGCAATACATACACCACACAAAAGGTGATGGTGGCAATATGGCATTAATCTCACGGGAATAAGGAGTGAGATGAAAACCCCTTTCCTTGTACTTTTCCTTGGTTGGGGTAGGGTAACCTCCTCTATAATGGTGAAATAATTGTTATTAAATTAAAAAGAATCATATACATTAATATGATATCATATATGATCTTTTAATATTGATTTGATACTAATATCTTAGTATTATCGCTGTTTCGGGTGTGAACTTACTTGTTTTCTTTTATATGTTTTGTTACGTAATCCATGTTTGTAATGGATACGTTTTATATTATTCATATCCAGAATGATATCAAGTCCTTAAACATCATTTTTAAATCATCAAATGATAATTATACTTTAATGGATATGATGGAGAAGGAAACTCATCGCGTTCGTGGAGACGGTAGTCCGTACGTACGCACGAGCGACAATATCATTCTTTTGAAATAATATATAAATGGTTGTTATATCATATATACAGAATCATTAACATGTTATATTTATTATTTACATGAGTTACAAATCATTATTATACCCATCCAAATAATAATATATTGAATAACAATTACACCACGACGTGGAGACGGTAAGCCGTACGTACGCACGTATGGTGACATGTTATTCAAAGGGTGGATCGAATACTGAATATGGTTGTACCATATTTATAATAACATCACAGTATATATATGATACTAGAGTTATTATTTTTGAATGGTAATAACAAAGGAAGAAGAATTTGAAGAAGAAAGTAACTTGGAAAAGGGTGGTGAAATCATTCCCTCTTCTTCGGGTTCTTCATTTTGATTTGATCAAAAGGGCTCCTTAGGTTGGCTTTCTGATCAAACTAAGCCCTCTAGGTCGTAGTGAGGGAAGTTGGGAGAGTATTTGGGCAGTGTTTTGCCGAACCAAAAGTTTTTGAAGGTGTGAAGAAATGAGAAGGAGGAGTGCCCTTTTATAAGAGGGGTGAGGGGCACCTTTGGAAAAGCTAGAAATATTAGTTTATAATAAATTAATATTCGGTTTATAATGGCTCCAAAGTTGATTATTTAGATGTTAAGGTTGGGATGGGTCGAAAACAACTCTACCAATATAATTTAGACAGGTTTGGGTACTTATATTAACCTTATCTTTAAGTATTAACTCTAAGTTAATTAGTTTCACTTTTACAATGTCTCTTTGTATGTTTATATAATATGGTTAATAAAATTACTATATACATCTAAGATACCCCCAAGTGGTCCATTAATGATGAACCTATCATGATATAAGTCTCTTGGCTGAACCTTATATTTTTAGGAATTTAATATCAATTAATAATATAATATTTGTTTTAAGAACTCTTTTATGTCAATTTTGACACTATTCAATAGTTGATTTTTGTGAAACTCATAACAGATTGATTACATCGAAAAAAGTAAATTAAATAAATCCTAATATATCGTATTATCCTAGAAAATTAGTTTAATTCATTAAAAGTTTCATATTATATTTATTTGGGTATTTATAATATCAATTATTTTAATTTTTCACTATTATAGTAATTAATTCATCATCATTGTGTCGTAAATAAATTAAATTATTTAATGTCTAAAAATTATAAATAAAATATCATTATGTAGGAAATATTTTTATATTTCTAATGAATATTTATAATCAAAAATACAACATATATAACCCTATGTAAAAATTGTTTTTCTAAAAGATATATGCTTGTGTCATTTTTGTATTTATTTTAACATAATTAAAATAAAGTGTCCCTATCACCTACAAGTGGCACCATGGGGTCCCAAAATTGACCCAAAATGACTATGGTCGAACATGTATCAACCAATAAGTCTATGACACGTTTTAGGGTAATTTAGTATTATTATAAAATTATTTGTTAACCATTATTTACCGGATTTACCCTTAACGATGGTAAATAAAATATTTACCACAGTAATTATTCAAAATGTCAAAAAATAAAAGTTAACTATTGACACAATTTGAACATCCTGATTCCAAATATGGAATCCATTTTTCTAAATTCAAAACACAGAAGTGGCAGAAATTAATTTAAAAATTAATTCCCGCTGTCAAAATAAAAAGCGTGTTTTTAAGAGATAATAACTATCAAAAGATTGACTCTTGTTTATGTTCGGTTTAATTGTAAAATTATGTCCAATGACCAACATTATATTAAATTGTAAAAATATATTATAAATATACTTTAAAACCACTCAAATTCATAATTTATCACTATTAATTATTTTGATTAAAAAAGTATTTTTTAATTAAAATTTAGTAATTTTCACTATTCATCAAAATATGAAAGTTATCCAAAAATTACCAAAATTTCACCTTAGGCTAAATTCGATACTCCAAATCCAAAAATGAAGTCCATTTTGAGAGATAAAATTTCTAAAATTTTAAAAGGTAGGCATTACTATTCATAACGACTAGTTTGATTGGTTGTGGTGTGTTAGAACTCGAAGTTGCGTACAACACACGCTACTGTATTATTCAACGGAAAGCGTACCGTGGAAGCTTGGGATGTTTCATTTTAAATTTTTTGATGTCCTCATTTAGTCAAAAAGTTTAAAATATTGTATTTAAAAAGATTTCACTATTAAAAGTTGATAAAAGTGCCATACTGAAAATTAATCTGTTCTTGCATTATGTCTAAGAAACTCATAATATGGATTCTAAAATTATAAGGATTATTTAAAGTTTAAAATTTATTTAATACTATTCATAACCTCTTTTGAATGGCTTTTTTTGGTAAGTCATGGTGTGATTGAACTCGGTGTTGCATGTAGTGCAGGTTATTGAATTATTTTGAAGAAATAACACACTATGAAATCTTGGGGTGTTACAAATAACATAGGTGTTAACTCTATTGAGTATATATAAAATTATGTGTATATTCTTGAGATCCTCTTTTTGTTTTACTTGAATGATAATTATATTTCAACAACTAGATATATAAGTCTTATTTTAAAAATTATTCAAATATTTCCTATGATTCATGTATCACTGAACTATTAGTTGAGTATGATACACCACAATTGACATTCTTTCAAGAACATGGAATAATGTCTCATTATATACAGCAGAAACAACAGATAAATGTTTTGGTTATACTTGATAATAGTTTGACTTCAACCATCAACATGCCAATTTAGATGTTATGTGTTTCTCAATACTCACCAAGGAATCACACATTCTCATCCACTTGGAGAACACATCATACTTGTTTTAATGATTCTATACATACATGGTGACTACATTTAAAGACACATATTTTAATCACATATTGTATTTAATACCCAAATGTTTAACTGAAAGATTATATGTCATGAATATACACCGAACAGTAAGTTATTACCTGAATGTTCTGTTCGGGTCATTGTGCTTAACATCCATTGATTTTTTATTTCATGTTATTCGATGAAAATAAACTCTGGTTTAATAACTAACCACATTTAATTTAATGATTTTGTGAAGGTACCTTTGGATTCATCTTGAACATTGGACTTATCACCTTGTCTTTAATCTTTTTCTCCAAAAGAACCAAATATTAACATGTCATTAATATTATTATTTCTTATAGAACCATTCCTAAAAACGTAATGAAGTGTTTGCTCCATCTTGTTCATTTAGAAATATGAAAAAAATGAATTAAATGGTGAAAATGATATGAAAAATGGATCAATTGAAATATTGTGATCTTCCATTCAATTTACACAAGACAAGTGTAGTTATCACCAATTCATATCTCACGTCACATTCTCCTCATATAAATCTCTGTGATTAGACGACATGTTATGTCACCAATGTCTAGATGTAGTAACAACAAATAAAATTTGACGTTTGTGATAGAATAACGAGACAACCATCATATTCATTATACATGAGTATCTTATAAGAAAATCTTATATCCTCACATCATAAGGTGGCTTAACTAGTATAGGGATACCAACACCTTGAATTCCTAATATTTTAGTATTGTGTTCTAGATCATGTACTACACTCGGAAATTTGTGCTAGATTTTACATCTAATTTTTCCAAAAATTATCAATGTTTTTCTTGTGGTATAACTTTTTATATTCTAGAAAAATAAAAACTAGAGAATTCTATTTTTAAAATTGATTACAAATATAAACATTATTTATTATTTTAATCATTTAAATGTCCCCAACTATTTGATCGAATTCTAGGTAACATTTACTCTATAATTGGAATACTTTGTAGCTTGGATATTTTTCTGGTAAGGATCCTTAAACATCCCATCATAGTGTAAAATATATATATATGTGCCACTACTCAGAAAGATCATGGTAGTTTAATGGCTCCATGATCTGTTGAGTAAAGACCCAGCTTCTAAAATCATAAAAATTATTTTCTAAATTAATTCCTATAATAGGATTTCATGTTAGATATGGATAATCATTACATCCAATTCTATTAAATCAACCAATATTTCTCATAAGAGCTTCCCAATAGTAATAGGCACCCTCAAATATGGTTTATCAACCACCCCGAACACCAGGTTGTGTTCAAATTAAAATAATACAATGTGTTTTCATCATAATATATCCTTGAGGTTTTTTGATATTTTTCATGTGACAAATGTTATCAATTTATATTAATCATCTTCATCCATGTTTTCACACTAAGATATAAACATTAATAGAAAAAACATTGAAATATTATTTATGAATTTTATTATTTATTATTTTATATATTTTCCATATATTATAAAATGAATAAAATTGAAAATAAATTCATAAATGAAATAAAATATCCAACAGTTCTTGAGCATCTAAAAATGACCGATCAATTGATATGTAATAGATCAATCACAACCTAAGGATAACATACCTAAGTCGTTTCTTGACTCATGATGTGTCCCGTCCTCAAACAATGTATCCACTTTTTATATGGAGTACCGTGTAACACCCCGACCCTAGAAGCCCAGAGTCTGTGCATTATTATGTATCATTGGCATGATCACAAAAGATCAAGTCTCGACATATCGATTAGTTTAGTATCCTTGGAAGTACTAGATACATTTATAAGGTTTACATTAATTCATAATATGGAAAACTACAATAACATTGTTTCCATAGACAACACTAAGATCCCATAGACTATCCCTGCAGGTCAGTCATAGTATATTTCTTCACATCCTGGGAAAAATATAACATGGAAAGGGTTGAGCTTAGATGCCCTATAAGGATAAAAATATAGGGGAAGCTTTCACAAATAAGCATAAACAATTAAGGAAATTTATAAAACTAAAAAAATTCTTTTTAAACATAATCTTTAGTATAAAATGGCAATGATAAAAATAAAATAAATGTCATTGACTTATTCACATGGATATTCTACTAGTCGAGTAATCATATGCAATATCAATAGCCACTTTCATAATGATGGAATGCATAATTCCAGACTTCATAACCACATAGTCAAGGACTTGTTCCGAGAATACAAATAAGATTTTGTCAAGGCCTTGTTCCAAGCCACTAGTTTGTCTCATGAGACCTACCAACTCATCGAGGAGCTATAGAAAGCTCCACCCGTCACATACTAAGTCCAATGCATTCCTTATATGAAATGGTTTAAACATAACATAAACATTTGTATTAAAATTACCATAAGAAATGTCAATACTTTATCCCTAAAACATGAATGGTATAAAAATAACACATCCACATTCAATCATACCACAAAACCTTCAATACAATATGGATATTTTGTATCATAATAAATCAACTTCAAATAAGCTTAAAATCCATCATATAATATTGACATACATGAAATAAAAACCATTTTTTATAGAAATAACTCTTTCTATTTTGAAAACATTTTAGAGTCACATAATTTATAAAGAAAACATTTATTTTGAAAATATTGTTATAATATTTTATGTGAAGCTACGATGATGTTATAACGGCATAAAATAGCCACACCCTCCATACAAGTTAAATAAAGACATTGTTAACATAATTTTGTCGTAATGGTTATAAAGGACCTTGTTTGTAAAACGATGGAAGGATTCTATTATAAACTTATTATAAAAGTCAAAAAACGGTATAAATGAATTTAACCCATATTCTAGTAAATATTAATAATGTTTTGAAATATATTTTTAAGAAAAATGAATGTGGATGAAAAAGATGTCCCAATACATAATTACGTATAAACAACCTCAGATAATGAAGAGATTATAGAATTAACCCTTACATTGTCATTTTCCTTGGTCGATGGTAGGATAACCACCTTTATAATGGTTAAATAATTGTTTTTAAATTATACAAGAATAATATATATTAATATGATAACATATATGATCTTTTAACATTTCTTTGTTAATAATATCTTAGTATTGTCATTGTTTCGGGTGTTAACATATTTGTTTTCCTTTATATTCTTCGTTATGTGAGTCATATTTTAATGGATGGGATGTATCTTATTCATATACATAATTATATCAAGTATTCAAACATTATTTTTAACTATCTAATTAAAATGTTTTTTTGAATGGATACAATGGGGAATGAATCTCATCACGTTTGTGGAGACGGTTATCCATACGTACGCACGAGGGACAATATAATTCTTTGGATATTAAAACAATATTTATAATTTGATGTTATATCATATATACAGAATCATTATCATGTTATATTTATTATTTACATCAATTACACATCATTATTGTACCCATCCAAAAAATAATGTATTGAATAACAATTACACCATGACTTGGAGATGGTAAGTCGTACGTACGCACGTATGGTGACATATCATTCAAATGAGGGATAGAATAATGAATATGGTCGTACCATATTTATAATAACATCATATTATATGTAAGATGCTGGAGTTATTATTTTATAATGGAAACAACAAAGAAAAAGATGTGGAAGAAGAAAGGAACTTGAAAGAGGTGATGAAATATTTACCTGTTCTTCGGGATTTTCTTTTTGATTTGATCAAAAGGGCTCCTTAAGTTGGCTCTCTGACAAAAAGAAGGCATATAAAATTATGGGAAGATAGTTAAGAGGGTATTTGTGTAGATTTTTTCTGAGCCAAATGGTTTTGATGGTTTGAATTAATGAGAAGGTTGAGTGCCCCTTTATAAGAGGGGTGAGAGGCACCTTTGGAAAATCTAGAAATATTATTTTATAATAAAATGGTTTTCAGTTTATAATGTCTAAAAATGTATTATTTAAAGGATAAGGTTGGGATGGTTTGAAAACCACTCATCCAATATATTTTATATAGTTTTGGGTCACTGTATTGACTTTATCCTTTAGATTTAACTCTTGGTTAAATAGTTTGACATTTACCATATCAATTTGTATTTTTATATTATATGGATAATAAACATACTATATAATTACAAGAGAACCCAAAGTGGTTAATTAATGATTAAACTATAATTATATAAGTCTTTTTTCAGAACTATATATTTTTAGGAATAGAATTTCAATTAATAATATAATGTTCGTTTTAAAAACTCTTTTATGTCAATTTTGACAATATTCGGTATTTTGTTTTTTCTGAATTCATAACAGCATTATTATATAGAAAAAAATTCATCTAACCAACCCTAATATGTCATATTAACATATAAATGTAGTGTAGTTTATAAAAAGTCTCAAATTACATTTATTTGGAAATTTATAATATCAATTATTTTAATATTTCATTAATTAGGTAATTACAGCATCATCATTGTGTCATCAATAAATTAAATTATTTAATGTATAGAACATTTAAATAAAAATGATTATGTAGGAAATATTTTTATATTTATAATGAATATTAATGTTTTAATTTATCTTCTGTTTAACCCTATATTAAATACATTTTATTTATTAAAAATAGATTTAAACTTTTTTAACTATTCTTAGAATAAGATAAAAATAAATTCCTTAATCTAATCAAAGTGAACCAAAGTGGTTCATATTTTATTCATAAGGTTGTTTTTTATCGAATAATAATTATTCAATGGAATTTGGACATGTGTTATTGTAATAATAATATCATTTCTACCCTTAAATACTCTATTTACTTTTAACCGTGGTAAATTAAAGTAAAAAGTTATTAGTCACCAAAAACTATTTAAATCATATTGAACCAAATTTTTCTTACTGATATCAACCATATATCTGTTATTTTTTAAATTTTACTTATATAAGTGGTAAAATTATGTTTTATGTGAATTTTCAAATTCTCTTAGGAGGTGGGTAAAAGACGGTAAAAGGTTAAATAAAATTTTTATATACCTAAATTTATTATAAAATGACTCCAATGAATTAAATTGAACATATATAGGTATTAATTATCTATATTGACCTAAAATAAATTAAAATCAACTAAAAAAATATTTAAAAAAATCGGTTTTAAACTATAACTTTGTATTTTTCACTATTCACAAAAAATTGAATGTTTTTAGAAAAATACCAAAAATTCACCCTAAGCTAATTTCGATATTTTTAATCCAAAAATGATGTCCATTTTAAAAGATAAAATTTATAAGATTTTAAAAAGTGGGTATTACTAATCATAATGGATCGTTTGATTGGTTGTGGTGTGTTAGAACTCGAAGTTGCGTACAACACACTCTACTGTATTATTCAAAGAGAAGTGTACCATGGAAGCTTGAGGTGTTACATTCTCCTCTCCTTCAAATAATTTCGTCCTCAAAATTTCTAGAATATTATGGCATTAAAAGACTCAGGTGGTTCTTCATTATAAGTACCTTGGGTTCCCATATTGCCTCTTCCATGTTATGGTTTCTCTATAGATATTTTACCAGATGAGTCATCCTGTTTCTCAACACTGGTTCTCTTGTATCAAGAACCTTGATAGTATCTTTGCAATAAGATAGATCGAGATCCAGTTCTAATTCCACATATTTGATTACATGTGTTCGGTCAGGCATGTATTTTCCCAACAGTGATATGTGGAAACACATCATGGATATTGGAGAGACTTGGCGGGATTACCAAACGGTAAGCTACAACCCCAATTTGTTCTAGAATTTTGAAAGCTATGATGTACCTGGGACTCAATTTACCCTTATTACCAATACATATAACACCCTTCCATAGAGATACCTTCAAGAAAACCTGATCTACTGCCTGAAATTCCAAATCCTTACTTCAGTTATCAGCATAGATCTTTTGCCTACTTTGAGCTCCTTTGATGTGGTTTTGGATTACCTTCACCTTTTACATCATTTCCTCCACACATTCTGGCCCTACCAGTTTTCTTTCACCAACCTCATCCCAAAAAAATGGTGTGTGACATCTCTTTCTGTATAATTCTTCATATGGTGCCATTTGATTTCTTGAATGGAAGCTATTATTATATGAAAATTCTACTAGAGGTAAATATTGATCCCACATACGTTGAAAGTTTTGTGATCTTGATCTCAACATGTCTTCTAAGATTTTAATAGTCTGTTCTGATTGTCCATCAGTTTGGGGGTGGTAAGAAATGCTCAAACGAATTTCAGTATCCTGGTATTTCTAAATACTTTCCCAGAATCTTGATGTAAAACGTGGATCATGATCAGAAACAATCAATAGGGGTACTCCATGAAGTCTCAAAACATAATTAATATATAGTTTTTCTAGAAATTCAAGTGGTAAATCTTTTCTTATAGCAATAAAATGTGATGACTTGGTAAGACGATCAACAATGACCCATATTGCATCATTCCTTCTAGGATTATTTGGTAGTCCCATGAAAAAGTATATCATAATATTATCCCATTTCCACTCAAGTATGGGAAGAGGTTGCAAGACTCTTCTAGGTTGTTGCCTTCCAGCTTTCACTTGTTGAAAAATCATACATCTTTCCAAAAAATCAGCAATCTCCCTCTTCATGTTGTCCCACCAAAAATGTTCCTTTACATCTCTATACATTTTCGTGCTACCATGGTGTATAATGAAATTGGATCTATGAGCATCATCCAACAATTCCCTTTTTAGATCAGGTATATCGGGAACACAAAGTCTCTTCCCAAATTTCAAAATTCCATCTTCATACACAAAGTCATTGAATATCCCATCATTCACAACGTTAATCTTCTTTTGAAACTCTTCATCATCGGTCTGCGAACTCTTTATCCTTTCTAGTAAATATTTTTAGGCAACCATTTGAAATGTATTTATGTTTTACCATCCATGGTGATTCCCATATTCTTGTTTACTAGATCCATGTATATTGTATCCTTTTCAACTATCATTTTGTTCAAAACTCCATGATCCTTTTTACTCAAAGCATCTTCCGCCTTATTTTCCTTCCCCGTGTGGTAGTGTATCGTGAAATCATAATCCTTAATTAGTTCAATCTGTCTCCTTTTCCTCATGTTGACATCTTTCTATGAGAAAATATACTTTAAACTCTTGTGATCCGTATAAATCTCACATTTTCACCATAGAGATAGTCTCTCCAAATCATCAAAGTGAAGATTATAGCTATTAACTCAAGATCTTGAGTAGGATAGTTTTTCTCATGAATTTTTAGCTGTCGTGATGCATAGGAAATAACCCTATCATTCTTCAAAAGGACACAACGTAGTCCTTTTTATGAAACGTCAATATAAATAACAAACCCATCATTCCCCGAGGGTAGAGTCAATATATGAGCATTGACTAATATTAACTTCAGTTCTTCAATAGATTGTTCACACTCTTATGTCCCATCAAATTTATCCCCTTTACGTGTGAGCTTGGTTAATGGGTTAGCCAATCGAAAACATTTTGGACGAAACACTGATAATAACCTACTAAACCAATAAAAATGCGTACCTCGGTTATACTCATTGGTGTTGGATATTCTTGGATTGCCTTGGTCTTAGAAGAATGAACAGATATTCCATACTTGGAGAAAATATGGCCACGAAAAGAAATCTCTGAATGCCTAAATTCATAGTTGTTAAAATTCCCATATAATTCATGTCTTCTAAGAGTCATCAGGATAATGCGCAAGTGATTTTCATGGTCATTGAAGATTTTGGATTATATGATGATATCATCAATAAATACTACTAAAAAATCATCATGATATTCCTTGAAAACTCTATTCATTAGATCCATGAAGACATAGTGTGCATTAGTCAATCCAAAAGGCATTACTGTAAACTCGTAATGCCCATACATGGTTTGGAATGTTGTTTTTAGAATGTCATCCTTCTTCACACACAACTGATGATATGCAGATCAAAGGTCAATTTTTGAAATGTATTGAGATCCATGAATATGGTAGAATAAATCATTAATTCAAGGTAGGGGATACTTGTTCTTTGTTGTTATAGCATTGATCCCCCTGTAGTTATTGCAAAACTTCATAGATCCATCTTTCTTCTAAACAAAAAGGGCAGGGTCTCCCCATGGAGAAACACTAGGGTGAATAAATCCCTTATTACTAAATTCCTCTAGTTGATTCTTTAGTTACAATAATTCCATAGTGTCCATTCTATAAGGGGTCTTTGATATGGTCAGGATCCAAGAAATTAAATTAATGGAAACTCAATTTTTATTTCTGGAGGATGTCTAGGAAAATATTCTAGAAACACATAGACATATTCTTTCACAATAGGCACATCCTCTATTTGAAATTTCCTTTCCTCACCCATAGTTATTTCATTCTCTTCCTCCCCAATTATTGAATTTAGTTGAGCAACTAGGGGTGGATCTAGATATGAATCAGGTGGTGATGATTCTGCTCTAAATATTAGGTGTTCTTCAGCATCGTCATCAAAAATCGCAAAATCATTCTTCTTATAATAAATTATAGCATCCTGGCCCGAAATCCAATTCATACCGAGGATTATATCAAATTCAATCATGCGTCTGACAATGAGATCAGCAGATATAGAGCATTTATATGCCCTAATGGGAACTGATTCACAAAAAATTGTTGCGATGATACTTCCCTTAATAGTTTTGACTAACAAATCCCTTGTTAAATCAAATTGAAAATATCAAATTTTCATAGAAAAATGGGAATATATGAAACAAAGCGAAGATCCAGAATCAAATAAATCATTTTCTAAACTTGAGGAAACCATTAAATTACCTGCCACCATGTCTTTGGGAGCCTCAACCTCACCAGTATTGATAACATAATATTTTCCTTGATCCCTTTTCCTTTTCTGAGGTAAGTTCCCTTGACGCTTAAGAAATTCATTTGAATAATTCCCCCATTCTCTAAAATTGTAGTATTCAACAACGATAGCCCATTTTTTCCCCTTGAAATCACAAGCTCGGTGGCATTTTTCACCACAATTGTAACAGACTCCCATTCCCTTTAGGCAAGTACCTGGTTGTTTCTTCCCACATTTAATGCAGGATGGATATTATACTTTTCCCTTCTTCAACTTATTTCCATTTCCATAGTGTTTAGCAGGTCTCTTTTTCTCTTTCTTTACTTTAAAGTCGTAAGACTAAGAGAATAATTTTTCCGTCTTGATATCACATGAGACAATATCTTCATCTGACGAGAAGGATAGTGAGACTAATGCTTGATAGAGAAATCGTTTTAACCCATCAAATAAATGATCAATATTACTTATTGGGATATATATATAATCTGCAGCATGCCTCACTAACATTGTAAAGTTATCTTCATACTTTGTGACATTCTCATCCTCATTTTTCCTCAGACTCAGAAATTGTCTTTCCATATCCAGTCAATGGTCATCAGGAAATTATTTTTCTAAGAAAATTTCTTTATACTCCATACATTACTTATTTGATACATCATCATCTTCCTTTGTGTTTTCAATTAATGAACACCATTGATCAACATCTCCAGTGAGGCGATAAACTACCATGACAACTTTTTTCCATTCACTACTCCCCATGCCATGGAATATTTTTTCTACAGAATTTATCCATTTCTTAGCTACTAGTGTATTTTTACCCCCATTGAATTTTAGTGGGTTTTTCTACATGAAGCGGTCTAACATTGATCTTCAAAATTTCATATTAGGGTGCTCCATACGGGTAAGGTTATTATTCATAACCAGAGTGAGTTGTCCTATTGTGGTGATTAGCTGTTCAGCACCAATTACATCACCAGCCCCACTATAAATATCTTGAGTAGGAGGGGAATCCCTACATGGAGTCGGTGCATTGATACAGTTTCCATTCATTCCACTAGGCGCCACTTCTAAACAATGTCATAAACTATATTAGTTTATGAATCAAAATACATAATTCGAAACATGTAAAACACTTTACATAAATTGAATAGTCTATGGATATAATTCATAATCATAAAAATGTTTCCTTTTAGGAAGTATATACTAATAAACCCTTTATAATGGTTTGTAAATAAAATGAGAATTATCCTAATCATATCCCCCAAGAGTGTCGTAACCATGAGTGTTGCACGACCCGTTGTCGTGCACCAGTTCCCGTTCGAGTCTAGCACAAAGCAGTGTTTTTGGGGTTTACCCCTAGGTACATCTGCCTCAGACCCACATCTACCTATTCATATCCAGACCCTGATTTATTGCTTGGGAAACTCACAAAATCTCTACACTAGCAGAATTCTAGATGTTCTTCTATACTAATCCTCAAAGTCTATCTTAGGGCTATGTTGTCTAATCAGATTTTATCTAAATCTAGTTTCCAAGGTTGGTATTAAACTACCTATGATACCAACTACAACGCCCCGAACCCAGAAGCCTAGAGTCGGTGCATTGTTACATATCATTGGCATGATCACAAAAGATCAAGTCTTGATAGATCGATTAGTTTTGTAGCCATGGAAGAACTAAATACATTCCTAAGGTTTACATTACATCATAAAATGGAAAACTACAACAAAATTGTTTCCATATAAAACATTGAGATCCCATAGACTATCCCTACAGGTCAGTCATAATATACTTCTTCGCATCCTGGGAAAAATAAAACATAGAAAGGGGTGAGCTCAGATGCTCTGTAAGAATAACAATATAGCTGATGTTTTCATAAATAAGCATAAAAATTTAAGGTTATGTATAAAACTAAAAAAATAGCCTTTTAAACATGAACTTAAGAAAAATATGGAAAAGATAAAAAATCAAATAAATAACACTTACTTATTCACATGGATATTCTACTAGTCGAATAATCACATTCAAATTCAATAGCCACTTATATAATGATGGAATGCATAATGCCAAACTTCATAACCACATAGTCAAGTCCTTGTGTCAAGATAACAAATATGATTTTTTCAAGGACTTGTTCCAAGACAAAATTTTATCTCATTAGACCTACCAATGCATCGAGGATCTATAGTAGGCTCCACCCATCACATATTAATTCTAGTGCATTCCTCATATGAAAAGGTTTAATCATAAAATAAACATTCGTATTAAAACCAGCATATGAAATGTCAATACTTTATCCATAAAACATGAATTGTATAAAAATAACACATCCATAGTCAATCCTATCACAAAAACATCAATACAATATTTACATTTTGTATCATAATAAATCAACTACAAATAAGATTAAAATCCATCAAAGGACGTTGGCATAGATGAAATCAAAACATTTTTTTAGAGAAATATTTATATCTATTTTGAAATAATTTAAGAGTCACATAATTTATAAAGAAAAAATTTATTTTTTAAAAATTTTTATAATCTTTTAAGGGATGCATCGACGATGTTATAATGGATGAAAATAGCCACACCCACCGTATATGTTAAAAAAATACATTCTATATTTAATTTTGTCATAAAGGTTATAAAAGACCTTGTTTGGAAAATGATGGAAAGATTCCTTTATAAACATCTTATAAAAGTCAAAAAGGGTATAAATTACATTAACCCATAGTCAAGTAAACAATAATAATGATTTGAAATACATTTTTGAGAAACATGGATGTGGATGATAAAGAGGTCCCAGTATATAATTACGTATAAACAACTTTGGATAATGATAGAGATTGTAGAATTAACCATTAAATTTTACTTTTACTTGGTCGATGGTAGGTTATCCACCTTTATAATGGTTAAATAAGTTTTATTAAATTATATAAGAATCATATTCATTAATATGATAACATATATGATATTTTAACATTTCATTGTTAATAATATCTTAGTATTGTCGTTGTTTCGGGTGTTAATGGATTAATTTTCCTTTATATTCTTTTTTCTGTGAGTCATATTTTTTATGTATGGGGTGTATCTAATTCATATCCAGAATTATATCAAGTCTTTAAACATTATTCTTAATCTTATAATGAAAATTAGTCTTGAATAGATATGATAGGGAAGGATTCTTATCGCGTTCGTGGAGACGGTAATCTGTACATACACACGAGACACAATACCATTATTTTGATATTAAAATAGCATATAATTTGATATTATATCATATTTACTGAATAATTATCATGTGATATTTATTATTTACTTAAATTACACATCATTATTATACCCATCCAAATAATAATGTATTGAATAACAATTACACCACGATGTGGAGACGGTAAGCTGTACGTATGCAAGTATGGTGACATGTCACTCAAAGGATGGATATAAAAATGAATATGATTGTACCATATTTATAATAACATCACATAATATATAATATACTGTAGTTATTATTTTGGAATGGAATCAACATCGAAACAGGAAGTGGAAGATGAAAGGAACTTGAAAGATGTGATGAAATATTTACTTCTTCGTTGTGTTCTTCCTTTTTATTTGATAAAAAGGGAACCTTAGGTTGGCTTTATGACTAAAGTAAAGACTCTAGGATGAAGGGAGGATAGTTTAGAGGGTATTTGGGCCGATGTTGGCCGATCCAAATGGATTTGAAGGTGTGAATTTGAGAGAAGGTGAGTGCCCTTTTATAAGAGGTGTCAGTGGCACCTTAGGAAAAGCTGAAAATATTTTTTTATAATAAAATCATTTTCGTTTTCTAATAGCTCCAAAAAGGATTATTTAAAGGCTAAGGTAAGGATGGGTCGAAATCCTCTCAACATATAGGTTTTAGAAAGGTTTGGGTCACTATATTAAATTTATCATTTAGATTTACCTCTTAGTTAAATAGTTTTACATTTACCATGTCTCTTTGTATTTTTATATTATATGGTTAATAAACATACTATATACATCCAAGAGAACGTGAAGTGGTTAATTAATGTTATAACTATAATTAAGTCTTTTGTATGATCTATATATTTTTAGGAATAGAATATCAATTAATAATATAATATTTGTTTTAAAAACACTTTTATGTCAATTTTGACACTATTTGGTATTTTGTTTTTGCTAAATTAATAACAGAATTATTACATCGAAAAAAATTCATCTAACCAACCCTAATAAGTCATATTAACCTATAAAATTATTATAATTCATGAAAAGTGTCATATTACATTTATTTGGATATTTATAATATTAAATATTTTAATATTTAATTAATTTGGTAATTACTACATCATAATTGTGTAATAAATAAATTAAAATATTTAATGCCTAAAAATTATAAATAAAATACGATTATGTATGAAATATTTTTATATTTCTATTGAATATTTACAGTCAAATTTATCTTATGTGTAGCCCTATATTTAAAATGTTTTAGTTATTAAACATTGATTTTAACTCTTTTAACTCTTCTTTGAATAAAATAATAATAAATGTCCTAATCTAATCCAATTTGATCAAAGAGGTTCATATTTTATTCCTAAGGTTGTTTTTTTGTCGAATTATTCTTACCCAATAGAATTAGGACATGTGTTAGGGTAATAATAATATCATTTTTACCCTTAAATACCTTATTTACTTTTAACTGTGGTAAATAAAAGTAAAAAGTTACTATTCACCAAAAATTATTTTCAGCTTATTAAACCTCATTATTATTACTCATATAAACCTTGTCTATTGGATTTTTGAAATTCTACTCATAGAAGTAGTAAAAAAATGTTATGTGAATTTTCAAATTCTCCTAGGAGGTGGGTAACAGACGGTAAAAAGTTCAATAAAATTTTTATATATCTAAATTATTATAAACTAAATCCAATGATTTACATTGAACTTATATAGGTATTATGTATCTATTTTGACCTAAAATAAATTTAAACAAAATAAATATTTATTTAAATAAAAATTCGGTTTTAAATAATAACTCTCTGTTTTTCACTATTCACAATAAAATTTAATGTTTTCAGAAAAATACCAAAAAATCACCCAAATCTAATTCTGATATTCCGAATCCAAAAATGAAGTGCATTTTGAATGATAAAATTTATGAAATTTTAAAAAGTGTGTATTACAATTCATAACATCTATTTGATTGGTTGTGGTGTGTTAGAACTCAAAGTTACATACAACACACGCTATTGTATTATTCAAAGAGAAGCGTATCGTGAAAGCATGAGGTGTTTCAACTAATTTAAGTTGGTGTTGTATGCGTCTTAGACCATTCTCATCATGGAGAACCACCTCATCATGTTGGGTTCCATGTCATACATTGTATCTGTTAATGTACAAATATACACACATTCATCCGAGGAGGGATAGGGGTGAAAAGTACATATATATTATGATGGACACTCAGAGCCTTATTCAAAATGACCAAAAAGAATAATAATGCGTCAAAAATCAACGTTAATTAGTTATTTACCAATAATGCATGAAGTTGAAAAATAAATAATTAAATAAAAACAACCATACATGCATAATTTAGGACAATTTCTCAAAACCATTAAGAGGGTAAAATTAAAGCGTGAGGAAAATTATACTGCAATAAATTAAATAATTGGGATATTAAATTAACTGAATTAATAAAAAATTAAAATTATATGTTTATTTCACATTTAGTTTGGTTATTAATTTAATTTTAATAATAAAAATTATTTAAATAATTTTATGTTATTTAATTCTCAAAATTAAATTAATTGTATCCTGAGTATTAAAAATATATTATTTTTTTAAAACCAAAATTTAAAATTTAATTCATTTAATTCATTTCTAAAATTAAATTGATTGAATTAATTAATTATGTTTTTTAAAATATTGATTTTCCCACCAAAAACCATTCTTTGACCCATTGTGAATCACATTGAACCACTGTAGACCCATAAAAATCCATGTAAATCCCTTGTTGGGAAATGTTGTGTCCGAGAGGGCTTATCAATCCCATTTTGGGTTTGGAAAATCTACTTCTATATAATGCGGGGAAAATATGGTCTAATAGAAACTGGAAAGGGCGTAATATTGTACCTTTCTAAACTCAACATAGTGTCAGTTCTGTCATGGAGGTGGGATCACTATGTTTACATTGGTTGGATGAGATGTGGATTTGGAGGGAAGGTCGGCAGCTAGACAAGCATGCAGAGGACCTAGGTAACCAAGGGGGTGGTGCTTTCGAGTAGGTTCCAGAATGGTTGAATGATATGCGCGGTGTTAAGGAGCTGAAATAGGGTCCTCTACACTCGAGGTCACCGTATCTGGACCATCAAAATTTGATAGAGAGAGGAACATGTAACAATGGTGGATGGTAGGGCCTCCATGTAGTAGCGGTCTATGTAATTCCGATATAGCGTGACCAGGAGGGGTTTTTTACATATATGGATTTAAGAAAAAAAATTATGGAAAATGGATAGGGTTTGAAATATTTTTAGAAATGGGTCTCTAGATGTGTGAACCCCATTCACACATCTACATTGCGGAGAGATGCCTGAACGGGGTTCACGCATCCTATGCAGTCGGGATAAAAGATGTGTGAAGCCCATTCAGGAATCTACCCTCACCAGGAAGCGTGAATGAGGTTCACGCATCCTTTGTAAACAATATAGAGGATATGAGGACCCTGTGCACCCATCTTACTGAATGTTTTAATTTTAATTTTTTTTAATTTTTTGAATTTTTAAATTTTTAAATTTTTTTGTCTTGTTTTGTTTAAATATATTTATATATATATGAAACAAAAATTTTAAGCAAGATTTATCTGCTGTTAAATATCCATCAGTTCTCCCATTACAGCAGTCCCGATTCTGAAAGACACCCTCACCCAAGGCTCTCTTTTATAAGAGGGCTAGCCCTGGAAATCGTTCTGCATTTTCGACGTGGGATTCAGCTTCTCTGTTTCCTGTGCAAAATACTCTACATTTTCTATGTGGGATTCTATTTCAAGTATGCCACTTTGAAAGACTATAAAATAAAAACTATAAGACCAATACAAATGAAACGAAAACCATGGATTAAACATATTAAAAATTGTTGAAAATAAAAATAATTTCTTAAATATTGTTGATAAATTATAATTTGTAAGCTTTAAAATGCATCAACGTGAAACTTAAAAATGTTTCAACTATGTGTCTTTGAAAGACTAAAATAAAAAATAATACAAATATGAATGAAACAAATAAAACATGGATTAAATATATAATAAATAGTTGAAAATAAAAAGAATTTCATAAAAAATGTTGATGAAAAATAATTTATAAGCATTCAAAACCACCAATATGAAACTTAAAAACATTTCAAGTGCGTGGCTTAGAAAACCTATAAAATAAAATCTATAAGACCAATATAAATGAAAATTAAATTGTAGATTAATCATATAATAAATAGCTAATCATTAATTAGTTAATTAGTAATATAATTATTAATTAGTTAATAATTAATATAATTATTTATTATTAATTATTATTTAAAAATATACAATAAATAATTAGTTAATAAGTAATATAATTTTATAATATTTAATAAGTTATTTAGTAATATAAATATTAATTGATGATTAATTATTTAATTAGTAATATAATAATTAATTATATTTTTTCAATATAATTATTAATTATTAATTATTAATTATTAATTAAATAATAATTAATTTGTTAATTTGAAATATATTTATTAATTATATCTATTAATTATTTATTATATAATAATTAATTAGATATTTTTTACTATAATTTTTATTTATAAAATAAATAATTAATTAATTTCTAAAATAATTAGTAATTATAATTATTTATTATAATTATTCATTATAATTATTATTTATTAATTACTAATTATATACTAATTAATTAGTCAATGAGAAATATTATTATTAATTATAATTAGTAATATAAATACAAATTATAATTTGTAATTAGTAATTATATAATAATTAATTAGTTAATTAATAATATAATTATTCATTACAATTATACATTATAATTTTCAATTTTTAATTGTTAATTATTAATTATATAATAATTAATCTGTTAATTAGTAATATAATTTTTAATTATATAATAATGAATTAGTTAATTAGTAATGTAATTATTAATTATAATTTGTATTATAATTATGGATTATAATTTGTAATATAATTATTAATTATTATTGTTAATTATTAATTATATGACAATTAATTAGTTAATTACCAATATAATTATTAATTATTACAAATTAATTAGATAATAATTAATTAGTTAATAATTATATAATTAATAAATATATTACTAATTAACTAATTAATTATTATATAATTAATTATTAAAAACTAATAACTAATAATTGTAATGAATAATTAAAATTAACTATTTTATTAATAATTTAATAATTAACTAATGAATTATTATATAATTAATAATTATGTTACATACTAAATACTTAATTATTGTTTAATTAATAATTACATTACTAATTAACAAATTAATTATTCTGTAATTAATAATTATATTAAAAATTAACTAATTAATTATTTTATAATTAATAATGATATTATTAATTAACTAATTATTAACTAATTAATAAATATATTACTAATTAACTAATTAATCATTAACTATTTCTTATATGTTTATTCCATGTTTTAATTTTCATTTATATTGGTCTTATAGTTTTTATTTTATAGGCTTTCTAAGTCACTTACTTGAAACGTTTTTAAGTTTCAAGTTGGTGGTTTTGAAAGATTATAAATTACTTGTTATCAAAAAAATTTATGAAATTATTTTTGTTTTTAACTATTTCTTATATGTTTTACCCATGTTTTAAATTTCATTCATATTGTTATTATAGTTTGTATTTTATAGTCTTTCGAAGACACGTATTTGAATCATTTTTAAGTTTCAGGTTGGTTGCTTGGAAAGCTTATAACTTATGATTTATCAACATTTTTTACGAAATTATTTTTATTTTAAACAATTTTATATATGTTTAATTCATGTTTTTTGTTTTATTTATATTGGTCTTATAGTTTGTATTTTATAGTCTTTCAAAGTCAAGTACTTGAAACAGAATCCACATCGGAAATGCAGAATGTTATGCGCAGGAATGAGAGAACCTGAATCCCACAATGAAAATGCATAATGATTTCTAGGGTTATCGCTCTTATAAAAGAGAGCCATGGGTGAGGGTGTTTGTCAGAATCCAGACTTCTTTAATGATAGAACTCCTGGATATTAAATAGAAGATAAATTCTGCTGAAATTTTTTATTATATATATATATATATATTAACAAAAAAAACAAATAAAAATAAAAAATTTACATATAGAAAAATAAAATAAAAATTAAGACATTATGTAGGATGCGTGAATGGGGTTCATGCATCCTTTTTAGAGTTTATAAAGGACATGTGAACCCCGTTCACGCTTCATGGTGAGGGTAGATGTGTGAACGGGCATCACACATCTTTTATCTGGACTGCGTAGGATATGTGAACCTCGTTCACCCATGTCTCCACGCCTATGATGCGTGAACGGGGTTTACGCATCTTGAGACCCATTTTTATAAATATCTGTGACCCTACCCCTTTTATATAAAAAAAATTAAAACCCCATTTATATAAAAAAACCCACTAGGAAGGGCCAAATGACGTGGAGGTGAGTTGGTTTGGATCACACATCAGTAGTGGGTTTGTGGTGGTGTGACAACAGATCTGTAGTGTCGGTGGCTTCCAGAGAAGGGTAGGGAGTATGGTGAGACATGGGGTAATATCTAGTTCCCTAGGGTGGCTGACTACTGTTGTAAGATAGTCATTGAGGAGATGTAGTAGGTATGGAGGGGGGGGGGGGGAGGATCTGGACAGCTCTAGTGTGTGAGGAGACAGGAGGGTATGCTTCTCTAGTGAGGGAGAAGGCACCCGAGGGCATCTCACCTATTATTTTGTCTTTTATATAGACTTCTCAAATTCTTCATTCCCTCTTACTTTATTTTGTGAGAAGCAGGTCAAGAAGTAACCCCACCATGCCTGTTGTGTTTTTTATTAGATTCATGGAATTTCTAAAAATCAATTTCCTCAAATTTTTCAATTCATATTAGAATTGTTTCAAATAAATTAATTTTTATTATTATATTAAAATAATAATTAATATTATTAATTATTATAACAATAAAATAACATTAGTGATGGGATTGCACTTACCGAATATACCTGTTTTCGCCATCGGAATCCACCTTAGACACTGCATCGAAAATATATTAACATATAGAAGCACACAAATTATTCCAATTTTAATAACTACAAACCACATATAATCAATATTAAAAAATATTTATTTCTATAATAGGGAATTATGAAGTCTGATGGATGTGAGGTTGATTCTATGGTGACCAAATTTTAACATGGTTCTTAAGTTTTAAGGAAATTAATTTTTCATCCGATCAGAAAATTTACATGATTCTTTGTTACTAATTGAAGGTAATATTATTTGATTTGATGTCGGTGGACTAAGGATTTTAATTTTTTTCATTATTGGGATGATTATACTTATAATCTCTGATAATCTGAGACCCAGTACGGTCAGATGCATTAGTATAAACTAAACTGAGTAAAAAAATATAATTAAAAACATACATTTTTAGATCTAGACATTACTTGACATATGCTTATAGTTAGTAATAGTTATATGAATGATCCAAATCCTAACCCCTACATATCATCCACACACAATTCAACAATCTGTATGATCACATATCATTGAATTTTAGGTGCTACTATGGAGATCCCATGATACCTTCTACATCCTGAGGATACTTGTATCGTCATGCCTTCAATGCCTGAGGAAGAACTCAATCTGATTGAGACGATTGAGATCTTATCTCTCTATAATGAGGGATTATAGAGAAGGGCTCTTTAAATATCATAATTAATAGTTCATTGTATGAGTTCCTCCCTCTCTCTATTTATAGTGCATGTTCAAAATATCTGGTAGGGTTGTCTAGCACTCATTTATTTAACATCCATCAAATAAATAATTTCAATGAACTAAACTATGTCATTAAATATTATTTATCATTTTATTACATAAATGTAATATATATATATATATATATAATATTAGATGATAAACATGATTCATTCACCCGACTCATAATTCATGTTTAATGTTAAATGAACCTAGAATATTGAAATAATATTTATTCAATTAATATTATTCCACATATTTATATAACATGTAAATTCATTTATTAAATAAAATCAACCCAATTACTCCTTACTTGAGTAATGATGAATTTATTTATTCTTCAGTGGTCGATGAGTTAGAGAACACTCAGAATCTTTGGTGGTCCCTAGCATTTCCAATTCACCTATTTAACTAAATAGGGAGGATTCTTGAATACGCTATAGTTTGTGACCCTTTAGGCCCTTATCTTGATAGCATTGAATAATATTCACAGACCAAGAGTGGAGTCTAGAAACCCATCAAGGAACTTAAAAAGATAAGGATATTAATAGAAATGACAACCATCCTATGAACATGGACTGGGTAGTATAATCTCAATGTCTTTAGATATCTCATAAAATAGAATGCACACTTGTGTCATCTCCATTTTTTGGTTTATTATTTGTTGATCTACTTGAATGGATTTAACTTTTGACTACCTTGGACAAGGATTTATAATTTTATACCACCCTAATCAACAAGGCCTGTGATATATTACTTCCTCAATCCATATGTGAAAAAATCATTTATTGACCATTCGACCAATGTATTACCACCAATGATGCACCCAACACAATCTACCTCACCATAATTTCATTATCATGGTTTTTTCCTTTATTAAAAGTATGCGATCAAAATATATACATTGAAAATGGTCTGAATTTAGGATACCAATACATATTTTCGTATATAGAAACAAAAAATGACAACTAAAACATGGTGTGATCCTATTGGTGAGTCTATCTTCAGGATCCCATTACTGGAGATCACCACGTGAAAACATCATTAGAATAACTATCGATTCTTATGATCCCCCAACACCGAATAGTAATAAATCAACATTGTAAAGTTATTATGATGTATCTAGATCAAATGACCTTTATTTATGATTAATTTAAGAGTATCTAAAGGTTCATATTCTATAACCTTCTGATATTATAGTCAATCTATTGATGTTACAATTTCAATAGTGGAAGTAGAAAAGTATACACTATAATAGTAAGAATAAATAATGTATATGTACCTATATACATGATTTGTAAATCCAAAGAAATATTAATGTTGGTTCTAGGGAACCCACTATTACAACAATACAACCCCATGGATTATATATATCTTTAAAGACTACAATACTTTCAATATATATTAGAAACATTTAAATGCATGAATAGAGTGGTACCTAAATTATCACAATGTTAATGAGTGTTTTTGATCTTTATAGAAAACTCATTATTCCCAGCCATTGTAGTGGTATTATCGTTCATTTGACCATACATCCTTTTATATGATTTATTTTGGAATTTGTCACTGTATTTTGATAGATATTATTCATTATAGAATGTAAAAAAACAGTCTTTCTTCTATTTTTATTCCATCTATGTAGCCAATTCCATATCTTGTACCAATATAGATATATATTCTTTAGGGGCATTCTCAATATTTTGTTTATGTGTGTTCTCTTTCTTCATAGTATTATTTTTATCACAATATTTTAGAGGTTATTTCTATTTTTTTCAAAAATTCCTCATTTATAGGTTACCAAGTCATGAAATATTTAGTTGTATGCCTAGATAGTTTACACCATCCTCATAGATATCTAGTAGTCTTAGTTTTTCCTTCTATGGAAAACCACTCATGAAATTTGTATACATCTTATCGGTTTTATTATATTAAAACAATATTAATGTTATTCTCATGTATTGATTACTTTATCTCAATCCTTCTCTGTTTTGAATTAATTTCCATGGATTGTTTACAATGCACCATAATGTGACCATTTCAATCATAGAAGAATACTTTTTTTCTTCGTTGGAGTTACATCATGAACAAATTGTTTTTGGATGTATGTTTTCCATCCTTTATCTTATGATTGAGAAATATTTTCATTTCTTATTTACATATTCTATTATTGGGGTCTTTATACTCAAATGAATATGATTTGTTTTTTATTGTATCCTACCAGAACTACACATAATTATAATGACCTATACTTTAACGATCATAGAATAATTCAAGGCATTCAAATATGATCATGGATGATATATTTTTTATTTTAAATAATAATATCTTCAGAAAAATTTGATTTATGTTTTCATCATAATTTCACTCCCTAAATGTAGTCCCTCTTTAATTTTAATTAATTGAAATATTATAACAATATTGTGTATCCTTTTTCTATTTATTGAATATTACTAATACTAGAAAATAACTTTTCTTGTTATTTATTTAGATAAACTATATCTATATTTTATTCCATTAATTTAATAAACAACATTAGACATCCTTTGTAAAATATTATTGATGTTTCACTTCATAGAGATCCCTTAAATAATTTTTTTCTGGATTTTAAATCAGATTCTGCACTAGAAGATGATATATTAGTGTAATTAGATTCATTTGGAAAATAGTTTACCTTTCACCAAAAAATTATGGTACATTCATCATTTGGTGGTCACAATATCATTTTTTTCACCAGTTTGAGTCTTTATAAAGATAATACATTTATCAAAATGTTCCCTAAAAATGACCATTTCTGAAAGTATTTTCATGATACATATTGGATTCTTTAAAGTTAAATTAACTTCACATTCAACTCAAATAATTTCATCCTTGATAAATTTTTATAGTCACTCAATTTTCTCACCCTTTCTTCACATCCAGACTTTATATTCTATATCTCATTGTGATGAAACTATTTTTCCATTAGAATACTATTATCCACCTATTTTACAATATTTTAACAAACCAATAACATGTCATTTTTCAAATACATACATAATTTCAGGACTTATTCTACTGAATTTATTTTCACTTCAAGATTATTCATGAAATATATTTTCGATCATCATTCTAAATGAGAACCCTTGGCATTCATGTTATAGAATATTAATTTTCTCTCTAATGTTTTTCCATAGATTCGATATTTTTTTAGATTCATCCTCACTTACCCTAATTGATAAATTTTCCATAAATTATTCATATGTACTTTCATCATATTATGGTGGACCATCTTCATAATTAAATCCACTAAAACATTTTATTCTTATACATATTCTTAAAAAGTATCCATAAAGATTATTATTTTAGAAATTTTCTCCACAACTGACTAGTCTTTTTTTATTTCTCTAGTATTTACATTCAAATTTTCAATTTCCTTATTTATTAATTTATTATTTGGTTTGGAACAATTTTTTTATTCACTTACACTTGAATATATAATTGATTAGTAAAATATTTTTCATGTTATCCTTCTCTACTTTAATCTCAATAAGGTATTATGTAGATTATTTTATTAATACAACCATATTTTTTTTATTCATTCCATTAACATATTATTTTTCAAGATCACATTTATTATCTATATAATGTTCAACATAACTCTTTGTTTCTCTCCTAACTTAAACATTTGATTCATTTATCTCGGAAACATGCTTTACGTTATTATCTTGAGCTTTAATATTTCCATTTATTGATAAATTTCCCATAAAAAGTAACAAAACTAATTCAAGTTTTCCTTAATTAGTTTCAGAAATATCTAAGAAAATTCCCTCCCTCCTACCACTTATTGTGATTCGAGAAAAACTATTATGGGTGGTGAATCAAGGTGAATACATTATTATTATTTTTTTGTTCTTATGTTAGAATAAAATGTGTTCAACCTATAATTGTACATAGTAGTGTCATTGTATTAAATATAGAATTTTAGGAAAGTAAATCATTCAAAAAACACAAGAATTTAGATTATTTTATTGCAAATGGATACATCCATGGAGAATACATATAAAATGTGATGATATTCAAAAATAATCTAAACTTTACTACTTTAATATAAATGACATTTTTCCCATGTTCACTCCATTGCAGGATCACTTAGCTTTCATGATTTAGGGTTCGGTCTCTCCTCACTCAAGGGAAACACCCTATTCGTCACTCTTTTCACCAAATATACAATGGATAATTTAATTTTATAGATATGAGGTCCTATTTATGATAAAAAGGTATGAACTGATTATATTCACATTATCATATGATAAATTCACTTTAAACATCAATATGTCTCCTATATCCCTCTTTAACTGAAATGAATTCAACAATTTAGGAATGGGAATTTTGTTATTATCTTGCCTCAAAATGTAGTAACACTTTCTCTTGAATATTCATAACTCAATGACTGGTATAATATCCTTAAGCACTTCTTCTCACTCAAAATACTATGAAGAAAAACTTATTTCTCAGTATCTACAAATAAATTATAATATTTTATTTTTCTTAAACTGTCTTTAATCTATTTAGTTATTAATGAATAATTTTTTTAATAGCTGGATCACATTAAACTTCACGTAATTTTATGTGTCAAATAATTCAATAAAACTGTATTGTATGGAAATAACTAGTACTTTTGTTACTTATTCAAGAGAAAAACTGATTTCATGAAGGTACAAAATGATGGATGGTTCTTCTTCATGATACAATTTGTTATAGATAATTCTTTGTCTTGTTATTTTATTTTCTATGTAGGTGCCATAAATTTAATTAAAAATATAGATTTTTCATTGGATTAATTCTACATTGACTACAATAATGATTCGTGATTTGGTATCACTTAATTTGACTATGTTCAGGAATAAATAGAGCACTCCACCTTCCACTATGTAACTCTTTATTCGTTTCACATTAATGGAATAGTTGATGAAAATGATTAAGTTGGTGTTTTTTATGGATGAAATCAACCACCTCGGATCCTTTGGAAATCTCAGAACTCTATCCATTTTCAGTGACATAATTTTATTAGTACTAAACTTCTATTAACACTACCTAATAAATTGTATACAATCAATATTGTGAGAAATTTTTTTTTAATAAAATTAATTACTTCAAAAAACATAACAGTTCTAATCATACACATCAAATTAGATTAGGATTTAATGAAGATTCCACATTATGGGAGAAACCTATGATTCAAAATCCTTTGTAGAATCTAATGATTGTTCAATTTAAACTATTAATATCTTTGAACAAGTATCATTATGAAAAAACATTCTATAATGATATGGAGAAAAAATCGTTGACTTTTAGTGTATTGGTTCCTAGCATGAAAAATGTGGAAAATCATGATAAAAAAATATGGAACATGATCTATGTGGCTGAATCATGAACTTTTTTAAATAAAAACCCCTAGCAAGATTAGGTTAAAGATAACCATGTTTAATATCATTTTAGGAAAAATAATCATGTCTATATAATTTAAAAAAGATAAACATTTGATTCTTTATACAATCAAACATTAGAATAAAGTTAACTTGATTTATATATAATAATTCACAATGCACCATTAGAATTTAAAATTGAAAAACTAGTTGTGACCTATGTTATAATCATTTATCCCACACCAACCCAAGTCATGGCCTTGTACTTATATGCTGACCTATTCAATTTAGGTTCCAATTGCATCCATGCATAGTAATTTTTTATCCTCTAATATATTATATAACCTCCAATATGGGATTGATTAATTACTGATACTTTCTATTCATTTACCCATTACACAAACTATCAAACATAACTCATAAATCGATACAAAGTTTTGTTTTCTCCTTCAAGAATTAATTTTTCATTCATACAACCATTATCTATGTGTCATCTAATGAAAAATATTTCTTCTTAAAATATTATTTTATTAAAAATATCCAAATAATTTATCAAATATTTATTTAATATGAAAATACTGATTAAAAAAACAACCAGTATTATCAATAAATTTAACCTGTATAGTCATGGATGAAACAAAAATTGTCAAAATATGTCTATAAAATGGGAATTAGATATATTATCCTTCCACATCCACAAAGTTAAATATCCACTATATTAAATTTCCAAAAAAGTTCCATTAAAATATTTCCGACATTTTTATATGAAATGCCACCATGTGTCAGCCACAAACGGGACATTAAATTTCTCTAAACAAGTAGATAATGTCCTCAAATTAAATTTTCCAAATTTACATCTATGAAAATATATCTAAATTTACAAAAAAAAATTAAAATTCCTAAATATATGGTCTGTGCAAGAAAATTAAAGTGTTGTTTTTTATATAAGTGTTCGTTTAGAAAAACTATAGATATAAAACCCACATCCTACTAAAAATCATTTAACTCCCTTATTTAAAATATAAATATGTGATCCACACATTAGTTTGGTATACAAAAAACTATGGTGTGGTCGTATCCAACTCAATTCCAAAAGATTCAAAGCACTCCCTTGGAAAATGTCCAAATACATCATCACCTTTAAAATTTTCATATAAAATAAATTGAAAGATCCAATAATTTATCCTCTCACAATTTTATTGTTACCTATTTTAAATTACACTTACTACTAAATGGTCTTATAGATCAATCCATTTTCAAACATAAACACATGACACCATCATATATTCTCTATAAACAATGATGACACCATAATTTTTTTGGAGAAAAATATAAACAATGAAATAGTTTTGAAATCTAGTGGAATTCAATGATTTTGTGAAATTTCCACCCTATAAGTGATCACTAAAATATTGGTGGTTTCCTATATTGTTACATGTTTTTTAACCATTATGTCTTTTATTATTTTTGCGCTCTATATCTTTTTATTTTCTCTGAACACCTCTCTTGACATGACCTGACTTGTAAATATATCTTGAACCATTAATTTTTAATTATCCTCAACAAATTAAATTTAATTCTTCCCTAAAAATCACTAATATCTCTTTTAAATTATATAATTCATAAATAATCTTTTTAGAGTTTTTTTACATTAAAATTATTAATGAATGAAATATTATGAATCAATTATCACTAAGTTCTCAATGACTTCTCAATTAATTCCATGGAATCTTTTATTCAACCCATAATTATTCTATAATCATTCTTTTCAATTTCTTCTATTTTAACTGTCATGACTTTAGCCTATTAAAAATTCATATGTTAATGAAATGTATCTCCATGTACTCCCCTTCACCTATTACTATCTGTGGTTTTATTTCCATTCCAATCATATGACCCATAGATTCAATTCCTAAAATCATAGATAAATAGATAATGTGTCGACATGCTTTAATATATTTAAAATTATATATGTATTTATCATTGATATAAATAAAACACATACTGACATAAATAACATTAATTGAAAAAAATAATCCAACACCAAATTATTTCTTTTAACACGCATTCATGTCTGATCATATGATAAAGTATTAGGAATTGGTTAGAGGGTATTCATGTGTTTTATCATTGTTTTATAAATTTTTCCAAGAGCAGTTTACAATTTCTAATTAGTATAATAAGTGATTTGGTTTTTTATTAGGGTGGGTTTCATAAAATTATTCCAATGGTGTTGATTCCTACCAAATATTAATCGGTAAATAAACCTGGGATGAAATACCTAAAAATGGGTATTTTCCCCTCTACAAATAAAAGGAATATAAGGTGGCCAATAACCATAGACCACCTAAAATGTAGATGGAAAGAGAAATTAATGAACTTTAGATGGTCATGAGAACAGTTCATCTAAAATTCCTAACATACTTCTGATAACACAGTGCCCATCTAACAATCTTATTGTTCTTGCAATGATGTAAAAGGAATATTCAAATAATGTGGTGGCTATAATGTGAACTCATGTGTTTCGTGTAAATTTTCAATTGGAAGACGACTTCCAATCATAGAAAGAGCATTAATAAAAAATTATAAAACTATACATAAGATAAAAGAATTATGTGGTCTAATTTCACCATTCGACGTGAACATGTGGTTCACAAGACATCGTGGATGACCTAGAGAAATGTTTACCCTATCATGAAATATCACACAGTCTTGTCACCTTCACCATAAAAATTATCTTGGACATATCCATTAAAATTTTTGTCACCGCTACTATATCTAAATCCCAAATGGGGGGTTTTCCATGTAAATTATCATGCATCACCAAAGAAAATATTACTGGTCACATGATGCATCAAAGATAATGAATGTGTTTGTATTTGACAACATTCACACATTGTCACATGATCTGAAACCCTTAGAAAATAAAAAAGTAAATAAAAAGAAAATAATGGAAGATTATTATGAAGTGAAGGTATATTTTCCATCATGTGAATGGTGTTATACACCGCTAGTGATCACCATTAATCATTAGTCGTCCCTCTTAATAATTGAGCATCGTCTCATGAGACACGTTCACAAGTCATCTTAATCTCATGAAGGCAATTTGAAAAGCCACATTTTTCTTGTAGAATTACCAAAAAATTTCATCTCAAATCATGTGAAAGACTTTCCATAGGAATTATTATCTCTCATGGTCCCTTATACATGTTGGTGTGGTCTTTTGGAAGTCCCTTGACATGACAACATAGACAGGGAAAATCCATTTGATTATCTAGGGTCTAATAAAATTAGAAATGGCTGATTATTTTTAAAGTCATTTATCATCATGTGATGCCCCCTGACACATTATAGGATCTAGGGGAGTGAGTAACACTAATTCTCTCCACCAACACCTGCCCAAATTTTTGAGATATGCACTATGCATGGCAGTGTATAACCACGGTGTTTGGTCCTATAAATCCATCTCCCTCTTCCCAAAAAAATAATCCATGTTTGATCACGTATGGGAGAATAAGAGAGGATTTCATGGAGTGACTAATTTTACCATCTCGAAGGACTTCTGAAAATTAAAATTCAAATAATTACGTAAAAGATCATATGACTTGCATTTTAATTTCACATTATCACTTATAAATCATGAAAAAAATACATCTTTCTTGATAGGAAAATTATGGGAAGGGGGTCCCACATGTCATATGGGTCTCTTGAAACTTATAAATATGCTATAATAGGGAAAAATTGTATAACATAGTCAATAAATTCCAAAATAATGACTAAAAATGGACGATAAACTGACGGGAAAAACATATGCCCTAATCTTCATGCCCTTTGAATCAGTCACCCAGATCATGAGATAGCACAAAGGCATGTCTCCTAGACCATAAAATACTCCCTCAAAACACTATTTGGATCATGCGATGTCCCAAGGAAATTTCAAAATGTCACATGGCACCCTCTAGGAATGTGACCTGAATCATGTAGAGTCCTATGGACTCACCATATAGATCTTGTGATGTCCTCCATATATGTCATCCATATTATTCAGTGTCACCATAGTATGATAGCTATGTCTCTAAATGTCAAACATGCATAGATCCAGATCTTATGGGACCCTCCTAGAATGTCAACAATGTCTTAGACTGACATCTGGTCAAGTCATTCAAATTGTACGACGTCCTCTAGACATTTCATAATCGATCACGTGACATCCTATAGACATGATATCTAGGACATGTGGAACACTATGAGGCATATCAGCATAGATCTTGAGGAAGCCCCCAGAAATGTTAGTCATGTCATGTGGCACCCTCCAATACATTTTATCCAAGATCATACAAAGTCTTCTATAAAAGTCAGCATGGTCATGAGACACCCTTGAGACATGTTAGCATTGATCATGTGATGGTATTCAGATGTTCCATTCATGTTATGAGATGTCCACTGGCAAAGTCAACTGGATCATGTGATTTTCTGTATTAATGATTATTAAGAGACCAAGTGAGGTCTAGGCATCCTTAGACAAGTAAGGCAGACTAGTAATACATTTCAAACAGTCATGTAGGCTATGTTAAGTAGATATCCTAGGACATGGTAACTATATCCTGTGGATATAAAATGGAAACCTAAGTGTGTAAGCCCATATCAAAATGAACTATGATAACTAAGATTCCAACCAAAACAATGATATATAGGATTGCATCATACGGATGGAGCTCCATCCCATACTCATATTAGGGAAAACTTAGTGTGTAATCCCTAATCAACTAACATACAAGAAATATGATTCATCCAATAATAAATATATTTATGATTTATTGCTCTGTTCTGAGCTCAAATAAGCATCCACTATGTTGTAATTCATCAAATTTCATCGTCATTCTACCTATCAGGTCCTGACCTATCCCCAGGGATGATAATCCTTCTTCAACCATTTGTAGATGGATAATTCAACTAAACTATGAGAACTCTGATTCCTACTAAAAAAATGATATGTATGATTCATTCATAATACTCGAGCTCGATATTAATCATCCAAATGGTTTTACTAGCACGTAATTTATGCATCCATATGTAGTGAGAGTGAGTACTTGGTATCCCTTATTTCTCAAACCTAGCATGGATCACATGGGCATAGGGAGTTTCATTGGTCATATCATTGTCATCATGAATCTACAATAGCTAGGGAATCCTAAATGTGTATTCCATAATCAGGGGAAATATATGACTGCCCCCGTATAAGGGAATCCACCTCAGGGAAAGACCTAAGGGTGTGATGGATCTATGATGACTCTGATTCTTCCTATAACAATGATATGTAGGGTTCATCGTTGGGGATAAATCTCAAATAATTGGTCCATAAGTTACCTCATATATTCACAGTATTCATGAAGTTAATCTTCTTGGGTTTTATAAACTATGTGGGTTTTGATTCATATTATAAACAAGATATGTATGATGCCTCAGAACAGCTCAATCCCACCCTCGAAATATTAATCACCATCTTGAATGAGAAAAACTCTGTAGAAACTAGTTACATGTATTCGACATATAAATAGCTACCCATTAAGTGGAAATGTATGATAAAACTTAGATAAAAATAGATTGACTCATTAATAGACACCACTTTGTATATAGAGAGAATCAAAACATGATCGTTTTTAGGGTGATGGGTTCTGTATTAGGATAAGGAATATATTTATAAACATATCATAAATCTATATGAGATCCTTGGATTAGGAAACAATTCCCCCAAAAAAGGGTTTGATGATCCTGAAATACCATCATATCGGCCAATTTGAGTTCATAAGTGCCATTAGATCTACAACCCCAACATACCACCAACCTTTTGGAATGAAGGTCTATAACCAGTTATGGATTTGGGAACCATTGGGATTTTTAATTAAGAATAAAAATAGTGACTATTAGTTTAATGCTTTCGTAACACATTTAAACCTCCAAAATCAATAATCAAGCCAAACAGAATTCATATATCTTTTGTGACAATAAAATGGTGGACCTAATGTGATTCTATCAAATTATAGATTGACTGGTAACCATGAATCAGTACATTTTCTTGACTTATAATTCACAAAAAATATTGGAATGCCCAATATGAATATATCAAAATATAAATTTGGGGTTCTCATGAAATAAGTCCACCCTTACTATGAAAATTCCACATGTGTAGAATGGTAGGATCAGGAATAAGAATGGATAATTCTGTTTCCCATTCATATTGGAATGAGAATGTATCATTCCTATGATGATTCACTAATAAGTGACCTAGTTTTTTTTGGAATTCATGACTTAATATACAAATAACACAAATAAAACTAGACCCTAATACAATTTCTTCATCTAGAAACTATTATAGAAATTATTTTATGACTTCAACCACCCATGTCTAATAATGTCCTCAACCACCCGACACCTTTAGTGTCCTGTGGAAAAATGAAATGTTCTTGGAATATCATTGACACAATTAAATCACAAACCCTAAGGGATCCCATGACAGTCTCCAAATAATAAAACTAATGAGTTCACATCATCCAATGAAATATTAAGTAAAGTCAATGATGCTCATTTCCACCACAAACTACTCGAAATATTATCTCTAGATCACAAAACTTTCAACATTCCCTATATGATAAAGGTGGGCCAAGGAGTGTAATATTGAACCCATCAAGTTTAGGAGACATAGAGGAGGTATCTTATAAATGTCATTGTCAGCACCATCCTACGGGTTCCCTTGAGTTACCTACTGAGGGTACCACCCAACACACTTCCACCTCTAACACTCATGCGTGGTAAAATCGAAGAAACGTGGGGTGTGGAAAACTCTATATAATAAATAGTGGGTTTTTATCCCCACTAACACTGATTGAGCCTATCAGAATATTCAAGGGGAAAATAATGAGAATTCACATATCCCTACTCACTCGGAACAATTCTGCATGCATATTCTTAAATCAAGAATAGGAGAGTCATATATCCCTACTACCTTGAATGATTTCCATTGATATATTATACTGTAATAAAAAATAATAAAAGGTATACTATATCCCCACGTCCGATGAAGATGTATTTAGGTATATATTAGAGATAGAAATGGTGTAGGTTTATATTTTGGTCCACCCTTCTCTAAAGATCCATTACATTCTAGAATAAAAATGAAAAACTATACCACTATATTGTGACATTATTACAGATACAGGGGGAGGAGAATATTATTATCCCTATATATTGTGACACACAATACTCGGATCTATAGGAAAAAGTGGTTTCTCAAGAGAAATATCACATTCATTGTCCAATCCATGAGAATTATCATCATATTTTGGTAAATGGTGAGGAACTATTCTGGGATCATATTCCCGTTCTAACCAGGGCTCACCGAAGGAGAGTAGCACACTCCTTTGTAAAACGTCACATTCCAATAATAAAATTATAGTGTCATATATAAATGGCCTTGGTTAATTCTCATATCCTCTTTCTGGTCAAGTTTCACCATGTGAGAGCCATACATGTCTCGAGATCGGCCCATATTCCTATCAAAAAAAAGACCAGTGAAATACTCAAAAGGCTCAAGATTAGGATTACACTCCGTTCAGACCAGTCTCATTATATGAGAGTGGTACATGCCTTGGGAAATGATAATATTCCATTCAAGGAAGCCACTTAGAATATTCTAGTATCTCACAAAAGCTAGGCTCATAACCCTACTTCTACCAACTAACGGATCCACCGACACCATTCAGAGGCTATAAAAAAGATTTCTTGTGTAACTTCTTCCATTCTACAGGTCCATCCTCATATTATAAGGGGAATTCATATTTAGAATAAGATCTTATTCTCCCTCCAACCGAGGCTCACCAATTTATACTGGAACATGCCTCAGGATAGACTAATTCACATATCAAAAAATACTTATGACATACTCCAAAGGAATAGGATTGGGACCTTAACCCTAGTATGACCAAGATTCACCATGAAATAATGAAGCATTCCTCAATAAAAGATCATATTCCTCTAAAAGAATACCATTTGAATATTCCATTAGATTTTGAGTAGTGGACTCATATTCAGGCAACACAACAAGATTATCAACACAATCTGACAGTCATCATACACCAGGCTCATATCCTTACATAATCATAAAATTTAGGTCAGAATATTCCTTATATGATGTAGAAGGAGGTTCATATCCCTAATTTTCTAAATTCATGTTTCCTTAATGTTTTTTGTGACACAATATCAAAACACATGGGTTCTCTAACTCATCAATTAAAGAAGATGGTGACCATTATCGTGATATTCCTCCACATGGTAGTCTGGAGATGGATTGTAGGGACTCTGCTATTAACATATACCATGATCAATCTATCAATGGTGGTATCTCCCATGGATAAGAATGTACTACCCTTTTCTATACACCTATACATAGATAGGAGTCCAAAACTCAGATGCCTTTGTTTGGGTAGGTACTTGAATCCTCAGGGTCAGTTGTATATAGATCCCCAGTAAATTCCAATAGTATTACACTCAATTCAGTAGTTGACCCCAATAAGCTGTTTATATGGTCAAACCAGATGGAGGTTTGTAAGACTGATGAGGATGAGGCTGACAATGACATATAGAGAGAGTTAACCAAAAAAACCTCCCCACCATGTTATGGGACCTTGAAACTTCTAACTGTGAGGTCCTTAATGGGATAGAGAAGGATTGCATTCAATGACTATGCCAAAATATGGGGGTAACTCAAAAACTATTGAAGGCCAGACACCTCCATTTTCCCGGATTTGAGGGTCCCCTTCAGACCATCAAGATACGCATTTTTCAACTTGTCTTTTCTAATATCTACATGGAACATGATCCAAATAAAAAATTTCAATGCCCAAATATACTACATGCATACCTCCATTTCATCAAAACTATTCTGTAGCTGATCTTCAAATCCACACTGTGAATCTATATTCATGTTTTGGGGAATTTATATATTGTTTAACTTCACTTCACCCCGAGAATAGTATAACTCCTGAAATATAGGATCCTATAAATTTGTATCCTCCAGATAAATCAAGGGGCATAGTAATTCATTATCCAGTTTGTCACTATAAAGGAATTCCCCCACATCAATGGTGAAACAAAATCATGAATGGGGGGATAGGATATCAAAATGGTCCATGAAATAGTCCCCTTAAAAATAGTAATGCATTTTAGGCATGGAAGCAGATGTTACGGTCAACCCAACAACTTCCCACAAAAACTGACTCCCATCATGGGATTCCATTACAGCCATATCTTACATGAGAATAAATACTCCACATAAAACATTTCAGAATATTAGAAGCAATATAAGTCATCTAGGAATGAACCCAGCCCATCAGACCAATGTAATATCTACCACATCCTCCACCCATCATATGATCAATTCCTGATAGGATTCTAGAAAAATTGACAGTAGCTATAATTGAACAACATAACACTAAAATGGGGGAACATAAACCTCAATCACCATCCCTGAGATCATAATCTCTTATGAGGGTCCTGGGGAAATCAATGATGGTTCTAGATTAGCACTAACCTTCAATTGTGGGGGAATTTATATCTTAATGGAGATTTTAATAATCATAAAACCCTGGACTGTAATCCTTGTATCCTCAATAGAATGATCCCAAAATTCCAATTATTGTCCCGAGTAGCCCCCAGTAAATAAGGCTGGGAGAATTTTAATCATTCCCACCACCAATATGAGAATTGATCTTCTCCAAGATGAGAGGTAATTATGAACGGTCTGAATTCCATATATTCCACCCACAATGAAACAAACCTCTATTGTTTGGGGCCCATTTGGAAATCACAATATAGAACTCCGATAAGGTCACTACTCACAAGCTGAAATGGGAGAAGGTATCGATGAAGGAAATAAAACCCCACCATGGTCACAAGCCAAAATGGCCTAATAAGGCCAGGGGGTATAGAAATTAAAATGAATTAGGTGGGTTGGAATCATCATGTTCCTTGAGTGTAATGGGATGACAAACATTTTCATATATGTTTCTATGAATATCATAATCATTAGCAAAATAGATAATGAAAATAAATTTTTATATGTTGAGTGATGCAATATAGAAAATATACACCAAGAGGATGATCTGAATGCAGCCTATGAGGCTACACATACTTGGAAAAAGAATCTAAATCCTATAACCATTGAATATCATGTTTCTACCTCTACATTAGAAAAAATCCAATGATAAATGTAAAGGCGTGGATACATATCAATCAAAACCCAAATGAGATTAAATTAATTTCACAGAAGAGAAATTGGAAAAATATGAAAATAAGATAAAAACTCTCAGAAAACACAATGTGATGATACTAAGGAGAAACATTCCCATAGGGTATTTTCATCAAGAAGAGCCAAATATTCTCCCCCCAATATCCAATCCAACAGTAATTGAGGAATTTGAGCGCCGTACTAAATCTGGATCTATAAATCTTGTCTACAAAAATGAGGTAGATAAAAATTATCATGAATTTCCCCCATAAATGAAACATCCTCTTCCCATATAGGGAAATAATTTAGTCTTAAAACGAATTGTGAATTAAGGTAAATTAAAAATGGGGCCACCTAATCAAAACCTACTCACTCCCTATAGACCGGAGGTGGTTCTATTAGTAGTACCTCTATAATTTCTAAATCCCATCGATTCACTAATTCCATAAATGGAAGATAGGGATGTTCAATTATCACCAGTGCATCCTAAAAAATACATATCTCATACGGATAGAGGAAACTTTTCTCACATATAAATTCTGAAATCCAACATTCTCTACATTCAATGGTGCGGGAGGCATAGAAAAATATATTACGTACTTGGTATCAAAATGTGGTCTCATGATGGGACCTAGATACCAATAAGAGGTGCCAAAGGAGAGGTGTTTATAAAAACTATAATAGTTCCATATTTTGTTTTGTAAAATTGTCTTCTAATAAGATGCAGTTCTATATGGAAAAACCATTATCGTCAATTGCATTATAATTTTATCTCTACACTGTTTAAAAAAATGACCTTAAAACTGCAAGAAATGTGAATATTAGAGGGTGTTTGACTTCATACAATTATGGAAGGGTTTAACTTACTCACATTGAATTACTCTCTCACATTAGTAATTGTCGGATCTCTAGGATGAATATAATTATGTTTACTTGCAGACACCTATGATCCCAATGAAATATCCATGTGGATTTTGTGAGTTTTAAAATATGGAACAACATTTGTATGACTCCATTCAGTGGATGTGAGCTCAATCTCAACTCATTCCATAAAAATAGGGTAAAATTTTAGGCTTGGTAGAAACTATCACTATTTCCCTAAATCCAAAAGTATTGAAAATTCAATCACCCAAGTAGGTCCCAAACAACATAACACATCTTATCAAGTGTCCAGAATAATAAAATCACCCACACATAGAAGAATAAATATATTAGGGTCTCCAAATATTTGAGGCACTGATAAAAAAGAATAACCCAACCAGAAAGAGTAAGTGACTGGTTATTTTATTGAACCAATGGACAGTAAACGGATCAAGAAACCAAACTCCGGGAATACCAATGAGGTAAACCACACTAATCATCCTGACTACTACCTTTTCCATATAAGGATAGAACACAACATATGGGATTACTTAATCTTCAAATATGTCCTTTAAGGCATGGTCAATTCTTGTTATTTGATTTTAGTATATCCATGGTATTAGTGAATTACATAATAATTTCTAAATCAGGAGAAGTAGGTGATTGTTGAAAAACATTTTCTATGCATGGATAGAAGTTCAACAACAAGAATACTTGAATGATAGTTGAATGTGTTCATTCCACCCTATGAGAACATCTTCACTGAAACATAACTATTACATAACCTTGGGAGGTCACATAGAATATTCCTTATAAAGGTGTATGTGTCCATTAGAATCAAGGAGAGGTTGAAGAGGAAGAGTCATGTTTAGATCTAACACAAGCTCTAACTCTTGCATATTTTTTTTCCACAACATCTTAAGCATGTGATTCAATTTACCTGAAAGAATCCTCATCCAATGAAGGGATCATATACTTTTTTGTTAATGTGATAGACTTCAAATAACCCTTCTCCAATGATGAATACCTCCCCCCATGTATGAAGTCACCATACCTAACTAGGGAGATGAAGTTTCCATGTGTGGGACTCAAGGATGCAAGGGAAAATGTGTTCAATGTTGGACCCAATATTTTGGTTACATCCCGATAGATGAAATTTATATATTTTAGATCTATGTAAAATATCGCTATAAATCACAAAAGAGACTTGGAGTTATCCTGTAACCCTACATCGGTCACCCATACTGAGTCGTCTTTAATGAGATCCAAGAAATGGTACAATTTTCATTTCGAGCCAAACGACAGAGAAGTATGGGGAAATATACCCCATTGGAAGTTGATTCTCCCTTGACATTTGCACAACCATCAGGAATGTCTACCTCAAATTCCTTAGATCCTAAACTACATAATAAAGATCAAACCCACCTCAATAAGCACTAGTCTAAAGTAAAAAACAACGACATTTTAAAACAGTTGGTGGTTGTCTAAACTAATCTCCCAATCATGAATGCACTTAACATTTCAATGGAACTCAAGGAGTAACTTGTTGAGTCCCTACATATTCCATAGGAGTTCGATATTGAGGTAATTACATCTCATGTTTATTGAGTGGAGACCATGATACAATTATTCCATATCTTCATCATTTTCACATAATAGTACAGGAAACGGTCATCTTGGGACACATCAGACCCTTATATATTTTAGGTAGACTCTATAATTTTGGCATCAGAATGGGTCCGATTGACAATTGTTCTAGGATCCATCTCTTATTAATTTCAACCCTTTTTGGGATATAGTGTGGGATATTTATATCATACAAAGTTGAAAATTTGATGTTATGATAACCATGATAAAATTTCTCTCAAGAATATGAAGCTCAAAAGTCTGTTCAGGGATCACACAACTAACAATGAGTTTATGTTTATCTAGTAAGAAACCATATACAACGTCAATATTAGAGGGCCATTGTTCTTACTCTTGGTTAATAAAACTAAAAATCTCTATAGTATGCTCAATAGTGATTATGTTCTACCCATAAATCGAGTTGAGGTAGTAGAATCTATCCCAAATGTCCAATCTCATTCTATCCCCAATGATATTTTAAAAGACAATCATCTCTAGAATCAATATGAAAAGAATATAAATGTTGGGGAAGAAAATTTCTCTTCTCATAGACTCTCTCATCCAAATAGAGATAGAGATACCCTCGTATTTCTTCCCTCATCTCAAAAAAACTCCATAAAATTAGAAGTGGGAGAAGAAGATGATAACCACATGAATGCTTCTCCTACTTTTGTGGAAAAAATATCCACTGTGATTGATGATCAAAAGAAAGTAAATATAAGGGTAGAAGAAGTCTCGTAGCCTATACTAATTAGTGTCCTCATGACTCTTGAAGACAAAGATATTTATATTTTATTTAAACATAATCATCAATATGTGTTATCATGGAAATATTAAAAAAAATACTAGACCAAATATAGATGGGGACACACACCATCTTGTCTTATTTGATGACCATCGCGGCTTCTATAAGGATGATAGGAGGATGCACCCCTCTCATGACAGAAATTTAGTTTCAGAAGATTATAATCAGATCAGATAAAATATTTTATTAGAAGTTAAATACCCATTATGGATCACCAACATCATTCTTATGATGAAAAAGGATGAAAAAATCAGGTTTCCATTGATTTTTGAGAACTTAATCGATATTGGAAAATGGTTGACTTCCCATTTCTAATTACATAATACACAATCATTGAAACTAATGAATTAAAAAACATTAATACATTAATGGGTATTTAGGGTACAATCAGATAAATATGACCCCTAAAGATAAAAAATCCACTTCCTTCAGATCCCCCAGTGAATCCCTTTATATTAGTTGATTCCCTTTGGATTAAATAACCCTGAAATTATATATCAATACCCCATACATCATATCATTAAAAAATTCACAGGATCAATATATAAATGTTATCTCAATGACCTGGTGATCAAATCCCAACAGTGATCTGATCACTTCATAGATGTTAAAATAGTATTTGATATGCAGCAGCAGCATATTCTGAAGATAAATCCACTGAATTTTTATTTCAGGGTAACATCAGATATTTTCCTTTCCTTTTTTGGTATTCCTCTACAGCATTGACGTCAACCCTGAAATGTTTTTCATAATCCTTGAAATGTCACTCCCCCCCTATAATCTAAAATAACAGAGGGGTTTTCAATGTAACCTCGTGTAAATTTTGTGTTTCATATATAAAATGGATGGAAAATCTCTCCCCTTTAACAAGATAATGATGATAGGAATTACATATTAATGGTATGAGGATTCCCAAGAATCCTTTTAGAGTATCATGTAGTATCAACTAAACCCAAAATTTCTATTTCTACTAGGGGAAAGAAAGATACTCATATTATATGTGACTTCTATGTAGTGATCACATAGAACACTACTTGTATATAAAAATGATGTGGGGAAAGAGAATGATCTCTACTACCTCAACTAAATGGTGTTTTGAACTTTTAACTGGTATTCTAATGTCGAGAAGAAATGCCTCACACACATCTATACAGTGAAAAGGTAATTTATTACTTACAACACCACAAAGCCTACCAGGTCACTCGTATTGATCCAGTAAAGTACATATTTGGTCATCCCATACTAAATTGATGTTGAGAAAAATGGGGATTCATTTCACTATAATGAAACATTTAGATAATTTCACCAAATTTCGTGAAAGGTCAAGCCCTGGCTAATTTCCTTACGGTATATCCTTCCCACGAAATCACACCATCGGACACAAAAATTCTTGATGTTGAGGTTTTCAATTCCCATGACACTCCCCATACATGAAATATGTATTTTGACCACACCTCATGAGGTCCTATTGAAAAAAATGTAAGAAAACATGAAACATAATATGGTTTCCTTACGGATTATATTTTTTTCATTAGATTAATAAACTTTCCCTAATCTTTATCACTATCTGAAGGTTTCATGAATAATGGGGTAGAATAAAAATCCCTCATCGCTAGATTATAAATAACCCTTCAACTAAAAATAGCCTACCAAAACATTAAATAATATTCAGAGATTGTTATAAAGTGTATCAATGATTAATATTCCACCAAAATGGAAAAATTATTCTCTCTCACTTAGAACATCATGGGACTAATTTATAAATTCCCTTTTAGACACACATTGCATCATGTTAACCAAATGAATAATGTTTATGCCGACACATTGGCTAACACATCCCTATACTTAACCCACCCTGATCGTGAGGAAATGATCATCAACATCACTAATTGAAGGATGGTATCATCGATCCTTGTCTATGATATAGAAGAAATTCATCAGGTAAACACCACACATGATTATGAAAAACAAATATCAAACCATACATAGACGAATAATATTATTTTTTATCTCCAAAATGGGATCCTCTTCACTGACTGAGCCATAAGTAAACAAATTTCGTGTTGATCAGTCATCATTGCCCCATGGGATGGTCCAAATGAGATTAAGTCCTTCTAAAAGTAAGTATTATATATAATCATTTTCATATTCATATTGTAAAGATAGATCCATGTCATCAAGAAAGAATTCCATACAGGCTCCAACATCGCTCATCAGTCTGTGACTATGATCTACCACCAAATCAGGAAACTGGTTTACATCTGGAATGCCATGACACGAGACTGCGTTGAATTCACCAGAAAAATTCTTGAATTATATATTCATGAAAACATCATATATCAACCCTCAATGTTTTTTCATACAACTAAATATTCTTTTCTATTTTTTGTATAGAGAATTGATGTCGTGGGGTCATTTCCTCAGACCAGAATTATTCATTTTAAGTACATCCTCCCTACTAATGACATTGTTTCCATGTGGGATGAGTAAATAACCCTAATGGATTTTAGGAATAAAAATATCATAAACTATGTATTCTCCCATATCATCACCATATTTGGAGTCGCTCATATTAATTTAATGAAAATAAACACCACCATATATTCTATAGATTTGAAGAAATTGTTCTAGTAGTACAAAATCAAGTCCAATCATTCATCCCATTATCATTAAGCATAAAATGGGTAGAAAAGGCCTTCATTAAGTTTCAATCTAATATAATGTAGAATATGGTGAATAAATACAAATGTTTTTGTTTATACATGATCCTCCCTTCTTTATGGGCCTACTATACTACCATGCATATTGCAATGCAAGAAACTATATATTTAATTGTGTATAGGACAGAGGTAGTGTATCCTATATAATTTCAGTTACTGTTTCTTAGAATATCCATTACAAAAAACTCTCGTATAATGAGAAATTGAAAAAATAATTTAGATGAATTGGAGAGGCTTGATGAGAAAAGGTAGTGTACATTCGACAGCCTTGATTTTAATCATAATCAAAGTTCATGGGCCTCTAATATAAAAGAATTCCTCTATGAATTCTTTCAAAGAGAACTAGAATTGGTTCTCAGAACCCCAATGATACAAGTAATGAATACTCTTAATATGGATCCAAAATTGGAAAGGCCTTATGTATAACATAAGGTCATTCATAATAAATCTTACTTACTAGCCATAATGGATGAGGAATGTGTGACACTCTCCACCACAGCAAGGTTTCTCAAGAAATAATATACAAAACATACTTCAAACATCATTATCATCCCTACCATATAACAATAAACTATACAGAACGTGTACACACAAAATGATATTAACCTCTTTAGAACATGTCCTTACATAAATATGTTAAACTACATAGCATCTCACATCATAGCGGAGAGACATAAAACTGTACAAAATCTCTCATCCTCACTGTATGATGTAAAACTGCATGGATCACTAATTTTTTTCTCATGTCAGTTGACCCTCATTCATACTTCAAGGCATTAAACTACACAACCTATATCCTCCCCACGTGACATAAAACTCGAAATTCCTCAATAATTATGCATGGATTGTTTCTTAGAATCACATGACATGTCATCATTCCCAGAAATTCATTCCCAGTCTTAGCCAAAATATAAATGTTCATCCAAATCTGGTGACAGACATCCTTACCATAAGATGTTAAATTGCATGGCTGATGACCTCTTTAAAGGAAACTAAATTGTAAGGGTTTCTTCATCCCCACTGCATGATGTAAAACTATATGGATCTACAATATACCTATTCATTAACATCATGTCTTCTTCACCCTTACATTATAATATTAAACTGAAAAGTTGATTTCCTCACCGCATGACACAAAACTAAACAGGTTTCTTGAAGAACATATGAATTTATAATAATTATAATGATATATATTGGGATAAATGGTTCTTATATCATGTCTCATCCACCACAAGATAAAAAATTTCCCTTATCTATCCCCTATTTATATCTATGTTGATAGATAACCCTTACCATTCCTTGTTTTTTCACACTAATCATATCTCATGTTGTCATAGGAATTCCAGTAAGGCATTCCCCACTCAATTGAGACATATCAAATCATGATAGAGATATCATGGACTTGAATATAAGACCACTAAAGTCACACCATGATTCATCTTCTTATGATGTTAAATGTCACAGTTGATATCCCTTTCATGACACAAAATTATAAATTACTATGGTCCACACCCAAGAGGACCACTAGCCTTGGTGCTGGTCCCCTACTACACCTCTACTCAAGAACTATGTGTTTCTTAATTATTCTCATCACGATACATGTAGTGATGCCAATATCACTATTATCAAGCCTATCTACATTAAATAAACATAGAAATACCAATCCCTATGTATGTTTCATATCTTCATAGGAATAATTCAATCAATAACTATGTGTGGATTGATTCCTATCATCATTGGATAAGTAGTGGGACCCATATATCATGTCCCGATTCCAGCCACAATATTCCCTTTTCACATCGGGGAGCCTACACCTTCGTCACATGACACTAAACAACATTGTTTTTCATGAACTAAGAGTGGCTTGATTCCTGACATCATAGGATATGCAGACACACTCGGATCTCCAATCATATGTCCAGTAACAAAAATCAATGGGAAATACCCCCCCCCCTGTGTATGGGTCAAACCAGAATAGAGTGTTTCTCATTCAGGAACTATGTGTAGTTTAAATCCTGTCATTGCATGATATGTAGTGACACCCAGACCCCCCAACATTGTGTTTAACCACAACTTATAAAATGATAAAAAATGATTTCTCCCTTAAATTTGTATAGTACAGACCTATGAAATGAATTTCCAAGCCATATAACAGTATACTACCTAACATAAGTAGCATATACATGTTTTCTAATAGGACCGAGTCGTACAATATCATCTTTCTTACACATGAGTTAGATCTATGTACGGATTTATTTTGCATCTGATAAATCTATCAAAGAAGGGAATAAGCATACATATATTCTCCAATAACACTATTCATAGACAAAATATTCCCAATGTATCAAATTCCCATGAACAATGAAAAGTGTCCCCAACTATATATTGCATAAATTTTCCAGCGAGTTCCCACATCCTAACCACATGACATTGAACTATAATGAAAAAATCCAGGTTACATGAAATTTAAACTAAATGATTCATATGTCCCCACTACACAATGATAAAAGGTGAAATGCATAACCCATTTCCATTATATATCAAAGCACTACAAGTGCTTTCCCCTGGCCATCGAGAGTATGAGGTTCTTCTATAATTATGTAACCCCACATTCCATAAACCACACTTCATTTCATGAGCACCTTCGGTTAACTAAAATATTTCATGGACCCTTGAAAGGAAAATATATCTATATTTTTTAACTTGTTATTGATGAGTAAGGGGTCCATACTAACCAAATAGATACATCATGGACCTATATAATGATAATTACAACCCATATGATCCTGAAATCACCATGAAAAAACTCAGCACCTTAGGGTGTTCTAGGATATCCATGGTATGCTTTTCACATATCATCACTGATGACCTAACAACCTCAAGCCATGATTTATAATATTAATATCTCCCAATCAAAAAGGTTGTGGAGAACTCTTGATCCTTGGTATCCTAATAGAGCTCATGTATAACATTCCACTCATGATTGGTCAACATGCAACAAGACCATAAACATTCTACACTTTGGTCAAAGTTGTATGACCATAAAATCTATCAATTTGTGTTCCAAATAACAGTACCTTAAACTAATATTGGAAGAGATAGAAATCCTTTCATACTAAAACCTGGTGAAATGTAGCCTAAGAAAAAGACATTTCTTCTCTTACTAAATTCTTTATCTTGAGAGTTTATGAAAAAAATTAGGGTGTAAATATATCATATATAAATCTCATGGGGTCCACTTTTTGGGCCTAGGAAAAATTGAGTCATGCTTGATGCACCCCCCACCCCGATCTAAGAGAAATTTATATAATTTATTTTTTAAATATAGTAACTATAATAATGTGTCAACTCGGCCATGACACTAAATTTGGGTTTTCAAACCCTTCTTTAGTTTTACAACATCCATAAATTTCACTTTTTTGATTTGATCATATATGGTCTATTAAAACCTTTCATGGAAATTGAAAAAGAAATTATTTCACTCTATTTTTACTTTCTATAGATGTGTATTGGATCATACCTACCACCAGATACATCTTGAACCCATATAAATATCTTTATGATCCTGGTGAGCATGACCTCACCATGGTAGAACTCAACACCTAAGAGTGTCTTGGTCCATTCACGACAGGATTTTCTTGTGTCATTACTCATGACCGAAGCACTTCAGACCATGATTTAGAATCTTCATAAAAATATTATTCAATAAGATTTGATATCCTCGATGTTCTTTAATGTTTTTTTACACTTTTTCAAAGTAGGAATGCAACACTCAATTCTTGAACCTTTTTATTGCCCAAATCTTGTGACATGAAATGACATAGTGTAGGGCCTGAGATTTTATTAATGATCTAAATGAACCAATTGTTCTAGAAACCTTCTTGTATAGATTTCGTCCATACCCAACCCCATCTTTCGGACATTTGATTCTTCATAAATCATCCATGGTACTCATAAAAGTGTGGGGAAAACTTTTTTTCCATGTTATCAATTCAGAAGGCCTTTGTCCTACCAACTAGATCCATTGATAAATAATTCTCCCCCTTGGGCATATATTAGACCCAAATTATTCTTTTCTTGATTTAGGTAATCTTAGGATAACTGGAGAAAATGTATTGGTGAGTAATCTCGTGTTGGTGGGAATTTATGAGTGTTTCCCATGAAATACTTGTAACGGTTCAAACATTAAAATCGTGATATTTTGAGTTACATGATATTATTCAATGTATAGGGATCATTGATGATTCATACAATATATATTCAAAGAAATATTATTCACATCATGAATGATAAAAAAATAGTTCCATGACATATATTGTTCTAAATAATTATTCATTTCTTGAATGAAAAAGGAGTTATCTCCACATTTTGAATCCTTTTTATGATTAAATTAAAAAAATTCACATCAAATATCAGAATATAATAATATTATAACATTTTATCATACAATTTTATAAATAATATGATGAGAATCATTTATTAAGTGATGAAGTACCACCCACCCTACCTATAATACTACAGCATTAAGAATAAAATTCTTAATAATCGTAGGAGTAGTTTTTGAATAAGACAACTATCACTCCCCTGTTTATAGGGAACTCTGTGGAATATCAATTGTCACTTGAGAGACCAAAAATCTCTCAAGGCATATATTGGTTACCACCCAAAGACCTAGGCAGGCATTTACTTTCCTAAGAATTGATCCCTTGTCCCTCTAGACGTCAATCCTGGGGGGGGGGGGATTTGTTGATACCCACCAAATGAGAATTGTAAAATAGATAATGGAATAAATACATAAAACAAGGGTATTATTTTATATTCAAATAAAAAGAAGATAAGGTTTCCAAAACTTGTAAATTGTGTAAACCTGCAAAGGACACATGGAATCATGACCTTCAAAAGGTCATGTGATTGGGTCTTGCATAGTGCATGACCTTCATTAGATCACACAGAGCCCCTTGGAAAATGATCTTGTTATTTAGAAGGTGACCAAGGAATTTCTAGATCTTAAAAATACTACTATGTGAAATCCTTACATCATTTTAATTTTCAATATATAGAATAATTAGAATCATTCAAACCCCTTGAAAAAAGGGTAAAAAGATATTGAATATTTAGACCGTATACAGTCATTTATATCCATGTGATGTACTAAATAGGATCAAAATATAGCACAAAATCCCGAGTTACATGTCCTCGTTTTCACGAAATATCCAACTAGCATGTCACCTATATCATACAAAGGGTCTAAGTCATTCCCATTTGACTTTGTAATGCCACTACCAACTCCAAAGATAGGCAGAAGCGTTGTCCATGGTAATTCATCGGCATCACCACAAGACCCTTTATTTTTCAAGAGACAAATCGTAGATGAAGAAAGTGTTTTGCTTTGAAAATACTAAAACAATGTCCTGGGATCCTCATCCCATGTAAAATAAATAGGGAATTAAATTGGGAAATAATAGAAGATTCTTGTTGAACGAATATACAATGGCCTTCACGCGAATAGGGATATAAGCCTCGGGTAAACACCATTGATCACATGAGGCCCTCCTCAAAATTCCATCATGGTCCTTTTAAACCCCTTGGAAAGTCATATTTATATATTGAAGGCCCCATACAATCCACCTTTGTCTTACAGAAGATCCCATAAAAGTAATCCTTGATCACACAAAATCCATCCAATAGGTTTCATGTTCTTTTGAATACACCGAGACATGTTTTCCTGACATTTTAAAAACTCCATGGTATTTTAACATGGTCAAGTGAAATCTATTGTATCGGGATAGGTACTAATAAATTGTAAAAGGAAAAACACACCCACTTTAGTTGATCATCATGTGATTCCGCTAAAAATGACCCATTGTAAGATCATGCAAAGCGCATGACACGGAAATTTCCAATGACTCTAGCAAAAAATATATATGTTACATGCCATGAAAGGTGGTTTATAATAAGAGAAGTTAGTTCTGTAAAATTCATTCCATTTATACAAGAAATAATTATTTGAATTTGAAAATCCATGATAGATCATATATGGTATAACACAATCAAACTTCTCAGATTGAATGATCTTGTCATCACAATGGTCTTCTACTAGGTACAATCTGAGGAATGACCTAAAGGATCATATGACATGAATATACATTTCATGTGATCAATCATTAAATGCATGAGAAACATAAGGAATATTATCTAGGATATGTAAAGGAGGAAAAAAATGTCATTTCTATCATATGAAAACTTAAAATAAGCTAACACCAAACAAACCTGAGGAACATATGTAATAAATCTAGATATACGAATAAAAGGGATGGATGACTTAGGAAAAAACATATATATTGATCCTCATGTGATTCACATCACTTACTCATATCATGAGGTAGAACTGAGAAATTTTTATCAAATCATATAAATATCCTTCAACATACAATTTGGATCATGAGATGGCCCTTGGAAATGTAAATCAAGTTGCACAATGCCCTATGGGAATTCCCCTAGATTCACATGAAGACCTATGAGTTCTCCATCCATATCTTGTGATGTCCTCCAGACATGTCATCCTAATTATACTGTGACACAATAGTATAAATTATATTTCTCATAAAGATCTATGGTTTTAACATTCATATTTTATGAAAACATCCATGAATGTTATCTAGGACTCCCTATCACATCAAGACACATCATCCAGACCTCATTACTTCCTCAAGACATGTCAGTCTAGATCATGTGACATCCTCTTGCCATGTTTGCCAGGTTATGAAGCACCCTCAAAGACATTTCATCCTTGATATTGTTATGTCCTCAAGAAATGTCATCCAAGTTATGTGGCAGAATCAAATAAATTCTAGTCTTGATTATGTGACATCATCTAGAAAATTAAGAATGATCAAGTGGAACTTTACATACATGTTATAATTGAAAATTCGATGTTATTCAACAATATCATTTAGGTTATGTGACCTTGTATGAAAAAATTAACTCAAGAATGTGATTGTATATTGACATTTCCCTTAAGAAACCATGAAATGTTTAGACATCCGCATACATACTAGGAAGAAAATGAAAAAAAGTTTGAGAGACACAAAATCCATGACAAGTAAAAATAATTGTACATGATAACCCTATCCATTTGATAAAAAGGGGAAACCTTAATGTGTAATACTTTATGAAGATGAACTACAATAAATCTTATTGTTTCCATAATAATGATATGTACGATTCCTTCCTATTTCAAAATATCTATCCCAATGCAATTTTATGGAAAACACATCGTTTAATATAAAAAAAGAAACTATGATGACACAGATTCCTACCAGGGACATGGATACATAGGAATCTATCCAAAAGAATGGGTTCAAATTGGTAACCTCATCATGTAAACACCAGTGAGTGGAGTGATATGATTTCCCCATATTAGTGAAATATAAGTGTGTAAGCCCTAATCAATTAAACTATGATAACTCTAATTCCTTCCATAACCAGGATATGTTGGATGCCTTCCAAATTAAATATTTCAAATAGGAATACTCCTTGGTGTATTTCCCCAATGTCTCTAACATTCGAACCATCAATACTTAATCATTCCCATAAAATTATTAGGTTTCCTCATCTACCAATGGATTGAGAATAAAACTAAACTATTGTGGCTTTGATTCCATCTAAAACTAGGATTTATAGGATTCCTTGCTATGGCTTGAGCTCAAAAGAGAAAACTCTGTGTATACTCCCCGACCAATGGAATGATATTACTACCCCCACATTAGAGAAAACTATGTGTCTATGTCCTAATAATAATAAACTATAAGAAAACTTATTCCTAACATAACCAAGATATTCAAGAATAATTCCAAAGTATTGATCTCAAATAGACATCCACTACAGTGAAAGTACCCCCAAGTCCCTAGTATTCCATCCACCATGACCCAATCTCTTCAATGGGTTGACCATTCTTCCTTATCCTTCAACAGAATAAGAATTCAAATATACTCTGAAAACTCTGATTCCTTCCATAACCATGATATAGTGGATGCCTACCTAGGGCTTGATCTCTATATTAAACATCCAATGTTTTGTCCCAACACAAAATTCAATCATTCTTATGTAGTGAGACTGCTTACTTTCTATCAATTGTTTCTCACATCGATCATAGAATATGAGGGATTATGGAGTTTCATGGGTCACAACATTCACATATTGAATCTCCACTATCTACGGAAAACTCAGTGTGACATCCTCAATCAGTGGCATGATATAACTACCCCTATATATGGTTATCAACCATAGTGAGACTCCTAATGATGTGAATGAACTATATTAACATTGATTCTTTCTCTAACCAAGATATGTGGGATGCATCCTTGAGGATCGAGCTCAAATAACTGGTGCCTAAGTGCCCTCATATATGTCCTTTACACATGCTATTAGACTAAATGGGTTTAACAAACCATGGGGGTTTTGAATCATATAATAAATACGATATATAGGATGCCTCGTAATGGCTCAGTCCCTTTTTTAAAATAGTAAAATCCTTCTTGAATAAAAATAATATCTATATTGTCCTATTTTGTGGTCTCCATATATTAGAAGATATCCATTAAGGTGAAGTGGAAGAAGAACCTAAGATACAAAAATGTGGACTCACATATAAACTCTTCTTTACACATGGAATGATTCAAAACTTCATCATTTAGATTGGGTAATTGGTTCTGTATCTGGATAAGGATGAGATTCACAAACATATCTTAATTCCATAAGATATTCCCAGATTTGGAAACAATTCCCCTTAAAATAGTGAGATTATCCCAACCTCAAATCCTATGGACATATGTGAGTTCCTATGTCCCATTGGGTTTGAATCCCCAACTGACTACCTACCTTTGGAACCCATATATGTATTTCGGAACCCTCTCCAGTAAATAAAAGGAAATGTGCCTGCTTAATTATTTGGTAAACATAATATATAACCTTCCATCAATAGTCATTAAATATACCTTCTTAAAATGTAGTTCAGTAATTACCCTCTAAACTATGGGAGTCATTATTATCGAAGGCCTTTGGCTTCATGGATTCCAGCCCAGAATAATATTTCATGATGAAGTATCTCACCCACACCTTGAATGGGAAATCTGAACTATGGAGTGGCTCCTTTAGGATGGAAATTTCATCCAACCTAATCAACTATTATTTGTGATTAGGAGTCCTCTCTATCATATCCCTTATGGACCATGGGAGGGATCATCATAATTATCTCTCAATATGTGTGAATGATAAATTTAATTGATGTCCCTAATAATAATGGCCATGTCAACATGAATTACATGGAATGTGTCAGTATCAAGACTACAACGATTGAATAGGTCCAACATCAAGGCATTGTTATAGTACGAAAATGTTTTCCAGATCCAAATGGCACCAGGCATCCTGATCTTCTTTATCACTATGGAGAACTCAAAATCAATATATTACTCCAATAATATCCAACCCTAATCCATTCAAAAGTACCCCATGATAAAAAAATCCCATTTTGGAACCTACACTAACATTTGGATGGTGGTATAATTCCACATTATAGAATGATATACATGGACATATGAATTTGGTTTACGACTATTCTCATCAATGTCTAAGGGAATAATCATCTGTAAATACCGTTTTACAGATTTCCCCTTACAATGAAATTTTTATTTAATATATATTACCTTGAAAGGTGTTATGGGATTTTATACACTAATATAGGGGTATAATTGATGGTTGTGGTGTGGGAATTGGAGTTTCATTGGTAATGAAAAACATGTGGAGAGGTAGGAAGTCCTAATGTTGATATTTTTCAAGGATCCCTCCCATAAATTTTAAGGGACATATCTATGATTTATCAACCACAAAGAAGAATATAGGATACAAAAATTATATTATAGAATTTCGGTGATCCATCACTACTTTAGGATCATTCTTTAAATGTGTGTAGATTCATGAAGCCATCTAAACAAAAGTATGTGGTGTATGGTTGAAACATTACTTGACAATATTGTCAAAAGAAATGTATAGATTTTGGAGCAACATGTGAATCACATAACCCATAAAGAGATCCATTGTTTCATGATCTAATACAAGTCTCAGAAACTGTATGAACCATGGAAATAACATGGACTGAAATACCACAATTCATATTATGATAGCATGACCCTTCATAAAACATGGGATCACCTAAACTTGACTAGGTCATGTGATTCACATAACAGTCGAAGTGATCATGTTACCAAACCATTAGATCTTGAATACCCAAAAAATAAAAAAAATAAATCCATATAGACAATTCTCAATAAATTACCAAAGATAGATTCATGGTCGATTTAAAAAATTGATGGGACAAAGAAGAACTCATGTATCAGTTCTTTGAAAATAGTTTTTCTGACAGATTTCATGATCATTTATTGTGTATGGTCTTCTAAAGAGGTCATGAAATCGATGTTGGTCAAAACATATCATGTATTTTGGAGTTTCTGGTGAATGATCCACCCTAAGTTTTCCTTTTTATAGGGTCCCCCATGGAATACCAATGCTCACTAGGGAGACCAAATGATTCCAAAGGAGCATATTGGGAATATCCCAAGGACTTATGTAGGAATTTAAATTCTCGTAATCATGACATTATCCCTGTAGATGTCACTCATGGGGGGGGTCATTTTTTGGCACCCTCCAAACGAGAATTGAAAAATCTACAAGACAAGAAATACCAAAAACATGGATATTATTTTCCTACAATGAAATGAAATAAAAGTTGATTGAAACTCATTAATCACATTAACCTCCGAAGGACACAAAATTTCATCACCTTCAAATGGTCATGTTAAAGGGGAATGCGCATTAGATAATTTAATTCAGATCATGTGAATCCCATTAGACAATCCTCTTGTTCTTTTAAATGTGTCTATGAAATTTGTTGATCATACAGTGTCTTCAAAGTAATCTCCTTCATATAATGTTCCTTTTCAATTAGTGGACACCTGAAAATCATAAAAACCCCTTGGAAAACAAAGTTTAATGATATGTCGAAGAACGAGACCTCATGCGGTTGTATATCTTCGTGGGACATGACCATATGGTTCACAAGACACGATGGAAGCCCTAGAAACATGGATACCATTTCACACAATATCCCATTGGTATGTTTCCTACATCATATGAATGGTCTCTGAAATGCCAATTTTAATATGCATCGCCACAACTAGGTGAAAAGAAAAACATGAGGGTTTTATATGAAAATGTACATAGATCACCACATAACATGTTTTAGGTCATGTGACACATAATCAATGCGAAATGTTTTTTTCATAGACAACACTTAAACAACTTAATGAGGGCCCTAGACCTTGTAAACTTAACATGGAAAAAATGGGAAATTATGGAAGCTTCTTTTGGAGTGAAGATATGTTGTCTTTCACACGAATATGTTTATATTCCTCAAGATATCAACATTGATCAGAAAAGGAACCCCTCAATAATCCATCATTGTCCCACAAGACCCCATGATATTTCATATTCATCTCACAAGGTCCCCCTAAAAAGCTACCTTTGTCTCTTGTAAGACCCAAAAAAAGACTTATTAGAACACATAAAATCCATTCAATAGGAATCCATATCTTTCAATGATCCCTAGAAATATCGGAGAGGCCCGGTAGAATTCCCTTGACATACCCACATGGTTAGTATAATTACCATTGTTCATCCTGGGTAAAATAAACATAGTAAAGGAGGATCACTCCCATAGTCTTTAATCATCATGTGATTCCCCCCAAATGACCAACAAAAAGATCATGCAATGCATGTAAAACCAAATCCCTCCACTGACTCCGGCCCAAATCATTGAGATACACATCATGCATGTCGGTGTAAAACCAGGGTGTAGATGCCTATAAATACCTCCCCAGCATCAAGAAAAAATGATTCAATGATTGATCTCATATTGGATCATAGGAGAGGTCTTCTTAGAGCAACTAATCAAGTGATCGTAAAGGTCTTCTTCCAGGTAAAATATAGGGAATGATAAAAAAATCATACATAATTCATTGAAATTTCACATGATCACTCATAGATCATGATAAATACATCTGGTGTGTCAAATGGGTTTTTCAAAGGAGGCCATGCATGTTGGATGGGTCACACTAGACCTATAAATAAGCTAAAACTAGACAAAACTATGTCACATATTCAATGAAGGCTGGAATATAGACAAAAAAGTTATGGGATACTTATGAGAAAAAATATATATGTTGATCCTCATGAACATCACATTACTCACCTAGATCATGTGATAGCACATAGACATGTCACTCAAATCGTACTATGCTCCCTAAACACACTATTTGGATCATGTGATGTACCTTGGACGTGTCAAGAAAGTAGTACAGAACCCTCTCAATATGCCACCCGAGTCTCGCAATTCCCTCTAGGAATGTTATCCACATATTACGATTCCCCCCAGTAATATCATCAAAATTATATGATGACACTAGATTACAAAGGCCTAGTCCAGTGAAGTCCAATTAGATTACCAGCTATATCATGCTACACTATCTACGTATGCCATCTAGGGTTCACAATGAGATCATATCATATCAGTTGGATCACATGACATCAACCAAGAATATCATCGTAGATCATGTAATGTCATTTGGAGATGTTTTCTTAGTCAGGTAGAACCCTCCAAGATATTTCATCTTAGATCATTTGACATCCTCCAAACATGTATGTTAGTTCATGTGACACCCTCTTAGCCAGGTATTCATGGATCATGTGCATTCCTATGAACAACTCAGTCAGTTTATGTAGCAACCTCTAAACATGTTAGCATTGATCATGTGATGGTCTCTTGATATTTCATTTTGGTTATAAGAAATCCCCTGGAAAATTGAATTAGATTATGTGATTTTCTTTGTACATGTTGATTATAAAACCAGGACTTGTTTAGACATACTAAAACATTCTAGATATGAAATAATGAAATGTTAAGAAAACAAATAGGTCTTGAAAATAAGACATCCCATGACATGATAACCATGTATTATTGATAAAAAGATGAACCTCATTGTGTAATCCCTGATCAAAATTGACTATGGGAACTCTAATTCCAACCATAACAAGGATATATAGGATACCTTCTTAATGCCTGAGTTCTATCTCAAACATATATCAGGGAAACCTCAAAGTGTAGGCCTAGATTAACTGAACTATGTGAACTCTGATTCCTACAATGACTAGTTCACATAGGATTCCTTTCTATGTCTCGATATAAAATAGGCATCCACCTTGGGGATAGTCCCCCTATTTCTCAAGCATTCAAACCATCCAGACATGATCTCTCCCTTGGGCTGATAATTCTTCCACATATATCATCTGATGAAGAAGTCAACTAAACTGTGAGAAATCAGGTTCCTACTATAACTAAGATACATAGGACTCCATCATAAGAGATGAGCTCCATATTAAACATCCAAATGGATCTTTTAGAACACAAGTCCTATATCCATATTAAATGGGACTGATTGATTTTTATACCTTCTTTATCATAGAGATAATATATCATGCAGACCTAGGGAGTTTCCAGTATCATATCATTCTTGTGCTAAATCTTCACAATAATGGCTAACCACAGTGTGAATTCCTTATTCAGTGGCATCATATTATTACCTACATATACGGGAATCTTCATTTGGGAAAGTCCAAGGGGCATGATCAATCTATAAAGACTCTAATTCCTTTTATAACTGAAACATGTAAGTTGAATCCTCGAGGCTCAAGATAAAATACAATGTTCCATTGTTCCTTTATATATTTCTTGTCCACATGATGTTAAACTGGAATGGTTTAATTAACTTCATTTGTTTTTATTTCTATTATAAAATGGATACATAGGATGCCTCATAACGGCTAAATCCTAACTTAAAAATATTAATCATCTCCATGGATGATAAAAAACTCTAGAGAAACTGATTGTAGGGATTCAACATATAAGAGTATACCCGTTAAGGGTAAATGTTTCAGAACCTTAGATACAAATAGATTGACACATTAATAGACTCCCCTTTTCACATTGAGTGATTCAAAACATGAACAGTTTTTTAGGGAAACTGGTTCTCTATTTGGATTAGGAAGTGATTTGTGAACATCTCTAAAATCTATAAGAGTGTATTGGAGTAGGTAACAATTCCACCAAAAGGGAGTGTGGTTCATTTCCTTCCTTCCTCTCAACCATTGTGATTTCATAGGTACCATTGGGTTTTGAATCTCCAACTGACCACCTAAATTAGGAAAGAATTGTTGTACATTGTTATAGATGTTGAAACCAATAAGAGTTTATGTTAAGAATAGTAATGGTAAACCCTACCTAAATTACTGGCCTCAACATTGAACCCCCCACAATAAATCATTAAAAACCCGAATTTGGCTTAGTGGTATATTTTCCAACAAAACAATTGTTAATATGGATGAAGATGAATGACAATTAAATAATAATTTTTTTGATAGTGAAGGTAATAAACACAATATATTCTCACCTTATGAAGATTATATCATTATACATGAATTGTAGTGGAAATGAATCCACAAGAATAGTTGATCGTGACTCTACTCATGAGTGAAGATGCAATCTTCCCTGGTGATCAAATGTTATACTAACATTTTGGGTCGATAAAGCAATTATACATGGGTTGATTTAAAAATATCATATCCTATAAGAATGGGGTGTTATGAAATCATCTGTGTAAATGAAATATATTTCCCTGATTTTAATCTTCTGTAAAATAGAAAAATGATTATTTTTCTAGATATTAAGATTCAATAGGACGATAATTGATGATTTAAAAAAAATATTATAAAAATTTTATTATTAAAATAAGAATTTCTTATAGGGAGAAAGAATAATTCAATTTCATCTAAATAGGTCAGAATTAATAAAGAAATGTGTAGTAACATAATACAAATAAAATAATTGGTTTTTATTGAATAGTCACTCTAAACTATGTACAAAATAAAAATGAGTAGAATTTTATAGTGGAAGATAATATAAAATTAATATTGAAAAATAATTATGAAATAAAAATGTATTATTGAATCATTATACCGATCATAAAATAGTGAAAAAATGTAATGTCGTTCTAGAAAAAAATATCTATACTACCTATATAATTTTATTGAAAATTATATATAGATTCTTATTCTTAAAAAAATTATTTCTTTTAACTCAAATGACCAGATATTTAAAATATAATATCAAAGTAATGGGTTTTAGCATGACTCTCTTATCAAAACATAGGATTGATAAACTCTTACCCTTGTATTTATTTCATAATAGGATTAAAAGTATCAGTCTCTTTTCACCGAAGCATTCATTATCAGATATTGTAAATTGAAATTCATTGCCTATATAAGAATTCAATAAATAAAAGTAAAACTAAAATCAAATACATAAAATATATCTTCCTTATTGATACAACTTTCGATGAAAATTAAGTACTAAACCATATTGACATAATAAACAAATAACTATAAAAAAATCACTCATATTAAATCATAGATATCATGATTATAAGATCTTATGTTCTTCAGCACCTCAAGTGTGAGTCTCGATATCTATGGCTATTCCTTGGTTGTAAAAAAATTTGTAAAATTTTTAATCATTCCTTTTTTAATTATAACAAATTAAAATGAATTATAAAGGATTTTTTTAATTTAACATTGGTATTGTAAAAAATTTATATTTCCTAGAATAACTATAATTAAGAGGAAATAATTAAAATTTAAAAATTAAAAATAATAATTTTTAAAAAACCGAACATAAAATAAAATTCAAATAAATAATTAATAAAAATTAAATGTATTATGATTTATTAAAACTAGTATCTTAATGAAATAATTTAGAAAACGACCCAAAAATATCCCCCTTTTGATAATTACATGATAGAGATAGATAATAGTATTAAATAATTAGGGAAAAAATTAATATTAACGATAACATCCCACACATCTAAAAAATATCACAACAATATTACACTCACCAAAAGAGTAAAAAAATTATAATTTATCTATCTTAATTAATTATGGATTCTAAAAATAAATTTTCCCCCTTTTTATTTATCCAAATATAAAAATAGAGTTATTTAATAATTTATATGAAAAAAATAAATTATGATATACCATCCAAAAGTTTCTATTTTATAAAATAGATTCCAACTTCAACTGAATTTCATAATGTATTTTTCCTTCAGAGACCATAATTTTTTTTATAAGATATTAATTTATCATTTCCATGTATTTATATATTCATTCTACATAGTCATTATTCTATTATATGTTTAAACACTTATTTTTAATATAATTATTTATTATTTACAAAATATGGAATCAGTTCTCAACAATAATCATCAAGTAGCTTTGATTTTATAAGTACTCTAAAAAATATTGAGTAGATGAAAAGTTTCTATGTAATCATCTATGACATTATAAAACTATTATTTCATCAGAATATGTAATTATCTGATTTTTTATGATAATTTAATTTTATTATATTTCATCAATTTAGTACTATATGTAATATAACTCATATTATTATTATTTCAAGAAAAACTAATGTGCATGTAGTTATTTGACTCATCATTCTTGTTTGAGAGGATACCACCCTTTTTATCCATTCAATAATATAACATATATCTACCTTTACAAATCGATTGAGATATTTTTCCTTATATTTTTTAACTTTAAGGCTCATCCAATCAATTCATAATAATATATTTTTTATCTTTATAGCCTCTTTCACAAAATAATTCGTATTAATTTCATCTTTCTTTTTAGGGGATTAATTTCCAATATCTACTAAGCCAATATTCATTTTAATATAGGATTTATATTTAGGGTAATTTTGATTTTTAGCTTGTCAGATTTTACTCTTTATAGAATTAGGAAAATCATTTGTAATGGATTTCACTGCCTTATTTTTTGAAGCCTTTAAAGGAAAGATGTTGATTTTGGTTTTTTTCTATATCCTCATAAGATAATTCTAAATACATTAATTCAAAAATATTTTAAGAAATGTTTAAATATTTTAATAAGGTAGATAAGGTATTTTGAATGTCTATAGGTGCAATTAGCATCGATATAACTTGTTCTTTTCCACACATTCAAGCATTGTGTTCTTTTTCTATAGTCAGAACTGATATCGATTTTGAATAAGAATATACATTAACCTACATGAATTTACATATCCCTTTTTCCAAAAGGATAAGGATAGATAAAGTTTAATTCTTAATAAATTATCCTCTTCATTTTTATATTCATGAATTATAACTAGTTTCTAAATAATCTATAATTTTTCTAAAATTATAGGTTCACTTGTCATATGATTATAAAATTTATTATTCTTTTCAACCATAATTTTTTTATTTATAGCCATAATTGTTTACTTTTCATACTTATAAATTATATTATCTCACTTTAATTTTTTATTCATAGTCATATTTTTTATTTTCTAAAATATGAAAATCTCATTATCTAGCTCAACATTCTTCTTTTACAGCTTAGATTCATTCTTCTGTAACTCAATTTTATAGTTCTTGTTATCTTATTTGATTTTCGCAAATTTTTTTGTAATAATATTCAGAGATTTTTCTACTTTTAGATTCAAAGAACCTTTTTCATTTTCATTATTTTCATTAATTAAATGGATTTTATATAGAGAAAATCCATTTTAATATTAATTTTAGTATCTTTAATTCTTTATTTGTGTCCATAGTTTAAAATTGAATAATCTATTAATTTTAATCTTCATTATCCATTTTCTCACAAGATTTATTTTTAATTGATCATTTTGTTAAATGATATTAATGATATGGTGACATTCAACACTTTTGGATAATTAATAATCTCTCTAGTAGAATATGATGTAACATTCCTATGTTGGAAATGTGTTAAAATTTCATTTTTGGATCAATTGATGTTTTATTCTGACCATCATACACCTACTTAATTATGTAAATATCTTATTCTTTGAACATATTATCTTTTAAGATTGGTTGTTTTACCAAATCAAAACCTCCTACATCTTTTAACATCTTAATTAATATTTTATTTCGAAATTTTTAATTAAAAATGTCTTGAAATTCAGCACTCTTTAAGGTACTATTTCAATAATGTCTCACTTCATTTGAATACAAATTAACGTTTAACATTAATCAAAAATAATCAAGAATATATATGTATTTAACATAAATGTTATATCTATTTTCTCATAATAATAACATTCTATATCTATTGAAATACTGTATATTCATCTACGTTTAAGATTTATATCTTATATTCTATCACCATTGGAATGAGAATATTGATTATAGGCTTATTTTTTTTGAATGATATGAACTCTTTTAGAAGATTTTGAGATTCAATCAGAGAATCTATTAATAAAGGAAGGCTAATAGATTCCATAAATTATTCATGTTTCATGGTAAAATCATTATCTTTTTTAGAATATTTTTCATTTTTTCTCCATTATTTGTTTCATATAATAAATCACAATAAAATCTATGAATGAAGGTTGTATAAAATGAATAAATGCTCTTCAAAATAAGAGGAATATATTTTCACATATTTAAGTGAATTAAAAATTTTATTATAGATACATTATTATTATAAAAATTATAATTAATCAATTATAAATAAGAAATCCCACTTAAATTCTTGTTGCTTGAATTTTTCGATCCTGAATAATGGATAGAGTATGAAACTAGAAAAAAAAACATATAAAAGGGATACTAAATAATATAAATCATTCAGGAATCCCTAAAAATGAAATGGGATGTGATGGATGATTTTCTTTTATATCATTACTATAATATCACTGTATAGAACTCTGGGGTCAACTACACTTCATTCAACAAAAGATTATTGAAATTCCACAAAAATATCTTGTAGAGACACTAAGAGGTTTGTGGTGAATTAGTGTGGAATAGTTTTACAAAATTCATTACTCTTTTAATTTACCCTATTAATATTTGAACGTATTTATTATTTTTGATATATGGATCTACTTATGATTTATCAAAACAAAACACCCCACAAAAAGTATTACATATGAATGGAAATCAACACATGTTATTTTTATAGTGTTTTGTATTAATTTCAGTATCTAATCCTTATTGTGGTTGGGTTGATATGGAGAGATGGATTTAATCAGTAATCGATTATATTAATTATAAATGGTGAGAATTTAACATCCATTCATCAACACTTATAAGGGGTGGTAAGATATAAATTTTAACAATTATGATGGTATCAACCTTTATGCAAAAATTTCTATCAATATGTAATTTATAATGGGTCCCACAGTTTTACAATATCCCAAGTAGTTTGTTACATTGGATCACACAAGTGTATAATAGTTCCTTCTTAACTCCCTATTCCAAAATATCTTTCTTCCAACACTATGATTTCCCAAAATCATGATATAATATCTTCTTCCCAGTAATAGGTCATTGAATTCCAATTTGGATTCTAATATAGTATTATGAATTTAACCTTTGGTGTATCATGGTGCCAAGTTCCTGAACATATTCTGGATGCATATTGTTTTTTGTATTAACTCAATCTTCTGTTTTTTTCGTCAGGAGACTCCATACATAGATCAAGAATAAAACATTAGTTGCTCTAGAATTTAACATATCACTTCTTGTTCCTCAATATTAAACTTATTTCATCTCTTATATCATTGATTAAAATTGGGTTTCAAGAATTATAACCTCATCACTACTCTGTTTTATTCATCTCAACTACATAGAACTATTAAATAATTATAGAATATAACTTTCTCTCATCAGTATTTTCTCACATCTTATTCTCATCTTATTTGGGTTCTATGAAATAAGGGTATAGTAGGGAAAGGCTCCACTCTTACTTACTCTATGTTCTTGATATACAATATCTAATTTTCATAAGACTGTTCGCATATTTCTTTCATTCATTATTCCACAAGTAGGTTATTTAGTATAATGAATTGTTATTTATTGTATATAACATCCCTTTTTATTTTTTATTTTTATCAAAAAAATAGTGTCAATAATATTTTTATATTTAAAATATGGAAATCCCATAATATTTGAACCCTAACCATCTCATTCAATTTATTAATAAGTACTCTTGTGTCTCCTCCCCATAATATCAAAATAATCTTCTTTTTATCTCAAGATCTATATAATATAATTATTCATTATTCTCAACATGAATCATTGTGTAATCATTCAAAAACATTACATTTAAATACATGAAGAATATATCATCATCATTTGACATTAAATTATTTTGAACTATCAATTTATGTCAAGTAGTTAAGCCTTATATATCTCTTGAAAGAGATCAGTATGTCTCACATGTTTCCTTGAAGACCCATACAATACCTTTCAAATCCTCAATTTTCTATTATATTTACATCGATGAACTATTATGTATGAATTGGAAGTTTAGAGACAATCATAAGAATCACAATTTAACTTGATTAATTTTTTAAATATTCTCCCTATTTAGTACCCTTATATTTTAATACATACCTTCTGATTACTCTAATATATCTGAAAACGTGTAATTACATATCTCATTATCACATGGGTGATTTTCCAAATATCATTACATTTGGATTACAATTTCATATACATCTAAATACACTTATATATCATTCTTTGTACCCTCATGTATTTTTTTCATAGTAAACCCCCTTATCTATTACCCTTTCCATAGGGAAACCCTTACATATTTAATTTGACACATGGAATCCAGTAAAAATTGTCCTTGTTGTTGGTATAACATTTAATATTATCCAAAGTGACTGTTATGTACATATTCCTTCTTAAAATACATTAATAGCTTACAACTCTATATTTTTTTAATATCATCATACTTTCATAGAAATTATTCCGACCTTCTTTTGGAATCTCCATTTACTTGAACAAAACTCAATACATCATAAATATCTTGGAATATATCAAAAATATCTCCATCACCATTCTAAAATCATCTTGTATCATACACACTATTGTTGAGAATTCCAATAAATCTTCACTACCTCAAATAATTCCTCATCTCTTCTCAATATTTTATTTAACTTATGGTCCATCAACACTTAAAAAGTATTATTACACGTATATTTTTCTTTCATCCATAATTAAAATATATAAAAATATAATAATCCATGTTTGTTAATCAGATAATGTATCCTCCATTATTTATAACAAAGGGATGGTTTATCACTTTAATTATAGGCCATCATCACCAATAATCCCCAAGAAACTATTTTTTCATTAAGAACATGATGTAGAATATTATCTCCTCTTCCAATAATAGAAACACATGCCATTGATTAATTAAAAATAAGATAGAAAATCATAAAATATATTCTATTTCATCCTTGAATATTATTTTTCAAGCACTATAAGAAAAAATAGGCCTTTCTCATTTTCAAGGTCAGTATCTTAGTAAATTGATTCATTTAAAAAATATTAATGGATGTTCCACAACATATCAAATAGACGGATATAAGGACAGTAGTATCAAACGAACAATATCAAACCTTTAATTTATCTGTTAATTTTTCTCGTCATTATAAGTAAAATATCAGAATATATTTAATTTAATACTCTTTAATATATTGAAAAAAAATATAACCAACACAACTCTCTTTAACCAAATATATTTTGGATCTTCAACCCCACGCCCATTGGATTTCTTTCAATAGTCATTTCAATTCTTCAAATTTCTAAATTAAATTAAATATTATTCTCCCTTTTATTGATAATAAATAAAAAAGTCCAATTGTAATTAAAATAAAATATCATATCATTCTTCAACCACGACATAAAATATCACTTTCTCTACTTTTGTTAAGCTTGAACCACTTAATAGAAGTGTAAAATCACATTTCTATTAATAAATTAGTCATAAATTAATAAATTTTTAGTCTTTGTGAAAACTATCAGAGTGTAAAACAATAATTTATAACTAATACATCAAGTTTTTCTATTAAATTTTTTAGTATATTAAACCAACTCAGATTTCTCAATCGAGCAGCCATTCAAATACATTTTTAGGCTTATAAATTTTGGTCAAATTCAAAATACAAATAAAAAAGACTAAGCATTACGTCATTTTATCCCATTAATCTTACCTTAAAAATGAACATAACCTAATATTTTTTATTATATTTTCTTTTAAAATAACTCTATGTCCGATAAAATACACTAAACAAAACTCAATATTAAATTATTTTTGAAATTGTAATATTCAAATAGAACTATTATTACATATACATTGGGTTGACATGTACGAAAATGATTAACAAGATTATGAATTATATATAACATATATATTCCATTATAAAAATAAGTAATTTAATAAATTATGTTAATATTTATATAATTAATACCAGGAAAAGAATTTGAATGAATACATTTTATGCTTTTAAATACTTTTCTTTATAAAAATGGTTGCAAACATTTTATAATTGGTTAATTACAAATAATTTATACCACTTTTATAAATATAATTAATCCAAATTATCTTAAATTTATTAATAATCATACTAATATTATATAATGGTGAATTTAATGATATTTCTTAAATGATATTTTTTTGGTTGAAGAGAGAATAATATTTATTTTAGAAAAAAAACACCTTTATTTTCATATAATTACAACATTAAATTCATTATTATATATGATTAAAATTCACAGTAGTCTAGTTTTATTTAATTTAATACATTACGACTATGGGAATAAATATTATAACTAATTTTCTTATAGAATCATTTTTATATTTAAAAATATTGATTCACTTAAAATTATTTTCTATTTGTTTTGTGTAGTTATATTAAAATTATTTTTTCCAAATTCATGGAATTAAACCCTGAATAGTAGATAATATATTTTGGAACATATGGTTCAAATTTTGTAAATATTTCAATTTCAATTTTTCACAATGAATACTAATTGGGGTAAAAATTAATTATAACAAGAAATATTAAACTGGGTTAAAATAGGGTTAAGAAAAAAATATAGGAGATAAATTAACATGATACTTGTTAAAATTATATAACTAGATCATATTTCTACGTAATCCATATAAAATTTTAAATTTAAACAATTTGGTGATACATTACTTGACTAAGGAAAATAATATATATTAACATTTCATATATTTATAATATTTCAACCTAACTTGCTCTAAGCTCACCTACTCGCCACACTTATTAAAAAAATTTATACACTGAGATAATATAATAACTATAAAATCCTAATTATATTCTGTACACATATCCATGATATTATTATATTCCCCTAATACCATCCTATAAAATATTTCGATGTAAATTGAAGGAGGTTTTGCAAAGAATATGTATAAATCTTAACCGTGTTCTTTCAATTTTTTATTCTTATAATATAATCAATCAAAACCAAATAAAGGTGATATACAACCATAACGATCTAATATATAATAAAATGTTAATACTTTGAAGATAAAAACTCTATCCACCTATTTTATCAAATGGAAAATGAAAGCATCACTCAAGCATACGTGTGGACTACTGCCTCTGGAAAATTGTATATGAATTTTTGTCACATCCATACATGGTTAGTTATTATAAAGGATAGAATATATATGTATGATATTTATGATATAATTATTTCTATTTAATGATAATATATTATCTACCTTCTTACCCATTCATCCTTTGGAAAATGATAACGTCGCTTGTGTGTACATATTGACTACCCCCCTCCAGGAAGCGATGTGATTTATTTTTCATTTATTAATTAAATAGATGGTAATAAAGATGGATTTAATGTATAAATATTATATTTATACAATGATTATTAATCTATGAAATTAAACCTTTATGTATTTTATTTTATTTTCATGCATTATTATAATTGAAAATGTCATTCTTGTATACGTGAAAGCTACCATCTCCATGAAAAGGAATGTTTAAATTTCATTGACCACCAATAATTGTTTGTCTTAAAATTATATTTATTGTTTAAAAATAGTAAATATGTCACGAATAATATTCTACATATTATATATCAACCATCCCTTTTATGATGGCCAGCCTATTGAAGGTGTTTTTGGATTATGATTCAAATGACCTTATAATGTTCGATGTAAACATAATTTATTTAATAATTAAATAAGTAATGTTAAAAAATGAAATATATGGAATAATGAAACTAGAATTAACATCATAATGGGTCTTAGAAAAGTATAAATCTAATATAATTTTGTTATTCATGAGTTATAGGAAAAATAAAATTATTCCGGACTCGATGTAAGTAATTTTTCATACAAATTTCCTTTCATTGAGATGCATGCCATGTTCACCAATTTTTTTTCTTGTGTGTGGTGTTTTTACTACCTTGTGGATATATTTTATAATTAATTTTATAAGAATAAATTTATTTAAAAACCCTTTCCAATTTCTCACCTTCTAAAATATTTTGATAGAAATGTTACCAAAGTGTTATGGGTTTATTCTAGAATCCCATTTTTATTTAGTATTGTTTAGTTTTAAACTTTTACTAAATGAAATTATAAGATGTTTTTCTTTATAAAGTCTATATTTTTTATTTTCCTCCGGTAATATATAAAATGTATTGGTTTTGTTTCATTTTCCACTCTTGGATACTTAAAATGACAAAGAAATTTTTTCAATGAACACTTAACTTATTTCTCCAATTAGATGGGAACATTTCTCATCTATTTCAATATTTTATAAAATGTTTTCAATAAATCTGATTAAACTGATCCAATGATTTTTTAATTTTATTTTAACTATATTTGAGTTTCATTATAATGGTTTCAAAGGAATCTTATTTTATTTTTCTGAATGAGTTTCATTAGAAATTATTTTAAAACTATAAAGACAAAAAATTTCAACATTTGATCAATATGATGATTTTCCTTTAATAATAACTATTTCATTTTTTTAATCATATATTAAAAAATTTCATGATTATTTTCAACGAAATCCATTATCTCAATATTCTTCAAATTTTTAAATTTAATATTTTTTCACAAAAATGATGTTTCTTATTTCTCAAAGTAAAGTTATAATGTATTTGTAAAAGTTTTTTTAATCTATGTTAGCATACATTAATGATTTTTTGGGTTTTACTTGGAATATAATCTAATGATACCATCCACCTTAATTATATGGATATATTATGGTCATATTAGTTTAGTTATTAATTGAAAAAAATATTGACATTTGTTATTAATGTTTTTCAATAACATTATCTAAGTGGATTATCTATTATGATGTTATTAAATTATTTTATATAATTAATGAATTGAACTTCGTATGTGATAGACAAGGAGCATTATATCTGTTGAGTAAATAAGGTTTTCCTTATTACTTTACCATTATTTCTGGTTTTGAAAATGACAAACACCTTATCTCAAGGAAAATCCCTTTTTACCATGTGTTTTACTTATATAAGGAAAACATTCATTTCCCAAGGAAATTTATCCTTACCATGATTTCATTGGCAATTTCATAATTTTTCTAAGTGTAAAATCTGGTTTTTAACCAAAACCTCGAAATCCTATAATTACCTAGATATAGAACATTCTGGTTTAGGATCCAAATTCTTAGAATTATGATTACAAACTCTTCTGAGTTCTGACTCCAAATTCGGAATACGAATTCTGAGTACGAACTCTTATGAATACTGACTCTGAATACTTGTTACGAATTCCTCTGAGTTCTGACATAAGATTCAGATTACGAATTCCTTTGAGTTCTGACTTCGAATTCTAATGAATTCTGACTCCGAACATTGTGAGTTCTGACTCTGAATTTTCATGAATTCTAACCCAAAACATTGTAAGTTTAGGTTCTAAATTCTTGAGAATACAGACTCTGAATTACCTTGAAATTCAGAATCCTGAATCATAAATAATTCAGGTTCTGAATTCCATAGAAAATAGAATATGAATATCCTTGTATTTTAGACTCTAAATTCATTTTTGGTTAGACTTCGAAATTTCATTTTCTTACATTCCGAATATTTTAATTTTGTTATGTAACCATATTTTTTTCTACAATAGTTTTTTTATAAAACGATGTCATGCTTTCAGTTACTCACTATCCATTGTTTTAGTTACATGTGTACAATTCCCTTCGAAATTCAAGGGAAAATATGACCGTTGGAGGAGGGAGCCGACTGTTGGAGTTGTTTCTATAAATAGGAGCTCATTTGAAAGATCTTATAACAAGTTGATCAATCTAGAGATTACATGTTGCTGAAGTGATTTATAGAGAGAGAGGCTTTATTTCATTGTGCATACTGAACTTCTTGTTCTGATTTTATTTGTGAGACTTAGATTGTTTCTATGTACAATCAAGGGCTTCGGGGGATAGGAAGACATAGGTTCTAACTACCTTGAAGTTGGGGAAATCCTTGATAAAAAAGACAGATTTGTCGACTACATTGAAGGTGAGGGCCTGTGGGGATAGAAAGATAGACTCTGATCATCGTATTTAGGGCTTACCCTTGGGTGGGTAAGACAAAATTTCTTGAAATTATAAATCAAGGGACCTTTATCCAAGGTTGATGGATACCCTTCTCTTGGGTTAAAAGATTTACTACCTGTTACTCATACTGTTACAAGTTTTCAACTGCATTTATATTTTTGAGGAAACTATAACTATATTATACTTTCTTATACTTGAACTCTAATTTAGTAAGATTATGTACTCTTTAAGGTAGATTCTTTGTTGTTGTAATATTTCATTAAGTTTCATTTCCGGAATAACATTTCCCGAATGGGATTCTCATAATCATATTTACGGAATCACGAAAGTGTGTTTAACTAGAGGTTTTGTGAATTACCTAGTTTAACCTTATTAAACATAACCATCTTTAAAATTTCCTAATTTTTTAAAGTATACAATTCACCCCCCCCCCCTCTTGTATATTGAGCATAATTAGATACTCCATTCAGTATTTCTTTTATTTCGATCCTATATTTTTTATTATAGAGTATATCATACTCACATACCATCTCAAGTATCAAAGGGGTTAATTGAATTACTTATACTCACATATATGTTTTCCTTGCTTATTTTTCATTTTTATTTATTTTCTTGTCCTAGGAATATTTTTCTTTAATCCGATCTTTTTTTATTAACAAGTTTGTGTGGATAGATTTTTCTATAAGATGGCAGGAATAGATATTTGTTCAAAAGACAATCTCAACCCAAATAGATCACCAATATTTGATGGAAATGATTGATAATATTTAAGAGATTGTATGAAGAATTTCATTATCAACACTTGAGTAGATAATTTTTTATTCTTACTGGATGATATAAAATCTATGACAAGGAAGTTAGTACCATCACCAATCAAGAAAAAATTGAATATCAACTGAATTATAAAGTTCACAATACTTTTCTTTAATCATAACTAGAAATATGTATATATATATATATATATATCCAAATTTCATCTTGTGAAGCATCAAATTTTATTTGGATGAAACATAAAGTTACTCACTTTGGAACTTCCAAAGTCATTGAAACAAGAAGTACCATGCTAAGAGATGAAAATCATGGTTTCTACATTTCGTATGGAGAACCCATATGTAAGGTGCAATAAAGGTTCCTGACTATTGTGACTGTTTTCCAATCTATGGGTGAGAAAGGATTAGTTGATGAAGCTCTTGTAGATAAGATCATAGAAATCATTCCCAATGAATGATAATCCAAGAGGATAGTTGTCGATGAGAATAGAGAGGTTACTCAGATTTCATTAGATGAGATGTTTCGAACTCTTCTTTAGAATGAGACTAGAATGAAGAGAGACGATGATAACATTAAAAAGAATAATGAGAATGGAAGTGTTTCGTTTACTACAACTTCTAATCATATGAAAGCCAAGACTCCTGGGAGAGTTAATAGATCCAAACCAAAGAAGATTATTATTCAATCCAAATATAGTGGAAGTGAATCTTCTTAAAATGAACCATCAAATCTTTCTCGAAGGATGAACATTATTCTTAGACAAAAGAACATTCATTACAGATATAGGAAAATGGAAAGGAAAGATAAGAAATATTCAGAAGTCTCAAGTTATGAATGAAAGATAGTTGGACATATAAGACCTGATTTCCTATGATTAAGAGAATATAATGAAAGGAAACCCATTCTGAGAGAAACAGAAAGAAGTATTACAAGGATAAAGCTAATAATGTCTTGAAATGTAATGACACCTGGAGTGCCAGTGGTGGAGACTATTCAGATGAATCATCAGATTATGAATCTTCTGGGCAGAAGAATCTTGGTCTAATAGCCAGACTACCTATTGAAAATCATTGATTAATGGATAAGGTACACAATGCTGAATAAATGAACAATGTTTCTTTAAATTAAAATTATAGTAATGATAAATATCATAACACATCGGACGAAAAATCATCTTCTGATGAACATAATACTTTACCTTCCTATGTTAGAGTTTCTAGGATTTCCAAACTCCTTGAGATTGACAACTCAAAACTCATAAAAAACATGATATGGAAAATTCTATAAATAATATTCTTACTAAGAAATTATCATATATTTCTAAAGATCTTGATAAGAAAAATATTGATTTTGAGAATATTTCAAAAAATATTGAGAAAGTAAATTTTGAGAAGAATAAACTTTCTAAAGATCTAGAAAACACAATTTCTAAGAAAAAGGTTTTCGAGCCAAGCCCTAGTTCTAAAGCTAATGTTTTGGAAGAAAAGAACTTGGTTATTAAATTAAGATCCGAAATATTTTCCTTGAAGAATTTTTTGTCAAACTTTTCATTAGGTAAGTTAAATTTTGATAAAATGTATTCTCAAATCTGACCTCTAAGGAATAGTTCTTGTTTTGGTTTTACTAGTTCTAATCTCATTTTTAGAAACAATTATCTTGTTCCTCAAAGTGATCCATTCTGTACTACGTATTATTATGGTGGACACTGAGAAATTTTTTTTCCCTTAAACAAAACCCTATCTTTAGGATTTCAAAAAGCCTATTTTTCTAAGAAAATTTGGATGCCTACGATTTTTTGTTCGGAGAATTCCGGATCAGAGCACGTTTGGATTCCAAAAACCTAACTTTTTCTTATTTTCAGGAAAATAGAGAAGGTACCAATAGCAATACATGGTACATGGATAGTGTATGTTAAAGGCATATTAATAGTAACAAAAACTATTTTGAAAATATTATCAAGATGAAATGAGGAAAAGTAACTTTTAGAGATAATGATCAGGGAGAAATTATTGGTATAGGTAACATTTTTCTTCATGAAAAAACTATGATTTAAAATGGTTTGTTTGTTAAGGGTCTTAAGAACAACCTCATTAGAATAAGAAAGTTCTGTGATGAAGGTTACCTTGGTAATTTTAGGAATTAAAAGTGTTTATTACACAATTCTAAGGAAGATTCCGTTCTTTCTGCCCATCGGCAAGAAAATGTTTATACACTAAACATAGAAGACCTTAGGAGCCAAGATCTACCTTGCCTTAGTGAAATGGAAGTTCATTATTTTTTATGGAATAAAGGTTTAGGACACTGTAACATTAGGAACTTATGCAAACTATCTAAGAAAATATTAGTTAGGGATATACCTAAGCTTATATATGATTTTTCAAAAATTTGTGACCCTTGTCAATATATAATGAAATATAAATCAACTTTCAAATCAGTAGGTGAAGTCACAAATACTAATGCATTATACTTAGTGCATATGGATTTTTTTGGACCAACAAAAACTATAAGCATTGGAGGCAAGTATTATGTATTTTTCATGGTTGATGATTACCCTATATTTACATGGGTCTATTTTCTGTCAAAGAAGTTTAAAGCTTTTTATTATTTCAAAATTTTTATATCCCATGTTAAAAATGAGAAAAACATTCCATTTAAAACTATTCATAGTGATAATTGTAGAGAATTTCAAAATTCTAATTTTGAAACTTTTTGTAGTAGAAATGGAATTACTCACAATTTCTCAGCACTAAGAACTACTCAATAGAATGGTGCTGTTGAAAGAAAAAATATAATTCTTCAAGTGATCACAAGAAACATTTTGAGTGAATATCCTATAGACAAACATTTTTTGGATGAATCTGTAATTACTTCTTGTTATTCAATAAATCGAATTTTGATTAGACCTTTTCAGTATAGAACTCCTTATGTGTTATGGAATGGTAGAAAACCTAGACTTTACTACTTCAATGTTTTTTTTTCAAGGTATTCATCATGAATACTAATGATAATCTACATAAATTCTCACCAAAATCTGATGAAGGAATTTTCTTAGGCTACTCTACAACTTCTATGGTTATAGAGTTTTCAATAAAAAAACATGAACTATTGAGGAAACAGTACATGTACAATTTAATTAAACTGATCCTTTTGTTTTTAAACAACCCCAAACTACATATTCAGTTGTGTTTTCAAAAACCGATTATCAACATTTTATAGAAGGTCCTTCTGATAAGAAAAATGTCTAAGAAGTTACTTCTGAAACATTTACCCTAGAAGATTTCCAACCCTATGTTGATGAACAGTTCTTACAAAACCCAAATCATTTGTTTCTAAAGAATCATCCCAATGATGTCATCATTGGTGATGTGAATCAACTGATAAGGTCTAGAAGTTCCTTAATAAATGAAGTATAACATCTAGCATTCCTTTACCAATTAGAACCAAAAATCACCGATGAAGCTTTAGGTGATGACGACTAGATTAAAGTTATGCAAGATGAACTAAATGAATTCAAAAGGAATAAAGTCTAGACACGGGTTGAAATACCTAAGGAAACTTCTGTTATTGGAGTGAAATGGGTCTTCAGAAATAAGTTTGATGAAAATGGAATAATTGTAAGAAATAAATCTAGATTGGTTTTAAAAGGCTATATTCAACAAGAAGGAATAGAATATGAAGAATCCTATGCTTTAGTAGCTAGACAGGAATCAATTCGTATTTTACTTGCCATTGCAGCATTCTTCAATTTCAAACTCTTTTAAATGGATGTGAAATGTGCATTCATTAATGGTTATGTTCACGAGGAGGTTTTTGTTGAACAACCTCATGGTTTTGAAGATACAAACCACCCTGATCATGTTTTTAGACTTACCAAAGCTTTGTATGGACTTAAACAAACACCTAACGATTGTTATGATAGTCTTACGTGAGTTTTTATTCAAAATAATTATGTTAAGGAAAATGCATATCCAACCATTTTTATAAAGAAAGATAAGAAAAATGTTTTGATTGTTCAAATTTATGTTGATGACATTATATTTGGTTCAACTTAGCAATCTTTAACTGATTCCTCTGCAGATCTTAAGAAATATGAGTTTGAAATGAGTATGATGTGTGAGTTAACATTTTCCCATGGTTTTCAAATTTCTCAAAAACCATAAGGAATCTATATATCCCATCATAAGTATATTAATGATATTCTAAAAAAGTATGTATATGAAAACCCTTACCTAAAACACACTTGATCTTGATGAAGCTGGGAAACCAGTAGATCCAACATCTTTTAAAGGTATGATAGAAAGTTTACTTTACATGACAGTTAGTCATCCAGACATAATGTTTTCAGTATTCTTATGCACATTATATCAGACCAATCATAAGGAATCTCATTTAAAGGTAGTGAAACGAATTTTTTGCTACTTAAAGGGAACCATGGATTTAGGACTCTTTTATACTTCGAGAAATCATTTTGTTTTAAAAAGTTTTTCGGATGGTGAATTTGGGGGATGTATAATGGATAGAAAGAGTACATCTAGAACTCTTAATTTCAAAGGAGATTCATTAGTTTCTTGGTCATTCAAGAAGCAACACTTAGTAGAACTTTCCACTGCTGAAGATGAATATGTAGTAGCTGGAAGTTGTTGTGCTCAAGTATTGTGGATGCAACACACACTCACAAACTGGTATGAGTTTTACCAAAACACAAATTTTGTTTGATAACACATGTCCCATTTCCCTTAGTAAAAACCCTGAATATCACTCTCGTGAAATGTACATAGATATTAGGCATCACGTTCTTAAATATCACACACTAAAAGAATATACCATTCTTTAATTTATCAGAATATAATACCAGCTTATTGATATTTAAACAAAATATTCACCCTCTGATAGATTTGAATACATTAAACAGAAGATAGGAATGAAAAACATAAGGTAATATTCCTCATTAACTTTATGTGAAACTAATATCCATATAGTAATAAACTCTTTTTCATAATGGGGGTACATTTGTTCATAAGTTTTTCATGTTTCTCATAATGAATTGTTTCATGTTTCTCGTAATGAAGTGTCTCATTTTTCTCATAATGAATTTTTTAATATTTTTCATAATGAAGCTTTTCATGTTTCTCGTAATGAAGTTTTTCATATTTTCGTAATAAAGTTTTTTATATTTTTCTTAATGAAGTTTTTCATGATTTTTGTAATGAAGTTTTTCATATTTTACGTATTGGGGTGTTTCAGAATTTCTGTAATGAATTTTTTTTTTCAACAATGGAGTTATTCAAAATTCATTATAATGAATTTTTTCTAATTTTTTCATAGTCTCAAATTTTCATAATGAAAATTTTCATAATGAACATTTTCATAATGAAGATTTTTGTATTGATGATTTTCGTAATGAAGATCTGCGTACTCAATTTTTTTTCATACTCAATTTTTTTTCTCAATATAAAGTCCTTCAAGAAGAATTTTCCTCAATACAAATAATTCTCCTAAAAATCTGAAAGGTTTGTTTCTTTCTTCAGTTTTCTTAATCAATTTTTAGTTTCTGGTAGTTTCTTCTGTTTTTAAAATTTTCTCTAATTCTAGTTTTCTTAAATCCGATTATTTTTCATTAAATACCTTAAAATATCAGAACCTACCAAATTTTCATTGAGGATATAATTTTAATCATCAGATCTGATCAGAAGAATTATCATCCATTTTATTGAGATAGGAAGATGAAATGTCTCATAAAAACCTACATATAAAAGACCCTTGAAGGGTTATCCCACGTCGATTTCAAGCCTTTGCGTCTCGAAGCTATGTCCTCCTTCAAAATATCATTCCAGATTTTAAATGGTTTCTTAATTCCGAATGTCTGGTGAAGTTCCTTCTCAAGATATGTCTTCTGTCAAGATGATCGCAAAGTGGAAAGTGTACAGAGAATGACTGGTGCATCCTAATTTCATCATCAAGTATGATTCTATTATATCCAAAAACATTCAACTTAATGGATGGGAAAGTGTCTTCATATAAAAGCCAAGGGCTCAAGACTTGGTGTATCTAGATCTCCTCTTCGAGTTTTATGAGTCAGTTAGTTTCTTTAAATAAGAAGGTAGAGAGAATTTTTCTTTCAAATGTTATGAAAAAACCTAGGCTTTATTTTACACAAAGGCAGCTAGATTAGATAGAGTTCCATTTGAAGGGGAAGTTGATTTTTGTTCCCATAAGTTGCCCGATGTAAAAGGATGTTTTGTCAAGGTAAAAGCTATGGAGTGTCTTGGACATTCCGATGTCAATACTATGAAGATTTCTCACCTCTAGACAAATAATTGGATCCTTGAATTGTGCGTTCTGGGTATTACAGTTCCGAGAAAATGTATTAATGAAACCATGAAGAAGAGTGACATGTTCATCTTAGATTTTCTGGTGAATTTGAGGAAGTTAAATGTGATAAACCACATTTTCATTATGATAGAGAATATCAAGAATGGGAACTTGAAATATCATATTATTATGTACCCTGCCATTCTGTCCAAGATTATTTTTTGGTGCTTGGAGTCCTTCAAAATCCATTGCAGTTCAAAGTTGAGGAATTGTAATGTTATGCTAATCAGTGATGATACTCTCAAGAGGATGAAAGTTGGTTTCTCTAAAGAGATATTAGAATTCTATGACTTACTATAGGAAGTGGTTGAAGCTGATCCGAAGAAACAATAGGTTCCTAAACCATCAAAAAAATTAGGAAAGAGGAGGAAGTTGAAGGAAGTGGTAGAAGAATGAAAAATCCCAGAGGCTAAAGGAACCCAATCCACACCTCCAATGACCACGAAACAGAATGCTTATTCAGATGAGGATATTTCCATGTGGAGTTATGACAAAAAGAATTGGATGGAAGGAGAGACATAGTTTGGCTTGGATCCTACAGAGGACAAACCTTTGATGGAAAAGGCATCTGATGAGCTTGAGAAGCAAGCTAAGGAAAAGAAGCAAAATAAGAACATGGTTGAGCTTGAAACTTGTCAATCCCTTATAAGGGATACTGAAATAGAATCCAAGAATATCCCAGTACTGAAATCATTCTTGGTTGAGCCTTTACCTGAGACTCTGGGGAAGATGTTTTTCACTCTGGAAAAAGTCCATTAAAATATTGTTGAAGAAAAGGTAGTTGAAGAAAAAGGAGATGAAGAGGTTGAAAGTAGTGATGGCACTGAAGACCTTATAATGAAAGTTGAATATTATCATGAAAAGAATACCCCATTCGAGAAACTATAGATCTGAACTTTTAAAGTAGAGTTTTAAAAGTTCCCAACATTTAGGAAGGATAAGGAAGGTGAAGATGAGAAGGGTGAACAATAAGTAAATAAATTGTCTGTGGAAGAAAGCTATAATCATCATTTTATACTCCCTCAGGATGCTGAGGCTAGAGAAAAGGAGGATAAATTATATGAAAATAAGATTGTTCAGCTATGTGATAGTGACCATAAGTCACTAGATGTGGAAGCTATTCCGATGACCGATAAAGGGAAATAGGTGGTTGAGGATACTCCTACTAAAGTTGTTTCAAAGAAGATGTAATCTGGTGGATTTTTGAAGAGGAAGCTTGTTGATCTAGAGAAATATCCCACACCAATAAAAGTCTCATATTTGGAATCATCGTCTCTAGGACATGATTTCAAATTCCAACCCTTGAAGAAGCTTGTTGGGACCATTCCGATTTTCCCAAGCATTGATTCCAAATGCTAGATGCTTCAACATACTTTGAACAAAAAATTGGATTCAGTATCCATGTTGATGGACAAGTGTGTTAAGTTGGAGGGAGATTTCAAATCTTTCCATATCAACTATGAATCCAACAAAAGATCTTGCTTGAAAATGGTTAGATGATCAAAGAATATAGTTGATGATTTTTGAGAGCTTTATGAGTTTCAAGATGATGTTAAGCAAACATTCGAAACTGAAGATAGGAAAATTAAGGATCTCACAAATAGATTTTAGGGAAATATAAATCTTGAGTAGAATACTGGGATTCAGGTGGTAAAGGATTTGAATGTGATGTTGAACTATGTTGCTCAAAGATATAAGAGATAAAGGGATCTCTGGATCAAGTTTGACGAGAAGCTAGTGAACCAAGATGACTTGTTGAAGGATCAGGATGAGGCTCTAAAGGCTTAGGATGATAGGATTAAAGTGTTAGAAAAGCAAGCAGAGGAAGATCACAAGGATATAAAGAAGCTGAAAATGATTGTGAAGAAATTGATACCCAAGGAAAACGAAGGAAAATAAATCTAATCGTTTGTTGTATTTTTTTCCCTTGTACAAATTCTTCCAATCTTACTGAAATTTGGGTTGCACGTTTCTGTTTTCATGATTTGTACTAATATTTCAGGTACTATAATTTCTTTTCCATTCCCTCAAATTCTTTTTGGAAATCAAAAAGGGGGAGAAAGGAAAAAATAATGCTATATAAAGAAGAAATATTTCTATGTAAGGGAGTGTTTATCTAAGGGGAGTTTTCATTACATAGATTTTTGAAATCAAGATAGTTTATCTAAGGGGAGTTTTCGTTATAGAGATTTCCATACTCAAGATAATGAAAAATCTCATTCTGAAAATCTAGAATATGATCCTTACTATTTCAAAGCCTAATAGGGATTTAGTCATATTCATCATTGCTAATGAGAAAAGGGAGGTATGTTTTATTTCAAAGTCTAGAAATTTTTTTCTATGTCCTTATATTCTTTTTCGTAATGATGTTTTTGATTTCCGAAAAGGGGGAGATTGTTGATTCAATAAGGTTTTCCTTATGTCTTTTCCAATCCTTTATACTTGGGGGATATTTTTTAGTCAATAAGGTTTCCTATGACTTTACAATTCATTCTTGTTTTGAAAACCAAAAACACCTTATCTCAAGGAAAATCTCTTTTTACCCCATGTTATACATCTATAAGGAAAAATTTCCTTTCCCAAGGAATTTTATCCTTACCATGTTTTCATTGTCAATATCATAATTTTTCTAAGAGTAAAATCCATGTTGTAACCAAAACCTCGGAACCCTATAATTACCTAGATATGAATCATTCTGTTTTAGGATCTGAATTCTCAGAATTCAGATTACGAACACTTCTGATTTCTGACTCTAAGTTCTCTAAACTCGGACATCGAACTCTGCTGAGTTCTGACAACGAATTCCGAATACAAATTATGAGTACAAACTCTTATGAATACTGACACTGAATTCTTGTCACGAATTCCTCTGAGTTCTGAAACAGAATTTAGGTTACGAATTCCTATGAGTTCTGACTCGAAATTCTAATGAATCCTGACTCCAAACTTTGTGAGTTCTGACTCCGAATTCTCATGAATTTTTACTCCGAATATTATATGTTCAGGTTCTGAATTCTTGAGAATCTAGACTCTGAATTTCCTTGAAATTCAGACACCATAATCCTATAGAATTCATGTTCCGAATTCCTTAGGAAACAAAATCTGAATATCCTTTTATTATAGTCTCCGAATTAAGTTTTGGTTAGACTCTGAACATTCAGTTTCTTAAATTCCAAATATTAGATTTTGGTTATGTAACCATATTTTTGCCTAGACTTGTATATGTTATATAACGATGTTGTGATTTTAATTACTCACTAACCATTGTTTGAGTTACACATGTACAGTTCCCTCTGTAAATCAAGGAAAAATATGACCATTGGAAGAGGGAGTCGACCGTTGGAGTTGTGCCAATAAATAGGATGTCATTTTAAAGAGCTTACAAAATGTTGATAAATCTATAGATTACATGATGCTGAATTGATTTATAGAGATAAAGGATTTGTTGCTTTGTGCATGCTGAACTTCATGTTTAGATTTTCTTTGTGCGACTCTGATTGTTGTTGAGTACAATCAAGGGCTTCTGGGGATAGGAAGACCGAGGTGCTGACTACATTGAAGTTGAGGGCTTCCTTGATAAGGAAGACAGAGCTGTCGACTACCTTGCAGTTGAGGGCTTGCGGGGATTGCAAAATAGACTTCGATCCTCGTACCGAGGGCTTAACCTAGTGGGTATGATATAATTTCATGAAACTATAAATCAAGGGACCTTTATCCAAGGTTGTTGGATACCCTTCTCTTTGGGTTAAAAGATTTACTACTTGTTACTTGTTCTGTAACAAGTTTTCTGCTGCATTTATATAGTTGAGGAAAGTATAACTATCTTACACTTCCTTATAATATGTTTTTTAAATCTGTTTTTTTTATATTAAAAAAACCCTCCTAGTTAATTTTTTTTTAAAAATGCACCCGAAAGGCAGCATCTTGGATGCAGCCTTTCAACTAAATTTTTTTTGACAATTTTTAATTTTATTGTTTTTTTTGTTTTGTTTATATATATATAAATATATAAAACAAATAATTTCCTCCAAATTTATCAACTATTAAAGATCCAGTGCTATAGCCATTACAACTTTCTGAATTCTGATAGAAACCCTCACCCAGACCTCCCATTTATAAGAGGGATTACCCTAAAAATCATTCTGCATTTTTGATATGGGATTCAGGTTCTCCCTTTCCTGCGCAGTACAATCTACATTTCTGATGTGAGTTCCTATTTCAAGAACGTTACTTTGAAATACAATAAAATATAAACTATAAGACCAATAGAAATGAAATTTTAAACATTGATTAAACTCAAAATAAATAATTGAAAACAAAAATAATTTCCTCAAAAATGTTGGTGAAAAATAATCTATAACCTTTCAAAACCGCCTACTTGAAACTTAAAAATGTTTCAAGTACGTGAATTTGAATGACTATAAAATATATACTATAAAACGAATATAATTGAAACTTTAAAAATTGATTAAACATATAATAAATAGTTGAAAAGAAAAGGAGTTTCTTAAAAATGTTGATAAAATGTAATTTATAAGCTTTCAAAACCGCTTACTTGAAACTAAAAAATGTTTCAAGTACGTGAATTTGAAAGACTATAAAATATAAAATATAACACCAATATAAACGAAACATAAAATACATTTACTAAACATATAAGATATAACTGAAAATAAAGGGAATTTCCTAAAAAATGTTGATGAAAAATAATTTATAAGCTTTCAAAACCTTCTACTTGAAACCAAAACATGTTTCAAGTATGTGAGTTTGAAAGACCATAAAATATAAAATAGAATACCAATATAAATGAAACGTTAAACATTGATTAAGAATATAAGAAATAGTTGAAATAAAAAGTAATTTCCAAAAAAATTTTATTGGAAAATAATTTATAAGCTTTCAAAACCGCATGCTTAAAACATAAAAATGTTTCAAGTACGTGACTTTGAAAGACCATAAAACATAAAATAGAAGACCAGTATAAATGAAACATTAAACATTGAATAAAAATATAATAAATAGTTGAAAACAAAATTAATTTCCAAAAAAATGTTAATGAATAATAATTTATAAGATTTCAAAACCGCCTACTTGAAACTTAAAAATGTTTCAAGTACGTGAATTTGAAAGTCAATAAAACATAAACTATAAAAAGAATATAATTGAAACCTAAAAAATTGATTTAACGTATAATAAATTATTTAATTATTTAATTAGTTATATAATTATTAATTATATATAAATTAATTAGTTAATAAGTAATATTATTATTAATAAATAATTATATAATAATTAAGTAGTTAATTAGTAATGTAATAATTAATTATATAATACTTAATTAATAATATAATGATTAATTGTATAATTTTTAACTATATTGTAAATAATTATTTAATTAGTAATATCGTTATTAATTATATAATAATTAATAAGTTAATTATAAATATAATAATTAATTATAATAAGTAATTATAATTATTGATTAATAATTATTAATAATTAATTATTTAAAAATTAATTAATTAATTAGAAATATTATTATTAATTATACAATAATTAATTAGTAAATTCGAAATATTTTTTTTAATTATAATTATTCATTTTAATTATTAATGAGTAATTAGTAATTTAATTATTCATTATAATTATTCATTATAATTATTAATTAGTAATTATTAATAATTAATTATATAAAACTTAGTTAGTTAATTTGTAATATTATTTTTATTTATATATTAAAAAATTACTAAAATAGTAATATAATTTTAATTACATTTATTCATACTAATTATTAATTATTAATTAGTAATTAGTAATTATTAATTATTAATTATTAATTATTTAATTAGTAATATAAATAATAATAATAATTATTCATTATAATTATTAATTATTAATTATTAATAATTAATTATATAATTTCTAGTTAGTTGATTAGTTATATAATTATTAATTATATAATAATTAATTGGTAAATTAGTAATATAATATTAAATTACAATTATTCATTATAATTATTAATTATTAATTAGTAAATAGTAATTATTAATTAGTAATTAGTAATATAAAAAGTAATAATAAATATTAATTATAATTATTAATTATTACTGATTAATTATTAATTATTACTTATATAGTAACTATTTAGTTAATTATTAATATAAGTATTAATTATATAATAATTAATTATTTCATTAGTAATATAATTATTAATTATATAATAGTTAATTAGATAATTAGAAATATTATTATTAAATTTAATGATTATAATTTTTAATTTGTAATTATTAGTAATTATATATGTTATAATTAGTTAGTTAATTAGTAATATTATTATTAATTATTTAATAAGGAATTAGTAATATAATTATTACATATATAATAATTATTTATTTAATTAGTAATATAGTTAATAATTATAACTAATTAATTACTAATTATTAATTATTAATTATAAATTATTTAATTAGTAATATAAATATTAATTATAATTATTCATTATATTAATTAATTAGTAATTACTAATTATTAATAAGTAATTATTAATTATTAATTAGTTAATTACTAATATAAATATTAATTATAACTATTGATTAATTATTAATTATCAATTATTACTCATTAATTATTACTTATATAAAAAATATTTAGTTATTTGTTAATGTAACTATTAATTATATATTCATTAATTAGTTAATTAGTAATATAATTATGGTTTTTCAAAGTCACGTACTTGAAACATTTTTATGTTTTAAGCCGGCGGCTTTGAAATATTATAAATTATTTTTCATCCAATTTTTTTTGGAAATTACTTTTGTTTTCAACTATTTCTTATATGTTTAATCAATGTTTAACGTTTCATTTATATTTTTCTTCTATTTTATGTTTTACGGTCTTTCAAAGTCACGTACTTGAAACATTTTTTAGTTTCAAGTATGCTTTTTTGAAAGCATATAAATTATTTTTCATCAACATTTTTTAGGAAATTTATTTTGTTTTCAATTATTTCATATATATTTAATCAATGTTCTTTATGCCTCAATTATATTGGTGTTATATTTTATATTTTATATTCTTTCGAATTCATGCACTTGATACATTTTTTAGTTTCAAGTAAGCGATTTTGAAATCTTATAAATTACTTTTCATCGAATTTTTTTTGAGAATTCATTTTGTTTTCAAATGTTTGTTATATGTTTAATCAATGTTTACAGTTTCTATTATATTATTTTTATATTTTATATTTTATAGTCTTTCAAATTCACCTACATGAAACATTTTTAAGTTTCAAGTAGTCAGTTTTGAAAGGTTATAGATTGTTTTTCATCAACATTTTTGAGGAAATTATTTTTTGTTTTCAACTATTTAATATATGTTTAATCAATGTTTAAAATTTAATTTATATTGGTCTTATAGATTATATTTTACTGTATTTCAATGTCACATACTAGAAATAGAATCTCACATCGGAAATTCAGAATGGATTACGCATGAAAGGGAGAACCTCAATCCCACATCGAAAATGAAGAATGATTTTCAGGGCAAGCCCTATTATAAAAAGGAGGCATGGGTGAGGGTTTATTTCACAATCCTGACTACTGTAGTGGCTGTAGAGCTGGATATTTAATAGAAGAGAAATTATGCTGAAATTATTTGTTTTGTTTATATATATATATAAATAAACAAAACAAAACAAAAAAAATTAAAATTAAAATTTTCAAAAAAAAATATGGGAAAGCAGGCATCGCATATGCCGACTTTCACCCATAGTGCAAAGGTGGCATCCCAGATGCTGCCTTGCACTCGAAATGCAAAGGCGGAATACGTGATTCCACCTTTCGAGTGTATTTTTAAAAATATTTTTAACATAGATGGTTTTTGTAAAAAAAAAATTCAAAAAAACGGATTAAAAAAACTCTCCTTATAATTGTACTATGATTTAGTAAGATTCTATACACTTTAAGGTAGAATATTTGTCGTTGTAAGCATTCATTATGTTTCATTTCCGGAATCACTTTTCCGAAATTGCATTCTTGGAATCATATTTCTTGAATCAAGCAAGTGTGTAGAACAAGAGGTTTTGGGAATTAACTTGTCTAACCTTGTTAAACATAACCTTTTTTAAAAGTTTCTAACGAATTTTTAATTTATACAATTCATCCACCCTCTTGTATATTGAGCATCATTAGATACTCTATGCAATATCTATTTTATTTTGATCTTACATTGTTATTATAGAGTATATCATACTGACATACCATCTCAACAATATCCCCTCAATGCATTTGTAGGTTTCATGAGATAATAGTTATTTGGTATATTCCATGCCTATTTTAATATAATATTTTGGAATAAGGACTCGATGGAGTGATAATGATGCCTGATATTATGTATTATATGATTTGGAAATAATTTATTATTATCCAAGAAACTGTATAGTTGATATTGTCCATATATTTATTTTATGCATAATCTTTTTATTATAAGTCATGTATTTTATATATTAACCCTTTAAAATTGTTTTTTTCCTATTTACTCCTAATAGATTCAACCTTACATTTTCCCAAACTAAGAATCTAATCTCACCACTTACTATGTCCTCATATCAATAGGATACCTGGAAGTGACCTATGAATTTATTCAAGGATATACTAGAAGGAAGAATAATTTTTGTACTATAATTTGATGTTGTATTTTATGTTTTTTATATTTTTGTGAAAATAATGTCTTAATATAGTCTCTAAAGACTCGTAAACTATTCAATTCTGTGGGATGTGATCTTGAGTATATTATGTTAATATTGGAACGTGACCACTATATGTGCCCCATCCTCCACGAGAGGCCATGATGATGATGGCGTAAGTCATGGCTGCACCCCCACCTCCCCTCCATAGCCCGCTTAAGCTAATGTGTGGGGTTGATGCTCCTCCCTCGATCCATTTTCACTCTTGCGATCATTCTTTTTTCCCCTTCACTGAACCTTCTTCTCTACCTCTCTTTCCTCCTATTGAAGTGAGTCCTAAAGTGCACTATTGTGGGAATGGTGTTCCTTTAGCTATGATTTCTCCCTTGGAGTTCAAAAATGCTTTGTCAATGCAGGATCTTACCATAGTTGCTCATTATGGAAATAAAATTCCCTCAGTTGACTCCTTCGACAGGTTTGTTTTATCTTCATGGAAGCTATATGATCAGGTGGATGTTAGTCATTCAGATTCAAAGAATATTCAGATTCGTTTTTCGTCTGAGGAAGATCTGATCTACACATGGGCCATTTCTCCGTGATCTTTCAATGGATTTCGATTTAATTTATTTCGGTGGTGCTTTGATTTTCATCTGATGCGCGACTCCCTATTTTTGGCATTGTGGATTTTGCTTCACGGTCATCCACTACCTTTCCAAAATCCGGTTATTCATCCATTAATAGGAAATATGATCGGCCTCAACCTCTGTTCGGATTCCCACACCAGCACCATGTGTCATCCTATCTCCTCAAGAATTTTCATAAAAGTTGATGTCTCAAAGGGACAGTTGGACTCCATTGTCATTGAGATTGATGGAGAACTCTGCTGGAATCAAAAGGTGTGTTATGACTAATGGGTTTATTAATGTTTTTGTTGTCGTCATCCGGGTCATGATTTTTACAGATGTCGTCGAAGTTGTTCTGGTGGCATAGAAAATGCGTCCTATGACAACAATATGGATCAGCGGGCTAGAAGGGGGATGGCCTCTCTTACTCTGTTCAGAAGAAATTTATTACGTGCAATCCAGAAGTCGGCGAGGTTAATGAGCATGGTGATTCGGGTTTCCATAAGACTGTTCAGGACTAACACCCAGTTAGGACAACTGAAGGGTTTGGAGCTGGTTGTGCCGGTTCGGGGAAGGGGACTAGCAAGGATGAGGATATCCAGTGTTCAAATTGGGAAATAAAGTAGAAACATGTTAAGAGAATACCTTCTAAACCCAGTGTATCAGAGATATCCAACAGGCTACGGAGCTATCTATTGAGTCCTCCGAACCGCAAATCATTTACCCACGGTTCCCAGACCTGTGTGGTGGTCTAGTCATCAGCAGATTTATTCAATGAATAGTCTCAAGATCTGGGGTACACTACTGGAGCTACTATACTGAATACCAAACATATGGAGAGTCTTAATCCTTTTACCTCTTCGGATGAAGTGAGTGTTGGTGTTTGCAACATCGTTTATAGGGTGTTACTTTCTACTGGAAAGCGTATTCTCATGGACGGTCCATATATGGAGACGCATGCACATATTGTTGGCAAGATGTTGATTACCAGTCAGAGAATAAACTCGAAGAGTACGTTGTCCATCCTCTACCTAAACAAACAATTTTATAGATTAAGTAGTATGGGGATCATGAAGGAAACTCCAACTATCCGAATGAGGCAGAATATAATGTAGATGGACATCCCACATATGACACTTATTTGGAAGGAGTTAGCAAAGGTGTCCACAAACAAAGGAGAAAGAAAGGGAATAAGGAAAATAGGGACCTGTGGAGCTATATTGTTTTTATAAAGCTGAATCCTAAGGGTCTTAAGGACTACACATATCTTATTAAACCGAAGGAGACACGGTCGGCCAAAAAATTAGGTAAACTCATGGGGCATGAAATCCAGTTCGAGGCAGGAGGGTAGGCTCAACAGGTTGGCGCCGTAGATCCTCAATTAAAGGTGAAAGGAACCTCAAAGGCAGATGAAGTGGAGGTGCATCTGTATTTTTAGGATACAAGGCTAGTAAAGGGGGATGCTATTTCCCCTGGACAATAATGTGAGGTAGGTTCTCTAGAGGACTTTAAGTGCCTTAAGGACAAGTATTTAGAAACTCAGATGATACTACTCATGCATTATGGCGACGAAAGGAAGGATTATTTCCTAGCGATCAATGCAGAGAGGGAAGACATCAACCAAATGACGGAAAGATTGATTCAAGTGGATGTTTCCTGGAAGCAACCGGAACGGATTGACAAGAAAGATCATATATTGATTAGAGGCTTCAATGTGGAGAAGATAACAAAATAATAATATATGAAAGCTTGGGAATACCTGGAAAGGCACTATAAATACAACATAGAGAATGATCCAAACTATCAGGTAAGTTCCCTACCTTGGAAACTGTTGAGGAAATTAGATATCAATTTCTTTAAACTTGTGTTTAATAATACAGTAGTTTCCTTTGTTGTTTGAACTTTTTTGAGAGGGTTCTTTCTATCCCCATAAAAGTGTTAGAAAATAAAAAAGTAATCTTGGTGGTAACCACTATATTTAGAGTACTAGAGTATGGGTTGTTACATATGGTATCAGATGAAGTTTAGTATAAACCATGAGAACAATATTTCATATTAACATAACTTACCCTATCCTTATGATAATCCATTAGAGAGTCTAAGAAATTTTTATGTTTTTTTTATTCGATGACAGAATATTCATGATTAATTTGGGATAAATATGTTTGTGGACTTTTTAGATATGGTTCATACAGGAAATAAAGGAATCAATATCCATAACAAATTCATGGATTATCCAATCGATCATGCCAATACAACCGATGGTGGAGATGATAATATCATGTACATAATGGGGAACCTGACTTTGGATATGATTAATATTCTTTCCCATATTAAGAAAGAAAATATAAAAAAAATATTGGGTAAATGATAATATAATATTTTCTAACCAGCTATCTCAAGTGATGATTAAAATACTAAAAAATGAACCTCATAACACATGAAATAAGATAAAAATGATAATTAATTGGAGTTGATGTGATAAATACTATGTATGGAATAAGATTAAAAATATTACTTGTCATGAATATTGGAAGAAGAACATGGATAAATCCTTGAAGGGAATGTAAATCTGTTACTTTTTTAGATAAATGAACATCATGTTTATGTTTACAATTAAGTGAAATAATACACTTATGTTTGTTGATTTAATTATATTAATATGGGGAATTATGAGAACCAATTATCCAATAAAAATGGATTAACCTAATATTTGTTTTATTTATTTATTGATATATTGAAATACTCTAATTATATTAATGAATAGGAGGATCACTTAATAATCATTATTGAATTATTTAGAGGAAAATGTGTTATATGAAATATTTTATATTTGTGAATCTTGATTTCAAGATGTTTATTAAAAGTACATAAACATAAAAATTATATAATATTGATTTTTTGGTAAACAATTCGTTCCATTACATTTGAGGATTTTTTCAAGAATACTCTTTTGAAGGAATTAGACAGAACACATACATAATAAAATCATATATTATTATGTAGACACTTCTAATTAGAATCCATTTTTTCCATAAAATTAACCATTTTTTTTTTCCTGAAATATCTTTAAAAATTTATTCATGACCTCATAATTTTTTTAATAATCCTTATACCCTTTGAAATATATTTTAAAAAATGGGATGAACACAAAAGACACAATAAGGGACATAAAAAGAAGAGAACTGTTAATCTAGTGAAAAACATTCAAACCCCAGAAATTTTTACAATTATCTGATATTTATTTGATCGAATAAGATAAATTATTTACCTATAAAAAACAAAAACACCTTTTTCTAAAATAAAAACCTTTAAACCACATAGAAGCCAAATAAAAACCCTCCTTAGAAACATAATGCATGACATTCATAACCCATTTTAAAACCACATATGAACTAACATGAGACTTGTTAAAGTTATATTATAAAGCCTCTGTTAACTCCATCATTATTCCATTAAAGATAATAAAAATTACCTAATTCATTTTTCTGCTATTAGGATGTACCCATCATGAAAACTGTTCCAAGTTCACCAAATTTTCATTAACTATAATGGGGATAAACCCTTTGTATAAGTTCTATCAGGCTCAACCATTTCTCATTTATAATTCTCAAGTACCATTTCATGAATAAAACAACTTATTCATATATTTTCTCAAAATAAAACCATTGAAAACACTTTTAAACTCTATGTAAAACAAATTTAGAAATTAAAAAACTCATTTATTTTAAAAACTCATTTTTCAATACCAAAATTTCTAGAATATTTAAAAGATGATATTTTATTGAATAAAATATGAAATATTGTAAAGTACTAAAAACATAAAATAAGGGTCGTGCGATAGGGAAATTTATTTGTCTTTGTATACATTAAAATAGAACATTTCCTTCTCTCTTTTGTAAATAATGTCAAAACATTATATAAAAATATTACACTTAAAAACCTTTTATTGAAATACAAACTAAAAAAATACTTTAAAATTCATTAATATATAATTAGATTTAGATAAATAAAGTATTTTTAAAACATTTTAAAATGTAGAAAATAATTTGTACGGGATACATTAAATGTGTGTTTTTAAAATAAAGTCTCTTATGTAAAACATTAAAAAATTACAGTATTTTTTTTAAAAACAAAGAATGTTAAATGTTTTTAAAATATAATTTATAAACCATTAAGTTAAAATAATAATTTCTCTTAAAATTATTACATCGCCATGGGAATGGAATAGATTGATTTATAAAATAAAACATGAAAACATTTAATACAGAGGTTTAAAATAAAAGTGGAGGTTACCTTGGGCCTGACTTGTCACATCTATTACATATTATCCTAAATAATAAAATTATAAAAATTATTCATATTTATTTATAATTTTTTTATTATTTTTTATTCAATTAATTTCACCTATTACAATGTTTTATACTGTTAGTTCATAAATTGAGTTCATGTATGATATTTTGAGGATATTTTGTTCGAATGATTAAATGGATGTTGATAAGTTTATTATGGTCAAAGAGGTAATTATTAAATATTATATAGAAATATAATTTTTAAAAAATTATAATATATATATTATAAATTTAAAACCACCCTGATATATGGTAATGAAAATGTAGCTACGTTACAATCACAGATACATTATGTTATACGCATGCAAGAGAAACATTTCTATTTTTCAACAATTATGGTAATAAGGTAAGTATTATTTTATATTCATAAAATTATAATAATATAATATATAAAATATTATTTCTTAAAATATATTTATATATATAATCTATGTGAAGTGGTGATGAAAAACTGATCATATAGCTACGTGGAGATGGTAGTCTGCATTTACACACGAACAATGTTAACATTTTTCAGTTAAAGAAATTCTAATAAAATATTAGATATATTTTATTTTTAGAATAAAAAATATGTCATGAATATAATATGGAAACACTATATCCATAATTATAACCACCAATTCGAGGTGGTGATGGAAAATAAATTACATCAATCTGCAAGGAAGTAGTTTTCCAAACACTTGAATGATGGATTACATTCCCATTTGATAGAGGTTGGAGATGTATTAAGGTTATTCCATTCACAAACTATAATATAATTATATGGTGTATTTTAAAGTTATTATATAAGCATGGTTATGTATGATTTGATGCATATGGAAGAATAAATAATACAAAAATGACAGGTTAAAAATTATACCACTTCTTCGGACAACCTCCTTCTCATTACTCCTTATGGCGTAAAAATTTGGTACTCTTCCTACTCTAAATCCTCTATTATTTATGGAGGAATTTGAAGATTTTACTTGGTTAGGTAAATTTTTAACCAAACAGATTTTTATTTGTGATTAATTGAAAATAATATATTCCCTTTTATTAGATATTTGAGGGCTCACTCATGGACTATATTAAAACATTAAAAAAATATAAATTAATTTTGATTTTCAAATGGATAAAAATTGATAATATTAGAATATAATATGATTAATTGTATAAATACACAGACCCAACAAAATTTTTAAAATTACGGTTTACATTTTTACCTTATCCTTTTTATTTTAACCCATCATTTACCATTTCGACTATTACAGTCAAATTCATGATTTTTACTCTTAAAGGGGTTAATATAGTTACATTGAAAGCGGAAAAAACCATAAATTAAAAAAATGTTAATTTAATAAATCCTATAACATTACCTTTGTTTATGATACTATTTTTATTATATTAAATCAATTAATAAATTATTGATTTTTATAAAATATCTTAAATGTGAATTTTTGAACTATTCATTTACGTTGAAATTAAAAACAACAAGAAATGAATGGAATTTGAATAAACTTCCTAAAAACCATTATAATATATAATATTTATTTAAAACAATATTGTAATACATAAACTCAATAAAATTATATTAATTTTAGCATTGAGTAAGAATTTCAGGTAATTATTTCATCACAAAAAATCAAAAATAAATTACCATAATAATGATAAATAATTTAGGTTTAAAAATATTATTTAGAACTGAACATATATTCAGTTTTCTTCCATTTGAAAAATATAATAATTGTTAATAATAATTGGGTAACATTTTTTAATTTCATTTCTTAAATTATTATAAAGTTCATAATCTCATCCAATTGGAAAAAATGTAAAATAACTTATTCATGGATGTGTATGATGGAGATGTATTCATCCAATAAAATTTTATGAATTGTTAGTATCATTTTACTGTACTTATCATATTATTTTTAACCTTAGTTAACCATCTTACCCTTTAACATTGTATCAAAATTACTAAGGTTGACATTCATATTGACCAATACTAAAAGGGACTAATTTACAAAATTTTGTCCCAAAAATTCTAAATAAGGATTCCATTTTTTATAAATTCAAAACACTTAATTGAAAGAAGTTTAATTTTAAATTAAAGAATAAAATGTGACAAAAATAGTTTTTAAAATAAATTAATTTTTAAAGTATGAATTTTTTTACATTATTTAAATTTTGAAATTCATTTAAAAAACATGAATAAATTATTTTAAATTAAAAAACAAATGAAATTTTAAAATTATACCAAAATATAATTGGAATTTGTAAGATAATGTGGTGTTAAATATAATTTATTATTAATTATTATTTATTAAATATCGAACATTTCATAAAATTCGAATTATATCACCTTAAGAAAATTTTGATATGCTGATTTAAAAAATTAATTTTTTTTCAAATAACTTTTCTATTTGTTCTATAAATTTAATATAACGTTTTCTCAAAAATGCAACAAATTTGTTTCCTTTATGTCTGAAAAACTAATTTAGTCAAACATTAATTACTTTTTATTAATAATTTACCAATAAATAAATATTGACTAGGACCATTATATATATTTAAATTTTTGATTAATCCAATTCATAATCATGAAATTAATTTCTATGTTATAATGGAAATATATAATATTCAATTGTTCCATTACTCACAATTCTATGTATCTTGTATGCTATCAGCCACAAGCTCTCTTTTACAATATAGGGATATGAAATTATCTCCCCCTTTAATAAATTGTATACCCTCAGTTTGAATGTTATATTATTAATCATTGGTTTGAATTTTTAAAATACTTTTGTTAAAATCATAGATCTTTAAAAGGACTAATAAAACAACATCTTAATAAGAGTGAATGGGATGTATGTAAGTTATATAGAATAACTCATTACATGGCTTCCAATATGGGAAAACATTGGTGGGATGTGAAAATATGGACATGGAATACAAAACTATCTCCCAATGAAAGATACAGTGTGATAGAAAATATGCTCTGGTGAAGATTAATGACCACAAAATCATAAATATTTTATCAGTGAAAAGACCATTAATTCATTAAAGATGAATGTAATAAGATAAATGTTTTTGTTCAATATCCATTTCCATATATTTAAATAATTACTTTTCCATATTGACTAAAATAAAATAGAAATATACTTAATTCATAAGTAAAATTTCATACATTAAACAATTTTCACGAGAAAACCAACTTTTCCTCCAAAACATGAGTATTAAATGTGAATTTTTTATTATTCATTCACTAAAATCAACTTATAAAGGATTAAATACCCTATAAAATAAAAATATCGTATTCCACTTGTCTTTTGACATTAAGAAAACAATAATGGTTAGCATACTGCAATATAATTCCCTGAATAATAAATCCTTCATATGGACAAATTCATCATTAATCTCGAAATATTATCAATGTTAAACCTCAAATATTGGATAAATAAATAACCCAAACGTTATTCAAAATATTCTAGAATAAGTTTTCACTTGAAATATTGGATTTATTTGATCACATATTCTTACAAAAAAATTAAAAATTTATTCAAAAATAACACCAATCACTTTTAAATTATTATACCAAAATGTACATGCCTTAATAAAATAATATCCAAGATATGAAATTGTTTAATATAAATAACATTACTCACTAAAAATTCACATTTATAACATATTTACAATCAGAGTATAATTAAATATTGATTACTATAATAAAATCTCATAATATCACATAATGTCCTCCAAAATTACGGTGATCTTGTTCTAAAATCACTTTATTACCAAAACACTCTTTAATATCATGGTTATCATTATGATAAAATGTATGTTCCAAAAATACAATTAATCATTATATTTAAAAAAATTAATTAAAAAAATTGATTTCTTAATGACCAAGGAATTATATATTGCATTGGTAGGTGTTATCCACTTTATACCCTTCAGTTTTGGGTTCATGCCTTATTGCCTTGTTGGATGTGATGGGTTGTTTCCCGACCTATGGTTTATTAATTTTCCATAACTATACAATTCATATAATATTTTCAAAATATAACCTTAATGTTCAAATATAATATAAAACCTAAAGCATATCAATAACCTTAAACCTATTTCCATAAAAAATAAATGAGATATCTTCCTCAAATAACTTTTTCTAATCTTCATCATACGGGACACATATAGCTCAATGATCAATCAAAACATAATAAATTTCCGAAAAATATTCCATGCACATAAAATCTCAAAAAGGTGTGTTAAATCCTTTTATTTTATGATCAACCTTAGATATGTTAATACATAATAACTGTTAAATATTTATATCTCAATCATTAAATATTCATTATTAACCATACATTCCAATATTCTTTCTTAATACTTCCTTCCTACCAACAAAAATTTGAATCACGTCCTAATATTAAAAAATTTCATAAATAAGACATGATCTAATCCAAAAAATTCATATATAATTTTAAATTTCCTTATCATAAAAAAAATATCGAATTATGAACTGAAAAAAATCCATATGTAAGATATTTCAGAGCCTATTCTTGAGCTTCCCCCTTGGACACCAATTTAAATAATTTGTATTCTCCCTAAATTTAAAACATTCTTTTGATACCCTAAGAATAATTTTATTCCTCTTCATGTAATTAACTAGTTTACTCATTTTTCCTTTTTATATTATTATTTTAGGCCCAAAAATTTCACATGAAATATTTATCATTATCCACTTAATAAATTTTCCTTGGTTATTTATCCCACATTCTCATCGTATAATTCATTAAAAAAATTTACCCTTCTGATATTTATCACATGAAATTATTGAGAGAATAATTTATCTCTTGATTAATTTTTTTCAATGCTCAAATAGGATCATGTTTTTAATAATAAATCTTGATAACATGTTAAGAATAGGCACAATACTTTTTCTTTATAGCTCACATTCTGTTTAATTGTTCATTTCAAAAACCACTACATTTTCCTTCACATCCATTGCGACATTGGTTCATACTGAATCCATCAATTTACATAAAACAAAAATGTTAGTGTGATAATATCAATAAAATCAAAATAAACTATATTATTATTATTAAAAAAATAATATATCTTTAATCCATGGTATCTTCAAATATATCTGTCTGTCTAAAATAACCACAATTTTTTCTAACGAACTATCCTTTGTTTTCATAAAGGAATTTTAACTTATATTCAAATAGTACACTTCATTTATCTTATCTAAACATTTCTTATAATACCAAATATAAGTACCAGACCTTAATCATTACATAAGCTTCAGTTTTATGTTAAGAATTCATTCCCAACAATTTTAGGATCATTTTAGGTTCAGATATTTACTGAATATTGTAATAACACTTACATAATTAAACCATATCTTATAATGTGGAAACTTATTATTAGTATTTATTTATCCCATAATAATATTTTAAAAGTAAACATGTTTTATTTTCATTAAATATCTTCAAAAAATGAATCTAATCCATATCATTGGCTATACTAATCCTTAAGCACTATGAAAACACATTTAAAAATGTGGGATGAGCACAAAAAGAATAGTATGAGGCATAAAAATAAGAAATATGTTAGTTCTATAAAAAAATATTAAAACCCCTAATATTTTTACATTTATCTCAATTTTCATTAGTTGAATGAAATAAATCATTTAGACATGAAAAAGACACACTTTTTACTGAAATAAATACATTAATACCCATAGTATGAAAATAAAACCATTTTCAAAACATAGAGCACCACATTCATAACCTATTTTAAACCCACATAAAAAGTAATTGGATCCCAGTTAAATCCATATGATAAAACCTCTAATAACTCCCTCTTTAATGTCTATTATGACAAGAAACATTACCTAACTCACTAGACCACTATCTGGGTGCACCCATCAGATAAGCATTACCTGGATCACCCATTTTTTATGATCTATAATCGAGATCAAACCATCAAATAATATATATCATGATATCTAATTTATCATATATAATTATCAAGTACCATATCATGATTGAAACATTTTATTCTTTCACTTTTCATTATATAACTACATAAACTCTTTTTCAAACCTTATAAAAACACTTTTGAATATCAAAATATCCATTTATGTCCAAAACACATTTTAAATACATAAAATCGAAAAAAACATTGGAAATTGGGTTTTTATTGGAATAAAACATTATATAATTTAATGAAATACAAACATAAAATGAAGGAGATGGAACTAGGAAATTGTTTTCACTATATATGTCAAAATATTATAACCATTTTTCTCTTTCGAAAATAAATTCAAAACATTCCATAAAAATATTCCTATTGAAAACCATTATAATAAATAAAAAATAAACATAAAATTTAAAAAAAAAATAAAGTTATCAGTATTAGAAAACATTAATATGGTATTTATAAAAAATGGAAATGGATAAAAATGAGTTCTAATGGATACTTTAAAATAGGATATTTAAAAGAATGATCCTTACGTAAAACATTAAAAAGAGTTCTCTTTTTTAAAATAATGAGATTAAAATATGTTCAATAATGAACACTATAAACCCTTGATGTATAAATAATAAATTTTCTAAAATAATTTGATAGGAAATGGAAATGGAAGAGAATGATTTAAAAAATTTATCTTTAAAACATTTAAATTATGGTTTTCAAAGTAAAGTAGGCCATACATAGTGAGAGACATGTCATGTTCATTTCTTACCTTCATGTATAATATAATTATATTAATTATTTACTTGAATAATTACATTTTTTAATTTTATTATTAATTTTATTTATGTTAATAATATGTTATATAGAATTACATACTAAATTATGTTCACGTCGGATGTTTGGAAAATAATATGATCTTATGTCAAAAATATAATTGTTTAGTTAACTATTGGAAAAGTTGTAAATTTCCATAATATCAAGAATAATAATAAAGGAATTATTTTTATTTTAATATATCAATTATTCTTTAAAAATCACCAATACATATGTGAATGAAATGTTAACTAAATTATAATTATAGAGACGGTAGGTCACACACATGCATGAGTAATGGTTCCATTTTTAAATGATCTTTAAAGAAATAAAATAAGTTTTATTTTTCTCTTATATAATTATAATAATATCATAAATATACACTTTTATCTTAATATATATTTATATATATAATCTGTGTTATGTGGTGGCGAAACAAATCACCTAACTTCAACTAGGTGGTCTACATGTACGCATAAATGACATTATCATTTTTCAAGGAATGAAATGATACGGAAATATTTGTTATATTATTTTTTAAAAATGTTGAGAATTTCATGAATATAATATATAAAAATTATTTCTAGAATTATATCCCTCCATGAGATTTATAGATGTAAAAATAAATTACATCATCCCATGAGGCAATAATCTATTATACATAAGAACGATTGATTCATTTCACAATTGATGGGGGTTGGAGATGGATATAGATTATTATATTCCAATAATAAAATTTATGTTTATATAAATATTCATATTATTATATAATCATGTATAATGAATAAATTAATGATATGGATTCACTAATAAAACTGAAATTCTCGTCAATAAAATATATCTATTCTTCTTACAACCTTCTTTTTTACACCATAAGACCTCTAAGAAAGGTATTACTAAAAAATAAGGCTTCTGAGATGTGAGGAGGGATGTCCGAAATTTATTTTGGTAGGCAATGGACAAAAAAATTAGTTTATTCATTAATAAATTAAAATAATATATTCCATTTTATAAGTGAGGGGAGGGGCACTCCTGGTATTTCTTAATATATGAAACTAATTTTTTTTAATTTTTATGTATAAATTGACCAAAATTGAAAATATTAAAATATAAGTTGATTATTAGTCTAATTAATCTCTTAAAATAAAATTTCCCATGTTTGGTTTACATTTTTAACATTATCATTTTATTTCAACCCTTCATTCACCATTTTGACAATTATGGTGATTTCAATTTTTTACTTTTAAAGAGTTTATATAGTTACTATAAAAGGAAAATAAGTCCATAAATGGACCATGATTGATTTCACAAACCATATCCAAATAAAATTACTAAGGATAATTTTTTTCTGAATTTCAAATAATTTAATAAAATAATATTTAAAATAAAATATCATTACTATCAAATATAGAACTATTCAATTACGTTGAATTTAAATACATGAAGGACACAATAGAATTTGAATACAATGCATTAAAGATACTACAATATTTCATTTTTTTCTACAACATAATAAAATAATAAAATTATATTATTTTTAATTTTTTTAACATCATTTATTTTATTTTTTCATTACCTGAATAATTATTGTCACATCATTGTGTAAGAATTTAAGATAGTTATTTATTTACTAAAAATTAAATAAATATTACCATGAAGAATATAAATCATTTTTGTATTAATTGAATATTTATAACTAAGCATATACTCTATTTACCTCCATTTTAAAAATATTATCGTTATTAAAAACAAGATTGTGTGATTTTTTACTTATTTTTACCAAAAATATTATTAAGTTAGTTATCGTATCCAAATGTAAAAAAGGGAAAATATATCTATAATAGACTAATATGGATGAAATTTATTTATTTAATAAAATTTACTCAACTCTTTGGGTCATTTTATTTTGTTTCTCATAATATTTTTAATCTAAACAGATTAATTTTCCCTTTACCATAGAAAAAACATACTATGGCTACTATTCATATTAGCGAAAAATAAAAGGGAACTATCAACCTAATTTGAAACCACTGATTATAAATATGGCAATAATTTTTAAAAATTCGAATCAAATAAGAGGAATAATTTAATTAAAAATTAAAATGGAAAACGTGATGAAAAATTGTTTTTTTGAAATATGTTCTTTTAAAATAATTACATATTTTTATATTAATTAATGTATTAAATTAATGTTAAAACCCATAGTTTTTTAATTTTAATTACAAATTTGATAATTACATTTAATAATTTTTCCTAAGAAATTATTTTACTTTGTAAAAAATTACAATTTTCTATAAAAATCAATATTTTCTACTATTAACTAAAAATCAAACTTTTTAGAAAATTCTCACAATTTTACGAGATGATAATTTTGATATGGTGAATTAAAAAAATAATTATAATTTATAGGATAAATTTTATAATTCTTTTAGAAATTAAATATAATATATTCTCACTAAATAAATAAAAAGTAATTTTTTTTATAAAAATATATGTTTGAAAAATGACTTTACAAAAAATAGAGTTATTATTTAAACAGAATTTAATTATACATTATTATTGACTATGAACAATATATATATATTTTAAAAATTAATTTAATCCCATTCATATCCCCATATTTAATGGCTGTGTTATAATGGTTATATATTTTATTTCATGGTTCATTTAATCGTGGTGTTGTGTAACATGTATACTATCGAAAACAGTATTTATTTTAAAATGTAAGTATATTTCATTTCATTTCATGGAAATATTTTCTCTATATATTGGATTTCGATTTATCTTTATAATAAGAAAAGCTAATAAAAGGATATCCTCATTGGAGAATATTACCACCAAGGATTTCAATTCAAGTTAGTTATGGTAAAATCGGGGGATATGTTATTATGATGTAGTAGTATTTATCAATGGTATTTTAGTATGAGGATTATAATAAAAAATTCTAGGATTTTTCTAAAAATGTTCAATTTCATGGAAAATTTAGAAAATGTGAATCTATTAAACTCATGTTGAATGTAATCAATCACCCTAAAATTTTATTTTTAGAAAATGTGATAGTTTTTAAAGAATATATGGATAAAATTCAAATATATTATTTGAAATAAAAAAGTGGTCCTTGGGGAAGATTATATTAATTTTTTTATAGTTTATATCATGATAATTAAAGTTACTGGAGAAAATTAATATATCGGAAAATGTGATGAGGTTATGTACATATTTATGTATATGTCAATATAAGTCATAGAGGTTTTTTGGGGGAAATTATGAATAAGTGATAAAAAATTTATAATTTTTCAGTTTCCAATTTAATAAAGCTTATTTAATGCGTTTTAGGTGGATAATTCATTATAATATTATATTTTTATAAAATTTATCAGAGAGGAGGAATAATGTTTCATTTTTTGGATATTATGGTCCTTCAAAATTTCACATCAATTCTTCTAAATTTTTTTTAATCATGGTCATAATGATGTATATCGAAGAATGAAATCATGCTCATCGAATGGGAAGAGATCAAGTAAATACATTTTATATCTTTTCTATCCCAATTATACTGGAATTTATCAAAATAACCGAAACCAAGGATAAATGAAATAGAGTGATAATTTTGATTAAAAAATTCTATGGTTGGATACTTGGTTGACTTGAAAAATGAAGCTAAAATAAATACAAAATGTTATTACATAAATATGATAGTAAAAACTTAGTCATTTAATTCAGTGTATAAATAATAATAGATTATTATTTAATTTATAAATGTCACAATTAATAAAACTGTATTTATAGGTTCATATAAAGTATGTATTGAATTATAAGTTATGTCATTTTATGCTTGAAAATACATTTTCCCTAAAAAATGGATTTCATTATACATTTTGAGAAAATATGATAATTAATTTTTTCTAATTATATAAAATTTATTCTAAAAAACAAACATAATTTTTGAAATCATAATGTCAAAATTACCTTATCGTGAATTTTTGATAATCTTCTAAAATGCTTTATTTTTTGAATTAAAAGTAAAAAATACCCTTTTTTATAAAATATATAATTTTCATTTCAAGAAAATAAAATGATATTTTTTCTAATGTTATTAATCATAAATTATTTAATTTTTATTATTAATAATCCAATTAATTTCAATTAAATTAGTTTTGTTGACCTCACCTATTTTGATAATCCCAATTATGCTTTCATATACTTTGATAATCCCAATTAATGTTTATCTATATATTAATTCTTTCAATCCATGATACTATATTATCAAGATGATAATAATATTAAAATAGTCTCTGAAATATGTTAATCATTGTTTATCAAGGTTTATATGAGTTTTGAAGTAATTCTAACCCAATCGGATGTGTTTTGCATAAAATAGATAAGTGTTAAGTCACTGATCTGCTTATAGCTACTGATAAAGAGCTACTGGTACTTAGTCTACCAATAGACTTAGTCAACTGATAGACAGAGTCACTGATAAGATAAGATCACTGATAAGCAAAGTTACCGATATCCGGAAGTCTACAGATAGAACCAGTTCACAGACAGTTACCGATAGAGTAAGTCTACTGATACAAGTTCATAGTCACCAGATCTACCGACAGACAAGAGCTACCGATAGACAAAGGATATACCGATAGAACAAGTCTAAAGAGCTACCGACAGACAAGAGCTACCGATGGACAAAGGAGTTACCGATAGAACAAGTCTACCGAGCTATCGATAGTGTCAGTCTACCGATATAAGTCACTGATACATCGATCTACCGATAGACCAAGAGCTACCAATGGATCAAGAGCTACCGATAACAAGAGATATCGATGGATCAAAAGTCACGAGTATATAGATCTACTGATACATGTTCCAAAGAACTACTGATGGAAGGTCCTACACAAAGTCCACCATTCACTTCTTCCAACAGAAGGCTTCTAATGATTGACCTATCAGTCAAACTCTATACTCTCAATACTATTTATTTATTAAGCTAACGGTTACATTTTATGGTTTTAATGTAGTTAATGTTATTTAATGATATCTGTTGTCATTTCAGGGAACCGTACATAGTACCCATGCAAAAAGTAATCATTACTTTTTACCAGAGATGAAAGCTATAAAAAGGAAGATAAAGACCTAGCTAAAAGTTTGTGTATGTGTCGATGTAATGAACCAGAGAGAACCAAGGAACTAAGAAGGCACACGAAGGTGAAGAAGAAAAATGCCCAACAACATTCAAACGTGGTGCATTCACTCAAGGGTACATCCATACTCCAAGAAAACTGGACATACGCGAAGCCCCTCATTCTAGAGGAAACCACAAGCTACATCTTGAGTGAAGAACTACAATAAACACTTCATTCACTCAGGATGACAAGATGAACCTGGAACCAAAGAAGAAAACGACACTCTGTTTTTTAGATAGATCCCAGAGAAGGACTTAGAAGCTTTCTTGACCAACTAAACGAGTCCAGAGCTACACTACAAATCACTACAGCATTTCTAAACTCATTAACACATACTTTAGTGATTATGTCATTTACATTTCGAGCAGTGTGTGTACCCTGTTCATTTTACACACACAATGTCTCTTATGATAAGCTGGAAGATTCTCAAATCCACATTCAAACTCTATAACTCTTTTGTTTCCCACTGTGGATAGTGGTAGAGGTCGAGTAAGACCTGGATAGTTGTGAGCTATTGTTTTTTTTCCCAGGTAGAACTGTGGTAGAGGTCTTTGGTCTTGGATAGTATTGTACTATTTTTGTCACCTATCTAGGGTGTGGATCAATTTATATAAATATTTTGAGAGGACTATGTTCTGGATTGAGACCGAAACTCTTGGTTACATCTGCTATGTATTTTATATTAAGTCATAAGTATACTATATATATATTTCATATTCTGCTGCTATTACATTGAAATACAATACTATTTAAAAACAACTTTGATAGTTAAATTAGCAAGTTTTTATGCTTATTGTAAACTAGTAAGTAAGTTTTATAAGTTAATTTAATCTTTAGATTAAGTTAACTGAGACCTAATCAATCTTTGAGAAACTGATTGAACATTTACACTCTGTATAAATTCAATACAGTTTAACGTTGTTTTTAAATTGGGGGATTTTAAGAGAAATATTTTAAACAGAAATTTTAATTGGAACTCAAATCACCCCCCCCCCCTCTTGAGTGTCCACTCCAAACAACATATGGTATCAGTGGATTGTTTTTGTTAATGGATTTTTGAAATAATCTGTTTTTTAACTGTGATTCTAGTTGCATCTTTAAAGATCTTAAATTTCTGTTAGTTCTAAATTTTATCTCTTTAAATTCATTTTCTAAAATCTATTTATGGAAAATAGACTAGAAGGTGCTGCTACTAACCGGCCACCTTTTTTAATGGTACCAACTATGCCCAATGGAAAATTAAGATGAAAATTCATTTAGAAAGTATGGGTTTTGATAACTGGACTGCTATAGAGTCTCAATATAAAATTCCAAAAACTGAAATAACTACTTGGTATGAACCTACAAAGACTTCTTACAATAATAATTTTAAAGCTATGAATTCCCTTTATTGTGCTTTATGAGATGAAGATTTCAATATAATATCTTCTTGCAAAACTGCTTATGAAATCTTGGATACGTTTGGTGTTTCTCATGAAGTTACAACCAATATTAAAGAAAAGAGATTAAATACATATACTATTAAATATGATAAATTTAAAATAAAGACTGATGTACCTATTTCTGACATGTATCTCAGGTTCAATGAGATTGTCAACACAATTAGTTCACTCGTAAAGGCTTTTCCAGCAATGGAACAAATAATGAGGTTACTCAGATGTCTGCCAGACCGATGGAGGGGCACTTCTATTTCAATCAGAGAATCATGTGACATTGGTGCTCTCCCTATAAAAGAGCTTATTTGTGAGATTATGATGTATGAGTAAGAACGTAACGTAAACAAGGAAGAAAATGATAAATCTAAGAGAAAATCTGTGGCATTTAAGTCTACTGATTGAAAGAGAAAATACAAGGAGAAAAATCATGTACCTACTGAAAGCTCAACCAGTAAATATTCAGACACTGACAGTGATTCTAAAATGGCTCAAATAGCTAGGAGATTCAAGAAGTTTTATAGGATGAAGAAATTATTCAGAAAATCCAACTACAATGGAAAGTATGACAACAAAGGTCATTGGAAAAAGGATTGGAAGAAAGATGAAAAGAATGATGAAGTAGTCTACTATGAATGAAAAAGGAAAGGACACGTCAAGGGTGACATTCCAAAATTAAAATTCAAAAATAAATATGACTATAAGGACAAGAACTACAAGAAAGCTATGAAAGCTACCTAGAGTGCTTCAAGAGATATTACAAGTGAATCAGAGGCTACTAATTCTTAAAATAATCGTGCCAACACGTGCTTCATGTCCAATACCTCTGAGGTACCTATTTACCCTATGTTAAATGATTATTATTCTGAAAATAGTAGAGATTCAGATAATGATGAAAATAAGTCTAAAGCTGAACAATCTGAATTTTTTAACATGCTAGAAGAAACATGCAATGAACTTAAGGAAAAATATAAGTCATTAAAGAAAGAACATGCTCTCACTACAAATGTTAAATCTACCTTTGATATAGAAACAGAAAATAATGATCAACTGTTAAAGAAAAATAATGAAATGAAAATGTCTAATGAGAAACTTAGAAAGGGCTTAGAAAAATTCACAAAGGGAAAAGATACACATACTCAAATGTTAGGTAAGAAAGTTTGACCTAAATACACTACTGGTTTGGGATATCAACCTGGACAGAGACAGTTCACTAAAACTCGATTTATTCCTAAGTCTGGGCAAAATTCTGCTTATTCCAGTTCTGGAAATACATATTCTTCAACTAGTTTTTCTTATGGTTATAGATCAAACAGAATTTATCTTACAAAATCTATTGATTATGTAAATTATATGAGACCTAGAAGACAAATATGGGTACTTAAAGCTTTTATTTATAACCTTTCTAGACCCAATAAGATCTTGGTACCAAAGTCATTTTATGTCTAAATCTGTTTTGTAGGAGACATGCTTAAAGATTTCTCAGAAGAAGGTATGGTTATTGGACAGTGGATGTTCAGGACATATGTATGGGGATTACTCTTGTTTCAAGAGCCTAATCAAGGTTGATGTAGGTCATGTCACCTTTGGTGATAATTCTAAAGGAAAAATCATCGGCCTAGGCCAAATTGGTAACACTAATTCAATATTAATTTCTAAAGTTTTTTTTGATGATGGACTTATGTATAACCTGTTATGTATTTCTCAATTATGTCATGATGGTTTTAATGTTAAATTTTAAAATAATTCCTGTAATGTTTTTAATTCTGAGAATGTTTTATTATTTTCTACTTTAAGAAATGAAAATGATTATGATGTTGATTTAAATTCTTTATCCAACAAAAGGTTTCTTGTTTAAATTATTTTCAAAAAGAATCTTGGCTTTGGCATTGAATATTAGGACACTGCAGCATCTTTTCACTTAGAAAATTGACTAGAAAAAACATAGTTAGAGACCTACCTAAACTTGAATTCCCAAATGACAAAGTTTGTAATCCTTGTCAAAAGGGAAAGTAGCATAAAGTTTCATTCAAATCAAAGAAAGATGTCTCCACTTATCGACCTCTCGAGTTGGTTCACATGGGCTTGTTTGGACCTTCAAGATTTTCTATTTTGAATGGGAAGCACTATGTCTATGTATTATTAGATTCCTTTTCTAGATATACTTGGGTATACTTCTTATCTCACAGAAGTGAAGCTTGTTCTTACTTTATTAAATACTCCAAATCTTTAGAAAACCTTAGTGGACATAAGATTAGAACTCTAAGAAGTGATCATGGCAGTGAGTTTGAAAATAATGAGTTTGAATAATATTTCTCACACAATGTCTATAGTCACAACTTTTCTGCTCATAGGACACCTTAGCATAACGGTGTAGTAGAAAGGAGAAATAGAACCCTTCAAGAAATTGCAAGAACCATGCTTAATGAGTATGACCTTCCAATTTACTTTTGGGATGAAGCTGTGAATACATGTTATTATATTATTAATAGAGTCTTGATAATACCATTTCTTAAAAATACCCCATATGAGTTAGGGAACAATAAAAAACCAAAAGTTAGTTTCTTTAGAGTCTTTGGCTGCAAAGTTTTTATTCAAAATACAAATGATAATATGGAAAAGTTTTCTTCTAATAGTGATGAAGGAATTTTCCTTGGTTATTCGTTAACTAGCAAAGCCTATAGAGTCTTTAATAAAAGAACCAAATGTGTGGAAGAATCTGTTCACATCAAGTTTGATGAAACTGATCCACATGAGCCTAAAACCTCTCTTGAAAATCTTGACGAAGATTTGAGTATTATGAACCTTATTGATAAATCTAAAGAACCTGTGGTAAAAACATCCAGTTCTGGACATATTCCAGAATCTGCTTCTGATGAACCGGAACCTATAAGTGTACCTGAAATTTCAAGTCCTACCTTTACTGGATCAACTAGGATTCTAAAGAATCATCCTTTGTATATTGTTGTTGGAAATCTTGATAGAGGTACATAGACTAGAGATTCTCTAAGAAATCAGGTTGAACATCAAGCCTTTCTTTCACATTTAGAACCTAAAAAAATAAATGACTCTATCAATGATTAATTTTGGGTAATGGCTATGCAAGAAGAGTTAAATCAATTTGAATGAAACAAAGTCTGGGAATTAATTGATAGACCCAAGGATACTTTGCCAATATGCACTAAATGGGTTTTTAGAAACAAAGTTGATAAATATGGAAACATATTTAGAAACAAAGCTAGACTAGTTGAACAAGGATATAGTCAAGGGGAAGGTATAGACTATGAGGAAACCTTTGCACCTGTATCCAGATTAGAAGCCATTAAGATCATACATGCCTATGTTGGTCATCTGAATTTCACGTTATATCAAATGGATGTTGAAAGTTCATTTATAAATGGTTTCATAATTTAAGTTTTTTTGTTGAAAAACCACCTATATTTACTAACCCTCATTTTCCAAATCGATTTTTTAAACTTTCTAAAGCTTTATATGGTTTAAACCAAGATCCAAGAGCTTGGTATGATAAACCTAGTAATTTTCTTATCTCAAAAAATTTTACTAAAGGGATTGCTGATCTAACTCTTTTTATTAAAATAATTTCTAAAGATGTTTTAATAGTTAAAATATATGTTGATAATATTATTTTTGGATATTCTAAACATTCTTTATGTAATGATTTTTAAAAGAATACGCAAGTTGAATTTGAAATGAGTTTAATTGGAGAACTTAAATATTTAATTGGATTTGAAGTTTTCCAAAATGAAAATGGTATTATTTTGAATCAATGTAAATATACAAAGGATATTTTAAAACATTTTGGTTTTTATATTATTAAGTAAAGTGATACTTTTATGAGTACAGTCTGTAAATTGGATGTAGATGAAACTGGGAAACCGGTGGATCAAACCAATTACAGAGGTATGATTGGAAGCATACATTACCTTACTACTAGTCGACCAGATACTATGTTTAGTGTATGTATGTGTGCAATATTTAAAACTAATCCTAAGGAATCTCATCTAATTTCTGTTAAAATAATTTTTAAGTATCTTAAACACACTATAAACATAGGCTTGTTTTATCTAAAAAGACAATATTTTGAGAAAATGAGTTATTCAGATGCTGACTTTGTTGGTTGTAATTTAGATAGAAAAAGTACATCTGGAACATTAAATTTATTGAAAAAATCATTAGTATATTGGTGTAGTAAAAAACATAATTCTGTAGCATTTTCCACTATCGAAGTAGATTATATAGCTACTGGTAGTTGATGTGCACAAATTCTGTGGATGAAACACACTCTCTTGGACTATGGATATGATTTTAAACATGTATTTATAAATTGTGACAACACTAGTGCAATTAACATCTCTAAGAACCCAGTGTCTCACTCTAGGACCAAACACATTGATGTAAGGCACAATTTCGAGAGAGTTTACTACCAAAATTGTGATATTACTCTTGAATTTATAGGTACTGAACATCAATTATCTGACATTTTCACTAAACCTTTGAGTTTGGATAGGCTAAGTTGCATTAGACATGAGTTAGGAATGATTAACCTTGATCGGTAGCTACCTCACTAATGTAAATCCTCACTGATGTGAATCCTCACCAATGTAAATTCTCACCAATGTAACCTCACCGATATAATACCTCACTAATAGGCACTCTCACCAATAATCTCTCCCAATGAGTGTGCTATTTTAAAACTTCTTTCTTCCGCCAGATTCTGAATCGTTTTTACTTTACTTTATTTTATTCATTTTTTATGATTTCTAAATGATAAAAACTACGTCCTAACTAATTCTCAATCCACCGAGCCTCAAACCCTTTCCCTCAAACATTATCTCCCGAGTCTCTTTAGAACCCTAAATCCCTCGAACTAGCGATGGTCAAAACCAATCTTCCTACCATCAGAGATTTCACTGTTGAGCCTAAAGTGAAGAAGCAGAAGTCTGAACCAGTAGAAAGTGGTAATGTTGGTAGAACTAGGTCAGTTAGGCGACCAGTGAATCCTCATTTGCATAATAGAGTTATTGGGATTGAAAAGGAGCTCTTTGTGGAATGGATTCTTCCTAGAAAGTCGTTAATGCTTTAAGTTCTTGAAGATCAAAAATGGGTATATTTGTTTTTTAACAACAATGATCCCTACTCTCCAAAGCTAGTGAAGCAATTTTATGAGTTTGTAAGCATTATGAAATATGAAAATGAGAAACGAGTTTATTCTTATGTGAATGGAAATGAGATATCATTCTCATCCATTGAGTGGGATGAATGGTTCAAGGTTCCACATGATGGTTTATCTAGATTTTTCTCAAAATCAATGCCACATACAAGTGAATTATTCGATTATGAGACTTCTTTGGAAGAGCTTACTAGTGATGTAAATCAAAGACAAGTAGTAGCTGCAGAAATTGATGGAGAGAACATATTTTTGTTCAAATTTGTTTAGCATGTCTTAATACAGAGTAGATGAGACTTTGTGAATTTGAGATATCAGGATAGCTATCTTCTGCATCTCCTGAGACATTGTGTGAATGTGAATCTGTGCAGATTCATGATTATTCAAATGGAAGACATGAAAAGGCCGAAATTATAAACTAATGCCCTATTATTTGCTAAGTTGATTTCTGTGATGATCAGAGTAAAAGCGGTAGCTGAGTCTAAAGATGAGATATTGGTAGTAAGGAATAATTTTTGTATCACTTTGACACTTTACAAATACATGAATATAAATTAGAAACCATGGATATGAGAATGGGTTAATAATGACCAGAAGATCTATGTAAAATTCAATCATGTGGATTATCCTTCAAGACCTAAGGATGTGAGGGATCCAGGTCTAGGACCTGATGAAGAAGAACAAGAATACAGTGATGAGACTAAAGAAGAAGAAACTCCTATGGATGATGGGAGAGATCTGGACTTTCCTCCAAGTCCTCCTGCTGAAATTGTATCTTCAGAAAAGGAAGCCTTAATAGAAGAAGAGACACCTGCTGATAAGGAAGACTAGCCAGCCCCTGAGCATAAAAAAGAAAAGGAGAATGAATCTGAACCATCTGATTCGGTGAGTTTAAGTTTGACTCCATTAATTTGTAGCACAGTTTTGCCTACTGAGGAAGTATTAGGAGAAAGGTAAGATACTGTACCTAATCCAAAGGACCCTCTAGCTATTATAGAGATGGAAATGATATTCTAAGATTCTCCTCAGGAAGAAATATCAGTTGAGAATTCCCTTACTGTTCAAGAGAATGCACCCATTGAGGGGGAGCATCAAACCAAGTTTGGAAGTGTTACATTTGTTGTTGAAATTGAGGATTGGGCAGAAGACCCAGGTTTTGTGGTCTGTGGTTTAGACTCTCTTGATTCTGATAATGAGGCATCTCTCCATAGACCAAAAATCATTTATGATGTTGAGAATGAGTTGTTTCCTGAAGATGTGGTCAGAATGCATGACATGTATAATTTGAAGAAAAATCTTAAGGACAGTTTTGTGGAAAAGGTAAAGAAGATGGATGTTTTTCTCGTATCTTCAATTCAATCGATCATGACTGACTCAGTGGTCATTTTAGCATCAGAAAGAGTAACTTTTGCAATTTCACATGCTGATATTATCACCAGGTCTAATCTGGAATCCTTAAAGTATGAACTAAAAGAGTCTTTTAGTGCCTCATTTTCTGAGATGAAGCACTGTTTCGTTGAAGAGATGAGTATGTTGGAAAGATCTTTTGAACTCTCTTCCGATTGTAATTTGTCAAACTTTATGGCCGATATAGTGGAATAATTTAAAGATTTCCAGACTCAGGTGTCTAGAATGGAAGAAGATTTTTAAGCTCTAATGAAATCAGTTATCTCTTTGGAATCTTACATGAGCTCAAAATCCCAAGAAGACAAGGATTTAGCCTATGTCAAAAGTTTTGTAAGCCAGATGGTTTCAGGTTTCGAAGGTTTTAAAACAACCATGAAAGATCATGTTAAAACCCAGGATTCCCAAGTTTAAAATCTTTTTAGTGGGTTGACTAAAAACTTCAAGGAAACAGTAACCTTCTCTATTAGTTCTGTTTCATCTAAAACCTCTGTAGATTTGAATGAAATTCGAGCAGTAATGAAGGAGGAGCTTGGTTCAGAATCAACCAGTGGCTCTGTGGACTCATCTGATCTAAGAAAAGTTGTTCTTTCTATATGATATTTATCTAGAGAAATAATGAAGATAATCCAAGACTATATGAGAGAAGCTTCTTCCTCTCATAAAGAAGTGAAAGAGAAGGTGGATTCCTATTTCCAAAATATTTACACGAAGAACCAAATGACCAACCATTTGAAGCATATGATAGAAAATATGAATCTTCCACCTTTCAATCAAGCCTTCAGAGAAAAAGTTAGCAAGCTAAGGGAAATTGACTCTAGTGTTGGAAAAATTTATAGAAAACAAGGATGTCTTTATATCTGATATGGAGAGAGGAGGAGGAATAATTATGGATTTCAGAAATCTTTTGATGCCTTTTCTTCATGCTGATGCTAGGCCTGTGATTGCACCTCCTGTTTTACGAGCCTCTGCCTCTACTTATTCTCCAGTTCAGATGACTCCATCCCAAGCCATTAGAATCCTCACACCTATGATCACTCAAAGAACTCCTCTGTACCGGCCTGAAATAGTGTCAGTTTCTCAGCCTCTTGTGATCATCTCTGGAATTCCTTATCCTTCCCGAACATCCTCACCAACTGAATCCTCTTATGATCCCAAGGGAAAATCTCATATTGAGGATGTGGATTGATCATGTGGCTAAAGATGTTTGATCGAAATCCCTTGTTTTTTGTGTTCTGTCTATGTACCTTTTGTGCCATTTTAATACAAGTGGATTTATTTTATTTCTCATTTTTTTCCTCTTCAATTTATCATTTCCCACTTTTTGATAATCACAAAGGGAGAGAAATACTAAATTCTATAAAGGGGGAGAGATATTAAATGTATCAAATAAAGGGAAATATTTACCCAGGGGGAGAATAAGTATTAAAGAGAAAGTATCAAAGGGGGAGAAATTTTCTCTAAGGAAGAGCTATCATGATTTTCCTCTCTGATACCATTGAATTTAATTCTCTGATACCATTGAATTTAATTCTATCTCTGATACTTTATGGTTTTTAATATACTATTCTCTCATACAATTGAATTTAATGATATATCCTCTAATACAATTATTCTATATTTTAAAACGATAATATCATAAGTTGTGATTATCAAAAAGGGGGAGATTGTTTACCTCACCTGTTTTGATAATCCAAATTATGCTTTCTTATACTTTGATAATCCCAATTAATTTTTATCTATATATTAATTCTTTCAATCCACGAGAATCTATTATCAAGATGATAATAATATTAAAATAGTCTCTGAAATATGTTCATCATTGTTTATCTAGTTTTATATAAGTTGTGAAGTAATTCTAACCCAATCAGATGTGTTTTTCATAAAAAAGATAAGTGTTAAGTCACTGATCTACATATAGCTACTGATAAAAAGATACCAAAACTTAGTCTACCGATAGACTTTGTCTACAGATAGAAAGACTCACTGATAAGCTAAGATCACCGATAAGCAGAGTTACCGATATGCAGAAGTCTACCGATAGAACCAGTTCACAGACAGTTACCGATAGAGTAAGTCTACTGATACAAGTAAACAGTCACCAGAGGTACTGATAGACAATACCTACTGATAGAAAAGGAGCTACTGATAGAAAAATTCTACAGAGCTACCGACAAACAAGAGCTACCGATAGACAAAGGAGCTACAGATAGAATAATTCTACCAAGCTACCGATAGAGTAAAGTATATTGATAGATGTCACTGATACATCGAGCTACCGATAGACTCAGAGCTACCGATGGATCAATAGCTACAGATAACAAGAGCTACCGAAGGATCAAAAGTCACCAGTATATAGAGCTACCGATACAAGTTCAAAAGACCTATCGATGGAAGGTCCTACAAAAAGTTGACTGTACAGTTCTACCAATAGAAGGCTACTAATGATTGACCATTCAGTCAAACTATGTACTCTAAATACTCTTTATTTATTAAACTAACAGTTACATTTGATGGTTTTAATGTAGTTAATGTTATTTAATTATATCTGTTGGCATGTCAGGGAACCGTACCTATTACCCATGCAAAAAGTAATCATTCCTTTTATCCGGAGCTGAAAGCTATAAAAAGGAAGATAAAGACCTAGATAAAAGTGTGTGTAAGTGTCGATGTAATGAACCAGAGAGAACCAAGGAACTAAGAAGGCACACGAAGGTGAAGAAGAAAAAGGCCCAACAACATTCAAACGTGGTTCATTCACTCAAGGATATATCCATACTCCAAGAACAGTGGACATACGCAAATCCCCTCATTCTAGAGGTAACCACAAGCTGCATCTTGAGTGAAGAACTACAACAAACACTTCATGCAATTAGGATGAAAAGCTGAACCTGGAACTAAAGAAGAAAAAGACACTTTGTTTTTCATACAGAAACTAGAGAAGGACTCAGAAGATTTTCTAACCAACTGAACAAGTCCAGAGCTGCACTTCCAATCACTAAAGCTTTTTAAAACTCATTCACAGTTACTTTAGTGATTCTGTCATTTAAATTTTGATAAGTGTGTGTAACCTGTTAATTTTACACACACACTGTCTCCTGTGATTTGCTGGAAGATTTTCAAATCCTAATTCAAACTCTATAACTCTTTAGTTTCCCACTGTGGATAGTGGTAGAGGTCGAGTAAGACCTGGAATGTTGTGAGCTATTTTTTGTTTTCCCACGTAGAACTGTGGTAGTGGTCATTGGACCTGGACATTATTATACTATTGTTAACCCCGATCCAGGGTTTGGATCAATTTATATAAATTGTTTGAGAGGACTAAGTCTTGGCTTGAGACTGAACCTCTTCGTTACATCTGTTGTGCATTTTTGTTTAAGTCATAAGTATATATATATATATATATATATCATATTCTGCTGTTATTACTTTGAAACACAAAACTATTTTAAAGCTACTTTGATAGTTAAATTAGAATGTTTTTATGCTTATTGTAAACTAGTAAGTTAGTTTCAAAAGTTAATTTAATCTTTAGATTAAGTTAACTAAGACCTAATAAATCTTTGATAAACTGATTGAACATTTACACTCTATATAAATTCACTACAGTTTAACTTTGTTTTTAAATTGGGGGATATTATGAGAAATATTTTTAACCGAAATTTTAATTGGAACTTAATTCACCCCCCTCTTGAGTGTCTACTCCGGCCAACAAGTTTTATCCTAGATAATGCTAAAGAAGAAATTTGTTTTTAGTAGAACCATTTTTCCATGAAATTTTAATGTTTATTTTAAAAATATATTATTACACATCTATGAATTGTATAAGATAAAATAGATTTCATATCGTTAATAATTTTAATTATTATTTGGTAATAATATAAAGATAATTTTAGGTCATCATGAACAATGAAAATTGCACAACTCAGTTTCCTCAGTTAAGGTTAAAATGGGGTTACCATCGATTAAACTAAAGTGATAAGGGTTAAAATAACATAAAAACATGTAAAAAACTCATTATATTGTTTTATTTTTACTGTTAAAACCTTGTTGTCGATATTATATTTTTTATGGGACATTTTTTCTTTAAAATTATTTAATAATAATTTATTCTTTTTAGAGATTTCAAGTGTGTCTTCACTCTCACCTATAAAATGAAACCTCATGTTCTCTCCACTACATATATAAAAATCATTTTATATTAGACAATACATGCCCAAATGCATTATTTGTAATCCTACCAAGGTACTATAGGTATTATTTTGGGTATAAACCCAACTATGGAGATAATTTGTTGTAATCCAAAGTGTGTTTTCCCCAGATGTGGTATAACGTTGAACAGAATGTTATGATTTTATTTATTATTTTACATCATCCAAAATTCTTCAAAAAAATGTGATATAATATAAAAATTATCTTCCATATAAATATGTGATATTATTTTTATTTATTAATAATCTTCCATATCCTTTTTCATCTAATGGGAAACACAACCATTGTTCGTTTTTACGGCGGAGTGTTGTGTTGCAAACAGATGTAGTTCAATTGTCTCCACTACCTCATATGGATAATAAAAATGATATATATAAATATTATAATATGATATATATGATATAATTTTAATTTATAAATTATTTTATATTTGTTATCTCATTTCCAACATGTCTTTTAGAAACTGGTTATGTCGCTCTTGCGTACTAGTGGACAACCACCTCCATGAAGCGACATGATTCATTTTTGGATAAAAATTGTTGTGGATGATTATAAAAATGAATATAATGCATATAAAATATGTTTATAAAAATAATACATTTATATATATTATAGACTTATAACATATGAAAATGAACTGAATCATTTTTAATGAATGATCCTAGAAAAACATAAATAGATGACATGTGAAAAAATGATAAAAATAAAATATTATTAACAAACATTAGATAAGATAATATAAGTCAAATATATGTGTAATAATATAAATTTAAATGATTATGGTATATAATTATAATAAATTTAATTTCATTATTCATAATATAAAATAATTTTTAACTTAGTGGATGCAAGCGGTATGTGGTTTCAAAACTCAATTTCTATTAATTGGGATTTACTTTTATATCATTGAATATTTTATTCCATTATAATGTTTGAAAAGACATAAAATTTTATTATATGGTCCGTCAATATTTTTGGATTTAATTTTTTTACACATAATCATATCAATTATTAATTTTTAATTCATTTCTATGATCATTGTATGGGATTACATCTCAATTTCTACTCAATTGAGACAAATTCGGTATTATGCACCTATTATATTTTAGATGGATTATATATATCACATTTGACATATTTAACGTTAATATATATTTATGAATTGTAATTAATGATTCAATTCATGTTTACTCTTTCGAGGGGTTAAAATTTAGATGTTACAAAAGAGGTAATAATTTGTTTTACAGTCACCTTTTTTCAAATTGCTTATATTTTTTATTGAAGGAATATTTTAATATATATTTTATTACTACTATATTTTTTTTATTGACATAATATTTAATGATATTTCTGTGTTTCCTCTAATTTTTCATCTATTTATAATTTGAATCAATAAAATAAAATTTTAATATAAAATTTTATCTTATTTCTATTTCTGATCAGGTATATTTTTCATCCATATCAATATTTATAAAAATTGTTTTTTAAAATGTAATTTTTAATATTCTCAAATTATTTATAAATGAAAATTCAAATTTCATTAAATTTTTACGATTTTGAAAGTATTATTTAATTTTTTTATTAAATGTTAATTATTTACTTTCTTTAAAAAAGTGAAAATGATTATTTTTTAAAATATATGGACTTTACAGTTTTTTCCACCTCTATAACCATTTTATTATATTTAACATATTTTATAAGTTGTAAATGGTTATACATTGTAAAAACATTAGTGAAAAATTATTTAAATTTTTCATATCCGTTTTTATCAATTCTCTAAAAGACATGATGTTACTAAAATATGTTTATTTATAATGAATTTATGGCCAACCATTATCTACAATTAATATTTCCATCATTATCTTTCTCTTGAAATATTCACTTTCTTGATATAATTATTAATTGAAAATTAGATTACTCTTCTATATCCATATTTACATTATCATGGATATTATTATTTCATGAACCATATACCATTTCTACATATGTTCATTTATTACGAATGAATTTGATTGATAAGGAAAATATTGATATTTAATATTCTATACTCATATAAATATTTTTTAATAAATAATATATTTTTTTAATTATATTGATCATTAAATATATGAGGAATTCATTGGACATATAGTGATTGGTGGGGCATGAAATTTCATATCCCTTCGATTCATTAACTTGTATCTTGTGAGAAAACATTTTTATACACATTTTAAATTTGTTTTTTGGTGTATAACTATCCATATTTAAAAATATCATTACAAGTGTTCTTGGTCATGATGTTTGAAAATATAAATTTCCTTTTTTAAAAATTTATTAATTATTATCCGTGATATTATTTCATAGATATTATCTATAGATTAATTTCATGCTCAAGTTATTGATTAAATAGATTATGTTTTTAATTATTCCCAATTTCATATTTATTTTCACTTATTCAATCTTGATGGATTATATTGTACATATCTCTAACTGGGTTTTTTAAATCAGATTTATTTTTTCCTTCCCAAATATATGATTATGAAATCTATCAATGAGTTTCAAGGTTACATAATATTTACTTTTACTATGTCGTATATATTATTTCGAATATAAAATGGGAATCATGAATATATTTGGTTCTTAAATACTAGTAAAATGATCCATCCATGGTGATGTGATCTCATGTATATTATTCTAATATATTTAATTAGACACTGGATTTGGTTTACTAGAATTTAGGTATATATAGTTGGAATCATAAAAAATTATTAGAAATCATGGGAATTAGATTCATGAAAACATCAGTTAGAGAATGAATCATTATGATAGACTTTGAGGATATGTAAAAGTATATAGTAGTATCACAATGTATTTAAAAAAGTATAGATTGTGTAGTTTCCCTATAAAATTTGTATCTGTCTATGTAGTACAAGCGGTCATTGTTTTGTAATAGATGCATCTTGTGGTAATAACCTCCAAAAGATTTTGTTTAGTATATCTCATCCGTCTTTATAGTGCACGGTTGATGGGCCCTTACCACACACACAGGTTAACAGTCCTATGGGATAATATTTTCTTAATTCACATTTCAATTATGAACCATTACAAATGGTTTCAATATATAATGATTATTTATAACCTAGGTTAAACCTAAGGATTCATATACTGGAGTGATAGATTAAATATTTATATATACTATAAATGATATTCATGATTACAAATTTTCCCATTATGATTATTGGTGTTAATATTGTGCTTTCTAAAATCATTTAATGGATGGAACCATAAGGATCCATATTAACGTGGAATATTATGAAAAATGAAATTATTTATTCCTAATAAACCGATAATTGGGGGAGATAAAATATGAATGTTTTTGATTATTACAATCTAGTTATCTCCAATATATAATTAACAACCAAAACATATGTGACTTCATAAATGAAAAAATAAGAGGAAAATAGTGTAAAATCAATTCAATTGAATAAATAAGATTCAACAACCTACATATAGAGAATTTTAAATAAAAACACAAGGAAATTTATTGAATGATTTGGAATATGATTTTTTGTTTATAAATAATGTATATAGTGAAAATAATTTTCATGGAAAATGATGAGTTAAATGGAGGGAAATAAATTACACCATAATGTACCAAATATAGTTCAATGTATTATGTGAAGGGAACTTAGGTTTTTTCCAAACCATTTACCTAATTTAAAGGATAACTACAAGACCAATGAGGAGCCTATGTTATGACAATCCGTAATGGGAAATAATTAATGTGTTTATGTATTCTAAGTTTAGAATTATGGTGTTTATTATCAATGATATTGTATTTAAAATAATCATGAAATAACTATGGGTTATTATGCATTACATTTCATTAAAAATTTCCAAATATACATTAAATTGTACCAATAAAACATTAATTTAGTGGTAATGTGATTTGTTTTGGAAAACACGTGATTTAAGTATATATGACCCTAAAAATAGTACTGAGGTTTAGATAATAATATTTCATTGGTATAATTATTTGGTTGATATTAATAAATTAAATTTTATATTATTAGTGAAATTGAAATCAATTAGTGATTTTATGGAAGTGTGGTTTATATTATATTTTATGTTAATTTTTTTTAATATATTAGACAATCATTTATTTTATTTAAGGAATAATCATAGTGATATATTTTTTAATAATACATGTTTTCATTCAAATTTTATAAGTATTTGGGTTATTATGATGTTGTAGGGACAAATACGATCATAGAATTCACATTATTAGTATGTGAAAAAAAGAGTTACATCATGTTGATTGTGGATTATGGTTTAGATGATGTTGTAAGTTCTACAATTTTTTATTAATTTTTTGGGTATTGAATAGTAGTCATTAATTCATTGTAGGATTTTAGAATTTCTCAATTTTGGGAAAGAATAAGGTAGATCTTTGGATTTCATTATTAAATTATTTGATATTGATCTTTTAATATATGATTTTTTATATTATTTATCTTGTAATGTACAATACATTTTTTTGTTTTTGTTAAAAATCGATATAATAGGAATAAATTTTATTAATTGTTTAATTATTAAGATTTATTATAATTTTATATTAGTTCTTCAGGCATAAAAAATTCATATTGTTCATTTATCACTAGAATTTTGGATGAAAAGTGGTGGAGAATAATTAAAATACGCAACTGGATGATGAAATTATTATTATTGATTTGAAAAAATAAATTAAAAATATATTCACATAATTCATGGAAAAATAATGCCATAAATCTAGGAAAAAGGTCCATAAAAATGGAAATGTTATCTATTTTCAATTTTTTCTGCAGATTTAATTTCTTTCACCCCATTTTAATTTATGGTTTTTTTCATTCACATTCCCATGAATATATTCTATAATACTCTATATTAAACATTGGTCATTAATATTATAATATATGTACAGGTCTAAACATCGTACTAATTTTATCCTATTTGGAATTCTAATTATGTGTTATTCAATATGACCATTATACGTCCCTTTTACTCTTTCCAAAAAGATATTTTATTAAACATTATTGTAATGTACATTTTCAACTAAGGCATTTTCAAATATTCACCCTTTCATTACTGAGTTAAAACATTATTTATATGCAATTTAGTTCAGGGTAATAATGCAAAACCATTTTTTTCTGAAATAATACTAATTTTTATAACTTTCTTGACACACAATACACTTAAACAACCGAAAAATATTATTATTTAAACATGGCTGTTAAAAAAAAGTCATCAAATTGGTGTATATGAATTAAATAACTACATTTCTAAAGATTTTATATAATGTTCTTACTATATAAAAACATATTGATCACTTATTAGGAAATATGAATTTAATTGTAACTAAAGTCATTTTATGTTTCAAAATTCATTTTCCTCTAAAATGATTTTTATTTATTTTTATGAGAATATATTATAATTAATTTATTCATATTTTATAAAATTTATTTATAATAAAATTTATTTATATATTAATTTCTAAATAAATATAAAGTTAATATTTTGAGAATTTTCTAAAACGTTTGTTTTTTTAATGAATTGTCAAAAATATTCTTTTTTATTAAAAACCGATTTATGGTTTCAAGAATTTATAAATTTTTATTTAGTTCTAAAATGTATTAAATTTAATTTAATCTAATTCATATTACAAATAAACTAATTAAGATAATTTTATTCTATTTTATTCTTTATTTAGGTACTAAAATATTTTATACATAAGAGGACATTTTTTCTGAAAAACAACTTTTTGTCGTGTTTTGTGGGTTTATTTTTAAATTAAATTGTACTAAGTTCCTTATTTTTTTATTATAAAATAGATTATATATATTAAATAATCATAATTAACATTATTTAACATGGTCAAAATTGTATATTGTCTTTATGAATAGTAAAAATATTATATCTATTACCACTATTAAGGGTAAAACATGTTCACCGGGGTATTTAACTTAAGTTAAGATGGTTAAAATCACATGAACAAATTATCAAATACAATTTTATGGATGGATTTATTCCATTATCCTCGTATTATATATACTAAATTATTTCTGGGACACTTTTATGTGAAATGACTAAATAGTATTTAAATATTTTCAAAAGTATCAAGTGTGTTATCTCTATTGCCTATAAAAGGATTCATCTAATTCTCACCTCCACACACGTCAAAAGACATTAATCTGGACCAATACCTTATGAAATACCTTAATAAAATCTCTCATAACATCATATATGAATTATATTTGGAATAACACCATCCTTAAAGTGATTATGGTGTAAATAAAACTGAGTTTTCTAATGAATATGTATAAATTTGAACTGAAGGTTTTAATTTTATTCGTTTATACCTCCCTAAAATCTCATAAAACCATTATGGTATAAAAAATAAATAAATAATATATAATAATACTTTATTATGTGGATATTTTTACCTCAATACATCTCTTTTATCATCTAATTGGAAACAAACTAAATTTTTATCTATATGGCGGACTACCATATTGCGAATAAATGTAATTTGATTTCCCTCACTACTTATTATGGCTTGAAAATGATGGATATAAATGATATAATATAATATGTGTGTGATATAATTTTAATTATGATGTGATAAAATAATACATACTACTTTCCCCTCTTATCTATTTGAAAATTATAATGCTTCTTGTGTGCACTTGTGGATGACGACCTCCACGAAGTGATGTGATTTGTTCTTCATTACCACCTAACATGGATGATTTTATAAATGTATATAATAAATAAACATTATTTTTATAACATGAATATAATCCGGGACAAGATGAAACTATAATCTATGAAAAATACTATAATTCTATAATGGAATATACATGAGAAAACTAGTCAATTAACAACCGAAACAATCATAATAACAGTTGATAGTTAACATATGATTGAATAAATATTAAAATTGGATCATATATAACATTATAATATTTATATGTTTATTTTATTTACTTATAATAAATATAAATTTATTACATAAGATGATAAATTAGTTTCTAAAAAAATTGTTTATGCGTTTTGTGTGGTTGTATTAAAATTAATTTTTTCCAAATTCTAGGAATTGATTCATGAATTTTTTTTTCATAATTTTAATAAAGAGGTTCATATTTTTTATATATATTAATTTATTTCTTTACATAATAATTTGTAAATTAGGTAAAAATAAATAACTACTGTAAATGTTAAAATGGGTACCGAAAGTGGTTTAAGTAAAAAGATAATAGTAAAAATTGCCTAATTTTTTTCTAAATTCTACTTGATTATCCTATTTAGTCCATATCCCTATAATATTAATAAAATAGAAATTTTATTTGAGTATTTCATATGATATATAAAATTTTTTAAATTATTTGTAGGATTTTTGTAACACCCCAATCTTACACGGTACACTTATCTTTGAATAATACAATAACTTGCGTTGTACGCAATTTTGACTTCTAGCAAGCCACGACCAATCAAACTGGCCATTTTAAAAACAGTTATGAATATTAATAACCAATTTTAAAAATTATATAAATTTTATTTTTTAAAATGGACCACTTTTTTGGATTCAGAATATCAAAATTATGTTAGGGTGAATTTTTTGTATTTTTCTGAAAACATTCAATTTTTTATGAATAGTGAAAAACACTACGTTATTGTTTATATCCGGATTTTTTTAAAACAATTATATTTTTAATTTAATTTTATTTAAAATATATATATATATATATATATATATAATACTCAAATTATTTCAATGTAGTTCATTAGAGTTATTTTCTAATAAGATTAGATTTATAGAATTTTATTGAATTATTTAATCCCTTTTACCCACCTTTTAGGAACATTTGAAAATTTGAATAAAATGTAATTTTAACACTTCTGTGAATTGAATTTCAAAAATCCAAGATACATGGTTGAAATAATTTTTTAAAATGTGGTTAAATAGGATGGAAATAATTTTTGGTGAATAGTAACTATTGAATTTTTTTACCATAGTTAAATGTAAAGAGGGTAATTAAAGGTAAAATGGTATTATAATTAACCAAACACATTTTATAATTCTATTGGATATGTTTTTTTGGGAAAAAATAAACCTTAGGAATAATATATGATCCTATTTGATCCAAATGGATTAGATTAGGACATTTATTATTATTTTATTTATAGAAGAGTTAAAAGTGTTAAATTTAAATTTTAATAACTAAACCATTTTTAATATGGGTTTATAAATAAGATAAATTATAATATAAATAATAATTAAAATATTAATGAAAAGTTAGAAATAATGGTATTTTATTGATACTTTTTAGACCATAAATAAATAAATTTATTCTTGACACACTGATGATGCATTATTTACCTTATTAATGAAAGACTAAAATAATTGATATTATAACCATCCAAATAAATTTTAATTTAGAATTTAGATGCATTACACTAATTTTAAACATAAATATGAAATGTTTTGATTTATGTAATGTATTTATTTGGATGTAATCAGGTTTTGTTGACGTTCACCAAAACCAAAAATAAAATAGTGTCAAAATTGACCTAAACGAGTTTTTAAAACTAATACTATAAAATTAAATGAAATAATATTCAAAAAATCTATGTATCAGCCAAATGACTTATATAATGATATATATGTCATTAATGAACCACTTTAGGTTCTCTTGAAATTTTATAGTATGTTTTTTATCCATCTTATATAAAAATACAAAAAGACATTGAAAAAGTTAACCAATTTAACTAAGAATTAAATCTAAAAGATAAGATTAATATTGTGCCCTAAATATGTTTGAAACCTATTGGTTTATAATATTTCAATACATCCCCAAATTACTCTATTTATAAGTCTATTTAGACACATTATAAACTGAAAATTATTTTGTAATAAAATAATATTCCACGCTTTTCCTAAAGTAACCCTCACCTATCTTATGAAATGGTACTTCCATGTATCTTAATTTCAAAACACCGAAGCCATTTTTCTCAAACCAACCCTAATCATATATCCTTAGAACTACCCTCACATTATCCTAGAGGATATAATTTGACCATAAATCCAACCAAAGTAGCCCTTTTTATCAAATCAAAAGCAAACATCTGAAGAAGATGTAATAATTTCATCACCTCTTCCCAAGTTCTTTTCTTCTTCCACTTCCTCTTTCTTAGTTGTTCCCATACCAAAATAATAACTCCAGTACCATATAAATACTATGATGTTATTATAAATATGGTACAACAATATTCATTATTCTATCCATCATATTAATGAAAAGGTTTCCAAATGTGTGTACGTACGGCTTACCGTCTGCACGTCTTGGTGTAGTTTGTTATTCAACACATCATTATTTTGATGGGTATAATAATGAGTCTAAGTGATATAAATAATAAATATAACATGTTAATGATTTATTATTGGTCATATACCATCCAATTATACATGTTTTCACCATCAATAGAATGATATTGTCGCTCGTGTCTACGTACGGATTACCGTCTCCTCGAACACGATGAGATTTGGTTCCCATAAAAACCATTCAATAATAATTTTCATTTTATGATTTAATATAATTTTTGAGAACTTAATATCATTCTAGATATGAATCATATACTTTATATCCATAACAAACATGACTCACTTAAAAAACATATAAGAAAACGAATCAGTAAACACATGAAACAATGATACTACTGAAATATTATTAACAAAGAATTATAAGATCTTATAGGATATAATATTTTAGTAATATTTTCATGTATTATTTAATAAAAATGAGTTAAATATTATACTAGCGGTTAATGTACCCTCTAGTAAGGAAAATTTCAAGGTCAGTGTTAATTTTACAATCTCATTATTAACCGAGGATGTTTTTTCGAAAGTTTCTATTAAGACATCTTTATCATCCACATCTTTGTTTCTTAAAAATGAATTTCAAAACATTTTTACAATTTTTCAGAATATGGGTTAATTTCATTTATACCATTATTATAATTTTTATGAATTTTTCTGAAATTAATCTTTCTTTTTTTTCCAAACAATGTTTTATATGACCTTTACGACAAATTAAGGTAAGAAAGTTTTTTTAACTTATAGGACATGTGCAACTATTTTCTGCCGTTATAACACCATCAAAACATCCCTTAAAAGCTAATAAGAATATTTTCAAAATAAATTTTTTACTTTTATAATTATGTGAATTTTAAATGATTTAAAATTAGAAGGAGATATTTCTCTCATATAGATTTTATTTCATATATGTCAACATCCTTTGATGGATTTTACACTTGTTTGAAGTTAACTTATTATGATACAATTTTACATATTGTATTGAATGATTTGTGATATGGTTGAATGTATATGTGTTATTTTTATACCGTTCATGGTTTATGGTTAAATTATTAAAATTTCATATTCGATTTTTAATACGAAGGTTTATGTAATGTTTCAACCTTTTCATATGAGGAATGCATTGGACATAGAAAGTGACTGGTGGAGCTTGCTTAAGCTAGTCGATGCATCGGTAGGTCTCATGAAAAAAACTAGAGTCTTGGAACAAGGATTTGAAAAATTCTTAATTGTAGTCTTGGAATGAGTCCTTGACTATGTGGTTAGGATGTCTGGAATTATGCATTCCATCATTATAAAATTAGGTATTGATATTAGATTTGATTATTTGACTAGTAGAATTTCCATGTGAATTCGTAAATGGAATTATTTGATTTATATTTTCCATATTATGAAAAAGTTTATGTTTAAAAGTATTGTGTTTAAATCTTATAAATTTCCTTAAATGTTTATATTTGTTTATGATATTTTATGCTATGTTGCTATCCTTACTGAGAATCTGAGATCACCCCATTCTTATGTTTTCTTTTTCCCATGATGTGAAGGAGTATATTATGATTAAACTGAAGGGTTATTCCAAATAATATGAGTATGTTAAAAGGGGACACAATGTTGTTATTTTTATTTCATGATGTAATGTAAATCTTATGTATGTATCTAGTACTACCAAGGCTACAAAACTAATCATCCTTTCCAGACTTGATCTATTGTGATCCTGCCAATGTTATGTATTAATGCACCAACTCTAGGTAACTAAGGTCAGGGTGTTACAGTTGGTATCAGATGAAGTTTAGTAAAAACATTGGAAACTATATTTAGAAAAACAATGATTAGAGAACATTACCCTGAGATAGTCTTTTATGATTACTATAGAAGAAATTCACAAAATATTGGAAATGTAGAGATTCTGTGAATTTTCCATGCAATACATCCCTATCTGGATACAAGCTTATAGAGGCAGATCTCGAACAAATGTATCTAGGGATATGTAACGCCCCACCCCCAGTAACCTAGAGTCGATGCATTATTACGTAACATTAGCTTGATCACAAAAGATCAACTCTCAAAAGACCGATTAGATTAGTATCCATTGAAACACTAGATACATTCATAAGTATTACATTACATCATAAAGTGAAAAACTACAACAACAAGGTCTCCATAGTCCATGTTTATATCCCCTTAGACTATTCCTGCAGTTCAGTCATAAAATACATCTTCACATCCTGGGAAAAATAAAACATAGAAAGGGGTGAGCTTAGATGCTTAGTAAGTATAACAATATAGCGGAGACTTTCATAAATAAGAATAAACATTTAAGGCAATGTATAAATAAAACAAAAGCCTTTTAAACGTGAACTTCATCATAATACTGAAAAAATGAAATTAAATAATTCCATTAACTTATTCACATGGATATTCTACTAGTCGAATAATCACACGCAATATCAACAACCACTTTCATAATAATGGAATGCACAACGCCAGACTATCATAACCACATAGTCAAGGCCTTATGCCAAGACTACAATTAAGATTTTTCAAGGCCATGTCCGAAGAACATAATTTTTCTCATGATACCTACCGATGCATCGATGAGCTATAGCGGACTCCACCCATCACATACTAAGTATAGTGCATTCCTCATAAGAAAAGGTTTAATCATAACATAAACATTCATATTAAAACTAGCTTACGAAATGTCAATACATTCTCAATAAACCATAAATGGTATAAAAATAACACATCCACAGTCAAAAATATCACAAAACCTTCAATACAATATGGATGTTTTGTATAATAATGAATCAACTTCAAATAAGCTTAAAATCCATTAAAGGATGTAGACATAGAGGAAATCAAAACTATTTGAGAGAAATATCTATTTTTAAATGATTTAAATGTCACATAATTATAAAAGAAAACATTTACATTGAAAATATTCTTTTAATTTTTTAAGGGAAGATTCTATGCTTTTATAATTGTGGAAAATAGCTGCACCCACCGTATAAGTTAAAAAATGTCATTCTTACCTAAATTTTGTTGAAATGGTTAAAAAGGTTCTTTCATAGAAAACGATGGAAATATTCCTTTATAAACATCTTATAAAAGGTCAAACAAGGGTATAAATGAATTTAACCCATAGTCTATAAAATATTAATAATGTATTGAAAGACATTTTGAGGAAACATTGATGTGGATGATAAAGAGGTCCCAATAGATAATTACCTATAAACAACCTAGGATAATAAATATATTGTAGAAATAACCCTTACATTGTAATTTTACTTGGTCGAGGGTAGGTTATCCTCCTGTAAAATAGTTAAATAATTGTTATTAAATTATAAAATAATCAAATACATAAATATGATATCATATATAATCTTTTAATATAGCTTTGTTAATAATATTTTAGTATTATCTTCATTTCAGGTGTTCACTTACTCATTTTCGTTTATATGTTTTGATACATAAGCCATGTTTTTTATCCATAAGTTATATATTATAAATATAAAGAATGATATCATGTCCTTAAACCATATTTTTAATCTTCAAATGAAAATTATTCTTGAATGGATAGGATGGGGAATGAATCTCATCATGTTCATGGAGACGGCAGTCCGTACGTACGCACGAGCGACAATATCATTCTTTTGATATTAAAATAATATTTAATTGGATGGTGTATCATATATATAGAATAATTATAATGTTATGTATATTATGTACATGAATGACACGTCATTATTATACCCATGAAAATAATAGTGTTATGAATAACAATTACCCCACGACATGGAGACGGTAAGCCGTACGTACGCACGTATGGTGACATGTCATTCAAGGGATGGATAGAATAATGAATTTGGTTGTAAAATATTTATAATAACATCACAGTATATAAAATATACTGTAGTTATTATTTTACAATGGAAACAACAAAGAAAAAGGAAGTGGAAGAAGAAAGGAACTTGGAAGAGGTGGTGAGATTTTTACCTCCTGTTCGGCTTCTTTCTTTTGATTTGATCAAAAGGGATTCTTAAGTTTGCTTTCAGACTAAAGGAATTCCTCTGGGATGAAGTGAGGGATGTTTAAAGGATATTGGGGATTGGTTTTTTCCGAGCCAAAAGGCTTTGAATGTGTGAATTTTAGAGAAGGGGGAGTTCCCTTCTATAAGAGGGATGTGGGGAACCTTAGGAAAAACAAAAAATATTATTTTATAATAAATTAAAATTCGTTTTATAATGGATCCAAAGTGATTTATGTCAATGATAAAGTGGATATGGTTATAAATCCATTCATCCAATAAATTTTAGATATGTTTGGGTTACTATATTAACCATATCATTTATATTTATCTCTTAGTTAACTAGTTTGACATTTACCATGTCTCATTGTATTTTTATATTATATGGTTAACAAACATACTTTAACAAGACAATATAACCCCAAGTGATTCATTATTAATACATATAACTTTATCTAAGTCATTTGGCCGGACATTATATTTTTAGGAATAGAATTTCAATTAATAATGTATTATTTGCTTTAAAAACTCCATTATGTCAATTTTGAAACTATTTAATAATTGATTTTTTTTAAAGTTCTAAAAAAATTATTAATTAGAAAAAAATTCATTTAATCAATCTTAAAATGTCATATTAACCAATAAAATTCTTTTATAACATCAAAACGTTCAAATTATATTTATTTTAACATTTATAATACCAATTATTTGATTCTTTCAATATTAAGGAAAATAATGCATCATCATTATATCATAAATAAAATAATTATTCAATGTATAATATTTATAAATAAAATACCATTATGTAATAAATCTTTTTATATTTCTAATTAATATTTATAGTCAAAAATTTAAGATATAAAACATTATGTAAAAATTAGTTTTCAAAAAGATATATGGTTTTGTCATTTTTGTATTTACCTTAACATAATTAATATAAAGAGTCATTTTACTTACAAGTGGCTCCATGGGGTCCCAAAATCGACCCAAAGATTCCCATCTTTGGACATTTATCAAAAAATAGGGTTAGGACACGTTTTAGGGTAATTTAATATTATTATAATATTATTTTTTACCCTTATTTACCGAATTTACCATTTAACCGTGGTAAATAAAATATTTACCGAAGTAATTATTCAAAATACCTAAAAATAAAAGTTAATTATTTCACTATTTTAACATCATTATTCTATGTATGGAGTCCATTTTTTTAAATTCAAAACACAGAAGTTGCATAAATTAATTTAAAATTAATCCCTGTTGTCAAAACAAAAAGAGTGTTATTAAGAAATAATAACTATCAAAAGATTGACACTTACTTATGTCCAGTTTAAATGTGAAATTATGTCCAATGACCTACATTGAATTAAATGGTAAAAATTTAATCTATTTATACTTTAAAACAACTCAAATCCATAATTTATCACTCTTAATTATTTAGATTAAAAAATTTGTTTATAATTAAAATTTAGTAATTTTCAGTATTCATCTAAATATGATAGTTATCAGAAAAGTACCAAAAATTCACCCTAAGATTATTTTGATATTCCAAATCCAAAAATGAAGTCCATTTTGTACGATAAAATGTATAAATTTTTAAAAATTGGGTATTACTATTCATAATAGCTAGTTTGATTGGTTGTGGTGTGTGTTAGAACTCGAAGTTGCGTACAATAAACACTACTGTATTATTCAAAGAGAAGCATACTGTGGAAGCTTGGGGCGTTACATTCTTCTCTCCTTCAAATAATTTTTTCCGTGAAATTTCTAGAATATTATTGCATAAAATGATTTGGGTGGTTCTTCATCATAAGTTCCTCGGGTTCCCACAATGCCTCTTCCATCTTATGGTTTCTCCATAATATTTTTACCAGTCGAGTCATCTGGTTTCTCAGCACTTATTCTCTTGTATCAAGAATCTTGATAGGATCTTCATAATAAGACATATCAGGTTCTAGTTCTAATTCCTCATAGGTGAGTACATGTGTTGGGTCAGTCTTGTATTTTCACAATAGTGATACATGGAATACATCGTGAACTTTGGAGAGATTTGGAGGCATTTCCAAACAATAATGTACAACCCCAATTCATTCTAGAATTTTAAAAGGTCCAATGTACTAGAGAATCAATTTACCTTTCTTACCGAAATGTATAACACCCTTCTATGTAGATACATTCAAGAAAACATGATATCCTACCAGAAATTCCAAATCCTTCCTTTTGTTATCGGCATAGCTCTTCTTCCTAAATTGAGCTGCTTTGATGTGGTTTTGGATTACCTTCTCATTTTCCATCATTTCCTCAGCATGTTCTGGGGCTACGAGTTTTCTTTCACCAACATCATCCCAACAGGTTGGTGTGCGACATATCTTTCCATATAACACTTCAAATGGTGCCATCTGAATACTTGAATGTAAGATATTGTTATAGGAATATTATACCATAGGTAAATATAGATCCCACATACCTTGAAGGTCAAGTGATCATGATCTCAACATGTCTTCTAAGGTTTTAATAGTCCGTTCTGATTGTCCATCTGTTTGAGGGTGGTAAGCAGTGCTGAAACGAAGTTCAGTATCCAAGGCCTTTGAAGACTCTTCCCGAATCATGAAGTAAAACAGGGATCACAATCCGATTCAATCGATAGGGGTACTCCATGATGTCTCACAACTTCGTTGATATATAGTTTTGCTAAACGTTCAAGTGGTATATCTTCCCTTATAGCAATAAAATGTGTCGACATGGTAAGACGATCAACAATTATCTATATTAAATTGTTCCTTCTAGGAGTCTTTGGTAATCCCATGAAAAAGTCCATCATGATATTATCCCATTTCCACTCAGGTATGGGAAGAGGTTGCATGACTCCTCCAGGCTGTTGCCTTCCAGCTTTCACTTGTTGAAAAACCATACATCTTGACACAAAATCAGCAATCTCCCTCTTCATGTTGTCCCACCAAAAATGGTTCTTCAAATCTCTATATATTTTGGGGCTCTCATGGTGTATAGAGAAATTTGAAAAATGAGAATCATCCAACAATTACCTTTTTAGATTAGGTATTTTAGGAACACCGAGTCTCTTCCCAAATTTCAAAATTCCATCTTCATACACAATGTCACTCAATCTCCCATCATTCACATCATTAATCGTCTTTTGAAACACTTCATCATCGGTCTAAGAACTCTTTATCATTTCTAATAAATTTGGTTTGACAACCACTAGAAAATGTATTGATGTTTCACCTTCCATGGTGATTCCCATATCCAACCTTACTAGATACATGAAAATAGGATCCCTTTCAACTCTCATATTTTTTCAAAAATCCCTGATCCTTTCTACTCAAAGAATCTACCACCTTATTTGCCTTCCCAGGTGGTAGTGTATCGTGGAATCATAATCTTTGAGTAGTTCAAGCCATCGCCTTTTCGTCATGTTGATTTCTTTATGTGAGAAAATATACTTCAAACTCTTGTGATCGGTATATATCTTAAATTTTTCACCATATATATAATGTCTACATATATTCAAAGAAAATATTATAGAATATAACTCAAGATTATGAGTAGGATAGTTTTGTTAATGAATTTTTAGCTGTCATGATGCATAGGCAATAACCCTATAATTCTGTATAAGGACACAACAAAGTCCTTTCATTGAAGAATCTCTATAAATAAAAATCCTGTCACTCCCCAATGGTGGATTAAATATAAGATCATTGACTAATCTTATCTTTAGTTCTTCGAAACATTCTTCACAATATTTCTTCCAAAAAAATTTAACCCATTTACATGTGAAATTCGTTAATGGGATAGTCAATTGGGAAAAATTCTGGACAAAACGTCGATAATAACCTACTAAACCGGCAAAACTATGTACCTCGATTATACTCATCTGTGCTGGACATTCTTAGATTGCTCTCGTCTTAGAAGGATCAAAAGATATACCTTCCTTAGATACAATATGGGCAAGAAAAGAAATATCCTGAAGCCAGAATTCACACTTTCTAGACTTCTCATATAATTCATGTCTTCTAAGAGACATCAGGATAATGCGCAAGTTATTTTCGTCATCATCGTAGCTTTTGGAGTATAGCATGATATCATCACTAAATTCCACTACAAAGTCATCAAGATATATCTTGAAAACCCTGTTCATTAGATCCATAAAAATAAAGGGTGCATTAGTCAGACTAAAAGGAATTACTGTAAACTCGTAATGCTCGTACCTGGTTCGAAATGCTGTCTTTGGAATGTCTTCCTTCTTCCCACACAACTGATGGTATCCAGATCGAAGTTCAATCATTGAAAGGTATTGAGATCAATGTGGTTTTTGAAATAAATCATCAATGCGATGTTGGGGATACTTGTTCTTTATAGTTATAGCATTGTTCTCCATGTAATCAATGAACAACCTCATAGATCCATCTTTCTTCTTACCAAAAAGAAAAGGGGATCCCCATGGAGAAACACTAGGGTGAATAAATCCCTTATTACTCAATTCCTCTAGTTTTTTCTTTAGTTCCACCAATTCTATAGTGACCATTATATAAGGGTACTTCGATATGGGCCTTGATCCAGGAATTAAATCAATGGAAAACACAATTTCACATTCTGGTGGATGTCCTGGTAAATCCTCTGGAAAAACATCAACATATTCTTTCAAAATAGGTACATCCTCTATTTGAACATTCCTTTCCTCACCCATAGTTATTTCATTCTCTTCCTCCCCAATAATTGAATTTAGTTGAGCTACTGTGGGTGGATCTAAATATGAATTAGGGGGTGACGATTCTACTTTAAAGATAAGTTGTTCCTTATCATCATCATCAAAAATTGTAAACTACTTCTTATTAAAATAAATCTTCACATCATGGTCTGAAAGCCCATCCATACCGATGATTATATCAAATTCAATCATGGGAGTAGATAAAGAACATTTATATAATATAATGGGAACAGATTCGCAAAACTTCATTGTGTTGATACTTCCCTTAGGATTTTTAACTGACAACTCCCTTGTAAAATAAAATTGGAAATATCTAATTTTTTTTTGCAAACTAGGAAGATATGAATCAATGCGATGATCCACAATCAAATAAATCATTTTAAAAACTTGAGGAAACCATTAAATTACCTGCAACCATGTCTTTTGGATATTCAACCTCAGCAGTAGTGATAGCATAAGCCTGTCCATGATCCCCTCTCCTTTTCTGAGGTAAGTATACCTGACACTTAGGAAATTTGTTTACATAATGTCCCATCTCCCTACAATTGTAGCATTAAATATCAGTATCTTCTTTCTTCCCCTTCCAATCACAAGATTGGTGGACTTTTTCACCACACTGGTAAAAAACTCTCATTCCCATCAAGAAAATACCAGGGTGTTTTTTCCCACATTTACTATAGGATGGATATTCAACTTTTCTCTTCTTCCTGTTATTTCCATTCCCATAGTGATCAGCATATCTCTTCTTATCTTGATTTTCTTTAAAGTCATAAGACTTAGAGAATTCTTTTTCTATCTTGATAGCACATGAGACAATATCTTGGTACAACGAGAAGGATTGTGAGACTAATGATCGATAGATAAATGGTTTTAACCCATCAAATAAATGACCAATCTTAATTCTTGGGTTACATATATAATCTGCAGCATACCTCGCTAAACATGTAATTTTAGCCTCATACTTTGCGACATTCTCATCCTCTTATTTTCTCAGACTCATAAATTGCCTTTCCATATATGCATGATGGTCACAAGGAAAGTATTTTTCTAAGAAAATTTCTTTGAACTCCATCCATTCTATATTTGATACATCATCATCTTCCTTTCTATTTTGAATCAATGTCCACCATTGGTCAGCATCTCCATATAATGTTGGTGGTTGTTTCTTCATGAAGCGATCTAACATTCATCCTCTAAACCGTGGATCTGGGTGCTCCATATGGGTAAGGTTATTATTCATCACCCGAGTGAGTTTCCCCAGTATGGTGATTAGCTGATCTGCACTAGGTGCATCACCGGATCCACTATAATTATCTTTAGCTGGAGGGAAATCCCTACATAGAGTGCATGCATTGATACAGTTTCCATTCATTCTACTAGGCACCATTTCTAAACAATTTCATACACTAGATTAGTTTATGACTCACAATACATAAATCCATACAAGTAAAACACTTAACATGAATTGAATAGTTTGTCGATATAATATATAATAATAGAAATGTTTTCTTTAATGATGTATATACTCATAAACCCTTCAAAATGGTTTGTAAAGAAAAAGAGAATTATCCTAAGCATATCCCCTAGGAGTGTCATAACCAGGGGTGCAGCAAGGCCCGTTGTCGTGCACCAGTTCCCGTTCGAGTCTAGCTCAAAGTGGTGTTTTCGAGTTTTACCCTCAGGTACATCTGTGGTAGAGCCACCTATACCTTCTCGTATCCAGACATGGATGTATTTCTTAGAAAATTCACAAAATCTGTACAATAACAAAATTCTAGAATGTTCTTCTATACTAATCCTCATAGTCCATCATAGGTCTATGTGCTATAATCAGAGTTTATCTAAATCTAGCTCCCATGGTATGTACAAAACATCCTTTGATACCCACTGTAACGCCCTGACCCCAGTTACCCATAATTGATGTATTATTACATAACAATGGAATGGTCACAAAATATAAAGTCTCAAAAGACTTATTAGTTTAGTAGCTTCAGAAACAATAGATACATTCATAAGTCTTACATTACATCATAAATTTAAAAACTACAACAACATGGACTCCATATTCCACACACATATCCCATTAGAATATCCCTGTATGTCAGTCATAAAATACTTCTTCACATGCTCGGAAAAATAAAACATAGAAAGGGTTGAGCTCAGATACTCAGAAAGGATTACAATATAGCGAAAACATTCATAAATAAGCATAAATATTTAAGGCAATGCATAACTAAAACAAAAGACTTTTAAACTTGAACTTCAGAAAAATATGGAAAAAATAAAATGAAATTATTCCATGAAATTATTCTCATGGATATTCTACTAGTCTCATAATCACATGCAATCTCAATAACAACTTTCATAATGATGGAATTCATAATGCCAGACTATCATAACCACATAGTCAAGGTATTGTGCCAAGAATACAAATAAGATTTTCTCTAGGCCTTTTTCCAAAATAGTAGTTTGTCTCATGAGACCTACCGATGCATTGAGAAGATATAGTGGGCTCCACCCGTCACATACTAAGTACAATGCATTCCTCATACAAAAAAATTTAAACATAACATAAACATTCGTATTAGAACTAGCATACGAAATGTCAATACATTCTCCATAAACCATAAATGGTATAAAAATAATACATCCATAGTAAAACATATCACAAAACCTTCAATACAATATAGAAGTTTTGTATCATAATGAATCAACTTCAAATAAGCTTAAAATTTATCAATGGATGTAGACATAGAGGAAATCAAAAATATTTGAGAGAAATATATATATTTTTTTAAATAATTTAAAATTAACAGAATTATAAAAGAAAACATTTACGTTGAAATTATTCTTATAAACTTTTAAGGGAATCTTCGACTATTTGATAACGTCTGAAAATAGCCGCACCCGCCGTATAAGTTAAAAAAAGACATTCTGGCCTTAATTTTTTCGAAAAGTTTAAAAAGGACCTTGTTTGGAAAATGATGGAATGATTCCTTTATAAATATCTTATAAAAAGTCAAAAAAGGATATAAATGACTTTAACACACAGTCTATAAAATAGTAAGAATGTTTTGAAATACACTTTTCAGAAACATGGATGTGGATGATAAAGAGGTCCCAGTAGATAATTACGTATAAACAACCTCAGAGAGTGAAGAGATTGATGAATCAACCCTTACCTTGTACTTTTCCTTGGTCTAGGGTAGGTTAATATCCTGTATAATAGTTAAATAATTGTTTTTAATTTATAAAATAATCATATACATAAATATGATATCATATGTGATCCTTCAATATTGCTTTGTTAATAATATTTTTTTATTATCATCGTTTCAGGTGTTCACTTACTCGTTTTCTTTTATATGTTTTGTTACATAAGCCATGTTTGTTATCCATAGGTTTTATATGATTCATATCCAGAATGATATCATGTCCTTAAACATTATTTTTAGTCATCAAATGAAAATTATTCTTGAATAGATACAATGGGGAATGAATCTCATCACGTTCGTGGAGATGGTAGTCCGTACGTACGCACGAGCAAAAATATCATTGTTTGGATATTAAAATAATATATTATTAGATGTTGTATCATATATAAAGAATAATTATCATGTTATATTTATTATTTACATGAATTACACATCATTATTGTACCCATCCAAATAATAATATATTGAATAACAATTACACCATGACATGGAGACGGTAAGCCGTACGTACGCACGCATGGTGACAATTTCATTCAAGGGATAGATAGAATAATTAATTTGGTTATACCATATTTATAATAACCTCAATGTATATAGAAGATACTATTGTTATTATTTTATAATGGAAACAACAAAGAAAAAGGATGTGGAAGAAGAAATGAACTTGAAAGTGGTGGTGAGATATTTACCTCTTCTTCGGGTTCTTCCTTTTGATTTGATAAAAAGGGCTTCTTAAATTGGAATTCTGACTAAAAGAAAGCTTCTAGGATGAAGTGAGGGATGTTTAGAGGATATTTGGGCAGGTTTTGGCCGAACCAAAAGGCTTTGATGGTATGAATTTGAGAGAAGGGTGAGTTCCCTTTTATAAGAGGGGTGAGGGGCACCTTTAGGAAAAACTTAAAATATTATTTTATAATAAATTCATATTCTGTTTATAATGACTCCAAAGTGACTTATTTCTATGTTATGGTGGGTATGGGTCTAAATAATTTCATCAAATATATTTTATACTGGTTTGGGTCACTTTATTAACCTTATCATTTATATTTTTTTATTAGTTAAATAGTTTGACATTTACCATGTCTCTTTGTATTTTTATGTTATATGGTTAATAAACTTACTATAACAAGCCAATATAAACCCAAATGGTTAATAATTAATATATATAACATTATCTAAGTCATTTGGATGAACCTTATATTTTTAGGAATATAATATCAATTAATAATATAATATTTGTTTTAAAAACTCCTTTATGTCAATTTTGACACTATTTAATAAATGATTTTTTGATAAAGTTATAAAAACATTATTAATTATAAAATAATTTCTTTAATAAATACTAAAATATCATATTAACCAATAAAATTATTTTATGACATCAAAACTTTCAAATTATAATTATTTTGACATTTATAATAACAATTATTTGATTCTTTCATTATTAAATAAAATTCGACATCATCATTGTGTCATAAATAAATTTAATTATTCAATGTCTAAATATTATAAATAAAATTCCATTATGTATAAAGTCTTTTTATATTTATAATGAATATTTATAGTTGAAAATATAACATATAAAACCTTATGTAAAAAATGTTTTTCGAAAAGATATATGATTTTGTCATTTTTGTATTTACTTTAACTTAATTAATATAAAGTGTCATTATCACATAAAAGTTGCTCTATAGGGTCCCAAAATCGACCCCAAAAATTACCATGGTTAGAAATGTATCATCCAATAGGGTTATGACATGTGTTTGGGTAATTTAATATTATTATAATTTTTTTTTACCCTTATTTACAAGATTTACCCTTTAACCATGGTAAATAAAATATTTATCGAAGTAATTATTCAAAATGACTAAATTTAAATTTTACCTATTTACACAATTTGGACCTTCTTATTCTAAATATGGAATCCATTTTTCTAAATTCAAATCCCAGAAGTGGATGAAATTAATTTAAAATTATTTCCCATTTTCAAAATAAAAAGCATGTTTTTAAGAAATAATAACTATCAAAAGATTGACACTTTCTTGTGTTCAGTTTAAATGGAAATTATGTCCAATAACCAACATTGGATATAATGGTAAAAATATAATCTAATTATACATTAAAACCACTCAAATTCATAATTTATCACTACTAATTATTTCGATTAAAAAAGAAGTTTTAATTAAAATTTAGTAATTTTTACTATTAATCAAAATATGAATGCTATCAAAAAAGTAAAATAAATTCACCATAATCTAATTTAGATATTTCGAATCCAGAAAATAAGTCCATTTTGATAGATAAAATGCATAAATTTTAGAAAGTGGGTATTACTATTCATAACGGCTAGTTTGATTGGTTGTGGTGTGTGCTAGAACTCGAAGTTCCGTACAACACACGCTACTGTATTATTCAAAGAGAAGCATACCATGGAAGCTTGGGGTGTTTCATGATAAATCCTGAAAACACCACTTTGATCTAGACTTTAATGGTAACTGGTGCACGACAATAGGCATTGCTTCACTCTTGGTTATGACACTCTCAGGGGATATGCTTAAGATAATTCACATTTTCATTATAATCCATTATTAAGGATTTATTAGCAAATACTTCCTCAAATAATTTTTTATTATAATGGATTATTTGAAAAAAAACTATTCAATTTATGATAGGTATTCTACTAGTTTGGAATTATGTATTGTGATTCATAAACTAGTTGAGTGTATGCCATTTTTTAGAAATGGATCATAGTTGAAGGAATGGAAATCATATCAACTCAAGTAATCCATGTAAGGATTTCCCTCTTACTAGGATAGTTATATAGGAGTTGGTTATATAACTAGTGTTGAAAATATTATAACCATACTGGGATAACTCACTCAGGTTATGTATAATAACTTTACTCATATGGAGCACACCAATTCACAATGCAGAGGATCAATGCTAGACCTCCTCATGAGGAAACAACCACCAACATTAAATGGGAATACATGTCCATTTGTAGTTGAGAAATGAATAAGTCCCTCATAGAAAATATTTTATTCACTGGGGAGTAGCGAAAGGGAAAAAAATTTCATGGTAGTTTATCACCTCACAAGAGATGTATATCAGTGGTGGTCAATAATTCAAAACACAAAAGAGGATAAATAATTATCAAATATAGAATGAAGGGAGTTTAAATATATTTTCATAGAAAAATACATTCCTCATGACCATCATGCATATATGGAAAGTCAGTTTCTGATTCTAAGCTAGAAAGAGGATGAGAATGTCATAAAGTATGAGGCTAATTTTATAAGGTTAGCAAGGAATGCTGTAGATTATATACCTAACCCAAGGAGTAATATTGATCGATTATTTGAGGGGTTAAAACCATTTATCCATCGAGCATTAGTTTCAAAATTCATCTCATCGTATGAAGATATTGTCTCATACGCTATCAAAACAGAAAAGGAATTATCTATGACTTACGACATTAAAACAAAGAGGAGAAGAGATCTGATGAACACTCTGGAAATGGAAATAAGAGGGAAAATTGAAAAGTTGAATTTTCATCCTACAGTAAATATGGGAAGAAACAACCTGGTACTTTCCTGATGGGAATGGGATTCTACTACAAGTGCAGAGAAAAAGGCCACCAAGCTCGTAATTTCAAAGGGAATAAATAGGCTATCAATGTTGAATGCTTCACTAGTAAAGAAATGGGACTTTATGAAAATGAATGTCCTAAGCGTTAAGGAAATTACCTTAGAATAAGACAAAGGAGAAAGTCCATGCTTATACGATCTCAACTATAGTGGTTAATGTTCTGAATGATGTGGTGTAAGGTACATTAGTCATTTCCTCAAATTAACCAATGCTTTATTTGATTCTGGATCATCTCTTTCCTTCATATCTTCCCAGTTTCGAAAGAAAATTAGATATTTACAATTTGATTTAACAAGGGAGTTGTCAGTCAAAACTTCTAAGGGAAGTATCATTGAAATAATGTTTTATGAATCTGTTACCATTATGGAATATGAACATTCTTTACTTGATGATATCATCATCATACCAATGGTTGAATTTGATATATTCAATGGAATGGATTAGATTTTAGACCATGATGTGAAACGTTATTGTAAGAAGAATGTGGCTACAATTTTTATGAGGATAAGGAATACTTTATCTTTATAGAAGAAACATCACCATCTTATTCTCATATAGATCCAACCCCAGTAACTCTACTAAATTCAATAGTTGGGGAAGAAGAGAGTGGAATAACACTGGATGAAGAATGTAATGTTCAAATTGAGTATGTACCTATTGTGTAATAATATTTTTATGTGTTTCTAAAGGATTTTCCTAGACTTCATCCAGAACGAAAAATTGATTTTTATATTTATTTAATTCTTGGTTCAAGGCCCATATCGAAGACCCCTTATAGAATGGCCACTGTGGAATTAGGGGAACTAAAGAAACAACAAGAGTAATTGAGAAATAAAGGATTTATTTTCCCAGTGTTTTTCCATGGGGAACCCATGTTCTTTTTGTTAAGAAAAAAATGGATCTATGTGGTTGTGCATTGAATACCAGGATATCATTTCTATAACAACAATGAAAAAGTATCCCCTACCTATAATTAAGGATTTATTATATCAACTTCATAGAGATCAATATTTTTAACACCCGAGACTTTTATGTTATATAAATCATCAAAGGAATCTTTTTCTACACACAACACTTGCTTGGCTTGCTTTACACGAAATCACAACCTTCCTCAATAGCTTGTGTCGTACGCAATACCGAGTTTCACTAAACAACGATATGCTATTAAAATATTATTAGAACTAGCCGTTATGAATAGTAATAACCACTTTATGAAATTTTATAAATTTTATTTTTCAAAATGTACTTCATTTTTGTATTCGGAATATCGAAATTAGCCTTGGGTGAAATTTTGGTATTTTTCTGAAAAATTTCAATTTTTGATGAATAGTGAAACCACTAAGTGGTAGTTAAAAAACTGAATTTTTCATAAAACTTAATTTTACCGCTTCTCTGAGTGGAATTTCAAAAATCTGAGAGACACGGTTTATTTCAGTAAGTAAAATTTTGTTCAATGAGATTAAAATAATTTTTTGTTGAATAGTAACTTTTTACTTTTTTTTACCACGGTTAAAAGTAAATAGGGTAATTAAGGGTAAAAATGATATTATTATTACCCTAACACATGTCCTAATTCAATTGGATAAGGTTAATTCGACCAAAAACAAACTTAGGAATAAAATATGACCATTTAGGCCCACTTGGATTAGATTAGGACATTTATTATTAATTTATTTAAAGAAGGGTTAAAATAGTTAAAATCAAAGTTTAATAAGTAAATAATTTTTAAAATAAGGTTATACATAAGATAAATTCGACTATAAATATTCATTAGAAAGCTAAAAAGATTTCCTAAATAATGATAGTTTATTTGTAATTTTTATACATTAAATAATTTAATTTATTTATTACACAATGATGATGCAGTAATTATCTTATTAATGATATATTGACATAATTGATGTTATAAACACAAAAATAAATGTAATTTGATACTTTTTATGAATTACACTAATTTTATAGGTTAATATGACATGTTAGTGTTGATTTAATTAACGTTTTTCGAACTAATCATTCTGTTATGATTTTCACAAAAATCAATTACTAAATAGTGTCAAAATTGACATAAAATAGTTTTTTTTAAAATATTATATTAGTAATTGTTATTTTATTCCTAAAAATATAATGTTTGGAAAAATGACTTAGATAAGATTATATATATTAATAATAAACCACTTGGGGTTCGTTTGGCTGCTTATAGTATGTTTTTTAACCTTATAGTATAAGAACACAAGAAGACACGGTAAAAGTAAACTTATTTATCTTAATGTTAAATCTAAATGATAAGGTTAAAATAAGAACCTAAACTTGTCTAAATTCTATTGGATGAGAGTATTTCGACCCATACCCACCTTAGCTTCAAAATATATCAATTTGGAGCTATTAAAAACCGAATTTGACTTTATAATAAAATAATAGTTTTAGTTATTCCGAAGGTGCCCCTCTCCTCCCTTATAAAAGGGTACCTCCTCCCCCTCTTGCTCACACCACTTTGAGCCTTCAAGCTCGGCCATCCCCTACCAATTACTCCACTACACAATCCTAGAGACATCATAGAGGTCCTGGTCTTCTTCAAAGACCAATTTTAGTGCCCTAAAATAAGGTCTCAAAGAATCACTTCAAAGAAGAGGTAATGTCTGTTACCGATTCTTTCATCTTTATTTCTTCTTCCACTACTTCTTCTTTAGTTTTTTTATTATGAAGTAATAACATCAGTATCACTCATATACTAATATGTTATTATATGTATTAAACAACCCTATTTCACCATCTATCCATCCTACGGAAAAAGAAATCACCGTGCATGCGTACGTACGAAATACCGTCTCCACGCCGTGGTGTAATATATTTTTCACCACCACCTTACATGGATGGGTATAATGGTGTAAATAATGACTATATATGACTATTATAAAGTGATACTGATTCTGAAATATAATAAATACACTCCAATACAATTCCACGATCATAGGAACGATATCATCACTCGTGCGTACGTACGGAATACTGTCTCCACGATGTGATGTGACTCATTCTACAAGATATTCATTTCATAATGATTATATAAATTAATTGAATAAATGAATGTGGTATATATTACACTAATACCATTCTGTAAATGAGGTATCTATAACCTAAAGAGAAGAATAAGAATTTATTCGACAAGACACGCATAAGAACAAAAAGTTATAAACACCCGAATAACAAGTAGCAATGAAATATTACTACTAAGAAGCTAAGAATATGACCATATATGATATCATAAAAATAAGTATGATTCTGGAATAAGTCGATAACATTATTTAAATCATTATACAGGAGGTTCGGACACATAGGAAGCAAATTGGACCTATGGTAAGCGAAATATCACAATCTCATTTTTATCCGAGATTGTTTATACTTTGGTATTTACTGGGGTGTATTTTATCATCCACATCCATGTTTCTTCAATATGTAATATTATTTTCATCCACCTAAATTTTTTTAAATCCAATTTTACACTTCGGTGAGATTTTAGTAAAAGATATGAAAGGAATCTTTTGTCATTTTTCGTACAAGGTACTTTTTGACTTTCTGACAAAAGTACGAGAAGAATGTTTTTTTAACTTATACGGAATGAATGTATTTTTAAAACATTATTTCCAAGAATATTCCCTTACAAGTTTTCAAGTTTATCTTTAATCAACTTCTTTTAGTTTAAAATTCTATGACATGTTAAGAGAGGAAAATGTTTTTGAAGTAGAAAAGATATTTTCCTCAAGAATGGAGTTCAAGTGTTTTATCAAAATTATTTTCCATATAAGATAATAAAGGGTTCTGTTTTTTTATCCTTATTATTACATTGATTTGATTATGTTGTGATGGAATTATTTTTATGAATTTCTTTATCTTATATGAATTGTTTTATGATGTCATGATGTTTAAGATTCCCATTTATATTACATGGGTTATGCAATGATGTATGATTTATGATTTTGTGGCACACATAAGAATGGTATAATTATGAGATGGGTGGGACCTATATCTCACTCCAATGAATTGGGTAAAGATTTTATATCTCATGATATATACATGTCTTGAACGTTAGGTTATATTGGTTCAGTGAAACAGGACTGAAACGAGGAGTGAACTCGGTTCAGAAATGGACTTTGTCCACTAAGATAGTCTTGGAAATGAGTCTTGACTAATAAGAAATGATTCTCTATGATTATGTGTGTATGCCACAAAGTTTCATGTTTTATGTTATGATTATTGTGATTACATTTCACTGCCATGATTTATCCCATGTTATTAAACTATGATCTCTTTTTCAGGTTAAGATTTCCAGAAGTTATGTGCTTATGTATATGATGTGATTGATATTTCTTTTGTTTACCCTTACTGTGCATTTGAGCTCACCCTTTTGTATGTTTTCTTTCCCCAGGTCTGGAATAAGGTTATTAAGTAAGATATGCCAAAAGGGACTATAGATATGATGAAATAAATGGGAGACAGTGTAGACGTTTTATGAACCAGTTGTTTATGTTTCCCAGTTTCTAAAGACACTATACCTATACGGCCCTTTCGTGGTTTTGTTATATGTTGTAATAAGTATGCTTCAATTTTGAAGTATTAACAATGTATGTAAAGTATGGGTCGTTATAGTTGGTATCAGAGGAATGGTATAGTCAAACTTTGGGAACTAGGATGTGAAATCCTTAGTAAGAACCCTAAGGATAAGTCTAAGAATAGAACACAATCATAGTGTTTTATAAATGGCCATGAATAACCTAGGATAAGACCTTAAGTATGAAATCTTATTCTTGATTATGTGGTTTTCCTATTATAATTAGTGTTGCTCACTCTATTCTTCTTGGTTTTAGTCAATGGCTAAAACCCGAAGGAACCGTGTTAATGTGGAATGCGGCGAGCAATGCAATGATTGTCCCCCTGAGCAACCAAACGTTATGGGAGCTGGAATGCAAAATCTTGTAGCCATGCTCACACAACTTTCTCAAGCTATGAATCATGCAGGACTTCCAAATGAGCAAAGGAAGGAGCAACATTCTATTGAATCCTTCATGAGACAGCGTCCACCTTCTTTCAGCGGGTCTACGGATCCATTAGTTGCGGAACAATGGATTAGTACTACTGAAAAGATATTTTCCGTTCTTCAATGTTCTGAGCATGATAAAGTCATCTTAGCAGTGTATCGTTGGGAAGGTGATGCTGATCAATGGTGGAATCTTATTAATAATACGAGGAAAAGGGATGAAATTGAGTCCATGGAATGGGATGAGTTCAGGAACATATTTTTCAATAAGTACTTCCCTCGTATTCTACGAACAAAGATGGATAAAGAGTTTCTTGAACTGAAGCAAAAGGATGATGAATCTGTTGGTACCTATGAAGAAAATTTTACAAGACTTGAAAGGTACGCTTTTGGTATTATTATCCAACTTGATAGTAAGATCGATCGATTCTTTAGTGGCTTAAAACCCAGACTTCGAAGGGCCTTAGCCATAAGGGACTTCAATAGCTACGAGGAAATCGTTCGATGTGCTCTCAAAGTTGAGATGGATATTGGAGTAACCCATCAGTCATATGGGTTTGATAAGAAGAGGAAAATGGAATTCAAATGAAAATCTAAAGAGCACACTCAAAAGAAGATGAGATTTCCCTTATGCTCAAAGTGTGGAAAGAAACATGGAGGGATTTGTCTTAAAGGGACAAGTAAATCTTTCAAATGTAGAAAGGAAGGTCATCGGGCATTTGAATGTCGTGATGGTGGGAAGAAGATGTCTAATGATGCAAACAAAGGAAGGGATACACAGAATGACCCTACTACACTTCAATGTTTCAAGTGCATGGATATGGGACATTATTCCAATAAATGCCCTAATCCAAGGGTTGATGATGATGGTCGACGTCAAAATACTCTTAATGATAAAGAAAAAGGAAAGTCACATGCAATTTCTATCAGCGATGTGGAGTACGATAACGATGTGGTGAAAGGAACACTTACCATCCACTCTAAAGTAGCAAATGTTTTATTTGATTATGGATCCACCCACTCTTTTATTTCTGAAGAATTTTCTAAGGGTATCATCGTATTACCTCAACAATTAGATGTTGAGTTAGCTGTGAAAACACCTAATGGAACAACAATCACATCAAAAGTTTATAATTCTTCTCTGATCGAAGTTTGTGGGAAAGTGCTTCCTGCAAATCTTTTGATCCTTCCTATAATCGAATTTGATGTAATTCTTGGCATGGATTGGCTTTCTCTACATGGAGCTCATAAAAATTTCCAAATAAGGGAAGTCACATTTCGTATTCCAGATCAATCTATGATCGTCTATCGAAGCAAGGATGAACATAACCTTCCAGTGGAAATTTCTTCCATTTTATGGGTATTGATTCTACTAAATGAAGGTTATTTATCTCAAATGGTTGGTGAGAAATTCACGATTAAAAATATTCCCATTGTACGGAAGTTTGATGATGTCTTTCCGGAGTAATTACCAGGTCTTCCACCAAATCGTGAAGTTGAGTTTTCAATAGAACTCGTATCGGGTGCTTTGCCTATTTCAAAGACACCTTATAGAATGGACCCAATTGAGTTGCAGGAATTGAAGAAGCAACTCCAAGAGAATCTTGATAAGGGGTTCATACGCCCTAGTGCGTCACCATGGGGAGCACCTATTCTATTTGTTAAGAAGAAAGATGGATCAATGAGACTCTACATTGATTATCGAGAACTTAACAAGATCACTATCAAGAACAAATATCATCTCCCGCGCATTGATGACCTATTTGACCAACTACGTGGAGCTCAATACTTTTCCAAGATTTATCTTCATTCAGGGTATCATCAATTAAGGGTCAAAAGTGAGGATATAACAATGACGGCTTTCCGTACAAGGTATGGACACTATGAATTTATAGTGATTCCATTTGGTCTTACTAATGCCCCTGCTATCTTCATGGATCTAATGAATAGAGTATTTAGAGACTATCTTGATCAGTTTGTGGTAGTCTTTGTAGACGATATTCTTGTCTATTCAAAGGGTAAGTAAGAACATGAAGATCACTTGAGAATTATATTGAAGACCCTGAGAAAGGAGAAGATTTATGCCAAATTTACCAAGTGTGAATTTTGGCTTAAAAAAGTTGCATTTTTGGGTCACATAATCTCAAAAGAGGGTATATCTGTGGATCCAGCAAAAACAGAGGTTATCGAAAGATGGTCGAGACCAACAACAGTAACTGAGATCCGAAGTTTTCTTAGTATGGCTGGATATTATCGACGTTTTTGGAAATATTTTTCACGATTTTCTAATCCACTCACCAAGTTGACTCGGAAAGGAGTTAAGTTTGTTTGGACGGAGGAATGTGAAGAGAATTTCAAGGAGTTGAAAAGAAGGTTATCCAGTGCACCTGTGCTCACACTACATTGTAGTGGAGAAAGGTTTGTGATCTATAGTGATGCATCCAAGAAGGGATTGGGGTGTGTTCTTATGCAAAATGATATGGTGATAGCTTATGCCTCGCGATAGTTGAAAATCCATGAGCAAAATTACCCAACACATGATTTGGAGTTAGCTGCGGTAATCTTTGCATTAAAGATTTGGAGGCATTATCTTTATGGAGAAAGGTGTTACATTTATACTGATCATAAAGGTTTAAAGTATATTTTCACACAAAAGGAGCTGAATATGCGTCAAAGAAGATGGTTGGAGCTGATTAAGGATTATGACTGCTCAATCCATTACCACCCTGGGAAAGCAAACAAGGTAGCAGTTGCATTAAGTCGACAAGACCATGCAAGTTTATCCATGATGAGGATCACAAAAATCCAATATTTATGGATTTACAAAGTATGGATCTTGGAATTATAACCGATGGGGAAAATTGTGTCTTTCACAAATGAATGTTCAACCATCTATAAATGTGAAGATTAAAGAGGCACAGAAAGAAGATTTCGAGTTACAAAAAAGGTGAGAAATGTTCCTGAATTCAACCTTGATTGTGATGGGATAATAATGTTCAGGGATCGGATTTGTGTTCCTCCCATCCCCGAATTAAAGAAGGATCTGCTGGATGAGGCTCATAGTTCTTCATTCTCTATTCATCCTGGTAGATCGAAGATGTTTAGGGACCAGAAAGAGTACTTCTGGTGGGATGGCATGAAAAGAGATGTTGCTGAATATGTCTCTCGATGCTTGGTTTGTCAACAAGTTAAAGGTGAGAGATAGAAGTCTAAGGGTATGTTACAACCATTACCCATACCTGAATGGAAATGGGAAAAATCACTATGGACTTTGTCACAGGACTTCCTAAAACATCCAAAGGCAATAATGCTATCTGGGTCATAGTTGATCGTCTTACAAAGTCTGTACACTTCATTGCTATTAGAGAGGATTTCTCTCTGGATCAGCTTGCCAGGATATATGTAAAGGAAGTGGTAAGATTTCATGGAGTACCACTTTCTATTATATCTGATCGGGATCCGAGATTTAGCTCGAAGTTTTGGAAAAGTCTTCAGCATACTCTGGATACAGAGTTGAGTTTCAGCACTGCTTATCATCCTCAGACAGACAGTCAGTCTGAGAGAACAATTCAATCTCTAGAAGATATGTTGAGAGCTTGCTCTATGGATTTCAAATGTGGTTGGGATCAACACCTACCTTTGGTGGAATTTTCTTATAATAATATCTTTCACTCTAGTATTCAGATGGCTCCTTGTGAAGCTCTCTATGGAAAGAAATGCAGGACTCCAACTTGCTGGGATGAAGTTGGGGAAAGAAAGCTATTAGGACCTGATCTCGTTGATGAAATGGCAGAAAAGTTCAGATCTATTCAACAACACATAAGAGCAGCTCTGAGTCGACAGAAAAGTTATGCCGACAACGGAAAAAAAGACCTAGAGTTTGAAGTGGGTGATAAAGTGTTCTTACGAATATCTCCCTGGATGAGAGTCATGAGATTTGGAAAGAAGGGGAAGTTGAGCCCTATATATATTGGTCCTTTCGAAATACTGGATCGTGTTGGGAAGTTAGCTTACTGATTGGCGCTTCCACCGAATCTCTCTCAAGTTCACGATGTGTTCCATGTATCTCTCCTGAGAAAGTACATATCTGAACCGTCACATGTACTCAGATCAGAAGTTGTACCACTGGAGAAAGATCTTTCTTATGAAGAACAACTGATAGAGATTCTGGATCGTAGAGAAAAAGTCCTACGAAACAAGACCACTCGATTGGTGAACGTTTTATGGAGGATCCACCAATTAGAAGAAGCTACATGGGAGATTGAGGATATGATGAGGGAGAGGTATCATCATCTGTTTGTTACAAGGTGACAAATTTCGAGGGCAAAAATCATTTTAAGGGGGGGTAGAATGTATCACCCGAGGCTTTTATGTTATATAAATCATCAAAGCAATATTTTTCTAAACACAACACTTGCTTGGATCTCTTTACACAAAATAGTAACCTTCCTCGATACCTTGCGTTGAACGCAATACCGAGTTTCACTAAACAACAATATGCTATTAAAATATTATTAAAACTAGCTGTTATGAATAGTAATAACCACTTTTTTGAAATTTTATAAATTTTATTTTTCAAATTGGACTTCATTTTTGGATTTGGAATATCAAAATTAGCCTCGGGTGAAATTTTGGTATTTTTCTGAAAACTTTCAGTTTTTGATGAATAGTGAAACCACTAAGTGATAGTTAAAAAACTGAATTTTTCATAAAACGTAATTTTACAGCTTCTGTGAGTGGAATTTCAAAAATCCGAGAGACACGGTTGATGTCAGTAAGTAAAATGTTGTTCAATGAGATGAAAATAATTTTTTGGTGAATAGTAACTTTTTACTTTTTTTTACCACGGTTAAAAGTAAATAGGGTAATTAAGGGTAAAAATTATATTATTATTACCCTAACACATGTCCTAATTCTATTGGATATGTGTAATTCGACCAAAAACAAACTTAGGAATAAACTATGACCATTTAGGCCCACTTGGATTAGATTAGGACATTTATTATTAATTTATTTAAAGAAGGGTTTAAATAGTTAAAATCAATGTTTAATAAGTAAATAATTTTTAATATAAGGTTATACATAAGATAAATTTGACTATAAATATTCCTTAAAAATCTAAAAAGATTTACTACATAATGATATTTTATTTGTAATTTTTAGACATTAAATAATTTATTTTATTTATGACACAATGATGATGCAGTAATTAACTTATTAATGAAATATTGACATAATTGATGTTATAAACACCAATATAAATGTAATTTGCGAATTTTTATGAATTCCAATAATTTTCTAGGTTAATATGACATTTTAGTATTGATTTAATTAACTTTTTTCTAACTAATCATTCTGTTATGATTTTCACAAAAATCAATTACTAAATAGTGTCAAAATTGACATAAAATAGTTTTTAAAACAAATATTATATTAGTAATTGTTATTTTATTCCTAAAAATATAAGGTTCGGAAAAATGATATAGATAAGGTTATATATATTAATAATAAACACCTTGGGGTTCGTTTGGCTACTTATAGTAAGTTTATTAACCTTATAGTATAAGAACACAAGAAGACACGGTAAAAGTAAACTTATTTAACTTAATGTTAAATCTAAATGATAAGGTTAAAATAGGAACCTAAACTTGTATAAATTATATTGGATGAGAGTATTTCCACCCATCCCCACCTTATCTTCGAAATATATCAATTTGGAGCTATTTAAAACAGAATTTGACTTTATAATAAAATAATAGTTTTAGTTATTCCAAAGGTGCCCCTCTCCTCCCTTATAAAAGGGCACCTCCTCCCCCTCTTGATCACACCACATTGAGCCTTAATGCTCGGTCAACCCCTGCCAATTCCTCCTCTCCACTTCCCTAGAGACATCCTGGAGGTCCGGGTCTTCTTCAAAGACCAATTTTAGTGCCCTAAATGAAGGTCTCAATGAAGAACTTCAAAGAAGAGGTAATGTCTGTTACCGATTCTTTCATCTTTATTTCTTCTTCCACTTATTCATCTTTATTTGTTTCATTATGAAGTAATAACATCAGTATCACTAATATACTGATATGTTATTATAAGTATGAAACAACCCTATTTCACCATCTATCCATCCTACGGAAATAGAAATCACCGCGCGTGCGTACGTACGGAATACCGTCTCCACGCCGTGGTGTAATCTATTTTACACCACCACCTTACTTGGATGGGTATAATGGTGTAAATAATGACTATATATGACTATTATAAAGTGATACTGATTCTGAAATAGTACACATACACTCCAATACAATTCCACGATCATAGGAACGATATCATCCCTCATGCGTACGTACGGAATACCGTCTCCACGATGTGATGCGACTCGTTCTACATGATCTTCATTTCATAATGATTATATAAATGAATTGAATGAATTAATATGATATATATTACACTAATACCATTCTGTAAATGAGATATCTATAACCTAAAGATAAGAATAAGAATTTAATCGACAAGACACGCATAAGAACAAAAAGTTATAAACACCCGAATAACAAGTAGTAATGAAATATTACTACTAAGAAGCTAAGAATTTCACCATATATGATATCATAAAAATAAGTATTAGTCAGGAATAAGTCAATAACATTAGTTAAATCATTATACAGGAGGTTCGGACACATACGAAGCAAATTGGACCTACGGTAAAGTAAATATCACAATCTCATTTTTATCTGAGATTGTTTATACTTTGGTATTTACTAGGGTGTATTTTATCATCCACATCCATGTTTCTTCAATATGTAATATTATTTCCATCCACCTACAATTTTTTAAATCCAATTTTACCCTTTGGTGAGATTTCAGTAAAAGATATGAAAGGAATCTTTTGTCATTTTTCGTACGAGGTACTTTTTGACTTTCTGACAAAAGTAGGAGAAGAATGTTTTTTTTAACTTATACAGCATGAATGGATTTTTAAAAAATTATTTCGAAGAAGCTTCCCTTACAAGTTTTCAAGTTTATATTTAATCAACTTTTTTTAGTTTAAAATTATATGACATGTTAAGAAAGGAAAATGTTCTTGAAGTAGAAAGGATATTTTCCTCAAGCATGGAGTTCAAGTGTTTTATCAAAATTATTTTCCATATAAGATAATAAAGGGTTCTGTTTTTTATCCCTATTATTACATTGATTTGATTATGTTGTGATGGAATTATTATTATGAATTCCTTTATCTTATATGAATTGTTTTATGATGTCATGATGTTTAAGATTCCCATTTGTATTACATGGGTTATGCAATGATGTATGATTTATGATTTTTTGGCACACATAAGAATGGTATCATTATGAGATGGGTGGGACCTATATCTCCCTAAAATGCATTGGGTAATGATTTTATATCTCATGAGATAGACATGGATGGAACGGTAGGTTATACTGGTTCAGTGAAACAGGACTGAAACGAGGAGTGAACTCTGTTCAGAAATGGACTTTGTCCACTAAGATAGTCTTGGCAATGAGTCTTGACTAATAAGAAATGATTCTCTATTATTATGTGTGTATGCCACAAATTTTCATGTTTTAAGTTATGATTATTGTGATTACATTTCACTGCCATGATTAATCCCATGTTATGAAATTATGATCTCTATTAAAGGTTAATATTTCCAAAAGTTATGTGCTTATGTATATGATGTGATAGATATTTCTTTTGTTTACCCATACTGAGCATTTGAGCTCACCCTTTTGTATGTTTTCTTTCCCCAGGTCAGGAAGAAGGTTATTAGGTAAGATATGCCAAAAGAGACTATAGATATGATGAAATAAATGGGAGACAGTGTAGACATTTTATGAACCAGTTGTTTATGTTTCCCAGTTTCTAAAGACACAATACTTATACGGTCCTTTTGTGGTTTTGTTATATGTTGTAATAAGTATGTTTCAATTTTAAAGTATTAACAATGTATGTAAAGTATGGGTCGTTATAATATTTTTCAAAAGTTTACCTTTGATCTAGATATCATCGGTTTTATATGAAGAAAAATTCATTCTGAAGACAACATTTCATAACCAGTATGTGCATTACGAGTTTACTGTAACACCTTTTGGACTGAATAATGGAACCTATGTCATTATGGATCTAATAAACTGAGTTTTCGAGGAATATTTTGATGAATTTTTAGTGGTATTTATTGATTATATCTTGGTATACTCCCAAATCTAGGGAGATCATGAAATAACTTTCACAATATTATAAACACTCATAGAAGAAATGAATTATATTTGATGTTTAGAAATTGGGAATTCTGGCTTCAAGAGATTTATTTTCCTATCCATATTGTCTCTAAATTTGGAATATGTGTTGATCCTTCTAATACAAGATAAATAAAATAATGGAAAACACCAAGGAGAATAACCGAGGAATACAGTTTTATTGGATTAACAGGTTATTATCAACGTTTCACCCTGAATTTTTCCTGATTTGATAACCCATTAACCAAGCTCACACCTATAGGGGTTAAATGTTTTTCCACAATAGAGTGTGAAAATGTTTTGAATAAATGAAGAGAATAATATCCTATTCTCCTATATTGACTCTTCCATAGAGGAATGATGGGTGTGTTATTTATAGTGATTCTTCAAAGAAAGGAATTGGTAGTGTCCTTAGGCAGAATGATGGAGATATTTCCTATCCATCACAATAACTAAAAATTAATGAACAAAACTATCATACTCGAGATCTTGAGTTATCAGATGTAATCTTTTCTTTGAAGATATGGAGACAATATCTCTATGGTGAAAAATATGAGATATATACCATTCACAAGAGATTGAAGTATATTTTATCATAGAAATAACTCAACATACGGAAGAATAGATGGCTTGAACTTATCAAGGTTTATGATTTCACTATACACTACCATTCGGGGAAGGAAAATATGGTGTCAGATGCTTTGAGTTGAAATGATCTGGAAGTTTTGAACAAGATGAGAGTTGAAAGGGATCCTATGTTTTTGGATCTAGTAAATATGGATATGGTAATAATCATAGAAGGTGAAGAATCAATATATTTTCAAATGGCTGCCAAACCATCTTTAATATAAATGATATAGTGTTCTCAGACTTGTAATGAGGAGTTTCAAAAAAAAATTGATGCTTCTAATGATGGGAGATTTATTGACATCATATATGGAGATGGAATTTTGAAATTTGGGAGGAGGCTTCAGGTTACCGATATACCTTATCTAAAAAGGGAATTGTTGGATGAAGCTAATATCTCCAATTTCTCTATACACCCTAGCAGCACTAAGAATTATAATGATTTGAAAGAAAAAATTTTGGGGGAAAACATGAAGATATATATTGCTGATCATGTGTCAAGATGTATGGAATGTTAACAGGTTAAGGAAAGAGGACAACATCATAGAGGAGTCATAAAACCTTTTCCCATACCAGACAGAATGTGTGTTAACATTGCGATGGACATTTTCTTGGGGATACCAAAGACTCCTTGAAAAAATGTTGCAATGTGGGTCATTGTTGATCATCCTACCAAGTCAGCACATTTTCATTCCGTAAGAGAAGATTTACCACTTAAAATTTTAGAAATAATATATATTAATGATGTTGTAAGACTTCATGGAGTACCCTTATCGATTTTTTCTGATCGTGATTCCAATTTTACATCCAGATTCTGGAAAATTCTTAATAAATACTTAGATGCTAATCTTTATTTAAGCACTTTATACCATCATCAAACTGATGTAAAATCATAATAGACTATTCAAATAATAGAATACATGTTGAGATCTTGATCGCTTGACTTTCATTGTATGGGGGATCAATATTTACCTCAGGAATAATTTTCCTATAACAATAGCTTCCACTAAAGTATTAAGTTGGAACCATACAAAGAATTATATGAAAGAGATGTGTCACACCAAATTGTTGGGATGATGTTGTTTAAAGGAAACTCGTAGGCCCAGAAATTGTTGGGGAAATAATGGAAAAGTTGAATACTATCCAAACACACATCAAAGAAGCTCAAAGTAGGCAAAAGAGCTATGCTGATAACTGAAGGATGGATTTGGAATTTCATGTTGGAGATCATGTTGTCTTGAAGGTATCCCCATGGAAGGGTGTTATACAATTCATTAAGAAGGGAATATTATGTCCCAGGTTCATCAGACCTTTTGAAATTATAGAACGAATATGAGTTGTAGCTTAATGTTTGTCAATACCTCAATGTCTCCAAATTTCATGATGTGTTCCACATGTCACTATTGAGAAAATACATTCCTGACCCAACGTATTTACTCACAGAGGAAGAAATAGAACCGGAACCTGATTTGTCTTATTGTGAAGAGCATTTCAAGATTCCGGATACCTGAGAACAAGTGATGAGAAAATAGATGACTCGTCTGGTAAAAGTTCCCTGGAGAAAATATTTGATGGAAGAGGAACGTGGGAACCTGAGGAACATTTGATGAAGAACCAACAGAATCATTCTATACAGAAATATTCTAGAAATTTTGAGGAAGAAATTATTAAGAGTGAAGAATGTAACACCCCAACCTTTCATAGTATGCATATCCTTGAATAATACAATAGCTTGCGATGTACTTAACTTGGAGTTCTAGCACACCACAACCAATCGTACCAATCATTTAAAAAATAGTTATCAATAGTAATCCCCACTTTTGGAAGTTTTATAGATTTTATTTTTCAAAATGGCCTTAATTTTTTTATTTGTAATATCAAAATTATCCTATGGTGAATTGTTTGTATTTTTCGGAAAACACTAAATATTTGAGGAATATTGGAAAACACTGTGTTATTCTTTAAAACTGACATTTATTTGAATAATTATTTTTTAATTTAAATTTATTTTCTAGTCAAAATAAATATATATAATACCTATATTATTTCAATGTAATTCATTGGAGTCATTTTATAATTAGATTAGATATTACAATTTTTTTATTGAACTATGTAACGCCTTTTACCCAACTTCTAGACATATTTTCAAATTTGCATAAAACGTAATTTTACAGCTCCTGTGAATTAATTTCAAAAATCTAAGATACATTTTTTACAACCATATGTAAAATGTGGTTCAAAAGGATGAATATAATTTTTGGTGAACAGTGACTTTTAAATTTCATTTAGCACGGTTAAAAGTAAATATTGTAATTATAGGTAAAAATGATTTTATAGTTATTCTAACACATTTCCTAAATCTATTGGATAAGTTTTTATCAACCAAAATCATCCTTATGAAAATGATAAGATCCTCTTTGATCCACTTGGGTTATATTAGGACATTTATTATTATTTTATTTAAACAAGAGTTAAAAGTGTTACCTTTAAATTTTAATAACTAAACTATTTTTAATATAGGGATATACATAAGGTAAATTCAACTATAAATATTAATTAAAAATATAAATGTATTTCCCATATCATGGTATTTTATTTATAATTTTTAGACATTAAATAATTTAATTTATTTATGACATAATGATGATGCACTAATTACCTTATTAATAAAAGATTAAAATAATTAATATTAGAAATATCCAAATGTATGTAAATTGAGACTTTTTATGAATTTCACTCATTTGATAGGTTTATATGACATTTTAGGATTGACTTAATATATTTTGTTCAAATTCAAAAAGTTTGGATGACTTTCAGAAAAACCAAACACTAAATTGTGTCAAAATTGACATAAATGTGCTTTTAAAACAAATACTATATTATCAAATGATATAATATTCACAAAAAATTACGGTTTATAAAAAGGACTTACATAATGATATATATGTCATTAATGAACCACTTTAGGTTTGATTGGTAAGTTATAGTATGTTTATTGACCATGTAATATAAAAATAAAAGAAGACATTGAAATAGAAAAACTATTTAACTAAGAATTAAATCTAAAATGTAAGGTTAATATGGTGACCTAAACATGTATAAAACATATTTATTAAGAATATTTGGGACCAAACCACCTTATCCTCTAAATAAATCCATTTGGATCATTTATAAATCAGAAATTATTTTATAATGAATTAATAATTCCAGCTTTTCCTAAAGTGACTCTCACCTCTCTTATAAAACGGTACTTCACATTATCTTAATTTCACACCTCCATAGCCCCATGGCTCAGAAAAAACCTACTAAAATATCCTCCCAAACACCCTCAATTTAACCTATAGGCCTTTCTTTGATCATAAATCCTACCTATGGGGCCCTTTGGTCAAATCAAATGGAAACAAACGAAGAAGAGTTAATAGTTTCATCACCTCTTTCAAAGTTCTTTTCTTCTTACAATTCCTCTTTCATTGTTGTTTCCATTCCAAAATAATTACTACATTTCCTTATACATTCTTTTATGTTATTATAAATATGGTACACCAATATTCACTATTCTATTCGTCCTATGAATGAAAAAGGTACCATACGTGTGTACATATGGTTTAGCGTCTCCACATTGTGGTGTAGTTTTTTATTCAACACTTCATTTTTTAGATGGGTAAAATAATTTGTACAATTGATGTAAATAATAAATATAACATGTTTATTATTCTATATAGGTAATACACCATCCAATTACATACAATGTTACCATCAATAGAATGATATTTTTTCTCATGCGTACATACGGATTACCGTCTCCCCTAATGGGATGAGATTCAATTCCCATCATAAACATTCAAAAATAATTTTATTTCATTGATTTAAAATAATGTTTATGAAAATAATATAATTATGGATATTAATGAAATACATACTCTACATAACAAACATGTCATTTGTCACAAAAAATATGAAGGGAAATAAATCTGGTAACACCTGAAACAATGATACTATTGAAATATTATTAACAATTCAATATTAGAAGATCATATATGATACCATATTTATGTCTGTGGTTATTGTATAATTTAATAACAAGTATTTAACTATTATAAAGTTGGTTAATGTACCCTTGAATAAATAAATATTCATGGTAAGGGTTAATTTTACAATCTCTTTATTATCCCAAGGTGTTTTTATGAAAGTATCTACTAGGACTTCTTTATCATCCACATCCGTGTTTCATACAAACTTATTTCAAAAAAATTTTACTATTTAATAGAATATGGGTTAAATTCATATATACCCATGATTTATTTTTTATTAAATTCTTATAAAATTATTCTTTCTGTTGTTTTCGAAACAAGGAACTTTATGACCTTTTAGGAAAAATATGGTAAGAACGTTTTTTTACTTATACGGCTGGTGGGGCTATTTTATGCCATTATAACACCATTTAATATTACCTTAAATTATTATAAGAATATTTTCAAAATGTTTTTCTTATTTTATAATTAAGTGAATTTTAAATGATTTCAAAGTATAAAGAGATATTTCTCTCATATTGTTCTGATTCCATCAATGTCAACATCCTTTGATGGATTTTACACTTGTTTGAAGTTGATTATCATGATACAATCTTCCATATTGTATTGAAGGTTTTATAATATGTTTGACTATGTATTGGTTATTTTTATACCTTTCATGGATTATAGTTATAGTATTAACATTTCATATGCTAGTTTTAATATGAATGTCTATGTTATATTTCAAAATTTCTATATGAGGAATGCATTCGACTTAGTAAATGACTGGTGGAGCCCTCTATATATTCTTGATACATCGGTAGGTCTCATTAGACAAACTTGTGTCTTGGAAAAAGGAATGGAAAAAAATTTATTTTTATTCATGGAATGAGGGCTTTACATTGTGGTTTTGAAGTCTGGCAGTATGCATTCCATCATTATGTAATTACCTATTGATATTCCATGTGATTATTCATCTAGTAAAATATACATGTGAATAAGTAAATGGAATTATTTGATTTATCATTGACATATTATGCGGCAGATTATGTTTAAAAATATTGTGTTTTAGTCTTATACATTTCCTTAAATGTTAATGCTTATTGATGATAGTTTCCGCTATATTGTTCTCCTTACTGAGCATCTAAGATCACCCATTTCTTTGGTTTTCTTTTTCCCAAGATTTGAAGAATTATATTATGATTAACCTATAGGGTTAGGCCAAAGGATATGACTGTGTTCATAGGGGACACAATTATGTTTTTTTATTTAATGATGTAATGTAAACATTATTTATGTATCTAGTACTTCTAAGTCTACTAATCTGATCAATCTTTCAAGACATGATCTCCTGTGATCTTTCCAATTTTATGTAATATTTCACCAACTCTGGGTAACTAGGATCAAGGAATTACAATTGTCTCCAACCTCACATATAAAAGGGAACCCAATCCCTCTCTTAATTACAAACATTAAGCCAAATCGCTTGGAAAATCAAAATAAATATATCTTCCTAGATTCCATCCCCATTTTTACAGCATTTTTTATTCCTCCAATGAAATCCTATAAAGGCCTACATTATAATCTAAAGGAGGATTTCCAATGGAGAGGTATAACTCTTAACCTAGTTCATTCATTTAATTTTACTTTATAACTCCTTCAATTTTGTCGGCAAAATTATGATATAAAATCATAGTTATCATAAAAACATTTAAATTTAATTATTATTATATAACATCCTTTATCCACAACCTTTCTACCAAATGGGAAATAAAGTAATCGCTAGTGTGTATGTGTGGACTACCACATATATGAAGTGAGGTATTTCATTTTTCACCTCCACCCTTAATAGTCGGTTGTTTTGTTTTATATAATGATTTTTTAATCTATTATGGTATAAATATTCTCCATAATGATAATATATCATCTACCTTCTTTCCATTTGATCCTTTATAAAATGAAACAACACTCATGCATATGTGTGGAAAACCACCTCTATGAAGCGATATGATTAATATATAATTACCAATATAAATGGATAGAAATGAGAATGGATTTAATGAAAATATATGATATTTTTTAATAATAACATTATTATTTAAAATTAATCCATAATATAATAAATTTATTTTTCATCCTTTAGAAAATTGAAAATGTCATCTATGAATATGTATCGACTAATAGCTACATGAAGTGAAAATTTTCATTTTTCATGATTGTATTTCATAGTTGTATATAAAAAATTTAATGAATAAAATATATAAATAATTCTCTAATAATAATTTTTAAATTATAGAAGAATGATTTATTTTAACAGAACCATTCTATAAAAGTATTTTTGGAAATATGAATTGAACAACCTCAAAATGTCTATCATAAACATATATGATTTAGTCATTAAATAAGTCATGGTAATAAATTCAATACAATGTAAAATTTTCATGGAATTTTCATGACAAAAATTCTGATAAAAGTATAAATATAATATAATATAAATATTTTGGAGCTACATAAAACATGAAATAAGTTGGGACTCGAGGTCTGGTATTTCTAGTCTCAATTTCATTTCATTGAGACTTATGCCATATTCAAAACATGTTTTATTTTATGTTTTTTACGTAGAACCACATGGATTTATTTTATCTTTAATTTAATAAAATTCAAATGGTATAAAAATACTTTTCAATATATGTCATTCAAAAATATTTTGATTGTAATGTTACTAAAGTGGTAGACATTTATTCCAAAACATCATTTTCATTCACGATTGTTTATGTTTAAACTTCCATTGAATGAAATTATCTGATCTTTCTCTATTTAAACCCATTATTTTGTTATATATTTTTATCTATGTAATTTATATTTTTTATTTTAATTTTATACTATTTTGAACAAAAAATATCTACGATACTATTTTGAAAGAAAAAAACCTTGTTTCTCATTTTGGTTAGAAACCTTTCTCCTTTATATCTGTATACTCTAAAATGAATTCAAGACTGTTGATTATTATTATCAAATTATGGTTTTAAGTAATTTTAAACTATATTTTTCATACTTTGAAATGGTTTAAGAGAAATATTCTTATCATTTCTTGAACTAGTATCTTCTAAATTATTACCAAAATTCTGACTGGATCTTTTTTTTAATGTTTACCAAATGAACTATTTTTCCAATGATAAATGTTATTATTTTCATTGATTATTACTTTATAAGATTCAATTGTCATATTTAAATAATTTAATTTTTTCAATATTCAATATATTTTTACTTTTAAATGTTTTCAAAAGAAAATTATATTTCTTCTACTCTCAATATAAATTTCTAATGTTTTTATAAAATGGATTTGTCATATACATCAGTGTACTTTAAGGGTTTTTATGTATCACTACGGATATTCTATAATGATACCATCCACATTATTTTTCTATATGGATTGTGATCATGCTATTCTAGTTATTTAGTTGGTAAAATATTGTCATTTTATGCTAGTTTTTTAATAAGAATATTTGTGTTAGATACGAATTGTTGTGTTAATCGATTCATTCATATGATAAATATTTTAGACATTAAAACAAATTGAAAATTACTGGTATATATTTTTTATTCATTGGTTGGTCTCATGAGACAAAATATCTTGGGTATTTGGTATATTCCTTACCAATTAATGTATTATGTCTTACAAAAATTCCTTAACAAAAAGAATACAATGACCTACATTATGAATTACACCATTATCAAGTCAGTTATTGTTAACCATGTGATGTTTTAGTAGAAATTATCCATAGACTTATTTCATTCTCATGTTAATGATTTTATTTCATGTGTTATATTTATCTCCCCTTATATAATTTTTATTCCTCATTAACTCATGATATGTTTTCTATTTTCCACATACTATAAACCTAAGATCTACCTTTATTATGTTTTACATTCCTTAGGGTTCTATGAAATGAACTATGAATTATTTTAGGGATATATATGATGTAATTATTATGTTCTCACTATGATATTACAATTAATTTCATGTTTTTTATTATAATATGATAATACATTATTATCTTGTCTCTCAATGACATTAAACTATTCAATCTCATATGAGTGATCTCTTCTATATTTTTCCAATGTTGTAATGTAACTACTGGCTCTAGGTTTATGGTGATATGTTTGTTTCATCCCCATTAATAATCTAAATATATTAATTTGTAATAGGTATTAGAAAGTGATTAAAATACCTTATTCTCAAAAATCATTAAAATTGTTCAAATTTCTTATTCACATGTAATTATTTAATCAAGTAGTCACTCAACTAGTAAACATATCATTAATGTATATAGTATAATAATCATCACCATGGTTAGTCATTTTCAAAATAAACACTATGAATATCCTTTTAATATAACATGAAAATTTTCAAAGAGCCAACATGATAAGATTCAAATCATTCTACTATGGATAGCTGTATGTTGTATTACATATCTAAAATATAATTAACCCCTTATATAAAATAGCATAAATTTCCTGTATAATGAAACATCATTAAAAATATATGTGAATATGATGGCTTATCATTTCATACATAATGAGAGAAACAATTATTGGAATTCTTTCTCAACCGAGAAACCCTTTTCCTTTTTAGCTCCACTGTTTTAATAACTCTTTATGATTTCTCTCATTTGACTCTATATACATGACAATTCATTCATAGTGTTGTTGTATTATTCTTTTTATATTTATCATTACATATAATTGGATTGACCACCAATGATATCTAGAAACATTCATTTTCTGGTGATTTCTCCATCTTCTTCTCCTTCTCCACCTTTATTTGCTATGTGATCATGTACTCCTTAAGAACATGCTCAACATTTTTATAATTTTAATTCGTTTTTTCAAAGAGTAATTCTTGTCACATGGATTATATGGTGATTTTCAATTGATTTACAACATCTTCTTCTATCCTTGAAGCAAGGACATTCATGCATTAATAGTGTATATCTTCTATTTTCACCATCCATATAATTCCACAGTAGATTAACTTTTCCATTAATTGTAAACTTCCATAAATATTTTTATTGTATTTATTTCCAAAAAAGTTCATTTAATTAATATCTTATATTAATAGTTATCACTATCCAAGGGTTATTCCACCAAATATGATGTTCATAGAAATTAGTGTAAGGTCCATGAGGTGGAATTTTCCCTAATAATATAATTTTGTCTTCATTGGTGTATCCCCCTTCCAAAATATACAGATCCCCCTCTACTAGTACCCCTCCTGGTCTGTCAATGAAGAGATGTGGTTCCCCTTGAATCCCTCCTCCAATTGGAACCATATTAGAGACAAACACTGAAGGTATAAAACACACAATTGAAAGAACTTACCTCAATAATACTATGAACATAAATTAAAGAACATCAATCCTACACATGTAATAAATATGAAATTACCTAAAACCCATAACTAATTTCATTGATAAAAAATTCTCAAATTTAATGATTACATAAGGAAAACCTTCAGTAGAAACTACTTATTAGATCCAACCCTATGTTAGTAGTGTCTTGCTCAGTCTCTTATACCCTCTTAGAAACCTGAGAAAAACCAATATATAGGTAGTGTGGGCATAACATGTATGCTATGTAGGATCACACGAAGTGTACCCAGTAAAAATTTTAGAAGATCATACTAATTATATAGTAAATAATAAGAAGAATTAACATTCACCTAAACATTAAAACAAATAACTCCAACCTCACTAGGGCTCTCTCGCTAAATAATTCATCAAATATAGGAAAATATTATTATAAAACATAATTTAAGGAACACTAAAACCACGTATACATTGAATTTAACCACTTATATGAATGGTAGTATGGTATCATTAACATAAAGTATATCAAACTCACACCCTCTTCCCAACATGCATGACCCCCCCCCCATGAATCACATCTAATTAGTCTCCAAATGATATTCTATCACTATTAGGCACCTCAATGAAAAACAATTATCACTAAACATCACAACCAACGAGTATATCATTTCTAGGAAAAACAATTAATTGCTCCATCATCATTTAGAATATCCTCTTATAGATCCATCATCATTAGGCATCACCGCTAATAAATCCCTCATCACATGGAATCACTACTAACTTATCCATCATTAAACCTTCAAATATAGTGTGGTAATGATTAATTAGTCATCCATATACATTCACTATCCTAGATATTATAAAAAATCATGGAATCCAAAACATTTGGTTATTGTTAAAGGTATCCAAATTAAGTGGGTTGTATATAAAAATCACATGAAAATAAAAGGATTAAATTATAACACAAATAACATCCCACTGGTTTATAAGATAGATAACTATCATGGTACAAAATATCACTATATCACCCCACAATAACCACCACCCAATAATACAACTACTCAATGTAATCGAAATAAAAAAATCAACATACAATCCCTGATTACCTTCTTTATACATAGATTCAACCATTTCCAAATTTACTAGTCATTAACCATGTTCATTTTATTTATCTCCCTGATTCTATATTTAACAATAACCCACTCTTAATCAAACCCCTTATTTAATTTGTTAACATTACCTATAAGGTTATAACCCTTTTATGAATATTATTATCATTAATTAATTACCTCATATTGACTTTTATCCAATAATTATTTAATTTGGACCCATGTCATTTCTATTTAATCATTAAAAAATTTAAACCATAGATATCGGAAAACTATAACATGTACACCACACTAAATCCCAATTTCCATGAAAAAACTACCATTAAACAAATTATATAACCCATACCTTAACATATCTAACTAAAAAACAATCATATCCTAACTCCATAGTACATTCCACATCTAAAACGAACACCACAATCATTGAAAATCCCCCAAAAACTACCCATTAAAAAGAAAAATAACATGCACACCAATAACACATAAAAGTAGTTTCATCCTTAACTATTTTGATAATTTATATTTAAAAAGGGATTTAAAAATAAGAAATCATCTTTTATATGGGTGATATAAAAGAATTTTTATATTTACATGAAATTGGTTATTATCAAAAAATAAATCCTTTTCTATTTATAAATGTTGAATTTAAATAAAAAAATAAAATTAAGAGTTTATGATTTAAGTAAATTAAAAATCACACATTAAAATAGTTCATTATGTTAATGTAAAACAAAATAAATGTAAACACATTAAACTGGTGAAAAATGGTAATTCAACCTTCCCCAAACATTTCATTCAATACAGTAAATTTTATTTTTTTATTCCTTATTTTCATTCACCCAAATGACGAAAAAATCATTCTAATTTCCCAGATGTAAAAATGTAAGGATTTTTCTTTATTCCCCACACCAATCAAGGGTTTCAAAATTATTTTGCAGTATCCAAGTAAAAATGAGATTATAAAAATACTATAATTTTACCAAAACGCAATGTCCCCCTTAAATATTTTACCACAACATCTCCAAAACCAATAATTCCTTTCTGAGAATACATCTCCATAACACGAATGAGAATGAAACATAGAAGGGAATATAAGGGGACACAATATAGATCACCGAGAACTAATAACATAAATTTTCAAATAAAATTCTCTAAAAAGGGATTGAAATACCTTTTATGGATGCACCTAGTTCTCCCATTAGTTAAGATGAATTTTGGATGAATGATCTTTTAAGGTTTTCTGGAATTTATACCCAGTATCATTTTAAAGGGACTCTGGAAAAAACCCCTAACCCTGTCATTGTGGTAATAGATTTATCAAAAATTAAGTGAAATACAATGTGACTAATTAAAATTAACCCTAGTCTAAATACACTATAAAATTCACACCAAAATTGGTGTCCATATATTATTTACAAGGTTAAGGATGTAGTGAAACCCACAAACCATGCCGTAGAAACCCCCAAATTGATAGAAGTCCTTGAATACATCTCATTATGACTACACACTATAAGGTATTATTCAATAAAAATAAGAAGAATTCCTATAGACATACTATGCTGCAACACTAGGCCATTTCAATGAACCAGGTCTGTTAAATGACCATTTCTGTCCAAAATAATCTACATTCTATATCTGAAACTCGTTTTATCCATCAGTAGATGAAAATACATACACTACACCAAAAATTAGAGGAAAAATCCTTAGAAAAAAACTCATATCACCTTCATGGAATTTACATATAGTGTAAGATAAAAGGAAAACCCAAAAATCAACCCTTACACACAATCACCTATAGTTTAACCTGAACCTCCACATTGTAATCTTCTTGACAACAAATATTTCATCTCCAAATCCTCTTATACTTCCTCAAAATTCCACCTAAAACATCCATCAATTTATCCCACAAAAATTAGAAAGATATATGATATAATTCACTACATTATATATCTCTCAAAATATTACTTTCCTTGATAATCAAAAAAACCCTGTAAAGAGGAAATGGGGTAAATTCCAAAGCATTTATCCATGAAATACCTATATAGAATACCTGTACATCCAATACATGACCAGAAACCCAACACATCCAATGAGAGGAATAAATATATCTCAAAAATTAGTAACAATTTCATAATTACATCATTATGAAAAATAAAACAACATAAGAAAAAAATCAAATCAACTTGGGGTATTGGGTTTGCATCTACATCTCATGCTACCAAGTATTATATTTTAAACAATTATGACTCTATAGAACAAAACCCATAGGTATGTAATTCTTTTGGACATCATTCTCTTAATGATCATAGATCTCAACCAGTCATTTGAAAAAAGTCACATCATCATCAATATCCTACTATGAAAAATTAATTTCATGGGATTAATCATGAAGATACTAAAAAATTTAGTACATATGGAGGATGTTATGGTTCATTTCCAGCTGTAGTGCATGTTCCAACTGATAAACCACCTCACCTAAATTCTATATTACCTCATATGTCAAGAAAAACTTGGTAGATTATCTAATTCCACGAAGAGAAATTGATTACCCATTTTTTAAGGGAAACCCAAAAAAACATCATATCCAGCCTCAAAATCATGGGGTATCCACTTACAATCAACATAACTCTTATTATAGTTATCCACTTCATTGATCCGTTCTTGAAACTTTTGGATATTCAATATTACACTCTATAACACATATAGACTCATGATTTTTTATTCCTTAACTCTGACACATAAAAACAGAGACTGACATGGTCGTGTGTAAATACCGATGAAGATTGTCATATCCAATGAAAAAAGATAACTATTGTTATAGAAAAAACTAAAAAATAGTAGGTGATTCTCCTATGATCCACCAGAATCTAGGATTCAATACCATCACATAGCCTCATAAATCTGGATTGTATATCTATATTCATTTCCAACTAGTGATGAAAGTAGAGTTAAGGTTCTTATAGGATCCAAAATATTGTTTCATTATATTTTATATTCATGATGAGATTCAATGACCTTGATCATATTTTTTGGTCCTCAATATCCCAAGATGATTCACCACTTCATCCACTTACTACCTAGCCAAAATTCTAATTCCACGCAACTCCTAAATCTCAAAAGGAAATCTACTGATTTCTACTTTCATTCCATGATAACACAAATATAATAATATCCTTGCTAAGAAAAGGGTAAAATATAGAAAAAAACCTATCAATATTTATTCCTTAATCCACATTGAGACATCTAAAGGATACAAAACCACTCCAAGTACATGGTGCTCTACATTCAACAACCAATAGAAAAAAAACCATACCAAAACTCTGATACATACCACTTCATCCCAAGTCACCAAATATTCTTCCTCAAGACACAATATACATTTTAAATTCCCATATTCACTGCTAAGAGTGGCCATTGAAACTCATTATGGACTCCCTCAAGCATAGATAATAAAATATATAGTCTCCCTAAAAAGAAACTTATGTTGGATATCCTCTGAATGGATAATCACCATGAAAAAAATGGTTATTTATCCCCAACAACTTTATGCATTTACTCAAATAATACTCTGATCTCCAAATTTAAAAATATTATACCATCATTTATTATAGGTATCCCTTTTCATCAGCCACCCCAATTCAACGATTCAAAGATGTTAACTCCTCTGTCACCCTCCAAGCATCCTCAGACTCTTAAATGATGTCGCCTCTTAACATAAATCATAGTGTTTCAACCACAAAATTCCCCATTTCAATGGATTTTGAGATCTGAAAATTTTAATATTACCGAAAATATATCCATATTTATTGATATATATTTAGATCACACAATGTGAACAAACATACTTCAGACTTTTGTGGTCTATGAATACCACAATTTTTTTTTGAGGAGGTAACATCACTACATCTTCATGAAAGAAGTTTTTCCACTAACTACATTTCATTAGTGGAATTTTATTACTCATGGGATTTAAATTCCATGACCAATTAGAGATCACTTCCCTCTTCTATATCCGTACTTATCCAAAAACAAGATGGTAAGTATCACAAAATACTATAAACATCACCTCTTCTTTAGGAAACTGAAGAACATGAACATCGATCAACCTCTCATTTAGGTAGTCAAAGGATATCTGGAATTTATTAGTCTAGATGAATGCCTAGTCCTTCCTGGTAAAAACCATTGATGGGGTCATAATCCAAGAAAATTCAGACACTAACCTCAAATAATATCTTCTAATTCAAAAGAATCCATGAACCTCCACCACATTCTTAGGTCCTATCTAAGAAACTAATACCATGGTATTGAATATATCCATATCTACATATTTATGATAAAACATGTTTATAAAAAATTTCACCAATCGCATACAGAACTGGAACATATACACAATTCCAATAGATCTAATGTTGTTAAAGAACCTATAGAATAAGCCTATTGTTATTTGAATTATCCTCTTCCAACTTTTACTATAGGATGATACCTTTGATGAAAAATAATTTAAAATAATCCAAGAACTCATGAAACATAGAATTCATTAAACCCATTAACATATCTAGAACATTATTAAAATCAAATGGCATGAGTATATAATAAAAAATCCCATAAACAAATCATAAGGTGGTATTTATTATTTCCTCCTCCTTCACACTTATCTGATGATTTACAGAACATAAATCGATCTTTGAAAACTGATTGGCTCCCTTATTCAATTCTATTTAATCGTCTATACTCAAATATGGGTAATGGTTCTTAATATCCAGCCTCACTAACATCCATTTTTCAACAAATATCATCATGCTACCATCTACCTTCTTGGAAAACAGCATTAGTTCACCCCACGGTGACATAATGGGTCAAATGAAGACCCTCTACTATAAATCATCAATCTAAATCCTCATCTCCAAAATCTCCATTGGTTCCATATGATATGGAGCCAATGAAATTTGAGATGTACTAATGTTTAACTCAATCCAAAATCATGGCATTCTGTCTAGGGGAAGTGTCACCAAATCTGTAGATTATATGTTTAGAAACACATTGAAAACATTGGGAGTCTACACTTCCTATTCATCCACTATAAAATATATCAAATTCTACTAGAGAAAATATACATTCCTATATCATATTTAATAATCATTATTTCCAATGAACACCACATGTTATCCCTCTACACCATAGAATGAAAATATCCTCCAAAAACCAATCACCTATAATGAAAATTGAATATAAAAAATCCATGCCAAGGATGAAACCATGTGTTTATATATATAACAAGAATAAATCCTCCCCCAAATAATGATACCATTCCATCATTTTATATCATTGATACACATCAAACCACATAGCCTGAACTCAAATTTTGATAGATAACACAAAGGGTGTGGAAGGAATCTACACCTCATTTCCTACTACACAGACTAAAGAATGGGAAATAAAGTAGATTGATTCTAAAGAATAATACAAATCAAAAAATAGGTTTGACTAAAAAACGCATCACTCATTTAATAACTATTAGAACCTCTATCCTTAGGGCCTCTAATGAATGCATTTTTCTATAAAAAATTCTCTTTCCTCATTACTGATAGACTTTATGGACACACTCGGATTTGGTTCCATGAGGAAAAATTCCATCAATGTGGTAACCTATACCAAAACTATCAATTATTGTCTGATCATAATGTAGTTGACTTAGTTATTGAGAAATCACTAGAGATTCTTGAAACAATAGTCAACGTTGGGGAAATTTTTTCTGTTATGGCTGGAAAGGGGTAGGACTACATGTAGCATATTATCCATCATGAGTGTCTAGGAACCAAAACCACTGTTGTTCATGGCCTCAACAAATATAATACAGAAATATTAAACCCCATGTAAATACTTGAGAACAACCCATCCTAGAATAGTATAAAATGGATTACTGAGGTTAACTCACTAATGGTTGAAGCCTTGAATTCCCTAACATATATGTTTCATTTCCTATAGATATAATCCTCAAGAATATCTTATGATATCTCTATCAATGATACCCTCCATTTTAATTCATCCTATAATTAAATTCTACCATTTTTTACACCTCCAAGTATGTATGAAGAATAATTAAGTGGTTTCATATTTGATATTGAGATGTATCACCACATTATAATGCTTCATTAGATACTCCTCATACAAAAAATTATAATATGAGGGAAATTAAAAAGTTCCTTCAACCAGAACTATGAGATCCTACATGCCCAGGATACCTTACTGAAGGAAGATCAGCTCCTGCCTCCTATTTCCTTCATCATTAATAACAATAACTCTAAGAAGAACACCATTTTAAAATCATCTAAAAAAACATCCACAAGTTTTTAATAATATAGATACATCATCCACCACTGATGAACAACATCTAACATCTAGTTGAACACCATCATAACCTAATACTCAGCCTAACCTCAAATGGAACTAAAGATAGTCTCAAGAAACTCCATCGAACCCTCTACCTCCAAATTTTAGATGCTCCCATTGAATTTTGATAATAATGTTACTAGAATGATGATTTTATATTCATTCACATGTCATCCTCCCCACCCAGAACAATACTCATAAAATCAAAAGGATTGTCCAAATGAACAACTCTTCCCTAAACCATATTCAAATGATGTATGGGTTCCACACTAGGAGACAAAAAGAAACCCCTAGTTCACTTTGATTGGAATGTTAAAGAGGAATAAGGTAATTGGGTTGGAACATTGGGGGCCTTAATATCATATTTTCCAGATAGTATATATATTATGTCTTGATATAAGCTCAAATGAAAGTGTAACCTTAATTTCCCATAAAAAGAATGTACCCAACTATAATCTTCATGAAATCTCTCAACCAACATTTTTGATACAACTCTTTCCTGACACGCTATATTGGTATCCATCATAAAGTGGAAGTTAATAGAGGGAGTGACCCATGAATACATCCTCCAATAGGCCCCATGTTACAGACAAGCATTGTGGGTATTAATCACCAAATTGAGGCATTGTAATTAATAATCCGATGAATATAAAGTAATAAAACCAAAAATAAACACCATTTCCTAAATATAAAATTACCCAAAATTTATGATACATGTAGAATCATACAAATAATAGTCTCCAAATTAATAAATATCCACGTCAAATCATATGGTAGTAAATATACATCATATCCAACCCCCAAGCTAGCATTGTCCGTATTTGTCTCTCAATAACCACTTAAATACATAAAAAGTATATATAAATATCATCAGTATAACATGTATACTATGAATAATCATACACAATATATCATATGAAAATGTGATAAGAGCGTATTAATTATCAAGTGAATGAGAAATAGAACCAACGTGCTCCTAAATACGTCCACTAATCATCCCCAACTTCACAAGGGTTCACTCTCCAAATAAAAAATTTAATTTAATATGATTATAAAAAAACCTAACTCAAGATCCCAAAACACACTTACCCACTACCATCCCACTATTATAAAAAAGGAAATAGGGTATCAATTACCACATATTGAATTATAAACTTTATTTAATTAATTCTTACACATTCCATTCTCATTATATAATTAAAATTTTATTAAATAACTATATTAAAAATACAAAAAAGACAAAATATAATATCCCTAATACCTCATAATAAAATATATCAACCATGTAATGTAACCCATCTATCAAAATATTCCATTCCAAGCCAACCATAACCCCTATACTATAAATTTTCCATTTCTAAAGTGACTTCCCATATCACCACAAAATCACACAAGTATAAGAACAATATAAATAATACTAACATCAAATAAGATCATATTTTATCCTTAATTATTCCCTTTATTTTCATTTGTAAGGGGATGTAATAATAATTAATCATCTCTTCAATGGGAACATTGGAAGAATTTATGGATTTGCATGCATCTAATTCTTCCCCATATAAAATTTATTAATTTTTTATGAATGGTGAATAGAAACAAACAAACGGAAAAATGGTTAAAAATTTAGATCCGTCACAACTCACACATCACAACACTTATTCATGTTTATGTAAATTAAATTGGAAAAGCATAATATTGGTAGACACATGTGTATTAAATCATACACTAAAACTCTATTCAATAGAATTAATTAACTATTTTTTTAGTTCATACCATCCTACCAAAAAATATGAATGTATTATAATTTCTAAGATGCAAAAATGTAAAGAGAGAGATCAGATCCCATAGCTAAATCAGAGTTTTCTAAATCATTGAAAAATATACCAGAAATAATAAGATAATCACTATTATAATATTTCTACAGTAAACCCCCATTAACAAAAAACATTACTTCCCACGTCTATCACATAACACAACATCTCCTGAAGTATAAAGTTACATGTCCATGGAAGTCATTAGAAAATAATTGGAAGGAAACAATGAAGGGAATGGAAGGGGACTCAACACAGGTCACCAAGAAACTATCTCCTGATATTGAGAATCAAATCCACAAATAATGGGATGAAATAACTCTCATGATAAATCATATCATTCCCATGATTCAATAGAATGTTCGAATGAATGATTATTTTTTAAGGGGTTTCATAATTTTTACCTACTATTTTTTAAGGATACCATGGTAGATCCCACTTAAGAACATAATAATGTATAGGGTTTTCCCAAAACCATATTGAAATAAAAGATACCACTCATACATAACCCTAATATTCAGTCAATATTATGTTACCTTATTTTATTTACCACGGTAAGTCTATGTTGCAACATGTTCATCACACCAAAGCTGGCCCCTTATTGACATATGAACCATAATAGACTACATTAATCCTCTATGCCACAATGGAATTCTATTATACTGTATGAATACCACCTCTAGACTTATAATTCCATAAAAAAAATTCACATAGAAGAACAATGTCCCAAAAAATAAACTTCTTTTCCAAAAATCGCATCCACACCATAACCACGATCAGATTAAAAAACAACCATAAACAACATCTACAAAACTCTATTACACATCTCACCTCCCCATAAAATTAAAAACTCTTTATTCCCATCATTATACTATAAAAAATAAACTAAATAAAAAAATAGAATATGGATCCTACAATACATAAAACTCAGATCAACCGCTCCCAAGACCCCTACAATATAAGAGTGAGTCCATTTTATAAATCTACCATTGCATAAGGTCCCCTTTGGCTTAAAAAAACCTCCACACCAAATTATGCTTCATAGATAAATTTTCATATCCAAAACCTCTTCTCCATCATATTAATTCCTTGTGATACCTACCTCACCCAAACAAAAAATAATTTTTCTTGAAGCAACTAATCCATTTCAAAAACATTTTTCTTTTGTGTGTTCGACTCAAAATGATTCATTTTCTCATGAACTAAGGTAGACTCACCTATATCCCTTGAGTATTTTTTATAATTTATCAAATTATATATAATTTTCTATATGAGTGGTGATTTTTAGATTTATAATAGAACTCATTATCCTAATAACCACTTCTAATTAAAATTCCACAAAAAAAATCAACGCTTTCAAATATGTTTTATTGATCAAATTTTTACATTTTTTTATTCATTGACTATACTCTGAATTTTTTCTCTTAACATAAATTTTCTTCACCTTAATATTAGCCTTCCCTAATCATTAGGAATTAGAAAAATATTCCTACATTCAATGGAATTGTTTCTTGACCTTCCACATCACCAAAAACGGTCAATAAAACTTGTTCTCTTCCTTTTTTAGTATATAAAGCTTTTACACAATGATATTTTTTTCATAATTTATTATTATTTTGAGAAAAATTTATAAATACACGGTTAATTCATAGGATAACATCCACCCTTGATTTATTGGGGTATTTCTAATCATTTTTTCATTCATATTTTTACAATATTTTATTTTTTTACGCATAATATCTTATGAAACACCATTATTATAAAAAAATGGTGTAAGGGTTACTTTTGGTTTGGATCTTGTAGTGGTTAGATACTTAGATGATCTCAATAATGATTTCAACTACTGTCAATTTATTCTATAGAAAAACTCTTATATTAACCTCTAATGGAAGTACATATTTTCTTGTATTCATGTGAATTTTTAGCTTATGTGATACAAAGATATCCCAAATTGACCTTTAACCAATAAATAATATATTTTGAGTGTTCTACCAGCATTCTATTAGTTATCACATGATTTATCACTGTCATTAAATTCCTTTCACATCTCTTCTATATGATAATTATGTATATTATTTTCTTATAACAAATAATTTTAAATTTTCTTAATTTTTTTGGACTGGATAAACAATAAGGATGTCTTGAAACTAATAGTTGGTTTTTTATTTTCTTAAAGAATATTTATCCTCATTATATTTACTCATCACAATATTCTAATTAAAATTATTTTTTAGTAATTATTTTTTTGATGAGGTTTTTTGTCTAATGATCATCTAGTATTGATCTATGTATTTCACTTTTGTGATGATAGAGTTTAACTCATGAAACTTATTAATAAATATTTATTTATGCTTCTAAATCTATTAGATTTTGTGTTTCATTCATTATATAGTAACTTGATAGAATCAAATATATAAGTGTATAATTTAATAATAATATTATTCAAATAATCATTGACTTTATAGTGATGGTCTTCAACTATATCAATAGATGCATACTCTTCAAAACATGAATGATAATATTATATAAGATCATCATCAATATATTTGGAAGATATTTCTTCAATTTCATTCTCTTCTATTGGTAGTGATCACCTTTTTCCGTCTTCACTGATAGTGAATTTGAAATATTCTTAGATTTTATTCTTATTGTTCATTAGTATTTTGAAAAAAACATCCATAACTTTTGGGATAAGGTACTCAAAAACTATTTCAAAGCTCAAAAGCCTATAGAATATCAAAAAACAATTGATAAAAAATATATATAATCAAAGGTAACTTGGATTAACATTGATTACACATTTTATTCCACAATAGAATCATTAATTCACACTAAAAAGGGGTTAAATTAGTATAGACTATTTTTACTAAATTATTTACACCATTAATTACCAAATTTAATATTTGAACTTATGAACCATTCAATGTAGATATACTTCATATGAAATCCCAAAAAATAAAACCATAAAAGTATTCAAAAATTAAATGAAAGAAGAACGTGAAATTTTTTCAAGGTTTTATCTCAATGTGGGTATCTACACCTTTTGATTTTTAGGTCTACCCCAAAGCATAGATTTTACCACAAATATATTTCAATTATCAAAAAATTGGGAAGTTATCATCCTTGACTCAACACTTATAAGAGGTGGGAATGTATTATACATAATCCTTATGAAGCTACCATCCATTATAAAAAATATCACTTAGCTATTTCATTATATAAGATATCTATAGTTTAAAACATATTAACTAGTTTCGTTATAAAATATCATTTTAGTGTATAAAGGGTCATTTTGAACTATCTAATGACCAAGATCTTTTTTCAACATTGGGATTTTTAGTTCATCATGACATTAGAAATTCATTCTTATTAACAAACCTGTGACTACCGATATATTTTCTATAATAGTATCAAGATATAATATCATCTTACTCTTTATATTTGACTAAATTAATGGAATATTATTCTGGACCCCCCTAGAATTCATAGGCTTCATGTGGCCTTAAGATAATTCTCACAATCAATAAATTTGATTCTCACATGGATTTACTTTTACATGATTTTAAAATGTAAAGTATAGTATTCATCCTACTATTCTTGTATATGAAATTGACATGGATTTAATAATGTAAAAATCCTAATGGGTCATTTTATTCTCATTCATAACATGGTTTCACAAAGGGAAATACATTATGTGGGTTCCAAAAAATCATACATATCAAACTATATCTAATGGGGTTTACACACATATCTCCCATTTCATATTACATATAATACAAAAAATCAGACATATCATTGAATAAATTTTTTGTATCACAAGATGTATTGAAATGATTCTGATGTATTCCAAAAATCTCTTCTCCTTCATTCCTCGTGATAAAGGAATATTCGCTATGTATCGAGGAATAGTCTTTAAGTATGATCTAAAAAAATACACTGATTTTATATTATCTTATGTATTATGAAATCGATATCACGTACCATAGTGTGTTTTTTAAAATACTTTACATATTGTTAATAATTTCATTACTAATTTTTCCACAGTTATTGTTCACCAGGAAACTGAAAAATACAAAGAATATTAATATCTATCCATTTATATTATTCCAAAAAATAGTAAAATAAATAAAATTCACAATTTCAACCATTTTATGAAATATTCAAAAACTAGATTTTAATGCTCTTATTTAAAAACTATATAAAACTAAATTAATTAATAAATGATTGTGTGTAAAATGATTTTATTTTTAATAAAATCAATGAATAAATTTATTATGTCTCATTAATATAAAAATTATACCACTCCTAGTGAAATACCTTTATTGAATCCAAGAACCTCAAACATCTGGATAGGTTTTTCATATATTTTTACATGAAAACATGAGTTAAACATAACATGGTATTTTTAAAAACCCAAAAGGGAATATTATTGGGGAATGTTTTATTTGATTAATTTTTAGTAAATTATTTTGATGATAATTTCATGTGAAGTAGCATTTAAAGAGTTAAAAAAGTTAACTTCCATTGTAAACATGATGTTTTCAATGTGTTATAGGGTGTAGAATCGTGGATGTTCTTGAAACTCAAACTATGAATTCATGACTCTATTAACTCCATGAAATATAGGTCATGTCATAAACTATGGTGTGTTTATGTAACATGGATATTTATTTAGATAAATTAAATATATGAAATTTAATACTTTTTGAAATAGATTTATAAATTATATGATTTCTAGGAAGTCTAGTGTTTATTTTTTGAAAATTTTGTTATGTTGTGAATGGAGTTAGATTATATTTCAAGGATTCTATCTATGTGAGTTCCACATTATAAAACATTGTTTACAACATTAATTCATGAAGAATTTATAGATAAACTAGTGAAATGGGTTGATCATTCAATGAAAAAAATAATCACATTAAGAATTGTGGTTAAAGATATATTTTAATTTTTATACTATCTATTCTATTCTAGGAGAGTTTGGTAGTTACTAAAAATACTCAAAACATACCTTTTGACACTAAATAGTAGAGATTTATAATAGGAGGATCTAAAAGTTGGATTTGAATAAAAAAATATAAAATTTAATAGTGGTTTGGATTTTAAAATTTAAATGCAAATTCTTCAATAGAAATATATAAAATGAGTGCACATATTGAATAAAAAATATCAGCAATTTCATAGAATAAATAGAAAGATATCTCCATAAATATACAATAGAATATTATAATGGTAGAAAAAATATAATGATATTTATTGTGTGTGTATTGTAATGTTAAACCCAATAAAGAAGATATTTTGGGAGTTATAATTCTCTGGAAATTATTCTCAAATATGTTTAACAAGTGAAACATGAATCATGGTGATATTCTTATTTATGGATTATAGAGAAGAATACCATCATAAAATAAGTAGTGAGAACCTATTTTTGAATACTAGTAGAATGTTTCACATAGTTAATAAGAATAATATTTATATTTTTTTAGATTACATTGAATGTGAGTCTAGAGGGTAATTGAGGCCTCACCACTGTGTAATAAAATACATGAAGTGTTATTTAGTGATTCAAATTCATTGACACATCTCCAGTTTCAGGATCCCTGGATTATCCTTGTCTGGGTGAACCAAGTAAAATTGATTACATTCATTACTATTTTTATCACATAACATTTTTTTCATGGGAGGGATTGTTTTTTCCCACATTGATAGAATAATATCAGTTTAAAAATAGTTAAAGATAAATAATCTCAAATACCCTGATTCGCATCCTATATGGGTGAATATTTATTGCTTTGGACCAAAAATAACATCCAATATCAAAGGTATCCATCCAGAATAATGTCTGGTTAATATCTCATGAGGTTAATAAGATACCATCATGTTACCCTACTATATTTCCTATATTATTCAAATATGAATCATCCAAAAACATTTTGGGTTTTACTCCTCAATGAATAGATTATAAAACTTCTTTAAGTGTAGTTTAATTTTGTCAATAATCTACACTATCATTGACTACTAATATCTAATGGCAATCCTAACCATAATTTCGGTGCGTAAACAAAGTAGATTAAAGACTAGTGAAATAGTCTCCAATGAATCCTATAATATCCAAGGATCGATCATTACTCAAAACATGGGAGGAAATAGACTTTATAAATCATGAATTACAGTGAGCCTGGTAATAATCTCATCCTGTATCTTGAAGAATAGTATATGAGTTGTCTGTGTTTTTTATCTCTACTACATGAGTGGGGGACCAAACCATTACTCTATATGTGGGGGTAACACCTAATTTTTAAGTCCCTAAGCTAGTGATTCATTGCTCAGATAAGGATGGAATCAGGTCATGGTGGGGATGGATCATGGATTCCCCACCCACCCTAAGGTAAGTGTGTCTTCCCATTCCTTTTTCCACATCCCCAGGTTTGAGGTCAAGTGGTGCCATTATTCACACCAAATGGATAATTGTGGGACGTCGTGATGTGTGAGAAATTCTAAAATATGATTAAAAATTTCCAAAAAATATTTATATGTATTTTTTAAATAATTTTAAAATAATATTATATATTTTTAAGGATAAACATTTTTAAAATTTATAGTTCAATAATAATAGGATTTAAATAAATATGAAATATAAAAGATTAATTAAATATAAATAAATACATTTTTATTCTCTTATAAATATTATTAAAATTTTATCATAGTAGTTATATAAAATATTTTGACAATGACTACGAAAATTATATAAATTATCTATAAATTATAAAAATATAAATAATATTATATTCTTTGAGGGATCTATGATGTACCAAAACCCAATATTAATCTTCCTAAAAAAAATTTACAAATAAAATATTTCAACCACACTATGTGACCCATAGGGTGATATGTAGGGGTGGAGGCTTTATCCACCACATTTTTGTCTTGATACACAACTAGTTAATAACTGGAGGTTAAATCATTAGAATAGTACTAGTGTTACCCTTCCTCTGATGATGACTAATGTTGATTGATTTTTATAAATATTCCACACCTAAATTTTGAATATAAATTATATATTTTATGTTAATGTTTTTATTTTATGGAAAATTATTTAATATTGGTTAATTATTAGTAAAAATATCAATTGATTAAATATTTGAATGAAAATGTGTGATTCTGATGCTTAAATTATTAAATGATATTTATTTAATGGAAATATATTTTAATAAATATTTTGACGATATTTTGATACTTTTGGGATTAAAATTTTCAGCTTCCAAGTATATTCATTAAATATTAATTGTTGATCACATCTTACAAAATATTCTATGATGTTTGGAATTTCTATTCCTTTTTGGTCTAAATAATTTTATATTTCTTGAATTATTAATTTTAATCAATATTTTATTCTACTGTGAAGAGTGTTTCATAAAGGTAACTAAAGGAAACACAAATCTCACCCCACTAAGATCCTAAAGATGGATAAATGTCATTTTGATATCCTATGTAATGGTATTTGAGATGTTGTGTGGAGGTAAAATTATGACTAAATATCTATGTAAGGGTTATCAAACGCCAATATAAAGTCAATTTTGTGTATCAATGACCTATATAAATGTACCCCTTCATTTATGAATCTTGTATCAATGTCATCCAACACTCCTGAATACATAATTTGGGTAATTCAACCATACATCAATTTCCACTCTGGTTAAAGGAAGATATATCAAGGTTAATCCCATATGGGGGTATTTCGTAAGGGTTATCCCACAATTTAGTCGTATAAAATGGAATAATGCACCTGCATATGTGTATTGTCACACAAAAAAGGATTTAAATCAACATAATTCAATTTTGGAAGTCCAATATCAGGGTAACATCGTCATATAAGTAAGCTATTTTGATATCATACATGTTAATTCTTTATTACATTAATGTATTAAAACACATGATGATCCATAAATTATCAATATCATGTGGGATCTAGTGGTTTCAAATATAAGTAAGAACTCAAATATTGAAGCAGAATCTTGGAGTAAGATTTATGATTGGTTGGGGTTGTTGATTTTTTGGGGGGTTCAACTCAATTCACTTGAGGAAGATGATTAATAGTGACCCACAACATGTGGAGAACAATAATTTTTGAATGGAATTTATGTATTTGAGACATTTTTGGGTTTTGGTGTGTTGTTATATTTTTAAAGGCCACTACCAAGGGATCTGTACGTGATACATTATTATGAAAAAAAATGTAAAGACCCAGAAATTATGTGGAATTTTTTTAAATACATGGGAATTTTACTAGTCCGCAATATTTAACAACGCTTGATTCTGAGGCCCGGTGTACCCAGAATCAATTTCTTAAGTTTTGTTCGGGTATATTTTGTAAAAGTGTGAGTGGGATTTTATAACATTTGAACTGGTGCTTGGAACTAAAATATGAGGGCACCGTTGAACTCGCAGCGCTGATATTCTCTTAATAAGACTTGCACCTTGACAACAGTTAGTCAAGAATGAAAGTTAGTTTTTAGAGTTTTTAAGAATAAAATTAAATAAAAATAAGTGTGTAGCTTATTTTTATTTGGTGGATGAAACTTCCAAGAGGAGGTTAGAGGTGGGGGCACCACACCATAACCTCCCATGAGAGGTTACGGTATTGGGGCTCACTTGAGGTCTAAACACCTCTTATTAATTAAAGAGGTGGGGATAACATGGGCTTTAAACACCCTTGAACTCTCCATAAGTGGGGGGAACCCTTGAACTTCCCTCATAAATGTTTCAATTCACGCAAATTATTTAATGGATCATAAATTAATTATTAGGAAATCTTTTGAATATTTTGGCCAACAATTAAATAATGTGTTAGCTTAACCCATTATTTTTTATTGGCATATTCATTTGGTAAAGCATTGGGAGAGAGGTTAGAAGAGCTTCGAGGAACTAATTCTCTCAACGAAGAACTCCTCATCTTCCAACAAAGAACGATCTTCAACCGGGGAATGAAAGGGAAGAGTCGTCCTTGAAGAACACCAAAGATGTCATCCTATACTTCTTCGCCTTCATTCCGAAGTCAACAGAATAACGTCCGTCTTTCAGAATCATCGTAAATGAACAAAAATATGTGGTAGGGAATTTGAGATTGAATTTATTTCTATTCGACATCGTTCAATCATGCGTAATGATTTACCAATTTATATCACCATAACGTAGATTGTTCAGGCCACACGAACACGCCCCGACCCTCCCAGTTTGTTTTTTTCTCACTTATTAACAACGGTGGCAGAGCAATGGCATCCACGAAGAAACCAGTGGCGCAAGGCCTCCGGCTCACCGGAAGAGTGTGGCGCCATCGTGTTGCATGGAAGAAAGGGTCAGGGCCAGGCCGAGATGTGGCGGAATGGCAGGTCGCCGCTACGCCGCACGGAGAAGATGGGGGTCACGGCCAAGGCAGGTCGTGGCGGAAGGGCATGGCACCATTTGGCCGTGCAGAGGAGGAGATCTGTGGCCAAGGAGGGCCGCGGCGGAGGGGAAAGACACCATCGCATTGTGCGGAGGTGCAGAACCCCGACCAGGGTGGGCCATGATGGAGGCGTAGTGGCGGATGGTGTCAGGGCGGCCTCCGGCAGTGCAGAGAGGCTGGCCGCTCGGACAACCGAAAGGAGCGAGACCCCACTAGGTCCCGCATGACTTAGACCGGTGCCACCTAGCACCTATTGGATCCCCACCTGAACGGTTCATCCGTTCAAGAATCCAGGTGGCGCACGCCTCCCCTTGGACGTTGCTAGGGCGGGCCAGGCAGGGCTCTGCCAGCCGCTTCCCAGTGGGGCCACGCAGGTCGTCGGGCCACCCTCGGGCTCGTTCAGACTTGTGGATTGGGTCAGACCCCATTCCAAACCCTTTTGACCCAAATGCACCTTTTCGACCATAACATGGGCTACCGGTGTCTAATCAACGAACCGTCTACGGTGATGGAAATCTTAATGCGACAAGGTTCTTTTTTCATACATCACATGAGGTTTTGACACAGTTTGGGTATAGTAAGGGTTGGTTTGAACCTAAAATCTAACAGGGCCCCTCGGGATGGTAATGCCAATAACTCACAGACCGGGCGTCCGATTGATGCGCCCTCTGTTGCGTTGAGACCCCTATGACGAGGTAGACCATTGAGATACGTATACACGGGATTTCTTTACAATTGGAGTATCAAACAGTATCTCATGTAGAGGATCCTTCTAGGGTCGAGCGGACAGAGTAGAAAGACCTAGTAGCTGGATGAGACCTGAAGAATGTTTGACTGATTTGACTCAGAGTGACGTGACTGGCCCAGTTGGGAGAGCCTCTGTGTGACGTGGTATACCTATAGAGGGGATCGCCTTTGTGTGATCATAGCATACCCACAGTACTCGACAGGAGAAGTACCTCAACAGGCTACGAGGGGGAGCGCCTTTGTGTGAGCACGTCAGACCCATGCTGGTGAGCCCCTCTTTGTGACACAGTAGATCCACGGTACTCGACAAGAGGAGTACCTCAGTAGCCCAAATATAGTGGTAAGCACATATGTGTGATGCAGTAGGCCCGCTATACTCGATAGAGGAGGAGTACCCCATCAACCGAGGTTCGGACAGTGTGACTGGGGTTGTTACGTGATACAACCCCCTAGAATAAAATCTTGGTTTGTGCTGAGTCAATGACTTTTGTGTTTTCTTCATAATTGAGATGGGTTACTAGATAACTTAGGTTTATGTATGGGAATATACGTAAGTAGTGGTTATACGTTGATTTCATAATTTTTGGGTTATCCTTGTCGGATTTTGTGAGATATTGAGGGTATTGGGGTCCCTACTGAGTATCGTTATACTCACCCCTGCACGGGCTATTCCCGCTCCTCATTTTGTTGGTTGCAGACGACAGACAATGTTGACTGAGGCTGAGAGTAGTAGGACTAGACGATACCCATAGGTGGACCACTCGGTGCGACGATACACGAAGCGGACTGACGGACGTGGTGTGCTAAGGAGGCCATCTGTACCAAACCTTCAGGTAGGAACCTCGGAGGACAACCCAATAGCTTCTTTTGTACTTTCATTTCAATTGTACTTGTACATTTTTGTTGGGCTTGTATTTCCATCCCCTTTACTTTTCAGTACCCTTTTGTATTCACCTTTGTTTAGTGTTTTACATCCAGAATGTACTCTGTTTTGTGTGTTTATGTTTATAAACGCAATTCCTTCCTAGTTTAGGGATTTATGCCTTTGGTTCTAGTCTCCATCCCCTGGACTATGGAAGACGGGCTTGGGTTAATCACAATACGATCCCCGGGGGAGGGGTCGTGAAAAATTGATATCAGAGGAGCCGGTTCTACCATAGAACTTAAGATTATGATCATTGTTTTCTGGAAGCAATAGGTGTAAGGGTACTAAGTGTGGTTTTCGGTTCAGTGAGTCCAGTGTTGGTGCGGGCGGCCAACATATACATACATTGGGACATTGAATACTGATTTCCGACTTAGTGCATGAAAAAACTGATTATGTGCATGTCATTAAAAGTTTTCTTAAGTCATCTCATCTAGGTCAGCTCACCACGTATAATCTTTTGACCTTTTCACATCTGTTTCATTTAGAATGCCTCCCCTCAGAGCCCTGAGAGTTGTACGCTCTGATATCCCACCGAGCGATGAGGCCTCAGTGCAGGACCCTTTACTATTGGAGGCACCAGCAGTACCACTTCCCAGTGGGCCACAGATGCCATCAGCCCCTACGGCAGACGATTCACGCCGCTTGAGCGCGTTGCATGAGTTTCAGTGCCAGAGGCCACTCAGGTTCTAGGGAGTGACATACCCACATGTAGATGAGGATTGGCTAGAGGATGTGGTGAGAGTCTTCAGGCTAGTAGGTACACCAGCAGACTACATGGTGATCCTTTCTGTGAGTCTCCTTCAGGCTGCAAAATGCTAATGGTGGAGCCTATTGCTCTAGGTCCACGACGAGGTGTCACTTCTCTGGGAAGACTTTAAGAGCCTGTTCCGAGCATAGATGGTTCCAGTTACCCGACGAGCGGTATGGATATAGGAGCTATTGAATCTATAGCATGATCGCATGACTGTAGCTCTGTACTCACTGAGGTTCACCGATCTCTTGCGCAACTCCACAGATATGGTGTGGGACCCATTTTCTAAGTCCCGGACCTTCGAGTAGGGTCTCTGGTGAGAGATCATGGCATCGATGATCTTCTTCGGCATCCTGACGTAGGCAGGGGTGTCAGAGATATCCCTCCTATAGGAGATTTTCCTCACTAAGAAATCACCTGAAGTGACACCCACTACTAGTTGAAAAGCAGCAGAGTCTTTTGCAGCTGACAGTAGACAGATGACACAGAGGTCCAGGAGGACTAGACCCATGGGTGGGTGACCACAGGACTCAAGATTTGTTTTGCGGGGCACCCAGGGCAGTGAATTACCTACCAGGAGTATCCAGTGTTACTCATGCGGTGGGAAGGGTCACATGGCTTCTGACTATCCTACCTGCCATTCAGATGATCAATAGACAATTAAGGGACCGCCCAAACAGAAGCATAGGTTCAATCGAGGTGGCCCGCAAGGCACAGGTAGACGTGGCAGAGGAGCTAGTTGAGCAGCTGGCGGTGGATGACATTACGAGGTACTACCACCACCACCACCAGGAGGACCTTCCCGACTGCAAGGAGCAGGTGGACAGGGTAGAGGTCAGCTTCAGGAAGATGATCCATACGACCATGGTGCTCCGGAGATGATTCTAGGTACGATTTGTGTCTAATCCACATTTTCTATAGTTCTTATAGACACAGGTTCGAGTCAGTTTTTCATTACCACATCCCTCGTTCTGATCTCGGAGATTCTGAAGGAGCCTTTAGTTTGATCCTTACGGCTAGAAACTCTTACAGGAGCATATTCAATGATTACGCATTGGTTCCATCCATGTGAGCTTAGTCTAGGAGGCTAGAGCTTTGGATGGGATCTCCTAGTAGCGGCGTCGAGGCCTTACAACGTCATCTTGGGTATGGATTGGTTACCTACAGTCCATGCTCATGTTGAGTGTATTAGGAGAGAAGTGAAGTGTTTCCACATGGATGGGAACAGGTTTACCTTCACTGGTTAGAAGGGAACCTTTGTAGCAGAGGATGAACATACTCGGAGAAGGGTACATCCGATCACTCACAAGTTGGCTTGCCTTACCCTCGAAGCGGTTGATGTGGAGTGTCCGACTTATCCTATAGTGGTGGACCAATACGCATATGTTTTCCCTAACGATGTTCCAAGACTACCTCCTCACAGAGAGGTGGACTTCTACATTGAATTGTCCCCATAGATGGAACCTATATCTACTCCAGCATATCAGCTGGCTCCCACTAAGCTTCATGAGCTGTAGGTACATCTGGAGGACTTACAGGGGAAAGGATTCATCTGTCCTAGTGATTCTCCCTGGGCAACCCTGATTCTGGTCACCAAGAAGGCAGATGGGATCTTGATGATTTGTGTCGACTACCGTCACCTGAACTAGGTGACCGTGAAGAACAAGTACCCACTCTCGAAGATTGAAGACCTCTTTGATCAGCTCAAGGGATCACAATGGTCCTTGAAGATAGACCTCTGATCATGCCATCACCAGTTCAGAGTTTGAGAAGAGGATGTGCAGAAGATAGCCTTCAGGTGTCGGTACGGTCACTGCAAGTTCTTAGTTATGCCATTCAGAATAACCAATTCTCCAGTAGTGTTCATGAGTTTTATGAACATGATCTTCTAGCCTTACCTCGATCACTTTATCGTAGTCTTCATCAGTGACATTCAAATCTACTCTACTACTGAGGAGAAGAATTCCTACCATTTGCAGGTAGTACTGGCCACACTCTAAGAGAACTAGCTTTATTGTATGCTCTCCAAGTGCCAGCTTTGGATTCGATAGGTTTACGTCCTGGGACATGTCATCTCAGAGGCTAGAGTTACAGAAGATCTAGCAAATATTGATGTGGTACTTTCTTGGGAGCCAGACAAGAGTGTGATGGAGGTACATAGATTCTTGGGATTGGATAGATACTACCTGAGATTTGTTCTAAACTTCTCCAGAGCTTCAGCACCACTATCACCCTTGATGAAGATGGGACAACCCTTCGTGTGGTCGGAGAGATGCCAGCAAAGATTTCAGGAGATGAGGCCGAGGATGACTATTTCCCCATCTTGATGATTCCAAAGGAATGTTTAGGGTACGTAGTCTACTGTGACACGTCCGGGACCGGACTCGGGTGTGTCCGGATGCAGGATCGATCTTTGATCATGTATGGTTCTCGGCAGTTGAGATATCATGAGAAGAACTATGCTACTCATGACCTGGAGTTAGCAACAATGTTCTTTGCCTTGACGAAGTGGAGGCACTATCTGGTTGGAATGCATTTCACAGTCTACTTTGAACACTAGAGTCTCTGGTATATCTTCTCCCCGAAGGACTTGAACATGAGACAGTGGCGTTGGATCAGGTTCCTCATGGACTATGAATTTGAGATAGTATATACTCCTAGGAAGGGGAACGTTGTTGCGGATACACTTAGTTGGAGATCTGGTATAAAGATTCTAGGAGAGGTGATAGAGCAGTTAGATGCTTTACAGATTTCTCATGTGGACCAATATGGAGCAGCTTTCCTTTAGTCTCTTACAGTCACTCCTCCACTTCTTCAGCATATCAGGGAGGCATAGTGTGGACACACTGACTGTGAGACACGATGTGCTCAGATATCCACAGGGCAGACACCTGATGGATTTTCAAAAGGTGGGGAGCACTTTATCCTCTTCAGAGGACACCCCTTGGTTCCAGTGGCACTTCAAGAGGAAATGTTGAGGGATTTACACACTTCCCCTATTTCGGTACATCCAAGAGTAGAGAATATGTACCAGGACCTCCAACGACATCACTGGTGGCCACGTATGAAGAAGGTGATTGCAGAGTTTGTCTCTCGGTGCCTCACTTTTTAACAAGTGAAGGCAGAGCACCAAGTACCAACAGGCTTGGTTCAGCCCATAGAGGTCCTAGAGTGGAAGTGGAATGGGATATCCATGTACTTCATGATGGGTCTTCCACGTACATTCAGGAGCCATGGTTTGATAAGGGTGATCATTGACTGACTCACCATGTCGGCCCACTTCCAACCGATCATAGAGTAGGGATCATTGGAGATCTTGGGATGCCTCTTTGTGCAGGAGATTATGCGTTTACATGGAGTAGCGTATTCTATTGTCTCCGACCGTGATGCAAGATTTACTTCCAGGCTGTGGAAGGGGTTGTAGGAGGCTTTCGGGACATAGCTTCGCTTGAGCACCGCCTTCCATCCTCTGAAAGATGGTCAGACTACGGGGACCATTCAGACCCTCGAGAACATGCTCCGAGCTTGTGTCATCGACTTTGGTCGTAGATGGGATGATCACTTATCATTGGTAGAGTTTTCCTAAAACAACATCTATTACTCCACCATTGTTATGGATCCTTTGGAGGCCTTGTATGGTCGACCTTGCATATCACCACTATGATGGACAGAACCATGGGAGTCAACCCCAGTTGGACTAGAGATGTTATGCGCTACCACAAAGAAGGTGCGGATCATCCAAGAGAGGATAAAGACTCTACAAAGCAGAAAGAAGTCGTTTTCTGACAGGAGGTGGAGACCTCTGGAGTTTGAGGATGGCGACCACATCTTTCTAAAGGTATCACCTCGATGAGGTCTACAGAGATTTGGCTGAGGCGTCAAGTTATCTCTGCGATTCATCGGACCTTTCCATGTCCTCAACAGAGTAGGTGAGGTGGCTTACCACTTAGCTCTTCCACCTCAGTTGCACCGGGTGCACGATGTCTTCCACGTATCTCAGCTGAGGATATATGTGCACGAACCATCCCACATCATCAACCATGGATACCTAGACATCAACGATGGGGAGACTTTCATGGAAGGTCTAGTGGATATTGATGACTCATAGGAGCGGGTAACGCGTGAACATTCGATACCTCTGGTATGCATTTTCTGGCAGTAGGGGAACCTCCAGAAGAGCACATGGGAGAAGGAGTCTCAGACGTATTCTACGTACCCCCATTTGTTCCTATAGATTGATTTGTAGCTTACTGGGATGTAAATCCCCAAGGCTGGTAGAATGTAAAGACCCGGAAATTCCGTGTAATTATTTTTTTAAATACTTTGAAATTTTACGAGTCTGAAAAATTTTACGGCGCAAGATTCCGAGGCCCAGTGTGCATGGAATCAATTTCTGAAATTTTGTTCATGTAAATTTAGTAAACGTGCATGTGGGATTTTATAACTTTTGAACTGGTGCTCAGAACTAAAATCTGATGGCACCGTTGAACTCACAGCATTGGTATTTTCTTATGTAGACTTTCTCCTCGACTGCAGTTGGTCGAGAATGAAAGTTAGTTTTTAGAGTTTTTAAGAATTAAATTAAATAAAAATTAGTGTGTAGCTTATTTTTATTTGGTGGTTAAAACATCCAAAAGGAGGTTAGAGGTGGGGGCCACCACACCATAACCTCCCATGAGAGGTTATGGTGGTGGGGCCCACCCAAGGTCTAATCACCTCTTATCAATTAAAGTGGTGGGGACCAAACAGTCTTTAAACCCCATAGAACTCTCTATAAGTGTGTGGGAACCCTTAAACTTCCATCATAAATGTGCCAATATTCTCAAATTAATTAATGGATCATTAATTAATTTTTTTGAAATCTTTTGAATATTTTGGCAAACAATAAATAATAGGTTAGCTTAACCCATTATTTTTGGTTGAAATATGCACTTGGTGGAGAATTGGGAGAGGGGTAGGAAGAGCTTGGAGGAACTAATTCTTTGAACGAAGAACGCCTCTTCCGCCAACGAAGAACGATCATCAACCGGTGCATGAAATGGAATTGCCATCCTTGAAGAACACTGATGACGTCATCCTCGACTTCTTCATCTTCTTTCCAACGTCAACGGAATGATGTCCATCTTTCTGCATCATCATCAATGAAAAAAAATACGTGGTAGGGAATTTGAGATTAAATTTTTATCCTTTCTTATGTCGTTCAATCTTGGGTAATGATTTTTAGATTGATATCACCATAACGTGGAAGGTTCGGGCCGCACGAACACAGCCTGACCCTCCCCCTTTGTTTTTCCTAACTTGTTGAAAACTGTGGCAGATCAACAATGGCCGCGACGAAACCGGCGGTGCAAGGTCGTCGGGTCACCATAAGGGAACGACACTGTCATGCGTCATGGAAGAAAGGGTCGTGGGCAGGCCGGGCTACGGTGGAAGGGAGCGGCGCCGTCACGCCTCACGAAGGAGATGGGGATCGCGGCCAGGGTAGGCCGTGGTGGAAGGGCGTGGATCCATCGTGTCGCGTGGAGGAGGAGAGCCGCGTCCAGGGCTGGCCATGGAAGAGGGGCACATCTCTATCGCGCCATGCGGAGGAGCAGAACCGTGGCCAGGGTGTGCCACAGTGGAGGAGCAAAGGTGGCTGACATCGGTTCGGCCGCAGGCGGTGCAGAGCGGGTCGCCACTCGGCCGACCGGGAGGAGCAGGACCCTGCAAGGTCCCACATGACTTGGAACAGCGCCACCTGGTGCCGGTTTGATCCCCACCTGAATGGTTCATTCGTTAAGGAATACAGTGGGAACGTGCCTCCCCGCTGAATGTGGCTAGGGCGGGCCCCACAAGGTGCCGCCAACCGCTGGTCATCGAGGCCACGCGGGCCTCCGGGATTCCCCCTCGGGCCGGGACGCCCTCAGGATGGGTCGGACCCGTGGACCGGGTCCGACCCACAGACTGAGTCATACCCCATTCTAAACCTGTTTGACCTGAATACTTCTTTTCTCCCATAACTTGGGCTACGAGTGTCCGATCGACGAACCGTTTATGGAGATATAAAGCCTAGAATGAGACGGTTATTTGTGGAATACCCCACTTTAGGTTTGGACACATTTAGGGTACGGTCGGGTTGGTTTGAACATAAAATCTAACTTGGAACCTGAGATGGAAATGCCAATAACTCACAGACCAGTCATCTGATTGACGCGCCGTCTGTTGCTTTCAGACCCCTATGACAAGGCGAACCATTGAGATACATCTACATCAGATTTTGTGACAATTAGAGTATCAACCAGTACCACATGGAGTGGATCCTTCTAGGGGAGAGTGATCAAAGTATGGAGACCTAGTAGCTTGCTGAGACCTGACGACTGCTTGACCGATTCGACTCGGAGTGACTCGACAGGCCCAATGGGGAGTGCCTATCTGTGAAGTGGAAGACCTATGGTCTGGAGCACCTCTGTGTGATCACGTAAGATCCACAGTACTCAACAAGAGAAGTACATTAGCAGGTTACGATGGGGAGCGCATCTGTGTGATCATGGCAGACCCGTGGTGGGGAGCGCCTCTATGTGACACAGCAGACCCACAATACTAAACAGGAGGGGTACCTCAACAGTTGAAGGATAGTGGTAAGCACCTCTATGTGATGTGGTAGGCCCACTATACTCGAAATAGGAGGAGTGCACCGTCAGGTGAGGTTCTGAAACTGTGACTGGGGTTATTACATAATACTACCCATAGAATAAAATCCTGGTTTGAGATGAGTCAATGACTTTTGTGTTTTTTCCTAATGATTGAGATGGGTTACTCAATAACATATGTACATGTATGGGAATATACCTAAATAATGGTTATCCGTTGATTTCGTACTTTGTGGTTTATCCTTGATAAATTTTGTGAGACCATGAGTGTTTCTGGGTCCCTACTGAGTATCATTATACCTACCCCGGCATGGGCTATGCCCGCACCTCATTATGTTGGTTGCAGACGACAGACATCGCTGACCGAAGCAGAGAGTAGCAGGATAGGACAGTACCCGGAGGTGGAAAACATGGAACAATGGTATACGGAACAGACAGACGAATGTGGAGTGCTGAGGAGGCCATCTGTACCTACCCTTCAGGTAGGAACCCTGGAGGATGACCCAGTAGCTGCTTTAATTTTCATCTGTTGTACTTATACTTTCCTGTTGGGATTGTATTTCTAGCCCCTTTACTTTTCAATACTCTTTTGTATACAACTTTGTTTAGTGTTTTACATCCAGCACGTACTCTGTTGTGTGTGTTTCAGTTTATAAAGACAAATGCCTTCCCTGTTTAGGGATTTATGCCTTTTTTGCTAGTCTCCATCACCTGGCCTATGGAAGGCAAGCTTGGGGTAGTCTTGATACGGACCCCATGGGACGGGTCGTGGCACAAAATATAATTATATAGAAAACGTGAATGAAAATAATTCATTTATTTAAAAGAGGAAAATCATGATATCATGAGTTTTAAGGAAGATCAAGATTGAGGAAGGTCCTATCTTTATATATAATATACATTTTCTTCTTTTTCTTAATTTTTTGTTATAGTTCTCAATGGAATTATTTTAAATAATTTTTTTGTTAAGATTGGGTGAAGAAACATTTTCCTAGGAATTCATATTATGGTGGATTAAATATATATATTATTTATTCTAGATTTATTTTCTTATAATACTTCCTCCTACTTTTTCATTAATATTTGCATTAACTATTTTCATTCTATTATGGTAAATTTATTGAATTATGTGAGAGAAAACCCTTTTCTATTAATGATTATTTACTTGATACATAACTAATAAATTTTGAAATAAATGTGGGTATAATTAGATGAATGTATTTTCTGATATTTTAGTACTTTTTTATCATTTTTTCATCTTGAGAATTTATTTTAACATTATTTTATGTATATATGAGTGAAGAAAAATGGAAATGCATTCCTTTATGTAGTAACCAAAGTAAATAATTTTGAAAACCTTATCTCTAATAATATCTATGATTACATAATTATTTTTCTTTTATTTTTGTTGATATTGATTCTGGATGTGAGTCAAATTATCTATAATGTTTTCAGAGTGATAGTTAGGTGAGTCAAATTCATTTTTCACATATTGGGAACTATTTTTAAAATAATTGTGGCATGGATAGAATTCTTTAATCAGTATATATGAATCTAATTTCATATTCCATATTTTCCCCCATTAATACCTCATAACCACTGGTTTGTTCATTATTAATTCACATTATTACAATCCTTCACACTTCCTTATGTGTTCATTAATTTTTTCCATGTTTAAATTAGGAATAATTTTCTTTCTCTATGGATAAACCCTCCATTCCATTGTATTTTCTTAGGTTTTATAAATTATATTATTTAGAGCTTTGATTATAAACTCGTAAAAAAATGATGAAGGTTCTTGGGAAGGAACATGGGACCAACCAAAAAACTCAAAAACAAAACATAACATTAAAATTGTTTCAAAAAAATCAAGATTAAATAAAAAATTTATGGGATTAATTTGTTATAGAACTATGAATTATGTGATCATAGAAATATATTTGAATAGATTTGGATAAATAATAATATAATGGTGTCTTAGTTATAAGTATTAATAAGCTTTATGTGAAGGGTAATTTATGAGAATTTTTTTAATGTTGTCCTAAGTAATGTTAGATGGATTTTTTATATAGATGTTTCTTTTGAAAAAAAATAATCGAGTGATCATTAGAATAATATTCCAACAATTTTTGATTATTTTACACTTCTAAGACCAGTAAGTAGATTTTGGAAAAATTGATTCTGAATAAGTGAGATTGATCGCTCAATAAGAACATGAGAATCAGATAGTAGTCAATTTTTATAGATTAAATTCCAACACATCAAGAACTCGTATCTAATTTTTTTAATCCAATAATTAAATTTTTTTATTGTAGTTTAAATGAATTTATATGGCTATTTTTTTGAAATATTATACACCCTTTATTGATTAATTAGAAACAAGGGTGAATGAAATTTATTTTGATATTATGATAAAAGTGGAAGGTAATTTAAGATTTATTTTAAATGATTAAAAACATTTCAAAAATATAATTGAAAACCCATTTCTATATCTGAATTTCAAAAATAAATCTTCAACACCCTTGTATATATTATTTTTAGTTCAATAACAACTGTAAGGGATGTGTGGATATTAGAACACATTTAGGGAAACTTAACTAACTATTTCCATCATAAAGGAATTTTAAATTTTAATTCTAATAATAAATTCCAAAAGTGGATTTTAATCTATAAATTAATGTTTACTGGTTCCTCTAAGGGGATTATTCAAATTTGATGGGATGTAATTATTTTCTTGGATATCTAGAAGTCACTAAATCTATTACTTAATGAAAAAAAATTGGTAGTCAAAAAATGGTCATTATTAGTTAGTAAAACCTTATATACTATGTAATATGGTTATAACATTAAATAATTCTATCTGTGGACTTCAAAACTAGTGTTGCATGGGTGGAAACCATTTTTTTATAAATAAAAAAAATTATTACAAAAAACCATCCACATTATGTCTTATATAGCTTCACTGAGGCCCATACTCACTCTTAACTTGATTTGAGAATTTAATTTCATTACTAAATTCTCTCATATTTAAACATGGTTTCATTATCCATTTCTAATGGTTGAATATAATGTTTAATCTATATTTTTTTAGGTGATTCAATGAAGAAACAATATGGGAATTAAAGTGTAAGCAAGAATGATCTTTTTCCTGAACTATGGAAACAATGTACAAAATACATGGGTAATAACATTTCCAATATTTATCATAATGTTTTAAAATTTTTAACTTTTAAAAATCATGCGTGATCCCTAGAAATTTTATTTAAAATATAAATATTTATTATTAAAATATTCAATATTATTAAACCTATGTTGGGGGATTTATTTTTATTATAACTAAATCGAAGAAAAATGTACTAGAATAAATTAACTAGTATACATTATTTAATATATTCTATTTAAAATGATTAGAACATATTTTAAAATATTGTTTCCATGACCTAAAACCTTTTTGAGATAATTGAAAACTTTGGAAACTGAATGGGGTGCTATGTGTTTAATTAAAGAAAAATTCCCAATTGATTCCACTATTATTTTGCATTCTTACCAACTAATATTATTACACTTGAAATGATTATTTTTTTCACTACTAAAACCCTATTAGAACCTCAAATTTAAGCATACACCATTCTTTTAAAATAATTCTTTTACCTTGTAAATTGTAGGCTCTTTATAGAAAAAAAAATCATTGCATGACTAAGATCATTACTCAAACACCATATTTTTCTAAGATATCTTGAGAACCCTTTTTTATCCCATAATTAAAATGAATATACCTTTGAAAACAAACATTAAAATGATACTACTTTCTTGAATCACTTAATAACATAAATTTTTTCCATATCTTATTAGAAATATCTTTGTTCAATCATTAAAAAAATAATGTTCATTGTAAAATTTTTATTTCAAAAATGTTTTTTCAATTGTGACATATTAATATTGTTGAACATTTTTTTCGCCCCATTAAATTTTTTTAACTACTGAAACTTAAAAGATGAATGAGTTAAATTATATTATCTTTTCTACCATTCATCGGTTTAACAATGATGAAAATGATGAGAATGAAGTTTGGTTGAGCGATATTATTACTATAATGAACATTTTTTAATTAAATTCATGCCAAAGTACCATATGTTTTAAAAAAATTATTTTTTCAAGCCTGAATTAGAATATTTAATTACTGATATATTTTCTTGATTTTGAGGTCTATTTTTTTTCTATGAGTGATTACACATTTTTATTCAACCATGGATTCAATTAAGTAATGTTTTTCTATATCCTCTTGAAAACAAATTGGTGAATTTTTGGGGAATTTTTACAATTTTAATTAAATTGTTTTTTAGGTAGGTTCTAAACTAATAATATTTAAATAAATCTAATCAAGAAATGAATTTATAATTCTAAATTAGTTTTTTATTATTAACGAAAAACTAATTAATGTGTTAATTATCCTTACCTATTAATTAAATAAATCTCCCATCCATTTGGTTTTGTATAATTATTATATTATAATTAATTGTTTTTATTCACCGTGGATTAAAAGAGACATTTAAAAGAAATAATAGAATAAAAAGATAAATTTGTCTGAAATACTATTAAATTTTTTAACTTTAATCATCATTATAAAACAAAAAACCTAAATCTTCTGTAAAATATTTTTTCTGTGAAATGAAATAATACATTTATTTCTTAACGAAATCCATTTGTGAAATCAATTTTCAAAATAACCTTTTTTCGGTGAATAATTTTTAAATATTAGACGGTTCTACTAAAATTGATAATTTGATTTCATGAGGGAAAAAATGTTTCAAGTATGGGGTACTTTTTTATTTTTTGATTTTAATAGAAATTCACTAAATATATTTTCAGAAATGATTTTATTTTAGATCACAAAAAATATATTTTAATGGATAATAAATAAATAATGGTTAATTTTTAACTGAAATTAAATATCTTTTAATATTTTAATGAAAATGTCTTATTTTAGTGATAAAATAATTAAATGTTATTTTTTTAACAATGTTTTATTTTAAATTTTAACATTCTTGTAGATTTTAATTTTTCATTCCTTGAATTTATATTTTTAAGTCATTTGGATTATTTTTAAATTAATATTTTCTGGCTCCATAGTTCTAAATTAAATTTTAATTTTTAAGAGATATTTTTAAAAATATACTATGAGACTAATATATAAAATTGAATTTGTGGGGAAATCATTTTACCTTTTTTGAATCGTTAATTTTAATTATTATATTATTGTTTTTGAAAAACTAATACATAAAGGTAACAGAATGTAATATAATATTCAACCCTCTAATACCCGAATATAATAAAAAGGTCATTACCATTACCTATATAATGGTAGTAGATCAACTAAATTAGGGTAACCACATGCCACAAAATCTATATAATGGTAATCAATCACCTAAAAAAGGTTATTAAAATATTTATTGACATGTTTAATGGTACCCTCACATTTATCTGGGCTATATTATGGTCTGTAGTGCCCCAAAAACTATACAGAGGGAACTCAGTACTATATATGGGATCACAATGGTTGAGGTAAGATATTCTAAGGTCAGTATCATGGGTGGGGACTTGTGAATAATTTTTTCAAAATATCACACTTATTGAAGGGTAACATAAACGAGTATATGGATATTGTTTCACTATAATTGTACTTGAATCATTGTAATTTCACATTGGTAGTGTCACATTATAGTAACCTCAAAAAATAGGGATGTTATGTCTAGGTCATAATCTATGGATTTTGTTATAAAGGATTAAAACACATAGGAAGACCAAAATTATCATTATCACATGGGATATTGAGTTGTTGATGGTAGGTAAGAACTCAAATTTATTAGAGGAGTTTTAAAGAAGCTTCATGATCATATATGGATATCTCAATTTCTAGGAACTTCTTCTTGAATCACATGAAAAAGATGATTAATAGTATCCAATGATATGTGAAGTATAGTGATTCAAGGAAAATGGTATTATCCTTGTGCTCATGATGGGAGTGGGAAAATGATAACATTTTAAAATACTATAACCAATCATTTTTTTTGGATTCATTATTTTGATCATAATAATTGAGATAGGGACAAGGAGAATGAGAATAATTTCTCATGAAATATGGTGTCAGAACTCTAAGGTAAAGGTTCAGAGGGAGACAGAGTTAGAGGAAGGATTTATCATTATATATAAGATTACTATTATATATATTATTATTTATTTTATTCTATTATTTATTGTTTTATTTTATATCATGGTTATGGTTAAGTACATGTGTAACTAAATTTATTAGTTGTTTGAATTGTAATGTATTTAATATATATATTATTTTTTCTCACATTCTCTAATTAATTGATTTTATTCCTCTTTTACATCTATTTATGTAATATCTTTCCACATTATATAAACATAATTTTATAGAATTATTATCTTTAAGAAACATATCTCTATTATACATTGTTTCCTTCAAAATTAATCAATAAAATGATAGATTAATGTGGGTATAATTGGGGGAATGATAATGTAATATATCAAGTTTGATTAATCATTTTCATTCATCTTGATAATTGATTTTAATATGTTTTATGTACCAATATTTGATGAACAGTGGACCCTCAATCCTTTAAGAAATAATAGAAGTACTTAATTTATAGCATTTTTCTGTTTCTTTTCCCTAAGATTGAATTATTTTTTTAATCTGATTTTTCATTTCAATTCATTCATGGAATGATTTAATTGAACTCTGTTTTTTGCTGTTCTATATTTTTTGGAGTCAAAATCCAATTTTTATAGCTTTGGAATAATTTTTTTTATACTTGACATTGGGAAAGAAACAGTTACTCAAAATAGAACAATCTAATTTTCCATATCCAACTCCTATGTATCCCTTAGTTATAACACCCTTTGATTTCAATATATAATTCTCATTTACCCAAACCTTGGGTTAAATGTAATATTTCACAAAGAAAAATAGAATAAAACCATCCATGATATATTAGGTGAATATTATTAATAAAATTTGAGGAATAATAAATCCTCTATTAAAAAAATATTGTAATTAATTAGAAAATTTATACATTTAGAGAATAAATAATTTATATGATTTAATGTTAAAAGAGATATTTTAAAAAAGATTTTAAGGTGTTGTTCATTTAATTCAAATAAATTTAAATTTTCAATTTTAAAATATGATTAATATAATCAGTAATATTTCAATATATGAACAAATAAAATTCATTTAATTACTATATGATATGAAATAAATTTTTTAACACTTAATGATTAAAAGTAATTTTTCATAATAGTAGTTTCTATTTATATTTTGTGTTTTAATTTAACATATAAATTTTATAATTTTATAATTTATGTTTTAAAAAGTAAACATACTTTTTACTAATCATTTTGAAATCATCTTAAGATAGATTTTTTATATTTTTATGAAATGGTTTATTTTTGGATGAATAGTGAAAAAACAGTTTTTACAAATACTTTTCGCTTTTATGAAATCATCATGATATATGGAAGAATTAAATTTTTATAAAAAAGTTTTCCTAGATAAATTTTTTTAAATATTAAAATAAAACATTTAAAATATAATTTTAAATTTATAAACCTCTTCTTGACATTATAATATCAAAATCTTTTTTTATTATATAAATGATGTATTTTTTATCATTTATGTTAATTATGTATTTAAATGATTAAAAATGGATTTATATTGTTTTTAATGTCCCATATCTCTCATGTTTTTTATAGAAGACAATATTTTTTTGGAATAAATACAATTCATCATTTGACATTAAATTCCCTTTTATGCTTAAAAATAATATTTTCTAAAAATAGTATATCACTGTGTTTTATGTTATCATGTTAATATTAATATTTACCACCTTTAGAAATTGAATATTTTAATTTGGATTCTATATATCTAATAATTATATTAATATTATATGACATTATCCATTTTATTTTTATACATAAAAATATGTTATCTTATTAAAAATGTATTTCCCCAAAATGGTAAAATAAGATGAAAATTATTAAATTAAATAGTAAAAGTTGAAAATATCATAAAATAACACATTTTAGTTTTTATTTTAAAGTATTTAATTACCTATATTAAAATTTATAACTTTAATTATCAATATTTTCTCCATTTTCATTAATAATGACTTCTCTTTTTATATCATGAAATTATATTTAAAATATTTCCACTCCTCTCACTTATAAAAGGATACCATAACAATAACTTATCCACACTCCATCAGAACCTTATATCAACCAATAAATAAAAAAACTTCCAAAAACCCTTATTCACTTCCATGAGGTTTTCATAACACCAAAATTCCATCTTTATAAGGCATAACAAGAGATCTAATGGAGTATATAAAAGGATTAGATTGTTTTTTTAACTGTGTTCTCACATGTTTTATTCTTTTTAACCTCTTAAAAATATCTTATAAACTAAAAAAATGAAATATATATGACTATATTATTAAACCATTATTATTTTTAGGAAACAACCATCATCTTCCCCTATTCCATTTGTTGGAAAATGAAAATGTCGCTCACGTGTATGTGTGTACTACCGCCTCCATGAATGATGCATTTCATTTTTCATCACCACCACACATTGATGGTTATAAATACAGATTTAATGAATAAATTTCACATATCTAACATAATTATTATTTTAAAATATTAAATCACCATCCCCCTTCCATTCAATCAATCCATCAAAAAATGAAACCATCACCCATGTGTATGTGCGGACTACCCTCTACATTAATGATGTATTCTATTTTTCATCACTTCCATAATTGTATTTTTATATTGTTTATCTAATAAATAAATTTGATATATTTATAAATAATAAGGTTATTTAATGGATTTATACAAATTTTTAGTCACTACTTAAATAAAGTCATCTTTTTGGAATCAAAATTTAAAAAAAAACATATTTGTAATCTTGTCATTCGAATCATCAACATAAAATCCATAATGTGAATAATAAATTATAGAAATATATCAAACTCATAATATACACCTTCACGAAAATTTTGGTTATGATTAAATCCTAACCAATGTGTAAGGACTAGAACTACTGAAAAAAATATGATTGGAAAAAAGATAAATAAACAAAAACTATTTATTTTAACATAAGAAATAGCAATACTTGTGTAATGAAAAATTATTATAGAGTGTAATCTATTAAGATAAATATTATTATCATTATGAAATATATTTCTAATAAATATAATTCTATTATATATGAGGTTTTTTTGTGTTCAACTGAGTGGAAAATAAAAGGAAAGGGTTTATTTGGAAGTCCTGCTTTTTATCCAGATTGTTAATGTTTCAATTTCAATAGGGTAAATTTTATGTTATTTTATTCCAAAAACATATCTAATTTATTATAATCTGACTAGTATAGAATATATTTAATTATTCTTTCCATTTTTTCCCTCATTGGAACGTAAATCAAGTGAAATAATATATTAATGAAAATAATACATTATTTCGTTTTTTAGGAATCTTTTTCCTCCATATCAATATTCTTTATTTTTCCTCAATAATGTTATATTCAGTATTATAATGATTCATTAATTATTATTTTTTACTTTTAATATCTATTATAATGTTTTAAAAAATTAACTTTTTCAACAGAAATATTATTTTAATTGCATTAAAATCTTTAATAAATAATAATTTTTTCTCAATTTATGTATTAACATATTTTACAACTATTATGGACATTATTAATTATTTATATTTAATTATATTTTTTCTATGGTTTTGATAATTAAAAATTATTCCCATTATTTTGAGGATTTTCCCATTTTATATTATATAAATATTTTGTTTTCTTAATTGTTTTAAAATTGTATATTACTAAGAATGTTATTAAATATATTGATTGTGAAATTTTGAAATTTTATATACATGAATTAATATAGATATATATATTTATTTCTAGGTTATATGATTATGTATTTTATGTTTTATTAAATATATGAGAATTTTTTAGACATGTTACATAGCGGTTGGGGCCAGGAATTATATATCACCCATATGTATCTATATGTTTTATGAGTAAAACAATAATGGGAATCGCTTGGTGTTTACCAGCAAATATACTTATGATGACTTTTTCAAGACTTTGAATGTTTTTTATAATTTTTTTTGATGTGTTGGTTGTAAATAAATTTAGACCCTTGATTCACTTAGTGTTGTATCATGAGGTAAAAATGTTTTCATTCCTAGTTATTTGGATAATTGGTGTAATCTTACCCATTTATTTAAATTATTATAGATGATGCCTTAGTGAAAAGATAAATAATTTTTTGATTTATTCTTTCTAATATTGACATATAACTTTTAATTTCCTAAATAATATCCATTTCATATATAAATGGATATATTTATACTAAATATATTATTTATATGGAAAATAATTATTTATCTTCATTATTATATTTTCTATCACTTGTTTATTCATGATATATTATATTGCACGAAACCCCTTACTATTAATCTAAGTTCACCCTTTACTTTTTCCCCTTTCCCCTGGGTACCGTGAATGTATTTTTGAATGAATTAAACATTGTAGAAAAATAAAAAAGATATATTTTAATATTTTTATAAGCTACAGTCAAACATTTAAATGTAATATGGAAATAATGTGTGTATATAGTCTCTTAATTCTACTAATTTGATTGATAATGTCTAATGGGATCTCCTGTATCCTTTACCAATATAATATAAAAATTCCATATCTGGATTAAGGGTGTCATGGTTATTATAGTTTTCATAATATAAGGTTTACTTGGAACCATTGGGACTATATTTTATGAGAATATTTCTAGTGAGTTCATTAATATGAACCCTATAATTCTCAATAACATCTAAATATAAAGTATTTTTATGATATAAGAAAATATTCATATTATTATGAGGTAATTAAGTTCATTGTATTCTTTTTAAATAGAATCAAATGGATGAAATGTGAAATATTCCAACAACTGTTATCAATGTATGGATTTTACTCCATATAAATTAAGGAGTATTGTTCTAGAGAATATATTATAATGGATACATTATTCTTGTTGACAAAGGTTATGATTAATAACATTTAATTTATGGAAATGTTATTAATTTATAGCATGATGTAATGATGTTGGAAAGCTTTAGGTGGAAGCAGCCTCAAAAATTAGTGGGAAAACTAATCCATTGGTAGTTAAAAAATTGATCAAGTCCCTTGAAAATATATTTTTATGTTTGGGGATTAATGAAATAAAGAAATTTATTTAGGTAGTATGTTATTTAAATATATATTTTAATCCACAATGATCATTGAATAAAAATATAAATGAGGAGGAGGAGATATAGAGCATATAAATGAATACTTTTAAAATGATATTTATTGATAAATAATTTCCTCATGAGGAACATTATGATATGGAAAATATTTTTCTTAATCAATAGCAGAAGGAAGCGGAATGTATTTTTTAGTATGAGGATAATTTTTCAATATTAACATGGTATGTTTTGAAATATGTAAGAAAACTATATAGAAATATTGAATATTTATGTTATAGGATTAAATAGTACTAATTAAGGGAATAAGCCTCTTAAATTTTTTAATCATATAATTATATGGTATCAAGTAACCCAAATTTGGTGAAATAACTATTCAGGTTTCATATTTTCAGAGTAAATAAATGAAAACGAGGTGGTATGAGAACCAAGGAAAAATATGTGTGTAAAATAAATAAAACTGAAGAGTGGACAATCCAATATGTGATTATTTTGAAAAAAACACCTCGGTACTTTTTTAAATAGTATGAGAATCAATTATATGTGTGGATAAAAAGGCTATAAGAATCATGAATTCATGGGCTAGAAAGAATTTTACAATGTACAATTATTCAATAACATGGCTATGGGTTATTATTTCAATAAATTACCCAATCATAAATGGTATTTACCTCATAAGAAACCAAGGGAGAATGGCTAATTATATATGACTACTACATCTAATAGTTAAATCCTAAATAGTTGGTAGCATGTACTTTGATCATAAACAAAATTTATGTTAATGATTTATTTTATATAATGTATAAACACTATTTTATATCATCAAAGGTTTATATGAATGTTGAATCATACACTAATACTCTAAGGAAGTATTTTTTAATCAATACACCATGTAGGAATTTGGTTTCATGTAGAATATAAGGGGTTGTCTTTGTTAGGATATAAATAAATTCCATAGATTTAAAAAATTAAAATAAATAGGGACTTTAATATAATTCTGATTTGTATGTTTAATTCATTTTTAAGATTTGGTAACTAAAAATTTGTAAATTTATACTAGAAAAACTATATCAAACAATTGGAATTTTCTATAATGAACTATTTGAAGGATGAATATAATTGAATTTATTTGGGTGTTTTCTTTTCTCAAAATCACTATATTGGTTTTAGTAAATAAAAAGATATTGGGGAAATAACATCCCATTATTTTTTTGAAAATTAATATCTAATAAAATTTTATTTTCATACATTAGTAATAAAAATTCCTTATTATTATTTATCATTTCAAATCTTTGATGATGTAGATGTATAAAACAGATCAAAACCTAACTAAAATAAGATATTGTAATTATTGGATGGAAATAAATTATGTAAGTATATATTCTCATATTCAATACATTTAAGGTAAACAAAATTCCACAAACAAAATAAAGCGGCATATAAATCTATCAAGTATTATGTTGAATATATAACTCAGCTATTAAGATATATTTTTAGAAGCTCATTCACATGTATGAGTCTTCTAATAGTACATATAGTGTTTTAGAATCATTTAACTAATAAATACAATTTTTTCTATAAGTAAGATAGATATTATTTATCATGATAATATATACATAAAATATTGTGTTTATGTCATGATATATTTATTTTTGTGAGAATTATTTTAATTTTCAATAATGAAATTCTTATAAGTGGGTAAGATTATAACACATCATGAATTTTATACGAAATTTAACTTAAAACCCCTATTAAATAACTTTATTCACAATCAACATCTAACTAAAACACGATGTGACATATTAGATGAACATTGTTAATATAATTATACGTATAATAAAACCACTTCTAATATAATGATTTTAATCAGTTAAAAATTATTACATTTATAGGATAAATAATTAATATAAATTAATTAAAATATGGTTATTTTTTTAAAAAACTCTTCATTTAAGGTATTGTTTATTTTATCCCAATCAATTAAATTTATCAATTTATATAGATAAGAGATGTGTTTGGTTGGATTTTGTTCTTTGTTTTTCAAAAATCTACTTAATGATATGAGTAAAGTCAATGTGATGGTCATGGGTGAATAAGTGTTTATCAACCCAATAATGGGAATTTCATTCCATGGGAATTTATTGTAAAACATAAGAGCAATAGTCCTTGGAATAGATGTATGGATAGAATTTATGTACCAATAACAATATACGGTTTAATGAGGTTATCATCAATCCAAATTAAATTTCCAAGGATTAGAGAAATGTGATTAGTAATAGTTATTTCTAAAGTTGAAGAGGAAAGGAAAAATCAACCACTATACTGGTACTATATAGCTTGAACATTAATTGGGTTCACATATTGTGAAGACTGAATTAGAAATTATCTAAATAGTGATTGACTGGGTTTCATATAATAAGAGTATTGCATGAGATAGAATTGGTGTTCATAGATATTCTCTAGTATTAACTATTATATATGTTGTAACACCTTGAAACTATACTAAAAGGATTTTTGGATTGTTTTAAACAATTTATAAATTCAATTAAATATATAATGGGATTATTTTAATAGGTTTTAGAATCCCTTTTTAAATCTTATGTTAGTTTTAATTCATCTATAGAAATATAAATTTTTTTAGTTCATTAAAATATTGTCAATTCCTAAATATTGGAAATTTATTACAATGTCACAAGACTGAACTAAGTGAATAAGACTTTATGTGTTGAGTGTAATTCTTTGAGGCGATCATAATACTTTGAGATTAATTATATTACTATGCATATTCATAATCCTTTTACAACTATAATACTTAATCATGTAGAATCCCTTCCTATCTTATGACATTTGAGTATGTTAAAATTTGATTAAGTCATGATCATAAGAGTTCAACATAACACTTGTTATTTGGGACACTGAGTGTGTTACTCCATCATAATCCTTCTACCATTGAGAATAAGTCTTAATTAAAATAATGGGTAATTGTAATCCTTTTAAGATCCCACTATAAGACATTAACACTAGGTAAAATTTGGAAGTTCTTCAGGAGGAAGAGAATTATTAGTCTAGGTTTATATATAATGGTGATTAAATTAAATGGGATGATACAGAGATATTTGATCATGGAATAGAAATCACCAAAACCAATAATGGCGTGTGGTCCATGTTTGAAAAGAAAAAGAGAAACTGATATTTATCTATGGAATGATAAGTTCAAGGCAATACAAAATAAAATGGTATTCATGGTTATTCTTCACATGTGTAACTATAATACCGAGATTTGATAAATTTTCAATTCCTAAGAAATGAAGTTATGATGATGTTAATATTGTTATTATGCTTTCGAAACATCATAAGGATTATTAAATCCATTATGTGGGATTTTTTGGAGAATGTTGAAATAGAGTTGTACTATGTGTATTATTTAATTAAAGTAGTTGATTTATCTAGTTTTTATGAATAATTTAGATAAAGAACCAATTAATCTTGATGTTTTGACTAGTACTTAAATCATATTGATTTTATGATATTCAATAATTTGATAGAATCGTTGATATATTTATAAACAAATTCCAAGATTAAAAATGTTAATTGTTATAGTTTTATTATATTATGAAATAAATGATGTGTTTATAAACATGGATATTTTTACCATATAATTTTCTATATCTACGAAGTACATGTTTTGATCTTATAATAACATATTTTGAAAAAAAATATATCTATAATAAGAGTAATGGAATGTATTATTCATCTGAGCTTCATGAAATAAGCTTCAATAAATAAGTTCCTTCATGGAATACTCATTTATTTGAAACAAATTTCCTGAAAATTCATTGAAACCCAAGATATGTATTATATTATGGTGATTTTGGGATAATGGATGCATTTAATTCTCAATGAATTATTTTTCCTTTTTTTCAAATAATGAATTTATTTAATGAATCCATCTATGAATGCGAGAATTATGGATATCGATTTAAGTAGAGATAAAAAAAATGCATCAATAAAAAAATAACTGATATCTTCTTTTAAGGAGGAATGAACTTTATAGAGGAATTATAGAGAATATGATTTCATTTTATCTCATTATATCTCTCTATTGAATATGAAGAATTAGAATAGAGTGTGTTGAGACTGTGCAACCTTTTAGATCATAGTAGTCAATAAAGTGGAATATTATACAATTATTAGTAAATAAAAATAATATTCAGATAGAGTTTCGAGTATGTGAAACCTATTGGGACTCAAAGAGGAAGAAATATTTTGAGTAAAGTTTCCATAAATAGATTCTTGGATGAATTGGAAACTATGTATAGTTTCATAGGATAAGTTGCATTATCTTTTCTTAATGAAAATGTGGAGGAAATAATCACTCTTTTTTGAGGATATTGGCCATCATTATTGTTTTATATATATCATTAGATATATTTTGATATTTTTCAGAAGGAGGATGGGAGTAGGATTATAATAGCCCAGAACCCACACTCCTAGGTCCTATACAAACATTCATAATATTACATTTATGTCTTCAATGTCAATAATTGTGACCCATATTTTTCATCTAAACCTTATAAAATCAAAAATAAAACATGGATCATGTAAAAACTCTAAGAACTTTTGGGTTTAGAGTTTTATATAATTAGTAAAATCTCTTATATAAACAACTCAAAACAACTAGGACTCATAAGTCGTCAAAATACCATTTCTTCCATTTAACCCCGAATTAATTATTTCTAAATAAGTCATAAAAATCATAATTGTGAAATACATTATAGACATAAACCATTCATCATGATTCATTAAAACCAAGGGAAAAAGATATATAATATGGGTGAGCTCCAAATCCCAACAAGGGTGAAAAAATTAATTTCCATTAAATTTCATCAATGAGAATAAGAGTGCCTAATGGTATAATGAAATAATGAATGTGGATGAATGAATCATAATGGAAATATTAAATATAAATACCTATATATTAAATTATGAAAACATGGAAGTGTTAATAGCCAATAGAAACAATAATCATCATCTATGTGATATAAATATTGATTGTGACAATAATTATAAACTCATAATAATGAATTAAAATGTGTCTTGGTAACATAGATCATCACTTTAATAAATACATTTCAAAACCATTTCTATTTTAGTAGCTATATGGATGACTTCCTACATTATCATTACCCAATGCATCATAGATCTATAATGGGGATCACCATTCGTATAAGCTATATTCGGCACACATTTTTTTCATAATCTATAATGGATCCCAACCCTGTATATAAGATATATTGTGCTCACATATGAGATATAATTGGGCTTAACACATTGTATAAGTTGTATCGGGCTCATTCAATTCATATAATATCTCAGTTACCATGAATAAAACATGTTCAGTATAAAAATCAAAAAAACATTAGAAGCCCATATAAAATAAATGGGTTCCAAAACAATCTATTTGAAACATGATTAACCCAAGGAAATTAATTTGTTAAATAATAAACTATTTATTATGATTATCCTTTGGAAAATAAAAATTTTCTTTAAAAATCTATTTGAAACATGATTAACCCATGTTTAAGATATGGGTTCCACAATAACATATTTGAAAAATGGTTAGCCTGTGGGAAAAAAAGTATTCCAAAAAATATATTTCAAATAATATTAATACATCTATAAAATAATGATTATGGTATCTATAAAAAATATCCCCAATGCAGGATATATAACAATAAGGTTTTTTGATGACGATGAATGGATATACCATAAAAATTATTAAAACATTCTTGAGGAATGTAATCATAACCATTCCAAATCTTCCAATACCACATTGAAACTTTTGATCCATTAACACCATTAATGTAATAAAATTAAATGAAACTTATAATAACATGAGAATATGGATACTGAAGATATAACATGTCAAATAAGAATATATACAACTCGTAATAAAAGATAGGTGTATAACATATCAAATGTCTTAATGAAAGAAAGATTGTGGACAAAGTCCATTACCGATTTGGTAACATAAAAACCATGAAACCCATAAAAGAGTAATAGTTAAATGAAACAATTAAATACCATTACTAAAACATAATTATTTATATAAAATATAAAAATGGTTGTAGATACACCATAAAAAATAAGTAATTGTTGATTACAATGTAGGCCTCACAAAAGTTAAAGCGAGACAAAAATCACTTACCTATAGTCCTACTTGTCATGATTGTTCTATATATTCCTAAATAATAAAATTATATTAAACTAAATAATTTTAGAATAACCTATTTAAAGTTTATTATTACTTTTATTTCACTTATAATCATGTTGTATACAATTACATAATCAATAATGTTTATGTCATATGTTTTGACCACATTCGTCTTATGACCGAAAACCAATTTCTATAAGAACACCGTAGTCTATGAGTTAATTATATTAAAATCAACAGAATAATAATCATAAAATAATTATCATATTTATATATACATTATACATCTAAAAAAATCGTTAATTATGGTTATGAAAAATAAACAAACACTGCAATCATGGAGATGGTAGGTCGTACGTACGCATGAGTAATGTTCCAATTTTCAATGATCCTTATCAAAACAATGTAAGTAAAATTTATCTTTAAATAATTATTATTATTTAAAATATACCATATTAATTATTCATATAAACTTATAAATATAATTCTTTTGATGTAAAATAAATCACATCACGTAGAGGAGGCGATAGTCCATACATCCACAAATGACATTATCACTTTTTCAATGTGTTAAAGGGTAATAAATAAAATGATATATTATAAATTTAGAAAGGTAAATATTTCATTAATATCATATAGTTGTTACATGTGTTACATATTTTTAATTAAACTCATCCTTAATATAATCAATGTAATGTGTGAACGTATCACATTTCTTTGAGGAGGTGATAGTCCACATGTCCAGAAACAATGCTAACTTATTTGCAGAAAATGAAAATAATAAAGGTATGTGTTATATAATATTTTAATAAGTATAAAGAAAAAATAAATATAATATATATATTTCATATAAAAACATGGTGTCCATCATAATTCTCAACCACGAGGGGGGTAACGAAAAAATGAATGACATCATTTTGTGAGGCGGTAGTTCACCATACATGAACGGTAATTTCATTACCCATTGTATTGATGTGTGTGTCGATGTAAGTATAAAATTTAACATAAAACCGTATCAGTATATTTTTTATAATAATTTTATTATTTAATCATTTAATAATAATAATTTAATGGGTTGAGAGGTAAATAAAACATAAATTCACATTGAAGAATGTTACCTCTTTTTTGGGTTACTCTTTTTGGTTTTCACTAAAGGGCTTCCTTGGATGGATTTATTCCTAATTATATGAAACTAGGGTAATTTTATAGATGTTGGGGGACTATTTGGGATGATTTTGGTCAAGCCAATTTGTGCTTCAGATGTGTGAGGAATGGGAAGAGTGAATTTCTATTTATTGTTAATAAGGAGTGACATTTTTGTAAATATGAAAAAGTAAACAGTATTGGGTGGTCTCCCTTACCTAATGTTATTAAAAATGAAAAAATAATGGATTAAATATTTTTCAAGGTTGATACACACTCACTCCACATAAAAATAAAATCATTTTTATCACTTTGTTCCTTTTCCTTTAAGTTTCATTATTTTTATACTTTTAGTTTTTATGAATGTAACCTGTTTTCAATTATAAGTAATTTAATAATTTAGAGTAATCTAAAGTGAGATTTATTAGAAAATATGAACCCACTGAATTATAAATATTATATCTAATAAAAAAATTATCATGAATGTGGGAAATTAATTTTTGAACAAGCGCATGTAACAAGCAAAAACATTACATTGACTCGAACCATGATAATAATGTTTTTACTATCTATGGGTAAATATGTTAATTATACAAGATCATTTTCTACATAAATAGACCATATTTTATATTTTATGACACATAAAAATTACTTGGATAAAGATATAATTTTTATTAATATTAAATCATTTAATAAAATAACATTTATTGTAAAATAACATTATTATTAATTTTGATATTATTTATAATTTAAATATATCAAATACATAATGGAATTAAAATCTAATAAAGTTAGATAATTTTACGATGTTATATTCACCCAAAAATAATAATTTAACATAAGAATTCATTAAATTTACGCCCCTTGTGATGTTTCTAGCACCATTCATTTTATTTAAATGTAAACTAAATAATTCATGCATTAGTTTTTGTAAAGAATTTAATGTAACTAATTCATATTTAAAATTTATAGTGAGATTATCATTATAAAAAATTCATTTTCTATCCAAAATAAATTTTTTAAACAATATTATATAGCTTCTTACATACAATAATTCATTATAAATGTTGCAGGCAAGAAATGATCCTTTTTGGTCTTTTTCATTACCTAACTTATTATATAGGTCACCTTCATGTAATAGTATCCCACGAACTCATAATGTTTGAACAAATAGGGGGTATGATTTAACTATTCAAATATAATATATTTTGGATAAGTCTATTAGACATTTTTGCACTTTATTTTTAGGTTTAGTCCCTTGTTAAGATAAATTTTACCTTAATTGTTGTAATTAATTTTAATTAATGTCACTAATATTTTTGGACAAAAATTCATGTTGATATTTTTATAAAAATAATCTTATTGATTAAAAATACTTATATCAATTTATTAAAATTTAAATTACCAAAAGTTGATAAAATTAATTTAAAATTAATCTTGTAGACTCTACAAGAGAGAGTGTCTTATGGAGAAAAGTTAAAAACTTTGAAATGTTTTATATCTAATTTAAATTTTAAATTGAATAAATTGACCAAAATTGAATTTATTGATGTATAATTTAACTAATTATAATTTAAAAAAAATTTAAAATTGTAATATATCTATATAAAAGATTATACAAAAAAACATTTTTCAATTAAAATTCAGCATTCTTCACTATTCGTCAAAAATAAATCTTCGAAAAAATGCCATAAATTCACCAATGTAAATTTTGAAATTATTATTCCAAAAATTATGTTTATTTATCATATAAAAATTATTAATGTATCAATTTTTAGTTTTCAATAATGTCTCCATTAAAAGGCAGAAAAACTACCACATCGAATAACTATATTAATATTATTTTATTTCCCAGTATAACTGAGCCTTGATTGAAAAGAAAGTTAAACTTGGTATTTCATGTGATTAAATATAAAATATGTATAGTGTGTAAAATAATCTACTAATGAATTTAAATTAATTTGAAATAATATATTTCATAATATTTCAGGATGTTACATCATACCGCCTTAAAATGAGTTTCTCCCTATTAATTCATCTTGGTTATCAAATTATTAGTATTTATAGAATTATATTACTGAATCACATATCCTAAAATTAGTTAATAAAACATCCACATGAAATGTTAAATGTGAAAGATAAAGGTCACCAGAAGTTACGCCAAACTAGGATTCCATAAAGGTTGAACACTGATGGGAAATTAAAAGATGTACTTGAAAGGGAAAACTAATTCCCTTGGAATAATAAAGAGTGATATAGATTATGGATAAGAGGAAAAAATGAAAAAAAAACAAAAAATCCAAATATGAGTGGAAAATTACATTGATATCATATGAAAATATAGTAATAGGGTAACATTTTATTTCAAGATCCTTTTCCTAAACCAAAATATATTGATAACCATTTAATATAAGAATAAAATTAAAAGGAAATATACTTACTTGATGAGTAAAATTTCATAAATTAATAAATTTACACAAAAATCACATCTTTTTCTTCAAATTATGACAATACAAGAAGAATTTTTAGGTCCTTAAGTACTAAAATAATCTTTTAAAGACCACATAACCATAATAGGGATATTCAACCTATTACACCTTTCTTTATAAATTAACCAAATCCAAATTTGTTAAAACATGGTAATATAATTAGCAAAATGATTAAACCTTCTAATGATACACTAATCATCAAAATAAATAGTAATAACCAATGTTCAAACTAAATAATTTCATAAACATATATCCCATAAAAATCAATTACCTCAAAATTAAATTGTGTATTAACATAAGTGGTAATCTCTTACCTTAGAGATTGTAATACTGAAAGATAGATATCTTATTATTAAGTAAAATTATCCACTTAATCACCAAATCAATTTTCAATCATGTGGTTAACTATATGATAGTACTTGTGTTCCTATAATTAAATAAATATTCAAGATAATATAACACATAAAGGTTATAAATACCATATAATGTTTTTTTGAAAAAATTAAAGGGATATTTAACATTAAATCATATACTTCAGTGCGATAAAATGTCTCCGAAAATTTCCATGATAATCTAAAAAATACTACTTAAAAACATCAAAATGGGTGTCTTACGACTTTGAACATATTATTAACCTTAATATTATAGTGTCATTATGGTACGAATAACTCATAAGATAAACTCATATGAAAAGATATTAATCTAAAAAACTATCTAAATCGACATCTGATACCATCTATAATATCCCATAACCCACAATCCTGGACCCTATATTGAAAACCATAATCTTAGATTTTTGACTTCGATGATGATAATTGTCACCCATTTTATTCATCTAAACATTAAAAAATATATAGGAAATCATGGATCATGTACAACTGCAATGAAATTTTAGTTTTAGATTTTTAGAGATAGTAAAAACACTTACATAAATGACTCATATCAACTTGGACTCAAAAGCTGTCAAAAGAACATTTCTACCATTTAACCAAGAATTTCTTATTCCATAACAGGTAATCATCATAATCCATGTGAAATCATTTATAGACATAAATTTTTCAACACCAGAGTTTAAAAGTTTTGTAAAAGGAAAATTAAGAAGGGTGAGCTCAAATTATTATAAAGGCTAAACATAATCATTAACCATTAAATGTCACCAATGAGCATACGATTGTATAATGGTATGATGAAAAAATCTATGGGAATGATATAATCGTAAAGGAAATCATACATATCAATACATGAATCATCAAATATGAAAATATGAAATATTAAAAATTAAATAAACAATAATAATAATCCATGTAATATCAATCTCGATTTTGTGAATCATTATAAACTCATTTCAAAAAATTAAAACACTTTTGGGTATCCTGGAACATAGCTTTAATAAACTCCTTTCAAACCCTTTCAATTTAAATAAACTTATTACCAAAATCTAACATTTCCATTTCCCAATGTTTTCATGACCCATCATAGAAGGGCACATTCCATGATGACCATATTCCCACCTCTGATAGTCCAAAGGTTGGCGATTAGTACCAAGAAAGAATATCACACAAAATGGGATTCATTTTTCTATGTAAATGTACACCCACACACATCTCATAGCCCAAGATGTTTAAATGTTAAAACACTGAGTATAAAATGGTTGCACACACTAAAATAGAAACCACCTAGTATGACGGTTGAAAACTAGAAAGTAAACAGGACCAGAATACAAGACCAACAAAAGAAAGAGTCTACAACAATGAAAGAACATGTTCCCGAAACTCGTCCATAGAGAACCCTACCAGAAGGGTAGGTGTAGGAAAAGTTTATACTGTTATAGGAGCCCATATTTTCTATATGACATATCTAATAACCCCTTGGTCCTAGTATACCTATAATTATATCAAAGCGTTGATCATCTGCACAGGATAGAACAAGTGCGGGAAAATCACATGTATGGGTGTGTAAGACAATACTAAGTATGACACCCTAAAACCACAAAGGAATTCCCCTAATAAATACACAATGTACACCATAAAATAAATACATTAATTAAACCAGAAAACAATTACATGAAGTACACAAAAAATTATTTACATGTAGTTTACATAAATGAATTACACGAAGTACAACGCAATGTAATTACATGAAGTACAACACAAAGGAAATAGACTAAGTACAGTCAGTTCAAACATATATATATCTACAACACATATTTTAATAAATTCCTGATATACTAATTCCAAGGAGGTACACAATCTATAGGAGTCACAATATCTATGTAAGAAACACAATCTCAATAAGACACATAGTCTTAGTAAGACATAAAATCTCAGTAAGACACACAGTCTTGGTAAGACACACAGTCTCCATGTAATGCACATTACATCAATATCACTCAACTTCAAGGTAAAATAGCTACCAAATCATATCGATCCAATGGATTATGATCGTATCAGTCTTGTTTTAAGATAACCAACTTCTCATCTCATTCGTTTGTATGTCAACATCAAAGAAAACTCACTTAGATTATATTAAAAAGAAACATCTCCTCACAAGGGTCCCAATGCTGCAAATGACTCATCAAATGAACACACTATCTAAATGAAATTACCATTTTAATAAAAATGGATGACCTGAGTCCAGTTCGGGTTCAACCCATCCCACCAAAACCAACCCTACCTACTAGCCGACCTGACCCATTTCATCCAAGTCTGCTAGACCACTAGAGCAGCCCAGATCCCCCCTGGTCTAGCCGGTGTTGTAGGATATTTCATTGTGCTTCATGTGGTCTGCCTTGACCCTTTGTCTCCCATAATAATGTGATGTGGTGTTGTATTCCACATGGTTGGCATTCCACACAACTTTTCATGTGTATTCACCACCACAGGGTCCTCCTACGCAACATTGATCTGTGTCCCAACACACTATCACGTACATGGTATAAATCGTAGCCAACTGTCACAACCCATGCCCGCTGACCACCACAACCCCAACACCTCCCCCACCGTGCTTCTCCTATGTCAGCCGTCCCACTGGTGACCTTTCTATTTCAGACTTCTTTCCTCCATGGACCTGCTCCACCTCACCTGAATCAGTTGGAGACACCGCCATGTGCCTCCATAATCTGTGACCTTAGTCGAGTCGTACCATGCCTCCATCAAACCTCATCTATTCTGTCATGGGGTTGAATCCTTCAATATCTGATCATTGAGACATGGATCGGGAGTGGAACAGTTGATAGTTTTTATGGGGGTTTCAAGAGTGTAGAACACATGAAGAAGTAAAGAGAATGAGGGGAGGAAAATCGATTAATTGAACGCCTAAAGAAGAAATATTTTATCCTTTGTTCGCACCGGTATCAATTCGTTCTTGTTATAAGGATGAATGTTTTTGAAGTGATCACACGGATCCAATTACCATTTAAAACCATACATGAATAATACCATCTTATAACTGACTGAATAGTAGATAAACCAATTCATGGTTTCGTCTGTTTTTTCGCCAAATTTAAGAACTGGGAACAAATCTAATAGAAACAACACCCTGTCTGGGGTTTGGATCACCATTGATGAAGGGTGAATCCACATGATCATCATTCTTCGATTAGTGGATGCTCGATTCAAGTTATGATCGTTGATCATCCATTGTCATTGATAGGATATCATTCTCCTTACCTCAGTAAAATTCTAGGGTTATGGTGATAACCATGGATTTCAAAAAATATGAAACATTTAAATTAAAATTAACTCTGTATCAAAATAAAATATATTTATTTAATATTTTAATGATTTTTACATCCAATAGCTAACTTTTATAACCAACCCATGTCAATCGATGTTAGGCACCACATAAGGTAACATCTTTTTTCTGAATACAATGATGTGCTCACATTTTCGATCCTGACACCCATTTAAGAGTTATTCCAATTTTAATGAAAAAGTACTCATGCGCTTTATTAAAAACTGAACATTGTTAAATGAATTCTTATGGTCACACTGGGCCTCAAAATCATATGTTGTCTTAGCACCTAGTCTCAAAATTTTCCCAATAAATTTATAAATATAAAACTATAGAAAATTTGATTCATTACATTCTACCCACCGTAGGGCATTACATCCTTGAAATCCAATACAAGGGATACTCCTGCAAAAAGATGATGTTACTAAGAATGAATATGAGCCTCCCTATCCCAAGTTCACTCAAATATATTCTTAGGCTACTACTAGAGTCACACAAGAGGAATCGAATGCCCATGAAGGATCCTCTATTGTAGATCATCAATCTCCACCTGGTACTCCACAAAAGTCTCCCCATCGTCAATGTACAACATTCCCTTGATGATGACATGTGATGGGTCATGCGCGTACCTCCTAAGCTACAACAAGTGGATGAAATAATTTAGTGTCTACATATATAGGGGTAGATCTAGGTTATATACAACCACACCAACTCTACATAGAATCTAAAAAGTGTTGATGTATCTCAAAGATAACTTTCTTCCCAACCCAATCCTCTTAAAATCCAGGCTTAGGTGAAAACTGAAGGAAAACATGGTCTCCATCCTTGAACTCCATAGGCATCTATCTCCTGTCAACATATGCCTACTTCCGTCTCTTTTCTTTCCTCATCCACTCCACGATTATCCGCAACTTCTCTTTAGTAGTTTTCAAAAACTCCAGTCCCATGATTGTTGACTCTCTTGGGTCCATCCACCAAAGTGGTGACCTCCAAGGTCATCTATAGAGGGCCTCATATGGATCCATAAAAAAGGTTTATTGGTATCTGTTATTTTAGGAAAAATATAGAAATGATAGGTGATCTTTCCAACTACGACCGAAGTCCAAGATGCAGGCGCATAGCATATCCTCTAGAACCTGAATGGTCCTGTAATTCTGGATATCCATCTCGGGATGAAGCACCATGCTCAAGCATAACTGAGTCCTAAACTCTTCCTGCAATCCCTTACACAACTGGAATTTTAAATGAGCATCTTGATCTAAAAAAATATTCTACTTCACTCCATGAAGACGAACTATCTCTTGCAAATAGAGGCATCCCAAGGTCTCAACCAAACTCTACTCCTGAATGGGTATGAAATGAGCAGACATGGTGAGTTTGTCAATATTCACTAATATGGTTTCATGTCCTCAGGTTGTGCATGGTAAACCCGTCACGAATTCCATTGATATCCCATCTAACTACCACTATGGCAACTCAATGGGTTGGGTCAAACCTGCTGGAACCTGGTGCTCTGTCTTCACTTTCTAGATAGTGGGGCATCGAGAAATGAACTCGGTCACTAAATTATTTATCCATGGCCATCAGAAATGATGTCAGAGGTCAGGTTACATCTTCACCACACCAGGATATACAACCAAAGTGGATGTATGGAACTCCCACATCACCTACTCCTGAAAGACACCGGTACAATAGTCTACCCTCTAAAAACAACGATTTTCCCCCCACCAATTGAATATCCATTAGGGAAATGCCTTGTGGACAAATGATCACATCGGGTCTCGTAGTCGATATATCGTAGTTGTGCCTCCCTGACTTGTTGCAAGACTGGATGGGTGATACCATTAACTAGAGGTAATCTTCCCCATCTCCATTCACAATGAATATCTCCAACGTGGAAAAATGATCTAACACCTCACTCATAAACTATAATATGGATCTCCTTCTGAGAGAATCTTCAACCGTGTTCCTCTTCCCATGAGTATAGATAATCAAAATTTAATAATCCTAGAGGAACTATATCCACCACCTCAGTGTGATAATTATATCCTTACGAGAGAGGATATAAATGATACTCTTATGGATAGAGTATATGGTAAATTTCGCACCCATTAGGCAGTTCCACTACATCATCAATGTGAAGACAACCACTGCTATCTAAAGGTCATGATTTGTTTAGTTCTACACTTTTTTTTCTTAACTTGCATGAACCATTGGAAATCACCACTTTCCCCTACCTCAGGACACAACTGTGCCCGGTCACAGATGAATCAGAAAACAATACATACCAGATGACCTCCTCTGGTAATCTCAAGATGGGAGCACTTTTCAACCTCTGCCTAAACTCCTAAAATAACTTTGGAAAATTATCATTCCACACGAATGGATACCACATCCATGTCAAAGTCATCAATTGTGATGCTACTCTAGAAAAGAATATTAAACACCTATTATAGTACCATGCAAACCCAGGAAACTTCGCACATCAATAATCCTCTTGGGTGACTCTTAAACAAGCACTACCTCAATCTTCGCCAGATCCACTGTGACTCCAGCCTTTAAAATGAAATGTTCAAGAAATTAGACCGCTATAATTAAAAATTGATACATCAAGGAATATATATAAATCAGGTTCTCTTGGAGTGTGTTCAGGACCATCCTCAAGTTTATTGCATCCTCAACCTCAGACACCGAGTACATTAGGATGTCATCACTGAAGACCACCATGAACCTATCTTGTTAAGGTTGTAAAGTCCTTTTCATGAGACCATGAACAATTATAAGGTGTTATCCATGAAAACCATAATCACCAAGTACTCTTAGTTCCAATAAATACATATGAATGATGTCTTCAGTACATCCTCATCCTGTTCATGATGTGGGTGATAGCTATATCTAAGGTCAATAGTCGAGAACCATCTCGTTCCCTTCAGCGGATCAAAGATTTAATTGATCCTCAGTAGTCTATATTTATTGTTTATGTACACCTGATTCGGGTGTTGAAATTCCACACACAATTTTAAGCTCTCATATTTCTTCATGGAAGACAAAATAGGGACTGCCCAGGGTGAAACACAGGGTGTCACGAACCCATTCCTATTAGGGTCCTCCAACTATACACACAACTCATGAATCTCTATGGGATCTATAATGACCCATACTTTAGATACATTGTTAATACTTCAAAATTGAAGCATACTTATTACAACATATAACAAAATCACGAAAGGACCGTATAGGTATAGTGTCTTTTGAAACTGGGAAACATAAACAACTGGTTCATAAAACATCTACACTGTCTCCCATTTATTTCATCATATCTATATTCCCTTTTGGCATATCTTACTTAATAACCTTCTTCCTGACCTGGGGAAAGAAAACATACAAAAGGGTGAGCTCAAATTCTCAGTAAAGGTAAACAAAAGAAATATCAATCACATCATATACATAAGCACATTATTTTGGAAATCTTAACCTGCAAAAGAGATCATAATTTCATAACATGGGATAAATCATAGTAGTGAAATGTGATCACAATAATCATAACATAAAACATGAAACTTTGTGGAATACACACATAATCATAGAGAATCATTTCTTATTAGTCAAGACTCATTTCCAAGACTATCTTAGTGGACAAAGTCCATTTCTGAACCGAGTTCACTCCTCGTTTTAGCCCTGTTTCACTGATCCGGTATAACCTACTGTTCCATCCATGTCTATCTCATGAGATATAAAATCTTTACCCAATTCATTGGAGGGAGATATAGGTCCCACCCATCTCATAATGATACCATTCTTATGTGTTCCACAAAATCATAAATCATACATCATTGCATAACCCATGTAATAAAAATGGGATTCTTAAACATCGTGACATCATAAAACAATTCATATAAGATAAATTAATTCATAAAAATAATTCCATCAAAACATAATCAAATAAATGTAATAATAGGGATATAAACATAATTATATATTATCTTAGATGGAAAAATAATTTTGATAAAACACTTGAACACCATTCTTGAGGAAAATATCCTTTCAACTTCAAAAACACTTTTCCATTATTAGCATGTCATAAAATTCTAAACTAAAAGAAGTTGATTAAAAATAAACATGAAACATTTTAAAGGAAGCTTCTTTGAAATAATGTTTTAAAAATCCATTCATGGCGTATAAGTTAAAAAAACATTCTTCTCGTACTTTTGTCGGAAAAGTCAAAAAGTACCTCGTATGAAAAACAACTAAAGATTCCTTTCATATCTTTTACCAAAAACTCACCGAATGGTAAAATTGGATTTAAAAAACTTTAGGTGGATGGAAATAATATTAAATATTGAGGAAACAAGGATGTGGATGATAAAATACACCCCAGTAAATACCAAAGTATAAACAATCTCGGATAAAAATGAGATTGTGATATTTCCCTTTCCTTAGGTCCAATTTGCTTCGTATGTGTCCGAACATCCTTTATAATGATTTAAATAATGTTATTGACTTATTCCAGAATCATACTTATTTTTATGATATCATATATGGTCATATTCTTAGCTTCTTAGTAGTAATATTTCATTGCTACGTGTTATTCGGGTGTTTATAATTTTTTGTTCTTATGCGTGTTTTGTCGAATAAATTTTTATTCTTATCTGTAGGTTATAGATACCTAATTTCCAGAATGGTATTAGTGTAATATATATCATATTCATTCATTCAATTCATTTATATAATCATTATGAAATTAAGATCATGTAGAACGAGTCGCATCACATCGTGGAGACGGTATTCCGTACGTACGCACGAATGATATTGTTCCTATGATCGTGGAATTGTATTGGAGTGTATGTATAGTATTTCAGAATCAGTATCACTTTATAATATTCATATATAGTTATTATTTACACCATTATACCCATCCAAGTAAGGTGGTGGTGGAAAATAGATTACACCACGGCGTGGAGACGGTATTCTGTACGTACGCACGCGCGGTGATTTCTTTTTCCGTAGGATGTATAGATGGTGAAATAGGGTTGTTTCATAATTATAATAACATATCAGTATGTGAGTGATACAGATGTTATTACTTTATAATGAAACAAATAAATAAGAAGAAGTGGAAGAAGAAATAAAGATGAAAGAATGGGTAACGGATATTACCTCTTCTTTGAAGTGCTTCTTTGAGACCTCCTTTTAGGGCACTAAAGTAGGTCTTTGAAGAAGACCAGAACCTCTAGGATGTTTCTAGGGAATTGGAGAGGAGGAATTGGCAGGGGTTGGCCGAGATCGAAGGCTCAATGTGGTGTGAGGAAGAGGGGGAGGAGGTTCCCTTTTATAAGGGAGGAGAGGGGCTCCTTTGGGAAAACTAAAAATATTATTTTATTATAAAGTCATGTTCGGTTTTAAGTAGTTCCAAATTGATATATTTCTAAGATATGGTGGTTAGGGGTCGAAATCCTCTGATCCAATAGAATTTAGACAAGTTTAGGTTCCTATTTTATCCTTATCATTTATATTTAACATTAAGTTAAATAAGTTTACTTTTACCGTGTCTTCTTGTCTTCTTATACTATAAGGTTAATAAAATTACAATAAGAAGCCAAAAAAACCCCAAGTTGTTTATTATTAATATATATAACCGTATGTATGTCATTTGGCCGAACCTCAGATTTTTAGGAATAAAATAACAATTACTAATATAATATTTGTTTTAAAAACTATTTTATGCCAATTTTTACCCTATTTAGTAATTGTTTTTTGTGAAAATCATAACAGAATGATTAGTTTTAAAAAATTTAATTAAATCAATACTAACATGTCATAGTAACTTATAAAATTATAGGAATTCATAAAAAGTCTCAAATTACATTTATTTTGGTGTTTATAACATCAATTATGTCAATATTTCATTAATAAGTTAATTACTTCATCATCATTGTGTCATAAGTAAATTAAATTATTTAATGTCTAAAAATTACAAATAAAATATCATTAGGTAGGAAATTTTTTTATATTTCTAATTAATATTTATAGTTGAATTTATCTTATGTATAACCTTATATTAAAAATTATTTACTTATTAAACTTTGATTTTAACTATTTAACCCTTCTTTAAATAAAATAATAATAAATGTCCTAATCTAATCCAAATGGGCCTAAATGGTCATATTTTATTCCTAAGGTTGTTTTTGGTAGAATTACACTTGTCCAATAGAATTAGGACATGTGTTAGGGTAATAATAATATCATTTTTACACTTAATTACCCTATTTACTTTTAACCGTGATAAATAAAAGTAAAAAGTTACTATTCACCAAAAATTATTTTCATCTCATTGAACCACATTTTAGTCCTTGATATTAACTATGTCTCTCTGATTTTTGAAATTCCACTCATGGAAGCGGTAAAATTAAGTTTTATGAAAAATTCAGTTTTTTTAACTACCACTTAGTGGTTTCACTATTCATCAAAAATTGATCGTTTTCAGAAAAATACCAAAATTTCACCCTAGGCTAATTTCGATATTCCGAATCCAAAAATGAAGTCCATTTTGAAAAATAAAATTTATAAAATTTCAAAAAGTGGTTATTACTATTCATAATGGCTAGTTTTAATTATATTTTAATAGTATATCGTTGTTTAGTGAAACTCGGTATTGCATACGACACAAGCTATCGAGGAAGGTCGTGATTTCGTGTAAAGAAAGACAAAAAAGTGTTGTGTGTAGAAAAAGATTCATTTGATGATTTATATAACATAAAAGTCTCAGGTGTTACAGGATCCATATAATATATAGGGGTATATATTAGTTTCATTTCATTTTATAGATCAATACATAATTCTACCACCCTATGGGGTAGTAAACAGAAAACATCCTCAGGGATGATTCCCTCACACTCTTCTACCACTATAGGAAACTGAGGACTCGATTCATCCATTGCACTAAGGGTGAGGCAAGAGAACTGATGGGTAATTATCTACACCCTCAAATGAGTAATTATATTGAACATTTCATGCATTTAATTTTCACCAATAAAGGAAAACATGAACTCATCACAATGGAAAAACCGCACTTTGCGGCTAAAACAGTCAAGTTGGGCATGAAATGTGGATAACAAGTCCATAACAAGAATAACATCATAAGGCATCGACATAACTACCAAAAGATCCCAACCAAAACTATCACCAAAAAGTGTAAGGTCACACTTTTAGCACCAGTTTGTAATCATTTAATCCCCTCCCATAGGGGTCTATAAATTCAAGGGTTGAGTAAATAGTTCGACCAAAATCACTGATCCCCAAACAAGGTTTGTGGAAAGAAAGAAATGACTATCACATGTGTCTGTAAAAACTAAACCTCAGGTGGAAAATAAAAATATTATACCTCTAACATTTCATGATGCATTGTGTTCATAAAACACCATTTTCTACAGTTGTCCTTGACCCTACCCCTAGCTCTATGAGCATGTTGTGGACTATCTGGCTGTGGTGGGGTAATTCGTCGAACCTCCATACACCTCCTCTTGCCCTTCCACCTTCTCTATCCCATATTCCTTCTTATGGACCACCATTCCCATGCCTCCTCCTATATCATGGAGATCCCTTTATCATCTCTGTATCGTCCCTACATTGATTCGGGCAATCTTGGGCCATATTTCCATGACTACAACATGAGTAACACAACATGTCTTTCAGCTGACTCACTCTACCGGAGGAGCCATGCACCGATGATCCTATGTCCTATGGTCGTCCCCTAGAATTTATGACCCACATGGGTCACTTATAATGTTTTTGGATACCTATTATCGAAGGCTCATCTACCTGATGCCTACTAGTAGATCCTACTACTAGTGTTTGATCCAATAGAAATTTCTCCACCAAAAGAGCTCGCTCTAATACCCCAACATATGTAGGAATGAAAAAGGATATCATGGATTCCCTAGTATCCTGACGTGATCACTGCTCAATGTTATATTCCCCAAAGAATGAGACTCACACCTTATTTTTGGATTAGTGAGAAAGATTAGTAAACCTCATCGAGTACTCTGGCACCATCTGAATATCTTGTTGCAGATGCTTGTGCTCTTGGATTTGCACTGAGATTAAAGTTTCAATAAAGAACTACTCTTTAAAGAGATTCTCAAATTATAACCCAAAGAGAGTCACCCCTTTGTGTTCTTCATTAAAAATGATCCACAATCTCCCCGCTGATCCCCGAAGAAGGCTCACAGAAAGGATTTTCATCAGGTTGATGGGTTTCCTCACAATGTGAAAGGCCTATGTAGCTACCTCCATCCAATTCTTATCTCCCATGGGGTATATCTCACCCCGAAACATAGGAGGAATATATCTATTGAACTCATGAAATTCACTCAAATTGTGCTAATACACAACAGGTAGTGCTTTTAGTAACTACTACTCGATGGGTGGTGGTATCACTTGTAAACCACCTGAAGGTTCTATCTCTGGTACATGTACCTATACCAACACCTTATCTCCAGGAGGATCATACTCATGATCGTGCAATGGAATCCTAACTGGATTCCTCTGTAGAGTCATCATGAAATGAAATAATATGTACCATATTAAAGAGAGTATAACTAGTGAGCTGACTCAATAAGGACATGAGAACACACCAAAATCCTATATGATGCATGTACCACTAACTTCCCTACAACCAGTGTTTTCAGGAATTGAGTCAAAAAAATAGATGTCCAGAGTCTGGGTGTATGGATATGTCGGCCACTATACCAATACTAGATTCCATAGTATGACATCCAAACTCGAAACACTCTACATCGTTTCCCAAAACCAGCCACACAGAATCCCGATCCGGAAATAGAAATCACCCCTCTACTAACACTCTATAATGACACATACCAAAGGGGCCTTACCATGACTACCCCAAGCCCTCCTAAGATAGTCTAGGGGATGGAGAATAGCAATGAGTAGTTATATCACACAAATGTGAATCATTTTTCTAAGTACATACACACACACATCTCCATTTCCAAGATGTTGAAAATTAAAACACTTTGTAGACAATGAATGTATACACCAAGATAGAAACCACAGAATTAGATAGTAGAAAACTAGAATGTAAACAACGATAGAAAAAAATCCCACCAAAAGAAAGAGTCTGCAATAGTGGAAGCAGAAGTTCATGAAACTCATCTTCAGAAAACCATACCTAAAGGGAAGGTGTAGGAGAACTGTCTAATGTCATAGGATCACACCTCATCTGTCTGATCACACTAAGAACCACTTAGTCCTAGTCCACCTAGAACATCTTCAAAGCATCTATCTTTCACACAAGACATGACACGTTCCGGCAAATCCTATTCAGGGGTGAGTAAAACAGTACACATTTGGAAACCCCGAAACCATAAAGGGATACCAATATGAAATACAAAAAGTACACCACAAAGGAAATACATTGAGTCACACACAAAGAAATTACATGAAGTACACCACAATATAATCAATCAAAGTATACCAAAAATGAATTACACGATGTACACCACAAATGAATTAAAATAAGTACATGAAAAAGGAAATAAATAAAGTACATTCAACTCACATTGGTATATGTCTAATAAACATATTCTAATAACGTCCTAGTATACTCAATCTCATAAGGTACACCATATCTCGGAGACAGAAAGTCTCGATAAGACATAATGTCTTAGTAAGACAAACAGTCTTGGTAAGACACACAGTCTCGTTAAGATAGACATTCCCCATGTAATTCACAAAGCTTCAACGTCACACAACTTCAATGTCACCTAGCTTCCAATTCATATCCAGCCATAGGATTCTACTCATAGAATTCTTATTATGGGAGAACCTACTCCAAAAGATATTAGATCATATTTAAGAATCCCTAAAAAATCTCATAGAGTATCTAAAAAGTATTGCCTCATCACAAGGGTCCTAATTTAGAAAACATATCATCAAACAGACATTAAGTTTTAAGGTTACTATATTTTTTGTAAAATTTTCTGGCCTGGGTCCAACCCGAACTGCCATATGACCTGACCTAGTTTGGCCGACCTGACTAGGTTCGTCCGACCTGACCCGCCCAGGCTTGAACAAGCCTAGCCTGTGGGGATTGGGCCTCTATGCCAACTGACCTTTGTCCAGACTCCTCATTGTCTGACTAGTATTGCAGGCTAGTTCACTGTGCAATATGTGCCCCCCCCCCCAACCGCGTGGCTCTCGTGATGACTCAGTTTCATGCCACGTTCCATACGGCCACCACGCTGCACCCCCTGCCCCGTGGCTTCACTTTCGAGGGTTCCTCCTAGAAAGAACAGAGCCACGTCCCAACACTTCGCAACATAATTTGTCAAAGTGTTGTCCTATTCTCATTACCCTTGTTCCTCTTTGGGGAATACTTCCTCGACCCTTGCCCACTGACGACATTTTCCCCAATTCGGCCCATTTCCACGCTCTTCCAGTGCTGGTGACTTTACCCTGCCAATTCACCGTCTGTCGTGGACCCATTCCACCTTTCCTGAATAGGCCATAGCCTCTACCTCCATCTACAACTGTGTTCCACCATCTTGTTCCAACGTAAGGCTCCTCCTTCACGGAATCATATTGCGTATCTGTCAGACTTGTGTTGTGTTTTCATAAGGTCGAATCCTTCGAATTATTACACCATGGATAGGGGAAGAACAGTCAATCATTCACATGGGGTGTCATGGGTGAAGAACATACGAATAACACAATATATTTAAGGGTTGAAAATAAATAACATGAATACTTGAAGAACATATCTTAGCCTTTATTCATGTGTGCCTAAATTTTTTATTTCTAGAAGGAATAACCAAAATGAATCAATCACAAAGATCTAATTCCAATTTAAAACCCTACAAGTATAATCCCATACTGCAAGTGAAAAAACCACATATCAACCTATTCAGGGGTTGATCCACATTCATCGTCAAATTTAAGAATAGTAAAAGAATCAAAATGAAAAAACACGCTACCTTGTGTTTGGATCGGTTGTTGGCGAAGGGAGAAGCCACGTCATCGTCGTTAATAATTTCATCAATGGTCGATCCGAGTTCTGATCTCAGATCTACCATTTATTTTGAAATAACTACCTTCTATTTACTTTTGATGGATTTATATGTTATGGGGATAACCTTGGATTCCTAAAAATATGCATCAATTAAAAGAAAAATAATGCTGCATCAAAATAAAAAAAATTTATTTAATATTTTAGTGATAAATACATAAAAAAGTAAAAATTCACGGTGAATATGTCCTGGTCAATGTTATGATCATCATAAGGTAATGTCATTGTTTTGAACACAACTATACACTCATATTATAAATCTGGAATCCCATTTAATAGTTATTCTCGTTTTGAACAAAAACTTCATGCTTTCACTATTAAAGAGTAATCATTATTCAATGAAATGTTCCAAGCACACTAGGCCTCAGAATAATATTCTGTCTCAGTACCTGGTCTAATAATTTTCCGAATTAATTTATAAAAAACTATAGAAAATCCAATTCATTAAAATTTCATTAATGATCTATAATGGGGATCATACTTTGTATAAGCTATATCGGTCTCACCCATTTTCCATAAGCTATAATGGGGTTTTACAATTCCTGTGATCTATATAGATCTCACTTAGAATTAATAATTGTAATAAACCATTCGTATAATCTATTACAGGATCAGCCATTTAATTTAATTCTCATGTACCATGAATAAAACACATTCATCATAAAAACCATAAAAATTATAAGCCCATGGAAAATAAATGGGTTCCATAACAATTACTTTGAAACAATTTTAATAAAAGAAAATAAATGGGTCCAATAAAAAACTTTTTTAATATTATTAACCCATGTAAAATAAATTTTTTCAATAAAAAACTCTTTGAAATTTTATTAATCCATGGAAAATAAATGGGTTCTTCAATAATCACTTAAAAATGGTTAGCCTATAGAAAATAGAAGGCTTCTATAAAATCTGTTATAAATAATATTAATTCATCCATAAAATAATGAGGATGGTATAAATACAAATTATCTCCAGTAGAGGATAAATAATTTTTTTTGGCATTGATGAATGTAAATACAATTAATATATCATTAAAACGTTATTGAGAAAAATAATCCTAAACATTCCAAAGCATCCCATACCACATTGAAAATTTGAACCATTAACACCATGAATAAAATAACATTAAATGAAACTTATAATATCATGAAAATAATTATATTCTGTACATAATATGTCAAAATATAAGTATTTACATCACATTAAGGAAGAGAGGTGTATAACATATCAAATGTCTTAAAGAAGGAAAATTATGACAAAGGACAATTTCCTCTTTGGTAACATCAAAACCATAAACCCCATGGAAAAATAATCATTAAATAAAACATTTAAATACCATGAATATAACATAATTAATTATATAATCCTAAAAAGGGTCATTATATACACCACACAAAATAAATAAGTGGTCATTATGACGTAATCATTATGAAAGTAAAAGCGAAACAAGAACCCCTAACCTCAAATATGATTGTTTGTTATTGTTCTCTATCTATATGAATAATAAACTAATGTTAAATTATCTAATTGATTCATAACCTTTTCCAGGATTATTATTTATTTTATTTCAATTATATATAAGTTATATAAAATTACTTAATAAATAAATTTTAAGTCAGATGTTTTGATCATATTCATCTTATGTCTCAAAACTATCTTTTATAGGTCGACTATGATCAATAAGTTAATTATATAGCATCTAAAAAACTATTATAATGAAATAATAATCATATTTATATAAAAATTATAATTTTAATACAAATCATGAAGGTTCATTTGTAAAAATGAATCAATGTTATAATCATTGAGACAGTAGGTCATACGTACGCATGACTGAAATTCTAATTTGTTAATGTTCCATATGGAAATAAATTAAGTTAAATTCATCTTTAAAGGATGATAATTATATCATATATTCTATATAATTTAATAATAAAAACTTATATATAGTATTATTTTGGTGTAAAAGGAATCACATCGCGTCGAGGATGAGGCAGTCCACACATCCATGAACAATGATATCACTTTTTCAGTGTGTGGAGGGGTAATAAAGAAAATAATATATTATATTTTTAGATAGGTAATTATGTGATGAATATCATATATATTATATTTATGTTAAATATTTTTAATTAAACCCATCATTAATACATTCTATGTAATTTTTGAGTGTATCACATTGCTTTTAGGAGGCTGTAATTCATATGTCCACAAATAGTGTTCTCGTATTTGAACAAAATAAAAAGTAATAAGGTATGCATTTTATAAGAATTACTGAAGTATGAAAAAACACGCTATCATATATATATATATTATTTAAAAATATAGTTTCCATCATAATTCAATTCATGTGAAGTGGTAAAAAAAATGAATGACATCATTTCACGAGATGGTAGTTCACCATATATATAAGGTAATTTTGTTACACATTTTATGGAATTGCGTGAAGGTGGAGTTGTACCCCTTAACATAACAACATCATATTATATTTGGGATACTTATGTTATTATATATTAATTTACCAAGAATAATTTAATGGGTGGAGAAGTAAATGAAAAATAATTACACATTGAAGAATGATACCTCTTTTTCCAGGTAACTTATTTTGGTTTTCACCGAGGGCTTTCTTGGATTGCTTTATGAGTAATTTGAGGGCTTGAGGATGGGTTTAGAGAATTTGGAGACTATTTGGGAAGATTTTTTTAGATTAAAAGAGTCTGTAGAGGGGTGATGAAGGGGAAGAATTTTTTTTTATACTGCAGGATGGGTGGAATTCTTGTAAATACCAAAAGGTAAACAATATTGGGAGGCCCCCCCTTCTTTATTGTGATTCCAAAAAATAAAAGTCATGGTTAAATGGATATTACAGTTTAGAAACACTCACACTGCACAAAAATAAAATCATTTTTATCATTTTGTTCCCTAGTCTTTAAGTATGAATATTTCTTTCATTTTAGTTTTTATTATATATGTAGTTTTCTATCGTAAGTAATTTGACCATTAATACTAAATTAAATTAATATTTATTATAAATTATATAATATATTAAAATTTTTTATTATATATAATTTACCAGTTAAAATCTCATGTGTGTTGGAAATTAATTTTAAAATAATCACATGGAACTTGAAAAAATCCTTCTTTAATAGTAACCATGATAAAAAGTCATATATATATATATATATATTTCAATATTTTATTTATTAAATATCATTTGGAAAATTAACAAAACAAATTTTATATTTAAAAATATATAAAAATAACTTTGAATATGGTAGTATTTTTATTAATTTTAAATCATTTAACAAAATATCATATATTGTAAAATAACATTAATGAAAATTTTAAAATTATTTATTTAATTTTAATTAAACTTTATTAAGTTAACATCAATTTAAAAATATGTATTCATCTAAAAATATAATAGAACATAATAATTATTTATTATTACTCCCCTTATAATGTTTTTAGCATCAATTATTTTAGTAAATTATTCACTAAATAATCCATGCATTAGTGTTTGTTAAGAATTTAATGTTACTAATTCATCTCTAAATATTATAGTTAAATTATCATGATTAAAAAAATAACCTTTAGAAATAATTTTTAAAACTGAAACTATTTATCTTCTTTTATTCTCTAAATATTTATAAATTTTACAGGTAATTAAGGTTCCCCTTTTTCTTTTCCTTACAAAATGTATTATATAGGTCTGTTTCATTAAATAGTATCCCACCAACACATAAAATTCAAACCAAGAGGGGATATAGTCTAACTTTTGTTATCCAATATATTTTGTACAAGTTTCACGGTAATGTTTTCCTTAATTTTGTGGTTTAATCCATTGTTCTGCTTAATTTTACCTTAATTGCAGTAATTAACATTAATTACTTTAACTAATATTTTTTGTCAAAAAATCAAGTTGATATTATTATAAAAAATTCATACTGATTCCAAATATATATCCATTTTTTCAAATTCGATTCATATAATTGGTTAAAATTTTTTAAAATTAACTTCGTAGATGTTGGGAGACAATGTGTTTTTAAGGAAAAAATATCAAAAGATTGAAATTATTTTATATCCAATTTAAATGTGAAATTTAATCCAATTACATAGATGAGATTTTATAATGTATTATTGAACTAATTATAATTTGAAACTAATTTAAAGTATAATTTGTCTAAATAAAAATTAGATGAAAAATTTATTTTAATATAAAATGCATTATTTTTAACTATTCATTAAAAATGAAACATCTTATAAAAATAACAAACAAAATCACCCAAAATACATTTTTTATTCTAATTCCAAAAATGAAGTTTATTCTATCATATTAAAATTCAAAAAGTTTCAACATTTATATTAAAATAAAGTCTTCTATGATACGGTGGCAAAACTGCCAAATTAAATAGTAATATTAATAGAATATTATTGTTCTGAATAACTCAGTTTTGTGTGAAACACAAGATTAACATGGTATTTCATGATATTAATGCCAATAATATGTATACAATATAACCAAATATATTACATAATTTAAATTAATTTGAAAGATGATATTTCATAAATATTTAGGATTTTATAAAGATACTAATGAGAGATGAGGTATATAGATAATATTATAAAGACCCATTAACATGTGTAATATAGTGATGGTTTTTCACCTACATAATATGGTGACCCCAAATTGTACTGTATCAGAAGAGGTTTCATGATAATCCATATACATAAATTTTAATTGGTGATTCAATTATAGTGGGGAAGTAGTGACTCATTGAGTATTGACATGACAAAGTGTTTGTTTCCAACATCATGGATAAAACTAGTCAAAATACAACATATTTATCATTCTTTACAAACATGAATTGATTTTGGTTATTGGAAGGTTGGGTAAAACATAAAAAACCCATTTATATCATCATAGTTTTTAGGGGTTCAAATACTAAAGGGGTTAATTTTAAATGAGAATTTTCGATTTGTTAACATTGGACCACACCTCATTAAACCCCTATCAGGTGTGTCTGCATGACACACTAGGTCACTAAAAGTGGTATCAAAATGTAGGTTCACTTTTATTGGATATTTTTTTTACAATCCTGAATCGTTAGGAAAAGGTTCTGACTAATAAGGTCTGAATATTTCAATCTAATTTTCTTATCTAACATATTTCAAGTTAATTTTTCAAAATGGATAAAGAAGCACCTTGAATGGAAGGATATTCTTTCATCCATATCAAAATCGATGTGGAAGTATCTTCAATGACTCTAAGATATATGAAGAAGAAAGAGAGCAAGAAGACTAGGAATAATTCACGGAATATAATACACCATTATTTGAATATATACTAAATAATAAGAATTTATTATCGAAATATATTGATTTTAATTCCACTATTGAAGGAAACTCATGATGTGAAGAAGACTTTTTAATTCATACATAATGTGGATTTTAATATAAATTTATAAAATACCTATAAAATGTACCTATCTTATTTTTATATTTATACTTTCACGTATACCTTGGAACATATTGATGATAAGATACATATCGCATAATAATCTATTTTAATGGAAGAAGTAATGGAAAGGATGATAAGCTCTATAAACACTCTCACTAAGAATGTAAAAGGCAATGAATAATATCTCCATATTTGAAGTAAAATTATTTTTTTCATTGATAAAGAATTAAAAATTAATAAACATTAGTTAGAATTGGTTCAGATATTTTGTATGTATTTATTCTATGCATTCAAGAAGCATCATAATGTCTTCATGGATGTATATTCCTTTAAACAATAAATAAAATAAAAAACGGTGAAAGAGTGTGATAATTCTTTAACTGAGATAATTGAAATGCATGAGGATCAATTTTAGAAGACTTATAGTGATTAAGATGGAATTTTTAGAATAGTTTAAGATAAAAAGAACACCTATCAAATGAAATTTATAAATAATAAAATCCATCAAATGAAAAATGAAGAATAAAATTTATGAAGTTTTTAGAAAACTAAAAGATTGTTCCATGAAACACATACTTAATATGTGAGCTAAGAATAAAATAAGAATAAAAATTGCGAGTAAAAGATATTGAGATGATTACAGAAGAATTAACATGAAGAAGTGGAAAAAAAGTTGTCCCAAGGATTAAAGAAATCTAGAGGCAGTAAATCATTAATGAAGAAAAGTGGAAGAAAAATATTAAAAACTATAAAATATTTTGAAGTAAAAAATACAAGGATAAATATATATATTTCAAAGATATAGGAAATAATTTTTTTGAAAATATATTTCCAAAAAATTCCCTATAAATCTACGGTTCTAGCCTAAAATATGTAAGAAAATGAATCAAGATTGATTGCAACAAAAATAAACAAACATGGTTAATTTTAAGGTATTGGTTCTATTAGTATTCTGGACATAGGGAAATAGATTTTAGGCATAAATTTTCAGATAGAAAATTTCAATTGGCCCAAAATAAATGGAATTCAAATCTAAATAAATGAAACATCCTGATATAATTAAGAAAAAACACTGATGAAGAAGTATATATATACCTGGACCATATTTGATATCTTCAATAACATTTATGAAATATTCCACAAAGGTATTAAGAGTTATGATGAATGTTTGTATAATCCTCATAAGTATTATAAAATTACATATAGAAATATATAATCATAAAAGGCTGATAATTATGTGAAGAAATAATATAGACTTGGCACTATTTTATTATTAGTGAAGAAAACTTCCCTCAAAAGAATACGAAATAAATTTAATCAGGGTGTTAACACAAAAGGGAATAAATTATTATATTATTGTAATAATTGAAAAATAATAGACGATTTTAAAATGTAAATAAAACATTAAACTAAATAGTAATACCTTTAATAGAGATATTTTTTGTATTATACCAGTGTTTGATACTCATTATGAAAAAGTTGAGAAGCTACCCATAAAGGGAAATGGACAATATACTGTAGAGTTGTGTGGAAGGTTCATGATTCCTAGTCATAGTGCTATAAAATATATGAAATTCTACCTCAACAAGAACATATGATGAAATATTAAGAGAAAAAACCTTTAGGATTGTGTTCTATAATTTTCCAAGCAAGTAAGGGATCTACACCTAAGAACAATATTGAGCATGTGACCAAATGTTGTCCAATAATATAAACATATTAGATGGAATTTTTTAGAAATTTAGAATAATATTAAAAAAATGTATTGATCTAATTTCTAAAATTGAGAATCCCACTCCACCTAAAAAAGTAATTTGGAAGAGAAAAAATGTACATGCTTTCTAATAGTGAAAAAAATTTAGAATTTAAAAAGGATGAAAGGATGGAGACGTGTAAAAATTTAAAACACACAATAAAAGGATTTTCACAGTTAGAAAATATATATCAACCCTATTTATAAAATTGAAGAGATATTGGAGGATCCATACATTACTAGATCAATTTGGATGTACATAAATTATGGGAATTGGCGATGGAGAGGATTTCAGAGTATCCCTTGAATGGGGATCATTCAAAAGGTTTTAATGATTTGAGAACTGAAAAAATATAACTGAATCTATAAATTTAGATACAACCATAAAAATATAAATGATGAGGTTTGATTTTAGTCTCCCATAACATATTTTAATATGAATATAGTATATTTTTCAAGGGTGGTTATTATATCACCTGGTATTTAATAAATAGAACCTTAAATGTATTAAGGTATTTTTTCAAGTGGGTATAGGTTCATAATGTTTCTTGAAAATATGTTTGAGCTACCCCAATTCTATGAAATTCATAAATAGTATCACATTTGATAAAAATATGGATAACCTTGTTGTCTAAACTTTTCAGTCTAGTTATTCGAGAAACTGGAAGAACAACGTAGAATTATATTTGAGTTGTTAATGGAACATTTCTAAGAGAACATTTTTTCTATGTGGAAATTAGTAAATGATTTTATATAATTAAAGTTATAAAAATCATTATCAATTGTAATGAATGTATTTTTTTTTCTTTTCATATCTCATGGTATCAGTGCATTAGAATTTAAAATTGGTTTCTATAATTTATATTTTGAAGAGAAAGAACATAGAGTGAATATGAGTTTTTAAGGGGTTTTTTATTTAAATGATCATTAATCGAAACCAAATAAGGAAGATTAATTGATTGAATAACCTTCCCTTAAACCACAAGTGGTATCCAAGTGGTATCAAAGATTGAAGGGTGAGACAAACTAAAGTGTGAACCCTTAAATATCCAAAAGTGACAGAGTATAAAAACGTTTCCTTTAATTATTAAAAAGGGAATAGGATATCATTTACATATAAATGATGTATTTTGACATGAGACAGAAGTGGGGAAGTTTGAGTGGTGAGAGGTAGTGTATGATTTTTTTTTGTTTTTTAGTATCAATTCAACGATAAGAGTAAAGGTAATATGAGTGTAACGGGTGAAGAAGTGTGTATCCACCCATGAATTATGACGTTTTATTTTTTTTAATAAATATAAATATAGAAGAACAGGGGAATTTGAAATATGTTTCTAAAAAAATTACTAGGAATAATATACATCGATAATTGGATTAGTTGATTTTCAATCTCAAAATAGTACCAAATATTATTGAAATTTCGGAGTAAATTTTAATTCTAAAGTTTAAGTGATAAGAGGGGTCCAACCACTACACCTTTACTAAAAAGGTTTAACATTTATCAGGATTGGTGTTTTTTTAATGCTATTGTGGAACTATGTAGAATAGATATGTCTAAACATTGATTCTAGAAGAGATGCACCTGATCTAGTAGAGTAGTTTAGTGGAATACTCTAATATTTATTATTAAATATGTTGCAACACCTTATAAAATTTCTTGAAGGAATTTGGAATTTTATAAATAATTATGACACACATTTGAAGAAGCTATTGGATTTTTTAATGATTTATTATAATACATAGAGAAATATAAAGTCTATTTTTAGTTATCTATAGAAAATTACATTTTGGGGTTTATGAAAAAATGGATAATTCACAAACATAATTCATTTACAAATGGATCGTAAGACTTCAAAATAAACATAAGCCTTTGGGTAATGACCCTAGGATGTTGAGACAATATTAATATTTTAATTTTCATAGTGTGACTCTATATATTCAAAAGCCTTTTCTGATTATCATACATCATCATATAGATTCCTGACCAATTATATGAATTTTCATCTTGTTGAATATTGAAAAATTTGAGATCATATAAATACTTTGGATGAGTCGGTCTTCAAAATACTGAGTATGAGACTTTAGCATAGCCTATTTTCATCTATTATAAGTCATCATTGTAAGCCTTTATGATTATAAAACTATGATGTTCCCCATGTAAGTCTTTAACACAATTTGTAAATTTAGAATTTTTGCTGGATGAAAACCCTGAGTTTTCCATATTTAAACCATATGAAGATTAAATAAAATGGGATGATTAAAGAATAATTTGACCATAGTATCAACATAATAAACACATGGTATAGTGTATGGTCTAAATATGGTAATAAATGGATAATTTAACCTTTATCCATGAAGTGGGAAGATCAGGGAATGATAAAACAATCTACTATATAAAGGTCATCTAAACATATTTAAGTGTAAAGCTATGTTTTCAAAATTTAGTAAATCTATTTAAATTTAGATATGATTATTTTTTTATTGTTTGTATGTAAAATACACATCATGAAGCTTACTCACTTCCTGATATTATATTTTTTTATGATTATTCAAGGATTAGTTCGGCTTTTTGCATTCTTGAACGAATAAAATAGATTTATGAAATTTTCAAGTATAATACAAATGAAGAACCATTAAATATAAAATCATTAACTAGTACAAAAATCATATTGATCAGATTCTAAATTATAAATTTATATAAAGTGAGATAAAATTATATATATTTGACTAAGAATAAAAAATGATAAGACATCCAAATTTCATCAATTTGGAAATACAACCTGACTTCCAAAAAACATATATTTTTTCTTTTCATTTTTATATGTATATGAAATATATGTGATGATATTATAGTGGAATACTCTTATAATAACAAAACAAGCCTCCATAAGAATAAAATAACATCTAATAAATCCAGGATTTAAGAAAGGATGTTCATTAAATAAGGGTATTCATAAAATAATCATTCGGTTGAAAAAAATGCCTGAAAAATCATTGAAACCTACATGGGGTATTCTATTATGATTGTTTTGTGATAGTGGATACAATGTGTTCTCAACATACCATTTATGGTATTTTAAAAACTAACTAATTCATTAAATTAAGTCACATATTCATGTTTGAAGAGTGTATCTTGGGGAGACTAGAGATGATGCACCAAGCATCCATAAAAAAAATAAAAATTTTATACATAAGGATAAAGGATGTTTATAGAGAATTTTGAGAAAATAAAAGAGAGATATAACCCTTATAGAATAATATTTATATTCATATGTCTGTTTAATTTATAAAGAAGAAGAAGAATATTTTATAAGAATATTCAAACTTCTAGATCTACAATAATAATAATGAGAAGAAGAAGTTGTAAAAGAAGAAGATATAATATATAGTGAGGAAGAATAATAATAATAGGGTGTGTCAATCCTGTAAAACCAAGTAGTTCCTGGTAAATAATAAATATTTGTATTTGAGTTTCTAGTAATAGATTAACTGAAGAAAAAGAAGTTGTGGATTGTTTTAGAGGTTGAGTTGCATGATATTGGTTTAATGGAATTATGGATTCCAAAGTCACTCTATTTTGATGAATAATATCATCTTTGTTAGCATAAAAACATCCCATGATATGTTTTCTATCTACTTTTGATCGAGAAAGGAATCAGGGTACTAGTTTGAGATGAAGACTATAGAAATTAGCTTAAATACCAATTCACTAATGTAAATTAGTATAGTCTTTTCAACTACATAATATTTTGACCATAATTATATAATATGGAGGAATATGTATTAGTAAAATACTTATCCACTGGTTATAATTACTGACTCAATCATAGTATAGAATCCAATACTCAACAGGAGTTGACATGCCATGTAGTTGGATTCCCACATCAAGGAAGAACCCTATAAAAATACCGTATGAATATATTTGTTTTCATATTTATATTACAAGTGGCTAGTGGATTTTTGGGTTCCACATAAAAGATACATTTAATGAATAAAAAATTTGAGGGGTTCAAATACAAAAGAGTTTAATTTAAAAATTGAATTTGGAATTTTGAAAAACTTTAACCACACATTATTCCCCCCAGTTTGTAACCATAGTTTACTAGGAAACTAAATCACATTTAAAATAATATTATGATAATATATAATATTTAAATTTATGAATTAATAACATTTATTTAATTAGTAAATGATTTGAAATAATATTATGAGCACTTAAATTGTAAATGCCCATTTTCTATAAAAACATTTTTTTATATGTTCATTAAAATTTAAATTTTTAAATATTAGAATTTTAATTTTATAAAATGAACTTCGTTTTTGCAATATTCATATAATAATTATCTTTTTAGGATTTTATTAACTAAATGAAATGGTTGCAATTGGGTGAATATTGAAAAAGAATGTTTTGGAAAATTCTGTCAATTTTATGACATCATCAAGATATAAAATTGTAAAATTCTAGGAAACCTTTTAACTAGATTGAATATGTGTTTACATATTAAAATAATACATTAAAAAATTATTATTTTTATTTATAGACCTATGTTTTACATTTTCATTCTAAGTGTTCTTTTATTCTAATTAAAGAAATATTTTTTATTCTTTTAATTAATTAATTATTTAAAAATATACATTATGTTTTGGATGAGAATATATAAATAACACTACATTTTCATTAATAAAACCAAAATTTGAATGTAATAAATATTATACATTATTTTGTTGTAAATTTATTTTAATTCTTTAAAAAATCAATTTTCTAGAAACTGTTCTCGTGGTGTTTTTCTTGCATATGTTGAAATTAATTTTTACCAAATCTAGAAATTTAATTAGAAAATTAGATTTTATATTTTTAATTATTATATTAAAATTATTTAACAAGGTTTATTTTATTTTTAGTTTAAAAATATGTTACCGGGGAAAAATGTAGTTACCTCTGTAAAGGTGAACAAAGGAAAAACGACTTAAACTCAGCGGTAATGGATTAAAATATCACAAAAAAATATATTTAAATAGTTTATTTAGGGACTTTATGACCTAAACAAATTATTATATGATTAATTATCAGTATATTTTCTACTTTTCATAATTATGAAATCCCTTTTATGTTAATAAATTATATTTACTAGATTATCCCTCTTATAACATCCCGAACCCTGCCAGCCACCCGTACAGTGCCAAACAAGTCGAGTTTCACTACCTTAGGCGCACCTTCCCTGAACGCCAAAGGCTTCCGACTAGAAGTGTGGGTCTAAATAGGTATTGTGGGAACGCTATACCCTCTCAGAAAAAATAAAGGTACTGGTTCGAGTATAATGTCTATAATCTGTGGAAATTAAATGGCTTAGCAAACTCAAACCTAACCCGCAGAGCAGAATCATATCCAATATAAAATAAATAGCGGAAGTAATATAGAAAAAATAGCAGCGGAAAGTAAACAATACAACTTGATGAATATCACACCAATTACTATTGTAAACAAACAAACATGCATCCATAGAAAGTCAAACATATCAATATATAACGGCGCCAATGGATAACCAACAATTACTACATAATAAGGTAAGCATGCTGATACAAAAAAGGAAACTAAACAAAGTAACTCCAACAAGGCACAACCTCAATGTCCATACCAGTCACCATTCCAACAGCACTAAGGTCCAGATCCTAAGGTTGACTCTCTACCTTCACGCAAATTCATAAAGTCTACACGCATATCAAAGGGCCCGTGTAGGGTTTGAGGTGAGTCCCAGTAGGTTACCACCCAATGGTGTGTACCTAATATAAGTGTTTCGGTTGACATGCTTATATAAGAAAAACAGTAAATAGTACCATGCCCAAAAGTAAACACAAACTCCACAAGTGCTCAATAGCCACCAGGAAGTGTCACCTGCTTCGGACAACGCTGGAATCTCTGGTCTGTATCCCGGCACCATCTGCCACCTGACACCATGTGTCTCCAGTACCGACAGTCTGAAGGTATTCCCAATAATCGTAACACATCCCGAAAGCTCAACCTGCCCATGGCACAAGATCCAGAGGAATGATGATACCTATCCTCAAATAATAATCGGAAGGACAACGATGCCTGCCCTCAAATCAAGTAACCGAAGGCACAACGATATCTGTCCTCAAATCACAGAGAGCCTCTGCCCCCAAACTGACAGCCTCAATCCTATCTCCCTAAGTCTCCTCACCATTCATGTGGCTTCCTATGTCAAGCACCCAAAACCAGAAATACCTAACTGCATCTACCGAGGGCCTCTAATCAGTGATTGGTCGTACCACCTCATCACAGAGTCTATCTGTGTGCACACTACTCAAAAGTACCCAGTGAGCGGTAATCACCTCAATAAGTTCCCAATCCACAACAATTCTGACACCTCATGTCCCTGCGAACTTTTCACTCAAGTTTGATGGCCTCGCCATCCATGTTACTCACGCCAAGCCAAACCTGACAGTCCAACTGTCTCAACCGATGTCCATGATGCCCAATCCCATGGTAGAAACCACCCAAGTAACCCAGGAAAAGCCACAACCTATAATCAACATCACTCCAAAAAATATATGGGCCACGTCCAACATAACTAAACAGTTCAACACTGGTAATATCACACATTTCATATATATACTAGAAAGCATCACTTTGAACAGAAAATTACAAAACAGTCAAGTTGCACCACACATGTGTCGTCCCATACTATAACCTAAGGTCTCTAATGCCTTAATAGAATTCAATCATGATGTAACAAATTATACTCAACAGTTTAAACTAAGAAGTTCAATTTATCCCCATTTTTGAACCCCCGTCGAAATGCCCCAAACAAGCAATGACTTCTAACCCATCCTTTGTCTATCCCAACTAGGTTATGGAATGCCTAGAGGCATCCTAAATTGCAGATAAATAATTAAAAACAATTAAAAGGGATTCACTCAATACCCGACATCACGCCTGAAGGTCACAACCCTGAAAAGTCTAAGAAAATGTGAAAGAACGTATGCACCACCCACCTCGTACTCGTACGATAACACTCCTTCGATATCAGCCTCTAATCGGTATAAAATGTGGTAGATCTGCATTTTCGTCAAATTTTGGAAATTTTGCTCGGATGGAAACTACGGAGAAATAGGAAAGGAATCAAGGAAGAAGAGGGGTGCACGGGGTTATCCTTTCCGATACGGTCCCACTATGATCGACGGATTGAAGAAGAGAGGTCTTATGAAGGATCTAATAGGATTTGTGTGGGCGGAGGTCTTTCGGATGGACTGTTCGTCCAACAGGGAATAAGATGGAAAATATAGAAATTAGACGCGTCGGCCCCCTGCTCTGAAAAATAAAAAAAGTACACAGTGTGTATTTCAAGACTACATGATGTGTAGATGACCTTTCCAAATTCTGACTTAAGAAGAGTCCAGGGCATGGCTTGGACCATGTACACGGTCAACAGAAGTCCTGGGACTCGGCCATTACAGGGATAGAAAATTACACATGGGTACCATAGGGCATGTACTCGATGAGCACACAACCGATCACTCGCCTACACATATGTGGCCTGTACATGGGAGTACGTGGCGTGTAGTTGGGAAATTTCCAGAAGCTTCCTAGATTTTCCAGACATCTCAAGAATCATCAAATCATTTATAGAAAAAGAAGAAATTTCAAATAGGGATGGAAAATTTAACCCGATCTAAAAACCCGGATTCTTACAAACTCCCCACCATAACATAGCTTTTCCCCGAGCTATCAGACGATACCCTGAGATGGTACTGAACATACCACCCTGATCAAGGTAACCCAGACTTCACCAGTCTTAACAGTCCTAGATAAATTCCTCAAGGGACTCCCCACCTTAGGAATTTCCTACTCGGTCTAAACCCAAAACAAATCTCAAAGTAATCAAAATAAACAAACAAGGCCCAAAAAACTATTTCCCAAACCCATGGTCCTCTGAGGATGCATCGCCACCCTTGCACCTCCTCGGTGCTCACGTTTCGCTTCTAACACCCAACGTAACCCTCACCACATCGGTGTCTACCTCCAAGAGGTCCTGTATCTCATAGATGCTCCAATAAAAACTTGGTGCCTTGCACCTCAAGTAACACACATCCACGATGCCTCGATTCCCACAACACCTCAAGTAACATGCATCCTTGATGCTCTTGATGCTACACATCTCAAATATATAAATAAAATATATAACGCATCTGATATGATTATAATCCCACTAACTAGCATCTAGTCAATCCCCAAGTATCATGTGCAACACATGAACTCAACCAGACATGCCTCAAGAGGCCATTCCAAAATAAATCAAAGAAAATCACGCCCACAACCGTGGTGTACCTGCCACTGTCATCAGCTCACCAGCCTTCTCATTCCCTAGAAGCTCCACTGCGTGCACCTGAACTGAAGTATAGCTGTCTGATGCCTGACCTCCCTACGGTGTTTCTCTAGTCACCGACCACTGACCCCTCAGCTGAGTCCCACCGTCTCTATCACATCCACCGCACATAGCTGATCCTCGACTTCCCTCTCCTGGTACCGAACCTGAACCACACATGACGCCACAATCTTTCCTCATCCCTACCATCCAGCTGTCTGAGAAGGCTGCCTGCAAAACCTCTCAAGATGCCCGACCTATCCACGTGCTCGAAATTCCTTTGGAGGCCTATCGCACTGAGCCCAAACATGTCCCGGTTGTCCACACTGAATGAAACCCACCACTGAGCTGCTACGAGGTGGTCTACCTAAGTCATTGGCATGCCCGCCCCGCTGTAACTCATCTCTACCTCGCTTCCTGATGTATGAACCATCACTTGAATCTATCACCCTACCAATCTGGGGTCTATCCCTTCGGTTTCCCTCTTCTATAAGTTCTTTGTTCACTGCCTCGGAAAAGGAACCCAGCCTGAAGAAGTTCACCTTGACCTGAATGGTGTGTCGTAAGCCATCATTGAAGTGCCTCTCCGTAGATGCTTCATCGCATACCATAGCAAGTGCAAAGCGAGACAACTTTGTGAAGTTAGTTGCACAGTCCATGATAGTTATATCTCCCTACTTAGGACTCAAGAACTCCTGAGATCTCACTGCCCTCAGTGTCTCTAGATAAACATGCTCAATGAATCTGTCCTCGATGCTCTTCCTAGCCAGTCCCTCATTCCTACGAGCCTGTACATGTACATCCTACCAACGCTTCGCTGGTCCTCTCAGCATGTACGTCGCCAGCTTGACCCTCCACCCAGGAGACGTCTCGAGCTTCTCGAAGATCATCTGCATGCTTTTTATCTAGTTCTCTACTGCCTATGGACCACCCTCACCCTGAAAAAGTAGGGGGCGTTGCGACTGGAACTCCCGTGTCATATATTCCATAGAAGGATATATACCCTACGTGCCTCTGTCAATCCCGTATAAGACACGTACCAGGCTATCTCGGAGCTATTCATCAAGCCACGGTCCGAACGCTGCCAAACCCGGCTGTTGCCTTGCCTTCACTAGATCTTTAACCTGATCCTTTCCCGGAACCTGTACCTACTACTCTTGCTCTTCCTACACTAGATTCTAAACCTGATCCAGCGACACTGTATCTTCTCCTACCTGACGCTCCATCAAGTCGGGAAGGAGTAACCCGCTGAATACCATAAATGGTCAGACATCCCATATATATATATATATATAGAACAATATATTCTATGCAGATAAGGAAATCAGTAAAGAGGAAGTGTATAACAGCTACCCTTACACTCCCCTATCGAAACCGATGCCCTCATCATCCCGACCTCATGGCCTCCATACTCGCCCTCAACAGAACCAAGTATCAATGGTACCTCGGGCCATGCCCGTCCTGACAACCAACGTTGCCTCTAACCCGAATACCGAGTTTCCCAATTCTGACAGTTACACTGCCTTAGTCATAATGCATGCCTATCTCATAAGATCCGGACCCAATTATCCTACAACATGCAATTCTAAAAATACACAAATATTGGCATACATATTGCAATAAACAAGCAATTATATCAGGAGTTTCACCTATTCACATTTCAAAGCATACATAACATGGCAATTGATTTTTATTCAAATGGAATTATCACTTTACAAGGCATATGTGCAATTATGAAATTGAAATACCCTAAAATGTGCCTATCAAAAGCCAAGAAAAGTAGCTTTTCCATACCAGGCCACGGTCCAATTCTCCCTTACCACATCGGGTCAAGTGTCACATATCACAATCAATAACATCACACATCAAGGGAGCCACCGAGGTGGAAATCATATAAACTGTAATCTAAGCAAAAGAAAAACGGAAATTCCCACCCATGGAAACTCAGTCCATCCCTCGTACCTGGGGCTGCAGGCACCCAAGAACAAGCTAGTAACACAGTTCCAGTAACAACCAATCTCCAGTCTAGCATATCCCAAATAGTTAAACCAGCAGAAATAAAAAAGAGAAGTCTCAATCTCATTAGTAGCTAGTAAAATGGTGCTACTAAATCCCTGTCAAGAACTCTTCTGATACCACTTTGTAACGAACCAGACCCGGCCAGCCACACGAACTTTTCCAAATGGGTCGGGCGTCACTACCTTAGGTGCACCATCCCTGAACACCAATGGATTCCAACTAGCTGTGTGGGTTTGAATTGGTATAGTAGTAATGCTATACCCTCTCAGAGGAAATAAAGGTACTGGTCTGAGTATAATGTCTATAAACAGTATAAATTAAATGACTTAGCAAACTCATAGCAGACCGCAGACCGGAAGCATATCAAATATCAAATAAACAGTGGAAGCAACATAGAAACAATAGCAGCAGAAAGTAAATAGAATAACATGCTAAATATCACAGTAACTACTACTGTAAACAAACAACCAAGCATCCATTTCTAGTCATACATATCAATATATAATGGCACCAATGGCTATCCAACAGTTACTACATAATAAGGTAAGCATGCTGATACACAAAAACTAAACAAAGTAACTCCAGTAAGGCCCAACCTCAAGGTCCATAGCAGTCTCCATGCCAACAGCACTAAGGTCCAGCCCCTGAGGCTGACCGTCTACTTGCACGCAAATTCATAAAGTCTACACGCATCCTGAAGGTCCCGAGTAGGGTGTGCGACAAGTATCAGTAGGATACCACACAATGGTGCATACCTAATATAAGTGTTTGGAAGACATGCTTATATAAGAAAAGCAGTAAATAGTACCATGCACAAAAGTAAACCCAAACTCCACTGGTGATCAACAGCCACTAGGAAGTGTCACGTGCTTCAGCCAATGCTGGAATCTCTGTTCTGTAACCCGGCACCATGTTCCACCTAACACCGTGTGTCTCAAGTACCGACGTCTCGAAGGTACGCCCAATAATCATAACCCATCTCGAAAGCTCAACCTTCACATGGCACAACATCTGGAGGAATAGCGATACCTGTCCTCAAATAATAACCGAAGGGAAAGCGATTTCTGCCCTTAAATCAAGTAACCGAAGGCACAACAATATCTGCCCTCAAATCACGGTGAGCCTCTGACCCCAACCTGTGAGCCTCAATGATATCTCCCTATGCCTTCTCACCTTTTATGTGGCTTCCTATGGCAAGCACCCCCAAACCATAATTACCTAACCACATCTACCGGGGGCCTCTACCCAGTGAGTGGTCATACCACCTCATCATGAAGTCTATCTATGTGCACACTACTCAAAATTTCCAGGTGAGCGGTAATCACCTCAATTATTTCCCAATCCACAACACTTATGACACCCCATGTCCCTGCGAACCTGTTTCTCAAGTCTGATAGTCTCGCCATCCAAGTAACTCGGGCCAAGCCCAACCTGACAGTCCAACTGTCTCAACCGACGTCCATGATGCCCAATAATATTGTAAAAACCACCCAAGTAACCCAGTAAATGCCCCACCCTGTGATCAACATCACTCCACAAAATATCTGGCCCATGCACAACATAACTAAACAGTTCAACATAGGCAATATCACACATTGCATATATATACTAGAAAGAATCACTTTGAACAAGCAATTACTAAATATTCAAGTTTCACCACACATGTGTTGTCCCATACTAGAACCTAAGGACTCGAATGCCTTAAGAAAATTCAATCGTGCTATAACAAATTAAACTCAACAGTTTAAACAAAGCAGTCCAATTTATACCCATTTCGGCACCCCTGGCCGAAATGCCCCAAATGATCAACGACCTCTATCCCAGACACGCTCGATCAAAACTAGGTTAGGGAATTTCCAGAGGCATCCCACATTGCAGATAAATAATTAAAAACAGTTAAAAAGGGTTTCGCTCCATACCCGACGATGCTCCCGAAGGACGTAACCCCCAAAAGTCTACGAAAAAACATTAAAGACGGTATGAAACACCTACCTTGTACTTGTACGATGACACTCCTTTGATATCAGTCTCTGAATCGGTCTAAAACGACATAGATATGCATTTCCTTCAAATTCCGGCAATTCTACTCGGATGGAAACTATGGAGAAATAGGCAAGGAATCAAGGACCAAGAGGGGTGTGCAGGGTTATCCTTTCTGATGCGGTCCTGCTGTAACCGACATATTGATGAATAGAGGTCGTATGATGGATCTAAGAGGATTTGTGTTTGCGGAGGTCTTTTGTACGGACTGTTCGTCCAACGGGGAAGAAGATGGAAAATATAGAAATTAGACGTGACGGCATCCCACTCGTAGAAATTAAAAAAAGTACACTGCGTGTATTTCAAGACTACATATCGTGTAGATGACCTTTCCGTACTCTGACTTAAGCGGAGTCCAGTGCACGGCTTGTGCACTGTACACGGTCAACACACGGCCAGGGACTCAGCCATTACATGAAACAAAAATTACACATGGGTACCATACAACATGTACTCGATGAGCACATAGTCGGTCACTCGCCTACTCATACACAGCTTGTACTTGGGAGTACACGACGTGTAGTCAATAAATTTTCAGAAACTACCTATATTTTTCGGACGTCTCAAGAATCAGCCAAAATTTTCCAAAAAAGCATAAATTTCAAACATGGTTAGAAAATTTAACCCGGTCTAAAAACCTGGGTTCTTACACCTCCTCTCACTTATAAAAAGATCTCCTCACCCACAAAATTCTCTACACTACTTAAGAAATTGTTCTTCCCCACTATCAAAGAAAAAAACTTTAGAAAACTCTCATAAACATCCTATATGTTATTTTCTAACAAAAAACAAAACATGTGAAGCCTTAAAGAGAAATCCAAAGGTAGAAATCCAAGGAAGAATTAATTTTCTAAACCTTGTACTTTGAAGTTTTTTTCTTCCAAAACATATTAAAAATATTCTTTAAATATCCAAAAATAGTGAAATAATTATCATTATTCTAGTAATTTTTTATTATTTTTATTTAATTTTCATCAACTTCCTCATTTACATCCGTTTGAAATTGAAAACTTTGCTTATGTGAAGGTGAGGACTACCGTCTCCTTGAACATCATATTTCATTTTACATCACCACCTAAAAATATAGGTTACAAAGATGAATTTAATGAATAAGTATTATATATATATGACATAATTATGATTTACTAAAGGTAAATCATTACCTGTATTTCATTATATAGATCCATTTAAAAATTAAAACATCACTCAAGTGCACGTGGAAACCACTGCCTCCATGAACGATGTATTCTATTTTTCATCACCACCTTACATGTATAGGGTTAATTGTATATTTAGTGACTAAATTTAATATTTATAAAATAATTATAGTTATTTAATGGTTATATAAATATTTTTATTCACTAATAAAATCAAATTTTATGAAATTGAAATTAAAAAGAAGAGCATTTTACTCATTCCATGTGAAACGTCACAATAAGTTTGATGAATAGGACATTTAAATTAAATAATAAATCAATTCCATGCCCTGAACCTTCATGTGCATCATTATTACCATGAAAATACAATGAAACTATAAGTACTCAAACCACATGTTCATGGAAACTGAGTTTTTAATATGAAAATATTGATTTAGATGACGTATTATTAATAAATATGAAACAAGAATTTTTAATTTAAGGTTATATAGTAAGATAAATATAAATTAGTTTATGATATATATATATATATACAGTAAATATAAATTTATTATAATCTAGGTTAGATCATGTTTGACCATGTAGATGTTTTAGGTAAGGGTTTATTTTACAATCTCACTTTTTGTCAACATTGTTTGTGTTTTAATTTCTATTAGGTGAGTTCTATATTATTTCTATCTTAAACCTCATATATTTTGTATGAATGTTTTTGTTTCTAATATTTTTAAGTATTATTTACATTTTTACACTCATTTAAACTCAGATCAACTGAAATAATATTTCAACGAAAATAAATCTTTATTTCTCATTTCTAGTCGAGAATATTTTTCCTCTGTATCCATATTCTATAATTTTCATCTAGAATATTATTTTATATAAATTAATGACTCCACAATGAAATTTTATTTTAACATTAAATATATATTAAAATGTTTAAAAGGATCTATTTATAAAATTCCAATATAAATAATTATTAACTTTATTGGTAAAAGTTTGAAAGGAATCTATGTTTTAACATATTCTGCATGACTATAATTTCACCCCATAATGACCATTATTCAATAATTATCTTTATTTAATAGTTTTTTATGATTTTACAATGTAATAACTATTCCTAATATCTTGAGTCTTTTTCTTTTAAAAAATGAAAAGGTATTTATTTTAATAAAAAAATTAAGGGGTTTTTAATAAAATGGTTATTCTATACACTGGGGAATATTGAAAAAATTTATACATGATTCAATATAGTTATTTATTGATCTATAAAGATTTTTTATTAGGTATTTTATTATTCATTCATTATATAATGAATTAATTGGACATGTTTGGTGATGGTTGTGGCATGGAATTATATATTCCCTCAATGCAATTATGATTATTAAGAGAAAAACTACAATGAGTATCACTTTATTTTTTCCTGCCAATGTACTTATGATTTATTGGTTGATTCCTATAAGTAAGGTTTATGATTATTTATTGATTGATAATTCATGACATTATATGTCCCCTCGATGAGTTAGGTAATTTATTATGATATAAACAAGGTATAATTCCTTATTATTTGCATATTTTGTGTAATCATATTCATTTATTGAAAGTGACTTGGCTAAGGCCTTGAAGGAAAGATAAATGTGTCCGATATTATTATTTTTATCATTGCGAATTCAATTATTAATTTTTATATTATTACTATGTTGTTATTGTCATTGGATATATTTATGAAAAATTTATTATTTATATGTTCCATTTATTGATTATATAATATTCTATATTATTTATTTCATATGTATTTGTGATATCTTTTTCTTTATGCCACTCTTTATAGGGGATATTTTCTCACTATTCATTTTTTTCCTTTCCCCAATATATTAATCAGTGATCTTTTAATTATTTAAAGGATGTTAAAAAAAGTAATATGAATATTTTCAAGATGTTTATAATCTATGTTCTATGTTTACAAATTAAAATGGAAATAATGTATGTATCTAGTATCCAATGTCTACTAAATCAATCAATCCTATGTGATGTAATCACATGTATCATATACAAATGTAATATAAAAAACACCAGCACTAAATTATTTGAGTATGAATTTTTATATTTTTACCACTTCATCAATGATTTATTTATTGTCTAATTCACTATATCACCATCCTTCACACTTTCTTATGTGTTATTTGTTTTTTTTTTTTGATTTGTTTGTATTCCTTCTAGTTTTCCTTATTATGGATCAACCCCACAGACTAGTAGAAATTTTATGTTTTTCATAAACAAATGTGTCTTTTTATGATTAAATCATCAATGATACGGTGTTATATTGGGTTGAATCCTATGTTTGACAACATGAACCCATAATTATTAAAGAATTCCACAAAGACATGACTCAAATAATGAGTTCATGAATACACAGCTAACATGATACATGATGCATCTAAAGTCCCATTAAATCCAAAATTTGATGCCTCGTACTTAATAGTCATCTAACTTTTTATCATAATCTTAGTAAATAGTTACATTGGATTCATCCATGGATCACTGTTTGTGTGGTCTATTAACTTCATTTGAGACTCCTTATCATTTTTTACCTATGTATACATTGAAAACCATAATAATATGATTGACTCAAAATTCTTACCTTAAGACTCAAACTGCTATGATACCATTCCTTTCGGACTCAACCCACGATGACTCCTATTAGGCTAGAAGTAATACATGTGTCCTAATCCAATCCTCCCTCTAATAGGCCAGGGGTTGTAAGAAAGAAAAATAAAATCATATCTCTCATACCTTTCACTATAAACTAAATGAATACCCATAATGAGATGAATGAATATATATATATAAATATAATAATTAAAACTCTTTCATTAATAAATAAAATATTTTACAGCATGCGTTTCACCATGAAAAATATCTTAATAATGTAATGAAAAATAAAATCATAAAAATGAGAAATAAAAATCCCAAAATCCCAAGATAAAACAAACATTGGAAAATGGAACCCAAAAAATCCATGTCAATTAGCCATCGACATGCACACCATCTAATGTCCATAACATGATAAACTATATTACACTCTTGTTACATCTTCAAAACCCAACATGTGCACCTCTGAGTCAACAATGGATATTAAAAACATAAGGGGTCAATTAGTACTCATTTGAGAGGTTCATTTACCTCAAATATCATGTATCAAATAGCCATGGAAAATCCTTATAGGTTCCAAGAATGTTTTTAGTAAATATTTAGAAAAAACAGACAACCAACCATTATAACAAATGGGACAAAATATATAGTTCAAGGTATCAGTAAACACCATTATAAAAACATGCATCACACATCAAAAATGGGATCAAAAGGGTCCAACCATATACAATGTATTTAAATACATGACCAAAAACCTCATTACAACATAAATAGTATGCCAAGCAATGCCTAAATCCCCCCAATGTAGTGCCCCATGTTAGTATTCACTCCAATTTGGTGTTATGAGTTTCACATATGCAACTATACCATCGATATAGAGGAGGATCAAAAAGAGAAAACCCATTCGAAGTACTCTTCATGTGTGTCGAGATTCTGCAACCAAGTGACATCTTCTAAACTAATATCAGGAATAAATTCGTATACACACATCTTAGGAGTGGCTCATTTAAGGTATGGATATGATAATTTTGTAGGTGGAGGCCACCCGCCCCCTGAAAATTATCATAAATTAGAGTGAATTCCGAAAAAAATGTAAATATAGAGGAATAAGTAAATATAATGTACATATAATATCTTATCATCCAATATAATTAATAGTATATGAAATATTTCTCCTTAAAGGGGAGTTTCCAGACCTTCTTACCTATATTAATCATATACTCAAGATTTAAGATGATGTTCTATGTTATCGCTTATAAGAGTCACCACAAGTAATGTTTTTAGATTAAACTTATACATATATAAAAAACATATGGGTAGATGTGTAAAAATAATACAGGTTCCTAGAAACCAAAAATAATAGGATAATTATTTGGTTTATCTAATCATGGAAATATTACACCCCCACACAAGGAATAATGAAATGTGTATATCTTGTTAGGGTGTTTTGATCCCATCCAATACCTTATATTTGTACACCCAATTTGGAAATAGCACCCATCACATGTGTCTAATATATATCATCAAGGGTGCCTACTCAATATTATACAATATTATATATATAAACCACTAAAAATTATAATATTTACAAAAAGTAGGAAATATAAATCTTTGATATGTTAAGTTGGTATGGACAAAAATATCATTAATCATTACCTTTAAATAACTAAAAATAATAGAGAATTATAATGTGCAATGACTCTAAACATTGAATATAAATTTTAATTTAAGCATTCAAAACAGAAAAAGAGGCATAATATGAAGATAATATGACCAAATGATAGAAATAAACCGTAGAATACTTTGTATAACAAAATAAGGATAAGTAATATCCAATATCCATTAATGAAATTAGGGGAAAAATATCTTTTAAAAAAAATTTAATTGGGAATACTTATATTAAAATTTTTCTAGGATAACACTCTAAGAATAGAATATGATAAAGGGGTATAACAACCTATTAAATTACATAAGATTCTCTTTGGGGTATAAATTAGATGATAAATCCACTAATTTTATGTTAGGAAAATTTTAATACCATAAATGAATAATTTTATCGACATATATAAACCTAAAAAATGAAATTTTGAAAAAAAATTATGCAAAAGACCTAATAGTGCTAAATATAACTTCTCATATCTACGAAACCAGAAAATGAATACATATTTGGGATGATCCAACAAGCCTTAAAGTAAGAATATGTAATTAAAAAAAACTACAAAAGAGGACGAGCACAAATAGGAATATTAATGGGATATATAGTTTTACCTTATTGGAGGAAATATTTATTTCCATTTATAACCCATTTGAGGACACCCAAATATTTTATATGTATTTCCTTTTAAATAAACCTGAAGTATTTAATATCTTACTTTTCACATAACCCCATGTCTAAATGAACAATGATTTAGTATATAGCTATTAACTAGTTATTAGATTAGTGGGTAAAAATATGATTAACCACATTATGGAAGATTTTTAAAAATGTTTTATATAAATTGATTTTATTTATTAATTCATAATATATTATTACTTAATTTTCAGTAAAGTATTATTATGCTTCAAAAATATATTTTCTTCAAATATTGATTTTATTAATTTTTATGTGTTGATACTATAATTAGTTTTTGACACTTTTAGAATTTGTTTTTTATAAAAATGACATATTTTTGAAATTATAATTCAAAAATTATCTGAAGGTTAAATTTGTAAAAAAAATTGAATGGATTAATTTTTTAGTGAATAGTAAAAAATATGGATTTTATCAAAACAATAGTATATTCATCATAAAATTATTCATAAAGTTATGTTTTAATTTTAATTGATTTTAGAATATAATAAGTTAATTTTTGTTAAATGAAATAAAAACATTGTCAGTGGAATCTATATTTTTTTAAATTTTTTTTATAAAAACGATTTTATACTGAAAAATGTATTTTTATAAAAACAGTTACTCAAAAAATTTTACGGGTTAATTTTAAAAGTAATTTATGAAACATATAGAAAATGAATTTTATTATATTGATTATATATTTGGAATCATAATGAAATAATTTTTTAATGATACCAATTCCATTTTTTTATCATAATAAATAGTAAAAAATTTAAACATTTGTAACATTGGTTAAGGTTAAAACTAGATTGTTTAAGGTTAAACCAAGATATAAGGGTAATATTTCATGTTAAACATCAATAAATCCAACTGGATAGAAATATTTTAACTTTATTGTCTCCTAAATTCTAATCCATGTCTGTTTGGATGTATTTTTCTGGAATAACATATTATAATATTTTAATCTTTTAACAAATTCCAACACATATTCTCCCTAAATTATAAAATGACTCCCCTAATTTCTCTAATTTACTCTACATTGACTAATATAGATTAAACAAAACATAAACTATTACAGTTAAAAATTCAACATAAATCATTTATAGGTACTTGTCATCTTAAAATAGTATTCTAAGGGTCTTTAATTAAGGATCTAATATAGTTTAATTGAAGAAGAAGCAATTGTCCTACACAACCTCTTTAAATTTATTTCTTCCTCTACCACCACAAAATTTGTATAATTTATCATAAAATAATAAATTAAATATCATAAATGTACATAAATTTTATTATGACTATTTAAACATTAGTATCCACTCTCATTACAAATAAATAGAAAATGAAAGCATAACACGTGCGTACATGTATACTACCGACTCCACATAGTGATATAGTTAATTATCAATAAACATAATTTATGATTGGTTATTATGTTGTATTTGTTGATTATATATTATATTTTTATTATTATTATGGTTATTCAATTAAAAATATTATTTTTCATAAATTTTCTATTTTTATTATAAAATGAAAACAACATTCATGTGTATGTACGGACCACCATCTCATGGAACAATGTAATTAATATTTATAAATCTAGAGTGTATGGATGGAAATAAATATATATATATTATGAATATATAAGTGATTTAAATAATTATTAACATATTTTATATGATATAAGAATGATCAATGTACAAATAATGATACTATCACACTGAAAAATTCATGAAAAATCGAAACAAATAACGTATTGAAAGGCGATTTTATTACATAATTACTAATAAATATGGGTTTAAATGTCATTACTGTATAATATATCATAAAATAAGTATATAAATTATTATATTATATAATTATAAACAATTTAACTTTAATAAAAACTATTTTTGATAATTTTGGATGAATTTTGGATATGCGGTAAGGGTTTCTGGTTTGTCTTTTGTTGCTGTAAGATATATGCCATAATTACCTTGTTTATTTTATTGGTATTGATACTACCCATTAATTTATTTTATGGTTATTCTCATAAAAAATAGGGGGATTTAGAAATCTTTCTAAGGTATTTTCATTCATGATGTTTTTCTTTATAGATAACCAATTTTGTAAGGGTCCATCATCTCAATATTGTTTTGTTGAGTCATATTTGATGTTATGAACATATTTATGTTTTTTAGGGATATTTATATCCTATTTGATATGTTATATAATTAGTTAACTTATCTTAATGAAATTTTATTTTTCTTTAGATGTACTTTTTTAGAGGGATTTTTATACAAAAGTTCGGAATGTTAAGGGATTAATATTAAAATCATATTATTTACTGATATTGTTTATGATTTAGTTTCTGATAATGATATTTTATAAAATATATATTTAAAATATCTTGAATTTTGTCCTTATATATATTTCTAAATATTAAAAATTTTTATTTCATTTTCCTCTATTTATTTACTAAATATATAAAAATAATGTTTTTAAGAGAAGATGACTTTATATATCTCTTCATTTTAAAATTATTTTCCCTCCATATCAAATTTTTCTCATAATGATTTCCAAAATGTTCTTACTATTATCATATTATTTTTTTAATTCCGGTTTACCCATGGTAGAATTAAATAGAAAATTAAATGGAATATTATTTTCAATTTTTGAATATGGTACTTTTGAATTTTTATTCAAAGTAGGAATGGATTCATTGTATTAAAGAACAAACCAAAAATGAAATTTTTCACTATCATTATTGGTAAATGATTTGAAAAATAATTTACATGTTTCCAAGGTTAATTTAAAATAAACTTTGTTGCTTAAATTTTTTGGTTTGTTTTGTTTTAAAATAATTGATTTCAAAATTAAAAGGGTATTTTCCTCAAGAAATATTACAGAGATCTTTCAAATTATTATTTTTTATATGATAACATGTTTTAATGATACCTATTCTTTATTGTTGATATTATCTAATGGTACCATCCTTATAATTTTTTCTTGATGTTTTGTGATTTTAATGGTAAAATATTTTTGTAAACCATTTATTTTTAATATTTTATATGATGATAAAAATATTAGAATGTTTATGAAACCTATTTATTTTGCATGGGTTATGATATGATGATATGATAAATGTTTTATGATCTTCTGAAAAACATATTCTGGTATTATGATTACATGATGGGTGGGAATGGAACAATATAGTTCTCTAATAAATTGGGTAATGATGGATATATCATGAGATAATATGGTCTAGAATGGGGAGTGGATCCACTTTAGTAAGAGACTCTCCCCACATTGATAGTCATGAGATTGAACCTTGACTATGAAAATAATTGAATGGGGAGTGAACCCAATCCACTATGATATCCTTGGAAGTGATACTTAACGAAGGAAATTATTTGATATACTTATGTGTATTCCACAAACATATGTATTATGATATTAATATATTCTCTTGTCTCGTGATTTATTATTAATGATCCTTCACTCAATTGTTTTATGACTGATAAAATAATATAACAAGAATCATTTTTTATGATCTTTGATTGATTGGACAAGATTTTTATAAGTTATGATCATGTTATCATACCCTTATTCTTAAAATTTTCTTTCATATGATCATTAATCAATATCTCCCTTATTTACACTTATGGAGCATCTATGCTCACCCATTCATATGTTTTCAATGAGACCAAGGTTCGAAACCAGGTAGAGGAATATTTCCGGAACTGCAGCAGACAGTAGCATGCACTGTCGGAGGTTGTACACTGTACGGGTACTGTAGCAGGCACTATAGCAGTTACTATAGCAAGTACTGTTCGGTACTATAGCAGCTAGAACTATTCAGCTTGGGCCAATGGTTTAGGCATTGAGTCCATATGGCTTTCAGTCCACCAATTCCTTCAGGTCAGTAGGGCTTTTGGGCCACCATTAATGCCTCCTGGCCACCTTAAGGCCTTCAGACCACATGTAGTTTCCCCAGAAAGACTCTACAAAAAAGTAGCATCCCTTGAATAGGATTCAGTGCAGGTGCACTTACCAGAGTAAAGCCAAATGGATTGTCAGAATGAGAGGGTATGTCTATGCCATCGGGACCAGCCTATTATTCCACGGGATGCCAAGCTAGATGGCCATGTGAATGTGGGGAGATACTATAATGATGTAGATTCTGGGGAGGGGAAGTTCCTTGTAGATAGTCTGGTTGAATTCACTAAGACCTTCGGGTCATGGAATCTCCTAAGACTATGGGCCTTGTAATCTCTGAGCCTATGGGCCTTGTAAGGGTTTCCACTCATCCCTCGAAATGTGGGTTATCAAAAATCAATAAAAAAGAAGGCCTTCGGGATTTTCAGGTTATGAATGAAGGTTTTAAGTATAATATTTCTAATAAAGGTGATGGTTAACAATAATTTAGTAGAAAATTATTCATATACTTTATGTACTAGTTGTTTATGTATCCAAGTTTCTAAATACACTAAATTTTTTTGTTATTTGGATGGGTATTATTGTGAAATGTATTGAATATTTATCTAAAATGATTCAGTATTTATATATGAATTTTTTTTATCGTCATAGTTTCTGTCATTGGATATTTTTGTTTCCTTTTAAAATGTGAATGCTAAAACACTAGTGATAACCCATTGTATAATATTAAGTATATGAGAAAATCCTAATTTATGGTAAATAAAGAAGTGTGGTTTTTATATATAATAAATACCCTCCAGAATAATATAATGTGGATGTGGATATGGAATAAATTCACATGTGGGTATTAATAATGAATGGGTAGGATGGGTAGTAACTCGATCATCATAGATGCACAATGAGTGGGTAAATTATTAACCACCTTTCTAGATGCTCTTTGGGGTCATAGATTGGAAAATTCACATTTTTTATGAAATATTATGTTGTATTTGAATCTATTATGCCTATGGAAAACATAGGTTAAACCTAAGGTATCATATATTGAAAATTATTTGTTATTATTTCTAAATTGTATAAATTATTTTTTAGGATTATATGGTGTTTCACAATGGTTATTTTTCAGACACTATTTTTTTGGATTCACTGAACAGACTAAACCTAAAAGAATCATATTAACCTAAAATTTGAGAGAAAATTTGAAAATCCCTGACCCTTGTAGCCTATATTTAGTAGTTACTTAATTACATCTGTTCAAGATACAAATGATCACTTCGCAAAATAATGAATAGTAATATCATAAATATAATACGAATATGTTAAATCCATCATTATATCTTTATAGGATATGTTTTTGTTTTATATTTTTACTCCTTTTTTATTAAAAACATTTTCATAATTTCCATAATTTTAAACATGATATAAATATCATGTATAATAATTTTATAAGTACTTATAATAGTCCATAAAAATTTTATATTTGAAAATGAGTTTCACCATTCATGGAGACAGTAGGTCGTACATACACAGGAATGTTGTTTTTATTTTCCAATCATATGGAATGTTAGAAAAAATTGTTACATTTGTATAATAATTATTATATCAAATATTTATTTTATATTAATAAAATATATTCTTATTAATATACATTTGAAAATATAATTAATAAAATTTCACTTTAAAACGCGGAGGTAATAGTCCACATATATACGAGAGCGATGTAATTATTTTCCAATTGATTTGTAGGAAAGAAGATAAATGTGATATTATAATTCCATAATAATAGTAATATCAGAAATATAATATGGATATGATAAATCCATCATTATATCTTTATATGATATGTGGTGATGTAAAACGAATTGCATCGGTTCGTGAGGCGGTAGTCCTCCATGCACACGATTGAGGATTTCATTTCATATTTGATAGAAGCAGAGGTGGATATTGGTTATTTCATTAACATAATAAAATAAGGGTATGTATGAGATACCTGTTTTATTATTTTATAATGTTTTAGGAATACTTTAATTAGTTATAAGATGAATTAAAATGAAATCCCATGGTTTATAACATTACATCTTCTTCTAAAAACTTTATTCGGTTTATACCTAAAGCCAACCTATATTAGATTTATGGTTAAAAAATAAATAATATATTTTATGGTTTTTAAGTAATATATTCCATCAGGTATTGGTTGAACCAAAAATCATTAGGAGTGTAATGAGTAGAGGATATGGGGTGGAAATTTATAAGTGGGTGAGAGGACACACTAAGAATGTTTTAAAATAAAAAGTGACTTCCATTATTTCACATGAAAAAAATGATTCAAAATGGATCATTACTATACCATGGATGATATAATGATGACATAAATCTTTAAAATATAAATTTTACAAATTTATAGGTATTTATAAGCATTATATATTTAGTTTAACCCCCGGTAAACAAATTTTAACCTTAACCATGATAATTAATTTTTCCCATTTTTACTATCCATAATCCAAAAAATTTTAATTGAACATATTAAAAAATATATATTATTCATATTAAAAATATGAAGTCCATTTTTCAAAATTCATTTCATGGGATTCACATAATTTTATTTAAAATTAATCGCACCGATGTGACGAAAAAGTAGTTTTCAAGTGAAATTGTTGTCATGAGTGTGAAAGTTTTAATATCAATGATCAATATGATATTGATTAAAATGAAACAAATTGTGTTTATTATAATATAATTGAACTAATATTACTTTTAAAACAATTTTAAATACAAATTTAACATCTCAATTATTTAATTAAATAAGAATATTTCAATAAAAACCAATATTTTTCACCATTCATCGAAAAATTAATCACCTTATAAAATTATAAACAATTCACTAAAAGATAATGTTAGAATTAAGATTTGAAAAATTATGTTAGTTTTTTTTAATATATTTTCTAAATTTTTTGAAAATTAATTTCAATATAATTGCACAAATCATGAAGATACCAACTTTTAGAAAAAACAATATATTTCAGAAAGCAGTTGTTTTTCATTAAAATAATTCTTCTTTTATTTCAAATCATTTCATAACCATTAAATTAATTTTATACATGTTTCAAACTTATATATATTTCATAATATATTTATTATAATTCCTCTCAATTTTATGGCTAGGTTATAATGGTATATGGTTCATTTTCACTTGGGTTTTCATGTATCACAATCTATTAGAGAGATTAAAATTAAATAAATATATTTTTAAGATCATTTTTCTTGATTATTTGCACCACATATGTTATCAAAAAAGGTTTTGTTTTAATATAATGTTGATACCTTCTCTCAACCTTTAATGAATTTTTACCTAATAATTTGATCTTGATTTTGGTAATTATAGTTTCATCATTTGAAAATTTCATTCTTGAAATCCTACATAATAATAAGGGTTAAAAAATATTCCTATTGATGAGAGAGAAAGGGAAGTATTGAGGTTATCTGGAATAAAATATTACAAGGTTACCATGTATGAAACAATTAGTGAAATTTGAAAATATAGACCTGGAAGAAAATAGTAAATAATTATGGAGATTTATAGAGATCATTGAGCACAAGAAAGTGAATGATCAAGGTAAAGTTAGAGAACAAAATTTGATAAATCTATTATGAATTAAAATACCATTTATTAGTTGGATTAAAATGTAATCCAATAACATTTTTGTTACCAGATCCTTTTCCTTGAATTGGAGGATTCATTTACTATCATGATAGAGAACAATAAAAAATATACATACAATTTCATCATTTGGGTTTTCATAGTATTCATTTCTTACTCCAAGAAATGAATATCCAAGATGAATTATTTATTGCAAATTCACTAAAATTAACTTTTAATAGATATTATGATCCGTAAAATAATGATAAGTCATTCTGTATATCTCTAAATATTTACCACAATCAAAATGGTTAATATGATGTATCCAATATAATACATTAATCTCTAAACATAAAAAGTAACACCCAATGGTAATCTTAATACATTTCCAATGTATTTATCTATAAAATCATTTTTGGTCAAAAATTAATATTAACTATGACATTATATAGGCTAGTGGTGGGTGTTTTAGCCTTTTAAACCTTTGATTATGTGTTCGACCCCCCATGTTCTTTCCAGATGTTATGGTTTGTCACATAAATGTGAGTTTTCCATTATTTAAATCTATATTAATATAATTATTATTACAATCCCAAAAAATTTATGAATACTATCAAAAACGAAATTTATCATCATGACACTTTATAATCACAATGGTTTTATATATAACTTATTTTTTACACAAAATCAAATATTCATAATTTTATATCATTACATTAACATCAACAATAATATTGACTCTAAATATTTTCAAAAAAATTAATATTATATCAAAAAAATGTAAATTCATTCTTCTATAAATATCATTTTCACTAAAACATGTACAAAAAATATTTTTCAGATTGTAAAAGGGATCATCGGCACTTCTTCATATGGTGACTGTCATTCCCCCATCAGCATAGGCTCGCTCCACGGCTCTCATCCCTTCAGATATGGTGGTCATGCATGGTCCTCTTCCCTCCAGTGATGTCATAGATGGCCCATAATTGAAGGAATTCCTTCATCATACAGTTCCTTATTGTTTAGCCTAACTTCACCCTATTCGTAAAATTCTTATAAGTGATATCTAGGAAACATCCATTAATGGATCTCGAGAGTTTATTTTATTCCATATTACTTCGAATCACCTGTGGAGATTCAATGATGGATGCTGGTGGATTGTTTTTAAGTGTATAATCCTCCTTTGGACTTATTCAACTACTTTATTCTATCATGGGGACAAGAGGCTCCAATTAGAGTCTTTTTTCTGAACCAAAAAGTGTTTTGTGGTGTGTTGGCCTTATGTGAAGACTTCATGAAAGCCCAGTCCCAAAGCCAGATTTTGGTTGAGAATTGTAACTTCAATCACTTTCAATGGTCTATAGAGGCTCATTTCAGTAGATATTCAACTCAATAGGTAGTATTGGTGAACTTAATAACCCTCCCCCTCCCATTTCAAAACATCATCTTCTTTTTCGTATTAGATACACCCTCAGATATTTTCTTTTTGTTGATGAACAGACTCTTTAAATCAATGATTTGGGAGTGAAATATATTATTATTGATTTAAATTTATGTTATTTTCCCCCATCATGCATCATTATTATAGAAGTTGTATATGGGTTTTGGAGGAAATATATTGTGTACCTCTCTGCCACTCGTTACTTCACAACATGTAATTAAAAAGGCCACTCACTTCTAGTTTTCCACAAGTTTCCTTTATAGTCGACCGCATCTCATCCATAAAAACCCCAATCCTTGAGAAGTTAGCATTGAGGATGGAAAACTCATCTATACATCAAAATAACCCCCCTGTAGTTTTATTATATGTCCCACAACCCCAATCCCCTACCACCTATTCATTTGTTACCTTCCTTGTAGAAATATCCTTCTGTATTCCTAGGGGTAGATAGTAGTGACCAATTTAACTCTTGCATCTACATGGTTCTCTATATTTCTTTTTTGGGCCTTTTCTCTAGCTTTGAGGGGGTTTATATACTATTGGATAAACCATTGTCCCTAGGGCACGAAAAACATGTTTTTTCTATTCAAAACCCCAGTCACAAAAAAGGGAATGAACATCAACATGATCCCAGTCCTTCATCCCCCAATATAATGAATCTATCAAAAAATAATACTTTTATCAATGGTGGATTCAGGTATGGATTCCATTAGCTTCTCTCCTTCTTCCAACAGATTCCAAACCCTGGCCCAAGAAAAAAGGTTTAAGTATCCCTCTTCTACACAACCGAAGTGATATTTAGTTCCTAGGGAAAAATCACAAAACTTTTAATTCCAATGATCTATTACATAATATGGAATGCCCATAGACTAGGTGTGTAGGTAAATATTGACTTCTTAGTGCCACAACATAGGTGTAGACAAGTTACCTTGGTTTAAATCCATGATCACAAGAAGTAATACTCATGAATATGATATTTTGCTAACAAAATAGGATTTAGTCATTCCTCGCATGGGGACCCCGACAATAATCACATATGGATATTTTTGTAATAACTCTATTTTCATTCAGAAGGTATCTTCCTATAGTAAACACATTTTTGTGAAATCCAAATTTTTTGTTTTCCCATATTTATTTTCCATTGTTTATGTAAATGAAACCTAAAGGATAGATACCTCTAGAAGAATAATTTGAATAACCTAAATTGAAACAATGAATCTTGGATCTTTGGTAGGGATTTTAATTTCATTCTAGATCCACAAGAAATTAAATGTGAAGGATATTACCAATTGAGATACAATAAGGGATTGATAGGCTTCCTGACTCAAATAGGTCTTCATGACCTTGGATTCATTATAGAAATGTATACATTGTACAATAACCTGAAGGGTAGTCATCATAGTTGTAGTCACCTTGATCTTTTCATAGCTAATATAAAGATCATTTCAACATTTCCTGCTCTTAAGGTGAAGCATTTAGTTCATGCGGTCTCGGATCACTCCCCTCTCCTACTCATCCTTGGTGGTAAAAATATAAGCTACAACTATTTTTTCTTTTCCAGATGATTGTATTATGACCATGATTTCATCCACACTGTGTGCTCATTTTGGGAAGGACCCATGCATGAGAACTAATGGATGGTCTTCCATAACTATCATAAAAGGTTGAAGAAGGATATCTATTTATGAAAAAACATAAGACCTTCTGACTTCCGGGACATGGATACCTAGAAACCTAACAATGAACAGTATGATTAGGGTCTTGAATCTAAATGTGATGATGATGATTTTAGGAGCCTCATGTGTTTTAATAATCATCTTGTGGACTATCTTCGTGTGTTGTAGATAAGTTCTAGGGATACATAAACAATGACTTGGCCTAAAAGGGGATAAAATATTGCCTTATTTCATTCATGCATAAAGGAGAGAATGATTTCCAAATATAAAAATATCTTTAATGAAATAGATCTTTCACCAATGACCCACAGGTGGTGGTAGGTATGGATGGGTCCCATTTTTACTCTTTAATTTTGAATGTGAACCCTCATTTTAAAGATAGATTCCTCTTCTAAATCACAGAAATTTCCCTCAAAACTGATGGATTTTCAAAATCATTATTTGTAAAATCATTGGACTTCATCAAGCATGATTTGGTTGAGTTCATTGATGATTATCTCTATGGGTGTAAGTTTACCCCATGGGGCATGTGGCACCACCTTAATTTTTAACCCCAAAGTTAGATATCCTTCCTCATTAATGCAATACAAGGCGATTAACATGTGTATTTTTCCTAAAAATTTCATTCCAGCATTATCAATTGAATACTTGTGATTCACCTCTATAGGTCGTTATAGAAAGAGAAACAGGTCTTCATTGAAGGTAGGCCTACCCAATACCTCGTTACATGGCTCAATAAATTTGAAATGATATGAATAAACGGTCCAAGTGCTCATTAATTTTAATTATGCTTGATATGGACATATCCTATGACAGGGTTGAGTGGAATTTCATCATCTGAGTCATAAGTTGTATGGGTTTTTCTAAAAGGGTGGTGGATCTCTTCTTCAGATGTATCTAGTCTTCATTTTTCTTCATTTGTTTTATGGGGAAACTGTATTATTTATTTAAATTAGTTTGTGAGATAATGTATGGATATCCCCTCTCACCCAATGTGTTCATCATGGTATAAGATACTTTAAGTAAATACCTAAAAAATAATGCTTCGATTGGTGTGTATTTTTATTTTGGCATAAGAAAAAAATCCCCATCATTACCCACCTCTTCTTTTTTGGATGACCTTATTATCTTTCTCAATGGTAGTACCATGAACATTCATGTAATCAATACTATTGTTGATTTTTATTATAATCATAGCGGTCATGCCATCAATCGTGGGAATGGGGGTGTTTATATTTCAAGTCATTAGTCAAGAACAAGGGGTTAGAGGATCGAATATAAATTTGGGGTATCTTATATGAATTTTTAGAGAATATTTATGTTCCCCAATTTCATTGAGTAATATTTGACTTCATCCTTTTTATGGTATTGTTGATAAAATTTCTTCTTGTATACTTAACTATAATAACATCTTCTTTTCCTTTGGGGGGAGAATTACCTTGTTCAACAATCGGTTATCCTCCATCCCCATGCATGTCTTGTTAGCCACTATTTATCCCAATATGGTTCTTCACAATATTGAGAAAATCATAGTTATATTCTATCTAGATACTCATGTGGATGGTAGATTCCATTAGGCCTCATGGTATAGATTGGATCATGGTATTGAAGAGGGTGGAATCAACCTTTGGAGTGTCTCAGAATCCATGTCCTACCTATAGTAAAATTTCTCTTTAGATATTTTGGTGGTGCGCTCTTTATGGTAATGGTTCTCCATTGGAACTTAGTTTGATTTTGTAGGTGGGATATTCCCTATAATTTGGAATTATACTCTCATTGACATCCTCGCTCCACAAAGGAATTCAATTTTGACCATTGGGGAGTGGTTGATAAAACTTTTCAGGGAATATTGTATGGGTGTACCATTTGTTTTTCAGTTTTCCTGGTCCCTAAAATTTCTATCATATAGTCCACTTATTATAATTACCCAACCTATGCTATAGTGATCCTGACTCAACATGAATAGTTCCACAATATCAATATCACTAATGACCGGAACCGGATGGTGTTCACGGGGTCCCATATAGATACTTCTTGTTGAATTCTTATCATGTGGTTTTATTGATAATGATTTCCATGATACATCTAGATGATTTCAATGGTGAAATGAAATCCTGACCGTGATTAATTTCCTTTTCTGGTGTCTTAAAAATTTTCCTCTCTCCACATATGCAGAGATGTGGAAGAAAAATGTTTTTATTGTCTCTAAATGTTACATCTAATACGGATCACACGGGGAGTAAAACTCCATCCTCTTCCTAGATAGTCATTGGATGACCTTTATCTGGAATGTTTTCAGTGACTCCATGGGGTAGGAAGTGAAGGGTCTTTCGGTAGACAAGTTTCATCATTCTTAGTTCTTCTCGTCAGTCCATAGTGCGCTAAAAATGGAAGGGATGACATATTTTTCGTTCTAAAGGATTCTATATTTTATTGATTACACAAAACAAGGATATGAATGAGGGGATGTTCAATTCCATCATGATTATGGTGGATAGAGAGAGGTCCTTTGTGCTAGTGCTCTCCCCACTACCCATGTGGGGTGGTCTTTTCTCTTCCATGTGGAGTTTAATATCTATTAGTGGACTAAATATTTCATCTCAAATGGTGTTATGTTAAGGATATTAGGTTCACTAAAACCCCCAAGTTTATTCTTTAAATTGAATTCTTTTGGTTCTTGTATGAATGGTTTCATGAGGTTTGGTAGATCGATTTTTCATATATAGGGATCCATGGATTTTTCATTCAATTTTTAGTTTTGGCATAGTGACTACCTCATGGCTAAGACTATTACAATGCTCAAGGTGAAAAAATTGTGCCCCTCCGAGGGATTATTTCTCCACCATGTGGAAACTTACTCCATGATTATGATTAGATCAATTCATGGTGTGTCCAGTACTCTTTGGGATGTCACTTATTTAATTCTCAACTGCACGAGGTTTCTTCTAGATAGCATTTGTCTTAAACACATATGTAGAGAAGGCAAAAATGTAGAAAACTTCATGGATTCTTGTTCTTCAATTTCATTCCATTTTATTATTTTTATTAATAATGGATCCCTTTCACCTAATTGTGTTATCCTGGTTCACACTTATGCATTTGGTTTACACTACATTAATCCACCTTGACCTATTTTGGGCCTCATTCCACTTTTATCTTTTATGGAAAAATTATCCGCATTGGATGCATGTACTACAAAATGGGTTTTATTTCCATATATGAATAAAAAATATTCATTAATCCTAATAAAATCTATTCTTAAAATTCCTCAAATGGGTTGTTTAAGATAATTAAATTATGATCATCCTTAAAATCATAAGCCCATGATTGTTTCCAAAACACGTAAATTAATCATACATGATAATATATATGATTCCAAAATTAAAATTAATCCTTAGGTGTTTCATGATTCTTATAAACAAAATACCATAGGTAAAAATACAACTAAAAAATAGTTATTTCATAAAAATACACATTAACATTAGCCATTCTATATCATCAAAATTAATATTTTAATCCTTACATTGATCTTTCAACATCTTATAAGGGGCATTCCCTTAACAAATAGGGAATTTTTTTTCAAAGAACTATCTCATTATAGTTGAAACAATGAACGTTATATTTTTCTTTATTTTCCTTCAATTCATATCTGTGATGTCATTTCTCTACATACATGAAGAAAACAATCATTCCCTTTAATATAGTACTATATTTCATCGTTCTATAACTGTCCTAGGTGGGAAAATCCTTCTTTTACATCTTCCCCATATCCATTTTTTCTCCATTTTCTTCTTCTTCCCTTTCTTCCCTTGGAATCCATAATACATGGATACATATTTATTTTTCCTGATATCACATTATGTTATATATGTGTATGTTGAGAAGGATTAGGAGACTAGTTCCATTTGAAGGATTAGATTAATCCCATCAATGAAATGATAAATCTTACTCATTAGAATACATATGTAATTTTTTGCATTCCTTACTAACCTTATAAATTTATCTATATGTTTAGTTACATTTCCATCTTCCTTTTTTTATATTCAATAATTTTCTTTCCATATCTTCCCTTTTTTGGGAGGAAAATGTTTTTCCGTGAAAAGTACACGTATGTACTTCCATTCAATTCAATTTATTTCTTCCTCATCATAAATGTTTTGAATCAATGACCACCATTGATTTTCATCCCCTAAGACGTGATAGACATCCATGAAATCCTTCTCTCTTTCATTACTTCTTAATGGGAGAAATATATTATCTATGGAACTTATCCATTTCTCAACTACAAATGTATTTATATTATCTTTGAATGATTGAGTTACTAACACATGAAGTGGTTTAACATTGTTATATTGGGAGGTGGATCATAAATCAATTCCAAATGGGAAAGTTTATTTCTCATAACCTGAGTTAGTTGTGATAATATAGTTATAATTGGATTAGTTCCAACTACGTTCCCAATTCTAGATTCTTTATATTTCATAGTAGGGAAAGCCTTACATAGAGTGCATTCATTGAAATTTTTCTCACTCATCCTACTGGGAACCATTTTGGAATGATGGAATACCATATATTAGATCATAAAATTATGTACCATAATTTATAATCCAAAAACTACTGAAACACTTGACGTAAATTGAAAAATTTATGCCTAAATAATGTCATAATCATAAGTATTATTTCTTTGGGAATTTTTTCAAATAATAAAAGTTTTTTTGAACACTTTATAATGATTTTTAAAGGAATTTTAAATAGTCCAAAACCTCTCACCTTGGAGTTTCAATCTATATATGCAGAAATACAAATTTTCCTATACTATGTGATGATCGACTCAAATCCGAATGAAATATTTTCATATTTTGTACCCATAGGTACAAATGTTTCAAAAACACATCCCCATTTAGTATCCGGACAAGGAATTATTTCTATGAAAAACACAGTCTCTTCCTCACTAAAACATTAGGATATTCTTCTATACATTTTCTCAAAGTCTGTCATAAGGTTATAATTCCTAATCTATGTTTTCCTTATTCTTTATTCTAGGGTTTATACTCAACATTATATAATAATGACTATAAATACATCAACCCCAGTAGTCCAAATTTAGTGGTTTATTTATTACATTTGTGCTAAAAACAAACGATCACATCCAAAAGGACATAATATTTTAGTAGTTTTGGAAAACTAGATACATATTATAAATTCACATTAAAATTGGAACCAAAAAAATACTACATAGATATTTTGTTGAAAAAATCATAGTTACCTTTTTCATATCCCTTAATATCAATCGTAATATGCTTCCCATTATCATTGGAAAACGAATCAAAATAAAGGGGTGATATCTAATGCTCAGCAGTGGTATGCATTCTGTGGAAGCTATCATGAACAAATAAGTAATAATAAATATGGCAAGGTAAATAATTGAAACACATTATATTTAATTAATAACATGATGATGGAGAATAATATGGACAGATTAACTGATGATTGAAACAATTTCATATAAATAATCATATAATCATGGAACTTGTCCATAAATATTCTAACTAATCAAATAATCACATATAGATCAATAACTAATTTCATAATAAAAAAATTAATAATTTTGGACGTTATAACTAGGTCATAGATGCCTTATTCATAGAAATTTTACTTAAATAGTTATGGCCACATCCAAACACACATGCTAGTTTACATCATGAGACCTATCGGCATATATAAGAGCTATAGAGCCCCCCTCCCATTGGTTACTAAGGATAAGGAATTCCACAATGAAAGGGGATAAACATGATCAATGTAAATATTCATATTGAAAACCAAGAATATTATAAGTTAATAATTTCCCCAATGAATAATCATTATCATAAACCTTCCAGATTAATATAGATAATGGTATGAAAATAGTGAATCCCTATTCAAATTTATCGTAAACCATCTAGATATATAATAATAATGGTTTCATTAGAACATAACACTAGTATAACTAATCATAAACCATATGAAAAATTAATAATTATAGTATCATTAAATCATATCCCCAATTTATAGTTAGTAGAATAATTATTTTTTCCATTAATGAAGAGAAATTCCATAAATATACCATAAAATATTATTTAGTAAAATAATGTTTCTGAGATGAAAATAATCTTTTCATATATATTTTTATATTATATTTTGAAAACATTTTATTTAAAATAATACATGTAAACGATAAAATGATCCTTAGAAATAGTAGGGTTCATGAAGGTAGAAAATTCCATTCATAAATAAAAATTTCAATCATTAAAATGAATATTCAAAACAATGATTTTTCATGATGGTGGAAAATTATGTTCATGTGGAGTATGTTAAAACAAATATTCCTTTCACATTTTCCATAGATGCTAAATAAAAGTACCTCATTTGGAAAATGAAAAATAAATTATATTCCAAACATTTTTAAAAAAGTCAAACTTTGGTAAACTATATTTAATAAATTATTTGGGTAACTATAAAAAAATTAGAAAAAAAAATTTATAAGAAATTGCACATGGATGAGAAATCATATTTGAGTAACGAAAGAAAAAAAGTTATCTTTTCTGAAAACATTTTTCAAATAATTTTAAGTACAAATTAGTGGAAAATGGTAGTATTACTTTAAAAATTCATAAATAAAAATATGAGAATAAAATATATTGTTATTAACATAGGATGGGCTAGAAAGTCTCTATATTGAGGATTAAGAATAAATAATCTCAAATAATGATGAGATTGTAAAATAAACTCATATCTCTTTTTATGTTTTGAATCATAAGCCCCATGAAATATATAAATACATATGAAAATTTAAATATCAAAAATATAAAATGGGTATTATATACACCACACAAAAATTAAAAAGTTGTAAATATGGAATATGTCTTAAGGATGTAAAAGTGAGATGTGGAACCCTTAATTTAGGTATGATTTCCTCTATGCGTGTCCATAACTCCTTAATAATAAAAAATAGATGTATAAAATATCTATTAAATCATGATAATGTTATATTTTATACCATATGTTATTTACCTTTATTATTTTTATTAACTTTTTATTAATATTTCATTGTTAAAATCATTCTTTCTGGGGATAATTGTTTTATTTTTCATCTGTGTTTTTGTTTTGTAATTCATGTCCCTTTTATTTGATCATAGTAAAAGAATTTATATAATATTAAAATAGTATAAATATCATTTATAAACAATTTATAAGTATTTATAAATTTCTATAAAATTCAGAGATGGGAAAATGAGTTACATCATTCCTAGTGACGGTAGGTTGTACGTGCCCATGAACATTGTTTCTATTTTTATAAATTATGGATCATAAGAACTATAAATTAAATTTAGATTTTACATAACCATTATAATATCATTTATTTCATGTAAATTCATGATATATATCCTTATTACCTTCCATTCCAAAAATAAAATGAAAAAAACACATCACAACTCGTAGGTGGTAGTCCACAAGTACACACGAGTGACATTATTGATTTCCAATTGATGTGAATGTAAGTAAGTATAAAAAATATCACATTTAAAGAACTATATTAATTTTATATATATCATATAAATATTTTAAATAATTCATTATATCTATCCTTTAAAGGTGGTAATGTAAAACAAATTACATTGGTTTGTGAGGCTGTAGTCTTTCGTACACTCAATCAACGATTTCATTTCCCATTAGATGGAATTGGATATGAATATAGGTTATAAAATTTACATAATAATATATAACTATATATAATTACTTGGTTTTATTATTTTTTCAAATTTGGAGAATATTTTTAATAATTTAGAGAAGAAGTTAAACAAAGATGTCTGGTTACGAAATTTACATCTACATTGGACAACCTTTTTATATTTTTACCTAAATCCTTACTAGATAGAATTGATGGACTAAAAATAAATCTAGGATGTGTTTAGGTATGTAATTAATATATATATGAATGTATGTTCTGGATAAAAAAAATAGATAGTGAAGAGGAGAGGATAGAGGGAGGCCTTTATAAGTGGTGGAGAGGATAGACTTGGAATTTTTGAAAATAAAAAGTGATACAAATGTTTTTAACATGAAAAGGGTATAAAAATGGATCATTTTATAACCAATTCTGATATAAGTAATGAATATTTAAATAAAATAAGATTTTTAAATGTTTATATCTCATTTACCACATAGATTTTAAGTTTAACCCCCGATAAACCCATTATAACCTTAACAGTGGTAGTTAATTTTTATTATTATCACAATTAATTATGAAACAAATTTTTTTTGAACTTATAATATAATATAAATTATTACAGTTTATATTATTTAATAAATTTTATAAAATTCTAATCACATAAGTGGTACAATTTAATTTATGGTTAATCATATATACGTGACAAAAAATTGGTTTTCCCAAGAAAATGTTTTCATAATTATAGAATGATTTAATATTAATGATCATTATCCAATTAATTAAAATGTCCAAAATGTGATTTATTATAATATAAATGAACTATTTTTCATTTTAAAAGAATTTTAAATCAAAATTAATATTTTTAATTATTTAAATGAAAATGGGGTTTTAAAAAAACAAGTATTTCCTCTATTCATCAAAACATAATCTTCACAAAAAATTATGAAAAATCACTCAATGTTATTTTTAACATTATAAATTATGTGTTAAAGGAATAATGAAACATTACCTTAAAATAAATTAATTTTATAGTGAACAAATCACTTTAAAATAAATTTTTAAAAATAATTTTTCTAAAAGTGGTAAAATTGTAATTTTTAATTATGTGTGTGAAGCACAATGAAACTATATTTCCTAAAAATAAAAAAATTTATAAAAATTTTATTTATATTCAAAATTATTATTGTGTTATTTCTAATCAATATTTAACCATTTAATTTATTTTGTACATGTTTAAACATATAATTTTCATTATTTAGTTATTTATATTCATACCCTCCAATTTAATAGCTAGTTTATAATGGTATATGGTTCATTTAAACTCAGGGTGGTGTGCATAACAATTTGTCTTAGAGATTAAATATAAATAAATATATTGTTTTGATCATTTAATATCAATGATACATGTCACATACGCTATCGAACACAATTTTAATCTTTTAAAATATGTTGCTTCTACATAATGAAATTATTTTCTTTTTGATCAAAAAAATGTAATGAAATATAGAATTTAAAGTCTCATTGGAATTCTTATGCAACATTATGAATCCATGAATCGTTCTATGCTTCCAAATATGTTGAGGGAAAAATTTATCTGGGGTTCTTTCTAAGGAAATATCCACCTTGTTTTAATGGTTCTGGTGATCCACTAGTTGCAGAGAAATGGATATATACAACTAAAAAGTTCTATTTTGTTCTCTAGTGTTTGGATCATGAAAAATATATTTTAGATCTTCACCATTTAGAAGGAAAAGATGACCAATGGTGTAATATTATCAATAAAAATATCCAATGATGATAAATTTCCTCTATGGAGTGGGATGATTATATATGGTTATTTATCATTAAGTACTTTTTCATATTCCTTATATGAAAATTAAGAATGAATTTCTTGAGCTAAAACATAAGGATCAAGAATCCTATATTTACAATAATGAAACTTTTACATGTTTTTTGATGTATGCTTTAGGTATTATTATCTAACAATATTGTATTATTTATATATTCATTAGCAGATTAGAACCAAGTCTTGGAATGGTGTTATCCATAAGTGATACGAGTAACTATGAATAAATAATTAATTGTACTACCATGATGGAAAACTCATGTTAGAGTTACTAATAAATCTCATGTATTAGATAGGAAAATAATTATTAAATTCAAAGGTAATTCAAATATTCAAACCACATAGGGGAATAAGATAACATTTATTATGCTAGATGTGTTGAAGTGAACATAGAGTAAATTATCTTTTGTGTACTCTTAATTATTTTTATTATGTAAAGGACTTTCACTGAGAAATTGAATGTTGATTTGATGGGAATAAGAATTCATCTAATGATGCAAATGGATAGAAATAACTATAGAATTCAACACCAACAATCCAATTTTTAAAATGAATGGAGTATGGAAATTATGCTACATAGTGCTAAAATATGAAGGTGAATTAATAGAATCAATATAAGAGACCTCTTAAGACCATATAAAAATGGAAAATAGATTTGATAACTATTTTTGATGTGGGGTATGATAATTAAGTTGTGAAATGTGAAGAGATCAACCACTATATAACTTATAATGTATCATTTCATTTTGGGTCAACCAAGTCTTTTATATCTGATAATTTTTCTAAGCATGCCATAATTCCACCTCAATAATTAGATGGTGTAATAACAGTGAAAACCCCCAATGGTAGGATTATCACATCTCGATTATATGATTCTTCACTGATTGTTGTTTTTGGGAATGTTCTTCCTTCAAATCTAGTTATTCACCCTCTAGTAAAATTAGATATTAATTTTTGAATGGATTGGTTATCTTTATATAAATCCAAAATCAATTTTATATGGAAGTGATGTCACATTTTATATTATGAACCATCCTTTGATCATCTATCACTGCACTGATAAATATGAATATACAATTGTAATTTCACCCATTGTATGGTATTGATCCATATTCTAAAGGGGTGTTTTGCTCAGATAGTTGGGGAGAAAATTAACATTGAAGATATTCCTATTGTATGAGAGTTTTCTGATGTCTTTTCATAAGATATTCTGAAACTTACTCTAAATCATGAAGTTGATTTTTCAAAATAACACATACATGATGTTACAAAAATATCAATGAAACCTTATATAATTCCCCCTATTGAGTTTCCAGAATTGAAGAAGAAACTCCTGGAAAATATTTACAAGGGATTCAAGCATCCATGTGTGTCACCATGGGGTGAACCTATTCAGTTTTAAGAAGAATGATTGATTGATGTCGCTCTGAACTGATTTTTTATAATTGAGGAAGATTACAATCAAGAATAAGTATCATATTACCCATATTGATTATTTTTTTAATCGATTATGAGGGGATCATTATTTTTCAAATATTGATATCTGATCCGAATATTATCAATTGGGTGTAAAAAGTGAACACATAGTAAGGAAAACCTCTATATGAGGTATAGACACTATGAATGTATAGTGATTTTATTTGTTCATACTAATTTATATGATATCATCATTGATTTAATGAATATAGTCATAAGATATTACGTTGATCAGTTTTTAGTTGACATTATATGATATTGTAATATATTCCATGAAAATGTAAGGGAATTTTGATCACTTAAGGATTGTATTTAATACCCTAAGGATATTCTATATGCAATGTATAACAAGAGTTAATTTTGGAAAAATAATGTTTCATTTTTTTGATTCATATAATATCAAGAGTGGATATATCAATGGATCCATTAAACACAAACGGTATTGAACATTTCCCTTGATCAATAACAATGATTGATATTGGTAGTTTTCTTGGTTTAGCTAGATAGTGACAACACTTTTTGAATAATTTTTATTAGAAATAAATTTTAATAACCAGATTAACTTTTAAGGGGTATAATCTTCTATAAACATAGGAATGTGATGAAAATTTAAAGGAAGTAAAGGAAATTTTGTTCACTGCACCAGGGATAAAATTACCATTCTCTAGGGAAATGTTTTTGATCTATAGTTTTCCATCAACGAAGGGATTGTGATATTTTCTCTTGCACAATGACATGGTGATAGCTTCTGTCTTGTATAAATTGAAGGTTTGTGAGAAACATTACCCAACACATTACATGGATTTACATGTGGTAATATTTTTATTAAAATAATGTTAGAATTACATTAATGGAGAAAGGTGAAACATATATACTAACCATAAATGTTTAAATAATATATTCACTCATAAAGATTTGAATATAATCCAGATAATATTGTTAAATTTTATTAGAGTTTATGGAAACTCAATACATTCCCACCAAGGGAAATTGAAAAAGGTGGTAGATGCTCTGAGTAGAAAGGATCATGTTGTCTCTTCTATGAATTGGATAAAAAATATCCAATATTTTTTACTTTTTAGAGGATGGATCTAGATATCATTATGTAATGGTAGAAATATTATCTTGATCAATTGTGTTTTCAACTATCTAAACATGTGAATATTAAAAAGGCATTGAAGCTTGATTGAGTGTTGTAATAGAAGGTTATAAATTTTCTAGAATTATACCATGATTGTAATGGATTGATATATTTTTTGGAACACAATATGGTTATCATCATACCCAAAATTGATTAGGGAGTGATTTGAGAAAGCTCATGGTTCGTCATTCTTTATTCATCCTATAAGTTTAATGATATATAGTGATCTGAAAAAATTATTTCTGGTGGGACACAATAAAAAGAGTGATTGATGAGTATATATGTGGGTGATAGGTATGTTAGTATGTTAAGGCTGATTGGGGGATATTACTAAAATTACTAATTCTAGAATAGATATTGGAAAACTATTGAAACTGGGTTCCCTCGACCCAACTTGTGTTGTACTTTGATTACCACTTCATGAATTCAGATATTTATGTATACATGTTCTTATCTTTCCATAATAGTAAAGATACTCTTACATTCACTTTATTTATGGAATGTTACTTAGTTTACACTTCATATCAAAGGGTTATAGAAGATCCCAGACAATAATGAGAACCTTGAGATGCAGTGATAGTAATCAAAAAATAATGTCCTATGGTTCAGTTAAATCATTCGGAAAGGACACATTGGATGTGCAAATATAAGGTTATGAGGGATCATTATCATTGAGACTTTTCCCATGAGGTTATCTCTCGATGATTTCTAGTTGTTGAGATCATGGAGACTTACCCACAAAAAAGCAACACCACATTTTTTTGGTGTCATGGGATGTTCTTCTCTACAGACATGTGTAATGTTCTCCAGACTTGAGATCATTATCAATTTATGTCATTTAATTGCATAATTTGATGCAAGGTGAAAACCATGGAAATGAAGTCGTGGTGTGGTAGTTTGTGTTGGTTACATCCTTGGTGTAATGACATTGATTTAATGATCAAGATATAATTTTTTTAATCCGAGTTAAGGAAGAGATATCTCAAACCTAGTTGATTAGGATGGATACACCTTCATTAATTCCATTTCCATGGTAATGGTAGGTAATATCGTTTGAACAGATCAAAAAGTAAAATAAAGTAAGATAATGGATAATGACACTAGTGTTCATTCTACTTTATTGAGATATCGATGACAAATAGATTATATTACACAGACCATATTTGTAGGATGGTATTCATTTCTTTAACTTTAATGTATCTCTATAGGGGCCTCGATGGGTTATTAGACCTCACTATTGGTCGGTGAATATTATTCATTGGTATTGAGATAAGGTACTAGAGGGTCACACACTGTAGCACATTGAGAATCTTCTCTATTCTGTGGAATAATAATATAGAACATGGTGGGACCATCTAAGGGGTCCAAGTATTATATATGTTCTATGGATCACCAATTAATAAATAAATTCATTAATATTTCATGTTTGGAAAAAAATTTGGAATTTATTTATAACATGTATTTACATGTGATTAAGTAAATACAATGATAAAATATTATTTGAACTGATTTAAGTATCTCTGATTAATTTAATCTATTTAGGAGAAGTTAGTCGAGTTATAGACTCATGATTATTACACCATATATATATATATATATATATATATATATATATATATATATATATATATTGAAGTTAGTGATAAAATTATAAATATTTTTTATGGAATAATTTAATGTTTCATTAATAAATATTTATAAAAATAACACAGTGAATATCTATTACACGGGGGCTAGGAACCCATACCAGATATTATAGATATTCCCCTTATATGTGAAAGAGAGGCCCATCCTTGATTAATATTCATGTGTGTTGGAATTGAGATCCTCTCTCTACTCCTATATTCTAGATAAATATTCTACCATGCAAGGAAAATCTTCAAGATCATCCTTCTTATATTGAAGACTCTTGCTTGCGGTGATCATCGTTGCATCAAAGTGGTCGTCGTTATACTGCACTTGCACCTGAATTCCGATGAATGACACATGGGAAAATTTTTGAGGCCTGTGTGGATGATCTAGAGGGCTTCAACGTCAGAGTCTTTGAGAAAATTTTACCAGTGACCTGTGATGGACTTGCACATGTCAGATCCGAACAGTGTACATGTTCAATTTAATTTTCAGATCGGTCAAATGCATGTGTGGTCCTCAAACCGTATTGGAATAAGATCACTAGATTCAATGTTGTGACGTCTCTATAGTGATGTGGAAAATTTTAATTTCCTAGCCCATTGGATTTTGTTTCCTATGCCGATACCTAATAGTGGTATCAGAGTGATGTGTGGTTTCTCAAATCTAATTCAAAATAAAATTAAATTAAATTTAAGTACGGGGAATTAAATCAATTACAATGGATCCGATCATACGTTGATACTTTTCTGAATGGACAAGTTACATCCATTTTAAAATATTAATGGGATCGATGTCATCAGTTTTAAGATATTTGAATAATCTGATTTTATAAAGAACACATTTTTAATTTATTCAAATATTCTTCAATGTACCGAAATCATACCACGTTTTGGATAGAATCTGGCCGCTCAAATTTATCTTGTGGGAATATTTTTAGGATATAAGTAAAATATATTATAAAATAATATCATTATATTTTTCTCAATTAAAAAAAGCATATTCATTTAGACTTGGGGTCAAGTGAATTTTTTATTAAAATATTTATACTATTAAATTTATTAAAATAAAAAAATATAAGACCAAAACCCTAATTGGGTATTCTCCTTTTTTTAACTGGAAGGGTAGGGTTTTTTGTTAAAAGAAAAAACAATTTAAAAAATGGGAAAAATGATGACCCAAAGGGTCTTTTTCTTCTAAGCGCGACGCAACCCCCCCACCCCCACTTGAAACCCAACCCACTTCCTTCCCGGAGCCACCCTCCATGCTCGTCGTCGACGTTGTCTTGGATGGACCACGCCGCACCAGGCCTCCCTCCCTTCACACCTCATGGGAAACAAGCCATGCCTTCCTACTGTGCCTGTTGTGCCTCGCCATCTTGGAAATACCATGCCCTCCCATAACCCCTTGTCGCCGCCTTTTCTAGGTCGTGCCACCCAGGGTAGCCTCCACCTCACCATCCCAGTCGCAAAGAAGAGCCCCACCACCCTACTACATGCACTGACTCGCGTTGTCCTAAAGGTCCCCATACTATTGTCATCTCGGCCGGACCATGCTTCCACCCTCACAGCTTGCCAGAGCAGTGCACCACCGAACCAAAATGCCTCTTTAGACAGGCGCACCTCACCAATGCCCTCATGTCTCTCCGGAGCAGCCTGACTCCTCTCTCCCACCTTTCCAGAAGACGCTGCCTCCAAAGGGGTGAAGTTTGATCAGGCAGACACACTACAGACACACCACAGTCATGCCGAAGTCACGTCATGGTCACACTGTGATTAGACCCTGCTCCTACAATACACCCTCACATCAGTTTATAGTCTTGCCGAACTCCATCCCCATCTAGTGGTAACCCCGATAATTAGTTTTAATTATTTTTTTTTCAAGTTAAATTAATTATAATTTTTTTGGGGTTTAAGTTTATTTAGAATCTGACACATTTATTTAGTTATTATTAATATTAAATTAATTGTTTAATTTAATTTTTAGAATCAAAATTAATTTAATGGTTAAATCTGATTTTTTTATTAAACTAAATATTTATAACTAAAAAAATAAATTTATTTACATTATTTAAATTATTTTTATTTATTAGAACTCACTTGTACTATTCAAATTTATTTCATTTTATTTTTAATGGCGCTTTATTTATACCAACTGGTCTTGATCGTGCAACAGAAAAATTCATGTCTAGTTTTTTTATTTAATTATTATTTCAATGTGTGCATTGGTTGAAATAATTAATTAAACAAATGACGGTCTGCAAATCATCATTTAATTAAAATATGTATAAGGGTCTGTACATCGAATGCACTAGTTGTATTTTGTACCCCTAGACCCAATGGCCTTCATTCGAGTATATTTGTAATTATACGGTGATGATCTGAGATTCAGACCCTACCATGTTGAGGTGGTTATCCAAATGAGAGATGAGTGCCTTGCACTAGGGATAGCTACTGCATGAGTGAGGTGTCGAATCAGGTATGGATGCCCCTGGGTGAAGATTGATCCATTATGAATCGATCATAATAGAATGATAAAGACCAGTCAGATTGCATGATTTACTTATATTCATTTTTTATTATTTTATTTAAGTTCATGATTATTTCTTGATAAAAAATAATAGTAAACAAGATAAAAAATTCATAAACATGTGATGAATTTATTCCTATTTTCTATTCAGTTGTGAGCGCGATAATCTAGTTTTAACATATAAAAATAAAAGGATTATATTCTTCAATAAATATCAAATTCCCCCAAAAGATATATTAAGTCCAAATGCCTTCTATTACTCACATTTAAATAGAACCGGGTTTTTGTGGTCCTCATCATCCATATTTGAGAGTGCCTTTAACTACTAAGGCGTCTTCATAAGAGAACTGGGTAAACTTAACTAAAGTGAATATTCAAGTATTTTCCATAATTATCTTACTATCCATTTAAAGGCAATATGTTGAGGGAATTGGTTTCTAATTCTAAGAGTTGGGACTTTACTCCAAAATATAAGGATCCATGATTCAAGTGGCTGGCCAGCCTAGTTCCTACCTTGCAACCCTCAGAGTAGTGTTGTAGCCAAATCTTGTAGACTGTGAGGGAGGTTTATAGGATCCCTGACACTAGAATAATCAAGCGATTGAGTATTCTTGAATCCCATAGTGAGGTATTTTATGCTTTTATAAAATAGTGGGAGTCATTAAAATGATATAATAATTTAGTAATCATAAATGTAAAAAGGTAATCACGAAAAGTTACTAACTGCTAATTTTTATCTGATGTAGATTTAAAATGGAAATCACAAACACCAAAAGTTCATTTTTTCTATGATTAATTCTGGATAATTAAAATATCCTGACTGGAAATAACATCGAGGAGCGGTATAGAAAATTTTTCTTAGTACTATGCCAATAAAAAAAGTTATATGTGATGGAATCCTTAGTTCCTAATGAGATTCCTTATGGATAATTTAAGGAGAAAAAGGATAAATGAAAAAAATCATATAGACAATGCAGTTGATGTTCAACGCGTCATGGTGTCATCCATGTCCAACCAGTTGTAGAAGAATCCTAAGGATAAATATTTCTACAAGATTCTTTCCCATCTCCAGGAATTTTATAATGTGGGGGACAGGCATGAAAGGTATGAGATCTCATGTTCCCTGTATAAGTGCAGGCTAGCAGAAGGGTACCAATCCAGTCCACATGTACTCAAGATGATTGGGTATATTGATAGGATTAATGCCCTATGGTTCAAATTGAACCAAGAACTAGTATTGGTTCTCATTAATTCCTCTTTACTAACAAGATTCTTGACTTCCATTTTCAATTATAATAGGATTGATATGGAAATTTCACTCCTGGACCTTTTGGATTAAGTTTTCCAAGATGAAAAGGATATGAAAAATACCCATTCATTTTTCCTTATGGTGAACAAGAGAAACAAGGGAATGGAGAAGGTTCTAAGGAAAAGTCAGGGCAAACGACACCAATGAATCATCCTGCAAAGAATCCAAATATTTGTAGGAAATGTAATGAGCAATATGTTTACTTCTTTTTATGTGACAAGAAAGGCCACTGGAAGATGAATTTCATAGCTGGGAAGAAGCAGCAAACTGATAATTCTTCTTCAGGTATTTCTTTCATTAAATTCAATATATCTTTATCTTCAAGTTGGTTATTGGATACAATAGGTATCTCACACATTTTTATTCATATACAATAATGAAGATGGTTCAGGAATATTGAAAATGGTGAACTGGACATTTAAGCTTTAAATGGAGAACGTCCCGTAGCCTTAGCAGTGGGAGACTACCACTTAACCTTGCCACATGGTTGGGTTCTAGTTTTAAAAAAAGAATATTATGTACCTTCTGTAACCAGGAACATTGTCTATGTGTCATGTTTAGACAATATTGGATTTTATATCAAGTTTCTAAGTAAATGGTATCTCTATTATTGGGATAAGATATGTTATGGTATGTCGCATCTTAACCATGGTTTATACATGTTGGAACTCGAGAACACCGTAATGTAAATCAATGAAAAAAACAGCCAACATGACTCATATATCACCCGCCTATTGTACTTCAGGCTTGGTCATGTAAACGAGAAGTGATTACCAAAATTATATCAAGAAGGGTATTTAGAATCGGTACAATTAGAACCCCTAGATGTATGTCAATCATGCTTACAAGGAAAAATGATCAGAGCACCTTTCTCAAGAAAGGGAGAATGAATCGATGTAGTACTGGAATTAATACATATTATTGTATGTGGTCCATTTCCAGTAGAGGCAAGGGACGTTTTTTAATAATTAATTGCATTTACCATTGATTATATTAGGTATGGATATAACAAAATAATGTAGTATAAGTATGATTCCTTTCAGATATTTATGGAATACTCAAAATAAGTAGAAAACCAACTTGGTAAGAAGATAAAAGCACTCCGCTAAAACCGAGGTGGAGAATATCCTAACCAAGATTTCATTGGTCACTTGAAGGATTGTGGGATAGTATTCCACCTCACTCCTTCTTATAAACGACAATGGGATGGTGTTGGTGAAAGGAGGAACAAAACCTTTCTTGACATGGTCATATCAATGATGGCTCAAGAAAATCTTCCATTATACTTTTCTGGAAACTCTTTGCAGAAAGGAGCACATAAACTTAGCCAAGTACCAACTAAAGCTTTATATAGGATTCTATATCAGTTTTTGTATTGAAAAGACCCAGTTTGACACACATACGTGTATGGGGAAGCAAGGAATTTTTCAATACATTACCATGTTACAAATTAGCATCTAGATGAACAATGTTAATCTTTATAGGTTATTATAATAAAACCAAAGGGTATAGTCTATATATCCCTTTATATAAAAACTTTTTTTTAATGATAAACCATATTTCTATAAAGGGAACACATTTCTATTGGAAATAGTGGGAGAAATATTGACATGATTTTGTTAATTCTCCAGATGCACAAGAATTGGTAGAGGAACAATTTCCACAAGAGCAAGTGGAAGAAGAAGTTATTCCCGAGACACTAATTCTATGTAGGTATATGAGAGAGGTTAGAGAAGAAGAGCATTATGGTTTTCTTTTCATGAAGTTTAGGTGACACACTAGTCCTTGAGGATGATAAACCTTTAACATACAAGGATGAAATAGAATTCAAAGAAGCTTCTAAATGGAAAGAATCCATGAATTCAGAGATAGAGTCTATGTACCAAAATCATGTTTGGATTTTGGTAGACCCTCCAACTGATGTAAATCCCATTGGATGAAAATGGGTATTCAAAAAGAAGATGTATATGGATGGTGAGGTTAATACGTTTAAAGAAAGACTAGTTGCAAAGGGTTTCAGGAAACCATAAGGCATCGACTATGATGAAAGCTTTTCCCCAGTTTCAATGCTTACATCCATCATAATAATACATGAAATAACAGCATTTCATGATTTTGAAATTTGGAAAATGGATGAAAAACTTCTTTTTTAAATGGATTGTTGGTTGAATACCTCTATATTACTCTAATCGAAGGGATTTACAAGTCAATGAATGCCAATAAATTATGTAAGCTGTAAAGATCCATTTATGGGTTGAAGCAGGCATCACGGTCATGGAATGTTTGTTTTGATGAGGCCATAAGAGAATTTGGTTCATTCAAAATAGAAAGAGATCCTTGTGTCTATAAAAAGGTTAAAGGGAATTCCATTGTGTTATTAGTGTTAAATGTTTATGAAATATTAATTATGGGAATTGAGGTGCAAGTATTAAAGTCAATTAAGACATGGTTAAATGAATGCTTCTCCATGAAAGACTTAGGTGAAGAATCCTACATTCTAGGAATCCAGATCTATCGAGATAGATCTCAAAGGCTATGTGGGATATGTCTAAGTACATATATTGACAAGGTACTCCAAATGCTCAATATAGAACAATTCAAGAGAGGATTGTTTTCTATGTCACATGGTATAAATCTATCCCAGAAAATGGGTCTACAAATATTGGAGGATATTGATAGAATGATTAGAATAAATTTTTCCTCAGTAGTGATTTTTATCATTTATAACATGCTATGTACTAGGTTTGATGTCTCGTTCACTGTCATCATGGTGGGTAGATATCAATACAATCTAATAGAGCTACATTAGAAAGCTGTCAAAACAATCCAAAAGTACTACAGGTATACAGAGGATATGTTCCAGCAGTATAGAGGAGATGAAGAACTAGTAGTGATAGGATATACTGATGAAAGTATCTAGATAGATCATGATTATCTAAAATCATAGTCAGGCTACATCATTTTCCTTAATGGATATACAGTGAGCTGGATAAGCTTGAAGAAAGAAATTGTTTCTAATTCTACAACAGAGTCCAACTATATTGAATCTTATGATGCATCAAAGGAATCAGTCTATATGTGCAGATTATCTCAAACATTGTTGTTATGCTTAGCAGTGCAGACCTTGTTCTTTTATATTTCGATAATACTACTACATTGGTGATTTCCAAAGAGTCGAGGTCTCACTAGGGGTCAATGAATATTATTAATAAGATCCATGTATTAAGGTATTTTACTCATAGTGGTGAAGTCATAGTTAGTAGAGTAGCTATATAGGACAACGTGGAAGACCCCATGACTAAATCCATTTCTCAGTTGAAGCATAATTCTTTTGTAAAATCTAGCAGATTGAGACATGTTATCAGTTTTCTCTCATGTAAGTGGGGATGTTTAAAGTGGGTTCCATAGAACTTAGTTGTGTTGAAATTTGATTTCCACTACATGTATGCAGTTTGTTATATATACATGTTTTTATATTTCCATGATTGTATAGATAATTTTTCATCCACTTTGTTTATGTCAATTTCCTTAGTTTACATGTAGTATCAAAGAATTATAATAGATCCTAGGAAATAATGATAACCTCAAGATGCAGTGAGAGTAATATTAATGTAATGTCCTATGATCCAGTTATATCATTAATAAAGGACATAGATGATATGTGGCTATCATGTTTTGGGGGCTCATAAACATTGAGACTTCTTCTGATGAAGATCTAACTTGATGATCTCTTGAAGATGAGATCATTAGGACTAACCTGCATAAAAATAACACTCGTTGTTTTATGTGTCATTGGTCGTTCTAATATATGGACATGCGTAATGGTCTCCATACATGAGATCATTTTCAATGTATGTCATTTAATTTCAAACTTTGATGTAAGTCAAAAACCATGGAAATGAAGCCATGTCAAGGTAGTTTGTGTTTGGTACATAATTGGTGACATGACATTGATTGAATGATCAATATAGGATTTGTTACTTTTGAGTTGAGATAGAGATATCTAGGGCTTTGTTTATTAGGATGGTTTCACCTTCATTAAATCCATGTCCATGGTAGTGGAAGGATATACTATTCGGATTTATCGACAAAAAAAATAAAGAAAGATAATGGATGATGACACTAGTGTGAATTCTGATTTATTGAGATATCGATGATGAAGAGATTATATTACATACACCATGTTCATAGGAAGTTAGTTGTTTCATTGACTATAACTTGTCTCTATAGAATCCTCGATGGGTTTCTAGACCCCTCTCATAGTCAGTGAATATTATTCACTTCTATTGAGATAAGGTCCTAGTGGGTCCCACACTATAGCGATTGGAAATATGCTCTATTCTGTGGAATATGAATATAGAACTTAGTGGGCCTTGCCATGGGGTCTGAGTATTATCCAAGTTCTATGGACCACCAAGTAATAATTAAATTCTATAATTATTCATGTTTTGAACTATTTTTTGAATTTATTTACAACATGTGATTACAAGTGATTATGTAAATACATAGATAAAATATTATTCAAATAGATTTAAATATCCCAGGATCGTTTAATATTTTACGGATAAGTGAGTCGAGTTATACACTCAAGATTATCATGAAATAAATATATTTAATATATATATATATATATATATCAGTTAGTGATAAAATAATAAATATTATTTAAGGTATAATTTAATTTCTCATAAATAAATATTTGTAAAACTTTTAATACGAATATCTTTTACACGGGGGTTAGGAAGCCATACCAAGTATTTTAGATATTACTTATATAAGTGAGAGGGAGGATCTTCAGAAATTATTATTCATGTGAGTTTGAATTGAGATCCTCTCTCTCCACATGAATTTTAGAGAGAGATTATCTCATGCAAGGAAGATCTTCAAGCTCATCTTTCTTGGATCGAAGACTCTTGTTTTCAGTGATCATCGCTGTGTTGAAGTGGTCGTCGGTGTACCACGCAAGAACCCAAATTCTAATGAATGATGCTAGATGATATTTTAGAGGCGTGTGTGGATGATATAGAGGGATTTGATGTCAGAGACTTTGAGAAACGGTCATCAAAATCCTTGGACACACTTTCACACTTCAGATCTAAACAAGGTACATGTTCTATTTAATTTTGTTATGTGTAAAATCCATGCGTGGTCCTGGGAAAGTACGGAGATAAGATCACCAGATTTTATGTTGTTACATCACTCTGGTGATTCCCAAAAATTTAATTTCACAGCTAATCATCTTCCATTGTTCGTCCTTATACCGAAAAAAAACATCCCCATAGATTTTATCTCTAGACTCCCCAAAATGTTTATATGGAATCAAACAATTTTGGTTATAGTTGAATGCCTAAAAAAGTCGGTAAACTTTATTACTATCATGGAATATTTATCTCTTGATAATATTTCTGTGAATATATATTAATGAAGTCGTAATATTTAATGCATTATCACATTCTACTGTATTTGATTGATATATGTGGTATACCTCAATGCTCTAGTAAGGTCTTCAGTATTCTCTTGATTCATAGTTATGTTTCAGTAATTTATATCATCCTTAGATATATGATTAGTCTGAGGGGACCATTTATACTATATGATACATTTTTATATATTTCCTAAGGGATTTATTAGCCGGTCAAGAACAATGCAATCCTTTGGTGGAAATTTCATTCAATGGTTCCCTTCACTCAATAAATTTACATGGACCCTTATGATAGTCGTTATGGTAGGAAGTACAAAATTCTTTCATACTGGGATGAAGATAAAAAAATAAATTTATTTGGACCTAATATATCTAAGGAAATTGTAGATAAGGTTAGTTCCATTACACATCACATAAGGAATCTCAGAGTCGACCAAAATTCTATACTAAAAATCATCATCACAAAATGTAATTTAATGCTAGTGAGATGGTATTTCTCTATATTTAACTATGTATGAATATTATGAGATTCAAAAAGTAGATAATTTTTCACCCTAGGTGTATTGGCCCCTTTGATATTCATGATTGTGTAGGTATGTTTTATCTCTTGGTCCTTCCATCGAACCTCTCTCAAGTTCATGATGTGTTCCATGTATCTATCCTATGGAAGAACATAAATGATCATTAAAATATACTAAAATAATAGGTTTTTATTGGATTTTGGAATTCCATATTAAAATAAACCATTAGATATTTTGGATCACAATAAAAATGTGTAACGGAACAAGACTACCCACCTATTTAATGTCCATTAGAGGAATCAAAATTTGAAAAAGCTACATGGGAAACCAGATATGTAATGAACCAAATATAGCATCATTTTTTTATTATATTGATTTTATTTCAAGGTAATGTTTTTTAAATTGTGATATAATGTAAGAATTTATGATTTTATATGTATTTCCTTTGAAATAAACATAATGTATTTGATATCATTCTTTACAGGCCACTCCAACTCTAAATGGACTGTGATATTGTTTTTTTATAACCTGGTAATTGGATTGGAGAGTATGAATATGATTAAAAACATTATGAAAAATATTTATATGGTTTATATATAATAAAATATTTTTTATTAATCCAAAATAAATATCTACTAATTTTTTTGTAAAGTCATTTTTTGGTTAAAAAATATATATTCTTCAATAATTGTTTTAATTTATTTTTGTGTGTAGATATTATAATTATTTTATGTCTATATTAGATATTATATTATGTAAATTTCATAAAATTTTATAAAAAATCATATAAAAATGATCTTAAGGTGATATTTTGAGATTATTATGAATAATAGTTTTCAATGAATAGTAAACAATACTTATTTAATTGAAAATTATATTTTAAATTCAAGTATTTTTAAAGAACAATTAGTATTAAATTTAAAAGAAAATTTAATTATTTCCCTTTTATTAAACATATTCATATAAATTTCATTTGAATCTACAATATTTTTAATTTTGGTATAAAAATATATATACACATAAAAATTGAATTTTCTAGAAAACCATTTTTTGACACATTTTATGGATTTATTTTAAAAGTAATATATACCACTTATAATGATTAAATTTCATAAAATGTATTTCATATTTTTAACCTTATTTTCCAAAATTTTTAATTAATACAGTTTAACTTTTCATCATAATGACTAAGAAATTAGTAAAAATTTATTACCACAATTGAGGATAAAACAAGTTTACCAGGTGTTAAACCAATAGATAAGTGTAATATTACCTATTAAACTTATCTAGAAACAATTTAATGAAAATATTTTGACCTCATATTATCCTACATTAAAATACAAATCATTTTGGAATAATTTTTCTTGAATATGTTTTTATTATATTATAATCTTTTTTTGAAATTCCAAGTGTGCCCCCTCCCCCTATTATAAAAGGACACCCCTCCATTATCTTCTTTACAACACATCAAGACCCTAGATAAACCAATACTAGATAATTTATATTATTACATATCATATTCATGGATTATATTTACGGGTGTTCTAGAAATTCCATTCCAAGTGTCCTTACGAAAGTATAAAAAATTAGGATAATTGAATAAGATGTGATCATCCTACCCAATATCATTCAATTTATTTCTTCTTATACCTCCTATAAATTTGTGGTATTGATCATAAAATAAAAATTTAAGTGTAATTAATTTATTTAAATGTTATTATGATTATGGAACCACCATTATACCCAATATTGTCTAACTTATGGGAAATGGATGTTTTTATTGTACATACTTGTTGACTACCGCCTTCAAAGAGCGTTATAGTTTATATACCATCATCATCATTGATGGTTGATTTTTATGTAATATTTTTTGTATATATATAATATTTATCATAAATTTTTTTTTCTGTAATGCTAATATATTATTATATTTCTTTCTGTATTTTCATTAAGAAATGAAAAAAAAATTCATGCATACGTATGGGCAACCATCTCCACGTACAGTGGAATTATTATTTATATCTCTACCTTTTATGGATCATTATAAATATGAGAATAGTAAAGATATATATATATACATATATTTAGGATATTTATATCATTATTACTATTTAAGATATTATGGAATCATGATTAATGTAAAAGTATTGGAACTTATACACTGAAACATTCATTAAAATTGAAATTGTTTACTCCCTGAAATGGTGATTTTCTTAAGGAATTGCTAATAAATGTGTGTGGAAATGATATAAGTGAAGAATATATGATATTATAAGTATATGAATTATTCTATTATTGAATTATAATAAATTTTAATTTATAATATTTTATATTATAGTTCTTTTAAAACATTTTGATCTCAAGGTAAGGATTACACATGTCACTTATGTTTCCAAGAGATATATGCCATATTCATCACATGTTTCAATTGTGTAGTGTGTATACTAACAATGAATTTATATTATGATAATTATCATGAATATTTTATGAATTTAATAATTTATTTTTTCCACTCTATTTCATAATGTTTTGTTTAGATATTACCAAATTTGTAAGGGCTCTTCGTCTCATTATTGTTTCAATAAGATTTGTTTGATGTTATACACCTATTTATCTCTATGGAGTGTATATGATACCAATTTGACACATTATATAATTAATATCATTAATTTTGGGATAATTTAGGTTTTATTTTGTTAGTTGGTGTACAAAACTGAAGAGGGGGTGTACTGAGTATCTAAAAAAATTGTCAAAAAGTATTATTTGATGTTCCCCCAATATTTACAATTCAATTTCCTGGTTATCCCGAAGTGAATTTATAAGATCCTGATTGTTCGATTAATTTCTAAAAAGATTTATTTGTTCTCATTTGAATTAATTTTATAATTAATACAAATTTTGAAAAAAATATAATAAGTTAATACTATTGTAAACACTTGTTAAGACTAACTATCAAAGATCAATTTCGTTTAAGGAAATATTTGGAAAAATAGAGTAAAACTAAAAGTGTAAAAACAAAGAAAAAGTAGAACAAGAGGTTCAATCTCAAGTAGATTCTTAATCCAATACACTTGGTGATCACTTTCCAACAAGTATTTTATATTAATAAACATTTTGATCCGCACCCTAGACCAGGTTTCACAACAGCACACATGATGTCCAGGTCAAAAGACCTCTACCACAATTCATCATGGGTGCAAACTACCAGGTCACAAAAGGAACTCTTCCACATGTATCTGTGGGAGTAAATAGATGTTATGAGGTATGGGTGGATGGATATTTTTACCCTTTAGTTTAATGCAGGAGATTGTGTGTGCATAAAAGATAGATACACACACTGCACAAAAGTACGTAAAAAAGAACACAATAGAGAAAACAAATATGATAAAGGATTTATAAGGATCTGTGTGTCTCGATATAAAGATCTTGAATCTTAAGATGTAGCTGAAATGAAGTCTGAGTACTCTTCTTTAAGATGAAACAAAAACATAGTGTTGTATTCATGCTTCTAGGTACAAGTATGTTTCTATAGGTATATTGATCTCCCTTATTGATAGGCTGAAGAAGTTTTTCAATTTGATGTGCAGATCGGTTGATATTTCCTTTTGTGTTATTCATTTTTTTCTTCAGTCCTAATTGGTATGATGAATGTGGGAGATGTTCTTCAGTATGTCTCTCTCTCGCACAGCCATGCACCACACCACCTCACTTCAATATGTATCTTCTGTCTTTTAAAATGAATCTAATATTGGGTGGCCGATAAAGAGCATTTACATTCCACTTGCATAGGTTCCTCGTACCACGTAATATCTGCTAAAAGTCATACAAAGGAATATAAAATATATCAGTGTCATTTAATGAGACAAATATGAACATTATAAATAATATTAAAAATTCATATTTAAAGAGTCTACCAGCCACTCATCTGTCAATGTCTCCTTTCATAGGTGTCTCCTTCTATCGATGTCTCAACCCAACATAATGTCATTCTATCTGTGACTCATTACATCAGTTACTTATTTCAACAATGATTTCCTCCTTCTATCAGTATGATATTTGATCTATCGGTGACTCATTTCAATTGTGAGTCCTTCCTTCGGCTAGTGAGACAGTTGACCTATCAGTGACTCAATTCAATTGATGGTGATTCTTTGCATATATAACACCATGAAACGGTAGTTCACTTGGACTGGTGATAGGCCATCTACGTCAGTGAGTCATTTGCAATGGCGAGTCGTCTGCGTCGGTGAGTAATATGAAAATGTGAGTCATCTAGGATGGTGAGTCATATGCAATGGTGGGTCGTCTGCATCGGTGAGTCTGTCCAATGGTGTAAGCATCACATACATTAAACATATGCCTGTTTTAGCTTTCTATCAGTGAGTCATCAATCTATCGGTGTCAGTGACTCTTACTTATATAATTTTAGATGTATTGTATGACTTAAATTTCAGTTAAATCAGAGAGTGATAATACCCATAAACACAAATAGATAATTAGTTATAATCTTTTTTATAATTAAACTCACATAAATTATTTTATGATTGAAATGATATGTTATACCAGATAATGCTTTGACCAAATTTAAGATATGACATGTGGTATGATATATGTTAATATCCGACCTGATTTGTGATAATTAAAACTATTACAGTCAGAGATAGTGGACAAAAATATCAATGGGCTGACAATCTCCCCCTTTTTGATGATCACAAATCATGGAATTATTATGTACCATTAGATAATGATTAAAGTAAACATTATGATTAGTAGCTACCAAAAAGGTAAAATAAGGTATTAGAGATAAACATGCATAAACACATAATAATTCATAAATTTAAAATAATTATTAATAATGTTCTATCCTTTTTGGTATGAAAATAGTAGAAGGTGAAAAGAACACTAAAACAGAGAAGTATAAACTGTGAAATTTAAATCATTAGAAAAAGATATTGAATTACCAAAATTGCTATAACTTAGCCCTATAAAAAATTGATCACTTTACACTACTCTGTAGGGGAAAGGGTATCTTTCCCATTATCATAAGGATCAAGGGATGGTCTAGAAGAAGTTTTAGGCAGAGATAGAGGAGGGTTTAAATGGATTTTTAGAGGAGGTATAGGCACTCAATCAGGAACTGTAGAATCTAGGGCAGGTCATTATTGAGAAATAATACAAGGTTGAACAAGCTATGTAGTGATGGGATTTATATGAGATAAATATTAATAAAATGTAATTTATTCTTAAGAATTCACTAAACCAACAATGCCAAGTGGTTCAGAAAGAGTCACCACAATGGATTCAAATTGGACATGGTGATATGGTATTAATAGCTCGATGAATTCTTCAATGATCTATCCACTATATTTCATTACCTTTTAAAAATCAACATTTTTTTAACTTTTCCAACAAGGGAGTGAATTCTATAGTCTACTGAATCTAATCCTTAAAGGCCTTTGTCACTATAGGAAGAGTAAGTTTGGTGGCTAAATAGTTAAAATGTCTGTTCATTTTAGGCTTTGTGGAGATTTTGGAGGAAAACAAATTAATCCTTTTTTTCATCTCATCCAGAGTCTGTGAAGCACTCATTTTATAATAATTCACATGGTCATGAACTTTATCTGAATTGTCCTCAACCATGGAAAGACTTCCATTTAAGGCTTGCAACTCTTCCTTCCAAACTAAAATGATAGTAGCAAGATCCGCAAATTGCTAAGGCTGAACAGCTGGAGCAGAGGATGAAGAAAGAGTAGATATGGAATGTTCCTTAACTTCTTTTCTTTGTTTAGAAGAATCAAGAGAATCAAAATGAGAAACAAGATTCTCAAGTTCTTTTATAACACCTTCCATTGTATTCATGTACACGGTGGTTAAATAATTACTGAATGTGGTTAATTTCTTCATCTCATTCCCAAAATAGGTGTTTATGGTCACAATTGTTTCTACAGTTGTAATAAAATTTGGCTGAATTTATTTTATCAGTTTATTGGAAACCAAAGATGTATCAAGTTGAGAAACACTGGTTAGGTCAGGAGTAGAACTAGAAGTTCCATATTTCTTTACACCTTCAACAATAGACAGAATTTCTTTTAAATTGTCTTTTAACTCAGTGTTCATTCTCCTGGGTTCATCAATCTAATATCTCATCAGATATTGTTTTAAAGTCTTATGGCAGAACATATGTATCACATGAATTTTTTAAAATCAGCCTTAGTGAAATGGTCACTAGAAGAGATCTCACCCATTGGTTCCCTTGTAGGAAGTGCAAAGTATTCCCCATATTAATCTTCATAATCTAATCTCTATGCCACAAATCCCAGATTTCTTTCCCATTCAGCCATTATATCATAATTTACAGGATTAAGAGTATCAAACCATACTCTTTTCATTTGATTCTCTTCAATATCAGGAGAAACTCTTTCTTGAGGATCACCCTCAGTGTCCTTCTTCAGGGCAGTTTTCGCCCCCACAATTAATTCTTTCGTTCTAGGTTTTCTTCTCATTATGTAGAATTCATATTCTAGTATATACATCTTGAGTAACTACTTCAGCTGGAGCAATATTTTCTTCTTGAACAACACCATCAACAGATGAACCAGCATTAGCTTCCACAATATCCATACTAGCATCATCTGGATTCTCATCAAAATGACCACATTCACTATCACTGCCACATTCACTACTTTATTAATTATCACCATCCTTATCCTTTTCATCACCATTTTCATCATCAATTTTCTCATATTCTTCTTCCCTTCTAGATTTTGAACCACTTTCACCACTACCATCATTCTCTTATTTATCTTCTTATTCACTAGATTCAATGACATATTCCAAAAATCTTTCCACATCTGTCTCTTTACTTCCATTAGATTAGAGAATAGTTTCATGAGAAGGTAAGTCCAAAGGTGCTCTTGGAGTTCCTATAGAATCTTTTTTTTGGTCCAGTTGTGTCTGGGTCCCTTCTATAATCAATTGGTAACTCCACATATTTGATAGGAGTAGCATTATTCTCCTCCTCAACTAAAGAATAAATCACAAGAGCATATGGACCAAGGATAGGATCCACAAAATACCTTAGTCTATCTAGATGATCTATAGATTGAACTTCTCATATAGTTTATCTTCATCACCAACCCATTCTTTCCTCCATGGATTTCGGTTAACTTTCATTCTCTTACAGATGTTATAACTTAAGAAGATTCTACTAAATTCACTTACTACAACAACATCAACATAACATATGCAGCCTTTCGCCTTTAGAATTGTTGAAAAAAAATTGGAGTAGAATAGATAATTTTATAAGAAACCGGGTTTTATCATCTCATTTATGTGAACCATCATATAACTTCCTATATTAAATTTAACTCCATTCTATTTAAAATACACCAAATAAACATCTTGTTACTTGAGAGAAGAAAATTACACATTCCTGGGTCAAATGTGGCGTTGAATAATAGTAAATAAAATATTGCACACACTATTTAACCCTTAGGGAATGGGCTTCCTAGGTTCTTTATTTCCTATTATCTCTTTCAGAGATATCTCATACCAAAAATAATTCACTTTTATGAGGAAAAGTACCTTGATAATAATCCAAAATTCCTTTGTGATTAAAATTAAGACATTCAGTTCAATGTCCTGATGATAAAGAGATTATCGTCCATTTTACTATTGACTTGACCCAGGAGACATCACTTCCTTCCAATAGAAGTTCCATATTCATTTTAAATTCACGTACCAACTTCAAGTAGAATACTATGTCATTGATTGTGAACTAGCAAAGTCGTCCATGATCTTTTAGTACTTTTAACAACAATGAGTTTTTCTCTAAGAGCCATTCAACCAGTACATTTTTCTCTGAGGATAAAACTCGGTTTTCCAAAACATGATATAAATGATTTGAAGATATGCTTGATTCAACATTATATTTCTTTTACGCACGAGAGTAAATATCTTCAAGAGATCGTTTCCCATGCACCATTCCACTCAGTTAGGTCTAGAGGTCAGAAGGATAATTGTTGATGGTAAAGAGAGAGAGAGAGAGTGGTGGTTGAGAGGGAGAGTAGTGGTAAAGGAGTTGAGTGAATCGATTCAAATTTATTTCATTTAGGGATTGTGAAATTATGAAATCGTGAAAACCTAAACCGTGTTTATCAAAATTAATGAAACAATGTTCTATTGATGAAAACAAAAAAAAATTTAAAAATAGTTAGTCATTTGTGTCGACATGATAGATTTTTCATAATACTAATGGTATCAGCATGACAAGGCATCAGTGTCGGCATGACAACGGTGTCATTGTGACAATGGTGTTGGTAAGAAAATGGTGTCGGTTAGACAATGGTGTCGGAATGACATTGGTGTCTATGTTACCACAATATTGGTATGACAACATCACTCAAAAATATTAAAGTAATGGAAAGACAAGGTTTTGATGATTGATCATTCCAAACTCGTTTTTGATGTAATTCATTCTTCCAGAGTTCAATGGCTTAGTGAATATGTCAGCATGCTTATATTCAGTGCCAATAAATTCTAAAGTGATATAACCATTTTTATAATGATCATTGAAAAAGGGATGTAATACCTCAATATTATTTATTCAATAACGATAATCTAGGTTATTAGAAATATTAAAAGAACTTATATTGTCACAATTTATTGGTGCATGCGTATACTGATATCCATTGACTACTAGAGTGTGTTTCATCCACAAAATCTGAGCACAAAATCTACCAGTAACTATGTATTCATCTTTGGAAGTAGATAATGAAACATAATTTTTTTTATTACTACACCATGAAACCAAATACTTTCCCAAAAAGTGACATGGCCCAGAGGTTCTCTTTATATCTAACTTGAAAACACCAAAATCTACATCATCGTAATTCACTATATCAATTGATTTTCATTTATGGTAAACTAAATATAAATATATAGTATTTATTTGGTATTTGGAAATTATAATAACAGTATTTAAGTGATATTATTTGGGATTATCTGGAAAACAGGCACACATACACACACTAAACATTAAATATGGCCTACAAGCAGTCAAGTAGGGAAAACATCCAATCATTCCTTTATAAGTGGTTTGATCAACAGATTTACCATTTTCATGAAGATTTAATTTGCAAGTGGTACTCGTTGTAGTTTCACAACGTTTCATGCTATTTAATCCCAATCATTTAAAAAGCTTTTTTTACATTTATTTAAGATGATACCTTGTTTATTTTGGAAAATCTAAAATCCATGAAATAATTTATGTTCACCCATAACACTCATATAATATTCACTTTTCATCATTTTAAAAAATTAAATTGATAAATAATTTCTTGAAGATCCAAAAATAATATCATCTACATAAATGTGAACTACTAAAAAATATTAAGATATTTATTTTATAAATATACTAGGATCTGAAATTCCTTTTGTAAAACCTTTTGTATTGAGAAAAGTACTTAGTCAATAATACCAATCTCTTTAATCTTATTTTAAACCAGATAAATCTTTTGTTAATTTAGAAACCTGATTTTGATAATGATGGTTTGCAAAAATAGGGGTTGTTAAACAAAAATATCCTTAACCATATACCCATTTTGGAATTCACTTTTAACATCCATTGGAAAAATATTGGAATTAATATGGAAAGAAAATGAAAGTATAATTTTGAGGGCCTCAAGTCTAGAAATGGGTGAAAAAGTTTCATCCTAGTCAATGCATTCTTCTTAAATATAACCTTGTGCAACAAATATAGCTTTACTTCTAACAATTTTACCATATTCATCTACATTATTCTTAAACACCCACTTAGTACCTATGATCAAGGGGTCTTGGGTTCTTTCCACAAGTTTCCAAACATTATTTCTTTCAAATTGATTAAGTTATTCTTGCATATCCATAAACCAAAATTCATCTTTAATTTAATCCATTATGTTTTTATGTTCAAAATGTGACAAGAAGGCTTGATGTTCAACCATATTTCAATGAGAAGCTCTAGTATGTGTCTGCTTTTCTAAGTCTCTTGCAACAATATCTAAAGGATGGTTCATGATAGTTCTAGTTAGTATAGAAAAGGATGTTCTAGTAACTTCATGTTCATCTACTAGTTCGGGATCATCATGTTTAGATTCTGAAAAATTTAATAACTGTTTCATTTAACATATTTCATTAAAAAAGGACTAGATGATTTTTCCTTTATGTTCAGATTTTAAATATTAGCTTCAAGGATTTCTGTTGAGGTCTTAGGTTCATGTGGATCTATTTCATCAAATTTGATATGAACAGATTTTACCACACACTTGGTTCTTTTATTAAAGACTCTATAGTCTATACTAGAGATTGAGTAACCTAGAAAGATTCCCTAATCACTCTTGGATGAAAAAATTTCAATATTTTTGTTTCTGTTAAAGATATGGAATTTTCAACCAAAAACATTGAAGTAACTATTTTAGATTTCCTATTATTCCAAAACTCATAAGGAGTCTTCTAGAGGATAGGTCTAATTAAGACTCAATTAATTATTTTGAAAAAAGTATCCACTCCCTTGGAAAAATGTAAACATGTAGGTTATATTCATTAACCACGGTTCTAGATATCTCTTGTAAGGTTCTATTTCTTCATTCAACAACCCCATTTTGTCAAGGTGTCCTAGGGTAAGTGAATTTATGATTATATCCATTGTGTGAAAAAAAAGATTCAATGTCTTAATTTTCAAACTCACAACCACGATCACTTATTAAGGATTTTATTCTAATTCCACATTGACATTCCACTTTTTTAGTATAAATGGTGATGTATGTACATCCTTTACTTTTTTAGTTAATAATGAAGTCCAAGTATACCTTGAACTGTAATCTACAAGAACATAGACATAGTTCTTCCCATTTAAACTTGAAACTCGAGATGGACCAAAAAAGTCCATGTGAACCAACTTTAAAGGTTGACATGGTTAAAATTCAAACTTTTATTTCAATGATATCTTGTATTGTTTACCTTTATGATAATGATTACCGACATTGTTATTTGAATACTCAATTTTGGATATATCCTTGACTAGTCATTTTCTAGTAAGATTTCTATGGGAGTGTACAATATAGTGTCTTAATCTCCTATACCAAATCCAAGACTCCTTATTAAATGCACTTAAACAAGATACATTTTTAGAAACTAAAGAATATTAGTTAACAAAAAATAAATTTTTATTTCTAAAAGTAGAAAATACTAATTCATTTTTAGAGTTAAAAACATTTGAAGTATCAATTTCAAATTTAAATTGAAACCCATTTTCACATAATTGTGATATACAAAGAAAATTATATTTCAATCCATCAGAAAAAGTTCTCTTGGAATGAAAACCGAGTTCGAGTTACCAATTTGGCCTAAGAAAATTATTTTTCTTTAAGTAATTTCACAAAAGGTGACAGATCCACCATCAATATTGATTAAGTTCATGAAGATTGAATAATCTTCTATGATATGTCTAGAACATACACTGTCTAAGCACTACTGACTCTTGCAGGGGCTCTTCAAACTGCATTCCTATTTAATAATGAAAATAAATAAATTTTGTTACCCATATTTATTTGTACCCAAAGAAAATAGTTATAAATGCTTTAGGTACCACATTTTTCATATGGGTTTCATATAATCATTATATAACATATTTGAAAAATAGAAAATATTTGGTCAAGAAAAACTAGAAGTTGTAAAAGATTTTCCAGAACTAGAACTAGCATCATAAATGTGATTTTTATGTAGAAGAATAGATTTTCTAGATTTGGTTACAAATTGTGTTTTAGATAAATTTCTATGTCAAGGATGATTTCCAATAATATAAGTTTACTTGAAAGTTACTTGTTTACCATGAAATTGTGTAAGGGTATTTTTACCATTGGAAAACTTCTCTAGAAATTTCATCAATTAATAATTACAACTTTTTAATTCATTGTTTTCTTTTAGCAGTTAAATATTATTTTCCTTTTTAGAATCAAGTTCTAACATAATAGTTACAGTGAGAGAATGTTGTTTCTTTAAATATTTATATTTATCTTTTAGTTCCTTACATGTGTCTTCCAGAATGTTACAGTATTCAAATATTTCATCCCATGTCATGTTTTTAGAATCAATTTCATTTTCAGAATTGTAGGAATTGTATTTAATAAAATCTAAGGTTACCTCAGATGTGTTTTTCGTAAAATGCATATTTTTCATGTCATTTTCTCATCATCAGATGACGCTGATTCATTGGAACTTCCCTAAGAATAACTACAGGTTACCTTCATAGATTTCTTATACTTCTTATATTTGTTTTCATACTTATTTTTGTATTTTAATTTTGGAATTTCATCATTGACATGTCCTCTACTCTTGCATTTATATCTGAAAATCTGCTTTGAATTGTCGTTTCATTTCAATTACTTTTTTATGTTGGACTTGTTATCATATATTCCTTTATAATTGGACTTCCTAAATATCTTCTAGTTATAATAGAATTTCATGAAACTTTTAGCCAGTTGAGCCATCTCTTCATCACTATCTTATGTAGATTCATCATCACTATAGCTTTCAATAGAGGTTATCACCTTCTCTTTTTCCTTATTCTTAGAGGTAGTAGTCTTGAAGGCTATAGATTTTCTCATAGGTTCATCCTCTTTTTATTTGTTGACATTAAACTCTTCTTAATACATCATCAATTTTCCAATGTTTCCTTGAAAAATATTTTTCTGAGGTCACTTAATTATCTAATTGAGAAAGAAGTTACACTCTATCTATCAGGTAGGCATCTGAGAATCCTCATAATTTTTCCTTTGGCAGTGACATATCTTCCCAGAGAGATCATAGTGTTAACAATTTCATTAAACCAAAGATACATGTCAAAAATTGGATCATTAGGATTCATCCTAAAGTTATCATATGTAATAGTATATGTGCTAATCCTCATTTATTTAACACTAGAATTTCCTTCATGTGAGACAGACAAGGTATCCCAAATTTCATGGTCTGTTTTACAAACATAAATTTTGTTAAATTCTTCATCTTCAAAATAATAGTATAAGGAATTCATGGATTTACAATTATTGTTATAAAAAGACTTATTTGGGTCATCCCAATTAGTTATAGTAGTAGATAGAAACATATAGTCATCTAAAATTGGAGACTAAACATCAAAACCCATACTTTTTATGTTCATTTTCATTTACGTTTTTCATTTTTCATAATTTGTTCCATTAAATAATGGAGGTATGTTAGTAGTATCACCTTATAGTATATTATCCATAATTAAATTTTAGAACAAGATTTTAAAGAGATAAAAATTTAGTATCAATAGAAATTTTAAGATATTAGAAATACAACTAAAATCACAGTTGAAAAGGTATGAAAAAACATCGAAAACTAAAAATTCCTAAACCCTTTGATACCAAATTTTAGTGGGAGTGAAGTACTCAAAAATGGGATTAATTGAGTATCTATAAAAAATTTTGTTAAATATTATTACTCTAAGTTCCCCAAAAATTTAAAATTCAATTCCCAAGTTATCCAGTACTAAATTTTTAAGGGCATGACTATTCGATTATTTTCTCAAAAGATTGATTAGTTCTCCGTTTAATCAATTTGATAATTAATACAAATTTTGAAACTAATATCATATGTCAATAATATAATAAACACTTTCTAAGAATAACAATCATATTTCAATTTAGTTTTATGAAATATGTGATAAAACATAGTAAAAAAAAGTTAAAATACATTGGAAATAAAACTAGAGGGTTTTCTCAAGCAGAGACTTAATCCTCTTCACATGGTGATCACCTACCACCAAGTAGTTTAAAGTAATATATAGCTTGATCCACACCCTAGATCAGGGTTGACAACAGCACACAAGTTGTCCTGGTCACAAGACCACAAACATAGTTCTTCGTGGGTACAAACTACCAGGTCACACAAGGACCTCTTTCACACTTATCAATGGGAGTAAACAGATGTACAAAGGTATGAGTGGAAGGATATCCAGTATCCTTTTGTTTTATGCAGGAGACAACGTGTGATTAACAAAAAGAGACACACACTTCTAAAATTTACATAAAAATGAATACAACGTAGTGAATGAATATGAAGGATCTTAGTGTCTTGATATGCAGTGCTTGAATCTTCAGATATAGTTGAAATGTGGTTTGATTCCTCTTCTAGAAGTTAACCAAAAAAACAAAGTGTTTTATTCTAGATTATAGGTACTAGTATGGTTCTACAGGTATATTATTCTTTTTATTTGTTAGACTGAAGATGTTTATCAATTTGATGTTCCACCGTGTTGATATTGCATTGTTTGATTTTCTTTTTCTTCTTCAGTCCAAAGTGGTTGCATGATAGTGGTATATGTTCTTTATTATGCCTCTTTCTCACACAGGAATGAACCACACCACCTCACTTCTATATTTCCCCTCTCCCCTTTAAAATTTTTCTTACCTCTGTGGGCCGAGAATGTACATTCCACATCCATAGGTTCATTTTACCTCTTAATTTCTACTAAAAGTCCTACAAAGGATTATAAAATATGTAAGTACAAATCAATGACACAAATATGAAAATTAGAAATAATATTAATAAATTTACATTTAAACAATCTATTAGTGACTCGTCTGTCAGTGTCCCTTTTTTCAGTGTCTCCTTCTATTGGTGATTCATTACATAGGTGATTTGTTTAAATTGTTATTAATTCTTTTTGTCGATGAGATAGTTTTTTTATTGTTGACTCATTTCAACGGTGAGTCCTTCCTTCTATCTGTGAGATATTAGATCTATCGGTGACTCATTTCTAGAGACAGTGAGTCCTTACGTCGGTAGCACCATGAAACGGTAGGTACCTTGTACTAACGTTAGTTCATATGCATCAGGGAGTAATATGAAACAATGATCGTTTGTGTCCTTGAGTCATATGAAATGGTTAGTCGTCTCCCTCGGTGACTCATATGCAATTGTGAGTCATCTATGTTGGTGAGTTATCTGAAACGGTTGGTCCATCCAACAGTTTCAGCTTCACAAATTAAGAACATATGTTAATTTGGACTTTTTTTCAATGAGTCCTCTGTGTATCAGTGTCAGTTAATCATACATAGATAATTTTAGATTTTATGTTTTTCTTAAAATTCAAATAATTCAAATTGTGTCAATACCCATAAACACAAATAAATAATCAGTAATATACTTTTTTAGACTTAAAAACACATGAATTGTTAAATGATTGAAATTGTATGATATGCAAGATAATTCTTTGACGTAATTTAAGATCTGACATGAGGTAGAATATATGTTAATATCTTAGGTGATTTGTAATAATTAAATACGTTATAGTTCGAGATTGTGGACAACAATATATACGAGCCAACATATTTGAATTTATTATTTCTTCAGGATTTAGATTCAAAAGATAACAAAGTGGTACGGGGATTATGTTACAATATAATTTTTAATTGAGATTTTTTATGATTATGTTTATGATAATGAAATTTTATGTTATATCTTTTATCAATATCATTAATTATCTCATACAATGGTTATTTCTTGATATCACATTTTTTCGTTAATTTTCCTCTCATTATATACCCCAGGGACTCAAATAATTGTTTTTAAAGAAAAATAGACTTTATTTAACTATTTGGATGAAAATACTTTTTCCTCAATATCTGTGTTATCTAAAAATTTTCACCATAATATTTTTAATATTTTTCTATAATTTTTTAATTAAATCTTAGCCATTTTTTTATTCTATAATTTTTTAAAAATTAATCTTTTTTTGTTTTTTGAATGATGTAATTTTGAATTTTTATTTAAAATTGGAATGGAATATTTATTTTAATGTACATGATGTGAATATAGTTTTCCATCATTATAACTGTTCAATGCTTTAAAACATACTTTTATTGTTTTTGTGGTTATTTTCTAAGAAATAATTTCCATGATATTTTCAAAAAATATTATTTTTATATAGGTTTTTTAAAAATGAAATGGGTATTTTCATCAAAATATTTTTATGTTATCTTTAAAAAGATTTTTTTAAACTATGATAACATCTTTTGTTTTTAACAATTTTTTAATTGGGATAATATTCAATGATACGGACCTTAATGTTTATCTCAGTGGATTATTGTTATGAAGAGTATTTTTTTTATGAACGTAGTTTATTTTATAGTGGTTTCCCTATAATGAAATGAAGATTTTTTTATGAAACTCCACTCCTTTTCATAGGTTCTGATATGTTGATATGATAATTATTTTATGATCTTGTGGTACACATAAGAATTGATTATAATTATGTAATGGGTGGCCAAAAAATTATATATCCCTCCAATTAATTGGTAATATATGGACATCTCATAAGATAATATGGTTGGAAATATATATTGAACACATTTTAATAAGGGACTTTATCCACAGTGATAGTCTTTGGAGTGAATCTTGAATAAAGAAATGATTGAATGGGGAGTGAACCCAATCCACTATGATATAATAGGAAGGTAACCTTGAGTAAGGAAATGATTTTCTATGATTATATGTTTTTCACAAACGTATGTTGTATGATTATGATATTCTCTAATGGATTATGATTGATTATTGATGATTCTTCAATCTTATGTTTTATGATTAAAAGAACTATATTCCATGATTGAAGATTGAAGATATTTGGATGGTTTTATTTGATTATTGTATGTCATGATCATGATATCGTACCCTTATGATTATCTTAAGTTTTCATATGATCATTGATTGATATCTCTCTTGTTTATAGATACTGAGCATCTGATCTCGTTCTTATTTATTTTTACCTTCCCAAGTTATGGGGGAAGGATTAATGTTTGATATGTCTATTAAATTTGTTAGTTATAAATAATTATGTGGGATATTTGTTTATATAATTAATGAACTAGCTATTTTAATACATGATTCCAAATACACTAAACCTTTACTGTCCTCAGGAGGGTGTTATTGTGATATTTATTGAATATTCATAAAACATTATGTAATATTTATGTATCAAAAGTTTAGATTAATATAATTTTGATCAAAGTGGGAAAAGATACCACATAAAAGACTTTAAGGAGGATTATAACATTGTATGTTGTGAAGATGAGGTAATGATTAATGAAATCTCGAGACTCATATTTTGTATCCATTAATTGAGGGTGTAAAAAAGAAAAAAATCTCACTTTCTTTTAGGAATTGTTTATCTGAGGCCAAGAAGTACATTTTACAATTTCATTGGGAACCAGATGGTTCAAACAAAAAAACAAAGTCCATTAGACCCCTATAAGGTACCCAATTCTGATCCATCAAGTACCTGATGGTCCTTGGTCCCAAAAGAGGCCCCCCTTTAACCTCCATCCTTCCTCCAAAATCATCTCTTCATTACCAAATCTTCTTCAACAAAAAAATACGCATAAATGAGACTTTATAATTTTATTTCAAATATAATAAATTTTTTGGGGGGTTGGGTATTATAATATCCCCACTCTTATGATCCTCAATACTAGGAAGCTACAACCACATTGTTTAGGAAACAACTATGTCCACTATCTTTTAATCTCAACATCTAGCTCCCATGTCTCAACCTATAGCATCCCATACTGAAAAATTAATACAATTAGAGGATTGTTTTTAACCATAATTAATTATTTCATTAAGCGATAATTTATATGAGATGCTCTATATAAAGCAAAATAGATTAAAACTCAATGTTTTCATACTGAATCAAGTGTAATGGTTTGAATATATATTTCCTCAATTGAGGCATGTGGAATGAGTTATGAATCTATCTAAATATTGAATGTAATGAAAGCTGATAAGGAAAATTCCCCCACATTATCTAATATCTCAAATGATTTAATATATATTAGATCCATTTTCCCCTATATTATTTTATAGTGACGAAATATCCTTTTCCAATCCTGAATGAAAACATTGTGACCAAATTCAAATTTTAAGATTAAACTCTGAATATTTGTAAATGACTTGTCTTATGACATAGATTTTTATGTGCTTCTAATAAATATTTTTCACATAATTGTAATCTGTTATAGAATTTTAGTAATTAACATTGAGGATTTTCCAATATTTAACTAGTATAAAGGATAATTATAGTATCATCTCTATCTATCCTTAAAGGGAACCATATAAATATAATACTATTTGATTTTATTGTAAGATAATTCAACCAAAGAGAGGTGGTTCTCCCATGAGCTTCCAAAATATTGAATAAACTATCAAAGAATATCCTATAAATCTTGTATCGATTGCATGGACTAACCATCTATCTTTTATTGAAATATGTACTCAACATTACATGTAATCATAGATTCAATTACTATTATTTCTAAAACAATTAATTAAATTTATGGTGCTTATCACATATTATTTTATCCAGAACTCTATGAAGATTCAAAATAACTCCAAAATATATATTTATAATATCATTTTTTGCTTATTAATTTATTCCCAAATTTTGTGTAATTGATTATGAACCTACTTTACAAATATATTACATTATAATGGTAGGCTAAGAACACAATAAATTATGAATCATGATCATGGATGTGTTTTCAAACCATCCCATTAGGATCTTGTTTTGTAATCGAAGACACCCTTATAGATTTAAGATATGTTAATGAAATTATCCATATTAAAAATATTCATTAAAATGATCATTAATATGATAAATTGATACAATGTATCAATGTGAACTTATATATGTTTCAATTATTATCTATTTTCTCCCTTTCTTGGTTGGTTAGTTGGTTTGTCGTATTAAAGTTTATAGTATCGTAGTTGGAACTCTAGAACCCCTCCAAAAATAGAAGTTGATGGTAAAGTGAACTCAATATTAGAATTTTGAGTGGGGTTTCCAATGTATATGTAAAAATGTAATTATAACCCATAATGTTTAGGGTCGTTTAATGTGACACTTCATACCTTTTAACATCATGTGATAAGGATCAATGTAATGCTTTATAAGTTCATGTGGTCATGAGTAGTGAAGTTTGTTTTAATTTTTTGTGTCGAAAAACTTGTATGAAACTTTTATGGTCATGAAATAAGGTCCAAGGTATAGTTTAGATTAAGTTTATATGTTAAGGATCAATTAAAATTAGTTTAAATCCATGTGAAATTGATTACTGGGTAAAAGGGGCTTGGAAATTATTTGTATCAATCTTAAACAAGAGTGGTACTCTCTAGTTCATCAAATCTAGTGGTAACTAAATAGGATAGGTTATAGTTTGGGATTACTCCTAGCAAGAGGGACATGGTATTTATAGCTCATTCATTGGGAATAGGGATGATAATATCAATGATTACATGGACCAAGATTACATATAGTGGGAGGCATGTTTGAATTATCTCATGCCTATTTTAACCAGATAAGGGAGGATGACTGGACTCATAGGCGTTGTAGTCTATTGAGTAGTAGTTGAGACCTATGATAAATTGGTACCTTAATAATGTATTTAGAAACATTATTAGACGAAATGATACTAAAAAGATTCTTCAATGCTATGAGGACTAATATAGAGTAGTTAAGATGAATGTGTTAATCTAGTAGAGATGCCATTATTTTTCAAAGTATAGGGGTCCTCATAATCAATGGAATAAATTATTTTTAGCACCCTGAGAACTCTAAATGTAATGGAGAATAATTTGTGTCATATCTTATAAAATGTGATTGAATCCCACTATCAAATGAATACAGGATATGTGGATAGAAAACAGACATTGTTGGGGACAAGTCTTGTGTTAAGGAATGTTTTAGAAGAAGATGATCATGGGGATATTATTGAAGACCGGATATTAAGGTTTTTTTATATGATATTAAAGAAGTACCTCTAGAATGCGTTATTAATCTATAAATTTAATATTATATATGAATGAATTAGGTTTGATTATTATGTTATATTTATTTCAACACATAAATTATATTCAATCTTAGACATTTTTTATTTGAGTGATTTTTGGAGGTTTTAATATCGTATGAATTAGTATTAATGTGTTTTGGGAAAAATAGGAATCATTTAAATCCAATAAATTTAATTTGATGTCATGGCTAGAAAATGCTAAGTATAATATCTTATTTTGTAATATATCCTAACTATAATATATTTCTACCCATGTAATGTTTTTAGGCTAATGAGTTATATATTTCTATTACATGTATGATATATCTATCATGCATAAGAACAATTGATTGCATAATATATTTTACACAAAACATACAATTTTTTTACGCTTAATATATTTGAATTGGGTATAAGAAATATGGAGCATACATTATATAATGAGCCCATAAGATATTTCACTTTAAAAAAAACAAATATGTCTATAATTAAATTACCTTAAATATTTATATGTTAGAAAATTGTAAATTATATATATATACAAAATATCATGAATGAAATTCATGATGCATACTGTAAGAAGTTATCAAAAAAATAAGGAACAGAATCCCAAAGATCTATCGAAACAAATATATGTGAGAGATTGGATCTATGATCATATTATATTAACTATATTTTCACATGAAGTTATGATCTACCATTTCATTTAATTATTACAGGTGGAGATAAAAGGATACAATAGATTATTATCATGTAGAAGAAAGAGTTATGGCTTAGGGGATTAAAATAAAATTTATCTTTGATAGTACTGAGTACTAAATAAAAATAAGTTGGAAAATAGTGGTAATGTTTTTCACAAATATCTATTAATATCTGTTCATTTTAGAATATGATTATTGCATGTGTTTCACAAAATGTAAAAATAATATCAGTTGTCTTTTTCATGAAGATCAGAAAGAGGTAGAGAGAAGGTCAATGTGCTTCTTCCATAAACATTAAATAACCAATCTCATAATTAATGTATCGATATTAGTGGTTGAATAAAATGTTTTTGTGTAAATTTAACATATATATTAGTAATATACAAGAAAATTTTAATAATAAGAACTCAGGAAAGCAAATGTAATGCACTAACCATAGTTTCCTAGAGTTGGTGCATTATTACATAATATTGGCATGATCACAAGAGTTCAAGTCCTAAAATACCGACCAGTTTAGTATCCTTATATGTACTAGACACGTAAATAAGTATTACATTTAATTATAAAATGAAAAAAACAACAGTGTGTATCCTTCGGACATGGTCTTATCCATTTCTTATCCCTACTGGTCAATCATAATATACTTCTTCATATACTGGGAAAAATAAAACAAAAGAACGAGGTGAGATTAGTTTCTCAGTAAGGATAACAACATAGAAGAAACTGTCATTAATAAGAATAAACAATTAAGGAGATTTATAAGACTAAATCACAAGCCATTTAAATTTACACTTCAGCATTATATGGAAAATATAAATCAAATAAGGCCATTTTCTTATTTACATGGATATTCTAACAGTCAAATAATCACATGTAATTCCAATAGCTAATTTCATAATGATGGAATGTATAATGTCGAACATGAAAAATACCTTGTCAAGGCCTCAAACCAAGACTACAAATAATTTTTCTTTTTCAAGGCCTTGTTCCTAGATACTAGTTTGTCTCATGATACCTATCGATGTATTGAGGGGCTATAGCGAGCCCCGCCCATCACTTACTACGTCCAATGCACTCCTCATATGAAAATGTTGAAATACAACATAAACATTCATATTAAAATTAGCTTATAAAATGTTAATATTCTAACCATAAACCATGAATGGTATAAAAATATCACATTCACAGTCAAATATAAAAAAAACTTTAATACAATATGGAAGATTGAATCATAATAAATCAACTTCAAACAAGCCTAAAATCTAACAAAGGACGTTGACCTAGATGAAATCAATCCTAAAAATATTTGATAGAAATATGTCTTTCCACATTGAAATCATTTAAAAGTAAAAAAACCATTATTTTGAAAATTTTCTTATAAGCTTTTAAGGGAAGACTTGAAGGTGTTATAACAACGGAAAATATTCTCACCCACCATATAAGTTAAAAAATATTCATTCTTTAATTTTTCAAAAAGGTCATAAAAAACCTTGTTTAGAAAATAATGGAAATATTCCATTCAAATCATTTACTAAAAATTTAGATAGGGGTATAAATTACTTTAACCCATAGTCTAGGAAATAGTAAAATTGTTTCGACATAGATTTTTAAGAAACAAGGATGTAGATGATAAAGAAGGCCTAGTTGATACTTACGTATAAACAACCTCAGATAATGAAGTGATTGTAAGATTAACCATTACATTGTAGTTTTCGCTAGTAAGGGGTACGTTAACCTCTTATATAATGGTTAAATCATTGTTATTAAATTATTCAAGAACCACATACATAAATATGATATTATATATGATCCTTTAATATTACTTTTTTTATAATATTTCACAAGTATCATTGTTTCGGGTGTTAACTAATTCATTTTCATTTATATTTTTTGTAACATAAGAAATTTTTGTTTTGGATAAGATGTATTTGATTCATATCCATAAATATATTAAGTTCTTAAACACTATTTTTAATCATAAAATTAACATTTTACTTTAATTGTTATGATAGGGAGTCAAATCTTATCGTGTTGTGGGGATGGTAAGCAGTACATACGCACGAGTGAAAATATCATTTTTTGATGGTGAAATAATATGTATTTTGATGTTATATTATATATAGAGAATCATAAAAATGTTATATTTATTATTTAAATCAATTATACTCATTATTATACCCATCCAAATAAAGAAGTGTTGAATAACAAACTACACCAAAACATGGAGTTGGTAATTAGTATGTATGCATGTATTGTGAGTTTTTCATTCATAGGATGGATAAAATAATGAATAAGGTGGTAGCATATTTATTATAACATCATAGTATGTATAAGGTACTATATTTTTTTTTTTTGGAAATAACAAAGATAGAGAAGTGTAATAATAAACAAACTTTTAAAGAGGTGATGAAATAATTACCACTTCTTCAGGTGCTTCCTTTAGATTTGAACAAAAAGGATCAATATGATGGATTTATAGTGTATGTAAGGCCTCTAAAATGAATTGATAGTAGTTGGTGGGATATTTTAGCATGGATTGGCTAAGACAAATGGATTTTGAGGAGTGAATTTGAGAGAATAGGAAGTTTTCTTTTATAATAGAGGTGAGGGGCACTTTAGGAAAGGCTTGAAATATTGATTTATTAAAAAATATTTTTTGGATTATTATATCATCAAATTGATTTTTTTTCTAGTATAAGGTGGGGATGGGTGGAAATTATCTCAACCAATAGTTTTTAGGAAAGTATATGTCACCATATTAATCTTATCTTTTATATTTAATTCATGGTTAAATAGTTTATCATTTACCACGTCTCCTTGTATTTTTATATTACATGGTTAGTAAAATTACTATAAAATGCCAAGTTAAACTCAAGTGTTTCATTAATTACATATCTAACCTTATCTATATCATTTTTCCAAATCATATATTTTTAGGTGTATTATATCATTTAATAAAATAGTTTTTGTTTTAAAACCTTATTTATGTCAATTTTGACACTATTTATTATTTGGTTTTGGTGAATGTCATAAAAATATTATTACTTAAAAATAAATTTAATCAACACTATAATGTCATTTTAAACATGAAAATTCATGCGCGGAATCAAAAGTTTCAATTTATATTTTATTTATTATTTATAATACAAATTATTTTAATCTTTCATTAATAAGGTAATTACCACATCATCATTGTGTCATAAATAAATATACTTATTTAATGCCTAAAAATTATAAATAAAATACCATGATGTAAGAAATATTATTATATTTCTAATTAATATTTATAGTCTAATTTATATTATGTTTAACCCTACATTAAAAATGTTTTAGTTATTAATATTTGAATTTAACACTGTTAACTCTTTTTAAATAAAATATAATTAATGTATAAATCTATTAAAAGTGAATGAAAAAGATCATATATTATTACTAAGGTTTCTTTTGGTCAAAATAAATTTATCCAATAGAATTTGGACATGTGTTGGGGTAATTATAATATCATCTTTACCATTAATTACCTTATTTATTTTTAACCATGGTAAATAATATTCAAAAGTTATTATTCACCAAAAAATTATTTTCATTCTATGGACCAAAATTTAACATACCGATGTCAACTGTTTCACTTAGATTTTTGAAATTCAATTCATAGAAGCAGTAAAATTATGTTTTATGTACATTTTCAAATGTGCCTAGAAGGTGCGTAAAAGACGTTAAAAGGTTCAATAAACTTTTATACATCTAATATTATTATAAAATGACTTCAATGAATTACATTGGATAAATATAGGTGTTATGTATCTATTTTGTCTTTAAAATAAATTAAATTTAAAAATAAATATTTCAATAAAAAGTAGGTTTTAAACAATAATGCATTGTTTTCCACTATTCATCAAAACATGAATGTTCTTAGAAAAATACCAAAAATTCACCATAAGATAATTTTGACATTCCCAACCCAAAAATGAATTCCATTTTGAAAAATAAAAAAAATAATGAGGTGTGTATTATTATTCATAACTACTTTTTAAATGTCTAATTAGACATGTTGTGGTGTACTAGAACTTAAAGTTGCATAAAATGCAAGCAATTGTATTATTCAAATAGAAGCATAGTGTGGATGATGGGGGTGTTACATTCATCCCCCATTCAAATAATTTCATCGTAAAAAATTCTAGAATTTTACTACATTAAAATATTTGTGTGGTTCTTCATCATAAGTTACATAGGTTCCCACATTAGATCTTCCATTTTATGGTTTCTCCAAAGAACTATTACCAGATGAGTCGTCTGATTTATCTATACTTTTTCTCTGGTATCAAGAATCCTGAGAGGCTCTTCACCATATGATCGATTGAGTTCTAGTTCTATTTCATCAAAGGTGAGTACATGGTTGGGTTAGGTATGTATTTTATCAATAGTGATACGTGGAACACATCATGAACTTCGGAGAGACGTGGTGGCATTTCCAAACGGTAAGCTACAACTCCAATTCATTCTAGAATTTTGAAAGGTCTGATGTACTTGGGACTTAATTTACCCTTCTTTCTGAAACGTATAACACCCTTCCATGGAGATACCTTCAAGAAAACATGATCTCTTACTACAAATTTCAAATCCTTCATTTTGTTACCATCATAGATCATTTTCCTACTTTGAGCTTCTTTGATGTGGGTTTGGATTATCTTCACCTTTTCCATTGTTTCCTCAACAAGTTCTGGGCTGGAGAGTTTTCTTTCACCAACATCATCCAAACAAGTTTTGTGTGCACCATATCTTTCCATTTAACTCATCAAATGGATCTATATGAGTACTTGAATTGAATCTATTGTCATTGTAAAATTATACCATAGGAAAATAACGATCCCACATACCTTGAAAGTAAAGTGAGAAAGATCTCAACATGTCATCTACGATTTGAATAGTCTGTTCTGATTGTCCATCTGATTGAGTGTGATAGGAAATACTCAAATAAAATTTAGTATCAAGGGCTTTCTGAACGCATTTCTATATTCTTGATGTAAAAATAGAATCACAATAAGAAATAATCGATAGGGTTACCCCATGAAGTATTAAAACGTCATTACTATATAGTCTTGCTAAATGTTCAAGAGGTAAATATTCTCTTATAGCATGAATATCTACTGACTTGGTAATAAAATCATCAATGACCCATATTTTATCATTCTTTCTAGGATTCATTGGTATCCCCATGAAACATTCCATCTAAATATCATCTTATTTCACCTCAGGTATGGGAAGAGGGTTCATGACTCTTCCAGGATGTTGTCTTCCAACCTTTACCTATTTAAAACCCATACATCTTGACACATAATCTGAAATAAATCTCTTTATGTTGTCCCACCAAAAATTGTCCATCAAATCTCTATACATCATAGTGCTACCAGAGTGTATAAGGAAATTAGAGCTATAAGAATTATCCAACATTTCCATTTTTAGAGCAGTTATATTGGGAAACAAATCATTTTCCCAAATTTCAAAATTCCATTTTCATATACAAATTCAATCAATCTACCATCATTTACAGCTTTAATATTCTTGTAAAACTCCTCCACATCAGTCTGAGAAATTATTATCCTTTCCAGTAAATACTATTTGACAACCATTTGAAAAATTATTAACGTTTCACCTTCCATGATTATTCCCAAATTAATCATTACTAGATCCATGAACATAAGATCCCTTTCAACTCTCATCTTGTTCAGAACTCCATGATTCTTTCTTCTCAAAGTATTTACCTTGTTATTTTCTTTCTAGAGGTGGTATTTCATAGTTAAATCATAATCCTTGAGTTTTTTGATCCATTTTCATTTCCTCATGTTGGGTTATTTATGTGTGGAAATATATTTCAAACTATTGCGATCAGTGTATATCTCACATTTTTCACCCTAGTGATATTTAATCAATATATTCAGAGAAATTATTACATCTTGTAACTCAAGAATGTGATTGGGATAGTTTTGATCATGAATTTTTATCTTCTATGATGTATAAGAAATAACTCTATAATTCTTCATAAGGACGCAACCAAGTCCTTTATTTAAAGCATCACTATAAATAACAAACCCATCATTACCTGATGGTAGATTCAAGATAAGTGCATTGAATAATCGTCCCTTCAATTATTCAAAACATTCTTCACCCTCTTTTTTCCAACCAAATTTGACTCCTTTATGTGTGTTCATAGTTAATGGGTTATCCAATCAGGAAAAATTCTTGACGAAACGCCGATAATGACCTACTAAACCAATAAAACTGCATACCTTAGTTATACTCACCGGTGATTTCCATTCATGGATTGCCCTTGTCTTTGAAGGATCAAAAAAGATTCCATAATTATAGATAATATTTCCAATAAAATAAATCCCCTGATGCTAAAATTTACACTTGATAAACATCCCATATAATACATTTCATCTAAGAGTCTTTACAATAATGCATAAGTGATTTTCATGATTGTCATAGCTTTTGGTGTATACCATGATATCATCAATATATACCACTACAAATTCATCAATATATTCCTTGAAAATATTATTAATTAGATCAATAAAGGCAAAGGGTGCATTATTCAGTCCAAAATGAATTATTGTAAACTCATAACGCCCATAACTGGTATGAAATGATGTCTTTGGATTGAATTTTTTCTTTACACGTTACTGAGGTGTGGAATACTTGTTATTTATTTTTATATAACTGATCTTTGTGTAGTCAATGAATAACCTCTTAGATCAGTATTTATTCTTTACAAAAAGAACATAGGCTCCCCATATAGAGACACTAGGTTGAATAAATACTTTATTACTCAATTCCTCTAGTTGTTTCTTTAGTTCAACTAATTCATCAAGGGTCATTCTGTAAGGGTTCTTCCCTATGGGCCTTAAACCGGGAATTAAGTCGATGGAAAACATAATTTCTGGTTCTCGAGGGTGTCGAGGTAAATCTTCTGGTAACACATCAACATATTCTTGTAAAATAGGTACATATTCTATTTGAACATTACTATCCTTACCCATAGTTATTTCACTACCTTTCTCCCAGATAATTAAATTTAGTAGAGCATTTTGGGGTGGATATAAATGATAATTAGATGGGGATGTTTCTACTCTAAAGATAAGGTATTCTTAGTCATCATCAAAAAATGTAACCTCCCCTTCTTACAATAAATTTTTACATCATGGTCTGAATGCCAATCCATAAAAAGTATTATATCAAATTCATTCATGGGTATGACAATAAGATTTGAAGATAATGCACGTTTATATGACATAATGGTAACTAATTGACAAAACGTTGGTGCAATGATGTTTCCCTTAGGAGTTCTGACTGACATCTCTCATGTTAAGTCAAATTAGAAATATCTAATTTTCATGGAAAACTGGGAAGATATGAAAGAATTCGATAATTCAGAATCAAATAATGCATTGCCTAATTTTGAGGAAATGATTAATGTACATGCCACCATGTTATTATAAACATCAACCATAGAAGTAGTGATCACATAATCTTGGCCTTTCTCCCAATTCCTTTTCTGAGGTATGTTTCCCTGTCTCATAGGAAATTCATTTTCATAAGGCCCTATTTCTATACAATTAAAGCATTCAACATTGAAAACCTATTTATTTCCCTTACAGTCATGTGCTTGGTGGCCTTTTCTCTACAACTAAAACAAACTCCCAGCCCCTTTAGGAAAGTACGAGGGTGTTTCTTCCCACATTTACTGCAAGGTGGAATGTCAACTTTTCCCTTCTTCCCCTTATTTCCTTTTTCTGAGTGTTCAACAGATCTATTCTTATCTTAATTCACGATAAATTCACAAGACTTAATGAATTCCTTATCTACCTTTATTGCACATGAGACAATATCATCATATGATGAGAAGGATTGAGAGAATAATTCTAAACTAAGAAATGGTTTTAACCCTTCCATGAATCGATCAATCTTACTTCTAGGGTTATGTTTATAATCTGTAGCAGGCCTTTCTAGTCTTGTAATGTTAGCCTCATACTTTGTAACATTCTCATTCTTCTTTTCCCTCGGACATAGAAATTGCCTTTCTATATCTTCTCTTGGTTCACGAGGAAATTATTTTTCTAAGAAATTCTCTTTAAACACCCTCCATTCTATTTTTTATACTTATTCATACTCCTTTGTGTTTTTAACTAATTACCACCATTGATCTACATCTCTTGAAAGGCGATAAACTTCCATGAAAACTTTTTACCTTTCTCTACTACCCAAAGCATGAAATATCTTCTATAAGGAACATATCATTTTCTTAGATAAAAATGGATTTTTAGTTCCACTGAATGTTGGTGGTTGCTTACTCATGAAGTGGTTTAACATTGATCCTCCATGTTGTGAATCAGGGTGATCCATACAGGTAAGGTTATTATTCATTAACTGAGTGAGTTGTCTCGGTATGGTTATAAGTTGTTCATCACCAGTTGCATCACAAAATACACTATAATTATGTTGAGTAGGATTAGAATCAATACATTGATTACGTGTGTCAATAATATTTCCATTCATTCAACTATGAACCATTTATAAACAATGGAATACATTATATTATTTAATAAATCACAATGCATAATTCCAAACATGTTAAATACTTAACATAAATTGAAGAATTTTTTAACATAATCCATAATCATAAAAATGTATTCTTTGGGGAAGTATTTATTCCTAAATACTTCATAATGGTTTTTAAGTAAATGTGAATTATCCAAATCATGTTCCCAGAGAGTTTCAAACCAGGTGCGTATTAAGGCCCATTGTTGTGTACCAGGATACCCCTAGTCAAGCTAGAAACTCTTTTTCAGAGTTTTCACTCCAAGGTACATCTTTTCTAGAACCATATCCACATGTAGTATTTAGATGGGGGTGTATATGAGGGAAACATCACATAATATGTACATTACCAATATTTTTGTATTTTCTTCTGTACTAATCCACAAATTCTTTCATAGGGTAATGTACACTAATTCGAGTTTTTCAAAATATGGTATCCATAGTTTTTACTAAACTTCCTCTGATAAAAACTATAATGCCCCAACCCAAGTTACCCAGATTTGGTGCATTGTTACATAACATTGGCATGATAACAATAGATCAAGTACCAAACGACCGAAAAGTTTAGGGTCCTTATAAGTACTAGATGCATATATATGATTTACATTACATTAAGAAATGAAAACAAACAACATTGTATCTCCTTTGGCACACTCTTATCCCTTATCCTATCCCTACAGGTCAATCATAATATACTTATTCACATTATGGGAAAAATAAATCTCAAGGAAGGGGTTATATCAGATGCTCAATAATGATAACAACAAAGTGAAAACTGTCATACATAAGAATTAACATTTAAGGTGATGTATAAGACTAAAACAGAAGACTTTTAAACAAATACTTTAGAATATTATGGAAAATATAAATCAAATAAGTCCATTAACATATTCACATTTTTATTCTACTAGTATAATAATCACATGTAATACCAATATCTAATTTCATAATGATGGAATGCATAATGTTGGACATCATAACCACATAGTCAAGGCCTAGTGCGAAGACTACAAATAAATTTTTTGTCAAGGCTGTGTTCCAAGACAATAATTTTTCTCTTGATACCTACTGATGCATTAAGGGGCTATATAAATCCTCTCTCGTCACATACTATTTCCAATGAAATAATTACATTAAAAGGTTGAAACATACCCTAAATATTCACATTAAAACTATCATTCAAAATGTTAATACTTTAACTATAAACCATAAATTGTATAAAAATAGAACATCCATAGTCAAACATATCACAAACCCTTCAATAAAATATGGAATATTGTATCATAAAAAAATCAACTTCTAACAAGAGTAAAAATAAACAATGGATGTTGACATAGATAAAATCAATCTAAATACTAATTGAAATAAATATATCTTTCCTCTTTTAAATCATTAAAAAGTAAAGAAAGCATTTATTTTGAAAATATTCTTATAATATTATAAGGGAATCATTGAAGTTGTTATAATGGTGGAAAATATCTGAACCCGCTATATTAGTCAAAAAAACATTCTTTCCTTAATTTGTCAAAAAGGACATAAAGTGCCTTGTTTTGGAAAATGAATGAAAGATTCCATTCATATCATTTTATAAAAAGTAAAAAAAATGTATAAATTAATTTTAACCATATTCAAGGAAATTGTAAAAAAAATTTGAAATACATTTTTAAGAAACAAGGATGTAGATGTTAAATAAGGACCAGAAGATACTTACACATAAACAACCACAGATAATGAAAAGATTGTAAGATTAACCCTTAACTTGTACTTTTCCTTAGTCGATGGTACATTAAAAACCTATATGATGGTTAAATCATTGTTATTAAATTATAAAATAACCACATACAAAAATAAGATATCATATATAATCCTCTAATATTACTTTGTTAATAGTATTTTAGTAGTATCATTGTTTTGGGTGTTAACTGAATTATTTTTCATTATATGTTTTGTTACGTAATTCATGTTTGTTATGGATAGGATGTATTTGATTCATATAAAGAGTAATATTATGTTCTTAAACATTATTTTAAATTATTAAATGAAAATTATTCTTTAACAGTTATGATGGGGAATGAAATCTTATTGCGTCATGGAGACGGTTAGTCGTACGTACGCACGAGTGAAAATATCATTCTACTGATGGTGAAATAGTATGTAGTTGGATGGTATATTATATATAATGAATAATTAACATGTTATATTTATTATTTAAATCAATTATACTCATTATTATAACCACCCATATAATGAAATGTTCAATAACAACCTATGCCACAACGTGGAGATGGTAATCCATACGTACGCACGTATAATGAATTTGTAATTCATAGGATGGTGAGAATAATGAATATGGTTGTACCATATTCATAATAACATAAAAATGTGTAGAAGGTACTGGATTTTTAATTTTGGTATGAAAACAATAAAGAAAGAGGAAGTGTAAGAAGAAAAGAACTTTGAAAGAGGTGATGAAATAATTACCTCTTCTTCAGGTGCATCCTTTTGATTTGAACAAAATCGCTCCTTAGGATGGATTTAGGATTAATGTAAAGAATATATGATAAAGTGAGGGTGTTTGGGAGGATATTTGAGCAGGTTTTGGCCGAGATAGATGGATTTTGAGGAGTTAAATTTATATAAGGGGAAGTACCCTTTTATAATAGAGGTGAGGGGCACTTTAGGAAAACATTAAAATATTATTTTATTATAAAATCATTTTCGGTTTATAATAGATCCAAATGGATTTATTTGGAGGATAAGTTTGTTATGGGTCTATATACTCTAAACTGTTAGATTTTAGACATGTTTTGGTCACTATATAAACCTTATCATTTAGATTTAATTATTGGTTATATGGTTTAACATTTACCATGTCTCCTTGTATTTTTATATTAAATGGTTAATAAACATACTATAAAATGACAAGAGAACCTAAAGTGGTTAATTAATGACATATATAACCTTATCTATGTCCTTTGGACGAATCTTAGATTTTTATTAGTATTATATCATTTAATAAAATTTAATTTGTTTTAAAAACTCATTTGTGTCAATTTTGACAATATTTAGTATTTGGTTTTTTTGTAAGTCATAACATCATTATTACATCAAAACATTATATTTAATCAACCCTAACATGTCATATTAAACTATAAAATTCGTGTATTCCCTCAAAATTTTTAATTTACATTAATTTTAAAATTTATAACATCAATTATTTTAATCATTCATTAATATGGTAATTACCACATCATCATTGTGTCATAAATAAATTTAATTATTTAATGTATAAAAATTATAAATAAAATACCATGAAGTTTGAAATATTTTTATATTTTTAATTAATATTTATAGTCTAATTTATCTTATGTTTAACCCAATATTAATATATTTTTAGTTATTAAACATTGAATTTAACAATTTTAACTCTTCTTTAAATAAAATATAATAAATGCCCAAATCTAATCCAAGTGGATTAAAAGGATCATATTTTTTTCCTAAAGATTATTTTGGTCTAAATGTAGTTACCCAATAGAATTAGGTCATGTTTTGGTGTAATTATAATATTATTTTTTACCTTTAATTACTCTATTTACTTTTCATCGTGGTAAATAATATTCCAAAGTTACTATTCACCAAAAATTATTTTCATCCTATTGAACCACATTATACTTTCTAATTTCAATAGTGTCTCTAGGATTTATTAAAATCAATTCATTGAAGTGGTTAAATTACGTTTCATGTGGATTTTCAAATGTGCCTAGAAGGTGGGTAAAAGATGTTAAAAGGTTCAATAACATTTTTCTATCTAATATTATTTTAAAATGACTCTAATAAATTAAATTGGATTAATATAGGTAATATGTATCTATTTTGAATTTAAAATAAATTTAAATTTTAAAATAATTATTTAAATAAAAAGTGAGTTTTATACAATAACGCATTGTTTTCACTATTCATAAATAATTGAATGTTTTTAGAAAAATCCTAGAAATTCACTCAAAGCTAATTTTGGCATTACAAACCCAAAATTGAAGTCAATTTTGACAAATAATATTAATAAAATTTTGAAAAGTGGGAATTACTATAAGTCCCCAGCCTTAAATATTACTTAATCTTGAGTTACTTCAAGATTACACATTAAGGATCTTTTCAGGTTTAGAGTTTTAGAGAATTGGATCATAAATCATGCATTACATTCCACATTTAAACAAAGTGGTTACATAAAAGATAGAACTCATTTTTCCCATCAATGTAAACATATTTAAAATAAAACATGGATTCTTTCTTGACACTTCTTTGACACTATCATCACATCATGTACCTTTCCCTTGACCTATGAAAAACATTTCAAAAACTTGGGATGAGCATAAAAAGATCAGTAAGGGATATAAAAGTATGAAATGAAAACATTAGTCCATATATAAAATCATACATTACTCATAAAACATAATCATTTTAACATACTTCATCAAATAATGAATAAATCATGGAAATCATAAGATATAATGGTAACTTGATGCATTCATAACATTTTTACGTAGGGAGTAACCCTCTTGGTTACGTTTGGAATTCCCATCACAGTATATTCCCTAAATCTCTTTGGAGAAACCTTAACATTTAACTCATTCGCGTTACCCAATGTATTGGAGAGCTATATCGGGCTCACCCGCCCTTATTTTATCATGGAACCACCCATCTTCATAACAATGCCCAAGAACCAAAACATAATCGTATCACGTAAAACATGCATAAAGGAAACATAACATTTCCACATTTCAATCACAAGATATCAATACAACACATTGATATAATAAAAACATTATGAAAACCATTTTCAATAACAAAATAAAAGAAAAGTAATACATGGTATTTATTTTTCATTTTAAAAAAAACTATGTTATGGCTTGTAGAGGAAGCCGAAACTCAAATAATGGTCACCACGGCAGAGAAGTCGTTGTCACCACATACGTACGACAAAAAAGCATTCCTTTTTCATTTAGAAAAATACTTCATATAAAAAATATTCCTTTATAATAAGCATAAAATTCAAAGGGTTTTGTACACCGTATAAAAGAAATTTGTGTATAAAACAAAATATGCCTCAATGAATGGAGATTGAGACGAAGTCCCTTACCTCGTGTCCGACGTGACTCGATTGTTCTTTAATCTCCTGAATAAAAAACTTGATTTAATTTATAATTTCTTGAGAACATTTTTCATTTTCATTATTCCTTTTATATCACTTATTACCATGTCATGAACACTATGTAATTATTTAAGTTAATAACAGTCGTTTTAACGATCATTGGTACTTGAGTCAAAAATAAAATATTTATAATTACAAGTATGTTCATGGGTTAAAATATCCATTATATCAAAAATGATATTCATTATATAGATATCATATATATAATATATATCCATTATATACATGCATTTATAATATTACATAACATTTAGAGGAAAGAAATGAAACGCACCTTTCATGGAGACGGTAATCCGTACGTACACATGAGCGCTACTTTCATTTATATTTCGTATTTAATGGAGTGAAATCATAATGATATAAGTGTATATTATAATTACAGTATAGGATAATATATAATAACATTAACTCCATCCTTTATACGTCCCATATATGGCATTAATGAATCAAATCACTTTGAGGGGGCGGTAGTCCGCACTTCCTAAAATGAAATTATCATGTTTACCCACAATGGAAACCATAAAGGTATGCCAAAAATGAAAAATACAGAATATTAATGAAAAAATAAACATATTATATATCATATATAAATATAGTGACATCTTAATGGCCACCTTTGAAGGTGTTAAAATAATATTGAACAATCATCATTTCATGAGGCAGAAATTCACCATCCACAGAAACAATATGTTCTTTAACCATTAGATGTAGGTATGTGTAAGTTTAGCTCGAATAATTCTTATAACAACATCCTAGTATATTGAAGATACTGGAGTTGTTACAAAATAAATGAATAAAAAGATTGTAGGGGTTGGAGAAGCAAAATAAAACAAAATAACACAAGTGAAGACATTACCTTAAAATCGGGTAACTCCCTTTGGTTTGAACCAAAAGTGTTTCTTGAAGTGGTTCATGCCTAAGGTAAGGCTTCTAAGATTAGGAGAGGGATGTGGAGAGACCGAATGATCAAATCCTGGCCGAGCAAAAGGCTTGAGAGGTGTGGGTAAGGAGGTAGAGGTGGGGGCCTTTTATAAAATGAGAGGAGGGGCACTCTTGGAATGTTAAGAAATGTTATATTATTTTAAAAAGAGTTTCAGATTTAAAAGGTCCCACATTGATATATTTCAAGAATAAGGTGATAATAGTTCTAAATCCACCCATCCAATAGGTTTTTGACATGTGTAGGTCTTAGATTTTACATTATCTTTTCATTTTATTTAAATCATTAAATGATAAGGTAATCGCTGCATCATCATGATGTCATAAATAATTTATTTTATTTAATGTCTAAAAATTATAAAAAAATACTATGATGTGGGAACTATTTTTAGCTTTCCAATTACTATTTATAGTCAAAAATATGACTTGTATTACCCCACGTAAAAATTGTTTTAGTAAAACAACACATGTTTGTGCCATTTTTACTTTTACTTTAAATAAAAGGCATTAATGTCATTATCTTACCCAAGTGGCTCCATGGGATCCCAAAAATCGACCCATGGGTTGTATTGGTTATACATGACTCGTCCAATAGGGTTAGGACAAGTTTCAAGATATTTTCATTTTATTATAATATCATTTTTACCTTAAATCACACTAATTACCTTTAATCTCGATTAATAAAACTTAAAAGTTACTTTTCATCAAAAATTATTTTCATCCCATTGAACCACATTTCACATAATAATGAAAATAATTTATATTTCATTTTTAAAATTAAAATTCCAGAATTGGTAAAGTTCCATTTAAACGAAAAATCAGTTTTTCTAACTACCACTTTGTGGTTTCGCTATTCATCAAAAATTAAGGTTTTTCAGAAAAATATCAAAAAATCACCCTAAGCTATATTTGATATTCAGAATTCAAAAATGATGTCTATTTTACCAAATTAATAACATAGAAGTTTCATTAATTTATTTTATAATTAAATCCCACTGTCAAATAAAATAGCGTGTTTTAAGAAACTATATCTATCAAAAGATTGACACACGTTTATGTCCAATATCAAATTCATATTAATTCCAATGACCACCATTGGATTAAATAGTAAAAATATATTCTAATTAAACTTTAAAACCAATTAAAAAGATAATATAACTATATAAATAAATTATATTAAAAAGAGGTTTTGAATTAAAATACAACATTTTTCACTATTCATTAAAAATGAACATTATCAGAAAAATACCAAATAATTATCCAAAGTAAATTTCAATGTCCCAATCATAAAGAATAAGTTTATTTGGACAAATATAGCTTATAAAATTTTCAAAAGTTATATTTAAAAAAATTTCTCCATCAAAAGGCGGTAAAATAATCTTTTAAAAAATATTAGAGTATTCCATGCTTAAGATTGGATTTATTCTCATTTTAAGCCTCTAAAACACTATCTAATTCATTAATAGACATAGATAAGAATATATATTATTCATTACTTACTTGGGATGTTACATCCTTCCCCCCTTTAGAAAACTGTGTCCCTGCAATTTATTTACTTATCGAATAAGTGGGGGTATTTATCCCTTATTGCATTTACATATTCCCATGTTGCCTCTTCCCTCATGTGGTTCTCCCACAAAACCTTTAATTGATGAATCACCTCATTCCTCAACACTTGATCCCTGTGATCAAGAATCTGAACCGGTTGTTCCTCATAAGATAGATTCTCTTCCAAATGAACTACCTCTGGACTCAAAACATGAGATGGATCTGGCATGCACTTCCTTAACATTGAAACATGAAAAACATTATGTACCTGAGATAAAATCGGAGGTAAAGCCACTCGGTATGCAACTGATCCAACTCTCTCAAGAATTTCATATGGTCTAATGAACCTTGGACTCATATTTCCTTTCTTACCAAATCGCATCACACTTTTCCATGGTGGTACTTTGAGAAAAACATGATCACCCACCTAAAAAGAGAGATCATTCCTCCTGTTGTCCGCATAACTCTTCTACCTGCTCTGAGATGTTATCATGTGTCTCTATATCATCTGAACATTTTTTTACAACTCTTCTACCAATTCTGGTACCATCAACTTCCTTTCACCCACTTCATCCCAGAAAGATGGAGTTCAACACTGCTTCCCATATAATGCATTAAATGGTTCCATCTGTATACTAGAATGAAAACTGTTATTATAATAAAACTCAACCAAAGAAAGATGTTGGTCCCAACTTCCTTGATAATCCATCGAACAAGCACGTAACATATCCTCCAAAGTCTGAATTGCTCGTTCGGACTTCCCATCTGATTGAGGATGAAAAGCTGTACTAAAATTTAATTCAGTACCTAATGACTTCTGAAGGCCTTTACAAAAGTTATAAGTAAACCTAGGATCACGACCGGAAGAAATGGAGAGGGGAACTACATGTAACCTGACTATGTCGTTAAGATAAAAACTAGAAAGTTGGTCTAGGGATAAAGTATCTCGTATAACAAAGAAATGAGCAGATTTAGTCAAGCGATTGAAAATAACCCAGATTTCCTTATTACCTCGAGGTGTCTTCAGCAATCCCACAAAGAAGTCCATTGATATATTCTCCCATTTCCACTCTGGTACTGGTAAAGGCTAAAGCATCCATTTCAGTAACTTCCGCTCTTCTTTTACCTGTTGACAAGTCAAACACTTCACTGTAAAATCACCAATATCCCTTTTCATTCCGTCCCACTAGTAATACTCCTGAAGATCTCTATACATCTTAGTATAGCATGGATGAACTGAAAACGAAGAGCTATGATCTTCACATAACAACTCTCTCTTCAACTGTGAATCACAAGGCACACACAATCTCTTCCCAAATCTCAAAACACAATCATTATCAATGTTGAATTCAGGAAACTTACCCTTCTAAACCAGCTCTACCTTTTTCTGCAACTCAGTGTCTTGCTTCTGTGCTTGCTTGATTCTCTCTGATAGAGAATATTTCACTGATACCTGAAACAAAACAGAAGGACATCTTGCACCAGAAAGTTCTATGCCAACTTTCATCAACTCCTTAACCAAAGGATCACGTTCCAAATGCATCATTATTAATGAAGCATTACTTTTTCGACTCAAAGCATAAAACACTTTATTTGATTTTCCCGGATGGTAATGAATTGTACAATCATAATCCTTGATTAATTCTAGTCATCTCCTCTGTCTCATGTTCAATTCTTTCTGAGTGAATATATATTTAAACTTGTGTGATCAGTATATATTTCACACTTTACTCCATACAAATGATGCCTCCAAATTTTAAAATTAAAAACAACAGAAGATAATTCCAAATCATGTGTACGGTAATTTACCTCATGAGTTTTCAACTGATGTGAAGCATAAGCAATTACCTGATCATTCTGCATTAGGAAACAACCAATTCCATTCAAGGAAGCATCACTGTAGATAACAAACTCCCCATTCCTGGAAGGTAGTTCCAAAAATGGAGCATTCACCAATCTTCTTTTCAGTTCCTGAAAACAATCATCACATAATTTTGTCCAGATAAACTTAACACCCTTCTGACTTAGCTTAGTCATTGGACTAGATAACCGGGAAAAATATCTAACAAACCTTCGGTAATAGCCTGCCAAACCGAGGAAGCTACGAATCTCAGTTATATTTGTGGGTCTTGGCCATTCTTCAACAACCTTTGTTTTTTCAGGATCAACAGTTATCCCATCTTTTGAATCAATGTGACAAAGGAAAGAAATTTGTTGCAACCAGAACTCACACTTGCTGAATTTCCCATACAATTTCTTGTCTTTTAAGGTTTGAAAAATAACCCTTAAATGTCTTTCATGCTCCTATTTACTTTTAGAAAACACCAAAATATCATCATTGAAAACCACCACAAAATTATCTATGAACTCATGGAAAATTCTATCCATTAAGTCCATGAATACTACCGGTGCATTGGTTAGACCAAAAGGCATTACTACAAATTCATAATGGCCATATCTTGTACGAAACGCGGTCTTCGGAACATCTACTTCCTATATCTTCAACTGATGGTACCCCCGATCTCAGGTCAATCTTTGAAAAAAACTAAGCTCCCTGGAGCTGATCAAACAAATCATCGATATGAGGCAAAGGATATTTGTTCTTAACAGTGATGTTATTCAAGGCTCTATAATAAATGAAAACTCTCATAAAACCATCTTTATTTTTAGCAAATAAAACAAGAGCACCCCATGGTGATGTTTTAGGTCGAATGAAACCTTTCTCTAATAAATCTTGCAAATGCTCCTTCAACTCTAAAAGTTCAGTTTGAGCGATTCGATAAGGGGGTTTTGAAATGGGGTTAGCATCAGGAACTAAGTCAACAGTAAATTCAACTTCTCGATATGGTATTATTCCATGAAACTCATCAAGAAAAACATCAGGATACTCATTTACCACTGGCACATCATTAATCTGAACAGTTCCCTTGTTTACAACGATTTGTGCAAGGTAACATTCATTTCCATCTTTTACAAGTTTCTCGGCCTGTTGATATGTTACCAACAGTAAGGGTTAATTCTTTTACACAAACTGAAAGTCTTTCTAAAAAGAAACTTCTTTAGCTCTACAGTCAATCTTAACATGGTAAATATAGAGCCAATCCATACCAAGGATAACATCAAACTCTACTAGAGGTAAAACAATAAGGTTTTCAAGTAGGTTCTTTCCACGGATAAGGATAGGAAGATTCTTATAAATTCATTTTGCCTCAAAATTTCCCCCAGGTGTTTCTACCACAAGTTCAGGAGCCATTTCTTGAGATGGTATTCCCATTTTACTAGAAAAGTTTTCAGAGATGAAGAAATGTGTAGACCCTGAATCAAAAAACACACTGGAATAATCTGAAAAAACAAACAAAGTACATGATACCACTTAATTTGATGGCCCAACATCTAATGAAGTAGTTGAAAAGGATTTCACCACCCCTTTCTGATTGTAGTCTGACTGCTTCCCATCACTCGATCTCTTTGTCGTACACTCGTTTACATAGTGACCCATCTCATTGCACTTAAATAATTTCACTAACTGTAAATCAAATTTGGTCTTACCATCACCCTCATCTCTTTCAATGCAATCACGAGCCTTATGTCCCATCTTACCATATCAGTAGCACTTCCCAGAATTCATAAGACATTCCCCATCATGCCTTTTACCAAATTTATCACAAACTGGAAACTTGGTTTTCTAACCATCAAACTTTTTTGAAGAATTATTCCATTTCTCCTTCCACCTTGGTCTCTTCTTATGTTGGTTCTTATAGAACACTTGATCATCGGAAAACTCCATTTCCACCATCTCAGCACATCGAACGAGCTTTTTATAGCTTTTGAACTAACGAGAATCCAATGCCCTTCAATATTTTGGATTTAATCCTAAGTAAAAATGATTGATATTACTATCAAGGTCTCGGATAAAATTTGAAGCATACCATTCCAATCGAGTGAACCTCTCTTCATAAGAAGCCACTGAGTCATCCTCTTTCCTCAATTCCAAGAATTGTTTTTCCATCCTAAGTCGAACAGCCTTAGTAAAATACTTCTCAACCAACATACCTTTGAATTCATCCCAGTCGAGAGCATCAATCTCATCAGCGTCCCTGATATTTTTAACCATCGAACACCACTGATCTGCTTCACCCTCCAAACGGTAAATAGCAAGACTAACCTTTTGATTGTATGAACACCCCATGACATCAAAAATCTTTCCAGTGATTTAATCCACCCTTCAGTTAGCACATGGTCAGATGATCCTATAAATGATGGGGGATGTTGCCTCATGAAATGTTCCACCAATAACATGTTCCTCTGCGGTTGATCTGGCTGATCTCGTGCATGGATACCACCACCATTTATTGATTGATTCATCTGCACCATTACTACAACAAACTATTCATTTCTAATTCCAACCATCTCAAGATGCTGATTCGGAAGGTTATTTCATACTGTATGCCTTCTTAGTACTGCTTCCCTGTTTCCTCTGCGGAAAACCATTCCGAACAAACATGTCTTAGATGAAGCAACATGGTAATCTGTAAATGTTATATCATTTCAATCATACCATAAATTAATTTATATTTTAACAATTTTCTAACCCCTAAAGTTATCTAAACCGACATTTGATACCAACTATAAGGCCCCAGCCTTAAATGTTACTTAATTTTGAGTTACTTCAAGATTACACATTGAGGATCTTTTTAGGTTTAGAGTTTTAGAGAATTAGATCATAAATCATGCATTACATTCCACATTTAAACAAATTGGTTACATAAAAGATAGTACTCTTTTTCCCATCAACGGAAACATCTTTAAAAAAACATGGATTCTTTCATGACACTTCTTTGACACTATCATCGCATCATTTAACTTTCCCTTGACCTGTGAAAAACATTTCAAAAACTTGGGATGAGCATAAAAAGCTCAGTAAGGGATATAAAAGTACAAAATGAAAACATTTGTCAATGTATGAAATCATACTTTACTCATAAAACATAATCATTTTAACATACTTCATCAAATAATGAATAAATCATGGAAATCATAATACATAATGGTAACTTGAGGCATTCATAACATTCTTATGTAGGGAGTAACCATCTTGGTTACATTTGGAATACCCATCACTGTATATTCCCAAAATCTCTTTAGAGAAACCTTAACGTTTAACTCCTTCGCATTTCCCAATGAATTGGAGAGCTATATCGGGCTCACCCGCCCTCAGATTATCACGGAACCACCCATCTTTATAACAATTCCCAAGAAACATAACATAATCGTATCACGTAAAACATGCATAAAGGAAACATAACATTTCCACATTTCAATCACAAGATATCAATACAAAAAATTGATATAATAAAAACATTATGAAAACCATTTTCAATACCAAAATAAATGAAAAGTAATACATGGTATTTATTTTTCATTTAAAAAAATGTTAGGTTATGGCTTGTAGAGGAAGCCGAAACTCAAATAATCGTCACGGTGGTGGGGAAGTAGTTGTCACTGCATACGTACGACAAAAAAAACATTTCTTTTGTCGGTTAGTAAAACGCTTCATATAAAAAAAATATTCCTTTTGAATAAGCGTAAAAGTCAAAGGGGATTATACACCATATAAAATAAAGTTGTGTATAAAACAAAATATGCCTCAATGAATGGAGATTGAGACAAAGTCCCTTACCTCGTGTCTGACGTGACTCGATTGTTCTTTAATCACCTGAATAATAAACTTGAGTTAATTTATACTTTATTGAGAACCTTTTTCAAGTTCATTATTCCTTTTATATCACTTATTACCATGTCATGAACACTATGTAATTATTTAAGTTAATAACAGTCGTTTTAATGATCATTGGTACTTGAGTCAAAAATAAACTCTTTATAATTACAAGTTTGTTCATCGGGTAAAATATCCATTATATCCAAAATTATATTAATTATTTAGATATCATATATATCATATATATCCATTATATACATGTATTTATAATATTACATAATATTTAGAGGTAAGAAATGAAATGCACCTTTCATGGAGACGGTAAGCCGTACGTACGCATGAGCGCTACTTTCATTTCTATTTCGTATTTAATGGAGTGAAATAATAATGATATAAGGGTATATTATAATTTCAGTATATCATCATATATAATAACATTAACTCCATCCTTTATACATCCCACATATGTAATTTAATGAATCAAATCACTTTGAAGGGGCGGTAGTCCGCACTTCCTAAAATGAAATTATCGTGTTTACCCACAATGGAAACCATAAAGGTATGCCACAAATTAAAAATAAAGAAGCTTAAGGAAAACATAAACATATTATATATCATATATAAATTTAATGACATCTTAATGGCCACCTTTGAAGGAGTTAAAAGAATATTGAACAATCATCGTTTCGTGAGGCAGAAATTCACCATCCACAGAAACAGAATGTTCATTAACCATTAGAGGTAGGTTTGTGTAATTTTAGCTCTAATCCTTCTTATAAAAACATCATAGTATATTGAAGATACTTTATTTGTTACAAAAGAAATGAATAAAATGAGTTTAGGGGGTTGGAGAAGCAAAATAAAACAAAACAACACAAGTGAAGACATTACCTTAAAATCGGGTAACTCCCTTTGGTTTGAACCAAACGAGTTTCTTAAAGAGCTTACTGCCTAAGGTAAGGCTTCTAGGATGAGTAGAGGGATGTAGAGAGACAAAATGATCAGATATTGGCCGAGCCAAAGGTTTTAGAGGTGTGGATAAGGAGGTAGAGGTGGGGGCCTTTTATAAGAGGAGAGGAGGGGAACTCTTGGAAAGATAAGAAATGTTACATTATTTTAAAAAGAGTTTTGGATTTAAAAGGTCCCACATTGATTTATTTACAGTATAAGGTTATAAGAGTTCTAAATCAACCCATCCAATAGGTTTTTTACATGTTTAGGTCTTAGATTATACAAAATCTTTTCATTTTATTTAAATCGTTAAATAATAAGGTAATCACTGCATCATCATGATTTCATAAATAATTTAATTTATTAAATGTATAAAAATTATAAAAAAATACTATGATGTAAGAAATAATTTTATCTTTATAAAGTCTTTTTATAGTCAAAAATATGACTTTTATAACCCCATGTAATTTTTTTTAGTAAAACAATACATGTTTGGGCCATTTTTACTTTTACTTTAAATAAAAGGCATTAATGTCATTATCTTACCCATGTGGCTCCATGGGGTCCCAAAAATCGACCCATGGGTTTTTTTTGGTCGGACATGACACATCCAATAGTGTTAGGACAAGTGTCATGATATTTTCATTTTATTATAATATCATTTTTACCTTCAATCACACTAATTACCTTTAATCGCGATTAATAAAACTTAAAAGTTACTTTTCATCAAAAATTATTTTCATCCCATTGAAGCACATTTTACTTAATAATGAAAATCATTTATATTGGATTTTTTAAATTCAAATCACAGATGTGGTAAAGTTCCATTTAAATGAAAAAATCAGTTTTTGTAACTACCAATTTGTGGTTTCACTATTCATCAAAAATTATGGTTTTTCAGAAAAATACCAAAAATTCACCCTAAGTTATATATGATATTCTGAATTCAAAAATGATGTCTATTTTACCAAATTCATAACATATAAGTTTCATTAATTAATTTTATAATTAAATCCCGTTGTCAAATCATATATCGTGTTTTTAATAAACAATATCTATCAAAAGATTGATACTCATTTATGTCCAATATCAAAGTGATATTAATTCCAATGACCACCATTGGATTAAATGGTAAAAATGTATTCTAATTTAACTTTAAAAACAATTAAAAAGATAATATAACTATATAAATAAATTATATTAAAAAGTTGTTTTGAATTAAAATACAACACTTTTCACTATTCATTAAAAAAATGAACATTATCAGAAAAATACCAGAAATTTAACCAAAGTAAATTTCAATGTCCCAATCATAAAGAATAAGTTTATTTTGACAAATATAGTTTATAAAATTGTAAAAAGTTAGATTTAAAAATGGTTTTCCATCAAAAGGCGGTAAACCAATCTTTTATAAAATAATAGAGTATTCCATGATTAAGATTGGATTTATTCTCATTTTAAGCCTCTAAAACACTATCTAATTCATAAATAGACATATATAAGAATATATATTATTCATTAATTACTTGTGATGTTACAATTACTATTCATAATTCCCTTTTAAACAACTAGTTTGACTGGTCATGGTGTGCAAGAACTCGATGTTTCATTCAACATAAGATATTTTGTTATTCAAAGAGAGGCGTATTGTGGTATCTTGGGTTGTTACTCCAAAAAAATGATAATTTTTTACTGGAAGAACAAAAATTAGTTATTTACCTAATTATTTTTCATTGAAAATTATGGGATGTACTAAATCATAGCGAAGATACATGAAATTTATAATTTTAAATGTAATTCCAAAGTCTCAAATAGTAATATGAATATTCAAGAATGTATTTTGATACTAGAGGAATTTATATAACACTAAGGACTAGAAATCTCATATTGAGAGGAGAACCTTGTAAATCTATTATGATTCCTTTTGTGTTTGTTTTCATGGGTGTAAGAAAGAAAAAATTAATATACATTAATAGGTTGATAATGTTATACAAAAAAATGAAAAAATAATAAAGATCATCGATTCACCCCCCCCCCCCCCCAAGTAATCATCAATTGATATTGTATTGTGGTTCTATAAGTTGTATCAGAGATAGGTTCTCTTTATTTACGTTTGAATATTTTTAAATTTATTATTTAATGTTTATTTTCTTGACTTAGTAACTCATTCAAATTATATTTAATTAATAATTGAAACATAGTGAATAAAAATTGAATTCCTATATTTTATTTTATTTTTATAACATGTTAGAGGAAAGGTTTCTACCATACCATTAATATAATAGTTTTTATTTATTATATTTTTTATCAACAGATTTCTCCCACGTGTTGAAGGTGTCTTCTTACTAGCGGCTGACTATGGGAAAATAGATAATGGAAATCATTATAGAAATTTTTTTCTATTTTATTATGGAGAATAAATTTATAAATATCAATAAAATCAAAATTGAAAAAGGTATTTTCTATAAACTATGGAATATATATGTATGTAAAACTAAAGTGATGTGGGTAAAGTTGAAATTTTGGAGACTTATGTATGAAAATATCTGGATTAATGATGGGGATAATATTGAGAGATTCATCATAGGGGTAAATTATGTTGTCATAAAGATCAAAGGTTGTGGTGATAATTTAAAATTCTCTATTTTGGTCAAAAATATACTGTGTGTCTTTCTAGGCATTTTTTATTAAAAAGTTAAATCATCAAAAGATACATATCTTAGTGAAAAGCCTATCGATGAAATTGGAGGAATTTTAATATATTATTTGTTTAGAAAGGATAATATTACCAATAAGAATTGAATTCCTGGAAACCAAATTAGATGAAGTTGAAGATTATTCTTAAAGAAGAATATATTTTTTCACATTATGGTGATCATATGATGAAGAAGTTTTATGTTGTTATGTACCTTATATCTAAAAAATGATAATATGAAAATGATAGTACAATTTAAATGTTCCCATAAAATTTTTCAGAAGATCTTTAATTAGTAATTTCACTACAAAACTTCACAAAATTAAAATGTTAAAGTGTATAGTGATGAAGATGATGATAATCCCATAAAATTATCAAGGAATAAATATAAAAAATAAATATTTTTTATAAATATAAGTGCAAAAAATTATCTAAATATATAAATAATAAAATTATTATATATATAATGTGAAGGTATTTAAGATGAAGATATTGATTGATCTTCTGGTGATGATGATGGTGAAACAAATTATTATTCATATTGTTAGTAATAAAAATATTAATTGTGATGATTATAATTATGAAAGTGAATAATAGACTAAAATCATGTTCTTGATGAATAAATAATTAATATAGTATATCACAAATATCTCTATACTGTAAAAAGAGATCATACGGTCGAATAAGGAAAAGATATCCTCTAACAGTGAAGAATGTATTTTTATAGAAGAATGAACCAAATTATTGATGTATATTTATGAATTTAAGAATATTTATGATGATGAGGATAATATGAACATAAATATATAATAATTATTTAATGAGAAAGATAATTTTATTGACAACATTTAACTGGATTTTGTAAAAAAAAATTATACGAATTAAACTATTCAAAAATTGGTTTTCATAACTGAATTTCAAAAGATTTTGATTTTTTTATTAAGAATAATTTATGTTAAAACCATTATAAAATCTTTTAAGGGAAAGAATAGTGATGAAATTTTTTATTAAAAATTAATGAAGAATAATCAGGTTATAAAGACTGGGAATATGGCTGAATCAAGTGAATCTAGAAATCTAGAAATTCTAAAATTGATGAATTTATATCAAGAATTAATATAAATAGTGAATATAGAAATTATATGAATATTTGTAACATAAATAAAAATATTTCATGAGATAACAATAATTTTTTTGTCACCAAAATGATCCAATATTTGTGACTCAAAGAAGGAAACAAGATAACCTATAAATTTTGGACAACATGTTGCTTTAAAAGGTAGGTAGGACATCTATGGATACAATTATTATTGTAGTGGTTTTGAGAACATATAAAATATATATTCCTTTAACTAAAAATATTATAATATTCTTATGATGCATGGAAATCAAGGTCTTACTGAGAATTATCCCCAACCCCATTTTAAAAAAAATTGATATAAATAACCTAATAGGATTGATATTTTTAAATAAATATATGTGAGCTGTGAAAAACCATCCCCCATGAAACAAAATTCATCATATATATTTCATCATAGGAAAATTTTAGTTTTAACACTCAATATCATTAGGATAAGAAGATCAATGTGATTGATAAATCTTTTGTTATTCAAATTTTTCTCAAATCATCTAATGTTAAAAGTCTATTGATCTTAGATAGTGGATATTCCTCTCACATGATAGATGAATTGAAACATATAAAAGATATTTAAAAGTGAAATGGAATTTTATAAATCTTATTAAATTATACCACATTAATGGTTAAAGTAGTTAGTTTAAATATTTTTGGGAAATAAAATATGAAATCCAAAAACACTCTTTATATTGATGGATTGAAACCAAATATTTTCGGTGTTTCTATCATTTTTAATGAATAAAATAAAGTGTTTTTAAAAAATTATAGGATATTAGTTAATAATATTTATGATTTATGGAGGAAAATATAATTGAGGAATTTTATTTCAAGTAGGATGTGATGAAATTTCATGCTATTTAAGAGTGAATAAATAGAATGAATCGCATCATCAGAGGTTTGTCATCTTAGAAATACGAATAGGATCCTAATAACCCAATGAAAATTTTGTGTGAATTTATTTTTCTAAAAATATAATGATACTGGAAGTTATAAATATTCCAATAGTTTAATATTTTTAATTCTTCCCAAAATAAGGTGGGGATACAATCTACACTAACTGTTGAGATCATTCATTCATATGTGTGTGGGACCACGTGGAATCAATTAAACAAAGGATATTAGTACTAAATACTTTTATTAATGACTTAAAACACAATAATTACTTTAGTTTTATAAAACAAAAATCTATATCCTAAAAAATTACATGTTTTTCCTTCAACTAAGTAATTTATAATGTAGTTATGTTTGTTTCTATTGAAATTTGATCGAGTAATTCATGAAAATTCTATCGTGGATTTTTCACAGATATTTAAGTTGGGGTAGACCTGATTTCTAAAGGAAAGTGGTTTTTGTAACATTACCTCCAACCCCTTGGAATTCATGTTCATTGGGAATATGGAGGTCAAGATAACATGTTTCTATTTTTGATTTGTGATTATTGCCTACTTAGAGACTCTCTTATATATTTAACATTTATTTATGAATAATTTTCAAATTCAATCATAGGAATAATTACCCTTGTGCTAATTATTATTAATTGACATGAATTTATGTTAACATTTCTATGTATCATAGATTCTTTATCTACATTATTTACTATTTAATGATTCTTAGTATTAGATTATTGGATGATTAAAGCCACATTGTTTGTAACTCTAGATTTTATCATCATCTAGGGAGGAGGTACGTGTTTATGGTGTTGAGATCACTCCCATGATATGGGATACCTATGTATACTAATTAACATTAGTATAACCCATGTATATAGGTACACTAAACTAAATATTTCATGAATTTTAAATGAGTTTGATAAGTTTTTATCCATGCATTTTAACTTCTTGTTGTAACGACTACTGGGGAAAAAATTCTTTAAAATGGGTGGTGTTGGACTTATAGTTATAATAGACCTAAAATAAGATATAAACCTATAAAGATGGGCTTATGGAACATTTTAAGAGAATAAATCCTCTCAAGTGGTGAATTATTTCCTTTATAATATGACCCAATGAGATATTTGATTTCACAAAGAAGATTTCCCAATGAGATGGTTGATTTAACAAGGAATATTGATCTTCTATATTTTTTCTACTTGAATAGTGAGAATATGTCTTGTTAATAATGATGTAGCCTTTTTTTGAATATGTCATAACTAGGAGGATTATGGAAATGTCTGTATAGTATATGGTTTCCCTGGTGGGTATTAATTTACTTAAGAGTATGGTCCAATGAGGTGATATCTAAATATTCAGGGAATGTGGCCCGACGAGGGAAGATATAAATTGTTTAATGAAAATTGTGGACCTATGAGGTTTCATTAGTAAGGTGGATGTTATTGGGTTTGAACATATGATAGGTTTCATATATATCATGGTTAATATAAATCATGAACTGCTTATTTTGAAATTGACAATTTAAGGTCGTGTGAAAGTACTATGCTATGTTGTTTTAAACCACGTGGTATGGTTTTTGGACTTTAAATTTTCATAATGTGATGAGGACTTCGAAGACTTTTAATACATCATGATGTAGGGACTTATGTTTCATGAAAGGTAGGATAATTTTAATATTGATGAGGGATTATGCATAGGTGGATTCTCATTGGGGCATAGCTCATTAGGCGGACCAAGGTGGTTTCCCTTAATGATGTCTGGTATATGGTTTATGACAAGAAGGCTTCCTATCTATTGGTGTCTATATCATGACATTTTATGTTTATAAAATAAGGTTAAACTATACTCATTTAGAATATAGATCTGTGAGGACGAAACTTTTGGGATTACACATTGGGGAAACCATTTCAATTATATAATGGCTCATTGAGTAGGGAATGGATCCATAAATGAGCTAAAATTCAAGACATACACCATAAAGTAATCCTTAATTATCAAGGTTTATTGGGGAGAATCTTGAATCAATGAAGAACCTAGGCATATCTTGATCAGTCCGGGGTCATTCATGTTAAACTATTTGAGCCATGAATTGATTCACTAATTTCCTCATGATATAGACCCTCATTATCATGGGTATAAATGACAGAAAATTCCAAGAGGACACCATTAGATAAACATGACCAAAAGGAGAGAAATTTTATCAAGGGAGTGCATGATTAAAATGTGTTCACACTTTTGGTAATAAACTTATAATTTATGTTTTATGGATTTTTAGAAGGCCCTGATAATGGGATTCTTAGGTAATGGGATTCCTTACCCTTGAATCATCGGTGAACACAGTACCCTAGAAGAAGAATAAAATAACGATATTTCCCATAATTAATTTCAATATAAATTTTATCTACATCATCCCAGTAGAGGATTGAGATGTGGACTCACCATAATGAAGGATTACAAAATATATTTCTCCCCTTATATGTCTTAGATGTTGCTTAATCCTAATAAAGAATGAGAAGATACCCGAGTTTACCCAAATGAGGGAAAAAATAAATTCTCTTTTTCTCCCAATGTAGATCTATGCAATTGGATTATATTTCCCAATACAGTGAAAAAAATGATCTTACATCACCAAATATTGTTCTAAGTAGTTTATATACATTTCACAATGTATTCATAAGAAATAGATCTATTTTTTCTAATATAGGGCTATGAAATGGATCTTCTTCTCTCAATAATATGGTAAAAATTGATTTTAGTTTTTAAATATAAATAGATACCATTGGGAGAGGCATTTTTATTTTTATTAGGGGAATCATTAAATGAATTCAAGTTTATGATTCCTTAATATGGAACTCAATGAGGGTCATTTTATCTAGTTTCAGGAATATAGGTTCAAATTTATCTTACTCCAATGTTTTTTTATCATTTTATACCATTTGGTGAAATGATCACTCCCCTTCTTTGGTTAATTGCCATAGTTTTTATGTGAAAATATCATTGGGAATGTGTTTATCCATAAAATTTGTTAATTTATTTTTGATTTTGAAGATCAAAAACACCAATATTTATCTTTCTAATAAAGGTACTTTAAGTGAATTTATGGAAAATAATTGCTAGAATAATTATTTTATTCTAGATGAATTTTCAAATATAAACATGTGGGAAGTTATTTGATTTATTAATGTATAAGTATCAGGTTAATGTTTATATGAATACTATAAAAACTATTAAGACCCTATGTTTATAAAAATAACATAATGTTTGTGAACCCTATGTTTGGAATGAACGTATGGATCAAGAACCCAACATTTAAAAGAAACCCTACATCTGAGGAACAATAATATTTTTCGTTATCCCTAATTTTATAATATATAAAATGTTGTCAATAGTAATTTTGGATTTTATCACTATATATAAATCTTCCAATTTTTTACTTTTTCAATTTTCAATTTTATAAATTATGGATTATTTCCCATTTTTCTACAACTGTCACTCCATGTTTTTCATGTCTTCATTTTGATATTCATCATTTGAAATAACAATACTTTTCTTGGTATTGGGTGATATGATTGTTGATTTTAAAATTTCTATATATGTTTAATAATTCTTCAATGGGTTCCCTGTATATTTGTTAGGTATTTTTGGAGAAAAGGATGGTGAGTTCATGATTTGGACCAAAATGTGAGCGCATTTCCAGATTTTGAGAAAAATTTTGTTTCTTTTATAACTCCTTCATTTTTAAACGTTTATCACCTATTCCACTACTCACATGGCAACCCCTAACCTATTTAAACCACCATATCCATTTTGAACCATAAAGAATTCATAATTATGGTGGATTTGGGTTACTTATTCAGGTAATGGGCCAAGCCGTGAACCCATTTCCAGTTTAAAAAAATTATTTTGTTTCTTTTATATATATTTTATTTTGTTAACTTCTTAATTTATTGAACCATAGAAAAGGAGCCCTAACTATTTTATATTAACTAGATGCACCTCCCCCTTCATTATCCTTCTTTTTGGGACTCTTTTTTGGTGATTTCTAACCAAATGTTAGTGGTTCTTCTTCATTTATTCATCAAATCTTTCTGAATTATCTTCCTTCTTCCTTCGTCTTTCATTTTTTTATTTTATTTATCTTAAGTAATAGATGTTATACACAAGTTATTCCATTTTACCATCATTTTTATGGGGGTTGTTTTTTTAGGGCTGGTCTTCATAGATCTAGGGTTTTGGAACCTATGGTGGGTGTTTTCGGGTGGGTGTCTCCTTTTCACTATGGTTTTAAGGTAGATTATCCCACAAAATTGACTTTATTATTTATTTCTCACATTTTTAAATATATTATAATTTTATATACATCTATATTATTGTTTTTCAACCTTTCGATGATCTATTTGGCTTGAAAATGGTTATTTATGCATTGTTTGTACAAAATGGAGATTTTTCAATATAAAAGTGCACACCGCTTGTTTAAATAAATGTTCCAGTGGTTTTTTCATATCGATTATGATTTTTATGACCAGTTAAAACTATTTTAATAAATATTTGGAATTAAAATTTTGGTTTTTATCCCTTTGGGTGTTAAATAGATGTTGTTTTGCTAAATATTCCACGCCTGGTTTTTTGAAAATTGTCTGATTTGATTTTGTGTACTAATGTGATATAAAATGACTTTTTTGAATTTATTAAAGTTTTTAAAACATTAAAAGTGATATTTTGGGTTATTTTTATTGTTTTAAAATTGTTTTTGGTTTTATAAAGATATGGTTATTTTTTGGACATGTTTTGGAACGAGTTGTCTGTAAGTGGCACATTCGGCATTTTTATGAAAATGGTTGAGATTTGAATGTGTAACCTAAATGTCCTAAATGGTTTATGTAAATTTTATGTTGATTATAATAGTTTTTATACACCTCTTTATGTAATTCTATATTTTTAACTTTTTTAAACATTGGTTTGGTAAAATATTTATAGGCGAGTTTCATATTTTTAGTTAGAAAAGGGTTTCCATGTGTGTTCCATGTTTCACCTCGTGGGGTCATTTTATAATTCATCAAATTGATTTATTAAATGTTTTTAGGGATGAATATATGTTTTTATATGGTATTGGTTGGTTTTCTTCCTTAAAAGATCATTTTTAATGGATTTTATGTGCAAATCTTTGTTATACATCTTGAAATTGTTTTATGAAAATTTTAGTGGCTTATTGATCTGTGAAAGAAATGTGAAACATGTTTGCAGGATCATTGGTGTGTGTATGATTTTGAAATAGGAATTTTCAGATAAAAGGTATATTTTATAACATGTGGATCATGATTGAGCACCAATAGGGAAACTCAGGTATCTAGGTGGGTGGATGTGTACTAGTATGCAAAGGATCTAAAGTGGTTGCATCCCTGTTTCACGTAGAAAGTCTGATGATAAAAAACTAACTAAACTATTATGGTGAGGTTGGGGACCACTAATTTATGAGTATTATTACCTTCAAGTGTATCATTCATGAGAACATGTATTTATTATGGTTGCTTTTCACCGAGACACGAGGTTCTTGGGGACCATAGCAAGCTAGTTCCTAGGGATGTTCTCGTTACTCGTGATCATTGGATATATTGTATTCACCATTAACACATGTTTTATTTGGATGGAAAATTCAGTACAATGTGTGTTTTATTTCATAGTGAAATATCGATATAGTATCCCTCTTGAAAAAATTTCATTTTGATGTTTCATATCATTGAAAATTGTTCTAGCACTCTTATGTATAAAAATTGAATGAATTGTATTTTTTGACGTCTGGATCATGGAAACTTATTTAGAAAATAGACTTTTATATATTTTATTTCAAACATGAAATTGATATTTATTTATTTTAATGTAAGTGCATTGGGAATATAATATTTTTCCAGCCTACTGATTTGTAATACTCACACCTATAGTCTTCTTCTATTTTTAGTCCATGTGCGGGTTTTAGATTGAGTTCAATAACCTTGGGTGATGTATGATCAATGTGTTGGAGAGTGACCAATGCGGTTAAATGCAGATAGTTGGTTTTCCAGTTTGTTTAGTTGAGTTTTCTGGTTCAGGTGTACATTCAGTTCCATGTACAATAAATGTTTAGCTCAACATTTATTAAAATGTGTGCTGGGATGTCCATTTTTTATTACTACTTAGTTCTTATATATTTTTCTGTAAAAACATTCCATTATCACTCTAACTGATTACCAAGGCACTAGCCTCTATCTAGGGAGGATTAGGAATGCCCCTTGAGGCTTGTTGTGAAGTGGCTCGGGTGACCAGTTCAGGGATGACACAGACTGGTTCGTGAAAAAACGGTATCAAAGGGAGTATGCTCTTAGCAGACCTTGATTTTTAGAGTGCCCTTTTTATTTATGATATTTCAAGGTAGATGGAGTAGGATTGTTAGAACATTAGGGGTTGGTTCAAGAATAGCATTGTGAACTCTTTCTCGTTTTGATCCTCAGTAGTCTATGATAGTTACAGTTTTATTAGTCCCTTTAGTTCTTAGGGATTTTTTGGGGATTGGGATACAACAAGGGGAGTTTGAATAATGGCATTTGTGAGCTCGTAGGGCCTAGAAATCCATGTGGATCTGAGGCATCGTCCTAATAAGTCTCTCTATATTAGTGGTGTGTTGACATATTGCCACCAACTATAGGGTCAAGTCACCCAACAACACTAGTTCCCTTTTGTCGGTCTCTTAGAACTTTCTTTAATTAAGATTTTGTTTTTGAAAATACTTGTTTGAGAATTCTAAAAGTGGGTTTTCAATGCATAATATAATTGTTTTATCATGTTTGGTTTTTGTGAGACAATGTTTTGGGGAGAAAGTGGAATGATTTAACAGGATGCAATTTCCTTAATCTAAACTTACAGTTTATTGAAATAAAATGGTTTTTAAGGCATGAATTATGTTAAGATGGTTATGAAAATTTGTATAAAATAATGTGTTTTTCATTGTTGAACAGTGTTTTAATCTGATGAATTCATTTTTGGACTTGTTTTAGATTAGTTGGTGTTTTATTAAACATGGTTTTGGTCTTTGTGGTTGTCAGATTAAGAAAAGAGACCTTACTAGAATTTTTTAAAATATGAAAGGGATGTTTGAGTGGAATTCTTTTTTGGTAGTTGTTTTAAAATAAATGAAATTGGTTCTAAATCAAATAGTTCTTCAAAAAGTGTGGTTTGTTGAGATGTTGAAATAAACATTGAATAAAGGGAGAAGATTTCAATGGAGACCTAAGGGGATTCTTTTTCAATTTTTGTAAATTGTATTGTTGTGTGGAAATATAAAAATGATTTTTGACTTGGTGGTTAGTGTTCCAATTAAACGTACATGATTTTTGAAATGGGTTGAATGTTTAGGTTTTTTAAATGAGGATTTTTTTTAGCCTTTGGTGTTTTCATGGGTGCTCACATTCATGGTTTTGAATAGATATGTTGATGGATGCCCAATATGGCATATTGGTTTGGTTCCTAGGATGGAAAGGGAATGTGCATGTGAGTGAGACTAGATGAAACACCATTGGTGAATGTGAAAATCTACCATGTTAGTTTGATTTTCAAAAAAAATTATGCTGAAAATTTATTGTATTTTTGTACATCGTTGTTTATGTGGGTTAGGTTTTCATTTTTTAGAAGTTTTGTTTGTTTGGAATGCTACCTCATGAGCTGGAAGTGATACTCTTGGTGTGTCTTGAGATGGGATCTTATTGGTGGGTTTGTTTTGGGACAAATTTTTAGTGGGTATCTAAGGATACGTTGGATGGTGTTATGTGTCCCTGGATGGTTCTCCATTGGCAAGACATCTAGTTGATCAGCCTAAGGATTCTTTTCAAACATTAAATCCACCTTTTCAGATTATTATTTAACTTGTTTCATGGAATAAAGATCTATTTGATCTTGATTTAATGTGTTTCCCTATTGTGATAATGGATTTGGATATAGTAGTTGTGTTTGGTTATATTGATGTGTTTCATCGTATTCCTTGTCCATTCTTCTCCTTGTTCAGAGTGAGAGAGAATGTTGTTATGTATCTATGAGTTCCTATTTAGATGTAGGTGTGTTGTTTAGAAAGTGTGTTTCATGGGGCGTTGTGATCCCTAGCTACTAGTTGCGGTGTAGCAGATGCTTCAGACATCAAATCTCCGACAATAGGATTCAGGGTGAAGCTTCTCACATAGTCAGGAAATCTCCAGAGGTGTGGGAAGCTTAACTAAGCTCCTACCTTCACCATTGTTGTATGTATGTTTCTATGATTTTATTGTGGTTTCTCATCAATATGATTTTATTTATTTTTCAATGATCATGGTGGACTTACACCTCACACCGTGTTTATGGTTATGCCTTATCGGATATAGGTTTCTATTCAATGTGCCTGTGTGGACCACCAATGTGAATCCAGTGTGGTTTGGGTTTTACCTAATCATAGGTGGAGAGTGTATGGTTGTTCCTATTTTAATTTTTTGGATTTAGTGTGCTGAAGATTGGGTCCCATTCCCTCCACATCTTAAGTCGTGGGGGTTTTTGATCCATGCCAAATGTTTGGGGCCAGTTCTTATCCCCTCTATTCGGGAGTCGATGGTTTAAATTTTCACGTTGTAACCCTCTTAACATGGGTTTTTATGTTGTTTTGGGAGATTTTTGGTGGACCTATGTGGGTGGGGCCCAATTTAGTTCATAATGAATTCATTTTTTGTTCACTTCTAGTTGGTCTCTAATAGTGGGGAGACCCACTACAGGTCTTGAATATCTTTCCATTAAGGATTTTTCATATGGTAGTTGTGATTTAATGGTTGGGAACCCCTTCCAACCTCCCCCCACCCCCATGGAATTTCGTATTATGAGTGCACAATTTTTTGGGTGACCGTTGGGTACATTGGGAGAAGGTCCAACAATTTGGTTCTTGGTATGGTTTTGGGGGTGGTGGCATGATCATTCAGTTGATTCTTAGGAAGTGGTTGTGAGTTGGTGTTTTGTTTGGGAAAGAGGATTATGTTCCATTGATTCAGAAAGATATATCCATGGATTGAGAGGCTAGACCATGTTGATAAATACTCTTTAGGTTTTGATCTTTTAGATGCAAATTTTTATGGATTTCCAGGGAAGGAAAGCTTTAATGCTGGGGGGGATTGTCACACCTGGTTTTTCGTGTCTATGTTCTGATTCGGTTCATTGGAAATCCCTATCCTTTTCGAGGTTTTCAGGTGAGATAAATGTTGGGTTTTTAAGTTCAATCTTTTTCTAATAATCCTACCATGGGTTCCCCAAATCTTGTTTGGGGGTTTTTGGAGGAAATGATGGTTACTTCATGGTTTGGTCCAAACCATGAGTTCATTTCCAGATTTAAAAAAAAATTCTTTTATAACACCTTTGTTTTTCCAAAATTTTCACCGATTAAACTTCTCCCCATGGCCTCCAATGACATATGAAAATCACCATATCCATTTTTAACCCTTAGGAATTCATAATCAGGGTGGACTTGGGTTATTAATTCATGTAGTGGGCCAGCCCATTAGCTCATTTCCTATTTTTTAAAAATATTTTGTTTCATTTATATCTTATTCAGTTTTTTATATTTTTCGGTGATGAAACCTTCCAAATAGATCCCTAACTGTTTGATATCAACCATAGGCACCTCCCCTTTCATTATAATTTTTGGGCCTCTTTTTGGGTGATTTCTCACCAAAGTTTAGTGGTTATTCTTAATTTCTACATCAAATCATTCTACTTACTCTTCCCACTTACTTATTCTTTCATTTTTTATTTGATTTACATTGTCCCATGGTCATACTAGACCTATCTTTCTTTTTTACCATATTTATTTGGGTTTTATTAGTTTAGGGCTGGTCTTCATAGATCTGGGGTTTTGGAACCTACTGTGGGTGTTTTCGGGTGTGTGTCTCCTATTGACCATGGTTTTTGAGGTAGGTTCCCCCATGATTTTTTTTTCAATTTAAGTTTCCTATTTTTATTTATTTTCAAAAACTATATACATTTCTAGTATTTATGTGAAACCTTGAAATGATATATTTGGTATGCAAAATGTTTATTTATGCCATGTTTTTGGTAAAATAGAGTTCTATTGTTATAAAAAAACACATTGATTGATCAAATAAATGTTATAAAGGTTTTAGAATATGTATTGTGATATTTATGACTTGATATAACCACTGTAATGAATATTTTGAATGAAAAAATGGGTTTTTACCCCATTGGGTGTTAAAAGAAGTTGTTTTGATAAATGTTGTCTTCCTAGTGCCCAGTAGGATTTTTTGTACTGAATATGATATTAAATGACTTTTATGAATTTATTAATGTATTTTTAGCATGAAAAGTTATATTTTGGGGTCCTCTTAGAGATTTCCAAAGTGTTTTGGTTTTATAAATAGATGGGTATTGTTTTTGACACATTTCTGTACGAGTTTCCAATAAGTGGCATTTTCGACATTTTTATGAAATGGTGGAGCATTGAATGTGTTACCTTAATGTTTTAAAGGGTTGGTATAAATTTTTTATTCTGAAATTGTTTGTATAAAACGCTTTAGGAAATTTTAAATTTTTACCTTAGCTATATGTTGGTTTGGTAAAATGCTTAATGGTACGTTTGGCATTTTTCTTATAAAAAGGGGTTTCATGAGTGTTCCATGTTCCACCATGTGGAGTTATTTTATGAATCATGAAATTTATTTATTAATTGGTGTTGGGGCTTCCAAATCTGGTTTGATATGGTATTGGTGGGTTTTTTCCTTAAAATTGAATTTTTTTTCGTAATGGATTTTATGTTCACAACCTTGTTCTACTTCTTGAAATTGTAATATGAAAATTTTAGTTGATTATTGATCCATAAAAAATGCGAAACATGTTTGTCGGATGTTTGGTGTGTGTATGATCTGGAAAAAGGAATTTTTATTTAAAATGTGTATTTGATAACATGTGGAACTATATTGAGCATAGAGGGAAACCATAGTATCTAAGTGGGTTGGTGTGAACTAGTATTCTAGTGATCTGGAGTTGTTTCATCCTTTTTTCACATAGAATGTATGTGGATGACAATAGTAAAAAACTATGATAATGATGTTGGGTACCACTAGTTTATGGGTATTATTCCTTACTAGTGGCTCATGTGTGAGAACATATATTTGTGTGGTTACATTTCATCGATATACAGGGTACATGTGAGCCACAACTAGCTAGTTTCTAAGAATGTACTTGTGACTCCTGCTCATTGGATATAGTGTATTCACTAAAGGAATACAGTGTATTTGGATGGAAAATTCAGTATCATGTGTTTTTTATTTTAAATATTATTGTCTTTATATCATCACTCTTTAATGTTGTTTTCATTTTGAGGTTTCATATATTTGGAAATTGTTCTATAATTCTTGTGTATAAAACTTGAAAGCATTGTATTTTGTAATGTATATAGCATGGATCCTTGTTTGGAAAACATACTTTAAAATATTTTATTTCAAACATGAAACTTATTTTTCTTTTATTTTAATGTATGTGCATTAGGAATACAATATGTGGCTAACCTAATGAGTTTTAATACTCACGCATATAGTCTTCTTATGTTTTTATCCCTTGTTCATGTTTTAGATTCAATTTGATCACCTATGGAAATGTCTGATCAATGTGTGGGAGAGTCACCAATGGGGTTACATGGAGATAGTTTGTTGTTAGGTTTGGTTAGTTGAGTTTTCTAGTTTAGTTGTACTTTTATTTTCATGTACAATTATTTTTTATTTTTTTTAAAAGGTTAGGGATGAAGCCTTGATTTATTATTTAAATAAAATAACTCTTAAAGACTTGGTAAAGGGAGACCCATTACATAGCCTGAAGGCCCAATGCCAAGTGGCCTTAAAACAGGGCTTGAATGCCCATTTTTTGGCCCAACGGACACCTTAGTGAATAGTACTACTATATTACCACACTCTTACAGTATTACTATAGTACTACAACCATTATAGTTATGTTATTGTTCCTCCGCCGCAATAGTGTAGTCGTTGCTACAGTTCTGCCACTACTACAGTGATGCTACAGTGCCTAGCTAAAATACTTCTACGGTTCCCTGTAATTTCGTCCCTTCCTAGATTTGATCCTAGGTCTTTTGGATGCCAAGAATATTCATATACCACTTAGGTACAGGCTCGTTGGAAATTAATTCTTAGTTCAACTTTTATATAAATGTATGTCGGGTTGTCTGTTTCATTTTACTAATTAGTTATTGTATATTTTTAGGCGAAAACATTCCCTTTTCACTGTAACTGATTCCCTCGGGGCCTGTCACCATCCTAGGAGGATTGAAAATGCCTCTTGAGACTTGTCATAGAGCGACCTAGGTGACCGGTTCAGGTTCAACCGAGACTCATTCGTGACAAAAACTGTTTCACTAAAAATAAACATATGTTTAAAGATGTTTAAATATCAATAACTAGTCTGAAATTCATCATATTAAATTTTTCATATTTCTATGGGATGGTATGAATTTATTTAATCTTTTTAAAATCATTAATTACAATTTATCATGTAATATTTATGGAGTTATTAGACCGTAAAAAATTTGTCCATTATGTTAAAAAAACAAGAGTTTCATATTCTAAAATAAAATATGTGAATTTTGAAATAATAATACGTCATTTACTCTAGAGCTACACTTTGGATACAAACATTTTTTTATTCTTATCTATTTTATTGACTCACAAATGATGTTTCTATATTTCATTTCTATGATTTTATTGGAGTTTAATAAAGAACATGATAGAGCTACACTTTGGAGACATACATATTTTATCATCTACCTAGTGATTCTTCTACATCAGTTTAAATGGAGGACATTTTATTTTCTATAGATATTATTTATTGAAGAAAATTCATATCTATTAGCTGATTATATAAATATGAACTGAGCTAGTATTCATACTCTTAATCATAATCTTTTTTTGACATATCGACTGCTCATACTATGTCAAGGTAGAGTTTCATCATCTCATACTATGTTGTGGATATTTTGGTTACTTGTAATATAACCATAAGGCCCTATAAATTTATTTTTGAAATGATTCAACTTCTTACACATTATTATAGAGGTCCCATGAAAAATGACATACTGGGGAAAATATCCAAGCTCCTAAAGATTGAATTGGTCATGTATATTGAGAGATGTTAATGCTCTAAAAAACAATACATTAATTTTTTCCATTATTTTCTTTATTTATTTTTCTCTACTCACTCATCATTAAGAGATAAAGAAAGAATCGATTTTATCTCAATAGGGAATTTTTTATCTATCAATTTTTATAGGAACACAATTCAACCCCCCCCCCTAATGCCGTTAAGGTTTATTTCATTCTAACTCAACAAATGGTATCAAAGAAAGCCCTAAATTTCTATATTTGTCTTTTTTAAAATCATATAATATTATAATATTTATAATCGATTCTGATAATTGGGATCAAAGGTTATGATTTATTGGTTATATATATTTTTACTCAAAAAATTTCGACTTAAAGATTCAAATGAAGATAAATATTAAATCAGTGATCATATAGTTGGTATATTGATGATCCATAAACCTTATTTTATTGGAGAAAATTATTGATGTTGGAAAGGATGCATGATTATTGATTTGAATGTTATTGGAAAAAGATTTTATTTAAAGGAATTCAATCCCTATAAAACTCTTAATGAATATCTAGAAATATGTAACGATGCTCAAGAGAAAGAATATGATCTTAATTCGAGAATGGCGAATATTATTATTTTTTCCTTAGAATCTAATGAATTTAATGGATATTCACAGTTTTCTAATGCATATGAGATAGGTAAGACTATTTTTTTCCAAATGATAGAACATATAATTTCATACAACTAAGTTAAAACTCCATAAAATAAAAATTTGATACATTCTGGATTCATGAATATTAAATCATCACTCATATGAAAAGAATATTGACATAAGTTTTCAATGAGACTACCTTTTTTCTAGATCCAATTAAACAACCAAATCAAGATTAAATTGTACTCAAATCCATACCCTCTAAGTGGAATGGAATATCTGCTAATATTCATCAATATACACCATCCAAGAACGTTCAATGAAAGAACTGATTTTCACATTGATGATATATGAATACGCGATTCCAGTTGATGTTTAAAATCATATATCTATAAAAAATATATATATTACACTCAAAACTACTATGACAAAATATTATGATTTTTGTTATTCAGATTCATGTATAGAGTTATCAGATCTTAATAAAAGATTTAGAAAAATATACAATAAGGGATTGATTAAAATAAAAAGGAATAAATAAGATAGATATTATGAATGTAAGGATAATGGTCACACAATTTATAAATTCCCTATGATTAAATCTCAAAGTAAATATAATTATAGAAGAAAAGGTAAGAAAATCAAGAAGGGTCACTAGATTACTACTTTAGATTCAGGTGATGAATCCACTATAAAATCTAATATTATATATGATAATCAAATTGTAAATCTATGTATTTTTATCATAATGAATAGGTTCATTATTTTTTCTATGAATGTTATAAATTTGAATTATTTTTTATGATGAATTATATATAATTGTTTTATGATTTTGGAAAATTTTGATTCATTAAAAAAATAGCATTTGAAATTTATAAAATCTTATGATGAAATTTCTACTGATAAATAATGAATATCTAAATAGATTATATAATTAAGATATAATTGTACTAGATTTTCTTGTATTTTTAATGGAAAAAAATTGGGGAACCTTTAGATGAATTTAAAACATTAAAAGGCATGTAGCATGATTACTAATGTAGAAAAATATTTATATCAATTTTTTGGGAGAAATATATCAAAAAATATGGCTAAAATTGTGATTGAAAGTTATGGAGAAAAAAGAATATTATGTAAAGATTATTTCATTCATTGTTTAAAAATCAAGAGTAAATGTTCTCTTAAATGTCTACACATTCGAATTTAAGGACATTATGATCATAATTTCAATTTTAGACAATCGTATTTTGGTGGTGGCAGGTATATTATTTATTTTAAGGAATTATATATCAAGAATTATGATGTCTCTACTCCAAGAAAATGGGTTTTGTAAGAAAGTATACATTTTCTTACCCTTTTGGGACCAAAAACATATAAATACCAAAAATCACTTGTATTTGATATTTTTTTTGTGCTACTGGAATTCAATTTTATATCATTAAGTGACTGATTCAAATGTGTTGAGAATTATTATACTTCTATTTGTAGGATCGAAATAATGATGTAGATGCTCAATATACAAGAGGGGGTGAATTTTATACTTTAAAATTTCCTTAAACAAGGAAAGATCTAAGTTTAACAAAGTTAAACTAAGAAAATTCACCACACTTCTAACACCAATTGAAAGATTGGGACAATGTATGAAGTTACAAACTTCTAGTTGTATACACTTGCTTAAATCTGGAATGTGATTCCAAAAAACCGGTTTTGAAAATATGGATCTGAAAAATGAAACTTAACCAATGTTTACAATATGAGATTCTACTATAAAGCATATATAAACTAACTAATTTAGAGTACACGTGTAAGGAAATATAATAAGGTTATACTTTCCCTACATTAAAAAATGCAGCGAAAAAACTTTTAACAAAAACAAGTAACAAGATATAAATCCTTTAACCCAACGAGAAGGGTATCCAACAACCTTGGATAAAGGTCCCTTTATTTATAATTTCAAGAAAGTCTGTCTTACCCACACCCGGGTAATCCCTCGATACAAAGATCAGATTATCTATCTTGCTATCCCCGCAAGCCCTCAACTTCATGGTAGTTGGAACCTCTTTATTCCTCAACAAGGAGGCCCTCGAACTTCAAGGTAGTTGGCACCTCTGTCTTCCTATCCCCAAAAGCCCTCGATTGTGATCATCAACAATCGGAGTCACACGAAGCAAGTCTGCACAAGGAAAAGTTTGAACAATCTATTCAAACGTTCTTCATGAAGCTTTGAGAGATAATAAGATCCTCTCTCTCTAGAAATCACTTCAACAGAACATAGTCCAAGATCAGTATAAAAGTTGTAGCTTCTTTTCAAATGAGCTCTTATTTATAGGCGAATCTACAACAGTCATCTCCCTCCCGCAATGGTCATATTTTTCCTTGAATTTCGGAGGGACCTATACACATGTCACTAAAACAACAGTTAGTAAATAACTGATAGCACGAAATCGTTTTATAATGAAACGAGTGTAAGTATAAATAAAACTCATGTTCGGAATATAAGAAAATAAATGTTTGGAGTCTAACCAAAATGGAATTCAGAGTATATAAAAAAAGATATTCAGATTCGATTTCTTAGGAATTCAGAACCTGAATTCTATAGAAATCTGGAGTCTGGTTTCATCAGAATTCAGAACCATAACTTACAAAGTTCGGAGTTAGAACTCGTAAGAATTCGGAGTCTGAATTCAGAGATCTTGGAGTCGGAACTTAGATAATTTTGTAATCATAAATCGGAGTCGAACTACATGACAGTTTGTATCCATAATTCGGACTGGAACTTCATGAGAGTTCATATCCAGAATTCGGATTGGAACTTCATTAGAGTTCGTATCCAGAATTCGTAGTGGAACATCATTACAGTTCATATCCAGAATTCGGAGTGAAAATTAATTATAGTTCATATTCAGAATTCGGAGTGGAACTTCATTACAGTTCATATCCAGAATTCGGAGTGGAACTTCATTACAGTTCATATCCAGAATTCAGAGTGGAACTTCATTAGAGTTCATATTCAGAATTCGGAGTGGAACATCATTACAGTTCATATCCAGAATTCAGAGTGGAACTCCATTACAGTTTATATCTAGAATTCAGATCCTAAAACAGAATGCTTCATATCTAAGTACTATATGATTCCGAGGTTTTTTATATGAATACCATTTTTATACTTAAGAAAAATATTGATATGAACAATGAAAACATGGTAGGGGTAAATTCTTTTGAGAAGGAAATTTTCCTTATATAAGTAAAAATATAGATTGGTTTAAGTATAGGGTGGTTGTGATTTTCAAAACAAGAAGGAATGGAAAAATTCATAAGGAAAACCTTATTCAATTAACAATCTCCCCCTTTTTGGAAAGCACAAACAACCTTACAAAAAACAATATAACAGAATTTTAAAAAATTTATTTGGACATTAAAATTAAAACTTATCTCCACTTGTTCATAGATGATGGTGAATACAACTAACTCCCCCTTAGGCTTTGAATATCTAAGGATTGTATTATGAATTTTCGGAATGGTATCTTTATTAGAATGAAAAAATTGTAATGAGAACTCCCTCTTACTTAAGGATAGTTTTTCTTATTTTAGAAATTTTCTTTCTCCCCCTTAGGAGTAGTTCTTTTTCCTTCTCCCCCTTTGGGATTTTCAAAAAGAATTGTGGGAATGGAAAAAAAATAAAGTAACTAAAACATTAGTACATAATAACACCGAATACAAACAACCAGAGATTTTGTTAGAGTTGAAAGAATTTTTTACAAGGAAAATCAAATTCAACAAAAGATTGGATTGAGTTCATTTGTCTTCTTTATCCTTTGGAATTAAATTCTTCAAGAGTTTTCAGCATCTTCAAATCTTTCTGATCCCCCTCAACATGCTTCTCCAAAGCTGTGATCATTTCTTGTTGTGCTTTTAGCACCTTTACCTGAGACTTCATGGCCTCTTCCTACATCATCACTAACTCATCTTGCTTTACAATCTTCTCTTCTAGCTCAATCTGGAGATCTCTATCCCTTTTAAAATTTGAAGCAAGAGATTTAACCTTCCCATTAAAGTCCTTCACTTTTTGATTCCAAGAATTTTTCTCAAGGATTAGCTTCCCCTGAAGATTATTTATCTTTGCTTCCTCGGTATCAAAAGCATCTTTTACCTCATTCTGAAAAATGATCAAACTCAACCATGTCATCATCCACCTTCGTTGACCAAAGAGTGATTTTGCGGCGTGATTTTCTATGAACATCATAATTGATGACAAAATTTCTATGGTCAGCTTCAATCATCACACACTTATCTATCACCATGGATAAGGATTCCGATTTCAGATTTAAACTATGTTGAAGAATTTGGCACCTTGAGTCTATAGTAGGAAAAATCGGAATGGTGTCCACAAATTTCTTCAGAGACTCAACAACAAAGTCATGACTCAAAGCTGATGACTTCGAATCTGATAACATACTAGTTGAATGCTCTTCTTCAACCTCCACTAGATTTATTCTATAAGAACCACCAACTTCTTTCTTCCTGATGATATCTCTTTTTGGGGTGTCCATAAGCACTTGCTTTCCCTTATAAGCTTCTGTAATGGGTTGTTCATCAGGAGATTCTTCCTCACTCTCGAATAGTTGAACAATCTTTTCTTCATCTATTTTCTCCTTATCTGGTCCTTCTTCAATAAAATTATTCTCATAGGATTCTTCTTTAGATAATTAATTTCCCCTCTCTTCCTTTTCCTTATCATCATCCTTCCTACCTTATTTCTCAACTCTCATTCCTGGAGTGACAAGTTTTGCGGATTCATCCCTTTTAGGATAATCCTCAACATGTTTAATTAGGTCATCTAGATCAGAAATTCTTTCTTCTACTTCTTCTTTATCCTCAACCACTTCTTCTTCTCTTTCAACAACTTCTTCTTCTACTCTCTCAACAACCTCTTCTTATAATCTTTCAACAACTTCTTTCTATTTATGTTTTTTCCAGAGTGAAGTAGTTCTTTTCAGGGGTCTCTAGTAATGGTTCAGTAAAGAAGGTTTCTGGAACCAGAATCTACTCAGAAGCTATCTTTGTTTCTTTCAAAAGAGGTTGAACAATCTCTTCCTCTGACATCTTCTTCTTCATCTTCTTTTCTTTAACTTTCCTCTCTAACTCATCAGATGATTTCTGTTTTAAGGCCTTATCCTCAGCAGGATCCCATCCGAATTGTGGTTCTCCTTAATTTATCTTCTCTTTATCTTTCCTCCACTTGGAAACTACTTCAGCCAGGTAGGCTTTTTGTTTCTTTGGCTTGGGTGGTGCAGATTTGGTTTCCTTAGCTTTCTCGGTCTTGTCTTCAGCCACAACTTTTTTCAATTTTCTCTTCTTCCCTACCTTTCAAGATGGTTCTGGAGTTTGTTGATCTTTCTGATCTGCCGTAGCCTCTTCCTCTATTAAAGGGTATAATTATCCGGATTCAACAGAAAAACCCATCTTCATCCTCTTTAATGTATCATCACTAACCAGCATTACCTTACAATTTCTTGGCTTGGAAGTGAAAGAAACTTTAAATGAGTCAAGACCCCTGATAATAAGCTTAGTAAGCAAGGCCAGATACATTATAATCTGAGATTTCAAATTCCCTTATTTAATATTCTTAATTGTAATCAAAACATGCCTCATCAAATTTAACTTCCTTAGATTTGCCAAAAAATCTAAGATATATATATATATATCAATCTTTTAGAGATTATCCTTATCACCCCGTCTTGGTATGAAAATGTAAAAACCCAGTTTCTGGCTATACAAGAGTTTGGAATATTCCGGATATTATTCCAGAGTAGTGCCTTCAGATGGCGTGCGATTCCAAGCCCCGGTGTGGCTGGAATTAAATTTTCAGTGCGTTCACACTGGGAATGCCAAATAAATGGGATAACTCATAAACGGTGCTTCAAATCATAATTCTGAGTGTACGGATGGGTTCAAAATGGGGGTTTTACCCTAGGAACGACATAAAGAATGTCGGAGCGGGACGTTTGGACCCCTCGCCCGCTACCAGAACGTTAAACGGATAAATTATTTAATTAATTTATTCGTTTAATGGTTAAACTTTGGTATCTCTTAAACAAGGCTAGAATTGGGAAACTGAGGGCACCGTTGAGTCTGTAATGTGCCTTTTACCCTAGGAGGGGTATAATTTTCATGGCTGCGGGCCTTCTGTGAAAAAAATAACCCTAGGGGCATTTTCATAATGTGGCGGCCTCGGGCGTTGAGTTTAGTAACATTTGAATGGGGCCTTGGATTAAAATTCTGAGACCTCCGTTGTGCTTGGGATGTGATTTTTACCGTAAGGGAGGTTTAATCTTGACCCCGCCAAGAGTTTCGGGTGCATGTCTTTTGGTGGTTTTAAATTAATTAAAATTATAATTGATTTTCTTTATTTAAAACCATTCTCTCCTCCCCCATCCTCTTCCTCCCCCTGGAAATTCCCCCCTTCACCATAACCGCATCTTATACTCCTCCTCCTTCCTCCCAACCAAGGTGGAAGCAGCCAAGGTGGAGTGCGGATCGACGATGAAGCTCCGGGCTACGCCCCAGCCGGTAGGCGTCGTTTTTTTTTTCATTTTAAACTTCAGCACCCTCTTTGAAATTCTATTCTTGCATCGAATTTCTGCTTCATCTTCTAGAGAATCCCATATCTGCATAGCCATTGTTCTGAGATTCTAAACGCATGTTTCGGGTTAAATTTTGGAGTCATGAGCCGTCTGCGGCTATTCGGAAAAATTTGGGGGTGTGTTGGGTGTTTTTCGGCGGTCGGAGGTCGCGGCGGTGCGGGCTAAGGCGGTCAGAGGTCGCGGCGGCGAGGGCTGAGGAGGTCGCGGCATTCGACAGTACGGCTTGCGGTGGAGCGCTCGGCGGAAGGAGGCGGCGACCGTGGCTGGTCGACGTTGGAGGCGGAGCGCAGGGGAGCCAGGGCAGGAGCAGCCAGGGCGGCATTAGCCTGGGTGGCAGCAGGCTTGGGCGGCAGCGGCGTCGGGCGGCAGGGCCGCAGTGAGGCGCAGCTTTTTCACTGCAGGAGGCAAGGTACCGGCGCCGTCTGATCTCGGTCGGCAGAGGAGGTCTCCGAGGTCGTGCCTTGGGGTGTGCGGCAAGGACAAGGACCCGCATACCATGGGTCCTGCTGCGACGTCAAAGAATACCGGCCACATGGCCGGTCGGTTGAGAAGACCAGACCCGCTCGGGTCTGGCGGTTTGAGGCGGGCCACGTCCAGTGGGCCTTGGTGGGTTGGACCGGACCTCCTGTCGGGCCGTGAGCCGGCTGTCTGGACCGGGCCGGCCGGTCAGGACCGGACCATTTTGGGCCCCCCTTACGTTCGAGGGTCGTAACTCCTAAACGGCGCGTCCGTTTGCGGCGCCGTCTACGGCTGGGGGACCGTATCAACGTGGCGGGCCTATTAAAGTATGTTTAGGGGTTTTTTGGTTGCGCACCCGAGGACGGGTGACTTGTGGGTCTTTAATTTAAAAATATTAAATTTATTATTAAAGTTGCGACGGACGAGGGTCGCGAGCCGGATGTCCGTTTGACGTGTCGTCTGAGGCGCGATGGCCCTAGAGCTGAGACAGTCCTTCTGAGTTGGTTCGGAACCTTTGCGGGTTGGTTTCATTTCTCAGTGGCTTGAAATGCGGAATGTGAGTAATTAATTAACTATTTAATTAATTAATTAGTTGTTGTGTCGGACCTAACTCCTCCCTGGGATGTCTGATTGACGCGCCGTCAGCGGCAGCGTGATCCCAGTCCTCGTGCAGACTTTTTGAGGAGCTTTCCAACGCGTTCGGGTTAGAGACGAGGTGTGGGCCTCACGGGGCCTAGTTCGCACGTTTTACGGTGAAACGCCACTTTTTCACCTGACATCCGTTTGGGGTGTTCGGGTACTTGTTTCTGAGTGTTTTTCTGAGAGGATTGCAATGGTGCAATCTGTCTGCTTAAATTCAGGCCCGAGGTGTGGGCCCCATGGGGTCTCGTTTGTGTATAACGTGGGGAGTTGTAGCTTCTGCATTCAGAATCCGTTTTAGGCACCGTCAACGGTGTCGTGACCCTAGCATCGAGGAAACATTGACCGGGGAGGTTTCAAGCGTCGAAGCCGGAGTTGAGGCGTGGGCCCCACAGGCCGTCTCTTGAGCTGTGTGCAGCGTTTTCGTGCCTTTTTCACCAGACGTCCGTTTGGGGTGTTCGAGTAGTCATTTCCGCATGTTTTTCTGAGAGCATCGCGATGGCGCAGTTCACCTGACGAGTATCGGAGTCGGGGTGTGGGCCCCACACTAGTTTATTACGGTGAATAGTACCTTTTCTCCGGTTGACCATTTCAGGCGAGTAAGTAGTCTATCTCGCGTGTTTTTTCATGAGGATTACAACGGTGTAATATATTCAGGTGAGCGGAGCCACTTACGTTATATTATTAAATGTGGAAATATGAAAGGTGCTCTGGGGGTGGTTGTTCTTGCTGTGTTCGGAAGTGAACCCTTGGCGTGAGATCATGTGAACTACCATGTGAGTGAAGTAATTCTCGAAGAGTTGTGTTTGGTCGTGCCTCAGCCATTGAGTTGGAAAGTTTGAGTTGATACGAATATTCCTTCGCGTTGATGTTGGGGGCCATGTGCACATTAGCCTTTGGTCTAGAGACGGGGCATACTCTGGGAGTATGCGAGAACGCTGGGAGGTACATGTGGTTGTTTGTACCTTAGAACGTATGTTCGCTTGGTTATAGTTGACTTGGGGCCACACGTCATGTGGTCCCCATGTGCGTGCCATGTTCTGCTTTCTGTACCTTTGACCTCTCACGACATAGAGGTTCTTTCTGTTCATGATTTTTAGACCAGTAGGGTTGAGTGGATTCCCCTGGTTTTTTTCTAGAGTTGGGTGGTTTCACGATACCCACTCCGAGTTCTGTGGGCCAGTGTTGTACCATCTAGTAGGGATAGCCAGAGCAGTACCGGGTTTATCCTCCAGTGGAGACTGGGAAGTGGGTTTCTCATCGACTTCTTCAGGTTTACCCTCTAGTAGAGACTGGGAAGTGGGTTTCTCACTGACTCTTAGGGTCTACCCTCCAGCAGAGACTGGGTAGTGGGTCACCCGACAAAACTCTTAGGGTCTAACCTCCAACAGAGACTAGGCAGTGGGTCACCCGACGACGACTCTTGATGGTCTACCCTCCAACAGGGCTGGGTAGTGGGTCGCCCGTCATCTTGTTCCTGGTCTACCATCCAGCAAGGTTGGGCAGTGGGCCGCCTGATGATGTATCAGGGTTTACCCTCCAGCCGGGCTGGGCAGTGTGTCTCCTGATGATGTATCATGTTTTACCCTCCAGCAGTGCTGGGAAGTGGGTCAATAAATCTCTTATTATGAATTACCCTCCAGTAGGGCTGGGCAGTGGGTCGCCCGTTGGCATTCCAGACTCAGTCCTTTCTACTAGGCTAGTCTGTGGCTTTCCTCCATGATTAGCGGAGCGGGACCGTTGGTTGTACGGGTCAGTGATGGAACGACCTTGACATTGAAGAGACCTCTCGACTGTGGGGCAGTGACGAGGTGTGGTTTGACTTAACCCGAAACTCTCAAGTACGAGTGGTTCTTTCCCTACTGAGAAACATCCTTGTGACACGAACTAAAACCGTGTAGTCGAGTCAGTTCTTCCCAAAGAGGATAGTGTTGAGGTGTGGTTATTTGTGCCCCTTGACTTTTAGTTCGGGGCAGACGTGCGGGGTGCAGGGCATCGATGGTGTTTACTTCTGGGACTGTTGGATACTAACTTTCTTGGGATGATCTACGGGACGAAGATCCCCTTATGATATTGTTCGGGTTTCTTGATAGATCATATATATATCTATGTATAACTTGTTCCAGTACCCACTTCTTGGGTTTTGTTTACTCTCCTTCCAGGAGAGTCGAAGAAACGCGGGGTATGCCACGTGATTTCCGTGTCTAGCTTCTCGTGGTTGGACGAGTCTACACTCCTACTATAGGTAGTGAAGACTCGATGAGAAGTACATATTCTCACCATTTCCAGCTCCTTGTGTTTGGATGAGTCTACTTACTTTATCTTGTTGGGTTGAGCTGGACTCTCTACTGTTTCTCTTTACAACACTCTCAGTTGTACTCCTTTCTATTTTCTGTTCGATCTACTGCTCACCCTTCGATACCTTCTTTGTTGCTCTCTCGAGCCTTTGGGGTATCCTACTGAGTATTTTTATACTCACCCCTTCTTGGGATTTTCCCGCACTTGGTGTGACCTTGAAGAAGATAGACATGTTGGTTGTGACTTCAGTGGAGCTTAGGAGTTTGGGAGCTTGGACCGCGTGTGGTGGTCGGGGTCGGGTTCTAGGTGGGGGAACCTTCAAGCTATTTTTCTTTTGTTTACCTGTTGTCGGGTTCTGGCAGTTTTCTGGTTGGGAACGTGTTTTCCCCTTTACATTTATGCTTACCTCAGCACTTTCTTTGTACTGTTTAGAGGTTGATGCACTTTTTTGGTTTATGTATAGCAGTTGGTACTTTTCTTTTCTTTTTACTATGCACTTTTTCATTGAGTGTACTGCATGTGTGTGTACTGGTACTCAGTAAAAGGCCTCCCCAAGTTGTTTAGCATTTGGCACTTGTCTCCAGCCCCTGGCCTATGGAGGCGGGCTTGGGGTAGTTGCGGCTCGAGCCCCGGTAGGGTCGGGTCATGACAAAGTGTCATCAGAGGTGGTTCGTTCCTTGGGACATTGTGCGGATGTCCCTAAAAAGGAATTGGTTGGGATTTAGGGCAACATTGTTAATGTGTCTTGAGAGCGGATAAGAGGACAGGGAGTCCAGTGATGGTGCGGCGGCCGACGTATCCATTCACCATGACCTTGATAACCCTCTTGTCGACTCGGTATGCGGAGACACTCGTTGTAGGGAAAATTGGTTTGTGCATCACATAGGATTGAGTCTTTGACTCTCCTTATTGAGTCAGCTCCCCATCATTGTTATTTTTGTGATATAAATATATGCTCATCTGACCACGAAACTCCTTGATAATATTCTGGACGTCTCCATGAAGACAGCCTGCCATGATACCAGCTTTGGTTCGTGACGATGACCCTGTGAGCAACGAGGCCTCAGACTAGGACCCATCATGAAAGCCTCTTTCTCTGGGTGGGATGGTAGCAGCACCCCCACCTATTGAACAGTAGACAGCTTCAGCAGAGCAGACTGAGCGTGAGCGCAGGTTGAGCGCGCTTCGCAAGTTCCAGCGGCAGAGACCGCAGAGGTTCAGTGGTGAGCCAGCCCCTCAGGCAGCAGGGTTTTTTCTTGGGATAGTGGTTCGCCTTTTCAGTCTTATGCAGACGCTGGTAGATCTAATGGTGTCTTTTGGACGCCAACCTTTTCCGCAAAGCAGATTGGCGCCGGTAGAGTCTAGTGACTCAGTTTCTTGACGATTCATCGCTTTCATGGGGAGACTATCAGTTGTTGTTTTGTGAGGAGTTTTTTCCCTTTTTATTACACTACATTCGGATTCGAGAGCTCCTGTAGTTTTAGTAGGGAGGTATTATGGTGGCCATGTAAACGGATAATTTTTCATACTGTGCATGCTTTTCCCCGAACATGTACAATGATGACAAAATCCGAGCGCGGATGTTTGAACAGGGTCTCTGTCGAAAGATTCATGCTACCATAGTACCCTTGGGAATTCCCATTTATGCCGGGGTGCTAGATCAGGAGTTGGTAACATAGAGAATCCAGTCACGCTCTATAGTTGGTGGTGGTGGTAGGCTCTACAGAGTTGAGACGTATGCCAAAGCTAGCGGGCGTCAGGTGACAGAACCTCAACACAGGTGGATTTCAGATAACCGGACTCAGGGGTGTGGTCGTACACCACAGTGGTGCCGGAGGGCACCAGTGCAGCTCAGAGAGAGTCGGTGTTATTCCTGTGATGGGTGAGGTCGCTTTTCATGAGACTTCTTGACCAAGCACGCTGAGAACACCGGGCAGGTAGCAGGTGCACCACCGTGGTAGAGGTAGTGCAGTGATCAGAGTATTGCCCTGAGAGGTGGTACTAGTAGAGGAGCGGGAGGATCTGGTCGTGGGGGACGACTTTACGAGGTCTTCCCATCACCACTAGGTGGTCCACGTCAGGCTCCGGGAGCTGACAGTTGGGACCATGGACATCAGCAGGCTTTGGATGTCTATGACCCTACTGAGCATGAGGTGGTAATAGGGTGGCGTGGGATGTCTGTGTAACCCTATGTTGGTAAGTTAAAAGGCATGATACCTTTTTCTTTAGTCGATGGTGGCGACTCCTTTGCATTTCGAGTGTGTAAGAGAGCCTTGGTCAGGGGACATCGACCATGGAACCTTGTGTGACCAGATATCCTTGGGCGTTCCACCATATGGATATTCTAAAGGAGGGAATAACCGGGCCTTGTTCCAGGTGTGGGCAGTGATTCCAGTCGAGGCATGCGAAATATAGGTTCGATCGGGGAGGTGAGATAGCCCTGAGAGCCTTCGGGCCGCTTGAGACAGTGCGAAGGGATGGTGAGGTTCCCAGCCACCTTGCCCTAACCCAAAACGCTGGTTTAGGTGCATGATGTCTCCCACGCGACTCACTCGAGAAGAGGTGTTCATGCTCCTATGAACGACATTGGCGAGGGCAGTCCTCACGTGAACAAATCAAATCTTTGGTCTTTGTGTGTTGGCATAGAACTATGCATGAGTTCTTCTTGGTACGGGAGAGCCAGGTGCAGGCTTAGTACCCTGAGTTGTTCCCTGGTTTTTCTTTTTGAGGATGAAAAGCATGAAATATGGAATGAGGTAAGCACCCATTTTATGGCTATAAAATACTTTGGAATATTCCTGATATTATTCCAGAGTAGTGCCTTCAGACGGCGTGTGATTCCGAGCCCCGGTGTGGCTGGAATTAAATTTTTTGTGCGTTCACACAGGGAATGCCAAATAAATGGGATAACTCCTAAACGGTGCTTCAGATCCTAAATCTGAGTGTATGTATGGGGTCAAGATGGGGTGTTTAACCCAGGAATGACATAAATCATGTTAGCGCGTGAGGTTTGGACCCCTCGCGCGCTACCGGAATGTTAAACGGATAAATTAATTAATTAATTAATTCGTTTAATGGTTAAACTCCGATATCTCTTAAACAGTGGCTCGGATTGGGAAACTGAGGGAACCATTGAGTCTGTAACGTGATTTTTACCCTAGTAGGGGTGTATGTTTCGCAGGCGCGGGCCTTTTGTAAAAAAATGGCCCCCGGGGCATTTTTGTAATTTGGCGGCCTCGGGCGTTGAGTTTAGTAACTTTTGAACGGGGCCTCAGATTTAAATTCCAATACCACCATTGCTCTCGGGAGGTCGTTTTTACCCTATGGGAGGTTTAATCTTGACCCCGCAAAGAGTTTTGGGTGAAGGTATTTTGGGAGTTTTAAATTAATTAAAATTATAATTGATTTTTTTTATTTAAACCCATTCTCTCTTCCCCCATCCTCTTCCTCCCCCTCGTGAAACCCCCCTCACCATAACCTCATATCATCCTCCTCCTCCTCCCTTCCGACCAGGGTGGAGGCAGCAACGACAGAATGCGGATCAACGACGAAGCTCCGGGCTACGCCCCAGCAAGTAGGTGACGTTTTGTTTCGTTTTAAACTTCTGCACCCTCTTTCAAATACTATTTTTGCATCAAATTGCAGCTTGATCATCGAGAAAATCCCATATCTGCACAGCCTTTGTTCTGATCTTTACAACACATGTTTCGGGTTAAATTTCAAAGTCCCGAGCCATCAGCGGCTGTTCGGAGAAATTTGGGGGTGTGTTGGGTGTTTTCCGGTGGTCGGAGGTCGCGGCGGCGCGGGCTAAGGTGGTCAGAGGTCGTGGGCGCACGGGCTGTGGCAGCCGCGGAATTCAGTGAGACGGCGTGCGGTGGAGTGCTCGGTGGAAGGAGGCGGTGGCCTCGGCCGGTTGAGGTCAGAGGCGGAGCGCGGGGGAGCCGGGGCGGCAGCATCCTCGGCGGCATCGGCGTTGGGCGGCAGGGCCACGATGAGGCGGGGAATTTGCGTCGCGGGGGGCGAGGCGCCAGCGCTGTCCGGTCGCGGTCGGCAGAGGGGGACCCCGAGGTCATGCCTCGGGAAGTGCGGTGTGGACAAGGACCGATATACCGCAGGTCCTCCTGTGGCGTCAAAGAAGACCGGCCGCTTGGCCGGTCGGTTGAGAAAACCGGACTCGCTCAGTTCTTGCGGTTTGAGGAGGGCCGCGGCCAGTGGTCCACAGCGGGTTGGACAGGACCCACGGCCGGGCCGCGGGCCGGCTGTCTGGACCGGGCCGGCCGGTCTGGACCGGCACATTTTGGGTCCCCTCTCATTCGGGGGCCGTAACTCTTAAACGGCGCGTCCGTTTGACGCGCCGTCTGCGGCTGGGGGACCGTATCGACGTGGAGGACCTGTTAATGTAAGTTTATGGGTTTTTCGGTTGCGCGCCCGAGGACGGGTGACCTAAGGGGATTTAATTTAATAATATTAAATTTATTATTAATGTTGCGACGGACGTGGCTCGCGAGCCGGACGTCTGTTGGACGTGCTTTCCGAGGCGTGGTGGCCCCGGAGCTGAGACGGTCCTTCCGAGTTGGTTCGGACCCTCTGCGGGTTGGTTTCTTTGCTCAGTGGCATGAAATGCGGAATGTGAGTGATTAATTAACTAATTAATTAATTAATTAGTTGTTGTGTCGGACCTAACTCCTGCTTGGGCTGTCCGATTGACGTGCCATTAGCGGCATCATGATCCTAGTCCTCGTGTGGAATTTCTTAAATGTTTTCCGAAGCATTCGGACTGGAGACAAGGTGTAGGCCCCATAGGGCTTAGTTCGCACGTTTTACAGTGAAATTCCACTTTTTCACCTGACATCCGTTTGGGGTGTTTGGGTACTCCTATTTGAGTGTTTTTCTAAGGGGATTGCAACGGTACAATCTGCCTGCTTAAATTCGGGCCCGAGGTGTGGGCCCCATGGGGTCCTGTTTTCGTATAATGCGGGGAGTCTCCACTTCTACATTTGTAATCCATTTTAGGCACCGTCAACGACATTTTGACCCTAGCATCGATGAAAAATTGACCGAGGTGGTTTCAGGCATCGAAGCCAGAGTTGAGGCGTGGGCTCCATGGGCCGTCTCTTGAGCTGTGTGTAGCGTTTTCACGCCTTTTTCACTTGACGTCCGTTTGGGGCGTTCAAGTAGTCGTTTCCGCATGGTTTTCCGAGAGCATCGTGATGGCGTAGTTCGCCCAATGAGTATCGGTGTCGGGGTGCGGGCCCCAAACGGGTTGGTTATGGTGAACAGTACCTTTTTCTCCAGTTGACCGATTCGAGTGAGTAAGTAGTCTATCTCACGTGTTTTTCTGTGAGGATTACAACGGTGTAATCTTTTCAGGCTAGTGGAGCCTCTTACATGATCTTATTAAATTGGAAATATGAATGGTGCTCCGGTGGTGGTTCTTCTTGCTGTGTTCGGAAGCGAACCCTTTGCGTGAGATCACGTGCACTCCCACGTCAGTGAAGTAACGCTCGAAGAGATGTGGTTCGCCATGCCTCAGCCATTGAGGTGGCAAGTTGGAGTTAATACGTTTATGTTGTAATGACCCAAAATTTCGAATAAGTATTATTTCCTAATTTTGGGTGATTTTATTTTTTATACTGAACAAAACTATTTCATTTGATAACATGAGTATAAATAAAATGATACCATTGGGTTTTGACTGTTATATTACCATTGGTCAATATGACCGCTGGAAACTAAACATTTCGATTATTGTCTCTAAATAAAAGTAATCTTGGTTAATTAATATAGAAAGAAGATTCGATGACCTCACCCAGCAGTCTTGGAGCGATCAAAGCCCATCTAATAGATCTAGGTAAGGAGGTAGCACCACTGGGCTTTGCTCTAGACCAAACCCAAGCCGAACTTCATCGTGTGAAGCTAGAACGGAATCGCCTTCGCGAGAAGTTCAAACTGATAGAAATTACTACTCATGCGATGTGGGCTAAGCCTCCCTCAGATTCTCTCACCTTAGCACACATTACAATTAGGTCCTATGCTGGTGTGATAAGGGGCTATGTAAGGAGACTGTAACTACCTTGTGTAATCCTTTTGTTTTAAATAAAAATTTTGATATCTTCTTATGATGAAGTTTATGAATTTTCAAATGTACGGATAAATATAGTATGCATATTTTTGAGGAATATTAGAGAAAATATATTTTAAAAATGTTTATGTAAATCTTAAATAATTAAAAATGTGTAATGATTTTAAAAAAATGGTCTTCTAAAATTATTTTCAGTACGAAATTTAAAGTCTAATAAGATCAACATAATTTTTGATGAATAGTAAATTATGAATAGTGATTTGATGCTTAGGATTAGTAATGTGACCAAATGGATTAGTAATTTCACTTAAAGAAAGTATTAATATAATCTAGGCACCTTGATTAAGTAATGTGATTCAATTAAATGGTTAAATAACGGTTTCATAACGTATTATTCAAGTATTAGTTTTTTCGGGTGAATAGTGTTTTTAATTAGAAATTAAATTAAAATTATTTAGAAAATTATTTTTATAAAATGGATTTCATTTTTGAACTCAGAGCATCAATATTATGTTATGGTAAATTTTGGGGATTTTTCTGAAAAAAATGAATTTTCGGTGAATAGTGTAATTATTTAAAAAATAAATTACAAATATTTAGAAAATTATTTTTATAAAATAGAGTTAATTTTTGAAATCATAGAATCAATATTTGGTTAAGGTGAAATTTTGGGATTTTTCTGAGAAAATTGAATTTTCGATGAAAAGTGAAAATACAGTTTTAGGGTTTCGGTATATTTAATGTCATCATAACTATGTCATGATGATGTCATGAGATATTTTAAGGGTTGGCCGACCAAAGGTGATGAATTATTGTATGGGGGACCCATGTGGCCAATACCATGGGAAAATACCATTGGCAGGCCCATGGTTTTTCCAAAACCACCAATGAGGTGTCCCTTGTCCTCTCACTTTCCCTATAAATACCAAGCCATACTCTCATCCATTCGACTCCCAACTCTCCCCCAACAAATTTCTAGTCTCATTACCTCCCAAGGAGTCCTCCCAAGGTGCCCCAAGCTCTCAAGGTCCCAACCTTCGAGTTTTAAGAGTTACATTTTAAGGTAAGGGATCTGACCCCTCTCTTTCTTTTCAAGTGATCTCTTTTATGTCATTTCTTTTATGCTCCATGTTATTATGTTGGAGGATGTTCTTTTATATTCATTATACTTTCCTTTTCATGTTCATATGATGAGATACCACCTATTACTCTCATCATTTCGTTTTATGAAAGTTTAAGTGACACCGTTAGGCTGCCGAATTTTTAAGGGATTCGTTCACCTTTCTCATTCTTCAAAGATCTACTTTCATTTCAATTATTTCATGTTCCTTTTGTATTATGTTGGGTTATTATCTCTATATCTATCATACTTATCTTTTATTTTCATATGATAAGAGACCCTATTTGATCTCATCAAATCATTTTTTTTGATGTTTAAGTGACGTCGTTAGGCTGCCGAATTTTTAAGGGATTCGTTCACCTTTCTAATTTTTCAAAGATCTACTTTCATGTCAAGTATTTCATGTTCCTTTTTATTATGTTGGGGTATGATCTCTATATCTATCATAAAGATCTTATATGTTCATATGATGAGAGACCCTATTTGATCTTGTCAATTCATTTTTGTTGAAGTTTAAGTGACGCTGTTAGGCTGCCGAATTTTTAAGGGCTTCCTTCACCTTTCTCATTTTTCAAAGATCTACTTTCATGTCAACTATTTCAAGTTCTTTTTGTATTATGTTGGGGTATTATCTCTATATCTATCATAATGATCTTTTATTTTCATATGATTAGAGACCCTATTTGATCTCGTCAATTCATTCTTGTTGAAGTTTAAGTGACGTCGTTAGGCTGCCGAATTTTTAAGGGATTCGTTCACCTTTCTCATTTTTCAAATATCTAGTTTCATGTCATGTATTTCAAGTTCCTTTTTTATTATGATGGGGTATGATCTCTATATCTATCATACTGATCATTTATGTTCATATGATTAGATACCATATTTTATCTCGTCAATTCATTTTTGTTGAAGTTTAAGTGACGTTGTTGGGCTGCCGAAATTTTCATAAGATAAATCTTATTTTTCTCTTCCTTTCATATTATTAATTTCATATGGTATATATTTAAAATTTCATTACCATGTTCTCAAATCCTTTATATTTTATCCCCCTACTATTTTATGGATCATTTATGAATATTTGACCCATGTCCCCTCTCTTTTCAATGTTTTCTAAAACCCTGAAACATAATCATTATGCTGCAGAATTTCCGTCTCAAAATGTCTCTCTCTTTTTCTAATGTTATTTTATTTTATTAAGTGAATAATCAAATCCCTATCTTCTATAAGGGTATTTACATATATACCAAAATGTTCAATTTTAAATTCTGGGATTTACATACATGAGACCCACCTTCCTTTTCTGTAGGGTTTAAAGTGACACAAAGATCATGTCTTTAAAGCAGTTTTTAAAACGTTATGATTATGAAATGAAACCCATTTATTTTATGCTATATGGGTTGTTTATGAAATGATTGATGATGATATATGTGGATCACATGATAATAGAGGAAAATTTAAGGGTTCTCCTTGATAGTGCTCCAATGCATTGGATAAAGACTTAATCTTTATAGATGACCTTTTAGACTGATACCTTGGTAAATAAACATGGTAATTTTTAATGACACCTTGGGGATGGACCTTGGTGAAATGGAATGATTGTCAATATTAAATGTTTTAGCCACATCTTCAAGTTATGAAAAACGTTATTTTTATTATGATATGCCTCTTGATTTCATTCTCATACCTTAATGTTCTTTTCATGACTTTATTGATGTATCTCAAGTTTACATGTTAAATGTTTCCCTTGTTTCCCTTACCGGGCCTTCTTCTCACCCTTTATTTTGATATATGTCCCTAGGTTAGGAGATGAAGTAATGAACCTAGGATGAACATGAGGAGAAGCCTTACAAGTGTTTAAGAAGAATGTTTTATGTTTTCATGTTTTAAGTTCCTTGTTTCAAAGACACTAAATCTTAAAGATCCTCGGTTTAGTAAAATGTAATGAAAGTTAATGTGATAAAAAGGTGGGATTCTATAGTTGGTATCCAATGATGGTTTAGTTATTTGTGGAAATTAGGATATAAAAACTTTAGGAGGAACCATATAGAAAAGTTTAAATATAGGAAATCTTTCTGGTATTTTGGTGAGTATTGAGTAAGGGGTTTCTAAGATAATACATCTCTGTCTGGATACGAGCAGGTAGAGGTGGCTCTGGCACAGATGTACATAGGGGTAAAACCCGAAAACACCACTTTGAGCTAGACTCGAATAGGAACTGGTACATGACAATGGGCCTTGCTGTACTCTTGGTTACGACACTCCCTGAGGATATGTGTTGGTAAATTCATAAGCTTAGTATGAACCATTATTAAAGGAACAAAGATAAAATAAAATAAAGATTCACATTAGAATATATGATCATGGATAACCTAGTTTTAATCCTTGGGGATCAGAAGTTAGGGTATAGTTTTCTTCTACAAGTTATCCTTATATGCTATAAGTTCCTTTTCATGATTATTGCCTAAGTATTTAAACCCCTAATTATACTTTCTCTGCTTAGTTAATGGTGGGAAATGGAAGAACATGTCCCAAAAACCAATGTGTTAGGAAATGTGATGATTGTCGTATTAATATTACAGAGATGATTAGGGGATTAAAAGATGATTATTATTTTGGAAGACGTTCACTATTTTAGGAACCCTATATGATCGAGGTAAATAAATTTCTACGGTATTTTCATTGAGGAGTATGGTTGACTTATATTTTGAAGAATCGATGAATTTAAGGTGGAATTATAGTAATTTAGTTTACTTATAGAAATGATTAACCTATCTTGGGTAAAATATGTTTAGGTTTTCTACTTTTGTTATAAGATCTTAGGAGTATATGATGTTGTTTGGAGATGAACAATAAAGTTTATTTTGGAAGACTATGTTATCAAATCCTTCTTGTATTTGGGTTTCAATCTTATTTTGGTTTATTTTTAGGAATTTTAAGAACCGTTATTTATGGAATGGTCTATGATGAACTTTGGTTAGTACCATGGAACATTGAAGATTTAAATGTAGTTTCCATTCCTATGGGATTATTTCTTTTTAAAGAGTTTTTTTACCTTACCCTTTTTGTTTTTGGGATAATGTTTAAAAATAGAAGAAATAGATAGTTAATCTTTTGTGGATTATATTATTCTCTAGAATATGATTCTTCTGCTTTTGATGAGGCCAAGTGTTTTTGAGTTCTCATCGTTTGGAGAAAAGATTAGTTTTGGTAGAGACTTATTAAAGGATGAAACTCTACTAGATGGTAGGTATATTTCCTTATGTTTTTATTCTATGTAGTAAATTAATTCCTCTAAATTATTAAAAGGAACGTAAAAATAAAAACGTTGTTGGTTTAAGATTACTACAGGTTAATCAAATACCGTATACACACATCATAAGTTTGTGATTTTCTTGTGGTTAACTTTCTCCTAATCATGTTTTCTATCACTATCCCTCAGAACTATACCCTTTGTTTTTTCTTCCATATCCATGTTTTCCTACATGGAATCCTAGTGTGGGTTAACTCAGGTGGCCTTTGTACTTCCTTTTCATTCTTTTAGAGTAATAGTGTTACTGACTCTTTTTCCGATGTGAGACTTTCAATGAAATTTCAAAACCCAATTTTAAAAATTGCGAGGATGCAATTTCATAAGGGGGGAAGATTTTAACGACCTTAAATTTTGAATAAGTATTGTTTCCTAATTTTGTGTGATTTTATTTTTTATACTCAAAAAAACTATTTCATTTGATAACATGAGTATAATTAAAATGAGACCATTTGGTTTTGACTATTATATGACCATTGGTCAATATGACCGCTGGAAACTAAACGTTTCGATTATTGTCTCTAACTACAAGTAATCTTGGTTAATTAATATAGAAAGAAGATTCGATGGCCTCACACAGTAGTCTTGGACCGATCGAAGCCCATCTAACAGAACTTGGGAAGAAGGTAGCACCACTGGGCTTTTCTCTGGACCAAACCCAAGCCGAACATCATCGGGTAAAGATAGAACGGAATCTCCTTCGTGAGAAGTTCAAACTAATAGAAATTACTACTCGTCTGATGTTGGTCGATCCTCCCTCGGATTCACTCACCTTATCACACCTTACACTTAGGTCCTATGCTGGTGTGATAAGGGGCTATGTAAGGAGATCGTAACTGCCCTGTGTAATCCTTTGTTTTAAATAAAAATATTGATCTCTTCTTATGATGAAGTTTATGAATTTTCAAATGTCTGGACAAATATATTATGCATATTTTTGATGAATTTTTGAGAAGAAAATTTTAAAAATGTATATGTAAACCTTAAATAATTAAAAACGTGTAATGATTTTCAAAAAATGGTCTTCTATAATTATGTTCAGTACGAAATTTAGAGTCTAATAAGATCAACATAATTTTTGATGAATAGTAAATTATGAATAGTGATTTGATGCTTAGGATTAGTAATGTGACCAAATGGATTAGTAATTTCACTTAAAGAAATTATTAATATAATCTAGGCCCATTGATTAAGTAATGTGATTCAATAAAATGGTTAAATAACGATTTCGTAACCTATTATTCAAGTATTAGTTTTTTCGGGTGAATAGTGTTTTTTTACTTAAAAATTAAATTAGAAATATTTAGAAAATTATTTTTATAAAATGGATTTTATTTTTCAACTCAAAGCATCGATATTATTTTATGGTAATTTTTGGATATTTTTCTGAAAAAAATGATTTTTCGGTTCATAGTGTATTTATTTATAAAATAAATTTAAAATATTTAGAAACTTATTTTTATATAATAGAGTTTATTTTTGAAATCATAGCATTGATATTTGGTAAAGGTGAAATTTTGGGATTTTTCTGAGAAAGTTGAATTTTCGATGAAGAGTGAAAATACAGTTTTAGGGTTTCGGTATGTTTAATGTCATCATAACTATGTCATGATGATGTCATGAGATATTTTAAGATTTGGCCTACCAAATGTGATGAATAATTGTATGGGGGACCAATGTGGCCAATACCATGGGCAAATACCATGGGCAAGCCCATGGTTTTGCCAAAACCACCAATGAGGTGTCCCTTGTCCATTAATGCCTTGTCCCCTCACTTTCCCTATAAATACCAAGCCATCCTCTCATCCATTCGACTCCCAACTCTCCCACAATAAAGATCTGGTCTCATTACCTCCCAAAGAGTCCTCCCAAGGTGCCCCCAAGCCCTCAATGTCCCAAACATTGAGTTTTAAGAGTTAGATTCTAAGGTAAGGGATCTGACCCCTCTCTTTCTTTTCAAGTGATCTCTTTTATGTCATTTCTTTTATGATCCACGTTCTTATGTTGGAGGATGTTCTTTTATATTCATTATACTGTACTTTTTATGTTCATATTATGAGAGACCCCCTCTTACTCTCATCATTTCATTTTATTAATGTTTAAGTGACGCCGTTAGGCTGCCGAATTTTTAAGGGATTCGTTCACCTTTCTCATTTTTCAAAGTTCTAATTTCATGTCATGTATTTCAAGTTACTTTTGTTTTATGTTGGGGTATGATATATATATATATCATACTGATCTTATATGTTCATATTATTGGAGACCCTATTTGATCTCGTCAATTCATTTTGGTTGAAGTTTAAGTGACGCCGTTAGGCTGCCGATTTTTTAAGGGATTCGTTCACCTTTCTCATTTTTCAAAGATCAACTTTCAAGTCAAGTATTTCAAGTTCCTTTTTTATTATGTTGGGATATGATATCTATATATATCATACTGATCTTTTATGTTCATATTATGATAGACCCTATTTGATCTCTTCAATTCATTTTTGTTGAAGTTTAAGTGACGCCGTTAGGCTGTCGAATTTTTTAGGGATTCGTACACCTTTATCATTTTTCAAAGATCTACTTTTATGTCAAGTATTTCAAGTTCATTTTGTATTATGTTGGGGTATGATCTATATATCTATTATACTGATACTTTATTTTCATATTATGAGATACCCTATTTTATCTCGTCAATTCATTCTTGTTGAAGTTTAAGTGATGCCGTTAGGCTGCCGAATTTTTAAGGGATTCGTTCACCTTTATCATTTTTCAAATATTTACTTTCATGTCAAGTATTTCAAGTTCCTTTTGTATTATTTGTTGTTATTATCTCTATATCTATCATACTGATCTTTTATGTTCATATGATGAGAGACTCTATTTGATCTCGTCAATTTATTTTTATTGAAATTTAAGTGACGTCATTGGGCTACCGAATTTTCATAAGAGAAATCTTATTTTTGTCTTCCATTCATGTTCTTCATTTTATACTGTATATATTTCCAATTTCATTACCATGTTCTCAAATCCTTTATATTCTATCCCCCTACTGTTTTATGGATCATTTATGAATGTTTGACCCATGTCCCCTATCTTTTCAATGTTTTCTAAAACCCTGAAACATAGTCATTATGCTGCAGAATTTCCGTCTCAAAATGTCTCTCTCTTTTTCTAAAGTTATTTAATTTTATTAAGTGAATACTCAAAGCTCTCTCTTCTATAGGGTTATTTACATATATACCAAAATGTTCAATTTTAAATTCTGGTATTTACATACATGAGACCCACCTTCCTTTTCTGTGGGTTTTAAAGTGACACAAAGATCATGTCTTTAAAGAAGTTTTTAAAACGTAATGATTATGAAATGAAACCCATTTATTTTATGTTATATGGTTTGTTTATGAAATTATTGATGATGATATATTTGTCTCACATGATAATAAAGGCAAATTTGGGGGTTCTCCCTGATAGTGCTCCAATGCATTGGGTAAAGACTTAATCTCTAGAGATTACCTTTTAGACTGATACCTTGGTGAATACCCATGGTAATTTTTAATGATACCTTGGGGATGGACCTTGGTAAAACGGAATGATTGTCAATATTAAATGTTATAGCCACATCTTCAAGTTATGAAAAACATTATTTTTATTATTATATGCCTCATGATTTCATTCTCATACCTTAAAGTTCTTTTCATGACTTTATTGATGTATCTCATGTTCACATGTTAAATGTCTCCCTTGTTTCCCTTATCGGGCCTTATGCTCACCCTTTCTTTTGATGTATGTCCCCAGGTTATGAGATGCAGTAATGAACCTAGGATGAACATGAGGAGAAGCCTTTCAAGTGTTTAAGAAGAATGTTTTATGTTTTCATGTTTTAAGTTCCTATTTACCAAGACACTAAACATTAAAGATCCTCGGTTTTGTAAAATGCAATGAAAGTTTATGTGATAAAAGGCGGGATACTATATACGCCTTCACATTGATGTTGGGGGTCGTGTGCATGTTATCCTTTGGGATAGAGACGGGGCATACTCTGAGAGTATGCGAGAACACTGGGAGGTACATGTGGTTGTTTTTACATGATAAAGTTTATGCACTTGGTTGGAGTTGACTTGGGTCCACACGTCGTGTGGGCCTCATGTGCGTGTCATGTACTTCTTTACATACCATTGACCTCTTGCGAGATAGAGGTTCCTCTTGTTCATGATGGTTTAGACCAGCAGGGTGGCGTGGTTTCCCCTGGTTTTGTTCTAGAGTTGGGTGGTTTCAAGATACCCACTCTGAGTTCTGCAGGCCAGTGTTGTACCATCCAGTAGGGATGGCCAGAGCAGTTCGGTGTTTACCCTCCAGTGGAGACTAGGAAGTGGGTTTCTCATTGACTTCTTTGGGTATACCCTCTAGTAGAGACTGGGGAGTGGGTTTCTCACTGACTCTTAGGGTCTACCCTCCAACAGAGACTGGGCAGTGGGTCACCCGATGACACTCTTAGGGTCTACCCTCCAGCAGAGACTGGGTAGTGGGTCACCCGATGACGACTCTTAAGGGTCTACCCTCTAGTAGGGTTGGGCAGTGGGTCACCCATCGTCTTGTTCCACGTCTACCCTCCAGTAGGGCTGGAAAGTGGGTCGCCTAATGATGTATCAGGGTTTACCCTCCAGTAGGGCTAGGCAGTGGGTCGCCTGATGATGTATCAGGGTATACCCTCCAGCAATGCTGGGCAGTGGGTCACCTGATATCTTATTATGAATTACCCTCTAGCAGGGCAGGGCAGTGGGTCGCCCGTTGGCATTCCAGACACAATCCTTTCTACTAGGATAGTCTTTGGATTTCCTCCGTGATTACCGGAGCGGGACCCTTGGTTGTACGGGTCAATAATGGAATGACCTTGACTTTGAGGAGTCCTCTCGACTGCGGGGTAGTGACGAGGTGCGGTTTGACTTAACCCGAAACTCTCAAGTACGAGGGGCATTTTCCCCACCGAGATGCGTCCTTGTGACACGACCTACAACCATGCGGGTGATTCAGTTCCACCCAAAGTGGATAGTGTCGAGGTACTGTGATTTAAGCCCCTTGACTTGTAGTTCGGGGAAGACGTGCGGGATGCTAGGCATCGATGGTGATTACTTCTAGGACTGTTGGCTACTCACTTTCTTGGGCTGATCTACAGGATGAAGATCCCCTTACGATATTGTTTGGGTTTTTTGACAGAGCGTATATATCTCTATATACCATGTTCAAGTAAACACTCCTTGGGTTTTGGTTACTCTCCTTCCAGGAGAGGAGAAGACGTGCATGGTATTCCACGTGCTTTCCATGTCTAGCTTCTCGTGGTTGGACAAGTCTACTCTCCTGCTATAGGTAGCGAAGTCTCGACGAGAAGTTCATTTTCTCAACATTTCCAACTCCTTGTGTTTGGATGAGTTTACTTCATTTCTCGTGTTGGGTTGATCTGGACTCTCTACGGTTACTCTTTACTGTACGCTCGGTTGTACTCCTTTCTATTTCCTGTTTGATCTGCTGCTCACCCTTCGATGCCTCCTTTTTTGCTCCCTCGAGCCTTCGGGGTATCCTATTGAGTATTTTTATACTCACCCCTACTTTGGCTTTGCCCGAACATGGTGTGCCCTTGCAGACGACGGACATGTTGGTCATGACTTCAGTGGAGCTTAGGAGTTCGGGAGATTGGACCGCGTGTGGTGGTCGGGGTCCGGTTCCAGGTGGGGGACCCTTCCAGCTATTTTTCTTTTGTTTACCTATTTCCGGGTTATTGCACTTTTCTTGTTGTGTGCATGTTTTTCCCCTTTACTTTTCAGTTTACCTCTACACTTGCTTTATACTATTTAGAGGTCGATGCACTTTTGTGGTTTATTTATAGCAGTTGGCACTTTTATTTTCTTTTTACTCTACACTTTTGTATTGAGTGTGATGTGTGTGTGTGTGTGTATAGGTACTCAAGAAAAGGCCTCCTCGAGTTGTTTAGCCTTCGGCGCTTGTGGCCATCCCCAGACCTATGGAGGTGGGCTTGGGGTAGTTGCAGCTCGAGCCCGGGTAGGGTCGGGTCGTGACATAAAAATCCTTGTACCCACAGCTATATAATCCGATTATTTGAAGATCGATGAGAAATATTTGCGGTCTTAGCATCTTTAAGTCCAAGAAATTTCAATGACTTCCCTTTGATGAATCTTCCTTGCTCATTTGGAAGCTTATGTGAGCACAATTCATCTTCACCCTCATATGATAGACCCACCAAGCTTGCAGCCTCGGTGTAAGTTAATTTGTAATTCTTCCCATAGGACGTGAAAGAAAACATCTCTCGGCCGTCTTCCTTAAGTAAGGAAACATAATCGTAAAACTCTACAAGAAAATCTGTAAAAATCGAATCCTGATTCACTGGATTTGATAAGAAAATATCCTCATAGCCATTCAATCTGATATTCTTAGATATAAGAGAATCATACTTGTAGAAATTCGGATGCACAAACCTCTCCCTATAAACTAACCATTTTGAGATTGGCTTCGTAGAAGACATATCTTGGGAAGTAGCTTGTACAGAAAATCGGAATGGACGAGCTCTGAGAGAATCAGAACGGGCTTTAAGAAGAGATGCAGAACTTCAACACGCGAGAGCTTGAAGATCAATGTTGGACAACCATTAGAGGTCCCCTTTTTATAGGCGATGGATATGACCTTTGATCTTCCAAAAACCATCTAACAGGTGAAAAAATCTCTGATCTGATCTGACGGTTGAAAACATACCCACAAGAGTATTTGAAATGGGTGAATGATCTCCTCACAATTACCTTTACATGACCAAGGCTATTTGTGATGAGACTTGGTTCCCGTCGCAAATACTCATTCTTGCATTTTATCAGGAATATGCTCTAACAGTATTTGAGAGGGGCTTATTTACCCATAGAAAATACATGTTTTTTTAATCTTATTTGTGATGAGATACAAATCATGTTGTAAATAGTCCTTTGAAAGGAACTATTTAAATCAAGTGCCGGGCCCGTCGCAAATGACCCACCAAAAAAGGTAATTTTTTCTATATTGGATAGCTTTTCAATGGATTCTTGGTTTTTTAATATGTCAATCTAGAAGTTCATTTTGGTCCCAATTGGGTGTTTTATTTGTTTTTTAAAAGATAATGCCTCTTAGAAGGGTCGCATAGAATTCGTGGGAGGAAAGAGTGAGGCATGTTCCGTGGGAAAATCCTCTATTGGACCCTACTCTAGTGGAAACAATAATATGAACTATCCAATCTCTGTATCAAGTGAGTGGTGGAAACATGGATTTAATAGTGGATCGTTATTTATTGTTTTCCCTGAAGAACACAAATATATTTCATGGTGATTAGGGAACGGATGAACCAGAGTAATGGATCAAAAGTCTTGAAAGAATCTTCTCCCTTTTGAAGACACATGAGGACTCTATGGTGATATTTTCCACTTACATGATTTATGGACTTCAAAGGATATGGTGTGAATCTATCGTTCTTGATAAAATACCTGAGGACCTCACTTGGAACATGATCAAGGAAGCATTCATCCAACATTTCTTCCATGAAATATTTCATGTGCCTAAATATTCAGAGTTTTTTACCCATAGTAGGTAGATGAATCAATGATAGAGTACTCAACTCATTTTGAGGAGTTGGTCCATTTATCTAAATATATTATTACTAATGACTACCTCAAACATAGGCAGATTTAGGTGGGACTAAAGTATGATATTCATTCAACGTTAATTATAATGTGTTTGTCAACCTATACAGATGTGGTTGAAAAAGAATCCATGGATAAAGTATACATAGTAAGTAATACTAGTCTCATTAGAGTTTTAGTAACTGTAAGTGGAATCCATGATGTGTCCTTTATCCAGAAGAGGATGTGAGGCAAGCCATTCTACGGTTGTTGTGGTGGTACGAAGAAACAATTAGGAAACAATCTCTTGGTCTGCATCCTTCGTGGGAGGAATAGACACACCATGTCTGATTAAAAGATAGTACCTATACCATGCCATATATATAGATAGTATAGTCATCCATATTGCTTCTGTGGGATGGCACCTCAAGGTAGAATGGTTGGATCCATGAACCAAAGGATCTCAATTCGAGTCTAGTGTTGAAAAAAGTGGTGTATCTCACTCTTATTATAAAGGGTATACATGGGTAAGGATGAAAGCACAAGAAGTATCCATGGCTTCTAATCTTTACTTAGTGATGTATGAACTAGAGGAAATTTGAAACCGGGAAAACTACTATTAAATCTATAGTGTTTATTTCATCTTCTTTGGTTTTGGAATTGATTGATACTGGGGTATCTCATCCCATTATGTCATTAAATTGTATTGATATGATGGGTTTTCATATGGAGTGTATTTCCTTTATTGTGGATATTTCCACTCCCTTGGGAAATATAAAGGGGAAATGTTTTAAATTCCTAGATTAATTCATGACAATTGAGGATTTCAAATTCATGTGAGATTTCACAGTTCTTGATATTTATATCTTAGACCTTATTATTGGTATGGATTATAAGATAATTTTTAAGTCCTAGATCGACTATTATCATCATAGAGTTTAGTTTCTTAACTCTAATGGACTCACTTTTGTCTATTAGGGTGAGTGGGATAATAGATTAGGGAGAGTAGGGCATGTTGTTTTTTATGATGGAATGATCTCATTCCAGTTTTCCAAGATCATTCCTGATCCATTGGCAAGCATTTGATTTGTACAATTCCTATTATGGTGGGTGAGTACACTAATATATTTCATAATGATTTTTCTGGGTTACTCCCTCAAATGTAGGTCAAGATAACTTTTAACCCACTCCCAAGGATGATATCCCTTTTAATACTATCTTATAGTAAGTAAAACACTGAGTTGATGGAAATTAAAGTTCATCTTTAGGATATTTTGGTCAAGTTATTTATTCATCCAAACATGTTAAATCAATATTATCCTGTTATTTTTTCAAAAAATGAATGTTGAAACCTCGGCCTTTGTATTGATTACTGAAATCATAATTTGGTGACTATTAATAACAATGAACCATTTATTAAGACATAAGATCTATTTGATAATCTTATAGGAGGAAAATTGTATTCTATGATTTTCAGGTGACCAAGGTACCATCAGTTGAGATTTTGTGAAGAGGATATACCCAGGACAACATTTGGGAGATGGTATAATAATTTTGGGTTCGTAGTTGTTTCATTCATTCATGCTAAATCTCTTTTGGTATTTATTGAATTTAACAACTTTATATTTCCTCGTCTCTTTTACTCGATCATAGTGGTCTCTATGGTTGATATTTTTTTATGTTACAAGTCTGAGGAGGAACAGAGGGATGATTTAGATATCATCATTAGGATCTTGAGAGAAGATCATCTTTATGGGGAGTAATACAAGTCTCAATTTTTAATATAAGAAGTCAAGTCTCTTGGGTATGTTATTTCTAATATGGGCATCTTAGTGGATCTAGATAAGATTTGTGAATTTATATCTTGGTAAAACCAAAAAAAATGTGTTTGATATTTGGATCTTATTGAGTTTTGAAGGATATTAAGGATTTCTTTTAAATATTTATCAAAGATCGGATCTCAGTTGAAAGAGTTAACCCATAAGGTTTCAATGTTTTAATGGCATGAGAAATGGAAGTGATCATTTTATGAGATGAAATTCAGTTGATTTCATCTCTTGTTCGGATTCTTCCTTAGTTGGGTTTAAGCTATAATGATTACTTGGACTCCTTAGGTATGTGGTTGGGGTGAGTCTATATTTGGTGAAAGAAGGTGGTGGCATATGGTTCTATCAATGTATTCCCTCCTAAGAAGAACTATCCAAACCATGACCTTGATTTGGTAGCCATGATGCGCACTCTGAATATTTTCTGCCACTATATATTTGGTAAGCTATTTTTTATGTATTCAGATAATAATAGAATCAAGTATATGTTCACCCCTATAAACTTGAATTTACGATATAGATTCTAGGTTGAATATATATATGATTTTGATTATGATTTTTTATATAATACCAAAAAATTTAATGTGGTCACTAGATTGTTGAGAAGGATGTTACTGACTCAATCCTTGAATGAATCAATATAGGAGTGGTATTTGATGATTCCTTTTACTAAGATGAACTTGGGAGTGAAGGAGGATGCTGGATAGTTGTTCTTAGCTAGTGTGCAAGATAATTATTCATTTTATGATCAAATAAATCTCGGTAATTAAAAAGAAATTGTCTCAATACCCCCTCCCTCTAAAGGTATGCCTCCGAGGTTGGTAATGATGAAAGAGAGATAATGACCCCTAAATCCCACCTTACGTATCCCCCAAGTTAGATCCTAGCACAGAGGGTGTAAAAATCACATGAAATAGGAGGTATTGCATTCTATAAGAAATCAATATCAGGAGATAGGGTGATTCAACAACAATAAACACCATGACATTATATAAATAAACCCAAAATCATCCCACAAAGCATGTACATACATAATAGATACATATAAAAGTATCCCAAAACAAGTTCCAAAATAAAAGTTGAGGCAGTGACAAAAAAACCTTTTCAAATATCCTCTTTTTTAATGTCTAATATAGTCCACATAGTTATCATATTAACCAGGAAATTGTTTATATACATCGGGTGATCACCCAATTACACTCTGTAGGTACATAAAAAAGTATCTTCTTCACATGTGAAAATATCATAGTAATGAATCCATGAGAAAAAAACAAAACCAATAACACCTTAATAGGTCATCTAGCCAAATCCAACCTCACCAACGATCCCTCACCAATACACACAACCATATATAATAACATAATATGAATCATATTGATGAAAGTTACCCTACCCCACTATCCAACTAATTATCCACTCACACACCACAATGATCTACATCCTGCTTCCCCAACCGCTTCAGAATCGCAATGCATCACATAAAATCCCGCATATAGATACATAGTCCATCACATCACATATCATCATATAAGAAGGGTAGTGGGGTATCATGAACATGAAGGAAATATTCCTTGTGCCCTCCTATAACCATGAATTAATCCCACCATAATGTATCTCATCCCATCTCACCATATCCAACCTGAATACACCTTGGTCGTCACATCACTTCAAAACACATCTCAAAAGTGTAACCCTTGACTTTTATCAATCACAACCCATGAATGTCATCATCACCTAAATGGGGGAGTGGGGAGGAGGGGGTGGCCAGAAATCCACCCTCACCAATTGGATTTTTTTTAAAAACACCCCCAAACTATTTTTTTACAGTACATAGTACATGAAATGGGTTGGTAACATAAAGAAATCACAATAACAAAATGTATATATATGTAAATCCATTCACATCCCGACCTATGGGTTCACTACAAAGAAAAAAACCAACACACAATTACACCACATTCATTACAACTTCTACATGAACTACACAACATCACAAGCCACAATGCACTAGTCACCTTTTATCTTATTATTAAATTCCAAGACAATTTCTATATTTCTATTACCAACCCGTTTCAATTAAAATGGGCAGTTCATTGTTCATTTTCTAGACTATTAATTTGTATATAACATCCCCCTATTTAAACTACATAGCATGTTATAATTTATTCTTTTGTTGGCCTATTCATTTTACTATTTCCAACACATTAACCCGACCATGTTAATTCTACTACTACATGGGAAACTATCACCACACACAGAAATGAGAAAACACCAAAATACTAAAAAAACATCATCCTCAAGTTGTCTCCAATTAACGCACACAACACTACCATTTCAAAACAAGAGCCACTTTCCTTTATAATAGAATCATTTCTCCACATTCCACCACATGCCACATTACATAACAACAACCACATCTTCACACATCATCCATTTATATCATCCTAAAAAATCTACTACCCTTGAAACACAGCAAAATGACATAACCACACCATAAATAAACTTACATAAACTCATTACACATAAAACAGATAACAATTTAAATATTTCATAAAGGGAATTGATCATGCACCACTTTAATTTTAAGAGAATTATGACAAAAGAATAATTCTCTAGGTGAAACCATTTTTTTAGCTGACTATAATTTATTATCCATGATTATTTAGGATGATAAAAATATTAAAAAATAGGGGTTCTATAACACCATAACTACAACAAAAATAATGTCTCCCAAGAACCATAATTTTTTGCAGTGCATTAGCCTGTATATTTCAGAACATCAATTATGACAAAGATAGTAAATTAATATGATTTCATTCACCTTCTCCATCAAATTTCAATTAAAGTGATTCATGTATCTTTGTTAATCTAGATAAAACCATTTTCCCAAGATATTACAAGAACAGTCCCATCCCTCATGATTCTCTATGTGAGAAAAAAAGGAACCCCTATGTAGAATAAATAATCATTAAAAAAGTTGATACATGAAAAATAGGGGGCTTGCAAACCAGAGGAAACCATTTATATGGTACTCAAACGAACTATAGAAACATACTTTCATAATTCTAATGGAAAAGGCTCTAGAACATATATTCTTGATATAATGGATTCCTAAACGATCTTAGGAAATTTCTTTATTTTAAAACGAATAGATCCAAAAATAGTATGATTTGATATGATTTTAATTGACTATTAAAGGTGGATCTCATAAAATCCATGTGATATAGACATTTTAAAGGTTCTATACTTTTATGAAAAGGAAAATAAAATTATCCCCCTTTAAAATGAATTCTAATTCCATTAATTAATTATTTAAAACCATATCCATCCAAAAAAACATATCAAAAGGGAAAAATAGTATATTCTAGGAAAAATAGAATCTACTACCATGATCTACTGCCAGTATATATGGCCATTATCTACCTTCAGGTTATTACAACATGATATACTATCAGGATCTACCATCTGGATCTACCACCAACATCTACCACCAGTATCAACCACTATAAGAAGTATACTACTTGACTATTCTACTACTAGCACATACTGTCAGGATCTATCATCAGGATCTACTGTCAGAATATACTAATACAATCTACCACTAGGATCTACCACTAGTGTCTTCCTCATGAATCTACCATCATGGTATACCCTTAGGATCTACCTTCATCATTTACCATCATCATCTACATCCAACCATCAAAACACCCCTTCTTCCTCTAGAACGCCATTAAAACTCATACCTTCAGCCTCTAAACACCTCAATACTTCCTCGAACACCTTAATAACCAGATTTACCATATTGTAACCAGAAAAAAGGTCTAGAAAATTACATCATATACCTCTCAAACTATTATCACCCATGGGAATAAAGAATAATCCAAAAAGAAAGGGGGAAAAGGTCCAAGAAACCATCCATCAAGATACTTCTTATGGATCATGTTAAATCTGAAACACCACCACTAACCAAACAAAGAAATCAAAAAAAACATCTAAAACATCCCTTATAACCACAAGCCTCACCTATTACACATAACCACTTGCACAACCATTTTATCGCTTGCACATCCCTAATCCATAAAAAATACCACCAATAACACACATGAGATCCCCACGTCCACAAATCAAAGATCTACATCTCTCATGCCTAGATATTATCTTCTCTATGTGGAACTGACTCATTATCATGGTTGCAATCATATCAAGTTATAATGTGTCTCATTTTAGGGATTATGTTTTCATAATTTTATTCATTGAATATTTAATCACAAATCATTTCAATAAAGAATAATTTCATCTCATTTAAAACAATAAGTTCCAAACATGACATCATCAAACAAAACAATTAAAAACTATATAACCTCAAAATAATCATGGTAATGGGAACGTATCTACATCTTGTGCTACCATGTACTCTTCTCCAAGCCACCATGCCTTGAGAACACATGAAATAAGGGAATGGTTTTTCCACACATAACATTTTCTTTATGATCCTGTATCTCCACTAGATACTCTATGAACATCGTATCATCCTCAATATCCAACACTACCCAATAAATATTATGGGATTCATCATGAATATACTGATAGATCTGAGAAATATGAATGATTTTTTGAATTTGGTCTAGTTTTGGTGGAAGTTACAAATAGATAATCTGCCTCACCAACACACCCCAACACCTAAAAAGGCTTAACAATCATTGAAGAAAGCTTACAACCCTACCAAACCTCCACTGCCCACATTGAGGGAAAAATTTCATGAAAATTTGGTATCTAACCTCAACCTCTAATGGACTTATTCTTTGATTTAAATAATAATTCTACCTAAACTTTATTGCATTCATCCTTCCTCAATCTAACTGAACCTTTTCTATAGTGATGTACACCACGACAGGTCTAAGAAAACATTATTCCCTAACCTAATACCAACACGATGTTGATTTTCATGACCACTCATATAAATCCTCAAATGGGTAATTGTCGATGGATGATTCATAGATATTGATATAGGAAAACTCAACCAAAGGAAATTCATTTTCTAAAAATCTAAAAAATCCTAAGATACATGCCCACATAATATCCTCCAACAGCTGGATAGTCTAGTCTATCTATTCTTCTATCTGTGGATGGAAAGAAGTATTAAGAGATAATTTAGTTCCAAAAACATACTGCAATACTCTCTGAACTCTCAATGTAAAATGATCATCCCGGTCTGAGATAATGGACCACATAACTCCATGAAACCACAATACCAAATCCATATACCTCTTTACCAAAACAACCACTATTACCAAATCCTTTATCACTAAGAATTATGTCAATTTCCTCAACTAATCTAAGATTACCCAAATATAATAAAAAACTCTTAGATATTAGGGTAATCTAGTGAAGATATATACAATTATATCATTCAATTCCCACTCAGTAACATCCAAGAGATGTAGAAAACCTCTAGGAACACGTGTTTATCCTTTACATTCTCGTAAACCATACATAGAGCCAGAAACTCTTCCACCACTCATTTAATCCCAGGACACCAAAATTGCATCCTCAATCCATGATAATAATTATAAACCCCCAAGTGTACTACCAATTATATGCAATAATAAACATGAAGTACTCCCTCACACATCACCACCGGAATAAACATCTTCTCCTGAAATAACATCTTTTTTTGAACATACTTTAACCACCCCTATAGATCATGACCATGACCAACCTGATCATGCATCACCTATTCATATAACTCTCCCCACTACGAATCCACAACTGAATTCATCGGGGGAATAACACACTGTCATCTAGAATAAGCTTCCACCTCCAAAAACTACCATTGAATCCAATTGTAATGCATCAAAGTACTCCATTACATTCCAATAATACCAAAAATATCTAAATACATATTTTGTGACTTCCTATTCAATTCATTATCCAAAAAATTCCACTTTACTACGATGTAAGAGATCTCAAATGTATAATTCTGAAGAAACTTCATCCACCTCCATTATCAAAGATTTAAATCATGCTAAAAAAGGAGTACCTCAAACTATTTTGATCCATGAAGACTATACACCACTACCTAATGATGTAATACCACAAAAACATCAGCACAAACACAACCAATACATGCTCTAGATTTTTGTGTGGAATAGTTTAGCTCATGGGGATGTAAAATCCTAGACCACTAAGAGGTCACTTCTTTTTGCATAATCAAAATAAATCCTAATACATGTATGTAAGCATAAAAAAAACATCTGAAACCTCTCCTCATCTGTCAGAAATAGGATTACTACAGCACTTACTAACTTTCTATTTAGGTAGGTAAATGATTCTTGACATTGATCAATCTAGAAAAAATCATATTACTTCCTAGTAATATTCTTAATTGGGTTGAAATTAGTGGAAAATTTATAATAAACCTCTAACAATATGTTGTAATACCCAGGATTCTATGAACCTCTTCAACATTCTATGTCTTTATCTAAGAAACAACTTCATCATCCTTCAATGGGTTTATGACCACACCCTACTAAGACACTATATTCCCAATAAAGTTCTCCTATCATGTATAAAACATACACTTTGACAATAGTCCATGGATATGGCCACATTGAAGAACCTATAGTTAGGCTTTCAGATGATTAGAATGATCCTACCCAAAATTTTAATATATAAATATCTCATTGACGAACATGACAAGGAACCATTCTATAAATTCCTAAAATATGATTTTATGATCCCCATGAACATTTCTAGTACATTTGTGACATTAAAAGACAAGACCAAAAAATTGAAGTGTTGATACCTACATCTAAAGGTGGTCTTCTGTACATCATCTTATTTCACCAAGAATTGTTGATATCTAGACTATTAATCAATTTTATAAAAACAAATTTTCACTCTCAAATAGAATAAAATATTTTCTATCCATGGAAGAAGATAGTGGTTCTTGATCATTACTTGGTTTAACCTCTATTACTTTATGAACAACAAGAGTCTAAAATCCCATTTCATGGTGAATAACATCCAATCAACCCATGGTGACACACTAGTCTAGATGAAATCATTATATAGTAGATCAACTATATGAATACTCAACTCCTGCAACTCAGATGTTGTGATTCAATTGGGGAACATCAAAATCAGATAAACATAAGGCTATATACCAATCCAGAAAACAACATCACATTGAGGGGGTAATGTCACAACCTCCTCAAGAAAATCATCTAGAAAATACCCAAAACCTCATGAACCCCCACAATTCTAGAATTAAATGGGTCCATATACATCTCATCCATTAAGGAAAAGGGGGATCCGCATTCCAACTACAAACATGATTCCCTCCAGTCTCTAATGAAGGCTTCAAACTGGCCATCCATATTTGAGAACATGAATCTCCTCCGGAATATGTTTTATAATGGCATATATAGAATACAACTATTAAATTTCAAGAATGAAATCACATGATTTCATATGACTCAGGAAAGTATATACATTGGACTGATGTGGCCCTATTAACGGTCTACACCCCTCGCACACATCAAACAAATTGGCCTAACCTTTGACAGGAATAGTCAACACCAAGGGAATAAGAAACTCTTCTATGTCTAATCCCACATCATGGAAGAGATTACATGTAAAAAATAAATAAAAATATCATGAATCAAACAAAATATAAACAATAGTGGAAGATAGGCTGAGCATACTTCAAATGATCTATGGCCCCACCAGTGTTTCCCCCTCTAACACATACAATAGAACATTCCCATCTCTTCTACCTATTTACTGACAACTGTATATAGGTCCATTCCTAGTTTGAGGTCCCTAATGTGGAAAAACATCCAAAGTCCAACTTCTACTTACCATATACCTTCTCATAGGATCATAAACATGCTTCCCCAACTACATAAATGTTTTCACCCTAAATTCCTACTGAGTTTGATGTTGAACTGATCCACCTACACTGATATTAGCTCAATAAACCATATGGAATTGATCTTACTAATATCCACAAAACCCTTACATGTTGCACACTAGATCCAACTGTAACATCCCAGGTAAATAAAGAATATGATATTTTCATATTTATTAATATTTGTTAATTAAATATTAATTTTACTTTAAAGGGGACTCTATGTTCGATGGCGTACTTGATAAACAATAATGGGTTTTTCTGAAATCTCATGTTGAACACAAAGTTGAGTAACGCTAAAAAATTATAATATAATATTATATTAAATTGTAGTTAATTCCTAGCCATTGTATTGGTGGGAGCGAACAAAACTAACTATAATATTTTTATAAATGTTTATTAAATTTTTTTCATTTATCTAATAAAATTTAGAAGCATATGATGTGAATGAATCTGATTTTAAGCATAAACACTATAATATTTTTTTAAAAGTCGATTTCCCACCTTTTGATGGTGAACCCTTTTTAAATATAGTTTTTGTCACTTTTATTTGTTGTATTTGACAAAATAATATTCCTATTGAGAATTCGAACAAAAAAAGTTACTTTGTATGAGGCTTTGGTACTTTTTTTTGATAATGTTCATTTTTTAATGAATATTAAAAAATACTGTAGTTTAATTCAAAACTGTTTTTTAATCTAATTTATTTATATAGTTAGATTGTTATTTTAATTTTTTTAAAGTGTAATTGGATTATATTTTTACCATTTAATACAATTTTGGTCATTGGATGTAATTTCACTCTTAAATTGGACATAAATAAAGTTAAATCTTTTTATAGTTATTATTTCCTAAAAACATGCTTTTTGATTTAACACCGAGAATTAATTTTAAATTTTAATATTTCCACTCATGTGTTTTGAATTTGAAAAAATGGATTCCATATATGGAATTAGGAGGTCAAAAATGTGTATATAGGTAACTTTTATTTGACATTATGAATATTTACTCCAATAAATATTTTATTTACCATGGTAAAAAGGTAAATCTGGTAAATAAGGGTGAAAAATAATATTATAATATTATTAAATTAAAATTACACTTGTCCTAACACTATTGGATGAGTTATTTCCAACTATGGAAATCCTTGGGTCGATTTTGGGACCCCATAGAGCCACTTAGGTGTGATAATGACACTTTATGTAAATCAATTTAAAGTAAAGACAAAAAAATAAACATATATCATTTAGTAAAACTATTATTATATGGGGTTATATAATTTAACTCTTCAAATATAAATATTTATTTTAAGGATAAAAATATTTATTGAATCAGGGTATTTTATTTATAATTTTAAGACATTATCTAAAGAAATTAAATTATGACATAATGGTGATGCAATAATTGATTCATTAATAAAAGATTTAAATAAATATTATTATAAAAAATAAAATAATTTTTTTAAACTTTTTATACCATAAAATAATTTTATGTATACTAATGACTTGTTTTATTTTTATTAATGATGTTTTTTCTAAATAATAAAGTTGTTATAGATTTTTTGTAAATGTCTTGATATTAATAATTTATAAAATGACAAAAATGAGTTTTTAAAGAAATTAATATTTTATTTAATGATAAAATAATTCTAAAAATCTATGATTCATACAAATGTATAAACTAATTTTAAAAATATCATAAACGATCCTTTTTTTGTCCAATGTAATATTAAGTTTAATATATTAACCATATATTATGAATATTTAAGAGGACATGGTAGAAGCTAAATAAGTTAACAAAGGGTTAATCACAAAAGAGAAGGATTAAAAAATATCAAAAACCAGTCCAATTATTATTGGATGATTTTATGTCGAATTATATGTAACTTTTATTTGAAATAAATATGTTTTAGAGCTTTTTAAAATGATTATAAATTTATAATAAAATAATACTTTCAAACATTCCTAAAGATCCCTTCCTCCCCCTATTAAAAGGCTACCACCTATAACCCATTACTCACACCTCTCAAGCCCCTAAGATCATGAAAACTCTACTCCAAGAAGCACCCAACATCCCAATCTCTTACCTAGAAGCCTTCCTCTAGGATGAAGGCAATTCAAGGGATCCCGTTGGCTCAAATCAAAAGAAGTTACCCAAATTAAAGGTAACATCTTCTCCCAAGTTATTTTCATTTATTTTCTTTATCTAACCCCTTAAACTCTCGTTATTCCATTATTTTAAAACAAAAATAGTATCCTCAATATAAAAGGATATTTTTATGAGATGTATTCTAACTAATCTTCCAAACACCCTTATTTAATTGATATGAACAAACTATTTCTGTGGACGGCGCACTACTTCCTCGTGAAACGGTGATTATTCAATTATCTCATACCGCCCCTCATGGTGGCCATTATGATGGCACAATATTTATATGTGAAATATAATATATTTATATTGTCTCTATTCTTATGTATTTTTCATTTATAGCATTCCATTATGGTTTTCATAATCGTTATATATGATAATTTCATTTCAAGGAAGTGCGGACTACCGCCCCCTCAAAGTGATATGACTCCTTCAAGACATACATGGAATTATAAAAGATAGAGTTAATGAAATTATATATGATATTATACTGGGATTATCATATACCTATATTTAATTAAATTTTAATCCCATTAAATATGAAATAGAAATGAATGTATCATTGATGCCTACGTACGACTTACCGTCTCCATGAATGATGCATTTCATTTATTATCTAAAAATGTTTTATAATGTCATAAATACATATATATATATATATACTGAAAATATATGATATATATTATAGCTAAATCATTAATATATTTCTATAGATAATTTACTTTTTACCACATAGACGACATGTAATTATAAGAAGTTCATTTTTGACCCAATTATCAAATATCTACTAAACAACCGTTATTAACTTAAATGATTTTTTAATGTTTATAACATGGTAATAAATGATAAAAGAAGAATAATATACTTGAAAATTTTTCTTATGAAATTTTAAATTATCTTCAGTTTATTATTTATGAGATTAAAGAACCAACGAGTCAAGTCTGAAATGAGGTAAGGGATCTTCTTATCCCAATTTCCATTCTATGGGTTAAACTTATATTTATTGATTATGTTGTGATATGAATATGTGTGAAGGTCCTCTAATTGTTTTAAACTTAATATCCACATATATTGGGTGTATATATGTTTTTCGCACAGAATTATTTCATTAATTTATCCTTAATGTAATTATATGATATTTGTAAGAGACCTCGTCTCAATATTCTTTCGTTGAGGCATACTTTGATTTATACATGTATTTATTTTGTATGGTGTATAAAACCCTTTTGCTTTTAATTTCATTCATTGGAAATATTTTCACTATGAAGCATTATACTAAATGAAAAAAAGAATCTTTCTTTTTAACGTACATAGTGACAATGACCTTTCCTCTGCCGCGAGCGTTATTTGAAATTTGGATTCCTATATAATTGGTAGTGTCTTAAAAGGAAAATAAATACCTTATACTCTTTTTATGTATCTTTATATTGAAATTGGTTTTTATAATGGATTTTTTATGTCAATATATTTAAATGATATATTTTGATTGAAATGTGGAAATGTTATCTTTCATTTATGTCTGTTTTATGTGTTATGAATATGTTATGGTTCTTCAGAATTGTTTATGTATATGGGTTGTTTGGTGATAAACCTAGGGAGAGTGAGCCCGAGATATATTTCCAATGCATTGTGTAATGTGACGGAGGGAAACATAAATATTTCTCTTAAGATATTTAAGGAATATACTATAATGGGTATTCCAAATGTAAATCCCTACGTTGTTGTGAATGCTACAACATAAGTATGATGGGGATGCCATAAGGTACCTTTACGATTTTTTATTTTTCGTGTGTTATTCATAAATATTATCATCTTGTATGGTATGTTAAAGATTCAAAAATATGATTTCATTGGCTTGTATTTATTGATTGAATAATGTTTTATTTCCTATTTTCATAACCCTTACTGAGTTTTTTTATGCTCATCCCATGTTTTTGAAATGTTTTTCACTAAATATAATGCAGGGTAAGATAAAGGAATAATTCAAGAATATTTATATCAAGAAAATAATTCTTGTTTTCTTTTAGGATATTTTATTTTATGAAAAAAATGGATACTGATTAGAAGTGTCTACTTTGTAATATTTGATATGTAATGTAATAGTCATGTCCTAATTCTCTAAATCTCTAATCCTGAAAAGTTTTTCAATGTTAATTATTAACTTATGTAAAGATTATGTAATGTTTAAGGATGGGGATTTGCACTAATACCCAATGAAAATTGAAGAAACCATTTACCCTTGATGCTCATAAAGGAATATATTGATCTCCAATCAATACTAATCGAATCCTAGATGGTCCAAGTGCATGTGATATTCCACGGATAACATTACTCCTTCAAAAACCATACCAGATACACTATCATGGTAAAACTCCTAATTATCTAATCATCTAGATCACATATGCCTTCTTAGGAAAATCCGAATATGTTAAAAATGTAATGAGAGTTATTTCATACTAAATAGAAGGAAGAAATCCCTCATTAGGACACCATGCTCGGGACTCCTCATATAGAAATATGTCTAGTGAAAGGGAAAAAGATCATTGAACATGATCAAAACACCCCACACAAACATGAACTATTTATAAAGAGAGAATATCTTGTGTCTAGTCACCAGCTTTATGTTCAATGATAGAAACTCAACCAAGAATTCATTTTGAAATTTGACCCCTGAAACATCCACCTCATTCACCTCAACCAGATACAACATCCACCACTAACCTGTAGCTCCACGCATCTAAAAAACTAATAATGAAACATAGTGATTTACTGAGCCATGGATCAAGATTTAGGAAATCTCAATCTCCTCCATCAATCTCTTTATCTCCATATCATAAATAATTTTATCATAATCCAGTAAATATTATAGCTAAAACACATAACATATTTTACCAGCAGTCATCTTACTCAACCAGATCAACAATTTAATAATCAATCAGATCAGTCTGATGAACCACCAATTCTTAAACCACATGATGATGATGACCAGGATCCATAGTTAAAATAGAGATAAAAATTTCTTAATCTTAGTAGTATGTAATTTTTTTTGGATTCATTTAATTCATTTTCATACATTTTAACATATCACAAGAACCCAACTAAAAAAATTAACATTAGTTATCATGATACATGTACCTATCTTAGGTCTCTACCCTAAAAGTGCTGCAAACTCACTTGGTAATTCGGTAGGATTAGATTCCTTAAATCGGATTAGGGGGACCCTAAAATCTTAGTTCCTAGCCGGACTTCCATGTCCTTTGTCATGCAATAAGATCATTTGATGTCATTGTCTCACCAACACATTAAATCCTCATGGTTCCTACCTCAAAACACTATCATATCCCTCAATAGTAATCTATTATACCACTATGTCATGACCACCATCCTCCAAAGTTACCCCTCTAGGGTCGAAAAAAAAACAATTGTAGATATGGACCTCTGAGTCCCGCCTCCAGTATGCCCTATGATGGAAAATAGCACTGAGGGTATAAAAATATCATGATATAGCAGTCTTTACCATCTATAATAAAACAAGGCAAGGGGATAGGATGAATAAAATACCAAAAAATCCATGACATACTATAAATAAACCCAAATTCATCCCACAATTAATATGTAATAAAACAAATACATATAAAAGTCTATAAAAATAAGTACAAAATTAAAAACTGAGGCATAGACATAACAATAGATCAATGTTTCAATATAGTAAATCTAACATGGTCTGCATAATATTCCTAGTGATGTAAAAAATTATTATACATAGTGTGATGATACATGTATACTCAGTTGGGATATATAAAATTCTCTCAAGCATATTTGAAAATATAATATTAATGCACTTGAGAGAAAAAAATAGAACCAACAACACTTAAACTGGTCATCTATCCAAACCCAGCCCCACCAAGTCTCACTCACAATGTAACACATCCATGTATAATAAAATAATATGAAGTATATCGATGAATGATAAATCACGCCACTTTCCCACTGATTATCCTCTCCTACACACCAAGGATGTATGTTCTAGAAATCCCACCTATTATGTATAACAAATAATCACAACACATCTCTCCCATAGAATCATAATCCCTCATGTCACATATCATCACACAACACGGGTAGATTGGTATCATGATCATGAAGAAAAAACGCATTCCCTCCTCCAACAATGAACAACCCTCACTTTGATCCATCTCATTCCATCTTAAAATATCTTTCTCTTTGTCACATGGTCCTCACATCACATTAAAACAAATCTAAATAGTATAACCTCTGAATTCTAGAAAATTGAGCACTTTCATTTCATCATTTTCTGGAAGAGGGAGTGGGGGATAGTTGGTGGCCATCCATCCTCCCTCACCACCAGGATTTTAGGAAAGAAGTCCCCAAAATTATTGGAAATATGATCTAGGTAATCAATATTGGTGGGGAATGTAAATAAAAAATAAAATAATGAAATTTATACACACAAACACACACACACTTATATATATATAATCATTCATAGACCCACCAATGGGTTCTCTACAAATACAATAACCAAATCACAGCAAAACCACTTTTTCTTCCACTTTTACAAGCACCAAACAACATCACATGCCACAAAGCACAATCCACCTTTCACATTATCATTATAAACCTAACCAATTTCCCTATTTCTATTAACAACCCATTTCAATTAAAATTGCAAGTTCATTAATCATTTTCTGACCCAATAATTTATATTTAACAACACACCATTTAAACAACAAATCCTGTTACAATTTATTCTTATGTTATCCAAGTCATTTTACCATTTCCAACACATTAACCTAAACATAATAATTCCAGCACTACGAGAAAACTATCCCACTAAAAGAGAACAAGAATAAACCAAATTTTAAACAACACCATCATCCACAACCTCAACCCAATTAATCGACACAACACCACCATGTCACAACCACAACCACAATCTTCTATAATAGAAACATTCTACCACTTTCCACATTACATCACAAAAACTACATCACCTCACATCATCCCATTATATCCACCAAAACAAATCCATTACTAATGAAATACACCAAAACCACAAAACCACACCACACATCCACTTTCATCGAAACATTCCACAAAACAATATATAAAAAATTTAATATTTATTCAACGTGACTTACCAAATTTTCTTTATTTTTATGGGTATTCTCACACAAGAAAAATTTAATAGGGGTAAACCTTTGTTTAACTGAGTATAAGTGATTAAAAAAGATTATTTAGGGTGATAAAAAGAATTCATAAAAATAGGTGTTCTATAACACCACCACAACACTACAAATAATGTCTCACAACAATAATTATTATTAGTGTGGAATTATCCGATATAGATCATAGAAAAAATAATAAAATAGATGATAAAATTATATTATATCATTCTCGTTACCCATTCAATTTCTATTAAATCAATTTATTTATCTTATCTAGATATAACCATCTTCAAATGATATAAAAATAATAAATCATCCTATATGATACACTGTGTTAGAAATGAAAAAAAACTACCGGGATGGAAGAATCTTCACAAAAATTGATGATCAAAAAATAGGGGTTGCATGCATTGGAAAAAACCACATATAGGGAACTTGAAACAACTATAGAAATAGAGTTTCAATACTCTATGGGAAAAGGATTTGGAAGATATATTCTCAAGAGAATGAAATCATGAAATAAATAAAGAAATATATTCATTCTAGAATAAAAAATCATAAAATAGTGGGATTTGATATAGTTATTATTGACCATGAAAGGAGGATCTCTTCAAATACACATGGTATAGCAATTTAAAAGGGTCCAAAATTTTATGAAAAGTAATATATAATTATCCTCCATTAAAACGTATTTTAATTACATTAATTAAGGATTTAAAACAAATTTTCATAAATAAATTTTTTCAAAAGGGAAGAAACAGAAATTATGGAAAAAAACTAGAACTACTAACAATATATACTAGAAATCATCTGCCATAAGGATCTAAAATTTGGTTATACCATCTAGATCTACCATTACGATTTATCACCAACATGTACCACCAAACTATGTATGCTACTAGACGAATCTTATGCTAGTATCTTTCATCAAGATCTAATATTATGATCTACCATCATGATCTACCACCACCATCTTCTACTTTAATCTATCACTATTATCTACCATAAGGATCAACCATATGATTCCACCACTATTGTCTATTATCAGGATCTACTATCAGGATCTACCCTCATGATCTACTATTAGGTTCATCCACCTACATCTACTTCAAGAATCTACCATCAAACTCTAAAACACCTCATTTTCTCCAAAATACATCTAACACCCCTACCTTCATCCTCCAAACACCTGTAGACTTCCCAATTCACCTAAATCAACAAATTTACCGCAATGTAACGGTTATAATTTTTTATTCGTTACATATGGATTGTCATCATTCTAGTAAATACCTATATAGTGGGAAACCTCATGTTTATGGTCTATGTATCTTAATAGTTTTCTATGATTTCTTTGGTAGATGTTTCATTAAAATATCTCTTTGGAAAGATTTAATAAATAGATTACATAGTCTTATTTTTTCATTGTAACCTGGTACTGCCAATATGTATCATCATTTGAGACATCAGTAATGGTTTTCAAGGATGAGGTAGTTGATTAAAGACTTTGAGTCATGATGTATTTCATTAAAATTTGGAATCTCTCCAAAACACCTGCTCCACATCCTTCAAAACTAAAATTGAACTATGATTTATTTGCACATATACAACATGTGTGGGAAAGAGTCTCACGCAGGGATGATTATAAATATACCAAATAATAAAATTGTAAATAACATGAATAAATAATGATAGAATGTAAGATAAATATAATGAACATAAATATTCATTTACATTAACAATTATCCACGGTCAACACATTTATCATTTGACACAACTCCACTTCACTAAATCCTGACACCGAAAAGGAATATGAAATTCTCTTAGATTCCACACCATCTCACATTTATCACTTATACATCATACCTCAATTGTAGTAGTAATAGGATTCTTATGCCTAAATGAAAATTATTTCAATCCATAGGTCTATCAACCCATGTGGTGGTCCTATGTCCCAAAGAGTGTAGTTATCATTTTCAAAGATTATTAACAAATCTACAAAACGTGGGAACATGTGTCATTCCTATGAGGGGTAACCTACACCACTAAATATATGGAAGACATATTCCCTAGATATAAATATGATATAAGAGGGTTAGTAAACCCATTGTTACTCAAATAATCTTCATACACATTTCACCATATCTAGAAATTTGGGAAATTAAAAATACTCTATCTCATTGAATATAAACCCTAGATTAAAATTGTGTACAAACTATCATTTTCTGTGAATAAAATTACTTGATATTGATAATTCATACATCCTATATAAAAATAAAAAGGTATGAAAACTAAAATAAAGTTCCTACTATATGATGAGTCCCTATAGGTAACATTATGTGTAATTCATATAGGTAGGCTAGTCATATAATGAAATATTCCAATGTATTTAAAGATAATAGACACAACGCTTCTAAAGTGGTACAAAGTAAGTGAAACTTACAAACCTAATTGGAATATAGATTCATAACACACCGATCCACCCCTTAAAAAATATATAGTTTTCATGGTGGTACACATACTGTCTTGATCAATCACATAAAATTATTGTGTACAAAATGTAGATTTCCAGGAACTCCGTTTTTCATTACATGGTGTGTAGCACATAGTAACATGAGATGTGATACTTAAAATCTTATAAAACCATAGCACCAATAACTCTAAGTCACATGACTAAATTTTCAAGATTATATATTGTGAGTAATTAATTAAAAAAGTAAAAATTGTAGTGATTCAAATACATTATGCATGATGAAGGAATATATATTGTATAGTAAGAAAACTTTTAGTACCAAAATAAAATTGATTAATCACTGTGAATGACATTGTCTCACCTGCCTCTTACCACACCTTGACATAAAACAGAGTATACCACACGTGAAACCCTAATCATGACTCTTCAGGGGAATTTTTGGGAATTCATTATTTTCTATTTCATTTTTATCCAATACTTCAGAAAATCATGTGGGAAAATCATTACACAATCATAGTTTTATTACAAAAAATGTTTCTCTATCCACTCTTTTTTTTAAATTGTGAATCCAAAGTCAGATACAAATTATGATAACAAGAGAGATACAAAATAAATTATTGTATTTTATGGATTAACTAACCACCCAAGAACACATTCTCATTTTTTTAATCAAATAATTCAATAATTTTGGATAAATAATATTTAATTATAAACATATGGAAACTCTCATAGAAATATAAGTGTTCAAAGTAATTAATTTATAACGGTTTGAATTTTATCATTGATAAATAATAATAATAATAATAATAATAATCCCACTGAAAAAACCTCATTATAACAAAAATAATAAACCATGGGAATATATCAAAAAAATCTTGATAAATAATGATTCATTATACCTATATTTATTTCATGCTAGAAATTAATTATCTATTTATTTTAATCTAACAAGACTAGGGAATAAAATATTTTCAAAGTATAAAAATTATCTTCATCTGATGAGAAAATAATTCATTTGAATATTACCTAAAAAAATATCATTTGAAAAAATAATAAATCCTCAAATAGCTAGAGTCACACAACAAAAATGTTTGAAACAAAAAATTATTTTATTTGCTGGTGACATGAGAGATAAGGAACAATATATTTAAATAAAATTTTTATTTATGATTTTTATCATGTAAAATGTGTTCACTTGTTAGATGCTAATAAAATATTTTTAGATGAATAATTTCATAATAAATAATGAGGTGATTGAATCAATTGATGTCCTACCTTAATGGAAAAAATCATCTCTTTGAAAAAACACATCACAATCCCTACTTGTTTTAGTCACCATGACTACAGAGAATTAAAATAATGTTATGTAACGTTAATTTTCATGTAAAGAGTGGGAGATAAATCGTCAATAGGGCTCTTTGAAAGATAATTGAGAGAGGGGGATTGATATTCAATAAGATAAAATGAATTATATAGTGATATCAATTTCCAAAATAGGGTGAAAGATAATTAGAAACGAAAAGTTATTTCTTCATGAATCCCACTAAAAAATCAAAAATAAATTCCCCACATAAAAAATAATAAAACCATTCATCATGACTAGTCATCCAACAACAAATATCCACCCAAAAAATAACACATAAAGGACCTGTCACTACCACTATAGAATTCTAATGTTAATATATCATCTACAAATAACTATAATAATAATATATTATTATATAGATAACTAGTTATTGAAATAAAGACAACTAATTCTTAATTTTGGGTTTATATTCCTTAACAAAAAAATTATACCATTAATAATAAAATAGCCTCATTTTGGGAAAAACTATAGTGTCAGAATTTAAATAAGGGGCCCAATTTAAATGATATTAAATTTTCTCATGTATAGAACTAAAAAATATTATATTATAAATATTATATATGTTTTTGATAGATAAAGATAAAAAAATAAACAAACTAACATTTAGGAAACCATTAAAACATTATTAAAAATTTTCAATGTATTATTTATAGAAAAAAAATTCACTACATCTTGATAAATTTTTTATTCATAATCTGTTTCTTCTTTGTAATTGTAACCATTATAAAAAATTATCTTTGAGCTAACACAACATAAACTGTTCTTTTTGTTGATTAGTTTTTTTTTCTTTTATAAATGCTTCCATTATGTTATAGAGCTATTGGTGCTAAAAATTACAATTTATTGCTTTTTCACTATGAAATGTTTCAAAGGTATTATTCTAAAATTCTCCTCCATGGGAACATATAATAGAGATTATAGGAAGTTTATTTCATTTTCAATTATAGAAATATTGTCTTAAATAAATCATCTTCATTTGAATTATTTTATCAAAATAAAATCAAAATATATCGAGTATATATATTAATTAAATCATATAAAAAGTTTTTTCTTTCATACAAGTAGTTTGTTTGGATTTAAAAAGATATATATTGACAAATTGTAGTGGTTTCAGAGTTAAGACATCACCAATAGATTTAAAATCTTGTATTATTTTTTTTATGTACAAAATGGATCACATACTTTATATAAATTAATCTTATGTTTGATAATTTCCTTTACATGTTCCTTATTATAAATTTTTATCACATTTCAGTCATTACAGTGTTATAACCATTAGTGCCAAAGAAAGTATTATCCTCAATATCACTTAGGAATGTAAATTATTAGAAATTAAATTATTCTAAATCTATGTTATAATCATTATCATGTTAATTTAAGATTGAATAAAACTCTTTATAAACATATAACATGTCATATATCATTCAGAATGGTCACAGAGTAACCTTTATCACATAACAAATTTATACTAATGAGGCTGTTTTTTAGTCTCAAAATACAATGAACATTGGAAATTAATGTTTCAAAAAAGATTTATACATCACTTATACGCATGATCTGTCCTTGATCTTTGTCTATGAAAATAACATATCCACAATAATATTTTTATTAGTTCTAAAAGTTTGACTGGTATCAAGTAATATGTTGAGAGAAACAACAATCCTTGTACAAAATGATTCAGCCGCTAGTAGCTAACACTTTATCCTGGAAATATGTATTTAAAATTTGGGCACCCAAACTTTTTAGGTCAATAAACATTTTCAAATAAATCTTTAGGAACTCACATATTCCAAAATATTTTATCTTGGATGAAAGAATGGTCCCATGAAATATAATCCTTTGTTGTTCAATAATATTTTGTAAGGATTATCTGTAATTATTATATCATCCAATTTTAAATATATTAAAACGTAAATAAATAATCAGAGTTCAGTAATTTCAATGATAATGTAACTTATTAGTAGTGTATATCATATTATGGATGGTAACATTGAAGGTTCCTATACATTTTTTATTTTATACAAATATTATTTTCTAGTATAAAATTTGGATAAAAAATCATTTAGGATTTTTATTTAATATTTTTTTATTAATAACCATATTATAAATTCCCTTAGTCATAGAAATTGAACATTTTTTCAATCAACTCAAAATTTAGTTCATAAATATTCTCATATAATTTAGTAAGAACTTCCTTACAATTATAATATTTCATTACAAAATTATTAATGGAAATACCCATGTCGTCCATATATTATTTTATTTCTTCACGTAATAGATTATTTTCTTCTTCATCATCTAAATAATCATTTTAATGTAAAGACATTATTGTTAAGGGTTTACTAACATTTCCTTAAATTCACTTCATTACATTGAATGGTTGTGGAAAAAAATCTATATTGTTTTCATTTATTATAAATTTTTGAAATACTTTTATAAGAAGGATATTCACTTTCAGTCTAGTTATCTCTATCATTTCTAACTTTAATTCCATTTAATTTATTTTAACATATAGTATTATTCTACTTTTTTATTATCCTTAGATAATTTGGTTTTATTTTTCCTAAATTCCTACCTTTATAATATAACACATTGTTGGAATATTTTTATCCATCGCATCTTTTGGATCATTCTATTATATATTTTTTCCTCTATAATTATTTTTATTTTGAAACATTCTTCTAAAACATTTTAACTATCAATTTTTATAAAGAATAAATTTATCTATAGTGACATAAAAAACAATTCCATCTAAATTATTCTTGTAGGTAGGAAAAAGAGTAGCAGTTGTAGTAGTGTTAGATGAAGAAAAATAAACTCACTTCATTCTTTTTTATATATCTCTCTAAAAATGATTTTCAAATTGTAACAACATTTAAATAAGATCATCACATTTTAAATCTATATAATATTTTAATCCACTAATTCAATTATCGTATAATCCCATTCATTGGAAAGTATACCAATAGTATTTTAACTAACCATTTATCCGTAATTTCATATTCTATCAATGATTTTAATCTATTTAAAATTGTTATAAACTATAGATACATTTTCTAACATTATCTTCAATAAATAAATAAATATATTGATAATCATATAGAAGAATATCCCTTTTGGATTCCAAAAGTTTTAACATTCTAAAATGAGTGATCTTTATATTTTTGTATATACCATTTCCTATTTCACATTATGAAATCTGACTATAGGTATTCCTTTTTGAAGAATATAATAATTTATTTTGAAATCTATTGTTCAACTAAAATTAATCATTCTTAACTCAAGAAAATTTCGGAATTACTTTATCTTGGAATATTGATATCACTAATCATAATATAATAATTATACACTTATTTTTATTACATGAGTCTTAATTTTTTCTCACAAGTATTCATAATCATCACCATCAAATAGTTGTGGTTTATTTAGATTTGGATTCTCCAAATATCTGAGAGGAAGATTTTTTTTCATTCATATTATTTTCTATTCATTTATTTTTATAAAAAGCATATCGATATTTTCTATAATACCAAATAATCTCCTAGATTAATAGCTTACAGGGGTGAATTGATGATTTTAAAAAACATATAAAATTTTCTATCCTAATATTAGATCATTTGGAAGGGAAAAATAGAAGTCACACAAAAAATAAATAGAATAGAACTAATAATATAAAGTATTGTAGAGAAAAAAATAATATAATTTTGTTGGAATGGGTAGTCACTCTAAACTATGTATATTATATTCAAGTATTTTTTTTATAGTGGAAAATCATATAAAATTTGGAATGTAATAAAATTCTGAAATAAATAATTATAACTAAAATAATATAAAGAATACATAATTGAGAAAACATGAAATGGGGTTTTGGTTCAATAATATAGAATATCCATAATATTTTATTTATATAGACATATAGATTATTATCCCTAAATTCCCATCATTTTAGCCCAAAATGACAAGAGGATCTAGCATTGATCTGAAAGTACCCAGTTCTGGGATAAAATCTCTTCAATCAAAAAATCATAATCATAATCTCTTGTAACCATATCTTCTTTGATAAAAAATGGCATTATAAATCCCACTTCCCAACACTTTTTGACAAATAATATTGTAAGGAAAATATTTTCAATTGAAATTTCTTAGATTTTTAATGTATTCATATTGAAATAGTCAGTAAGAAAACGATAAAATAATTAAAGAGGGTAACAAAAAATATCACACTCCATAAAAAAATATCATGATCAACAGTTCATAAGTTCATCAACTCCTCAACCTTAAGTCTCGTTATCTGTTAGTATAATTAGATTTCAAAAAACATCCCAAGATTTCAATGATGGATTTGGTGTCCTATAACCAACTATTTAAACTTTAATTTCATTAATATTTAATTTATTTTAATATTAAACATATTTTTACATATTTTTTATTTTTCTACACAACTATAATGTAATAAAGTCCTCATGTATTTGTAACATTAATAATGTCATAGTTTTTCCTTGCTATAATGTGATCCTTAAAATGATATGATAGTATTCTAAAATATAGTTCTATGGTTGGATGACATACTATGATGGGACACATAGTATACAGGTTGTCTGGGGAAAATACTCATATGCGGATGATACTTCTTCTCATAATGTTTTCACTTGGTAATATCCAAGATAAGATATTATGAGAAAATACACACCAGTAAGAATTTGGCTTGTTTTCGGGTCATCTGATATTCCTATCTGCGAGCATGTGTAATGGTTCTTAGTCTTTAATTGTATCATTAATATGTGTCACGACTCAGGTACTTGTATATATTAATGAAAATATTCACACCATATGTTGGTAGGTAGTAGGGTATGTTGGGTGCATCATGAATGAATGTTATTAATGGATATGTTGATGAATGATTTGTCCCTTACATTTATTTAAGTTGATTTCTTGGACCTTTGATTGAAATATAACTATGGCCCTAAATTCCAAGGTCATTTTATAAGGAAGAGTTCATTTCATGTCTTCAAAGAATGGTGTATCAATAATATAGGTTGATGACACTATCATGAAATATGCTTGATGAGATATCATTAAAAACGGTTTGTATTATATAGTGAGCGTTCGTATGTGGATGTCGTCATTATGACATTATATTCTTTCTCATGGGTTCCATGACCCATTTCTAGACAACAATCATGGACACTAGGTAATATTTCCTAATGCTAATGAGAAATAATCCTAGAGGGTCACACACTAAGAGTTTCTGATGGTATCAATTAAATTCTATTTGAATTAAATTAATGTAATATATATTATTTTCAGGACCACAGAATAATTTTAATCAAGTAAAAAATTATTTCATACAATAAAAAATATTTATTTAGAATATTGTGGATAAAATATCATTATTTATTTTTTTAACATTTAATAAATATTTATTGAGTAGTCTGTAAATAAAAATATTTATTTAATAGAATATAATAATTTATCTGGGTGTCCAATAAATGGAAGGGAATTTCAAACGGACCAAGACACTTTCCCTTTTTAATATAATTATTTACAAGTCAGTAAATAATATTTAACCATTTGGCATACGAAATAATAATAACATTGTTATCATTATGTGGTAGGTGATTTCATTTATGGTTTTGTTTTACATGATTTGGTACACCAAAAATAATGGTGATGTTATTTTTTTAATGTGTCATGTGGTTTCTATAATATTTATAATTTTATTTTATCATTGTTTCACAATTAAATATTGTAACTAAAACTCCATGTTCATTAATAGGGAGGTCGGTCTATTTTTTCAAACCCCGATTAATTGAGAATTGTTGATCCAACCATTTTCTCTCTCGACTCCCCTCATATCTCCCTCTCAAGAATGAGAGAAGTTATTAATGACTGAATAATAAGAGATCTAAAATGATATATGCAAGATATTAACTTTTCCGCGCAGGAACCAAGAGAACAAGTGGAATTGTTCAGAGACCATTGGAGCACGTGGGAATCACCGCTAAAGGAATTCCATTTTGGCTCTTCATGATTTCAATGAAGGCAATCCATAAGGGTCGTTCTGGATGACCAATGATCATCCATGAAGAAAGTACAAAAGACCCAGATATTTATTTTCCCTAGAAATTAATAAATTAATTTTAATTATGTTGTGAAAGACCTTATTTCTCAGATCTGGTGCTATTATTCTCGTTTTCTAAATATTTTATTTTAATTCACATATACTTATGTTCATTATCATATTGATCCCAAATTGGTCATCAATCATGAAGAAAGCAATGTTGGTTCCTCCCAACCACCATGATTCACTATGTTTGGAGCATTCAAGTGGTACCAGAGAGGGATCACCATCATTTATAATTATTTATATAATTTAATGATGATTTTCACTCTAATAATTTATTTTTTTAATTCATGTGTAATTGTTCTTGTAATCGGAATTTTGAGATATGTTCATCCTCCTTTTGTAACGTATGGATCTAATATAAACAATTAATTTTTTTTGATTAAAATTAAATTGAGGATCTCATCAGGATGCACCGATGATTCTAACCAAGTAACATGATAATACACACTGGTTATTTGGAATTACATACCGTGTATTATTCCATACAAGTCATGTAATATGAATTATACAACATGTAGTTGGGTTTAGCGCATTGGGAGTAATTAATAAACTACTTATGCCGTGTGAATTTATTACATGTGGTGTAGTTAATTTTTACACAGCATGTTGAACTAGATAGATAGAGTCATTTTTACAATATTATAAGTCGTGTGGCCCAGTAGACATGGTATGTTGTTCCTTCGGGTCGGGGAAAAAACTGTGTGTTACATACACGACTAAAATGACCGATAACAGTGTAACCCGGAGACAACATGGCATGCGGCCCACTAAACACACCATGCGATCTGAGATTTTTTAATTACGTCCCCCACACCAAGTCCCTAGGCATGTACATCAGATGAGATGTTGGAGGTAGTACATGCTATGTATTCAAAACCATACACCGTGTACATTACCAAATTACACATAATTAATTATTTAATGATTTATTAATGTTCAAAATTACATTTCATGTATATTCGAATGGGTTTTCACCATAGTACCTCCATGGTTATGGATGAGAATATCATGGAAATTCATAAATGGATTAAGATAAAATGATTGATTAATTAATGAAAATAATTAATCGATTTGATCATGATTTATCTTAATAATAAATATTAATGAATCGAATTCTAGTTTTATTAAATTTGTTATTTATTTCATGTATGTGGATAATCTTGTGCTTGAACAGACCTTTGTATGTGATTATCTTATTTTTAATTTGTTTTAAATTAGATTGTTGGTTTGAGTGACATCTCTCTTTCTTAATATGTAAGGATTGTGTTCGCATGGTTTCTTTGATTTGAACCGTAACAACCCAACGCTTAATCAATGGAAATTCCATTCTTATAATTATATAATATAGTATAATAACATGAAATCACAAAAAAAATTAACTACTAAGTATTATTTGACCTTTTAATATAATAATGTCCCTTCTGTGATTTGAATTTCATAAATTTGACTTACACAGTTCTGATAAATATGATGTTTGGAAACTGATAATATGAACTTAATTTTTTTGTGAATAATAACCAACCCTTATGAATAGTAATATTGACCTTATGAATAGTTAAATGGACCTTATGAATTGTAAAACATCCATGTGAATAATTAACCATATCAATGAAAGTATAAATAAAATTTATCCACAATTGAAGCTATGATATAATAATATCATAGTGTTGGTTTTTTGTGAGCAATGTATTTTTAATTGAATTTTTATGATTAACTAAAATATTTAAATAAAAATATATTTTCATACAAAATATAATAATTTATTATTGTATTTTCTTTATGGTTATAAGATAATTTTATGTTACCTTAATTAATTTTTCAAACTGGTCGAAAAGTATTTTTAATTTTTAAAATTGTATTTTTCAAGTAAATTATGATATCAATTAAAAATTAAATTTATCATATGTAGAAAATTATTTTTTGAAATTGGATTTTATTTTTGGATTCTAAACATTAATAATTGGTTGGGGTTAATTTTTTGGATTTTTCTAAAATACTGGAATTTTTGGTAAGTAGTGAAATTCTTTACTTTTCAAAAAATGCTAAATAAATGAATTCCTACATCATGTTTGAGTCATGGATGATGTGAACGGAAATTTTTTCGAACTCACAAGAACATATTACTATTTTGGGTCACAATAATTAATACTATTCATAGTATTGAGAAAAAATATTAACCTAATGATTAAAAAATGGGAAACCCCTTCTCTCCTCCATAATAAAAACCACCATCACCTCTCTTCACTTCACCCCTCTCTTGCCTTATGCCTCATCCAAATTCAGATCAAATAGCTCACTAAGCCTCACTCCAATGTCTAGTGGCCATTTTAATCTTCAAAATACTAAATCTACTGACTTAAATATGTTCTCAAGAAAGATATATTCCAGAGGTAAATTCCTATTTCCATTTCTTTTATTTTATTTCAAGTTTCATTATTTTCATTTCCTTTACTCAACTCCTTTAGTACAAATGTTATGATAACTAAATTAGATTCTATTTAAATTAATTTTATTATGATAATGGAAGAATGCATCATCATCTCTATTTTCCACTTCTTTTATAAAAGAAATGGAAACACCATCTCAGATGTGTTAATTTCTCACATTCAAGTATAATGGGTTTTCAATTTCTATTACCATCGTTAATTATAGACATTTAATAATTTTTATGGTTGATCCATACAATATTATATGTATTATGTATAATTTAAGTTTAATGAGTATTTTTAACATATGAAATTAATTTATAAGGAAAAATGTGTTCAATGTGATCAAAAAACAGCTAATTAACCAAAACAGTTATCATTAATGTTTTATAAAATGATTCCTCTTGAATCCAAATAACCAAAGTAATTTTACAACCATTTAATATTCTATATGATCACTAATAAAATAAAACTTTAATTCTTGAATTCCATTCTCATCTTACATATATATATAAGTAAACCAACCTTGACAACCAATGAAAAAACACTGAAATTGAACCAATTAACCCCTAAAAAAGGACATGAATGAAATTTAAAAGGATATAATAAATAAATTACATAAATAAGTTGTTAGGTAATTATTTATTAATGAATTTAATTTTTATTTTATCTAGTACATTAATATCATGTCAAGGACACCATTGGACTTAAGGTAAGGGATTCTATCAAAAACTCCATTATCTCATTAGGTTGCTCTACCATTGTTTTTACACACATGATGATATATTTGATTTTATGTACATATTATGAATGTTTTTTTCAAGATCCAAAATCATGTATCAAGATCCAATCATCATTCTCTTTCAGCGATGTACATGTTTTAAAAAGATTACCTCCTCAATTATTCCCGATAAGGAAGTCCGTTTTAAGGGAACATTATTAATTCTTACCCAATTTCATGTGCATAATATACTATGTTTTAAATAGATTATTATATTTAAAAAACCACTATTTTTATTATTAAAACCTTTTTGGTTCACTTATGTTTTTATATAAAATATTATTCCATTTTATTTTTTAAATAACTTTTGATATTTTCCTTTAACCGCACTGAAATGTTCTTATTCTATGTTTCATAAGTACTATTTTTTAAATTTGTTTAACACAAGTAACATAACTTTTCATGATATATTCATATTCAACCCTATGATTCTCCATGTATGATAAATTCCTTCCCTTCATGGACATTTTTATGATTCTCCCATTTTCTATGCATTATGACAAGACTATGACACCCAATTATTATAATAGGTATCCATTATGTTTATATTTGACTGATTATGTATGATTCTATTTGTTGAAATAATATTCATGAAGATGTAGGGTGCACTCATATAAAACTCCAATTCATTTTCTAAAGTTTAGTCTCATCAGTTTTTATGTGCAATGGTCATAGCGGTTAGCCTTGACTTGTGCTACCATGTGCAACGGTCTTGGAGGTGAACCTTGACTTGTGCTTCTCTATGTGAAATAAGCCTTAAATTGTTCAAAAGTTATGTTTTATGTTTCTTCCAAATTACTATGAATCCATTTTTATATGATCTCATGTTTATATGTTATTAGTCCACATGTTCCAAGCATTTTTATATCACTATTTCATGCCTTCTAACCCACGTACCAATGATTTATTCTTATGATTATTCCTTTACTAGTTTTTTAGATCATCACTTTGTTCATTTTATCCCCAGTTTATCATATGAATATGACTGAGCCCAATGGAATTTATGCGATATTTATAAATACTAAATAATAAATTTTATATTTTTTCCCATGTTTTATGTTTTATGTATCTAGTCTTCCAAGAAACTAGAATTAACTATCATTTAATTGTAATATGATTATTTAATATTTTTAAAATCATGTAATGATATGTTTAAAATTCTAGGGTCACTATATTTGGTATCAAAGTATGGTATACTTATATTTTGAAATTATTAATAAATAAATTTATTAATTACTTTACGGTGAGACTAAGTATAATATAGAATCCCTAAATTTTGGTAAGTATAGAGAATGTGATTTATCAATAAAATACATCCCTGTTTGGATACGAAAAGTATTTGGGGATCTGGAACCGATGTATTTTGGGGAAAAACCCAAAAACAATACTTTGAGCTAGACTCAAATGAGAACTGGTGCATGAAAATAGGCCTTGTTGCACTTCTAGTTTGACCCTCCTAGGGGATATGCTTTGATAAATTCAAAATCTCGGTAAAAAAATTTTAATGGAAGAAAAAAATTTCCCATAAGAATATAAGTTACGAAATATATCCATGATATCCAATATTGAAACCTAGGGAATCACATGTTAGGATATACTTTTAATTTTTGAGTTTATCCTTTTATTTTCAAAGTTTTATTTTTTATGCTCGATATCTAATTATTCAACCCTACTAATTGTATGTTATTATTATTAGTTAATGGAAGAAAATTGGAGAAAACGTGCCAACAATCAATGTGATAGGGAATGTGAATATTTACATAATTATATTCCAAATATTATGGGAATGGATGCTCAAATATTCATGGAAGAACATCCTTAGCCGGCTCATGTATTGAATTATAACTTGAATCGTGTGGAACTCCCTCCTTCTCCATGGAAAGAGAATTTTGTTGTTGAATCCTACATACAGAAAAGGCCTCTCGTGTTTAGTGTATCTTCTGATCACCTCCTCATGGAATATACGATTTACGCAATTGAAAATATATTATATATATTCCACTAATCTGAAAAATAGAAATTTGTACATGCATTTTATCATTTTGATGGGGAGATTATGAGTGGTGGACACTGATCAACAATACCAATTCCCTGGAAGAAATTGATTCCATGTATTTGGAGGAATACAAGAAAATGTTTTTCAATAAATATTTTCCCTAAACCCTCCATCTCAATATGGAAAAAAATTTACTCAGACTTAAGAAGAAGTAAGTTGAGTCTATTAGGGCATATGAAGAAAATTTCACAGGTCTTCCATGATACACCTCCAACTTTTTCATGAACACTGAAATCAAGGTGGATTTTATCTTTAGCAGGAAAAAGATGAGTCTTCAAAATTAATTGGTGATTCAAGACTTCAGCAGTTATTAAAAGATTGTCTAGTGTTCCCTCAAGGTTGAAATGGAGATCGGAGACTCTAAATGGTATTACGGGTTAGGTGAAAAAAAGTGGAAAATTGTGTATACTGTGGGTGGTTCGGAAAATAAATCCCCTGATGGAAAGAATATCAAAAATACCACATGTAAAAATTATGGGAAAAGTAATCATAGGAATTGTCTAAGGGAACTAAGAATTTATTCAAATGTGGAATAATGGGACATCATGCTAAGAACTTCTAGAGTTATATGAAGAATCCCACTGTTGTGGAAGAAAAAACAAATTTTCAGATCAATTCTTAGACTATCTTGTAGTGTTACAACTACAAAGATAATGGGCATTAGGAGAACAATTTCCCTAAGTCAAGGGTTGACTGAGGAAATCAACAACAACCACCAAGGTAACAAGGAAGAGTTTATGTTATCACAAAAATCTAAGTAGATCATAACAAAAATGTGGTGACTTGTATGCTAGTTATCCATTCAAGAATATCAAATGTACTATTTGATTTTTGTTCTACACATTCATTCATTTCTTTCAATTTTAGTTTTAATATTAAAACACCACCTCAAAATTTTGAGGTTGAGTTATATGTGAGAAAAAAAATTGGGAAATTAATGCATCCAATGTATATAACTCCTCCCCAATTAATTTTTGTGGAATGAACTTCCAAGATAATCATTTCATACATACTTTAGTGGAGTTCGATGTTATCTTAGGAATGGATTTCCTATCTTTATAAAAAAGACAACATCAATTTCTAGGAAATGGATATCACTATTCAAATCCTAAAGCATTCTCTAATTCATTACAAGTGTAAAGAGGAAGATGAATCTCCTTTAGAATAAATTTATCAGGTGTGGATATTACTTATTTATGAGAAATCATTCCTAGATCATACGATTCATATATAGGATATGATACATCTTAATGAAATGTCTACCGTGGGGGATTACACTAATGTATTCCATGAATAATTTCCTAGTCTTCATCCTCATTGAGATCTTGAGTTCCCAATAGAACTTATTCCTGGATCTCTGTCTATATCAAAGACACCATATAGAGTGGCCACCATAGAGATAGAAGATCTAATGAAGTAGCTATAGGAGAATCTGAAGGAGGGTTTTATATGCCTGAGTGCTTCACCATGGGGTTCAGTGGTCCTCTTCATCATGAATAACAATTTATCAATGCACCTCTACATTGATTGTCATGAGATCAATAAAATTGTGATAAAGAAAAAGTATCCCCTTCCATGAATAGATGAATTGTTCAATCAGCTTCATGGGTCTAGTTATTTCACGAAGGTGGAACATCAGTCGTGATATAACCATTTAAAGGTGAGGAAGGAAGATATTCCCAAGATTTCATATCGAATGAGGTATGGAAACTATGAGTTTATAGTGGTGCCTTTAAGTCTCACTAGTACTCTGTAAATATTCATGTATATATTGAATATATTCTTTAGAGATTACCTCAGTAAAAATTTGGTAGTCTTTATGGATGATATTTTGATATACTTCAAGATCAAGGGGAAATGTGAGGAGAATTTGAATATGGTATTAAAGTCTTTTTTAAGGTACAATCTATAAGAAAAGTACAGTAAATGTGAGTTCTGGATGGAGGAAGTATCATGTTTTATGAATTTTATCACTAGCAAATAGATATAAATGGAATCTTCCAAGATAATGAAATTAAAGTGTGGCCCAATACAATATCTTCAATAGCTATCCATAGCTTTCTGGGTCTAGCTAGGTATTATCGACAATTTGTGAAGAACTTTTCATGATTGCTAACCCTAATGAAATATATGATAAGGAAGGGAGTAAAGTTTTTTGGAATCAAGAATGTGAAGATAGTTTTAAGTATTTGTGAAAGGAGCCTATCATTATACCAATACTCACACTCCTAATAAGTGGATAACTCATTGTGGTGAATAGTGATTCTTCAAAGAAAGGATTAGGTTGTGTTCTGATGAAAAATGATAAAGTGAGAGCCTATGCCTCAGGGAAGATAAAAATCCATGAGCAAATACATCCTACGCATGATCTGGAGTTGGATTCTATGATCTTAATGATGAAAATCTTGTAGCATTATCTATACAGGGAGAAGTGTGAGGTATATACGGATCACAAGAGTCACAAATATATATTCACTTAGAAAGAGATTAATATGTTCCAGTGATGGTGGTTAGAGGTCATCAAGGATTTTTACTTCTCAATCCACTACCATCGTTGTATGGAAATTAAGGTGGAGGATGCCTAAAGTATAAAGGATCATGAAACATTATCAATAACGATAATTGAAAAGGATATAATATTCATAGATTTGTAGAGGATGGACATGAAAATCATTATAGGAGTAAAATAATCAATCCTTTCTCAAATTATTTCTCAACCATTCCCCATGGATAAGATAAAGTATGCTCAAAGAAAAGATGTGGAATTTCTAAAATTGTTGGAATCCATTAGAAGTGGGAAATCTTCTAAGTTAGAGATTGAAAAGGAAGCTGTTTTAATTTTTTAAGTCACTATTATGTGTACCGTCTAATCTAGAGATATAGAAGGAGATTTTTAATGAATCAAATACCTAAAAATTATCTATTAACCTTAGAAGAACAATGGTGTATCAATATCTCCAAGAGAACTTTTGGTGGGAGAATGTGAAGAAGGATATTGCTCAATATACATCAAAGTGCATGGCATGTCAACAAGTGAAGGCTAAAATATGGAATTATATGTGGATGATGTAACCACTATACATACCAACATGGAAGTCAGAGAAGATCACCTTGGACTTCATCACTAAATGTAAACAGACATCCATAGAAAACAATGTTATATGGGTCATTGTGGATCATCATAAAAAGATATATCACTTTATCTCAATTCAAGAGTACTTCTCATAGGATCAAATTGAATGGATATATATCAATGACGTTGTAATGATACTCAGAAAAACACTATCTTTTGTATCCAATGGAGATCTGAGATTCACGTAGATGTTCTGGATAAGTCTCCATCATGCACTAAGCACATAATTAAACTTCAATACGACCTATCATCCCCAAAAAGGTGGCCAGTCTGAGCGAACCATTCATACATTGGAAGATATGTCGAGAGCATGTTCAATGGACTGAAATGTAGAATGGGGCCAACAACTTCCACTGATTAAATTCTCCTACAACAGCAGTTTCCACTAAATCATATGAATGGTACCTTATGAATCCTTTTATGGGAAAAGGTGCAGAACACCAACATGTTGGGATGAAGTCGGTGAGCATAGGCTTCTAAAACCTGAACTATTCAATGAAATGGTAGAGAAGGTGAAAACTATTCAGCAGCACAATAAGGCATCCCAAGGTGGGAAAAAGAGTTATGCAGATAGTCATCGATAAGACCTTTAGTTTAAAGATAATGACATTGCATTCCTCTACATAACTCTATGGAAGAAGGACATTTATTTTTGGAATAAAGGAAAGCTAAGTCCAAGGAACATCAACCCATTTGAGATTCCTTGTCTTGTTGGAGTTGTGGACTATAGACTAGCAGTTCCACCAACCATGTATAAAGCACATGGTGTCTCCCATGTATCCCTATTAAAGAAATACATACCAGAACCATCACATGTTCTGTCTTTAGAGGGGGTATAGTTGGATAATGATATTTCTTATAAGTATAAGCCAATTAAGATCTTGGATTGTAGAGATAATGTTCTACGCAAAAAGACTACTCACCTAGTCAAAGTGCTTTGGATAACCCATAAGTACAAAAAGGAAACTTAGAAACATGATGAGGCAATGAAGGAAATGTACCTGCACTGGTTTACTGCATAAAATGTAAAACAAAATTACGATGGATAAATTTCATAAGGGGGACGAATGTAACAACCCATTGTTTAATCAATGGGAATTCCCTTCCTATAATTATATCATATAGTGTAATCATAAGAAATTACAACACAATGAACTACTAAGTACTATGTGACCTTTAAAAATAATATTGTCACCTCTGTAATTTGAATTTTTAAAATATGACTTACACGGTTGTGATCAGTAAGATGTTTGGAGTCTGATAAGACAAACATAATTTTTGGGGAATAGTAACTTACCCTTAGGAATAGTAATGTTACTCTTATGAATAGTAATCCTAACCTTATGAATCATGAAATATCCAATTGAATAAGTAATAATACTAATGAAAGTATAAATAAAACTTATCCATAAGTAACACTATGATATAATAATATCATAGAATTGGTATTTTTGTGAGCCATGTATATTTAATTAAAATTTTATGATTAAATAAATAATTTAAATTAAAATATATTTTGAAAAAAACATCATAAATTAGTTTTTTTATTATGATTATAATATAATTTTATGTGACCTTAATTTATTTTTCATACTGTTAGAAAAGCATCCTTAATTTTAAAATTGAATTTTTCATGAAAATTTTCATTTTAATTAAAAAATAAATTCATCATATTTATTACATTATTTTTGGTAAATGGGGTTCATTTTTGGATTATACACATCGATTAATGGCTGGGGTGAATTTTCAAATTTTTTATAAAATACATGAATTTTTGGTGAATAGTGAAATGCGATAATTTACGAAAAATGCTAAATAAATGAATTCATGCGTCATAGTTGAGTCATGGATGATGAAAATGAACATTTCATTGAACTCACATGAAATTATTATGATTTTTGGTCATAAAGATAAATACTATTCATAGTATTGATAAAAAATATTAAACTAATGATTAAAATAATGGGAAACCCCTCTTCACCTCCACTATAAAAACCACCCTCACCCCATCTTCCCTTCACTCATATCAAGACTCGTTCCTAGTCAAAATTATGCTCAAATATCTCCCTAATCCCCTATACAATGTCTATAATACCTTGGTAACATAAAAATAAAAAATCATATCCCTTAAATACGTTCTCAAATAAGATATATTCAAGAAGCCAATTCTTCTTTTCATATCTTTTATTTTTTTCAAGTTCCTTTCTTGTCATTTTCTTTCGTCACCTCATTTCGTATAAATGATATGATGAATACATTACCTTACATGTAATGTAATTTCTTTATGATAATCGAATAATTAATCATTGTCTCTTTTTTCCCTTCTTTTTTTACTTGAAATGAAAACACCATCCGAGATGTGTTTATTTCTCACATTCAAGGACAACGAGTTTTCAATTTCTCTTACCTTATTTAATTATGGTAATTAAAAAATTTATATGTTTGAATCAGACTATAATATGTGTATTTTTTTCTAATTTAATGTCATCTAATATTTTGTAGACATGATATTAATTTATAGATCAAAATGAGTTCCAGGAGATCATTAAACTGACAATTAACCAAAACGGTTATCATTAATGTTATATATATTGATTAATCTTCAATAGAAAGAACCAAATAAATTTTATAAACATTTATTATTATGTATGTTCACTAATAATGTGAAACATTAATTATATATAACCATTCTCATCTTACATGTATATAAGTAAACCAATGACGAAAACCAATGAAACAAACAATGAAATTGAACCTCTTAACCCATCAAAAATGTCATGAATGAACTTAATAAGGATAACCTAAATCAATTACATAAATAATAGGTTATTAAATATTAATAAATGTATTTAATTTTCTTATCTAGTAAATTAATATCAACTTAAGGACATCATCGAACATAAGGTAAGGGATTCTACCCAAAACTCCGTTATTCATTCGGGTTTTTCCTCCTTTCTTTTTACCCAAATAAAGTTATTTTTTCTTTTATGTACATATTCTAAATTGCTCCAAAATAAATTATCAATATAAATTCATCATTATATTTCATTGATATAAATTTTTTGAAATGATTCCCCCATCAATTATTCCCGATAAAGATGTCTATTTTATGGGAACATTATGAGTTCTTACCCTATATCAAGTGCACTATATAATTTGTTTCGAGCCACCATTATTTAAAAAAAAATCTTTTTGGTATTTAGATATTTTTTCTTCACTTCTAGTTATATATATAATATAATTCCCTTTTATATTTTAAATGACCTTTGATATTTTCTTTTAACAGAACTAAAATGTTTTAATTCTATGTTTCTTAAGTACTATTTTTACATGTTTTTACATCAAGTGACATAAAATTTCAGTATACATTCGTATTATAACTTATTATTTTCCTTGTATGAAAAATTCATTCACTTCATTTACATTTTTATGATACTCACATTTACTATGCTTTATGACATGACTATGATACCCAATTATTACAGTGGGTAACCTTTATATTTATGTATGATTGATATTGTATGATTATATATGTGGATGTAATATTCATTATAATGATGTGTTAACCCAAATAGTTCTTCAATTAATTTGGTAATGTTAAGTCTCATGAGATGTTATGTGCAACATTCGTGGGAGTTATCCTTGACTTGTGCTACTATGTGCAATAGTCTTGGTGGTTAACCGTGACTTGTGATCCTCTATGTTCAGTGTGCCTTGACTCATGATAATGTCATGTTTTATGTTTCTTCCACATTACTAGGAATCCATCTTTATATGATCCCATATATATATGTTATGATTACACTTGTTACATTCCTATTTTATATACTTATGATGTGCCTTCAAACCCATGTGCTAAGGCTTTATTCTTATGTTTATTCCCTTACTGAGCATTTTAGATCATCCCTTTGTTCATCTTTTCCCCAATTTATCCTATGATTATTTAGGAGCACAATTAAAGCTATGATCTCTTTATTAATACCAAATAAATAAATTTTATATTTAGTCGCATGTTTTATGTTTTATGTACCTACTCTTCCAAGAAACTTGACATTATGATCCTTGCCTTGTAATATGATGCTTTATTATGCCTAAAATCATGTAATGATATGTGTAAAATGCTAGGGTACCTATTTAAATCCCCTTCTACCCCTCACCATTGTTTCAGTTATAAATCACATGTAATGGATGGAGCTCCCAATCTTGTTGAGGCGGTTCAATTAAGGAGTTGAGGAGAAACCAATCCAAGTAGATACAAAGGTGGATAGGTGGGAAGTTGTAGACATAAACCATAAATGGTTAAAGGATATTTCACCCCTAGGTCAGTGGTTATTTTATCAACCTCTATATAAATAAAAATTAGTATATCTCTTGATCATGCCCTTTACTTTGTTTTATTTCTATCTGTTGCATGATTTTTTCATTATGGATGTATTTTAGCAAATACATAATAAATGAATTAACAAGCATGAAATATGGAACTAAAATAAACTGTGATCATGAATAAATATTATCAAGACATGGTTAATAAATTAATTAAGTTCCAATTAATATTAACAATAATGTGATAAATGTAATATGTAAATTTACACATAAAATATAAAAATCCCTTAATAAAATATTATGTCAGACTAAGACTTCTGTTACTTGATTAAGATCAAGACTCAATAAAACTATTTTCTTGGACAACCCTTGTTGGGACACTTACTATTATATAGAATTATCTTATAAATGTTTTTTGTTGACTTAACCATTTTACATCAAGAGGATTATCCCTTTCATGACATGATTTAGATTTAGAGGCAAGTGTTGAGGAAGTCTAAGTCTGGATTTCCGGATTGGGGAGTCCACTCAACTAATCAAAGAGCTACAAGCCCAAAGTTAGCAAATACCTACCAAACGAAATACCTTCAAATATCTTTACCAACCCTTTTGGGTTTATGTGAAGGGAATATGGATCCTTTAAACTAGAATATCCTACCAACTAGACATTATGAGTTCAATGGTTAGGGCCATTGGGACTTGATAGAATAATTGGAGATTTAATAAAATTAATTTATTATTTCTCATAAAATGTAATCAAGAAATTACTAATTATCTACTATTTTTTATGTAGAATAAAAATAAAATGCTCATCAACCACACTATCACTTTGATCAATAACTGATAAATAAAATATCATCACCGACAGTAACTTCCAAGAATGGTTTACACGCCATTTGTTTGTTCAACACCATGAACAAAAATCATACATTAAAAAGTCTTCATTTCCTGATCCGCATTCCCAATAGGCGAGTGATGAAGAGTTCCTCTTCTAAAAAAGATATATGAATGATGCGGTCAACATTCAATGATTTATGTTCTCATAAATGTCAAGAGAACTCATGAAATCTCACGAAAACATGGATTTTTATATCATGCTTGTCCACCTCTATGCTCTTTACTATGAGAGAATAATATAGGAACATTTTGAGATCTCCAAGGCACTCTTTCATTGTATGCTTGGAAAGGCTACCCCGGTTGGGCCTCGCGTTGTAAAACTATTGTTTTACATTGAGTGCATGGAGTTTCTAGGGTTTATACTCCCTAAATCATATGGTACTAATATCATTATCATATCACTCCCTCAGAGCTTATCTAGTTTTTTTTTGAATTTCAATATTAAAAACATTGAGAGGTCTCCACCGGAACATTGTGTCCCCCTTCGACTAGTGGACATGGGTATGAAGCACGAAAATCCTTTTGTCCTTAAGGTTAATAAGATGAAAGGGAAGGCAAAGAGATTTAAGTCTAATGATTCTTCACACTCTTCCCAGAAATGAAAAATAAATGATGATGGAAGGGAATAAAAATTTATTTTTTCGCATGTGGAAAGAAGGTACATTGGAAGAAAAGCTGGACCAGGTAAAGAAGTAAGGGAAGCTTCATTTGCATTTGTTACTGAGTGAAATTTATCTGTTTCAAAAAATTGGATATTAGATACATATTTTGGTACTCACATATGTATCCCAATAGAGGAACCAAGTAGATTAAATAAAATTAACTGAGGGGAGTCAGATCTACAAGCAGCCAATGGAGATTGACTTACTGGTATAGTTTTTGGGGACTACCACCTCATATTATCTATTGGGATGATATTGATGTTAAAAGTTTGTAATTATGTTAATTCTATAACCAAAATCATTTTTTTTGTATTCATACAAGATACATATAGATTTATTTTCTTGTTAGAAAATGAATGTTTCTTCTTTTATAAAGATAGATTTTTTTGTTAAGGCATATTTATATAATGGTCATTACATGTTGGATTAAAAAAATCAAGTAATGGCAATTGATAACAAAACTACTTCACATGACTCAAACTACACCCAACTTTGGCATCACTATCTAGGTAATGTAAATGAAAAATTTTTGATAAATTTTCATCAAGAAGGATATTTATATTCTTTTGAAATAAAACCACATGGTTTTTTTCATGCATGTTTACAAGGAAAAATGACCAAATCCCCATTTAGTGGGAAAGATTAAAGGGCCAAATAACTTCTTCAATTAGATTATACTGATGTGTGTGGACCATTTCTAGTTGATACAAAGGGTGGGTACTCATACATAAAAACATTTACTGATGATTTTAATATATTTTCATATATCTACCTAATGAGTTATAAGTCATACTCTTTTAAAATTTTCGTGGAATACAAGAATGAAGTTGAAAAGAATCTTGGTAATAATATTACAAAACTTCTCTCAGACTGAGGTGGATAATATCATAATCAATACATCATTTATTACTTATAGGATTTTGGGATCCTATCCCAACTCAATACTCTTTACACACCCTAGTGGAATGGTGTAACAGAAATGAGGAACCACACCATGTTAGACATAGTTAGATCAACGATGAGTCACGAAAGTCATCCATTATCCTTTTGGATATATGTGTTACAAACATAAGCACACATACTAAACCAAGTACCAACTAAATTGATTAATGGTATTCCAAATGTGTTTTAGAGAGGAAGAAAACCCATTTTATCGAATATACATGTATGGGGAAGCGAAGATTTTGTTAAGGAATCTTCAGGTAACAAACTCTCACCCTGAGGAACAAATTGTACCTTTAAAGGATTTCCCAAAGAAACAAGGGGATATTACCTATATGACCCCTCATAAAAAAGGTTATAGTATAAATAAACACCATATTCTCTGAGAGGGAACACATCTCCAAAAGATATAGTTGGAGTGAGATAGACTTCGTTGAAGCCGAGCCACAATGAACACAAGAGTTGGTATAGGATAAGATTCCACAAATCCCCATAGAAGACAGATATGTTCGAGCGACCCAAGTACTGTTTATGATTAGAAGAGAAGCTAGAGAACCAAAATGGTATGGTTTTTTAGTTTTTGAGGATGGTTACAAATAATTAGTAGATAAAAATAATCCACTAACCAACTAGGAATAAGTAAGTGGAATAATAATTTCCAAGTTAAAAGAATCCATGAATTATGAAATAGATTCTATGTACCAAAACCAATTTTGGATTTTGGTAAATCCTCTAGTAGATGTAAAGCCTGTTTGTTTCAAATGGGTATTCAAGAATAAACTAGACATGAAAGGAAATGTTAGTACCTATAAGGCACGACTAGTTAAAAAAGGGATTAAGAAACATTGAAGCATTGAATTTGATGAAGCCTCTTCACCAGTTTCAATGCTGAAATCCATAATACTTCTATTTTCCATGGCCTCTTACAATGACTATGTTATTTGGAAAATGGATTTCAAAACAGACTTTCTTAATAGGATAATTTTGGAAGATGTCTATATGAGACAACCTAAAGGGTTTCTGACTCCAAATGATTCCAATAGGGTATGAAAGTTTAAAAAATCCATTTATGGTTTAAATAAATCATAAAGGTCATTGAAAGTCTATTTTGATGAATCCATAATGATTTTTTTTATAAATAATAAATGTGTGCCTTGTGTCTATAAATGGTTTAATAGTAGTGTAGTAATTTTTATAGTAGTATATGTTTATGACATGTTACTTATTAGAAATGAATTACTAGTATTACAATATGTTAAGGCATAGTTGAACAAATTCTTCCCCATGAAGTACATGGGAGAGAAATCATATATTCATGGGATCAAGATCCATCATGATTGATACAATATATTTTTGGGCCTATGTCAATGTACATACATTGACAAGATATAGAAGATATTCAATATGGAACTATCCAAGAGTTGATATTTTCTAGTGTCACATGGAAGTCATATTTCCAAGAAAATTTACCCACAAACAAAGGAGTAAATAAATTAAATGGAAAGGATTTCAAATGTATCAGTGATTGCGTAAGTCATGTATTCTATGTTATGTACCTGTATAGATGTTTCCCATACATTGATTATGGTAAGAAGAAATCAAGATGATCCAAGTGGACTCCATTGGATGGAAGTCAAGACTATTCATATGTATCTAAGGAATAATAAGGATATGTTCCTAGTTTATGAAGGATATGAGGAACAAGTCATCATAGGATATGCAGATGCTAGTTTCAAGACCAATCAATATGAAAAGAAATCACAAATAAGATACATCTTCACATTGAATGGAGGTGTTGTGAGTCGGAAGAGAAAATCATGGTGTTGTTGTATATTCTACAGTAGACTCCAAATATATCAAAACATCTGAGGTAGCTAAAGAAGCTATTTGGATGTGGGGATTTTTTCAAGATATGAATGTGGTTCCTAGCAGTAAAGATCTCACCACAATCTATTGTGATAATAATGTAGGGGTGGCTCTCACAAAAGATCTAATGTCACATCAACATATAAAGCACATACTTCAAAAGTAACATCTCTTGAGGGATTTTCTCAAGAAGGTGAAGTTGCAGTGAGCAGTATCTCTAGGGAAGAAAACATGATGGACCCCTTGAATAAATCATTAACCAAGCAAAAACATGATAATCATTTTAGGTCTAGTGGGCTGAAAGTCATAAGTAGTTGTCTCTAGTACAAGTGGGAGATTTTTGGAGTTGGTGTCCAAGAACCAAATTTTTTACATTGATTTCATGAATATTTAATGTATTTAAATATTAAGAATCTTATTACATATTTTTTTATTGTTCTCCATGATTATATTGTAATAAATACCAAGATTATTTGTCACATTAATAAGGTCATAAAAGTTACCCACTATGATGAGAACATTAAAGTGATATAAAAACATAATTAAATATAGTTATATGGTTGGATCACATACAATGATGGGACACATAGTATACAGATAGTCAGGTTAAATTACTCATGAGAAGATGAGACTTCTTCTCATGATGTTCTCACTTGATAATATCCATGATGGGAGATTTTGAGGACAGAAATACCAATAGGAATTCAACATGTTTTGGGTCGTCGACTATTCTTATATGTGAGTGTGAAATGGTCTTTAGTCTTTAATATTACCATTAATACATGTCATGACGCAAAAAATAATATTTACTGACAAAAAAGGTCATGCTATCTATTGGCGAGAAGTAGGGAATGTTGGGTGTGTCAGGAATTACATGTTATTAATGGATAAGTCAAGGAAGGTTTTTCCCCTACCATTTATAACAGTTGATATCTCGACCCTTTGATTGAAATAGAACCATCTCCCTAAATTCCAGGTCAATAGTGTAATGATGAGTTTATTTCTGTTATTAAAATAATGATGTATCATGTATGTAGGTTGATGACACTATCATGAAACCTACATTATGAGAAATTGTAAAAAAAATAGATCGTATTACATAATGAGCCTTCATATGTTGATATCATCATTCTAAATTCTAGGTCTTTTTCTTAGGAGCCTTCAACCGTTTCTAGATAGTGATCCTGGAAATTAGGAAAGCCCACCTATTTCTAAAGAGAATGAATCCTAGAGGGTCACATTCAAAGTGTTTTCAGTGGTCCTTATTAAAATCTATTTTAATTTAATTAATTTAATAAATATTATTCTCAATACCATAGAATAATTTAATTCAATTTAAATTATTGCATATATAATATAAATTATTATTCCCCAGATTGTGAATAAATTTTATTTATTTATTTTTTTCAACATATAATACATATTTATTTACTATTTTTTAAATAAATATATCAATTGAAGAGTATAAAATATTTTATAAAGGTGTTCAATAAATGAAAGAGGAGTTCAAATGGTCCAAGATCATGACCGTTGACAAATTAATTATTTACATGTGGGAAAATAATTATTATCCAATTGGTGCAAGAAATAATAATAATATTGTTATGATTATGAGTCATGGAATTTCATTTATTGTTTTGTTTTTAACATTTTACACACCACAAATAATGGAGTTATTATTGGTATTAATTTTCATGGGTTTTCTTTAATAGTTATAATTTCATTTAATCTTTGTTTTGCAATTAAATATTGTAACTGAAACCCCATGTTGATTAATAGGTAAGTACTTCTATTTTTCCAAACCCTGGTGAATTGAGAATTGTTGAGAAAATTATTTTATATCAGTACTACTATCATATATCCCTATCAAGAACAAAATATGTTCTTCAAGATCAAAGAACGATTGATCAAGAACGATTGATGCAAGACATTCTCTTATCCATGATAGCACCTATAGAATGAGTGGAATTGTTTGGAAACCATTGGAGTACATATGGATCACCACAAGAGGAATTATATATTGTAATCTCATGATTGGAAGGAAATGAAATATAGAAGGTTCATTTAGGACGATCAGCGATCATCAATGAGGAAAGTTCCAAAGACCCATGTATTTATTTTCATTATAAATTTTTAAATTAATTATTAACCACATGTTCAAGATCCTACTTCTCAGATCTGGTTCATTTTTCTATTTTTATAAATCATTGATTTTAAAAGATGGATATTAGCATTTATCATTTTATTGATCTTGTACTTTTCATCAATTACAGGAAAATCAATTTTGGGTCCACCCAACCACAATGATTTTGATACATTTGGATCCTTCAAATGGTATCATAGTGGAATTATCATCGTTTATAATTATCTAAATAATAAATTTATTATTTTCACTTTAATAATTTTGTTTTTCAATCCATGTTTAATAACTCATGTAATATGAATTTTAAAATATGTTCTTACTTTTTCCATTTTGGTATATGTGACAGAAACAAATAATTTTTTCGATTAATTTTTTTGAGGATCTCATTTGGAGTCACCAATGTTTCCTTCCAGGTAACATGATAGTACATGTCGTGTAACAGAAATTATACTTCGTGTAATCTTATGTACTCACAGTGTAATCCAGATTACTCACAGTGTAGTTGTGTTCAGTGTAGTGGGAGTAATTCAGAAATTACTCATGCTTTGAGTATTTAATACATGTGGTGTAGTTAACTCTTACACCACATGTTGACCTAGACAAATAGGCACATAGTTGCTAGATTACAAATTGGGTGGCCCACTGTACATGGTGTGTATTTCCTTTAGTTTAGGGTCCAAACCATGTATCCCATACACAGGTAATCTGACTGGTAACCTTGAAACCCGGAGGCAACATGGGGTGTGGCCCACTGGACTCACTGTGTACGGCATGATTTCTGATGTATGCCTCATACACCAAGTAACCCAGTGTGTACATTGGATAAGACATTGAATGTAGTACATTCCATATAATTGGTTCTACATGCTGTGTACTTTACCAAATTACACAGAATTAAAACATTAATGTTTGTGTATTGTTATGAATTACATATCATGTAGATTCGATTGGGTGTTCACTATGTTTCCTCCAAGGTTATGGATAATAATCTCAAGGATATTTAGAACATGATTAAGATAAAAGGATTGATTAATTAAATATAGCAATTAATCGTTTCGAGCATGATTTATCTTAAGAAGAAGGATTAGTGAAATTAATTCTAGTTTTATTAAATACACAATTTGTTTCAAGTATGTGTATGGTCATGATCTGGACCACAACTTTGTATTTGGCTAGTTTCCATTTTATTTATTTGAAATGAAATTGCTGGCATAAGTTCCTTATCTCCTCATTAATATATATAACCTATATGTTCATGGTTTCATTTAATAAAACCCCCTTTTTACCCTTTACATGCGTGTTAGTTAAATAGAATATGTATTAAATGGAGCTACCAAGCTTCTAGAGGCAGTTCAATTAAAGAGTCCAGGTGAAACTAATCGAGTATATACAAAAGTGGATATGTGGAAAGCTATAGAAAATAAACATAAATGGTTTAATGAGTTTCTCCCCTAGGTCAGTGGTTAGTTTATCAACCACTGGATAAACTAACCTCCATAAGATTTCATTATCATGCCCTTTAATTTTTTTATTTCATTCAGTTTCATGGTTCGTTCCTTATGGATTTATTGTGGCGACTACATAATTAATGAATTATAAAGCAATAAATATGGAAGAAAAATAATCCAGGCTTATGAATATATATTATCAATACATTTATAGTCACTTATGTAAGTTCCTCTTAATATTAAGAAAATTTTGATAGATATAATTAGGTAATTTACGCAAAAAAATATAAAAAATTATCAGAAAAATATTAAGTCAGACTAAGCCTTATGTTACTTGATTAAGAGAAAGACTCAGTAAAAATATTTGTTTACACAACCTTTTTTGCAAAACATGCTTTTATATAAGAAGATATTATGAATTTTTCAGGTTTACAAAACCATTTTCCATCATGATGAGTAGCTGTTTCTAGACTTTGTGTAAATTTGGAGGTAATTGTTGAGGAAATCCATGTCCAGATTTCAGGATTGGGGATTCCACTCAAAGTATCCAGGAGTTGAAAGTCCACAATTAGAAAATATGTGCCTACATAAATACCTTAAAATAGCTTGACCAACCATTTTTGGGGTTATGTGAAGGGAAATATGTATGCTTTCCACTATAATTTCCTACAAACAAGACATTTCAAGTTCAATTGTTAGGGCCATTGGGAACTGATAAAATAGTGGGAGACTTAATAAAATTAATCCATTATTTCTCCTAAAATGTAATCATGAAATTACTAATTATATGATCTTTTAATTTCTGAATAAAATTTACAATCTCATAAACCATGCTATCCATGCAATCAATACTAGATAAAGAAAACTTCCTCAGAGGCAATAACTTCCAGAAATGGTTTATATGCCTTCAGGTCATTCTATGCCATGAATGGAAATATTATGTGTTAGGGTCCTCATCACCTAATCCACATACCCAAGAGGTGAGTGATGAATAGTATTTGATCTATGAGAAACATATGAGTGGCACGGTCCACATTCAATGTTTGATGTTATCATCAATTCCTAGTGAACTCTTGAAGTCTCACCAAAACATGGATGTCTATAGTATACTTGAGAACCGTCATGATATTTACCATCATAGAGCAAGATAGTCATGGTTTGATATCTTCAAGGAACTCTTTCAGAGTAATCTTGTAGAGGGTTCCCCAGTTGGCCCTCACATAGTCATGTTGATTGGATGCATTGAGCACCTAGAGGTTCTAGGGTTTGAAGTCACAAATAATTAGTACCAATATCATTCTCGCATCACTCCATTTGATCTTCTCTATTTGTTTTTTGAATTTTAATTTGAACAACATCGAGAAGTCATTACCATATCATCTTATCCTCCTTCCCCAAGTGTACCAAGACTTGAAGTGTGAATAGCCTTTTGTCTTTATAGTGAATAAGATGAAAGGGAATTTGAAGACATTTGAGACCAACGATTCTTCACAAACTTCCAAGAAAAGTAGTGTCAAGATGAACCATGTGACCACCATTGGATGGTAGTTAAGACTATCCTTAAGTACCTGAGGCGTACTAAGGATATGTTCTAGTTTAATGTATGAGATGAGGAACTAGTCATCACATGATATGTAGATGCTATTTTAGATAATGATCAAGAAAACATGAAGTCGCAAAAGGGATACAAATTCACATTGGATGGATGTTTTGTGAGCTATAAGATCGCAAATCAAGGTGTGGTGATAGATTCTACAACAGATTCTAAGTATATCACAACGTATGAGGTAGCTAAAGAAGTAGTTTAGGTGTGTAACTTCTTCCAATAGATGTATGTGGTTCCTAATAGTGAATATCTCATCACACTATATTGTGATAATAATGTAATGATGGCTCTCTCAAAAGAGAAAAGGTCACATCAGCAGATGAAGAACATATATTGGATGTATCATTTCTTGAAGTATTTTTCTCCGAGATGGGAACTTTTTATTAGCAGTTTTTCCATATAAGGCAACATGGTGGACCGATTGAATAAAGCTTGAACTCAGCAGAAACATGATCACCATGTTAGGTCTAGAGGGTTGAATGTCGTAGGTAGTTGGATCTAGTCCAAGTGGGTGTTTTTTAGTGTTGGTTTCATAAAACCAACTATTTTTACTTTTATTGTAGTAATATTTAATTTATTTAATTATTTAACATATTATTACATATTGTTCTTTTTTCTATAATATTATATTGTAATAGTTCCCTAGAGTATTTGTTTAGGTTTAATAATGTTTTAGCAGTTCCCTGCTATGATGAGAACCTTGATGTTATATTACAGTATTCTTAAATATAGTTCTCTATTGGATTACATGTTGTCATGGGACACATAGTATACAGACAGTCAGGTGTGAGTACTCATAAGTGGATGATACTTCTTCTCATGAAGTTCACACTGGGTAATCTATAATATGGTAGATTATGAGAAAAGACCTTCCAATAGAAATTAATTATTTATTGATGTCATAGAATATTCCAATTTGTGAATGTGCTTAATGGTCCTTAGACTTTAAGATTATCATTAATACGTGTCATTACTCATGCACTTTGATTTACTAATGAAAACTTCCATGTCATATGTTGGAGTGATGTGGGGTATGTTGGGTGCATCATGTATGACATGTTATTAATCGACAATTCGAGGAAGGATTTGTCCCTTCCATTTAAGGAATTTGATATCTCGGACCATTGATTGAAATAGAAATGTCACACTAACTTCCATGTACATGGTGTAATGATGACATTATTTTAGGTAGTCATATAATTATGTGTCTAGCATATAAGTTGTTGACACAATCATGAATCCTACTTGAGGAGATATTATAAAAAAAGAAATTATATAACATAGCGACTGTTCGTATGTGGATGTCATCATTGTGACTTTAATTTCTTTCTCTTAGGTTCCTTGACCTATTTCATGATAGTAATCGTAGACATTAGGCAAGACCACCTAATTCCAATGATAAAAAATCATATAGCGGCACACACTATGTGTTTTTGGTGGTCTTGATTAAATTCTATTTGAATTTAATTAATGTAATAAATATTATACTCAATAACGGTAAAAAAATATGAAATTTAAAATGATCATATAAATTAAATAAATACTTATTCATCGGATTGTGAATAAAATATATTTATTTATTTTACTGAACATTTAATAAATATTAATTTACTAGCTTTAAATTAAAATATTTATATAAGAGAATAAAATATTTTATTCTGGTGTTCCATTAATGGAAGAGGAGTTCTAATGGACCATGACAATGTTTGTTGATAAAATAATTATTTTCATGTTGGTAAAAAATGATTATCTAGTAGGGGAACATATAATAATAATATTTTTTTCATTATGTGGTGCCGATTTTCATTTATGGTTCTATTTTACTCAAGTTTGCAGGACAAAATTAATGGTTTTGTTATTTTTATTATGTGGGATGTGCTTTCTCTAATAGTAATAATTGAATTTAATCGATGTTTAACAATTAAATATTGTAACTGAAACCCCATGTTGAATAATAGGTAGCAACATATATTGTGTGAACCATGGTGAATTTAGAATTGTCGAGGCAAAAAATTTCACTCTCAAATCCTCTTATATCCCCCTCTTAAGGACAAAAGATATTCTTCAAGGCCGAAGAATGAGTGACCAATAATGATTGACGTAAGACATTCACTTCACCTCTCCAGCACCTAGAAAATGAGTGGTGTTCTTTAGATAGCATTGGAGGACATGTGGATCTCCACTAGGGGGATTATATTTTGGATCCTCAAGGGCACAATGAAGTCAATCGAGAAGGATCATTCTAGATAATCAACGATCATTAACAAAGAATGTTCCAAAGACCCATGTATTTATTTTCTTCATAAATAAATTAATTAATTATAAACATGATGTTCAAGATCCTCTTTATTAGATTCAGAAAATTTTCTTCTATTTTTCTAAATCATTTATTTTAATAAATGTATAATGGATTTAATTGTCATATTGATCCTATCTTTTTCATCGATTACCAAAAAAGCAATATTTGGTTCTCCCAACTACCACACATCTGCAGTGTCCGGATCCTTCATTATACTCATTCAGGTATTCTATTATAAGTACTTTGGAATCATCAAGGGTTTTATTTTATTTGTATTTATTTCCAATGAATCTTTGATATATTATGAAATTTCCATGATTTAGATGTTCAGAATTAATAATGAAAATTTCATAAGAAAAAATTCCTTAAAAATAGGAGTTAAAAATCATTAACTAGACAATAGTAAAACATATATTGTGTAATGACCTGAACCTAGTTACCTAGAGTTGGTGCATTATTACATAACATTGGAATGATAAAAATATATTAAGTCTCGAAAGACTGATTACTTTAGTAGCATTGGAGGTACTAGATACATACCTACATTTTACATTACATTATGAAATGGATAAACTAAAACATTGTGTCTCCATTGAAAACACTCATATCCCTCGGCCTATTCCTATAGGTCAATCAAAATATACTTCTTCACATCTAGGTAAAAATAAAACATAATAAAGGGGTGAGATCAGTTGATTAGTAAGGATAACAATATAGCAGAAACTATAATAAAAACATAGACATTTAAAGTAATGTATAAGACTAAAACAAAATCCTTTTAAACTTAAACATCATCATAATATGGAAAAGATAAATCCAATAATGACATTTACTTATTCACATGGATATACTACTATTCTAATAATTACTTGTAATATCAATAGCTAATTTCATAGTGATGGGATTCATAATGTCGGACAACATAACCACCTAGTCAAGGCCCCAAGCCTAGACTACAAATAATAATTTTGTCAAGGCCTTGTGCTAGGACACTTGTTTGTATAATGAGACCTACCGATGCATGGAGGGGCTATATAGGGCCCCTCCCATCACTTACTAAGTAAAATTCATTCCTTATATGAAAATTGTGATCCATAATCTAAACATTCATATTAAAACTAAAATACGAAATGACAACATTTTAACTAAAACCCATGAATGGTATAAAAATAGCACATCCACAGTCAAACATAACTCATTCAATACAATATGGAATATTGTATTATAATAAATCATCCTTAATCAAGAATAAAATATAATGAAGGATACTAATATCGATAAAAATTATTTGTAAAACTATTTGAAATAAATTTCCCATTTTTTCAAGAAAACATTTAAAAGTCACTTAATATATCAAAGTAGTCATTTAAAATAGATTTTTGAATCAATGTGTCCCATACCACATTGAAATTTTGAAAGTAATTTTAATTATAAAACATTCTCATCCATATAAATTAATCCTTAATATCATTTTTAAAACATCGACATCAATGAGAATGAATTAGAAGAATATATCTTTAAATCATTTAAAATTATATTTTAGTTAAATAGTTCCTTACCTAATGAGAGATGCTTGAATAAAAATAATTGAGGAATAAAATTAATAAAAACTTATAATATCATGATAATATAGGGATTCGTGATATAATATGTCAAATAACAGTTTATACACCATATAAAAGTGAATTGGATTATAACAACAAAGAAATCTCAATGGAATGTATATTGAGAAGAAATCCCTTATAGAGACCATGTCCTTAGAATTTGGATAAATAAATGACATAATAATGTGTGAAAATATAAATACACTCAATATGATTGGATATTCATTGTAAATCAATCAGAGTAAATTCACACATATTCTTGTAAAAACAAAACCAATGACCTGGATGTTTTACACAATGAATGGAAATTTAGTTAAGATTTCCCAAATCGAATTCATATCAAGGATTTGAGAATTTATCAATGGATTTATTATGTGTATAAAAATAATATCCTCACAAAGGGGACTGGAAATTTCTACATTAATAAATAAATAGTTATTTCACACATAATCTTGGAGTAATTTAATCAATGAAGTGTGCATAAAACCCAATGAGTTGAAATTGAAAGTAGAAGTTACCTTATCTATTTGGTATCTAATGAAAAATACAATTCAGGAAAGAAGGATAATACAATGAACATTTAAATACCCTTAAATTATATTATATTTCACAAGTAATTCAATCATGCGATATACATACAACATAAAAAAGGAAATATTGGAAAATATTGCACGAATCTCAAGGGAATAAAAATTATTGCATGAATCTTATGTTAATAAACATTATTTTTAATCATCAAATTAAAATTATTTATGAATGGTTACGGTGGGGAAGGAAATCTCATCATGTTGTGGAGATGGTAAGTCGTACGTACGCACGAGCGACAATATCATTCTATTAGTGGTGAAATAGTATTTAATTGGATGGTATATTATATATACAGATTCATTAACATGTTATATTTATTATGTACATCAGTTATGATCATTATTATACCCATCCAAATAATGAAGTGTTGAATAAAAAAATACACCACAACATGGTGATGGTAAGTCGTACGTACGCACGTATGGTGACTTTTTCATTAATAGGATGGATAGAGTCATGAATATGGTTGAAAAATATTTATAATAACTTCTCAATATGTAGAAGGTACTAGAGTTATTATTTTAGTATGGAAAAAACAATGAAATATAAAGTTGAATAAGAAAAGAACTTTCAAAGTGGTGATAAAGTAATTACCTCTTCTTCGGATTTTGCTTTTTTATTTGAAAAAAGGGATCCATAGGTTGCCATTATGATCATTTTAATACCTATATATTTAATTTATGGAAGTTGGGAGAATATTTTATCATGGTTTGGTAGATTCAAAAGGCTTTGGATGTGTTAAATTAAGATAAGGGGATGCACCCTTTTGTTAGAGTGGTGAGGGTCACTTTAGGAAAAGCTTGAAATATTATTTTATTATAAAATAATTTAAGGTTTATAATGGATCCAAATGGATTTATTTTGAGTCTATGGTGGGTATGTTTTGAATACCTCTTAACCAGTAGGTTTTATACAGGTTTAGGTCCCCATATTAACCTTATCATTTAGATTTAAGTCTAAGTTAAATAGCTTAACTTTTACCATGACTTAGTGTATTATTATAATACATGGTTAATAAACATACTATGAAATAAATAGACAACCTCAAGTGGTTAAATTAATAACATATTTATTATTTTATAATTCCATTGGATGAACCTTACATTTTTAAGACTATTATATAATTTAATAAATAGTATTTGTTTTAAAAACTCATTTATGTCAATTTTGACACTATTTAGTATTTTGTTTTTTGAGAAAGTCATAAAAATATTATTTATTCAAAAAATATATATTTAATAAACTATAACATGTCATATTAATCTATAAAATTCGTGGATGGCATAAAAAGATTCAGTTTACATTTATATTAATATTTATAACAATAAATATTTTCGTCTTTCATTAATAAGGTAGTTACCACATCATCATTGTGTTATAAATAAATTTAATTATTTAATGTATAAAAATTATAAGTAAAATACCATGATGTAGGAAATTATTTTATAATTCTAATAAATATTTATAGTCTAATTTATATTATGTATAAACCTATATTAATAATGGTTTAGTTATTAAAATTTGAATTTAACACTTTTAACTCTTCTTTAAATAAAATATAATAAATGTTCTAATATAATCCATGTGGATACAAAAAACATCATATTTCTATAATAAGGTTGATTTTGGTTGAAATAAAATTTTACAATAGAATTAGGACATCTATTAGGATAATTATAATATTATTTTGACCTTTAATTACCCTATTTACTTTTAACCTAGGTCAATAAAATTCAAAAGGTATTATTCTCAAAAAAAATTATTCGGTTTTACCACATTTTATGTAAATATGTCAGTCGTGTCTCTCAAATTTTTGAAATTTAGTTCACAGAAGTGGTAAAATTATGTTTTATGAAAATTTGCAAATCTTCCTAGAAAGTGAGTAAAAGACGGTAAAAAGATCAATAAAATTTTATATATCTAATATTATTATAAAATGATATCAATGAATTAAATTGGACTAATATAGTTATTTTGTATCAATTTTTAATTTAAATTAAAAATAATTATTTAAATATAATGTCAGCTTTAAACATTAATGTAGTGTTTTTCACTGTTCATCAAAAAATGAATGTTTTTTTGAAAACTACCAAAAATTAACCCAAAGAAACTTTTGATATTCCAAATTTAAAAATGATGTCTATTTTACAAAATTAGAAATATATAATTTTTTTTAATTAATTTAAAAAATATACTTGTTTTCAAAACCATAAAGCAGGTTTTTTAAGAAGTAAAAACTATCAAAATATTGATATGTGTTTATGTCCAATTTTAAAGTAAAATTAATTCCAATGACCAATTTTGGATTAAATGATAAAAATATAGTCTAATTATACTAAAAAACTATTCAAATGAATAATTTTACTCTATAAATTATTTTTATAAAAAAATTTGTTGTCAATTAAAATTTAGTATTTTTTACTTTTCATCAAAATATGAAAGTTATCATAAAAGCACCAAAAATTTATCCAAAGTAAATTTTTATGTAGAACATCTAAAGAAAAATTTTATTATGTAAAATTTAATATATTAAAGTCTCAAATATTAAATTTAAAAAGGGCTCTCCATTAAAAGATAGTAAAATTTTATTTATTTGAAAAATAATTCTTTTAAATAAAAAATTAAAATTTTATTATATTATGTCTAAGAAAAACATAATATGGATGTTAAAATTACGTGGACCTTATAATATTTAAAATGTAGTTAATACAATTCATAACCACTTTTTGAATGGCTAGTTGGGTAAGTCGTGGTGCGCTCGAACTCGGTGTTGCATGTAGTGCAAGCTATTGAATTTCCTTAAAGAAAATATCTTACAATGTAATTTGGGGGTTTTAAAGTCTATCCCATTTTAGAAACAGAATCCTTGAAATTTTAAAAATGGAATTTATAATTTCAATGAAAGTCCCACATCAGAAAAACAGTCAATAAAACTATCACTTTAAAAGAAAGAAAGAGAAATAAAAAGGTCACCCGAGATAACCCATACTAGGATTCCATATATGTAAAAATTGAAATAGAAGATAAACTAAGTGTCAAGTTCTGATGTAGAGTGATAGAAAAAATTATTAAGAGATATTTAACAACAAGAAAACCACAAACTTGTGATGGGTTAAACAGTCATTGGTTTGCCAGTAGGAAAAGTAAAAGAACAACGTTTTTGTTTTAAGTTCTATATAATAATGTGGAGGAAATTAATTATGATATTTCCTAATAACATAAAGATATATACATACCTTTCAAGTAGAGTTTCATCCATTAATAAATTTCGACAACTAAATCATCTTTTCTCTAAACGATGAGTATTCAAGGTGACTTGGTCACACCTAAAGCGCTAGAATCAACATCTAGAGAATCACATAATCCAAAAAGAATAAACTATATATTTCCCATGTCTTTAGAGATTTTACAAAACCAAAATGGTTAGTATAATATCAGATGATCCCCAAAATGAATAATCCATTATAAAAATAAATAATAATATAAATTTCTAAATTAAAAAAAATACCCAAAGTTCAATGAATACAATTCAATAAACAATTGTCCTTACAATCCTTCAATATAATCCATACTAATATCGAAGCCCAAAACTCTTAAGAATTTAATCAGATAGTAATTAATATTAAATATTAACATTTTCCTCCAAATAACATCAACTACACTTAATGTCTCATATTTAGTGTAATTAACCAAATCACATATTCCCTATGATAGGTTAATCATTTCCCTTAATAACCTAAATCTATATAAATAATATAGATTCATCCAAAATAAATACCCACCACTACACCTCAAATGAAATCCTATAGTATTATATTTTCTTTATGCATATAGTTTTCCTTATAGAGTGAACGTCATCCAAAAAACATTTGTCTCTTAATCAGAAAATCACAATCCTACACTAATGATATCCATTTGATAAAACATATGATCCCAAATAAACTTATTATTGATCAATTAAATCATTTAACTAAAAATAAATAGTCACACAAACCTGGGACTTTACTTAGTCCAGTGGTAGGCGATAATGTTTAGTGGCACTTTGGTTGTGGGATCGATTCTCGTAGCTTTGTCAGTAGTGACGGGCTGTCGCAGGGTCTTCATGTTGTCCTTTTTCAAAAAATATATTTTATTACAATCCAAAAATGAGATAAATACATCAAAATAACCATTACATTATTTAACCAAAAATGTTATCTCATACCTCACATTTCCATCCCAAAAATTAATAACATGTACTTGCCTCAAATTCAATGATTATATAAACCCAAATGGTACTTTATAACTATATCCACAAAAGAAAAGATAATTCTTCCTCAAATATCATTTTAACATAACAAACTCTAGGGTTACACATACAAGAGAAAAGTCCTCCAATGTAATCCCATCAACAAAGAGCATTAATACTTTTAAACATTTCTCAATCCATTTATTTCCAAATATGTTTAACCTTGACCGAGTGGTTATCCTATAGAATCGATAATTGACTCAGGTAATTCCTAGGTCCCCATAAATTTATGGAAAATGTCTATAAATGGATTCATAGGATCATTTTTATTTTCTTCCATAGTACTCTTCATTTTTCCTCTGCAATTGTTTATTTCATGTCCTTCTTTACCACACATAAAGAACTTATTTTTTCTATTGTGACACCTTCATGGGTGTCTCCTTCCACATTTCCTACATGATGGAAATTGAGCTTCCTTTTATCCACGTTTTCAACTGCTGGTGCTATTATCATTCTCCATCATTCTCTTCTTTGTAGAGTTTGGGAGTTTGTTAATTTATATGTTGTTGATAATATTTCTGGAAACTTGGTTTAGAATGAACATGATATCTTTTATCCCTATCAAAATTCCATTTATTTTAAAATTTACACCATCATTTAGACCTTGTACATAATTTCCAATGTTACTATTACTTCCTTGGAATCCATCCATTGACTAAAACTAGAAAGAAAAGTGTGAATAAAAATAGTTATAAAAAAATTTAGAGAATATCTTGACACCTTATTTTAATTCTAAAACACCTTAGGATTAACCACAATTATTTATTCTCATCCTATATTAAAATCATTCAAATCAGTTTGTAATGAAAATGTGAATGATCCTAAGAATATCCCCAAGGAGCATCATATCCAAGAGTGAAATAAGGCCTATTGTCATGAACCTTTTCTTGTTTGAGTGTAGCTCAAAACGGTTTTTTGGATTTTACCACTAGATACATTTCTGCCAGATCCGCCTCTACCTGCTCGTATCCAGATAGAGATGCAGTCCTTGTAAAATTTAAAAAATCTCTACATTACCAAAATTCTTGGAAGTTCTTCCACACTAATCATAAAAGTCAATTTTATTGTAATGTTCTATAATAAGAGTTTTTATAAATTTTATTTCCACGGATTTTACAAAACATCCTCTAATACCAACTATAACATTGTGACCCTATTTACCAAGAGTCGGTTAATTATTACATAACAATAGTATGATCACAACAGATCAAGTCTCGAAAGACCGATCAGTTTAGTATCCTTGGAGGTAGTACATACATATATACATCTTCCATTATATTTTGATATGTAAAAACTAAAAAATTGTGTCTACTTTGAACATACTCATATCCCTTAGCCTATTAATATAGGTAAATCATAATATACATATTCACATCTTGGTAAAAATAAAACATAATAAATGGGTGGTCTTAGATGCTCAGTAAAGATAACAATATAGACGAAACATTAATAAGAAAACATAAACATTTAAGGCAACATATAAGACTAAAACAAAAGCCTATTAAACTGTAATTTCAGCATAATATGGAAAAGATTAATCAAATAATGCCATTTAATTATTCACATGGATATTCTACTAGTCTAATAATAACATTTATATCAATAGAAAATTTCATAATGATGGAATGCATAATTCCGGACATCATAACCACATAGTCAAGGCCTCGTGTGAAGACTATAAATAATAACATGGTCAAGTCTAGGTTCCAAGACACTAGTTTGTCTCCTGAGACCTACCGATGAATTGAGGCTCTATAGTGGGCCCCGCCTATCACTTACTATTTCCAATTTATTCCTCATATGAAAAGTGTGAAACATAATCTAAACATTAATATTAAAACTAGCATATGAATTGTCAATACTTTAACCACAAACCATGAATGGTATAAAAATAGCACATCCACATTCAATAATAACTAATTTAATAGAATATGGAAGATTTTATTATAATAAATCATCCTTAATCAAGAATAAAACTCAATGAATTATATTGACATATATTAAAATAATTTTTAAACTATTTGAGAGAAATATTGAATTTTTCTTGAAAACATTTAAAAGTCGCATTATTTATCAAAGAAGTCATTTAAAAGAGATTTTTGAATCAAAGTGTCTTATAACAATTTGAAACATTGAAATGAATTTTAATTATAAATCATTCATGTCCATATAAGTAAATACTTAAAACAATTTTTAAAACATGGACATCAATGAGAAATATTTAGAAGAATAAATGATTAAAACATTTAAAATGATATTTTAGTTAAAGAGTTCCTTACCAAATGAGAGATGATTAAATACAAATAATTGAGGAATAACATTAATCAAAACATTATAATATCATGTGAATAAATGGATTCATGATATAATATGTCAAAGTATAGTATATACGTCATTTAAAAGTGAATTGGTGCATAACAACAAATAAGTATCAATTGAATGTAAATTAATATGAAATCTCTTATAAAGACCATATCCTTAGATTATGGATAAATCAATGAAATATTATGTGAAAAAAATAGAAATACACTCAATATGATTGGTTATTCAGTGTAAATCAATCAGTGTACATTCACACATATTTTTGTGAAAACAAAACGAATGACTTGGATGTTTAACACAATGAATGGAAATTGAGTTAAGATTACCCTTATCAAGTTCATATCAGTGAATTGAGAATTTATCAATGGAGTGATTATTTGTATAAAAAGTATATCCACACAAAAGGAAAGTTTATATTACTACATAAATAAATTAATATTTATTTCACAAATAATCTTGGAGTAAAATAATCAATTAAGTGTTCATAAAACCAAATGAGTTGAAATTGAAATTAGAAGTTCCCTTATCGATTTGGTAGTTTATGAAACATAAAATCCATGAAATAAATATCATACAATGAATATTTAAATACCCATAAATTAAATGTTATTTTAAAAATAATACAATTATGGGCAGTACATACACCATACAAAAGAAATAGTGGAAAATATAGCATGAATCTCATGGGAATAAAAAGCGAGATGAAAACCCCTTACAGTGTAATTTTTCTTAGTTGAGTGTACGTTATCCTCTTGTGTAATAGTGAAATAACTTTAATTAAATTATACAAGAAACACATACATAAATATGATATCATATATGATCATCTAATATTGTTTTGTTAATGATATTTCAGTAGTATCATTGTGTTGGGTGTTAACCGATTCGTTTTCCTTTATATGTTTTGTTACTTATGTCAGGTCTGTTATGGATAGGGTGTATTTGAATCATATCAAAAATCTTATTATGTTCTTAAAAATTATTTTTAATCATCAAATGCAAATTATTATTGAATGGTTACGATGGGGAACGAAATATCATCGTGTCATGGAGACGGTAAGTCGTATGTATGCACAAGTGACAATATCATTCTATTAGTGGTAAAATTGTTTGTAATTGGTTGTTATATCAAGTATATAGAATCATTAACTTTTTGTATTTATTATTTACATCATTTATACTCATTATTTTGCTCATCCCAATAATGGGGTGTTTAATAACAAACTACACCACGACGTGGAGACGGTAAGCCGTACGTACGCATGTATAGTGACTTTGTCATTCATAGAATGGATAGAATAATGAATATGTTGGTACAATAATTATAATAAGATCTCAGTTTTTAGAATTTACTGGAGTTATTATTTTATTATGGAAACAATAATGAAATAGGAAGAAGAAGATGAAGAAAAAACTTTGAAAGAGGTGATGATGTAATTACCTTTTCTTCAAGTTCTTCATTTTGATTTGAATAAGATAGATCGGTAGGATGGATTTCTGATCAATGTAATTCATCTAAGATTAATTGAGGGTATTTGGGAGGATATTTTATCAGGTTTTGGCCATGCCAAAAGGCTTTGGAGGTGTGAAATTAAGAGAAGGGGAAGTACTCTTTTATAAGAGAGGCGAGGGTCACTTTAGGAAAAGCTTGAAATATTATTTTATTATAAATTCATTTTCGGTTTATAATGGAACATAATGGATTTATTTTTATGGTAAAGTGAGTATGGGCCTAAAACCTCTCATCCTATATGTTTTAGATAAAATTAGGTCAGAAAATTAGCTGTATCATTTTTATTTAACTCATAGTGAAATAGATTAACTTTTATCATGTCTTATTGTATAATTATAATACATGGTTAATAAACTTACTATAAAATTTAAATAGATCCAAAAGTGGTTAATTGATGACATATCTATCATTATAAAAGTCCTTTGGCCATGCCTTATACATTTAAGATTGTTATATAATTTAATAAAATAGTATTTTTTTTAAAACTCATTTAAGTCAATTTTGACACTATTTACTATTTGGTTTTTGTGAAATTCATAAAAATATGATTTATTCTAAAAACTACATTTAATAAACTCTAAAATGTAATATTAACCTATAGAATTTTTTTATGAAATAAAAAGGTTCAATTTACATTTATTGTAATATTTATAACATCAGTTATTTTAGTCTTTCATTAATAAGGTTGTTACTGCATCATCATTGTGGAATAAATAAATTTAATAATATAATGTCTAAAAATTATAAATAAAATACCAATATGTAGGGAATATTTTAATATTTCTAATTTATATTTATAGTTTAATTTATCATATGTAAAACTCTATATTATAAATGTTTTAGTTGTAAAAATTTCAATTTAACACTTTCAATTATTCTTAAAATAAAATATAATAAATGTCCGAATCTAATACAAGTGGATAATAAAAGATCATATTTTTGTCTTAACGTTGATTTTGGTCGAAATAATCTTATTCAATATTATAAGGACATGTGTTAGGGTAATTAAGAAATCTTTTTTACCTTTAATTACCCAATTTACTTTTAACCATGGTAAATAAAATTCAAAACTTACAATTCACCAAAAATTATTTTCATCTAATTGAACCACATTGTACATACTGATCTAAACCGTGTCCCTTGGATTTTTTAAATTCCGTTCATAGAAACGGTAAAAGTATGTTTTATGAAAATTTACAAATGTGCCCGGAAGGTGAGTAAAAGACCGTAAAAAGTTCAATAAAATTTTATATATCTAATCTTATTTGAAAATGATATAAATTAATTAAATTGGACTAATATAGGTATTATGTATCCATTTCAACATTAAAATAGATTTATATTAAAAATAATTATTTAAAAAAAAATTGGCTTTAAACAATAACACAATGTTTTTCACCATTAATCAAAAATTGATGTTTTTTAAAAAATACCAAAAATTCACCCTAAGATAATTTTGATATTCCAAAATAAAAAATGATTTCTATTTTACCAAATTAAAAACAAAGAATTTTTATTCATTAATTTAAAAAAATTTCTTGTTGTCAAAACCACAAAGAGGGTTTTTGAGAAATAAAAACTATCAAAAGATAGATGTGTTTATGTCCAATTTAAATGTAAAGTTACATCCCATGACCAACATTGGATTAAATTATTAAAAAAATCTAATTATACTTCAAAATCATTAACATTTTAAAAAAAAATCAATATAAATTATTTTGATTAAAAAATTTGTTTTCAATTAAAATTTAGTATTTTTTTACTATTCATCCAAATATGAAATTTAACAGAAATGCCCCGAAAATTTATCCAAAATAAATTTTCATGTCTCTACTATAACGAAGAAGTTTATTTTGTGAAATTGAATATGTAAAAGTTTCAAATATTGGATTTAAAAAAGGATTCTCCATTAAAAGGCGGTAAAATTTCATTTTTTTTAAAAACACTTCCTTATCTAAAAAATTAAATTTGTTCTTATATTATGTCTAGGAAACACATAATATGGATTTTATAATTACATGTAGTATATAAAATTCAAAATTCAGTAAATAAAATTCCTAACCACTTTTTGAACGTCTAGTTTTATAAGTTGTGGTGTGCTCAAACTTGGTGTTTCATGTAGCATGAGCTATTTAAATACATTAAATTAAATAACATAATATGAAATATTGGGGTGTTAAAAATTGTATTGTCATTTATAAAAACTAATATCTAGAATAAATAATTTTATAATTTACTCAAATAAATTTATGTAATTTTCAAGGGGTTTTGATGTGCTCTGGTGATATCATTCCCAACTTTAATGTTCTAAATAAATGTTTATTTAAATATAATGTCCTATTGAATAACTTGAATAGTCACCGTGAATATTTTTCAATGGATAATTTTATAAGTTAATTATTAGATTATGTAAACCTATACTTATAATATAAAACTTATGTAACTTGATCTAATATTTTTAGTAAGTTAATGAATGTATTTTTATAGAAGTCAATGAGTAATATTTTTATCATTAAACACAAGGATGAATATAGGGAAGTTCATTAATTATATGTTCATGGGTTACCTCATAAATGTTTGAATATATGTAATATTTTAAAAAAAATATCATGGTATTGGAAATGAACTATGATGGCCATGATTATGGGAATCATGATTTTATATAAATTTGAATACTTATGAAATAAGAATTTTTTTCAAAAAGAAAATAGTGGGATCACATTTGTGAGTAACCATGTGGTCTTTTCTCTCACATGGAGTGATGTTGTTATAAGAATTTTGAGATGTTTATTTTTCAATAATTTATATAACATTTGATGTACTTAATGGATCAATGGGGAGTATTCCTATAAATCTAAATTATCATATTATTTGATGATGATGATAATAATGAATAAATATTGGAGAGCTATGGAATAATAAAATATATATCATAGAAAAAAATTGTACAAAAACGTTATATATTTGGTAATAATTCAAAAAACCTGATAATGGAGGATAGATTTACATTATAAAATATAAATCGACATTTTGAAGGAAGTATAAGATTAAATAATCTATTGATATTCTAATTAAACTGAATAATGGTAGAGTGTTAATGATGTGGTGGAGTTGATCCGTATATATCTAAAGTGAAGAAAGAGTTTACTAGAACTAGCATGTGAACCCATATTATTTATGGTGCACAATTATGATATTCTATAAATATTCTCTAAAGATTATTTTGTTGTTATTAATATGTGGGATTAAACAACATATGGAGTCACCATTGGGAAATAGTGGTTCAATCCTTAAAAATTATGTAATTATGTTCCCCTAACTATAAATCAGCCTCCCCGATACCTATCACAAGTACCATATTAATAGATTTTTTCATGGAAGAGATGAGATATCCATGTTCTTTTATTAATTTTTCTAAACTAAAATAAATAATACACCCTAATATGGAATGACACAATACCTCAGTCATCAACCCCCATTGTCTGAGGATGGAGATCTGTGTTGAGGGTTTAATTATCCATCATTTGGGTGTGATTATCCTTAAATTATATAGTTTCAAATAATTAATTAAATAAATAGACTATTGAAAGGTAATTAATCACACCAAATGTAGATAAAAATTTAAGTGAAACAATAGAATATAAATAATCAAATCAAAATAAATATCATTTCATTTCATGTCAGGTGAGACATACATCATGCGTGATCAACATTTCATGATTGGTTGACTATATAAAAAATAAATACCATTGTGTAAAAAACATGATCCATCCAAAATATTCTACAATATAACCTTTATCTTCTACATGTATACTCACCCACCATTGTGTATCATTAACATCAACCACATGACATGAGTCCATCTCCCTTATTTTCATCATGATATATGAATTGTCTTGTACAAGAGATGTTTTCATGAACGGTATGAAGAATAATACTTACTGGGATATTAGTAACCTTAAAAAATTCCAATAAATAAAATTAAAATCATATGAAATTACATAATATAATTTACAATATGAATATTTAATTTTATAACAAAATGTTAAAATTTTAGTTCGGGTCACCATGTGCTTAGTGGGACACCATGGTACTCATCCTTACTTGTTTTGAACTAATCCATTATGAATGAATCGATTCAGTAAAAATAAATTTAATTATTTTACCTTCAATCTCTCATATATATCTATGTATTAGTAAAAAATTGACCCATGGTCACTAATAATGAGTTAAAATCCCCTCATCCTTAATCCAAAAAGTTGAATACAATTATAGACCCTGACCTAAATTATATCTAATGGGTTAACCTCTCCTCTATCATCAAGGACCCTAGTTGATCATATAACTCGTGAGGTCAATTCCACTCATCATTAATCTATGAATCTTAAAAATTTATATAACTCTTTGATAAGTTCATCTTTAGATTAATGTCATGAACAATAAAATATATTAGAAATAAATAGATCATAAATGAAAACAAATAATAAAGAATTAATGGTATCACCCACAACAAAATAAAAAATAAATTTCCCACAACATAATATAATCATGCCCATAGAGTATCAAGGTATTTTTGGATAACAAGGTTATTTAAAATATCTCATTTAATTATCAAAAAAATAGATAAATAATAAAATTTAATCACATAAGAATAAATAATAATCCTAATGTGTTACATAACAATATATTAAATCAATATATAACTATAGACTAAATCAATACCCATACAATGGTATCACATAGCAATATAATAGGTAAACCGAGTATGTCCATATTCTATTAAACTATTCCACCCTATTATTCACACATTTTATTCATTCTTATATACCTAAATAATTACATAAAATTTTACCCTATGGATAAAATAAGTGAGTAACTCATCTAAAAATCCAAAAAACATTTAACCTTTATAATTACATTTTAATAATTAATAATATTCTATATAAAATTATTCATAAAATATCATAAATCTAGGAAATGCATTTGAGTAGCATCTCTTAAGAATTAATTTTATGTAAATATGAGTGGGTCCTTAATGGGTGAGTTAAAAAATCATATGTATAATATCCATCTCAATCAAAATATTATGTATAAATTTATTCATTAAATGTAATCTTTATGTGTAGTTTCTTTGAGTACGAATGTAACGCCCCGACCCCAGCTACCCAGAGTCGGTGCATTACTTCGTAACATTGGCATGATCACAAAAGATCAAGTCTCGAAAGACCGATTAGTTTAGTAGCCTTGGAAACACTAGATACATTCGTAAACGTTACATTACATCATAAAGTGAAAAACTACAATAACAAAGTCTCCATAGTCCACACTCATATCCTCTTCTGACTATCCCTGCAGGTCATTCATAAAATACTTCTTCACATCCTGGAAAATATTAAAACATTGAAAGGGGTGAGCTCAGATGCTCAGTAAGGATAACAATATTGCGGAAGCTTTCATAAATAAACATTAACATTTAAGGAAATGTATAACTAAAACAAAAGCCTTTTAAACATGAACTTCAACATAATATGGCAAAAGTAAAATGAGATAATGCCATTCTCTTCTTCACATGGATATTCTACTGGTCGAATAATCACATGCAATATCAATAACCACTTTCATAATGATGGAATGCATAATGCCAGACTATCATAACCACGTAGTCAAGGCCTCGTGCCAAGACCACAAATAAGATTTTGTCAAGGCCTCGTGCCAAGACACTAGTTTGTCTCATGAGACCTGCCGATGCATCGAGGAGCTATAGCGGGCTCCACCCGTCACTTATTAAGTCCAATGCATTCCTCATATGAATAGGTTTAAACATATCATAAACCATAACATAATCGTATCTCATAAAACAGGCATAAAGGAAACATAACATTTCCACATTTCAATCACAAGATATAAATACAACACATTGATATAATAAAAATGCTTTCAAAACCATTTTCAATACCAAAATAAAAGAGAGTTAGAACTTTGTATTTATTTTTCATTAAAAAAAATGATGGCTTGAAGAGGAAGCCGGATCTCAAATAATGGTCACGGCGGCGGAGAAGTCGTTGTCGCCGCATAAGTACGGAAAGAAAAACATTCCCTTTTGTCGTTTAGTAAAACGCTTCGTATAAAAAGATTCCTTTTGAATAAATGCAAAAGTCAAAGGGTTTTATACACCGTATAAAAGGAAAGTTGTGTATAAAGCCAAAATATGCCTCAATGAAAGGGGATAGAGACGAAGTCCTTAAAAAGATCATTTTTAAAAATAAAATAGATCTATTATGTGTATTCACTATAGGTACACATAAAGAAAGTAAAAATAAAAAAATAGGATATAATATCATGACATAATTTGAAAGTAGGAGATTAACCCAAAGAATGGAAGTTGGGTTAAGAAGTTCCCTTACCTTGTGTCCGACTTGACTCAACCGTTCTTTAACCTCCTGAATAATAAACTAGAGTTAATATCTACCTTATTAAGAACCATTTTCAATTTCATTATCCTTTTTATATCACTTATTACAATGTTATGAACATTATGTAATTATTTAAGTTAATAACGGTCGTTTTGTCGATCTTTGGTACATGAGTCAACAATAAACTTCTTATAATTATAAGTTGTTCATGTGGTGAAATATCCATTATATCCAGAATTATATTAATGATGTAGATATCATATATATCATATATATACAGTATATACATTCATTTATAATATTACGTAACATTTAGAGGTAAGAAATGAAATGCACCGTTCATGGAGACGGTAAGCCGTACGTACGCATGAACGCTACTTTCATTTCAATTTCATATTTAATGGAATGAAATCATAATTATATAAATGTATAATATAATTCCAGTATAATATAGTGTATAATACCATTTACTCCATCCTTTATACATCCCACACATGGCATTAACGATTCAAATCACTTTGAGGGGGCGGTAGTCCGCACTTCCTAAAATGAAATTATCGCGTTTTACCCATAATGGAAATCATAAAGTATGCCATAAATGAGAAATACAGAAGCATAAGTAAAACAAAAACATATTATATATCATATATAAAAATAGTGACATCTTAATGGCCACCTTTGGAGGTGTTATATGAGTGTTGAACAATCATCGTTTCGTGAGGCAGAAATTCGCCATCCACAGAAACCGTATGTTCTTTAACCATTAGATGTAGGTGTGTGTAAGTGTAGCTCGAATCCTTCTTATAACAACATCCTAGTATATTGAGGATACTGGTGTTGTTACAAAAGAAATGAATAAAAAGAGTTTAGGGGGTTGGAGAAGAAAAATAAAACAAAACAACATTAGAAAAGACATTACCTCAAAATCGGGTAACTCTTTTTGATTTGAGCTAAAGGCTTCCTTGGGAAGAGTTCTGCCCAAAGTGAGGTTTCTAGGAGTAAGGAAGGAATTTTGGGAGAGTATTTGGGCAGAGGTTGGCCGAGCCAAATGGCTTGATGGTGTGAATAAGGTGGGAGAGGTGGGGGCCTTTTATAAGTGGAGAGGAGGGGCACTTTTGGAAAGTAATGAAATGTTACATTATTTCAAAATGCTTTTCGGATTCTAAAGGTCCCACATCTATATAATTCGAGGCTAAGGTGATAAGGTTTCGAAATATCTTCATCCAATAGGCTTTGGACAAGTGTAAGCCTCGGATTTTGCATTATCTTCTCATTTTATTTAAATCGTCAAATAATGATGTCATCGCTGCATCATTATTATGTCATAAATACTTTAATTTATTTAATGTCTAAAAATTATAAAACAAATACTATGATGTAGGAAATCTTTTTAGCTTTCCAATGACTATTTATAATCAAAATTTGGACTTGTATAACCCCAATTAAAAATTGTTTTAGTAGAACAATTTATGTTAGTGTCATTTTCACTTTAACATTAAATAAAAAGTAATTTATGTTATTTCCCAACAAAAGTGGATCCATGGGGTCCCCAAGTTAGGCCATGGCTTGTCTTGGTCGGCCATGACTCAACCAATGAGGTTGGGACATGTGTCTAGGTCATTTCATATTATTAAAGTATTATCTATACCTTAAACTACACTAATTACCACCAATCGCGATTAAGAACTTAATAAGTTACTATTCACCAAAAAATTATTATAATCTCATTGAACCAAATTTTACTTCTTAATGACAACCATGTATGTCGGATTTTTGAAAATCAAATCACAGAAGTGGTAATATTTCATTTAAACGAAAAATCAGTTATTTAACTACCACTTAGTGGTTTCACTATTCATCAAAAATTGAAGTTTCTCAGAACAATGCCAAAATTCCATCCTAAGCTATAATTGATATTCCGAATTCAAAAATGATGTATATTTTACAAAATTCCAAACATATAAGTTGCATTAATTAATTTTATAATTAATTCCCGCTGTTACGACAAATAGCGTGTTTTCAAGAAACAATTTATATCAAAAGATTGGCAATTGTTTATGTCCAAATTCAATGTTAAATTAATTCTAATGACCACCATTGGATAAAATGGTAAAAATATATTCTAATTATACATTAAATCCACTCAATAGTATAACTTATCACTATAAATTATTTTGATTAAAAAAGTTGTTTTAAGTATTTTTCACTATTCATAAAAAATTAGAAGTTCTCAGAAAAATACCAAAAATTCAACATAGGCTAATTTCGATATTACGAATACAAAAATGAAGTCCATTTTGAAATATAAAATTTCTATAATTTTAAAAAGTGGTTATTACTATTCATAACGGCTAGTTTGATTTGTCGCGATGTTTTAGAACTCGAAGTTGCGTACAATGCAAGCTATTGTATTATTGAATGAGAAGCGTATCGTGGAAGCTCGGGGTGTTACATTCTCCCCTCCTTCAATAAATTGCGTCCTCGCAATTTGAAATTTTTCTTTGATAATAAAAGGCTGAAAATAGAAAATACCTTTGTGGAAAACCCACATCGGAAATAAGGTTAATAAATATATAACATTAAAAGAAAGCAGGATAAGTACAAAGGTCACCCGATATAGCCCATTCTAGGATTCTACGAAAATATGGATATGGAGGAGAAACAAACCATCAAGGTCTGATGGAGAGTTATAGAAAACAGGATTAGGAGAATGTTTAACCACAAGAAAATCACAAACTTGTGATTGGTTAAACGGTCATTGAATCCCCAGTTGGAAAAGTTAACCGACAACATTTTTGTTTTAAGTTACCTTTTATAATGTTGAGGAATTTATTTATGAGATTTACTAAGAACGTAGGGGAATATACATACTTGTTATGTATACTTTCATTCGTTAATAAATTTTTACCACAAACCCAACTTTTACTCCAAATGGTAACGGAACTCAAAAATATTCTATTTATCCTAATTGTATAAGGTTCCAAATGTTAACACATACCATTTAGATTAGTAAAACGATTTTGTAATAACCAGGGACTTCCTGTAGGCTAGTGGTAGGAAATAAAGGCTTGTCGCACTATGGTTGTGGGTTCGATTCCTGCAGTTGTGTCCGACGCGACGGGTTATGCCCCACCCTGCAGGTTGTCCTTTTCCTAAAACTATAGTATTATAATACTCCAAAAACAATCTTCATTAATTTTTTAACCTTAAACCATACTATCCAAAGATCAACTTAATCCACTCCAAAATAACTCTGTCCAGACTTTCTCTAAAATGTCTCTTAATTCCAAAATCAATTGTAGCATCAGATTCCCCATAAAAAGAAAAGTTTCTCTTATTGTCACATACTAAAAATATGATTACCTTAATCATATTAAAACCTTACTGAAATCAAAAAGTACTGCAGTACAATCCTTATATAGATCACATTATTCTAATAACCAGAATATAATCCATGAGTCCGAAAGCATCAATACATTAGTTATTCTGCTTCAACTGTAGTAATAGCATAAGATTGTCCTTGATCCCTTGGCCTTTTCTGAGGTAAGATTCCTTGACGCTTAGGACATTCATTTGCGTAATGACCCATTTCTCTACAATTGTAGCATTCAACTTTGACAGCCTCTTTCTTTCCCTTGCAATCACGTGCCTGGTGACCTTTTTCTCCACATTTATAACAGACTCCCATTCCTTTTAGGCAAGTACCAGGGTGATTCTTCCCACAATTATCACATAATGGAAAATCCTTCTTTCCCTTTTTCCCTTTATCTGTCTCTTGTTCCACCGTTCTCTTCTTCTCTTGCTTTACTTTGTTGTCATAAGACTTAGAGAATTCCTTTTCTGTCTTGATAGCACATGAGACTATATCTTCGTATGTTGAGAAAGATTGTGACACTAGAGCTCGACGGAGAAATGGTTTTAACCCATCAAAGAAACGATCAATCTTACTTCTTGGGTTACGTATATAATCGGCAGCATGCCTCGCTAACCTTGTAAAGTTAGCCTCATACTTTGCGACATTCTCATCCTCCTTCTGCCTCAAACTCAGAAATTGCCTTTCCATATCTGCTCGATGGTCACGAGGAAAGTATTTTTCTAAGAACAACTCTTTGAACTCTCTCCATTCCATATTCGATACGTCATCATCTTCCTTTGTGTTTTGAATCAGTGACCACCACTGATCGGCATCTCCAGTGAGGCGGTAAACTGCCATGACAACCTTCTCCCTTTCACTACTCCCCAAGGCATGGAATATTTTCTCTAAGGAATTTATCCATTGCTCAGCTATTGTAGGATTTGTACTCCCATTGAAGGTTGGCGGTTGTTGCCTCATGAAACGGTCTAGCATTGATCCTCCACGTTGCGGATCAGGGTGCTCCATACGAGTAAGGTTGTTATTCATAACCTGCGTGAGTTGTCCCAGTATGGTAATAAGTTGATCAGCACCAGTTGTATCTCCAGGTCCACAATAATTATCTTGAGCAGGAGGGCAATCCCTACATGGAGTTCGTGCATTGATACAGTTTCCATTCCTTCTACTAGGCGCCATTTCTAAACAATGGCATAATCCAGATTAGTTTATGAATCAAAATACATAATTCCATACTTGTATAATACTTAACATAAATTGAACTATTTATGGATATAATCCATAATCATAAAAAGAAATGTTTTCTTTGAGAAAGTATATACTCATAACCCTTCATAGTGGTTTGTAAAGAAAATGAGAATTATCCTAAGCATATCCCCCGGGAGTGTCGTAACCAAGAGTGCAGCAAGGCCCGTTGTCGTGCACCAGTTCCCGCTCGAGTCTAGCTCAAAGCGGTGTTTTCGGGTTTTACCCCTAGGTACATCTGTGCCAGAGCCACCTCTACCTGCTCGTATCCAGACAGGGATGTATTGCTCGGAAAACTCACAACATCTCTACAATACTAAAATTCTAGGAAGTTCTTCTATACTAATCCTCAAAGTCTATCTTTGGGCTATGTGCTCTAATCAGAGTTTATCTAAATCTAGCTTCCAAGGTTAGTACTAAACTGCCTCTGATACCAACTGTAACGCCCCGACCCCAGCTACCCAGAGTCGGTGCATTACTTCGTAACATTGGCATGATCACAAAAGATCAAGTCTCGAAAGACCGATTAGTTTAGTAGCCTTGGAAACACTAGATACATTCGTAAACGTTACATTACATCATAAAGTGAAAAACTACAATAACAAAGTCTCCATAGTCCACACTCATATCCTCTTCTGACTATCCCTGCAGGTCATTCATAAAATACTTCTTCACATCCTGGAAAATATTAAAACATTGAAAGGGGTGAGCTCAGATGCTCAGTAAGGATAACAATATTGCGGAAGCTTTCATAAATAAACATTAACATTTAAGGCAATGTATAACTAAAACAAAAGCCTTTTAAACATGAACTTCAACATAATATGGCAAAAGTAAAATGAGATAATGCCATTCTCTTCTTCACATGGATATTCTACTGGTCGAATAATCACATGCAATATCAATAACCACTTTCATAATGATGGAATGCATAATGCCAGACTATCATAACCACGTAGTCAAGGCCTCGTGCCAAGACCACAAATAAGATTTTGTCAAGGCCTCGTGCCAAGACACTAGTTTGTCTCATGAGACCTGCCGATGCATCGAGGAGCTATAGCGGGCTCCACCCGTCACTTATTAAGTCCAATGCATTCCTCATATGAATAGGTTTAAACATATCATAAACCATAACATAATCGTATCTCATAAAACAGGCATAAAGGAAACATAACATTTCCACATTTCAATCAAAAGATATAAATACAACACATTGATATAATAAAAATGCTTTCAAAACCATTTTCAATACCAAAATAAAAGAGAGTTAAAACTTTGTATTTATTTTTCATTAAAAAAAATGATGGCTTGAAGAGGAAGCCGGATCTCAAATAATGGTCACGGCGGCGGAGAAGTCGTTGTCGCCGCATAAGTACGGAAAGAAAAACATTCCCTTTTGTCGTTTAGTAAAACGCTTCGTATAAAAAGATTCCTTTTGAATAAATGCAAAAGTCAAAGGGTTTTATACACCGTATAAAAGGAAAGTTGTGTATAAAGCCAAAATATGCCTCAATGAAAGGGGATAGAGACGAAGTCCTTAAAAAGATCATTTTTAAAAATAAAATAGATCTATTATGTGTATTCACTATAGGTACACATAAAGAAAGTAAAAATAAAAAAATAGGATATAATATCATGACATAATTTGAAAGTAGGAGATTAACCCAAAGAATGGAAGTTGGGTTAAGAAGTTCCCTTACCTTGTGTCCGACTTGACTCAACCGTTCTTTAACCTCCTGAATAATAAACTAGAGTTAATATCTACCTTATTAAGAACCATTTTCAATTTCATTATCCTTTTTATATCACTTATTACAATGTTATGAACATTATGTAATTATTTAAGTTAATAACGGTCGTTTTGTCGATCTTTGGTACATGAGTCAACAATAAACTTCTTATAATTATAAGTTGTTCATGTGGTGAAATATCCATTATATCCAGAATTATATTAATGATGTAGATATCATATATATCATATATATACAGTATATACATTCATTTATAATATTACGTAACATTTAGAGGTAAGAAATGAAATGCACCGTTCATGGAGACGGTAAGCCGTACGTACGCATGAACGCTACTTTCATTTCAATTTATTATTTAATGGAATTAAATCATAATGATATAAATGTATAATATAATTCCAGTATAATATAGTGTATAATACCATTTACTCCATCCTTTATACATCCCACACATGGCATTAACGATTCAAATCACTTTGAGGGGGCGGTAGTCCGCACTTCCTAAAATGAAATTATCGCGTTTTACCCATAATGGAAATCATAAAGTATGCCATAAATGAGAAATACAGAAGCATAAGTAAAACAAAAACATATTATATATCATATATAAAAATAGTGACATCTTAATGGCCACCTTTGGAGGTGTTATATGAATGTTGAACAATCATCGTTTCGTGAGGCAGAAATTCGCCATCCACAGAAACCGTATGTTCTTTAACCATTAGATGTAGGTGTGTGTAAGTGTAGCTAGAATCCTTCTTATAACAACATCCTAGTATATTGAGGATACTGGTGTTGTTACAAAAGAAATGAATAAAAAGAGTTTAGGGGGTTGGAGAAGAAAAATAAAACAAAACAACATTAGAAAAGACATTACCTCAAAATCGGGTAACTCTTTTTGATTTGAGCTAAAGGCTTCCTTGGGAAGAGTTCTGCCCAAAGTGAGGTTTCTAGGAGTAAGGAAGGAATGTTGGGAGAGTATTTGGGCAGAGGTTGGCCGAGCCAAATGGCTTGATGGTGTGAATAAGGTGGGAGAGGTGGGGGCCTTTTATAAGTGGAGAGGAGGGGCACTTTTGGAAAGTAATGAAATGTTACATTATTTCAAAATGCTTTTCGGATTCTAAAGGTCCCACATCTATATAATTCGAGGCTAAGGTGATAAGGTTTCGAAATATCTTCATCCAATAGGCTTTGGACAAGTGTAAGCCTCGGATTTTGCATTATCTTCTCATTTTATTTAAATCATCAAATAATGATGTCATCGCTGCATCATTATTATGTCATAAATACTTTAATTTATTTAATGTCTAAAAATTATAAAACAAATACTATGATGTAGGAAATCTTTTTAGCTTTCCAATGACTATTTATAATCAAAATTTGGACTTGTATAACCCCAATTAAAAATTGTTTTAGTAGAACAATTTATGTTAGTGTCATTTTCACTTTAACATTAAATAAAAAGTAATTTATGTTATTTCCCAACAAAAGTGGATCCATGGGGTCCCCAAGTTAGGCCATGGCTTGTCTTGGTCGGCCATGACTCAACCAATGAGGTTGGGACATGTGTCTAGGTCATTTCGTATTATTAAAGTATTATCTATACCTTAAACTACACTAATTACCACCAATCGCGATTAAGAACTTAATAAGTTACTATTCACCAAAAAATTATTATAATCTCATTGAACCACATTTTACTTCTTAATGACAACCATGTATGTCGGATTTTTGAAAATCAAATCACAGAAGTGGTAATATTTCATTTAAACGAAAAATCAGTTATTTAACTACCACTTAGTGGTTTCACTATTCATCAAAAATTGAAGTTTCTCAGAACAATGCCAAAATTTCATCCTAAGCTATAATTGATATTCCGAATTCAAAAATGATGTATATTTTACAAAATTCCAAACATATAAGTTGCATTAATTAATTTTATAATTAATTCCCGCTGTTACGACAAATAGCGTGTTTTCAAGAAACAATTTATATCAAAAGATTGGCAATTGTTTATGTCCAAATTCAATGTTAAATTAATTCTAATGACCACCATTGGATAAAATGGTAAAAATATATTCTAATTATACATTAAATCCACTCAATAGTATAACTTATCACTATAAATTATTTTGATTAAAAAAGTTGTTTTAAGTATTTTTCACTATTCATAAAAAATTAGAAGTTCTCAGAAAAATACCAAAAATTCAACATAGGCTAATTTCGATATTACGAATACAAAAATGAAGTCCATTTTGAAATATAAAATTTCTATAATTTTAAAAAGTGGTTATTACTATTCATAACGGCTAGTTTGATTTGTCGCGATGTTTTAGAACTCGAAGTTGCGTACAATGCAAGCTATTGTATTATTGAATGAGAAGCGTATCGTGGAAGCTCGGGGTGTTACAACGAATTCTTAAAAATCCATATTATGGGAACAATAAGAGATTAATATTCTAGGTGATCAAAATAATTACTTATTTGGAAGAAAATTTTCTAAAAAATAATTGATTATAGTAATTTATTGATTAAATATAGGAAATTTGGGCAACGCATTTAAGTTCCTTCTATTGTGTTCCCAATCCTCGTATGTACACCTATACAAAAGAGATGTTAGTTCACACACACTATAATGTTGATTGAACCACTATGTGAATAAATAAATATTGAATCCATATTTATCATAAAAAATAAAATAAAAACTATAAAATATTCTATATTTATGAATTTAGATTCACCATAAGGAAATAATTATGGAAACCAAAAATAAATGGTTGTATAGACATTGAATATCTTTTATGAGTTAATTATAATTTATAAATCATAAATTCATTAACAAATGAAAATTTTGGATCAAGGGAATGAAAGAAAATTTGGAGATAAATAGATAGAGGGTTCATGTGTGTTAGCTACTACAAATAAGTTAAGATAATTATTTGATTTTTATAACAAATTTTATACAAAATATATGAAATACAACACTTTATTGAGGCTGTAGAGAGATTCTAGTTAGACTGTGTATTATCCCTTAAAATTATAATATCATTCATTTTAATTTTACATATAAAAAACATATATTTACTGATGATTTTTTAATGGTCCCTTAAATGACTATTACTTATTAAAATTGGATAATTTTTATCCATAATTTTGTGGTGGATTTTAAAAATTTTCTCTATATAATTTAAAACCCATGGGTATCCTTTATTTATCTTCCTAACTTTATATCTCACATTAGAATTATCCACACAATTCTAGTGCTCATGTTTCCCTTCCACATCCATCTCCATCTAAAAATTATTATCATCACTTCCTTTCACTCTCATTAATCCCATACTCATCATCGGTTTACCTCACAATGACTTTCTCTTATTGAAACTAGCAGAAATCATATTACTCTCCTATTATATGTGGGATTATCAAACATTTATCTCATGGTTTATAAATTTTCATCTTGATTAGTGTGAGATTTTATTTTTCATAAATTTACCTTGTATGGGTTTTCTTTTCACCCTTACTTATAGGGTTTTAAGAATATCATTTTATGGTTTGATGTTAAAATTTCTTATATAAATTATATTTTATGAAATTATCTTTCTAAATATATTTAAATTTTTAATACTTTGGTTTTCATTCATTTTTTAATACTATATTAATTCTTGTAAATTAAAAATATACATTTTTTGTGATTTTTCATTTCATGAATTGTTTCAACTAAAACACTTAGAAAAATGAGAAGTGTTATAATTTATGAAAAAATTATTAAATTATAAAATTTTATATGATTTTTTATCCCTATAAATGTCATAATCATCATATGCATTGTGATAAAATGTATGTCACATGGTTTAAGAAATTGTTTATTGAAAACCATGTCATTCATTTTTACATATATTTTCTATATTGCATAATAAAATTAGATTATGTGAAGAAATAAATTGTTTTATGTAATTTTATGTAATAAATATATCTTTATTTTCCAAATATAATATTTATTTTTTTATAAATAAATTATATATGAAGATATAAAATGTTCTACTCATAACAATTACCATAAAAATTTATATTGTGTTGTAAGGTGATGTTTTTTGTGAAAAAAAACTTCTATGAAAATATGTCATGTTTTATACACAAAATATTCCATTAATATATTTATTTTTCTATAGTTGTTATTTTCTATTCGTTGTACAAAATTAAATACTATGTGATGTCCATATGACTTATGTTCTCTGAGGATAAATTATTTTAAGATATAGAATTTTATGTATAAAATATATGTCATAAAAATAAAATTATTTTCCCAACATGTTTTATTATATAAGAATATATATTCTATGAAGATAAAAAGAAATTTAATATGTCATAAACATATTAAATTATGATGGTGCAAATTATTTCTACAGAAAATAAGTATCATCTATGATGATATATCATGTACTATCATAAATATAACATTAATATATTATATCTATATCTATATCCATTTTTTATTGTGATTAGTGTAGATGTATATATTTTATCATTTCTATATATGTTATGTTTTGTGATATTAAATTCTATAAATGTATATGTTGTTATGTGTAATCATATGTCATAAATATATCATAATTCATTTAAATATATTATACTTTTTAAAAAATAATTTTATTTTATGAATATATAAAATTTTATATATATATAAAATGTCATAAACATATACAATAAGGTTGGTGGGATGATTTGTTATACACCAAAAGATTTGTTTTTCTGGTGATATTTCTTGTTTTTCCCATTAAATATTTCATTAACATAAAATTTCATGTCCATAGATCTAATGTTTTTTCTTTCATATAAAATCCATTATTATATGATTCTTATATATCCTATGTTACATGAAAAAGTTATTTAAATTTTTCATGAAACATTATAAATAATGGTTTTGTGAAAATTTATATACAAATATCCTATTAATATTTATATATATCAATAATAAATGCATAAAACATTCATATATATAAACACACAAAACATTTTTATGTATTATATATTCACATAAAATATCTGAATGTGTGTTTTTTGGATATTTGTAGTAAAATTTATATCATATGTGGATAAATATGTGGTCCATGAATACATGCACACAAACAAACCAATAAACTATAGACACTAGTAAGTTCATTTTTTGGAGTTTGTGAAATTTTTAACAGTATATTTTTATTCATGAAAGTTGTGAAATTTTGATATTTTTTATTAAAAATTATTTCATCAGAAACATTTTGAATATAATTTAATTTTTTTGGTAACATAATTATTAAAATAAAAATTAATTTGTATTAAAAGAATTAATATTTTGAACATATAATTTATTTTTAGATAATATTTGTTGATACTAATTACATATGAATTATGGATAATTGGTAATATTTTTTATGATTAAAAATGAGATTTTAGTGTATAAATTATATAGGTAGTATATTTCTTATATTATTTATTGAAATGTAAATTTTGATTTGTTGTAAATGTGATGACTTGTAATAATTTAGAATAAATATTGATTAATATTCAATTTAATTAAATGATATTATATATTTATTTATTGAAAGATATTTATATTACTTAGTTTGGTTAAATTATTTTTTTTCATATATTTTTTCTTAATGTATTTAAAATTGTGATATAGTAATAAAATTAATAGTGTATAACTATATAAATGATTGGATGAATAATTTTTTTCATTGGGAATAATATTGGAAATGGTTTTAAACAAAAACGATTTTAATAGGTTATATTTTTCATATCATTTGATTTTATATAATAGATTGTATGAAAATGAATAAAGAAATTTATTTATTGGAACATATTTATATGGATGAATTCTTTTGATATGATTTTAAAATATATATGAAAATTAATTATAATAATTTTTTTAGTGGTATATTATTATTATTCATATTTTGTGAATATATTATATGAGGAAGATTTATTTTTTATGAGATTAATGTGATTAATTTTTGAGGGACTATAGAATATTTTTATTAAAATATGGATTTTTGATAATTGTTTGAATTTTTTTAATTTTTTGATTTTTTCTTGTTTGGAATTATAATTTTTTAAAATATAACATTATTTATTGAAGGTAATTGTGGAAGATTATTATTCAATGATATTTAATGTATAAAATGATAAATATTTTAATAAAATTATTTTCTAATGATAAATTTTGTTATCAATGGTGAGAGTTATATAATTCATGTAAAAAAGCTAGAAAGAATTGTTATTCATTTTGTTTTCATGGTGGCATTGAATAGAAGGAAATAATTTTCCTCAGAAAATAGATTTTTAAATAACATCCATGTTTATAAATACATTTAAGTTGATTAAAATAAATTATCTCAAATAGATCAATCATATATAATTTTATGTTAATAAAATAATTGGAGTTTATTATATTTTTAATTAATATGGAATTTTTTAAATAATTATTAAATCATAAAATGTATATGATGTTAATAATAAAGTAATTGTAATGGAGATAATGTTATTGGTAGATAATTAATTTATGTTTTTCATGAGAAAATTATAGAAAGGAAAGAATATTATATATATATATATATTCAAGTATTATTCATGGAAATAATAATATACTAATTTTTCATGGATAAAAAGGGTTTTTAAATGATATTTATGATATTTTTTTATTTAATAATTATTATTTTTGGTTTGTAAATTAATTGTTGAAATTATAATGTTCTCATGAAATTAATGGAAAAATAGTTATTGGAAGTAAAATAAAATGTCTTTGTGGTCAAACACATTTATAAATTTTTTTTAAATGAGGTTGTTTTTTTATATGTGAAAATTTAATTATTGGATAGTTATGTTTGAAAATTTTAATGTCCAAGGTTGAAAAATTTGTATAAATATGGGTATTTGTGACACATCTATTCCCATATTATTCTCTTATTGGTATCATTAATTTAATTTTGAATGGTATTTTTTACTCATTTTGATGTTGTGGTGGTCTAAAAGTGATCTTTTTATAATGTATTAAGGCAGGTGACCTTGATTTATCTTATATTTGTCTCATTGAGATTAAATCATATTTTTTATACATAATGTATGGTTTGAAAATTATGGTTATATTTAATTAAGGTTGATATTTTTTTATTTGGTATATATATTTATCTTATAGTGAAGTTTAATGTTGATCATTGATTCATAAATTATATGTTTGGGTTAGAATGTAAATTTGGAATAAATCATGGATTATTAAACTATTGGTTATTATTACATGAATTTAATTTAATTGATTAAAAGTTGTCTGGGACTGAGATAAGAAATATCAATTATGTTTAAAGCCCCCAAGTTACTGTCCCATTAAAAAATTTATAAAATTAGAGAATAAAAGGATTTTTACATGTGAGAGTACAAACATCGCGACTTATCTTACACAAATCCAATAGAATATAATGTATATAAAAAACCCAAATATCCATATTTTTAATGATAAATTTACTATTGGATTCATTTGAAACCTTATTTGAAACCTTATAAATGTGAGAAACTTCAACTTCTATAGAAATGATATAATTTAGAGAAATTTCCAATCCAATGGTAGTTTCCACAATCTGTTTTCAAATTAAATTTTATCTATGTTAGTAATTAATGTATAATTAAATTTAATCAATATATTAATCAAATTAAAACCTTTGGAATAATTTATGGAAGAGGTTACAACCCAAATTTTTATTTCATAAGAAATAAAATTACCTAAATAATATTTAAAAATATCTTTGATAAATCCATATGATGTGAAAAGTCTCGGTCACATCCCCCCAAACGTGGAGAACCTAAAGAAACACCATAATCAATGGATTTTATCCAAAAGGACAAGGGGATAGTATAATTTAAGGGTTTAAAATGAGTAATTTTTTGAGGAATTCTTTTCTCCCCAAGTAATATAAGCATTGTAAATTCATGAAAGTGATTCTACATCTTTCAAGTGTGGATATTTGTAATATAAATAAAATATATATATATATATATAACATATATATTCTATTTCTTAATTTAGTTAATTTATATTGAAAATGTAATTTATTTCTAAATCTCAAAAGATAGTGATAACATGAAGTAGTTGTTATAATGATTGTATTATATTGTTTCCCATTCATTTCATTATATATATAATACTCAGGGAAGGTGAAAATATAATCCAGGAGAGGTGTGGAAAATTGAAAATCATGCATGGGAGATTTTAAGAATGAGAACTTTCTAAAAGGAATAAGTATATGTACAACTAGAATATATAATTTTTAATTTATTATTAAATTTTTTGAAAATTTTATATATCATATTTTAAAAAAATCAAGTTATGAATAGTTATGGACCCTATAATGAAAATAATACTTATTTTGAGATAAATAATATAAAAAATAATTTAAGTTGACAGATTATTTATATACTATATAATGGTGTAGTGATTATTTAATTCACCGAAACATTTAAATAATAAATCTTTAATATAGTTGGTAATCATCAATAATTTTGTGCATTAAAATATATAGATTATTTTATAAAGTTATTTCTGGGGAAATAAGAGTTTAGGGAATGTGTGGTAGTCATTAGATTACCATTGGTTTCTAAAATGATGGTATCTAATTGATCTAAGTTTGTATTTTTGTTAAAATATTTTATTTTAATGAATTTTTTAGAAATAATTTTTAATGATTGGTCGGAATTTAATAGACCGGGTTTATTCACGTTTTTATAACATTGAATAATTTATGATGGTTAGTTAAAGAAAGTATGGTTAGAGGTGGATGATGTTGATATTTAAATGTTTTTTTAATTAAAATAATACAATTATCCAACAACATTTTCCCCCATTGACTATAGAAGAAAGCCATATAACATTAGGATATGAGTGGGTAACCAATGGGTGTTGGTATTATCCATTATTAAATTGATAGATATTCCCTCTTAATATTTTATGGTGTCAAGAAAATTTATGTTAGGCTGGTCTTTATATAATTTCATGGGTTCTTAAAACCTTTCCTTTCTGATTTATCAAGGCATGGAAGTATCATGATGGAGTAAAGGGCCTTTTTTTGAAATTTCTAATCATTATCTCAATGTCACTCGACTTACTGTGTGGTCACATGTTCCCTTAAGCTGTTTTTCCTTGTTTTAGATAGTTTTTTATTTCAGGTGTTGATTTGTTTCCTTATAATGTTTATTTGTTTCCTTCTTATAGTCTATTGTTTCCTTTGTATAGTCAGCTTGTTCTATTATATGTTTGGTTGATTCCTTCATGTGGTCAGTTGGTTCCTTCATATGGTCAGTTGTTCACTCTTATAGTTAGTTAGTTCCTTATTATTGTCGATTGGTTCATTCTTGTGGTTATTTATACCTTTTTATGGTTAGTTTCTTGGCTATGTTTGGTTGATCTATTTTCATGGTTTTTAAAAGAATTCATCAAATTTCCAAATTTTTCGAAAAAACCAGATTTTCTAGAATGATGTGAAAAAACATTTTTTTTAATATGTAATTATTTTTCTAAATAAATGTTATTAAAATCAATTTTACAATGATTAAATCCTGATTTTTAATTCCTTAAAATCATGGTTTTAAATGGTTGGATCTATTTATTTTAAATGAAACTAAATTAAATAAAAATTGAAAAAGTCGCTTCGTCATATTAATATTTAGAGTAATTCCTGGACTTGTAACTAGAATCTTACATTTTGATATTTCCTATTTTTAAATTTTTAATATTTTTATTTTAGACCATGAAAATCATAACCTGGCTCATGTGTCTTAATTTCATTTTTCTTTGACCATAATCCTTCAGGATTGTGATTCTAGGCATGTCATGTAGCTTAATTCCAACTTTGTTTTCTACAATAGTGTGTCACATATGAGGTAGAACATTCCTCACTTTTTATTCCTCCCATATCTAAATGTTTTGTATGATTGATGAATCCCATACATTAATGATATCTTGGTAGTGACATTATCTTAATTCTCAATGGTTTTTTGCCTTGTATGTCTCGGAATATCTTTTCTAGGTTGTGGGTCATTGTTCTTCTCTTTGGTTGTGCATATGTATAATTATCATTCTTTTTTTCATTTGGGTGGGGGTACTAATTAGCTAATGAATATAATGATCCAAATTAATATGAATTGTAAGAGAGGGAGTTTAATCACATGTTTTTATATATTTTCTTATTATTACCAATTTTATTCACTTGAATATTTTAACCCCTTTTAATATAAATGTTTTCGCTACTGTAAATTTTATACCTTTTCAATGAATTCAGAACCATTTTCTTAATAAACTCAACACTTATAATTGGGAAATAACTTATATATGGTTAACAAATTGGTTGAGTGTGAATGTGGACACTTTGTGACAATACACATACACAAAATGATGTATTAATGAGACAACCACCCCTTAAAATTAATTGTAGAAGTATTTGGTTTGAAACCCTATTGTTGTGTACTACTAGGGTATTTTTACTAGATTTGTGGTTTTGTGGGTTATGTGGGGGTGGTATGATGATGGTGGTGACTATTTCAGATTTGGGATGTGTTGTAGGTAGTGAAAATGTGTTGCGGTGGATATGTGGTTGTTTTTTGATAGCTTATTTTAGTAACCTTGTATGAATGGAATATAAGGTTGCAAATAATGAAATGGGTAATGGTGTGGGATGAAATTTAATAAAAATGGGTTGAAATTTATATGGGGTAACGAATTTAACAAAATGAGTAATTTTAAACAGTGTGTGCTTAAATAGAAAATAAATGTGGATATTGTTTATAGTGGATTGCCATAAAATATGAAATTAAATGGATTAATTAATGAATGGTGTTAGTTAATGTAACAATCTGTAAAAGGGGGGAATCTAGTTTTCTTTTATTTTTTGTTGTGGTGGATATTCATTTAGTAGTGTCATTATGTGGTAATGTTAGTTCAGAATTGATTATAAGGTAGAGATTATAATGTATTGATTTTAAACCATTAGTTCATATTTATATGGTGAATATGTGTATATATATACATGAACATTTATGTCACATTTATATGAACCCCACTCACACTAAGTACTACATAATAAAACTATAATGTTCTAAAGGTGATTTTCCAAACATCTATTGGGTGAGGAATGGATGATTTATTACCCCCTATTCTCTGCTCCTACTTTGGTGGTACTATCATCCTATGGAATAGTTAGTGGTGGATACAAGCCCTTAATGATAAAATAGTTGGTGGTGATGCCGGATGACCAGTGGATGTGATTTATATTAGGGTTCATGAATGGTAGGAAAATGGGATGAGGTTGATTTCCCGCATGTTCATGATACCATACTTCCATAGTGGTATTGTTTAATATGGATGTGTGGTGATGTGGGTGATGAGACGGTAGTAGCATAAGAGATGTGCATCGTGGCATTGATGCCATAATAGTATGTTGGGACATGCATTGGATGAGGTAGGTAGGGTTGTGACTCGATCCATATTAGATATGTCTGGATATGTGGTGATTAGATGGCATATAAGGGATGGGAGCACATGAAATTTAACATTGTGGCATGAGAGAAGAAACATAGTGGTAGAATTGAATGTGGGGTTTCTTTTTTCTATTATTTAATATTATATTTCTACTTTCTTATGCTAGTTTTTGAAAAATCCATGGTGAGTTTTAGATGTATAGTTGATCTATTTAGGGGTTTGTTGGATCTGTTATTTTTTCACTTGCGAAATTATATTCTATTTTCACATTTTAATAGGATACCTTGGGTATGATACTACTATGTATACATGTTAGGATCACCCAACTTATATACAAAAAATTCATTTTTTCAGGAGGTTTTTAGAGACTGAGGTTGAAATTACTATCTTGGAGGTTGGGTTTGTTGTAGAGTTATTTTCAAATGATTCCATTTGTTTTTATTTTGGATACATTTAAATATATTACTTGACATTGACTTATCGGATGGTTTGGTTTCTTTTATGTTATGTGATGGAGATTTTTGGTTTTTTTATATTCTCTATATCTTTTTTTTGTAATGAGGGTAATTCATACTATTTGAGTGTTCTATTCCCTTTCTAATAGTATTTAACATACGTCTTACTGAAGTTGGGAATTTGGGATCATAACTTCTATTCACTGCTGATCTAGGATGGGTACTAGTGGAGGGGGTGATGATAGTTTATAACCAACATTTGTATATAGATTGTGTATAGGGTGTGCTTACTTTTTAATTAGGTAGTTATTACATCCTAGTAGGTATAGAAGACAGTAAATATGAAATTTTATTATATTACATTGATAGAAGGATCGACCTTTGTTGATGAGGGTGTTCTGAAGTGAAGGGGTAAACATTGTTGTTGTGGTCTAGGGATATTAATATTTGGTTATGTATAGATTTTTTTAAATGTCATATATATATATATATTGTAATTGTGGTAGATACTATGATTATGGACCATGCTATGAGTTAGATTGTATTAATGTGAAAAAACATTGTGATAAATTTCTAATTTTATTTATATGTTTATAGTTACAATAGTATGATATCATCACATAGATCATGATGGGTTTTCTTGTAGTGGTGTTTAAGGGATGACACTAGTGAAATGTCGGCTAAGTCCACATGGACTGTTCTTAAAAATTATTAGATTGATAATATCCACATTTGATATAGTCTTATAAATTTGAGTCTAGTCTATGGTCCAGCCCGAATTTAGTAGCTATATTAGATTATTTAAAAAATTAAATGAAATAATTATTAATGAATATTAAAGATTAAAATAATTTTAGTTATAAATTAGATGTTAATTTGTTTGACTGTGTATATTTATTACATAATTAATATTTTTTTGTACAAATCCAACATTATATTAAAATTAAAATTAAAGAAAAAACAAAAAATATTTTTTTTTCAAGTGGGCCTAGTTTTTATATGTTAAGGATAGCCCACTCAAGCTAATTAGTATTTTACCTAGATCCATTTAAGCCTATTTAAAATATGGACTATTATTTTTATCCCATCTAGGCTTATAAATATAGGATGTTGGGTATGAATTTGGTTAAGCATATATATATTTAGGATATGAACTATTTTGAAAATTAATCATAAAAATATTTATGAAAAGAAAATTAGTACACAATAATTTACGTGGTTTGGGTAGAATACCCTATTTCTATGGAGGTAAGAAACAATTCAGAATTTATTGGGAATAATTACAAAAAAATAAATTAGGACACAAAAAATTCCAATTTTCAAGAATATATAAAATTAAAATAAAAAACAATAAGGGATAAATTTTTCAGCTGAAACAACCATACACATTACATATATTTTATGATCCTCCACATGAACACTATTAAAAAATTTGACTTCTGTGTCTCCATTTACATTCATAATTTATTTCTATGACTCCACATAAATCCATGTAAAATATTACAACAAAATATCTGCATACATCCCACATTCTTGTTAATATATATGTGTGTGAGAGAGAGAGAGAGGGGGGACACCACTCCCTTTATCCTTCGAGCTTCTAAAAAGGATTCATTTCCCTTAGAACCCCCCCCCCCCCTCCCCACAACCTCAACATCGAGGTTTATAGAAAAATTTATGGGATTACTATACAATTTAGACTACATCGTATCAGGATCCACTCATATCTCACTATAAAACTACTAAGAATGTATATACACTCACTCTTGTTTGTATATCTTTTATTTTATTTTCAGGATATTACAAGTTTTTTGAAGTGATATGGGGTGGAAAATATGATGGACATAATATTCTCAACCAAATATAAAGGTATGATTCTAGTGATTCAAGATAATAAGGAAAATGAACTTTTCAGATAATGAAATTATATTAATATATATATTGTTTTAATAAATGTTGTATAATTGCACACTCAAAGGAGAATGTGAATTAAAAAATTGACATTATCATTTCATATGTTCAAAAAGATAATCTTATGATCATTTATAATTATTTAGATTTTAATAATGATCAAGTAGATAGGATTTTGTCTTAAAAAATGTTTTTATAATAAGTATTTATGTAAGAAAAAAAATCAATTTTTAGGAATTTATCAATTTTGGTATGTGGTTGGTAATCAATTGCGTGTGAATCGAGTATGAAATAAAAAAATTCATTTCAAAACTATTTAAAACATATACCCTAAATTATAAAATTTCCCAATCAACAAAAATAATAAAAATATATAATTTTATATATTCAAATTGTTTCTAAAAGGCTTGATCACAACCTTGTTAAAAAATTAAAATAGATTAATCTTTTGAAACAAAAACAATCACAATAAATACAATATATTAAATAATGATTAAAGATAATTATCAATGTATTGTTTTCCTAATGAGTTTTGAAATGATAAGTTAAATTTTAAACACTATATGAAAAAAAATAAGACAAATCATAAATATAGACAATAGGTTCAATCATTATATAAGACCCAATCCTCTCCTCTTGACAGTCACTTATTGCCAATAACAATTATTAAACTATAAACTGATCCATAACCAGGATCTAGTTTTATATACTACTTCACACAAGGTAGTCCAGGGTACCCCCAACCCCTTCAAAATTTATTTCTGATATATAAGTTGAAAAATAATATTGAAGATTGTATCTAAGTAATCTCAAATTTAGTGAAGGAGATTGTGTTTAATAAATATAAAAGTACAGTAATCACAACTCAAAATAAAATAAAATAATGAAGAAGAGGGAAATATTATTTAGGTGATTACGTGGTTCTCTTTCTTTGATGCAATTGAGATGATCATCAGTGGTCTTCCTCTTTTAAATTTTCTTTAAATATATCCATGGAGTCAATTTGAATGTTCTTCGCAAGGATTTTATTTTTTCATTAAAAATAGAGTATCATTTTTTGCATAGACAATCATCCATTATTTTTAAAAATAACACTTAAGCTTCATCCATCCAACTATTTAGTAGCAAAAAGAAATCAGTTAACCTTATTTCAAGAGGGGTTCCTCAAATTCACATGTTTTTATAAACACCAATTATCCATTATATAATAAAAACGAAAAAATATAAATCCTTAAACTATGTATTAACTCTGGAATGTATGATTTTTTCTTCAATATATCAGTGTAGTCATTTTAATAATAACAATTATTAAATAATTATACTTATTAAATATGTAACTCACATTAAATTCCATAAACTATCTATCTTAATAATTAATTTGAATTTAATTCTTGAGATATACTTGAGAAGAACATAATTTGTTGGTAATAGATTGATCTAGTGATAGAATTTTTAGACTGTTTTTCATATAAAATAATATATAGTAGTGTATTCATCTTGGTGGTATATTATATTTAATTAAAGGAAGTAGAACTAGATTTTTGTAGAATGATTCAACTCATTCAAGATGACTAAGCCTAAAAGTACACAAAATTTTAATTTTAAAATTTTTATATAATCTATAGAATAATTAATCATCTATAATTAAATACATAAATATTAAATAATAATGAAAACATTATTTTTTATCATTAAGGAAAGGAATTTTTTGACTTATCCAACAATATCCCCTTTTTATGATAACAAACGACTGTTGAAAAGGAAAGTCAAAATAGTGAGTTTAAAATAAGTGTAGAGTAAAAAAGGAAATTATATAATGTCCTATAATGTATATAAAATAAGAACACATACATATGATAGTTTACTCATTATATACATTCTACCCATTTTGGGATTTTTAAAAATGAAAAAGAAGATAAAATGTATCAAAGAAAATAATAATGAATAGATAATTGATTTTTAAATAATAATAAAGTCAAATAATTATATAAAAAATGATAATAAAATTCCATACTAGATCAAAATCGAATTCTGAAGCATCCTCATCATGAATGGAGGTTGGATAAACTTGGTCATTTATATTGATATAAACTAGTGCAAGAGTAGAAGTAGAAGGAGGTTCAGGAGGCCTGAAGAAAATAATGGATGCAACTAGCCTCATAATTCTAACTGAATTAGTGGGATTAATACCAAAAAGACTGACAAAAGTAAAGGTATTGTTATGGAGAACTGAAATAGAATCTAAAATTGAGGCTTTTAAAAAGATAGTAGGGGGAGAAATGACTATTGTCATAGACGTTTATATTAAAGGATGTATTAGTTGTATAAACTGTGTGATGATTGTTCCCCCATGATCCATTATCTAGGTGAAGTCGATCTTCTCTTCCATAAAAACATTTAACAATGGGACAATGGGGATAACTCATTTAACTAACTCACTATATCCTTAATGGCCCTAGATATATGAGGTATCCATTGGTTCTTGACCAAAAACATGAAATGAGAATTGAGATTTTTTGGAATAAATATGAGAATGGTGATATTTTATATCCTTGGCTATGCTTACCCTTAGACTTATACCTTCAGTAAGAAATTATCTAACATTTTTATATATATTCTCATCATGATATTTGATTTATCGAGGATCATACTAATGATATATAGAGGAATCATCCAATAAAATCTATAGATCTTCTCAAAAAAAATACTTCCAATCAAATCGGCATCAATACTAGAAGGCGCATAAGGAGGAGGGGCTTTAGAAGAAGTGGATCTAGTAGTATAAGGTGATTTCAACCTTCCAATAACTGATAGAAATCTATGTTTCATTTCTACCATCATGTATTCCAAAATATAATGGATAACACTAATCTTATCAAAGATTTTTTTTTCTTCAATTCTATATTTCCCATTCTCAAAAACATCTTATGTCGAAGATGAGACAAAACCAATGAAATATTCAAGGTGATTAGTCTTATTAGATAGTTTCATCTTGGAAGGATGAGGACTTGAGAAAAGCACACATAGAAAAAAATGGTCTACCTCAAAGGAATCAAAATCAACATGATACATGGAATTAGTCTAAGGAGAGGGAGTTCAAGACCTATAATATCTAGAAGAAAGAACATCCTCATCAAAAACATTATCATTGGTCATTATAGAAGAAACAATTTCTCCTATATCTTTAATTGGTACCACAGAAGGAAAAAATAAAAAGAATCTCTGTATGGTCAACATTTTGAAAAACTATCCCTTAGGATCCCTACACAAATCATAAATGGATAGTAAACCAAGCTCCATTGGATATCCCACATCATCTCCATTAACATTTGAATAATTATATCTTAGAAAAAGAATAGTAACCTTAGTCACTTATCTTCTATATATGGTACATCCTCATCATTTATATCAACTTTATCTACCTCTACTATGATTCCATTACATTGAATAACTGAAAAAATATGGTATTTACTATCCCATCTGCACTGACAGTTCTAGAACACTCTAAAATTGTCATGAAGGGATTAGTTTCTTTATTATCATATTCCCTATCGAAATCATTTAAAGAGTCATCGGATAGATCAATGATATCTTCAAAACTTTTGAAATCTAATTCTAAATTATATGTGTAATTGGAAACCTAAATATTCTAATACTCTTTACCATTATCCCAAGAACACTCCATATATTTTAATGAATATGTAGTTGAGGAAGTTCTAAATGAATTATTTTTTACTTCTGAATGTGTGAGGATCACTTCTTTCATAAATAGAGATGGAAAAAACATATACTTTATTCATAGCTTCCACTTCATCTTCAACACCATCCTCATCCACTTCCCCATCAGATGACTAAAATACCACCTCATCCATCTGTAAGTCCGGATTAACGAAATCCATTTGTCAGAAAGGTTTCTTGATTGGGTTAAAATTTCCATAATGTTTCTCATTATCCAGAACCCACTTCTATACCCATAGAAACAAATTGAATTTAATCCCTATAAAATTTTATTAGTTTATATAAACCCAAAAAAATGAGTGAAATTTTAGTCTCCATTACAAATAAACCCTCAAACATCAAACATAGAAAAAATAATCTTGAGATAAACAAGAAAAATGACCTAGAATAAATCTTGTTAAATTCCATCATATACACTACATTTTTTTTATCTTTTCACATCTTATCATGATATAAAAATAGAAGATATCTTGATACCTCCACACTCTAAAGTACTCAATCCTAGGACACAACATATGATGGAAGAATTTGAAGAGAATTTGTGGTTCCCCACATAAAGTTCTACAAAATATAGACATAATATAGTTGAATCCCCTATAATTTTCTGAATGTAATATTCAAAAAAATCAAGATAAGTGGGAATATAACCTTTTCAGTCTTTATATATTATTTTGTGAGTAACTTCTATGAAAATTTCCTACTACTACAGAGTAAACAAGATTTCCTTCCCTTTTAACATTTTCTTTATGAAAGTTTTCTTATCCCCAAACTCAAACTCATCATATAAAAAATATTTGATCCAATCATGTGTATAATTTATGGTATTTACTAGAGAACAACTCATCCCACCCTTTCTCTTGGAGAGTTTTTAAAACCTGTTATTTACTTGAATCCATCCATGTACAATCTATTTCCTTCTGAATAACTACTAATCATGGTGAATGAAGTGGATTCTATTCCTTTATAGGTTGACTTGGATCACCTTTTGAATATTTTAAGGTCAAAACTCCTCCAGAGAACCATAATAATGATTTATATTCACTACTATAGCACTGATGCATAGGTTTAATCATGAAGGTAAAAGGTCATAGTTTGAGAAAAAAAGGAAGAAGAGGTTAGGAGGGGAATGTGTGTGAGAGGATTTAATTTATAATCTAAATAGGTTTTTTTATCATTTAGGTAATAAAATTCATTTTAAATATAAATATTTTTAAATTCAAGTAAAATATTTTACTTAAGTCCTAAAGAAATATAAAAAGTATAAAATAATCCTAGAAGTATGTATATGGTAGTGGTATCATAGAATGGTAGAATCTGATGGTAGAAACCACTACTAGAATATATTAGTTTCATCAAACGGTATTGCCCGATGGTTTTACCCAGTGGTATCACTTATAATAGTAGTAACCACCTGTAGTATTCCAATGGTAGTATCTCAATGGTAGTTGTCCAATGAAAGAAGGCCAATGGTAACACCAAATATTATCACCCAAATTTTAGTATAAAATTGTTGTACCCACCAGTAGCATATGGATTGAGACTTGGATATTCTAGAAATAAAATAATTAAGGAATTAAAATTATTAAGATGAATAAATCATTCCAATATCATGTCTGATATATCTTATTCCCTTAATATTCAATGTATTTGTAAAAATGTTAGTAAAATAATGTTCAGTGTTAATGAATTCGAGATTTATATCACCTTTTTGAAAATGGTCTCTAAAAATGATTTCATATATCAATGTTCGTTGTTATAGATAGAGACACAAGATTCTTAGAAATTTTAATAAAAGTTATATTTTCATAATTTATATGGACATTTATAAATATATATCCATAGTCTAGTAATGTCAATTTCAACTATTTAATCCTTTCAAAAAAACTCCCTTTTGTTGTTTACTCATCTTCGACTATGGACAATTCAATAAAATTATACTTTTTTAGTAAACCATGTTACTAGAAACATTACTAAAAGGTGACAAGATCCACAGATTCTTTTTCTATGTAAATTACGACCAAAAAAATATGCATCTTATAAAAAAAATAAGTCATTGTTTTGTCCTCTATAGAAAAACAATCCAGAATAAGGTGTATTCTTAAGGAATTTAGAAATCATTTTGTCAAAATTAAAATGAGTTTCTCATGAATTTTCATAAAAATAATAAATCATACATACACAAAACATATTATTCGGTTAGATAGCTATTAATTAAACTCCTTATCATTTCTCTATAAATACTTTGGTCAACCAGTTTCCCAATTTCATCAAGATACAATTTATAGGTGGAACTCATGGTGATATCACTTCGTTTTAAGATATAAATTCCAAAAATATTAAAAATATCCCTTATCTACATTATTTTATTTAAAATTATTCCTCCCATATTCAGAAAAATAAGAAAACCAATGAATAATTTTAAATCAACAATAAATATCATTCTTAATTAATTTTTCTTTATTTATGAAAATTCAATACACAATGAATTATTGGATGATCTAAAAAGAATTTCATTAAATTCATTTAGACTATGAGATAATATTTAGAAATCATATTTATAAATAAGGTTGGATCATATATCAATTTTGAAAAATATTTAGAAATCATGAAATAGATGAACCTATCATATGAAGCTCTAGGAGACTATTTTAATCTATAGATTTATTTATCTAATATGAAAACATGATTTTTAATATGGGGGATTTGGAATCTATTAGGTTTTTCAACCAAAACATACTCAACAATATAAACATTAATAAAATCGCACTTGACATATATTTGATATAGTTTAAAATTCAAATGTGTAGTATATGAAAGTTGACTAATAATATCCTCATGTCTACATACTAGCAAAAAGTTTTAATCATACTCAATAACTTCTTCTCGAATATATCATTCTTTAACCAGTTTATCTTTATTTCTTATGGTTATTATAGACTCATCACCCATTTTCCTAATCACTCATTTATTACCAATGGTTAGGTAGTCTTTAATTCTTTCCATTAGTTTCCATAAATTTTTTCTTTCAAACTTATTCAAATCTTTTTTCATATACATTACCAAAAAAATATCTTTAATATATTCATTGATGTCTTCATGTTTAAGCTGTGATAATAAGTCCTGATGTTCACCCTATATAAAAAAGAGAAGATACATTTTCAGTACCTTTATCTAGATCTCTATCAACAACATCTAAAGGATGCTAGTTATGGGTTCAAATATCTCTTGGGATAGAATCATTGGGTTCTTCATTTTATTCTTCATGGTTTGGTTCTAACAATTCCTCAATTTTGGGTGTTTTTTCTATAGTGTCTTCTATAGAGAAATCACTAGGCTTTGTTGAGGTACTGATATCCAAGTTACAAAAATCATCATCATGGGTTTTTAAATATTTTTTAGCTCATGTCGATCTATTTAATTGAATTTCACAAGTGAAATTTATTCTAATAGTTTATTTCTTTTATTAAACACCGTATATGATTTACATGAGGTTGAATATCCCTAAAAAATTTCATCATCATATTTTTGATGAAAATGTATCTATACTCACATTTTTGTTGAGAATAATGACCTTGAAATAAAAACCTCTAAAGTTATTAACATTTTTTTTCGTCAATTCCATAAATAAAATTGGATCTTCTTTATAAGTGCTCTGATAAGAAACCAATTTATGATATAGTAGACTATATTAAGATCTTCTGCCCAAAAAAAAAGATAGGTAAGCCATATTCACTGAGCTCAGTTGTAAAAACTAGATTCTTCCTATGCTGTATGGATCTATTTATTTTCAATTTAAATGATTTTTTAGAGATGATTGTCGATTTACTTTGAGTTAATAGAGCTATAGGGGGGTTTAGGCTTTTTCTGAGACAAGGAAAAATCTTTTTTGAAAAATAAGGTCTGCCACACTGTTAATAATAATCATGATGGATAGGATGCATGGTTACTTCTATCATTGATATACCTGGGTAGAGGGATGGATGACCAAATATGGTTTTTCCAAACCATGTAGGTGGATGTGTATTCCCATGTGATGGCCTTTGCAGATTTTTATAGTGGTCTGAGACATAGTTTTCACATGGCTTGGAAAACTATGTGCACTAACTTTGTGAGGATCATCTCCTTATAGCAGAGGGTAAATAATTGGAACATGGTTTGTCCAACCATGTGGAAAAACCATGAGGGCTAAGAAATTTTTTTGGAAATGAAAATATTTCCATTAAATAATTCTAAAAAGGTAAAAAAATTTAACTTATCATAGACTGGACAATAGTGGATGTCTGGATCCTTCCTTGAAACCAAATTATTGGATTTTCTATCAAATATCCACTCAATAATGGAATATAGATTCATCAGACTCATTAGATCAACAACAGTGATTACTCTATTCCGTTTCTACTATTCTTCATTTGACTTGGTATTGGTTATTCTATTTAGGGGAAAGTTAATATTCCATTTTTCTAGGATTTTTTTCGGTTCATCATATTTCTCTCGATCTAAGTTGACTCATGAGATAATTCTTGATGATCACTCAACTACGTACCTATGGATTGTGGTCTCATTATTTTTTTTGGTGCTTATATATATGTCGTTGTTCCATAAGATATATTGTTAAATTGATACCCTTGAAATGGAATTTATTCTTTGATTAAAATGGATAGGTCTAACCTATGTTATTAATGAGACCCATTGATAAATTATTAAATGTTAAGGATACCGAATTTCAATCACCTATTGTGTGATTTTATTAATTAAATATACCACCATGGTTGAAATATGAATTTATCACATTTAAAGTGTGTTGTTTACACCTTTTTAGGGGATATTAAATGATGAATTGCAATTACAATTCATAAATGATTAGAGAAAGGGGATGGAAGACAATTTTCATGTGATATGGCTATGAATTCTATTGTTTAATCATGTGTTACTTCATCTATTGATATTTCCCATGTGATATAATTAAGATTATAAGGCTTCTAAGATTATTCCATGAATTGAGCCACCTTATTAGGTGTGGTTAAATTGAAATTTTCATGATGAATAACTTTGAAATAATTAAATGGTATTTAATGAACGTTTTTTATATTCCATGGGTGAACATATGGGTTCATATACGAATTCCATGATTGAACTCATTTGTCAACTGCATAAATTATGATCGGGTGACACTTTGACTTCATAGTGGACTAACAATGATCAACTCAGGGGGTGACTATTATATGCCTATGTGACACATGAAATCCTTATATAGACTAATAAGTATGGACACAATGGGCCAATTATATATACACCAAGTGTGAGACTTGGTCTCCCTTAGTGGACCAATAAGGATGGGATCAAATGTAAATTATTTTATACCACACCAAGAGTGATACTATGATTCCAGTGTGGAAATCCTACGACATACATATAGGGTGTTTGGTTCATGCTATGTCATAGTGATATCTGGATTCCAAATAATCCATTCCATGGATAGGATAATATTATTAATTAAATATTTAATGAAATGATATGTTTGATGTGTCTGTCATGGAAAATCATAATCCTGGATTCAGTCAGAGTATTATACTTTACTTAGATTCCCATTTTGGAAATTTTATACCACATATCATTACGGGGGATGCTAAGTGACATGCCGGGTCCCAAGACATATTTATTTAAATGAGAATCTAAAGACTATTTATTTAGATACATCCTGCTAAGGATGAATCATGTAAGCAAATGATGGGTCTCCAAGTGAACCTAGACCATAATGGTTGGTTTACTTTCAGCACTTCTTCTAAGTATTGTATTACTGCCTTCACATTATTATTGTTATATACTCACTAACTCGATGAAATTATACACCATTGGTGGTGTCCTACTGGTATTTTATCTCACTCCCTACTTGGGCTGCCATTGGTACCCAATATGATTTCATCACTGTATGTATGGACAAGGGAAATCACCTTATTACAGGTTCTTGATTGATGTTAGTAGAAGGGGATAACATGACCGAGATGAGGATTGTGATGCTAACTAGGATAGTTTTTTGGTCTTTTTGGAATTTGGAGTTGTATTTTTCACCTAACATGAATACCAATTTAGGATTCTTTGTAGATAATGACATGATCATAATATTATATGATATTTCTTCAGGTATTATTTTATATGTTTGCCTTTGGTTGTTATCTGTTTTCTTATTGATTTATTTTTTTTTATACTAATTTTTTTGAATAACACCACTATGTCGCACTCTAATATGAGGGAATAGTGTCCCAAAAAAGACACCCTAAGCCCTTAATTCTAGCTAGTTGCCTCTGGCATTTGGGGGGAATTCACTTGAGGCCATGTGGTCAACCAGGCTTGGAACTCCATTCAGGGGAATCTGAGTCTAGGATGTTACAAAGTGGTATTATAGGATATTTATATTTCAGTTTTCCTTACTATTTTGCGACAATAAAAAGGGTATTCAGAAGAATTGGAATTTGGTAATGAGATGTTTTTTGGCATAGCTAACCCACACATAGTAAAAATCGAAATTTTATTCATTGAAATTTTTTGTTTTATGTATTTTGGAATTTATAGTTGGTTTGATTCCACTGTTACATGATGCACTTGGATTGTGATGTTATTATTTATTTAATTGAAGGTTATATTTTTTTCAAACCCATGGAGATGATGGTATTCCAATTCATGCATCCTTTTAGTAATATGTTATAATTTACATTACATGAATAATTTCACTCCATATAAGATGCATTTATCGATTTCACGATGTTTTGATTTATGATATGATTGATATACCTACTTATTGAAAAATGATTGAGCATGGAATTGGAAAACAATGTCTGTAAATAGATAGTCTACCATAACCTATGTATTTTTATCATAATTATACTAAAGAACACACCCTATAAAACCAATTGTGGCACATTGAGTCATAGACCATTAGTTTCATGGACTAGAACATGTTATGTTGTGGATTAGGTGGATGACATATTTTGGCTCATGAGGAGTCTGGGCACTTTTGGATATGATGTTTCTGAACCATTTCGTTCAACCATTTAAATTGAAATGTAAAATGAATATGAAATTGAAATTGAAATTGAAATGTTAAATAGAGAACTCGACCTAGACCCAGCTTTTGAGTGGGGAATAGGTCATGACTTTAGTGTTGTTGTGACTGCATATTTTTATCAATCATGGATTTCGGAGTATCCCGAGTGGTATGACTTGGTTATTGGAAGGTTTTGACCTATCATATGCTTTTAGCTATGAACTTTGATATCATTCTTCACAGGGTCATGCATTTTTAATTGTAGATACATGCCACTATGGAGTCCACTAGTTCTATTCCCTGAGGGTGGTGATAACCACACTCAAGAGGAAGTAGGGAATGGGCTACCAATGGATCCTCCTATGGTTCCAGCTAGGGAACTAGAAATTGTACCAGACATAGGTGCTTATGAATAGTTCTATGAGGGGTTTCTCCACTTCATGTAGACTTCTCAATGAGCACTTCATCTTGTCTCTTCTATAGATGATATGACGCAAGGGTTCCAACAGTAGAATCTACCCTTGTTTTGGGAGGATATAAGACTATAGGGTGTGACATTTTGGCGTGAGTCAATTCTTTCTATCTTTGAGAATCTTGAGACACCTCCAAAGAGGATGGTAACGTTTGCTTCATATATGGTGTGTGATTCTACCAAAATAATAGGGGTATGTCATTACTCAGAAGACCATCATCTAGAGATGGATATGAGGTATTTTCATATGGAATTCAATGATTAATTCTATCAGTAGATGTTGAGATCCAACAGAGCCTGATATTTCTTGAACATAGATCATGGTGTGTTATTTTTTATGGATTATTCATCCAATTTTATAGAAATTATGTGCTTTATACGTTTTTTGAAGGGTGAAGAGTTATCTAAAGTCAGGAAATTCAACATTGGTCTCAAGTATGACATCAGATCATTGGTTAATGTCTTTCAGATGACCACCATTTCTGCAATAGTGAATTATGTTCTTCACAGAGCTTTATAACTTTTTCCATTCTGGAAATCCTTGGGCTCAAAATTTGGTGTTTTGAATTATTTATGATGTTTTATACTCAATGTGGATTCAAATAGAGGATGTATGTCAGTTCAGGGAGTTCCCCCATGATATTGGTAATTTTGAACTCATATTGGGCCTCTGTTCCCTCAAGATGACATGATGTTACATCATTCTCGTGATGGACTGGTCAATTCTCTTTCTTGATTTCATTTATTTTTATCCCTAATAGGAAACCTTAACATAACAAAATAGAGGAGATTTGATTCACAAGAGTGAATGGGATATCAAGGAGAGACGAGATGTACCAGAGCATCATTGGATGAGAGGGATGATAGACCAGATCACGAGTTCATATTTGGATGACTAGGGAATACATCAGGTAGATTTCACTCTAGTGGTTGATCATTTCAGGGATGTTTTCCTAGAGGACTTTTTACGACTAACTATAATTAGAGTGGAAAATTTCACTGTCAAGCTACTTCTAGGAGTTTCACCAACATCCATTCCTTCTTAAAGGATGGATAATAATGAGATTCAAGATCTCAAGTGGATGATTATATATTTAGTAGAAAATGAGTTTATATGAGCTAGTGCTTCATCATGGGGTTCGCTGGTCCATTTTTGTGAAAATGGAATATGGTACCATTAGGATATGAATGGATTAAAAGAAATTGAACAAACTGATAGTTAAGAACCAGTATCCCTTTTTTCAGATAAATGATCTCTTCGACCATCTTAGATAAAATTGAGTATTCTCAAAGATTGATTTGACATCGGGTTACTATCAGATTCATTTTGGACTATGATACATACCTCAAAAAACATATCATAGTAGGTATGATCTATATCAGGACTTGGTTATGTTGTTCTGTCTTACTAACACCCTAGTAGTTTTTATGGTACTGATGAATCTATTTTTTCATCCCTATATGGATTAGTTTTTCTTGGTATTCATGGATGATATCATGGTGTATTGTCACACTCAACATGACCATGAAAAACCTTTTTAGAGTGTATTGGATATACCATCAGTTATATATTAAGCACACAAAGTTCCACGTCGATATTGAACAAATTCACTAACTATGTCACATTTTCTAAGATGCAAGAGTATCATTTGACCCATAGAAGGTGATATTTTTAGTTCTTTAAGAGCATCCCAATAAATTCATTGATATAAAATGTTTCTTGGGGTGTAACGATGTTAAAAGTGTCTCAAACAAGACGTATCCCACCTAGTAATGCCACTTGTGCGCTTGAATAATAAGGGTGTGAAGTTTGTATATACATATGAATGTGATTCATTATTTAAAGAGATTAAAGAGAGATTCACTTCAACACCAATACTGATTTTCCCAGAAGCAAGAAGAAGATACCTTTTGTATTGCGACACATCACGTATTGGGATTGGCGTAGTACTGATGAAGGGTGAATGATTCATGGTGTACGATTCTTAATATTTCATGCCACATGAGAGGAACTACCCAAAGAATGATCTATAGTTAGATTTGGTTGTTAATATTCTACATTGTTGGAGACACTATTTATTGGGAGTGTTTTTTTGTGTACAAGGACTAAAAAAACTACAAATACATCTTTTCCCAGTGTGAGTTAAATTGTAGGTAGTTAAGGTGGTTTGATTACCTATAGTATGTTGACATTGAGCATACCTATATTCCAGATGAAGGAAATGAATTAAAAGATTCACTCAGTAGGAAGAATCCATTGAATGAATTTCAGGAGTCCAGTAGTGAGTGGAAGCTTATGAATTTGTTTAATGAGATGCACTTAGAAGTGAAGGGTATTATGGAGAAAACATTTCTTTTAGCCTTATTTTAGAACACTACCTTTTTGGATAGAGTGAGGATGAAGAATCTATCAAATTATAAGGGCCTAGTTCTATGGGAGAGTGTGGAATGTGAGCACCCACCTCCTAGTTGGACCATAGGTCAGGATGAAATAATATATATACATGTTTTTGTGTGGGTTTCATTAGACTTATGTGATCAGATGATACAAAACATTCATGCTTCATCTTGGGAAGTTCACCCCGAAGCCACCAAGATGTATTGGGATTTGTTTCTCCAATACTGGTGGTAGGTTATGAAAAGATATATAAGTATTGTTTCTTGATGTGTTCTACCTATCAGCAAGTGAAGTCAAAACACCAGTGACCAACCAGACCATTACACTAGTTACCCATTCCCATTTGGAAATGGGATGACATTGAAATGGATTTCATGATAGGGTTATCATGGTCACCACAAGGTAATGATTCTATTTAGTTTTTTATTGACAGTCTCAAAAATTATTCGCATTTCCTACCTATTAAGGAGACATTTTCAAACATGATCTTGGTAGGTTGTATATTTGTGAGATTGTATGACTTCATGGGGTCCCACAGTCTATAGTTTTAGATAGGGACACCTAGTTCACTTCACAGTTTTGGAAAGGATTTCAGAGGGAGTTGGGTAAATAGGTTCTTACGATCCCATCATACTACCTTCAAACTAATGGACTGTCAGATCACACGATATAGGTTCTAGAGAAAATTTTGTCTGTATGCATCCTATATTATGGGGGATCTTGGGAGATGAACATACCCCCAGTTTAGATCACCTACAATAATAACATTTAGGATACTATTTAGATGGATTCTTATGAGGATTTGTATAGAAGGACATTCAAATCACCCCTTTGATGGTTTAGAGGTAGGATAAGAAACTATATCTGGTCCTTATATTGTACAAGAATATATGAAGAAAGTTTATTTGATTCCTAATAGTATGGATACTACTCAGTCTTGATATGAATGATTCACTGGTCATTGTTGAATGCCTCTGGATATCAAGGACAAGTATCATGTCTTTTTCCAGTCTCACTGAGGCTACAACATATGAGGATCAGGAGACAGTGTAAACTTTCACCATGATATTTTGGATCATTCGAGATTCTTGAATGAGTAAGGTCGGTATCCTATCGATTGCAGTTACCCCAGAGGTATTAGTCCATACACAATGTCTTCCATCTATCCTAAATACACCATTATCATTTAGACTTGTCTCATGCTTTTCATCCTGCGGTGGTTGAGTTATAGGTAGATGTGTCCTTTTGGGAGCATCATATTCAGGTTATGGATCATCTAAAAAGGGTTATCTAAGGCAGATCGGTTCCACTAGTATGGGTACTATAGAAGAATGGTCATGTATCAGATGAGACATGGTTTGTGTACAGTTTGAAAAACCATGAAAACTAATTTTATGTGTTCTCCCTACTTACAAAAGAGGGATAATGGTTGCTGCATGGTTTTTCAAAATATGCAGCCAAACCTATAGCCCAATAAATATTTGGAAAATATCAATATTTCCCTTAAATTGTTTTACAAACGTAAAACATTTTCACTTCTATCTTGTTGAATATTAGAGGATAGAGGGGTCCCTACATGAAATAAAATTCCATGATTTTCAATCAAATATCCATAGGATCATAGAATCTAGAGTCAATAGTCTGGTTAGATCCACATCAATGAGTACTTAATTCCTTTTGTACCATTATTCATTTTTCATGGTATCATCTGTTCTATTTAACTGAAAAATAATATTACATCTTTCCAGGGTTCTCATCCATTATTTTTTTCTCCTGATCTAATTCAATCCTAGATATGATACTTGATTAAAACACTACTATAGATCAATGGAAGGTCATCTCATGCTCTTCCCTTACATTTGGGGTGTTTATATACATTTCATAATTCTACATGCCTGATTTTCTGAGTGACACCCTTGAAATGGAATTTATTCCTTCATTGAAATTTATTGTTATGACCTATGTAAATAATGAGACCATTGATAAATTATTAAAGGTTAATTACTTTGAATTTTAATCATCCATTGTATTATTTTCTTAATTAATTGGACCAATATGGATGGAAAATGAATTGAACAATTTTAATGTTTTCCATTTACCCCTTTCCATGGGATGTTAAATTATGAATTGTATTAATTATTATTAATTTATTAATGAAACATGATGGAATACCATTCCCCTTGGATTTGGCTATATCTATTAATTTTTAATGTTGTGTTTTCCCTCTATTGATATTTCCCACGTGAGATAATTAAGTGGCAAAGCCTTCTAAGAATATCCCATGCCATGAGAAAACTTTTGAGGTTAGGTTAAATTGAAATGATCTTGATGTTGAACTTTGAAATAATTAAATGATATTAATTGAATTTTTATTATATTCCTTCGGTGACCCATGGGTTTATATATGAACTCTATGTACATAATAATTTGTCTACTACCTTATTTATGCCTGAGTGACACTTGGACACCCTTGAGAACATCCAAGGACAACCTCAGGTGGGATGATTATTATATACCTAAGTGAAACAATGAATCCTTATATGGACTACCTAGGTGAGACTCTAAGGGATGATTCTAAATATTCCATGAGTTAAACTTGGGCTCCCTTGGTCGGCCTCCTAGGACAGATTCAATTTTTAATGATTTTATATTACACCTAGACTGATACCATGATTTTAGTGGGGAGTTCCTAGGATGGGCTTATAGGGTTTTTGGATTATACTATGTTAGATTGATACCTAGATTCCAAATAATGAATTCCATGGATGGGCTCTAGTTATTGATTGAATAATTAATTAATTATTTATATGATTCATATTCCAAGACAAATCACAAGTATTGATTCGATCAGAGTCTTATAATTTATTGGTTGGCCTAGTAAGGCCACTATTTACCACAAATAATTATGGGGGACATTGGGATTCATGCAAGGTCCTGATAGTTATTTATTTAAATTATATAGGGAAGAATATTTATTCATAGACTTCCTGCTAAGGCCGAAGCAGGCAGCAGAGGATGGGTTTCCAAGAGAACTCAGACCTTTATGGGTTGTTTACTTCAATCACTTCCTTTACATATTCTATTACATCATACACATTATTAGTAATATATACTCACTTACTGAATAGAATTAGAAATTATTTACGTGTCCTGGTAAGATTTTATCTCACTCCATACACAGGATACCTTTGGTACTCAGGAATATTTCATGACTACAGGTATGGAAAAGATTAAACTTTCTATTGTAAGTGTTTTATTATTGTTAGGAGCATGGGATCATCAGACCATGTTGAGGCTCGTGATGGTGGCTAGGATAGTTTTTTGTCTTTTTCTTATTTTGATATGTATTGTACAACTTCCATGTAAACCTATTCTGGATTCTTTGTAGATACATAACATGATCATAATTGCATATGATATTCCTTCTCGCAATGTGTTATATATTTGTCTTTGGATTTTATCTATTGTCTTCTTAATTTACTGCTTTCACTAATAATTTATAAGGATATTAACACTATATACCACTTTGATAAGATGTAATATTCTCCCTTAAGACACAACCTAATTTTTCCCTGCTAGTCAGCAACCTCTAACAATTTTGGAGACATGCATAAGGCCATGTGACCAACCAGTCTTAGGGAGCCGTTCATTAGAATCTGGGTCTAGGATGTTACAATAATCTAATAAATCTCTTAAAGAGTCATGTTCCTTATTTCAAATACTCTATTATTGATGGTGAGTTCCATGAGCTAATATGTTTTGATTATATCATTGTTGTGAGTATAATGTCTCACAGTCTTAATTTTCAAAATCATGGCCATGATCACTCCTTAATATTTTAATAGTATGTCTACTGTGTTTTTGTACACATTTTACATATTTGGAAAAATATGAACTTGATTAACTTTTTGATAAAATAATAATAAACAAGTAAATCTATATAATTTATATACAAAAAACATATGTATAAGGATTCCCACTAAGGAAAAAAATCTTGGAATACTAAATTAATCCATGTGAACCAACTCTAGGGTTGAGAAGTTGAAATTTACTTCTATGGAATGGATTAATTATTATTTTTCAACTTTTTTGGGGGTTATAGTCTTTCCCTTTGGGAAAATATTGTTTAATAAGATCCTTAAATAAACATATCCTAGTTATCCTTCTAAGAGAGTAAATGTTTCAGTGGCCTGGTCGCCTATGCCACAACCAATATTCATTATGTAATTCACTTAAACTAGATATGTACTGAGAAAATAATGAATCTAAATCAACTTCATAAACATGGTCGTAGGGTAAAATTGTAAAAACTAAATCATGCTTAGATTCATAGCTTTTTCAAGAATTATTTTCAAACATGATATGATAAATATTATGTCATAACAGTTATATTCTAATTAAATTACACTTTAAACCATCAAATAATAAGGATTTAGACATTAAAATAGAATTATAATTATCAATTTATCAATGTCTATTTTTTAAAAAATTTGGAATTCTCACTAAATGTGACATGTCCACTGTCCACCATTATAGGGTTCTTAAATCTTGAGTGGTCTCTTGTCATGTTTATGGAACATCCACTACCTAGATACACTAAATGATAATTTATACTCTTCAAGTATGTTTACTATAATATGTTTAAACAAGAAATGATTTTGATACCCATAACTTATTATTTATAACGCATTTTGGAACAAAATATTTTGGAATCCAAAGCTATTTAATGGTTTTTTCACAAGAAATAATTATGTTTTTAGAAATAAAATACTTATTGAGTATATAATAATATAAATTATTTTCATAAATAGAATATCTTGATCTGTGAATAAACTTATTTTTATAAAATCCCATTTGACCTGGTTAGTACCAAATACAAGTTGTGTGCTTTGGGGAGGTCTAATAACCAAGAATTTGTGAAAAGTTTTATCTTCCATTTATAAATTATTCAAGATCCTTATTTAGTTTCTCATTAGATATTTTATGCTAATTATTCTCTTTTATCAAATATTTATTCTTTTATTTTTCTGTTGACAAGGTACTTTTATCACTCTCACATAAAATATGTGACATTTTCATAGTTTTACATATATATTTCAATGTATTCATAATTTATTAAATAATACCATAATATTCCTCAAGATATTAAATAGTAATTTTTGATTCATGATGAGTAACATTATGTGATGTACAATTATTTACCCTGGATGTGATATCCATAAAGCACATATTACCTCTTTCATTATTGTCTTCCTACTTCAATCGAATTCACTGGGACTATCCTAAGAGGCACTCTAGGTCACCCTGTTATCGCTCTTAGGTATTTTTTATATATCCTAAAACATTAATCTTATACATTAATTCCATATATTTAGCTTTGATATTCTCTTTCGTATTACACTCATAGGAATTTACTTCTCCAAGTAGATTTACATTCTTCTAACTTCTTATTTTTTCATATCTTCCTCAAATGTTTACCTTATTAATGAATTTATTATTTTGGAAGAATTTATTAAATATTCTAGCTAGATAATCTATTTCCCCATCACTATCATAAGTTGTCTCTTCATCACTTGAGTTATCCTCTTTGATTATCTCATGAATCCTTAACTATGATGTTTTGAAAGCGGTTGCTTTTATTTTTGGTTCATCATCATCATTATTTGCTTTACAATATTCACAGTTCCATATTAGTATGATAATCACCTCTTTCAGTGGTTGTTCACTTATGTTGTATGACTCTTGAATTGAGAAAAATGTTTCTATCCAACGCTTAGGTAATCCCCACAATATTATCATCGCTTGATCTTTTTCTTCTATTTTCTTCCCCATTTCTTGAATTTTATTGATGATTTCATTGAACATGATATAAATTATAGGCATTTATTCATAATAATTATTTTTAAATGTATCATATTTCAGAATATAATTATTTAGTTTCATTTATTTAAAAAAAAATTTGGATTCATGAGAAACAATTAGTATATCTTATATTTTAATCTATGTGGAACATGTATATATTCCATTAAACTAATATTATCCCAATCAACGGTATAATAAATTCATATCTTTATTATTAGAGTCATAATAATCCTTTGTGGAATCCCCACAATTATCCCTACCACATTATTTATTATAATATTTGACTACTATTAATATAAAGATTTCAAAAAAATTATTTAAATATTTATTTTCATTTTTATCTTCCATTGAGAATAATTAATAGTGTTAAAACAAGGAGGTCTATCAATAATAGTCCCCTCAACCCTATTATTATACCAAAAGATAGGAATTTATAATAAACATAAATTTATCTCTTTGGATTAAAAAATGATCAAATTTGAAGCTATATAAGAATGAAATAATCATCCTTTGATACCAAATGTTGTTCAGAGTATAGTAGTCAAGAGTAGGTGAATTGTGTGTCCAATATAATTTTATATTTAAAAGTAATTTAAAATAAATTCACCCAATTTATAAAATATGAAATTTAAATAAAATAGGTAAATATATAGTTTTATATTTTTTAAAATTTTTCTCAATGGCTTGATCAGTACCTAGTTAAAAAAATTTATGACCACATTAAATTTTTAAACAAATATTACTCCAACAAACACAATAAATAAAATACTAAATAAATCTAACTATCAAAGTATTGTTTTTTAATATTTTTAAAGTGATAATTTAATTTTAAAACACCATAAAAAACTCATTAATATACAAGAAAAATAAATAAAATAGGTTCAACATCAAGCCACAAACTAATACTATATATATGATAGTCTCCCACACCACAAAAAATTAATTAAACAATTAACTAATCTATAACCTAAATTAGGTTTTACATACAACTGAACACAATGCCGTCCAGGCTACACCTAGACTCTTCCGAATTCATTTGTGGGATGTAATATGTAAAATAAGAGTAAAGAGAGTATTTGAGTACTCTCTAGTTTAGTGTGGGACATTGTGTTATTAATATATACAATTACAAAAATCAAAACTCAAAAGTAAATAAAAAAGAATAGAAGAGGGAAATATTATAAATGTGATTATATGGTTCTCTTTCTCTATTCATATTGACAAGATTAGTCGTGATCTACTTCTTTTTTTTGTATTTTCATTAAATATATATTTCATGTCATGTCAAACTTTTTTCATAAGGTTTATGTTTTTTAATGAAAACATTAGTGTCATGTATTGAATACACAATACTATATTCTTTTCCAAAATCACCCATATGCTTCATCCATATAGCTAGTTAATGGCACCATGTAATCAGTCATAATTTGCGCCAAGGGTATCATTAGAACTATATCTTTTATGAACTCATATTATCTGTAGTATAATAGTAATAAAATAAGATAAATAATAATACTAAGTAAAAAACTCTAGAAATTCTGACTTTTTCTTCAATGCATTACAGTATCTATTTTAAAAATGTTAATTCTTAAATAGGTTTACTTATTGAATCAATAAATTCAATTAAATTACATTACTATTCATTGAAATAATTTTATTTTATTTTATTTTTGATAGCTATGCAAGAAGAAATTCAATGGGAAGTGGAAGATTCATCTTGTGGTAGAATGTCTAGACTAGCGGTAACAGAAATTTAGTGATGGTAGAAGAGTCATCGTGGAGATATCTGATTATAAACTAAAGGTAGATAAAGTATACTTTTAGTAGTATTATTCTACTAATTGAAGAAAACTATTATCAACAATAGAATCACTAGTACTTATATAAACTTTGTGTAAATTCCCAAATTCTATATCTTTTATAATTAAACAGATAGATGGTCATTAGTAAAAAAAACTTGATTTTTGATTATTGAAATATTGTATTTTTGGAAATCGATAACACTCAATATTATGAAACATTTTATACATAAATTTTAATCTCATGTAGAAAATAATTTATAAGTCATGGATTCTAACATTTCTTGGGAACTCTTTAGGTTTTCAGAATCCATTCATCTTCTATATAATTGAAATAAGGTTAAAAATTTTACATTTAAGGAGGAAAAGAAGAATAGAAGATTCCCACAACATTATCTATGGGAAAATCGATTAATGTAAGGAATGGTTTCTCTCCAAATTACTTTATTTCTCTCATTTACCTTTGTGTTTATACCAGGTATTTCCTTCACTAAAAGTGAGAATTTTCATGTTTCTTAAAAACACGCACATGCACACACAAAGATATATATATATATATTAACTCCTTGGATGATCTCTATAATTAAAATTAAAAAATATATGTGAGTATGTATGTATTTTTATTATTGCATTAGCATGTGAAATTCATGTAGTGACCATGAAATATATATCGTGATTTTATTCAGTAGAATCATATGATAATTTCATATAACAGAAGAATGTTGTCACATGTTTCTATTAAAGGGTAATAAATTAGATCTAGGTAATGTATACCCTAGACATCAGTCGTTGGACCTTGATTCATTAAAGGCAGACTGGGAGTGTCACTATCGATTTTGACATTAGAATAAGGAGGGGTTATGGTCAAATTTGTTCATGACACATACACACGTATAAATGTTCTATATTATGTGAATAAATACATGTTATATGAACATCCACACATGCACACACTATTAGAAAATTTTCCTATTCTCATGATTAAAATCCAAAGAATAGGTTCCCAAACCATTTTTAAATCATACAACTAGGATCATCCCGACCAAAACCATTATTGTCATAACAAAAGGCCTAAATCCCTAGTTGGAGACCATGTCCCTAGATAATGATATTTTTTTCTTTAATATGAATTAAGAATTATAATTATTAATTAGAAAAGAATTAATTATTAAAAACATTTCTTATTATTTATTTATAAATTATTATATTTTTTTATTTTTTCCTTTATGTATGATACATCAACTTCTAATGATGAAAGTCATTCTTAAAATAATATCAGTTAAACACATTTACCTACATATATTTTTACCACATACTCTAAAGGAATTATTCCATTAATACTATATTATAAATTTTATTAAAATGGTTTTGTAAACATAATAAATAAATCAAATAAAACTATAAATTCATAATAAATAAATAAATAATAGTATTAATAAAATACATGTTATTAGAGATTAATAATAGATCATTCATAATAGAAAAAATTAATAATTAATAATTAATTAATTATTATTAACATGTAATGATTAATAAGTTTTTGGTGATATTTATTATCTTTGATTTATTGTTTATTATCAATTATTTATTATTTTCAAATAATTAATTAAAAATTTCAATTACTAATTTTAATTTATTAATTATTAATTTATTATATTTAACAATTGACATTTATTATTTAATTATAATTTAAATTTCAAAAATTATTATCAATGAATATAATAAAAAAATTAATAATAATTTTTATTTTATAATTTATAATTAGTTATTAATACTTATTAATTGCTAATTTATTGTTTTTAAATATTAATTAATATTTATTAACAAAAAAATTATTATGTATTAATTAATTATTATTACTAATTAAATAATAATGAGTAATACGTAATTAATCCTTATTTTTTGAATTAAATAATGAATGACTAATATTAATGAAAAATTATTAAATACTATACAATATTTACTACTTAAAATGGTAATAATAATTAATGTTTACTATTAAATAATAAATTTAAAGTAACTATTAATAATTAATTATTGATAATATTTTTTAATAATAATTCATACATAATAATATACTGTCATTAGTTAATAATTAATTAATTCTTATTGAATTATAATTAATAATTATTTACTAATTATTATTTATTAATTTACATAAATAAAAAATATTTAATAATAAATATTTATTAACTAATAAATAACTTTTAATTAATAATTAATCTATTGATTAGAAATTATTAGTTTGGGGCTTACCCAATTGATAAAGTCTCATTATAAACCTGTCAGAAACCCATGTAAAAATCGAGTGTGTGTGAATATCCAATAAATTGTAACCTCACTTTAGCAATATGTTTAATATAACACATACAATAATGGTAGAAGTACTCTTCAAAATTGGGCTTTAAGGACATGTATTTTGTCTTGGGGACACTTGACCTCTGGGCCATCAATGTATGGTTATTCGAAAATACAGTAGAAACCTCAGGATGATTGATCAGAGCAGTATCATTCACCTAGTCGAGCTAATGGGGCCAAATATTGAGGAGGGACAAGGTGGACACATGACTAGGTTTAGGCCCCTTGCACCTCTACAAGGGGAAAGTACAAGTCAGCTGCATCGTCAGGTGGTGAGGTAGGTGAAAACATTCTAGAGGCTTTGTGGATTGGTTGTTTCAGTACAATCAATTCATATGTGTAAGGAAATTTATTACTATAGGCCTTTCGGTCTTGTATTCTGGGTCTCCAATTCATGAAGGGGTTCACTCTTAACCTAGTTAAACAGAGGTATTAGCTAAAAACAAAAATATTTAATTAGAGGAATTACTAATTATTAATTCATAATTTCTAATTAAATGATAATTAATATTTAATTAATAGTTACTATTTTTTAATTAATAAATTTTATTTATTATCAACTAATTTTTTATAAATCATTAAAAACAAATAAATAACTATTGAAAACTGATAATAAATAGCTAATAATTAATTATTAATAATAAATAATCCATTATTAATTATTATTAATAAATAATAATCTACAAAATTCTTCAATTTACATTTTTATTTGATTTTTAAATAGTTTCATTTTTCTTTGGATGAGAGGGAACCCTTACATGGTCCTATGACCGTGATATACATAACTCGAAGGTCTGGTGGCTCAAATACCGAATGCATAAGTTTTTTTGTATCGCTACATTATGTCTCATATCACCATAGTGTGGTGTTCCTTGACTATTTTATGGTTCCATAAACATCGTATGTGAAACACTCTCAACTGTGGTGGAAGGCATATCACCACCATTGGGGTTCTTCTCGAAGGTTCATCACTCGGGCACCATGATGTTGTGTTCTTCCAAGAGTCGATGTGCTCAGTACCTCGCTATGGTGACCCCCATCAATGTATGATTTATAAATTTCCTTATATTATAATACCTTATCAAAATCCATGGTTAATGTTCAGCATCATGTAAAATTCCTTGGACCATGGTTTTATCCTGAAATTCCCCAGAATTGGCAGCACCCAAGGTTTAAACTATGGTTAATATAATATTTTAAGAGATACTTTACCACTTGGACAAGAACCCGACTATAAAAAATATTTAATACTTGTTAAAAATTAATAATAAATTAAATATTATTTATCAGTTATCAATTATTCATTATTTATTTTTTATATTATTCGCCATGTGGGATTCCATATGGTGTGGTGGTACTCTCTCTATTCAATGACCCATGACACTTGAAAACACATCTTCTTTGGATGCCCCTTTTTTGAAATGATCTGGAATTATATTGGGGAAAACTTCAATTATAGGATTAAAATTGGGGGGAACATTGAGTCAGTCATATATATCGTTAAGTCGTATATGATTACACAGTTAAAGAACCTTCTCTGTGCTTTGATTTTTATCGGTATACATCACATATGGTAGGATAAGAATAACCTCATGATTGGGGGTACAATAATTTAATTAATAAATATTATTATAGGTATTGTGAGGGACATCTGAAGTCCTATAACATTTAGTTGGAATGCATGAAAAACACAGTAGTTGAACATATAAATCTTAAAATACATGGGGTTAGGGGTGTTCCAAATTATCCAATTCAACCAAAATTTGTGAAATAGATTATTCCCTTTCCATATTGGATAAAACTAAATGTTTATGTGGTAGATCATGTTCCCATGGACCCTTGGGTGGTGGTTAAGTTTTAAAAAAATTAAGGGATTCATTAAGGTAATCTTTCAACTATCTCTTTTAGTTCATATTTCCTTTAAAGCATAACTCTGGGTAGTAATATATGCAGTCAAATTTTAAAAATAGTTTCGGTGGAACAAGGTATGTGTAATCACCCAGAATTAAGCATTACATATTCTAGTGTCTTTGAGCTATAATAAAATTTCATAAAATCTGGAGGACCTTTCTGGTTTTTTAGTTTTAGAGAATTAGGATAAACTCATACATAGTAAACACATACATTACAAGTGAACAGTTATACTAAGTGTCAATTTTTTTACTAACCAAAAAATTTTAAATGAAATAAAATTTATTTTCATTATAAATCTTAAAAAAATTAATATCGACCCCATAATTGTATCTACTCATCCTTAATGATTATGAATAGAAATTTAAAATTTTGAGTTGAGTATAAAATTCCCCGTAAGGGATGTTAAAATAAATAAAACCACAATCCCAATGAAAAACATAAAAAAAACATGATATACTTGCCTTCACCACATTATTCATAATTCTTATGGAAGAGATTATATATATTTGAAATGAATGCATATTTTTACCTAAGAAAACTTTTAAAACCCATATAAAACATAGATAAAACATGTTGGAAACTTGGGGCACTATTGGAGTAACCACGATAGATACTCATGGAAGACCTTCATGGTTAACTTCTAATAATTAAATTAGGGAAACCATCTTGTTACTCATGATTAACCATCATAGTTAATCATTGAATAAACATTACAATATATTCCTATTATCTCTTTAGTGAAAACAAATCAGTTAAATCTGTCTCATATTTGGAAAAACCATATGGTAAACTTCCATCTTCATTTTACCCAATGCATTGGAGGTTATATTATAACCAACCATTCATGGTTTTTCATATAAGCTCCATCATTGGGTTTTGAAGTAACCAACCATCATTATAAAAAATTCCCAAGAACCATATCATAATCTTAAAACATGAATTATTGCATCATAATAATATTCATAAGGAAAATAATGTTTTAATTTTTAAATCAAATATTTTTTAGAAAAACAAAACACATAAAAATAAAAATAGATTCTTTTAAAATAAAAATGTTAAATTTTAAAGAAAAATTTAAAAAATATTTCTTAATGATGTAGGAAAAATCTTATCATGTTGTATAAGTTAAAAATCCTTTTTACTTTTAAAAATTTTAAATAAGAACTTTAAGGGACGTTTTTAAAAAATAATGTAATTTCCTCGAGTTTGAATTTTTAGGTATGTTCTTTGTATTCCTAAATAATAAAATTAGGTTAATTTTATAATATCATGAGAAATTTTTTTAACTTTATAATTCCCTTTATATCACTTATTACAATGTTATATACAATTACATAATCATTTAGGTTCACATCGGACGTTTTGATGATAATCAGTACTGAAGTATTAAATGAAATTGGTATGAATGTTATGGTAATTATCATTTTTATACATCAATTATACTTCTAATTTTATATATTCAATATTATTATGAAAAAATAACTATGCTTCAATCATGGATATGATAGATTGTACGTCTGCATGAGTAACATTTCCATTTTTTAACAATCATAATGGAAAGAAACTAATTATTATTTTAAATTTTAAAAAATTATAAAAATGTAATTTTTATCATATTACATATTTAAATATTATTATATATATTATTCATGTGATTTGGTGATGAAAAACGAATCGCATAGCTTCATGGAGGATGTAGTCCACATGTATGCACAAACGACATTATCATTTATTTGTGAATGGTTAGGTTTTAAAATTAATGATATATTATACTTAAAAATTAATACATATGTCATTAATATCATATATGAACATTAATTCCATAATTATAACTATTATTGAAATACAGTGATGGAAAATGTATTACATCGATTAGTGTTGCGGTAGTCATTGTGCACACGAATGATGAATTATTTTCCCATTTGATGGAAGAGGATCTAGATATGGGTCATGATACAAACATAATAACATATCGATATATTTATAATACTATATTTATTATGTTATCATGGATTAAGAATATTTTAGGTATGTAGAATAATAAATAAAACCTAAATTCTTGGTTAAAAACGACACTGATTCTTCGAACAACCTCTTTTTATTAACACTTTATTACCTCTAAGATGGGTGTTATTCCTTGGAAATACCTCTAGAATGAGGTTAGGTATTATAATATGGTATTAGGTTAGTTATTGTTTGATCCAAAATGGTATTGAAGCATTATAAAATGAGAATAACTATTTTCCTTTTGTATGAGAGGGAATGGGCACTCTAGGAATTTCTTAATATATTAAATTAATATAAATTAATTTTCAATTAAAAATAGATACAAGGTTATTTATTTTCAATATTATATTTTTATGGGTCTAAAAAACCTAACATAAATAAATTATATAAGATATGACAATATTTCTACCCATGTTTTTGTATTTAGGCCTTATTTAACCCCTTTAACCCTTACCACGACAACATGGATTTTTACACTTTAAGGGACAATATAGATACTATAAAGTGAAAAAGATCCATAAATGGATTATGGTTGATATTTTAAATATTATAATAATAAATTTTTGGAATTTATGATTTTTAGTAATTTTATATAATTCAACAAAACATTAATTATTATAAAATATGAATAATGTCAATTTCTCAAACTATTCATTACTTTAAAATTAATAACATCAAGAAAACACTTATAATTAAAAAAAACTATTTTATTATATCTATAACCATTAAATGTTATATATATATAATATCTCATTAATTATATAAAATTATATTTATTTTAATATTTTTAATATCATTTATCTGATTTTTCAAATATTTAAATAATTATTATATCAGCATTGAGAAATCATTTTACGGAATTATTTATTCCCTAAAAAGTACACAAAAATTATCATGAGTAAGATAAATATTTTATATTTAAAATTACTATTGGTAGTCGAACATATCCTCTAGATAATAAAACATTAAAAATATATCACTAATTAAAAACAAGAATGTGACATGTTTGACATTTCTTGAAATAAAATACTAATAGTCATAATTATATTCAAGTGGCCCAAAAGGCCATAAATTCAACAAATTAATGATTATGATTGATATAACCTCATCATATAATATTTTTATATGTTATTGGGACATTTTATAGTTCTTATCATTTAATGTTTAACCAAAATTACATGATTTTCACTTTACCAATGTAATGAAAATTACTAGGTTTACTACTTATATTTCTAAAAAATAAAAGTGATATATTGACTAAATTTTAACCCACTATTTACAAATATAGAATCTATTTTTCAAAATTCAAAACATAAATGATGGAGAATTAAATTTAAAATTAAATAGAAAAACTGTAATGATTTTTTTTTTAAGAATCATTATTTAAATATTAAATATTTGTATACTAAATTCAAGTATTTGTTCTATTTAAAACCCCTAATTGGATTATTTTAAATTAAATTGAACTCATTAAAATTTAAAACTAATAAAAAAATTGACAATGTAATGGATTTCAAATAAAATATTATTTCCAATAGAAAACCGAGTTTTTTTATTATTCCTTGAAAAATCATTATTTTCTCAAAATTATCAAAAATTCATTTAAAGATAATTTTTACCTGATGAATAGAAAAATGAAAATAATTTTTTCATATAATTTTTCTAAAACTTCTAAAAAATATAATATTCAATCATAAAAGGAATAAAAAACATTTTTGAAGAAAACATATTTTTATGAATAATAAAATAAATTTATAAAAAAATGTGTTATTATATTATAAGAACATAAAAATAAATTATTATTTTTTTCAAAAATTTATATTTATTTTATAAATCATTTATTAATATTCATACAAACCAATTTAATATCTAGGTTATAATGTTCACATTTAAATAATAATAATATTTAGTTGTTCATTTAAGCTTGATGTGGCATATATTAGATGATATCGAATATAGTGTTTCATTTTAAAATATTAGGATGTCACATTACCCCCTATATAAACTGCATCTACAAAATTCTAAACTCAATATTAGTAACAGGGTTTTGAGCTTTGAAAACTCCTTTATTTAAATCCAACATCATAAAAATGATAATCAAACTTCTACTTGGTAATACATAAAAGAAAATATAAATATCACCAGTGATAACACTTATTAGGTTTCCATATAAGAAAACATGGGCATTTAAGAGAAAAATAGATCTCAAGAACTGATATAGAGTGATAGGTAACATGCTCATGTTAAATTTAACCATCAAAAAACCCTAAATATATGATGGGTTAAAAGGCCATTGATTTTTCGGTAATAAAAGTAAATGAATAAAACTTTTATTTCAAGATACATTTCCAAGAATTTTTGTATTTAATTACAAGATATACTAAGAAAATAAGTAAATTTACTTACTTTACAAGTATAATTTTATCCTTTAATCAATTTCCCACACAATCACTTTTTTTCTCCAAACAATTTGTATTTCAAGATGTATTTTCCATGCATGATGCATCCGAATCAACATCTAAGAAGAATAGAATCCCAAAAATAATAATTATTTATTAATACAATATTTATGAATTAACTAATTCCAAAAAATTAAGTACAAGATAAGAAAATTCTACAATATAAATAAACATTTAGGTTATGAAAAACTAATTTAATGTAAAAAAATTCAGTAGTAATAACCAAAGTACAATATAATCATTCAATAAATAACTATCCATGAAATTCAACAAAAATATTATAGACTAAGATTGAAACCTAAAAATATAAAGTATTTGAGAACATGGTTTTCCAAGATAATTTTAAAATTTATCTCCCAAAATAACATCGAACACTCTTAATGTCTCTTTATAAAAATGTAATTTTTCAAATAACATAATCTCTAAGATTTGTGAATCATTTTCATAAATCACCTAAATCAACATTATACTCATATATGCTTCAAAAAAATAATTCATCCTCTATTTCTCAAATAAAATACCGTAGTATTCTATTTACATTAATCATATAGGATTCCTAAAATAGTGAACATCTTCTAGAATAACATTAATCACATAATTCCCAAATAAATTTCAAATGCAATAGTTATCGATTCAATAAATCATATATTCCCAATACGAAGTAAAAATTTATATATCAGATCATTTAAATAAATAATAATAATTTCATACTAAGGAGTACATCATGTAGGCTAATGGTAGGTGATACACCCTTGTCTTCATTCGGTTGTGGGTTAAAACATTACAACTTTGTTGGAAGCAATCGGTTATTGCTAGGACTATAGGTTTTCCTTTTTATAAAACTATATAATTATTATTTTATTCCCAAAAATATGATAACATTTTCAAAATAAAATATATATATTCAACCTTAAAGATATGTTTTAACCTCAATGGTTATCTTATATCATTCATTTTTCTTCCTGAAATATAATAACTCGTAATTACAATAAAAATAAATTTCTCCCAAAAATATCATTATCCACCTTAAAATTTCATCACTTTAATCCATAAAATGGGTTTCAAATACATTGAAATTAATATTATCCTTATAATTATAAACCCATGATGGTATCCATAAATCTTAAGATAACATCTCATTAAAACATCATAATCTCCAAAGTTGTTTAATCCCTCCTCTGATAAAGCTGTAAGGAACCAACCATGAAAATTACATATTCAAGTATCTTTGAGTTATAATTGACATTATTAAAGTCCAATGGATTTGTTTACTATAGTTCTAGTGAATTATGACAAACTATTACATATTAAACCCATAAATTATAAGTGAAAACTTATACTCAGTATCCCTTTTTTTGGAAAAAAAATCATATTAAATAGAAAAAAATTATTTTCAGGGAGTATATTAACCATTTTCATCTTTCCATCATCCATATTAATCCTTAAACACTCTGAAAGCATTTTAAAAATTTGGTATGATCACAAAAATCTTAGTAAGGGACTTAAAAAAGAAATAAAACCATTATTCTAGTGAAAAACATGAAAATACAAAATATAATTACCATTATCACATTATTAATTGATATTATTTAATTAATAATTTATATATGAAAAACATACATATTTTTCTTAAATGATACTTTTAATCCCCATAGAAAATAGAGATAAAACATTTTGGATATTTAGGGCATCACTGAAGTAACCACCACCACTACTCGTGGAAGACCTTTAGAGTTAACATCCAATCATTTCCTAAGAGTAACCAACACATCAAGTCATGATTAAATTTAAGAGTTAATATTTTAATAACCATTGAATTATATTACCATTATCTCTTCGGATAAACATAATCAGTTAAATCTATCTAATATATGGAATAACGATGTGGCCATCTTCCATCTTTGAAGTACCCAATGCATTGGAGGTTTTAACCTAACCACCACTCCTTGGTCTATCACAAAACAACCAATCACTGATTTATAAATTAACCACCTGTCATCATAAAAAATTTCCAACAATCATATCACAAATGTATAATATTAATTTTTTTATCACAAAAATATTCTTAATGATAATATCGATTTCATTTTTAGGTCACATATTTTTAGAAAAATTGTTCACATATAGTAGAAAATATTTTCATTGAAAATTAAGCTATAAACTTATAAATAAGAATTAAATAATTAAACCACCATGATGGTAGGAAAATATACTCATGTCTTATAAGTTAAAAAACATTTTGTTATTATTTTTAAAAAAAAATTAATATGAAATTTAAAAGAGGATTTTTCAAAAGAAAGTCCCATTCCTCGAGTCTGACACGTCACATATTTTCTTTGTATTCCAAAATAAAAAACTTTTGTTATTTTTATAATTTCTTGTGATGATTTTTTTTATTATTCCATTTATATCATTTATTACAATGTTATATACAATTACATAATCATTAAATTTCACTTCAATTGTTTGGATGATATATGTTACTTATGTCTAAATTGACTTTGGTTTGATTACTATAGTCAAAGTGGTCATCGTTATAAAATATGTTGAATAATAAATATTAATTAATTAAAATTTTATAAATAAATTATATTTTTAAATCCATATATTAAATAAGTTCATTAAAAATTAACTCTTTACAATCCTAGAGACGGTATGTCATAAGTACGCAATAGTAATGTTTCCATTCTACCAAAATCATTATAAAAATAATTTAAGTATTATTTTATATTTCAATAATAATAATAATAATATCATATATGTCATATTAATTCTTTATATTTACTTATATATATCATCTATATGACATGGTAATGAAAATTAATCACATCGCTTCAGGGAAGTGGTAGTCCATACGTAAGCACGAATGGCGTTATCATTTTTATATGCATTGAAATGTATAAATATAAATGATATATTTTCTTTTCTTAATGAAAAATATTTGATTAATATAAAATATAAAAATTAATTATATCATTATAACCTTTATGAGAGATAATAATGGAAAAGTGAATTACATCAGTTCAGGAGGGGGTTTTCCGCCATACATACTGACGATGAATTATTTCCCATTGGATGGAATATGAGTTGGATATGGGTATTGATACAAGAATAATAACATAAAATTATATTTATGATAATTTAGTTATTATTTTATCATGTTTTAATAATATTTTATGGATGTGTAAGAATAAACAATAAAAAATGCTTGTTTAAAAATGATACCTCTTCTTCAGACAACCTCATTTTCTTAACACCTCAGGACCTCTAAGATGAGTGTTATGCCTAAAAAGACCTATAGAATGAGGTTTGGTATTATAAGTATGGTTTTGGTTATATATAAAATAAAAAGGGTTGATTATTTGTGAATAAATGAGAAGAATATGAGATCTTTTATAAGAGAGGGATGAGGCACTCCTGGAACATTGTAAAATATTAAATTAATCTAAATTAATATTAATTTATAAATCGGTAAAAAGTGATTTATTTTATATATAACATTATTACTGGTCTAAATACCTTAATAAAATAAAAATCAGATATGTTTTGACTATATATTTACCATTATCTTTGGGTTTTAACCCTTATTTAACCCTCTTAACTCTTACTGTGTAGAATTGGATTTTTACTCTTTGAAGGTTAATATAGTAACAATAAAATAATAAACTATCCATAAATGGAATATGGTTGATATTTTAAATTATACCCTAATAAATATTTTTTGGAATCTTATAATAATAAATAAAAGGATATTTATTATAAAATATCATTAATGTCTATTTTTAGAACAATTCATTACTTTGAATTTAATAACATCAATACAAAACAGATAATTCAATCCAAATATAATTTTATATCTATAACATGTCAAGGAAATCAATAAAAAAATTATCACATTAATTATCTCAAATTATATTTATTTTAATATTTTTAATATAATTTTTTTTACTTATCCATTAATTAAATAATTATTTCATCATCATTGTGCTAACATGTAAGGTAATTATTTATTAACTAAAAATTATAAATAAAGTACTATGATGAATATAAATATTTTATATTTAATAAATTATATTCATAGTTTAACATATCATCCTGATGAAACCATATAAAAAATATAAAACTTAATAAAAATAAGTGTTTAACATGTCTGGCATTTCATTAAATAAAAAACTATAATGGTCATAATCTTATCCATGTGGGTAAAAAGGTTATAAATTCAACCCTTGTAATATTATGGTCAATATATAATAATCCCATTATATTTTTTTATGTATTAGGTACATTTAGCAGTTCATGTTATTTTATTTTTAACTTAAATTACCTGATTTACCCTTTAATAATGAAACAAATATTACTAAGTTTACTATCTATATTTTACAAAAATAAAATGGAACTATTTAATAAATTTGGATCCATAAATTTAAAATGTGGATCCCATTTTTAAAAATTCAAAATATATTAGTTATAAAAATTAATTTAAAATTAAATTGGCAAGATGCGGTGAAATGTAGTTCTTCTGAAAAAATGTACTTTTTAAATATTAAATGTTTTTTTACTAAATTAATGTATAAAATCCATTTTATAAAACAATAACTGAATTATTTTAAATAAAATATAAGTAATTAAATTTTAAAACTAAAAATAATAATTTATCATCTAAATTCTTTAAAATAAAATACGGTTTTTAATAAAAAACAGTATTTTTCACTATTACATGAAAAATATATATTTTCAACAAATTATAAAAACCTAATTTAAAGATAATTTTGAAATTTTAAATTCAAAAATAAAATTAATTTTTTAAAATAAACTTCTTATAAGTTCTATAAATTATAATATTCCCTCAAAAAAATAAGAAAACCACATTTTTTGAAGAAAAAGTATTTTTTTAAGTATAAAATGAATTTACTAGGAATTCTGTGATAATATTCTATATAAATATCAATACATTAATATTTAGTTATAATATTATACTAATTTCATAAATAATTTATTCCTAATCATTCCCTCAAATTGTATGGATTGATTATAACATTCACACATAAATAATAATATTTAGTTGTTTGTTTAAGATCGATGTGGTGTATCTTATATGCTGTAAAAACATAGTGTTTTCTTTTATTGTATAGGTATGTTACAGTACAGATTAAAATTGAATCATGATCACTTTCAACATAATTATGGCTTAATCATCACTATTTCTATGTCACTTCTATAGATAATGGATAGATTATCTTTCAAACTTATAAAGAATTCAATTTTTCGTATATCATAATTATTGGGAGGAAAATATTTTCATTGATTCATTTTAGATCTCTATAATTCAAATTTTAGTGGTAAAATATTGAATCATTTATAATTTTCCCTTTTTGTATATGTTGGTATCATTAATATTTTTTAAGTAACTATATTTAAGACACTATAAGTTCATAATTTTGTAGTTTTATTTGATCTTATCAAAGTAGTGGTATGAGCAGCTTCAACATATATGTGTTATTGAAAAAAATTTAAAAAATTATAATGGTCATTTTAATATTTTCTAATTAAATGGTTGGTGAAGGTGAGTATTGTACCGATATATATGGTTGAGCTGGTAGAAGCTACTATTTAATGGTGAAGTCAACTAATAGTTGACATCGTTTCTTATAGGTCAATGTAACTTGTGATTCTGACTATAGATATCTATAAAAGAGTGGTTGAACAAGTTAATGTGATCTAATATAAAACTTATTGTACTTATTTTTAATGTGTAATGTTAGTATTATTTTATAGAGTGATTTCTACCCTTGTACATTGGTTAATAAAAATATTTTTTATTGTTCTACAATAGTAGAAGGATGAAATTATAAACAATGTGAATCTTGTGAGTATATTTACACTTACTATTGATCTACCATTGTGTTTTCATTTGAATTATATGATTTTAAATTATATTAAATTGTGATGTGGGTGAAATAGGATTCCTAATTATATATTTATAAGATGGGAAGTGGTTTTATTTTTGGCTAATTTTCTATAATGTAGTAAACTACCAGTGGATATGAATTTCTTGTGAATTCAAAGTTCAATGATATGGTTATTTTATTAGATTTGTCAATTTATTTCCCCAATGAAAGGTATTAGATCATTATTAGGACACACAAAAACTTATGGATCATTCTTCCATTCCTGAATTAATATTGATTTCACCAGCACTTTACTATTTTTGATAAGTATAGCAATGGAAGAATAAATGATTTGAATCAGTTAGTAAAAAAAGAATTTGGATTCCATAGTATGTATATATATATAAGACAAACCCATTTAAAATGACTTGAAACGTCCATTATGTGAAGTAATGTCCAAAAATATACATAAATTTAAATGGGAAACTATTGATAAAAAATCATTAGTCTTGGTTAAGATGTTGTTGTCATGAAATGTGGACTTAAACATCCGGGATAATAAGACCAAAACCCGACTTATGGAAGCCCTATGTGATATGTATGCAGCCTTAGAAAAAGTTTTCTTAATGAGGTGTTTGTTTGGATTAAGGTTATCATATGGATTTTTAGTGGAAAATCATGTGAAAACCTTCAACATTATAATAAGTCTACTCGAATCAGTTAAATTTTATTTAATAGATGATGTTTGAAAAATTAAAATGACTTTTTTTATGAAAATATTTTCATTGAATGGTCATAATAGTAAGTAATTCCTATCGAGATACTCATTTGTGTTTTATTGATGTTCAGAATCAGATTCTCAATGAGGATCATAGGATAAGAGAGATCCAATTACCTTCTTATAATACTCTCAGTAATAATATGAGGGGACACTCACCTTAGTGGAATAATTATCAATAACTTAAAGATATTTCTTTGGAGAAGAGTCATTGAAATTTTTCTAGTACCTAACATACAATCTAGAGTTATGGAAATCAATGATAGATATATATTAATTTAAATTCAAAAGGAACACATCATAAAGAGAACTTCCATATGTTAAAATTTCACTACTTCAATGGATAGAGTAGATAATAATTTTATCATTGTTCACAAACTGGTGGAGTAATGGGTTTTTTACTCTGGTCTATCCATATACTAAATATTATCTCAGGTGAATGTCATGCTACGCATCTAAAATATTTGGGAAGTTTTTCTAGTATATGGTGATCATTTAAAAGTCATCCGAAAGGGAGATGAAAAAAATCATATGAAGAACTGGTGGTTAATGGGTGTGAGACACGTTTCAAGTCTCTAGCGGAATCTCTATTTAGTGGGGAGGCAGGATGATGAAGTATTTGGCTTAGTATTCAATAATGAATTCTAGAATATGACCCTGGGATCCAAATTTATTATGTGAGGAGTGAAGGATATGACCCTTTATCTAACTAAAATTAATGATGGGTCTTCAATGGATATAATTCTATCCTTTCAAAGTTAAAAGGAATTTCATTTTAAACTCAATCGCCTCGGTTAGAAGAACATTATGGTTTTAATAGGGAATTATATTCTAATTATTCAATACAAAATCATAGTAATTTTTCATATTTCTATTCTTGGAAAATAAAGGAGGGTTTCATTTAATCTAAATATCTAGATTCCTAGAGCCTAGAAGCTAGAGCTAGTTCATATGGATGGTAGGGGCTTTTCTTAATTCAATCTCACAAAGTATTATATTAGTTTTTCACATTCATTGGTGATGCCACAAATAAATTATGGTTTTATTTTATTAAAATTAAATCTAATTTATTTTATACATTTTTTCTGTGAAGATACATGGTAGAGTTGGAATTATTCTTGAAATTAAATGGTTTTAGTTTTTATAATGGTTGTGTATATAATGTTATAAATTTCTAAAACTTTTATCAGAAAAGGGGATCAGGATTTGGAAAACAATACCTGAAACTCCACAATAGAATAAAGTGTTAGATAGGATGAATTTGACATAAATAAACAGTTAAATATAAATTCATATACGCTCTATAATTCCTTAAAAATTGTGGTGGAAGCAATTAACACATAGCATACATGACCAATAAAATCTAGCCACTATTATAGGAAAACTATTATTAGAAGAGCTTTGTCCTGGTATGTTATCAGATGTATCTCACCTCAATGTTTTGGATTTTATTACTTATTCTCTAGACGATGAAAATAATATAGATAAACTACATGAAAAGTCCAAATATTATTTTCATATATTCTATGTAAATGAATAATTTTATGTTATTCATAGTATAATAATAATCAAAATAATATAATCAAAAGAATTGTTGTAATAATTAATGAAATGATTATATTGAAAGAAAAGAACTCTACTAAATTAAAAGAGGCGTAGAATATGTAAACAACTAATGTATAATTAATTCTGGATAAAAATTCTAGAAATTTGAAAATTCATGTGATTCTAGATTTAAGTAAAAATGTAGAATAAATTTAACCAATGATATATGTGCTAGAATTATCAAGGATATATGATTCTTGATGGAAAGATCTAATAGTAGATACATTATTATTATGGGAATAAAAAGTTTAAATATTTGGAAATTGAAATACCATTGATATAAAAAACATATTTAAGAATATCTTCTATATTCAGAAAACTAGTCCAGTGATATGGGGTTAACAAAGTATTATACTTATAAGAGATGTGAGAGAACCTAAATTACTAAAAGAGGCTTGGAACTCAGTGACTCAAATAATTGTGGGTCATTCATGGAGAAATAAATATAGTCTCTTATTTTCAACGGAACTTAGGAGTTGGGTTAGCTATCAGAGGAAAGTGAACACTAAAAAAAATGGTTTCCATTGAAAATAATAATTTTGTGGAAGTAAATGATATAAGAAGATATCAGAAGTGAAATAACTCCAACATAATGAAGGAATTTATTTCTCTAAAAGATCAACATTAGTTAACCTCACTGGCATCTAGATAAAATTGATTATTTTTTCTTCTAATATTTTACACTTAGGGAATATGAATGTAAATATTTCATTTCATCATATAAATTTTGATTTAGAGATCTATAAGAAGAAACAAAATGGTTTTGATGGTGATAAAAAAGGAGTTACATATTTGGTAGTTTATTTGAATCATCTATGGATCAAAATAGGAACATCATCAGTTGAACCAGACGTTTGATGCTTTCATGGAGAAGTAGGTATCACCAAGGGACACTCTGATAATTTCTATTATTTAATATTATGGAGTGATTGGAATTAAATTTCACTTCTATTTTGGAAAAATATTTCTCATAGGTCCATTTATTTAAAAGATATATTATTTGAATCATAAGTTTTCCAGAATATTTGAGATGAAGGATCTTTAAAATGCCAAGAAAATCATGGGGATGATGATTGAGAAGTGGGTGAATTTTTGATACAGTGCTGTTATCCTAGAAGGATTAAAACTATAATATCGTTGATAAATTTGGTTCGAATGGATTTATATAAATCATGATTCTAATTGTTAGAAACTTCAGTTTATCCAAAGCATAGGTAAATTCAACAAAAGTTGAGGTTTGGTACACGAAAAAAGTGTTATATGCTTATGTTATCAAAAGTGTAATGTATAAAATGATATATATGTGTCAATATATTTCTTTATAGTTTAAGTATTAATGTAGTTTATTTAGATCCCTATAGAGGATAATTGGGAAGCTTTTAAATAGATCATTTTATTTTTTGACGGGACTGGTAGATATAGTATTATTCTTCTTGGAAAAGATCTTCTATAAGGTTATTTAGATAAATTTTGTTTGGTAATTTTTACACTCAAAAAATAAAAATATGTATTTTGATTTCATTTGATGGAATAAAATCAAGTGGATTTATCATCTACAACCATTGGTTAGTTTTTCTATGACATAATCTAAATATATTACAATTACAGAATCCAAAAAATAGTTGATCTGGTTTCATTCCTTAATGAAGAATATGGGTAATGTATTAAAATTAGCAATGTTATTATGTGACATTCATATTGTTTTCCTCCTTTCCAAGAATCTGTAATTCCATGAAATAACGAAACAAATTTACTTGAAATTCTATTTCATCAGGAATTTTCTATAGAAAACTTTTTAATGCTTCATAAGATTTTATAGAAGTAAACTGTGGAAAATATAATCATGAAGGTGTTCGTACAAGAGATAATAATGCAAAATTGTGCCTTAGTGGGTCATAGATGAATGAATGGAGGATGGAGAACACTTGTTGTACAAAATGGGAGGTTTAGTTTTTCCATAAAAATATTGGATTCTCAAGAGGTTCCTTGATGAAATCATCATGTGAAATATTTTTTGGGAACATGAAGCTTATTCAAGTCACCAGATTTATCTCACTAGAAGTGATGATTATGTCAATTCTCTTCAAACATTTAAAAACAAAAAAAAGAATCTATTTTAGAAGACAAGTGTGGAAGTTGAAAAATATCATATAATCATTAGAAGGTTTTTCAGTTCATTGGTTGATGATAGTAAATAGTTTACTAGATGAGAATATTGAGATGGTGGAAGCTATTGTGGAATAGGGAATTCAATGGATGGCTTCCAATATTTCTCGATGGTCAATGTAACTTTTTTGACCAAATGTAGATCTCTATAAAAGATAGGTTGGGAAATTTATTGTGATGTAATTTATAATTTATTTTACTTACTTTTTATGTGTAATCACATTCTCATTTTCTATAGTAATTTATATCTATGTACTTATAATAATTAAAAGATTTATTAGTGTTATCCCATAGTTATAGGAAAAATGTATAAACCACGTAAAACATGTGTGGCCATTTAATTTTAATTTTTATCTACCTTTATTTATTTGTTCATTTAAATTGTGTGTTGTGTATGTATTGGAAGTGGTGATTATGGGGAAACATGATTACAAATTCTATATCCCTTAAATAAAAAGGGTAAGACCTGGTTTTTTGTTTTCCATATCATAATGAACCACCGCTAGATAATAATTCATAGTGAACCTAAGGTTCAACCATATCGTGATTGTATCGACTTTTTAGGTATCCTCCCCCATATTATCTATCCTTTTTATTAATAAATTTATTGGGAATGTGTATTTTTGATCCATTTTCTTGACTTTTTTGGTGTGGTGGGGGTTTGAGTTTGGGGGGATGGCATTAGTCACGAGGCCAAATCATCATGCATGTATGTGCTCTTACATTTGGGTTGTGTGTGTCAAGTCACTATAATGTAACTTGATTATTATTATTATAAGTTGTAGGGGTCCTTTAATTTTTGTAAGTCACACATTAGGCTTCATCTCATTGATAGTATTTATATACCATATTTGCAATTTAAAAATGTAGTGCATGTTTCTCCAAGAAGCTTTATGGTGCAGTTATTCATCAAAAGAATGGTTAAAATGTTCTAGAGGTCGGAAACTTGTTGTTCATATGGTCATTGACTATTGCAATCAAGGGATCATGTGTGTGTTATTAGGATAGAATAGTTGGTATATTTGGTTGTGATGTAGTTGTGGACTCTGAGTGTGATGGTTGGGCTTGATGATATGTGCAGAGGTAGTGTGTTGAACATTTTTTTTCATACATACCTTCTAATGGGTAAATTTATACAACATGAATATGATTTACTGGATGTAGAATGAGTGACACGAACACGAGAAACAACAATGATGAGTATCCATGTTGAATGGCATGTCTCCCTCTTATAGTTGATACATTGAAAGTCGATTGAAACTAAGTTGGAGGCCCCATGTGTGACATGAACATGTGATACAACAATATGAACACGTATAAACATGTAAAAAAATAATAATATGGATCAAAGATACATTAATATTGGAATATCAATGAAAAAATGGGTTCCATTCATGGTAAGGAAAATATTGGCTTATAGGTCATTAAAAAGTGAAATAAATGGGATAAATAGATGTTTGAATATGCTTGGTGTGTTGAGGTATGATGCATATTTTATAATTATAGATGCATGTGTTCTTTTCTTTATACATCCACAATCCAAAATATATTATTATTATTTTTATTGTTCATGTTTTTGTTGTTGTTATAATCTTCATCATTATTATTATTACCACAACCATTGTTACTACTACTATAACTACATATTTAAATAAAAAACATATTATAACTTGTGACCACAATTGACTGAAATCATGTCCATATGAAACATACAACCATGGTCAATTTTGATTGTGCTCATAGGTGTCACAACCCTGGTTTTAATGTTTGTCATTTTATGTCTATGCTCGAACCACCCATGTGTAATTGGGGAAATTTTGGGTGTTTTAGGTGTTGGTAGTGGAATAAGAGTCTATCCGGGGGTTGTTCTAGTGTGGGATATCTATCCTAAATGATTGATTCCACTGAGTACTTGGTGGGTTGATATCAGGTACCATGTGTTCCCAAGTGGAAGGGGTGGTTCTATATGGTCTATCAAGTAATGAATCCCCCCCGTAGAGTACCCATCCTGAGTTGGCAATGAGAGAAGGGAGATTTAAACTTGTCAAGTCCTGCCACCAGTAGGCCCTAAATTGACCACTATCTTTGATGGTATAGTAAATATACAATGAGAGGAATTCCCCTATAAGAGAAACTAGAGGAAGATAGATATAAGATAAATACACCAATAAAAACATGTTCTGATATATAAAATAATTCCATGTGTATGCAGGTAATTTCATATAGTAATAAAATAGTGGAAAGGAAAAATAAAAGTACTCAAAGAAGGTAAAATCGGTAGTGAACATAAATCCCGAACAAATCCTTTAACAAAAAGATCTAGTAATATCCATCTTGATCTCTTACCATATCCCTCTTACCTAAAAATAGTATATATAAACGTGGAATGAGAATAAAAAATACTCAGAAGGATCCTCCCTCAAGCCTCTCATGTTAAATATAAATAAATCATGAAAAAAATAGTGAACAACAGTGAAACTAACTCATCACCTAAACTGGAATACTATGTTCACATCATCCCCATGGATATATATCACTATATAACACATAAAAGGTATTATATATTATATTAATGAGACATCTAGAGTACCCTACTAACAATTCCAAATTGGTTCTCCACTCTACCCCAAAAAATGCATGTCCAAATACATCTCTCTCTAAATTTAATTCATCATGAAATCACATGGTTTAAATATCACATCACGCACCACCTGCATCACATCATCCCATATCAAATAATCATATTGTAGCTAGGTAGTTTCCAGGATCCACCATAGTCTGTATCATGTGTATCATATATCTGGTATTATAATCTATTACATCCCATACACTGAGTTAGGTACCTCAATCCATTATAGCCTATACACGTAATATCTATAATAATACATTAAATACTATATATAGGGATACATGTGTGTGAAATAGACACAAACCCTTACATCCCTCTAGAAAAAAATATATTGGGAAACTAACCTATGTCCATACCATCACATGAACTGATAAGGGAAGAGACTAGGCCCAAAGTGGGTATTTAGCTATCCATCCTTTCACAGGGTTGTTAGAGAAAACACCCTCCTAGAGTCCACTGTGTGTTGGTCACCTCAACTGACATGGGTGGGGCAGTGTATGAAAGTAGAGAATATAAAATATATATAATATAGATTATAACCACACTATGGTCCTAACCAAGTCCTAATATCAACTATAGCTATCACCACTCAGACACCCAACTACAACTTCTAGGGACTAGATATCCAATAAATACACAATCATTTTAAATAACTATATTCAATTTATTTATTTTAAATTAAAAAAATCCAATTATGTTAATTAATTAATTTTCCATTAATGTACCCTCGACATTATATCAAATTACATTACATTAATCATCATATTGAAGTCCATTCCATCCAGGTATGTCCCAAACTGAGTCCACAGTTTCTCAAGATCATCTGATTTTGATTCCATCAACTACCAAACCCATTGGTTAAACATTTATTATGCAGTATTAACTGTTCCATATTTCAAGTTAATTGATGAAAACCCCAAATATACCATTAAGAGTTGCAACCAGGCACATCCAGTCACCAAAATAGTGGGGAAATGAATAAATATAAATAAAAAACTCATCCATAATTTATTAAACACATTCATATCCATAAAGTGTCCATATTTATCACATAAAATATGTAATAAAAGCCTCAACCCATTACATAATATCTACTTCCCTCATAGATTCCCTCATTCATATTCTGATGCATCTCACATTCATAGTCATCTACTACTACCATAACCTTGCACCTCCCCACACATATCTCATCGGTAATCCACGGCTCAGCCATCCTTGTATCATATAACTTAGAGACATCATATCTATAGAACATAAAAAGGAAATAATAAAACAAGAATAGTCAATAGGGAAACCGGGACCTAAAACAAGGAACTAATCCTTCACATGAAAACAGGCCCTCATGACCCCACAACACATGGAATTCAACCTTCTCTTAAAAAAGGGAACTCTTATCCTAAGGAATTATATTTATCAAAAATATATTTCTTATTCCATATTTAATTAGCCAATTTATTATTCATACGTTCCAACTATAGGAAATCAAATGCATCAACTATATGAAGCAATAAAAATGTTTAAAAATGCTCTCTAGAATTAAACAAGTATAAAAAATTGAGAGTGGAAGTTTTCTCATTTAATATTCCTTTTTATTTTTATTCATTCCAATCATTAACAATTTTCACATCCCATATAAATTAAATTAACACATAAAAGATAATCTTCAATTAAACATGCATTTAAAATAAATTTTATTGTCATCAAATAACATGGAATACCATATTTGTTTAAACATTATGCTTCTTTAATTATTTATCCAACCAATTAAAATTTATTGTCTTTATTTTCTTTACTATTTTATGATGATAGAAATTGATAGATGAATCACAATAACATTTTATACAAATTTATAATAGGTAGAAAATTTTCTATTAAAACAAGAAGAAACCTATTATCATGGTATCCAATATCTTCAAGTAATCAATATCCAATTTTTTGTTAATATATTTCAATATATTTTTGGTTAATTCTATTTCTAACAAATTTTTTAAACCATTCTAGCTTTATAATCACACATAAATAATAGGATAAGAAATGAATCACATACCCCAAAGGCATCAACATTCTTTACATGATAATGGATCAACATCACACATCATGAACACCTCTCCCACAAGAATACTACTTCCCTTCAATGACATCGCTAAATTATAGCACCAAATGAACACCATTAGAACACAGAGAGAAACCATCATCACATGGAAAGAAACCGAACATAGGAAAATGGTCAAAGAACCACAGGTGAATGATGGAGATCAAACCTTGGATTAATGTGGATCAAATAAAAGAATTCAATAATCTATTCCATTTGAAGGGATCCCAATATTCTTGAATAAACACTACTGGCCACCTAGGGTTTTAAGGAGAAAATTTTATAGGGTTTGAGAGTGGCATGGGCATTTTAGGTTATAAAATACATTGCTCAGGGGACAATTATGGCATAAATCACCCATTTACATCTTAAATGTGATGAATTTTTTGTTTTTATAAAAAACTCATCACGAGAACCTTATATACTTATAATGTATTTTCTTTGTAAATATATGGTTTATGATGTAAATTACATGGGTATCATAACACAATCTGCAACCCACTTACATCGTAAACCCTTACATACACTGCTAGTTTACCTTGCTCATATAATTTAGCATCTAAAGACCACCAAACCTTCACTAAGCCTCTTCTATTTTCTATTGGATAATAAACATCCAAAGTTGTAGACTACATAGTTCTAGGCCCTTATATTAGATATATATCAAACAATTATCATCCTTAACAATCTAAAACCAAACCTAGAGAGAAAGGAAAATGGGTCATTTGTATATCCACCCCATGAGATACCTATCAAGCATATTTCCATTATAGGTGCTCAATAACCTCATCAAAACAACATATTGAAACCCCACATAACCTTAGAAAATAGTTTTTAAACACTCTCCCTTGGGAGATATCTCTCAAATGAGAGAAAGGCTATAAAAAAAGGGAAACCATCTCATAAACTAGAATAAGATCCAATTGCCTCAGAGAGTGTTACAATGAGAGAAGATATAAACAAAAAATGGTTTCAGTTAATGACAGTGTATCTATGACTCACATTCCTATACATTATCCTACATGCCACCGTGTCTCCAAAGGACACAACCCATGGGAGTAGTAGTTCTACAAAACTCCTTCTCATAATGGTCCTTAATCTCAATAGGATGCTCCTTGGAGGTGGTGTTATCATGAACATCCATTTTCCCATATCTATGATATGGGAGTCATTATGAAGGTAAGGGTGGAACTACCACACAATAAAAACATCATGTATATAACTCATCTATGTGGGAATTTTTATATGATATTCAAGGACACTAATATGATCCAACATGTTGAAAGGTCCAAAAAATTGGGGAAAACATACTCTCATGACCAAACCTTCATTTCTCAAGATGAAGAGTAACATTCAAAAACCCATGATCTCCAATATTAAACTCTAGATGTATACTCATATGATTTATATAGAATTTTTGACAATCCTTCGCTACTTTCATCCTCTAATGAATTAATTAAACCCTTTGTTTTGAATTATGTACTAGTTATGTCCTAATAATAACTTCCTCTCCTTCCCCAGTCCAGTACGACAAAGAAAGGAAAGTTCATCCATAAAATGATTCAAATAAAACCATACCAATGGGATATTGTATGGTATTTTTTAAAAATAACAAGACCAAATTTATGTTTCTCATCAATGAAACCTCGAAATCTACAAAAATATAATTCATCATGTCATCAAGATTCTTGATGGTTCACTTTTCCTAATCGTTATTCTTTTGGTGAAAAGTAGTTCTAAGGAATAACTAAGTTTAGAAATAATTCTAGAGACATATCCAAATCCTGGAGTTGAAATGAGGATCTTGAATATAGATGACAATCATCCAGACTCTGTGGAGTCTCACCACCTCCTCCATGTACTCCCCGTAAAAAATATATACTAAGATTGAATTCATGATCACTATAAAGTAGGATATTTTTCTACATTTTTCCCCTATTACCCATATATCATATAAGCATCCCCAATATCAAGTTAAATAGTTAATTACATTCATTGATAATTTGTCTCCCATCCATTAGGGAATATCTAATAACTAGATAAAATCGTCTAGAACATGGTGAATGTACCTCCCCTTATAGGAAACAAAACATTAAGAGACAAACTCTAAAACTGCATACTCCAACCCGGCCCACCAAAACTAACCTCTCAAATCATGGAATATCTTTATCATTCTCAGATGTAATCCCAAGGGTGATCTATAGAAATCACATAGACCAATCTAACACATCACCAAACGGTCAAAAATACTTCCCTAAAAACACTTGGTGTTGATCATCCTTAGACCGACCATTAGGGGAATCACCAAAAAAATACAGTCTCTACATACCTCTACCACATAATCCCCTTGCTGGGAATCCTTCGCCTACAACACTAAATATGACTGCACAATCATCTATAAAAGATAACCTCTATGTCTAAACTTTCCCATATACATATTCATTACTGATATCTCTTTAACTACTCTCAAATAATATCAAGATTCACACATAGAATTACTACATGACTTCTTACTTAGTGATTTAGCTGAAACATTTAACATTACTAGTGTATATTAAATATCAATGTTAAAACCCTATAATAATTACATCCACAGTTTCTAATTTGTGTTGATGTCATGTCGGGAGAGGAAATACCTCAGTATCTTATAATCAGTGAAAGCAAGAAAATGTTCAATGTGGGGTAAGATCACTACAAATCCAAGAAAAAACACAATTATTGTCAACTTGAGATAATGGTAGGAAAATCTTTGAACATGGTGACATAACTTTCGAGACCCACAATAAAAAAACAATATCTACTATATCAAAATAAATCCCAATCCAAGATGAGAAGCCTCATAGAAATATTCAAAACTAAACTACCACTTCAGAAAAAAAGGAATGGAGCACTGACCAACTTCTCCTTCATGTAATCATAGGCAACATGACACTAGTCTGTCTATAAGAATTGTAATTCTTTTAGGTCAAGGATGTCAGAGGATTCAAATCTTAAGAGAAATTGTCTTTGAACATCCTGTAATAGCCTGAAAGACCCAGGAAACTCCACACCTCTGTAGTAGTGTTAGGGGATTTCCAATAAACAAACTCTTATATCATCAAAGAATCCACAACATCTCCCTACTGGGAAATGAAATTACTTATGAAATGAACTTCATGATCCCAAAACTCACAATTTGATAACTTTTTTAATTGTTGTTGATGATTATGTACTACTAAAACAGAACACATATGCTCTATGTACTCCTCCTCAGAGGCGAAGTACAAATGGATGCCATCAACGAAAATGACGATGACCTTATCCAAGAACTCTAAGAACACTAAATCCATAAACCCCATAAAAATTCCAGTATCATTCATCGCACAACCGAAATTACAAAGAACTCATAATTCCCATAAATATAAAAGAAAATACTCTTTGGAATATCTTCATCCCTCACCAGCATTTAATGATATCTTGAACACATATAGATCTCCCAGAATAGACATTCACTTTTTATCTAATCAAACAAATCATCAATCTGTATAAGAGGGTAATGGTTCTTCATTAACACCATATTAAAGTGATGGTCATAGATTCAATTCCAAAAAAAAATCATCATCCTCATATTCAAAAAAAACTAGTTCACCCAAAGGTGACACACTCAACCAAAAAACCCTTACTACAACATATCATCAAGATGTATATATAGATCTCAAAACTCAGTTGGAACCATCTTATATGAATACATATAGATTGGAGACACTTATTATTGTAGGTATATCCCAAAATCGATCTCCCATCATGGAGGTAACATTAAGAAATACTCAAAATGATATAAGGGTACACTTTTACAACCCTATGAAACACTAATTGATGATCCTTTGATAAGATCCACATAATAGTATGCATCAAAGAAGATAAGGAAAGAAAATTCCTCTAATCCATATAAGGCTCTCAGTCACTAATGAGCATTGTCAACTCTCTATCAGCATCATAGAACACATCCTATATCTTGAAGCAATGCCAAATATCATACACTAAATAAAACCAATCCATGTCGAGGGTGATTTCTTAATGATTTATTCATAAACATAGGAAGTCTCCCAAAATTTGGTGCTTCCCCATTACTGGAAAACCATTTCTACATACTTAATATATTTAAAATAGACCTCCAACAAGAATAGTAAATTAAATGGGCACTAGAAGCCCCACTACCTCAATTCCTAAGGAATTGACGTGGGAATGTTATATGAATGAATACATAGATCCTGAATAAAAAAATATACACCCTTATAAAAAGAAGGAAAGGGTACCTTGAACGTCATTTTTCTTGTCCAATGGTAGAAATGATTAATCATGAATCTAACCTAAACCTACTCTATATCCTCTTGAACCCTACTAAATAGAACCTCCAAATTCACAATCTTCTTTCTAGGGATGATGAGAATATTGTGGTTTTCTTCTACCTTACAAATATCTTATCTTATGATTCCAAACTAGAATACCCTTTTACTATTGCCTCAGTTGAAACTACCTCAATGGAGGAACCAAATGAAGAATGTAAGGTTCATACTAACTTCTCAAAAGGTTGATCTCTCTTTATGCTAAAGACATTATCCCTCAAAAGAAAAATATCTATATAATCACTTGGAAAAGATCAAAATTACATCCTCTAAATGACCTATTCTCTTTCCATAACCTCAAGATATATTGAATCATGATTGGGGTTACCTAGAATTGGATATGTAGATACAAAGCCTCCTCAAAATAGGTATAATTTAGATTGAAATAGGGTCCTAAAATAGATCCCTAAATTCTATAAAATAGAACACCCATGTAGATGGGTAAGAAGCTCCTGGAGACTTTCTGCCTTTGTTGTTACGGAAGGAAACTCTGATAAGAATTGGTCCCTGAATTTCTCCCATTATACTATTGAATCCTTATGATCATCAATTAATAAGAAAAACCACTAACCTTTTTCTCCTTGCTACATCATAACAACTAAAATAACCCAATACTTATTATCAGCATAGATTAAACTAAAAGTTATCTCAACCTCTACCAACAAATCTTCTATGATTGAATATGAATCATATCCATTATACTTATTTAGAATATGGAACCAAAACTGACAATGTGCCCTCCTATAAGTGTCATTATTCTAAACCTCTAATATGAAACGATCGTCTAGAATATACTAAAAACTATCTTTGTTATGGAAATGATGAGTATTTAAATCGGATCTATTTCTATAAAAAGATGATTGGGTTAGACTACTAAAACTGAAATATGGAATTCATAAAATTAATTATTTATCTATTTTATTTCATTTAAGGATTAACCTATCCCATGATCTACCCATTTTAAACACAAGCATAAAGAATAATGATACATGATAATTTCCTATGACTTTACCCCACAACCATCATCACATAGTTTTGTAGTCTTAGTAAACAAAAAGGAATGTGAAACAGATCACAAGGGTCCCTAAATAATCATGTCTTGAAAAGACTCTCGTGTTTACAAATCTTACTAAACATAGCTGACATTGTTTACCTACCAAGTCAGGCATTATCACCTATGTAGAACTCCAAACTCCATCATACCCCTCAACCAAAACCTCTAATACCCCCCTATTCAAACCCCTCCCCCTAAATAGTATCCCACCGGGGATATAAATGAGAAAAGGGAGACAATGACTTCTTGAGTCCTACCTCTTGAAGGCCCCGGATTGGCAATTATCATCGAGGGTATAATATACATACAATGGAAGTCATTTCCCAATAAGAGAAACAAGTGGAAGAGATAAATAAGATATATACACTAATAAACAAATATATAGATATATATAAAAGTCTTAAGTGCTTACATGTAATGTCCTACAACACAAAAACAACTGAAAGGAAAACAATAAGTATCTAAATAAGGTAAACTCGGCAGTGACCACAAAACCCAAACAGAACCTAAAAAACCTTGAGCTAGAAATATCCAGCCAGATATCCAACCTACTCTTCATAATCTGAAAGTAATGTATAATACATGGGGTGAGAATAAAATTATACTCAGTAGGATAATCCCCAAATATTTTCAAGAGAAATATAAATAAATAACCATAAATCATAGTGAAAAATCATGAAACTAAATCATTACCTAAATAAGAATACTATGTTCCCAGCCTCTTCATGATCTCTCTGCATCTCACACATAAAAGAGATAACATATTATTTTAATATAACATTAATGGTAACTCACTACGACTTCCACGTTTATTTTTTGATCTTACCTAATGTTTCACATCTTGTGAAATCTCTATCCAAAAGTAATCCATCACAAAAACAAATGGTCTATTTTTCACAACATAAAAAATGCTCGTCATATCATCACATTATCTCATATATCATCATCATATAGTAACATGTTAGTTTCTAGGATCCACCAAAGCCCGTATGATATGCATCATACATCGAGTATTATTCCACAAGCAATTACAACCTATACACCAAGTAATGTGCCTCAATCTGTCAGAGCTTATACACATCGTACATATATATATTGAGAAATGTACCTCTATGTGTACCATAACATGAACTACCAAAGGACTATAGTAATTTAAATGAAAATTAGTTTTTAAAAAATGTATTTATAAATTATTATCTTGATTTATTTTGATTTAAATATACTTTTATGACACTTTAAGTTATTTTTCAAAGTGTTATAAAATAATTTATAAATTTAAAATCATTATTTTCCAAGTAAATAACAATTTTAATTAAAAATTAAATTACTCATACATAGAAAATCATTTTTTTAAAATCAATTAAATTTTTTAATTCTACATGTCATTAAATTGTTAGGTTGAATTTATGGGATTTTTCTAAAATACAAAAAAATTTGTTGAATAGTAAATTACGGTAATTTATGGTATATATGCATTATAAGATAAAATACATTATTCATTGATTAATTGTTAATCTAATCACAATATAATCGAAATTTCCATTATTAATTTAATATATTTAGATATAATTCTCAAAATATTCATAGTATTGAGCCAAAATAATAAACTAATGAATATAATAATTAGAAAACACACCTCTCCTCCACTATAAATACATCCCTCACCCCATCTTCTCCTCGCACCTATGATGTTTCAATCCTTGAATAAAATATTTAAAATAATATTCCCTATATCCTTTCCAATTTCCATTAGATCTTGGTATCACAAAAAGATCAAAACCTTTTCTCTAAGGAATTTCTCAAAGAGGATAAATTCAATAGGTAAAATCCTTTTCCATTTTCTTTTAATTTCTTTTCAATTTCATTTATATTCTTCTATTCCCAAAACCTTAACTTATCCAAATGGAATAATAATTCCATCATTTTTGATATAGTATAATTATATCCTATGAATGTAATATCCATCTTTAAACTATTTTGTCTCTATTTTATTCTTAAAATGAAATGGTCGCCTATGATGTGTCAATTTACTTACATCATGGGTGATGCACATTAATTTTCCATTAATTACTACAATGATGTTAATAAACCAATTATAATGGTTGAAATATATTTTAAATCTTATTTTTAAAACCATTTTTATGTTATAAAAAATAACTTATACACACAATATTAAATGATAAAATAAATTGAGTTTTTTGTGATAAAAAAACAAAATTAACTTAAAATGATCATAATTATGTTTTATCAAATTATTCATACTCATACAAGATAAAAAAAATTATAGGATAATTTATCATTATATAATATCATTCAGAACATATATTAAAAAACGTGGATATTTATCATCATTTTACACAACCTTCTATTCAGGAATACAAGAGAACTGATCGTGAAAACTAAGAAAAAGAAAGCTCCTGAATGATGAAATTGAACTCTATAACTAATATAAAGGCCCATAAATAAACATAATTGAACTATAATGAATAAAATACATGTATTAAATGATCTGGATTTTTAATTATTTAATCTAATGTGATTATATGGGATATTAATGTGAAGGAAGCTTTCAGACACATGGTAAGGGGAATTCTCAAACCGAACTCACATTCTTTGGGTATTCCCTATATCCCGCCATTTTCAATATGGAAATTCCTAAAATATCATTTATTAATAATTATATTACCTTTTATTAGATATAAATGTTTTCTACCAGAGTTTATAAAAAACATAATGTTTTCTTAATGAACACTTCTTTAAAAAACTATTTACTTCTCGAGCATGTTTATTTTTCACTAAAGGTTAATGATTATTATATAAAGTATCATATTCCCTCTTTCATTTGGGAACCTAAATTTTAATAATTTTTTATTATGAAATAAAACTCATCCCTTTTTGGGTTAATTTATGTTCAAGATTTATATATGCTATATGTGGCATGAATAATAATGTGAATGTAATGATATGACTGGTGCAACATATATTATATAGTGCAACCTTAATTTTATGACGTGATTAGTGAGCCCAGAATTATATATTTCTATAATTAACTGGGTAATGGGTTGTATCTCATGAGAAAATTGAAATATGAATGAACATAATGCTATCATTGTTCATAAATATGTGTGGTAGTTGACTTCTAAGACATGATATTTCATTTTTATGCATTTCCACATTCCATACCTTTATCTAATGCTTCCTCTATTTATTATAATGATGATGTAATTATTATGCTAACCCCATGTTATATTGTTTAATGTTCTTATCTATCATATTTCTTGGATTTTTTTATCACACCTTTCTTTAATGTATATCTTGAGGTGACTACTTGTACTAAGGAGAATTCAAGGTCCAATAAGAATCTAGAGAAGAACGAATTAAATAAATGTTTATGTTTTATTTTGTAAATGTTTTGTATGGTCCTAGTTTTCCCGTGATACTAAACCACTATATCCTAGTTGTGTAATGATTTTATGTTGTTAGCTTTAAAGTTATATAATACTCAAATAAGAAAAAATCATGGTCTCTATAGTTGGTCTCATAGCATAGTTTAGTTAATTTGGAAATTAGGAATAGAGAAACAAAGTGAAAACCTTTATTAATAGACTAAGTATGATTAATCACTCATTAATATTTGTTTTAGAAAATTATAAACATAATAATTCTATATGAAATGAATTCAGACTTAATATGATATAGGAATAAACTATTTATTCATGATTTGTTGACATATGGTTTGTTCTAACCTTTGATATTTTAGAAAATAGTGGCAACCAAGAGAAACCAGGGAAATAGCCCATTCGAGGGACAATTCATTGATTTCATAAATGTCATCCCCAATTCCTTGGGAGGTGGAGTTAAAAATTTCATGGTGATAATTACCCATCTATCTCATTTTATGAAAAATAACATAAATAATATAGAATGACCACCTTCACCTAAGAGGGAAAAACTGGCTATTGAGTGTTTTATGTGGCAACGAACACCTGCCATTATTGGATCTTCTAGCCCACTATTTGAGGAAAAACGGTTCAAATCAGTGGATAAGATCTTTTCTATACTTCAATGTCTTGAGATGGAGAAGATGAATCTTTCCATTTACCATTCAGATGGTGAGGTCAATAAATTGTGGATGTTGAATAAGAACACCAAGCCTATAGATGAAATTGTAGTGATAATGTAGGAATACATTAAGATAATGCTTCATAACAAGTGTTTCCCTCGAAGCTATCATAAAAAGATGGAGAGGGAATTCATATATCTGTATCAAAAGGAAGGATAATTTGTCACTACCAATGAAGAAATTTTCACAAGGCATGAAAGGTATGTTTATAGTTTTGTTATCAACAATGATAGAAAAATTGATAGATTCTTTAGATGATTAAAACCACACCTTTGAAAGGATCTTGTAATTCGATACTTTGGGTGTTATTAAGAAGTTTTTTCATGTAATCTCAAAGGGGATATGGGGTTTGGAGAATTTTTCATGGATATGGTGATAATAAAAAAATGATGGATTTTCAATCCTGATGATCTAATGAGAATGGGGGAAAGGGAACTCAACCACCTATTTTTCAAAACTGTGAGAAGAAGCATCATGGGAACTACCTAAAAGGGATTGGGAAATGCTTCAAGTGTGGGAGAGAAGGCCAATAGGATTATGAATGTATAAAATACATGAGTAAGCATGCAATGTGGTGGAGTAAAGGATAGAACCACCCATGGTTCAATGCTACAAGTATAAGGATAATGGAAACTATGCATGCCACTGCACTAAACCTCATGATCTCAAGGGTAATCAGCATCTGTAGCCACCAAATCCCAAGGAAAAAAGGTATGTCTTATTACATCACTACTACTGAAGTATATTAAGAAAAATAATTAGTACAAGGTACATTTATTATTCACAAAATAATGGAAAATTTCATATTTTATTATAGTTCAACGCATTACATTATATCTTGAAATTTTTCTAGATCTATTGAATGGAAGACCCAACACAGTGAATTAGAGATATTTGTAAAAAACAAGGGTTGAAATCATTTCAACCCATGTGTTGGAATCTTCTCCTATTGGAATATGTGGGAATATTCTTCCAGTAAACCTTATGAAAATTGCATTGGTGGAATTTGACAATATAATGGGAATGGATTGTCTCTTTTTATATATAAAACATATAAATTTTTAGGAAAATGAAATATCCTTTTATATTTTGAACCATCCTATGCACCTCTAAAAATGCATGGAAGATCATGAATCTCTTTTGGACAATACTATAATGGTGTGGGTGTTGATTCCCTATGAAGAATTATATCTTGCTCAAATTGTTGAGTCAAATGAATGTATCAACCTTGGGTAAATTCCCATTTTCATGTAATACAATGAAGTTTATCCTGAAGTGTTACACAAAATTCCCGAGGATCATGAGGTAGAGTTCTCAATATAACTCTTACTCGGAGCTACTCTTGACTCCAAGTGTACCTATAGGATGGCTTCTATCAAAATGGAGGAGCTAAATAAGTGACTATAAGAGCCTTTTGATAAAGGGTTTATATTCCTTAATGCATCACCTTGGGGTGATCCATTTATATTTTTCAATAAGAAGGATTCATCAATATAGTTGTGTATCAATTATCGAGAACTCATCGAGATCACCATAAAGAGAATGTATCCTTTTACAAGGATTGATGAATTGTTCAATCAGTTATGTGGAGAATAGTACTTCTCAATAGGGGATCTCGGTTCTAGATATCATCAAATAAAGGTGAAAAAGGAAGATATTCAAAATATTTCCTTCCATAAAAGGTTTAGGCACTATGAGTTTTGTGTGATTCCCTTCAGAAACATTAAACCCCTACAATATTCATGGATTTGATTGATAGAGTATTTAGAGATTACCTTGAAAAACATTTGGTCATGTTTATCGATGATATTCTCATATACTATAAGATAAAGGGGAAACATGAAGAATATATAAGCCATGTGTTGGTGAAATTATGGAAGGATAATTTGTACAGTAGTTTCATTAAGTGTGACTTTTGGATGTAGCAAGTCACATTCTTGGGACAGGCGATCACAAGTGAGGGAATTTCTATGGACCCTAAAAAATTAAGGTTGTTGATGAATGGCCTAAACCCTGTTGTTTCACATAAATCATTTGTTTTCTTATCTTAGTAGGGTAATATCGATGTTTGTTGAGAAATTTGTCATGATTTATAAGACTTCTAACTAAGTTAACAAGGAAATGGGTAAATAATGTCTTGATGGAAGAATGTGAGGAAAGCTTCAAGGAGCTAAGGAAGATGATGAACAATGAGCATGTAATCCCATTACTAAAAAGTGGAGATTATTTTGTGATATATACTTATTCTTAAAATAATTTCTTGGTCTATGTACTCATTAATATTTATAATGTGATTTCCTACACCTTAGGATAGTGTAAGATACATGTGCAGAATTACCTTATGCATTATCTTGATCTAACAGCTGTGATTTTTCCATGAAAATATAGTGGCACAACCTATATGGTGAGAAGTGTTACATGTTTACCAATAAAAACATCCTAAAGTATATATTCACACAAAAGGAGATCAACATGTGTCAAAGGAGATAGTTAGAGATAATTGAAGACTACGATTTATTTATTCACTATCTTCCCAATAAGGATAACAAGGTAGCAGATTCTCTAAGAAGAAAATAACTCGCTTCTCTATCTATGTTGCAGATTGAGAAAGACTCTATTATCTCATAAATGAAAAGGATGGATTTGGAAATCATAACGGCAGAGAATTTATCCTACCATTCCCAAATGATTCCCCAACCACCTATCCAAAAGAAGATTAAGGAGGCATAAACAGATGATCCACTTTTACCAAAGAAGGTTAATACAGTCATGAAGGGGGAGCTACAAGAGTTCCATATCAATAATGATGGTGTGATTCAGTTTTAAATGAGGATCTATGTATATTAATCACTAGGGATAAAGAAAGATATATTGTATAATTCTCATAGACTAACATTCTCTATTTATCATGGGAGTACCAAGATGTACCGTGATCTCTGAGAACACTTCTGGTGGGGCAACATGAAGATGGATTTTTTTTAGTATATCTCAAGGTGTTTAATATGTATGAAAGTTGAATTTGAGTGATATAATTCCAAAGGTATGATTCAATCATTACCTATACCCATGTGTAAATTGGATAATGTCACTATGGACTTTGTCCCAGATCTCTTAAACACATCCAAATAAAATAATGTGATATGGGTTGTGGTGGAACTAATCACCAAGATTACCTACTTTATCGTTATTCTGAAATATTTCTCACTAGGGAAACATTACATTATATATGTAATATAAGTGGTGATACTGCATGGGTTTCCACTCTTGATTGTCTCTGATCGTGATCCTAGGATCATATCTAAATTTTGGAGGAGACTTCAACATGCTTTGTGTACTGAATTAAATTTCAGCATGACCTATCACCCCCAAATAGATGGTCAATATGAAAGAACTATTTAGACATTTGAAGATATAGTAAGATCTTTCTCTTTAGAATTCAATGGTGGATGGGAACAACATATCCTATTGGTTGAGTTCTCATACAATAAAAAATCCACTTGAGTATTCTGATGGATCCAAATGAAGCTCTATATGGAAAGAGATGTTTAACTCCAACCTATTGGGATTAATTTGGTGAAATAATGCTATGTGGACATGGTCTTATGTAATAGATGGAAGAGGAGGTTCAAGTCATCCATTAACATATCAAATCTTCTCATATTTAAGAAAACTGCTATGTTAAAAACCATTGAATGGACTTGGAGTTTGACATTGCACATAAACACTTCATTTGAATACCACCATGGAATAGAGTCATGTGGTTTGGAGAGAAAGAAATGTTAATCCATAGGTAGATTATACCCTTTTATAACCTTGATCACATAGGATTCATGGACTTTCATCTTTCACTTCCACCAAATATGGATCACATTCATGATGTGTTCCATGCATTACTTTTGAGGATGTACATACCAAATCTCTCAGATGTACTAAACTCAGAGTTGGTATAGCTGGAAGATGATATCTCTTATGGGAAGTGTCCATTAAATATTATAAACAGAAGAAATGAAATTATATGCAATAAGAAAATCCACCTTGTCAATGTTTTGTGGAGGAACCATAAGTGTTAAGAAGAAACATGGGAACTGGAGAAGTTGATAGAGGATAAGTACCCTCACCTATATATGTGAAACAAAATTTTGAGGGTGAAATTTCAAAAGGGGGTAAGAACGTAATGACCCATAAATTTATAAATACAATATCCCCATTCTTAGAGTAATTTCATAGTGTTAAAATATCATAAAATCACTTATAGACCATAATAAAAACTTTATAAATGAATAATTAATGAAATAAGAAGTATTTATAGAAGTTAAGGAACCAATGTTGATGAAATAGTATATTAACCTTAGGAGTAGTAATATGAACCTTATGAATCATAAATGGACAAATCAAATAATATCTTGAACCATTAAATTATAAATAAAATTTATTTATCCTATAAAGGAATGTATGTTATAATTATATCATTGTTTAAGTAAATAAATTAATTTAAAATTATTAATTAAGTGTTGGTATTTTTTTATGCCATAAATTTTTAATTAAAATTTCATAATTAATTTAATAATTTAAAAGAAAATTTATTTTCATAAAATGTATTCAAAAATTAATATTTTCAAGTATTTTGATTTTATCAATATTTTATAAGACCTTAACTAAGTTTCCAATGTGTTATACAATTTGTTATAATTTTAAAACTTATATTTTCCATGAAAATGATGATTTTAAATAAAAATCTAATTACTAATATTTATAAAATTATTTCCAAAAAATGGTGTTAATTTATTAATTATAAAAAACTAGAAATGGTTAGGGTGAATTTTTAGTATTTTTTTTAAATAAGTAAATTATTTGAATAGTAAAATATGATTATTTATGGTATTTGTACATTATAAGCTAAATAAACTATTCATTGAGTCCTCGCTGATGTAAGAACCATAATCTGAAACTTCAATTAATTATTTTAATATATTTGGAGATAATTCTCAAACCATTCCTATTCTTGATCCATGATAATAAACTAATGAATATAATAATGATAAAAAACACCCCTCTCCTCCACTATAAATACCACCCTTCACCCCCTCTACTCCTTACACATATCAAGATCTTATCCTTTCCCAAATTATTCCAAATAATCTCCCCTAGCCATTACTCACATCAAGGACCACTTGGTCTCAACAAAAAACCAAAATCCTTTCCCTAATGAGGTTTTCTAGGAGGATAAATCCAAGATGTAAAATCCTCTTCTTCTTTTTCTTTTAATTTTTTTTCAATTTATTTTATATTATTATTATCTCCTCACCTTATCTTATCAAAATGGAATGATAACTTTAATATATTTTATATACATAAATTTTATCATGTTAATGTAATATCCATCATTATACCTTATCCTATCTCACTTCTGTTCTAAAAAATAAATCGTTTCCCGTGATTTGTTAATTTACAAACATCATGGGTGATACACTTTCATTTTTCGTTAACGCCTTCAAAGTTGTTAATAATAACATTATATTGTTTGAAAAATATTTTAAATTGTATGCTATAATAATTTTTCTATTATGGAAATAACATATAGACATAATACTAAATGATAAAACAAAATTAGTTTGTTTTGATCGAAAAAACACCAAAAATTAACTTAAAACGATCATTACTAACTATTATCTAATGATTAGTCCACATAACATGTAAAAAATTATCTATAAGATAATTTAAGCTTATATAATATAGTTAATAACATATAATTACAATTCTGAAAATTTATTTTCATTTTACATGAACATTCATTCATGAATACAAGTGAACCTATCGTGAAAACAAGAAAAAATGAATGCTCCTAAATGATGAAATTAAACACTAAAACTCATTGAAAGTACCATAATTGAAATTTATAAAACTATAATGAGTCAAATAAATATATTAATGGATATTAATTTTTAATTAATGAATCTGATGTGATTTTATATAATATTAATGTGAAAGAATCTTTCATACCCAAGGTAAGGGGAATTCACAAACCCAACTCTATTTGGGTTTTCCATATTTCACCCCATTTTCTGTATGGATATTCCTTAAATATAATTTATTCATAATTATCATAAATATTTTGGGATATACATATTTTCTACTTGAGTTTATGATGAACATAATATTTTCCAAAAGAACTCTTCTTTGAAAAAAATACACCTTTATCTTCTCGAGATTGTTTTTTTCTTCACTCAAGGTTGATGATTCTTATATCAAGTATGTTATTCCATATTTCATTTGGGAAGCCAATGATTTAGAATTTATGATTTATTAAATTCCACTCATTCCTTTCCATTGGTTATTTTATGTCCAATATTGATAAATTTTTTATGTGGTCTGCATGATAATGTGAATGGTTTTATGTGATGGGTGCGATAAAAATTATATAGAGTAATTTAAATGTTATGATGTGATGGGTAAACCCAGAATTATATAACACTCTAATGAATTGGGTAATGTGATGGATCTCATGATAAAATTTAACTATTTGTTAACATGATGATATCATTTTTCACAAATATTTTTGGTTTTTGACCACTAAGACATAATATTTCATTTTTATGCATTGCCACATTCCATGCCTTTATATAATGATTCCTCTCATGATTATAATGATGATGTTAAGATTGTTCTCACCCCATGTTATATTGTCTCATGTTATTATATATAATACTACATGGATTTTAGATCTACCCTTTCATTGATGTATATCCTCTAGTGACTATTTGTACTAAGTAGAATTCGAGGGCCAATTAGAATTTAGAGAAAAGAAATTAAATAAATTTTTATGTTTAATTTTATAAATCTTCTGTATAACCCTAATTTTCAAAAGATACTAAACCATTGGATCTCGGTTCTGTAATTATTTTAAGTTTTTATATTTATAATGATGTAATATTTACATAATAATCTGTTGGGTCACTGTAATTCCATTATCACATGAAAGATAATATTCAATTAAACATGAATTTTTAAACAATTTGATTATCATAAAATTACAAGGGACACCATATGAATTTAAACATGCCTCTTCTTTAATTATTTATCCATATAATTGAAAATTAATGGATTTACATTCTTTAACATTTTCTAATCAAAGAAATATTCTTTAAAAAGGTTAAAAACATGTTATACAAGTATAGAATAGATTTCTCACCATCAATAAAAACTATTCACAAACTGTAATCATGATATCAGACATCAACATGTGATCTATAAACAATCCGTTATTAATCTAGATCATTGATTATTATGTTAATTACATTACCATCCAAGGTTCTAAACTATTTTAAATTTATCATTTCATGTAAATAAATAGTAGAAGCAATGAATCTCCAAACTCAAGGGAATCATCATTATTCACATTAGAACATATCAATTTCATAGATACCGATCACCTCTCCTGTAGGAGGTTTGTATCCCTCCACGGATGATGCTTCACAACCACCCCAACAATAATAAACCTCTATCATAACATGGAGAATAACTTAAATCCCCTTAAAAGAATGGAATGGTAAGAATAAGATTGAATAAACAAAAGAGAATGAGAGAGAACAGTCCTCGATTCTTTACATATACAGCATGGGAATCTAGGAATCGATCCCATTTTAAGGGATCCTAAAATTCATGAAGAAACATCTTTGGATGCCTAGATCATTTAGAGAGAGGTTTATAGGGTTTGAGAAAGGTTATGTAACTTTAGGTCATAAATCGTACTTCCCATGGGATAATTAAAATGTGAATCATCCATTTACATCATAAACGTGTCATTTTCTAAGTTTTACTGAATAAATCATAACCTTTACTAACAATTTATTTACATGTTAAATCATTAATTTGTGATGTAAGTTCCTTATGTATCATAACACTAGTCACAACCCACTTAAATCATAATCCCATACATACATCATAAGTTCTCCAATATTCCATATTTTAGTAGAAAAAAACCACCATACCTCTACTAATCATCTTCTAAGATCTTTCAGCTTCAAAAAAATGAAAAGGGTCAGACTACATGGATACGGTACCTTACACATTGTCCACCTAATGAACCTTAGGTAGTCATCTAGTGGGTTTTGGGTGACCAATGGAAAGTTAATGGGTACCGAGTGCCTCTTTAAATTTTTTTAATATATTAATTAAATTAATTAATTTGTTTCAAAAAATAATATAAATGAGAGGTATTCTTATTTATCACCCAGTGGTGATTTTTTCTTCATGTGGTCAGTCCCTAAGGCATGTGATGATGTATTCAATCTCCAATACATTATTGTTTTCTAGTTCCTTCACCGTTGTAGTGGATTTCAACAAATATCACTTGTTTTGGGATTTTTCTATCAAAAAAAATACTTCTAAAGGCCAAATAAATTCATGGATGACTAGACAAATATTAGTATTGGTTAGGTGGTGTCTAGTTATTTCCACTGTATTATATGAGTTCTGTCATCATGTGAGTTGTGGTTATGGGTGGGGTGTCTGAGTAATAAGGAATGAGAGTATCTGAGGCCTCTTTGTTTCAAGGGAGGTGTTTAGGGTTAGTGTTCTATGAAGTTTGACCCAGGTTAAGGTGTAGATGGGTTATGAAAGGGAAGGTAGATATGAGACTTACCTCATAAGTATTTCCCATGTCCTTCATATGATAATTATTCAGTTGTGATGCGTGAATGTTCTTTTGGTATGTGATGGTCATGGTTCTTGTAGTTGTGTGGTGATGTGGGATACCAATATGGAGTAGAGTGTTGTTGATTATCAATGAGGGTAGTGATTAAAGCTCACCAGTTATATGTCCATTGATTTTTGGTTATGTCGTGATAGAGATAGTATTTCCACTGTTTTTCATATCTATTTTAATGATTTAATCCCCACAAATATGTCATTTTATGTGAAATTGCATTATTTTTAGAATTTATGGATGTTTTGAGAATGAAATATAAAATTACACAATTCTTTAGTGTTAACTATTTTCATTAGATTTTTTATTTCAGGGAGAAGCTAAAAGAGACTTTGTGCAGTGCGCGTCACTCACGGCATGACACCGGATTTTGGAAAAAATAATATGATCTAGAAAAATAGACTTACATAGTGACACATCATGTAGTGACATTACATGTCGTGACTTTTTCGAAAAGGATTTTCCACAAAATATAATTCATGATATCGTTTCAAGCCTTAAAAGACCATTACACATTGTGTAACTACATTACACGACATGAAATTTGTCAAACAAAATTTCATTAAAGATTACACTGAGATTCATGACGACCGAAGAACGAAAAATTACATGTTGTTCAATCCCATTACAGATCGTGTAAGTGTCATATCACTAGAAAAAAAATGTGATGTGGACAAGGTTTTTGAAGGATTTACCAATAAATACACCCCTCAACTGCCCTTCTAAGCCAGTCTTTGACAAGATGGAGCAGTACAACACCACCAAAATTCCACCAACCGATTCAGAGACGTTCTTCAATATGCTGGATTTTGAGATCTTGTGGAAGATTCCATGTGATAATTCTATAATGGAGAAGATTTAGGTTTCTAAAGTGATGTGGAGCTAAGAACCAAATTTTTGACGATGACATCAACTTTTAGAAACTCTCTTCCTAGTTTTGTGCTTATTGTGTAATACAATTTTGAATGTATCATGAACATAAATTTTGAAGGATTTTTGTTGTTTTCTTTCTATAATATATTTTCATAATATTGATTTGGATGTTTGTTCCATCTATGAAGTAAATTAATTAATTTCACTATTTAAAATTATTTGGTGAGGTCTTGATGATGATCATAGCGATTTTAATTAGGTTTGATTTCTTGGTGGTATTCAAGTAATTGAGTTACTTCTATTGGGAGGAAAAAATTGATGTGTTAATAAGATGTATATTCAAATTTTAGTGTTAATATAGGGTTACTTGGGGTTTAATTTTGAAATTATATTGAGATATATTTTTTATTCAAGGAAGATAGGAGTGTCTGATAGGTTTCAACTTATCTGCGACCACTATTTTAATTCTGATTTGAAACCCATTTTATTCTATCTAATTTTATATCATTATATTCAATTTTTTCACTTTATTTTATACTCATAGTATATTTTAGGAAATTTAAACAAATCCCCAAATTTCATTTCCTGAAAAAACAAACAAAAAACGTGACAGTTTTGAAACTCAAAATGAAACCTCCTTGAGAGAAAATATAGGATTTAATATATTTCATTTCTCTAAGGGGAAAACTTATTGATTGTAGTTTTCACCATAAAAACTATCACATCATGTCACTCAATATTAGGTTTGAATCAATTTTGTTTGTGTGCAAATGGGATTTTAGGACCCCAAAACACCCTAAGAGGGGAGGGGGGAATCTGAGTGTCAAAATTTTCTTTTAAATGGATGGTTCTTTTTCCCACATTGGTATGAATATAAAAAACCTGTCTGATGAGAATGTTCAGAAAACAAAAAATCACATGAAAAGAGAGGACACAACAACTTTATTGTGTTTTCTTCTAAGTGCTAGTCCAAGGAGCTTATACTGACGTGTTGTATTTCATACCAAAGTCAAATAACCTTCACTTGCAGTGGTGTACTAGAGTTCCGACATAGTCCCTCTTTTCTAGGGACACTTCTCTTACAATGATGTTAGGTATAACACATTGCCTTCTTTGGAACACATTCGTTAACTCCTCCTTGCTCACTGCTATAGGTGAAATATAATTCAGTTTCTGGAATCGATGGTATCTTAATTAGATTGGAATTAAATTATTTGTCTTTTTACTACATGAGACTCTTCTTTCATTAATGTCTTGAATTGATGAACTTGAAAGCACTGATTAAAAAATCTGGATAATCAAAACCTAAAACAAGCTCAGTATAGAAATTTTTTGCAACACCTGTTCTTGCACGCATGATATGGGTTGTTGTGAAATATGACTTTCGCTAAACCCTTAATTTTCATGCAACCCTTATATTTCTTTAAACTACACCAAAATGTTCACATTGTCTTTTACACTAAAGTAACACTTTTCATGTAAGATTATTTATATACTTCTCTTCCTTGCGCAAATCTTTCATGCGACATGAGAACCCGATATTCATTGAAAAGTGTTGAGTATTGAGTGTGTGTATCCACCTATTTATAGGCCTCTATGAACTTTTGTGTAATATTCTGAATCATCACGCAAGATTCTATTCGATCGCACAAAACACATTTTGATGTCGCATTGGGTGCTCAAGTATCTTCTACACAACTTCTTCTTTCATGCACATTTCAAATGTTTTGCGTGCTTTTTAACATTTCCATATTTTGATGTGATAATACCAAATCTATCATTTTTCACAAGTTTCAAAATGTCCTTTAATATTGTGTGAAACTAGATTTTCTAGAAAAACGTTTCTCCATTTTCCAATTTTTGGAACCAAAATTTTGGAAAACACTAGGAAGCAACTCCACCTTCAAATCTATTATTGGCTTGAACTGTAAGATCCCTTTCCCTGAACACTCCCTAATATTCCTTTTGATGATTGAAAAAAAAAACACAATCCATACTCTATTTCCATCCAAGAAAATCCTTGGTTCCAATAGTGATGTATTGGTGACTTATACACCAGGTTATTGCAGGATCCTTTGTAGGAACAATGGAATAGGGTTGATTTTTATCATCAAGATTGTGGAGGGATATTCTAGATATTTTTCTATTGTATTTATTTTGTGATTATAACCCCTATTCTACAATAGAAATTGGTTTTAGTGGAGGTTTTTTAGTGGCGTTTTTTGTAACCGGCGCGAATGGTTTTTTAAAAATGGTTTCGCGGAGATTTATTATAAACCACCACGAAATATTTTTTTAACTCTACCAACCCTTCCCCCCCCCCTCACCCCAACCCCACTTCTCTCTGATTCCCCCGCTTCCCCCACGACCCCGGCCCCCCGTGACCCCAGCCACCACACGACGTCGGCGACCCCGGTGCCCCCACCCCCCGTGACCCCAGGTGGAATTGAAGATTTTTCTCCTAAACTTTTTGTATTATATTCGTATGTGGTTATTCCAATTTACTTATTTACTATGTTTTTTGTTCCTGAGTAATAAAAGTGATATTAGTACTCAGATTGATGTATGAAACCCTCTAAGGACTCTTTTGGGTCCACTGATGTTTGAGATCGTACCTAGGTCTACCCTTGGGTTATGAAAACCCCTTAAGGTTGGTGAAATATTTTTTAAAATGTTGCAATAATATAATTATGAAAGTGAATGGGTAGAGAATTTTAAGTTTGTATGTATTCAAGGTTAATGAGATATTTGAAATATGGAATTGGTATTTTTTTGAAATGCCTAGATGGATTCTGAAATTGATTAAAATAAGCATTTTTAACTTTGATTTGGTTATGGTTTTCCATGAAGGACTACAATGTTGTGAAAGTGGGTATTGTTTTGAAAAGGAGGTGTTGACCTCTATTTTATTCAAAAAAATGGGTTATCTTAATAGATTTCAAATGTTGATTAGAAATGAGGGTGTGGTTCCCCTTTTTTGAAAATGATTTAAAATCCCCTTTTATGGTTGTAAATAGAAATGAAATTCTTGGGACATCTTGAGTTTTTTAAAGAGGAAGACTCGTTTTTTGAAGGGTGTATGAAAGATTATTTCAATTGAGTATCTTGAATTGTGTTTTATTCCATGATTTGATTTTAATGAAATGTTGAGAACATAGTCATTTAAATGATATATGGGTTAGTGAGATAGAACCCCCGACAATTAGGTTGGCATGTTAACTTGTTTTATTAAATGAAATAAGTGATAAATGTGTTTTTTTATTACATAACATAAGGGGAATTTGGTATAATGTGATTTTGTTAAATGCGTTAAGGTATGGAAGTGATAAATGTGATAAATGAGTTGCGATTGTAAATGGAATATATGTTAATGGGTTATTCATTGTAAATGGGATATAAATAGTCAGTTATGGGAATGATCATTGAGGTAGATTGATATAATATATTATTTCATTCTTCGATGGTAACCTAGAGAAATCATTTGGAAAGATGTTGGTGTATCAATCCACTATGATAGGAAGAGTTACATTTCTTGTTTCATTAGCAGAAATCAAATTTTTTAACATTAACTAGTCCTTGATTTTTTTCAACCACAATTTATATATCTTTAATTCTAACTATATTTAGAACAAAATCCCAAGTGAATTCATGAAGATCTATGTATAGAGATGTGAACACTACCTAATAATCTTGGTGGATTATACCAGCTTTAAATCCCACCATGTAGTTCATACAAAAGATTAAATCAATGAAATACATGTATATGGCTTGGTCACAATTGGGTTCAATTAATGGAACTTATATGCCCTTATCTATACCATTTGCTTTGTGATTTAGAGTCGCACAATCAGGAAAAATTAAGGGTTACATCCTGCTATTTCTATGCTTCTTCATCAAGATTGGAAACACTATTTTTTGGAACATATATAGGAATCAATTTAAGATGATTAATTTAGAAAATTAGTCTAGGTATATATTTATTTCTGGGTGTAAATCATTATTTTAGACAGATTAGATATTGTTTTTCATTATTCTTATTCTTATATTTATTTCACTCATGTAGTTATATAATATTTGAATAGTTACTCAATTATAAGTTTTATAATAGTTTATATTAAATGGATGGTAATAAATTAAAAGAGGTAATTCTAGAATCTAGGAATAAATTAGAGATTTAAAGTACCCTATGTGGTGGATATTTCATTAGGGGGTGCTGGTTGAAGAGAAGAATTGTTGATGTGAGGTGGGATAATAGTGTTGTCTTTTTTTGGGGGGTATTTTTTCAAAATTATTTCAACACGTGAATATTATTAGAACATAAATTAATTTAGGATTATTTAGATGAATTTAAGTTAAATTTGATGGTTTTAGGTATTTATAATATGTTTGTAGTTTAAGGGTGAATTTTTGAGGTGATTGAGATAATAATGAAAAAAAAAACACACCATAACATAAATCTGTTACACCATGATGATATTTCAAAAGGTGAAAATTTGGTGACAAAAAAAATCATTCCAAAGTGGTTGGTATCATGATATGATTTGGATTATAAATTAATTACTTCATGTGCTAGTCTTCTAATACATAGTGATCAAACCATAATAAGCATTGGCATATTTTTTTATTCTAGATATTTCAGAATGATATAATATTTTTTCCATAATGAATATGATTACATCATGAATTCAATTATCACATCACAATAGATAAGGATATCATTATTTGAGGATAAAAAATTTGGAACATGTAATAGGATTTTACTATGATAGATGTGGTTTCACTATGAATTCTCATGTTATGAAATAATTTTGATTCTTTAGAAAATGGGCATTTCTTTGGTTTGTAAATGTTTCAGAGGTCTCACCCTATTTATATTATCCATTCCACAATTTCAATGGATGTTTATTTATTTGGATAACACATTTTATAAACTATATGTGTTACACCATGATGTTCTTTGTCATGCCATGATTAGTGGTAAAGTCCATTATTGTGTGATTTCGATTATGTACCTTTGTAGATGACTCAATGGCTACTCCAACTCAAATCATATCATTCCTAAAACATATCAAGGGTGACTAGAAGTTTTGGATTAATCTAATTGCACTATTTAAATCAATAGAATATGAGAATTGATTTTTTATTGAAAATTGAATTTTAAATTGGAAATTAAATAAAGTAGAGTGAATTTTTTTGTTGTGCATATTGTGTACAGCATAAAATGTTATATTATTTTAGAGAAGTAAATAAAGGGGTAAGAGAATAAAGGGATAAATCAAAAAATAAGGATTTATATTAATTACAAAATATAAGTGAAGAGGAATATTTATAATGTGATTATCAAAGTATTTGTTAGACAAAAATGGTGTACTATGATTGAGAAGTGAATTAAAAAGAATTATCATATTTTTGTATGACCATAAGTGCATTTATAGATCAAAATATCTCACCCCGCTTCCCCCACTTCCCCTGGACTCTGGATTCCCTCGCGACCCCAGCGACCTTGCGACCCTAGCAACCCCTTGACCATAAGTTCATTTATAATGTAAGTTGGAATGTTTGTTTGAATGTAATAAGAATGTTACCAGTACGGTAAGCTGACCTGGCGCCAATATCAACCAGAACTGAGATGAAAATGCTGGGAGGAAACTCGCGTAGTTTGTAGCACTGATTGAGCACGGTAAATCCCGAGTGGTGGAGGCTATGAAGGAAATGGAAATCTGGTGCTGATATGATGTAGTTTCCCTGGTGTCTTAGGGAAAGATGATATGGCTTGTTACACATAGGGTGCTTGGTATGATGTAGTTGACAAAGTGTCTTTGGGTGGGATTATATATAATGGATTGGAGCACTTGGACATATGAAATTGGTGTTTAGATCAAATAGGGTTGGCTGATAAAAATTTTGGTGTCCAAATGTGTGTTCCAATATCCTTAATGTTATAACCCAGTGAGTTACACATAATTCTTGGTTCCCATTGATGATTACTTCGTGTATCCATTTCCTACCTAGATTGAACCCATAGACCTTTCATTTTTAATTCCGAACCATTTCTTGGTGGATGTTTATATATATTTTTAGTAATATCTTGGTGCTAATTTATGTTCATTTCTTTTTTTAGTTATTTTTTGGGTTTAATTTTAACAATATAATGTGTTAAATCTACCAATGTTTTATATATTAATTGTAAATTTTTTAATAAAATGGCTATGTCATGTGATTTATGTATTTTAAAACATCTATGTGTGAATAATAAACTCTATAACTGTATTTAAAATAAGTATTTTTGAATCTTTTTTATATAATGAAGTACAAAAAATTTCTAGGTCTATTTATATCACACTTTTCATACACAATCATGTGTGTGTGTGTGTAACTTTTATCTTTTCATTCTATGTCCAAGATTGTGATTTCTAGTTATTTTTTTCCTCTTGTTCCATTAATGGACATTGGAATGTTGTGACTTTTTTGAGATCACATGGAGATGGTTTGAGTTGTGAATATAGTTGTGATTTTTTGGGGGAAATTTTATTATGAGATAGATCAACTAGGTTTATTTTGTATTTAAATTTTATTTGTATTTTCTTTCCCTATATGTTATCCAAACTAGATGATTTTTAATTAATATTTATAGTCTTGGATGAAAGTAATCACTTCCATTGAATATTATGTTTATGTAATCTTACACTATCGTATATATTAATCTATTTCCCTATTAAGTAGTAACTATGTGTTTTAATTTTTTTTATTATTGTGTAGGCACATTGTGATATACATGGATAAAACTGGATCACATTACCGAGGAACACACATCTATATATTCAAGGTTTTAATGAGTTTTTAGATTTTTTAATTTCTAATCGATCCATTGAAGGGAGAATACGATGTCCATGTCCTAAATGTTAATTTAGAACATGGTTGAAGAGAGATGAAGTTTATGAACATTTAATACTGAAACAATTCGCTGGTCACTATTTGTCTTGGATTTGGCATGGAGAATCAAACATTACAGAACGATTGAGTACCGATGTTAATCCACATAATGAGGTCCCAAGTTCATTGACAATGGAAAATGAAATGCAAAACCTCATAAATGATGCATCCAGCACTACAAGACAACACTATCAGCATCAAAACATATCAGAACAACCAGAAGAGGGTGCTACAAATTGCAACGTGACAAGTGATGTTTCTGAGACTGTAACACAAGAAGATCAATATTGTAACATATCATTGGATCCTTTTCTTGATTCTGTAGAGCCAAATGTAAGAGAAAAATTCACTGAGAAAAATGTTTTTCATGATTTAGTTGACAATGGAAATCAGGAGTTGTATAGTGGGTGTTTGAAATATTCAAAGCATTCATTTCTTCTAAAGTTGTACCATATCAAATGTCTAAGTGGAATTACAAATAAGGAAATTTACATGATATTGGAATTGATTTGTGATTCATTTCCTGAAGAAAAAATCCCAAAATATTTTTATGATTTCAAAAAATTTGTTAACAATATTGGTCTGAATTATACAAAAATACATATCTTTCCAAATGATTGTATGCTTTATTGGGGAGAGAATTCAAGTAGACAGAATTTCAAGAAATTTTCTTCTTCTATATGGCAGTCAACGGGTGATGTTGGAAGTCTGAATGAACATAATTTCATGGATAGAATAAAAGGAACACACCTACAAAGGTTTTGCGTTACTTTCCCTTGAAGCCTCAATTGCAAAGATTATTCATGTCATCGAAAACCACCGAACACATGAAGTGTCATTCTGTAGATAAAAATAATGATGGGTTAATGAGACATCCATGAGATTCCCAATTGTGGAAGTCATTTGATTCATTACATCTAGATTTTTAAGTTGAGCCTAGGAATGTTGTATTGGGATTGGTTTCTGGTGGATTCAACCCATTTGGGACTTTGAGTACCAGTTATAGAATTTGGAAAGTTGTTTTGATCCCTTATAATCTGCCTCCATGGATGTGTATGCAAAAAAAATCATTTATGATTTCACTGATTATTCCTAGAAAAAAAATTCGTGGAAATGATATTGATGTATACTTGCAGCCTTTGATTGACGAATTGCAGGAGTTATGGAGCAACGGTGTTAAGCCATTTGATGCTTCTTCTAAAACAATGTTCAAAATGCATGCTACTTTAATGTGGACCATTAGTGACTTCCCTAGGCTAGGGAATTTATCTGGTTGGAACACTTACACGGGTTTGGCTTGTATCGTTTGTAACTATGATTTTGAGCCCAAATAGCTACCTCACAATAGAAAATGGTGCTTCTTGTTCCATCGAATATTTCTCAATGTATCTCATAGATTTGGGTAAAACAAAACAAAATTTAATAGTTCCATTGATCGTAGACCACCTCCAAAGTTGTTAAATGGTTTTGAAATATTGACACAGCTTGAAAATGTTGAAACAAATTTTGGGAAGTTTCATCATGTGAATGATAGCGGAAAACGGGCCTGAAGTGCATCATCCAGTGTAATCAGAACGTAATAGCGGAAGAAAAAAAGTATACTCTTCAAACACCCGTATTGGGAATTTAATTTGTTGCGGAACAATCTTGATGTGATGCATATTGAGAAGAATGTCTGTGATAATTTGATTTTCACATTACATAATGAGCATGGAATGTCGAAGGATCATCTTATTTCTCGCAAAGACTTATAAGTAATGAACATAAAACGTGATCTCTGGCCAAATGATAATTAAAAGTATACTCCGACCATTTTTTCAAATGAAAAATAGGGATAAAGATATATTCCTTCAAATTTTAAAGAATGTGAAGGTATCTGATGGGTATTCGAGTAACATCTTTAGGTTTTTTGACTTGTAGAATCGTAAGTTGCATGGATTGAAAAGTAATGATTCACATATCTTGTTACAACAGTTACTACCATTGACATTGCGTACATTATTACCTGAAAAAGTTACTGTCGTTGTACTCAAATTATACACATTTTTCAGGGAATTATGTGAGAATGCTCTACATCCATTTCTACTTGACAACCTCCAGGAGAGGTTTGTATTGACCCTTTTAGCAATGGAGATTATCTTTCCTCCATCGTTTTTTACTGTCATGATGCATTTAACTGTACATTGGTTTGAGGATGCTAAATTAAGAGGCCCCATTCATTATCGATGGATGTATCCAATTGATAGGTATTTTATTTATATGTTTTTCATTTAAGTTAACAATTTCTGGCTTTTAAATAAAAGCATAAGATTATTATTTTATTTCACAGATATTTTGGGAATTTGAAAGCATACGTGAGAAATAAAGCTCAACCTGAAGGTTGTATTGCTAAAGGCTATTTGGCTGAGGAGTGTATTAACTTTTGTTCCAGATATTTGGATGATATTGGGAAAATATTTAATCGAGTTGGAAATGTTGAAGGCACATATACTCAATCTCAAATGCAGCAGAAATCAAAAACATCTCCTGCTATTGGCCGATCAGTTGGGAGGACCTCAAATGTGAGAATGACAGTATTGGAATTATTACAGGCACATAGATATGTGCTGTTGAATAGTGAAATTTCAGATCCATTTATTGAAGATTTGAGGATACCAACAAAGAGACGAATGAGAGGCCGAAAACGAAATTAGAAAGATATAACGAAAGCTGTGAATAAAGAGATTGTAGAATGGTTTTCACGACGTGTAAGTTCATAAATATTGCAATAAATACGAATATTAGTATGACACATACATTTTTTAAATCTATTAAATTATATTTCTTTTTTCAGATCATGAATACTAGTACTCGAGCAGACTTGTCAGAAGATTTGAAGTTTCTTGCTAGAGGTCCTATAAAACATGTTAGAAAGTTCGACGCTTATAATGTGAATGGATTTAGATTTCGTACAGTCGATCAAGAAGTGGGTTTGAAAACACAGAATAGTGGTATATTTACATTTGTTGAAGTGGGATACTATTTGAAGCTGCATGATATTATTTATTTAAACTACCATGGACATTTTTATGTTGTTCTATTCAAATAAAAATGGGTCGATATTTTCAGAGGTGTTAAAAGAGATTCCTTTTAATTTACTTCTGTGAACTTCTCTCGCTTGATGGATGTTGGTGATCGTGAACTGATGATTATACAATAAAAACACATATGTTATTTACATCTCAATGGTATTAAATTTTCATTTTTGATCTTATGGTCCTGAGTTAGTGGATTTTGATTTTGAACATCCATTCTCATCATTTGTGCACATCATGCCTAATGTACACCAATTTAGGCCAAATGAGTCATCTGATTATAAGGAATGTAATTATCCATATTTTAATTTGATGTTTTTTGAAATGGATAATCACTTAAATTTAATCATTTTTCATTCAGGGATTAATGGATGATTCATAAAGGACGATGGAGATATTTGGCGATGAAAAGAAACAATTATGGAGAAGGCAAATTGGACACCAGCCCACTGATGAGAATTTGGGGCTCACAATACAGGCCCAATGAAGCCCAAATTTCGTAGACTACTAGAATACATCTATTGGAATAAATAATTCTTCAGTATCCGGGGATAATTCGGTTTCCATTATGGTTATCTAAGTGGCCCAATTTAGATATAAAATTCCGGGCCAAATTCTGCGGCCCAGAAAAACTGCCCACTAATATGATCATATCTTGGAATAAACAACTCCAAATGGGCCGAAATTTGATAGGAGGTTATATGACATACGAGGATCCATTTTCATCTTCTATGTCCCACTCTTACTTGGCCATCTAGAAGGTCTTCCAAGTGCTTCTTTTTTATAAAGGAAAGTTGGCTTCCACCTCGGGTCAAGGGTGGAAAAATAAACTCTCCCTTACTTTCCACCCACCTATGACCTACAAAAATTAATTGAGGAGACTTAGACTGTTGGAGGCTCTACCCAAGGGCTAAAAAATGCCTATTTAAGGTAGTGGTGTTGGAGTATATAAGAATATTTGGTGCTTTGTTCAATTGTAATGTTATGCTGCAATTTTGTTGTCTCAAATTTGTCTTTCACATGTATGTTGTTCAATTCACTTTCGTTTCTTAATAAAAGTTCTTATTCTACTCTTATTATTTTGTTATTCATATCACTTTGATACCTTTGGATAAAGGTGTGAATTTATTCACACCAATCCTTGTGAAATTATTCACACAACGGTGGAGTGATCATTTTATTTTTGTTGTTTTCTTTACTTCTCCATTTCCTCCCTCATGAGTCTACTTTCCGCTTCCATTGAAACCATGGGATTAATGGAGGGATAACCCACTTATGGGTTGATCAAAGGGAGTAGAATGGTGTGGGATTGGATGTTATTTATCACCCCATTAATGTATAATCACTTCTTTAATTGAGATTTTTATTTGAGGATTTTTAAACTCCATCATCCTTGTTGAATTTAAGGCCACACACTTCAAGTGCTAATATGAACCTTTACCTTGAACTGCTCAAAACATTGATCCTTCAACTATATAGGTGATTAGTATTAAAGGGTGTAGGCATTAAACCAGTAAGTGATGATGTTGTTTTATCTCCTTAAATGAACCCATCTCAAATATAAGAAATTGAAATCATTGGAAAGGAAATACGTCCAATCCACCCCGAGCGATAACCTAGGATCAACTCATTCTTTTAAATTGGATTCACTTAAATCTGTTAGTTATCCTTTAAACCCATCTAAAATCAACCCAAAGTTGGCCACTTAATAGCCAAAATCAGTACATAGAATGTACGTGTCCATAGGCTACTTCTTAGTTCTCTGAGGATTCGACAACCCAAGCTAAACTACAAGGACCGTTCTACCATCATCTCTTGGGTATATTTGAGCGTGAATCAACTGCATGATCCATATATCATAGAATTGCAAGAAAAAATGGTATATTATGTGAATGATGTTGTGGATGAAGGGTGGAGGGATGTTTTTCACGTAATACAAAGATATTTGTATGATATGGGTGATGAAGTGGAATATTTGACATCTGGAATTGAATTTCATCAACAATAGGAAGTAGAATTATTTGTCCATCATGATATTGAAAATATTAGTCTAGAAAGGATGAATGAATTGGATGAAGCAATGGAGCAGGAAACCGACATGATTAAAGGGGAAATTGATTTTATGTACAATTATTTATTCAATCAGCAACCACTTGCTTCATTTCTGAAGTCATTCGTTATCATTGTTATATATATTTTGTTTGTTAGTACTGGGAATCTATTATCATTTTTAATTTTCTTTTCTGCATAATTTTATTGAAATACATATTCTGAACTAAATTTTATTTGATTAAATGACAAGAATTCCAAGGAAAAATCGGTATACTATTTCTTCTAGTTCGGTGATAGATGACGATCCATCTGGCTCCCTCCCCACGACATATGGGGCACCAGCTACCTACACCCCTGCACCATCTCCCTCTACACCATCTCTCACGCCATCTTTGGGTGTCCCATTAGTGGCTGAGTCATAAACTCCCCCTCAGAAGACTCAGCAGTGGGGCGGTGACACGCCACTTCCAGTTCATCACAGACATACTGGAGTGTCACTATCATAGGTACAAATTTTAATTAAATAAATTTATTGCATTTTGTTTATACTAATTGTTTGCTCATTGAAGATGAAAAAAATGATATCGTGGAGAAAAACATAAAAAGTTCAGATATTTGTAATATGAATGGGGAGAAGAAATTCATGCCATTTGATTTTTATGGGTTCCCTACGGATGACACCGCAGGGTTACTTGGCCAGACTCTAGGCCAGCTGGCAGCGAAGCCCATTTCCCTTCCTATTTCTTATGAGGATTGGAGAAATATGCCTCCAAGATGGAAAAATAAAGTTTTTGATTCCCAAATAAATGTAATTTTATACATTATGGTTTAATTCAATGTCATGTTACTAATATGATCAAAATGAATTTTTGTATACATATGTTATTCCACATTACAGTTGCAGATGTGATAGCACAGAAGTGGACGTTGAAAAATCTTGGTCAGAAATGGAACTATTTAAAATGGAGATTGTGGTGTGATGTCAATGATACATCGTTGACCGTGCAACAAATGTATGAGAAGCTACCCAGTGGGGTACCAAAAGAATAGTGGAAAGTTTTTGTTGACAGACATCGTGTTTAGAAGTGGAGGGTATTGAAATATATATTATTATATGATCCGCATTTTACATTTATAAATGTATATGAAGAGGAGATGAAATTGAATACATTACTGTTAAATTTTATTTAATTTATTTCAGGATCTCTCAAGACGGAATGCATCAAACTGGGCTAAGCAAGTCATCCCTCACACTACGAGATCCAAAAGCTTTTCTAGAAGCTGAACGAAATTGGAAATATTTTAATTATTTTAAATATTTATAAGAAAATATTATTTGTTTAATATATATAATTTTTTATTTATCTTTTCTAATTAATGCAGTCACAGAGTTTAGGCCACGAAGCATCCCGAACTGAACTGTGGTTGGATGTTTACAAAAAATCATATGGATGTTTTGTTAATAAGCCTTCCAAAGAAGTTGGGGTATGATGTCAATTTTTTATTGTAATAACTTATTAATTGTATTTACTATGTTAATATATATTGATATTTAATTTATATGTAAAAATAAAAGAACAATGGGATTAAAATCTTGGTCAGTCCTACTCAGTCTCCCAGGATGACCCAGTTGCTAAAGTCCTTGGGAAGAAGCATCCTCGTAGAGTGTGCGAGATGGGTTTCAGACCCATACCATCTCAGTTATTTGGCATGCCACCAGGGATTCCAACTGCATCTACTCCTGGTTATAGTATGTCCATACCCGAATATGCTTAGAGGGAGATTGCTTCTCTACGAACTAGAGTTCAAGATCAGGGGGCTCAGATATCCGCTTTTTAGAAAGCAATGATTGATATAAATCATTAGATGAGCAGATATTCCCTCGGTGGTAGTTCATCGACTGGTGGTTAGCAGGTAAATCAAAAAAAATAAAAAACATTTTGTTTGAAAATTTTATATTGGTTATAAGTTTTAATATAAATATGAAATAGTATTTAATTTTCAATATAATGTTCTTACAGGTGACAACAGAAAGTGTAGATGGAGGTGGAGAGGGTGACGATGGTGGAGAGGGTGATGATGCATCATCAGACAGTGAGTAGTTGTATTGTTGATGTGTTGAACAAATCTGGGAATAGTTGGTTTGTATATGTACCATGTGTGGCACATATTTTCCACCAAAAAATTTCATGTCCAGACATTTTCTTGATTTCTCATGTTTACTTTTATGCATTTTATTGATTTATGATGTTTCCTTTTATGTCTTGATTTCATGAGTGTGGTATACATCATTCCAGTTAGGCCTGTGTTTGAATTTGTAGTCGAGATTTTGGATGACTATGAGTTAAACCCATTCTTGGTATACATGGATATTCCCGCATTTTTCATTCATTATTGATCCCCTTAGTTATATCACAACCCATTTTACCATAAAAGTTATGATAAACCACTTATTCTATTTTGACAAGCTAAAAATATCTATAATTTATTTAGTCTCATAAACCCTTCAATTTATCATTTAATAACTAAATTCACATGTTCAAGGGATTGGAACACCCCAGGGGTGGCCATAAACCCAGTCCACTCTTCATCAATATATCCAAAAACATCTTGGAAAGGTCCAACACATAATTGAGATGATGTTATTTTATGATATTGTGTCTGGTTTGATTTGTTTTTTAGGGCAGTGGTGTAATGGAAGAAGAAAATTTATATATATTTTTCTGGTCAGTATTTCGCGGTGGTTTTAACCCCCGCTATTAGTATATAGGAAAGACAGTAGCGGTGGTTTTAACCGCCACGAAACGTAAGTATTTTTACGTTTCGCAGCGGTTTTAACCGCCACTACAGAGTCGCATCACCCATGTTCATTCCACGGTGGTTCTCGTGACTTTAGTGGCTGTTTTAGGGCTGCTATATTTTATTTTATTAGCAGCGGTTATAACTGCCGCTAATAAAAAAAATCTCGACCTCTTAAAAACCGCCGCTAACGTGAGGAGAACTACCATGGAATGAGGCAGCTACAATTCTTTTCTTAAACTGCCTCTAAATGGAAAAAAATCCTCTAATAGTTTGCTGATGCCAAATTTAGCGGCGGTTACTGTAAACCACCACCAAATGATGTAGCGGCGGTTTAAACCGTCGTTAAAGGGAGGTTTTCTTGTAGTGAAGGTAGAGGTTCTCTGTGTATATTATCGTTCATTGGGGCTGTTGAGAAAGGGTTTGTGACATTTTAAGGGTTGGTGTGGCTGAATAGGAGATAAGGAAATATGTTATGTTGTGTGGTTGAGAAATCGTTAGAGGAATATGAAATCCTTTTAGGGAGTTCGGACTATGGGTACATCGTCTCATTTTGACATTGGATGGAGTGGGTAGGTCACTCAAATGATTCTTTTTGTGCATAAAGTTGAGGGAGGTTAATTGTGGTTGTTTTTGTTTAATCATAGATTATACTTTCCATACACTCATATATATTTGGATACTATCTAGGGAAACCATTTTTTTTGGGCTACTGAGTTTATAATCGCACCATTCATGGGAACCCAAGTGCTCGTGAAAACATTATATCTCATTAGTGGTAAGGGAAAGGGCCTTGCAATTGGTTCATAGCTATATTGGGATACAGTGGTTGTAAAGAGGGTGTTAATGGATTTTAGAGGAGTTTATTTTTTATATGTGTTTTTCAAAAAAATGTCTCAAGGTTAAAAAAATTAGAATTTTCTTGAAAGTAAGAAGAAGCGCTTCTGCCTATCACCTAAAATAGAAAAAAAAATTACAATTTGAAATATTATTTTTTAAATATTAAAATTTAAAATTTTTATTGTTTTTATTACTTTTGTTTATATATACATAATAATAATACAATATTTTTCAGTAGAATTAATCTACTATTTAATATTTAGTAGTAATTTTATTATACAAGTCTACATTCTGACCGAAACCCTCACCCATAGTTCCCTTTTATAAGGGGGCTTGCCCTATAAATCATTCTGAATTTTGGATGTGGGATTTAGGTTCTCCCTTTCCTATGTAGAACATTTTTCATTTCCGATGTGGGATTATACTTTATATATGTAGATTTGAACAACTATAAAATAATAACTATAGAACCAATATAAACGAAACATAAAACATGGATTAAACATATAATAAATAGTTGAAAATAAAAAAACATAACAAGTGTTGATGAATAATAATTTATATTCTTTCAAAGATACCAAATTGAAACATAAAAATATTTCTAGTATGTGACTTTAAAATCCTCTAAAATATAAACTATAAGACTAATAAATATGAGAATTAAAAAATTGATTAAAAATATAATAATTAATAGAAAAGAAAATGAATTTCATAAAAAATATTGATGAAATGTAATTTATAAGGTTTCAAAGCCACCAACATAAAACATAAATTTTTTTAAGTATGTGAATTTGAAAGCCTATAAAAAATAAACTATAAGGCCAATATAAATAAAAATTACAACATGGATTAAAAAAATAAGAAATAATTAAAAACAAAAAGAATATCATAAAAAATGTAGATAAAAAATAGTTTACAAGCTTTCAAAATCATTTACTTGAAACTTAAAAACATTTCTAGTTTTTGGCATTGAAAGACTATAAAATATAAACTATAAGATGAAAATAAATGAATCTTTAATCATGGATTAAACACATATAAATATTAAATAATTAATTATTTAGTTAGTAATATAAATATTTATTATTTATTATTTATTATATAACTAATTATTTAATTAGTAATATCCTTATTAATTATATAATAATTATTTAGTAATATAATTTTTAAATATATAATTATTAATTATTTAATTAGTCATTTAGTAATTATTAATTATTAATTATTAATTATTAATTATTAATCATATAATTATTAATCATATAATTATAAATCATATAATTATTATTTAATTTGTAATATAATTTTTAATTATAACAATTTGTTAATTATTAATTATATAATAATTAGTTATTTATTAATTAGTAATTGATTATTATTAATTATTATTTATTAATTAGTAATATAACTATTTATGATAAAATTAATAATTATATAATTATTAATTATATAATAATTGATTAGTTATTTAGTAATATTATTATTAAATATTAAATAATGAATTAGTTAATTATAATATAACAATTACAAATATAATAAATAATTTTTTAAATAGTTAAAAATTTATTAATTATATAATATTTATTTAGTTAATTTGTAATATAATTATTAATTATTAATTAATAAAAAATATTTATATAATAATTAATTTGCGAATTTGTAATATAATTATCCATTACAGTTATTCATTATAATGATTAATTATTAATTATTAATTAGTAATATGTAATTAGTAGTTAGTAATATAGTTATTAACTATATAATTATTAATTATATAATTATTAATAATAGAATTATTAATTATAGAATAATCTGTTAGTTAATTCATAATTATTAATAATTAATTATATAGTAATTAATTAGTTAATTAGTTATATAATTATTAATTATATAATAATTAAATAGTTAATTAGTAATATAATTATTAATTATAAAATAATTAATTAGTTTATTAGTAAAATGATTATCAATTTTAAAATATTTAATTAGTTAATTAATAATATAATTATTCATTATAATTTTTTGTTAGTAATTATTAAAAATTAATTAAATAATAATTAATTTTTTAATTATTAATATATTTTATAATTATAATGAAAAATTATATAATTAATTAACAAATTAAATATTATATAATAAATAATTATTAATTCTAATTAATATTTATATTAATAATTAACTAATAAATTCTTATATAATCAATAATTACTAATTATTATAAATAATTATATTACCAATTAATTAAAAAATTATTATATGATTAATAATTTTGTTACTAATTAACTAATTAATTATTATATAATTAATAATTCATAATTATAATGAATAATTATAATGAATAATTATATTACTAATTAACTAATTAATAATTACTAAATACTAATTAATAATTAATAATTATAATGAATAATTATAATTCAGAATTAAATTGCTAATTATTTATTGTATAATTATTTATAATATTTCTAAATAACTAATTATTTATTATATAAATATGTATTACTTATTACTAATTAATAATTATAATAAATAATTATATTACTATTTAACTAATTAAATATTGTATATATAATAATTATATTTCTAATTAACTAATTAATTATTATATAATTAGTAATTATATTAGTAATTAACTAATTAACTAATAAATTAATTAATTAATTAATTAATTATAATTATATTACTAATGAATTATTATATAATTAATAATTAACCAATTAGTTATATAATTATTAATTAACTAATTAATTAAAAGTTAATAATTATATTACTAATTAGCTAATTAATTATTATATAATTAAAAATTATAAAATTAATAACAATATTACTAATTTACTAAATAATTATTAACTATTTAATATTTGATTAATCCATGTTTTATGTTTCATTAATATTTGTAGTATTGTTTATATTTTAATGTCTTTTAAAACCATCAACTTAAAACATTTTTAAGTTTCAATTAGGCGCTTTTGAAACCCTATAAATTATTTTTCATCAACAGTTTTTATAAAAATATTTTTTTTGAACTATTTCTTATATGTTTACACCATGTTTTAATTTTTATTTATATCAGTCTTATAGTTTATATTTTATAGGATTTCGAAGACACATACTTGAAACATTTTTAAGTTTCAAGTTGGTGGTTTTGAAAGCATATAAATTATTTTTCATCAAAACAATTTACTAAATTCTTTTTCTTTTCGACTATTTTTTTTATGTTTAATACATTTAATTATTTTCATTTATATTGGTATTATAGTTTATATTTTATTTCTTTCAAAGTCACATATTTGAAACATTTTTAAGTTTCATGTTGGTGTATTTGAATGCTTATAGATTATTATTCATCAACATTTTTAACAACAAAAATTATTTTCATCAATTTCATATATTTTTAATCCTTTTTTAAGTTTCATTTATATTGGCCTTATACATTATATTTTATAGTCTTTCAAATCCACATATTGAAAAAGAATCCCATATCAGAGATGCAGAATGTTCTACGCAGGAAAGGGAGAACCCAAATCCCACATCAGAAATGCATAATGACTTCAAGGGAAAATAATCTTATAAAAGGTAGACATGTGTTAGGATTTCTTTCAAAATCTAGACTATTGTAATTCTAGTACATCTGGATATTAAATAGTAGATAAATTCTGCTTAAAATCTTGTTTATATATATATATATAAACAAAACAAAACAAAAATAACAATAACAATTTTAAATATATAAAAAAGAATATTTAAAATAGTAAAAAAAATTCATTTAGGTAAAAGGTAGCTGCAGCCCACATTCTACCCTTGGACTTAAACTAAAAGGTAGTAGTGTTCATTCTTCCTTTTAATAACATTTTTAAAAAAATTAACCTGGACACATTTATAAAAATCAATATATATATATAATCTTTTTGGAGTTAGATATGGTTGATCCTTAGATCTAAATTAATGGTTTCCCCTTTAATTTTCTTTTTGGACTTTCATACATATTGTAGACCCATTTTGGGAATCCTGATATTTGTTTCTTTGTATGAATGAATGAAGCACCTTATTTTGTAATATCATAGGTTATGTCACATCTCTTATTGTCATCATAGTTACTTACTTGTGTTCCCTAATGTGAGATATTTATTATAGTGATTCCAACTGCTTATTATCACTCTAACATGAGGTTATATTCTCCTCAGTACTATCCCTAGACCCTCGTTGCTAGTCGAAAACCATTGGAATGTGGGGAGGTGCACTAGATGTCATGCGATACCACCCAGCTTGGAGTCATTCAGGTCAACCAGGTTGGGGGAGCATTACAAAGTGTTATTATGGTGGGTTGTTATTTTTCTATTTTTTATGGTGTAGTGGTGGTATACAATGGATATAAATTTTAATATAGGTGAGTATATAACTCTTATATAGGGGATGCCCAAACTACCAGGGTGTGGGATGTTTCTTTGGGTTTTCCACATTATGGATTCTTGATTTCTAAAAATTATGTACATTTTATAGTTATTTATGTTATTGTTTAACATGTTGCATATAAATTTTAGAGAGAGTGAGTTCCCACATCATTTTAATCATGTAAAACATATATTGAATGTGTGTGTTCTTGTGTGTTTTTGGTTACCTAATTCTAAAAAATGGGGGTTTGGTTCTTTAAAGTGTCAACTACAAGTTAAATATTTTTTAATTACATTGATTATTATGTAGATATTCCCATAACCAACATACAAATAATGTTCATGGGTTAAATCCAATTTTACAATATGAGTGTTTTATACTAAGTGTTGTAAATGAAAACCCAAGTATACATATGCCTAGTTTATTGGATTTTTCTTGCATTTTTATTTGGTATAAGTAATATTAAAAGTTATATTTATCATTATTTACAATTTTAGTTTTCATTTTTATTACTTATAGGAGATACAAATTATAATTTATACGATGATTTCATGTGGATAAATCATGAGTCATGCATTTTGTAATGCATGATTAAATTATTGGTGGTCTTGGGATAAACATGTGGCTTATATGATGAGGCATTACCATATGCGATGGCGTGTGTTCCTATTCATATCTATCCCTCTTCCTCAAATCCTTCGATCTTATTCATTATTTTCCACTAGTGATACTATCTTGTCTTGAATGATGGATATATCCCATATTAAAATAGAGTGATTCATATAAAACCTATGGATAAACTATGGAGGATGGATGGACTTTGAATACCTCTTTGGGATCTTCATCAAGATTGGATGAAAATTGATGTTTCAGTGATCATTTGTGTATGGTTCACATACTATAGTTTCTAAATTTTATACAGTTATGTGATTTTTAGTTTCATGTTAGGGATTATTGGTTTGTGTTTCTTTGATCATATTTTTCTTCATTGTTTATGTGTTAAAATATCCTAAGAAACAAATTAGTGGTATCAGAGTGGTGCCATCCCTTTCACACCGAATGGCCTGAAGGCCTTCTTTTTATTTATTTTTAGATAATTACCCTTTTAAGGGTTGAAGGGGAACCCTTACATGAACTATTGGCTCAATGCACAAGGCCCATCCACAACCCAATACATGACCTTTAACATCCCAATACGTGACAAACTTGAAAAAACTCATCCCAATAATCTACATCTTGAAGGCGTCTAGCTGCCCAACTTATATGGATGATTAGCTAACATTCCTCGTACATAGATACATGGTGCTTTATCCTGATGGATGGTCTCATACCCTATCATTCTTCCAATCTGGTTAGTTTTGCTCCGATGGTAGCTATTTTTGCTCTGAATCCCCATAAGGGAAAACTCCTATGTGGTCTGCTCATACATTCATGGTATTTTATTTGGCTGGAAAGCCACGTGGACTGAAGGCCATTTGAGGCCCAAAGTCCCTACAACCTTATGTCCCTTTGACCAGAAGGCCTTTGGTGGCCCAAAGACCCTGAGTCCCATATGTCCAGACTGATATACCAAAGGTCCAAATCAGGTGAATAGTTTTGGCTGGTACAATACCGAACATTACTGCTACAATACTACTATATTAATCTAGAAATTCATCCTCACCTGGATTTGATCTTGGGTCTCTTGGATTCCAAGAGGGAGCCTTAACCACTTAGGTACATGCCCATTGACGAGTAGTACCATGCCTTTGGATTTAAAAAATCATGTGTTTAAAATAAAAAACATCATGAATCATTCATATTGTAATAAAAAAGAGCACTGGATCATCTTAAATGGTGGGTTCTATTTACAACACACACTAAAAGAAAACTCCTCAACCTCGTGACCAACACCCCAGACCTAGCCCCCCTTGCCACCCCGTCCCCTTACAGGGGAAACACTTGATCATCTTATGTGATTTAGTGTCTTTTATTAGACACAAATGGCTACAACATGTAATTATTTTAATGTTATTTAGGTTTCTATCATGTATCATGATATTCATTGGCACTCACCCAATGTAAACATCAGCATGCTCAATTATTTTGATATAGGCACTGAGTTAATCATATATAGTGTTTTTAATGCCACACACAGGTTGCCTGTGTAATGTCAATCTTCCACAAGGGATAAGACTCACCTAAAACCACATGGTATTAATATTATGTGAGTATTATCTTATTTCATTCTAGCTCACCCTATGCAGGTCCTCACATGAAAAATATATCTTATGCATGGAAAATAGGTTTAATCACAAATAGATTTGTTGTGTACTGATATAATTTTATATGGAAGATTTTCGTAAATAATTCCTCTTGCGTGTTTTTATAAAAATGTACCAATGTAGGTTCAATACTATGTGGAAATCCTTGGATTAATCACACAAAGATTTCATATCATAACATGGAATTATCTGAGGTGCTTAGTTATTCTTGCATACTACTTATGTTATTCTTATAAAGGTCGGTAAGTGATTAATCCCACATAGCTCGTGTGTGTTAGCATCACCTAATGGAAGTCTTTTTTATCATTCTATAATATAAAGTTTTGCACACCTATCTGATGTGACCTGTCATTTCATAAGACTTCCTATATATCATAATAAATTATATATGCTGGGGAAAAAACTATATTTTCAATTTTAAATTTTTTTATATAATTTATAAATTATTTATATACTATAGAAAAACATATTTTGGAATATTTATAAATTTATAAAGGTGTTTAAAAATTAATTATTTATAAAATGTTGATAATTAATTAATAAATGTTTATGAAAAAATTATTAAATAAATATACATAAATATTATTTTTTTAATATTTATAAACCTTTTGCAATTATATGGAATTAATTATAATTAAAAAAACAATATGTATTTAAAAATTATGAGGGAAATTTATTAAATGTTTATAAATAACAAAATAAAGAATATCAAAAAAGTTATTATATTAAAATTATGATTTGTTCAAAATTATATAACTTGAATTGTTCAAATTAAAATTATTATTTGAGAAAAATTTTAGACCACATTAAGAGGACTTACAATTTTTAATTTGATCAATGTTTAGAAAATGTGAAATATGTGAAATTTAGATTATGTAATTTATTTACACAGTAGAATAAAAATTTAAGATGTGTATATTTCATATCGTATCATATATTTAAGTGAAATTTTATATAAAAAACAATATGGAGTTCATATTGAGAATAAATATAAAAAAATTAAATTTATTTAATTATGAAATTTCATAAATGAATAACTAAATTATAAAATGTTTAAAATTAACCTTATTTATAAATTACACAAAAATATTTTATCACTTATTTAAATCAGTGTATTTTTCATTTATTTAAAATTAATTCCCTTTTTATTTTTCATATATATAATTTTTATATTATGATTGAATTATATACTTTGGTTTAATTTTAAAACTACTTCTAATCTATCATATATGCATATAAAGAATTATATTGTATGTATGATAATGGAATTATTTTTCTTCTACCTTGACTTTAGTTTGTATTGACTGATGAGATTAAATTAAATAGATATTAGGATTTATACATATTAAATATGATATTTATGAATTATTTCTAATCTATATTGAATAAAGTGTCCAGGGGTAGAGGGACTTTAGGTCAAACTACTCATTAACCCGGAGGATTATTCCTTATCTAGAAAAGTTGGGGTTGACTATCTATGCCTCCCATATTACTCATGTAGAGATTATTATTTCATATAATTCCAATCCTTTATATTAATTGATTAAATTTACCTTATTCATAGTATGAATTTGTATATATATAAATATAGTCGGATTTTAATTTTGGATTGTAACACAAGTTTTGAGTTGTGTGAATAGATTCACAAAAATATCGTTTTTAATATATTGGTTTAGGGAAAATAATAATATTTAAAAGCAAATCATTTTGTGTATCCATACATAAAAGACATAACATGAGATTAGTTTATGTGATTAAATATCTTTTCAAATACTAAGTGTCATATTCCCTCCAAAGCGTCACTTTTCAAGGACTATATCATCTAATTGGGTAGGTCATGCCAAAGTTGGGTGCCTCTAGATTATCTTGTATAAGGAAATCAAGTAATGAGGTGACCCTAACATTAGGTTCCTTAGTCTTGGAATATTATTTGGGTTACACATAGTTGGGAAAATCTAATAATGTAGAAACCATATGAATCATTTGGCGATAATCCTTATGATGGATTAGAAAAATAGTTGTTCACTCAACTATCCCAGAGTCGTATATGATATGATTGAAAACATTTGAATAGAATATATATTACTGGTATATTTACATAGTAAATATTATAATTCAATATTAAATATGGGTCTTGGACCACTAATGTATTTGATGAATTTAAAATAGATCATTGTTTTAGTGGGGAACATTTAATAAAAATCCTTGTTAAATGTATATAAAACATGATACTCATTAGATAAATCCTCTATCTATATAAATATAGTCCTCATATTAAAACATAACATTGAAATTAATCCTTTAATAAAGGGAACATAATATAAGGAAGTATTGAGAATGGTAACTTAGAAAAACATCTCAAGTAAGAGAAATTCTTTATGTTGGAGTAAAACCTCCTAATTAACCAAGTGGTGAATTTGTTAAATAAGTGTATATATATTCTTATTAGAATCATATCATGATTCATATTAGGTACCAAGGGAATTATATGTAATGTGAGTAATGTCACTCTAGTCTCCACTCATATCCTTAATATGATTGAGTGTGATAATTAATTCATGAGACATAAGGATTCCTTTAAGGATTTATTTTGGTTGCAAAATTCAATCAATTTGAACTATTACAAAAAAATGAATGAGTTAAATAAAATTATCCTTAATATTCCCATTGTGTTAAAAGAGGATGATGTAGGAATGGGATATCCTTTTATGATAGTACAAGGGGGTTAATGTTAAAACTAGATGAAGAAAAAGTTGGTTGGAAAGTCTAACAATGTTTCTTCTAGTTGAAAGTAAATTCATCAAAACCTAAAGGTAGTGTCAAGAAAAAATGAGTAATGGTTCCATAATATAGTATTTTCTTGGACACCTATAGGGGTTGTGGAAACTCCATGGAATTTACATGTCATGTAATGGGGTTTTATAAATAAATTTTGTGCTTTTGAAGTGTATGTGATTCTAAATGTATACTTTATAAATATTATAAATATATAGGAGTTAAAAATCAATAAAAAATTGTTTGATCGTGTATTTTATATTAAAATTATGTAGAAAATGGTTCCTAAATAAAATATTTTTATGTAATGGAATATAAAAAATCTCATTTGGATCTAACTAAAGGATTTGGCTATCCATATGTACTGGGTTATGGAGTAAGACACTAATGTATCAAGAAGTTAAAGCTATGAGATACAGGTAGTGTTACTATGTGTTATATGTATTATTGATTATCTTTTTGTCTTAGATATACACTAACATATTGAAAATAAATATAAATGATGAATATTGAGATAACACCCCTGACAGTAGACAAGTTTTATTTTTTCTTGTAGTACATAGAATATTGATTCATGAAAGAAGTACATATTAATATATTAGTTGATTATCATGTTGATATTTTAATATATTTATGAAAAAATAGATCATTCATTCCCTGACACTACATATTTATGTAGGTTGAGGATATAAATTTATTAGATAAGAATCAATATATATAATGTTTGTGAGTTACCTTCCTTATGTTACTACGAGTGAAGGTTATTATAATAAAAAATATATTTATTGGGTGATAGCTGTAGAAGGATGATTTTGAAGCTAATGTTATTGATGCAGTTAGAGATAAATTGAATTAATCACATGAAGTTTACATATACTATAATATTCTTTATAATTTGTGTTCAATAGTTTTTAAAGTATTTATTAAATTCCTAAATTCATTAATGGTGTTTTGAGCTTAGTTGGAGTGGCGAGGGGATATTTTAAGAAGTTTTGAACTTACAAAAACAAGTTCTTGAAATTTGAGATAAATTTAATGAAATTAACAAAGTATTCCAAAAAAAAGGTTACTCTAGAACATGAACAAAATATGTAATAGTTAATGGATATTTCTATAGTAAGAAAAATTTGTAATTTTTTATATATGATAAAGGCAATACATAGGGGTTTCCCTTTGAAAAAAAGAAAATATTTAAGACTACCAAAACCATGAAGACTGTATATTAATCTACATTGTGATATAGAAAAGTCAGTTTGTCAGTATTTAAGTGTTATCACAGTTTAAAAAATAGGTTACATTAGGGTAATCATGGGAAAAATTTTGGACAATGTAATGGAGCCACACTATGATTTGAAATAGTGACTCCAAATTTTTAATACATATATAAGAGTTAACAAGATGATATGTAAGGGTGTCCTAAGGAGTTTGAAGGATATTTAATGGCTTTTAAGATGATATGTAAGGATAAAATGGAATTCCTTATAGATTAAAATGAATAAAAAATATATAAATAATAGTTAATATTTTGAGAAAATGTGATATTATTAGAGATCAAATTGTGATGATGTTGTGTTAATATTAAATTAATAAATATCATAATGTTGGTGGTTAATTTATGATTCTAGATGAGACAAATGGATAATTAAATGAGAAAAATGTAAGAGGATCATGTCTAATAAATCTGAGATTTCAAATATGGATATTTGAAATTATTTATGAAGATCAAAACTGGAGTATTTCATGAAAATTTTTTCAACCAATTTCAAGTTAGAATATTGGAATTTTTAGAACCAATTGATATAATGAGAATAATATTTTCAGATCAAGGGGAGAAAACTCACATGATTCTTCAAATAAAATAATGAGATTATTGAAGAGATCATGGTGCAAATTATTATTGAATTTATATATTAAAAATATACGAAATATATTCATGTGATACTATAGATATAAAAAATAATAATAAGATATTGAGAGTTCGAGAATTGAGAAGGGAAACTAGTACTAAAAAATTCTTAAATATTTCTATGTATCGAAGAGAAGTAGAAGAAAGATGTTGAAGTACTACAACGTATACCAATTATAATTAAAGAAAAAATGGTATAAAAATTGGAAGATAAAATAAGAATAAGATTAAGTGAGAATGATTGGTGATCTTGATCCTAAATAAGGTCATAATGTTAGGACGTATGAGACAAAAAACTCAATGTGCATGTTGTTATAACAGAAGATATATTAGTAGTTAAAAACTTGTTATAGAGGAAGAAGATATTATATAATGATACAATGAAATCTTGGAGAATAAGGGAGATATTTCATAATCTAGAGCTTAAAATGTTCCGTTGTTTACTTATGGGAGCCAGTATAAACAAACCAATTAAGAAATTTTAAACTGATGGGATGTATTATGAAGAACCAATTATGAGATTTTTATTTTCCACGGGATTTTAAATTTACCTAGCCCTATGATTTACACTAGTGTAAAAATCATCGAAGGTTTTTTTGAGTTAATTATTATACCTTCTCACCCATTATAAACACTTTTCAACACTAATGATAAAATATATTTCTTGGACTGAACCCATAAAATAGCATAGAGTAGATACACATTTTGGGATAAAACCTTGTAAAATATATTAGGTGTTACTATATTACTTTATTATGTTCTTTACAAGTGGTGTAATATGTTAGTAATTCATTTTCATATTACTATTATAAAAAAGACCATTAATTTCATTTTTTGGGTTTTAACATGAGTTTCGTTGGTTAAATAATTAGGAGTAATATTGTAAATATATTTTAAAATTTGATTATTTTAAATGATGTTACTATTTTTAAGGAAAAATAAAAGACTTTTGATGTCATTTTTTCATAACCAACCTCAAAAGTGCCACTAAATCACATTCAGTGTCATTTTTTTGTAATGATTGTTGTAAAAAGTGCTACAAGATTATTTTCGACGTCATTTTTGTTCTATAACTAATATTAAAAATGTATACATTTTAAAATAAATCAATTCTAATTACAAACATGAATGAAAATACATGATCAATAAAGTATAAAATGTTTTATACTAAGTAAAATCTAGAAAAGTAATATAAATATTCAACTTAATGATATAAAAAGCATTACCTCATTGGATATAAATGAAAAATCAATAAATTAGAATATTTTAGAAACCAAATGAAAACATGAAAAAGAATGCTAAAGAGTCAATTTAATTTAGTTTATTGAGGCAGTGTCCATCAACGTGGTTTTCATTTTAGGGAATAACTCATGAGGCATCCTAATTTCTAATTTTTAATGAATTTTAGACTCTAACTTGTAAATCTCAAGTAAAATAGTTATTCTTCTAACTCAATCTAATGAATTATCCTTAATAATATTAAAATGGAATCATCAAAAAGTATATTTCTAAATGAAACTAATCATAAATAAATCATGTAATGGGAGAATATGTAAAATACCATTTTGAAATCACTGAATGTTGAAATAGTGGATTGGTAGTGAGGATAAAAAAGAGAATATTAGAAATCAATAATTATAGAGAGTGGAAATATATTAAATACACTTACAAATGTGTAACATGGTATAATAAAATTTAGACAGAAAATGAAAAAATAGAATACATGGTTTTGAAAAAATTAAATCCTTTTTTCACGTGATGTGAAATATTACTTTTGATGCTATTAATATATGAAACTAATGAGAAACAATATAATGAAATAATTATAGCATTTGTTTTTAATGAAATATGACATCAATAGTTTAAAATATATATGTATTTTGACATCAATTTTAGTAAAAAAGATGTCCAAATTTTATTAAAAAAATAAATCAATTTAAAAAAAGGACATCAGAAATAATATATATAAATATTTATATATATATATATATATTGAAATTGATTTTAGTAAAAATAGATGTCAAATGTAACAAAAAAATAACGTCATCTTTTGGTAAAACTGATGTTAAAATCCCCTCTACAAGCACTATAACATCAGTTTTAGAAAAAAATATGGTAAAATGTTGACAAAAAATAATATTTTAATACTATTGGATCTTTATATCATACCCAATATAGAGGATTAAATTTTACAATGGGAAATTAAAATAAAAAGGAATCCAGTAAAATATATTCACACTAATTCACCCCCCCCCCCAAGAGTGACTGTATGATCCAACTATGTACAATAGTTAGTATTATATTTAATCAAGGTTACCACTAATTGTATATATTATTTTATATTTTTTATATATGTTATATATGATGTATAGTTTTTAAAATGTTATTGATTACTTTTTCATATATGATATGGAGGTCGCTATAAAAATCATTAAGAATTGGAAGAAGATAGAATCTAAGAAGATGGATATGACATAATCTATGAGGAAGGGAGAAGAGGGTTTAATACCAGTAAAATAGAATCTAAGTGGTAATATATATTTAAAATTGGTCTATGATGATCCTCTAGGAAAATATTGTTCATGTTCTGAACAATATGAGTATATTGTATTAGTGGAAGACCTCAGCTCTGAAGTTAAGGATTATATGAATAAAGTTATTATTGAATTCATTTCTTATATATTTGATTTTATCAAGTTCAATCATAATGAGAAAAAATAAATATATTATATTTATAATCTTTTCAAAAAAAACATTTATTAAGAAGGTTAAAGAGTGAAACTATCCCATGAAATGAGTTAGAAATAAAGATAAATATTTGTTGATCAATAGAAAAAAATCATAATGTCTAAATAATTACTGAAAAAATCTATTAATGAGAAGTTTGAGATAGGAAAATCTAGTGAGGAGAAGATTAATTCCAAAGAATAAACTCATAATGATATCATTGATTCTAATTATTATCAATTGAATATCAAATAAAAAAATATCTTGATCATTCATTTCAAAAGAAGAGTAAGACGAAATAATATTAGATGAATATGATGATAAAATAATATTAATATACGTAAAATCACTTGAAGATCAAAAAAACATTCTAAATCTAAAAAAGGCTTGAGATTGAGGTAAATATTTGAAATCGAGAAATCACCCCAGGTTAATACTTATATGAATATGAAATAAGAGTTTCCACCATTAATATTTTTTATATGATACATTCATTGAAAAATATTCATATTCATTGTAAGGAGGGCTTGAAATCATACAAAAATACATACAGTACAAGCATATAGAAAAAGAAAAACCATGTCTTGAGGATTGTTTCATTTACTAATGTTGTTTCAATCACTACAATCGACGTTATAAAAAACATTGGATAAATACTAGAGGAATAAATACTAATAAATACACCATTACATTAAGGGTAAATGTGAGAAATCTCAAGAGGAGAATCTCCCCAAGAAGATCCCAAAAGTATGGTGTTTTTACCCAAAAAATATAAGATAAATAATTTTTCAATACTATGGTTCAAGGAAAAATATCACGTTTCATTGGTCAATGTTGATGTTATGAGAGGCTTGTTAATAAGAACATTTATTGGTAGATTAATTTTTTAATATTTGGAGATTATATAATTCTTTTATTAAGGGGGGTCAAATCTAATGAACTGAGAAATATTTTTGTGATGATGAAATGTTCACAGAAATGGAGAATTATAACCATCATGAAGAGATTGGAATGTTTTCAAAATATCTTTAGTTTTTTTAAAAATTATGTTCATTATTATGATTAATGTTTGTATAAACCGACTAAGTATAATTCATATGTTCATGTGAAGAGTAGAAAAAAATGTAGAAATAAGTATGAAAATGAGGTGAGTCTTAATTGGAATATAAATAGAAGATAATTATTGAGAAACATCCCCCAATGAAAAATATTAAGAAGGATGTTACACGAAAGAATATATTCTTATAAAATTGGAGAAATTTATGCATTATGGACAATTTCAAATGGGCCATGAACATCAATCTTTGGGGAAGAAAGATGGGACAAAAATAAGAATCATTCTATGAAAGAAACAGAATGATTGGTTTGGTGGAAGACATCCATGAAAAATAAAATGAGAAGTTTCCAAAAGGAGGGAAAATCAAATATTGTTGAGAAGCTATGTGTAACGTTCAAACAAACTAGATACACTCTTTATAAATTCATTACATGGCTACCAATATCATGAAGAAGCCAGAGTTTTCTATCCATTGGATGCTTGATCTGGCTCGCAAAAAAGGAATTACTGATCCCCTAGGAAGACAATAAGAATTAGGGGTATCAAATATAGTCATTTTAGATGATATATCTCTTCAATTATAGTTAATGAAACAATATATTTCTACTATAAATCATGAATAACCCATCGTAAAGTTGAAATTACACTCTAAAATAAATTAGTAGATAAAAATTAAACAAATAAAACAATAGATATAAAAAATTATAAATAAATACCTCATATCACTATCTAAACTCGATCCATAGAAGCATCTCCCTCCGCTCACCCCCAAACAACCTCAATATTTTGTAGATCCTTAATCACTATGCCTCCACTGAAATATTAAAATCCACTAATAACCATAACTTAAATCATTAAATAATCATTTAATGTAAAAAATCAAGTATTCTTTAAAAATAAATGTAAAGTATGATAAATCATGTAATGGTAACCATATGCTGAATAAGATAAATAAAACATAAACTAACCTCAAATCCTCACCAGCCACTAACTAGTCAAAAAGACGGACATACCTTAATATCAATATAAGAATTAGACAAGTTCCTGAAAATAAAATGTAATAATAAAGTTGTTCACCTAAAAATAAGTAGTATCACACTAAACTCTTTACCACATGACAAAATTTTAATTATAAAAACATTTTCCTGATAGTTTTATATAAACTATAACAAAACAAGTTTTATTTGAAAATTTGATAAAAACCACATCACATACACTACCATTTAAATCTATCTTTTATTTTATTTTTTAGGTGAAGGAAACCACTTTGAAAAAAATTATTTAAAAGTATGAAGGACTCTATAAATATCCCTTTTTCATTTAAGAACACCTTTCATAAAACTATTATTGAAATTATCTAGGAAATAAACACACATTGTGGGAATAAGGAGATCCATCAGTGACACCAGATCATAAAATAAGGCATAAATTATAAATAAATTAAAGGAAGGCAAGGGTTCCATGTATTTTAATCAATATTGGATCTAGAAGAACCATAAGAGTTCCTTGGGTAAAACCACTAAACATGAAATAGATGTAATGGACTCAACCCAAGGTCCTAAAGTGAGATAGATAAATAATTTACCAAAACAAGGACTAAACTTTTGTCCCACAGTGCATCCTAGTACACCCCATCCATCTAGCCTACACCAATCCCCATTAGTCGGCCACATACCATACTATCCTAGAAACATAGAACACTTGAGAGGGGTTCATGTAGTGTGAGACTACCTAGTGTGGAAAAATCTAGACTTTCCACAAAAAAACCCAGAGTTCCCAAGACTAATATAAAGTGAGGGTGAAAAATAAGAAATTAGCATAAATAATAAGAAGAATAAGTAATAATCTCACCCTATCCTATATCTCCCTCTCAAGAAATAGCCTCCTTCAAAAATCCTTTACATCAAAAAAAATTGATAGTAACCCTCTAAGAAAATTACCATCATAATCAATTTAGGTTTAAGAGGTTCTCACACACACAAAACTTTTAAAAACAGATCAATATGCCAAATTGATCTTCACTGAAATGGGTTCAAGGTGTGAGTATTTTATTCCAGTTATTTCAAATTTCACTTTAAAAAACTCTTTAAAATCATCCATTTGGAATCCATCTTTTCCAGATCAAATTTTTAGACAAGTTATGAAAATCCATTTTAAAACTGTTAAAAAAAATTCATATTTTAAAGCCTAAAAAATTTTGAAATGATCCTTTTTAATTTATTTCTCAAACCAAATGGGGTAAAAAAAATTATTGCCTCGCATTTAATTAAAATTATTAATAAAACTATTTCCTCAAACTTTTCATTTCAGGGACTACCTTATATTCCAAGTATAAACCTATGGGAAATAAATATATATAGTTGATTTTTTTTATAAAACACAATGTAATTTTTTAATTATTTTCAGTCTACTTAACATTTGTAAAGCATGATTAAATAAAATCATATTTTCATCATGTTTGGAAATATGGAAACCCTCTTCACTGACTTGAAAATAAAGTTTTCTAGGATTTTCCCTTCAAATAATATTTAAATATATTAAATATTATCATTGTAAAACTAATAAAAAAATTAGAACCCATGAAATAAATGGTTCGATAATTAAAAGAGTCGTAAATGGGAAATTTTTCTTAAAAGGGATAGTTGAAGGTCCAAAATTCATTTCCTTCGATAGAAGATTCCTTAAAAAGCAAGGAAGTGCCCATAGAAGACCAATAATAATGAACAGAAAATAAAAATAAGACTGAAATACCAACCGAGGGTACAGATGAACAAAATCTTGAAGAAAGAATTGAAGAAATCATAAGGAAACAAAGAATAGGTGGAGATGAGTTCCTACCAAAGAGATCCAACAGAGAACTATGAAAAACGTACTATGAATCACCATAGGAGGAGAGGCATCGAAACGGCAGGCACACATAAGAGACCTTCCAAGAGGGGATCTTGGAACGGGGGAATTATTCAACTATGGGAGAGAGAGGGGAGAGGGTTTTAATATAAATAAATAAATAAAATAATAATTTTAAATATTTGGGCAATTCACACAGTTTAACATATCATGCTATACCCATGCCAGTTGCATTGGTCACCCTAAAATGATTAACACAGTTACTCTTTGAAACCCAACATAGTTTAACTACACGTTCACTAACCATTACAAATGGAATTTTTTAGAAAGATATCCAAATTCAAGGTCCCCACATGGTTTACTAGCCCTGTGCGATAATTGTGTGGCCCTTAAAACCTCTGAGATTTTAAAATTTGCAAGGAAAAAATTAAAAAATAAAATAAAAATTATATTTAAATAAATAAAATTATACAATTATACAATAAAAGGGAGTGATAAAACATCCCCCTATAAATTTTTATTTACCCAAAAATTCGTAGGTTGACATAGAAGGAAAAGTAAAGGAAACCCTCAACAAGACTCATCCTTAAAACTATATACTTTAGAACATTAAACAAAAAAATAAAACTGCCAATGTTCTGAAACCCCTCCAATAATCACACAACTAATATCATCTATCCTAAAACCATCAAGAGTAAAATAGGGCCTATATCAAATCATCCTTCCATTTAAATCCATTATAAACGGTGAAGCAAATGGATAAGAATTCCAAATGACCCCTCATGGTTAACTGATCACATCCTGAGGGAGACAACCATTAGAAATTATAAACATCATAAAAAATAATAACGTTTTTTTAATAATCAGCCACCGGGTCTTAAGTGAAAAAGAACACATTGAAAAACCTCAAAAGACTCATGGAAAAGACGTTGGTTTTATCCTTGGGTCACAAAACCACAGAAAAACCTCGGATCTCAACACCTAGATACTGCCTCACATTGAAACCAATCAAACTAAACTAGACACTAGCTTTTCCATAATATAAACTACTACTATACACATATTGGCTACCCAATGATTTACCTGAAGGTCTTTCTCATGTAATTCCATCAAAACCCAAGACACAACATATGTCCATCACATACACAGCCTCATGGATCATCCCAGCCCCAAAAATTAGTATAGCCACAATTTTACCAACATTTTTTAAACATATGAGGACTCCAAAGGATAAATCACAATAAGAATTTCTCAAAATCTCTTCGTTAATCCATATAAACAATGGAATCCAAAAAAACAAAAAAAAACTCATCCAAAATAGAATCATGGCTCTCCATAGATAACCTATATCACAAAACCTCTAGAAATGGAATGAATATCCATGACATGAAAACTTCCATAGGGCTCCACACCTTATGGTATATTATTTTTTTCAACCAACTAGATTCAAGGTTTCTTCCCTCATTTTAGGTCTGGACTAGCCATTTTTTCTCAAAAACCTCCCTAAGGGTCTTTAGGCCATACCAAAAGAATTTCTGGTAAACATATGGGTAAATATAACTACAATAAAAAAATATTCCTTAAAAGCATCAGTGACCAACTCAAGAAATATGATGACCTACTCTTAGAAGTGATCGAGTTAATCCTTACAGGATTCATTTGTTATTTTTCTAACAGATGTTCTGAACATCATCTAAGTTTGAATCCTACTGAGAGGTTCAATAGATAATTGTTGAATAAACAAAAATATGTTTCTTTTATCCCTTATAAGAGATCGAAAAAGAAATAAATGTGTATCAAGATCATTATGTAAAACCAAAATAACATCTCAATGCCGCCTATTTCATTATATCTAGGATGTTATATGGTTCTGAAGGATGAATCAGATATGTAAAGTTATAATATTTCATTCTTGAACAACAATCCATTTTTGGAATTATTTGCACTCTTTCGTGACCGAAAAAGGTGGGATACACATACTGACATAAGGATCAAGAACTTGAGTGCTCACTGATCACTCAAAACCTCAATAACAAAATCTAATGAACCCCAACCCTGGCATTTTTCCAATTTAAAACCTCCTACAATGTGTAAGTAAGAAAGGACCATTACCAAAAACAACTCGGTCTAAAGGACCAGTATATAGAGACTCCAAATTGTGGAGCTTTGGGAGTGTCAAGAGAGTTGAGGATCCACTCAAACTTACTAAGATCTGCATTATTTATAATTAACTACAAACACTACAAGGATAAATGAATAAAAATTCAATAAACTAAAAATGGATTCAAAATAGAAAAGGATTCAAGACCACCACATTTGGTATAGTCTATGTAGAACTCAAAACCATAAGAATAATTTCTATGTAAAAAAGGAATAAAAGGATTATCTTAGGTCACATTCCTAATACTATTTTATGTGACCTTTATATGAGGAACATCATCAATTTCATAGTACATGATGTCAAAATTTGATCCCAAAAACTAAACAAAAAAGACCAAAAAACACACCCATTTCAAAAAAAAACCTAAAGCTCATAAACTAAATCAAATAAACTCATTTAACATAATTGATTCAAAATATAACGTTTTACAAAAACACACCAAGCATTTATTTTAAAAAACAAAATCCCCAAACTCTTAAACAATAATGTTTAATTACAAAATTAATAACCTTTCTATATTTTAAGAATAAAATAAACCACTTCAAAAAAGGGTTTTGTATAATTAAAAATCATTTCCAAGAAAATGTTAAATTTTAGAACAGGAAAAACTATAAAGAAGTTATACTAACATATAATCAAAACTATATTTCAATATTATTAACATATATTAAGGTTCACTAGAATCATTCCTCATCCATGGGAATCCACAATGAGATGATGAAAAAAGTAACCATATGGGGTGAAAAATATTGATTGACTCAACCACATGGTTTGATGCGCCATTTCTATTCAAGAAACATCTCTGAAGACATCTCCAAGATCAAGATTTTGGTCACTTCTCAGTTTATTAGGTCATTCAATCCTACCTCATTCCACATATCCTATTTATGTTTTCACTCAAAAATCTAACCCAAACCCCAAGGTAAAGAAACCATGAAAATTAGGATCAATACATAGTCAACAATAAATAAATAAAATCTAAATTCAAAATTTAAAAAACAATAACCAATGGTAACTCCAAATTCATCACGATGGCTGGTGATCAAGCACCACTCACAACCAACATTAAGATTCCCAACAACTATCCAAAATTCAATTTACCATGACACCCCAAATAAAATAAGGTACTTTTAGAAACCTATGAGTCTATTGAAAAATCTTGGGATTTGATACCATTTTTCAGGAACCAACCCAATTCGTCCATCTATATGATGCTCATATAGAATATGGAATACCCGATTAGTATCCCCAATACCATTGGGATGATAAAAAAGAATAATGGGTATAAAATATAGTAATTGGGATGATTTCTCACTTGAATCGGTGATAAAGTGACCATATATTTCAATCAAAAATCATTCATGACCCATCCATAAGTCCAATTTCCATGAAAAAAAAATCATTTGATAAAAATAAAACTTAACAAGAAAACATATAGAATTGAATTATAAATAAATCCCTCAACTCACGCTCCAAACCCCCTCTATATATTATCTCAATCCACTCAACCCTAAACTCCCTTATCATATTTCATATCCTAAATCAACTATTCTCTATATAAATATGTAATCCCTTAATAACTATAATAGGAAGCATTAAGGAGCTTATTTAAGGGGTACATTTGGACATGAATTCTAGGAAAATAAAATTAAAGTCATAAAAATTATGTAATGGTAACCACATGATGAATGTGATAAATAAAACAAAACAAAACATCAAATCCCCCTTGGTTACTGACAAGTCTCGAAGGTAGATACACCAAAAGAGCGATAGAATGAATAGATACGGGCCTGAAACTGAAATGTGATAATATAGGTGTGATAATAGAAATACAAAGCAGTCCACCAACCATATTTCCACATGCGAAACATTTATTTATAAAAAAATGAGCAATATAGTATGACATAGAAATATAAAATTGAGTTTTATTACATAATTGCATAAAAACAACTTCATATACAGTACCATTTACTGTTCCTTTAAATTTTATTTTTAAATGAAAATAATCACTTTGAGAACATTTTATTATAATAATTCATGCCTCCCAAAAAATGCTTTTAATTTTTAGAACACATTTATTGAAACCATTTCATAAATGATCTAGAAAACCAACACACATAATATGAATAATGAGATCAACTATTGGGAGCACATCATCACACAAGTTTTAAATAAGAAATATATGTAATAAAAACAAGGGTCCCATATATGTTAATCTATGGGGGACCTAGAAGAAATGAGAGTGATCCCTATGAAAACTAGTAACCAGGAAATGGATTCCCTGAGCACCACCCTCGATCCCAAATATAAATAGTGCTAGACTTTTCCAGAACATGGAACAACCTTTTGGAATACGGTTCATCCTAGTAAAACCCATCCAACTATACTACACCTAGCCTCATTGGGTGACCACTTAAAAAATATCCCTAGAATATATTATAATGATTGGGAGTGAACTAGTAGTGTGTGACAACCTAGTGTGGCATAAATATAGAATTTCTATGTACCTCTGGTTCTCAAGACCAATATAAGGTGAGGTTAGGTAAATAAGAAATCAACATGGATAATAGAAATCATATACAATAATCTCACCCTAAACTCCATCTCACTCTCAAGAAATATCCTTATTTATAAATCCATCACATCAAAAAACAATATAAAGAGATACATTCAGGCCACAATCTATAACAATTACAACCATGCAAGGATTAATAGGTTCTCTTACACACAAACGCACAAACAATTTAAAAACTAATTAAAAGTTCTAAATGGGTCTTCAATAAAACAATCTGGATATGATTTGAATTTTTCCAATTCATTGAAATTACACTTCAGTTGAATCTATAAAATCAATCCATTGAAATCCAATTTTTTCAAAAACATGTTTTAAAATAAGTTACTAAAATCCATTTGAAACCCATTTATAGAAAATAATTCACTTTTCATTCAAAGACTCTAAAAGTAAAAAATTAAACATTAATTTTTTTTTCTCAACTCAAATAGGGTCACAATATTTTAAAACAACAAATTTTATTTAAAATAATATATAAAATATTTTATTTATAATTATAATTTCAAGAACCACGTAAAATACCATGTAAAAACCTATGATAAATTAATTTAAATAATCAATAAAAATTATAAAAACCCAATATAATGATTAAAACCCATTTGGTCCACTTAACAAACAATTGGACAATTTCATTAAGTATAATCACATTTCCAACATGTTCCAAAATACAAAAACCCTATTCACTAAATTTAATATCAAGTAGAACTTGATTTTCTATTAAAATGGTACTTAAATATATAAAATAATATCATTAGAAAAATAAAAAAATTAAAATATGAGAAATTTATGGTTCTAAAATTAAAATATTAATACATGGGAAACCTACCTAGAATTGATGGAGTAAGACCCAAAAACTATTGCCCCTAATGGTGGATCCTCAAACAAGAATAAAAATTACAACATGAGCCCTAGAATCAAAAATTAAAAATCAAACTCATAAATAAACCCTACCTAGTGTTTATATATACCAAATCAAGGTAATAAGGGAGTCTAAATCATCATAAAACAAGGAAGAGTGGGAGAAGAGTTCCTAACATTATGAATTGGCTATGAATTATAAAGAACACGCCCTGGATTTCCATGGGAGGAGAAAGATTGAGAGTTAGGGAGGCATGCGAGGGAGATCATCCAAGATGGGTTCGTAGTACGGTGTGTTGACGAGCCCCAAACATTAACCCCTATATAAAATGATAAAATAAATATACTTTACACACTAGCTTTGATACACATCCATAACTACAAGATAATACAACATTTACAACTGAATTACCCTTTTTGGTTTAGAGTTCCACAAAATTGTGAAAAATATTTAACTAGATTAACCAATGTTATTTGTATTAAAATGAGTTTGTTTCCAATATATATAAGACCATGTAATCCATAACAAGCCTCCAATATCTCCCAAAAATCCTTCACACAATAAATCCTCCTAGACACATATTAGTTATTACTTTTCTTAATAACCTATAGAAATGGGAACATAAGAAATGGGTATGATCATATGATCAGTAAGGGTAAACATTAGTTATAGTAATAAAATATCATAAGTGAGTATAATATGAGCATATCGGTATAATATGGATACATAAGAAAGTTATATCCAATAAATCATAGAATGTAAATCATAGAATATATCTTGGAATAAGATAATACATGAGTAAAATGAGTAGGGAAAGATGATTTAATGAACATGATCCATGATAGAATTACATAATAATATTATATAAAATTATAGTGGCCTTTTTTCAGCTTTTCTTGGTTCATTTCATTTATCTTGGATTTTTGTCATGGTGATGCGCTCCTCGTCAACTCTGGTGAGACATGGCTTCAGGATGTAATTTTAAACATCTCTGGTAAAAATTTTCTTTATAAAATGCTTCTTTTCTACTTCCATGATATTATCATATGTGATGTGTTTTTGACAACTTCGGTGAGATTTTTCTATGTGATGTGCATCTCATCTGCTCCAGAGTTTACAGATCGTAGATCGCGCTTCATCCTATTAGCCTAGCAGTAGGATCCTAGAAGGTGTTGTTCTGGTTCTTCTAGTGATGATTCTTGAAGGTCACTTCATGGTGTGGGGATATCATTTCTGATGGATGCGGTGTGTGGAAATGGTGTGATTCCCCCTGTCAAGTTTTTCTCTATCCTTCAGTGTCGGTGATGGGTTTAATCATCAGACAGTGGTAGTTTGGAGGTTTTTGGATCTTGTAAGTTTGATTTTTAGATAATAACTTTGTGAGAATTAGATTCTGCCTCATTACATCTTGATGTTGTTGTTTCAAATTGTAGCTGATATCAGGTGGGGGATCCCAAAATATGTATGAGTGTGATGACACCCATCATCTTACATATGTTAATTATGATTTTTGGGAACCTTTATGATATTTTTCACTATGTTTTATTGTTTTTATTTGCATTATATTGACTGGGAAGGTGTATTTTCATGCTCTATCTAGTCAGAATCTGAAAATAGAGATAGGTTTTCTCTCACTTATCATCATATAATACTTACATAAGTCAGTGTGGGTTGGAGTAGTGCGTTTCCTGGTTGTGTTGTTCCAGCCCAAAATTTCCTTTGGCAGGGGGCGAGGCATCGCCATCGATTGATCTCATTCTGCATGGTTTAGCAATGTGGGGTGATGACTCTTTTTTGTTTCTTGTATTGATACTTCATTACTTTTTTACATTCAGTTTCTTGTTTTCTAAGGATTTTGAGTCCCGTTTTTATAGAATTTGTGACTCTTTCAAGTAATGGGTTCCCTCTTCTTCTAGTCTATAAAATAGTATTTCCTTTCTTTTTATCTCTTAAATAAAATGGTTCTTGACCCTCAACCATGAAAAAAACATATAATTATACCATTATCATAAATATAGGTACTCATAACATTGTAAACATAGCTAACTGCAATGATTACACGGTCAATCTTGTGAATGTAGCTAATCTACACCATATTCATGATCAATATTGTGAATGTAGCTAATTTACATTTTGTTGACTCTCAAAATTATGAATGTAGTTAATCTACATTGTGTTCATGCTCAATATTTTGAATGTATCTAATACATATCGAGTTTAGGCACAATTGTGGGAATGAATATAATCAGCATCATTTTTGTGGTAAACATACTTACCCCATGTGGAAAAAAACCTTAACCAATTCATTAAAGGGTGATATAGGACCCTTAACTTCATTAAATATTACTTAAAAGTTATATAATAAATCAATTATTAATCATATGATATGGAACACATGGAAAAAAATTTGGTTTCATTCAACACACCCAAAATAACCCATAAAATAAAATAGTTTTGAAATTCATTTCAAATGGGTTCACAAAAGGTATTCATCAATGTGATAAAAATATGGAAAAATATGTATATCTAATGAAGAATTTTTGTGAATGCACTAAAAAATATTTATAACTAAATTTAATAGAGGGAGTAACCTAGATCATTATCTTGAGATGATTTTGAGGTCAATAAATCACTACTTCTAATTCACTTTTTTAAATTTTTTAATTATTTATAATATAAATCTTAAAGAAATTGAGGATTCAGAAATGGGAATGCAAGATAAATAAAAGTAAACATGCAATGAATATTTCAGAGAGAATGACTGAAGATAAAATGATGTTAGATAGAAATGAGATCATCCAAAGAGATTATCCGGAGTGAACCTTCATCATAACAATGTTATACTAAAATTTAATTAAGAAGCATGATCCATAATATGAATGAACGTCTACTTATACCTATGGTTGTGGATATATGATACACTCAACAATCGCTAAGAGACAGCACATCCACCTCCTCAATCGAGGGAGAATATTGTAGAAAATAAAGTTAAGCCTCAGGTGGAATGTGGAGAAAGAAAGGTCCCTTCCACAGTAATATATCCCTAAGCCTATATCTAAGGAAATAAGAAATATAAAAATGAATAAATAATTACATGGGTTCAATACTGGACTGATCTCTCAGGAACTTCCTCAAGTTAGATACTCATGATCACGAGTACAAGAGATCACAGTGGAGAAGAACGAGATGGAGAACAAAAGATAAAAAATGAAAATTAGATGAAGAAGAAGAATAAAATATATAAAAAATTAATAATAATATTAAAATGGATGTTAAACTAGAAAATAATAGAAAATTGCTACATGGAAGTGATAATTCTTTGAGAAGTGGTGAGAAAACATTTTTTTAGGGATAGGGGTTAAAGAATTTGTTCCAAAAATCTACTCCAAATGTTTCCACATGTATTCTCCATTAATTGGAAGAATTTTAATAGGTGACTTCATTAAAGTTATTCCGAAATATACCCTCCATGCACCCTAACAATTCCAGTATCAGTGACCATGAGACTAAGGAGTTATTTCTTTTTTACTCTGATAAAATAATTATCTCCATGTGCCACATCAGATTCCAAATCATCAAAATATCATACCATTATCAGTCTCAAGCCTGTTTATTCACGCATAAGATCCTTAATGAAGGTCGTTTAATTATTTCATTTTTCATATCTATAGAAAATATCATTCATTTTGGATGAATGGTTAAGAAATTAATTATGCAATAGATCTATTTCTTCCTGAGAAGTCATTCCATATTCAACTTGTTCGGAGAATTCAATGAATTCATTAATGAATGTTGTTTGACATAAAAATCATTACGGATTCACCTCATTTAATCCAATTTTATAACCAGGAGGAATCACCACAACCATTTCACACCGAATAAATAATATTATATTGAAATAAAAATTTATACAGCAATCAAAAATGAGAAAATATAAATGATCATATCCCAAAAAGAATTACATCATGTCTCTTATATGAAAAACTATTCCATATAATTTTTCTTTCCTACACTTCAATCCCTTCATCATCATAAATCCATCTATGACCCGATCAAAACCTACCTCACATTGAATTTTTTGCAACTCTTCACTCAAGATAAATTGAATCTAGAGTTATCCTTATACATGGAAATCACATGTATTGTCATAAGATTTTTAATGTTCTGATTTATCTTTAGAGTGAAACATTAAAATTAATTCAATCATGAGGAATTTTTTACGAAGAATTATGGGGCATTGGTTTGGTGATAAAATGATTGAAAAAATTAAATCTAAAAAGAGAAGGTTGGAGTCTTAAGTACAATGCATGAATAATCAAGTGAAAACACATAATGAACCTCACTCAAATCCCCTTGATATTATGAAGAACAACACCGCACACTTTTTATGACATGTTATATGATCCAATAAGTGATTAAAAATAATTACATTATCTAATATCTCCCTTTTATTGTAAATATCTAAAAAAGAAACATCTTTATTTTATTTTATTTTTTGATTTTTCTTCATGGATAATGATCTGAATATTGAATATAATGAATGAATAAAATTAATTCCACATTTTTTTAAAGAGGTTCATGAGTTAAAAAAGTATTTACAATATAAAATTCATCCTCATCTCCATTTTTCAAAAAATATATAATTTTATATTTTTAAGGAGAACCATATGACACAAATAAAGCATAATAAAATGATTACTCATGAAAAAATATTTCATTATCCAATACTCAAAATTTTGAAACAAAACTCACAACACCCACAAATTAAACAAAACCAAATGAACTCACATGATAGGGCCTTCCCCCACACTCAAAAATTAAGTATTCATTAAAAAACACCAAGAGTGTAGGTAGGTAAGGAAAAATAGGCTTGTAATATGGCTTAAACAAATAAGGAAATTAATGGACACTAAGGGAAAATGAAGGATATATTTAAGGTTAGGTATTAGAATGATTTTTGTCTATCCCAATATATTCCTTATCCATATCAAAAAAAAAGTCATGAATTCCAATGCTTCAAAAGAGAAAAGTCACAAATTATGGTTCTTACACAAAATCCATGCTTCCCTTAACAAAGTCTAGGAATTGGGAAGAATATCTTAATGTGTCTTAGAATAACTCATAGGATTGGAAAACTATTTTGGGTTAGTGTTTCATGGTCATGTATTTTAGAAATTTTACAAGCTCATAAATATTATTGAAAATCCATTTCAATAAACGTTTATCACATCAACAATAATTTAAAATCCATTTCTTCAAAAATCATCTAAACTCTCTAAAAATTGATATCTAAAAAGTGATAAAAATATTCATGAAAGATAATAAATCCTAAAAAATGAAAAACAAAAATTAAAAGAATACAGGAATAACTAAGAAGGTTAACACTCCCCCCACACTTATATTTTACTACCCTTCATTTTAGCGCCAAAAAAATATAAGTGCATAAAATAAAAGGGACAGAATGATGCAACCTAACATTATTTTTTAAGTGGATTCAGTGATTTAATTTCTTAGATACTTCCAATAGACCTAAAAATCATGAAATAAAACAAATAATAAGACAAATAAATCAAAAATAAATAGAAAAGGAAAAGAGGATAGAATATGTTTTAGAGCCCCTATGAGTGCTAGAATTTTACTTCCCATATTCAAGAAGTTGTAGCAGATTATCCCCAATCAAAATTTGGGTGTGGTTTCTTTGACATGAACCACCACATCTGACTTTTCGCAATGTCAATGAGAAAACACACGACTATCTTCTCCTGTTATTCATCATTAATCACCACAACATTGGTTTTCTCTTCATTAACACCCATGGCCTACTCCATTTTTATGTATCATAAATTTCAAGGGATGATAATTCATAAAATATCTTCATGAATAATTTTAAAACATGATGAATTAATAACGAAATATTCCCTTTTAGGTAAACCATCTTTGTAATCCATCTCTTCAGGCGTGACCATTGGAAACTCAATCTTTGTAGGTGTATCTTATTCATCCTATTCGAAAGCAAGAGAGACGTATAGTGGTGATTATTGTTAATTGACAAGAGGGAAGATCAAGTTTCATGTTATCTTCAACAAATCTATTCCAAGATTCATCTAAAAATAATGATCTCCCATAAGTAAATTAGATTGCATATATACTTCGGGGACCTCCTTGAGTAATGGTTTAGTGAAGGATGATTTGATTAATTATTTTAGTAGCTCATTCCCACCTTCCATAGGTTATTTAATATAAGAAATCACTATTGAAATCTCTTTCACCATTCGTTCTCATTTAGGTTCCAACTCAAGTTCAGATTTCTTCTGGGATGTGTATACATATTCAGTAATACATTCTATTTGTATCTCTTGGATTTTAACTTTATCACTAATCTTATAAAACTGAGCATCAAGATCATTGAAATCATTTTATGGAACTTTATATTGTTCAGTCCATGCATAATAATTTGAATTGAAAGACACTGTGAACTAAGATATTTTTTTAATTTTTGAAATTTATGAGTTTTTTTGTTTTTTAATGAAAGAAAAATTATTTAAAAATTTTGAATAAAAACATTGACTGAAGACCACTAAGATCCTATGAAATTATACCCATTTTTAAGAATCATTTTCTTGCATGAGCTCAAAAATATTTATAACTAAATACAGTAGAGGGACTGACCAAGTTCATTCTCTTGGGGAGATTTTGCGGTCAATCAATCACAACATCTAATTCTATTTTTCTATATTTTTTTATTATTTGCAAGATAAATCTATAAGTAATTGAGGTTTGAGAAATTAAAATTAGAGATAAACAAAAGTAAACATGATAAGAATAATGCAAACAAAATGAATGCAGACAAAATAGTGTTAGAATGAAAGGAAATCCTCCCAAGATATTATCTAGATTGAACCTTCATAATCTATTTATTAGTTGAAAAAATATTTAATGAGAATGATAAATCATATGCATGAAAATATTCTTCTACCTAGGGATGGGTATATAAGATACACTCAATGATCGTTGAGAGACCACACATCTGCCTCCTCAGTCAAGTAAGAATTTTTTAGAAGATAAAGCTAAGTCTTGGGTGGAAAGTGGAGTCACAAAGGATGATTTCCCACTAAGATCCCCCTTGGCCTAAGTTTGTGTTAATAAGAAACCTAAAATATGAATTTATAATGACATGGGTTCAATACTGGATTGATCCACCAAGAACATCCTCTAGTTAGTTACTCATGATCACGAGTACAAGAGATCATAGTAGGGAAGAATAAGGTGGAAAAAAAGATAAAAAATGAAAATGAGATGATGAAGAAGAGTAAAATACATTTAAAATGAATAAAATTATTACATTGGAAAATAAACTAAAAAATAATATAAAATGGAAATATGGAAGTTTCAATGCTTCGAGAAGGTGTGAGGATACGTTTTTATTGGGAGAGGGGGTGAAAGATTTTTCTTCCACAATCTATTCCAAATGTTTCTGTGTGTATGCCCCATTAATTTGAAGAATTTTCAATAGGTTTATTAATTAATGTTCTTAAAAAAAGTCTCCTCCATTCACCATAAAAATTTTATTATCATTTAAAACATTACTAAGGAGTTATTTCCATTTTACTTTAAGAAATTAATTTTATCCGTGTGCCACATCAGATTCCACATCTTCACATTCTCTTACCATTATGACCCTTCAACCTACTGATTCACGCATTTGAACCTTAAGGAAAGTTTTTCATTTAATCCTTGTTCAAGTATCCCCAAAATTTAAACATTTTGGATGAAGGGTTAATAATATATTAATTAATTACTCAATAGAACTGTTTCTACCCAAGAAGAAATTTCATATTCAACTTGTTTTGAGCCTTCAAAGAATGCATTAATGAATGGATTCTAACTTCAAACTCATCAAGGATGTGCCTAATTGAATCGTATTTCATATCCAGGTGTATGAAACTCAATTAGAGGTGTGTATTCTGGTTTATTCTTCTGTTATAGAGGTGGGGTCCATGCTACCTGCCCATAATATTTTCCTACTTAATGGATTTGTTTGAGACTCTAGATGTTCGAATCTGCTGTTCTTCCTGAAAAAAAAAAGGTTTCAGAAACTATACCAAGGAATAATACAAAAAATAATAATCACTCAGATTTGAAAAATAATTTAAAACTTATCCCAAAAATACCCCTCTTATAAAAATATGTCAAAAATTATAAATTTAACCATTTTTTTATTTGAGATCAAAATACCCATAAAACCTAAAAACGTGACAATTACCCACAAAATAACACTATAGCGAGATTATAAACATTTAATTACAGAATAAACTCAATGAAAATATAAGATTCATAAATATCCAAAGATACTATGTAACATTCTAATTAAATACACTTCAATTGATATAATTCAAAATGTATTTACATTCTAAAAAAGAGGGTATATGGTTAAGTCAATAATTTCTTCAATAAATTGATGTGTGGAATTAATGTGAACACCCTTCAAATAAAATAAGGATAAATAGAGTGTTCACAAAGAAACGGAATTTTAAAAAAGGTTATACCTATTAATGGTGGATAATTGGGCATTAAAAAGGTAGTGATGGATAATATACTTGACTGAAATGAGAATTTCATAATTCATCAAAAAAATTCAGGTTATGGTAAAACATTAAAAGTTTCCTATGTTAAGAATAAGATAAGAAAAAATTTAGTGATGTAGATGAATAATATTTTTTGTGATTTAGAAAAATCACATTCAAAATAAGAAATATCCTGGATCTTTTAAAATAATTTTAAAAGAAATACATAATAAAACTAAGAGAAAAAAAATTATTTTAGAATCCATTTAAGCATATAGAGAAAGGTTCATATGAAATGAAAAAGGTTTTGGAATGATACATTCACATGAAAAAAATTAAGAAGAGATTCTTTTCACACATTAATTAAAAATAACCATACATAAAGAATTAAAAAATCTTTACAACTTTTAAATAATATTAAGAACTAGGAAATAACGTTATAAATTTATTGATGCATAGATAAGTACATTCCCAAAAGCTTCTAATGAACATGGAAACTGAAAAAGGGATATTCCCAACCCAAAAGAAAAGATATGATCAGTTTCCTTACAATGGGTAAATAATGATCAAAGGGGGAAATGAAATAGGGGGAAAGTGAAACATCAACAATCACTAGAGAAGCATAAAATGATTGGGCTTTTAGAGGGAAAGTTATACAAATTTCCGATATGTATTATCATTGAAATGAAATATATGTTTGAAAATGGGACTGGTGATAAAACCCTCATAGTGTAGGTAACATTTGATTAAAATGAGATTTATGTGAAGATCATTAATTAGACATTAAAATACCATTAAATGTGTCACCACCTAACCTAATGGAGCTCCAGACACAACAACCCCATGACCACTATAATAGGCTAGGTGATGCCGACAAGTGCTAAAAAGAATATATAAAATTGGAGGCCTTTTCCTAATGTACCTGTACGCACACACCTGGCCATCTCAATGCATAAGTGAAGAGGAATAATATATAAAATACAAAATCTCAAGAATAAACGATGCATGTGAAACCTATATGTAGTACAAGAGTACATTAATTTAAACTAGAAATTATAGTTAAAAAAATACGCGCACAACTATAAAGATATACCAAACTGACAAAACCAAAAAAGTAAAATGTTGAGAGAGCCTAGCTCCAAATTTCCTAGATCCAACCACCATAAGTGGTCAAATTCAAAATGTATCCCTATGCTCCCCTATAATCTTCATCCACAAATACATTATCAGCATAAGACCTAACACATATCGGAAAATCTTAAGCATGGATGAGTATATACATACCAAGTAGGGTGAAGGATAAGCGGTAAGAGACATGATAGGAATATACATTAGATATCTATTCCCAAGAAATAGAGAAAAAATTCAACAACATAGAAACATATATATATTCTCAAACCAAAAAACCCCAAATTAGAGAGAAATGGGATCTCTATCTCACACCCTAGCCTAGTAAAGTGTGCCCTAAATTCCAATAGGTCCTTCATCAATTCCCAGCATCTCATGCATCAATTCGAAGAGAAATACAGGTCAAGCCACACCTCGGTACTATGTCACACAACAAAGGGAAACAAACTCTAGGTAGAGGACCCATGACCTACTAAAACTGGAGGGTTCCACATAGTAGATATCTAGAGGACCCAAGACCTATCTCAATAGAAGGGTTCCACTCCACTAAATGGTTTAGGACCCATGCCTAGCCTAGCCGAAAGTTTCCACTCTAATAGTCTTTAGAGGAAACATTCCTTGACCAACAAGGGGGTTCCACTCTAATAGTCGAGGATCCATGTCATTATACTGTATGAGGGATGCACCTGGATAATAGATAGAGGACACACACCCTTCTTATCTTAAGGCTTCCACTCTCTTAGTCATGGACACATACCCTGACTTCGTAGGATGGTGCCACTTGGTGGATTAGTAAAGGACCCATGCCCCATCCTAGAAAGAGGATTCCACTCTGATAGTATATAGAGGACCCATTACCTACCCAGAAAGAGTGTTCCACTTTAAAAGGGATGTAGAGGACCTTTTACCTAACCCAACAGAAGTGTTCCACTCTATTATCTTTGGTAATCCTATTTGATCACTACTTCCATCAAGAATCGCCTAAATAAACGTCATACTCAGAACATATTTAATCTTATCTCAAAATTCATATACAAGGCCCCCATCACATTCTATTGGGTAAAATGTCTGGATAAGGTACTTGCGGGCAAAAATATGAGCACAAATAAAAGAGAAATTATAGGTATAAGTTTCCTCAAAAGGAATGTATGGGTACATGACATGTAAGGGGACCGACACAGCATGTGGTATCGCTTAATATCCTAGTCATGACCCTACTGTTACATGGATCATGAAGTGTATAGCACTACATAGTGTGTAGGTGGACTAAATAGCATGCCTCAACCACCAGGTGTCCTACCCATGCTCTGGGTTGTGTCCATGTAAACTGACTATGTCTATGTACATTGGTACATGGAGTGTATTTCCACATGGCATTTTGCCCATGTCCCTGTTTATGTCCATGTACATTGGTACATGGAATGTGCCTGGTTGTGCCCATGCTTGTGTACTCCCAGAGAATACAACAAGTTTTTCAAACATGGTTTACATGGTGTGTGGGGATCCCACATAGCGTGGGATACTTATAATCTTGAGAAACCATAGTCGTCGTAACTAGGGGACTACACATCATGTGTTATTCGGAATATGTGACATGTAGTCCAAATTTCTTCAAAATCCTAGATCAGCTTAGGTGTTTAGATTCACCCACACCACATAAAATCTCACCTACATGCCTCCTAAAATTGGTGGGAAATGCTTTCATTCATTTTTTTCTGCCATCCAATGGCCCGAAATTGACTATTCATCACTTCTTTCAAAACCCACATGCCCCACCGCCACTCGAGGCACCTACCATACTATTCCAAATCCCACATCAAACCCCTAATCCACGGATTAATCATCATAAATCCCAAAATATCTTAATCTATCCCAGATTCATCATTCTGTTCATCACACAATAATATTATACGAATCTCGGGGTCCAATTAGACTCGATCCCACCCAACAATGTTGAACCAAGACCACATATTCCAATTGAAAAATAACACAAAGTATTATTGGGATAAATTCACAAGAAAAAAAGGTTCAAATATTGTGTACCATAAATATTTTCCAGTGAACAAAAATTGGGATGCATGGGGTGAGAACTGAAAATCAATTTAAAAAATGACTCATAGGAACTTTTAGAGGCTTGATTTAACCTAGATGTCAAAATAGATTCGATCATGCTCAAATAGTTTAATCAATAGGATAGTAATGAAAAAATTTATGAGTCATACTTTGATATTGGAGAGTTATTCAATGAATAATTCACTCTCAAATAAATAAGGGGAGTTATTGTATTCACTACGCATTGACCTGCATTGATCTAGAGGTTCATCATTGTCTAATTCTGATTCACCAATGGAGGTGGAAGAACATTCCTCTTAGTAGTATGGGGATTATGGAGATAACCCTGAAAACCCACTATAACTAGGTATTTAAATGAAATTATTTTTATCCCATTTAACAAAAGTAATTAAATTAATTAATTATTTAATATAGCTTCTCCCACTAATGGCCACAATATTCGAAAGCCCCACAATTACCAATTTTAGGGCTAGGCTAGGTAAAACCATGCATTATAGATTCAACTATGGTCTCATATTTCTATTATGTTATTCCATTTTGTGTTATCTCATTTTATTTACAAAATTGTGCATTCATAATATAACATATATTTAATATTTGTATAAAATTAACTTTGGGCACATTAGTCTTCAAAATCACACAATACCTCTGTAATATCTCTAAAAATATTTTTAGATATATACCAATGACTTAAAAGGAAGAAAAGGTCCTTACCTCATTCTATCCTTCAATATTTTCATCCCCAAAAAATAAAAACTAAACAAAAAACTCAGGATACTGAGCCTTCATTTAGATCTATGACTCCCAAGAGCTATCCTACATGATTATGTGCTACCACTACAGACAAACCAAAAGAATAATCTATCCATGCAAGGTCCTCTCCTTCTGATCCTTGATCGAAATTGGGTGATCCAAAAAATTGGCTCCATAATTGATATTTATATCAACCTAGTACATAACGTGTGTGGGAATATACATGTATCTCTTAATTTGTGAAACATGGAAGATGTTGTTCACCCACTCCTACTGTGTGGGTAGGGAGAAGTGGTAAGAAACCTATCCAACCATTTGTAGGATCTCTAATGACCTGATTAACATTAGGGATGTTTTTCCTCCTCAACCAAATCTCTATAATCCTCATTGTTGGGAGACTTGTGGTCTCCCTTCCAAATCATCATGTTCCGACAGTATTGATATGTGGAATATTTCTACCTATTATGGTTTATTCTTATTCACTTGTGGATGACCTATACCTTCTCCATCGTCTCATACACCATCTCTGTCCCAAAAAGAGATGCATCTTTGATCTTTTTCTAACATAGGGATGACATGTAGGGTATCACATACAGGGCTTCAAAAGATGTCATGTCGATAGTATAGTGGTTGATATTTTTTTGAAAAGACTCTACTAAAGGAATGTGATCCTACCATATGTAGATAACGTATAACCTAAAGGACCTCTACATATCCTCTAATACATTTATAGTGCACTCGGTCTACCCATCTGTCTGGGGGTGAAAGGCTATACTCATCCTCATAAGGGTCTTGAATGCATTCAACATGACTCTTCACAAAAATGACATGAACTACATATCATATTCAGAGAAAATAGTTGAGGTAACCCCATTATTAATAATAAACTCCTATTCATACAATTACCCCAAACTCTCCACCAAACTTTGTTCCCTGATAGTAAGGAAGTGTAATAACTTTTTGATTCATTCAAGTATCACCTAGATAACATCATTCTCTCTTGATATCTATGGAATTATTATCATGAAGTCTGTGGATATGCCATCCCATTTCAACTTTGAGATCTCAAGGGGTTGTAACAACCCTTCCCAAACCTGGTTCTCAGCCTTCATCTACTGAAAGGTGAGATACTAGGAGGAAAAATCAGCAACACTCTATCTCTTTCCAGACCTATAAAAATATAGCTGAATATATCTATACATATTTCCCACACCAGGATGTATCACCTAATGGGATGTGTGGACCCATCGCCTCACCTCCTCCCACATCATGACTAGAACCACCAACCATCCTTGGTAAAGGATGTCGTGATACCCTCCATAATATAATCCATATGGTGCATCTCCCAAGGATATTTGGTTAAATAAGGCCCGAACTCTGATGTCTAACAATTAGGACTCTCTCACATACTAGATAATTATAGAGTTCAACACCATCGAATAGATAAAAGTTTCACCCTCCCACCCAACTGGGGTCATCTCAAAGGAAGCCAACTGATCAGAAGACTCTTGCGCCAAATGATCTGGAGACTTAATGCTAGGGGAATCTACTACCACATTTCCATTAATAGTTTTATAAACTATATCAAAGTCATTATCATATAGGAACTCCAACCAAAACCCCTATCTCATATCTAGGACTCTCTATGTGAATACAAATCTGAGACTCTAATGGTTTGTGTAAACAACAAAGAGTTCTCCAAGAAGATAGTTCCTCCAAATCATTTCAAAAAATATATCACTACCAACCCTAGGCCATGAGTTGTGTAGTTATGTATATGTGGTCTCAACTTCCTCAGCCCATATGTGATAATTTTCTGTTTCTTCATGAAAATGCACCTAAGCCTATCTCTGAAATAATTTCAATAAACTATGTAGTCTACACCCTCCTCTAGTAGTCTCAAAACAAAATCTCTCTTCAGCATCATCCTCAACTCTTAAAAAGATTTATGGAACTACTCATCCTAGTTAAATATCTTCCCTTTCCGTATCAGGGAATTCAAAGCATCTGAAATCCAAGAGAAGTTTTCAGTAACCCTTTTATAGTACCCTGCAAATCCAAGAAAACTCTACACCCCTGACACGCTCTAAGGTGTCTCCTAAGAAATAAATACATCAATATTCACCTAATTCGTAGCTAAACCATTCTTATAAAGGAAATTATCTCTAAATTGAACCTTTTGTATCTAAAAATATCACTTCAAGATCATACCATAAATTTGGTGCTACCAATGTAAATTTAGGATTATCCTCAAGTTCATAACATGATCCTTTTATGACAGAGATTATATGATTGTGTCATAAATGAAGACAATCACAAAGTGGTCCATTTAAAACTAAAAAACGGTTCATAAAAACAATGAACATACAGGGGGAATTCGTAACACTAAAGGGAATCCCTAGGAACTCATAATTTCCGCAGCAACTTCGAAATTCCACCTTTAGAATATCAGCCTTATAAACTCTCAACTGGTGGTAATAGAACTCAAGATAGATCATTGAGAACCAACTAACACATTGGAACCTATCAATAAGGTCATTAATTATTAGTAAAGGGACACTTGTACTTCATCATGGACTGGTTCCAGCATACATAATCGACATAAAGTCAAAATCACTTATCTTCACTTTTCAAAAACAACACTAGAGCTACCTAGTGGGACAAATTGGGCCTAATAAAACCCTTCTATAAAGGGTACTCCAACTAAAACCACATCACTTAGAGTTTGGTAAGGGTCATAAAATAAGCTACATAATATATTGAGCAGTCCTAGGATGCAAGTCAATGAAAAACTTCATCTCCCGCCTCATTGGTAGTCCCAGAATGTCCTTATGGAAGACATTAATAAAATACTCCATGACTAATGGAATTGGGATTACTGAAGAGAGTACGTCACCAAGGGATACAATAACAAAATAATGGGTGATGGGATGAAACCTTCTGCTCCCAGAACCCACTATCTATACCATGAGATATATCTCCCCCATAAAAAAATATCATCCCAGTAGTGCGAATCCATTTGACTCATCTACAATGATTGTCAAACTGGTCTCATACCATTTAAAACCATGACCTACCCAATACGACTTCATAAATTTCTATCTTTATGATTAAAATGTCCCATGAGAGCCTCTATCCACCAATCGACAGCTCAAATTTTCAGAAAATAGAAGATATAGAAGAATCATTCCCCATAGGGACCTCCACAAAAATATATTTGGATAATGCCTCAACTGGGAACTACCACTCATTCACCAGGAATAAAGATATGAAGGAATGAGTCACACCAATGTCTAATAATACTTAATAAAGATTATAATAAACAAATATCATAACTTTAATCATCTTGGGTTCCATTGTGTCACATGCCTCCATAGAATATTGTTGTCTGAGAACCTGATAGTCAGCTCTCTAATACTGACATGGGATACATTGTGGCGTTGGTGGAATGAAATCATTGTATAATCCACCACACATTTCTCCTCCTCTTGGTTCTCCACCTACTCCTTTACCATCTTTCCTCCCTGGGGGCCTTTCTTTCTTCTACAATGAGATCTCATGTCATAGAATTTCCTCTACCATGGTGTTTTGTCTACTATTGTTTTGTGATCCTTATCATGTTAGATCGGGAAATCATGTACCATGTGACCATTCCTATCACATGAATAGAATAACCCATATCTGGGATTCCATTTTCCTCTGTTCTTCCCTTGACCACATGTCTAAGTCTCATGATGGTAGGATCTCCAACACTGAGATCATAACGACTGGTGCCTACTAGATGTTGTAGATGACTTCACTAAATAAAACCAACTGAAAAATCCAACTACATGGAATCCCTTTGACAAGAATCTCTCCAATTCATACTAAAACACCCCATCATATGTGTGAATTTGCAAGTGTACCACACTAGCACAAATATCCTTCAGATACCCTACTCAAAATTTTATACTCGTAAGTAGCCATATTAAATCATATCATGGGAGTATCGTGTAATATATGTGAACCTTGTAACATACTCATCCATTATCAACCCTCCTTAATGAAGCTCTAGAAGGACCTGAATTCAAAGGGAGCACAAACCTTGAGGGGTAGTTATCATCATGAAATAGCTCTTGGAATTCGGGTTATGAGAATGTTGACACATCATGCATCTATGCAACAAGAGTCCACCATCACATGGCCACTCCATGGAAAATTCTATCTACCAGTACAAAACGTAATCAGTTAGTGTATAGAAAATTCTAAAGATAGATCATTGATTCTCACCAATCCTGCACTTCCTAGGGATCTGCCTCACCGTGGAACCTCAGCATCCACTGGCGCTAGAACTCGTTGAGTGCACTACGCCTGCATGCATAATTAGCCTATCTTGCTGGTAGGATCTACTTCACAAAAAGTTGGGATGTTTCTATATATCCATATAGAAAAATAATCCCTTATGATGGCCCATAAACTATGGCCTCATCACTCATCAGATCATCTTCATGGTCTAGAAACTATAACCTAGATAGGTTTCCTCGTGGAGACATCTTGAAAAATTAATCAATACATACCATGGTCAGATGATCTCATATATATATATATATCTGTATACATATATGTATATGTATATGTATAATGGGAATTTGACTCTAGAAATAAGGTCAAACAACTCAATCCTATATGATTCATGCACCACTGATTCATATAACTAATGTCTCGGGATACTGAGTCGACGACCATGTAGTCATGGTCCTAGTGAATGGATATGTTGGCCTCTACATCAACACTAGGTTCCCTATCCTAAGACCCACACAGGAAACACTTTGACACCATTTCCCAAAATATTTACTAAATACTCATACGGGGACTAATCTAAAAGCTATCTCGATGAATGAACCACCTTTGATAACAATCTACCACAACTCGGCCTAATGGGGATCGAGCCGCAACTAACCCCATCCCACCTCCATAGAACAAGGGCTGGTGACAAATGTTTAAGGGAATATCTAACATGGGATGCCTTTTCTTAATTTAACTATATGAAAACACCTGACCATCTCAATGCAGAATTGAAAATGAATAATAAAAAAAATTCAACATCAAGAGCTTAAACCATTCATGTAAAACCTATAGGGAGTATAAGTGTAGGACAATGTAAACAAAAAAGTAAAAAGGTCCAAATACAATCCCAACTAGGAATATGTCCCAACTATAAAAAATATAAAACTAAAATTCTAAGAGCTACCATCTCTGAATCTCCATGATCCAACCGCCATATGAAATCAAATGTAGTAGGTATCCTTATACCCCTTTTTAATAGCCGATAATCGGTCCGTCTTCTGCATAAGACATGACACATTGTTGAAAAACCCATGCATGGGTGATTATATACTTATCCAGTAAGAAACCTCAAAAATAAATGGGGGATATAAAAGACATGATAGGAATTGAAGAAGACAACTCAACCTAAGAATAATAGTAAGAAAATATAATGACATGGATACAAATATATATCTATGTGAGTGTGTGTGTGTGTGTTTGTTTGTTCAAACCAAAGAAACTAAAATGAGCGATAATGGGGATCTTCATCTCACAGTATAGTCTAAGAAAGAGTGACATCAGATAAAATAGGTCCATCATTGATTCCCAACATCTCCCGTGTTTTCTTGAAGTGTCATCGATGTCAAGTTACACCTCTCTACTATGCTACCCAATTGAGGAGAAAAAACTCTAGGAAATAGATGCACACCCTACTATAAAAGGTGGGTTCTATATAGTAGATAGCTAGATGACGCATGACCTATCCTAGAAAATTAAATGATAGAAGACCCATTCCCAACCCGGATGGAGGATTCCACTCTAATATTCTATAGAGGATCAATGCATATCTTAGTAGGAGGTTTCCACTCTAATTGTCGGTAGAGGACCCATGCCTAGACTAGCAAGAGGGTTCCACTCTTATAGTCAAGGAACAATACCTTGATATAGCTTGAGGGTGACACTAAGATTGTAGATAGAATACCCTTTTTATACCTAGTAAGAGGATTCCACTCTCATAGTCGAGGACCCATACATTGACTCCACAAGAGGGTTCCACTCAGTGGATAAGTATGGAACCCATAACTTGTCCCAGCAGGAGGGTTCTTCTCTAAAAGTTGATGGAGGACTCATGCCTCTCCCAGAAGGAGGGTTCCACTCTAAAATATAGGTTAAGTACCCATTCCCTATCCATGTTTGAGGGTTCTACTCTAGTATCTCTGGTGATTCTATTTGATCATCACCGTCATTTAGCATCTCCTAAATAATTATGATGCTTAGAACATCTCGTATCATATCTCCAAAGCCACGTCAGAGGCTCCCATTGAATTATATTTTTTTAAAAAAACTATGGATAGGCTACTATGAGGCCCAAATATTATTCCAAATGAAGGAGATATGAGAGTTATAAGTTTCCTTGAAAATAAAGTAGGATTACACAGTGTGTAAGGGGACCCACACGACGTGTGGTCTCACCTTACTGTGTAGTCGTGTCTCTACCATTACATGTTTTGGTGACCATGTCATACTAAATGACATATAGGTGGAAAACATGAAATGACTCATCCACTTAGAGTCTTTCCCATTCTCTTGGTTGTGTACATGTAATCTTCTCATGTCTGTGTACTTTTTCACACAACATGTCTTTCCACACGATGTTCCAATCCTGTCCCTAGATGGGTTTGGGAACATCGGTACATGTTGTGTGACTATATATGCCTATGCATGTTTACTCCTACTGTACATGATAGTTTTCTTATACAAGAATCACATGGGGAGTGGGTATCCCATATGAAATGTGATACGAATAAACTTATGAAACCCTAGACACTACAATAAAGGGACTACACTTTGTGTGTTCTTAGGAATACATTTAATGTAGTCATGTTTTTCTATGAAGCAGTAATATTCATTCCAAATTCTAGATTCACAAAATCTTTGTTGAATTTCTCTTCCAGACCTCCTGAAATAGGTGGAAAGGGCCTTTTTTCATCGTTTATGACCCTCCAATGGTTAGAAAACGAATCTCTGTCACTTCACTGAAAACCTGGACATGCCACCACTTCTCGGGGAACCTCCCATGTTATGATAAATACTAATTCATTTCCCTAATCCAATAATTAATCATTAAAAACTAACAAATCATTCAAATTCATCCACAATTCATTTTTTTATTCATCTCACATGAATCCTCCATGTATCCAAGGGTCTAATCGGGCTTGATCCTACACGACTATGTCAAATCAAGACCCCATAAGAAAATTGGTGAAGAACACATGGCATTTTTGGGATAAATTCACAAGAAAAAGGGTGAAATAATCGTAGACAAGAATTATTTTCTAACGAACAGAAAATGGGATTCCCGGGTTGAGACAAATAGAAAAAAACAATTTAAAAACAAATGTGTGGGCACATGACGAGGGTTTATTTAACATTGATCATGAAATAGAAAAAATCATGCTTAAACAATTTAATCAATATGGGAATAATATATAAATTTATAAGTTATACATGGATATTGGATTGTTTGTCGATTCATAACATGCTCACCAACTAATAATAGGACTTGTATCATTCCTTGTGTGTCGATCTACCAGGATCTAGGATTTCATCATCGTCTAATTCTGATTCAAAAATGGAGGTGAAAGAATCCTCCTCTCAATGGTCCCAGGGTTATGTGGCTAACCCTAGGAAACATCCATAATGGTTTATTCAATAGAAATTCAATTTAGATTATTTAAATGAGACGATTAAATTAATTAATTAGTTTAATATGAATGTACCGAACAAAATTTGCACTATCCAAATGCCCCATTCTAATCAATTTTAGATTACCCCTAGGGTAAATTTTTATTTCTGAATTCAATAATGGAATCATATTTCTGATTTGAAATTTATTTTAAGAGTTATCCCATTTTTTATAAAATCATGCATATGTAATATAAAAAATATTTACTATTTTTATAAAATTAATTCCAAGCACATCGGGCCTCAGAATCTCACATCATCTCAGTGATTTTCTCTAAAAATATTTCTACCTATATTCCAAAATATTAAAATGAAAAAATATATTCTATAAAAAGTTTTATATATATTTCACACTTGAAATTAATAGGGTATTGAATAAACAATATAAATGAAATAATGGTTCGAAATATCAAACATGTCCCGTGAAATTTAATTTGTGAAAAAAACCCACTACAACTTTTGTATGTTTTTACTCAAAATCTCATGAGTGTAAGAAAATTGATTAGAACATTGAACATCATGAAATATAATTGAATCACGTGACAAGGGTAATAGATACATCATTAAAAATAAAAAATGGTTTATAATAAGAACATTGTTTCAAAGGTTTGATAGTGGATTAAATAAACCCTTACCTTTTATTCTCACTTATTCAAAAGCACTCTAACATCATGTATGTAAAAGAAAAAACTATTTATCAAATATTTAAAATATTTATTCATATCTAAAACATTTAATAAATTCATTTGTATTCCTTCTTTAAAAATTTATTAGTTAGTTATATTATATTTTCTTCAGCATATGTTATTAGCTTCAATTGTTTTTTATTATATGTATTGAATTAGAGTTGTTATTCTTCAATATTATCCCAAACTTTGTCACTCCTAGATCATAAAAGGAACTATAATATATGAATAATAATGATTTATAATATTATACATTCATTGTAAAAATGTATTAGTTATGATCCTTAAAGATGAATTTAATGATGAGTACGTTTGGATGATGCTTATTTAATGAAGATTATTTTATTAAATATTTTGTTAATGTTTCTATTACCAATCAAGAAAAAAAGATATAAATATATAATTTCTTATATCATATGTTACCAAAAATTATATTATCATTGTCATCCCTGATATAATGTTATAACACTATTCAAGTAGGTGGCTAGACCAGCCCAAATAAGAACATGATATAATTTGATGTGTAATTATGGTTAAGAGAGATTTTATTTTGTCAAAATTTAATTTTAATAGAAGAATAATTATATTATTTAGATTATTTAAAAATTTTGAATCATAAATGTAAATATTTTGATAAATAAAAATAATTATATGAAAAAATAAATACATCTCTTTCACAGAGGTGGTAGTCCACACGTACACATGTGGGATGTTTTAATTTTTCATATAATTGGAGATTATATGAAATTTTGTACAATTTTAGAAACATAAAAATGTTTTAAATATCATACTATTTTATTAATTACACTTATTAGGAACATAAAAAAAATTTCAGTTAAGAAAAACAGGTCACATCATTCATGGAGGCAACAGTCTGTATGTAGGCTTGATAATGTTTTTATTTTTCAATAATCTAGATAGATTGATGGTAAGTGATTATTTTTTATTTTATAATTAAAAATATATTTTATATTCCATATTTAATAATAAATTCCATCATTATATCCATCCATGAGGGGTGTTCATTAAAAATTTAAGATGATAATTGTTTGAGGTAGTAGTCTGGACATACACACCGTCAACATTCATGTTTTTCTTTATGGATGGAAATGAATAAAAAATGTTTTTTCCATTAATATAAAATTTTTATTTTTTAATTATAATTATTAAATTATATTGAGGTATTTGAAAAGTTCTTTTAATAGGAATATTAATAATAAATGATTAGGTATGTATTACTTATGGTGCGAGATTGAGTTTTCTATTAGAATTATCCATGAAAATTGAGGCCTTAAAATCAATAATAGTAAAATAATAATTAAGGATATTGGGAAGGGTATATTAGGAATAAATTATAAGAGTTTTGAAAATATATTCAATGGTAAAGGTGTATCATGAATTATTGGAAGGATCCTCTTTTTGAAGTTATGGGGAAGGAAATTTTGGAATCACACTACATTTTCAATGATGTAAAGTTACTATTCAGTGTTAAAAGCCTCCAAATAGATAAAATATAAAATGGATGCACTTTTTGTTCAATAGACACTCAAACTTCCATTTTTAAACAAGTTTGTAACTTGTTTTTCCTCTTATTAAATTAATTTTTACCATTTCTGACTTTTATTGGGGTAATTAATTTTCAACCTTAGAAATAATTTTTAATAACCCTAATTAAAATTTAAAATTTAAAATAATTTAAACCTTATGATATAAAAATTTAAAAAAAATTATCAGATAAAATTTCTAAATATTTGAAACATTAATTTTAAAATAAATTTATATATTTCATCAATGTAGTTTTATTTTTTTAAAGGTATTTTTCAATCAAAAACTTATACATCGACCATAGTTATCAAAATTTTTAATTATTATGAAATAAATTCGTTTATTAAAATAAAAAAATTAACTTTAGAATAAATAGGAAACTAAATGATTCCACTAAAATTCTTAATTAATAGAAATGATGAAAAACAGTTTTTATTAGAATTAAAATTTCACTTTTTTATAAGGTTAAACATAGGTTATATAAATTTAAAAAAATATATTTAAAATTATTAAATTTATTCCATAAATTAGTATTTAACAAATTAATTTTTTTTATAAAATTATAGTTCTATCTTATATATTGATAAAGTAATAAAAGTCATTGTTTTGGAAAAAACACATTTTTCATCGCTTATCTAAAATTAACTTACCGCAAAGAAATACTTAAAATTCATACTAAGTAAATTTAAAAATTAGTAATTAAAAAACATATTTTATTTTATAAAACTAAAATTCTAAAAGTATAAATTTTTAAAAAAAAAATAAATAAAAAATATATGTAAAATTTATTTTATTGAAAAATGACCATTTTACACATTAGGTGTCCTTAGTATTATTTCATACCAATTTAAATTTTATTGACTATTAATATATTAGTTAATATAATGAAATATTATTAATTACCATTTAAAATTTTTGGATTTAATTTAGGATAAAATATAATGTAATTTTTTGATGTATTTTAGAATGACAAATTAAATCACATTTTTAATTTATTCACTATAATAATTTTTAATTGAATAATATATTCTTATTTACTAGAGTTTTTATAGCTCTTATATTTTCTAAATAAAATTTATCCATTATTTTGGGGATTTTTTTATTCTCATTTGTGTGTATAAAACAAGTTATCAAAAAGGATGTTTATTTAATAGAAAAAATAATGTCATAAAATTTTTGGTTGTAATAGGTATTAAATAGATTACATGGTGATTTTAAAAAAAAAATAAAAAAAACAAATAAAAATTTTAAATATTGGGGAAACCCATATGTTTTACCCACATAGTTTATCAATTTTTTTTGTACTCATACAGATCGCAATGAAAACATCCAAAATGATCCCCACACAGATATACTAATTGTGTGATAAATGTTACAAATGGTGTTTTCCATGGATAGAGCTAAATTAATGGCCACTTCACAATTGACTAATCATGCAGGCTAACCTTATGAATCTTAAAACCTTTAAATTTTTAAAAATAAAAGGATAAAATTATTAATATTCACAATAAAATTTAAATATAATAAAGAAAATACAATAATAAGGTTTGAAAACCAAGATATAAGGATATATTGGGAAATAAAGTAAATCACCATTGAATCCAAGTGAAAATAATTCCACTATGAAAATGAAATTTACAAATAGATATAAATATGATCATGATCCTAAAGAATGCATGGTCATGTGGCTGGTATAGTTTAAAATAGTTATGAAGGAAAAGAAAGCACAAAAGGGTTAAAGTTCTATGTTAGCTAATTAAAAAATTATAATTCCCCAAAATAATAAAACTGAAATCTAAAGGAAGACCATGATTGTTATATAATCTGACATCTTAAAAAATTAATATAGGAGTAAGCAAGAAGTGTTCACACAAAACTAGTGCTAAAAAGAAATTGTTTTAGGGGTTGATCAGAACATATCAATCATGTTTCTCTTATTAATAATATTGGTAGGATATAGTTTATTCCCAAATCTATTTAATGATGTTTATTTGTGAATGAAATTGAAGGTCATTCATGTAGGGGTAGAACATGATGAGTAATGTCATTACTAAATAGTGGAAAGATACGTTCATCATGGAGATATCTAAAAATGAAATGTTTTCCTATATTTAACATTTTCATGTGCCATCAAACATGATGAAGAGTGGTGTAATTTATTCCTTGATGGGGAGTTGACAAGGTAACAACTTTATAGAATATTATTATTTCATTTTAATCTTTAATTTATGAAAAACTTTAAATTTGTGGTATAATGATGACACTTTCTCATCCATATTTTCACTATATCAAATTTAATTATTAAGTAAGTGTGTATGATAAGATGTAATATTTGATGATGGAAGAGAAAATTTCCAAAAATTTAATTTTTATATGTGTTTGTTGAGTTGAGTATAAAAAATAAATTTCCTGGAAATATGCATGAAAAAACCCCTAGAATGAGAAATCTAAGTTGGAATCACATGTGGGATAGTTTTATGGATAACTATAATGTCTAGGTCAATCAATCTTATTTTATACATTGATCTATCTCATGTATACTTATAGTTGATTAATTTATGGCTCATTTATTAAGATAGAAGTGATTTATCCTTATCAAAAGTTAAACAAGCTTTCATAAGAAGGGGGAATGAAATTTTGAGTCATGGTTGAAGCGTGATATGAGTGGGAATTTCCCATACCCTTGAAAATTTCCATTTATTATCGATAAGGGAGAGATTTATTGATAACTACTAAAGATATAGTGATAATGAATTCTATGTGGTAGTTATGGGTATTTACAACAAATCCACATGTGTTATTGAATATCCCAATGGATTGTGATGATTTTATTTATTCTTAATGACTAATATAAATGTCAATATTTGTTTCATGATGGAGTAAGATCCCAATGAATGAAGAGGTAAATATATGTGATAGAAATAGAGTTCCTATGAGATAGATATCTTGTTTCCTTCTATTTTGTTTTAGATATCCAAATACATGTTGTAAATAATGATAATAGATAAAAATTGGGATACTACCTATGACAGTGGTAAAGGTCTGATGATTCCATGATTACATGGATAACTAGATTCATGGTAGCAACATATAAATATATATCAATTTTTCTATTGATATATTAACAGATACATGATAATTGTCAATGAAAGATCGAATAAATATTCAATATAGATTTATGGAGGTTGGGTAGTTGGATATGTTATAGAAGAATCAAGCTTCATGAAGTTATTGAGTATCCATACATGTTTTATTAATGATAAAGGATACATAATAGATAAATAATATATGTTATATAATTACTGGGGAATTATGGGATTGAAGTTATAGTTTCTAAGGTAGTTGGAACTTCATAAAAATACTCAAATGGAGTATAAATATACTATAAAATGGTTTATGAATTGATTAGAACAGTTTTAATAAAAAAAATTACTAAATTCATTTGTAGTGTTTCAAGATAAGTTGAGGTGGGTAAAAAATTCCATGTGAAGAATTGAAGAATTTATTAGCTTACTTGAAGAAGTTATTGAACTCTATGTTAAAGTTAGAGAAATGAACAAAGTACTTAATATTTAAGGTTACTTTTGAAACCACACTAGGTACAAAAGAGTTTATATAGAGATATCTATGTCCAATGAAATATGTAAGGGTTACCCTATGACAAAGGTAATATATAAGGGTTTCTGTATGAAAAAGAAATAACTAGGTTATTTAAGACCTTGCTGACTCGAAATTGTAAAAAGTAATTGATTCATTATATGATATGTAAAATTTAGTTTATTGAAATTTATAGGTAATAACAACTTTCGTAGAATTATATATAAGGGTACACTAAAGATAAGTTATTTGACAGAGTACTAGAATCACACTATGATACATCAGAGTCACTCCACATTCCTAGTGCAATGGTAAATAAACCTTCCGAAGAGAAACATAAGAGTAAATAATTCCCACATAGGTGTTAAAAATTTGAAAAGTTTTAGTTTACTAGAGATGAAATTTTGATGCTATTGTGATGATCTTTAACTCATAAATGTCATGATACTTGTGATTAATCCATGATACAAGATAAGTTTTAAGGATAACTAAATTTGAAGAAAGAGAGAAGATCTTGGGGAGATAAATAAGGGATTTCAAATATAAATTTTAAAATCATTTATAAATATCAAAACTAAATAATCTCCTGATCATATTTTTGATAATTTTTAAATAAGAATATGGTTATTTGTAGAATACCAGTTGGGAAAATAAGAATACCGTACAAATATTGGGGGAGTAGGACCATGTGATTCTTTAGACAAATTTAATGGTACCATTTATCAAGTAAATTTGATATTAAAAGTATAGAATTTATATTCATGTGTCTCTATGAATATAAAAATTAAGAATAATAGTTTTTTGTTTTAGGATTGATATGAGATCTGATAATATAACATTCCTATCGATTTCTATGTATCAAAGAGAAGAATATTAAGATCTATGAGGAACCTCTGATGTATATCCATTCTCCTCTAATACATGATATAATAAAGAAGAATAATGTGGAAGAAAATCAAGATTAAGAGATAAATTCAAGTGATGTCAATCCTAAATATGGTTCAAATATGATGATACTTGAGACAATATGGCCAGCATGCATGATGTTATCATATAATACCAATTACAGTTCGAATAATTTTTACTGAGGAAGATGATATTATAGGACCCTAGAAAACCCTAAGAGGGGAGGGGTGAAACATGGTTTCAGATGTTTCTTTTAATACAACATATCGTGTTCCCACATTGGTATGAACATGTTAAACCTGTTTGAAGTAAATGTACAGTAATTAAACATTCAAATGCATAGAGACAACACAACAATTTTATTTAGTTTAGTATTGAGGGATATTCCAAGGATCATATGCAGACAATGTGTAATTCATATCTAAATCCACCAATCTTTACATTTTATTGTGGATTATATATGTTTAGACATAATCACACTGTTCCAAGAACACTACCTTTATAATCTTTTAGGGATAGTATACTACCTCCCTTGTAACACTTCCATTGAATCCCTCTTTCTCACTACATTTGGTGACGTCTTACTCAGTTTAATGAATTGAATTTCTCTTCAGTAGACTACAATTTATGTCTTTTTCTTTTTCCAGAATAAGAATCTTCATGCACCATGAACCTATGTTGATGCACATGAAAGAACTTATCAATCAAACTAGATAATCAAAACCATCTAGTATCACAACTCAAGAACTTTTGTGAACAACTTTTACTTGTGTGAAACTTTTAGTTTTTTCATGGAATATAACATTCATGAAACCCTGATCTTTCATGCAACTGATCCATGAGTTTATCTTAGTCTTGATATAAATAATGAAAAATTTGTGACAAACTCTTCTGTGCACAACTATTTCACATGGTAGATACGCCATATCCTATTTTAAAATGTTACTTTGATTGAAGGTGGTGGTGATCTATTTATAGACATGGACTGAAATGTGAAAAAGATCCTTGCGCACCTTACACAGTGCACACAACTCATTTTCTTAATATATTATATATTGTGTAAGAGTCTTGGGAACCTTCCTAGGCATACACATTTCTTGTGTCATGCAATATTTTCTTTCATGTAATTAAAAATCATCTTTATTTTTCTTTCCTTTTTCAAATTTTTTTATGTCTATCCTGAAAATTTCATTGTGTTCAACATTTTGACTCACCGTTTTCTTTGATTGTAACTACCTTTTCTTGGAACAACCTTATTCATCCTATATATTTTAGATACAAAAAATTAGGTAAATAATGGGATACAATTCCACCTTCAACAATGAATCCATATGCATCATAAAAACCCTTTTCTGGAAAACCCCTCGATCAACCTAGTAATTATTGCAAAAAAAATACAAACAAGACATTGTTTAAATCTACCAACTATAACCAGCCTTGGTTGGAACAATATCACCCTTTTGATTTGTTGGACATCTTATAGATAAATTTAATAAAGCGCCATCCTTGAAAAAAAACCTAAAACATGAGAGACAAATCAATCAAGAATCTAAGTCCAGATGAGAAAATCTCGATGTTGAAAATATGAGGGGATGAATGAATTGGGTGATTGTGTTTTCTAGTGCTTAAATATTTTAAATCTAAACACTAAGAGAGGGAAAATTGTTTCCTTATAACACCTAATTCTCATTGTTTCATAGAATCATTGCTTACTATCTAAGAAATATGAACCATTACCTCATAACCCATAATTCTCATTATTTCACAGAGGCATTGAAAAATGTTTTTTTATAACACCTAATTCACATCGTGTCACAAGATCATTTCATTTTTTCACATAGAACCTAATTATCATCATGTCACATAAGCATTGAATGTTTTTTCAAAAACCTACAACAAGAAAACCTTTGAAACATTGAATTTATCCATTCTCCCCCTTTGTAAATATGCCCAAAGAACCTTTATTTTTACTTATAGTGCTAAAAACACTCCCCTTGGTCCTATATGCCCCACACACCTACATCAATTCTATTAAAATATTAAAATAGTTAACAAAAATGGGGAGAGGGCACTATCTGTAACCACCTCAGGCACTGGTAGGTGGATGAACATCGAGGTTAAAACAATGTTTATGAAATATATATTCAACAAATGGCTATGTAAGAATGTATAACACATTGTCATATTTTACAACATGATCCATTTTAATTAAAACTTGTTCAACATTTTATTTAATAAAGTAATATATTATCTCAATATGTTTGTTACGAGAGTACTGAATCAGATTATTTGAAAGATTTCTCTTTTTCATGTTGTCACAATGAATCACCTTCTATTGTCTAACTTTATCATCAACATCATTCAATTTTTTCATCATCCAAAATATATTTTTTTATGGATTTTTAGTTGATATATACTCTACTTAGTCTTAGTAAGGGAAGTACTTTTCTATTTCTTGCTCAATCATCCCACACTTTTTTTTTCCTATGAAAGAAGCACCAGTACTTCTGGATTTTGATACACAACATATCTAACCAAAAATGCTATAGAAAAATCAGAGAATTTGTTATCTCTTAATGTTCCAATTTATTATCCTAAATTGATGGTACCTTGAATGTCCCTCATGAATAGTTTAACTGTTTCCAAATTCTCTTCCTTTGGATTTCTTTGAAATATAGCTACCCAAAATTTGAAAACACGATATCTAGTATTGTTGTAGTAAAGTATAAAAAGATTCTAGTTATTATTCTATAATATGAGGGATTTATAGAATTATTCTAATAATTCTTCACATAAAAATATTGTTTGACACCTCTTTATTTAAATTCATGATTCTTCAAATAAGTATCCAGTCACGAATACCGTGATTTTGGTGTCCTCTTCAGACCATAGAGATCCTTATTTAATCTAAAAACATTAGTCACATAATTTCCAATTAGAAATCCCACAATTTTTTTAATGTATACCTCTTATTCAAGAATTCCATTAATGAATTCTATCTTGTCATCTATCTGATAAACATTGTAATCTCTCTAAATATCTATGGAATTAAAAAACACAATCGATTCCATTCTAGGTACTGGAGAAAACATTTCTTCAATGTAAATTCCTTAAATCTATTTATATCCTTTGTACACTAGGGGTTAATTTTTTCTAATAACATTTCCATGATCATGGAATTTTTTTAAGGATCCACTTTTTCCAATAATATTGTGATTTTCAGGTCTCTTTACAATATCTCAGGTACAGTTCTTATAAATCCAATCCAGTTATTTATTCAATGCCTTAACTCGTGATTTATTTTTTTATTCTTCTTTAAACAAGGTTGGTTACACAATTTATATGAAGTTAATATGTGACTCATTCCACATTACCCTTGAATGTGTGGTTGTGATCTAATCCCCAATGATGTTGGATTGATCAATTTTTTCTCTTTTGTTTCTCTTGTGAGGTTCTGATAATGTTTTATCAGCCATGGTTTCCTCTTATAGTTATTCCTCAAATGAAACATATATTTGGGAGACTTCCACTATTTATACATTTTAATATATCCCTTTTCCACTTTCTTCTTCATTTTATTCATATTTTTATATGAGCTCCTATATTTTTTTATTGTTTTATCTTGAATAATATTAACATCCCTTATTTCCGCAATTATTCCATGATGATTGTTGTATCATTTTTAGGCTTTAATCTTCATTGAATATCCAAGTAAAACTCACTCCTATTCATCATCACCATACATTCCTTGATTTCATTCTTTGTTTCAGATGAAACATTTACTTCCAAAAATATTAAAATTCCTTACAGAAGGATTTCTTCCATACCATAACTCATATGGTTTCTTGATTTCTCACATAAAAATCCATGTTCAATTTTTTGTTTAAACCACTACTTGAACAACCTCTTCGAAGTAATGATGAGAAATGTGACTCTCAATCAGTATAGTTCTAGCCATATTTTTCACCTATCGATTTCTACATTCAACAACTCTATTTTTCTATCATTTTCACACTCCAAGAACATCATGATTTATTCCATGTTTTCAAGGTAATTTTGTAATTCAATGGTTGTGTAATCTCCTTAACAGTTTGATCAAAGAATCTAGATTGTGTAGTCAGTTTCATTCTCATATATTTGAGGATAACATTTCATTCAATCAACAACTTTTTTTTCCAATATATAATCATTACACAAGACATTCTATTATAATCACTAATAAAAATAATGAATTACCACTCTTCAAAGTTTTAGACACATTTATTTTACCACATACTCATATGTGGATAATATTAAGCATATTTTCCCCAATTTATTTATATGATATAAACTCCTAACTATATTTCCCCACATGCATACATCCCATGTATTTTCTAGATCACACATCAAATTGGGAATGTCAACAAATATCTTAAATATATATATCTATTTCATTCTCTTTTGAATAATTTGACCCAGCCTGCAATCATAGAAGTTGTTTTCTTCTTCATTTTTTAAGTAAAAAATGTTCTCTTGATTATAAACCTGATACAAACTGTCATCTATTTTGCTTCCTTTCATGTGGGAATTACCTATATTTATTTTGATAGTACGCCCATTTTGGTTCAATTTAATTATCATTACCAATTAATTTTTGACTCACACATATAATATTATGATGAAATTACTCTACATAGAGAACTTTAGTTTTCTTCATCTCATCATTTACTATTATATACTTCCACTTCCTTTGATCATTAAAGAACCATCGTTTACAAATATCACCATTCCTTTAACCATTTTCTTAAAATTATTTAAAAAATACACATTTATTTTCTTGTGGGATGAGCATCCACATTCAAAAATCTAGGTTTTACATTGCATTAAGCTTTGAGATCTATTTGTGAATGGTTGTATTTCTCAATTTTCTCCTTTTCATCCATGAGATACTTGATTTGGTAGATGCTAATGGTAGAATGTCCAATCTACATTCAATGTGCATGGGTTCATCAAAATCATATTCTGATTCTAGAGGAAAATACCTATTTATAAGAGTAACTTGACTTGGTTGGTGGGATTGACATTACTCAGAGTTATGTAGATAATGTTTCCACTATTCCTCTTCCAACAATGAATATCTTAGCAACCAGAATCAGAACAAGTAAAAAATATCCATAGAAACTATTTCTTATATATGATGATGGATATAATCTCATTCTCATTTTTTAATTCTAGGTGGTTCCCTATTCAGATATATCCTTTACTCTTCACAATATGATATTGTATGGACCAAAAACCATAGAATTGACCTTTCATAAGAGGAAATATCTTACCACTCCCATTCCTCCTCATGTACCATTATTTTGTAAGATTATTTGGCTGCAGATCATCTTTAGACACTTGAAGATAATTTTTATCTCTATTTTATATTTTATTTTAAGTTTTATTTTTTAGGACATCAGGTTCATTTGTGATCGGTCCAACTTTATTCTTCCCTTTATTTTGGCTCATCTCATTTATATCCTATGATGTTTCAGCATAACATCCAATTCCACGTTTTCCCATACAAGTGTATCTCTGATTATTCATGTAATTCTCTACTCCTTAAGAACCAAATTTAGCGTTTTCTAATTTCTCTACATCTGAGAATATTAGAAATAGTTATTTCTTATTTGTTTCCCTTGATTTTGATTAAGTTTATAGTTTAATCCTTAGAGTAACAACTTCTTCTTTAAGTCCCTTAACTATTATATACTTCCCCTCCAATTTGGATGTATGTTCATTGATGAATTTTTCTGCTCTTCAATCATGATCTTAAATTCCACAACTTATTTGGAGTTTCCAAGAGATGTTAAATTTTCTTCTTCCCCTTCTTGTAGTCAATCCATTTCTACTTCAAGCCGATCAACATACACTGATGACCCTTCCATAATAAGTCTCATCTTTCTGTTTCTTTTTCATTGAATTCCAATCATATCAAGAGAACTCTCAAGTTCCAACATGAGATTAAAAAAAAACACTAAACTGATTATATTTATATTTTTATGTCTATACATTTTCTACTATATCCATCAAGGATGGCTAGGTTTCAGATTTAAACTCCAATTCTGTGTCCTCCAAAAAGTAATTATAAAATTATTATTCTTTATAAATAAAACAATTTCTCTATAATATCTTCATTTATTTGAAGTCTACCATTTAGGGAAACCTTTTTATATCTTCAGAAAGATTCATACTTCACTTTATTCATCATAAAATTTCCTTTAGCACTCGGAGGAAATTTTCCCTACTCTATTACACTGAAAACAAGCTAGAGGAATCTTTCCTTAAAATAACCCTTTTCCTAACTTGAATTTTTTCAGAAAAATTAAAATAAGTCTTTATTACTCACTATCTTTATCAACATTGTCTATGAAATTAGAAATTTTCTATGTGGCCTTGAATTCCATTTCCTTTCGTACTCATGTTGTATCATCTTATGGTTTGACTTTCATTTCATAAGACATCAAACTTCTCAATAGATCATTAAGAGAATGGTTAGATAGATCCCTTAACTAAAGGGACAAAACTATTGTATTGTAAAGGGGTGAAAACCTACTGAATATCTTCTTCATGATATCAATATCTTTAATTTATTCACCAATTCCTAAAATTTCTCCAACTACATTAGTAATTTTGTTTTAAAAACAATCTACATTTTCATATGGATTCATTTTCATATCATCAAAATTATTATGAAAAACCTAAAGTTTGGACTCCTTCACTATTTTATCACCTTTGTATATATTTTCCAGTTTATACCACATGGTCTTGTCTTAAGTGAAACACATCATATTCAAATACATTTGATCATATAGAGTTGTGGTAAGGGAATTTTGTGCTTTGACATCTACATTAGGCATTTTCCAGTCTATCTCAATCATATAATGACATGTCTTATCAGAACCCTGAATCACCTGTATAGTGGAAAAAATAACATCAAACCTAAGGGATCCCAAATGAGATATCAGCATGTTCTTCCAAATCTGGAATTTTATTCCCTCAAAGATAGATCCCTAATAATATTTACTGAATACACTATGGGCAAAATAGAGGATATATTTAACTCCAAAAATTTGTACCCTCCGATACCACCTATAAGACCCCAGAGCACCCTAAGATGGGAGGGGATAATCATGGTGCCAAATTTTTCTTTTAAAATAATAGATCATGTTGTTATATTAGTAGGAACTTGTTAAACCTTTCTGAAGGAATTGTACTTTATTTGAATATTCACATGAAGAAAGACAACGCATCAGTTTTACTTGGTTCACAGTATAGTCTAAGGAGTATATTGGGACAATGTGTTTGTCATACCTAAATCTAGTAATCATAACTAGTTATTATGTAATACATAAATTCATACATATTCACTCTATAATAGGCCTGTGGACTTTATAATATTTTTGGGGAATTACACTGCCTCCCTCGAAATACTTCCATCAACTCCCCCTATCTATCTACATTGGGTGAAGTCTTACTCAGTTTAATGACTTGAAACTCAATTTAGTAGATTGTAATTTACGTCTTTTTCACTAACTATCATGAGACTCTCATTGTACTATAAACCTTCTTTGATTCACATGAAAGTACTACTAAAAAAACTACACAATCAAAACTATTTAGTCGCAAACTAATTCACATGTGAGCAACACCTATACTTGCACAAAACTTTTTGGGTTTTTATACAAGATAAATTTTATGTCACGCTTATCTTTCCCACAACTAGACCTTGAGTTTCACTTGGTCTTGAAAGGAACCATAAAAATTCTTTATTCAAGTCTTTACTATACACAACTATTCTACAGGAAACTATTTCATGTGAAAGAGACACCATAACTTCATTTAACAAGTTACTTTGAATGAAGGGGTGGCAAGCTATTTATAGATATGGAAAACCATTTTCACAAGTTCCTCAAGATCCTTTTACCATTCGTAAAAATCATGTTTTAATATAATATTTGGAACATAAGGGTTTTGAAAGCTTTCTCTAGTGCACAAATTTCCTATATTGAGCATACTCTTCTTTTGTGGAATTAAAAATATTTCAATACTTTCTTTCCTTTTCCATATTTTATTATGTCACTCTTGAAATGTCACATTCACACAAAATTTCATTTCAACTTTATCCTAATACACAAAATTGTTTTCCTGAAACTACTTTCCTCAAACTCTAAATATTGTACCCAAAAATTTGTAAAAACCTAGGAAATAATTCCACCATCAACACTTAATGCATCTACATTGTAAAAACACTTGTCTTCTAAACTCCTTGATCAACCAAATGTGGATTGAAAACAAACAGAAACATGAATCTATTTCCAGTAGTCGTCTATAAAAGTTCATGGTTCTAATAGATATTATATAATGATTTAGTGACATCAAAGAGTAGAATGATGGTCTTGTTCATTAGTGACCTTAAAAAGGAACCATTTTACACTAGTGGGTGCTAGTATAAACAAATCAATCTGGAGACTATAAACTGATGAGATCTAATATAAAAAATTTACTAAAATATAGTGATTTCCAAGGAATATGGATGTTAAAACTACCTTATGGTTTCATTTGGAGTAAACATCATCATTTTTATGTGTTTATTTACGGATGATATTTTCTACCCCTTTAAATTTACATTTCAAAACTAGTGACAAAATTTGTGTCTCGATTTAGACCCATACATAAAAGGAGTAGATGACCACATTGGGATAAAAACATGTAAATATATTATGGGTTGATTTATTTTTTTTCTTACTACTTTTCATGTGGTTTTATGTGTTGATAAAATATAATAATATCCATATATCTTAATTGATGTATAGGTCCAACATTAAAGGGGGAATTAAAAGAAAAATTATTTTTTGAAGGTTGGGCCACACTGATTCACCACCCCCTTAGAGTGGTGGTATGATATTTCTAGGAAAATCATTTATCAAGTTTTGTTATGAACAATATTATATATTTAATTCATTAAAAAAATTATGATTTATCAAATTCTATAACTTGTTTTGAGAAGAACTTAAGAATAAATTTTTTTACCCTATATAAAAGGATTTTTCTAGATGTTTGTTAAAATATGTTATGTTAAAATTTTGCCACCATCACTATAATATTTTAAATAATATTATTATTTTCCAAAAAACTATCTAAACCCCTAAAATAACCTACTTTATATGGATATAAAACTCTATTTTTAAAATATTCCTACTAAAAGTAAATAAGATACATTTCCTTTCCACAAAGGATTTTGTGAATGTTATCATGATGTATTAAAGAAAATATAGTATCTAAGAGGATAATGGGAATTTTTTGGACTTATAAAAGTTAAATGATAAGAAATAATATATTATATTTGTTAATAATAATAGATAATATCACGTAATCTAAAAATTGTTTAGGATGTATAGCTAATGTAATAATTTAAATAGTTACATTATATTTCAAGGAATTTTTTGATGGAAAGGGTTACAATTAAAGTGATTATGATAAACTTAGGGAGTGTTCTAAGATAAAAATTGTGTTTATTAACATCATAACATTTAATTTTTTGAAGTTAAGGAGTTTGATTAAATTCAAGTAGCTAACCATTAGGAATCTGATTCCAAAATCTTACCATTATTCAAGATTTATTACATCATATATATTACTCATTAATGAGTTCAGTGGGAAGATTTTATTAGATAGTCACATAGATATGTGATAAGAATTACAATGGGATGTAATGGGTTTAGGAAAACCCCTAAAGTGAAGAAAACATAAGGTTGGTCTGGCAGTCAATCATATATGATATGTTAGACATACAATTGTGCATGGTTTGGTTAAAGTTATTAATAGAGTTTAATAATATTATATGTACCATGATATATAAAGAAATATCGAATTTATTATTCATTAAAGTTGGATACATATTTGTATATATTGATATACATTTCATAAAGTGAAATGACAATTAACCTCTCAAAGCATAAGTCTGAGTTGACTTTAACAGATGTTTGTCTAAAAATATTATAGATTATTAAATACATTTATGGTTTGTGTGAGTATGATTCTTCTATCAGGATATAGAATACACCCATGAAGAACAAATTTGTTTTTTTTCACTAGATTACTGAGAAAGTATTACACATGTAGTTCTACACACTATGTATGTGGTATACACAGGGTACATGATTCATGTCTGGTGTCCCCACTACCTAAGGTTAGTGAGATACCTAATATGAGAGCCTTCCTTATTTGATACCTCTGTTATAAAATCCCTAAGGGATATCTAATCTAGGGGTGTTTGGGTGTGTTATTGACCATGTTATTAGTGGGAGTTAAACCAATATTTGATTTTTCCACTCATATGATGAGTATGACATATAAATCCTCGATAAAGATAAACTGAGGAATTATACGATTATACATAGATAGTGTCAGTGTTAGTTCCCTAAAATTGGCTAATTCTTACTTTTAGTTATCAGTATATTCGAGGGATTGAATATTAAAAAATATCTTATCAGATGATGAGTATTATTTTATGTAACATTAGTTTTATAATTCCTTAGAGAATCTTTCACATAAAATGTCATAGAAGATCCCATGTATGATTATAAACTTGAATTGAAATGAGTATATTCTTAAATATTTTTTCTATAGATAGGTGAAATAATCTAAAAAATAAAATTAATACATTTTATTAGGGGTAGGAGTCTCATAATACATTAATACTTACTATTATGATGTTTACCCTTGGTAATCTTTTGGAGAGGAGGTTATAAGATCAAACACTCTTGTAGGAATTCCACGTGCTAAATGTGTTATTGGATATTTGTATCTCTAGACATGAGTGTTGGAAGCTAGAAATGATATTATTGTTAATTCATCTCAAATATATTTTGCGTTGATGTATTTATAAAAATTATGATGACATATTCTCAAGACGAGGTAGGATAAATCATGTACATCATGAGTGATATGAAATTAATGAAAAATTCAATAAAATTGTTTGTCCCATCTAAGTAAAAGGAAGTGCATATATATGGACCTTTATAGAAATGGAAAAATCTGATAAATACATGGCTATGATGTATATGTGTAGCAATACATACATTACTTATATAAATATGACATCTTATTAGATGAATATTCATTACCTATCATTATTATCCATGAAATAACCACAAAGGTTTAGTAACTTTGTAAACATGGATACAAAAACAACTTGTACATAAAATATTCATATCATCTCCCACTATGTTATTCATAAATAAGACCCTTCTTTGGCATACGATAGTAAAAACATTTCTCATTAACATGGTAAAAGGAAATATAAGAAAATGTGAGATGAGATGCACCATATGGGTAAACATTAGAGATAACAATCAATAATCATAAGTGAGATTAAGATAAGCATAAGGGCATGAGAAAAATATTCAAACATATAATAAAATAACCTAATCAGTCAAGTATCTTTAATCATGAATCATATAAAATGGTTATTTCAATCAAAATACAAAATACATAAGATTTTGGAATCATTAATAGTCAACCATGATCCATAATTACATATCACAATCATAAGATGTAAAAAATATTCAATCATAAGAGCATATAAAATCACATCCTTAATCAAGGTTCACTCTGAAGATTTCCATAGTTGATAAAGTCCCATAATCGAAATACCTACTTGGCCATTTCTAGTATTCTTGAAGGAGTAATTCCATCCATTTAAATTTATTGTCTGTATTGACCCGATTTTTCATAGAGGCATGAATTCCTTTAAATTTTTTCAAGCACTCATTGAGTTTCCTTTTTAGATTAAACCTAAAGAGTGTTCCTTAGAGAGGGTCATTTGTTTTATGGAGGAAGGTTTGTAGAGAGGATTGAGCCTTGTTGTAGGGTAAATACATGATTTCTATTAAATACACAATGGGTATTTTCCGAGCCAAAACCATTGCATGTCGTGATCTAGTTTTTCCTAGGGGAGGAAAACCCTGATCTTTAAATGGCGTGTAAAAGTTACACACCGAGTAAATGCCAAGGTTCAATATTTGAAAAGTGAGGTAGATCCTATTATTTTAGCATATGCTCATTTCTCCTCCCTCTTAATACTAGATTCGAATGGGATATCACCTCCCTTGCCTAATCTAGGATTTAGTCATCGGGATGGGAGTAGTCTTTGTGTAGGATGAGTGAGTCATGGAATAAAATACTCATTATTTGAGGCCCAATGAGTGGAATTACTTGACACGAGACCTTGAGATAGTTGTTGTTATGCATGACTTATTGTCATGGAGGAATTATTTACATAGGGAACATTTTGTGGTAATAACTAATCACAAAAGCCTAAAATATATCTTTTCACAACATTATATAAATATCAGGAAGAATAGATGGGTTGAATACCTGAAGTCCTTTGATTTTTAGCTTGCATATATACCAGGAAAATGAAATATAGTTACCGATAATCTAATCCTGAAGAATTAGGCATAGAAGCTTTAATAGGCCTGTTGTGATTGTAAACTAATGATATTATGTTTATAGATACGTATTAATGTTCAGAAGGTTTAGGGTTAGAAATTCCTCATTTATTTAACAATGAACTCTACCCTTCTCTAATTGGTGATAATAGGGAAACATTTAGATCATAAGGGTCTAGTCCTAAGAGAGAGTGTTTCAAATGAAGATTCATTTTCTAGTTGGAGCATGTATGAGGATGAAACCATACACATACATGGGCTGGTTTGGGTACGAGAAGACATCGGAGAGGAGCATATATAGGGATATCATGCCTTAGTTCTTTTAGTTTATCCTGGGGTCACAAAGATGTTCCAAGACATACATCACCAATATTGGTGGCTTGGTATGAAATAGAAGATAGACATATTTGTTACTCAATTTTATGCATATCAGTAAGTGAAGGTGGAACATTAGTAACCAACAAGAATTTTATAGTCAATTTCCATTCCCAAGTAGAAATGGGATGATGTCTCTATAGACCTTGTTATAGGTTTTCCTAGATCTAATTGGGAAAAAGATATAGTTTTGGTAGTCATTAATGGGTGGATGAAGGTCTTATATTTATTATTAGTTTGAGAGATCTTCAAAATGTTATAGCTTGAGAGGTTATACATCTAGGAGTTCGTATGTCTTCATAGAGATTTACTTTATATTATATCTGATAGGAATCTCATTTCATGTCGTAATTCTAGAAAGTGTTGCAGAAGATATTAGGTACACAGGTGCTTCTAAATAACACATATCACCCTCAGACCAACATACATACAAAGAACATGGTCCTGATGTTATAGGATATCCTTCTTTCATGTCTCTTTGACTTTTTGGGTTCTTAGGAAAAAGCATACCTCTGGTTAAGTTGTCTTACAATAATAGCTTTCATGATACCATCTAGATGGCTCCCTATGAGGCCTTATATGGTAGTACCTTTTTCACCTCTGTTCTAGTTAGAGGTAGGTGAGGTATCTTTTCTTGGACCATGTCTTGTTAAGGATATTTCAGAGGAGGTACAAGTAATTAGAATGTGCATGTTGATAGCTCAGTTCAGGAAGTAATCATATGCCAACCGCCATCGACAACCTTTTGAGTTTGAGGCCAAGGATTAGATATATTTTAGGTTTTATCCTAGGATGTCCCATATATGAATTCATATATATGGTAAGATTTTACATAGGTTCATTGTTCCATTTTTCAGAGTGAATTTGACCAGCGGCTTATTGGATAAAACTTCCTCAGAGATACCAATCAATGCATTTTTGATTTCACATGTCTCAACTCTATCGGTATTATCCCAACCTGATGGATGATTTAAAGCCTAATTAGGATTAGTTAGATACAAATTATTCTTTTAAAGATTACCCAATGCATATTGTGGATCAGAGGGTAAAAGCTCCCTGAGGTAGGTTAGTTACTCTAGTATGGGTGTTGTAGTAGTTCAAACAAGTACAATATGAGACTTAGGAGTGGGAAGTTGATGTACATGTTCAATGGCTGGATATTTTCTTAGATGATCCTTTACTACCCTCATAATTACAAATCAAGGATGAGTTTCTTAAATGAGGTGAGGTTGTAACAATATTTATTTTTAAAGACCTTAAATCCCATTAAATTTTGAAAAACTCTCATTGAGTTTCCTTTTGGGCTTAAAACCAAAGACTACACCTTAGAGATGGTAAGTTTTTTTATGGAATGTTTTCATATGGGTTGGAGTCTAGATATTGGTAAAATAAATAGTATGTATTTAAATACACAACATTTATTAAATACACAGCATGTATTTACTAGGTAGACCTCTTTCATGTCTTGAGCTAGTTTTTTTCAGGTGGATAAAACCCCAATATTTTCATGGAGTATAAAAGTTACATGCTATGTAAATTCATAGGGTTATTTTTAGAAAAAGAGAGGAACATACTCTTATTTTTATAGAGCCTCATTTATGATCTCTCGCACAATAGGATCCGAATAAGAGAGAACCTCCAATGCCAAATCTAGGATTATATCTTTCTCCATTGTACAAACTCTGATTGGACTACTATCTATCACATTGTAAACATAGCAGTAAGCACTCCACTCTTTTTCCTTATACCCATTTATTATCTCACCATATTTTGTGATATTTTGGCGCAAGATAATATGAGCTATCTTAAGGGAATTGGTCTATTATTCTGGTTTCTCCCATTCCTCTTCGATTCAAAGGCTGATATTAGATAAGTGGTCACCCACATACCTAAGGTAGTGGTTCTAGTAATTTCCCCTAAAAATTTATTTGTTTTATTGATTTTTTGATTTTGGTCCACATGTTATACATTTACACACATTTCCATACAATGTATTATATGTTTATAATTCCTCACAAAATATTATGGCACTCCGATTAACCGGTGTTAAAAAATTGGAGGATGTAAACCTTTATTGGGAAAAAATCCCTCAAGGTGTCCTCTCGATATGTTTTGGGTGTGTTTGTGTTTGCTAAAAAAGCCAGATGACCGTGAATGAGTATAGTTGGTGTTTAAAAAAGTGGGTGTTTAAAGTAGCACAGTTTCCCAGTGTTTTCCAAATTTTTTCCCTCAAAATCCATATTTGGATTTTGGAAAAGGATGATTTTCGCGTATGAGTACACGATACGCAAACCAAAAACCATAGTTTTGTGAAGACTTGCGATACGTGGTAAGGATTGTCATTCTCATAAACAAGGTAGTGATCTGTGAATCTATAAAGGGAATCATTAGATAAAACATAATGGTGATTTGGGACACCATGTACAAATAGAGGAGCACACAAACCACATAGGGAAAAAAGTTTGTTGGACGATTTCTGTTCATGGAAGGAGCAGTCCGGGGTGAAGGTGGTACCACCTTGATGATTTAGTAAATCTCATATTAGTGAATATTTCTGATCTATTTTCATATATAATAAGTATTAATCTCCTAATTATGGTAGATATAATTCCATTAGTTAAAATAATCTCTTTGGTGATCCCGCTATGTCTGAAAGTGGTTCACAAGGGAGAATTTCGTGAAGTGGTTCATGAAAAAGCAATGATGCCAAAGGTTTTTGTGGGGAACTATATCCCACAAAGGAAGTGCTACATGGAGGAGGAATACAAAGTACATGAATAAGGAAGATGTAGTATGTGGAGGTGGAATACTCACTATGTTGAGGAGAGACAATTCACAGAAGCAGAGACAGTCTGCGAAGCAAGAAGAAGTACAGAGAAGAGGAGAAGCGGTCAGCATAGAAGGATAATTCATGTAGGGAAGAAGTTCATCAAAGAGGTGGTCCATAATTCATATACACAACACAGTATGAAAAATATGAATGGTAGTTCATATTGAAATCAAGGAAGCTTAATAATTCACTAAAACAGTTCGCGAAAGTAATTTCCTCTAACCTAATAGTACGCGGAAAAGTAGATTTCATCTATATGTGAAAAATGGACTTCAACAGAGAATTTAACTAAATTTAAGGATATATGCTTTCAGGAAAATGAAGGTACCTAAAAATCCAAAAAATATGTGTTGATTCCTTCCAAGAGCAGTGGGAGGAGGAAGAGGAAGATGGTGATCCTTCCCACCGGCAATGATCCAGAGGAAGAGAAATGGAGAGTGGCCCTTGGGAATGCAGTGATCAGACCATAAAACATTTAAAGGTAGTGAGCCCACTCATAAAAGATATAGCCAAAACATTGTAATTAGTAGTGAACTTTTGTGGATTTGTTATATCAATTTGTTTCCATTGTATGCTCCTTCTACACAGCCCAGTGAGGGTGAACAAAGTAAAATCGATGTGTCATATGCCTGATTTTATTTCTATTCATATATTAATATGGGAGGAAGAGAGATGTGTTTTTTTCATGATGAAAAAAGATATAAAGAGGAAGTAGTTTTAATATACCATAACCTAATTCACTCCTAGGGTATTTGACATAGTGTACCTAACAACCATGATGATCACCTCACCTTTCGGTGAGCTAAATTAAATTCCCACTTTATATAAATTTTTATTGACCAAAACACCTTCTAAGTGTTTTGGATTGACCTTGAATTTTATTTTTCCTCCCCTTATAAAAAATGGCCCAATTTAATTCAATGTAAGTGGGTGGAAATGCCACACCACGTGTTTTATATTTATATATTTTAGTTATATAAATTGGGACACCCGTGGTTATATTGGGTTAAATTAATATTATTTCATCATGGGAAACTTCACTTGATTATAATGATTAGACCATGGATACTGGTCAGTAGACAATGGTTAATGTATTTGATGAGCATGGTGTTTCACACTCCCTTATGTGGGGTGATGGGAATGGGTATCACATTGTTTTCCTTACATAGATGATGGGAATGTTGTTCCACATTCTTTTTCATGCAGTGTTGGGCATGCCGAATCACCCCATTGTCTCATGTGATGTTGAAAAATTCTCCCATTCAAATGAGATTCGGGGATAGTACCCTTTACGGGAGCTTACAGTTCATTATACTGGACATGGATGCTTGAGTTATGACCTAGGTCCAACTAGAACCTACTATCCATTTATATACTTATATATAACCTCAAATATATAGTGTATATGTATGTATACATATTATATATGATTAATTTTATTTATATGGTAAACTAATTAGACTTATCTCACACATTATTGAGGAAGGTAGAGCCTACCAGGTGCCCTCTAGAAACCTAAGCTGACCCAAATATACTTTTCATCATATTTTATTATCTGTTATACCTATAAACCTCTATGTTATATACACTAACTTAATTATTCTAGACACTGTTTGTGGTGGAATGAAAATCTTATCTCACACCCTACATAGGTCTCCCTACACACTTGACTAGACATCAAGATTACAGGTGTGGATAAGGGAAAGCACCCTGTCATGTATTCTTGATCTTTTTTTCTTGTAGTATGGATCATGGGAGTATAGGATTGAGCATATGCTCATGATGGTAGTGTCCATGAGTTTTTTTTGGACTCTCATGCTTTTTTTATAGCTTGTTGTATATGTATGTACTTTGTATTCATTGTATCCCATTTTTATATCTTATCATACCATGTCATCATTTATTGTATGTCTTAGCCTATGGATTTTGAATATCATTACTCTTTAATGGATATTTATCTTATATTGTTGTTTATTTTAATTTTTTTCTTTGTGTTATCGGTTATATCATGATTCCTCTATGGTTATATATTTATAATATATGTTTATATTTGATGTACCACTCTAAAATGGGGGTATATTCAACCCACTATAGCACCTTTCACCCTCACTAATTTTCAAAATAATCTGTCATATGGGGTTTTTCACTTCATTCCATCTGACCCACAAGCCCGAGGTACCGTTTTAGTGGATCCTGGTTTAGGATGTTACATTGTCTCTTAAGATTTTATTAACTACATCATCTCGTATGAGTTTCCCATTTCCATCATAATTACCATTTACATTGTAGGGATATAATAGACCCCCATCATAGTGATCAATATCAGGATCACCCATCAGCATTATCTATATCTAGTTTACCCATAATAAAATAATAATAAATACATATGAGTTACAAAATTTCAATAAATATTTATCAATTTATCATAGCATAACCCATGGAATGAAACTGAATTTCATAAAAGATGCACCATTATAATCGTGAACCATCCATAGAAAGACTAAATATAGTAAAATTGGATCATATCCCAATTATAGAAAAAGCAAAATTAAAGGATGTTTTTAAAGATAAAAATACATTTAAAATAATATTGGAACATTTATCATGGAAAATACGCTTTCTATTTTGGAATCACTTATTTAAAATCTAAAAATTTACAAAATAAAAATGAAAATAAATTAATTGAAAAAAATTGTTTAAACTTGTAAAGTATGCTTCAAATCAATGAAAATTAATAATTATGGTAAAAACCATTCATGTAGTGTATGTTAAAACAATTTTTTTTTTACATTTTCAGTAAATAGAAAAGTACCTCATTCATAAATCAACAAGAAGATTCATTTAAAACATTTATATAGAAAGTAATACAAGGTTAAAATTTTATTTATTAAACTATTTAAAAATAGTAAAAAAATTTGAAAATATTATAAGTAAAATACATACGTGGAAAAAAGATTCTCGACTAAAGATAAAAAGGAAGTCAGTTTTCATTAAAAACATTCTTTCAATCAATTGAGTACTTAAAGAGTGAAAATAAAATAACAAAAATTAATATACACAAATTATATTTGTAAAATAAAATTCATAATATTTTGGATATATTTATTATATAATTTAATTATTGGTAATTTAATCATAAACAATCCTGGTAAAAAAATGAAATTGTAATATAAAAATTATACCATTTTGGAGACTTTTGATTCAAAACCCTTGTGTATGAAATAAAATAAAATAAAACCATAAATTCCATGAACATAATTATATTAATTAATCAACATAAAAAGGTTTATTTGATAAACCTCATAAAATAAGATGGTTGTATAATATAACATATGTTCTAAAGGAGATAATTTGAGACGGTAAACCCTTACCACTTTTGTAACTTTGGAATCAAAAAACCTTGTATGATAAATTTTTATTATAACATGAAATACAAATAATTAAAAATTATACCTGATATAACATTTTAAAGGATCATTATATTCACCTCATAATCAATAATAAGTTCATAACTTCAAACATGTCTCAATGAAAACAAAATTAAGATAAAGAATCCTTACCTTATGTATAAAATAATTTTAAGAACTCTAACCTCTAATATAATAAATTTATATTTATTATAAAAATATAAAAAAAAATATACATAATTATAATATAATATAGGATCCACTTATAATATTTAAACAACTGTTTATTAGTAATTATTTATTAAAATCATCGCTTCTCTGTATAAACTATTTCGGTTTTCATTAATTTTTTGGTTTCTAAGTTATGGTCCTTGAACATTTATAGTGGATTCCTAATATAAATAATATTAATAATCTAATAATTATTATATTTTACCGTTATATACACTTTTATAATAATTCTTATAAAGAGGTGTTAAAAATGAATTACATCACTTCGTGGATATGGTAGTTTGTACGTATGCACGAGTGATGTTTTCCACTTTTCTATGGAAGGAAGGGAAAAAAGAATATGATAATTAAATTACTAAATAATCATTATTATATCATAAATATAATATATATTCATTAAATCTTTCTTTATTACCATCCTTGTAAAAGTAAAATGAAAAATGAATAACATCACTTCAAGAATGTGGTAGTCCACATGTACACATGAGTGAAGTTATCATTTTCCAATGGATTGGAAGGTAAGAATGAAGATAATATATTATAAATACATAAGTATAATATTTCCATAAATATCATATATAAATATTAAATACATCATAATAAAAATTCATTAAAGATGGTGTTGGAAAATGAATCATATTGCTATATGGAGGCGGTAGTCCACACATACGCATGAGGGATACATTCATCTATCATTTGATAGAAAATATATTGAAAATGGTTGTGAAATAATAATAATAATATAAAAATATATTTATGACACATTATTAATTTTATAAACAATTCATCATGTTTATAAAATGTGGAAGAATAAATAAATTTGAAAGTGCCCTGTTAAGATTTATACTTCTTCTTTGAGAAACCTCCTTTGTCTTACACCGTAAACCTTGAAAGATCGGTCTTTGGAGAATAAAGGAAGATTTTGGAGGAATTTGAGTAATATAAGAGTTTTTTTAGTAGTTAATGTCTGATATAAAAGTCTCAAATTTTGTTAACAAGGGAGTAAAATATGTTTCCTTTTATAATGGAGGGGAGGTACACACATGATATATCTTAAAATATTTCATTAATATAATTTCACTTTCATAATAAAGTGGATCCAAATGGCCCTGAATTATAAGGAAGGATAATATATGGTTTAAATATCTTAAATAAGTAATAATAATACATATTTATGAGGAAATCCTACCATTATATCATGGTTTAACCTCTTATAAACATGTTTTAACCTTAACCATGGTAACTAAATTTTACTATTTTTACGTTTTATTATGACCACAAATTAATTTTCATGTATTAAAAAATAATTATTATTATTATTAAAAATATTTAATCCATTTTAATTTATTATATTTTTATAATTGGGAGAATTAAATTTTAAGTAATCATGTAAAACGCAATGAAAACCAGTTTTAGATAAATGCATTTTTAAACCTAAAACTGAATCTACATCCATTTATTTTATTTTTTAAAAGAATAAAAAAAGTTTAAAATATTTTATTGAATATATAATTCATCTATTTATTTTAAAATATTAATAAATAGATTTTATCTGAACTTTTTAACATAAAAACACATTGCACGCACAAAAATAGCTTTTACATAAATGTGTTTTAAAGCCCAAAAATGAACTTATATTAAAATAAAGTATAATAATGATTCCCAAGTAATTAACTATACTAGTTATAGTTAAAGGGGAATTATGTTTATTTATTTTAAAATTCATAATATAATGTTAGATATACTTTAAAATAAATGATAGTTGTACAAAAATTACAATTTATTACTATTCCCTGAAAAATCATTCTTTTTAATAAAAAATCAAAAAAAATACCCTATGATAATATTTACATAATGTTTAAAAAAATTATATTCTTTAAATAAAATAAAATATCAAAAATGTTAAAAAAATAATTATAATCAAAAATAGTTTACGGGATAAAACCCTTTATTAAAAAAAAAAGGGAAATCTATTTTGAATTGGATTAAGGGAGACCCTTTCACAAGCCTGAAGGCCCAAAGACCTAAAAACATAGATTTTAGTGGATCAGGAGCCCATTATTATAAATACGCTTAAAATTAAACCCTTTTAAACATACCTAAACATTCCAAATATCCCATGTTTCATTGACACCTTAACTCAACGGCCTATACCGCCTTCAAAATCTCTACAGCACCCATCTGTCATCCACACCTACACCTCTCATGTCCCCCACTTTCAAAAATGAACAAATTATGTGACTCTCATTACAAAGAAAAACATACTGAAGAAACTGAACCAGTAAAAGAATTTCCTAGATCTTCCCCCTATCGCACTCCAACCATAGCTACATCTCAACCATGTAGGAAGATGACGAGAACCTATATCGAAATTATCCTGAAGAGATAAACCAATAGAACTATAGGACGGATTATAAAGTGCCAAAAAACACCTCTATTAATTTTAATCTTGGGGTTTCATGCCCAAAAATATATCAAACACTTATAATTTATTTAATGAAAAATATATTCTAAAATATAATTTTGTTATAATGTGTTGACGTGTTCATTTATATAAGTCAAAGATATATAAGTTCAGAATATAGGTTTATGACATAATGTATTAAACCATATTGAAGAGATATTTATTCAAATAGATTATATTACAATGTGAACATTTGTAGGAGGTTGTTTTTTTATGAAACTATCTTCTTTCTTTATGGGTTCCCTGACATGTTTCTAGACAACGATCTTGGACGTATGCTTGTTATCTTAATTCCACTGAGAAAGAATCCCATAGGGTCACATGGTAAGCATATCAAGAAAATTACTTAAATTCTATTTGAATATAATATTTTGAATATAGATTATTCCTAACAAGTGGTTTGATAATTAATCAGGTATAAATTACTACATTAATTCATTCGCCAATTTTTTGAAAGAATATATGTGAGTGTAATATTTAATAAATATTTAATTGATGAGTTTAGTGAATATAATAATTATTAATTTATTGAACTTATAAAAAATGATATTTATTTATTTAAATAAATATTCATTATTTAAGGTTTGATAAATACAGAGGAGGATTATCATAATGAGTTAAGGGTCCATAGAAAATGATATAACTATTATAATTTAAATAAAATATTAATTAATTTATTTATTAATGATATTAATATTAACCATTAGTTTTCCACATAACAAATAAATAATAATAAAATAATTATTATTATTATTATTAGAAATGGGGTTATCCATGGATTTTAATATTAACTAAGGGTTTATATGAAATTATCAATTCTATATCCAAGATATATAAACCCAATTATATCATTTATAGTGTAAGAAATTGGTGTGTTCAAAAAATCCTATCTGGAGAAATCTCTCAAAGCTAGAGAGAACATTCTCTAGAATACTCTCAAGAATGATGAGCATCAATCATCATCCTCCATCTCAAGAACAAGATTGAACTCAATATATTCATTCAAGTTTGTAAGGGTTTATTATTATGATATAAAAAAAATAAACAAGCGGTTACTGTCATCTATTCTATAACTTGGAGATAATATAGAGACATTATGAGGCTCATGGAGCACATTTTTTTCCACTATATCGGTTCTACCCTTAGATCATTCATCATAAAAATGGTTTAATAAGAGAGGATAATTGATTCGATAATGAAAAAAATAATTTTAAGAAAAGGTAATTATTATTAATATAATTTAATTATAAATTATTTTTGAAAGATTATATATATAGTATTTTTTTCTTCTAGTCATCATGTTCAAAGGTGAAATCCAAAGAAACTAAGGAAAATCGTTATTTACCACGAGCTTAACTGCTTCTGCTGCACCCCAGAACCTTCAAGTGGTATAAAAAAAGTCACATATTATTTTATATATATTTATTAACTATTTATTGATTTATAAATATGATGCTAATTTTTTATTTATGGTTTATTCATTCTTAATATGAAATTTGACATATCTTGTTCATTTTATTTAATATGACCATTATCAGGGACAAAAATATATAAAGAACAATTATTTATCCCATCTAGAGGATCCAAATATTCTAGTCAGATAACATGGGACTATACAACATGTAAATAAAAATTACACACCATGTACCCAAATTCACCACACCAATATGATCTGGGAAAATCCCATCAAATCATGTGGGAGAAGATTATAGGTGTCATTACACACTATGTTTTGATCTGATCATTTACCATGTAAATTTCAAGTTTACACCACATGTAGCTAGTTTACATGGAATGTATTGAACAAGGGTTCACCCCATAGTAAATATATATGTTTTGTGGTCAAAATATGATGCATATATTAATTACACACCATGCATTGAAAACTAGTTTAGTTACATAGTTTAGATTTTTGTATATGAAATATGTCTGGTGTATAAATCGTGTTACTCAAAAAAATCACACATATTACCTGTCAATTAATGAGGCGCATGTCACAGATAGTCAAATAAGGGTTACATGTTGTACAGTATTATGTATAGGTTGTGTAACCTATAATTGTTTATGAATTGTAAAAAATTAAAATGATGTACATTGTGTAAGTTAATTATGTGAAATAGAAAATTAATTATGGAAATAAACCAAACTATGGGTCATGTTTCTGTCATTCAATTTGTATGATGGGGATTTATAGAATACTCTCCAACTAATTAATTCCAATATTAATTTTAGAACTACATTCCGTGAATAGTCCTTATACACATTGTGTACTTCATTGTCATAAAAATTAGTATAATCCACATATAATAATTCATGCTATGTTTCATAAATTCTAAGATGACTACTTGTAATGGCTCACAGAACTAAAAATCACATAATAATGCGACATACCTCATATACTACATTTAATGTAAGTAATTTTACATGATAATGACTATTTAGGAAACTATGTAGTTTGGCGAGGAACATATCCTATTACATCTAGTACACCTCATGTACTTCATTAATTTTAAATTAAACTAGTTTATTTTATTTATTTAAAATTATATATGATGTTCATATTAAAGACTATTCATATTTAAATTTAAGATAAATGAATTAATAAATTAATATTATTAATTTGAGTGATTTATCTTATTAAATAATTAATTGAAATGAATAATAGATTCTTTATTAAATGCATAGTTTTTACATGTGTGTATGATAATGGGCTTGAATGACCAATTTATATTCTAGATTTCTATTTAATTTAATATTTATTAAATGGGGTTATTATGTGAAAAAACATTTCTTAAATTAAATATGATGGCATGTTAATCATCCTAACCATATTTATTTTTTATGGGACAATGTGTCCATGGTTTATTTTATGTAACCCCATACACCTGGTTCCCCTAACCTACATGTGAGTAAATCTATGTCAAGGGTGGAATTACAAGGGTAGGATATGTTTTAGAACTTAATATGAGGTTAAACTAACCAAGGGGATACGTGGATCTATGTGAAATACTGTGACTCGAACTAAATCAATGGTGTCTAGAGTTATTACCCTGGTTTTAAGGGTCAAATTATTTTCCAATAAATAAACCAACAATTAAAAAATCACGATCATGCCATCTATTTTTATTTTTATTTATTCTAGGTGAATGGTTAATTATTTCTATTTATTTTATGTTTTATAGAAATGACATAAAATAAGTGAATTTAAAAATAAAGAAAAAAATGAATAACATAAATTGATAATGGATAAAAAATTTATTATATATGCTTAATAACTAATGTAAAATTAACATAATATTAACAAGAATGTAAAAAGATAAAACAAATACTATTTATTCATAAAGATCAAATCCCTAAAAAAATATTAATATCCTAACACCTTTAATTGCTTGATATAAGATGAAAAAATAGTTAAAACACTAGTACAAAAACCTTTTTTACGTCGGTTTTTTTTTCTTTTTAACGTCGGTTTTTAAGCGATGTTATTGCGAGCAACGTTAAAAATATGATTTTTTACGTCGCTTATTTAATAACCGATGTTAAAAATGGGGTAATATAGTTTTTAATGTCGGTTTTTAAAAAACCAACGTGAAATACATTCTGGAAAATGGTGATAAGAAGCCCTTTTTTACGTCGGTTTTTGAAAAAACCGACGTTATAAGTCATTTTTTACGTCGGTTATTTAATAACCGACATTAAAAGTTATTTTTAACATCCGTTATGAAATAACCAATGTAAAAAAGTGTTCACTATCTTGTAGAAAATTTTCTAAGATTTCATTTGACAGGTCATAGAGCTCAAACGGATTTACGGATCAAACTTTATGACCATCAGAAGTTTGATATTTTTTTTGAGGAAAGATTGATTGAGCCAACCTTAACATCATATTAGAAGGAATTTTTTTATCCATAGGGGGATTTGTAGTTTTATCATGATATAAAGAATCATCCATCATTATAATAAATTAACAATCATTAAATGGTATATCAATTAAGAAAACTACTCATATAAAATATAAATCATGGGAAAATAATTACAAATACCTTGACGAGGTCGCAGAAATAAGAAATCATTGATTCACGTTGAAGATAAAACAAGTTGATTCGGTGGAACGATGATGGTTCAATGAAATGATCATAAAATGGTATATCAATTAAGAAAAAAAATCATAAAAACCATAAATCATGGATGTATGTTTAAATATACCTTGACAAGATCGCAAAAAGAAGAAATAATTGATTGACGTTCGAGAGAAAAAGAATCGATTTGGGGGAATGATAATGGTTGAAATAAATGATAATCAAATTAGGATGGGTGTATAATGGAAACATATAATTTAGATTCTATGAGAAAACGCGGTATTAAAAATTTAGGCCGCAATTCAAAATTTTGATGTCGCGATGTAAAAAAATTAAAATTTCTCATCCGCGGGATATTAAAAATATCATTCACGTCGGTTTTATGATAACCGAGGTGAAAAGATATTAAAATTTTCACTTATTTTTCACGTCGGTTATTATAAAACCGACGTGAAAAATCAATCTTCGTCACTCTTTCACGTCGGTTATTAAATAACCGACGTGAAAAATCAATTTTCATGACTTTTTCACGTCGGTTATTTAATAACCGACTTTAAAAGGTATTTTTCACGTTGGTTATTTAATAACCAATCTGAAAGAAGCTTACAAAAATTTACTTCATTTTCCATGCTTTAATTTGACAGGACACGGAGCTCAAACGGAGTTACGGATTAAAAGTTATGGCCTTTAGAAAGTGGACATCCTTAAGACATAGTTTAGAGATGATCAACTTCTGAAGGCTATAACTTTTAATCCGTAACTCCGTTTGAGCTCTGTGACCTGTCAAATTAAAGCTTGACAAATGAACTAAATTTTTGTAAACATTTTTCACATCTTGTATTAAATAACCGACGTGAATAGTCATGAGAATAGATTTTTCACGTCGGTTATTTAATACCTGATGTGAAAAATAAGTGAAAGTTTTAATATATTTTTCTAGAAAAGGATTTTTAACGTCGGCTCTTATATAACCGACAAGAAAAATCAGTAATAATGTATTCTAACGTCGGTTATATAATAAACTATGTGAAAAATCGATTTTTATATATTTTCACGTCAGTTCTAAAAAACCGACGTGAAAAATGGTGACGTAAAAAAAGGTTTTTGTACTAGTGAAAGTAATTTTGTGGCCACTGTTAGGATGCTTTTAATTATTGAAGAGTTTTAATAAAAGTATTAGATTGACTAAACCAATTTATCATAATGGTTTGATAACCTTTGTGAGAAATAGTGTAACTAGGGGTGATGTGTTGAAGAAATTTGAATTCAGGATTTCAAGATTGAGTAATCCACTCAACAGATCAAGGCAATGTGTGTTAATACAGTTGGAAAGAACACTTACATAAATACCTTCAAATAACTTATGAGTCCTCTGTTTGGGAAATGAGATGTGATATATGGAACATTTCTCTTAGAATGTAATTGTGATTCTATGTTCTATATATTATAGTGAGGGATATTGGGAATTGATAAAATAACGAGTGACTAATAAATAAAATTTATTTGATCATGGTTTTAGTGATAAAAATAATGTTCTAAAATATGATTTTACTTAATATAAAAAATAGAAAGAGAATACATGAGTACCCTATGATCATTTATGAAAAAATACACTATCCTCACCATAAAAAGTATCCAAGATTAGTATAGTTTTTCATACACTTCACTACTATGTTGATATATGTATTATGTACCAGAATCCCTTATGCCTGTTCATATACCTCACCGAACCAGTGAAGGTGAAATGGAAACCAACCATATATTATTAGAGTATTATTCTTATGTATTATACATCTTTATATCATATATATCAGGATATATGATTCTGAAACATAAGGATATGGATTATTACACCATGAAAATGTATCTCCTTGAACTCTATTGAGTGACTGTGAGGCTTAAGATAATTGAGATTATCACTACACTATAATAATGTAAATTGTAAAACATAAACCTATCTAATTAACATGAATTAAAAGTGATAGATTATATTGATCATTTAGTATTGATGGGATTCCATATGGATAATAAATTATACATTAATCTCATATTATTATCTTTATCACCCATTTTATCCTTATTTTTCATGAATTAAACAATTAATAGAACAAATGGACCACTCAAAAATATCTTAACTATACTTTTCCATGTAGATATGGAATGGTGGGAATATGTTTTATCTCCCCTTAAGGTGAAAAAATTAAAACTAAAGGTTTAGAATTTTCTTATTATTTATAATATTCTGGATCTTTTACTATATCCTTCAATGAAAAGAAAGGATTAAATGGGAGAGTAATTAATAGGAGTCTATTTGTTTTTCATGTTTCTTAAAAGGTTGTTGGAAGAAAAACTACAATGAATTGAATATGAATCAAATGGTTTAATCCACTTATGTTATATTCATCATAGAATATGTTTCACTTATTGGGAATTAAATTCAACATGATTTTTAAACATTTTTATTAAAATATAGGAACCGAGGACTTTTAATAATATTACTATATGGAATTATAATTATATCGATGTATAAAAAAAGGTGATTCATTTATTTGTAGCGAAAATAACATGACTATATATTTCTAAATGGACCAAATCTCATGAAACTATCATTTTTTATAGAGTATTGTGAAGAAAATTATCTCAATATACAATTAGACACAATGATAAATTATTTCAATACATAAATAATTGTTTTTATAGTATTTAATACTTAATATAAAGTTCTATAATCCATGACTCACAAGAAATAAATGAGGAATATAAAATATAAAAATCATTCTGTATTGTGTAAAGATAATTCTTAGTTAAATGAAATTGATAGTATTTTTCACATTTATATCTAGAAATTTTTCCAGTCACTCATGATCTAAAACATTAGGAATACTACCAAACTAAGTTAATAAAATTTAAACAAATAAATTTTTAGAAATAACGGTAATATGTAAATCTTCTATAGTTGGATTACCCATTACCCATGGACTATTCTACTGAGAATATAGGGGTAAGTTAATATACACCTTGAGATTCCATAAAAATATTTTTTGGGATGCTCTATGGAAATACTGATTAACTTGGTTAGAATTTATATGTTTATTCAGGTGGGCATGTCAGGTTATTTCATAATTAAGTATTCATCGATCATTTAAATTTAGAGTGATGGTTTTCCTAAACTAACATTACCTTACTCACGTTTAAGATCTGATGGTATTTAAAGGTAGATTAATATAGAGTGTTATATGTATTTCATGTGTTCAATAATTCCTTTCCAATATATATTTCTCAAATATAATTATAACACTGAACCATATAAAAAGTAAATTGACTAATGAATATCATAATAGTTGCGATATGATAAGTTTATATTATGTTAGAACCTCAGTTGTTTTATGGGAATCATTAGTGAAATCTATCTCAAGATTCAAATGAAAATCAAAGAAAGTGAATTTTAGTAAATTATCATATAGCTAATTGGTATATTAACATTCCTATGATTTTCATATTAAAAAAATTTCTATAAGGGGAGCACATCCCTTGAATATTGTGAGAGAAATTTGGACCACAATAAAGTATAAACCAAAGATTCATAAGTTTTTATAAGAACAATAAAACTATAATTATCTTAGTTGGATGATTTCTTCCAGATACACATATTATAAAGGAAAGTTAAAACCAATCAGGTGGTTTAAAATTTACAAAAATAATTGATATATTATATGAGAATAATGAATCCTATGGGGAGTAGTTAGTTGAAAATATCAATGAGTGGCAAGTTTGTTTGAATTTAATGATGGATTCCACATACCAAAAGTATGGTCTATGTTTTTATAGATTTTATAATTGACATAAATTTATTTTTAGGTGTTAAATAGAAACTAGAAAAATATAGTACAGGTGTAGTATGAACAAGGCACTACTTGTAATACCATGTCGACATGATTAAGTCCATTTTAATTTTATTTTTCATAGAAAAGATTTATGATCATTATATTTGGAATTGGATGTTAAATCCACCTTCCTTAGAGGAAACCTTATGGAAGATGATTATAAGGAATGACCTGAATGGGTTGGTGACATCGAAGAAAGTTAATAAGGGATAAACGTTATAGAGATCCATTTATGGATCAAAAAATAATAATGATCATAGAATATTCATTATAAATGAACAGTTTCCCACATTTATAAAAGTTATGAGAGGATGTTTTATAGTTTTGCTTTACATATATATTTGATTAAATTTGGAAAACATATGATTAGTCTTTATGTTATTTAAGACTAAAGATAATTTTGTAAATAACGGATGAAATTAACAACCTAATTCTTTCGGAACATAATATTTAAAGTCATATATATGAGTTTTATTACTCCAAGACATATTATATATATTGAAAAGTTATTAAAAAATATAATATTGAACAATCATAACATTATTATTATTAGTGTAACATGGAATGAAATGTCCCCAGTTGATGTGTAGAACATAAAAGGAGATTCTTATTTTGAATGAAATATATATTCCTAAGATTACAAGAAAATATATCTTTTATTCCATGATATGTACATTCGTTTGATATTTCATATGTTTAAAGAATAAAGTGAGAATATCAAACAGTACTTGGGTAAATACAAAGGATGGCAATCAAAGTTGATTGAAAGTACTTGCAAAAATAGAACAAAGTGAATTCCTAGTATATGGATAAATAAATATTTCTGTTATCAAGGGTATAACAACTAGTCTTGTTTTTCAATCACATTGATCAAGTATCATAGTATAGATAAGGTAATATGTAAAATAAAACATATTTCAGGTAGTGGTTTCCATATCAATATAGACTGAGTACATTGTGTCTTATGATACAAATTAAGATGAAAATTTTGTGATTATTTTTTCCAAATTTTATAATTATATAAAGATAATAAATTGTAATAATATAATGATAACATTTGGTCTATATTAGTATCTCAGATTCCATGGCTACCAAAGGATTGATGTTATATACATGGTTATATCATCACTTTAAGTATTTTTTCAGGGAGGTGAAGTTGTAGTAAGAAAAATAGCCATGAGAACATTGTGAGATTGAATGATATACACATACCTTATCAAAAACATGTTTATCTTTTGAATTTAACCAATTAGGTAGTTACCACTTGGCTCTAGTAAATGATTTAGTTGATTAGATTTGGTTCCCTAGAACTGACTACATTGTACTTTTTATTTCCAATGTATTCAAGGTGTTAAATATGAAAAAAAAATTATCACGTGATGCATATTTTTCTATGTAACGTTTATTTGATTTTTTATTTCGAGTATCTATCACATCAGAAGGCCATAGTGGTTCCCATATATGATGTGAACCATAGTGTATTATGAAGATACTCTTAAATATATGTTCTATAGTCTAATTAAATCATCTAAATAAAAAAAATGATACCAGATATTATGGGTATAAAGCTCATAAGATATTGATACATCTTCTCCTAATGTTCTCCCTTAGTAATCTTTAAGATAAGAGGTTATGAGAACAGACCCACCCATAGGAATTCCATGTGTTATATCTATCATTGGATATTATTATATGTGGGTTTTTTTATTACTCCATATACATGAGAATATTAATTATTCATATTACATGTCATGTAATTTTATTTATTGAGGGACATTATGAAAAAATATGCTCACAAAAAGAAAGGATACATTGGGTGAATCACGAGTGATATACTATTAATGATTTAGTAAATAAAAGGATTTGTCCCTTTTGAGTTGATGGAAGTAGATATCTTTGGACCTTTGATATAAATGGAACTATCTAATAAATATTTTTCAGGGTATTTAGGCTGACAAGTTCATATCTAGAATTTAAATAAATAGAAATGAAACATATAGGTTGATGACACAAAGTACGCAACTTTCTTGATGAAAAATCGAGACAAAGGGATTATATTATATGTTGAACCTTATTAAGTGGTTTCTTCCATTAATACATTAAATTAATTCTCTATGGGTTCCTCAACATGTTTTAATAAGCTAATATTTTAATTTAGGCTTGTTATCCTAATTCCACAGATATAGTGGTCTAGAGGGTCACACACTAAGTCTATCCAAAACCTCAATTAATTTCTATTTGTATTTACTATCTTGAATAAAAATTATTCTCTACTTTTGGTTAAATAATTATCCTACTATGTATTATTACATTAATTCAATAACCAATTATTCAAAATAATATATGTGAATTTAATATTAAATAAGTATTTATACACAAGTTTAGTGAAAATGGTATTTATTAATTTATTGATCATATAATGAAATGATATTCATTAATTTTAATAAATAGTCATTATTCAAGGTTTGATAAATTTCAAGGAAGATTTACATATCTAGTTAAGGTCCCAATGAGTTTGATATAATTATTATCGTTTAAATAAATATTTATTTATTTATTTAAGTAATTATATTGATTTTATCTGTGATTTCTGTGCATGTCAAGGAAATAATAATAATAATAACAATATTATTATTGTTATTATTATTATTATTATTATTAGACACATGGTTTTCTAAGGATTGTTAGGTTGAATAAGGAATTTTATGAAATTAAAAATTCTCTAACATAGTTATATAATCCTGGTTATATCATTTCTAGTATAAGAAATTTTTGTGCACAATAAATCTTCTCTATAAGACTCTATCAACCCGAGAGAGAACATTCTCTAGAATGTTCTCAAGAATTGAGATAAAAAATCCTCCCCCTACCTCTAAAAAATATGTGATATCTTTATAGAATCAATCATGCTCGAGATGTATTATTTTTGTAATCAATGGAGAATGATGCACGTGGTTACTATCACCTACACTGGAATCTGAATATTCTATAGTAACATTAAAAGGATCATAGAGAACATATAGATTACCAATATAGGTATTATACACTAGAATCCTTTATCTTAATGACTATATAACTAGTGTGGTTAATTGATTTGATACCAAAGAAATAATTTCAAAAAGGTAATTATTATTTATAGAAAATAATTATAAATAATTTGGGAATGATCTTATCTATAGTATTTTAGGGTTTAAATTCATCATATTATAATGATTAATTAATATGTATCAATGAAAACCCTTTGTTGGTAATGGGACCGACCACTTTCATTTCACCCCAAAACATCGAGATAGTATATATGATGTGCTTATCTATTCGGGTGAGCGTTATGTGATGTGATCATCATGGTGAATAACATGTAATGTTTTCACCAAAAAAATCAATTTATACTCTGATAATGGAGAAAATACGAGTTGGATATAAGAGATTGACATATTTCATGTCTCATGGTTACTTGTTGTTTTGGGAAAAGGGGTATTATGAGAATATATGTTTTAATATGATTCTACAAGTTTGAACATGTATAGAGATACATGTATTTGATGGAGATTTCTCCAGATCCTTTTGCAGACTGAGTAGAATAGACTCATTGTTATAGGAAACTAATTTATTTCTTTTATGGATCCGGTTATTCATATTTTTTTATCAATTATAAAAAACCCCATATGGGCAAACATTGTGGTTGACTAAATAGAAAATTAGTTTGACTAGGATATCTACTCTAAAATTGTTTAAGAGTTAATCCAAAATGAGTTTTTGGATGGGTATTCACTAGGTATTACATATGATTTGATATAGAGTGAATTTAATGATAAATTCCCCAAAGTGTTTTGGGATATATACAAAAGGTAGTTTTAGATATGGCTCTTGATGTTATTATATTTGATAGAGTGTAAGGTAAAATGAAACTAAGACTATGTGAATTTAGTGAATGTGATATATTAATGGATATATACCCTTAAAACTTATAAATATTATTTACATGGTTCGTATGGTATTTTATGATAATAATGTTCATGGAATCCTAGGAATATCCTCTGACTTGTGTAACAACCTAGACTTTGTTCTCCCTTAAGTGACCAAGTCGATTGGCTAAGTTACCTCAAGTGCACCTACTCATATTCTAGAGCATTCAAACTATTTGAGAGGGTCTAAGGAATATAGTAGAGACACTAGACCCTATGGTAAATATTTACAATGAGAGAAGAAAATAATTGTAGTGGTGCAAAAATAGTGGACATAATATGAATAAATAATCAGACAACCAAAGATGGAAAAGGACCAACTGTTTAAATTGAAAATAATAAAATAATAATATAATGACAAGATTAATGACACTAAATGACAAATTGAATGTAATAAAAAGAAACGAATAAGAAGATTCAAATAAAGTCACCAAATACTCTAGTCTTAAACCACATTTCGATCCCATATCTAAGCTATAACCCATCCAATAGGCAGTCAATCAAATAAAAGGTCATTTTCTCTTGTGCAAACCAGCATCTATATAATCTTCTTGGGTACCAAATTATTCCCAAAATATGGAGTGAGTAAAACTCAGTAGGTCGACACCACCATTTCTAAAAAAACCCGTTGGAGAAAAAAATATTGTACGCAATAAAGTGAGTAGCATGTGTATTAATTAATACAATAATTAATATAATAAAACAATCAACCTACATTGTAACCCAGCCATATTGTCTCTGAGATTGTAGTACAACCATCCCCAACAGTACACACATGTTATAAAATATCACTAGGATAATCACATTATAGAAGTATGTTTTCATGTTTCCGATCCAATCCCTATATATAATCATTACATCTTGTGTTAGGGTCGAGCTTGGTATATAAGCATCACAACATGTGTCAGGGCCTATCCCAAAATATAATAATCTCATCACGTTTAATGTACTAGCCTAGTATATAAGAACTGTATCAGGTGTTAAGGTTTATCTTGATATATAAGAATCAAATCATGTGTTACAAGTTCATACCACAACAAAAATTATATCACAATAGTAAGTTTATCATAATATAAAAACGTAAGGTCAAATTATTAATTATTCTAACTAATATTTTTATTCCAATTTATCCATTTATTATATTAATTAATTAATCCATTTTTCAATAAGATTAGATAAAAAGAAATTACATGAAACATATTTCATGCTAATATCATATGTAATGCAAAAATTAATAATTTTTTCTAGTTTATCATTGTTCTCTAAAGTAAAGAAAAAATAGTCATAATAAGTTCCAAGTTTGTAACACCTATCGGGTGCCCGCAGGTCTTAGTCTCTATTCCTATGAACCCATCAAGTTCTAATATAAGTATAAAAAATAATTAATATATTATTGGGCTTATAAAATTAATTTGGTCATGCATGTGGAATGCCAGAATTATTGTACCTATTACATATAATATAGAAAATTAAATCATAAAATTAGGGATTATATTTAAACCAACCACCTTGAAAGTAGAGAAGGAAGTGAAAAAATCAAATGTCTATGGTATAAATAGGTCTCTTCCTTCCTTCCAATAAAAACCAGAAGTCACATTATCAATGGATTAAGAATTCAAAAAAGAACCGTAAGGAATACCTTAAAAATATAGGTATGGAGATCCAATATTTGACATATTCTCACTTTTGGATCAAATTGGAATCCCAACAATCATCCCCAGAAGGTCATTAATCATGAAAGCAGGTACATAGAGGGTATTTTGTGAAAAATGGATGTGCGATGAGGTTCTTTGGTCGAAGAAGGAGGTGTGTGGGGTGTCTTCCATCAAAGAGAGGTGAAAGAATTAGAAAAATTCCTAATGATGGACATAAAAAATAGGTTGGGTGTCGCTTTTACAAGATGTGAATTTATTTCAGGTTTTGTAAGTATTGATTCCTTTGTTTATATTTATTTCCCAATTTCCCATTGCATACCATTTAACAAAACATTCTAATTAATATTACATGTTTTGTAATATGATTTCATGATTTGAGGGATTTTCATGACTTTTTTTTAGAAAGTGTAAATATTCATGAAATGATTATAGGGTGTTTAAAATAAAAAAGTTTTGTAAATATTTACAAGGTCTGAATCAATTGAGGCAGTGAATAAAATTCACAGTGTCTACCCAAAAAAATTATTTTATGAATTGGGTTCATGATTGGTATTTGTTCTAAAGATAGAAAAAACCTCTTATTCCAGCTACACCCCTACAACACTTAAATCATCCCAAAACTCGGCTCAATAAACATAATTTAAATTAATGTCAACCCAAATGAAAGATAGTTAACAAAAAATTTAAAGGGAGACATTCCTGGAAAAAGATGGGGTCTTATAGCCTCCCCAAAAAATAATAGCTCATCTCAAAGATGGTGAATTCATCACAATGGGGTTTCACCGAAGAAGTTTCGCCATTGTTATCACACATCATAATACATATCCTAGGACTCATCCTAAAAATTGACATGATACCGCTGCACTTGTAATAAAGTCACAATCTTCCACTGAAAATTCATCTTATTATGGTCCACAATACAGATCATATGATCCTTAATAGACACATCAAAATCCAACTCTACATCATTAATATCTATTAAATGAAAATTTTCAAAATGATATCTCTAATATAGTGACATGTGGAAGACATCAGGCACGGAATTCTAGAATTAGGAAATAGATAAATAGTACAACAACTAGACAATACCTTTTCACTATCTCGAATGACTTGAAAAACCTAGGCCATGGATTCCCATGATTTCAGATAAACATTTCACCACCCTAGGAAACACCTAAAGAAAAACCCATTGTCCAACCTCAAACTCCATAGGTATTATACAAGAATTAGTGTATGATATATATTGGCTCTCTGAGTTCACTTACCACTTTATGATCAACATGTCCTTCCCAATCATCCCTTGCATGAGATTGGTCCCAACAAGAATTGACTAGCTAGTCTCTATCCAATAAAGAGGGGAATGAAATAGTCTTCTATTCAAGGCCATGAAAGAGTTATCTGGATTGATGATGAGAATATATTATTATATAAAAAATTCACAAGTACCAAATATTGCTCCCATAAACCACTAAATTTTGAAACACCGACTCATAACATATCTTCCAAAATTTTAATGTTCTATAAAGATTGGACATTAGTCTAAGGATGATAGCATATACACATAAGAACATGTGATCCTAGTGAATTTTTAAGTCCCTTATAGAATCAAGATGTGAAATTAAGATCTCTATTAGAAAAAATAATCCTCAAAAAACCATGAAACTACATTATCTCATACAGATATAGACTACCCAAATAATCCATAGTGAAGGTCTCCTTGATATGAATGAGGTGTGATACAATCATCGATCAATAAAAAATCACCCATACTGCATCATTCTTTTGGGTTTTCATGAGTAATACTATCAAAAAATATATAATAAAGTCATACCATTTCCACTCCAGAATAGAAAAATGCTACAAAATACTAGTTGGCCACTAATGCTTGGATTTCACCTACTTATAGGTGAAACATCTAACCAAAAATCTTGATACCTCCTTCTTTATTCCTGACCACTGATACTATATATGAAGATAAAAATTCATCTTTTTTAAACCAGGATGTACCACTATTCTAGAATAATGAAACTCTTTCATCATCTCTTCACACAAGCTCGTAGGAACCGATACTCATCCATGGAAAAGATGAGAATAGTCACTATCAAGATACCATACTTCTGGTGGATACCCAAAATATATTTTTTCTTCCAGCACTATTCCCTATGGATTAGATAGGTAGTCTGTATTTATCTGGTATATAATCTTGGGTATAATAGATGTTTATGTTCTATCTACTCATCCATAAGAATAATTTTCATCTAGATACATTCCTATGAATATTTCTATCATCTTCTACTCATCTCAAGACTCCAAAACTACCTCCATCTACATCTTCTAGCTCAATGAATCAGTACCAAAATATTCCATGGTCTATGTATTAGCAAACTCAAAGTATAAATACAATAAATACATGACCCAACTCCTCAACCAAAGGTTCAACTTCCACTGAAAAGAAAGATATATTTGAAGATCTTATAGTCCATGTACACTAAAAACCATTCACCCGAAAGATAGTGTCTCTAAAATCACATGGAATATACCTTCAAAACCAACATAAAATCTTGATTAGGATAATTCCTCTCATGTGTTATCATCAATCCAAATCCATAATAAACCACCTGGTCCTCTTGAATTATAATTTCTCGAAGTTAAATTCTAGATGCATCACAGTACATGGTATATGAATTACCTAGAACTAGAAAAGTGAGGATGAGTACTGAGGTCAGTAAGCTTTTCAACTCTTAAAAATATATCTTGTAAGAATATTACCAAAAATAATTCACCACTTTTTTGGTTAGCCTGGTAATTGTTTCAACCTGACAGGAGAAGTCATATACAAATCACTAATAATAACAAGTTAAACATAAAAGACTCTGAATCTCACAGACATTCTTGGGTCACTCCCAACATACCATGGTTGCAACCATCTCTAGGTGCACTGAAACTCTAGCCACTGATATAACATGTCCCATGAAGTGCATGTTGAAAATCTAGAATCTATATTTACTTAGCTTAATGTAAATATGATGCTCTATTAATGTAATCAATATGATGTCAATATGTTGGGAATGATCATCTTCTAATTGAGAGTTCTCTAACATTATTTTCATAAAATATTCCCCAAATACATCGAGTAAAGGATAAAAGACCTGATTCATCAAGTCCATGAATACTATTAGTGTGTTCCTCAAGCCAAACGACATCACCATAAACTCTTATAAGTCATATATGCTCCTAAAAGCAGTTCAAGATATGTTTGATGGTATCACACTAAACTGGTAGAATCTTGATCTCAAATCGATATTGGAGAAATCCTAGAACCTGTCAGTTGTTCGAAGAGATCAACAATGTATGGAAGGAGATACCAATTATTGACCTTCATTTTTTTAAGTATCTTATATTCCACATATATTTGGAATGTACAATAAGCCTTATTGGTGAATGAAATGTGAGCATCCCTAGAGATGTACTAGGCCACATAAATACTTTGGTTCCCAGTCATCCAAATTAACATTCAACTCATGAATCTCTACTAGTTCCATCTTATAAGGTGGAATAAAAATTAAATCAACCCATAAAAACTAATTAATAGTGAACTAAATATCATTATTGAGTGGTAACATAGAGAAAAATTCATGAAAAACATCCTAAAAAATTTCATCACCAGAGGAATAGAATCCTACTACCTTCCTCCATTATATAGAACAATGCATGCTATCTAAGCCATGAGACAAAAAAATTTGCACTATATTGGTCATGCACTACCATCATATGGATCTCACTCACCCTATTTAGAATAGATTCCACTTTTTGGATATATAAATGTAACTCTCATATGGTAACATTCAATATGGTCTTGGAATAGTTCTAACAAATCAATATTAGAATAAAATTTAAATCCATAATTTCCAACAAAGATGCTTCCCATAAGAAATGGTATCTTTTTATCCCTAAAGAACGTGCCTTGTAACATTTTATATTCTAATTATGCACTCACAATGGGGTATTGATGGTCAAAACATCATCCAAGCTTTCCAAAAATAAGCCCAAACCATTTTCAAAATGATTATATAAAAAGGAAAGTGATGATCCTATATCAAACAAAATGTAAAAAAGTAAAGATGATACAAGAATCATAACTCTGATGGTATAAGGTCCAAAATCTATAATAATTATAGTAGTTATCATAACATAGTACTAAATATCCTCACTTCCTTGGGCTCCAATATGACTCCTCTATACTATTCCCTCTGAGTGGTACAGTTGTTCTTGTACTGGTGTACCACATCCCCTAACTTAGCCCAAATGGGCAGTGGAACTCTAGCTATATATCTGATGTTGGGTAGTGGATCCCCTACTAGACTCATGTGTATATTGGGATCCACTACCGATACTATCTTGAGTAAATTTACCAGAAAACTTTTAAATATGGCCCAGCCTGCTATAGATGTGACACACAACTATGGGGTAATGAAAGTTTAGGAACTTGTGTAAAAACATTCCACACTAATAGAATTGTAATGAAAAATTATCCTAATATTGATATTCACTATAATTACTGCTCTGGACACTACTACCTTGGTGAAAAATGTCATAGTGGTGCTTCTTTCTACCCAATGAAGAGGTCACAGTTTTCCCTACTAAAACAACTTGGTCATTGGTCAGGGATTATCTCATGTTTCCTTCAGTGGTGAGCTCCTAGTTTATCAAATCCTAAAAACATATATAACAAAAAAAGTTCACAAGTTACTTGATATAATAGTGAATCAATTATTAAAAACACCTTTCCTTGGAAACCTCATCAGCTACTAGCTATAAATCAATGATCTATGGGTTGGTGAAATGTCTGTCGTGGTCCAATACTGACATTACCACCTGTGTTAGGAGAATTAACACATGGGCATCCTCATCCCTCAAAATCTAGGGATAGAATTATCTTAATAAAATCATCTCAAAATACTTCAATGATAAATTTTCTTGCTTCCCAGCCTTCTCTAGAATGTCCTACCAATGCTTGGCATGTTTATAAAGCATGTATGCAGAAAGATCCACCCTCCTATCCATGGGTGTCTTGAGGTGCTTGATGATTCTTTGAAGTAACTCAATCCTTCACTCAACTAGATAGGTTTATCCCTCCCTAGTGATCATAGGTTGATGATATAGCTAAAACTATCTCATAAACTCATACATAGAAGGTACGGGAAAATAGTCTCTCCTTCCCTGGATCACATGACCCTTAGGAAGCTTTCATGAAGCTAAACATCCATCTCGTCCTCAAGAGCTACCAAAAGCTCCGAATAAGCTGTGTTAGGAACATGTAAATTTCCTCTCATCGGATTCTCATTTCGAAGAAGAAAATTATTAATTTTCTTTACAATAAAAACACACTCCTTAGAATATAAGGTAACAACAAGGTTATCCTCAAAAGGTGGGAAAATAGAGAATGTCTATCACATGGTGTCTATATACATGGCTTGAAAAGTGATGTATCATGACATATCAATTAATTTATTTGATTTATTATATATAAAGGTTTATCATTTAATTGTTAATATAGGTAAATATATCACATGAAATTAATGTGTCTCTATCATGAATGATGTATGTATATATATATATATCTACATGACTATCATGATGCCTTCATACTCATCTCATGAAATACTAGGACATGAGTATACATATCAATAAAAAAATAACCTCACACAACATGTGAATCATATAAGGTAAAATAATATCAAACCCTAACAAGTGAACATCATGAACAACAATCCCATCCATAGGCACTTGAAATTTCCCCGATATATGAGTTAGATACTCCCATGCACAAGCTCATTAAAATGTACTAACACATCCAAGTCTCCTTTGTACCTTTTCCTAATAATAAAGGAACATAAAATAAAACTGGACCTCTAATACCACTTTGTTACATTCTCGACCCGATTTCCACCCAAGTGACGGAGCTAGTTTTCTACATGATCTCAAGAATGTCTCCACATATGCCAGAGGTTTGCTACTAGTAGTGAGGGTCTAATTAATATAATTGGGTGACTATAAACATTGGTAAAGTGTTAAAATGAGAGAATACAATTATAGAAGAGTAGTGGTAATAGAAGAAACAATATGAATAAATAATCATACAACCGAAGGTAAGAAAGGACCGACTGAATAAATCCAAATAAAATAATAATAATATGATGAAAAGCTAAATGAAACTAAGTGACATGTTGAAGTTCATTCAAATAAAAGAATAAGATTACTCAAATAAATACTCTAAAGACCCTAGTCCCAAACCCCATGTCAGTCCCACATCCAAAATCTAGACAGTCCAACAAGTAATAAATCAATTTCAAGGTCCTTTTCCTTTATCAAAACCTGCCTCCATGTAATTTACTCAAGTAAAAAATGACATCATGAATATCATGTGAGTAAAAATATGTAGGTCGACACCCCCATGTCTAATCAAATCTAGCCCAATAAAAATAGTGTATGCCATAAATAGAATAATAGGTGAATTAATTAATTCAAAATATATTATAATACATCAATCAACCTGCTTCAGCACCCTACTGGAATATCTCAGCTAATGCAGCCTAACCATGCTAACGACAACCATATACACATGGTTGAAAATATCACTAGGCTAATCCCTCTATATAAGTTTCTTAGTATGTGTCATGGACATGCCTGGTATAAAAGAATCATAGCATGTGTAAGGGCCTAGCATGGTATATAATAATTGTAGAATGTTTCAGGGCATGTCCTGGTATATAAGAGTCACAACATGTGTTAGGTACTAGACAATTATATAAGAATCACAACATGTTTGGTGTCCTAGATTGATATATAATCATCAAAACATGTGTTAGGGACTAGCATACTATATAATCATCACAAAAATTGTCCCATGTTCATATCATAATAGAAATTATATCCCAATAGTAATCTTATCAAAATATAACCACAAAAGATTAAATGGTTAATTATGTTGATTAAAATTTTTCTTCCAATTTATCGATATATTTAATTAGTTAATTAATCCATTTTTCTTGGTGATTTTATAAAAATAAATCACCTAAAACACATGTCATTATAAAATCATATGTAATCCTACAATTGGTTTTTCTGATTTACCATAGGGCTCTAAAGTAAATTATATCAAATCGCAACATATTCTAATTCCAAAACTCCTATCGGGAGGTTTCAAGTCTCAATATTTATGCCTATAGACTCAAAGGAATCCAATGGTGTTATAAAAAACATTTAAACTTTAACAGGTCTTATAAAATTAGTTTTTTCATGGGCATGGAATTCTTGTGTGATCACACCTATTTCATATACTATGAAAAATTAAATTAAACAAGTAAAGATTAGATTTAGACCACCCACCTTGAAAGCAATGATGACAGTGATAAAACCCCATGTTTTTTGTATCAATAAGCTTGTTTCTTATTTCCAAAAAGAACCAAGAAATATGTTACCATTTACTTAAGAACTAAAAGATGAAATTTAAGTAATACCTTTGAAATATATTTTTGGGGATCCAAGATCCAACATCTTCTCACTTTCAGGTTGAAGGAAACTCCTAGAAAGCATCCACAAAAGGACAACAGTCAAGAAAGAACATGCATAGAGGGTTTTTTATGAAAAAATTATGTGTGTGGAGGGTCTTTAGTGGAATATGGAGGCGTGTGGGGAATATTTAGTTGTAAAGGGTCAAAATGATTAGAAAACCACCCAATGATAGACATATTAAAGGGGTTGGGCATTAATATTACATGTAGTGAATTTGTTTTAAATCATATGGTTATAGACTCATTTATTTTTATTTTATTTCTAAATTTCCTATCCCGCACCATTTTAAAAATATTAAAATTAATATTACATGTTGTGTAAAAAAAATCATGACATGGGATATTTTGGTTGCATTTTTATTGGGTGTGTAATATTTATAGGGTGTGTAAATATTTGTGACAATTTTACAATGTGTGTAAATTATACAGGGTATGTAAATATTTTTAAGGTTTGAATTAATTCAGGTAGTGAATTAAATTCATAGGGTCTACCCAAAACATTTCATTACATGAATTGGGTTCATGAAGGGTTTTTGTTTTACATCAAAAACTCACCTCCTATTCTTACATCACCCCTACAACACTTAACTCGTCATGAGCCTCATATTAAAAAAACATGTTTAAATAAAAGACACCCCAACTAAAATATAATTAAACAAAAAATTAAATCGGGATGTACCTCGAAAATTTGTGATATTTCACCCTGTTCTTGGGATATCAAAATAGTTTCTACTTTATAGAAGTTAAATGTTAAAAGTTATCATTATGATTATCTAACATTTTGTATATCATTATTATAATATATGGGATATATATTGTAAAACCTAAAAGATTAGTGCATGTGGTTAAATAGTTACTTGTGAATTATGTAGTACATTAGTAAATAATTGGATGGATCATGAGTGTCCCGTGTACTCTGTAAGGATTCATTTCCATATTATATAGAGTGTGTTCCATGATGTATCACTCTCACTCCCTCAAATCACTTTATCTTCTTATCTATTTTCCACCCAAGGTACTAGAATATCCTGAGTGTATTAGAGATCCTACATGAACATTGGTTAATTCTTGTCTAACACATGGATACACTACTAAGTAGGAACATTTTTCGTATGATCTATGATCTTCATCAAGAATGAATGAATATTTTTGATGTAGTGAACTTTAATGAAAGATAAAAATACTATAGATTCTTAATTTTATATAATTACGTGATTTTGGGTTTCAAGGGTGGAATTATTGGTTTGGTTTTCATTAATCATTTTTTTTCTTTTTTATGTGTTAAACTATCATAAGAAACACAAAATCTTCTTTGTTCCATTATAATCAACTATAATATGTTTATATGACTCCATAAATTATTGGTTATGTCAATCATGCATGTGTGTGTAGTACATTACCCTATGATAGGATAGTGGGGTAGTAAGGTAGGATATCATGAAGCCATCATTTGGATAGTAAGGTGTATGTGCATGTTGGTTCAAATAAATACTACAAATTTTCATAATTGTGATATATGAGCATGATATATATACTAAGAATGGTACTTGGTTTTCTATGCGATTATACCTATGCATATTACTAGTGATCCCCCTAAGATAAATGTCTTGGTTTTATAGTTTAATTTACCTTATGGGTAGCCTCAGAATGGATATTATCATGTGATCAATATGGACGTTTCAAGGTATCCAAGGCATCCAATTGAGATAGTATGACCATTTTATAATCAGATCAAGGTGAGATTAATATGTATTATCTAGAGTGTTGATTGGGGGATCCATAGAGTTGGAAAATATGTTGAATATCTAAATATATAGTTTCGGGGTAAAAATAATTCTTTGTCCTAGAGATAGGGTAAATACTTTGAATATAAGTACTAGATAGAGTTAGTTCATACTATCTTTGATCATATTGGTATGCTTCTAATGTGGATGGTAAAATTGGTTATATATATGCTAAAGGGAGAAAAAAAATATTTATTGGATATTTAGGTGTAGAATAGTAGACACAAGGGGATGTCTTGGATGGATTTTGGGATTAATTTCTTTGAGTAATTATTTCACAATATGCTAGGGGTGGAGATATCTTATGAGTTTATACATTTAATTCATGGATAGATGTCAATCGTGGATTATGCTTAAAATATTATTGGTTTTTTTGTTCCTCCCCAGCCTTACTTGGAGATAAGAACACTAAGCTGGGTGGTTTGAAGATAGACTTCGATGTGCTTATAGAGTAAAAGTGAACATATTAAATCAAATTTCAATTTTTAAGGCATTGAATTGGGAATTAAAACAAAAATTGAATTGGAATAATTGTAGGGTTCTTAGAAAGACAACAATATCAAGTTGGGCTTATAATAGAGCTCTAGGTAGTATGGATTGGGGGTATAAGGGACCTAATGGGGAAGTCATAATAGGAGATCATCTTTTCTAACTAAGGGTGGGTTTTCCTATAGGTTCCATCTTTTTGGGAAGCCATGGCACATTTAGTCTCATTATGATTGACCACCCAAGGAGTGTCAAGATTGTATAGAAATATGACATTTAGATAGGTTATATTGAACATGCCAATAGTGAATTTGGTGATATGGATATAATGCCCTCATTCATTTGATGTATAACTGAGGTGAGTGAATTCATATAGTATTTAGGATCCATCTTCACACTCAAGTAGCAATAGAGGTTAGGGAATTAAACTGTATGAGAAGAGGATAACATTAGGGGTAACGCCATAGAGAGATCAAGAATCTGGAGGTTTGAGTTTATGATAGTTGAATCTAATTAATCTGACTCTTTCTGAGCAATATGGAGAGTAATTCATGGTCATAGGTACAATGTGATTGTATCTGTTTTGGATTTACTATACTGGTACTAGTTAATTATGTGTCTTATGTGGGAGGGAATAACCTATTGATTATCATTATTTGGGGTGTTGGGGGGTGTTAGTGGTGGTTTTGTAGGTTGATACTAATTACGTAGTTTTCCTCGGTCAAGGGGTGTTTTTTAAAGATCCATCAGACAACTAGTGAACCTGGGTTGAGTACCCATAGGGTACCAAGTACCCTATGGGAGGGTACGAAGTACTCGGTACCCCTCAAACCTCTTTTTTAAATTTTAAATAAATAAATTAATTTGATAAAAAAAATTAGGTTAAATTAGAAGGGTTCTAATTTATTCCTCCTAGCAGTATCTTCATCCCTCCCCTGTCATCACATTCTGTTCTTCTCTCATAGTGGGTAATCATCCACTGGTGACCTATTCTTCATACAGTCAATCCCCAATAGAGATTCCAAAATGGGCCCATTTTCATGGGTGTTATGGGTTATTCCATGGATATGGCGTTCTCCAAACTTTTATTTTGATACTCATTTTAAAAATGGGCATAAAAATAATACAAAAAATAGAATGTATCTATATAGATTTTCCTATGTGGTCATGGGCCCATCATATTTGTTTTTATTAATCCTTCCATCTATCCTTGATCTACTTATACACAACACACATATGATGTTGTCACATATCCTTGATTCCATCACCCACCATTCCCCTAGTTTTATCACATCCAGTTATCAGTGTGATGAAATCCCCTTCATCCTTATTTATAGTAGCTAATACATTTCATACATATATATTACACCTTATTGGGTGAATATTAAATACATAATGTTATTATCCATACTATAATCATATAGTTTTAATGTCTTTGGAAACATGGATACATAAAAATATGTTCATAAGAGATATACATTGAATCTTACTTCTTACAAAACTATACAATTCTTAGAAATATCATACTTAAAATATTTCTTCATATCATAGAGAATGGACATATATGAAAGGGTGAGCACTAATGCTTAGTAATGGTCTAAATGGGAGATATCAATGATCACTTAAGCATAACATGTAAATAATGGTTTGATAACATGAGATTAACATTTGAAAACTATACCCATCATATAATAGATCACAAACTAGAATTAAAGAATAAATCATGGAATCTCATAAGACATGGATAAAAATGGAAACAAATAACATGATCCATAAGAGAATTACATTGGAATATGATATAATTTGTGGAATATAAGCATCTAAAATCATTTAATTAGTCTATTCAGACTTCCAAGACTATAATAGTTTATTCGTTTCACTTACCATTCCATCATATCTATAGTAAAGGTTCAGTTCTAAGACCATTAGAGTTGACAATGTCCTTTTATTAAACTAGTTTCACTCCCCATTCCTTTAATTATTATCTCATAAGATATACATATTTATCCAATGCATTTGAGAGATATAAAATTTTTCTCAAATACTTTACAAAATTAGAATTATATATATGTATACCTTATGATCATAAAACATTAATGATATCATAACTTGTTTAAACGAAACATGTTTTGTAACCATTTAAACATTTCATCAATGAATAAATCTAGGAAATGAAATAGGTTTCATCATAACTAAATTAACTAATGATAATGAATTTGGTTTTATAGAATAATATTTAAATAGGTATCATAATAATCTATATAAATAATGAAATTGTATAATATAATTGAATTATATACCTAGAAAATCATAAGTTACATCAAAATATTTTATCATAAATAATAATTTTTTAAAAAATATCACTGGAATATTTCTTTAGGAAAATACCATTTTATCTTTGAAACCAAATGTCTAAAATCAAAAAAAAACATGAATATTAAGTAAAACATTTTTTTTGAAAATAACCTTATAAAATATTAATGTAATATTATAAACATTGAGTGGTCATGATGGTAGGAATTTTTTTATTCTGTATAATTTAATAGAAAACATTCCTTTCACACTTTTGTAAAATAAATCAAAAAAGTACCATGTTCAGAAAATGAAAAAAAATCCTTTTAAAAAATTTTATAAATGGTAAATCATGGGTAAAAATAACTTTTAAAAAAATTGGATCATATTAACACATTCTTAAAAACATTCATATAAAATATGGATATAGAAGAAAAATGATCTTCTATTGAAGAGATAAATAAATTTAGTTTTCCTTAGAATCTTTATTCCAATCTCTTGAATTTTCCAAGAGAGGAAAATGAAATAAAAAAATAAATTTATTGAAGTTACCATAGGTGAAGAAAAATCATTGTATTATTGAGAGGAATATAATGAAATTTCACCATTAAAAACATAATCATAAACAGTCTCGTTAAATAATTAGATTGTAACAAAAAATCCATAAGACACTCATAAATTTTGAATCAAACTCTCATAAAAGGTAGAACTATATATTGATATGAAAATATACATAATTTTATTTTATAAATAATAATATAAATTCATGGACATTATACACACAACATAAAATAAAAGAGTGATGAATATGACATGTGTCTCACAGAAATAAAAGTGAGGTGAGAATCCCTTAACTCAAGTTTGAGGTGCTTTGAAGGAACTTTGAAAAACTATATAATAAATTTAAATTTATTAAAATTATATAATATAATCATGTGAATACTTATAATATCATATATGATCCACTTATAACTTTTTAATACCCATTTATTAATAATTCTTTAAAAATCATCTTTTATGTGTGTTAACTGTTTTATTCTTTAGGATAATTTGTATTCTGTAGTTTTGGACCTTGTACTTCTATCATGGTTCCACCATATCTATAATGATACTTAAAATATAAATATCATATATATTAATTATATACATATTTAAAACCATCCATAAAATATAGAGATAAAACATGATAAATATTATTAATGGAGATGGTAGATCGTATGTACAAATGAATGATGTTTTTAGTTTAGACAGATGGAATAAAATAATAGTGAATAATAATTTACTATTTGAGAATAATTATTATATCATATTTACTCATTAAATATAACTTTATTACCATCCATTTAAATAAAAATTGAAAAATGAATCACATTGTTTCGTGGAGGTGGTAGTGCACATATACACACGAGCGACGTAATCATTTTCCAATGGATTGGAATGTAATTGGGTAGATATTATATTATTATCACATCATCATAGAAATTTAATAAATATCATTTATAAACATTGAACTCATTTTAATACCCATACATGAAAGACGATGATGTAAAATGAATTGTATCGTTATATAGATGTGGTTGTCCACAAATACACATGAGCGATACATTCACTTTCCATTTTATAGAAAAGAGGTTGGATAAAGTTGGTTTTATGATGATAATTAAATTTATGTATCTTCTAGTATTTAATATATTATTTTATTATGAATAAAAAATGATTATATGAGGTGGATAAAGGAATAAATTTAAAAAGGTCGGGTAAGATGATTACCTCTTCTTCAGGACACCTCCTTTATATCCTTTCTTAAGGACCCATTAAATACTCATTTAAGAAGACCAAAACCTCAAATTTGTGGCCAAGTAAGTTAAAAATATAATTTTTCAGGGGTTGGTTAAGCTATATGGATCAATGTGTTGTAAATAAAAGAGATAAGGGGTGTTATTTTATAAGGTATAGAAAGTACACACATGGAATTACAAAAAAGATTAAAATATAATTAAGTCATTCTTAAGAAAAATGCTTCCAAATGGAAATATATTGAAATAAAAATTGGATAATGTAAGGATATCATCATAAAATAAAGTTTATATAGGTTTCTGTGTCATTTAAAACATTATATTTGGATTATACCCCTTAGTTAACAAATTTTAATCTTAAGAAACGTAAAAAAAAATTAATAGTAATGGGTTATAATTTTAATTATAAGGTAATAATTGTAACATCCCAGATCTAGATGTTTCCCAAGGGTGCCCCGAACCCGGTTGGTCACATAACCTCAAGCACATTTCTCTAAAATCCATAGGTTGTAGACTAGAAGTGAGGTCCAAGGTGTGGTAATGGGGAAACTATTCCCCCATTAGCAGAGTATGCACAGGGGGGAAAAATATTAAACAATTGAAAATGTAGTAGTACCAGACAACAGAAGTAAATTGAGGAATATTGATAGTAATAAAACAACTGGATCATATATATATATATGATTCATTTCACATGTATCTAGGAAAGTACCCAAACAAGTCACAATGCTGGAAATACAATACAAAAACCAAATTACAGAAAATTAAGTAAACTCAAACATCATCTCAAGCCTCTACTTTATCCCATGCTCTCCAGCTCCAACATACATCAATCAAGAACACGAAGAAGAACAGTTCTTTCCCTTATCTATACATGCAATCATATTATTTTTTTGTGTCCAAAATCATGACCCAGATAGGGTTTGAGACGAATCCCAGAAAGCAACCACCAAAATAATTGTGCATAATAGTCAGTAAATATATATAGAAGGTAATATTCAGAAATGAATAAATAAACTATGAAGTAACCAAAATTGAACAATCTTATAGTTGTCAATTACATTCATTTACATTAATCAATTATTCCATAAACCATATAAACCTTGGGATCCAGCCTAATCTCTGTATCCCCTGTGTAATAGTAACAAACAGACATCTTAGAATACCATCTAAACAATTAAGTAAGACTTAGTCCATGCTGGTTCTTTAGCTTGGCAGACTCATCACAATAATCCCATTATTCCAAAACGACACTTTGGGAAATTTCTCATAGTCTAATCCCCATATTCTAAAATAAAAACAATTCATTTAATCACGACCCTCTGGGAAGCCCTCACGGTCTAACCCATTTGGTCTAACATAGAACTAATCATTTACAAACAATAACCTGAAAATTATCTCACGGTATAAACTCTTTGGTTTAATATACTCTCAAAACATTATTAACAACCACCTAGGTAAGCCCTCACAGTCTAAACCCATAGGTCTTTGACCACTTAGTAGCTCTCAAAGTCAATACCCTTGGGTCTACATAACATTAAACCATTCATAAATGACCCAACCTAGAGAAGATCTCATAGTCAAATTCCCCTTGGTCACACTACCAAAATTCATATCATGGGAATCTCATATATTTAGTAACTCCTTCCTAAAGAAATAAGGAATGGAAAACTACGCAAGCCAAACAGTCATTCTTGAAAAAATGTCCATAAAAACAATCAAGCAAAATGCCCCCATAGTGTGTCCCCTAAAAAGGATTTAACCTTACACATATCGGACTACCCTTTATCAAACAAACAAACCATAATATGTAATAAACATGGTTTAATTCCAAAACACATAACAACTAAAACATTGGTATATGAAACTTTTAAGAAAATATAATCCAAATACGAATAAAAAAAATCAAAAACCACCTACCTTGATGTCGTACTGTCAATACTCTCAAATGTTTTCCCTTGAATTGGCCTATAATGGTGTAAATCTACAAAAAGTTGAAAATGTTAAACATTGAATAAATCACAAAAGAGGAAGAATTGGGAAGAAAGGATCTAGTGTAATTGATAACTCATTAGTGGGATTCTGAAGCATCTTATTTTGTCTCAATCAGAGGCCGTGTAGAGAATCGGGATGGGTTCGAATTTTTCGGTCATTCTATCACTCTCCTATATGAACCATGGGGAGAAGAAGACATTTCTAGACATGAGATGTGTCCCCCCTCTGATATATCAATTAAAAAGAAAACTAAAAGTTGTTTTCATTAATTTTACATTCCATATATTTTCCGTAGCCATCCTTCACCTTAATAGGTCTTCTATGTCACCACACCTCTATGTACTCGACCGTTACATGACCAGTATGTGGTTGTACGTGCTACCCGGGTACACGGCGTGTACTCATAAGTACAGGATGTGTACTTAGAAAATTCTCATTTCATCCTTTTTCCTCAAAAACATCCCAAAATTAGGATCCATACCTAAAATAGTGATTCGAGTTCTTAAAAATTTAGTACCTTAAAGAAATTCATCCCCTAATTTCACTTCCAAGGGTTGTGAAGAAGAAACTTCAAACAACTCTAGCCACTATGATCACACGTCGGCCTCCCTCTCCCAAGTCTCGGTATGCACTCAGACATGCTGTCACACAACCCATACCAGAGGATCAGACTAGCCTTATACAACCTTTATTGTACAATCCACAGTCCATATAGGGTGCTCCTCGATAGATGTATCCACCACTAAATCATCCTCCATTGTTTTAAAAACATGATACAGGTCTAAAACATAACGTCGTATTTGAAAAACATGAAAGACATCGGGAATACCATGGTACCTCCGAGGTAACTTCAACCGATAGGTAACCATCCTGACTCTCTCTAAAACCTCAAATGGCTCGACATATCTCAGTGAAAGATTTCATTATCTCCTAATCCTCATATGTCCCAGCCTCTGTGTGACATACAAGAAAACATAATCTTCGGCCTTGATCTTCAGAGGTCATGTCGGTCAATCAACATCATATTTCTGCCGATACTGTGCAGTATCCATCCTCTTCTAAATCAAATCCACCTACTCAATGGTCTCCTGGACAAGACGAGGTCCCAGCATAACTACCTCTCTAGCCACCATCAAAAAAGGGTCAATCGGTATGGCCTACTATACAATTCCTCATAAGGTTCCATATTAATTGTTTCCTGAAAATTTTTATTGTAGGAAAACTTCACCAGGGGTATGTGTCTCTCCCAAGAGAGCCTGAAATTCTGAACTCAGGCTTGAAGCATGTTTTCTAAAATTTGAATTGTGCACTCAGACTGGCCATCTATCTGGGGGTGGTAAGTTGTACTTAGAAGTTCCTGTATACCCAAGGCCTTCTGTAGTCCCTTATAGACATGTGAAGTAAACTAGGGATCATTTAATAATACGATAGTGTGTGTAACCCGATGAAAACATAATATCTCTCGGATGTAAAACCATTCAAGCTCATCAACACTGGTGGTTTCCTTAATCGGCAGGAAATTTACAACCTTCGTTAGTCTGTCGATAACAACCCAAACCCCATCATTTCCTCGAGGTGACCTTGGTAAACCTATCATGAAATCCATCACGACATCATTCCACTTACACTCGAGAATGGGTAACAACTATAAAATCCATGACGTTCACTGATGCTTTGCATTCACTTGTTGATAGGTTGAACATCTCATAACAAAACCAGCAACATTTCTCTTCATACCTAGCCACCAATACTGACGATGTAAATCTTGATATATCATGGTGACACCAAGATGGATTGTCCAACCTGAGGAAAAAATCACGCATCAACTCCTCACGTATGTCTTCTGACACCCATACATGTCCATGAAAATGAAAGACCTCATCATCCCCTACGTTCCACCCAAGAGTAGGGTCCTCACCTAAAACACTCTCCCATAGGACTAAGCCTTAAAAACATGATAGAGGCCTCCTTTTCACTCAACCAAGTAGAGTAGAGGAAACACCTATAGATGAAATAAATATCTGCCCCTATATATAGTCAACCTCCACATGCATCTCAGAGAATAGATCCATAAACTTCTACTCACTATTGGCCTCCTAAACAGCCTATATTTGAGTCCTCTTGCTCAACTCATTAGCCTTGACATTTCCTTTCCTAGCCATGCATGCAAGCTCAATGTCAAAATACTAAAGGTACTCAACCGACCTTTTTTATCTAAAATTAAGATCTCACTAAGTAAAGATATACTTGATAATTTTGTGGTCATTGTATGCAACAAAATTCTCTCCCAAAAAACAGTGTCCCTAATAGCATAAAGCATGCACAACTGAAGCTAACTTGAGATCATGTGTTAGGTAATTCCTCTAAATTTGCCTCAACTGTTGCGACCCATATGCAATGAATCCTTCCCCCTGTATAAGCACCACTCCAAGCCTGATACCTGACACATCCCTGTAAATAGTGTTATTCTTTCTCGGCTCGTAAAAAATCAGTATCTGTGATAAATTCAACCTCTCCTTTAGCTCCTGAAATGATAAATCACAAGAGTATTTCCAATACTACATTGCACCCTTCCTAGTCAATCGTGTTAGTGGCTTCTCTAATCATTAAAATTCAGGTGTAAAACACATATAGTAGACATCCATCCCAAAAAACAATGTACCTCAAGAATGTTCTTCGGCTGCTCAAAGAAAACTACTACTCTCACTTTCTTTGAATCTATTGATACTCTTGTCTCTGAGATGACATGACCCAAGAAGTGAATCTGGTCCATCCAAAAGTTCCATTTTGAGATCTTAGAATATATATGATTCTCTCTCAGTGTACTCAAAATGATCTCAAGATGGATGGAATGGTCATGTCAAGTGTGAGAGTACATAAAGTAATTGTCCATGAAGACTGCCACAAAACAATCTAAGTAATGATGGAACACTAGTTTCATAATTTCTATGAAAAATGATGACTCATTCATGAGACCGAATGGCATAACCAAGTACTCGTATAGCCCATACCTATTCTGAAAGGATGTAAGAAGAATATCTGATGGTCTAACGCAAACTTGATGATAATTGAAACTCATGTCAATCTTTGAGAAAACATGGGCTCCTTGAAGTTGATCAAATAGATCATCAATCCTCATTAAGGGATATTGGTTATTGACCATAAACTGGTTTATATTTTGATAATCCTAATAGAGTCTAAGGGTTTCATCCTCCTTCTTCACAAAATGACAAAAAAACCCCAAGGATAGGTTTTGGTTCAGATGAAACCCTTTGCCTGCAACTACTCTAATAGCTTTTTGATCTCCCATAACTCTGGTGTAGCCATCCAATATAAAGGAATGGACACTGGTGCTACTCCTGGAACATTGTAAATAGATAAATATACCTTACACTTTCGAGGTAAACCTAAAAAGTCTTCTGCAAATATATCTCTTAAATGATCCTCCACTCGATGAAATTCCGTATGTGAAGTCCCCTGGTCATCTATATATAAACAAGAAATACGGGTTGTAATTCCACCAAACCCATTATTCTCGGGTCCATATATGCTCGCCTGGACATCCCATTTTCCCCTGTGTATAAATGACCCACCCTCTAGTGACATGAAACTCACCATGCGGTAATTGTAGTCAACCATGTCCTAGAAAGAGACCAAATATTTCATTCCGAAAATTAAATTGAAGCCTTTCATCTCCAAGAAATAGAGGTCCTATAAGAAGTGACACCCACCAACCTCAAGAGATCACTCATTGAACGTACAATAGTTTTCCAAATCCCCAATGTAGTTTCCTACATCATAACATCATCATACGTAAAGATACATATCCCAAGGCTCTCCACAACGACAACAGATATAAAACTATAGGAAGCCCCTATATCAAACAAAGAAGTAGCTAAAACCAAGGCAAAAATAATTATACCTCTAACCATAGAGGGTCTGAGATCCTGCTCCTGTTGGGTCTCGTCCATTGAAAATGTATGACTTATCCTGCAGCCCTGCAACCCTACCTAACTACCCTCAACTGATCCACCATGTTGTTGTTGAAGACCTACCGTCTGGCTACCACGGCCATGACCAGCTCCTCGCATTGAATGACCTGATGAACTCCAGTTCTTTAATTGATGAGAAACCGGTGGTCCTTCTTCTAAATGTGGAGTCATAACAGATCCTCTCTCACTCTCTTCTAGTGATAACATTTGGAAACAATGCAGAATATGGCCCATATTGCTACTAGAACGGCACTCAACTGGGTTTTTTAGCCAATGTGGTCCCATATGACCACTAATTCTGCCCTGGTAGAAAACCACTTAGCAACCTGACGAAACATCATGTGAAATCTCACTCTCAAACTTCCTTTTATCGGTCAAAAGAGTACCAACCCTTGATGCTGAACTGCCCAAGCTCGCATCTCCTAACTCCCTCATATTGTGCTCCATAATTAGTGTCTGATTTACTATATCAGCCACTAAATTCAGCCTAAAAACATTCACATGTGATCAGATGTCATACCTAATACCATACTCAAATTTCCTAGACAATGATAACTCATAACCTCTAAAAACACGTTTGAAGCACTGAATCTCTGTAAAAAGAGAAGAGTAATCCATCAATGAAGGAGAACCATTCTCCAAATTTATGAACTCTTGGGCTCAGTCGGCCCTCAATGTCTCGAGGTATAAGTAATCATAGAAGGTACTATGAAACTATTCCCAAGACATATTCCAATGACATCCCTCTTGTGAGATTAGATCCCACTATCTCTTCGTGGAATCACATAGAATTTTCTTCACGATATTCACCCTCCTCTCAGGAGGCATCTAGAGATACTTGAAGATAGAAAGCATAGCCTCTAACCATGACTCTGCAGCCTGAAGTCCTCTATCCCCTGATAAAGTGGGAGGATACTGCTACTGGAACAGCTGCATCAACTCTTCCATAGTCTGAGAAGGATGTGGTGCTCCATGAAATATCTACATCATCCTCATAAATAATTCATGGAACAATTAATTAGCACCTATGTCTGGTATAAAAGTTTGTGCCAATATGGGCATGACAGGAGGATCTATTGGTATTCCCTGATCTACCATTTCTGGTGTCTGATCATCGCCTAGTACCTGGAGTAAAACCAAAGGATGTCTTGGTGGCATGACTCTGCAAGTTCAGGTTCACACCTCAGCTCAAGATTATTTAAGACTGCAATTTAGATGTTCAATAATATAACAAGATAATAAAAGCATTCATGTTTTACAAAACTAAGTTACACAACATATATAACCATTACACGGTGTGTTCCCTTAAGCATCCGACATGGGTGTGTACCTATACCAACCTAGTCGTGTAACACCCCATACACACAACATGTTTCTCATGAGACACAACGTGTTCTTGAATGTTCCCCTTTCCCATGTACTTATTAATGGATCAAACTACATGGTTCTGCTAGTGCAACACTACATGTCATGTTCAACCTAGACACGACATGTACTATAATGTTCCATCCACCCATGTCATTAGTCACATGGTCGGATACACTGTTGACTACTATATTTCTATATAAGCTATACATGACATGTATAACCCATGTTTTATCCACCTGTCTCGATATTCACACAGTCGGATACACAATTCTTTACAGCCCAGAGTGTACTCAAAGTACATGGTGTGTTCTACCAAAGGTTTATCAACCCCATGTCTCTACTCACAAAGTCAGTCACACAGTCAACAAATTCATGGAGTGTACATATCGTACATGGAGTATACTTAAGAAAAGTTTTTTCTTCTAGTAAAGAAGAACACATGGTGGGTTTTCATAACAACACACAATGTGTTGTCTTTGTTTCTGGACAGTAAGCCTGTGAAACTTCTCTAGAACCCCCAAAGTCATAAAATTTGGGCCAAGGAATTCCACGTTCCAATCTTTGAGAGCCCATACTCCCCACAAATCTAAGATTGTAATCCTTATTCATTTCTTATCTTAACCTAATTCAATTAAAGTTCAAACATGATCCCCAAAATTCTGATCCAAGAGGGACCATAACACCTTAGGGAATGAATATTGGTGTTCGTCCAATTGAAACTTTAAATATACCAAAACCCTATCCAAATAGATGGTATTTCTATCATGGTATCTATCACAATAGCATGCATGTCTAGCACAACATCTATCACAACAACATGCAATCTATAATACACAAAAAATGGCATGATAAGAATGCATGACATGTGATCTCTAAAAAGTTCCTATATGATGCATGAGATGGAATAACCTCATCTCATTCTGATGAAATAGAAAGATATCCCCAATGATATCAATTGTAACAGCAAAAAATAAGTGAATCACCCAATGGTGAAATAAAATCAACTATAATCATTGCAAACCATAAAAATTGCAATATTCGAGGTAACATAGATTTTCCATATACATGAGTTAGCTACTCCCGAGAAGACCTTATTACCAACTACTAATTCCTTCTTATCCTAGTCTATGGGATCCAAATAGTAATTCAAAGAAGAAAACTCCTCTGATACCACTTTGTAACGCCCCAGATCTGGGTGCCTCCCATGGGTTCCCCAAACCCGGGTGGTCACATAACCTCAAGTGCTTTTCCCCAAATGCCAGAGGCTGCCAACTTGCAGCGAGGGAGTAGTTGTTGTGATGGGGAAAAATATTCCCTCATTTCCATAGTATACATAGTGAAATGAAAATAGTAAACACTAGAGGAAGAAGTGGTATCATACAACAAAAGTAAAAAAGTGGAATATTAATAGTAATAAAACAATAATAGCATATATATATATATAAATGATGCATGTCACATTTATCAAGGAAAGCATTCAAACAAGTCACAATAATGAGAATAAAATATAGAAAACAATGTATAGAAAATAAAGTAAACTCCTATAGCATATTAAGCCTCAGATTAGTCTCATTCTCTCCAACTCTGACACAAAAAAATCAGCCACCTGAAAAAAGGAACTTTCCCTTATCTATACCAGCAATCATATTGTCTTTTTGGGTCCACAAGCATGAACCAAATAAGGTGTTAGATGAATCCCAGCATGAAACCACCAAAAGATTTGTTCCTAACTTTCAATGAATATATATAAAAGGTAATATGCATAAATGAAAAATAAAACTAGAAAGTACTCAAAATAAACAATCCTACAGTTTTCAATTACATTTACTTACATTTATCATTTATTCCTTGAATCATGTAAACATTGGGATCTAGCCTCATCTATGTATCCCCTATTTAATAGTAAAAAATAGAGATCTCAAAATACCATCTAAACTGTCAAGTATGATCGATTCTAAGATTGTGATTTATCTTGGAAGACATGTCACAATAATTAAATTATTTTGTAACGACCCTTTGGGAAAGTTCTAAAATTCTAATCCCCCTGGTCTAACATAACAATAATTCATTTATTAACGACCCACTGGGAATCTCTCACGGTCTAACCTATTTGTTCAAACATATCACTAATCATTTAAAAATTACCACCTGGGAAAGCTCTCATGGTCTAAACCCCTCAGTCTAATATAATATCAAGCAATTATGAACAACCCCCTTGGTAAGATTTCATATTCTAAACTCATGGGTCGATGACCACCTATCATCTCTCATAGTCAATACCATTAGGTCAACATAATAATAAACCATTCATAAATAACTCCTCCTTGGGATGCTCTCAGAATAAAATTATCAGTGGTCACACTTCCACAATGCATATAACAGGAATCTCATATAATCAGTTACTCCAACCTAACAGAACAAGGCATGGAAAACAAGGCAATCCTGATAGGAATTCTAGACCAAACCTCCATAAAAAATCAATCAAGGGAAATTCACCCATGGGGTGTCCCATAAACACAGATTTAACCTTATTCATATGAAACTTCCCTTTATCAAACAACCAAACCATAACAAGTAAAAAATGGTCTAATTCCAAAACAAGAAATACCCAAACATTGGTATATGACACTTTTAAAAAATATAAAGCAAATATGAATAGAGAAAAATTCCAAACCACCTACCTTGATGTCGTACAATCAATACACTTGAATTTCAACCCTTGAATTAGATAAGAATGGAGTAGATCTATAAAAAGGTGAAAAACGCTCAACCATGGATAACTCTTGAGAGTGGAAGAATCAAGAAGATATGCACTAGGGTAATCGATAACTCACTGGTGGGATTCCAACACATCTGATGGCTTCTCAATCAGAGATCATATAGAGAATCAGGACGGTTTCGAAGTCACCAGTTGTTCTGTCACTCTCTTGTAAGAACCACAGGGAGAAGAAGACAGTTCTAGACATGATATGTGACCCTTCTCCAATATATAAATTCCAAAGAAAACTATGTGTCTTGTTCATTAAATGTGTGTGTCGTGTAGTATCCTTAACCGGCTCTCACCTTATGCGGTTTTTCAGGTCACCACATGACTATGTACTCGTCCGTTACATGGCCAGTACGTGGCAGTATGTGGTACTCAGGTACACAGTGTGTACTAATAATTACATGAAATGTACATTGAAGATTCTTGTTTCTTACTTTTTCCTCAAAAAAACATGAAATCACGATCCATACCTAAAATGAAGATATGGGTTCTTATAGTAATTTTATCATGAATTTCAAAGGGAAGAAGGTTTAGACAAGTTATCATTTTAATTTTTATCTTTCAATATTTTTATGACTTTTAAATAATTTAATAAAATATCATTTAACATAAAATATAAGTAATTTCAATTTTGATACTATTTATTTAAATTGACGTTAAAGACAACCTGAAATCAAATTATTTAAAATATAAACCTTTAAAACATTTTTTATATAAAATATTTATCAATAAATTTTTTGAAACATGATCATTAACCTTTATTTTATTATTTTTATATTTTTAGAATCATTTGTTTTTTTCAATTAATTAAATAAATACAGTTTCGAGGATGTATAATAATTTAAGGTAATTATTGGACTAAAAAAATTATAAATAAATTATCATGATAAAAAAAATTAATTCATATTTTGATTAAACATTTATTACTAAAATTATCCTATTTTTATCATATTAATAAAAATTTAGATTTATTAAATTTAAGAGAGTGACATTTTGTATTTAAACATTTCTTAAAATAATATAAATTTCATAATCAAAGAATAATAGAACCAAGTCATAATATTTTTTATACTTGTATGAGAATCATCCAAATAAACTCATCAAATTGGATAAAGGAAAAAAAAATTGGAATTTTAAATCCTTAACCCCAAGTTTTGAACCTATTCAACCTATTTTGCTAAATCCGAGGTGTTAAAATTTTGGATCCCCTAATTCAAAATCTGGGATCTATTTTTTAAGATTCATTTTTTTTTATTTTTAAAATTTCATTTTAATATAACTGCGCAAAATGAGATGAAATACTCTTTTTATAAAAAAAATACATTATAAGCATAAAATTGTGTTTATTCATATCTCATTCCTAAAAAAAGATATGAATGTTCAAATATTTTATTGAATAAATAATTTATATATTTCATTAAAATAATTCACCAATCCAGATTAATTTAATTTATTTAGATAAAAATAGAATGGGTAGATAAAAAACATTTTGTTAGAAAACATCTCTTTTAATTTCAAATATATTTTTTTATTTACATTTATAATCAATTAATAGACAATGAATTAATTTTAGACATGATTTAATAATAAATTTTTCATTATTTGGGTTATTCGTATTCATACCAACCAATCCAATGGCTATGAGATATCTGTTACATTAAATAATAATACTTCAATTGTATATCACAGTTTTTTCAAACATGTTGTGTGTAAAGATGGCTATCACGGAAATACAATTTATTTATATAGAACTATATCATAAAATATTTGAGTGTTACATTATACCCCCTTGAAATGATATTCTCCTTCAAAATTATCTCACTCTGATATAAAAAATCGGTATATCTATATTTTATCAAATTCTTAGGTTCCCATTAGCTTCTTTAAATTTCAGGTTCCAATAGATAAAATTAACCAAGTGATCAGTTTGTTTCATAGAACTTTGTCTCTATGATACATTATTTCTACCAGTTTTTCTTCGTATAAAATATAATTCTTCAGTGTTACACCCTTAGTGTTTAGTACATGTCATGTATTTCGTATGTACTTCCTTAAAAGAGGTATGTGGAACACATCATGAACTTAGAAGAGGTTCAGTGGAAGCCCCAAATGATAATATACCATCCCTACATAATAAATAATGTTGAAGGGCCCATTTACCTTTGAATCATATTTTCTATCTTTTAGATTCTCATCACCATCATCTATGGAATAATTCATAGAAATACCTTCTCACAAACATCGATTTCAAGATATTCCCTAATGATTGTTATAATAACATCTATGAAAACTTGGACCGACCGTGATATACTACTGAATGGATCTAACTTTTTATATCACTTTCTTAGTTACCTCTGGTCTAAATAGATTTCTTTCTAAAGCTACATCACATCATTTTGGATTTTTATAGTTTCATTCATTGAGTGCTTCATATGGATCCATCTGAATGCTAATTTTTAAACTATTTTTTAAGATAATTAAACTAGAAGAAGGTGTTGACACCAAACAAATTTCAAATACAAATAAAAAGACCTCATAATATCATCTAGGCTTTTAATGGTTCTCAAAGGATGACAATATTTCTAATGATGATAAGCAGGACTGATGAAAAACTCCAAATCTAGAGCTTGTAGAAGACTTTTCCAAAACATTGAAGAAATAATTGGATCCAAATCAGCTATAGTATAATGTGGTACTCCATAAAACCCTACCACATACATAATGGATAATAAAGAAATATAATAAAGATAGAAAATCTTCTCTATTTATAATAATGTGTGCTACATTTTTAAGGCGAATTACTACAACTCAAATAGAATTATCGACATTAAATATTTTGGGGGATCTAATGATAAAATTAAGGTTGATATTTTCCCATTTCCATTTTGTCTGGGTAATGGTTATAACATCCCTTTATAATTTTATGTCCCAACCTTAACATACTGAAATACCAAGAACCAAGGGAAAGACTCTTTAATTTCCCTCTCTATTGGAAAAAAGGACATATACCAATAGTTTTGAACTATTTGTATTGGATGGATAACCATTAGTATAGCCTATACCAATGGTTATACAAACTGTTGTCTATAATTTAATTAGTATTGAACCATACTACTGGCTTTAAATAAATCATTGGTATATGCTACATGGATTTTTAGTTTACTAATGTTTGAATGAAACTGTTTCCATATACCTATACCAAGGGTTTACCAAACCGTTGGTATAGCCTTTCAATGCTTCACACCTTACCAATGGCATTAATAAAACATTGGTATATATATATTCCAATGATTTTTTTAACCACTGTTATATCCTTCCCTTACATTATTAGACATTATCACCCGCACCTTGGCCTAAAACACTTACCAACACAAAAACACATGCACCCAAACCACTTCCATCCAATATAAAAATTTCAAGAAACTAATTAATTCACAAATGATAACACACGTATAAAAAATCACATATCTGTATTCACATCCAATTTTCAAACATGATTCCCATAAATATTGTAAAAAAAGGAAAGGATCATTCTCTCATTCACCACCATCACTGCCACTATCATAACCATCTTTAGCATCATTCTCACCATCACCATTACCATCATCATCACTAGGAACATCACCATCCTGACTAATACCAGGACCATAACCACTATCTTCTAATTAATCATATAATGAACACATATTCGACATATATGTATTGAAAATCATGGAGGTATCTAGTGTATGTGATGTAAATAAGGATTATATGACTTTAATAAATCCTTTTTGGCATTTTGACTATGTTAATTCTCCTACATGGTTATTTTTTTGGCATTTACTACCTTTTTATGAGCATGTGCTACCTCTTCATGGGGTGTTTCTAACTTGAATCTACCATAACTAGCACCTAAAGTGGGACAATGTCTAGTGGGAACAATACACTTCCATGGTCGACATCATACTCTCCCATGGGGTTCATCACCACATAACTCGTAAAAATGATCGTTTTGGCCAATGTTTTCATCATCCTTCTCATCAAGGGATTCCAAAGTCGATTTTTCCAAATATAAAAGAACTATTTAGTTAAAAATATAATATTAAAAATTTAAATCATCAAATTAAAACTTAAAATCTAATGTTATGTTTATTTTTTTACCACTCCTACATATTTCTTCTTTCTCCAAAAAAAAATTTAATGGCACACGTCCTTCAATATTCAATAATTCCCTTAGAAAAGACATTTAATATAGAAAAAAATTATTCAAAATGTATTTAGGAATGATTATCAGAGTGAAAATAATTATAAATTTTGGGAATTCAATTTTTTGGAAAACAAATCATTAAAATGCTTATAATAGTAACCCATATTTCTAATTAACTCATCATTCAATATTTCTTTCAAATTAAAAAAATATTTTCAATTTCCATGATGTAAAAACATAGTGCAGTGTTAATCAATATGTGAAGAATATCATAGCCTAGTCACAAAAACACAACAATTAACAAATAATAATAAAAAGTTATAGACCACTCATGTAGTAGGGTGAAATAATATATAAAATTTCTCACCGAACACACAATTTTCATCAACAATTATTTGATTTGAATATAATTTAAAACAAATATCAAATGTTGCATGTGTATGTTTTGAGAGCAATGAAAACCAAAATAGAATTAGAGAGAAAATAATTATCCCTATATTTAAAGTTTACATCCTTTAGTTTTTAGATTATGTAAGAAACAAAAACATTGAGTCTTACCTCTATAGAATCTAATATTATTCTTTTGTAGGGAAGCCATGACATGTTCAACTTCTTTTATAGAACCCAATGAGATTGAGAGATTCATTATGGATTTGGGAGAGATTCCTTCCAAGGGATGGAATTTTTAATTGATTGTAGTGGGATTATATCCTAGATATTCATTATATATTTTGTGATATTATCATTGAAATATTGAATGAAGGATAGGGAGATCCTAACTAATAGATTCATTATTCATTTGGTGATATTCCTTGTGATGGATTTATTTTTGTTCAGAATAAATTTAAACCATTTAATTATTCCCTATGAATGGGTTGGAAACTGTTTCATTAAATATTTATTTCATTTTGAACAAGTTGTAAATTATTCCATCAAATATTCTTTATCGGGACATGATCATATAGGTAAATTAATTATAGACCCAATAACATTATCATGGATTCAAAAAGTAAACTATAACTTATCGAATGAGGAATGAATAAACTATTAGGGTAGCTTCTCAATAATAGAATTTTTTTTATATGAGTATACATATATAGTTATAGATCTTATTTAATTTGGTATATGGAAAAAGTTACTTATATGGACACCGTATACTTGAAAATTAGTGGGTGTATAGAATTTATATTAACTAAAAAGTTGGTGTGATGAAAAAATTTTTTGGTGAGTTTGATATAGGGGATCAAGAAATAAATATATATATATATATATATTAGACTAAGGTAAGTTATTGGATAAAAAAATCTTCCTCTATGTTTTTTATTTTTTTTATATATTATTTTACTTTATCATTCATTATGTTTTACTTTCATTAATATGTGACTAAATGATTTGCAAGACTATGATTTTTGGATAACATGGTCTATGGTTTTATTCAGGGATTTATTTAATATAAAATTCTAGTATTTCTAAATTTATTATAATTTTAAAATATATTTTTTAGATATTTTTTTATTTTTGTTTTATATTACCAAGGTTATCATCTACACAAATGTATATAGAAACACCCTATCACTAGTCTGAAACCTGTTGCATATGTGGGGGTATGACTAAGGTTTATGTATCTGTATTAAAATGCATGAGTAAGTTATAAGATGGCCTTATTAAAAATTTTAGTTAGTGATATTTTTTAGTTATATTACTTTCATGATATGTTCGATGAATCAAGGATTAGTTACAACTTGGTTTTGAGGCTATAATTATCCCCAAACAGAACCTACATAATCTCTAATTCATGTCTCCTTTGAGTTAGTAATCTTTTTACTATATTTCATTGTTAAAATTATATATATTATAATCATGTATAATATTTATGGTTGTGGTTAATTATTTATCTCTTGGAGTAGTGTTGAAAGAGGTATTAAAACATGAATCATACTTAGCATAATAGACCACATGATATATACATGTTTATGGGTAATTTAAAATATAAATTTGATTAATGAAATTGAATATTCCATTTTTGAAAATAGTAAAATGATTATTTAGTTATTTTTTAAATCAAAAATGAATGAAATTTTTTTAAATCATTCCAGATCTAGGATAACTTCCAAGATATGAATCTTTTGAGATAAGGTTCACTAATATGTAACTGTATGTGACACTAACATTAGAGTGAGTTGTGTGGCTATAATCATACCTGATTTGGTATTGAATTCTAGTATTGGTTGGAGGATATTTATTCTCTTTTAAATGATAAGATAAATGTATATAAATTTCTTTTCAAGTTGTCACTTAAGTATTTTTTGGTTCATGGAATTGGGTGTAAAACAATTTTAGAATTATATTTCATAAAATTAGTATAAGCTATGACAAATAATGTGAGTGAATTTTTGGTTAATATATTTTATTAATACTATGTTAATGGTATATGGGGTTGTATGTACTAAAAATGAATCAGTGGAAATGAGCATAGTGATTAGTGGTATTGTTACCATGGAAACATGTGAGGAGGTTGGATTGAAAAATTATGAAAAATATCATGGACTAGTGTTGTAGATGAAGTCTCCAAAGATTTTTTTTGTTAAATTACCATTTGTTATGATAATCATCGGTATTGAAAGATGGTAAGATCATATGAGTGATAGTTTTATCATTATCAATAATTTAAATAGATTTTTAATCATCAAGTGTCAAAAAAATCAATTGGTTACTGAAGGGTGAGAGACTCAGGAAACTATAAGGTTTGATAACAATATTGAATATTTTCATTTCTTATGGGAATGTATGATGACATATGTAACAAAGAGTGGGTTAACTAATTTGTTTGAGGCCCTATATGGGTGTAAAGACCCAGAATTTCAATTTAATTTTTTTATTAAATGGGATTTTTATGAGTCCGTGAAAATTTACAGCGTGTGATTCCGAGGCCTGGAGTGCCCGGAATAAATTTCTGAACTTTTTTTCAAGTACGTTCAGTAAACGTGTGAGTGGGTTTTTCCAACTTTTGAACCTGTACTCGGAATTGAAATCTAAGGACACTATTGAACTCGCAGGACTGGTATTTTCTTAAAAAGACTTTCACCTAGACGTTAGTTGGTCAAGGGTGAAAGTAAATTTTTGGGGTTTTTGTGAAAGAATAAAATGAAATAAAAATTGTGTAAAATTTTATTTTATTTTATTTTGAAACTCCCATGTGGATGTTTCACATGTGGGGACCCCCTTAACTAGACATCCCCTAAGAGGTTAAGGTGGTGGGGACCACCCGAATATAAACCCCCATGAACTCCCCTTTAATTGGAGAAACCCACAAAATTCCTATTAAATATGGGGGAGACTCTTCAACACCTCTAACATTTATTATGACAACCTAGTTAATTAATTAAGCATTTTTTTAATTTATTCGAATGAACTAAATAAACAACATAATCTATTATGTTGGCTACGTGACATTTTTGGTGGAATTGGGAGGAAGGAGCATTGGGAGAAATCTCTCCAACGAAGAACGCCAATGAAGAATGCCGACTTCGACACTGACTTCTTCCACGGGACATTCTTTGATGAGGAATGTCATCAACGTCAACAAACCAAAGTTCAAGGAAACGCTGATGTCACCAACACTTGTCTATTCCCAACAACATCGTCTCCTTCCCCACGGGAAATCTTCAACGAATCTAACGAACAATGTAGGGGTTTACATCTATATGATTATCACTTCCAATGTTCCACCCTTCTAATTATTTTGCGGGATTGGGAATAGTGATTGACGAGGGTTGTAGAGAGGGTGCTTGAATTATTTTCCTTTACCCATTCATGATATTCTTGTTCCTATTGAGTTGCTTGATACCGCTCTAACGTGGAGGGTGTCGACCAGAAAAACAAGGCTCGACCCCCCTGTCATTCTTCTTAAATGGTGTATCCTTCGCGATGAAAGAATGCATCTTTGGTGATGGTGACCGGTGCCGGCGATTGAAACCGGTGAAACTCGAGAACTGCCGATGAAGGCATGGCGTGCCACCACCCCACGACCTCCATGCCCTACGGTGCACCGCCCTCTGCGGCCATCGTCTCCCTGTGGCCTCACTGCACCTCCCCATCCGAGCCGCCCCGCGGCACCTGCTTCCTCTGCCCTCCTGCGTCGAGCCGCCCCAAACGAGCCGCTCCACGGACCCACGCCCTCGCGGCACCCCCGCTATCGAGCCACCCCATGCCCCCGCGTCACCCCCGTGGTTTCCGCCCTCCCAAACGAGCCGCTCCATCCAAGCCGCACTGCGGCCTCGTGCCCTCACGGAACCCCCTGCTGTCGAGCCGCCTTGTGCCCGTGCAACACCGCCACGACTGAGACGCCCCGCGACACCCCCGCAGTCAAGCTGCCCTACGCCCCCGCGACACCCCCACACCATCACGGACCTAGTGGCCTGTCAGTTCGGGCTGTGTCAACCAGAACATGATCGACCTAGGTCGGGTCGGGACAAGTCGGTCTGACCAAGTCGGACCGGACCTGGACCAGATACGACCATATACTTACTTGAGCGACAACTTTGGCACCGAACGTCCGTTTGACAAACCGTCAGCGAAGATGAAAACCTTGGAGTGAGAAGGTACCTTTGGTATACCCCACTAGAGTTTTGGATAAATTTTTTGAATGGTTGGGATGGATCGAGCACGAATCTAACTGTTCCCTCAAGACAAAAAGGCTAATAACTCACAGACCGGGCGTCTGAATGACGTACCGTCTGTTGCATTGAGACCCCTATGATATGAAAGTCCTTTGGTATACTTCCTCATGGGACTTCATAGCAGTTGGAGTATCGACCAGTGGATTGTGTAGCGTTCCTCCTGAAGATGAGCTGTCTAAGTGCGGGAACCCAATAGCTGGTTGTGACGAGAAGAATGAATAGTGATCTTGTATGGGTCATCTCCTAGCGATCCAGTGTGGATCAGCTCCTAGTGATCAAGTGTGGGTCAGAACCTAGCAATCCTCTGTGGGTCAACTCTTAGTGATCCTGTGTGGGTCAGCACCTAGCAATCCTATGTGGGTCAGCTCGTAGCGATCCAGTGTAGGTCTGCTTCATTACAGAGTAAGATGATTCAGAAGTTAAATCTACTCATCCCTTCTATTGTTCTCATGTTATACTCTGTGTGAGATAAGTATGTACATATATTGTATTTTTCCTCGAGGTAATACCTTGGTGGTATTATTCTATGTGGCGTACCTGAGTGGTACTTGACATCGTGGAATTTTTACCTTTGTGGAACAGTTGATCTTTGGGCTTTTTGGTTGGACCTTATGTTTCCTCATGATTATGATGGGTATACTTGATAACTGATGTATATGCATGGGAATATACCTATGTAGGGATGACTGTTGACATCATTCTTTTAGGTTTATCCTTTTCGGATTTTGTGAGACATTGAGGGTCTCGTGGTCCCTATGGAGTATCATTATACTCACCCCTGCACGGGCTATGGCTACATCGTGTTGTGTTTGGTGTAGATGTCGAACAGCGTTGATCGAGACTGAGGGTACGAGGACTGGACGGTCCCCGGAGGAGGACCTTACAACGGGTCGGTACACGGAGGAGACGGATGGACGTGGAGTGCTGAGGAGGAAATCTGTACCTACCCTTCAGGTAGGAATCTTAGAGGACGACCCAGCAATTGTCTAAATTGTTTCCGCAGTTTACTTGTACTTTCAGTTTCTTGTACTTTCCTGTTGAGATTTTATTCTGGCCCCTTTTACATAAGGTACTCACTCTATTTACTATTAAGTTTACTTGTGTTCGTATCTTGTTGTGTGCTTGGTTGCATGTGTTTATAGGTTATAAAGGCAATGCCTTTCCAGTTTTATGGATTACGACTTTCATTGCTAGTGGCTAGCCCCTGGCCTATATAAGGTGGGTTTCGGGTAGTCAAGGCACGGGCCCCAGGGGATGGGTCAGGAAAAATTGGTATTAGAGGAGTTGGTTCTACCATATAACATAGGAATATGGTATTTCTTTTTAAAGAAAATAGTGTTAAGTGTAGTGAGTGTGTTTATCATTTTAGGGAATCTAGTATTGGTGCGGTGGCTGACATATCCACACACTAGGACCCTGACTTCAAATTTTCTACTCAGTGCATGAAAACACTAATTGTGTGTATGTTTTCAAGAGTCTTCTTTGTGATATTTTGAGTTAGGTCACAAGGTATAACTTTTTGACAATGGCACGCCTGTTTCTTTTAAAGATGCCTCCATGAAGATAACCAACTAGGGTTTTAAGAGTAGTACGCACTGACAGCCCACCCAGTAATGAGGCCTCGGTGCAGGGCCCTATTTCAGTAGAGGCACCAGTAGAGGCACCAGCGGTGCCATTACCCGTTGTTCCACCGATGCCACCAGCCCCAACAGTAGAGAGTGCACACCACTTGAGTGCGTTAGACGAGTTCCAGTGCCAGAGGCCACCTAGGTTCAGGGGAGAGACGGACCCACATAAGGCTGAGGATTGTCTAGAGGTCATGGTAAGAGTCTTTCGACTAGTAGGAACACCAGCCAATCTCATAGTGATCCTTGTCGCCATCCTTATACAAGAAGCAATAGGAAGATGGTGGATCTTGATGCTCCAGGCTCACGACGAGTTGATGCTTCTCTGGGCAGACTTCGAGAGGCTATTTCGGGAAGAGTTTGTCACATCGACTCTTCACGGAGTGTGCATTCAGGAGTGACTTCATCTGTAGCATGGCCACATGATTGTGGCTCAGTACACAACGACGTTCGCTGACCTCTCACTCTACTCTATAGATATGGTGCAGGACCAATTCTTCAAGGCCTGGACATTCGATAAGGGACTCAGGCGGTAGATCAGGGCTTCGATTATCTCACTCAGCATCTAGACGCAGGCGGCGGTGTTAGAGAGAGCCCTTTTAGTGATGAGTTTCCTGGCTGAGCAGTCACCAGTAGAGAGACCCACTACCATTCATTACGTATATGAGTCTTCAATAGCTAGAAGTAGAAAGATGACACAGAGGTCCAAAAGGACCAGACCTACAAGTTGACGACTGTAAGATTTCGGATCGGGTGTGTTGTGCACCTGAGGCAGAGCCAGTCATGCCCGGAGTGGTCAGTGTTATGCATGGGGCGGGCATGGTCACATGGCGCGTGATTGTCCGACTCTCTGTATGGATGTTCAATAGACAGTCGAAGGACCACCCAAGAAGAGAAATATGTTCAACCGAGGAGGTCCGTAGGGATCTGGAAAACGTGGTAGAGGATCCGTTCATGCAGCTAGAGGTGGGTGATGATTCAAGTTGTTACCGCCACCACCACCAGGTGGTCCATCCTGACCACAGGGAGTAGGAGGATAGGGGTGATCTCAGCTCCAACAGCTGAGACCTACGACCATGGCGCTCCGGAGATGATACGAGGTGCGATATGTGTCTACTCTACCTTAGTTGTAGTACTTATAGACATAGGCTCCAGTCATTTCTTTATTTCCACTTCCCTCATTCGGAGCTCAGAGATTCCAACAGAGTTTTTAGCTCGATCCTTCTGGCTAGAGACTCCTATGGGAGTGGATTCGACGTTTATGCACTAGTTCTGGCAGTGTGAGCTTACTTTCGGAGGCGAGAGCTTCGACTGGGATCTCCTAGTAGCGGAGTCGAGGCCTTATGACGTCATATTTTGTATGGACTGGTTATCTAAAGTTCATGCTTAGATCGATTGTATTAGGCACAATGTGCGCTGTTTCCACATGGATGGGACCAGGTATACCTTCACCGGCAAGAAAGGAGCCTTTGTAGCACAGGATGGACTTACCCGAAGGAGAGTGCGGCCGATCAATCATCAGTTGGCTAGCCTTACCCTCGGAGTAGTTGATGTGGAGAGTCTGAGTTATCCTATAGTTGTGGACCAGTATGCGGATGTCTTCCCTGATGATGTTATGGGTCTACCACATCACAGAGAGGTGGACTTTTACATGGACTTGTACCCCAGGACAAAGCCGATATCTACACCAGCGTATCGGATGGATCCTATAGAGATTTGTGATTTGTGAGTACAATTAGAGGACTTATAGGGGAAGGGATTCATTCGGATCATTGTTTCACCTCTGGCAACCCTGATTTTGTTCTCCAAGAAGGCAGATGGAATCTTGAGACTTTTTGTTGACTATCGGTGCCTGAACCATGTGACTATGAAGAATAAGTACCCACTTCCAAGGATTGATGATCTCTTTGATCAGTTGAAGGGAGCACGGTGGTTCTCGAAGATGTACCTCAGATCTAGTTATCACCAACTCAGAGTACCTGGTGAGGATGTGCAGAAGACTGCCTTCAGATGTCGGTATGGACATTATGAGTTCTTTGTTATGCCATTTGGTGTAACCAATGCTCTAGTAGTGTTTATGGGACTCATGAATAGAATCTTTCAGCCATACCTTGATCTTTTTGTAGTAGTCTTCATCGACAACATTCTGATCTACTCGGCTACTGAGGAGGAGCATGCCTATCATTTTCAGGTAGTATTGGACACACTTTGAGAGCACCAGCTTTATGGTAAGTTCTCAAAGTGCCAGTTTTGGATTTTAGAGGTTCAATTTCTGGGACACGTCAACTCAGAGGCTGGAGTTGCAGTAGATCCAGCAAATATTGAGGCGATACTTTCTTGGGAGCCTCCAGGATTGTGATAGTGATAAGGAGTTTCCAGGGTTTGGCTAGTTACTACTGAAGATTTGTACCAGATTTCTCTATAGTTGGAGCACCACTTTCAGCATTGACGAAGAAGGGGAAACACTTCGTGTGGTCGGATAGATGCCAGCAAAATTTTTCATGACCTGAGGGATAGGATGATTAGTGCCCCCATCTTGAGGCATATAGAGGAGGGTGTAGGGTATGTACTCTATAGTGACACATCTGGGACAGGGCTCGAATGTGTTCTGGTGCAGGATTGAGCGGTGATCACTTATAGTTCTCGATAGATGAGATAGCATGAGCAGAACTACACTACCCATGACCTAGAGTTAGCTGTTGTGGTCTTCTCCTTGTATATCTGGTGTCATTTTTGATGGGTGAGCATTTTACAGTGTACTCTAATCACAAGATTCTCAGGTATATCTTCTCTCAGAAAGACCTAAACCTAAAACATCAATGTCGGCTTGAGTTCCTCAAGGACTATGACTTAGAGATAGTATATACTCCTTGGAAGGGGAATTTTGTAGCAGATGAACTCAGTAGGAGGTCTGGTATACAGCTGCTAGGAAAGTCGACAGAGCAATTGGCCGCTTTGAAGATATCCTTTGTTGATAGAGATGGAGCATATTTTATTCAATCTTTTAAAGTCACTCCCCCACTTCTTCAACGAGTCAGGGAGGCGTAGTGTGGGACGCTGACTACAAGACATGATAAGCTCAGATATCCACAAGACAGGCACCTGATGGATTTTATGAAGGCGGGGAGCATGTTAGCCTTTTCTGAGGACGTAAAATGTTACCTGTGTCGCTTCGGGAGGAAGAGTTGAGGGAGTTCCACACATCTCCTCTAGTGGTACATCCCGGAGAGGCGAAGATGTACCAAGATCTCTGACGATAGCACTGGTGTCTGAGAATGAAGAAATCAATAGCAGAGTTTGTGTCTCGATGCATCACTTATCAGTAACTGAAGGCGGAGCATCAGGTACAAGTAGGATTGGTTCATCCTTTTGAGGTCCCAGAGTGGAAGTGGTATGGGATATCCATGGACTTCGTGATAGGACGTCCACGTACATCCATGGGACATTATTCTATCTAGGTGATCATCGACTGACTCACCATGTCGGCCCACTTCCTACCGATCAGAGAGCAGGGTTCAGTAGAGAGCATGGGGAACCTCTATGTGCTGGATATTGTGCGGATACATGGAGTACCCTCGACGATTTTCTCCAATAGTGATGCCCATTTTACTTCCTGGTTATGGAAGGGGTAGAATGAGGCTTTCGGGACTCAACTTCATTTGAGAACCGCCTTCCATCCTCAGACGGATGGTCAGACTGAGTGGACTATTCAAACCCTCAAGGAAATGATACGTGCTTGTGTCCTTGATTTCGGTAGCAGCTGGGATGATAACTTACTGTTGGTGGAGTTTTCATACAACAACAGTTATCACTCCACCATTGGGATGGCACCTTTTGAGGCCTTGTACAGGCGACCTTGCAGATCCCCTTTGTACTGGACTGACCCCAGGGAGTCGACACTCGTGGGACCAGAGATGGTACGGGCTACCATAGAGAAGTTCCATATCATCCTGGAATGGATGAAGACTGCATAGAGCAAGAAGAAGTTTTATTCTGATAGGAGACAGAGACCTCTGGAGTTCAAGGATGACGACCAAGTCTTTCTATGGGTCTCACCCCGATGAGGTCTACGGTGATTTGGCCGAGGTGGAAAGTTATCTGCGAGATTCATCGGACCTTTTCCAGTCCTCGACAGTGTTGGAGAGGTGGAAAACTACTTAGCTCTTCCACCTTAGTTGCACCGGGTGGACGACATCTTCCACGTATCCCAATTGAGGAGATACGTGCATGACCCTTACCACTTCATCGACCATAGCGAGTTGGACATCGATGATGGGTTGACTTTTACGAAGGTTCCAGTTGAGATTGAGGATCGATAGGAGTGGGTCCTTAGTGGATGGTCTATACCTTGGGTGTGCATTCACAGGCAGCATGGGAACCTCCAGGAGAGGAAATGGGAGCGGGAGGCTCAGATGCATGCTCAGTACCCCCACTTGTTCCCTCAGTTTGAGTTATGGATTATGGGGAAATAAATCCCTAAGGTGGGGAGAATTTAAAGACCCGAAATTTCCATGAATTTTTCTTATTAAATGGGAATTTTACAAGTCCATGAAAATTGACGGCGCGTGATTCCGAGGCCCGGAGTTCCCAGAATCAATTTATGAACTTTTTTCTGCGTACGTTCAGTAAAAGTGAAAGTGGGTTTTTCTAAATTTTGAACCAGTGCTCTGAATTGAAATCTGAGGATATTGTTGAAGATACATTGCCAGTATTCGCTTAGGTAGACTTTAAACTCGATGGAAGTTGGTCGAGGGTGAAAGTTAATTTTTGTGTTTTTTGTGAAAGAATAAAATAAAATAAAATTTGTGTAATATTTTATTTTATTTTATTTTGAAACTCCCTTGTGGATTCTTCACAGGTGAGGACCACCTAAACTAAACCTCCCTCGAGAGGTTATGGTGGTAGGGACCACCTGAGTATAAACCCCCTTGAACTCCCCTTTAATGGGAGAAACCCTCAAACTTCCTATTAAATGTGGGGGAGCCTCTTCAACTCCTCTAACATTTATTATGCCAACCTAGTTAATTAATTATGCCTTTTGGAATTTATGACAATTAAATAAATAGACAACATAATATATTATGTTGGATGAAAGGAATTATTTTGTGGAATTGGGAGAATGTAGCCTTGGGAGGAATCTCTCAAACGAAGAACACCAATGAAGAATGCCGACTTCGACTCCATATTCTTCCATAGAACATTCATTTACGAGGAACGTCTTCAACATGAACGAACCAACTTTCGAGGAAACGCCGACATCACCAACGTTCTGTCTATTCCCAATGACATCACCTCCTTCCCCATAGGAAATATTCAACGAATCAATCTAACGAGGTTGGGGTTTACTTCTATATTATTATCGCTTCCCATGTTCTCCCATTCTAATTCTTTTGCGGGATTGGGAATAGTGATTTATGAGGGTTATAGGGAGGCTGTTTGAATTATTTTCCTTTACCCGTTATTGATATTCTTGTTCTTATTGAGCCGCTTGCTACCGCTCTAACATGGCGGGTGCGTGTCAAAAAGACATGGACCGACCCCTCCTTCGTTCTTCTAATATGGTGTATCCTTCATGAGGAAAGAAGGTGACTTTGGTGACGGCGACCGGTGCCGATGATGGGAACCAGTGGAACTTGAGGACCGCCGATAAAGGCACGGAGTCCTGTCGCCCTACGCCATCCCTACCCCGCGGCACTCCGCCTTCTGTGGCCATCGCCACCTCGTGGTCTCACCACGCCTCCCCTGATGAGTCGCCCTGTGGCCTACGCCCTCCCAGATGAGCCACCCCAACCGATCCGCCCCCACAGCCCCGCGCCCTTGCAGCACCCCAGCGGCCGAGCCGCCTCACGCCCCTACGGCACCCCCATGGCCTCCGCCCTCCAGGAAGAGCCACTTCGGCCGAGCCACCCGGCAGCCTCTCTCCCCCATGGCACCCCTCGTGGTCGAGCAACCTCGTGCCCTCAAGGCAGCCCTGCGGTCGAGTCGCCCAGCGCCCCTGCGGCACCCCTGCGGCCGAGCCACCCTGTGCCCTCGCGGCACCGCCGCGTCCTCGTAGCCCTTTCCGCCGGCTGGGCTAGGCCCAGAAGGCCGGGCCGGACCTAGTAGGTCAGGCCGGGTGGGTCCGACCGAGTCGGACCAGACCCGGACCAGATACGACCCTATACTTTACTTGGGCCATAACTGTGGCACCTGATGTCTGTTTGACGAACCTTCAGCGGTGCCATAAATCTTGGAGCGTGACGTTCCCTTTGGTATACCCCACTAGAGTTTCGGATAAAGTTGGGGAATGGTCGGGTTGGATCAAACACAAATCCAAACGGGCCCTCAGGGACAAAATGGATAATAACTCACAGACCAGGCGTCCGAATGACGTGTCGTCTGTTGCATTGAGACCCCTATGACATGGTGGTATTTTGGGATACTTTTTCATGTGACTTTGTAGCATTTTGAGTATCAACCATTGACTTTTGGATCATATCCTCCTACAGACGAGAAGGCTTAGTGCCGAAACCCAGTAGCTGACTGTGACGAGAAGAATGAATAGTGATCCTGTGTGGGTCACATCCTAGAGATACTATGTGGGTCAGCTCCTAGTGATCTAGTGTGGGTCAAAACATAGATATCCTATGTGGGTGAGCTCCCAGATATCCTGTGTGGGTCAGCACCTAGTGATCATGTGTGGGTCATCTCCTAGTGATCCTGTGTGGGTCAGCTTCTTTATAGAGTAAAATGATTCAATAGTTACATATAATCATCTCTACTATAGTACTTAAGTTATATTTGGTGTGAGATGAGTCTATACCTATGTGGTACTTTCCCTAATTGTAATAGATTGGTGGTATTCTTCTGTGTGGAATACCTAAGTGGTACCTGCCTTCGTGGTATTTCTTCCTTTGTGGAAATGTTGAGCTTTGTGCTTTTGGGTTGGACCCTATGTTTCCTCATGATTGAGATGGAAATACTTGATAACATAGGTATATGTATGGGAATATACCTAATTAGGGTTGATATTTGACTTCATGATTTTAGGATTATCCTTTGTGTATTTTGTGAGACCTTGAGGGTCTTGGGGTCCCTACTGAGTATCTTTATACTCACCCCTGCACAGGCTATGCCCGCACCTTGTTGTGTTTGGTGCAGACATCAGACAACATTGATCGAGACTGAGGGTACGAGGACTGGACGGTGCCTGGAGGAGGACCTTACGACGAGTCAGTACATAGAGGATATGGATAGATGTGTAGTGCTAAGGAGGTGATCTGTACCTACCATTCGGGTTGGAACCTCGGAGGACGACCAAGCAATTGTCTTCATTTTTTCTCCAGTTTACTTATACTTTCATTTTCTTGTACTTTCAAATTTGGCTTGTATTCTGGCCCCTTTTACTTACTATACTCACTCTGTTTACTATTCAGTTTCCTTGTTTTCATATCTTGTTGTGTGATAAGTTTCATGTGTGTTTACAGGTTATAAAGGCAATGCCTTCCCAGTTTTAGGGATTATGCCTTTTGGTGCTAGTCACCAGCCCCTTTCCTATGGAAGGAAGGCTTGAGGTAGTTAGGACACGAGCCTTGGGGGATGGGTCGTGACAATGGGGGCTATGATATTTATTTGAATATGTGTAAACAATCAGTTTCTAGATTTTAAATGACATGTTATGCCACTTTCTATTAAAAAAGTGTTTTTATATAGAATTCTGTGGTAGTAGAGAACAAGTAAAACTAATAGTGATTGGATGTATACTTCTCAGTGTGTGATTCATGGTAATGGGATCGCTTGGAGTGCAATTCTTGGTAATTTTATAGCTGTGAGTGACAACATGGTAGTGGGTTTTCTGGGAGTGCGCTTATTAGTGTGCACTGCTTGGTAATGTGTTGCAATTTTCTATAAAATTTAGTTTTTTCTTATAAAAATGGTTTGGATTTCCTAGTAGTGGGATGGATGGGAGTGGTCGGGGGTGTGCTTCTAGGTGTTCTTTACTTGGTAGTGGGGTGGTTGGGAGTGGTTGAGGCTACCATGTGTTTTCAAGAGTGGGAAGTCTGTATAAAGGCTATTTGTTTAAATTGATATTTTTGTTCATTTATATTTTGAAACATTATGATCACAATAGGTGGAATTTTAATACAAAAACTAATCATAAATGAGATATACATAGTTAAATGTGGGAGGGTGACACACTCTCAAATTGTTATGGAAAATTTTAATGAAGTCCACAATGAAATGCGTAAATAATTGGTTCTCGTAAAGGTTTAGAACAATCCCATTGAGGGTTCCATATCCATCACCTCATGGAGTTCAGGTATTGTGAGATCATCATCCCACATTAAAAACATTATAATATTTTAATAGAGAAAAAACATACTTTAAATTTATCTTTGAAGGAAAATTCCATTGAATAAGACCTTTATAAAGGAAACACACTTGAATTAGTTTTTAAGTTATTCACTTATGAAGCAAAAATGATTTTGTAGAATGAAAACACGTTTTCATGGGAGAAAATAATTTGGATTTCTCCACTAAAATTTAGTATTCATGTTAAGATAATAATGAAGAAGAAATTTTTTAATTTGAGTCTAAGAATTCAGATCTAATATAACCTATCAAAAGTTATTTTTTAGAGTATAAACATCTCCGAAATTGGTAAAAGGGCTTGGAAGATGTATAATTTATTAAGAATTATCTTGAATAATTACATAATATTAATCTAACACCTAAAATATATTTATAAGGGATTCAAGAAGCCCTACTAAGCTTTGGAATCATTAATTCAACTACAAGGTATGTTCAAAAACCTATAGAGAATTGTTTGTTGATACCCCCAATAAGTGAGAGATCAAGAGGAAAAATCACCCCACAAGAAGTAAAAAAATAAACATTGAATCCAAACTATTTATGTTGTAAAAAGTTAAAAATGATTCATTGGAAGTATTTAAAATAATTCACTAATGTTTTACCATTTAATGTTGTTTTAAATATAGGGGATGAATGAATTTTAAACCATCATATATGAAGTCGACATTCCTCAAGATATATTCACGAAATCTATGAATGATGTAGAAGAATTTATCATTAAATAAAAATAATTCATCATAGAATATATGTAAAATTAGTACACCTTAACTAAATAACTCTTCCTTAAGATGAAAATCAATACATATTTTCAGAATTTATAACTAATTAAAATTAACGGTTCAATAAAAATACTTACTTTCTCTAATGTTCTGGTATTGTCGTCCACCCCTTTATGTGTTAGGTATTTCTTAACATCCTTGTTTTATTTATTTCTTTATGATTCTTCCTGAAATATAATTTTCTATAATTGAAAATAAGTATTAATCTAATTAATCATAGTTTTCATTCAAAAACATCAAATTTGATTAATAACTTTAACTCATTAATGTTCCAATCTATAATTATTTCCAAATATTGTTTTTTTAAATCATTCAGTATAGGTATCACCTCTAGATACATTCCAAATCTATAAATAAAACTATTATACAAATCATGCTTATATGCAATCCATATCTCACCTAATTCCATGAGTCATGTAGTTTACACAACCTCGCCACATGGAAAATCATAACGTAGATGTTACCAAAATGTTAATATATATATATATATATATAATAATATTAAATTAAATCAAATGAGTTTTCTTACCCATATTTGAACCAAAATAATTTTTATTTAATTTATTTTGAAGGTTTATCCTAGAGAGTTTCCTTAAAATAATGGTGTAAAAGTATTTTGAAATATTCGACATAAAACTCCTTCATTATCCCTCTATTTACCTATCATTGGATTACCCACATTGTACCAACCATCAGATGTGTGTAGCAGTTTCATACTTCATGCATGCATGTATTCCCATGCTACCTAGTATAATATCCATCTATGAAAGGAAAAAATATTATATCAATACATAATATAATGAAAATAATTTATCCTAAAAACCTTATAAGGGTTTTATACATATACCTGAGATTGGATGATCTATGGGTATTTTTAGATTCTTAGGCTCTGAATGACCATAAAAAAGTACAATATTAGTGGAGTCCAATGTTTTATTATGATTCTCAGAATTTATTGAAGTATAATTCAAAGGATAAAGAATGTAATTGTCTAAAGAGATTTAATTATAAGAAAAAGAATTCGGCATAGGAATCTGTGTAAAAGTACAATATGAATCAAGAGTGAGAACCATTATTGGATAAGGAAAATAAATATGAGGAGGCTCATAAGTAAATGGTGGTTCTAGTATAAGTTGTCTAAATATCTATTGTAACTCTAATGACATATTGTGATAAGAATGTTTTATATGTGGAATATCTAGTGAAGAGACGGGATGTGAAAGATTACAATAGGTTGTAAAATAATCTCTAAACATCATCTTCCTTCATATGAGGAATTATCATATCTCTCATACACTGATTATTTCTAGACATCCTATTACTTCATACCTATTTAATGTTTTTCATTCCATAAATTTGAAAAAAAACCATTTAATTGGAAGTTTGGATAGATAGAGCTATAATTAGTGGTTTCTCATATTAAGGGATGTTAAAGTGATTCCTTCTAAGATTTACTCATCACCACCATGAAAAATTGAAAGTGGATATGATATTTAGGATAAGTTTGGTAACCAAAAATATTTGTTTAATTGTGTGTGATGATGAGTGAAAGTGATATTGAGGTGATAAAATATATTAAAATTACAAAAAAGTGGAAAACTAAATGAAAAGTGTCTCTGACGCAATGTGTGGGAAAAATGAGAAACTATGAACAATGAGTGTAGGAGAAAAAATAGCAAAGAAGTGAAAGAAGTAATGGAAAAATAATTTAAATAAATGAAATTATTATAAGGAGATTACATTGGATTTGGGTTACATGAAATGTTTTTTTAACATAAGCTGTTATTATAGGATAAAAAAGTCTTTTCTAAAGTGTTAGTAATCTTTATCAATATTATTAACCAATCACTAACTATCCAATACCTATTCCAAAAAAACAATACCAACTAGTAATAAAAAATTAAGTGATTTGAAAAATCTAAGGAAACTCTGTATTTTCACATGAAATAATTATATTTTGACTCACTAATACATAGTGGGTCAAATTTTCAATTTATTACTCAATAAAAAAATATTTCAACTATTTGAATGATTTATTTTATCACAGTTCTTTTGTCTGTGAAAAATTAAAATATAAATTTAAGATTTAAAAATCTACATAATAGATTCACATTAGGTTCCAAATATTAAAAAAACCCATGGTTGGTAATTATAGTGAACAACTCATCACTAAAGAATCCCCCTAGAGGTATTGAGTTAAGAAAATAATCCATGATCAAACTAAAATTATATATATATATATATATTTAGAAAAAAAGTTAAAAAAGATATTTAAAATCATAAAATTTGTAAATTCTTCTTCAATAGAAGTATATACAACCCTCCTTTCAATATCCCCCTATTATATTTTTACCAATAAAAATACAGGAAATGCTGGAAAAAATCATCTAAGTTAGTGTGTTAGACCTTGAAAAAAATGAAAATGATGGGGGATAGAAGATATGACTGATTTGGAACTCAATGATTTAATTTTCTAGAAGAAAGGAATTAAAACACAAACTGAGGAGAGATTCGCATGGTTGGGGAAGAAAAACAAAGGCCATGTGTTTCTAGGGTTAATTATTGATGAAAATCATATTAGAGGATGGGTTATTGTACACTTGGAAAATGATAAAGGCTATAAAAATTGTTTTTTTAAAACTATTGGTATAAATTTACTCTATACAGATGGTTTTAAAAACACGTCAGTGTATTTTCGTCTATAAAAATGGTTTCAAAATTTTTTTGGCACAAACTTCTTATACTCAAGAAATTCCAATGGTTTTATTAAGAATTATAGGGGATCTATGAAAATGGTTTTTTAAAACAATTGTAATATGTTAGTTAGTATATGTCCATTTTACACAAGTGTATTTTCATGTTGTCCCACCAGAAATACACTTTCATATCTCTATATGTCTTCTTACTTCTAGAATGGATAGATAATGGTTAACTTTGTTCTTTGTAAAATTTCTCCCTCTTAAAGTATGGTATAGGTGGAACACATACATGGTTTATGAACCTTATCATTCCATCATAATTAAGGTAGAACATAGTAACATTTATAACCATTTGTAGTTCTACATCTTCCTTCTACAAAACTGTAATCCCTACATTGATAGATAGTTGACACTCATTTGAGAAATATAGGAATTCTCCCTGTTATAAAATATTTCTAGGTCAATACTTTGTAAATCCAAAAATACGTGATCCTTTTTTATCCTCATCATAGATAAGTAAGATTGGTCCTTTTAAACATAGATTATCTACCACCTTGTTCAATTTCCCAAAGAGGTAATGTATTGATAAGTCATAGTATTTAATTAACTCAAATCATATTCTCTAGAATATATTTATCACTTTCTAGGTGATTGTATACTTTAAAATTTTATGATCGGTATATAAATCACACCATTCTCCATAAAGATAATTCCTTTATATCATCAAATAAAAATTACCCCTGTTAACTTGAAATTGTGATTTAGGTAATTTTTCCAATGAACCTTCAATTATCTTTAGTCATAAGATATCACAATATCATTGAATATGAGGATGCATCCCAGAACCTTATTCAATGCATCAATATATATCCAAAAACATTCTACACAATATGGTATTGTAATCATAGGTGCACTAACAAACATTCTCTTCAATTCTTTGAAACTTTCCTCACATTAATTTTTCCAAAGGGACTTGTCTCCATTCCGAGTTAACATGGTGATTGGACTAGACAATAAAGATAAATTATCCAAAAATTATTGATAATATGAATACACAATTAGTAATAATTGTTGTTCTGGGCCAACGTTCACTAACTTTAGTCTTTTATAGATCAACCAATATACCATATTTTGAGATTTTTTAAAGGAAAAATGAATCTTATTTTGGGGAAAATTATCACATGGTAAATTTTTTATAAAAAATATACTTTATTAGGGTCTTTAGTATAATCCTCAAAAAATATTCACACTATTAAATACTCTTTGGATTTATAATAACATAATATATAAATACTTTTAGAAAATGATCAAGGTAATATCTATACACTTTACGCATTAAATCCATGAAGATAGAGGGATAATTAGAAATACAAAATAGAATCACTATAAATTCATAGGTTCTATACATCAAATGTAATGTTTCCATGGGTATTTCGTCACTTTTAACCCTCAACTAATAGTATCCCAATGAAATATAATTTTTTAAATAATATTGATCTCCTCATAATTAATTTTAAAAAATCATAAATATGGGGCATAAGATACTTATTCCTCATTTTGATATTGTAACTTAAATATAATCAATATACAGTTTCATTGATCCATCATTATTTTTAACAAAAATAACATGTTCTCCTCATGGTGACTCTCTTAGCTGAATTAATTCCTTATCAAGTGTAATTCTACAATCCCTGCAAATCAATAAGGTCCATTCAATATGAAGTCTTTGAAAGAGTTGTAGCACCAGGTATGAGTTCTAATGGGAACTCAGCTTCATGATTTGGAGGAAGGTTGGGAATCTCTTCAAGAAAAACATCAACAAACTCTCCCGTGATAGGAAAATATTGAATATTGATTTTTTCCCCAAACATCTGAGATGAACACCACGTTTTAATAGGAATAATTTTTCATATAATGTATTAATTTCCATTGGAATTTATTATTTATTATTTCCATAATAGATTATCATAGGTTGGTTTAGAATATCAAATGTGACTTCCCTTCTTTAGTAACTGATTTCAGAATTATATAAAAACAATTCCTTTTATAAAATAACATCAAATTAATCTGGAGGTATAACAACAAGGTTTCCCTGAAGTATATTTCCACAAACATTAATTAGGGTAGAATCATAGACATTATATTTAATCATCTTACCATTAAGAGTTTTCAATGATAATTATACATGTAATTATTGAGGTTATGAATTTATATTCCTTGAGACCTTTCCTAATATACATTAATTCATATAACAATGCCCAAATATGGTACTTCAATATTTCTGAATAACATTAACCTCCTAAACTTTATCATAATATCATCAATACCATAGTAAAACCAAAATTATTAGCATGGAAGATAGGCATATTTGATAAAAGTGTTCAATTATGAAAAAATATTCACAAGATGTCTAAATCTTGACGCCTACTTTTCAATTTATGAAACCTTAGGTTTCACCATGCCTATTCATGATCCTCATATATTAAATTCCTTCATAATGATTTATAATGAAAATAAGAATTAACAAAGCACATCTCCCAAGACTTTAAAACTAGGTGTGTAATAAGGGTACACTCACTGTGCACTAGAATGATAGTCGTGATACACTCAACCAACTATTTTTTAGGTTATTACCCTTGATGAATCTATGCTAAAACCACATCCACTTTTAGTATAAAAATGGGGATTTTTTTCTTGGAAACTCAAAATCATATATTTACCATTACTTAAGATGTTCTTCTATACATAGGATTATCCAAAGGGTTCTAACTAAAATTTTCTCATCCTATTTTCCTAATCTAACTAAATATTTCTCTGATAACAACTATAGTGATCCATAATTTTCATACAAGTATATTACATCTTATTTTATAAATTTTATAAAAAAACATTACAATCCATGTCATAATTTTATAGGTCTAGTGTATTTAGAAACTTGGATACATAGACAAATTGTTCATAAGATATCAACATCATCTCCCATTTATTTCTTCACAAATGTAACCCTTATTAGATATAACATAGATAAAATCTTTATTTATATCATGTGGAAGCGAGACATAATAAATTGTGAGCTCTAATGCTTGGTAAGTGTAAAAAATGGAGAACAAAATAACCAATCAAGAATATATTGATATTAAAATTTTAAGACCATACCCATCATATAATAGATCATAAACATGAATCATGGTATAAATAATAGGAGTTTATAAGATTTGAATCATAAAGGAATCAAAGAACATGATCAATGAGAGCATAATATTGGAATAAGACAAACGTTTTTGGCACACACATAAGTATAGAAAATAATTTCCTTAGTCAAGGATCCCTTCCAAGACTCACTACAATATAAACAGTGTTTAGCGGCGATTTTGTGGCGGCGGTTCACAAAACCGCCGCTAAACGTTATCAGTGAAAGATTTCGCAGCGGTTTGTTAAAAACCACCGTGAAACCCAATCTATTTTGAAAAGCCGCAACGCTTTCCCCACCCCTATCGTGTACCCCTCTTCCCCAATCCCCCTCACAAACCCTCCCCTCTTCCCCGATCCCCCTCCCGCTACCTCCGGCGACACCCGCGCCCTCCGGCGACACCTGCGCCCTCCGACGACACCCGCGCCCTCCGGTGACCCCCGCGGCCCCCGAGCCCCCCGGCGAACCCTGCACCCCCCCCCCCTCGACCGCCGGTGACCCCCGCGCCCCCGCGCCCCTCACGCCCCCCGCGCCCTCCGGCGACCGCCACACCCCCCGCGGCCTCCGGCAACCCCCGCACCATAATTTCAGTCCTCCCACCATAATTTTCAGGTTTATTTATATATAATTTTTATTTTTTCCACATTTTAATTAGGGATATTGTGATTTTTATATTCCAAATATCGTTGTAGTGTGTTTTGGTCTTCATTTTGGCAGGTTTGAGCTGTCATCATCAAAGGATTACATGTGTATTCATAATTAAGAATCTATATATAAGTTCTCCATTTATATATATTCAACCTTGAAAGTATTAATATATATCATGGGGCTATATGTGCTTATATGTGTATATGAAAATGAATATGTGTATCATTGAAAGGGGGTATATGAAAGTATAGTCAAATATGTATAGATCCCTTATACATATTTTTACACCTTAATATGTATATATGGACTAGTTATCATTACATATAAGTTAAGGTGAATATGTGTGCATTTGAAAATATTAAAATTTGAGATTCCATCATCTATTTTATCATGGCTTGAGTTTTAGGTAGTTTCCATATTCATGTAACCATTATTTGAATTCCATGATAGCATGGATGTTTTTTAATCTATTATTCATTATTTTATCAATTGAATATTGTATATCTTTTTATATATATTATTGGTTTTATTTCTCGGAATGTATCTCCCAATGTGGTTGATAGAAATTATCCTAAACATTTAAAATGTGTTTTAAGGTGTAAAGCATGATTTCAAAGTGAGTTTTCTATCGTGTGATTTTTTGTTTAGAGATAATGTTTTGAAAAAATGGTAAGATGGTGTCAAGCATTTTGAGTAATGTGTTGTGAAGAGGATCGGGCCGATGGGGAATATATTGGATATTCCATGATGGTATGACTTTATGTGAATTATTTCTTTATGTTTCATTTTAGGTGATGTTTCCTAGACTTCTCTATAGAGTCCATGTGGCTGAATTTTTGTTGGAGGCCGAATCATCCTTTAAGAGAATCTAGTTCATTTTATGGATCACAATGGGATGGTTTTGCAAGGTAGTATTGTACCTTTTGTTCTAGTTTTATTACTACATAGTACCATTAAAGAAGAGACATGGGAGGGGAGATGAATATGTAGGCATAGTGGTCCAATCTCTTTTTTAACATAGCTTTTATTACTATATAGTACCATTAAAGAAGAGACATGGGAGGGGAGATGAATATGTAGGCACAGTGGTTCAATCTCTTTTCTGACAAATCATAGTGATACTTTGAAATGTGGCTCAAAGCTAAGACATTTCATGTTAGGGAGGGTATGATATTCTATGATTTTTTCAGGTACTTTCTCATTTCAATTTTACTTTAAATAGATAATTTTGGGATATCAAAATGTTTACTGGATGTATGAACAGTTTTTGGGGTGTCCAGGGTTTTTAGGACACAAAAGGTTGAAAAAGTGCCTATCCAGCTCAAGTAATAAGATCAGAGCCCAATTAGTAGTTATTGTGTTCCCTAACCATGATTTACAAGAGGTGGGGTAAATTCAATGAAAAAATAAGGAAAGGGGGAGAATAAACCAAGTGGAAATGGATAACCCATTCCTCATGGTTATAGCATGACTTAACAAACCATACAGGCTTTATCGAAGATCATGTGACTAGCCCGCATTTCTATCCAACAGTCCAGCATTTCTAAAATATTACTTTTGAATAGCATGAATTGTCTTTAAAGTTTCCACATGATGAACTTTTTCCCAGCAATACTCATACACTGATCCTTTCTTTTCAGCTTCATTCCATCTCTCATAAATCAGATGAAGTGCCAAACGATCACTGTAATCCTTTACAGAAAATCTAGATTTTACCATTACAGCTAAAGCGCTTTTTATCTTGAGGAAGAACTAAAGTATCCATGACGCTACGTCCGACCACAGTGGTAAGCACAGGATCGTAGCAATGAAAATGGCACCCATAATTAGTACTTTCCGCAGTTTAGGATCCACCAGAAGGATTGACTGCGCACACCGGCTGGCCGGTGGTGTCTCACCAGCTGGCCGGTGGTCATCCACCGGCTGGCCGGTGACACCAGGCAGGGGGAAATCCTACTGCCTGGCTCCTCCGGCGGGCCAGTGGGTAAGAACCGGCTGGCCGGTGCCCATACCGGCTGGCCGGTGGAAATCCACTGGTTGGCCGGTAGACTCAGTCAATCCATTTTCATCTTTCTTGGGCGAGCTCCTAGGAAATCTTTTTCCTAACATCAAAAACACTTGAAAACAAGTTAGAACACAAATAGAGTGATTGTGATCATTAAAATCCAAGAGAGAGGGGTACAACAACTATTGATTGTTTTATATTCATGGACTAGATTATGCATTAGAAACCATTAGTGGTGGCCTACTTAATTTACCTCACACACCATATCGAAGCTCCACATGGCCTTCCCTAAGAACCCCCAAACATGTCCCTTATAGGTTTCTATTTGGAACCTTGATTCCTCCACATCCACTCTACAGTTTTCTCCACATTTCCATGACTAACATAATTCTCTCCACCTTAGGAGGGTCATTATCACTAATTTATTCAAGAAATTCAAACACCGTGTCTCATGCTTCCATCACAAGATGAACCCCAAAACTTAAATGTGGCCATTTAGATTTCCCTAGAACAATAAAACAAACATTACCCATTGTGAAAATGGTTTCAGTGAATTTAGTTAACTTGATTTAAAATGCATTATGATCAGTTTCGATCACACATCAAAGGGGTGTTGTTTGAGGCAACATAAATGTGTGATCGATGGTGTTATGATAAGTTTGTATCCCGATATTCTTATTGCTCCTCAATGAGGTGTTGACGCTGTCTCCTTTGGACCAGACTTGTTCAGTTGGTCTGAAATGGTAAATGTGGTCAATGAATCATCTTTATTATATTATGCATACTTTATGGTCAATGGTTCATCTTTATTATATTATGTTTCTGTAATCTTACACTATCGTATATTTTGTGTAGGCACATTGTGATATACATGGATAAAAGCTAGATCACATTACCGAGGAACACATCTCAATATGTTAAGGGTTTGAATGGGTTTTTAGATTTTGCAATTTCTAATCGATCCGTTGAAGGGAGAATAAGATGTCCATGTCCTAAATGTAAATTTAGAACATGGTTGAAGAGAGATGAAGTTTATGAAAAGTTAATTCTGAAGCAATTCCCTGAGCAATATTTGTGTTGGATTAGGCATGGAGAATCAAACAATACAGAAAGATTGAGGACTGATGTTAATCCACAGAATGAGGTCCCTAGTTCTTCGACAATGGAAAATGAAATGCAAAACCTCATAAATGATGCATTCGGCACTGCAAGACACCACTATGAGCATCAAAACATATCAGAACAACCAGAAGAGGGTGCTATAAATTGCAACGTGACAAGTGATGTTTTTGAGACTGTAACACAAGCAGATCAAGATTGTAACATATCATTGGATCCTCTTGATTCTGTGGATCCAAATATAAGGGAAAAATTCAGTGAGGAAAATGCATTTCATGATTTAGTTGACGATGGAAATCAAGAGTTGTATAGTGGGTGTTTGAAATATTCAAAGCTTTCATTTCTACTGAAGTTGTACCATATCAAATGTCTATGTGGAATTACAAATAAGGCAATGTCCATGTTATTGGAATTGATTCGTGATGCATTTCCGGAAGCAAAAATCCCAGAATCGTTTTATGATATGAAAAAAGTTGTTAACAAGCTTGGTCTGAATTATACAAAAATACATGCGTGTCCCAATGATTGTATGCTTTAATGGGGAGAGGATTCAAGTAGACAGAATTTTAAGAAATTTTCTTCTTCTAGATGGCAGTCAAAGGGTGATGTTGGAAGTATGACTGAACATAATTTCACGGAGAAGAAGAAAAGGAACACACCTGCATAAGTTTTGCGTTACTTTCCTTTGAAGCCTCGATTGCAAAGATTATTCATGTCATCAAAAACCGCCGAACACATGAAGTGGCATGCTGTAGATAATAACAATGATGGGTTAATGAGACATCCACGAGATTCCCAATCGTGGAAGACATTTGATTCATTACATCCAGATTTCTCAGCTGATCCTAGGAATGTTCGATTGGGATTGGCTGCCGATGGATTCAACCTATTTGGGACTTTGAGTACGAGTTATAGCATTTGGCCAGTTGTTTTGATCCCTTATAATCTGCCTCCGTGGATGTGTATGAAACAAAAAAATTTTATAATTTCGATGATTATTCCTAGAAAACAAATTCCTGGAAATGATATTGATGTATACCTGCAGCCTTTGATTGAAGAATTGCAGGAGTTATGGAGCAACGGTGTTGAGACATTTGATGTTTCTTCTAAAACAATGTTTAAAATGCATTCTGCTTTAATGTGGACCATTAGTGACTTCCCTGGTCTTGGGAATTTATCTGGTTGGAATACTTATACGGGTTTGGCTTGTCCCGTTTGTAACTTTGATTTCGAGCCCAAATGGCTACCTCACAGTAGAAAATGGTGCTTCTTGTGCCATCGAAGATTTCTTGATGCATCTCATAGATTTCGGCTGAACAAATCAAAATTTAATGGTTGCATTGATCGTAGACCACCTCCAAAGTTGTTAACCGGTTCTGAAATATTGACACAGCTTGAAAATGTTAAAACATAATTTGGGAAGGTTCATCATTTGAATGATAGCGGTAAAAGAGTGCGAAGTGCATCGTCAAGTGAAATCAGAACGCAACAATGGAAGAAAAAAAGTATATTCTTCAAACTTCCGTATTGGGAATTTAATTCTTTGCACCACAATCTTGATGTGATGCATATTGAGAAGAATGTATGTGATAATTTGATTTTCACATTACTTAATGAGCATGGAAAGTCGAAGGATCATCTCAATGCTCGCAAAGACTTACAAGTAATGAACATAAAACGTGATCTCTGGCCAGATGAGAATGAAAAGTATGCTCCGGCCATTTTTTCATTGAAAAATAGGGATAAAGATACGTTCCTTCAAATTTTAAAGAATGTGAAGGTATCTGATGGGTATTCGAGTAACATCTCGAGGTGTTTTGACTTGAAGAATCGTAAGTTATATGGATTGAAAAGTCACGATTCACATGTTTTGTTACAACAGTTACTACCATTGGCATTGCATACATTATTACCTGAAAAAGTTACTGCTGTTGTACTCCATTTCTGCACATTTTTCAGACAGTTATGTGAGAAAGATCTACATCCATTTCAGCTTGACAACCTACAGGAGAGGTTTGTATTGACCCTTTTTGCAATGGAGATGATCTTCCCTCCATCGTTTTTTACTGTCATGATGCATTTAACTGTGCATTTGGTTGAAGAAGCTAAATTAGGAGGCCTCGTTCATTATCGATGGATGTATCCAATTGAGAGGTATTTTATTTATATGTTTCCAGTTAAGTAAACATTTTTTGGAATTTAAATAAATGCATAATATTATTATTTTTTTCACAGATATCTTGGGCATTTGAAAGCATACGTGAGAAATAAAGCTCAACCAGAAGGCTCTATTACTGAAGGCTATTTGGCCGAGGAGTGTCTCACCTTTTGTTCCAGATATTTGGATGATATTGAGACAATATTTACTCGAGTTGGACGTGTTGATGACACATCAACTCAATCTCAAATGCATCAGAAATCAAAAATATTTCCTGCTATTGGCCGATCAGTTGGGAGGACCTCATACGCGACACTAATAGAATTGGAATTATTACAGGCACATAGATATGTGCTGCTGAATAGTGAAATTGCAGATCCATTTATTGAAGAGTTGAGGATACAAACAAAGAGACGAATGAGAAGCCGAACACGAAATGAAAAAGATATAACGAAAGCTGTGAATAAAGAGCTGGTAGAATGGTTTGCACGACGTGTAAGTTTATAAATATTACAATAAATACAAATATTACTTTGACACATAAAATTTGCAAATCTATTAAATTATATTTTTTTTCAGATCATGAATACTGATACTCGAGCTGACTTTTCAGAAGATTTGAAGTTTCTTGCTAGAGGTCCTATAAAACAAGTTAGAAAGTTCAACGCTTATAATGTGAATGGTTTTAGATTTCGTACAGTCGATCGAGAAGTGGGTTTGAAAACACAGAATAGTGGTATTTTTACATTTGCTGAAGTGGAATACTATGGAAAGCTTCATGATATTATTGAATTAAACTACCACGGTCATTTTTCTGTTGTTTTATTCAAATGAAAATGGGTCGATTTTATCCGAGGTGTTAAAAGAGATTCCTTGCAATTTACTTCTGTAAACTTCTCTCGCTTGATAGATGTTGGTGATCGTGAACTGCATGATCCATATATCTTAGCATCGCAGGAAAAAATGGTATATTATGTGAATGATGTTGTGGATGAAGGGTGGAGTGTAGTTACTCACGTAATACAAAGAGATTTGTATGATATGGGTGATGAAGTGGAAGATTTGACCTCTGCAATTGAATTTCATCAACAACAGGAAGCAGAATTATTTGTCCATCATGATATTGAAAATATTGGTCTAGCAAGGATGAATGAAGTGGATGAAGCAATGGAGTAGGAAACCGACATGATTGAAGGGGAAAATGATTGTATGTACAATTATTTATTCATTCAGCAACTACTTGTTTCATTTCTGTAGTCATTCATTATCATTGTTATATATATTTTGTTTGTTAATACTGGGCATCTATTATCATTTTTAATTTTTTTTCTGCATAAATTTTTTGAAATATATATTCTGAACTTAATTTTATTTGATTAAATGACAGGAATGTCAAGGAAGAAGCGGTACACTATTCCTTCTTCTTCTACGACAGATGACGATCCGTCTGTCCCCACGGCATCATCTCCCCCTGCACCATCTCTGACACCATCAGTGGATGCCTCATTAGAGGATGAGTCATCACCTCCCCCTACAGGAGCTTTAGCAGTGGGGCAGCGACATGCCCCCTCCAGTTCATCACGGACATTTTGGAGGGTCGCAGTCATAAGTACAAATTTTAATTAAATAAATTTATTGCATTTTGTTTATAGTAATTGTTTTCTCATTGCAGATGAAGACAATGAAACCGTGGAAAGAGACATAAAAAGTAATGATGTTTGGAACATGCATGGCAAGAAGATAGTGGTTCCATTTGATTCTTATGGGGTCCCAACGGATGACGCCGCAGGTTTACTTGGTCAGATTATAGGTCAGCTGGCAGCGGAGCCCGTTTTCCTGCCTATTTCGTATGATGATTGGAGGCATATGCCTCCAAACTGGAAAAATGAAGTTTATGATTCTCAGATAAAGGTAATTTTATTACATTATGGTTTAATTGAATGTCATTTTACTAATATACTCAAAATGAATTTCTGTATACAGATGTTCTTCCACTTTACCGTTGCTGATGTGATAGCACGGAAGTGGACATTGAAAAATCTTGGAAAAAAATGGAAAGATTTCAAATGGAGGTTGTGGTGTGATGTCAACGATTCTTCGTTGACCGTGCAGTAGATGTATGAGAAGATACCCAGTGGGGTACCGAAAGAACAGTGGAAGGTTTTTGTCGATAGGCATCGTGATGAGAAGCGGATGGTATTGAAATATATATTATTATATTATCCTCATTTTACATTTATACATGTACATGAAGAGGAGATAGACATTTAATACAATACTGTTAAATTGAATTTTATTTATTTCAGGATCTCTCAAGAAAGAATGCTTCAAACCGGGCGAAGCAGGTAATCCCGCACACTGCGTGTTCAAAAAGATTTTCAAGAAGCCGAATGTCATTGGTAATCTTTTAATTAGTTTAAATATTTATAAGATAATATTATCTATTTAACATATTTGATTGATGATTTATCTTTGTTTAATGCAGTCACAGAGTTTAGGGCATGAAGCAACCCGAACAGAACTGTGGCTGGATGTTCATAAAAAAACAGATGGAAGTTTTGTTAATGAACCTGCCAGAGAAGTTGGGGTATGAAGTCAATTATTTATTATAATAACTTAATATCAGTTTTTACTGTGTTAATATATATTGATATTTGATTTATAGGTAAAAATTAAAGAAATATGGGATGCCAATCCTGGGAAATCCTACTCAGTCTCCCAGGATGACCCGGTTGGTCAAGTCCTTGGGAAGGAGCATCCTGGTAGAGTGCGCGGGATGGGTTTGGGACCCGTACCATCTGAGGTCATTCGCATGCCATCAGGGATTTCGACCTCATCTACTCCTGGTTATAGTCATTTCATACCTGAAGATGCTCAGAGGGAGATGTCTTCTCTAAGAAACACAGTTCACCAGCAGGGGAATCAGATATCTGATTTGCAGAAAGAGTTTCTTGAAATACATCAGCATATGAGCAGATATGCCCCCGGTGGTAGTGCATCGGGTAGTGGTGAGCAGGTAAATCACAAAAAAATCATAATCATTAAGTTTGCAAACTTTTATTGGTTTTAATTTTTATTATAAATATGCAACAATATTTAATTTTAAATATAATGTTCTTACAGGTGGCAGCAGGTGGTGGAGATGAAGGTGGATAGGGTGACGATGCAGCATCAGATGATGAGTAGTATTATTGTTGATGTGTTGAACAAGTATGATAACAGTTGGTTTGTATATGTAACATTTATGACACATAGTTGCTACCAAACATTTCCATGTCCTAACATTTTCTTGATTTCTCATGTTTCCTTATGTATACAATCATTAAATCCTTTTGGTGGAGGGTCAAATATTGTGATGGTCACAATGTATCCCTAATATTAGGGAGGATATGTGATCATATATTGAATAATGATTTCATAACATTATATAGAAATCAAGGAGTCCAGTTAAATACATTATTAAGAATGATTGTACATGGATGAGGTTTTAGGACTCCCCATGATACCATAATTAATTGTCTAGAATGTAATTCCTATTTCATATCATCATTATTGGGAGGAATATTGAATCCATCCATTACCTAAACTCTCTTTAAAATGACTTTCAATCCCCTAATCGATGGAAATCTGGAATTGAATTTCAATAAGTTGTGTGATTTTTTGGGAACATTAATTTTGACCTAGTAGCATTATGGGTGAATAAAACACCAATTTTTTTTGTTTTTCGATAAAAATATACATCATTCATCTGTTTTTGTGTATATATTCTATGAGTTGTGTTGGATGTTGTATACTTTTACATTGTGATGTGTCTATATAAGGGAATAAAAAAATATTTTTCTAGTGTGGTGTAATGCATGACTTAAAATATCCTAATAGTTATAGAAAATATAAAAGAAGATCAGGATCATTTCAATACCACTGTATAATATAGATGTAGACCCATGTAGTTATATTTCAAAGATCATGTGTTCTTGAGGTTGTTTCCATGATGGTGTAGGCATATTTTGTGTGAGGGAGTGTGGATTCTCCTAGGTTGTTCTGGATTTTTTAGGTTTTGGTGAACATTGGTGAGGTGTTATATCAGTTGGAGCTCTAACCACTGATAAAAATAATTCACAATATCATCCATGTATCCCAAAATTACTGAAATAATCATGATTCATCCCATATATTCAAATATATAGAGTTGGATGATGAGGATGAGGTAATGATTTGGTGAACCCAATGGAAATCATGGATCATTTGTAGATTACTCTTCATGGGAATGTTAATCCATTTTATCATTTTCTATGGTGGAATAGTGGTTTGGAGGAGATATTTTTTGGTACATATTCAAAGATGAATGAATAATTTCATAAAGTGTTTTAATTCATTCATTTTTTTCAATGTAACTGTGTAAATCTATTTTATTATTTGTCATAATATGAATATGGTCCCTTTAATTAGTTGGTTATGACACATGGTTATGTGTTTATTTATTTAATGATTAGTTTTGATCAAATTATTATATTATCCTTGAGAGGTTTCCCACAAGGGTTCTATTTTGGAACCATTTATATTCATTGGAACATGAGGATGATAACTGTTTTAGTGGTATCCTAGGTAATATATCCAGTTTTAATAAAACCCACCTACTTGTTTTATTGGATTTTGGATATTTCAATATGGTTTTATGAGTCATTTCACATTGAAGCATTCATGGGTTTTCTCATAGATTCCCTATTTATTCATTCGACCACTAGTTTGATCATGTCGTCTTTTAAATTGGTCATTTTTTGTTTGTTACATCATTATGTTTCTTGTTTTCATATTGTGGTTTCTCATTCATTCACGTATTCAGTTGAGTTGGTCATGAAGCCTTGTGTTCCATTATTAATTTTCTCATGTTGGTTGTATAGTAAATTATTCCATCATGAGATTTCATGATCTAAATCTTGGGTCACATGTTCCTTCATTAGTTTACATGGGTTGGTTATGATATCAATTAGTTGGTTTTTGAGGATGGTTGTGAATAAAAACAATCACTCCTATTAGTCATGTGGTAGTTCAATCAATGTATTTGTTCAGTTAGTCCCTTGATTCAGTAGGTCTATTATTTCTCTATATTTCATGTAGTTTATCACTCCATGTAGTAGCAATAACTTTTGTATAATCTTTTTTTTAAATTCCCTGATTTTCCAAAATGATAAAAAATTACATTTGATCTAAAATAATGAACTCAAGGCCTAAAAATATGTTTTTATGGAATTTAAGAGGGTTTTAAATGTATATTTGAATTCATTTGATCTCATGGTTTTAAATGGTCAATTACCCATCATTTAAATGAAACCAAATTTGATGATACAAAAAAATGGAATTTTGACAAACATAACAACCCAATAACGTTTGGTAAATTAAATTTTGAATCTTAAATTAGGGGACTCCTTCTATATTATGTATTAAATTGTTTTTATCTTGTTTCATCAATCCTTAGATATGGTTTTAATTTTTTAGATCCACTATATGGGACATGGACTCCCCAAACATGCAATTCTAGGTATTTTCATTACTACCATTCTTCATTTGATTGCACCGTGATGTGAAGTTTGATGTTGTTTTTAGTCCCCCTCCCTTATTCCTACATTCTCTAAATGGGTTGTGTTACTGATCAAAGCATTACCTTGGTATATATAGGCTATTACATCTCCTTCTCATTTCCATTTTTTTGTGTAGAAATAATTATAGTATATTCTATTAGGGTGTCCTTAATCTCTATTGATTTTACCATTTATGAAATTATCGTGGTTTTCTCCATGTGGGTGGGTAACTGAGATAAATCAAAGAAAAAATAACTAATTGATTTTGAAATGGATTTTACGTGATCCGTGATTTCAAATATGGTTACTAGATATTTGGTTTTTCATTATTATTCCACAGTATCATTCTCTTCTTCCTTGTGATTCCTGAATGTATTATTTGTCTATTTATAAAATCTTCTTCTGGATGATTATTTTAACTCATCCATCGAAAAAGGAATAATAGGTATATTTTGATAAGAATCAATTACATTGAAAATTTTGATAATTATGAAAAAACAACCACATGAGATGATGAATTAATGTGAAATTGTCTTCATATATCTTGAAATATATTCTTGTGTACATTTGGTTGTCTGTTGTTCATCTTTTTTTGTGTGGGATTTAAGGGGTTTGAAGTATGATGGAACCAACAAGTTTGGTTTCAAAATTTGTTTTTAATTGTGGACGTGTTATGGGTGAATTTGGTTCTCATAGTGAGATACATGTTTTTTGTTATGGTGTGGTTTTGTCTATGAGGGATGGTGTTTTTAATGTTGGTTTTTATTATGGTAAGAGATGTTATGGTCACTATTATGAGGATGTTGGTTTTTGTGTGTAGTTGTTTGTGGTAGTATTCTTTTAGTGATGGAATATGAAATGGTAATGATGTAATAATGTTGTAAGCTGTTGTACATTACAAATATGTGTGGATGTGATATTATGTGGGGCTGATGGGTGAGATGTGGCTGTGGTTTTGGAAAATTTAGGGCAGTGGTGGAGCAGATCCAACATATTTTTTTTCAGTTCAACATTTAGCGGCGGTTTTAACTGCCGCTAAATGCCATACCTGTGAGCATTTAGCGGCGGTTAAAACCACCGCTCAATAACAGGGAAGCATTTAGCGGCGGTTAAAACCGCCGCTAAATGATGAACTGGGCAGAATTTAGCGGCCGTTAAAACCGCCGCTAAATATATTATGTTGATATTTAGCGGCGGTATTCACCGCCGCAGAATAGGCGCATCAAACGCCTGAATTTAGCGGCAGTTAAAACCGCCGCGAATAAGATACCCATATAACCGCCGCTAAATGAAGAGAAACCGCCGCTAAATGACGGACCTATGAAACATTTCTAAAACCGCCGCGGAATCGAAAAAACCGCCGCTAATAGATTTCCGACGCCAAACTTAGCAGCGGTTTTTTTAAACTGCCGCCACACAATATAGCGGCAGTTTAAACCGCCGCTAAACCGGAAAAAAACTGCCGCTAGGACCGGCATTTGTTGTAGTGACTATTATAGTGGACTCGGTTCACTCCTCATTTCATCATATACTTAGTCAAGGTTCACTCCCAAGACGATCATAGTGGAAAAATCCCTAAATGTAGTAGTTCACTCCCAATTCCAGTACTTATTATCTCATGAGATATCCATATTTACCTAATTCATTGAGGGTTTATATAATTCTATGTCTACCCATGACATAATTAAAATCACTCATATGTGTGCCATAAGATTAGGAAGTATTTATCATATAAGAACCATTGTAAAATAAATGGTCTTAATAAACATTTAAAATCTTAATCATATCATAACCTATGGAAAAGAAATGGTTTTTATAAAGGTTTTATAGTAACTTAATTAACCTAAGGGGAAGAAACAAGTTTCATAGAATCATCCTTATATAATCATCATAATCACCCATCCAAAGAATTAAATTGGATGGTATCATTGGATCATATCCCTAGTAAATCATAAGTAACATAAAATGATGTTATCATAAATATAAAATTCCTTTAAATGATCATTGGAACATTTGTTGTGGAAAATTACATTTTCACTTTGAAATCAAATGTTTAAATTCTACAAATTTATTGAATTTTAAGGAAAACAATTTGTTTGAAAATAACTTCTTAAATTTTTAATTGAGGCTTCAAATCATTGAGCGTTCAAGATGTTAAAAAATTTTATTCTTGTAATATAAGTTTAAAGAAAACATTCCTATCAAATTTTTGAATAAAAATCCAAAGGTACCTCATTCAGAAAATGAAAAGGAAAATAATTTTAAATAATTTTTTAAAAAACTCACTCATGGGTAAAAATAACTTTAAACTATCATAGGATCATATTAAAACATTCATATAAAACATGGACATTGAAGAAATTGTATTTTTGACCGAAGAGAGAAATGAAGAGGGTTCTCATTAAAAACATTCTTTTCGTTTTTTTGATTTTTTAAAGAGAGTAAAATGATTAAAAAACATGTAATTTATATAAATATATAGGGGGGAAATTTCATCTGATTATTATGAGTTATATCATTAAATATGAACATTATAAATGTATTCATAAATAATCTCAATAAATTAGAAGATTGTAACATAAAAAGCTTACCACATGTAACTTTCAAATTATACATAATGAAAGAGATAACCTTATATGGATATTTAAATACATATAATTTTTATTAGTATCATCATAAAACGAATTCATTTATATTATATAAACCAAACTAAATAATCAATTGGTGAATATGTCCTCTGTCTCACATAAATAAAAGTGGGATGAAAATCTGTCACCTTAAGTTTGACTTTATTTAAAGGAACTTTGACATCATGTGTAATAAATTTAAATTTATTATAATTATGTGAAATATTAATTTAAATACTTATGATATCATATATTATCTGCTTATAATATTTTGACATCCATTTTTTAATAATTTCTTATTAAAATATTCATTTCTATGTGTTAACTATTTTGTTTTCTATGAGAATATAAGGTTGGTAGTTCCAATCCTTGAACATTGATAATTGTTGGATAATAAAAAAATTATGTATGATATAAATGTAATATATTTTCATGATATATATATTTATAATCACTCATAAAAGGTAGAGATAAAAAATGAATTGCACCATTCATGAAGATAGTAAGCTATATGTATGCATAACATTGTTTTCAATTTTTGATAGACTGAATAAAATATAGGTAAGTAACAATTAATTTTTTTGAAATAATTATTTTATCATATATATATATATATATATTAAATTTATCTTTATTACCATCCATGTAAATATTAAATGAAAAAAAATCATTGCTTCGTTGTTGTGGTAGTCCACACATACGCACAAGCGACGTTATCGTTTTCTAATGAATTGGAAGGTAAGAGGGTAGCTATGTTATTTTAATTCTAGAATAATAATAATTTGATAAAAATAATTTAAAAACATTAAAACCATCATAATTACCATCCATGAAATATGGTGATGAAAAATGAATTGTATTGTTGCGTAGAGGTGGTAGTCCACATGTACGCATTAGCGATACTTTCACTTCCTATTGGATGGGAAAGTGGGTGTGTAATGGTTGTTCCATAACCATATTAACATTTATATATATTCTGGATTCTTTTTTTATTATTTAATTATTAATTCCATATATTTATAATTGGTAGAAGAGGACATAAACTGGAAGGGGTCAGATAAGACGATTACCTCTTCGAGAGAGACCTCCTTTAGACCATTTCATAAGGACCCTAGTTAATGTATTTTAAGAAGAACAAAATCACTTATTTCTGGAAATTTAATTTTTGGAGAAAAATTTATACATTTTTTAGATATATATGGCTCAATTTGGTGTATAAAAATGGAAAGGGTATTCCTTTTTTAATGGACGGAAAGGCCATACTGGGAATTACCAAAAAATTAAAATACTTAATTCATACTAAATTAAAATGCTTCCAAATGGACATATATTAGAATAAAAATATGATAAGATCAAAATATCATTATAAAATGAAATTTATATTGGTTTTGGGGTAATTTGTAAGGTTATCTTTGGTTTAGAACCATGGTTATCTAATTTTAATCTTAATTGTGGTAATGAATTTTTTAATATTAAATAATTATAATTTTACTTATAAGGTAACAATTAGCTCATAAATGGAAAAGGGATGACATTTTAGACAATTTAAATTCATAATTTTCCTCTTAATTTTTTTATGATTTTTAAATAATTTAGAAAAATATTATTTTACATAAATTATATATAAGGTCATTTTTGGAACTATTCATTCAATTTGAGTTTAAAGACAACATGAAGTAATTAAATTAAAATTTAAACATATATAACTTTCATATGATGTTATATTTATCTATAAAAATATTTCAACAAAATAATTCATCCAAATATTATTAATTTTAAACAAATTAATATCATTTATTTTATTTTTCTGTTGATTGAATTAATATTATAGTGGCATTATGTAATTATTTAAGGAAATTAATCAATCACTAAATATTCAAAATAAATTACAATGGAAAAAATTAATTCATATTATATATAACAATTTATAACCTAGTGTATCCTCTTTTTATACTTGTAATAAAAAATTAGAGTTATTAAATAATTGAGAGTTACATTTTATATTTATCCATTTCATAAAATAGTATATAGTTCATAATTAAAGAGAAATGGAACCAGATATCCTTCTTTTCAATAATTTGATGGAAAATGTAAAACTAAACTCGTAAAATAAGATATCCTTCAATATTTATAAGAATTTTTATGCCTTAACCCAAATTTTTAATCATGTTTTACCCTTACTGAGGTGAAAAATTTTACTAGCGAAACTATTTGTAATGAAAAAATAATAATTGGGCCCTATTTAAAAAATATTAATCTAATGATTCCAAATATGGGATCCATTTTTTCAAGATTCACATTTTATATTTTTTCAAAATAACTTTTAAAATAAGTACACAGAATGCAATAAAACCCATTTTTTTAGAAAAAAGGATATTTAAGCATAAAACTAGATTTATTCATATCTCATTAATTAAAAAGACATTAAATTAATCATAATTTTTTTAATAATTATATAATTTAAAAATTATATAAAAAAATTCACTAATAGTGATTAATTTAATTAATTAAGATAAAAACACATTGCATGCATAAATATAGTTTTTTCAAAAAAATTCTCTTTTACATTAAAATGAATTTCTAATTTCTATTTATAATAAATTGATGACAAATGAATTAATTTTATACATGTTCAAACCATACATTTTTTATAATCTAGTTATTCCTACTCATACATTCCAATCCAATGGCTTAGAAAAAACTGTCACATTATATAATAATATTCTAATAATAAGTCAGGGTTTGTTCAATCATGGTGTTGCATGTAAAGCAAGATATCAAAAAACTGAAATTTATTTATAGATAAATATATCATAAAATATTATAGTTTTACACTATTTCATCCTCTCATTACCCCATATCCTTAGCTTGGCCTCGATCCCCCGCTCCCCCATATCCTTCTATCTATCTTTCAAAATAAAACTACTATCTTCCATGACCACATAGTCTCTCTCTCTCCACTATAACAAAAGATGATAGTAACCTAAAGAAAAATACACTCCTCAATGTTAACTGGACATTGTCTTTGCTGCCTGATAAAATCTTGAAGGTCATCATGTTGTGTTTTCCTAAACTAAACATTTTCAAAAGGTTTCTCCTTACAGATTAAAATCAATACTTTTTAAGGCTATTTTCATGACTCATCTCTGTAATGATTTTTGGGATGGAGGTTCTAAATATTCCTTACACATCATTAATTTTTTTGAATCGTCCTGATTTAGGTAAATTATTTTCATCCCTTTTTATTATGTTCTTTATTTTTATTTGTTTTTTATTGAAATTAGATTTGATGAATTTAGATGTATTTTTGTATTTAAATGGTCACTATTTACCTATTTAGGATAATGTTTCTTCTACCTACATCACTTGGGATTATTTTTACTAAGATTGTCCCTATGTTCTGACTATTCCACTAACCTTTTTCTTCCCCCTTTCACCTTTATTAATTTTATATTTTTTTGAATTATAAAACTGGGATACTCATGAGTTTGATCATCCTATGTTAAAAATAGTTTAAAATTTTAAAATATATCTTCTATATATAATGGTCCAAAATTTCAAGGAAAAAATAGGCCCATATCCATATAGTCATAGACCGTTTAGGCTCATACTACCTATTTTTCATACCTAGTTATCTCTCCTCTCCATAATTTGTTTCTAGTTTTGTCATCATTATGGAAGTTTTTAACTAAAATATTCAGTTTAGGGTGTTTTCTCTGTATTATATTTTTATTCTTTCTCGGGTAAAATTAGTTTATGGAATCCAATGATCGAGCTTCAACAAATAATAGATACGTGATTCCTAGTTATTTGAATGATATTATATGAGTTTTAGATATATGTGATTTACATTCATAAGAGGGGTGTGTTGGTGATTGGTAATGAGTCAGTTTGAGGTATTTATGGTTCAAGTTTGGTTTTCAGGGGTGGTATTGTGTGGATTGTGATCCATTTTATTATCTAGAAAGGTTATAAAAGGGAAGAAAGATATGGTACTTGCTTGGTAAGTTATATATGTGGTCTTCGATTGAAAAATTGTGGGTTGTGATGTGTGATAATGTGTATTGTGTATTTTATAGTTTTGGTACTTGACTTTGTATGGTGATGTAGGTCATTGACATGAAGTAGGGTTATTTTTATAACTATTGAGGTCAGATATTGAGGTTATCCAGTTATATGGACATATCTTATTAGTGATGCCTCTTGCAATTAGGGTTGAGTTCATTGGGTTTTTATGCACATAGGATGTCTGGGGGACTTGGTTACTAGTTTTTGGCTGGTTCCATTGATGGTATAGTGAGAAAATATATAATATTGATCATCATTCTTGAAGAGGGATAGGAAATTAATGTGGCAATGAGATTTGTGTGGTTATTATTATCACAGTTCAAGAGATTGGTGTTTTTTGTATGTCATCTTCAACTGGGGCTATTGAGTCGAGTGTTGCGGAATTTTATGGGTATATATGGTTGATCTCATGGTCTCTATATATTAAAAAAAATTAAATTTTGGATGATAATATATTTTCTAGGGTAGACCCTAGGTCGTCTCTTAACATGAATTTTTAATAAGTCTTATAAAAAACTTGATGTAGTTGGGGTGAAAACAATTTGGAGTAAAAATGAATAGAAACAACTAACGGGTGATATAAAAAATAATACAACCTCAATTGAAGTTTAAGAAGGTTATTACTAAAATTTTACTACACAAAATTTTAGGCTCAATGCTCTTAGAAGTTAATTTATGTTTAGAGAAAGTCTTCGTTTGATATTAATCATAATCCCAGTTACAATATATCCCCAAAAATTATTTCATTAAAACATAGACCTTAGTTTAATGATTTTTTAACCAAGTTCCATATCTTATATACGGTTTGTGACAATCAAATATCATTCTAATTGAATTATTATATGGTATAATTGTAATATTGTGTTGTCCAATCAAAAGAAAATAAGTTTCTCATCTGTATTCATAATTTTTATAAGTTAAGAGAACACATGAACTTTATGAAAGAAAATAGATATAAAATATGATTGGAAGATACATAGAGATACAGACACATGAAATTATTACCAAACAAAAATTTAAAAAACTAGTATACAATTTATGGGACTAAACTCCCTTAAAAATTGTGTGTATCCCTCATAATGATCTAACACAGTTTATCACATCATTTTGAGGATGAGGATTGAGTAGATCTCCTTATTTAGTTTAGATCTCTTTATGGGGATAGGGAGATACAAAACATCCAATGTAATTATAAGAATCTTGACCCTCTCTAAAAGTTCCGAACATTTCCCCCTAATTGAACATAAAAATAAGGGGCTCAAAGTTTATTTTTATAGGGAGTGGGAGGTAGTGGTTTTTTCACATGGATTTATCAATGTCACATGTGTCTTAGGTTCAAACTGGTAAAAGAACTTATTCACACTTTAAAAAAACTAGGGAGTATTTAAATGACCTCTTTAATATCTCTCTATAAATATTTTAAGATTTTGGACTTCTATAATGGAATAAATTATCAAAATACTATGTTTTTCTCTTAACTTTTAGTATATTTGGTTTCCCAGGAAGCTCACATTATTTGGGATAGAAGATAGAAAAATTTGGATTGGTTGACATCTTAAGAGCTTCATCACAAATTGTAAGAGATCCACCCAAAACATTTTAGCCCAATTTGGTGGATAGATTTTATGAATTATAAAAATCAATGGAAATGAGTTCATAGGCTTCCATGGTGTTTGTCTTATTTTCCCCCACTTCAACTTGGGCCCTCAAAATCACCTACACCTATAATGAAAATATCAAAAAAATGAAGTTTTACTTTTTAATAGTTTTTATAATTAAATAATTGAATAAAATAAGAAGTGAAACTAATTATCAAATAAGGAATTTAGATATTAAAATTAGTTTAAAATAATTGTACGAGGTTGGAAAATAATATAGAATTATGGTGAAATCACACACCTACACCTGAATATTTTCACAACCAAAAGTCATATTTAAAAAAACGATACATAAATATATTCCCTGGTTCATGAATATTTATCATTAATAGTAAATTTAAATCATGGTAGCATTGTGAGTATAAGAATAACCACACCAAATATGTGATCATAGTATGCATGGAAATGAGTGTCTCATAAATTCTATCAAAACAAAATTCAATGAGATGAATGTTAGTATTCATATAATGTAAATCCCTTAGTAAACCATTGTACTAAATCCCCAAATGTGTATGTGAAAACAATTTCATACTTATCTATCCAATTTTTATTCTATAAATATAAGTCAATTTAATAATTTTCTTACTTGTATTATTTGTATTAAACAAGTCTGACACACTTTACCATCAAATTTCAAAACCCAATCATTTAATCATTTCTAGGAGTTAAACGTTTTTGGATCCATCCTATATATTGTCTTGTATTTTTTATTCTTATTCCTTTATATTTTTTATAATAATTTTTTTCTTCAATAACAACATTATAAATTAACCATATATCAATCTGTTATAGTAATGAATCTAACCAAATAAGTAATGAATATATAGAAAAAATCATTTGGGAAAGTCTAATAGAATTAATTTTAAATTATATATACCATAAAATAATCATAATATATTTACATTTACTGGTGGTATGCAATATTTTGTTGAGATATTAAATGACATAATTGACCGATAAAACCCTCACAAATAAATATTCCAAATTTCAATGGTTTGATAAGGACACAACCAATCATATCATTTAAAAATATCCAATTATAATATCACCCCCTCAATGTTAATTTAAGGATCAATCTCACAGTCCCTCAATGAAATAAAGTTTTAAAAAAAATTAAAACATATTAAAATAAGGATATTAGACTTGTATATTCAATAAATTTCATTATTATTTGGGAATATAATATGAGAATTTAGGGAAAAAATAAAGTAAGATGGAAAAAGGTAAAAATTAAATGCAATGAGAAAAAAGTAAAGAAGTAAAATATATGAAAAAATTCCAAAGTAACTCAAGAAAGTATCCCCCAAAAACACACATATACGCACCTAGAGTGTGCATTTTATTCACTATAATTAATTAAAATGTGGGAATAAAAGATACAACCTAGCGGGTGTCACTCTTAGATGATTTAAATAAGGTAATGTTTCTTTTTTGGGGACTCTAAAAGGGTTTCGTGGAAGTTATTTAGATTATTCCCATTGATAGTAAATTTCTATTAGATATTTTTATTTTTAACTTTCTCAACCTCAAAAGGATAAATATTAGTCATAATATATGGGTCAAACTCGTGGTAATAAAGCATACCTAGTGAAAAAATTATCATTTCAATTTAAAGGAGGACATTCTATGCAATGTGTAACTAGTAGTGAAGGATGAGGAATTCAAGGGAAGTCTTGGTCTTCTACTTATAGATTCAGGAGTTCTTATATGAGTCTCATCACATTTTCCCCAACTCTTCAATCTATAGAACTATTAGAAATAGTGGCTTCAACATCAATGATATGGTGTTAGTTTTTTAAAAACCAATGATAAATGTATTTGAAAGAATGTTTTGGCATCAGATTTAACATAAACCAATAAAAATTAAAATTACATTGGCTTTTGGCTTTTGGCATTAATTTTTTTAAAATTGACACCAAAAACACCACGAGAATTGATTTATGGCATCTATTTCTTACAAAAAATAACACCATAAATGAAAAAAATCAATGTGTTTTTTCAGTAAAACTGATTCCATAAATCAAAAGAAAACTTTTCATCATCAGTTTTCACAAAAAACGTGGATGAAAATATATTTAAAAAACATGGGTTCATGAAACCCTAATTTTTTGGAACCTTGAGACCCTCTATCGACTCGTGATGAACCCGATGATGACCTTATGTTCCAAATGTCGATTGTTCATTATTGTTTCTGATATTTATCTTCATTTAATTATTTTTCGTCTTGACTCTTCATTATATGTCACTATTTCAACATATATAGAAGTATTTCACTTTCAAAACCATTTTACGGTCGACGACTATCTGTGGTTTGATTTTATTTTCTTTTTGTTTTTTATTGTTCATTTCTACAAACATTTTTGTTAAATCTTTCATTGTTTTTTCTTCCAATGAATTTTAGGGAGAATGTTCAAATTAGGGATCCATTTTCCATGGTGAAATATTAATTTTGTATGTTTTTAAGAAAATTTAAGTTCAATCATTTATCATTTAGTTATATTATTGAGTTATTGTTTAAATTATTTGTATGCAGTTGATTCTTATTTATAAATGTTGTTCTTAATGTATGTTTATTTAGATAATTTTTTTATTTGAGAAACTTATCAAATGGTCAAAATGATAAATATTATGAAATTAATAATGATATATTGTAACATAGTTCATCAATATAATGTACATAACCTATAATGACTCCATATTTTCACCCATTATATTAATACAATATTCAATACCTTTTGACACACCTGACACTAAACAAATGTAACAACTATTTAATATAAACTAATACATGTTAGATTATTGAAAATAATTAAATTATAATATCAAAAAAACAAATGTATATAATAAAAATATAAAAAAAATTCTATTTGTAAATTCTGAAGATATATAATTTATATTAGAGTAGGATTTTTTTCAAATAAAATATGTTAACATATGCTATTATTGACCATAATAAATTAAATTGAACACTTTTTAATGATTGAAACAATATTTAAAAAAATGAATTAATATATTATAATTAATTAATTTTCATATTCTTTTGAAATAAAATTAAAAACCATAAATGTTCAAATGGTCATAGTGTTTTGAAATAATATATTAGAATTAATTAATTTCCCTATTCTTTTGAGGTTTAATATTTAATTACCAAACATTTTTATTGAATGTTTTTATGTTAAAATATTATCTATTTACATTTTTTTAACTATTTATATGTTTTAATATATTCATTAATTATATTGTGATATCAGTTATTGAATGGATCTTAATTGGATAAATTTATGAAGAACCACCAGTGAATATGAAAAAGAAGTTGATCAATTCTTTAAATTTTCAAAAACAAATCTTCAAAACCTAGATTTGATTATATATCCATGTGGGATGTCTGGATATTAGAATGTTAAACTCTATATAAATCAAGGATCATCTCATTTTTATGGTTTTATCCTTTATTATACATTTTGGATCTAGAATGGGGAATGAACAGAAAATTTAACTTCTAATTTTGATGAAAATATTCATAATGAGGAATAGGATCATATTGAAGAATTAGTTCATGATTTAGATTTTATACCCATCAAAAAATCGTAAATTTTGAATGATTGTTTAGAGATCATAAGAAACGGTCATTCCCAGGTTTCAGTAAATAAACAGTGTTATCAGCAGTTTTGATATTAGTTAACTAGAAAAAATGTAATGGTTAGAGTGAAAAATGTTTTTCCAAATTAAATGAGATTTTAAAAGAGATACTTCCAAAATGCAAAGACCATCCATATTCCAATTATGAGGTGAATGAAATATTATACCCAATACTATTGGGGTATAAAAAGATACATGATTTACCCAATGACTGTGTATTGTATAGAAAATAATATAAATATTTATCTAGTTTTCCTACATGTGGGTCATCCAACTATAATATGGATGAAAAATTCAACTCCGATTCATTTTTAGATACTAACAAATAACCTCATGAAAAATAAACAATGTAATTTATGATGATATCATCCAATAATTCCTTCAAACAATTATGATAATTCAACTATGATTCATTATTATGCACCATAATCAAATATCATGCTAAAGTAATTTTTTTACCTTCTTATAATTCCTCATTTTAAGAATCTATTTACAATTTCAATTGATGAATAATTGTTAATATTGCATTCAAATGAGAACATCTATGATGGTAACTAAAGGCACTCTACCAATTCACCCAAGTGAAAGATATTTGATAAACAATTTCATGATTTCAGAAGTGAGGTTAGAAATATCAGATTGGGATTGTGTATGGGCGGGATGAATACATATCAGAGCCTAAATAGCTAACATTGTAGAGACCCGAATCTTGACGTACATGAACATTACATTACTTTTGCGGAATACTTAGTACATAAAAAACACACACACACAAGGACCATAATAGTTTAGTGTCTTTGGAAACTCTGAATATAATCTTCTAATCATGGTAAAAGATCTTCAACATCTCCCATAAAGATATTCTTTTTTTTTAAACCTAAATCCTTTCTTTATACCCTGGGGAAAATAAAACATAAAAGGGTGAGATCAAATGCTCAGTAAGGGTAAACAAAATAAATATCAATCACATCATATTCATAAGAACATATCTTTTGGAAATCTTAACCTTCAAAAGAGATCATAATTTCATAACATGGGATAAATCATAGTAGTGAAATGTAATCCCAATAATCATAACTTAAAACATGAAACTTTGTGGCATACACACATAATCATAGAGAATCATTTCTTATTAGTCAAAACTCATTGCCAAGACTATCTTAGTGGACAAAGTCCCTTTCTGAACCGAGTTCACTCCTCGTTTCAATCCTGTTTCACTGAACCGGTATAACCTACCGTTCCAGCCATGTCTATCTCATGAGATATAAAATCTTCAACCAATGCATTGTAGGGATATATAGGTCCCACCCATCTCATAATGATACCATTCTTATGTGTTCCACAAAATCATAAATCATACATCATTGCATAACCCATGTAGTAAAAAAATGGGATTCTTATACAACATGACATCATAAAACAATTCATATAATATAAAGGAATTCATAAAAATATTTCCATCACAACATAATCAAATCCATTTAATAATAGGGATATAAATAGAACCCTATATTATCTTAGATGGAAAATAATTTTGATAAAACACTTGAACTCCATTCTTGAGGAAAATATCCTTTCTACTTCAAAAACACTATTCCTTTCTTAACATGTCATACAATTCTAAACTAAGAGAAGTTGATTAAAAATAAACATGAAAACTTGTAAAGGAAGCTTCTTGGAAATAATGTTTTAAAAATCCATTCATGCCGTATAAGTTAAAAAACATACATTTTGTACTTTTGTCGGAAAAGTCAAAAAGTACCTCATATGAAAAACGACAAAAGATTCCTTTCATATCTTTTACTAAAAACATACAAAAGGGTAAAATTGGATTTAAAAAATTTTAGGTGGATGGAAATAATATTACATATTTATACACCCCAGTAAATGCCAAAGTATAAACAATCTCAGATAAAAATGAGACTGTGATATTTCCCTTACCTTAGGTCTGATTTGCTTCGTATGTGCCCGAACCTCCTGTATAATGATTTAAATATTGTTATTGACTTATTCTGGAATCATAATTATTGTTATGATATCATATATGGTCATATTCTTAGCTTCTTATTAGTAATATTTCATTACTACTTGTTATTCGGGTGTTTATTACTTTTTGTTCTTATGCGTGTTTTGTCGAATAAATTCTTATTCTTCTCTTTAGGTTATAGATACCTCATTTCCAGAATTGTATTAGTGTAATATATATCATATTCATTCATTCAATTCATTTATATAATCATTATGAAATGAGTATCATGTAGAATGAGTCGCATCACATCGTGGAGACGGTATTCCATACGTACGCACGAGTGATGATATCGTTCCTATGATCGTGGAATTGTATTGGAGTGTATGTATACAATTTCAGAATCAATATCACTTTATAATAATCATATATATTCATTATTTAAACCATTATACCCTTCCAAGTAAGGTGGTGGTGGAAAATAGATTACACCACGGCGTGGAGACGGTATTCCGTACGTACGCACACGCGGTGATTTCTTTTTCCATATGATGGATAGATGGTGAAATAGGGTTGTTTAATACTTATAATAACATATCAGTATTTGAGTGATACTGATGTTATTACTTCATAATGAAACAACTAAATAATAAGAAGTGGAAGAAGAAATAAAGATGAAAGAATCGGTAACGGACATTACCTCTTCTTTGAAGTGCTTCTTTGAGACCTCCTTTTAGGGCACTAAAATAGGTCTTTGAAGAAGACCAGAACCTCTATGATATTTCTAGGGAAGTGGAGAGGATAAATGGGAAGGGTTTGGCCGATCTTGAAGGCTCAAAGTGGTGCGAGGAAGAGGGGGAGGAGGTGCCCTTTTATAAGGGAGGAGAGGGGCACCTTTGGAAAACTAAAAATATTATTTTATTATAAAGCCAAATTCGGTTTTAAATAGCTCAAAATTGATTTATTTAGAAGCTAAGGTGGGGATGGGTCGAAATACTCTCATACAATAGAATTTAGACAAGTTTAGGTTCCTATTTTAACCTTATCATTTAGTTTTAACATTAAGATAAATAATTTTACTTTTACCGTGTCTTCTTGTGTTCTTACACTATAGGTTTAATAAACTTACTATATCAAGACAAACGACCCCCAAGTTTTTTATTATTAATATATATAACCTTATCTAAGTCATTTGTCCGAACCTTAGATTTATAGGAATAAAATAACAATTAATAATATAATATTTTTTTAAAAACTATTTTATGTCAATTTTGACACTATTTAGTAATTGATTTTTGTGAAAATCATAAAAGAATGATTTTTTCGAACCAAGTTTCTTAAATCAATACTAATATGTCATATTAACCTATAAAATTATTTTAATTCATAAAAAGTCTCAAATTAAATTTATTTGGGTATTTATAACATCAATTATGTCAATATTTCATTAATAAGATAATTACTGCATCATCGTTGTGTCATACATAAATTAAATTTTTTAATGTCTAAAAATTACAAATAAAATACCATTATGTAGTAAATCGTTTTATCTTTCTAATGAATATTTATAGACTAATTTATCTTATTTATAACCCTATATTAAAAATGATTTACTTATTAAACTTTGATTTTAACTATTTTAACCATTCCTTAAATAAATTAATAATAAATGTCCTAATCTAATCCAAGTGGGCGTAAATGGTCATATTTTATTCCTAAGGTTTTTTTTGGTCTAATTACCCTTATCCAATAGAATTAGGACATGTGTTAGGGTAATAATAATATCATATTTACCCTTAATTGCCCTATTTACTTTTAACTGTGGTAAAAAAAAGTAAAAAGTTACTATTCACCAAAAATTATTTTCATCTCATTGAACCACATTTTAGTCCTTGATATTAACCGTGTCTCTCGAATTTTCGAAAATCCACTCACAGAAGCGGTAAAATTAAGTTTTATGAAAAATTCAGTTTTTTAACTACCACTTAGTGGTTTCACTATTCATCAAAAAATGAAAGTTTCCAGAAAATTACCAAAAATTAAGCCTAAGCTATATTTGATATTATTATTTCAAAAATGATGTCTATTTTATCAAATTCAAAACATGTCAGTTACATTAACTAATTTAAAAATTAATTCCCGTCGTCAATACAAATAGCGTGTTTTTAAGAGATAATAACTATCAAAATATTGACACTTGGTTATAACTGATTTAAATGTGAAATTACATCCAATGTCCAAAATTGTATTAAATTGTAAAAATATATTCTAAATATACTTTAAAACCACTCAAATTAATAATTTATCACTATTAATTATTTCTATTAAAAAGTTGTTTTTAATTAAAATTTAGTAATTTTCACTATTCATCAGAATATGAAAGTTATCCGAAAAGTACCAAAATTTCACCCTAAGCTAATTTCGATATTTCGAATCAAAAAATGAAGTCCATTTTGAAAAATAAAATTTACAATATTTCAAAAAGTGGTTATTACTATTCATAACGGCTAGTTTTAATAATATTTTAATAGCATATCGTTGTTTAGTGAAACTCGATATTGCGTACTACACACGCTATCGAGGAAGGTCGTGATTGCATGTAATGAAAGGAATGTCAAGGATGTGTGTTGTGCAAGCTCCTTTTGGTCTAGCGTACAACACAAGACATTAATGAAAAGAATATTTTTCATAAAAGCTCGCGGTGTTACATTCTACCCCCCTTAAAATGAATTTCTCCCTCGAAATTCGTCGGGGTTATAAATGGTTTACTATTCGAAAGTTTCTTTGATAGAAACCCACATCGTAAAAAAGAATACCAAAACCAATCTTTAAAAACAAAAGTATGAAACGTAATGGTTACCCAAATAAACTAATCACTGGGTTTCCACATAGGTGGAAATATGGATATGGAAGAGAAATCTAACCATCATGTTCTGATGGAGAGTGGTAGAGAACATGGCTATGAAAAAGCCAACAATCACAAAGCTATTGATTTGTGATGATCTAAGGTACCATCTGATTAATTGGATATAAGGGAACTAGGACAACATTTTTGGTTTTCAAGATCATTTCTCTAAAGTTGATGAATTAAAAGAAATACTTGCATGATTTTGGTACAATCTCACTGTTGTTCGTGAATTGAACAATTTCCACTTCATCCCTTAAAGAAATGAAGTTGAATTTGTTATTCGTGATGTGTTAGGAGATCATGTGATAGAATTATGGGTCATTCCATCTCTTTCAAATAAAAGGTTAGCAAAAGTTATAAGTCCATCTTATGGTTATATTAATCGTATATGGTTCCAAAAATGAACTGATACTTCATATATCATACCGCTTAATAAAATGAAACTAGTTTCTACTAACCATGGACTTACTGTAGGCCAGTGGTAGGCGATAAAGGCCAGTCGCACTTCGGTTGTGGGTTCGATTCCCACAGCCTTGTCCGATGCGATGGGTTGTCTCCTGTTATGACAACCCTGCTTTTTGTTACAACTTAAACATGCTTTATTACATAAAACTTCACTTGATACAACAAAGAAGATCAAGAGGTTTAGTGTCTTTGGGGATTTTGATCATTACATAAAAACTTTAAACTTGAAATACAACATCTTTATTGAAAACTTCCTTTACATGACCACTACATTCCTTCGTACTTAGCATTGCATGGGATAACCTGAGGACATGCATAAGAAAAGGGTGAGCTATAAAGCCCAGTAAGGGAGTACAAAATGAATAACATGAGGAGTACAATACATGTTAGGAAATAGGCATATCAATAGAGAATAAGAGAAACATGAACATAAAGGCATGATAAAGCATGATAATCATAACATGGAAATGTGGCAACAACACTTAACATTGAATTAGCATGAGCCAAGGCTCATTGCACATAAAGCATGAGTAAACCCTCATTGCACATGAAGCACGAGTAAACCCTCGTTTCACTTGAATTAGCATGAGTAAACAATCATTGCACATGACGTATCATGATACTATACTTTACCCAATGCATTGGAGCGCTATAAAGGGTTCACCCTTCTTAAACATTTCATTTCATGCATAAGTGTGCCACATGGATCCTAAAACATGGATTCATAAAACATAATAATTTCTTCCACGATAAAGGAATGTGGAATTCATACATGAAACTTTACAATCAATATGTAAATTTTCATAAAGTTGAATACCCTTGATGGATAAATGGGCATGGTATTCACTACACAAAGACACTGGCTTAGAAAATCGGTGCGATTTCGGCAGCGTAACGGCGTGACATAAGAATTCATAAAAAAGGTTGATGAGAGATAAATGGGTTCCTCATAATATATACATGTAATGGACAGTAAGGAGTTAATATATATACATGTCCCAACAATCGAAATGTAATTTAGATTCATGATACAAAAGTATTGCTTGAATGTAAAAGAAGAGAGAGAAGTTCCTTTCGGAATTTCGGCATAGTAACGATTGTACATGGGAGGCATTTAATGAGAGATAAAGGGTTCTCCAATCATTCCAAAAACAATAGGGCAGTATGGGGGAGGTGAGAAACCAAACCCCAACATTCATAATTGAAATAAAAAGGGCAATACAACTTAAAGAAAATTGACAAAAATGAGAAAGGAAGAAAAAACCCTTACTTGGAAGTGTGCTTCCAAAGGCTAGAGAGAGTCCTGTGAGAGGCTTCTTGGGAGCTTGAGGCACCTTGAGAGGATTCTATAGAGAGTAGGGCAGAGTTTGTACCAACTTCAAGGGCTTTGAGTGAGGATGAGGTGGGAGATTGGGTGGGTTTATATAGGAAAGGTGAGAGAATTCTTTATTATTTAGGTTTGGGACCCCTTATATTAAAATAATCCAAAACACAAACCATCCCATGGTATTTGCCCATGGTTTCTAGAAAAGGAAAGAGGAAAACAATATTTTACAAGGCCAAGGTCCGAAATTATTAAAAAATTAGGGTTGCTTATGTGGAGGTGAGTCACACTCCCATGGAAATTAATTTAAAAAAGGCAAAGTGTTGAATAAGTCTTGAGGGCTCCATTAATGCTTTGAAAAGTAAGTCAAACAAACCCAAAACCTCATTATTTTAATGATAAAACACATATTGGCCGAACATAAGGATTATGGTATTTTATTACATCACCATTGGGTCATTATGATGTCATAAAACACATTATATATTTAAATGGTATTTAATTTTTACCAAAAATTTTGACTGTCTCAGAAAATTATAAAAAATTCACTATTGGATAATTTCGACGTCCTGATTCCAAAAATAATATTTATTTTATCTAAATAATTTTCTAAATATGTGAATTTTCACTTTTAAAATAAAAACCGACATTTATAATAAATTCACGGGTTTTGACAGAAATGGCTTTCAAACCTTAATAAAAATTTTAATTGCATTCATAAAATTATAAGATAATTTAAACTTAATAAAAATTTAATTTAATATTAATAATAATATTTTATTAAAATATTATTTAATTCGAAAATCCTTTAATATAATAAAATATAATTCTTAATTAAATAATAACTAAAAACACCATTTGTACTTTAAAAACTAATTACAATGTATCAAAAATGACTAGAAATTATATTCATTATTATATACAAAAAAATAATGTACATGAACATGGTGCTACTTATTTGTTACATAACCCCTTAAAATAGCTGCATAAGACCTAAGGGTAAGGTGTGCGATGGTGACAGACTCTTGGGGTGGCTCGGATAACATCGCTTGAGTGGTAATTTCAATCAACTTCCACTTTTCCCGTAGACGATCACGTTCGAGCTTGACTTGATAAAGCTCAGCTTGGGCTTGGTCAAGGGAAAGCCCAAAGACGCCACCTCTTTTCCGAGCTCCGAAAAATGGGCTTCGTATGGGGCAATTCTACTGGATGAGGCCATCGCTTCCTTTGTCTGAGTAAAAATTGGGTTCGTTAAAGCCATGTAATTATACTACTCATGTGATCACTGTTCAACAGCTATAAAAGTAACGGTCACAAATCTTAACGTAAAACTAAAGAAGTTGACATCTTATAAAAACATTTTTTCATAAAGAAACATTTAACTGGATCAAGAGGTATTTTTCATTAATGAAACTTTGGGTCGTTACAATATTCCCCCCTTAAGAAATTTCGCCCTTGAAATTTTCCTTTTTCCACACTAAAACAAATGTTGGAAACTTAGCTTCATCATATCCTCCGACTCCCAAGTTGCTTCTTCAAACATGTGGTTTCTCCACAACACCTTGACGAGGGGCATTGTCTTATTTCATAGTACTTTTTCTCTATGATCTAAGATCTTCACTGGTTGCTCCTCATAAGAAAGATCGTCTTCTAATTGTACCACCTCGGAAGAGAGTACATGTGAAGGGTCTGGTATGTACTTCCTTAAGAGGGATACATGGAATACATCATGCACCTTGGCCATAGTAGGTGGAAGTGCTAGTCGATAGGCCACAGCCCCAACACGATCAAGAATCTCGAAGGGGTCGATGTAACTTGGACTTAACTTCCCTTTCCTTCCAAACCTCATGACCTTCTTCCACGGAGATATGCATAAAAACACCATGTCTCTGACTTTAAACGCAAGGTCTCATCGACAATTATCTGCATAACTCTTCTGTCGACTTTGGGCTGCCTTGATATGTTGTTGAATTGTTTTCACCTTCTCCACCATTTCTTCGACCATTTCTGGTCCAAGCATCTTACGTTCACCGACCTCATCCCAACATGCCGGTGTTCTAAACCTTTTCCCATACATGGCTTCATATGGTGCCATTTGGATGCTTGAGTGGAAACTATTATTATAATAGAATTCAACCATAGGAAGATGTTGATCCCATCCTCCTTTAAAGTCCATTGAGCACGCTCTCAAAATATCCTCAAGTGTTTGGATAGTCCGCTCGGATTGGCCATAAGTTTGAGGATGATAGGCCGTACTGAAGTTCAGTTCAGTATTCAGAGCATGTTGAAGACTCTTCCAAAACTTAGAGGTAAATCTTGGATCTCGGTCAGACACAATAGATAGTGGTACTCCATGCAACCGTACCACTTCCCTGATATATATCTGTGCCAGTTGATCCAAAGAGAAATCCTCTCAAATAAAAATGAAGTGTGAAGTCTTTGTAAGACGATCCACAACAACCCAAATTGCATAGTTTCCTTTGGATGTCCTTGGAAGTCCGGTGACAAAGTCCATGGTGATGTTCTGCCATTTCCATTCTGTTATAGGAAATGGTTGCATCATCCCCTTAGACTTCTGCCTCTCTGCCTTCACTTTATGACACACCAGGCACTTTGATGTATATTCAGTGATCTCCTTCTTCATATTATCCCACCAAAAGTTTTCTCGGAGATCTCGATACATCTTTGTGCTCCCTGGGTGAATAGAGAAATTTGAACTATGGGCATCATCCAAAAGTTCCTTCTTGAGCTCCGAACTTGATGGAACACATAGTCTTTTCCCAAACCGCACAATTCCTTCTTCATTAACATTAAACTCTGAGGATTTTCCCTTTTTGATAGATTCCACTTTTTCTTGGATTCCCGTATCATCCTTTTGAGCATCCTTTATCCTTTCCAAAAGAGATGGTTGAGCAGTCATTTGTGAAAGGATTTATGATGTTCCCTTATTTATGATTCCCACATCCATCTTCATCAAGTCTAAGAATATTGGATCCTTCTCAATTATCATCAATGATTGAATAGATGGATCCTTTCTACTTAGGGCATCCGCCACCTTGTTCGCTTTCCCAGGGTGGTAATGTATTGAACAGTCATAATCCTTGATGAGCTCTATCCATCTTCTCTGGCGCATATTAAGCTCTTTCTGTGTGAATATATATTTAAGACTCTTGTGGTCAGTATATATATCACATTTCTCTCCATAGAGATAATGCCGCCAGATTTTCAAGGCAAAGATCACCGCCGCCAACTCCAGATCTTGCGTTGGATAGTTTCGCTCATGGATTTTCAACTGCCTTGAGGCATAGGATATCACTTTATCATTCTGCATCAGCACACATCCTAAGCCCTTCATCGAGGCATCACTGAATACCACAAAAAGCTCCCCTCTTGTGGGTAATGTGAGCACGGGTGCAGTGATAAGCCTCCTTTTCAACTCCTTGAAGCTTTCTTCACATTCATCACTCCAAGAAAACTTTACTCCCTTTCGAGTTAGCTTGGTTAGAGGTTTGGACAATCGTGAGAAATTTCTCACAAATCGTCGATAATATCCAGCTAACCCCAAGAAGCTACGGATATCAGTTACCGATGTTGGCCTCGGCCATCCCTTAATTGCATCTGTTTTGGAGGGGTCCATAGATATCCCATTGCTTGTGATTATATGGCCCAAGAATGATACCTCCTTCAACCAGAACTCACACTTGTTGTACTTGGCATAGAGCTTCTCCTTGCACAAAGTCTCCAGTACAGTTCTTAAATGCTCCTCATAGTCCTCCTTGGTTTTGGAGTATATTATAATATCATCTATACAGACTACCACAAATTTGTCTAGGTAATCTCTAAAGACTGTATTCATCAAGTCCATGAATATTGTTGGAGCATTGGTGAGTCCGAAAGGCATTACTATGAATTCATAGTGCCTGTACCTTGTACGAAAAGCAGTCTTGGGGATATCTTCCTTCTTCACCCTTACTTGATAATATCCCGACCGCAAGTCCACCTTGGAGAAGTATTGTGCTCCACACAGCTGATCAAACAAGTCATAGATTCTTGGGAGAGGATACTTGTTCTTTATCGTGATTTTGTTAAGTTCACGATAATCGATGCAAAGCCGCATTGACCCATCCTTCTTCTTGACGAAGAGGACTGGTGCACCCCATGGTGATGCACTTGGGCGTATAAACCCTTTATCCAGATTCTCCTGTAGTTGTTTCTTCAGCTCTTCAAGCTCAACTACAGCCATTCTATATGGAGTCTGGGATATTGGTAGCGCCCCAGGTATAAGTTCAATTGAGAACTCAACATCTCTTCTTAGAGGAAGACCAGGATGTTCCTCGGGAAATACTTCAGCGAATTCCCTCACAATAGGCATTTCTTCAAGGGTGGTTTCTTCCTTGGACTCAATCATCTGAGCCAGATATGCGTGCTCATAATTCAGTAATATCCATGCTTGAGATGATGGAGCTAAAGGAGATTCATCTTCCTCCGGACACTTGTAAAGAATCGGGGGGTCGATTCTCCATATGGAGTGTGATTTCCCTCTCCCGACAATTTATGTTGGCTCTAAATAAGGAAAGTCAATCCATGCCAAGAATTGCATCAAATTCCACCAAAGAGAGTATGATGAGGTTTTCTGGGAAATTCATTCCAGAGATTATAACAGGGGAGGACTTATACTCATGGGATGCAATGATTCCCCATTTTCCGTACTCACCGACATCTTTACTTCCATGATTTGTGGTGGTGCAGGGATTGTTCTACTAAACTTTTGAGATATAAAATAATGCGTAGAACCTGAATCAAAAAGTACATTCGCTATTCATGAATGAATAACTAGCGTACCTGTCACCACTTCGTTGTCGGGGTTCACTTCGGCAGAAGTGATTACAAAAGCTCTTCCTTGCTGTCTTAGAGGTTGCTGGTTGCCTCCGATAACCCTTGGATTAGGGCACTGATTTTCAAAATGACCCGGTTCTTTGCATTTGTAGCATTGAACAATGCGTTGAGGTTCGAACGGAGTGTTCCTCTCCTCTGTCATAGCCGCGGGTCCTTCTTGCTGATAGTTAACAGCTATGTGCCCTTCTCTTCCACACTTGAAGCATTTTCTTGTCCCCCTAAGGCAATTTCCAGGGTTCTTCTTTCCACACTTTTGGCAAGTGGGGTGCTGGAACTTCTTAGCGCCATTGGATTTATCCATCGGACCTCCAGCATTGAAGTCCACCTTACACTTCTTGTCCCCATGATACCCCTGTGATTCTCCGATCTCCATTTCAACCTTGAGGGCACATCGGACAATTTCCTCATAGCTGTCGAAGTCACAGATCGCTAATGCTTTCCGCAAGCTAGGCTTCAACCCACCAAAGAAGCGGTCAACCTTGCATTCGGGGGTAACGACAATGCCGGAAGCATATCGTGCAAGCCTTGTGAAGTTTTCCTCGTACGCTCCCACAGATTTCTCATCTTTCTGTTTGAGGGAAAGGAAGTCCCTTTCCATCTTAAGACGGAGGGTGCGTGGAAAATATTTATCGAAAAACATCTTCCGGAATTCCTTCCATTCCAAAGCATCGATCTCCTCCTCAGGATTCGTATTTTTGATCAACGTCCACCATTGATCAGCTTCACCCTCCATACGATAAGCCGCCAGGAGAACCTTCTCTTTTTTAGAGCATTGGAGGATGGAGAATATATTTTCAATGGAGTTGATCCATTGTTAAGCGATCGTGGGATCGGATGATCCACTAAAAGTAGGAGGCCTTTGTCTCATGAAGCTCTCAATAGTGACTTGTTCTTTCTTAGGGGGGGTTGAACGTTCCTCTTGACCAGTGTTTCTATTCAAAACTTGAGTTAGCTGAGAGAGAAGCGTGACAAAGTTCGCGATTCCTACTCCCATTGGATTGGGCATCTCATAAGTACAATCATCACACTGATCTTCACAACGGTTGTTAGCACGAGTTCTCCTATGATCGGCCATTGGCTGGAATAAAAGGAAATTTAGGGGTAACACATACAGGGTAATGCAAAGACAAAATTTGATGACTTATAAATAAACTTTAATCTCTTTAACTCATGAGTCTATAGGATTCAATCCAGGATTTTCATGATCTTCCTTCTAACATATATTATTAGGGGAATTTTTCCCTTAATAAGGGTTCATACTAAGATTGTAAATTTATAAAAACATATCCCCCGGGTGTGTCGTAACCATGAGTGCAGCAAGGCCCGTTTTCGTGCACCAGTTCCCGTTCGAGTCTAGCTCAAAGCGGTGTTTTCGGGTTTTACCCCTAGGATACATCTGTGCCAGAGCCGCCTCTACCTGCTCGTATCCAGACGGATGTATTTGTTTGATAAACCACTTACTTAGTACTTACCAAAACTTAGGGATGTTTTTATTATACTTAGTCTTGTATCTAAGGCTTTACTAGGGTTTCCTAATCCCAAAAATAACTAAACCTATCCTCTGATACCAACTATGACAACCCTGCTTTTTATTACAACTTAAACATGCTTTATTACATAAAAGTTCACTTGATACAACAAAGAAGATCGAGAGGTTTAGTGTCTTTGGGGCGTAGGATCATTACATAAAAACTTTAAACTTGAAATAAAACATCTTTATTGAAAACTTCCTTTACATGACCACTACATTCCTTTGTTCTTAGCATTTCATGGGATAACCTAAGGACATGCATAAGAAAAGGGTGAGCTATAAAGTCCAGTAAGGGAGTACACAATGAATAACATGAGGAGTACAATACATGTTAGGCAATAGCCATATAAATAGAGCATAATAGAAACATGAACATAAAGTCATGATAAAGAATGATAATCATAACATGGAAATGTGGCAACAACACTTAACATTGAATTAGCATGAGCCAAGGATCATTGCACATGGAGAATGAGTAAACCGTCATTGCACATGAAGCATGAGTAAACCCTTGTTTCACTTGAATTAGAATGAGTAAACACTCATTGCACATTACGTATCATGATACTATACTTTACCAAATGCATTGGAGCGCTATAAAGGGCGCACCCTTCTTAAACATTTCATTTCATGCATAAGTGTGCCACATGGATCATAAAACATGGATTCATAAAACATAATCATTTATTCCACGATAAAGGAATGTGGAATTCATACATGAAACTTTACAATCAATATTTAAATGTTCATAAAGTTGAATACCCTTGATGGAGAAATGGGCATGGTATTCACTACACAAAGACATTGGCTTAGAAAATCGGTGTGATTTCGACAGCGTAACGGCGTGACATAAGAATTCATAAAAAAGGTTGATGAGAGATAAAGGGTTTCATCATAATATTTACATGTAATTTACAGTAAATAGTTAATATATATACATGTCCCAACAATCGAAATGGAATTTAGATTCGTGATACAAAAGTATTGCTTGAATGTAAAAGAAGAGAGAGAAGTTCCTTTCGGAATTTCGGCATAGTAACGATTGTATATGGGAGGCATTTAATGAGAGAGAAAGGGTTATCCCATCATTAAAACAATAAGAGGGCAGTATGGGGGAGGTGAGAAACCATACCCCAACATTCATAATTGAAATATAAAGGTCAATACAACTTAAAGAAAATTGACAAAAATGAGAAAGGAAGAAAAATCCCTTACATGGAAGTGTGCTTCCAAAGGCTAGAGAGAGGCTTGTGAGAGGCTTATTGGGAGCTTGAGGCACCTTGAGAGGATTCTAGAGAGAGTAGGTCAGAGGTTAGACGATATTCAAGGGCTTTGAGTGAGGATGAAGTGGGAGCTTGGGTGGGTTTATATAGGAAAGGTGAGAGAATTCTTTATTATTTAGGTTTGGGACCCCTTATGTTAAAATAATCCAAACCACAAACCATACCATGGTATTTTCCCATGGTTTCTTGAAAAGGAAAGAGGAAAACAATATTTTACAAGGCCAAGGTCCGAAATTATTAAAAAATTTGGGTTGCTTATGTGGAGGTGAGTCACACTCCCATGGAGATTAATTTAAAAAAGGCAAAGTGTTGAATAAGTCTTGAGGGCTCCATTAATGCTTTGAAAAGTAAGTCAAAAAAACCCAAAACCTCATTATTTTAATGATAAAACACATATTGGCCGAACATAAGGATTATGGTATTTTATTACATCACCATTGGGTCATTATGATGTCATAAAACACATTATATAGTTAAATGGTATTTAATTTTTACCCAAAATTTTGACTGTCTCAGAAAATTATAAAAAATTCACCGTTGGATAATTTCGACGTCCTGATTCCAAAAATAATATTTATTTTATCTAAATAATTTTCTAAATATGTGAATTTTCACTTTTAAAATAAAAACCGACATTTATAAAAAATTCACGGGTTTTGACAGAATTGGCTTTCAAACCTTAATAAAAATTTTAATTGCATTCATAAAATTATAAGATCATTTATACTTAATAAAAAATTAATTTAATATTAATAATAATATTTTATTAAAATATTATTTAATTCGAAAATCCTTTAATTTAATAAAATATAATTCTTAATTAAATAATAACAAAAAACACCATTTGTACTTTAAAAACTAATTACAATGTTTCAAAAATGACAAGAAATTACATTCATTATTATATACAAAAAAATAATGTACATGAACATGGTGCTACTTATTTTTTACATAACCTCTTAAAATAGCTGCATAAGACCTAAGGGTAAGGTGTGCGATGGTGATAGACTCTTGGGGTGGCTCGGATAACATCGCTTGAGTGGTAATTTCAATCAACTTCCACTTTTCCCGTAGACGATCACGTTCGAGCTTGACTTGATGATGCTCAGCTTGGGCTTGGTCAAGGGCAAAGCCCAAAGACGCCACCTCTTTTCCGAGCTCCGTAAAATCGGCTTCGTATGGGGAAATTATACTGGATGAGGCCATTGCTTCCTTTGTCTGAGTGAAAATTGGGTTCGTTAAAGCCATGCAATTATACTACTCATGTGATCACTGTTCAACGGCTATAAAAGTAACAGTCACAAATAATAACGTAAAACTAAAGAATTTGACATCTTATAAAAACATTTTTTCATAAAGAAACATTTAACTGGATCAAGAGGTATTTTCCATTAATGAAACTTTGGGTCGTTACACCCGTCCTACAGGTTGTCCTTTTTATATTACTATAACATCCCATCAACAATATCAAAAAAAAATTATCCTTAAACAATACTAACTTATGTCCAACATAATCCATTCCAATCTTTAGGCTTATCCATAATACTGTAGTCCACTCTTATAATATAGTGAAAACGATTACCAGAGATTTAATACCATCGTTGATCCCCATATATCATAAGATATGTCTTGTTGGTCACATTCCAAACATTCAAAGGCCTTAATCATGTATTCTCTTGAATACCCATTGAATCTTAGTGAAAACATGAATGCAGTTAAAAGTTAACACTTTCCACATACCAAAATCCTCAAAATTCTATATACTCAATCCATGATATCACTTAGTCCTTATATCAATCATGAGATCATGAATACTATCAAATATTTCATTTTCTCATTTTCCCTTCATTATGCGCATATCATCCTTTTTTCCAAAAATATCTCAATCACTTTCCATGGTTACCGGTACCATAAAATTATTGAAAATCACAATATACCAATACATAAATATGCCAATATTCCACGATACTATATACAACATTATTCTGGAATTCCATTATATAAACACTTAATCATTCCACCACATCGTAGTCATATTCAACATCTCCAATGGTGATTGCATGTGACTTCCCTTTGTCCTTTTCCTTAAGTGGTTGCTCATGTCGATCATCACTAACCCTTGGATTAGGGCATTTATTAGCATAATGCCCCATTTATTTGCACTTGAAGCATTGAAGTGTAGTAGGTTCATTCTGTGTATCCATTCCTTTGTTTGCATCACTAGGCATCTTCTTCCCACCATTGCGGCATTCAAATGCTCGATGACCTTCCTTTCCACATTTTAAACATTTACTTGTCCCTTTAAGACAATCTCCACCATGCTTCTTTCCACACTTTGAGCATAAGGAAACATTCATCTTCTTTTCACCATTATTCTGAGATTTCTCCTTGAACTCCATCTTTCGTTTCTTGTCAAAACTATGAGATGGATAAGTAACACCAACTTACATTTCTACCTTGATAGCACAATGCACAATTTCTTCATAGCTACTGAAGTCTCTTATAGCTAATGCCCTTCGAAGACTTGGTTTTAAGCCACTGAAGAATTGATCAACTTTACTTTCAGGTTGGATGATAAATCTAGATGCATACCTTGCAAGCCTTGTAAAATTCGCTTTGTATATACCAACAGATTCATCATCCTATTTCTTTAGTTCAAGAAACTCCTTCTCCATCTTTGTTCGAAGAATACGAGGGAAGTACTTATTGAAAAATAAGTTCTTGAACTCGTCTCATTCCATGGACTCAATTTCATATCTTTGCCTCGTATTCTTGATAAGATTCCTCCATTGATCAGCTTCACCTTCCAGACGATATATTTCTAAGATGACTTTATCATTTTCAGAACATTAAAGAACTGAAAATATATTTTCAGTAGTACTGATTCATTGTTCAGCAACAATTGGATCAGAAGACCCACTGAAAGAAGGTGGGCATTGCCTCATGAAGGACTCAATAGAATATTGTTCCCTTCTCTGCTCATTTGGAAGTCCAGAATGATTAATAGCTTGTGTAAGTATAGCAATAAGATTTTTCACTCCATCTCCCATAACATTTGTTTGTTCAGGAGGACAATCATTGAATTGTCCATTGCATTGATCAACACGGTTCTTTAGGGTTCCAGCCATCGTCTAAAACCCAAAAAGAATAATGTGAGAGAAAAAAATCATGCTAGGGAAAACAACATAATAAAAGGGGGAGTACCCTCAATATCTAACATCTTAAGTTAAATTCTACGATTGTTAGCGCACTTCTAGGAAAAAACCTATATGTATACTTAACCTTAGAGACATCACTAGACATACCTTAGAAATATCTCTAGGGATATCACTAAAGTTTTCGCATCCTAGTTTCCAAAGGTTGACTAAACCTTTCCTCTCATACCAACTGTAGAGACCCGAAGCTTGACGTACATGAACATTACATTACTTTTGCGGAATACTTAGTACATAACAAAAAAACACACACAAGGACCGTAATAGTTTAGTGTCTTTGGAAACTCGGAATATAATCTTCTAATCATGGTAAAAGATCTTCAACATCTCCAATAAAGATCCTCTTCTTTTTTAAAACCTAAATCCTTTCTTTATACCCTGGGGAGAAGAAAACATAAAAGGGTGAGCTCAAATGCTCAGTAATGGTAAACAAAAGAAATATCAATCACATCATATTCATAATAACATATCTTTTGGAAATCTTAACCTGCAAAAGAGATCATAATTTCATTACATGGGATAAATCATAGTAGTGAAATGTAATCCCAATAATCATAACTTAAAACATGATACTTTGTTGAATACACACATAATCATAGAGAATCATTTATTATTAGTCAAGACTCATTGCCAAGACTATCATAGTGGACAAAGTCCCTTTCTGAACCGAGTTCACTCCTCATTTCAGTCATGTTTCACTGAACCGGTATAACCTACCGTTCCAGCCATGTCTATCTCGTGAGATATAAAATCTTTACCCAATGCATTGTAGGGAGATATAGGTCCCACCCATCTCATAATGATACCATTCTTATGTGTGCCACAAAATCATAAAGCATACATCATTGCATTACCCATGTAGTAAAAAAATGGGATTCTTAAACAACATGACATCATAAAACAATTCATATAAGATAAAGGAATTCATAAAAATATTTCCATCACAACATAATCAAATCCATGTAATAATAGGGATAGAAACGGAACCCTATATTATCTTAGATGGAAAATAATTTTGATAAAACACTTGAACTCCATTCTTGAGGAAAATATCCTTTCTACTTCAAAAACACTTTTCCTTTCTTAACATGTCATACAATTCTAAACTAAGAGAAGTTGATTAAAAATAAACATGAAAACTTGTAAAGTAAGCTTCTTGGAAATAATGTTTTAAAAATCCATTCATGCCGTAAAAGTTAAAAAAACATTTTTTTCATACTTTTGTCGGAAAAGTCAAAAAGTACCTCGTATGAAAAACGACAAAAGATTCCTTTCATATCTTTTACTAAAAACTTACTGAAGGGTAAAATTGGATTTAAACAATTGTAGGTGTATTGAAATAATATTACATATTGAGGAAACATGGATTTAGATGATAAAATACACCCCAGTAAATGCCAAAGTATAAACAATCTCGCATAAAAATGAGATTGTGATATTTCCCTTACCTTAGATCCGATTTGCTTCGTAAGTGTCCGAACCTCCTGTATAATGATTTAAATAATGTTATTGAATTATTCCAGAATCATAATTTTTGTTATGATATCATATATGGTCATATTCTTAGCTTCTTATTAGTAATATTTCATTACTACTTGTTATTCGGGTGTTTATTACTTTTTGTTCTTATGCGTGTTTTGTCGAATAAATTCTTATTCTTATCTTTAGGTTATAGATATCTCATTTCCAGAATGTTATTAGTGTAATATATATCATATTCATTCATTCAATTCATTTATATAATCATTATGAAATGATGATCATGTAGAATGAGTCGCATCACATCGTTGAGACGGTATTCCGTACGTATGCACGAGTGATGATATCATTCATATGATCGTGGAATTGTATTGGAGTGTATGTATACTATTTCAGAGTCAATATAACTTTATCATACTCATATATAGTCATTATTTACACCATTATACCCATCCAAGTAAGGTGGTGGTGGAAAATAGATTACACCACGGCGTGGAGACGGTATTCCGTACGTACGCACGCGTGGTGATTTCTTTTTCTATAGGATGGATAGATGGTTAAATAGGGTTGTTTCATACTTATAATAACATATCAGTATGTGAGTGATACTGATGTTATTACTTCATAATGAAACAACTAATGAATAAGAAGTATAAGAAGAAATAAAGATGAAAGAATCGGTAACGGGCATTACCTCTTCTTTGAAGTGCTTCTTTGAGACCTCCTTTTAGGGCACTAAAATAGGTCTTTGAAGAAGACCAGAACCTCTAGGATGTTTCTAGGGAAGTGGAGAGGAGAAATTGGCAGGGGTTGGCCGAGCTTGAAGGCTCAATGTGGTGTGAGGAAGAGGGGGAGGAGGTTCCCATTTATAAGGAAGGAGAGGGGCACCTTTGGAAAACAAAAAATATTATTTTATTATAAAGCCAAATTCGGTTTTAAATAGCTCAAAATTGATTTATCTCGAAGCTAAGGTGGGTATGGGTCTAAATCCTCTCATCCAATAGAATTTATACAAGTTTAGGTTCCTATTTTAACCTTATCATTTAGTTTTAACATTAAGTTAAATAATTTTACTTTTACCGTGTCTTCTTGTGTTCTTACACTATAAGGTTAATAAACTTACTATATCAAGACAAACGAACACCAAGTTGTTTATTATTAATATATATAACCTTATATAAGTCATTTGGAAGAACCTTATATTTTTAAGAATAAAATAACAATTAATAATATAATATTTGTTTTAAAAACTATTTTATGTCAATTTTGACACGATTTAGTAATTGATTTTTTTGAAAATCATAACACAATTATTAGTTCGAACCAAGTTTCTTAAATCAATACTAACATGCCATATTAACCTATAAAATTAGTTTAATTCATTAAAAGTCTCATATTACATTTATTTGGGTATTTATAACATCAATTATATCAATATTTCATTAATAAGATAATTACTGCATCGTCGTTGTGTCATAAATAAATTAAATTATTTAATGTCTAAAAATTACAAATAAAATACCATTATGTAGTAAATCATTTTAGATTCCTAATTAATATGTATAGTCGAATTTATCTTATGTATAACCCTATATTAAAAATTATTTACTTATTAAACATTGATTTTAACTATTTTAACCCTTCTTTAAATAAATTAATAATAAATGTCCTAATCTAATCCAAGTGGGCTTAAATGGTCATATTTTATTCCTAAGGTTTTTTTTGGTCGAATTCAACTTATCCAATAGAATTAGGACATGTGTTATGGTAATAATAATATCATTTTTACCCTTAATTACCCTATTTACTTTTAACCGTGGTAAAAAAAGTAAAAAGTTACTATTCACCAAAAATTACTTTCATCTCATTGAACCAAATTTTAGTCCTTGATATTAATTGTGTCTCTCGTATTTTTGAAATTCCACTCACAGAAGAGGTAAAATTAAGTTTTATGAAAAATTCAGTTTTTTAACTACCACTTAGTGGTTTCACTATTCATCAAAAAATGAAAGTTTCCAGAAAATTACCAAAAATTTGGCCTAAGCTATATTTGATATTATGAATTCAAAAATGATGTCTATTTTATCAAATTCATAACATATCAGTTACATTAACTAATTTAAAAATTAATTCCTATCGTCAAAACAAATAGCGTGTTTTTAAGAGATAATAACTATCAAAAGATTGACACTTGTTTATAACTGGTTTAAATGTGAAATTACATCCAATGACCAAAATTATATTAAATTGTAAAAATATGTTCTAAATATACTTTAAAACAAATCAAATTAATAATTTATCACTATGAATTATTTCTATTAAAAAGGTTGTTTTTAATTAAAATTTAGTAATTTTCACTATTTATCAGAATATGAAAGTTATCCAAAAAGTACCAAAATTTCACCCTAAGCTAATTTCGATATTCTGAATCCAAAAATGAAGTCCATTTTGAAAAATAAAATTTACAAAATTTCAAAAAGTGGTTATTACTATTCATAACGGGTAGTTTTAATAATATTTTAATAGCATGTTGTTGTTTAGTGAAACTCGGTATTGCGTACTACACACGCTATCAAGGAAGGTCGTGATTGCGTGTAATGCAAGGAAAGTCAAGGATTCGTGTTGTCAATGCTCCTTTTGGTGTAGCGTACAACACAATACATTAATGAAAAGAATATTTTTCATAAAATCTCGGGGTGTTACAAACATAGTTAATTTCTTCTTTGTTAGGTAGTTTATAACTTTTCCCCAAAAATATTTATGAATAATAAATATTTTATGATGAGACAGATAATTTCTTGACAAAAACACCCAGAAAATGATATTTATGTGTATCTTTCACCATTTATGGGTGATCTGAAAATACTATGGAATACATGTGTTAATGTTTTTGATGAATACAAGAAAGAGTATTTTCTTTTTCATGCTACAATTATTTTCACCATAAACAAATTTCTTGCATATGGAAACTTATCTACATACAGTGCTAAGGGACATAAAGAATGTCCAATTTTTGAATAAGAGACTTCATATTATCAATTATGGAATGGAATAAAGATAGTGTATATAGGACATCAAATATTTTCGAAAATCGATTATCCTTATTGTTGATTGAAAAAAATCATTTAACGGTTTACAGGAATACAATATTCCAAATGAAAATTGTCAGTTAGATAATATTATGATAGATTGAAAAATTTTGATTCGAAATTTTAAAATAAAAGAAGTTCTGGTCTTCAGAAAAATATCCAGAAGAAGTATTATATCTTCTTGAAACAACCTTATTGGTTATTTTTAGAGATAAAACATATCATTCGTGTTATCCATGTTGAGAAAAACATATGTGACAGTTTTATTGGAACTTTTTTAGTCATAAAAGAAAATAAAAAATATGGATTTTATTCTATATTAACCTTGACATCAATGAGAATACATTTCATGTTAACTCCCACTATGTAAAGAAATAGAACATATTTACCTCTATCTCGTCACACATTAAGAAATATTGAGAACATGAATTTTTTTAGTGTCTTCATAGTATTAAATTACCCCGTGGTTATTCATAAAATATATAGAACTTTGTGTCATTGAAGGATTTTAAATTAATAGGTATGAAATCTCATGATTATCATGGACGGATGCCACATCTTCTACCATTTACATTATGTGGTATATTGTTGACTGCTGTCAAAAATACTATCATCAGGTTATGTAATTTTTTTAAATCCATTTTTATAAAATTCATGGATCCAAATTTGTTATATTTGTTGGAGAGAGATTCTACGCTTATTCTTTTTCAACTATAAATTTATTTTCCACCTAAACTTTTTGATATAATATTTAATTAGGTGATTCATTTGGTGTATGAGATAATAATATGTGAGCTATTATATTTATGAGAAGGTATCCTTTTGAAAGATATACAAAAAAATTTAAGGGATATGTTAAAAACCCTTATCGACCAGAGGCCACTATTTTAAAAAATAAGTATCATAAGAGGTGATGGAGTTCTGTACTAATTATTAGTATGAAGTGGAGCATATTGGTCTCCCTATATCTTGGCATAGGAAAATGGATAGTGTAGGTAGATGGATTTTAGGATTAAAGGTAAATTTCATTCCATGTGATGAAGGGATGCAGGAACATTTATAAATTTTGAACAACACAAGTTAGGTTCAATAATGAATATCATCACATATTTCAGAATTAAAGTTAACATATTAAAAAAAGAAATGAAAAGTGGTTGGTGATTGACTATAAAAAGAAATTTGTTTCATAGTTTAATGACAAATTTATCACAGATATATCTACATCAGAAACATTTAAATGGTTGGTAGGGGGGACTATCTGTTAATGTGATCACATGGTTTAGTTTTGATATTAATGGGTATAAATTTTACACAAAGAATCAGGATGACAAGAGTACCATTCAAAAGAGTGGTGTAATGGCCAATGCTGAAGAGTTTTATTTTTTTTGTGAAAAATATAAAACCCCATTTTCTGCATCCTCTACATATTTTGGAGTTCATAAATACATATGTTAAATTTATTATATTAAATTTTAAGTCGATGTTTTTATGTGTAATAGGTCTGAAAGTAATATCTCTGTGATGCATGACGAATATGGGTTCAAACTAGTTGATTTGAAAAGATATAATTGCAATGGGGAACATTTTATCATGACCAGAAATGAAAAGCAAATATTTTATGTCATTGACCCATCGAATGGCTAGTAGTCCATAATTTTACAAGTGAAAAATAATCTATTTAGATTATGAGGATGATGATGATGTTATTGATTTATATGCGGATTTTTCATCTATTACATGATTTTCATTTAATAATGATTATTACGCAGATACAGTTCATGCAATACGAAATGATCATACTGAACAGATATGTGAAAACACAAAATTAATATCCTAATTGATCTGGTAATTATTTACATTATATTTACTTTTTAAAATTTACTTGTGTTAAAAATGTATTATTAAAAAACTATTGCATTATTAATTATTTTTTTGTTTGTTTGTGTTAAATTTTGATAGTCCACGATTATGGTTAAATTTTCTTTCATTGAAATACCCAATGTACATAATTATATTTTGGTTTAATTTATGCATATGATAACACCTTTTCCAACATTGAAATTTAATTTTTTAAATGTTTATATATTTATAGAAGTAATTTTTAAATTTAACAGTTCACCATGCATATTTTTTTGGTTAAGAATCATAACATCATTATTTTTTAAAACTTACACATGTGTGATACTTTTTTCACTTATATATTTCTTTTTGCTTATTTTCTAATTAATGACTTTCCAATAATTATCAAGTACACAAGAATTTAATTACATTTTCATATTACAATGATTGATACAGATACAAATACAGAATAACATCTACCAAGGAATTTGTCTTTTTTCATATTATTAGATATCCAGTAATATAATTTTTTAATGAATGAAAGATTTTAATTTAAAAATAAATAATATCATGACTACTGATGAGACTTCACCAGGGAAATATTTTACTTTTAGTATTTGGAAATCAAATTCTCAATTTGGTAAATTTGGCATTACATGTTTACCAAAACTATCACTTTATTGTGGAGACAAGAAATTACATATTTTTTTCGATGATAATAATATTCCAACTAGCCCAAATTCAAAGCAGTTTATTAGCTATATCGGCATGAAAATCCATTATAGGATTATAATTTTATATCCTGATTGGAATTCTATCGATAACGTGGAGATAGATCATCTTTGGGAGGTCGTAATGGAAAATAACTCCATTTATTTATTTTATCACATTCCTCGGATATGATATATTTTAAATGACTAGTATTTATGTTATGAAATTACAGATGACATTAAATTCTGAAGAAAGAAAATAAGTTAAGAAAAGATGTCTTAATTTAGTGGTGGTTTGAGGGAGGGATTTCAAAACAAAGTTGAAAAAAATATGTGTTTGGAAGGAGAAAAAATGAAAGCTCATGCTTGGAGTATCCTTTTTAAGATGAAGGCACATCGAAGATATTTTTTTCCACTTAAAATTATAAAAAATTTTAGGTATGATAATTATATTATATTATATTTCAAAACTTCTTATATATGTACCTAGTTACTTATTATTTTACTTCTTATATAATAGGCCTCGAGAAAATATCATCAAGACATCCAATTTTAGAATGTATACCCTTATGCATTATGATGTGGATGGAATCATTTATTGGAGTAAAAAATAATTGAAGAAACATTTGTAGCACTAATAGGTCACTCCACTAGTGGTTCTGATGAGGTCAAATTCGGTCCTCCATCTCCACCCAACCACCATGAGAAATGGAAAAGAGAGAGAAGAAGAAAAACTAAAATGTATCATATAGATAAAGCTTAGAAAGTATCTAAAATATTTATAGGTAAACAATTATTATTTTTCATGAATTTTTATAATTTATAAATTAACAATACTAATATACCATTTTCATTTTTCATTTCAAGATGATCATCAAGAGAAATTGACATAGGTAACTTTTATGAATGGTGGTAGGATCAAAATTCTACCCATTACATTAGGAAATCCATAACAGTTTGTCCACATAAGAGGATATGAGGTGGGTGTTAGTATTCAAAATTTTTTTGTTTATCGAAGTAAACAATCGTGAGACCTAGAAATAGAATATGTAAAAGCTCATCTGGAAGATATGAAACAACACATGGGAGATCAAATACAAGTAAATGTGAAGAAATCTATGTTATAATAATTGAAGAGACAATCACAGTCTACATAGCCTACCCAGATTTCCCATCCTGCCCAGCCTGCCTACTCAGATCCTCCACCGCCTCGCTCGGACCCAACCTTATACTCTGAGTTGTATGCAAGAGATCCAGATGTACAAATTTTAGCATTCTTAATTGTTCATTTTTTTTGGATTCTATACATTGCCATCCTATTTAGATGTGTCAGGTTAGAGAGTCAATGCATGATATTATCGATCATTCTACTCTACTACCATTCACTACCATGTAGGTTACTGGAGTTCGGGATTGTATAAGTCATTTTTTACTTTTTCCATCTATAATTCTTCATCATATTTCATACAAGGTATGAATTTTTATAAATATTAATTACATATTATTAAAAAATTAAAAAAATTATGACATTTAACATATATATGAGTATCTAAAATCCAAAGAAATGGAACAAAGGATAAAAAGGTTCAGAAAAAATCAACTGTAGATACTTTAGATATTTATGATATGATAGAAAGATTATCTTGGTTTTCTTCTTCATTGGATAATAACTATTTTTTTAGATGTCATCCCACATATATGGAAGATACTATAAATTGAAAATATTCAAAAAAGATATTATGGATCTAATTAATTATGAAAAACTCAACATGAATGTGTTGTAGTTGTGTCCCATGTATGTAAATTGATGTTTTAGTATTTATTTTTTAAAATAAAGATGGTTAAATTTGACTAAGTATATTACTTTTTAAATTATGTGTAAATACATGATTCATGTTCAAAATAACACCACATGTGTTAATGGTTTTATAGATCTATAATTCATTTCAATGGATGTTCTATATGTGTCGACTGAAAATAGAGAGGCACATATATGTGACAGGTTATTAATGAAAAATATAGGGTGTTGGTTTATTCCATTTCTTGATGGGTAAGAACAGAAACATAATTATGAACTAATTTTCATTATAATTTCCATAAATATGAAAAAAAAATTATTATAGAGGGAATTGGATGTTAGGAATATTCTGCCCAAGTAAAAACACATTATATTGGTTTTTCTCTTTTTAGGTGGTGTTTATAGAAAATTTTCCACCGTATTAGACAAGTAAGTTTATTTGTTTTTTATATTCTAATTATGTTTAATTATCATTTTTTATAAATTTATTATTAGTTGATATAAATGAAAATTCCGGTCATGGAAAAAAATTTGCAAAGATCAATTGTCAAGAGAAAATCCAAATGCAATCAACTATGTGAAAGTAAAGGGAATTATTTTTTATATTATATATTATTTTAATTTTTTGATATATATATATATATATATTGGTTAATATTATCATGTAAATGTTTTATTAACAGTAGCATCATCATCAACAAGGACATGTCGAATGTGGTTATTATATTCTACAATTCATGTATAAGATAATCACGATTGAAGTAATGGATGATTTTTATCATGTTAATCATATTAATTATATTATATGTTATATCATAGTATCCTATTATTTAATCTTATATAATTCAACATTATGGTATATGTTCAATGATGTTGATTCGTACATGAAAGACAAACTTGACCATCTTGATCTTTGTTTGCGAACTATTTTTTAACTCTGATTATGATTTAAGGTATGTATATTCTAAATTTTTTTATTAGTATTTTGTTTTCCTAATAACAAGTTTTCAAAAATGAATTCTTTATTTATAATAGGTGTTTGAACATAATGATATCAAACTAATTCTTCAACGATAACCAACAACGATCTTGTTGTAAATTTCAAGTATGTGTTTTTTAATTCTACTTTATAATACATAGTTAGAGATAATTTTTTGATTAAATTATTAAATATATGTATGTTTTTATATATTTTTAGTCACAGATAAATGTATTTTAATGGTTTTATAATTTCATTCTATTGTAGGGATTCTAATTTTTCAAGGGGGGTAATATTTATGATTTTTTTTAAAAAAAAATTAACTTTTGTCATTGGTTTTCATAAAAATCAATTCCAAATCATTTAAAAAAATTAAAATTGTTTTTTGGTGTTGGTTTTTATGAAACCTAATTCCAAAAACTAAGCCCATTTACATTTTTATCATCGGTTTGTAAAAAACTGATGCCCAAAATCATGTTTTTTACATTACCATTATAGACTTATGTTAAAACTCGATATTAAAATTGAAAATAATGACATTAAATCATTTTTTTCAGTACTATAGCTTCATGTGTACACTTGCGTATATGAGAATAATATTTCATTATTTAATATCCCAACATGAATTGTGATCTTCCTCTACTTAAAGCTAACAATATTTTCCAAATATGGTCCTATAAGGTTAAATTTTGATGATATTTTTAAAATTTATACAGTACACCCATAGTGAATTATCTAATTTAATACTCCCATTATTCCTATTGGTTATAACAATTCTTTCTAATATTTTCTCAACTTCCTGATTTGAAATCTCAGCTTCTCCGTTAGTTAGGGGTGATATACAATGGATAATTTATTAAAAACCTCATACTTATACAGTAATTTTTTCGTGTTGTAATTATATAAATGATAACCCTAATAACTAATTATAAATCTCTAAAAGCCAAACCTTTAAAAATTTATATCTCATGAATTCAACAACCACTTGGGATCCATCAGTCCGTGTTTCCTTTTCCTCTACCCTTTTCAAGACATAATCAATTCGAAGAAGAATATACACAATGAAAAAGAGAAATTATAAAGGGTATTATGAATTCAATACTCTAAACATAAAATATCTAAAAAAAGAGAATGGGTTTTGGGGGATCTCATTTTTATTAGAAACATTTTCTATAAATTAGCATCCTCAACATGACTTACAAAAAAATTAAACATCTCAAAGTCATGTTGTACAAAATAGACCAAAGTCTTATACTTTTTATGTCGTTATTTAGGGTCCAAAGTTACCCCCACAAGTAAGAGTGTGGCATTATATGAAGATGGATCTGTGGAGTGGCTCCTTCATTCGTTTTTATATTTATTTCTTGATAATTACAATATTTAGAATTAATATTAGATAAAAATGAATCATAATATGGGATGGGATTTTATATGTGGTTAGTCTATTATTAGTATGATAGTGAAAAATAGACAAATCCTAAAAGAGAACTTATGAGGTGACCATATCAAGTGACCTTGTGAAGTGACCTTGTTAAGTGACCTTTTGATGTAACCTTTAAAAGTGAACTTATCAAGTGAAGTGACCTTGGGAACTAAACATGAGTGAAAGTTTAACAAATATAGGAAACTAATACATGAAAAAGATGAAGTAACTACATCAAAGAAATAAAGAGAAAAAAAATAAGTGACCGCATGAACAAAATGGAGTGACTACATAAACAAAAATGAATTGATTTCATAAACCAAACCAAGTGGATGGATGGAAAAAATGAAGTGACTTCATTTAAAAAAATAAGTGACCATAAATTGAAATTTAGAGAAAAAAAATTAACAAACCTTGTGAACTATTTTCACTTAATTACTTTTTCATATTTTAGTTCAAAACATAATCTACTTTTCTATTTGGAATTTTTTCATGTAAATTTAACATGATTATCTTGATTTGACCACTACTAGAAAAATGATCTATAGCCATATACCTATAGCCATGGTATTATAGTTCCATGTATATAGCTTAATTTATATCCACAGTTTAATTAAAACAATGGATATATGGGTATTTGAAGCAAAAATTTACAATAAATCGTTGATATTGGGTTTATTCAATCAGACGGCTTTCTTACTCTCCATGACCCCCTCCCATTACCTACGCGAGACCCTCCTATCCACGACCCTCCTCACCAAATGATGACCCTTGTGAGTTATCCTATCTATGGCCAACCTCCCCCATGCTGCCCCTCATAAAACTAGCTGTAGAGACCCATAGATTGACGTACATAGACATTACATTACTTTTGTGGAATACTTAATACATGAAAAAAACAGATTCTCAAAGACCGTATTAGATTAGTATCCTTGGAAACTCAGAACATAATCTTCTAGTCATGGTGAAAGATCTTCAACATCTCCCATAAATATCTTCCCCTTTTTTCTTACCTAAAACCATTCATTATATCCTTGGTAAAAGAAAACAAAAAAAGGGTGAGCTCAAATGCTCAGAAAGGGTAAAAATGGAGAATATAAAACAATACCTAAACATTTGAACGTAAGAACGGGAACATAAAACGTCAAAATCATGAGTAATGACATAAAGCATGGCAGTTCATAAGTTATATATCATAAAGGAACATTAAACATGATAAAATATAATGGTAACAAAACATTTACTTGTGGAAACCATTAATCACATGTTATGATTTCCATAGAAGCTAAGGAATTGCTTCCGAGACCATCATAGTGGACAAAATCTATTACTGAACTGGTTTTACTTGCCATTTCAGCCCTGTATTGCTGAACCGGATTCACTTGTTGTTCCTGCCATTTTAATCTCATGAGATATAAATCATTACCCAATTCATTGGAGGGAGATATAGGTCCCACCCATAACATAATGAAATCAACCTTATGTGTGCCACAACATAAACATAAATCATTCATCGTAACCCATAGAATAAAATGGGTTTTATAAACATCATCCCATCATAACATAATTCATATAAAAAAAATGGATATCATTTCATTATAAGAAAAGTGAAACCATGTAAAACATAGAAACATTATACTTGAAACATACACATATTAAATAATGTCATCTTAGATGGAAAATGGTTTTGATAAAACACTTAAAATGAATTCTTGAGGAAAATATCCTTTCTTCTTCAAAATCATTTTCTTTTCAAAAAATGCCATGAGATTTTAAAAGAAAAGGATTTTGTTGAAAATAGTCATAAAATCATGTAGATTAAACTTCATGAAAATAAGGCGTTATGAAACCGTAAAAATCTGTTCATGCCGTATAAGTTAAAAAACATTCTCCTCGTACTTTTAACGAAAAATTCAAAACGTACCACGTATGGTAAAAAAAAATATTCCTTCCATAACACAAACTAAAAGTAAAATAGGGGTAAACATGACTTGAAAAATACGTGGAATAATATTAAAAACTTTATAAAAAACAATTTTATGGACATGGATGAAAAATATAACCCCAGTAAATACTTACGAATAAACAATCTCGGATAAGAATGAGATTGGAATAATTATCCATTACCTTATGTTCATTTTCTTCTGTATGTGTCTGAAACCCAATTATATTGGGTTTAAACATATTATTAATTTGTAATATAACCATTATAATATTTATGTTATCATATAAGATTCACTTACGACTTTATATTACCCGTTCATTTGTCAATTCCATGTTAAAGTAGCGTTTTGGGTAAAATTGTTTCATTTATCGTCCATGTTTTGACTTGTAATTATTCATATGATTTCTTAGATCATGATTACATAATTCAAGATTTTAAAACATGATTTATATATAATATATATTTTGAATATAAATATATATAATAGATCGATAAATCGAAATAAATACATCATTCATAGAGACGGTAGGTTGTACGTACGCATGAACGTTGTTTTCGTTTCCTTATTAAATTGAATGGAAATAATTAAATAACATAAAAATAAATCCATTATAATTAAAATTTCATATATTTTATGATTATTTATTATATATACTATATAATCATTCTTGAATGGTTAACTTGGAGAATGAATCTCATCACGTCGTGGAGACGGTAACCCGTGCGTACGCACGAGCGATGATATCGTTCCCATAATTATTGAATGGAATTAGAGTGGATGATATAATATCAAATAATTAGTATCATATTATAATAACCATATATAGTTATTATTTACACCATTATACCCATCCAAGTAAGGTGGTGGTGGAAAAACAGATTACACCACGACATGGAGACGGTATTCCGTACGTACGCACGCTTGGTGATTTCATTTTTTGTAGGATGGGTAGAAGGTGAAATAGGTTTCTTTCAGATTTATAATAACATATCAGTATATTATTTATACCGATGTTATTACTTTATTATGATACAACTAATTAATAGGAAGTAGAGGAATAAATAAACTTAAAAGAATCGGTAGAAGAGATTACATCTTCTTCGACGAGCCTCCTCTTAACCTCCTCTTAGGGAACTAGAGTTGGTCTTGGAAGACGGAAAGGACCTCTTGTAGGTTTATAGGGAAGTGTATAAGTGAAATGGGAAAGGTTTGGCTGATCTTGAAGGCTCAAAATGGTGTGAAGAGTTGAGGGATGAGGTTCCCTTTTATAAGAGAAGAGAGGGGCACTTTTGGAAACCTCAAAATATTAATTAATAATAAAATAAAACCCCACTTAAAAACATCCAATGTCACTCAAATTCAGATATGAGGTAAGAACGGTTTTTAATCTCATCAATAACTCAAATTTAGACATGTTGGGAAATTATTTTAAACCTTATCAATTTGATTTATCCTTATTTAATTTATTTAATCTTATTTGTGGTAATAATATTCTAAATTTTAAATTGTTATAAATACATACTTATATGTGGTAAATTTCCCATAATTGGCTACTTAATAACCTTTTAGACCGTATAATTTTCAATTTTTTATTTTTTAAATAATTTTTTGATTTTTAAATAATTTAATAATATGTTATTTTTATAAAATACCAATAGTGTAAATTTCGACACAATTCATTTATTTGAATTTAAATAAAATACACACATAGAATATATTCGAACCAAAATATTTAATAGGTTCCTAAAATGTCATATTAATCTATAAAATTAATGTATCATGTTAATTAGTTCATATAATATTTATTTAAATATTTTTATAACCATTTATATGATATTTCCATTAATAAAATAATTAATACAACATTTTTGTATAATTATTTAATATACTTATCTGTTGCATAAAAATTAAAAATAAAATACTATGATGAATATAAATCTTATATATTTTATAATATTACTTATAGTCGAATTTATCTTCTAAAACACCTAGCTTTTAAAATGATATATTTATTAAATTATGAAGGTGAGAACTTGGACATCATTTAAAATAAAAAACTATAAATGTCATAATCACTTTTATAAAGCTCCAAATGGTGAACCATTATCCCTTTGGATTATTATGATTCATATTTACATGACCAATAATTTCTGGTCTGGTTTTTCGGTCTTCCTGGGTATTACTAGTCTAAATAATACTATATTATTGATTTTTCACTAAATAAATAATTTCTGCATCATTAATGTATAAGATATTAAAGTAATTATATATTTCTTAAAAATTAAAAATAAATTACCATGATAAATAAAAACCTTTTAGATTTCAAATGATTATTTATAACCTAATTTATATTCTATATAACCTAATATTAAAAATAATTTAATTATTAAAGTTTGAGTGAGACATATATCACTTTCATTTAAATAAAATAAATTAAAGGTATTAATCACATACAAGTAGTTTATAATAGATACCATTTATACCCAATTATATTTTAGGATTAAATATAATCATCCAATTATATTAATACAAGTGTTAGGTTAATTTTATAATATTATTTTTACACTTAATTACATAATTTACCTTTAACTGTGGTAAATAAAATTTACAGTAGTTACTATTCATAATGCCCAAAAATAAAATGTAGCCTATTAACATAATTTGGACCTAATTATTCCAAATATGGAATCCATTTTTCCAAATTCAAAACACATAAGTTTCAGTAATTAATTTAAAATTAATCCTGTTTTCGAAAAAAATGGGTTTTTGTTTAAAACATTGCAAAAGATTGAATTGATTTAACCTATGAATTCAATGTAAAATCAATGATAATGACATAATTATATTAAATGGTAAAATATATTCTATTTATACTTTGAAACAATTTACTATTATAATTTAACAATATCAATTATCTCTATGAAAAAAGTTGTTTTAAGTAAAATTTAGCGTGTTTTTACTATTCATCAAAATAAGAACATTGTTAGAAAATTAACAAAACTTTATCCAATGTAAATTTTTATATCCTGATTCAATATAAGTATTTTATTTTGTAAAATTGAAATTATAAACTTGTCAAAAATTAGATTTAAAATGGTTGTGCCATCAAAAGGTGGCAAAACTGCATTTTTTTTAAAATACTTCTTTTATCTAAAAAATTGATTTTGTTCTCATAACTCATTCTAGAAAATGTGTAAGATGAAATATAATGTTATAAAATTAAAAATTATGTTAATACTATTCATAATGGATACTTCACAATAATATTATACCAATATATCGTTGTTTAGTGAAACTCGGTATTGCGTACAACACACGCTATTGAGGAAGGTGGCTTTTGCATGCAAAACAAGCCCAGAATAGTGTTTGCGTATACTAAAAGCTAATACAGTGTTGCGTATAATGCAATATAATCTTAGTGTATCGTAAAACTCAAGACCTCAAAGAAATTAAAAGGAATACTTCTCATAAAATCTTGGGGTGTTACATTCTACCCCCCTTAAAATGAATTTCGGCCTCGAAATTCGCCAAGGTTATAAATCATTTACTACTTGAATGTTTATTTAATAGAAACCCACATCATAAAAAGGAATATTAAATCATCATTTTAAAAATTAATGTTAGAAACATAACAGATACCCAAAGTAACTCATCACTGGGTTTCCACATAAGAGAATATAGGTGAAAATATGGATATTGAAAAGAAATCTAACTATCAACTACTGATGAATAGTGGTAGAGGACATGGCTATGAGAAATCCAACAATCACAAAGCCATAAATTTTAGATGATCTAAGGTACCATCTGATTCATCAGATATGAGGGCACTAGGACAACATTTTTTGTTTTCAAGATCATTTCCCTAATGTTGAAGAATTTTTGAATTAAAATAAATAATTACTTTATTTTGGTACAATCTCACTATTATTTGTGCCTTGAAAAATTTCCACTTCATCTCTTAAAGAAATGAAGTTGAATTTGTCTTCTGTGAAGTGTTACCAGATCATGCGATAGAATGATAGGTCATTCTACTTATCTCAGACATAAGGTTAGAAATATTTATATACATAAGTCCATATTTTGGTGCGATTAATCGTATATGATTCCAAAAATGGACTTATACTTCATATATCATACCGTTTAATTAAATAAAACTAGTTTCTACTAAGTAAGAACTTTTTTAGGCTAGTGGTAGGCGATAAAGTCCTGTCGCACTTCATTTGTGGGTTTGATTCCAACAACCTTTTCCAACGCGACGGGTTGTCACCTATTCTGCATGTTGTCCTTTTTCAAAAACTATATTATTATAAATTCTAGAAAAATGTTTTTCCCTTAAAAAAGGCCATAGGATGTCCAACTTAATCCAATCCAACCTTTAGGCTTATTGAAAATACATCTTTCCAATCTCATAGTATAAAAAAATGATTATGATAAAGGTCATCTACCAGGCATGTGAATACCATGATTTATCCCCCATATATCATAAGATACATCTTATTGGTCACATTCCAAACATGTGAATACATTAATCATTTATTCTCTTGAAACATAAATTACCATAGAACCTTAGTGAAAACACGAATGCTATCAAAAGTTAACTCTTTCCACATACCAAAATCCATAATTTTCTATATACTCAAACCATAATATCACTTTGTCCTTATATCAGTCATGAGCTCATGAATAATATCAAACAAATTATTTTCTCCTTATCTCATCATTATGCGCATATCATCTTCTTTCCAAAAATATTTCAATCACTTTTCATGGTTACCGGTACCATTCAACATGTACTTTTGAATACTCAAGGAAAAACAATAGTGTAAAAATCCTTATATTTTTATTTATTCCATAGTACCATACATTTTTCTTGAAAAACATGCAATCATTCTACTACCTTCTTAAAACATTGACCGAGATTAATCATTTTATTCCTCGACACTTCTTTCATCTCATATATCATTTGTAGTGTCTTCATCATCATCAACATAAATACTACCCATATGACCATGTTGATTCTCTTCATTAGATGTTCCCTTAGGGCATTGGTTTGCATAATGCCCGTACATTTTACATTTAAAACATTTAACTGTTATTGATATCTTAGCAATACCATTATCCTTGTCCATGGTGTAAATTGAACCATTTACTTTGCAATTATTGTCTTTGTGTCCTTCTTTTCCACACCCAAAGCATCTTCCAGTTCCATTGAAACATTCTCCCTGATGCCTCTTACCACATGATTTACATGATAGAAATTGAACTTTCTTTCCTCTATGATAATCATGAAACTCCATCTTTCTCTTATTAGATGAGTGAGCAAACATACAATAGTTGATATTATTGATCATATTATGAGATAGTTGATTAGGCATAATAACGATGTTTCACCTTCCAAATCTCGTTTCATTTGGTTGCTCAGGAAGAATATCATTCCATTGTCCATCATATTCTCCATTAACATGAATCTTCCTATTTCCAGCCATTTTCTAAAACCCAAAAAGAATAGTTTGAGAGGAAAAAATCAAACTAGGAAAAAATCATAATAAAGGCAGAGTACCATCAATATCTAACATCTTAGGTTATATTTTAAGATCGTTGCCTTAATTATAGGACAATAATATATACTTATACTTAACCTTAGGGACATCCCTAAACATTCTATAGAAATATATATAGGGATCTCACTAAAGTTTTCGCATCCTAGTTTCCAAAGTTTAACTAAACCTTCACTCAGATACCAACTGTAGAGACCCATAGCTTGACCTGCATAGACAATACATTACTTTTACAAAATACATAATACATGACAAAAACAGATGCCCAAAGACCGTATTAGTTTAATGTCTTTGGAAACTCGGAACATAATATTCTAATCATGGTAAAAGATCTTCAACATCTCCCATAAAGATCTTCTCCTTTTGTTTTCTTACCTAAAACTATACTTTATTTCCTGTTGAAAAGAAAACATAAAAAAGGGTGAGATCAAATGCTCAATAAGGGTAAAAAAGGATAACATAAAACAATCCCTAAACATTTTAACGTAATAACATGAACATAAAATGTCAAAATCATGAGTAATGACATAAATCTTGGCAGTTCATAAGGCATAGATCATAAAGGAACATTAACCATGATAAAATTGCATGGGAATAAAACATGTATTTTTGGAAACCATTAAGCACATGTTATGATTTCCATAGTAGCCAAGGCATTGCTGTTGAGACCATCATAATGGACAAAGTCCATTACTGAACTGGGTTTACTTGTCGTTCTAGCCCTGTATTACTGAACCAGATTCACTCGACGTTGTAGTCATGTCTATCTCATGAGATATAAATCTTTAACTAAGGAGTTGGAGGGAGATATAGGTCCCACCCATCTCACAATGAAATCATTCTTACGTGTGCCACAACATAAACATAAATCATTCATCGTAACCCAATGAATAAAATGGGTTTCATAAACATCATCCCATCATAACATAATCCATATAAAACAAATGGATATCATTTCATCATAAGAAATGTGAAACCATGTAAATCATAGAGACATTATACTTGAAACATACACATATGAAATAATGTTATCTTAGATGGAGAATAGTTTTGATAAAACACTTGAAATAAATTCTTGAGGAAAATATACTTTCTTATTCAAAATCATTTTCTTTTCACAAAATTCCATGCAATTTTAAAAGAAATGATTTTTTTTGAAAATATTCATGAAATTTTATAGACTAATCTTCATGAAAATAAGACGTTAGGAAACTGTAAAAATGCGTTCATTCCGTATAAGTTAAAAAAATATTCTCCTCGCACTTTTAACGGAAAAGTCAAAAAATTACCATGTATGGTGAAGAAAAGAAAGATTCCTTCTATAACACAAAGTAAACGTCAAAAGGGGGTAAACATGACTTTAAACATACATGGAATAATATTAAAAACTATATGAAAAACATTTTTATGGACATGGATGAAAAATATAACCCCAGTAAATACTTACGAATAAACAATCTCGGATAAGAACGAGATTGGAATAATTATCCCTTACCTTATGTCCAATTTCTTCTGTATGTGTCTGAGACCCATGTATAGTGGGTTTAAACATATTATTAACTTTTACAAGAATGATAATAATATTTATGTTATCATATATGATTCACTTACGACTTTATATTACCCGTTCATTTGTCAATTCCATGTTAAAGTAGCTTTTTGGGTAAAATTGTTTCATTTATCGTCCGTGTTTTGAATTGTAATTATTTATATGATTAATTAGATCATGATTAATTACTTACAGAATGTAAAACATGATTTATATATAATATATATTTATAATATACATATATATAATAGATCGATAAATGGAAATAAATACACCGTTCTTGGAGATGGTAGGTCATACGTACGCATGAACGTTGCTTTGGTTTTCTTATTAAATTGAATGGAAGTAATTAAATAACATATAAATAAATCAAGTATCATTAAAATTTCATATATTTCATGATTATTTATTATATATACTTTATAATCAATCTTGAATGGTTAACTTGGAGAATGAATCTCATCGCGTCGTGGAGATGGTAATCCGTACTTACACACGAGCAATGATATCGTTCCCATAATTATTGAATGGAATTATAGTGGTTGATATAATATATCATAATTAGTATAATGTTATAATAACCATATATAGTAATTATTTACACCATTATACCCATCCAAGTATGGTGGTGGTGGAAAATAGATTACACCACGACATGGAGACGGTATTCCGTACGTACGCATGCGATGTGATTTCATTTTTCGTAGGATGGGTAGAAGGTGAAATGGGTTGGTTTCATATTTATAATAACATATCAGTATATTATTTATACCTATTTGATTACTTTATTATGATACAACTAAATAATAGAAAGTAGAAGAATAAAGAAACTTGAAATAATTGGTAGAAGAGATTACCTCTTCTTCGACGAGCCTCCTCTTAACCTCCTCTTAGGGCACTAAAGTAGGTCTTGGAAGAAGACCAGGACCTCTAGTAGGTTTCTAGGAAAGTGTAGAAGTTAAATGGGCAGTGGTTGGACTATCTTGAAGGCTCAAAATGGTGTGAAGAGGAAAGGGAGGATGTGCCCTTTTATAATAGAAGAGAGGGGCACTTTTGGAAACCTCAAAAATATTAATTAATAATAAAATAAAACCCCACTTAAAAACTTCCAATGTTACTAAAATTATGATATGAGGTAATATAGGGTTGTAATATCATCAAAAAATAAAATTTATACAAGTTGTGAAATTATTTTAAACCTTATCAATTGGATTTATCCTTATTTAATTTTTTTTAATCTTATTTGTGGTAATAATATTGTAAATTTTAAATTGTTTTAAATACATACTTATATGTGTTAAATTTCCTATAATTGGATACTTTATAACCTTTTAGACCATATAATTTTTAAGTTTATATTTTTTTAAAAATTTTGTGATTTTTAAATAATTTAATATTATGTTATTTTTATAAAATTCCAGTATTGTAAATTTTGACAGTATTCATTTATTTGAATTTAAATAAAATACACACAAAGAATATATTTGAACCCAAATATTTAATAGTTTCCTAAAATGTCATATTAATCTATAAAATTAGTGGAGCATATTAATTAGTTCATATAATATTTATATAAAGATTTTTGAAACCATTTATTTGATATTTCTCTTAATAAAATAATTATTACAACATTTTTTTATAATTATTTGATATACATATTTGTTGCATAAAAATTAAAAATAAAATACTATGATTAATATAAATCTAATATCTTTCATAATGTTACTTTTATTCGAATTTATCTTCTAAAACACCCAAATTTTAAAATGATATATTTATTAAATTATGAAGGTGACTACTTTGACATCATTTAAAATAAAAAAACTATAAATGTCATAATCGATTTTTTAAAGCTCCAAATGGTCCAAAATTAGACCTTTGGATGAATATGGTTCATAGGTACACGACCAATAAGTTTTTTGTCAGGTATTTGGGCCTTTTATGGGTATTATTAGTCTACGAAAAACTATATTATTGATTTTTCGCTAAATAAATAAATTATGCATCATTAATGTATAATCTATTAAGGTAATTATATATTTTTTTAAAAATTACAAATAAATTACCATGATAAATAAAAACAATTTATATTTCAAATGAGTATTTGTAACCGAATTTATATTCTATATAACTATATATTAAAAATAATTTAATTATTAAAGTTTGAGTGAGACATATTTCACTTTCATTTAAATAAAATAAATTAAAGGTCTTAATCACATACAAGTTGTTTCTAATAGATACCATTTCGACCCAAGTATATTTTAGGACGAAATATAATCATCCAATTATATTAAGGCAAGTGTTAGGGTGATTTTATAATGTTATATTTGCACTTAATTACCTAATTTACCTTTCACTGTGGTAAATAAAATTTACCATAGTTACTATTCATAATGCCCAAAAATAAAAAAGTAGGCTATTAACGTAATTTGGACCTACTGATTCCAAATATGGAATCCATTTTTCCAAATTCAAAACACAGAAGTTGCACTAATTAGTTTAAAATTAATCCCGTTGTCGAAAAAAACAGGTTTTTGTTTATAACATTGCATAAGATTGAATTGATTTAACCTACGAATTCAATGTAAAATCAATGATAATGAAATAAATTATATTAAATGGTAAAAATATATTCTAATTATACTTTAAAACAATTTAAAATTATAACTTAACCATAATAATTATCTCGATGAAAAAAGTTGTTTTTAAGTAAAATTTAGTGTGTTTTTACTATTCATCAAAATGAGAACGTTGTCAGAGAAATATCAAAACTTTATCCAATGTAAATTTTTATATCCTGATTCATGAGAAGAAGTTTATTTTCTAAAATTTAACTTATAAAATTGTCAAAAATTATATTTAAAATGGGTGCGCCATCAAAAGGTGGAAAACTATATTTTTTGAAAAATACTCCTTTTATCCGAAAAAATTGATTTTGTTCTCATACCTCATTCTAGAAAATGTGTAAGATGAATTATAATGTTATAAAATTTAAAATGTGGTTAATACTATTCATATTGTCTAGTTTATAATAATATTATAATAATATATTGTTGTTTAGTGAAACTTAGTATTGCGTACAATACACACTATTGAGGAAGGTCTCTTTTGCGTGCAACACAAGCCAAGAATAGTGTTTGCGTATACTAAAATCTAATATGGTGTTGTGTATAACACAATCTAATCTTGGTGTAGCTTACAGCAGAAGATATCAAATAAATTAAAAGAAATATTTCTCATAAAATCTTGGGGTGTTACACTACCCATCGCCACCACCCAACATGACCACCCCACCACAAGCTCTCCTCTATGCAACCCCCCCCCCCCCAGCCCCAGCCCATTGCTACCACCCAACCCAGCTACCACACCTCCCCACCAGTGCTTCTCCTAGAAAGCCTCCCCACCTCATCATATGGCATTCATCTGATTAGGCCACCCCACCTCTCAATGATCATCCTCCCCCAAAAAAATCTCAGTCACACATATCTCTTGCATTCACTTACCCATCAAAAATATTCATAGTTCTTTTTTGTTGTTTTAATGAAATTAGTTCCTATATTTCTTCACTATACAGTTTTTCCTATATCTCCTACATAGGTTTTGATTAAATATTTCTCCTACTGGTTTAATTTTGTCAATTTCCTATGGTATTTTCTTCATTTAACAATCCATAATAAATTTTTTAACAAATTTTATTTTTATTTTCCTACCCTAACAATATTAAATGTTTCCCTCTAAATTATTTCTCCTTTTTTCCAATTCTACTCTAATTTTTCCTATTTTAGTATATAATTGTAGTGTTAGAATTTTTTTGAGGTATCTTCAGTCATTCTAAGTATATATAGAATGATGTAGGTCTTTGTTATCCGTCATTATAGTGTAAAAAATAATGTGGCTTTCAAACCTTGCATCAATTTTGTGTTTCATAATGAATTATGTGTCCACAAACTTCTTATAGATTAGAATTTTAATTATTGATATAATAATAATGGTTCATTACCTTCAGTTAACGCAAGTATCATTCTCTTAAATATTAGTAATTAATTCACATGGGTGTTGAAAAATCTATCTGTATCCTGTAAAATCTAAACAGTAGAAAAATTCAAATATATAAATAATATAATTACCATGTATATTTTTATGATAATTAAATTTCTCATCACTATAATGTGATAAATAATTATACATTTATCCATAAAAATTGATATTTAATTCAATAATAAATTATATATAATAATTAAGATTAAACACTTTGAATAATCCCTACAAACACATGTGATGGTGCTTTTGAAAATCCAACCATTAAAATTTTAATATAGTTATTTTTCCCAAGTTATATACCATAGAATATGATTGATAATATATCAAATAATGGTTAATAATTAATTAGTATCAGTCTAAGAATATATAAGAGTATCATTTTATGTATGTTTTTTAACTCCCAAATCCACATGAACTAAACCTAAAAATACCCATGAACATAACTTATGAATCTATAACTTTTAAAAAACCTTCACCATAATATTTAATAGAATATTCTTTGAAGGTTTAATGGTTAATCATTTTCATGTAATAATACTTTATAATATTTAGGAGTTTAAACATTTCCAAAATTTTAAAGTCGTTAATCATATATAAAGTTCCTTCAATACGTAATATTCTAGATAGGTAATATGTTTCGTCAGAAAATTTTCCAAATATTAAATCATATATAAGGTTAATTTAATATATAACAGTAAATTAATTTTCAAAAAATAATTAAATATGGGTTAACTTCACTTCATTCGAAAATTTTTATACTTGACTAAATTTCTATCAATGTGATCATATGATGGATTTGCTCCAAAAAATAAGATGAAATTCTAAAAAAACTATAATACATCAAGATTATGACTTTTCCTAATATCAAAACATAATGTTTCATTATGGATCTCCCTATCTTATTAGAAATTCTTATTTGATAGAATTTACTCACAAAATCACATAACAATTGGTATCATCTTTCAAAAATAACTTCATCCATTTTATGGAACCAAATACTATAATTTCCCTTAATGAAAATTGGGAAAACACTCAGTTTAATTTCAGCTTCAAAAAACCCCTTATGTTGTTGATGATGAATTAAACTATATAATTAACTAAGTTATTCAAGATAGCGTTCATTATTTAATACATTATATGATTTAATTACGGAAAAATAAAACTATTTGACCTCATAACATTTAGACCTATGTGATTTCATTATACATGATGAATTAGTATAAAATATAAAACATGAAACTCTTTAATCCTTACAAACTCTATTAACTCATTAATAGTTTTACGTCGGTTAATGATTATAATTTTATTATTTTTATATTCTCCAAATTATCATCCACTTTTATTATCTTATATTTTATAGAACATAGATGTCTAGGAATTTCACGAGTAATGGGATCCAAATTTTTTCTTTTTTCCAAGTTTTCCTTCACAAAATATATTTACTGAATTTATATTTTTGATACCCACTGAGAATATATTTGATCACTTTTTTTATCTTAAAAATTTATGAATTCTTCTTGGTCATATGTTCTTTACTCAATAATGGCATAAAAATTAGATTGCACAGGTAGCTAATGCTCAATAGATTAATTATTTATATTTAAAAAAACTAGACTAGTTGAGATAATGTTCAATCCATAGTGATGGACATAAAAATGTGTCCATGTGTGACAAAGGAATCAAATAAGAAAAAATAATTAAATCATAGAAATAATTTTAGATGTGGAAAGTGATTATTATGATAAATCAATACCGGATTAGGTGAGATAACTCAATAAAGAACTACATGTAATGAAGAAATTAAAAATATAAATTTAAAGAAAATGTAGATTTAATTTAGATTTTTTTATAAATATAATTAATTATTTATGCACAAAAATCACTAGATGTTGAAAAAAAGTGGTTGACCGGCTATGTCAATAGATCATCCTATGAGTGGGTGAACCTCAACATCATTCCTTTATAGACATCACTTGCTGAAAAAAATGATGAACACCAATTACTCACTAAGACCAACTTTTTGTTTGATCCTAGTATATAATATCATCTGTCTATAACGTGTCAGATCGGTCCATAGATGATTTAGAAATTTTAGATTCAATTATATCATGATTAGTTATCCCTAACTCTATAAGATTTATAGGATACTCAAACTAGAAATCAAATTTACTTTGAGATAAACATAGAGAAAAAGAAAGCATGAATGATGTAAATAGATTTCCTGTATAATATCACTCCCCCAAAGAGATTTTAGGCGATGATCATATCTAATTTAAAAATATTATATAAATTCCATATAATTAATATAGAACTCCTGGACATAAGCTATCCTAAAATAGATATTTCAGGTGTTCTTCAAGTTTCCCAATTTATGGAATCCATCTGTTAATTTTTCCCTCACCACCATGAAATAAATTTTGTTACATAATGTATTATGATAGAGTATAGTGAAAAAATATAAAACCTCTATCACATATAAAGGATGAATTTGGAAACATTTCATTGAGAGAAAACTCATGATATCTAATAGTCAAGAAAATGTATTAATGTATTTTAATTCATTAATTTACCTTATCTTCTATATTAAATTCTTTTAACACAACATTGTTAGAGTCAATCAGTTTTAAAATGAAGGATTGTTTCTAAAAAATTTTAATAACAATGTTCTAAAAAAATTCAATTGGAGTTATCATATTCTCTACCAATAAATGATTTATTTATAAAATCGACATCAAAGAGAGATTCTACTAGAAAACTAAATTCCTTAGCTCAATTGAAAGTGATTCAATAAAATAAAATATCAGGAGATGAAATTAAATTCTTTATAAAGTAACTAGAACATTTAAAAAACAACCATTGAATGGCTTAATATATATTATGTTTTATTAATATAAATTTCTTGATCTCTACTAATAAAAAATAAATATAAACTAACTTTAAACATGAAAGTGAAGTCAGAAAATATAAATCTCTATAATTTATGCATATGGATCATTTTGCATCAATGTTTTTAACCTGTATTGGAGGTGTAAAATACGTGTATATCCTATTTTATAATTATTCTCATTTATGTGGATTTTATTTATTTATAAAAAATATATAGACTCTATTTGTGAATATTTTAATTTATATTAATTTAATCTAATTTAATTTTTTTGGATTTAAAATATAGCTATAATTATGTTATATTTTATTTTTCACACCTTAGTTTTGAGAGGTGTGTTCCTCGTTCCATGCCTCATGTCGCATCCTCAATCAACCTTTGCCTCTTATTTTTTGACACACCTTTGAAAACTCTAAAGTTGTCGATACACAAAATAATCAAAAAAGTATTCTACTAAAAAATCTCCCCAATAGGAATAGTTATTAATTTTTTGCACCACAGTGCACCATTGTGGCATGACTAGTGCCTGGGACCATTGTGCCACACAATGATTTACTTATTGGCTAGTTGAGATGGTGTGTCGTGACGTGTGCTATGTTGCACCATGGCATGGTGTGGAATTGTTTGCATCATTGTAACATATTAATTTTTTTGTTCTTTTTTCACCTTCTTGAACCATATAATCCGCCTTTATTAAAATACAGTAAAAAACACCATGTTGAAATCCAAGTGATGCCCCTTCTTCCTCCCATGACTCTATATGATACATTTATTGGGAACCATGACCAAGAACAACTAGAAATTTTTCACCTTCTCATTATCCTTACAACAAATATATTGTAATTATTTTTACTTGGATGGATAATTTTCAATTATTAAATGCATATTGATTTTAAAAATAAATTTTCACTAAAATTTATAAATATTTTTTCTATTTTTATATTTTTATTATTTCTGATAAGTTTACCATCTGACGTTTTAATTTTTTTTATTTCAATGTTCTTATAATCCCTTTTTATGAAATGAATTAATATTTCCATGAATTATGTGTTGTTCATGCACTTTTTCATCGGAGACCCTTTTCACCATTGTGCACCATGCTCCGTAAATAATCATGCCAATGTGGATCCTATAATTCAAGAACCATAATTATTTATTTAGTGAAAAATATAAATTATGTAATGAATATGAAAAATAGATTTAAATCAATAACATATGGTATCTCTTATTAGTGTGTGCATAAATTATTTTACATTCCATTTAAGATTTTTGTTATGATTTTTTTTAAAATGTTATTGATGATTAGTTTTTATCTTATAAAACATTTCATATCATGTTATGTCATTTTTTATTTTTATATTTAATATATGGTTATTTTTCTCCTGATGGATAGAATTTGGATGTACAAAATTGATCGAATCACTGATGAGTTTCCAAAGGAGTTATGATATTTTATGGACTTTATATCAATAAGGATTCAAATGGAAGATTTATTTGATGCCTATGTTTTGATTATTCTGGAAGACCATAGTTAACTCATGAGGTAGTGAGTAGCCATATCACGAAAAATGGTTTCCAAAAAAATAATTTGTGTGATATCGCTATATAAAAAAAGCTCAAGTGGAGAATGACATTGATTCAGCTAGAAAGATCAGTTTATAAAATTTGATTCATGATCAGTTTCCATTTGTTTCTAAAGCCAACTCTTCATATGGACTAACATAAGAAGAAATAAATATAGGAACACAGTTTTCATCTTGTGATGAAAATGATTATGTTGATTGTTTTAGAAAGATAATGGATGATATGAATACCCTAGTATACCGGGAATGTGGAAAATTGAGTAAACTTGAGTTTTTAATGTGATTATATCATGTACAATCAATGTATGTATTTAGTAATATTGTGGTTGACTATCTCCTTACATTTATTAGGGATTTACTACCTGATGATGCTTGTATTCTATAAAATTATTACATGTCATCAAAGTTGGTTGACAAATTTGGATTTTTATCAACTAAGATTTATTTTCTCCCCAAATATTTTTTCCTCTTCTAGAAAGAAAATGGATAGTTAAGTCCGTGAAAATAGTGTGGAACATCAAGGTGGAAGACTAATGTTGATGTAACTAGATCCCACATGCCAGAGAAAGTGATGTTCCACTTTTCATTAATTTTTAGGCATTAAAAACTTTTCATTCCATAACAATTGGAATAGAATAAGTGATCAAATAATTATAAAAGAAATAAGGATAATGATGAAATTGTTTATCCTACAGATGGGATAGCTTGGAAGAAATTTTATAGGTTAGTTTTTGATTTTTCAGCTGATCCAAAAAATGTTAGATTGGGATTATCCTATGATCATTTCAACCCACTTCCCCAAATTCAAACAACATACAGTAATTGTCCTATTCTCATTCAAATTTATTACTTTACTTTATGGATGTGTTTGAAAAATATATTTACAATCATGATTATATAGAAATATGGACCTAGTAATATTGGAAATTACATTTACATATACTTGAATCCATTTATAGATTAGTTAAATTAGATTTTGGTTGTTAAAGCGCAGGAATATGATGCATTTAGGAAGGGGTATTTAATGTTTCTTGCTGCTTTATTTTTTAGGATAAATTATTTCCATTCATACAAAATGATTTTAGGTTGGATTATAGAAGGAAAATTATCCCTCCCAATTTGTATTAAAAATATAAATTTGTAGAAATCAATGTTTTTATGATCTTTTATCTTTATAGGGCCTTGCCAATTTCAACTGATGGATCATCCATACATGAAAAATTAGAGAAAATTTGATACTATTTTCGAGATAGATTAAACACCTCAATGAATGTGGGGGAATGATATAGTTAAAGAAGTTTATGGTTTTAATTATGTTTCAAGAAAAAATCTTTCAAATATTATAAAACAATATCATGTTTATTAAAATTCCAATAGCAATAGAGATATAAAATTATATTTTTTGAGTTGTTATATTGGTCATTTAATTTATTGCATCATTGTTTGGATGTAATTTATATTGATAAAAACATTTCTGAGATATTAATTTCCAATATTTTAATTATAAAAGGGAAAAAAATATGATTTATGGTCATGTCATGATTTTAAGGGTTAGGGTATAAGAGAAATACTTCATCATAAGTTAATTGATAAAAATAAGTGGAAATCCCCATTTTACTATTATCTGATGACAAGTGTGGAGAAAAAAATAATTTCTTCAGGTCTTGGAATGATTGATGGTTTAAGAGTAATATTAAAGTTACATTTTGAAAAGGTAAAATACACAAGATGTAAAACTAAATTATATTAAAACCCAATATTACCATGTCTTATTATATGAGTTGATTCCCATTGAAAACTGACATTTACTTTCACATAATTTTAGAGTTGTTGTAATTAAGTTATATCATTTTTATCAAGACATTTTTTCCAAAATACAGAGTAGAAGTGTTGTTTATAAATTACCGAGAGATTCACCTATTATTATTTTAAACTTGGAGAAAATTTTCCCATCATTACTTTTCACATGTATGTTACATTCACAGTGCATATTTCCACAAATGTACTTTTTGGTTGTCTTATTTTGAGTCAGTGGATGTATCCTATAGAAATAGTGAGGTTTATAATGAAATATTATGTGATAAATAAATATTGTTCTAAAGGATCTATTATGGAAGGATATTTATCATAAGAATTCTAGGATTTCTATTCATCGTATTTGGATAATGTCACTATAAGGGCTAATCAACTAAGGAGAATTGTAGGTGATCAATATGATCTCATTTAACCTATATTTCGTTCACTTCCCCAAAAAGGGTGGATATTTGGATCATAACTATTGTGTAATTTAAGAAGTTAAGAGTGGGAAATGGCTCATTTTATAGTATTATTCTATAGTGATGTGTTCAATGATTAAATGATGTGTGTAAACTAATAAATATTTATTTTTTCTATTTTTAAATTTCATCAAATCTTATGACATTTTTAAACCTTCAAATTTTTAGAGAATATTTAAAAATTATAAAAAAGACAAATTGTTCTCTATCTATTAATAATAAGTAACAATTTCCCAATAAAGAATTTACTTATTGGTTATATTCTAAGGTAAGAGATTTATTTGTTTATCATAACATAATTACAAGTATTTGTTTAATATTAAATAACGGTATCTTTAAGGCTTTAACATTACTAATGAATGATGTATCAGATGAAATAAGAGCATTTTACTTTGGTCGAAACAATGTGGTACATGATTGCAAGGTAAAGGTTTTCAATGTATTTAAATTCATTATAAATATTTTTTGCAACAAAAATGGAAACATAGCTTGATGATTTCATGATAAGTTCCAAAAAAATATTGTTATATGAGTGTATCAAACAAGAAATATTTAAAAAAAATATATCATTTTATTGGGTTATTAAAAGAATCATTTTATTAGATTACTATGTCCATGGTCGTGTCGCAAAGATGAAATTAAAGAGGTTTGATTCAATTACATGGAAAGGAATGCATATAAATAATTGTGGATTTAAGGTGATTGATATAAACCACCTCCTTTATACCAATGAACATTAATTTCGTTCATTACAAGGTAGATAAATATTTTATGTAAGTAACCCATTAAAAATTAATTTTATGTTATTCTAGATATCATTCATATAAATATTTTTGATGAAGGCATGGATGAAAATGATGTTGTGGATGAACCCGATGGTATTTATTCAAATGTTTCATTTGATGAAATAGATGATTCAATTGTTAGATCATGATGTAAATAAGAAATTATCATAGAGCACACATATCATTGGAACATTTGTATGTATTTACCTGATATTATTAAAATATTTTATGTGTCTTTTCAAACTTTGACACATGATGTCAAATTAACTAGTATTTACCCAGTGAAATTGCACAAAATATGATTTGTTTTAAAAAAAATAATGTGCTGATTAAAAATTATAAAAATAAAACATTAGACTATACACAATAGTTTCTAAAATTAAATACGAATTTTTTTTATGTTCCAATAATATTATTTTTGATTATCAGTAGAGTCCATATATAATACTAAAAATGTACAGTTCATGTGCACAATATACAATCTCACTTCTTCAGATATTGGTGGTTATATAAGTCTTTATACCACTAAATTGTGGAATTTATGTAGCATAAATAATTAATTAGCTTCAAATAGAGAAAATACTTTCATTCAATAGTTCCCCATCTATGATTGAACCAAACCTCAAAATGAAAAACCCCATAATATGTATCCTCACATCGAATTCTAAAAGAAAGATCTAGGATATTACAACCCAATTTTGTTTTCTTTTGACATAACTCTTATAACTGCTTATAGATTCTTCCAATACTCATTGGTAAAACATCTTGATCCTTTTATGGAAGTCTCAAAACACCATCATTATAAAAAACACATCTTGAAATTTCACCAAAGGATATTTTCTAATAGTGTTGGCATGTGATAACTCATCCTTTCGGTGTATGGACAATATCTTAATAGTATATTTATGTTATATCATGGTCAGTGCTTCATAAACCAATGGGGATGTATGATTTTGTTTTTTTATTTCCCCCCAATGAATGGAAATTCAAATATTTTATAGACTTATACTAAGGATATTTTTGGGGTGCCTAATTTGTTTTGTTACTCACACATTTCACGGTATCCTTAATGAGTGTGAATAATATTGTGTTAGGTATCCATTAAATAGAAAGGGTCCTATGTTTGAATAATGAGTAGGTAGAACTATTCATAATTAGAGGATATTCTAGGATTCTTTATGGGATTTTTTTTAAATTGAATATTTTTTATAAAATGAAGAAAAATATGTTTTTCAACCATCCCTTTAAAAATATTTACTATTAAGTTATTAATCTTCTCTTAAATCACCTAGAAAACATGATTTTTTTAAGAAAATATTAATTTTACTACTGAAAACCAAGCTCTTCTTAGTGGGAAACCTTATTATTTCAGTGAATCTTCCTTTAATAATTCATGTTTTGAAACATCCAAACTAGACCCTATTATAACCTCATTTCATTCCCCTATATTTCATTTTCTTGTTGAAGTGTAAAATCTGCTTTTATTTTTAAAAAAAATGTTATTTTTCACCACAATTATACTATCATAACTGTGTGAACCTATTTTTTCTTGAAAACCAACCATAAAAAAACCAAGCCAACCATAAACTAAGATTTTATAACAACCCTACACTAAATAAATTTAACCAAAACAAACAAAATTTACATAACATTAACCAAGGAAATTATTATATTACTAAGGGGGAATCATTATCTAGATAACCATGGCGAAATGATCTAGAGAATTGAAACAATTCCATTAAAAATCTATGAGGTTATTACAAAAACTAAGAAAACCATTGTTTTAAATGAATTCTCAATAATGTCAACGACATCACTTCATTTAAAACCCAAATTTATTATCACCTTCAAACACACTTATGAATCCTAAAGTTAAGAATAAATTCATTTATAAGTTTGGGATGTTATTAATTAAAACTAAAATATTTTTTAAAAATAAATAATTAGAAAATTAAAAGTTTAGAGTATTAAAACCAAAGAACAACAAGTTGTCCACCCATCCCTTAAAAAACATTTAGTGGGTAGTAGTAAATTTTCTCTTAGATAACATTGCAAAAATCTATTTTTGAAGAAAATATTGTTGTTCATATTGAAAAACAATCTATTCTAAGTGGCCAAACTACTCATTTTAGTGAATCTTCCTCTACTAATTTATGTTTTGAAGCTTCCAAACCCACCCCTATTCTAACCTATGTTCCTACCCCAAAAATTCATTTTCCTCAAGATTTAAACAAGTCTAAAAGGCACACTAAAAATAAACCTGATTTTCATGATGTTTTTAAGAAAGTTGAGTTAAATATTATATTTCTTGAGGTTGTGAAGAAAATCCATTAATATGATAAATTTTAAAATAAAATTTACACCAATAAAAGATGGATCCAAGTGGTTTCAAATGTATCTCATTATATTATGTTTCAGTTATATTATTTAACATTTGAATTATTTCTACTTCTCTTAGAATATTATTTCAAATTTCAAGGTCAAAATTTTTAATTATAATGATGTTAAAAAAATAAGAATACATTGAAAAGAACAATGTATTAGAGATTTAGGCATGTCTCCATTTCATTCCACTATAAGTAAAATTTATGTTTGAATATTATGTTCTTTCATTTTATTTATCATGTTATTGTTCATTTTATTTTATCATACATGTTATTTTAGGATACATTGTTGAGGATACAGTTGGATTATGTTGTAGATACTAGTAGTATGGTAGGGAGTACTGGTATGACTGATTCTATAGTTCATTATACCACTATATTTATTTAGTCACTGAGATGTCATTTAGTTCAGCCTCCTTTCATCTCACTTTCGTCACTAGGAGGTCATCCTCCGACTGTGCCATATCTATATTTATTGTACCCACCTTTTCCACATAACTTTCTACCTACACCCACATAGGATGGTAGTTCTTAGACTCCCATACCTCTTTATATATTCCCACTATCCATTATACATGGAACTACTCCCCCATATATCCCACTACCATATCTATATCCATATCCACATTAATTTTTATAGGGATATCCATCAGTTTTTCTCCCTCTATGAGTACACTTATCATCATTATCTAAATAGAGTACTCCTACTATAGATATCCCACTTACCATAGAAGATAATCCCCATCCTCTAGATGTAGATCATCAAGGGTCTTTATATCCTATATCTATAGGTTTGTGTTTAAACATTATTGATTGTGAGTAATGATATATTCATATATAATATTTTCTTATAATGTTTATTTTTCATTATTAGCTACAACCTCCACTAGAAGATAAGGCCACACAAAAATTAAATAGATCTGGAATCAACACACACATATAATGGTTCAATGCAAAGGGGACAGCACTATAATTGAAAAAATATTCAGAATGTATAATTTTTATGAGAAAACTTTCTAAACACAACAATATCATTCTAGTTCAACAATTGTTTTGGAAGAAAACTAGAGAAAAGATAATGAGCAATTATTAGGATAATATTTGGGTAATTAATGTTAATCAACTTTTTTATATATTAATTTATAATATAATCTTAACAAATATTCTTTCCAATGAAGCTATGATGTAATTTTCATAATGGAAAAAATTACAAGGCCACAAAGTTAAGTGAATTGTGAGATACATGGTGAGCATAAAATTATGACTTTTATGTTGGTTGTAAAGAGAAACTTGATATTAAGCTTGAAGAAATGATGATAATTCATCATTACCCAATATCAAAATATAGAGATATGATCAACTATTAGACAATCCTATATTTTATGTTAATAGATAAATTTATATATATAATCATTTAATTATTTGAAGATTAATTTTAAATTATGGATTAAATATTTTACAGATGTTAATATAATTATATAATTTCTTTTATATTGGATAAGTCAGGAAAAAAAATAAGATTGAAATAAAATACATTCAAACTCTTGGGCACACCATACTCTCATATCATGAACACGCATAGGTAATTTAACAATAAAAATATTCAAATGGGCTTGAATTTTCCATTCATGATTTATGGATTATATAAAAAATCCCATCTATTGTGCCTAAATATTTTTTTACCAATAATTCCCAACGAACCATTTATTTTTTAATTTTTAGTTTTATGATTTTCTAGAACAGATAGAATTATATTCTTGTGTATTAACTTAGGTTGGTTGGGATGATATTGGGGAACTATAAATAAATATCCCTATATTATCAGCCAATCAAATGAATTTATAGTGATTATAACTTTTATTCAACTATATTATTAATAATTGGTTCTCTTCCCCATCACTTTGACCCTCAAGGATTAATATGATTCCATCACATTCTATAATCATGATTATTAGTGTTGTGAAATTTCAAAACATAGATCATAACTAAATGGATACATCGAATTTATCCACTGGCTCAATTCTGATTTCATTGGTGAGTAAGTGGGATTCCCTCAGTTTTCCAATACTACAATTATGTTCTCTAGTGAAAAACTAGTTCCTCCTCAAACGACTTGGTCCAAAATAAATGTAACATTATATATATTTTCAGTATAATGTCAATCCAACCATAGATTCTAGAGTAAATTTGATTGAATTAAGTTGATATAAATTATATCTCACCCAATATTCTAGACCAATACATGATGAGAGTTGTAAATTTATTAAATGGTTTTAAAAAATATTACATGAGAATTACTAAATATACTTCATGTAATGATATTTTTTTCCTCACACAGTATAAAGGACCTATAGGTATCTCAATATTCTTATGTGGCTTGTAGCTAGAATATATTATAGAAAAACTGAAAACATCATATTTCATTGATAACGTCTCACATATATGCAACATATTTCTTATATTAATTCTACTTCCAAAAATATTTTATCCTTTCAATATTATGGAAATTTGCGTTTGATAAAAATAAAACCAAAAATTCTATGAAACGAAATGAAATTTTTTAAAATTTAAAAACAAACTCCAGAATATATTAAATCATGATTTTACACTTACCATAGCAGTATGATTACCTATGGTTTCAAAATGAAATCCCATAAGATTTTCTTAATTAGTGTGTCCTTTAGTTTCAATTGGATTTGAGATTCAAAAAAAACATGTACATGGGGATTGTTTTTGTTTAATGGAGTCCTAGTTGTTCTACTTTATTTATTTCTAAATTGATTTAATTATATTCTAAGGTATTTTATCATGTTTTCCCCTACCAATGTGTCAGTTTTTTGAAAAATATTCCAATTATTTCTCTATGATCCTTGACAATTAAATTTTTATGAAATAATCAATTTAGACACATCATAACCAATTTAATTTTGATTTATAGAAATATCTCACTATGAGTTAAAGAGAAAGGCTGTAATGTGGCATTAGGAAACCAATCAGGTCATTATTATTTACATTTATAAAGTGTTAATAAAATGAAAAAAATTAGAATTATAACTTGTTTCATCAACTTCCTCCAAACACCAGTTGAAATGTTGTGTTCATTTAGATATCCTTCGATGTTAATAGATTGGTTTTGTTTTTTAACATTTATAAATTAACCTCATTGTGATCCAATTTTATTTCTCTTATTCTCTATCATTTTCATCTTTTAAATTCATGTTATATCTTATAGAAGAATCCAATTGTGAATAACATGATCTTTTTATTATACCTCTAAAGCTCAAATGATTTCTAATTTGTATTTGTGTTCATGGGCCTTCATTTTCAAGAAATTTTATGATTTTTAACTATATAATAATATCAATATGATTTTATTTATCTTGGTTTATTGTAATTTAATTTTATTCTAATGTTTCTTTATTTCTTTTTTTCAAAAAAGGAACTGAATATTATGGGTCTCGTTCCTCGCTCTACCTAGTTTTTTTATGTAGGAAAAAGAAAGATGGTACTCTGGTAAATAGGGACATCTAAGAGATTATTGTAATTATATTTTATTTTATTAATTTTTTTAATGGATTTATTTTTTTATATATTTTTATCATTTGAATTTATGTTATATATCACCTAATAGATTTCTTTGAAGAAATTGAAAAAAAAAAAAAAATTTGGGCCTAAATGATAGTCTGCATTAGGTATTAGGAGATAAGAATCATGGAAAAGTGTATTGTTGACCAGGGAAAAATATTTTACCATAAAGATACTAGTATTACAACAATTTTTCTTTGAGTATCAGTTTTTTTATGGTTATAGTGGAACAAATTAATGCTGCAATCAAACAACAACTCAAAAATAAACTCAAAAAGAAGGTAAAAATTTTTATGAAGAGACTCGATGTCAAAAGATAATAAATGAACATATAATAAAATATGTTTCTCCTATTTATTTTAAACTTACACTATAAGATTCTAAATTGTTTGATTCATGTTTTATGTTGATGCATTCTGTTTATATAGATTCCTTTTCTCATGATGGTGCTGGTGTCAGTGCCTATATCGATGCTGATGTTGATGAGTATACCAATGTCGATGTTGATGTAGATGATGATTCCAATGTCGATGTTGATGATGATATTGGTGGTGTGATAGGTGGTGATCATTTTTCTATAGTAGGTATGGATGTTTTTTACCATGGTTCTAGTGATAAAGATATTAAGGCTCACTTTGGATGTAAATTGTATTTTTTATTTTTTACATATTGAATTTTATTATGTAGTTATGTTTTTTGTTGTTATATTGAATTATATTATAGTGTGTCTATATATTTCTATATATATTGTATTATTATATTATGGTGTTTTTTTATCTAAAGTAGTTAAGTTTTATTATTATTATATTTATTTTTATCCTCCTCCACTGACATAGCCACTGCACCTCCCTGTAGATGCTGCTCTAAGGCGGCCTCCCTACCTCCTCCACTAGCACGCCTCTGATAGTATGTGTTGATAAATTTTTTAACTATGTTTTTCTATTTTTTTATTGAATATATTAAATTGTGTCTCTCTAAACTATTTCTCCTTTTACTTCTACAAGTTGACTGCACACTAGTTATGTGGCCAAGGCCTTTCATGAGAAAGACCTGGGAGAGTCAACCCCTACCCTTTCAGCGAACCATACTCCTCTCACTCAAAGTCAGTCTTATTACTTTTTCTAAGAAATTTATTTGTAGTGTCCTTATTTTTTTAACAGTACTTTAATTAATTTTAAGTTCTATTTCATTTTAGTTCTTTCATATTTTATTCATGTTTTTTCTTAGTCCTTGGTTTATTTTCAAGTATCATTCACCTTAAATTATGTTCAGTTATTTTTTTTAAATTTTATTCCCATCATTGTTTCTATTTTTAATAAATTAATATATAATGCACTATTTGGGATTTATAAAAATTGACACATCTTACATGTTCAAAGAAATCCTTTTATGTGGCGCATCACTATTATCTCTAGACTGGTTATGTTTTTTAGTTTTGTAACCATAATATGTTATTATTTTCCATCTCTAATGTGATCAATAGTGAGAATTTGGATTTTTATAGACTTTTATTAACTTTTTATCTAAAAATAAAAAATATTAATTATCTCCAGAAGGTTAAAATTCAAAAAATAGGACATTCTCTTCAAGTAGATGGGGTTACTTATTCTTACTAGCATGTTACTTTCATAAAATGATGTATGTAGGTTCATGGGGTTCATGTTTTTTCCCTTTTATCATCCAAGAAGAATTGATGAAAGAAAAATTTGAGGAAATTCATAAAACTAAAGAACAACTAGAGGTTCATTGATGAAATATTTTTCGTCGAGGCTCATTGATGATATATTTTCCTGTGATTTTCTTGTATTTATCTATTATAGAGTTGGGGTATGCTGGATCTAGAGTAACACAAGTCATATTAACAATATATTTTAAACATTACGTTGGTCTATATTTCATAATACTAGGGTTAATTCATATAAAATAGTCCCATGTTATCTTATAAGAATCTTTTTCTTGATTTCAATGTATGATTGAGGATGAATTTCTTCTATTCACAGTCATAAGAATGAGGATCTTCTTACAAGAGTAAAGATTTTCCATAATGGTATGTAATAATTTATTTCATCTATCATTGAATTATATATTAAAAACTAATTTAAAGATATACCTTTCACATTATATTTATGTTTGGTTTATGATGTTTTTTTATGATATTTTAAATTAGTTATTTGATGTATTATGTTAATGGATATGAGATAGGAGATCCACTGTTACCTTAATCCATGCAATTCTTAGACAATTCTCAAGCCACAAAGTCACCAAAACCCTATGATATGTACTTTCAACACACATACTCACTAACCACCAATCTTAAAATCTTACCTCAATGAAAATTTCTTTTTTTGATGAACCAGATCCATCATCCACACAAATCCAATACTACCAAAATACAACTAGAATAGAACCAAGAATCCACAATACTTGGTCACAATAATTAAAAATCACCTATGAAACCATCATACTATTAACCTCCACCAAAGGTCATTACAACACAAGCACAATCATGAATCCACTAAAGGAAACACCATCAGGAAATAAAATGTTGAACTAAATCCCCAAATTCTTCCCAAAATAGCTACTTTGAGAATTTCACATGAAAACACTAGGGGATTACACCTAAAATAATAAGGAACTCACTGATGAAAGAAACAATATTTTCAAAACATTACCTAGTTAATCTATTATCTAAAATGCATGACATGGATCAATAAATAACTACCCTGAAACCCCACAAACCCAATACCGTAGACTCTAAAGGCCAACACAAAAATCCTATTACAATAATGATATGGTTCTTTGAGTTTTCTTGTGGTGATTTAGCGCTTATGGTGTAGTCCATTTTGTGTATATATTTTCAATTCATGTTTTTTTTGGTTTTTTAGGTCATAATTCTTTGGTGTTACCAATAAAACCATTATGTGATATTGGAAGAGTTGGTATTTAAGTGAAGCATCTTGATTTATATATTGTATTCTTATTAGGGATTTAGGTGTTTGAATTCTATTTATACATCGTACTCTTGGTAGTGATTTAAGTGTTTTAACTCTTATGATATATTTTTGTTTGATTTATGGAACGGTAGTAATTTATTTACCATTGGGTATTATTTTTTCAGTTCTATTTCGAGTTATACTATCATGGTATGTATTTAAGTGTAGCAGGTTATGATAGGATAATTTTCCTAGGATAGTTAGTCTAGAAATTTTTTTGATATCTTTTAATTTTTTTTGTTAATTGAACTTGATGATTAATGAGTTTTGTGATTATTTTGAAAGTATTGTTAGGAAATGTAGGAACTTCAATGTGAATTCATGGGATATCAATGATTGGGAATACACCTATGTGATTGGTTACATGTTTATAATATGTATAGATCGTACTATTTGATGGGTTACAACTCAGCTATTCAGAATCATGCCTTGTTTATTATAGTTTTTTTCAATTATTTCATTCTGGGTATAATTGTTGTTTAATCTATATGGTAGGATTATTTTTTGTTCCATCAACTTGTGGATCTGATGGATATGAGTGGATACAATTTCTATAGGCTACACATTAAAAGTTTTTTTTGTCATCTCGAGCATATTACCACACATAAAAACATAATAATAGTGGTGTTCGCAAACATAATTCATTTTTTAAACTCTATTAAAATGAAAAATGGATTACCCTATTTTTTAAAATATGAATTGTTTACATTCATTACTTTTCTAAGACTATATTTAGTTTTCTATACAATATTTATTCATAGAAGTTAATTTTATATGGATAACTATTCTATGATAAGTGTTTAATATTATTTTCCCTAAGGAATAATGCTTAAATTAAATCTCTGATAACCTCAAAACCCAAACTGGTATGCCTTTACAAATAAACACTAATAAAAAAACTAATTTTTGGTAAGTAAACCGTGTTAAAAAATGTTTTAAATTTGGTACATACACGTTATTTAATATGTCAAATTGGGATACTTCTAGTATATATAAAGAACATGAATAATACAAAACATGGTATATCACTTGGTAATCCTATAGTATAGCTCAGTTACTACACATATATGGTTATTTCCTTATTTAGATAGGAAGTTAATGAACCCTAAACCTTTTCATACTTCGTGTCTTGAATTTTTAATGATATACCAATAGAATAACATGAATGAATTATATGTCTTAAATTGTGACACATTTGGCTTGATGTTTTATAACAATTTAGATCCCACAATGTTTTATCCAAGGGTTTACTATGTCATATTAAAAATAATATGTGACTTAGAATCACATTTAATTAATATGATAGAAAGGTTATCTTATTATAGTATGGGTTTTCATTTCCAAATCAAGAATTAGATTTATCATAATAGAATTTTGACTTGAGAATGATTGTTCCCTTGTTATATTTAACATGATTTCTACTTTGTTTGTTGAGCATGTTAATTTTAATAACTAGTAATTTTCTTTGATCTTATCTTATGTTGTAATATCTAGTATTTCTATTTTATAACTATAAGGTGGTATATCACTGTATAAAAAATTTATTGGGTACACCTTTTATTACTATCAAAGATATATGAAATGTATACAGGTTTCCACTTTGTGGTGTTACAAATAAATACATGCCAAGGTCTGTAAGATTTATTTGAAACTATTATTCCCATTCCCCTAACCTAGAATGGACAAGATGTATGATTTCATTATCTTGAGTAGACAAAAATTATTATCTTCTAAGGAATGAGTACAGCACCTTGACTGATTTATGGCTATCTAGTGTAAATAGTTTCAAGATTTACCAATCCTTATCTTTTATAATCTTAACAAAAAGGTTATAAGTTTGTATAATAGGTGTGGATATTTCTGGTATAGAGAGATTTTATTTATCTTTAATTCTATAATGTAGAATACAATTTTATTCTTCTCTTACTAATTATGTTTCTATTTATTTTTATTTACTTTAAATAAGTAGATTGATATTAAGAACACACCTAAATGTTTTTCATATATTCTAAAACATTGGTCATTTCCTTCATAATATGTTATTCTCAATAATTATATGTGCACATTAAAGTAAATGAAGTGTAGGGGGCATGGTGCAGGGTGTGGGGTGTTGGTGGGTGTTGGGTGTAGTGGGGTGCAGTATACCTATTTTTATTTCTAGAAATTAAGATGTAGCCACGGTTTATAACCATTAAAGTAAAAATGTTGTTTATTTGAGGAAAGTGAAGGTTGAAGCCACGGTTTCAAACTAAGGATTTAAACTTATTTTTACGGTTCAAATAGTGGCTATTACCCTCTAGCCATGGTTACAAAATGTGATAATAGATTTCAATGGAATTACCAACATCCATAGTTGAAACCCATGGATTTAGGTCAACTTGCATAGTTTGAAACTGTGTCTATAGACCTATATCCATGGTTTCAAAATGTGAAAATAGATTTCAATAAAATTACTTATAACCATGGTTTCCAACCATGGAAATAGATTTGTCCCTATTACCATGAAAATAGGTGTCATGGTTCCCCAAACTATGGCTATATCTTATAGCCACAGTTTTGGGACCTATTGTCATGGTTATAAATTTTGTCTATTTATTGAATTTATATTAGTGAATTATTCCATAAATATTTCTTTTATATTTATATAATATGTAATTTCATTTGAAAAAACTATATTTGGGATTAAACAATCATCACATGGTTAAAACATCATGTTTGTATCTTGAATAAATCTGAGTTTTAAATTTAATATGATTAGAATTTGAATAGTTTATCTTTCATATATTATGGGATTTTATCATGGGACTTTAATGTTGATTATTATTATTTTTTGTATTATATTAATTATTTCTAGTGTATTATCATTGTATAACATGATTTTAATGTTACTAATTATCAAATTGACCCATGTGGGTTCCATTTACATACACTTTCAACGAATAAATCACATGCTAAATTGGGTAAGATAAACTGCAATGGACATCATGATTTGAATCTACTTTAAATATAAGAACTCTATATAACGATTTTGGTAGATCTAGATAAAGGGACTTGGGGTTGAGGATATTCTATAACAATACATGTATGAAATAATTTGATGATCAACTATTTCTCTCAACTGAACTTCAATAATTTGATCCTTTACTGATATAGAGTTTCTTACTACCTCAATACTAAAACCTTGATGTTGTCATCTAGTTCTATGTTTTTAATTATTTCTGTTATTTTATGTGTGTGTGATATTTTTTGTTATAGTAAACATTAATGTTATGATAGTGTGTTGTGACTCCCATAAAAATTTAGGCTTTGGGTTGTGTCTCTATGAGAGAAAAAGGAAAGGTAATACAGGTTCTTCTATAATTGAAAAAAATATCATGGATTTGGAAGTTCCTTAGACCAGTTAAACTTTAGGTTTTATTAATACCGTTACTTTAAAAGGTAGCTTTTGGGTTGCACCTCTAGGTGTGAACAATGTGTGGTGATGGGTTTAATCCACAAGGTGTGGAAGAGGCTATTGTCTTGTGTTGTTACTCTAGTAGTTGAAAAGGAAGTTCTAAAAGGGTTATTATCTCCCTTAAAAAGTCAAAGAGTCTATTATATTAGGTTCTAAATTTCTCAGTTTATTAGAGAGGTGAAGGGTATAGTAATATCATTTAGATCTGAACTACTATAAAATATTTTTATTTGTTTCTCTTTATTTTTCTACTGCATTATCTTAACATTTATAAGTGGTTAATATTATTTTAAAAGGTCATTTAAATCCTCTTGATCATTCATCTATTCTCATTGTGACCTAAAAATTGGTATCAAAGTGAGCTTACCAAGATTTACCATATTTATCTATTTTTTGTGCTAATGAAATCCCAACATAAAAAGTCGATAAAAAAATATCTATTTCGAGATTACTAGAATAAATGTGAATGATGGATAGAAACCATAAAGACCTCCACTTTTTATAGAACTATTTAAGGATATTGGAAGTCATTCATCAGATATTTTCTTAAACATATAAGCATTTATAGTGGGATAATCATGGTGAAACTATTCAAGCTACATGAATTTGATCCTAAAACATTAGTTTTTAAATATTTAGTAAATTTTGGGATAAATTACAATGTGATGGATATTCAATGTTGTGAAATTAATACTAATATATATAGTCACATTTCTACATTTAAAAAATGCAAGAAATTTGTAAAATATTATAAGTTAATCATATAGTATTTGGTAATATTATATGTACTAAACTAGGAATGGTATGATCAAGTAATCATTAATTCAAAATGGGAGAAAAATAAAGGGTTAATCAAATGTCTCACACATTTAAAACTATTATAAATAATGTGAGTGATTTGAGAGAAATAATAGATAATTATATTCTAGATGTAAGGTTTTTAAGAGATTTACCAAATAAATTGAATTTTAAAAAGGTTTAAATTAATGAAAGTATATAATTTTAAATAATATATTTTATATGAGATTATTTGATATTCATTGAAATATGAGTTAGAATTGAAAGATATTTATCAACAGAAAAATTTGAAAAATGATGTTATTAAGTTCAAATAAATAAAAATTGGTACCCCTCACTCTTCTAAATATAAATTATATAGATTTTAAAAAGTACAGGTTTCATATGTTTCCTAAGGAACAAGAAATACAGGCTACTTAAGAAGGAAAAAAATAATAACCCTTGAAATAAAGAAAAAAGATGGGTAATGATAATGATGAAGTTATTTTTTATGAGAACAAAAAAGAGGTAAAACCTAACTTCCAAAGTCTCACGAATGATAAAATGAAAAGATATAAATACAAAAAGAATACAAAATCCATGAAATATGTTTTGATTTAAACTTTGAATATAGATTTAATTGATGAATCTATTGCCTGAATGGAATCATAAAACCTATATCTGATGGATTCTACAAAGTAGGTAAGTGAATCTTGTAACACCATGACCCCAGTTAACTCGAGTTAGTGTATTGTTACATAACATTGGAATGATCAAAATGAGTCAAATCCCAAAATACCAATTAGTATAGTAGCCTTGGAAGTACTAGATACATGAAAAAGTTTTACATTCCATATAAAATGAATAACAACAACAACATTGTCTCCTTTGAACACATTCATATCCATTATAATATCCATCCAGGTCAGTCAAAATATACTTATTTGCATCCTGGAAAAATAAAACATAGAAAGGGGTGAGATCAGGTTCTCATTAAGGATAAAAATATAGCGGAAACATTCATAAATAAGCATTAACATTTAAGGCAATGTATAATACTAAAACACAAGCCTTTTTAAACTTAAACTTCAGAATAAAATAGCAAAGATAAATCAAATAATTCCATTTACTTATTCACATTGATATTCTACTAGTCGAATAATCATATGTAATATCAATATCCAATTTCATAACTATGGAATGCATAATGCGAGACTTCATAACCACATAGTCAAGGCGTCGTTCCAAGACTACAAATTAGATTTTTCAAGGACTTCTGCTAAGACACTATTTGGTCTCATGAGACCTACCGATGCATCGACGAGCTATAACAGGATCCACCCATCACTTACTAAGTCCAATGCATTTCTTATATGAAATGGTTGAAACATAACATAAGAATTTGTATTAAAACTAGCATAAAAAATGTTAATAATTTAACCATAAACCATTAAGGGTATAAAAATAACACATCCATAGTTAAATATATAAAAAACCTTCAATACAATATGGATGATTTAATCATAATAAATCAACTTCAAACAAGTGCAAAATCCATCAAAGTAAGTTCACATAGATGAAATCCAAACTGTTTGAGAGAAATATCTATTTCTATTCGGAAATCATTTAAAAGTCATGTAATTATAAAAGAAAACATTTATTTTGAAAATATTCTTATAAGATTGTAAGGGAATATTTGAAGATGTTATAATGGTAGAAAATAGCCGCACTCTCCATATAAGTTAAAAAAATCATTCTTTCCTTACTTTTGTCAAAAAGGTCATAAAAGACATTGTTTGGAAAATGACAGAAATATTCCTTTATAAACATTCTATAAAAATTCAAAATAGGGTATCAATTACTTTAACCCATAGTATGAAAAATATTAAAAATGTTTTGAAATACATTGTTAAGAAACACATATATGGATGATAAGGAGGACCTAGTAGATACTCACGTATAAATGACCTCAGATAATGAAGAGATTGTAGAATTAACCCTTACTCTGTACTTTTCCTTGGTTGAGGGTATGTTAACCTTCTATATAATAGTTAAATAATTGTTATTAAATTATAAAATAACCACATACCTAAATATGATATCATATATGATCTTTAATATTTCTTTGTTAATAATATTTCAGTAGTATCATCGTTTCAGCTATTAACTGATTCATTTTCCTTTATATGATTGGTTACATAAGCCATTTTATTATTGATAGAATTTATTTGATTCATATCCATAATGATATTAAGTTATTAAAAAAAATTAATCAAAAAAATGAAATTTATTCTTGAATGGTTACGATGGGGAATGAATCTCATCACATTCGTGGAGACGGTAATTCGTACGTACACACAAATGACAATACCATTATATTGATAGTGGAATCATATCCAATTGGATGATATATAATATATAAAGAATCATTAAAATTTTATATTCATTATTTACATCATTTATACTCATTATTACAGCCATCCAAAAAATTAAGTGTTTGAATAACAAACTACACCACGACATGGAGACGGTAAGCCATACATAGGCACGTATGGTGACTTATCATTCATAGGATGGATAGAATAATTAATATGGTTGTACCATATTTATAATAACAACATAGTGTGTATAAGGTACTGCAGTTATTATTTTTTTATGGAAAGAACAAAGAAAGAGGAAGTGGAAGAAGAAAAGAACTTTTAAATAGGTGGTGAAATTATTACCTCTTCTTCGGGTGTTTCCTTTTGAGTTGATCAAAAGGGATTCATAGGTTGGCTTTCTGGTCAATGTAAGGCCTCTAGGTCAAATTGAGGGCAGTTTGGAGGATATTTGATCCATTTTTGGCTAATCCAAATGGATTTGGAGGTGTGAAATTAAGAGAAGCGGAAGTACGTTTTTATAAGAGAGGTGAGAGTCACTTTAGGAAAAGCTTGAAATATTATTTTATTATACAATAATATTTGATTTATAATGGATACAAAATGAATTATTTCTAGGATAAGGTGGGGATGGGTCTAAAAATTCTAAAAAATTGGTTTTAGAAAGGTTCAGGTCACCATATTAACCTTATCTTTTAGATTTTACTCTTAGTTAAATAGTTTAACTTTTACCATTTATTCTTTTATTATTATAATAAATTGTTAAAAAACATACTATAAAAAATAAAAGAGAAACAAAAGCGGTTAATTATTAATAGATCTAACCATATCTAAGTCATTTGTCTGATATTTAGATTTTTAAGAATATTATATCAATTAATAATATAGTATTTGTTTTAAAAACTCGTTTATGTCAATTTTGACACTATTTGGTATTTTGTTTTCGTAAAAGTCATAAAAACATTATCACGCTGAATAAAATTTATTTAATCAATCCTAAAATATCATATTAACCTATGAAATTAGTTTAATTCATCATAATTCTCAATTTACATTTATTTGGAGATATATAATATCAATTATTTTAATCTTTCATTAATAAGGTAATTACAACATCATCATTGTATCATAAATAAATTTAATTATTTAACGTATAAAAATTATAAATAAAATACCATTATGTAGGAAATGTTTTAATATTTCTAATGAATATTTATAGTTTAATTTATCTTTTGTATAAACTTTATTAAAAATAGTTTAGTTATTAAACATTGAATTTAACACTTTTAACTCTTTAAATAATATAATAATAAATGTCCTTATCTAATTCAAGTGGACGAAAAGTATCATATTTTATTCCTAAGGTTTATTTTGGTCGCAAAACACTTATCCAATAGAATTAGTACCTGTGTTACGGTAATTATAATATCATTTTTACCTTTAATTACCCTATTTACTTTTAATTGTGGTAAATCAAAGTCAAAAGGTACTATTTACCAAAAAATATATTCATTTTATTGAACCACATTTTACATACTGATGTCAACTATGTCCCTCTGATTTTTGAAATTAAATTCATAGAAGTGGTAAAATTACGTTTTATGTAAGTCTGCAAAAGTGCCTAGAAGGTGAGTAAAAGACGGTAAAAAGTTCAATAAAATTATATACATCTAATCTTATTATAAAATGACTCCAATGAATTATATTGAACTTATATTGGTATTATGTATCTATTTTTACTTAAAATAAATTTAAATAAAATAAATAATTATTTAAATAAATAGTCAGTTTTAAACAATAATGCAGTGTTTTTCACTATTCATCAAAAATTGAATATTTTCAAAAAAATTCCAAAAATTCAACCTAAGATAATTTTGATATTCTGAATCCAAAAATGAAGTCTTTTTTGAAAAATAAAATTTCAAAAAGTGGGTATTACTATTCATAACACCTATTTTGATTTTTCATGGTGTGCTAAAACTCTAGGTTGCGTACAGTACAAGCTATTGCATCATTCGAAGGGAAACATACCCTAAAAGCTTGGGGTGTTACATTATCCCCTCCCTAAAATAATTTAGTTATTGAAATTTCTAGAATATTACTGCATAAAAAGAATCGTGTGGTTCTTCATCATAAGTTCCTTGGGTTCCCGTGTTGCCTCTTCCATCTTATGATTTCTCCAAAGAACTTTCACGAGACGAGTCATCCGGTTTCTTAGCACTTGTTATCTGTTATCAAGAATCTTGACAGGCTCTTCACAATAAGACTAATTAGGTTCCAATTCAATTTCATTATAGGTGAGTACATGCATTGGTTCAGGCATGTATTTTCTCAACAGTGATACGTGGAACACATCATGAACTTTGGAGAGACTTGGAGGCATTGGAAAACGATATGCTACAACTCTAATTCATTCTAGAAATTCAAAATGTCAGCTGTACCTGGGACTCAATTTACCCTTCTTACTGAATCGTATAACACCCATCCATGGAGATACTATAAAAAAACATGATCTCTTACTTGAAATTCCAAATCCTTCTTTCGGTTATCGGCATAACTCTTTTGCCTACTCTGAGCTACTTTGATGGGGGTTTGGATAACCTTCACCTTCCCCATTGTTCTTTCAACAAGTTCTCTGCCTACAAGTTTTCTTTCACCAATATCATCCCAACAAGTTGGTGTGTGACATCTCTTTCCATAAAACAATTTATATGGTACCATCTGAATACTTGAATGGAAGCTGTTGTTATAGGAAGATTATACCATAGGTAAATACTGATCCCACATACATTGAAAATCAATTGATAAAGATCACAATGTGTCTTCTAAGGTTTGAATAGTCCGTTCTGATTGTCCATCAGTTTGACGATGGTAGTCAGTTATCAAACGAAGTTTCGTATAAAGGGCCTTCTGAATACTATTCTGAATCTTGATGTAAAATGGGTATCATGATCAGAAACTATCAATAGGGGTACTCCATGAAGTCTTACAACTTCATTAATATATAGTCTTGCAAAATTTTCAAGTGGTAAATCTTCAATTATATCATGAAAATGTGCTGAATTGGTAAGATGATCAAAAATAACATATATTACATCATTCATTCTATTAGTCTTTGGTAGTCCCATGAAAAATTCCACCGTAATATCATGCCATTTATACTCAGGTATGGGAATAGGTTGCATGACTCCTCTAGGACGTGTTCTTCTAGACTTCACATATTGACAAACCATATATCTTGACACATAATCAGAAATCTCCCCCTTCATGTTGTCCCACCAAATATTTTACTTCAAATATCTATACATATTAGTGCTATAAGGGTGTGTATAGAAATTTGAGCTATAAGAATCCTCCAACAATTCCATTTTTAGATCAGGTATATCGGGAATACAAAGTCTCCTCCCAAATTTCAAAATTCTTTCTTCATATATGAAGTCACTCAATCTCCCGTCATTCATAGATTTAATCATCTTTTGAAACACCTCATCATTATTCTGAGAACTCTTTATCCTTTATACTAAATATGGTTTGGAAACTATTTGAAAAATTAGTTATGTTTCACCTATCATGGTTATTCCAATATCCATCATTACTAGATCCATGAAAATAGGATCCCTTTAAACTCTCATCGTGTTCAAAACTCCATGATCCTTTCTGCTCAAAGCACCTTCCACCTTATTCTCCTTACCCGGGTGGTAGTGTATAGTACAATAATAATCCTTGATTAGTTCAAGCCATCATCTTTGCCTCATGATGGGTTATTTTTGATTGATAATATACTTTAAACTCTTTTAATCGATATATATATCACATTTTCACCATAGATATTGTGTCTCCAAATATTTAAATCAAAGATTACAGCTGCTAACTCAAGATCATGAGTGGGATAGTTTTTCTCATGAATTTTTAGTTTTCATGATGCATATGAAATAACTCTATCATTCTGCATAAGGACACAACCAAGCCTTTTTTGAAGCATCGGTATAAATACCAAACCCATCATTCCCTGATGGTAGAGTCAAGATAAAAGCATTGACTAATCTTTTCTTTAGTTCTTAAAAACATTTTTCACACTCTTTTGTCCAAAAAAATTAACCCCTTTACGTGTGAGCTTGGTTAATGGGTTTTCCAATCGAGCAAAATTTGGGACAAAATGCCGATAATAACGTGTTAAACCATCAAAACTGTGTAACTCAGTTATACTCATCGATGCTTGAAATTCATGGATCGCCATGGCCTTTGGATGATAAACATAGATTCAATCCTTAGAGAAAATATAGACAAGAAAAAAAATCTCTTCAATCCAAAATTCAAACTTTCTAAAATTCTCATATAATTCATTTCTTCTGAGGGTTTTATGAATAGTGCGCAAGTGATTTCCATGAACTTCGTATCTTTTTGAGTAAACCAAAATATCATCAATAAATACCACTAAAAAGTCATCAATATATTTCATGAAAACATTATTCATTAGATTCATGAAAACATAGGGTGTATTAGTCAATCCAAAAGGCATTACTGTAAACTCGTAATGCCCATACCTGGTTCGGAATGCTTTTTTCAAAATGTCTCCCTTCTTCACACATAGCTGATGATATCCAGATCAATGGTCAATCTTTAAGAAATATTTAGCTCCCTAAAGTTGGTCGAATAAATCATTAATTTGAGGTAGGGGATACTTGTTCTTTATTGATATACCATTAATATCTCGGTAGTCAATGCACAACCTCATAGATCCATCTTATTAACAAATAGAATAGAGGCTCCCCATGGAGAAACACTAGGGAGAATAAATACCTTATTACTCAACTCATCTAGTTGTTTCTTTAGTTACAATAATTCCACAGTGGCCATTCTATAAGGGGTCTTCTATATGGGCCTTGAACCAGAAATTAATTCAATGGAAAACTCAATTTCTCGTTTTGGGGGATGTTGAGGTAAATCCTCTGGAAACAAATCAACATATTTTTGCACAATAAGTAAATCCTCTATTTGAACATTCCTTTCCTCACCCATAGTTATTTATTTCTTTTCTTCCCTAATAATTGAATTTATTAGATCTACTTGGGTGGATCTAGATAAGAATCAGGTGGTGACATTTCTACTCTAAAGATAAGGTACTCCTTATCATCATCAAAAATTGTAACCTCCTTTTTCTTACAATAAATTTTCACATCATGTTCCAAAATCTAATCCATTATAAGGATTATATCAAATTAAATCATGGGTATGATGATTAGATCAATAGATAAATAACATTTATATGCCCTAATGAGAACTAATTCACAAAATTTTGTTGCAATGATACTTCCCTTAGGAGTTTTGACTAACAAATCCATTGTTAAATAAAATTGGAGATATATAATTTTCTTGGAAAACTGAGAAGATATGAAATAATGTGATGATCCCGAATCAAATAAAGCATTGGCTAAACATGAAGAAACCATTAAATTACCTACCACTACGTCTTTCAGGGCTTCAAGCTCAGCAGTAGTGATCTCATAAACTTGTCCTTGATCCCTTGTCATTTACTAAGGTATGTTTCCTTGGAGCTTAGAACATTCATTTGAAAAATACCCCATTTCTCTACCATTGTAGAATTCAACATTGACAGCCTCTATCTTTCCCATGCAATCACGAGCTTGGTGGCTTTTTTCACCACACTTGTAACAGACTCCCATTCCCTTGAGGAAAGTACTGGGGTGTTTCTTCCACAATTACCGTAGGATGGAAAGTCAACTTTCCCTTATTCCTCTTATTTCTATTTCCATAGTGTTCAGAAAATCTATTCCTCTATTGCTTTTCATTAAATTCGTAAGACTTAGAAAATTCATTTTCTGTCTTGATAGCACATAAGACAATATCTTTGTACGATGAGAGAGATTGTGAGATAAATTATCAACATAGAAATGGTTTTAACTCATCAAATAATCGGTCAATAATACTCCTTGGGTTATTTATATAATCTGTTTCATGCCTTTATAACCCTGTAAAGTTAGCCTCATACTTTGAAACATTCTCATATTCCTTTTTCCTTAGAATCAGAACTTTTCTTTCCATATCTGCTCGATGGTCATGAGGAAATTATTTTTCTAAGAAAATATATTTAAACTCACTCCATTCTATACTTGATACTTTTTCATCCTCCTTTGTGTTTTGAATTAATGAACACCTTTGATCTCCCTCTCCTATGAGGCGATAAACTGCCATGAAAACATTTTCCCTTTCGCTACACCCAAAGCATGAAATATTTTATCTAAGAAACATAACCATTTCTCAACTAAATATGGATTTTTAGTCCCATTGAATGTTGGTGTTTGTTTCCTCATGAAGCAGTATAACATTGATCCTTCATGTGGTGGATCAGGGAGCTCCATACAGGTAAGGTTATTATTTCTAACCTGAGTGAGTTGTCACAGAATGGTGATAAGCTGATCTGCACGACTTTCATCACCACCTCCACTATAATTAACTTGATTAAGAGGGAAATCCCTACATGGATTATGAGCATTGATAAGATTTACATTCCTTCCACTAGGTTCCATTTCTAAATAATATAATACACTATATTAGTTGATTAATCGTAATACATAATTCTAAACTTTCAAAACACTTAACAAAAATTGAATAGTTTATGGATATAATCCATAATCAGAAAAATGTTTTCTTTGACGGGGAGAATACTCATAAATCCTTCATAATAGTTTGTAAAGAAAATTTGAATTATCCTAAGCATATCCCTGGTAGTGTCATAACAAAGAGTGAAGTAAGTCTCATTGTCGTTTACAAAGATACCTTGGGTAAAGCCTGAAACTCCTTGTCGGAGTTTTCACCCCTAGGTACATTTATTTCAAAACCGCCTCTGCCATCTCATATCCAGACTGGGTTGTATTTCTTATAAAACTCACAAAATGTCTACATTACCAAAATTCTAGGAAGTTCATCTATACTAATCCTCAAAGTCTATCTTTGGGTAATGTTCTCTAATCATAGTTTTCTTAAATCTAGATTTCATGGATCGCACTAAACTTCCTCTGATACCAAATGTAATTCCTCAACAACAGTTACCTAGAGTTAGTGCATTATTATATAACATTGTCATGATCACAAGGGATCAAATCCTGAAAGACCGATCAGTTTAATATCCTTTGAAGTACTAGATACATATATAAGTTTTACATTAATTATAAAATGAAAAACATAAACAACATTGTCTCCTTTGAAAAAATTAATATCCCTTCGAGTATCCCTGTAGGTCAGTCATAATATACTTTTTCGCATCCTAGGAAAAATAAAACATAGAAAGGGGCGAGCTCAGGTTCTCAGTAAGGATAAAAATATAGAAGAAACTTTCATAAATAAGCATAAACATTTAAGGAAATATATAATAGTAAAATACAAGCCTTTTTAAACAAAAATTTTTGGATAATATGGAAAAGATAAATCAAATAATTCCATTTACTTATTCACATGTATATTCTACTAGTCAAATATTCACATGTAATATCAATAGCCAATTTTATAATAATGGAATGCATAATGCCAGACTTCATAAACACATAGTCAAAGCCTCGTACTAAGACTAAAAATAAGATTTTGTCAAGGCCTTATGCCAAGACACTAGTTTGCCTCATGAGATCTACCTATGCATTGAGGAGCTATAGTGCACTCCACCTGTCACATACTATGTCCATTTCATTCCTCATATGAAAATGTTGAAACATAACATAAACATTCATATTAAAACTAGCATACGAAATGTTAATACATTAACCATAAAACATGAATGGTATAAAAATAACACATCCATAGTCAAACATATAACGAAACCTTAAATACAATATGGAAGATTGTATCATAATAAATCAACTTCAAACAAGTATAAAATCCATCAAATGATGTTGACATAGATGAAAAAAAACTGTTTGAGAAAAATATATCTTTCTATTTTGAAATCATTTAAAAGTCATGTAATTATAAAAGAAAACATTTATTTTGAAATTATTCTTATAATCCTGTAAGGGAAGCTTTGATGATGTTATAACGGTGTAAAATTGATGCACTTTCTGTATAAGTTAAAAAAAACATTCTTTCCTTAATTTTGTCGAAAAGGTTGTAAAGGATATTGTTTGGAAAATGATGGAATGATTTATTTATAAAAATTATATAAAAATTCAAACAAGGGTATAAATTACTTTAAATCATAATCTATGAAATAGTAAAAATGTTTTGAAATATATTTTTAAGAAACATGGATGGGGATGATAAAGAAGACCTAGTATATACTCAAGTATAACAACCTCAGATAATGAATAAATTGTAGAATTAACCCATACCTTGAAATTTTCTTTAGTAGAGGGTATGTTAACATCCTATATAATAATTAAATCATTTTTATTAAATTATACAAGAACCACATACAAAAATATGATATCATATATGATCTTCAAATATTTCTTTGATAATAATATTTCAGTAGTATCATCGTTTTGGTTGTTAACTGATTCGTTTTCCTTTATATGCTTGGTTACATAAGCCATATTTAATATGGATAGAATGTATTTGATTCGTATCTAGAATTATATTATGTTCTTGAAAATTATTTTTTTAATCATAAATGTAAATTTATTCTTGAATGGTTATGATGGGGAATGAATCTCATCATGTTCGTGGAGACGGTAATCCGTACGTACGCACAAGCGACAATACCATTATATTAATGTTGTAATCTTATTCAATTGAATGATATATCATATATAAAGAATCATTAACATTTTATATTTATTATTTACATCATTTATACTCATTATTATGCTCATCCAAATAATGAAGTGTTTGAATAACAAACTACACCACGATATGGAGATGGTAAGCCATACATACGAACGTTTGGTGACTTTTCATTCATAGGATGGATAGAATAATGAATATGGATGTACCATATTTATAATAATATCACAGTATTTATAAGGTACTGGAGTTATTATTTTGGTATGGAAAGAACAAATAAATAGGAAGTGGAAGAAGAAAAGAACTTTGAAAGAGGTTGTGAGATTATTACCTCTTCTTTGGGTGTTTCTTTTTGAGTTGATTAAAAGGGATCCTTAGGTTGACTTTATGATAAAAGTAAGGTCTTTAGGTAGAAGTGGGGATAGTTGGTAGGATATTTTATCAGGGGTTGGCCGAGCTAGATGGCTTTAGAGGTGTGAAATTAAGATAAGGGGAAGTACCCTTTTATAAGAGAGGTGACGGTCACTTTAAGAAAATCTTAAAATATTACTTTATTATACAATCATATTTAGTTTATAATGGCTCTAAAATGAATTATTTAGAGGCTAATGTGGGGATGGGTCTACAATATCTCAACCAACAGGTTTTAGATAGGTTTAGGTCACCATATTAACCTTATATTTTATATTTAACTCTTAGTTAAATAGTTTAACTTTTACCATTTATTAATGTATTGTTATAAAAAATTGTTAATTAACATACTATAAAATGCCAAGAAAACCCCAAGTGGTTAATTATTAATATATATAACCTTATATAATTCCTTTTTCCAAACCTTAGATTTTTAGGAATATTATATCAATTAATAATATAGTATTTTTTTTTAAAACACATATATGTTAATTTTGACTCTTTTTGGTATTTTCTTTTTGTGAAAGTCATAACAACTTTATTACTTCGAATAAAAATTATTTAATAAATAAAAACTTTTCATATTAACCTATCAAATTAGTGTAAGTCATCAAAAGTCTCAATTTACATTTATTTGGATATTTATAATATCAATTATTTTAATCATTCATTAATAAGGTAATTACAGCAGCATCATTGTATCATAAATAAATTTAATTATCTAATGTATAAATATTATAAATAAAATAAATTTATGTAGGAAATATTTTTAGATTTATAATTAATATTTATAGTTTAATTTATCTTATGTATAACCCAATATTAAAAATGGTTTAGTTATTCAACATTGAATTTAACACTTTTAACTCTTTTTAAATAAAATAATAATAAATGTCCTAATCAAATACAAGTGGACCAAATGGATCATATGTTATTCCTAAGGTTTATTTTTGTCGGAAAAAACTTATTCAATAGAATTAGAACATGTGTTATGGTAATTATAATATCATTTTTTTACCATTAATTACCCTATTTACTTTTAACCGTAGTAAATAAAAGTCAAAAGTTAGTACTCACAAAAAATTATTTTCATCTTATTAAACCCTATTTTACTTAATTATGTCAATTGTGCCTCTATTATTTTTTAAATTCAATTCAGAGAAGCGGTAATATTATTTTTTATGCAAATTTTCAAAAGCACCTAGAAGGCGGGTAAAAGACGGTAAAAAGTATAATAAAATTTTATACAACTAATATTATTATAAAATGAATCCAATGAATAATATGGAACTTATATAGGTATTATGTATCTATTTTGACTAAACATAAATTTATATAAAATAAATAATTATGTAAATAAAAAGTTGGTTTTAAATAGTAAGGTAGTGTTTTTCACTATTCATCAAAAATTGAAAGTTTCCAGAAAAACACCATAAATTATCCCTAACCTAATTTTGATATTCCAAATCCAAAAATGAAGTAACTTTTGAAAAATAAAATTTATAAAATTTCAAAAATTAAGTATTAATATTTATAATGGCTGGTTTGATCTGTCATGGTGTGCTAAAACTTCATGTTGTGTATAGCAAACGTTATTGCATTATTCAAAGGGAAACATACCATAGAAGCTTGGGGTGTTACATATCTTAAATTTCTTACTATTATGAATCTAATTTATCCTAAGTATGTGTTATATGAAGATATTTATAGACTCAATCATAATGTTCACAAAATTAAAAGATTATTCAAAAACATTAAGAATAAATATAAGGATGTTCTTGTTGAAAATAAAATATTTAAGAATATTCATTTGAGCTCAAATGATAAATAGTATGAATATATATAAATTGTTCGACTTGAAAATCTCAAACTTATTTATTTTCAGTACTCATGTGAATAATCCCAAAGAATTAAATTTGATTCTATATTGGAAGAAAATTATAGGCTTAGAAATGATATTAAAAGGTTAAAAAAGATATTCCTAGATTTTTTCAAATAAGGAAAATTCATGACAAGATTATAATAATGATAAAATTTAATAAATAAAATATTAGTCTTATTTTTGATAATCAATTTTTCATAATTTATAAGGTATTGTTTTTTAAAGGTTCAAGTTGAAAAGTTTCAAGTTTTCATGTTTTGGATATCACATGAAAAACCATTAGACAAATGAATTTTTCTTGGAATTTTTATAATCTTCTAGTCACACTACGGATTTTATCTTAAAAACATTATTTTTTATATTTCCTATAAAATCATTCCTGAAATTATTTTTTATTCCCATGAATTCTTTTTCTAATATAATTTGACCCCAATTTTTATGGGTACTAGAGACTTCTTAAATTTTCTTCTGTATGAAACCTATATTGTGAGCATAAAAAAGGATATGTGGTACAAGGATAGTGTAATATCATGGAATATTATTCTTAATATCTCTAAATTTATATCCTTTAATAAATGCGATAGAGGTAGTGTTATATTCTGTGACAATTCAAAGTAAAAAAGTAAATGTATTTAGAGAAATTAGGGTTTTAAATTTAGCTGTTATTTCAAAGGTTTTTTAAAGGATCAAAACATAATTTAATAAGTATATCATATATTTTTTAGGATAATATGAATATGAAATTTGAAAATGAAATTTTTTTTATTTTAAAAGAATAATTTTTCTTGTTTTACAGGAAAAATAAAAGACAATATATATTCAATTAATTTTATTGAGTTGGCTAAATAGAATGTCAATTGTTCATATAGTATGAAATAAGATAATTTTTTTGGGCCTAGATTATTGCGCCATAAAAATTTAAGGTTGTTACATAAGATTTCCAAAAGTGAAAAGGTGTTGGATCTGCCCTATTTGAAATTGGAAATATATATGCATTTTATTATTTCTTAAAATCTAACTATCACAAAGAGTCATTCAAGTGTATACAAGAGGTAAAAACTTCAAACTAATTTAATTTTTACATTTTATATTATTTTACCTATGGAAAATTTCTATTATTTGATTTAAATTTTATATGTTTTTTATTATTTAAGGATATAGTATATTTACATGGGATTATTTTCATGCTCATTAATTAGATACTTTTTTTAAATTTATTTCATTTAAGAAATATGTTCAAAATAAAAATGGTTTTCTAATTTTATAAATTATAAGTCATATAAGAGGTGAGTTTTCAAAATTATAGTTTGATAAATTTTGTTAAGATAATTTTTATAGTCATACTTTTTATACCGTAGGCCTCTACAATAAAATGGAGTTGTAGTGTAACACCCCGACACCAGTTTCCTGGAGCTGATGGATTATTTCAACAAATCGGCATGATTTCATGGAATCAAATACCAAAGGGCCGAGTAGTTTAGTTTTCTTGTAAAACCAGATACTACCATAGGTTCAATATTACATCTTGAAATGAAAAACAACATATAAGTTTTATTGGGAATATCCCCAACTATAACTTTATCCTTGAAGGTCAATCATAATATTCTTCTTCATGTCCTGAGAAAATGAAACATAATAAAGGGGTTAGCTTAAATGATCAGTAATTGTAAGCAATATAGTGTAAGATATCATGAACATAAACATTTGGCATGGTGAGTAACAAAAAAACACATGCCTTTAAAAATAAAATTGAACACATTATGACAGGAATAAGAGTTGAATAAATAATGTCATAATAAAACATAATCATGGGTATTATACTAGTATAGTAACCACATTAACTATAAATACTATTTTCATAATGATGGAATTCATAATTCAGGATATCATAACCATACCTTAAAGGCCTCGGGCCAATACCATAAAAATACATTTTGTTAAGGCCTCATACCCAGACCATAGTTTGTCTAATGGGACCAACTGACGCACCGAGGGGTTGTAACGAACCCCACCCGACACTGACTAAGTCAAATTAATTTATATTATAAATGAGTATAAACATAAACAATATACACATTCATATTGAAACTAACATATGAAATTTAAATAACTTTCCCCAATCATTAAGCATAAACACTAACGATTCAGAGTAACATGGTGAATGGTTTCTAAATAGATCATACATAGTCAAACTAATCATAAAACATAAAATAAAACAAAGTGTATGATATTATAAAAGGTAAAACTCAATGATGTACAAGATTAAACAATGCAGGTTGACATAGATGAAGATACTTCTAAATGAGACCATTGAAAATCCTTGAGGAAATAATCCTTAAACATTACAAAGTGTCTCATAAAACCATGAAACATTCAAATAATAATCCCTTAAAATATCATGATAATATGGAGACTCTTGATATGATATACCAAATGGAACTAAATACAACAAAAGAGAGAAATAAGTTTTGAAAATGGCATATATCTAATAAAAGTTAATGTGATATGGGAAAAAACATTAAAATTTGGAAAGAAGAATTATTTTGGAAAATCATATGTATTTGTTATGAAATCAGATTATAAAAATTTATATCCCATAAAATAAGAGTTAAGGTCATTGAAATTATATTTTAGGATTAAATAAATTCATATTGATATGAAATAATTTAAAAAGAGTTTTAAAAGAAGCTTTATAAATAATACATTTTAGTTCGGTTTAAGGAATATATTATAAGGATTTGAAAGTGAAAAAGGGATGTTTGCTTTCATATAACCATAAATTCTCCCAAATAGATTTTTCATGTTAAAATGTGTGATTATATTAATATAAATTTTTCTTAAAAAATATTATAGATTGGACTTAAAAATATGTAAGAATTTGAGAAGTTCTTTGAATCAGGCTTTCATTTCAGAACAAATTTTGAAAGAATATTTAAAACTAGATAACTCCCCATAAAATAAAGAAGGATTATGATTGGTACACATATATGAAAAATTAAAACATAATTTATGAGGTGTAAATAAAAATAAATAATAATTTCATTTAGGTGAGTAGAGAATAAGAGAAACATGAATTAAAATTAAGGTTCAGGTAGAAAATACTTATAACTTTGTTATCAATTGAATCAAATTGCCAAAAATTTATAATCATAAAATGATAAATTTATTAGTATGAAAATAAAAATATTAATTATATTAAACTTCAATGGGTAGTATACATACACCATACACTAGTATTATTAGCGAATCTGTAAAATCTCACAAAAATGGGAGTGAGATGAAGAAACCCTTACCTTAAGAACAAATGTGTTCCGCTCTTGAACCTAAGGTCCTGGAATATGAAATTATACTTATTAATAACTTAATTCAGAACCTATTAGACATTTATTTAGTTTATCATAATTTTTTTATGTTCTTTTATGTCCTTAGTGATAAGTTATAGGATTGAATTCTGTCTTTCTGAAGTGTTTATTTCCATTGTTTTCAACATCTGTATAATTGTATACGAGTGTGGATGTTAATGTGGAAAGGATGTGATTATCCAAAATTGAATTTATATATTATTTATAAACTTAAATAATTGTTAATGGTTATGTTTAGAATTTTTTTACTTTGTATGAGGATGAATCATTGGATGAAATATTAATGGCAATCACTTACATCATTTGGTGGTATTTGGATTGTTATGAATCAGTTTTGTCATATGAATTAATACTATGTACATGTACTGGTTACTTAATAATAATTAGGTTATATTACATTTATTATAGTCTTTTTAAACCATAAAATTGGTTTCATGACCAGTAATGAAGGATAAATTGAAGAATGAATCTTCGTCGTCCACAAAGGTTGTAAATTGGAACCTCACGGACGATGATGTCATTTATAAAAGAGAGAGATAGTAAGAATATTGATAATGGTTATTAAATTAAGATGGAATAATCATAGTATATATATGATACTAGAGTTATAGGGATCAATTGGATAGGGTATTTTAGTAAATAATATGAAAATAAGATAAATTAACATGAAACTAAATGAAAATAAAGGATGCTCTACCTCTTGAAATAACCTCCTTGAGAACCTCCTTAAGGAAAGGGGTTTTAGTCTTTGGGAAATAACTAAAGCTCCTGGACATGTGGAGTGACTAGGAAATGGTATTTGGTCATAACATTGAGGAGATTCATGGATTATATGAGTGAAGAGAATAGGGAAGAGATGGGGGAATTTATAGTGGAGAGGAGGGGTGTTACATTGTTTTAATCATTACTTTAATATTTTTTTTCAAGACTGTGAATATTGTTGGTTCTTGTAAAAAAATACTAAATAGATAATTTGAGTTAGAATCAATTGTGATTAAATTAGTCATGATTTCACAAATAGTGAATTTAACAGATAATTTTTATATACGGTATTTTACCGCATTTCACTATTCATAAAAAAATCGAGAAATTTTGAAAAATCTCAAAAATTCACCCAAAATATTTTTCTGATGTTTAGAATTAAAAAATGAACTCCATTTTTTGAAATTAATTTTCTAAATATTTTAAATTAAACATTTAAATAAAATAATAATGTATTATAAAAAACAACTTTAGAACTATAACCCGTTTTATAACACCTTGAGAAATTAATCAATGTCCCATAAAATTACCTTATAAACATAAGAAAATAAAGTAAAAATTTATTACTACATTTTATGAAAATAATTTTCCATTTTCAATTTTTAAATTAATCATAAAATTTTAATTAAAATATTTATGACAAACAAAATACAAATACTTACACTATGATCATTTTTTCACTTATAATATGTCCTAATTGTATTTATACATTCATGGGTGAAGTTAATATTTTTTGGATGTTTTACTATTCATTACTATTCATATGGGTATGTTACTATTAATCAAAAATTATGTTTGTCTTGTCAGACTCTAATTGTCTTACTGAACACAACTATGTATGTCAGTTTTTTGTAATTCAAATTACAGAGGTGAAGAAATTATGTTTACTAGCTAGGTTATATCAAAGTGGTGTTTTATAGAGACTCAGTGATTTATGAATTCAATATTAAATTTAATTGAAAAATATTGGGGTGTTAAATTGTCCCCTCCTTAGAAAATTTTCCTCATCAAAATACTTGAAAATTTCTTTATGGGAAGCCCACATCAAGAATACATCTATAATATCCTCTTAATAAGAGGTAAAGGTAATTACATAGGTTATTAAAAACTATTCATTATAATTGGAAAACATGTTCGTGGAATAATAATAAAAACATCATGTTCTTATTGAAACAGATAGAGAACACACTCAAATGAAACATTATTACCAAAAAAACATAAACTAGAGTTATGAAAAATTTCACTGATATCATAAAATATATGATAATAGGAAAAAAAATTATTTAAGACTATTTTCCTATATTTAATGAATTATTCCACTCTATAAATGTATTGATATACTTTTCTATTTCACAAACATAACTTTATCCTTTTGTGTGCCTTTAACTGTCTTTACTTCATCTCTTAGCACATGTTACATCATGTAGTGAGATTAACTTCTAAAACCTCATAAACTGATTAACTTAAACCATTTAAAATTGGTTTAACATTCAAAAATATCATGATCCAATACTTTAGAATAATTCTCACATCCATCCTTTACAGATTAATGTACACGGGGTCCTTATTAATCCTCATTTGTTTAGAACTTCATGTTTTGTCTTGTTCAATGCATCTCCTACCTTATTTTCCTTTAATCTACATGAAGCAGACCTAAATTTTCACATTACTGACATGTGAATATCCTTATCATGTGTCCTCTGAAAATATTGTAATAACACAAGTTACTCTAAAACATTATTGGAAACATGCATCCATCGTTACACATGCTATTGGATATATTCCTTATAACAAAAAATGTTGTAAACTTAATCAATGATAGCACAAACCACTTGTTGATAAGTCAAAAATTATTTTTGAGGTAGTCAGTACTTATCCCAAAGAATCATTTCTTCATCATTATCTTCATCATTAGAAATATGTTAAGGGTGGTCCTTCCCTCAATCATGTGTTTTCTAAAAAGTTTAACTTTAAACTGAATAACATTTCTTGGTACCGTTCAACTTATGGTTTCAAATCCTTAATGAAAAAGTATTTCATTAAAATCCTCATATATTCCATAATTCTTATAACAAGTACATTTTTGAAAAAATATATTCAAATAACGTGATTCTTGACTAAGAATATTAATCATTCTACTTCATCTACGGCAGTATCATAACTTGATCATTATTCAGTATCATCATTTGGGGTATGTTCCTTTGACTCTTGGGGCATTGATATTCATAGTGTATCATATCCTTATAGATGAAGTGTCACACCCTGACATATTAATTTTTTTTTATTTTTTTATTTTAGGTCTTTGGTTAACCTCGTTGAGGTGCAGGTTGAGCACAGGTCAAAAATTGTTGACGCTTAATGTTTTTAGTGGGTTTTGGACCCATGTGTGGTCACCCCATGGGTGGCAGTAGCCACGTAACCGGATCAGGTGTCGTCCAATTGCTCAATATTTTATTATTGTTGTTGTTATTTTTTTTAAGGAAAATGATTAAAATTATTATTAAAATTATTATTATTATATTAAAGGTATTATTATTATTTTCTTATCATCATTGTTATTTTTATTATTAATGAAATTATTATTATTCTTGTTGTTGTTAATTTATATTATCATTATCCTTATCATTGTTATCTTTATTAATTTTATTTTGGGTTTTATTATTATTATTATTATTATTATTATTATTATTATTATTATATAATGATGAAAAAATGAATAAATGAATACCCTAAACCAAATCACCTAGCGGAGCCCCCTTTCCCCCCTCTCTTCATTCATGTTCACGCACAAGATCCAGCTTGGCGCTCGCCTCACACTCACAAACCCAAGGCCTCCGGCCCTCTCCGCACCCACTACCTTTGGTCCTCCGCCTCCCCTTCGTCCCTTTGCACATGACCGCCGAGGCTGGTGGCCTCCCAAACCCCTCACTCACAGGTCCCCATGCCCCATCCTCACACCTCCCTCACAGGTCCCCACCTACGCCCCTACCTCTCACCATTGTATGACCCTCATCCATCACTTCTCCCCAACCCCATTCCCCATACCCGTGAGCCACCACCCCCTTGCTCCTCACCCTCCTGCAACTGCCCTGCATCCCTCCGCCTGATCACCCTCCTTGTTCTATCGTCGCACCAAGCAACTGCCTCCACTTCTGTCACCCCGACAGCCTCGCTCCATGCAGCACCCGACCCCCCAGCCTTGTTGTGGTCGTCCAGAACCTCCAGCGCCTCACCCCAGGCCCTCTCGCCGCAAGCCCCTCCAGCCTTCTATCACATAGCCGCCTCCAGCACCATGTTCCACCACCCCATTCAGATTCCAGCCAGCCTCCTCCCACATCCAAGGCCACCTCTCCCTTGATTCCCCACTCCATCTCTGACCGCCCTTGTCCCAGCCTCTCTGGCTAGCTGACCCCCCCCCCCCCTCACGTGGTTTCCATAGACCTAATCCCCCCTACTCGTGTGGTTTCCAGCAAACCCAAACCCCGATATCCATCAGTACTATGGAGAACGAGGATTCAAACTGGTTTTGGGAAATCCTCTAGCGATTGAGGTATGACCCCTTTGTTTTTTTCTCATATGATTTTAAATAGATTGATCACTTGTGTTTTTCATTTCATGAATATTTGATAATTAGATTATCATGTGTTTTGATCAATTAGATTGTTGTGGATTTGGTTTTTAAAATAATTTATTTTTTGTTTGATACCTTGTGCCATGTTCATGTGGATGAGGTGCGAATGAGATCACACACCAGTCTCGGGCGTGCGTTTTGATTCCTCCTAGGGGTTAAGGTTGGATTTTTTTTTCCATTTAAATTTAGAACTAAATTTTTTTCTTGCATTTTTCACGTTTCTTATTAATTAAATAGTTGACCATGATGTTGTTTAATAATTTTAGCATGCTTGTGTTGCTTCTTGTTTACATGTTGTGGGTTTTTTATGAGGTACGAGTTTTGTTTTTTAAATGGGAGGAGGTGTGCGCGTATTGGAAAATGTTTTTTATATGGGTTGAATTTTATATATACCTCTTTTGTTATTCCCCTTGAATGTATTTTATAAATTGTTTTTGTGGTTTTATAAAATGTGTGAATAGTGCGAACAATGTGGGAAATTGGTTTTGGGTGTGTAAAACAATGAGTCTCTTTGAAATTGTTTTATAAATTTTAATGTGGCTTATTAAATAGTACAGGTGATGCGAATTATGTTTTGAATGTATGTTGGGGTGGTTCTTATGCACTGTTTGTTTGTTTGGATTGTTTGGAGTCCGTGATTATGCATTTTAGTTAGGCGGTTGTTCTAGCATGTCGGTGAGGATGACTAGCGATGTTGCGGTCGTTGGCTTGTGCATGTTTGTGCGTCTGTGCGAGGTGTGACGTGCAATTGTTTTTGTACAGTGAGCCGAGGTAGGTCTCCACTACACTTGCCTTTATATTTAGAATTTATTAATTTCTTGTAATTTCATTAAATTTTTTATTAATGGTAAATAATATTAAATAATTAGTTTTAGAATAAATTGTCATAGCATTACATAGTGGTAATCTCTTGTTTTGAAATACCTGAAAATGTTTTCTTTTAAATGTGCATCATTTGTGTTGGTAAAATTCATGGTTGGCCTTTATAAGTAAGTTCTATTTTGTTTAAAGAATGGCTTGGGTTGCAAATGTGTTCGGCTTTCTAAAATGGATTTCTAAAATGAGATTTCAAATGGTTTTGAGATTTCAAGTGGTGTTCCTTTGATTCTTTGGAAATTATTTGGTGTGTGTTGGTTCTTATTAAAATAGATTGGGGTTGATTGGTTGGTTGAGGCCCATTTGTCACTTTGATAAAATATATTATTTTTAGAAAACACTCTTTGGGATAACACAAGGGTGATCTGTTGTGTTCGACGATTGTGTGAGATTCTTGAGTGTGATGTTTGTGCATTGTAATTGATTAGTTGTTTGGATTTGTTGACTCACCTCGGTTTATTATACGTGTTGACATGGGAACCTGGCATAGTAAGTGAATATTCTGATAATGATTGCTGCACTAGTTTAGATTATGCATTGGCTTGTGGCCCTTAGTACGGATTATACTCTGCTAGGTGACTCGGCCCCTCGGTTAGGCCATGTAGCGAAACACCAGTCATTAGGGCATTAGGACATCATCGAGAGTAGGCATTCCTTCAGGATGATTAAGATGTATAGTACGTTCTGGATGGTTCACGAGCTCCTAGGTTCGACCCATGTTCCCTTTAGTGTTGATTTATATGTGGCGGACGATTGAGATATCTAGTTCGGTTGCAAGCCCTTGTGTGCCACATTTTCCATTACCCTTAGTGCATGTTGTGTGTTATGTGTGGTTTTCCTTTGGTTATTAAATAAAATTTGGATTTCTGATTTTTTCTCAAAAAAGTTTTAAATTCCATGCACATGTTCCTTTTAAACATTAAACATGATTTTAAATTAAAAAGGTCAATGGACTGTTACTTGTTTTAAAAATGAAAGTGTGTGTGGAAACCCATATTTTTTATAATTTAGTTCAAACCTAGAATTATTAAATTTCTTTATTTAAAGGTAGTTCATTGGGAATTGTTTTTTGGGAACACCTACTGAGTTTTAATACTCACACCTATATAATTTTTCTATTTTTAGTTTTGTTGTAGGTTTGAATTGAGATTGCTCACCGTGGGCGAGAGTTGGTTTTGGATTGGTGAGAGACTCTCAAAGTTGCGAGGAGTATTGGTGGTAGTCAGGTTAGTTTATTGTTGTTGGTTGTTCTTCCTTTTTTGTGTCATTTATTTGTCTTGCATAATTCAACTTTTTATGCGACTTTATTTATTTTCATTGGGTTAAATCATTTCTAATTTTCCTATATTTATGCCCTGGTACTTGTCACCATCCAAGAAGGGTCAGGAACGCCACTCAGACCATGTCACGAACTGGCTCGGGTGACCAGTTCAGGGTTGACCCGGGTTGGTTCATGACAAAATGTTATCAGAGAAGGTCCTTGTTATTTGGGGTGTCTGGTAGATGGAGATTAGAACTATCAGGACTTGATAGGTAGGTGCGGGAAGGATTTCATGAACCCTCACCCGTTCGGAACCTCGAGTCACCAGGGGTATTCCGTGAATTGAGTCATTTTCCCATTCGGGTTTTTTTAGACTGAGGGATGACAATTGAGGAAATTCTATGTTACATCATGATTTCACATGGATTAGTGACCCATGTGGAGTCTTTGTACATGGTATAAGTTCCTCTTAGTTTTTGACTCTTACTTGGGGCATGGCCCACTACCATGTCTCCAGGGTAAGCATTACTACTAGTCCCTCACTCTGGTAATTTGATGCAACTTGTGTGTTGTCTTGGTTCTTGTGGGAGAAAGTGAACTTTTGAAAATGAAAAAGTGTTTTTGAAATGAGAACAGTTTCTTTCAAATGGATTTAAATTTTTGAAAGAGGTTTTTGAAAAAACTGAAAGCTCTTGGTCTAAAAATATGGTTGTCACTTGGAACTGGTAGATATATGGTTTGGGTGCAACCTCGGGTACTCATTATGAACATTTTCACATGTAAGGGAATGCAAGGGAAGTGTGTGTTGTTGTGTATGGATGAAAGCAGATGAAGAAATGTGAAACGGTTCATGGAATTACTAGGGTGTGCACTTGGAATTTAAGGATTGAACTTGTTTTTCTAAAGTGATTTTAAAAATGGAAATTATTTTTGAAAAATCTGAATTTTGTTTGAAAAGTGGGTTTGGGTATTTAGAAAGTGGCCTTGAAGGAAGGTGGTTTTGAAATTTAAAATGGAAAGGGGATTTTAGAAGTGGAATTTTTTTGTTGTGTTTGTATTTGATTGGTTTTTGAACTAGAATTTTTTGGATAAAAGTGCTTTCATTGGCGTTTCTTCGATTTGATATTGGTTTTGACTTTGTGTTTTATATGATGTTTAGAAAATGCCACCCAAAAAAGTCCACAAGGTTTCTGATAAGTCATGCCCATTTTTTGGTCCTTCTCAGACATTGTCTATACTTAATGGTGTTTGGGGTCTGTTAAAGGTAGTTATGTGGTTTGAAGAGGTCGATTGTCCTTTTATGATGTTGGGAACTCCAGTATGTTAGAGTTCGAGCTGTACTGGGATTATTTGAGGGTCCGACTTTGGATGAATAGGAGTTTCTCGCCCCACCATCAATGCAAGTTGGGATGATGTGAGATGTCTTCAAATCTGTCTTCGTATGATGGTTTATACCTAAAGAGGTGAAGAGGAATAAAATGGAAGAAATTATGTGCATTCAACAAGGACAACATACGGTGAAGACTTATGTTGACCATTTCAAGTAACTAGTGTCCTTTTACTCATAGGTAGCATCGCAGGATCTGTTGAAGACATCTCTCTTCACCTAGGGTCTTTGTCCAGAGATCAAGGAGTGGATCCTCCCTTCTAAGGAACATCATTTTTGAGAAGTTGGTGGATGAGGGGATTTTAGCTGAGTTGGTCTCCAGAGAGCCGATGGTTGGAAATCCAGTGTATTCAGCTGCTCGTGAAGGTTCCCCATCTGGCGAGCAGGGAGTGCCAGAGGGACCTATTTCTAAAGAGTCCTCTATAGTGTTTATTTCATCCAGTTCGTCGGACCATTCAGTGGCGTGCCACCAGTGTGACCGGTTTGGGCACCTGAGGCCTTCATGTCACATCCCTTCAAATATGTTCTATCATTGCAAATGTGTAGTCCATCTAGGGAAGTTCTGCATGAAGTGTCTCCTGAAGAAGATCTTGTGACTGAAGGATTCCAGTGACTAACTGTGAGGCAGGAGATGCTTAATCCATCAGAGCCCTAGCCATAGTTCATGGGGTGAAGCTTGCACGCAGTTAAGTGTTGTCGGGGGTGTGAAGCCTCGGTTCGGGTTTTGTGTTCTGTGTTGGCAGTGGAAGATTTAATGTCTTTCTATTCAAAATTTTTATGGTATTAATGTTTTGAAGCTGTTTTAAGATCATTGTTTTATCATGGAGTTATTACAGACAAGTTCAATTGTAATCCAAATAGTTCTTTTTTGTATGAACTTGGTTTTCTGAATCGTGTGTTTTTATTAAAAGTGTGTTTGGCCCTTGTCTGGTTTGATTTGGTTTAGATGTGTTCATTTGGAGATGTGAAATCCTATGAAGAGATAATGTTTGTGGTTATTCTTGGGTTTAATGCTAGGGTTATGTTATTCTCAGAGGTTTTTCTCTAGTGTTCAAGCTTTCTTTGGTCTGAGTCGAGGGTTCCGAGTTTCAGTGGAGGTGTTGTTTCACTCCTACTGTAGTGGTTTGTCTGAAACTGTTGGGAGTTCCAGCAATTTCCCCCACCCCCTTCATGAGGTGGTATGTTTGGGTGTTATATTTCCGCACTAGTTGAGTTATTATGGTTGTAAGAAGCCTCTTGTGTTCTCCCATTCTCTTATGTTGTGGTTTCTTTCAGTTTCAATCGGGCATAGATTCTTATTTCGTTTATTCTTCAGTTGGGTGACTTTCTAGGGGAAGAAAGTGTCTGTGGTGGGGAGAATTATCACACCCTCATGTTTTAATTTATTTTTATTTTGTTATTTCGGGTCTTTGGTTAAACTCGTTGAGGTTCAGGTTGAGCGCAGGTCAAAAATTGCGGACATTTAATTTTTTTAGTGGGTTTCGGACCCGTGCGCGATCACCGCACGGGTGGCAGTAGCCACGCAGTCGGCCCAGGTGTCGTGCAACTGCTCATTATTTTATTATTATTATTATTATTGGTTTTTCTAAGAAAAATGATTAAAATTATTATTAAAATTATTATTATTGTATTAAAGGTATTATTATTATTTCCTTACCAACATTGTTATTTTTATTATTATTGATATAATTATTATTTTTGTTGTTGTTAATTTATATTATCATTATCCTTATCATTGTTATTTTAATTAATTTTATTTTGGGTTTTATAATTATTATTATTATTTTTGTTATTATTATTATTATTATATAATGATAAAAAATGAATAAATGAATACCCTAAACCTATTCACCAGTTGGCACCCCCTTTCCCCCCTCTCTTCATTCCTGTTCATGCACCATCTCCAGCTTTGCGCTCGCCTCACCCTCACGCACCCTCCGCCTCCAGTCCTCTCCGCACCCGCCACCTCTAGCCCTCTGCCTCCCATTTGTCCCTTAGCGTGCGACTACCCGTGCTGGAAGCCTCCCCAACCCCTCACCCATAGGTCCCCATGCCCCATCCTCATGCCTCCCTCATAGGTCCCCACTTATGCCCTTACCTCCCACCATTGTAGGACCCTCGTCCATCACTTCTTCCTGTCCCACTTCCCCATTCCCGTGAGACGCCACCCCCTTTCTCCCTCTCCCTCTGGCAGTCGCCCTTCTCCGCTCCGCATGCTCACCCTCCTTGTTCCCTTGCTGCACCCAGCAACAGCCTCCACTTCCGTCACCCTTCCAGCCTCTCTCTGCACTGCACCTGACCCCCCATCCTTGTCGCGCTTGTCCAGAACCTCCAGTGCCTCACCCCAGGCCCTCTCACCGTAAGCCCCTCTAGCCTCCTCTCGCACGACCACCTCTAGCGCCCTGCGCCACCTCCCCGTTCCGATTCCAACCAACCTCCTCCCGCATCTAGGGCCGCCTCGCCCTTGATTCCCCACTTTAGCTCTGACTGCCCTTGTCCCAACTGCTCCGGCCAGCCGACCCCCCCCCCCCCCCGCACCTGAACCCCCCTGCTCATGTGGTTTCCGGCGAACCCAAACCCCGCTATCCAGTGGTCATATGGAGAACGATGTTTCGAACCAGTTTTGGGAAATCCTATAATGATTGAGGTATGACACCTTTGTTTTTTTACTTTAATAATTTAAATACATTGATCTCTTGGGTTTTTCATTTCTTGAATATTTTATAATTATATTATCATGTGTTGTGATTAATTAGATTGTTATGGATTTGGTTTTAAAATAATTTATTTTTTGTTTTATACCTTGTGCCATGTTCATGTCATTGAGGTGAGAATGAGATCACGCACCAGTCACAGGCATGAATTTTCATACCCCCTGGGGGTTGAGGTTGGATTTCTTTGAGTTTCCCTTTAAATTTATAACTACATTGTTTTCTTGCATTTTTTTCATTTCTTATTAATTAAATAGTTGACCATGACGTTGTTTAATAATTTTATCATGCTTGTATTTCTTCGTTTTTAAATGTTGTGGGTTTTTTATGAGGTGTGAGTTGTGTTTTTGAAAGGGGAGGAGGTGTCCACATGTTGGAAAATGTTTTTTTGGAGATGGGTTGGATTTTATATATACCTCTTTTTTTATGCCCCTTGAATGTATTTTATAAATTTTTTATGTGGTTTTATAAAATGTGTGAATAGTGCGTACAATGTGGGAAATTGGTTTTGGGTGTATAAAACCATGAGTCTCGTTGGAATTGTTTTATAAATTTAAATGTGGATTATTAAATAGTACAAGTGATGCGAATTATGTTTTGAATGTAAGTCGGGGTGGTTCTTTTGCACTGTTTGTTCATTTGGATTTTTTGGAGTCCGTGTTTATGCATTTTAGTTGTGCGGTTGTTGCATCGTGTCCGAAAGGAAGACCTGCGGTGCTGCAGTCATTGGATTGTGCATATTTGTGCGTCTATGTGAGTCGTGATGTGAAATTGTGTTTGCACAGCAAGCCGAGGTAAGTACCCACTGCACTTGTATTTATATTTAGTTTTTATTTATTTCTTGTTATTTCATTTAATTTTAGATTAATGTTAAATAATATTAAATAGTTAGTTTTAGAATAAGTGTTCGTTGCATAGGATAGTGGTCCTATCTTGTTTTGAATTACCTGAAAATGTGTTCTTTTAAATGTGCATCATTAGTGTTGGTAAAATGCCTGGTTGGTCTTTACAAGTAAATTTTATTTCGTTTAAAGAACATCTTGGGTTGAAAATGTGTTCTGATTTCTAAAATGAATTTCTCAATTGAAGTTTCAAATGGTTTTGTCATTGAAAGCGGTGTTCCATTGATTCTTTAGAAATGTATTGGCGTGTGTTGGTTTTCTGAAAATAGATTGGTGTTGATTGGTTTGTTAAGGCCCATTTGGCACTTCGATAAAATAAATTATTTTGAGAAAAAACTCTTTGGGATAACATAGGGGTGATCTTGTTGTGTTTGACGATTGTGTGAGATTCTTGTGTGTGATGTTTGTACATTGGAATTTATTTCTTTTTTGACATTTTTGACTCACCCATGTTTATTATATGTGTTGACGTGGGAACCTAGCAAAGTAAGTGAATATTTTGAGAATGATTACTGCACTGTTTTAGATTATTTATTGGCTAGTGGCCCTTAGTACGGAGTATACTCTGCTAGGATATTGGGCCCCTCGGTTAGGCCATGTAGGGAAATACAGTGTGTTAGGGAGTTTTGACATCATCGAGAGTAGGCATGCATTCAAGATGAGTAAGATGTATAATACGTTCTGCATTGTTCATGAGCTCCTAGGTTTAACCCATGTTCCCTTTAGTGTTTATTTGTATGTGGTGGACAATTGAGAGGTCTATTTCGGTTTCTATCCCCTGTGTGCCACTTTTTCCATTTTCCTTAGTGTGTGTTGTGTTTTATGTGTGGTTTTCCTTCTGGATATTAACTGAAATTTGGATTTCTAAATTATTCGAAAAAACATTTCAAATGCAATACACCTGTTCCTTTAAAATATTAAACTTGATTTTAAGTTAAAATGGGAAATGGACAATTAGTTGTTTTGAAAATGAAAGTCTGTGTGGAAACCCATATTTTGTATTATTTAGTTCAAACTTAGAATTAGAAAATTTATTTATTTAAATGTAGTTCATTGGTAATAATTTTGTTGGCATGCCTACTGAGATTTAATAAGCATGCCTATAGTGTTTTCCTCTTTTAAGTTTTGTTTCAGGTTTGACTTGAGTATGCTCATTGTGGGAGAGAGTTGGTTGTGGACTGGTGAGAGACTCTCAGATTCGCGAGGAGTTTTGGTCGTGGTCAGGTTAGTTTGCTGTTGTTGGTTGTTCTTACTTTTTTGTGTCATTTATTTACCTTGAGTTATTCTACTTTTTCTAATGATTTATTTATTTTCACTAGCTGAAATCATTCCCAGTTTTCCTCTATTGATGCCTTGGCACATGTCTCCACCACGGGAGGATCGGGAAGGCCTCTCTGGCCATGTTTCGGACCGACTCAGGTGACCAGTTCATGGTTGACCCGGGTTGGTTCATGACATGAAGCCTTGTACATTTGAAACCTTTTTCTTCCCCTTACAACTAAAAAATTGGTGTCCTTTTTATCCACACTTATAACAAACTCCCATTCCCTTCAAACATTTACTAAGGTGATTCTTTCCACAGTTATCACTTTGGGGAAAATCCTTATTTCCCTTCTTCCCTTTATCCATATTTTTCTCTATCGTCCACTTTTTATTTCGCATACCTTCAAAGACATAGAAATCAAATATTATTTGCATACCTTGTTAACACATGATAAAATTTCCTCATATGATGAGGACACATGGTATAATATATTCCTTTGAAATGATGGCTTAAGACCATGAGAGATATGATCCATATTACAATTTTCATCACGTGCATTGCTGATGTTCTCATTCCTTTAGCTGGGCTCCATTTCTAATCAATTCCATATGCTATATTTGCTCAAAAAATCATGATCTTTCTATAAATCTAAACATGTTATAACATATATCATAAATTTATGCATCGTAAATCCTAGAACAATATACTTTGGTTACGTTGTAAGAATAAATCCTTTATAATTTTATTTTAAAAAATGGGAATTATCCTAATAATACCCTCCGAAAGTATCAAACCAAGTGAACTATAAGGCTTGTTGTCATCTACCAGGATATCTCGGTTCAAGCCCAAATCTCCTGGTTGGAGTTCTTACTCCTAGGTACATCAAAGACAGAACCATGTCCAATTGTAGTATCTAGATAGGGATTTATTTTCTAGAAATATACACATAATCTATTCCATACCAAAAATTTCAGGATGTTCTTATATGTTTATCCTCAAAGACAATCTTAGTGTTTTTTCCTAATATTCATTTTCTATATCTAGTTTCCACGTTTTCTACTACACTTCCTTTGATAACAACTGTAAATCCGTGTCCCTAGTTTCCTAGAGCTTGTGGGTTATTTTAATACATTGGCATGATTACAAGGAATTAAATCTTGAAGGACCAAGAAGCTTATTAGTTTTGGAAAACTAGATACATACATATGATCAATATTATAACATGACATGAAAAACAATATATTAGTTGTATTGGAAACATCCACGACTATAAGTCTATCATTACAGGTCAATCATAATAATCTTCTTCATGTCCTGAGAAAATGAAACATAAGAAAGGGGTGATATCAAATTCTTAGTAAGGGTAATAAATACAGAAGAAGATATGATAAACATAAACATTAGGCATGGTGAGTAACAAAAACCATGTTCCTTTAAAAATAAACTTTATCACATTATGGTGGGAATAAGAGTTGAAAAAAATAATGCCATAATACAATATAATCATGGGTATTATACTAGTTTAATAACGACATAAACAATCAATAATATTTTCATAATGAGGAAATGCATAATGTGGGACATCATAACCATACCATCAAGGCCTCATGCCATGACCACAAAAATCCATTTTGTCAAGGCCTCGTACTAAGACCGTAGTTTGTCTCATGAGACCTATCGATGCACCGAGGGGGTGTATCAGGCCCCACACGACACTTAATAAGTCCAATGTATACCTATTATGAATGGGGATAAACATAAACAACATACACAATCATATTGAAACTAACATATGAAATGTAAATAACTTTTCCCAATCATTAATCATTAACATTAACCATTCGATATAATATGGTGAATGATTTCAAGATAGCACATTTGCATTGAAACTAATCCTAAACCATTAAATAATACATGGTGTATGATATCATAGGAGATAAAACTCAATTAAGTACAATATTCAACAATGGACGTTGATATAGAAAAAGATACTTTTAAATAAGTCCATTGAAAAATCCTGGAGAAAAAAAACCTTAAACATTTCAAAGTGTCTCATACCACCTTGAAAAATTCAAATCATAATCCATTAGAAAATCATGAGAATAACGGAACTCTATTTATGATATACCAAATGGAATTACATCCACCACAAGATAGGAACAAGTGGTGAACAAGGCATATATCTCATAAACATTAAAGTGATATGAGAAAAAACCTTTTAAATTTGGAAAGAAGAATTATTTTAGAAAATCATTTGTATTTGTAAGGAAATCAGATTTTAAACATTTATATCACATAAAATAAAATTTAAGGTAATTGAAATTATATTTGAGGCTTAAATAAAGTCTTATTAATGTGAAATAATTTAAAAATATTTTTTGAAGAAGCATTAGAAATAAAACATTTTAGTGTAGTTTAAGGAAGATATTAAAGGATTTTAAAGCGCAAAGGCATGTTTTCTTTCATAAAACCTGAAATGAACTAAAATAAATTTTTCATGTTAATATTAGTGATTTAAAAAAAGATAAATATTCCTTAAAACAGATTATAGGGTGAACATAAAAATAGGTAAAAATTTGAGAAGTTCCTTGAATCAAGCTTGCATTTTGGAAAAAAATTTGAAAGATTGTTTTAAAACACATAACTCCCCATAAAATAAATAATTATTGTGATTTATAAAGAAATATGTAAAATTAAAACAGATTTTATGAGTATTAAATAAGAATAAATAATAATTTCAGTGAGGTGAGTATAGAATAAGAGTAACCCGAATGAAAATAGAGGTTTGGGTATAAAATACTTATAGCTTTGTAATCAATTGAATAATATGCCCCAAAATTAATAATAATAAAATGATGCATTGATTATAATGAAAATAAATATATTAGTGATATGAAACATCAATTGGTAGTATACATAAACCATACACAATTTGTATTTGTGAATACGGAACACCTCTAAAAAATGGGAGTGAGATGATGAAACCCTTACCATAAGTATGAATGTGTTCCACTCTTGAACTTATGGTCATAGAATATAAAATTAGTCTTATTAATAAATTAATTAAGAACCTATTATACATATATTTATTTTATCATAATTTTATTAATTTCACTTGTGCCCTTATTGATAAGTAATAAGATTGAATTCTGTCATTCTGGTGTGTCTGTTTCCTTAGTTTTCATGATAGTAATATTTGTATATGAGTATGGATGTTCATGTGGAAAGGATGTAATTCTCTAGAATTGAACTTATATATTATTTATGAACATAAATATGTGTTAATGGTTATATATAGAATTTTATTACATGGTATGATGATGAATCATTATATGAAATATTAATGACAATAACTTAAATTATTTGGTGGTATTTGGATTATTATGAACTAGTTTTTGTCATATGAATTAATATTATGTACATATATTGGTTCCTAGATATTAAGTAGGTTATAATATATATATTATAGTAGTTTTAGACCATAAAAATGGTTTCATGACCTTTAATGAAGGATAAATTGAAGAATAAATCATCGTCATCCACAAAGGTTGTAAATTGGAACCCCACTGACTATGATTTCATTTAAGAGAGAGAGATAGAGAGAGTAAAAAGATTGATAGTTGTTATTACATTAACATGGTCTAATTATAGTATATATATTATCATGGAGTTATAAGGATCAATTGGGTAGGGGAATTTTGGATTGAATAATAAAATAAGATAAATTGAAATGAAACTAAATGGAAAAGAAAGATGCTTTACCTCTTGAAATTACCTCCTTGAGAACCTCGTTAAGGGAAGGGGTTTTGGTATTTTTGAAAATAACAAGAGATACTAGATGTGGGGAGTGACTAGGGAAGGTTATTTGGGAAGAAAATTGAGGATATTCAAGGATTAGTGTAGTGAAGAGAATAGGGGATTGATGGTGGTATTTATAGTGGAGGAGAAGTGGGGTTTTACATTATTTTAATCATTATTTTAATATTTTTCCTCAAGACTATGAATAGTCAAGGTTATTGTGATAAAAATAGTAAAGGGATCATTTGAGATCAATATAATTGTTCTTACCTTAGTAATGATTTTATAAAATACTGTATTTAACTTATAATTTGTATATACGGTATTTTACCGTATTTCACTTTTCATCAAAAATTAGAGAATTTTGGAAAAATACCAAAAATTCACCCTAACCATTTTTAGATAGGTAGAACAAAAAAAGGTAATCCATGTTTTGAAAATAATTTTCTAAATATTTTTATTTATTTTTTAAATAAAATCATAATTTATTCCAACAAAACAAATTTAAAACTAAAACTCTTTTTATAACACCTTAAGAAATTAACCAAGGTCCCATAAAATTATCTTATGATTATAAGAAAATAAAGTAACAAATTATGATTACATTTTATGAAAATAAATTTTAATTTTAAATTATTTAATTAATCATATAGTTTTAATTAAAAAACTTATGACATGAGAATATACCAATACTTACACTATGATCGTTTTTCACTTATAAGATGTCTGAATTTTATTTATACATTCATGGGTGAAGTTTCTATTTTTTTTGGCCTCTTTACTATTAATTAATATCCCTAAGGGTATGTTACAATTCATAAAAAAATTTATTTTGTCTTATTAGACTCAAATTATCATACTGAACACCACTGTGTTTGTTATTTTTTCAAAATTCAAATAATAGAGATGGAAAAATTATGTTTACTAGCTAGGTTATATCAAAGTTGTAATTTTACAGACATTGTGTTTCATGAATTCAATATTAAATTTAATTAAAAAAACTTTTGGTGTTATATGATCCCCTCTTTACAAAAATTTCTTCATCCAAATTTCAAATTGAACTTCGAATGTTAATGGTTGATAATTTAAAATTCCATTATGGGAAACCCACATCAGGAATACAGTTATAATATCCTCTTAATAAGAGGGAATGGGAAATGCATAGATTACTAAAAAACTAAACATTCTAATTAGACCACATAGTCTTGGATGAATAATCAAACCATCTTGTTCTTATGGAAACTGATAGAGGAAATCCTCATAATAAAAATCATTACCAAAAAAACATAAACTATAGTTATGAAAAATTTCCTTAATATCATAAAAAAATATTATAATAGGATAATGTTTTTATTTAACACTCTTTTCCTAGAGTTAATGGATTATTCCTCTATATAGGAGTATAAATAAATATTTTGATTTCATAAACACAATTGTACCCTTTGTTTGTGCCTTAAAATATATTTACATTATCTCTTAACATAGGTTGCATCATGTAGTGAGATTAAGCTCTAAAACCTCATACAATGATAAACTTAAACCATTTTAAAAACGGTTTAACTTTCCAAAAGGTCAGGATCCAATAATTTAGAATCATTATCATATACATTTTTCTAGATCAATGTACATAGGTTCCTTAGTAATCCTTATTTGTTTATAACTCCATGTTATATCCTGCTCAAAGCATCTCCTACCTTATTTTGGTTTAATAAACATGAAGCCGAACTAAATTTTCACATTCCTAGCATGTGAGTATCCTTATCATGTGTCCTCTTGAAATATGGTAATAACTAAAATTACCATAAAATGTTATTGGAAACGTGAATTCATCCTTACAAATGATATGGGATATATTCCTTATATAAAAAAATGTTGTAAACTCCATCAATGATAGAAAAACCCACTTTTTGAATGTCAAAAATCAGTTTTGAGGTAGTCATTACATATCCAAATGAAACATTTATTCACAATTATCTTCATCATTAGAAATATATTAAGTGTTTCCCTTCCCCCAATCATTAGTTTTCCAAAAAAAATAACTTTCCACTGAATATTTTTTCGTGGAAACATTCAACTTATGGATTCAAATTCTTGATGAAAAATTATTAGAGTACAATCCTCATATATTCCATAATTCTTATAATTGGTACATTTATGAAAAAATATATATATATTCAAATAACATGATTAATTACTATGAATATTAATCATTATACTTAATTTGTGGAAAATCATATCTTGATCATTATCTAGTATCATCATTTGGGGTATATTCCTTTGATGCTTGGGACATTGATTCGCATAGTGTCATGTCTCCTTATAGTTGAAGCATTATACATAGGAATCCTATTTATTACCCTTTTAATCTTGAAATTGGTGTCCTTTTTCTCCACACATATAACAAACAACCATTCCCTTCATGAATTTACCAGGGTGATTCTTTTCACAGTTATCACATGTGGGAAAACCCATCTTTCCCATATTCCGTTTGTCGGTATTTTTCCCTACATTCCTTTTTTATTTTTCTTCCCTTCAAATACATAGGACTAAAATAATTCTATACATACCTTTTTAACACATGATACTATTTATTCACATTATGAGGACACATGGGAGAATATATTTCTTTGAAGCGGTGGCTTAAGACCATGAGAGATATGATCTTTTTTACTATTTTCATCACATGAATTGATGATGTTATCATTCCTTTTACTAGGATCCATTTCTAATCAATTACATATTCTATATTAGCTCATAATATCATGAATTTTCTAAAACTCTAAACATGTTATAGAATATAACATAAATTTATGCATCGTAAATCCTAGAACCATATACTTTGGTTACTTTGGGAGAATAAATCCTTCATAATGTAATGTAAAAAATGGGAATTTTCCTAAGAATATCCCCTGGGAGTGTCCAATAAAGTTCACAATTAGGCCCCTAGTCATGTACCAGGATACCTTAGGTCAATCCTGAAACTCCTTATCGGGGTTTTCAACCCTCGGTACATATGTGCCGAAACCAAGTCCACTTGTAGTATCCTAACACAGATGTATTTTCTAGGAAGATCCATATAATCTATTCCTTAACAAAAAAATTAGTATGTTCTTATATATTTATCCTCAAAGAATATATTAGGGTTTTGTTCCCTAATCTTCATTTTATAAATCTACTTTCCAAGTGTTCTACTAAACTTCCTTTGATAACAACTGTAACGCCCCGACCCCAGTTGCCCGGAGTTGGTGAAATATTTTAATACATTAGCATGATTATAAGGAATCAAGCCCCAAATGACTGATAAGTTTAGTAGTTTTGAAAAAAAATAGATACATACATAGGTTCAATATTACAACTTGAAATGAAAAACAACATATATGTGTTATTGGGAATATCCAAAAATATAATTTTATCCTTACAGGTCAATCATAATAAAGATATTCATTTCCTGGGAAAATGAAACATAAGAAAGTGGTGAGCTCAAACTCTCATTAAGGGTAATAAAGACATCATAAGATATCGTAAACATAAACATTCATCATGATGAGTAACAAAAAACACATTCCTTTAAAAATATACTTGAACACATTATGGTAGGAATAAGAAATGAATAAATAATTCCATAATAAAACATAATCATGAGTATTCTACTAGTTGAATAACCACATGAACCACCAATAATTTTTTTCATAATTATGGAATGAATAATTTGGTACATCATAACCATATCTTCAAGGATTCGTGCTAAGACTATAAAAATCCATTTTGTCAAGGCCTCATGCCAAAACCATAGTTTGTCTCATGAGACCTTCCGATGCACTGAGGGGTTGTAGCGATCCCCACCTAACACTTACTAATTAAAATGCATTATTGTTATGAATGAGGATAAACATAAACAACATAAACATTAATAATGAAACTAACATATGAAATGTAAATAACTTTCCCCAATCATTAATCATAAATATTAACCATTCAGAGTAATATGGTGAATGGTTTCAAGAAAGCACATCCACAGTCTAACTAATCATAAAACATTAAATAAAACCTGGTGGATTATATCATAGATGATACACCTCAATGAATAAAAATATTCAACAATGGACCTTAACATAAATAAAGAAACTTTTAAATGTGACCATTGAAAAATACTTGAGGAAATAATCCGTAAACATTACAAAGTGTCCCATACCACCTTGAAACATTCAAATCATAATCCATTAAAATATCATGAGAATAAGGAGACAATTGATATGATATACCAAATCTAATTAAATACACCACAATAAAGAAATATATTTTGAATAAGGCATATATCTCATAAAAGTTAAAGTGATATGAGAAATAACCTTTTTAGTTTGGAGAGAAGAATTATTTTGGAAAATCATTTGTATTTTCCATGAAATATGATTGTAAATATGTATATCTCCAAAAATAAATGTTAATGTCATTGAAATTATATTTGAGTCTTAAATAATGTCTTATTTAGGTGAAATAATTTAAAAAGAGTTTTCAAAGAATCTTTAGAAATAAAACATTTTAGTGCGGTTTAAGGAATATATTAAAGGATTTTAAAGAGAAAAGGAATGTTTTCTTTCATAAAGCCTGAAATAAACCCAAATAGATTTTTCATGTTAAAATTTTTTATTTTAGAAAAATAAATATGGATTAAAACAGATTATAGAGTTAACTTAAAAATAGGTAATAATTCGAGAAGTTCCTTGAATCAGACTTGCATATCGGAACAATTTTTGAAATATTCTTTTAAAAAACACAAATCACCATAAAATATAGAATGATTATTATTTATAATCATATATATATAAATAAAATATAATTTAAGAGGATTAAATAAGAATTAATAATAAGTTCATTGAGGTGAGTAGAGAATAAGAGAAACCTGAATGAAAATGGAGGTTCTGGAAGAAAATACTTACAACTTTATAATCAATTGAATCGTATGCCCAAAAATTAATAAAAATCAAATGATAAATTTATTTTAATGAAAATAAAGATATTAATGATATGAAACTTCGGTGTTAAGTATACATAAACCATACACAATTAGTATCAGTGAATACAAAATATCTCACAAAAATGGGAGTGAGATGAAGAAACCCTTACCTTAAGTACGAATGTGTTCCACTCTTGAACTTATGGTCCTGGAATATGAAATTAGACTTATTAATAACATAATTAATAAACTATTATACATGTATTTAGTTTGTAATAATTTTATTAAGTTCATTAATTTTAATATTGTTAAGTTATAATATTTAATTCTTTCATTCTAGAGTGTCTGTTTCCATGGTTTTAATGATCAGTATATTTGTATATGAGTGTGGATGTTCATTTGGAAAGAATGTAATTATCCAGAATTGAAATTATATATTATTTATGAACATCCATATGTATTAATGATTATATATAGAATTTTTTACATTTTCAGAGGATGAATCATTGGATTAAATATTAATGACAATCACTTTCATTATTTGGCGGTATTTGGATTATTATTAACTAGTTTTGTTATATTAATTAATACTATGTACATATACTGGTTCATGAATATTAAGTAGGTTATAATAAATATATTATATTATGTTTAAACTATAAAAAAATTTCATAACTAGTAATGAAGGATAAATATAATAACGAATCTTCATCGTCCATTAAGGTTGTAAATTGAAACCTCACTGACGATGATTTCATTTATAAAAGAGAGAGAGATTAAGAAGATTGATAATGTTTATTAAATTAACATGGTATAATTACAATATATAGATGATACTATAGTTATAAGGATCAATTGGATATATATTTTTAGGAGAGAATAAGAAAAGAATATAAATTTAAATTATACTAAATGAAAAAGAAAGATGCTTTTCCTGTTGAAATAACCTCCTTGAGAACCTCCTTAAGAGAAAAGGTTTTGGTCTTTTGGCAAGACCCAGAGCTCCTTGATGTGGGGAGTGACTAGGAAAGGGTATTTTGGAAGAAAATTTAGGATCTTAAAGGCTTAGAGGAGTGAAGATGATATGGGAGTGAGGGTGGTATTTATAGTGGAGGAGAGGAGGGGGTTTACATTATTTTAATCACTATTTTAATATTTTTTGTCAAGACTATGAATAATATTGGATCTTATGATCAAAATAGAAAATATAGAATGTAATTTTGAACCAATTGGGCTTAAATTATTCATTATGTCATAAATAGTGTATTTAAGTAAAAATTTGTATATACAATATTTTACCATATTTCACTATTCAACAAAAATTCAAGAATTTTAGAAAAATCCAAAAAATTCACCCTAACCATTTTTAAATGTTTATAATTAAAAAATGAACTCCATTTTTTAAAAATAATTTTATAAATAATTTTAATTTAATTTTTAAATAAAATCATAATTTATTCAAAAAACAACAACTTTAAAACTATAACTCGTTTTATAACACCATGATAAATTAATCAAGGTACCATAAAGTTATATTATAACCTTAATACAATAAATAAATTTATGATTACGTTTTATGAAAATATATTTCTATTTTAAATTATTAAATTAATCATGAAATTTTAATTAAAATATTTATGACATAAAAAATACCAATACAGACACTATGATCATTTTTTCACTTATAAGATGTCTAAATTGTATTTATACATTCATGGGTGAAGTTTATATTTTTTGGATTATTTAAAATTCATTACTATTCATAAGGGTATGTTACTATTCATCAAAAATTAATTTTTTCTTATCAGACTCTAATTATCTTACTAAACCCAACCATGTATGTTAGTTTTTTCAAAATTCAAGTCACATAGGTGGAAAAATTATGTTTACTGTATTGGTTATATAAAATTTATGTTTTGTAGAGACTCAGTTTTTCATGCATTCAATATTAAATTTAATTTCAAAATCCTTGGTTGTTACATGTAGCATGAAAAAATGAAACATTTTAAGAAATGGCCAGGAAATGTTAAATGTTTACTCCTTTCCAAAATATTTATTGGAAAAAATTTAAATAAACTTATCATGTTTCTAATAAAAATCAACTTAGGAATTTTTTAGATAACACGCCTTATAAAATCTAAAATAGAAGGAATCCTAGAATAGGTTATTTTAGAGTATTTTTATGGAAATTTCACATTCTTAATACCAAAGATTCACTAGAAAGTTTTTATTCTAAATCTGATGAATGTATTTTTCGAGGGTATTATAACTCATTCAAGGTTTTTAGAGTTTCTACTAAAACATTATTATTTGAATAATCATTAAATGTTATATTTGATGAAAATAATTTAAATGAAAGAAAATATATTTTATAATTGGTTGAGGAATATTTTGTAGATTTAAAATTTTGTGAACAAAAAAATTCAGAGTATGATTAATCTATTGAGGAGGAGATTTATTCTCACAAAAAATTTATAATTCCATAAATATCATACATTTAATAAGGTAATTAATGATATAATTTTTGGTGTTATAAACAAAAAATCCTTAATAAATTTCCATTATTATCAATATTTCATTAATTATTTTGTGCCACAACATATTAATGAAGAATTTTTTTCATTCAAACTAGATTATATAGATGCATGAATAATTAAATTATTTTGATAGGAATAAGTTCTGAACCTTATTCAAATCCTATAAGGATCAAAATATTATAGGAACCAAATGGATCTTTAGAAAACACTTAGATGAGTCTGGTCAAATAATTAGAAAAAAATACTTGATAGGGTCATAATGTTACAATCAGGAATAAGGAATTGGTTTTGAATAATCATTTCCCCTATTTATCGATTACAATCTATAATAATTCTATTATAATACGCATCTTATTGTAGAATTAATTTTTTCAAATGGATGTTAAAAGTTCATTTTTTGAAGAGATATATTTATAAAAGTGTTTATGTAAATTTTCCTCCTATTTTTGAGAATGAATCTAAATATAACCATGTTTTTAAACACTCAAAATATCATTATGGTCTAAAATATGATCTTTGGGCATGGTATGGGACGTTTTATTTATTTATTTTATATAATAGTTTTGAAAATGGAAAATTTGATTCATCCATATTCATAAAGAGAGATTCAAAATATATTTTTATATTCTAAATATATGTCAATGATATTATCATTAGTTCATCAAGTAATATAATATTCAATGAGTTTTTAATGTTAATGTCTTCAAAATTTTACATGATCCACAAGGTTGAACTAAAGTTATTTTTAGTTTTTGAAATAGTTCAATGAAATGATGGTATATTTCATAATCAATCAAAATATGATAAAGAATTAATAAAGATGTTTTTTTGTTGATAATTTTAAAAGTTCAAATATTTCAATGAGTTATGCTTGACTATAGTAAATATGGAATGTATATTGATAATAAAAAATTCAGAGATATGATTGGTATCTTGGTTTATTTGGAAGCATCTATACCATATTTTATGTTTTCATTATGAATATATTCAAGATTCAAATATAATCATCAAGAAAATAATTTAAAGTAGTTAAAAGAGTAATTAATAATGTTAAAGGATCTATTAATATCAAATTATGTTGTCTAACACATAATTAAATTGTGCGATCTAGTTTTTTAGATTTCTATTATTGTGGATGCAAAATAGATATAAAAATAACAACATGTATGTGTTCTTTATGGGTAAATGGTTAGTTTCATAGAGTATTAAAGAAAAAAATAAAAACTACTTTCAAATTTTTAAATAGATAATATTTCCAATACTTATTATTTTCCATAATCATTAGAGAGTAAACAAACACTTTCTAATTTTGGATTTAATTTTTAGAAGATTCAGATTTTTTGGGATAATACTACTACAATTTATATCTCTAAAAATACTTTAAAACATTATAGGAAAAAACATATTGATGTCACGTGTCTATTTATTAGTCATCATGTTCAAAAAATAAAATATTATATTTGAACATGTTTCTATAGAATATCAATATGCTGAAATTTTTACTAAACCCATAGACTGTTCTAAATTTGATAAAAAATATATAAACTCATAATGATGTAAGTGTAATCATATAATATATATTTAAGGGGGTTTGACTCAAATTTTATGCTAAAACGTTAAATATAAATCTTTTTTCTAGTGTGAATATTGAATATAATTATTCTATTGTCATATTATCATGTGCTTTATTAGTTAGGTACTTTTAAATTCATTTTACATAATTAAATCATTCATTGAAAATATTGAAATTTTTTTGTAACTCCTTAAGTCTTCTAACATACATTTAAAAAAATACTATTATATGCTAGTATATTTTTAAATATGCACTTAATGATTAAAAATATACGAATTTATGTAAATCCTAGTTATGTGTTTGATATAAATATTAGGGTTAGTTTCTTTCCAAGTAATTATTTAGGGGAAGTTTTTCATGTTCGATGTTAACAATATAAGGGTTGGTTTTTTGACCTTTAATCACTCAATGGGATATTTTCATGTTAAATTTTAATTATCTTGTATCATATTTAATCTTAATAAATTGGTTCATTTAAGGATTTAATTCATTTGGATCAATATCAAAAAAGTGTAAATTCTTTGATATAATATTTGTTTTGTAAATTTCAAAACAGGGGAGAATGTTGAGTGTCTCCTTGATCGACTTTATTTATTTATGTTTCTATAATTTTAATATGATAAATTGATGTTTGAAAAAAAAGTATTCATTATATGTGTTAGTATTATATATATTTTTAGTCTATTATTCGTATGCTAGTGACAAAAATACAATACCTTGAAGTGACCTTATGAAGTGACGGTGTCAAGTGACCTTGTCAAATAAACTTATAAAGTGACCTTTTTAAGTGTATTCGTGAAGGTACATTGTGTAGTTACCATGTAAAGTTATCTTTTAAATTAAAGTGACCTTATAAAGTGACTATAAGTAAAAATTTGACAAAATTTGGAACCAAGCACATGAAAAAAATAAAGTGACCGCATGAAAAAAAATTAAGTAGACACATTAAGAAAATGAAATGACCACATGAATAAAAATAAAGTGACCTCATGAATAAAATGAAGTGACTAGAAGAACAAAAATGATGTGACTCCATGAAAAAATGAAGTAATTGTATGAAAAAAATGAAGTGAATGCATAAAAAATAAAGTGACATCATGTTGAAATTTTGAAAATTTATAATCCTATGTTAGGACCTATACTCACTTAATTTTTTTTATATTTTATTTAAAAAAATATTTGTTTTTATATCTCAAATTTACACATGTTTTTCTCACAGGATTATATTTATTTAATTATTACATAATTACTTCTTAAAAATTTCAATACTAAGGAATTTTATTTGAAATAATTATATGAATGATTCAATAATAATCATGCGAGTTGAAGTGCCATATTTGTTTCTTGAGAAAACATGAGTTTTAAATTTAAAATGGTTGGAATTTGAATATTTTATCTCATATAATTTATTTGAATTTTCCTAGGAAATTTAATATTTATTATTATTGTTTATTGGTATTGAATTAATTATTATAACATGTAATAATGGTATAAAATAATATTAATAATATAGATTATCAATTTTAACCATGTGGATATGTTTTTCATGCACATTCAATTAAAAAAATGCATGTTACACTGGGAAATATGAACTATAGTAGGATTTAGGATTTGAATCTATTGTACATAGAATAACTCTATATAAGGAGTTTGATAGATCTAGATCATAGAGCATGGGTTTGAGGATATTCTTGTACGAAACAAGTATGAAATACATTGACGATCGAATATTTATCTCAACTGAACTTCAATCATTTGATCCTTTGTAACTGGAGAGTTCCTTGCAGCATCGACACTCAAACCTTATAATGTTCGTCTAGTTCTATGGTTTTAATTATTTCTATTCATTATGTGTGTCTGTAATTGTAAGTTGTTATACTAAAAATTAAATGTTTGGATTGTCTAACACAAAATTATGGATTTGGGTTGTGCCTCAAGGAGATAAAAATGATGGGTAATTGAAGTTTCTCCATATCTACTAAATCGTTGGAGATTTAGTTATTCTTTGTGGTGATTAAAGGTTACATTTGATTTCTACCACCACTTTAAAAGTTAGGTTCTAGGTTGTTCCTCTGGGTGTAAAAATGATGGGGTGATTAGGTTAAGAGACCATGTATACAAAAGGCTATCGTCTGGGGTTATGCCTCCTGGATTTAAAAAGGATGTGGTTAAAGGGTTCATGTATCCCTAAAAAATTCAAGGTGTCTGTTATAGTTAGCTCCAACTCTCTTAGTTAGTGAGAGGGGTTAATACTAGAGTATGATCATTTATATCAGAACTACTATAAAAATTATGTTCATTTAACTGTATTTTTCCACTATTGTGACTTAACATTGATAACTGGTTCATATTATATTAAATGTAGATTAAACCCTCTATTGACTATTCAACCATTATAATTTAGACATAACAGGATGTGAACTCGTATTTGGGTATACATCCTTGTATGACATGGTCATTATATATCTTCCACGAATAGGGTTCATCCCAAATTTAATACCTTGATTAATTCTTAAGTTTTTCTAGTTGGTGTTTAGTAGATCCAAAAGGTTCCTATGAGGTAACTAAAAAGCTTTCCATGATGTAAAAACATGGTATGGTATCATGAACAATATAAAATTGAACATCGAGTAAGGTTTAAATAATTGGTTATTTTTTATATGAACACATGTCAAGGTCAGTGAAGATGCAGATAATATAGTTAGTTATAAAATTTTATGATCCTTATGTGTCCTGCATTTTGATGTCAAAGTCTTGATGTATGATCATCCATCTAATAAGGTGTGGTTTAGAATCAGTATTCCTCAAAAAAATGTTTCATGATAGCATGGTCAGAAAACACCACTACATTAGACATAAGGAGGTTTGAATGAAATTTATCCAAAGAAAACATTATGGAAAATAATTAGTTTTTATTTTTGCTGTAGTTTTCTTAAGTTGTGTAAAGACTATGAGATGCATATCCAATTACATAAGAGGTGTGATATACCCATTGTGAAATGATAGCTCCAACAACATATGTGGATGAATCACAAATTATTTCAATGGGTAGATCTCACCTTGGTAGTTGGATGATTGTTGGTGAGTGATATACCTTTTCATTCCATCAAATTCCATTTTACAACTGTCATAAAAAACAAATTCCACATATTTTTTCCATGTATGGAAAAAGGGGAGTGCAGTTTTACTAAAATAATTAATAAATAAATGATAAAAACCCATCATGTCTAAAAAATGAAGGAAAAACTCAAACATAATTTTTGTACGGTAATAAATAAATAACATCAATTTTTGACTTATATGTAGATAACATCCTAAGAAAAAACATGACCCAAAATAATTCTCTATTACAACATAAAATAAAAATTTCATCAATGCATCAATAAATCATAGAATATATATTATTCAAAAATTGAAATATATAATTATTGAAATCATCAATAAATACCCCCATGACATGCTCAAGGTAATTAGATAAAATACTAACCACAAAACTCTTGAAAGTACATGGATAATTACATATTTTGAATAGAATCCTTCTATATGAAAATGTACCAAATAGGCATATAAATGTTTTATTTTGCTTATCTTTAGAGGATATATGTGTCTTGTGGTATCAAGATAATCCATCAAGGAAAAACTTAATGAGACTCACCTACCAAAATTTATGAAATTGTTTCGATATATTGTATTGTAAAATGATAATTTTGAGTTAAATGGTTAAGATTATGGTAGTTTATTCACAATCGACAACTATTTCACACTCTATTTGGAACCAATTCATTATGATCATTATAAATAGACATAATAATCATCTTTTTAGGGAAATTTTATATTGGACCAATCCCTTTAATATCAGATATACGATATATGTTCCAAAATTCAAATAGTTTATTTACATAATTTTTTAAAAAAAATAGAGGAGGGTGGGGTTTAGTTGACATTGTGGTTTACTTATTGGTTTAGCCTCAACCTGAAGAATAATTTTATTCATGCATATAGATAGGATAATTCTAGGGATATCATCCAAAGTCCATAAAATTTATTTTTTACACTCTCTCAAAAGGTCAAGAAGTTGTATTTCATGATATGGAGAGAGTTTATTATAAATAATTATTGGTGGTTAGTTGATTCCCCATATATTTTATACTTTAAGTTACATGGATGTGGTTTAAATTCAAGAAAAGGTAGGTTGAGAATATAAGGAAGCAATTTTATGGAAATAATATCATATACCCCATTTATTTTCTTCTTATTTCTCACCTCAAGGGGAATTCTGATGTCAATGGTCATTATAGAATCATCAGTGCTTATAAACCTCCCAAGATGTAATAAATCATCAATATTGTTACATACATGTATGTTTTCAACACTAATGTAGTAATATTTTTTATGAATCCTCACCCAAAATATCAAAAGTCAATAAAAATATCATATGGGATAAAAAAATAAATTTGATATGTGACAATATTTGAGGATATCATTAATACTATCAACTGAGAAATTGGTGTGCTCGTTTGGGGTGCATTTCATTGCTTCTGGAATGCTAAAAAGCACAATTTCACCACTAAATTTCAAGGACATGGTTTTATTATTTACATTGATTATTGTTTTTTATTTTTTAGGAAACATACTTTTAATAATTAGAGGATCGTGTCAATGAATTTTATCATCCACCATTTGGTGTGAATATATGTTTATAAATAAAACCAACTCCTTCACATTCACCAAAACATCCTCTAATGCCCTAGTTGGGTGCATCATACTCTGATTCTCCTTTAAAATATGATTCTTCTAGGATTTAATCCTCCAACCTAAAAAGTTGATAAAATAGAGTTAGGGATCACATTTATCTAAAAACTAAGATATATCATAGAATTAGAGAAATAAAATTCCCCTATGCGTTATTGAATTGAAAAGGATCATGGATCCTTGAACATTTTTGGTAATGTTTCTTGAAAAAAAACTAAAACATTTATTACCAAGATACAATCTCATCCCCTTGAAGTTAAATTTGAGGGGAATAATGTTACTTAAGAGACATAATGTATTGAGTAACTTCAGTCACTACATCAAGAATAGGTACGATAACTTAAACTATTTTAAATGTATTAATAATTCGTTTATCAATATTATTCTCAAAATATTTGTCAATGTTTTTTATTATTTGATGAAATGGAAGTGGTAAATTTCAATTCATTAGGGGGTTATCATATTTTTTTACCCTTTTCATTTTTTTCATTTGAATATTTTAAATATTGAAATATATCTTTGAATAGTGGTAAATACATTAAGGGTGGATTTATTATCACTACAAACATTATAAGGATAGAGATCTTTACTGATGTCAAGTGTAATGAAACATACATTGATTTTTTATTTCTGGTTGAAAAAGTGTTTTGGAATGATGTAACCTAGAACTTTGTATATTTATATAACCAATAGTGTTTCCAAATTTTTCAACTTGAATATGAAAGACTTAAATTATTTATTGAGGGGTTTTTGGAACTGTAGGTTTTGGGATGTCATTCGCTACAGAATATCCTCAAGACTTGGTTCCGGTTTTATTGGGTGGTTTTTGAATGTCCTTTTTGGTGGTCTAAGATTTTTGGGTACAGGAAGAGGATGATTACCCTACCTAAGGAAGTTAAATAACTACTGATTTTGATTGGAATACTCCTTGCTGATAGTATTGATTATCTTTCCATTCAAAGTTGTATGGGTAGTATGGTAATTTTTGGATAGGTTGATTGTGTGGGAGAAATGGGAATATTACTTCATAACTTTTACAAGGTTCTCTCAATTGATAATAATGATTAGATTTTTGGGTGTCAATGGCACACATACATTAATGAATTGGAGTAAGGGGTGGTATTTTTCTTGGGAAATAGAAATATTTTGGAGTATAGTTCTTACCACTTCAAGCATCATGTCCACTTTCTTCTCAAAATTGGATCCTTTCACCTCATGGTATCCACTGATAGGTAAAATAGACCTCAAACCAAATAGTTCCATGTTTTTCTCCATGTTTTAAATGAGAATCCTTTTCATGACCAGAGTCTTTTCTACTATAGCACTATCATCAGCTGCATCAATCATACTACAATCTACATGTATTAGTCAAGAAAAGAAATATTATATTATTATTTTATCACTTATTTGATGATGATGGTATCTTAAACATAACTTTTTAAATCATTCCCTATATTCGTGAAGTGTTTTAGCTTGAGATTTTCTTATTTTAGTGATTTATTTATTTTTGTTATTGTTTACCAATAGAATAGTAAGAGTTTTTTAAAGAAATGAAATTTTATGTATGCCCAACCCTTAATTGGGGAGATAATAGATTACAACAAATGATATGTATTATCTTCAAAAGATAATGGAAAACTACTAAGTTTAACAAGGTCCACATACACATTTGTAGGTTGTAATGTTGAACACATTGTATAAAATTCTATTAAATCGTTATTTAGTTATTCTCTGGTTGTTCTGTAAAAATTTGGTAATAATTTAATTAGGCCAAATTTTATCTTTAATTTTAGTGCATTACCTTTTGTTTGAATATATTCAGGTTAAATATCAATAGCATTTGAATTTATTTATTTTAACGTTCAATTATTTTATTCAATTTTATATGTGTTAATTTCAATTTTACAATTGATTATAGAAGAATATGGGTTAAGAGGGATTTTGAGGGGTTGTGTGTCCTCTTTCAAATGATCACCTTTTTGTATTGGTTTTTTGTGACATTAGTTCCTCTCTAATTCTATATAAAAATGTTTTATTTCACATAAAGAAAATATTTTCATGAATATAACAATGCAACACTATAACGACATGAAATTTGGAATAATATTTGATTCATAATTTTGGGTATTATTTTATTTTATACTAAACAAAACTATATCCTTTAATTAATTAAGTGAGTGCCATTAAAATAATACCACTGGGTTTTGACTGTTATATGACCATTGGAAATTAAATTCTTAATGTTTTGATTATTTTTTGTAAATACAAGTTATCATGGTTATTTAATACCGAAATAAGAGTCGATGGCCTCATCCAGTAGACTCGGGCCATACAAATCCCATCTATCATAGCTTGGGAAGGAGGTTGCATCATTAGGCTTCGCTATGGATGAAGCACAAGATGAACTCCAACTTGTTAATCTTGAATGGGATTTCATACTGGAGAAGTTCAAGCTAATAAAAATCACAACTCGGGAAATGTTGTCCGAGATGCCCCAAGATTCTATCACCATAGCACATCTTACACTTAGGTCCTATGTAGGTGTTATAAGGGGCTATGTGATGAGATCTTAGTTACATTGTGTAATCCTTTTGTATAAATAAAATTTTTATTTCTTATTATGTTAAATTTGTGAGTTTAAAATGTCTGAAAAAATGTAGAATGAATTTATAGAAGTTTCATATTGTTGATGAATTTTTGAAAAAATGTATTTTAAAATATTTTTGTATACATTAAATAATTAATAGTGTAAAATGATTTTCCAAAAAATGGTCTTATACAGTTGTTACCAGTAAAAAATTTAGAGTCTAATAAGATCAACTTTATTTTTAGTGAATAGTAATGTATGAATAGTCACATACCCTTATTATTAGTAATGAATATTAATGAAAAGTAAATCAGCCAAAAAAATTGAAACTTCACCCATGAAAGTATAAATAAAATTTAGACATCGTAAAATTAAAAAAACAATCATTGTATAAATTTTGATATTTTTATATTTCATGAATATTTTATTTAGAATTTCATAATTAATTTAATAATTTAAAATTAAAATTTAATTTCATAAAATTTAATCATAAATTTTTACTCTATTTTCTTATTGTTATATAATAATTTTATGGGACCTTGATTACTTTTTCAAGGTGTTACATAATAAGTTACATTTTTAGAGTTATTTTTTAAATAAAAAATGATTTTTCTAAAAAAAAAATTAAAAATGTTTAGAAAATTAGTTTCATAAAATGGAGTTAATTTTCGAATTCAGATTATCAATATTAGGTTAGGTTCAATTTATGAGATTTTTATAAAATGTTTTGTTTTTCGGTGAATAATAAAAGTACAGTTTTAGGTTTCGGTGTGTTTAATGACATCATTAATGATGTAATCATGATGTAATAAATCTGGTCGACTTTTGAATAGTAATATGTGTTATGAGGTGTCCCATTTGGCTAATACCATGGTAAAATACCATGGGCAAGCCCATGGTTTTTCTAATACCACTGATGTGGTGTCCCTTGGAAATTAATTAAGTATTTCCTCACTTATGATATAAATACCAAGACATTCCTTCATTCCATTCATTCTAAAATCCTCTTCAACGAATTTATTTTATTTTCGCCTCCCCATGAGTCCTCCAAAGGTGCCCTCAATCCCCCCAAGGTCTCAAACTTCGAGCTTTCGAAGTCTCTCTTCACGGTAAGGGAACCTTCCACCCTCCTCTTTTTGTCATGACTTCCTTTTAGTTATGTCTTCTAGTTTCCATCTTCTTATGTGGGGGTATGTTCTTATATATTATTATTACAATCCATTTCGTGTCCAAATTATGAGATACCCTTTCACCCCCCATCAATTTATTTTCTGAATTTTTTAAGTGATGCCATTAGGCTGCGGAGTTTTTCGTAAAAGAAATCACATCTTCTCTTTTCATTCTAGTTTCCTTTGAATGTGGTATGTCAATCAAATATCCATACCATGTTCTTATTTTTTTTTATTTTGTATCCTTAATATATTATGATATATTTATTATTGGGTGACCCTTGACCCCTCTCTTTTCAATATTTTCTAAAACGATGTTATATAGTCGTTATGTTGTTGAATTTTTGTCTCAAAATCTATCTATTTATCAAGAAATTATCTTGTTTTATTTATGTGAATACCCAAATATACTATAATTTCTAGGGGTATTAATCCAGACATAAAATTGATCTTTCAGATTCTGTAATTTTTATACATATAACCCTCACTCCCTTTCCATGGGTTATAAATGACATAATGATCATGTTTTTTAAAAACTTTTAAAATGTTGTGATTTTGAAATGAAGCTCATTTCTTTTATTCTATATGGGTTATTTATGAAATTTTTGATTATGATATATGTGGATCACATGAATATAAATACATATTAAGGGTCCTCCCTGATAGCGCTTCAATGCATTGGGTAAATAATTATTCTCAAGAGGTGAAAAGTTTCACGATACCGTGGTGAATAGCCATGGTAATTTTTTAAGACACCTTGGGGATGAACCTTGGTGATATGTTCATGAATGTCTAAATGAAATGTTTTAGCCATATATTTAAGTTAGGATTCATGTTATTTTTATTATGATATTCCTATTTTTCCATTGCTCGTGTCATATGGTTTTCATCATGTTCTTATTGATATTATAAGTAAACTGATTACCTTGCTTTCCTTACTGGGCCTTCAGCTCACCCTTTACTTTGACATATGTCTACAGGTTATGAGATGCAGTAATTGTACATAAGATAAAATTTTCAAGAATCTTTTCAAGGGGATTTAAAATAGTGTTTTAATTTTTCATGTTTTATTGTTCCTAATTTCAAGGCACTAGACTTTAAAGATCCTCCGTTTGTAAAATGTAATGAAAAGTTATGTAATAAAAAGATGGAATGTCATAGTTGGTGTCAAAGGATAGTTTAGTTATTTATATAAATTAGGATATCAAACACTTTAGTAATAACCCTATAGAAAATTTTAAATATATGAATACTTCTTGTTATATTTGTGAGTATTGAGTAAGTGTTTTATCAAGAAAATACATCCATGTCTGGATACGAGTAGGTAGTGGTGGCTCTGGTACAAATGTACCTAGGAGTGAAAACTCCAAAAAGGAGTTTCGAGATTGACCCAGGGTATCCTGGTACATGAAAATATGCCTTTCTATACTCATCGTTACTATACTTTCGAGGGATATGTTTGGTTAATCATAATCTTTTTATGAATCTTTATGAAGGTTTTATAGAGAAATTGTAATTGTTTATAGCATGATGTTTTAAGACATAAAATCCTTTATAGTTAAAAGATTTGTAAATAAAATAAGTTTCTCACTAAGTTTTTATTCGTTTATAAAATGTCAGGCAATAGGAGGAACCATGAAAATGGTGACCGCAATAGACCATGCACTAACGACCCTCTGATAGAATCTAGAATGGAAAATTTCAGGTGAATGATGAACCAACTGACTCAAGTTATGGGAAATAACTTGAACCAAGCCGAGAGACTGATCTCACCATGAAGGGAACAATATTATTTTGAGTCCTTTATGCATCAACGACCACTAACCTTCAGTGGATCGACCGACCCATTGATTGTTGAAGAGTGGATTAGCTCTATAGACAAGATCATTTATGTGCTCCAATGTTCAGAGCAATAGAAGGTCACCCTGGATGTCTGTCACTTAGAGATAGAAGTTGATCAGTGGTGGGAAATGATTAAAAACATGAATCCAAGATTAGAGGTTGAAGATATGGAGTGGGAAGAGTTCAGATGGATCTTCTTTAGTAAGTATTTCCCTTGTTCCATGAGAACATGAATGGAGAAAGAGTTTATCAATCTAAAGCGGAAGGATAATGAATTTTTGGTAAGATACGAGATGAACTTCACAAGGCTTTGCTGTTATAACTCAAGAATTGTCATGGATCCTAGTGGGAAGGTTGATAAATTCCTTGGTGGACTAAGACCTCGTATGTGGAAGAATCTAGCCAATCGAGACTATGACAGCTATGAGAAGATTGTGCGGAGTGCGATGAATGTTGAAATGGAGTTTGATGAGATGTAGTGGTCCCATAAATTCAATGACAAGAAGAGATAGATGGAGCCAATAATAGAGAAGATCTTAGATTAGGGAAGAGAAGGCAAGCAAGTGTGACGTCCCACATGTAATAAATGTGGGATGAAGCATTCAGGGAACTGCCTCCTCAGGATCGGGAAGTGCTACAAGTGTGGAAGAGATGTCCATATCGCGCGGAATTGTTGTAATGAGGTGAATCCCCAACTTCCCAACACTAATGACAAGGGGAAAATGGTGCAGGCCCTACCTGATGTTCAATTCAATATGTGTGGAAAACTTGGGAACTTTTCCAATCACTATCTAAATCTGAGGGCAGTGGAGGGGAATCACCATCAGCCTTAACATAGGCCAATGGAGAAAGGTTGTGATTTTTCTATCACTATGGCTAAAGTTAAAGCGCCAAATGATTTGGTGGAAATTAATCTTATTTTTCTCTCAAATCTAGCAAGTACTTTGTTTGATTTTAATTCTATGCATTCCTTTATTTCTTCAAAGTTTGCAAATAATCTAGAATCAACCCCTGATTTTCTAAAAGTATAGTTTTCATTCAAGACTCCTGGTGGGATTATCCAAGCATCGTTAGTGTTTAGAAACTGTACTATTTACTTCAGTTAGCACAATCTTATCGATAATCTAGTAGTCGTTCCCATGTAGAAATTCTACATTATACAAGGGATGGACTGGATCTCAAAGTATTAGGCTAAGATTAAATGTAGAAGCAAATAAATCTCATTAGATTTGAATAGAAAACCTACGGTTATCTAACAAGGAGAGATATATCAACCTGATCTTTGTCTAGAAAAACCTCCTATATCATTCTCTATGGATTTGGTCAGTGAATTAGAAGAATTAAATGAGAGTATAAAGATAGAAAATGTCCCCATCATCTAGGAATTCATTGATGTGTTTCCTGAGGAGTTTCATGGACCTCCCCCAGAAAGAGAGGTAGAGTACTCTATTGAACTCGTACCTAGATCTCATCCGATATCAAAGACCCTATATTGGATGGAAAATGTGAAGCATGGTGAATTAAATAAGAAACTCCAAGATGTTTTTGAGAAGGGTTTTATCTGACTAAGTGTGTATCCTTGGAGAGCACCAGTTCTCTTTGTGAAGAAGGATGGATCAATGCAGTTATGTATTGATTATAGTGAACTGAACGGGATCATAGTGAAGAAAAAATACCCTCTTCCAATAATTGATGACTTATTTGACCAACTTCATGGGGCTCAATTATTCTCTAAGATTGATCTACGATTAGATTATCATCAATTGAGGGTGAAGAAAGAAGATATTATGATAACCGTCTTACAATCAAGATATGGGTATTATGAGTTTGTTTTTATGCCCTTCCGATGGACTAATGCACCTTTTATTTGTATAGATTTGATTAATAGAGTCTTTAAGGAAAACCTTGATAAATTTGTGCTAGTTTTTACTGATGACATTATGATATATTCCATAAGTTTCTTGGAGCCTGAAGATCATCTAACGGTTATTTTTCAAACTCTACGGAAGGAGAGTATTTTTGGAAAGTTCAGTAACTGTGAATTATGGTTACAACAAGTTGATTTTTGGGGAACATTGTTACAAATGAAGGAATCATAGTTGATCCTATAAAGAAAAAATCTGTAGAGGAGTGGCCTCAACCTACAACAATAAATGAGATTCATAGTTTCCTTGTATTATCAGGATATTATACGAGGTTTGTGAAAAACTTTTCATGACTTTCTAATCCATTAACCAAGTTAACTCAAAAAGGGGTGAAGTTCATCTGGAAAAAAGAGTGTGAGGAATGTTTTCTAGATCTAAAGAAGTGATTGGTTACTGAACCAGTGTTAAATCTGCCCTCAAGTCGAGAATGATTTTTTATTTTTAGCAATTCATCACTGAAAGGTCATGGGTGTATCCTCATGAAATATGACAAATTCATTCCTTATGCATCTCGATATTTAAAGACTCATGAGAAGAACTATCATACACATGATCTGGAGCTAGCTACAGTCGTTTTTTCTCTTAAGATATGGAGGCACTATCTTTATGGGGAGAAATGTGATATATACCTAGACCGTAAAAGTTTGAATTATATTTTCACACAAAAGAAATTGAACATGAGCCAAAGGAGATGGTTGGAACTTCTTAAAGACTATGATTGTTCAATTCACTATCATCCTAGAAAAGAAAACCAAGTCACTGATGCATTAAGTAGGAAAGACCCAGTTATTCTTTCCATGATGAGGATTCAAAGAGATATTTTGATCAATGACCTAGTAAAGATGGACATGGGAATTATAAGGTAAGGGACATCATCAGCCCTAAAACAAATTATTTCTCAACTGTCATTACTAAAGAAGATCAAGAAAGCTCAGAAAGAGGATCCATTATTACAGAAGAAGTCTGAGGCTGTGAAGGATGAGAAGTTTTATGAGTTAAATATTGATCAATAAGGTTTACTGAAATTTCCTACAAGACTATATGTTATATCTATATATGAAATAAAGAAGGATCTGATGGATGAAGCTCATAGCTCTACTATCTCTATACATATTGGAAGAACAAAAAATGTATAGGGTCCTTCGTGATCATTACTGGTGGGATAATATGAAAAAAGATATTGTTGACTACACTTCAAGGTGCCTAGTATGTCAGCAAGGGAAGGCAGAGTGACAACTTCTTATTAGGGTGTTGTAACCACTACCCATACCAGCATGGAAGTGGGACAATATCACTATAGACTTCGTCACTGGTCTCCCAAAAACATTCAAAGGAAACAATGCGATATGGGTTATTGTGGACCGTCTCACCAAGACTGCCCATTTTATCTCCATTCGGGAAGATTTATCTCTTGATCAACTTTCCAGGATTTACTTGAAGGAAGTGGTAAGGCTGCATGGAGTTCCACATTCTATCGTATCTGATCGTGATCCTACGTTCACATCAATATTCGGGAGAAGTCTTCCACATTCTCTAAGCAATGAATTGAATTATAGTATGGCCTATCACTCCCAAACTGATATCCTATCTGAATGGACTAATCAATCACTCGAGGACATGTTGAGAACATGGTCAATGAAATTTAAAGGAAGATGGGATCAATAACTCCCTTTAGTTGTGTTCCCTTATAACAACATCTTCAACTCGAGCATTAAAATGGCACCCTATGAATCTCAATATAGGAATAGATGTAGAACTCCTACTTTTTGGGATGAAGCTAGTGAGAGAAATCTTATTGGGACTGCTCTTGTGCAAGAGATGACAGAAAAAGTCCACGCCATCCAGTGACACATTAAGGCTACTCAAAGTCAGCAAAAGAGTTATGACAAAAACTGTCTAATGGACTTGGAGTTTGTTGTTAGTTACAAGTTCATTCTTCAAATTTCACCTTGGAAGAGAGTTCTGAGGTTTGGGAAGAAAGGTAATCTCATCCTTATGTACATTGGCCCCTATGAAACCCTTGATCGTGTAGGAACAGTGGCTTATCGGCTTTCAATTCCTCCAAATCTGGCACAAGTTCGTGATGTCTTCCACATATCCCTCTTGAGGAAATACATATCGGACCCTTCAAATGTACTAAATCTAGAGGTGTTACTACTAGAACATGACCTCTCTTATGAGGAGCATCTAGTGGCGATCTTGGATCATAGAGACAAGGTTATATGCAACAAGACTACCTACCTTGTTAAGTTGTTGTGAAAGAACCACAAATATGAAGAAGCCACATGGGAACCAGAGGAGTCTATGAGGTAGAAGTACCCACACATTTTCTCTTCTGAGGGTATGAGTTAAAATTTCATGGACGAAATTTCTTAATGAGGGAATAATGTAATGACCCGAACATTTGAAAAATATTTATTTCATAATTTGTTTTATTATTTTATTTATTACTCAACAAAACTATATCCTCTAATTAATGAAGTGATTATAATTAAAATAATACCACTGGGTTTTGACTGTAATATGACCATTGGTCAATATAACCGTTAGAAAAAAAATTCTTAACATTGTGATTATTGTATATAAATACAAGTGATCATGGTAAATTAATACAGAATGAAGATTTGATGGCCTTATCCAGTAGAGTCGGGCCATACAAAGCCCATCTATCAGAGCTTGGGAAGGAGGTTGCATCACTGGGCATTGCTCTAAACCAAGCCCAAGCTGAACTCCAACATGTGAAGCTTGAACGGAATCGCCTATGGGAGAAGATCAATGTGATAGAAATCACCACACGGGCAATATTGTCTGAGCCGCCCAAATATTCTATCACCATAACACATCTTATTCTTAGGTCCTATGCAGGTGTTATAAGGGGCTATGTAACAAGACCTTAGTTTTGATGTGTAATCCATTTGTATAAATAAAATTTTTATTTATTATTATGTTAAATTTCAGAATTTCAAATGACCAGATAAATGTAGAAAGAATTTATAGAAGATCTATATTATTGATAAATTTTGGAAAAAGGTGTTTTGAAAATATATTTGTATACTTTAAATAATTAATAATGTAAAATGATTTTCAAAAAATGGTCTTCTATAGTTTTGACCAAGGAGAAATTTAGAGTCTAATAAGGTCAATTTGAATTTTAGATAATAGTAAATTATGAATAATAGCATACCCTTATGAATATAAATGATTAGAAATGAATATTAAATTGTCCAAAAAAATAGAAACTTTACCCATGAATGTATTAATACAATTTAGACATCTTAAAAGTGAAACAACGATCGTAGTATAAGTTTTTATATTTTTGTATTTTATAAATATTTTATTTACAATTTTATAATTAATTTAATAATTTAAAATTAAAATTTGCTTTCTTAAAATGTAATCATAAATTTTTACTTTATTTTCTTATGGTTATATGATAATTTTATAGGCCCTTGAGTACTTTTTCATGGTGTTACAAAACAATTTATAGTTTTAGAGTTATTTTTTTGAATAAATAATGATTTTATTTAAAAATTAAATTAAAAATATTTAGAAAATTATTTTCATAAAATTGAGTTCATTTCCGAATTCAGATCATTGATATTAAGTTATTTTGAATTTATGAGATTTTTATAAAATGTTCTGTTTTTTGGTGAATATTAAAAATACAGTTTTAGGTTTCAGTGTGTTTTATGACATCATTTATGATGTAATCATGATGTAATAAATCTGGTAAAATTTTGGATAGTTATATATGTTATTAGGTGTCCCAAGTGGCCAATAACATGGGAAAATACCATGGTAAAGACCATGGTTTGGCAAATACCACCAATGAGGTGTTCCTGGGAAATTAATTAAATAGTCCCTCACTTTTGCTATAAATTCTAAGCCATTGCCTCATTCTGTTCATTCCAAAATACTCATCAACTAATTTATAGTATTTTTACATTCCAAGTAATCTTACCAAGGTTCCTTAAATCCCCCCAATGTCCCAACCTTTGATCTTTTGAAGTCACTCTTCAATGTTAGGGAACCCTCCACCCTCTTATTTTAGTCATGATTTCCTTTAAGTTATGTCTTCTAGTTTCCATTTTATTATGTAGGGGTATGTTCTTATATATTTTTATTACATTCCATTTCATGTCCAAATAATTAGATACCCTATCTTCTCTCATCAATTTATTTTATAAATTTTGTAAGTTACACCATTAGGTTGCCGAATGTTTCGTAAAAGAAATCACATCTTCTCTTTTCATTCAAGTTTCCTTTGCATGTGGTATGTCATTAAAATATCCATTCCATGTTATTATTTATTTTTATTATGTAACCATACTGTATTTTGAGATATTTATGATTGGGTTACCCTTGTCCCCTCTCTTTTCAATATTTTATAAAACCATGTTATAAAGTCATTATGCTGCAGAATTGTCATCTCAAAATATCTCCCTTTCTCAAGAAATTATCTTGTTTTTTTTGTGAATACCCAAATATATTTTCATTTATAGGTGTATTCATTAAGAAATAAAATTGATCTTTTTGATTCTTTAATTTTCATACATATAACTCTCACTCCCTTTTAATGGGTTATAAATGACATAACGATCAAGTTTTTTAATAACTTTTAAAACGTCACGATTTTGAAATGAAGCACATTTGTTTTATTCTATATGGGTTATTTATGAAATGTTTTATTATGATAAGTATGTCTCACGTGAAAAAAATACAATTTAAGGGTGTTCCCTAATAGTTCTCCAATGCATTAGGTAAATAATTAATCTCTAGAGATGACAAGTTTCGTGATACCATGGTAAATAACCTTGGTAATTTTTTTATGAAAACTTGGGGATGAAACTTAGTGATATGTTCATGAATGTATAAATGAAATTTTATAGCCTCATATTCATGTTATGATTAATTTTCTTTTTTATTATGATATTCCCCTTTTTCCATTGCTCATGTGTTATGGTTTTCATAAAGTTCTTATTGATATCACAAGTAAACTAATTCCCTTTCTTTCCTTACTGGGCCTTCAGCTCACTCATTCCTTTGATGTATGTCTCTATGTTATGAGATGTTGTAAGTTTACATAGGATGAAATTTTCAAGAATATTTTCAAGGCGATTTAAAAGAATTTTTTAATTTTTTGTGTTTTATTTTTCCTTATTTCTAAGACACTAGACTTTAAAGATCCTCTGTTTGTAAATTGTAATGAAAAGATATGCAATAAAAAGGTGGGATGCCATAAACACCCTCACCCAAATTCCAGAAAATCAGTGCACTAAGTTAGTGTTCCATAAGACCTCAAGAACACCTCCCCATATTCAAGAAGCTTATGTATAATAGTGAGGTTCTATAAGTGGTATAGTGGGGAGACTATACCCTCTAGTTCAATGTTAACATAGAAAATAATATGGTAAACATCATATATCATCACGACTATTCAAATAAATTGCATGTGCTAAAACACAAAGTTACATGACATGAAATATCATATTAATGCTAAAAATATATAGGCAAGGAATATATATCAACCAACTCAATTAAACTCATCCCAATAGTAAATAAAGGGTAAAATAATAAAATATAACACAACCCTAGAGGTATTAAGCTCTATCCTACCTCTCATCTCCCAAATTACAACCTAGCCATACAATAAAAAATCATCATCTGGTCTTCCCTAAACTAGTAACATGTGACCTAGTAGTGATATCTACTTGGTTACCCAAGTTTCATGATATCAAATGTTTTTGTGAGTATAACTTTGTAGGCCATTACCAATAGTTTCCATAGCAATCTAGTGAGTAAGTGTACTGAATAATGGTTTCCAATAAATAAGTGAACTAGTAAGAATAACAAGCTGTATAAAAAAAGAACCAAATTGTTTCTCGGGTCTCAATGGGATAACCCAGGCCGACACAACCTACTTAAACCTTCATTGTTCTATGAAAATGGTGTAATTATCATTTCTAAATTTGTTTCCCTAGTGAATCATTTAGATAACCATAATCAAGAATCATGAGAGGAATCCATGTTCCTCATATTGTAATTAGCTCTTATAAATTCACAAAGAAAACCATAAGTCTTGTATTACCTCAAGTAACTATCCTTAACATTCATAAGAATTTCAGGATTAGAATCCAAGGATCGCACAAAAGGAATTCTATTCCTATAAGATCAAGTAGAATCCAGGGAGCTCACCCCCACAACATTCATCAAGTCTTTCCTTCATGAATCCATTACATTAGTCTATGGAATTTGATACATCCATACATTACCTAAATATAAGGGGGAACCACCAAATAGAATTCACAGTAATGAATATGTGTAGAATCTACTAGATCACTCAAGGCATTTAATACAATTGTAATTCACTGAATCCAAGTAATTCTTCCCTCATGAAATTAACATGAGTCTGCTAGTTGAATCAAAGCCTCATATATAACATTACATGCTAATAAATTTCCTAAGGAATATAAGGAATCCATCCAAGTCATTCCAATCTCTTCATAAATTCCATTGATATCAACCAAGTCATTATTACAAGATATAAATACAAATAAATTTAACAATTTTAACCAAGGTCACTACTTTGGTTCATTCACATATAATAAACTTTAACACTTCAAGACAAAATCACCAATTAATTAAAATTTCATTTATGATTTCTAGGGGTATTAGAACTACTAGTTTTTAAGGATCATCCTAGGAAAATTAAATTCCAAATCAAACCAATCATTTCTAAGGGTATCCCTAAACTACCCAATTTTATGTAATAAGATAATTTACTATTTTAGAAGATATAATGAAGGTACACCCCAATTCAACATGTTCCTCTAAGTATAATGGGGTTTTTATTACATATCTAAGGAATCAAAACATTTAATTTAAATATTAGGTAAAACATCCAGGATATGACATGACCATGCGAACTGGAATGAAATAAAATGACAATAATTTAAGTGGAAATGACTTTTACCACCTAGCTCAACCTCATATAGAACCACTCATCTGGTATCACCATTTGGTAAAATCATCAACAACAGAAAACTAAGAACTAGATAAATTTATTGAAAGTGGTAGTAATTTTCATAAACATCATGAGACACTTGACATTAAAAGAAACAAGGAAATATAGTAATTATAATCTTACAATCACCTCAATCCTTCTGACATATCTCATAAAAATCCAAATAGACAAGAATTATACATGATAAACCATGGAAAGGGAGAGGAAGGTGATAGATCTTAAGAAACTAGAAATTGGAAAAAAAAACTGAAAAAAAAAGATAAGAAGAAGGGAGGTGAAGGTGTGAAGTGACCTTATTACCCTTGAAAAGAAAGAAACTAAAACCCATTGGTGAGCCCATGAAGACTGCTTTTCCTACTATAAGGACATTGTCTAGTCAGTGGCCACTGGTTAGATATTTGGTGGCACTTCATCCCCTTGGCTTCATGTATTGGTTGAAACGACCCAAACTTTTTAAATAGTATATTAACTTACTCTTAATGATTTAATAGAGATGTTAATGGTTAATGCAGAAAGAGGAGTCGATGGCTTCATCCAGTAGACTCGACCCTTATGAAGCCCACTTATCAGAGCTTGGGAAGGAGGTAGCATCTGTGGGCTTTTCTTTGGACCAAGCCCAAGCCGAACTCCAGCGTGTCAAGCTTGAACGGAAATGCCTACGGGAGAAGTTCAAGTTAGTAGAGATTACTACTAGGGCAATGTTATCTGAGCCTCCCTCAGATTCTCTCACCATAGCACACCTTACACTTAGGTCTTATGCCGGTGTTATAAGGGGCTATGTGACGAGACCCTAGCTTCCTTGTGTAATCCTTTTGGGTGAATAAATTGATATTTCTTCCTTTAGTGATGTTTGTGAAATTTCAAATGTCCAGATAATTTTAGAATGTATTTTATTGATGAATTTTTTGGAAAAAAAGGATATTTTAAAATATTTATGAAAACCCTAAATAACTAATGATGTGTAATGATTTTCAAAAAATTTCTTTTACAAAAGTGTTCAGTAAGGAATTTGGAGTCTAATAAGATCAACTTAATTTTTGATCCATAGTAAATTATGAATAGTGATCTTATGCTTAGGATTAGTAATGTGACCAAATGGATTAGTAATTTCACTCAAAGAAAGTTTTATTATAATTTAGACACCTAGATTAAGTAATGTGATTCAATAAAATGGGTAAATAACGATTTCATAAATTATTAGTCAGGTATTAGTTTTTTTGGGTGAATAGTGTTTTTTAATTAAAATTTTAATTAAAAATAATTAGAAAATTATTTTTATAAAAAGAACTTTATTTTTGAACTCAGAGCATCGATATTATATTAAGGTAAGTTTTGGGGATTTTTCTGGAAAAAAAATGAATTTTCGATGAATAGTGTTTTTATTTAAAAATTAAATTAAAAATATTTAGAAAATTATTTTTATAAAATGGATTTCATTTTTGAAATCAGAGCATTGATATTTGGTTAAGGTGAAATTTTGGGATTATTCTGAGAAAGTTGAATTTTCGATGAATAGTGAAAATATAGTTTTTAATTTACGGGTGTTTAATGACATAATTAAATGATGTATTAAGTATATATTCAATATGGTCGTATTATGAATATTATGATAAGGTATGCGGTGTCCCAAGTGGCCAATACCATGGGAAAATACCATGGGCAAGCCCATGGTTTTTCCAAAACCACTAATGAGGTGTCCCTAGGCCATTAATGCCTTGTCCCCTCACTTTCCCTATAAATACCCACCATTTCCTCATTTATTTTTCACTCCCAACTCTCCCCCAACGATGTTCTGGTCTCCTTACCTCCCAAGGAGTCCTCCCAAGGTGCCGCCAGGCCCTCAAGGTCCAAACCTTTGAGTTTTAAGAGTTACGTTTTAAGGTAAGGGATCTGACCTCTCTCTTTCTTTTTATGTAATCCTTTTTATGTCATTCCTTTTTTGATCCATGTTCTTATGTGAGAGGATGTTCTTTTATATTCCTCTTACTTCCCTTTTCATGTTTATATGATGAGAGATCCCCTCTTACTCTCATCATTTCGTTTTATGAATGTTTAAGTGACGCCGTTAGGCTGCCGAATTTTTAAGGGATTCTTTCACCCTTCTCATTTTTCAAGTTCGATTTTCATGTCAAGTATTTAAAGTTCCTTTTTTTATGATGGGGTATGGTATATATATATATATCATACTGATCTCTTATGATCATATAATGAGGGAACCTATTTGATCTTGTCAAATCATTTTTTTATTGACGTTAAGTGACGCCGTTAGGCTGCCGAATTTTCATAAGAGAAATCTTGTTTTGTCTCACTTCCATGTTTTTCATTTCATATGGTATATCATTCAAATTTCATTACCATGTTCATAAATCACTTATATTCTGTCCCCCTACTGTTTTATGAATCATTTATGAGTGGGTGACCCATGTCTTCTCTCTTTTCAATGTTTTCTAAAACCTTGTAACATAGCTGTTATGCTGCAGAATTTTCGTCTCAAAATGCCTCTCTCTTTTCTCAAAATTATTTTATGTTATAAAGTGAATACTCAAAGCTCTTATTTCTATAAGGGTATTAACATATATATCAAAATTATCTATTTTAAATTCTTGGATTTACATACATGAGACCCGCTTTCCCTTTCCGTGGGTTTAAAGTGACGTAAAGATCATGTCTTTAAAGCAGTTTTTAAAACGTTATGATTATGAAATGAAACCCATTTATTTTATGCTATATGGGTTATTTATTAAATGTTTGATGATTATATATGTGGTTCAGATGATAATAAAGGGAAATTTAATGGTGCGCCCTGATAGCACTCCAATGCATTGGGTAATGATGTAACCACTAGAGATTACAATTTTCACGATACCTTGGTGAATAACCTTGGTAATTTTCAAATGACACCTTGGGGATGGACCTTGGTGATATGTTCATGATTTTCTATGTTAAATTGTGTAGCCACATTTTCAAGTTATGAAAAATTTTATTTTTATTATGAAATGACTCATGATTTCTTTCTCATCCCTTAAAGTTCTTTTCATGTCCTTATTGAAGTATATCAAGTTCACATGTAAAATGTTCCTCTTGTTTCCCTTACTGGGCCTTCGGCTCACCCTTTCTTGTGATGTATGTCCCCAGGTTATGAGATGCGGTAATGAACCTAGGATGACCTTATGGAGAAGACTTTCAAGTGTTTAAGAAGAATTCTTTATGTTGTTTTCATGTATATTGTTCCTGGTTTCCAAGACGCTAGACCTTAAAGATCCTCAGTTATGTGTAATGTAATGAATGTTTATGTTATAAAAAGGCGGGATGCTATAGTTTGTATCCAAGGGATGTTTAGTTATTTGTGGAGATTAGGATATAAAAACTTTAGGAAGAGCCCTATAGAAAAGTTTAAATATAGGAAAACTTCCTGGTATTTTGGTAAGTATTGAGTAAGTGGTTTATCAAACAGATACATCCCTATCTGGATACGAGCAGGTAGAGGCGGCTCTGGCACAGATGTACATAGGGGTAAAACCCGAAAACACCTCTTTGAGCTAGACTCGAACAGGAACTGGTGCACGATAACGGGCCTTGATGCACTCTTGGTTACGACACTCCCGGGGGATATGTTTGGTTAATCACAAGCTTTTTATGAATCATTAAGAAGGAATTATAGAGAAGTGTAATTGTATAAGCATGAAGTCTTAGTTAAAAGATTCATAAAGGAAATAAGTTTCTCACTATGGTTTTATTCTTTTAGAAAATGGAGGGCAATAGGAGAAACTGTGCCGATGGTGACCGCAATGCACCATGTGCTGATGGCCCTCCGATGGAAGTCAGAATGGAAACATTCATGCGAATGATGAACCAGCTGACTCAAGTTATGAGTAATAACTTGAATCAAGCTGAGAGGACGATCTCACCACGAAGGGAGCAACTTTCTGTTGAGTCCTTTATGCGTCAAAGACTACCAACATTCAGTGGATCTACTAACCCATTGGTTGCGGAACAATGGATAGGCAACATTGAAAAGATCTTTTCTGTACTTCATTGTTTGGAACAAGAAAAAGTCACCCTTGCTGTTTACCACCTAGAGGGAGATGCTGATCAGTGGTGGTCACTGATCAAAAACACGAAGCCACGAGGAGAGATGGAAGCAATGGAGTGGGAAGAGTTCCGGGGAATATTCTTTAATAACTATTTCCCTCGTTCGATGAGAACGAGAATGGAGAAAGAATTTCTCGAGCTGAAGCAAAAGGAGAATGAATCAGTTGGAACCTACGAGAAGAACTTCACAAGGCTTTCTCGTTATACCTCAAGCTTCTTCATGGACCCTAATGGGAAGGTTGATAGATTATTTGGTGGACTACGACCTCATCTACAGAAGAATCTAGCCAACATGGACTATGATAGCTATGAAGAAATTGTTCGAAGTGCTATGAAAGTTGAACTAGAGTTTGGGGAGACACAGTGGTCTCACAAATCTAATGAGAAGAAGAGAACTCTAGAACCAAGATTGGGAATAATTTTTGATCAGGAAAGAGGTGGAAAGCATATGCAACATTCCACATGCAATAAATGTGGGAAGAAGCATTCGGGGAACTTCTTGATCGGAAGTGGTAAGTGTTATAGGTGTGGAAAAGAAGGCCATATTTCTCGGAATTGTCGTAGTGATGTGAAGCCTCAACTTCCCAACACTAACGACAGAGGAAAGATGATTCTAGCCCTACCCGAAGTCACATGCTTTAAGTGTGGACAACTTGGGCACTTTTCTAATCAATGTCCAAATCTGAGGGCGGTGGAGGGGAATCACCATCAACCTCAGCAGAGGCCAAGGGAGCAAGGTCGTGCTTTCGCTATCACAACAACTGAAGTTGAAGTTCCGAACGATGTGGTAGCAGGTACTCTTGTCGTCCTCCCAAAACTAGCAAGTACTTTATTTGATTCTGGTTCTACGCATTCCTTTATTTCTTCCAAGTTTGCAAAGAATATAGAATCAATCCCCAAATTGCTTGAGGTAGAGTTGTCAGTCAAGACTCCAAGTGGGATTATCCATGCATCAACAGTGTTTAGAGACTCTAGTGTTTACTTTGGTGAGCACAATCTTATCGCAAATCTAGTAGTCATTCCCATGTTGGAATTCGACGTTATACTAGGGATGGACTGGCTCTCAAAGTATAATGCTAAGATCAAATGCAGAAGTAAGAAAATCTCAGTAGTCTTGAATGAACGACCTACAGTTATCTTCCGAGGAGAGATATCCCGAACTAATCCCTATCTAGAATCACCTCCTATAGCTTTCTTTATGGAGTTAATCGGTGATGATGAAGAAGGGAAAGGGAGCATACAAATAGAAGATGTTCTGATTGTTCAGGAATACATGGATGTATTTACTGAGGAGTTACCTGGACCTCCCCCGGAAAGAGAGGTAGAGTTCTCCATTGAACTCATACCTGGGTCCCAACCGATATCAAAGACTCCGTATAGAATGGAAAATGTGGAGCTAGAAGAGTTAAAGAAACAACTCCAAGACTTGTTGGAGAAGGGGTTTATCCGACCGAGTGTGTCTCCTTGGGGAGCACCAGTTCTCTTTGTGAAGAAGAAGGATGGATCAATGCGGCTATGCATTGATTATAGAGAACTGAACGGGATCACAGTGAAGAACAGATATCCTCTTCCAAGAATTGATGATTTATTTGACCAACTTCGTGGGGCTCAATTCTTCTCTAAGATTTACCTTCGATCTGGTTATCATCAACTGAGGGTGAAGAAGGAAGATATTCAAAAGACTGCCTTTCGATCAAGATATGGGCATTATGAGTTTACTGTTCTGCCTTTTGTCTTGACTAATGCTCCTTCTATTTTCATGGATTTGATGAATAGAGTCTTTAAGGACTACCTTGATAACTTTGTGGTAGTTTTTATTGATGATATTTTCATATATTCAAAAAGTCGTGAGGAGCATGAAGATCATCTGAGGGTTATTTTGAAAACTCTACGGAAGGAGAGGCTCTTTGGGAAGTTCAGTAAGTGTGAGTTTTGGTTAAAAAAAGTGGCTTTCTTGGGGCACATCGTAACCAATGAATGAATCTCGATTGACCCAGCAAAGACAATGGTTGTGGAGGAGTGGCCTCAACCCACAACAGTAACTGAGATTCATAGTTTCCTTGGTTTAGCGGGATATTATAGGAGGTTTGTGAAAAACTTTTCACGGATTTCTAATCCACTAACCAAGTTGACTCGAAAAGGGGTTAAGTTCATCTGGACAAAGGAATGTGAGGAAAGTTTCCAAGATCTGAAGAAGAGATTGGTTACTGCACCTGTGTTAACACTACCCTCTATCGGAGAAGGATTCATTATTTTTAGCAATGCATCTCTGAAAGGGCTTGGGTGCGTCCTCATGCAAAATGACAAGGTAATTGCTTATGCATCTCGACAGTTGAAGATTCATGATCAGAATTATCCTACACATGATCTAGAGCTGGCAGCAGTTGTTTTTTCTCTAAAGATATGGAGGCACTATCTTTATGGGGTGAAATGTGATATATACACTGACCACCAAAGTCTAAAGTATATTTTCACACAGAAAGAATTGAACATGAGACAAAGGAGATGGTTGGAGCTTATTAAAGACTATGATTGTTCAACACATTATCACCCTGGAAGAGCAAACAAAGTAGCGGATGCGTTAAGCAGGAAAGATCCTGTTGTTCTGGAAACAATGAGGATCTTAGGAGATCCCTTGATTAAAGATCTAGTAAAACTGGACATGGGAATTATAAGGAAAGGGACATCATCAACCCTATCCCAAATGATTTCTCAACCTTCATTACTAGAGAAGATCAAGAAGGCTCAAAAAGAAGATCCTTTGCTGCAAGAGAAGTTCGAGGCTGTAAAGGATGGGAAGTTCCCTGATTTCAATATTGATCAAGAAGGAGTATTGAAATTTCATACAAGACTATGTGTTCCATCTATTCCGGAGATAAAGAAAGAACTGATGGATGAAGCTCATAGATTTACTTTCTCTATACATCCAGGAAGCACTAAGATGTATAGAGACCTTCGTGATCATTATTGGTGGGATAACATGAAGAGGGAGATTGTTGATTACACTACAAGGTGCCTGGTGTGTCAGCAAGTAAAGGAAGAACGACAACTTCCTAAGGGGGTATTACAACCGCTACCCATACCAGTATGGAAGTGGGATAATATCACTATGGACTTTGTAACTGGTCTCCCAAAAGCATCCAAAAGAAACAATGCGATATGGGTTATTGTGGACCGTCTCACCAAGACAACCCATTTTATCTCTATTCGGGAAGATTTCTCTCTGGATCAGCTTTCCAAGATATACGTGAAGGAAGTGGTAAGGCTGCATGGGGTACCACTATCCATCGTATCTGATCGTGACCCAAGATTCACATCAAAATTCTGGAGAAGTCTTCAACATGTTCTGAATACTGAATTGAATTTTAGTACGGCCTATCATCCTCAAACTGATGGACAATCTAAAAGGACTATTCAGACACTCGAAGACATGTTGAGATTATGCTCAATGGAATTTAAGGGTGGATGGGATCAACACCTCCCACTAGTGGAGTTCTCCTATAACAACAGCTTCAATGCGAGTATTCAGATGGCACCCTATGAAGCTCTGTATGGAAAGAGGTGTAGAACTCCACCTTGTTGGGATGAAACTGGTGAGAGGAAGCTTCTTGGGCCTGATCTCATGCAAGAGATAACGGAACAGGTTCATGCCATCCAACAACACATAAAGGCAGCTCAGAGTCGGCAGAAGATCTATGCTGACAATCGTCGAAGGGACTTGGAGTTTGGTGTTGGTGACAAAGTCTTCCTTCGAATTTCTCCATGGAAGAGAGTCATGCGGTTTGGGTAGAAAGGGAAGCTCAGTCCTAGGTACATTGGCCCCTATGAAATCCTTGATCGCATAGGAGTAGTGGCCTATCGTCTAGCACTTCCACCGAACCTAGCTCAAGTTCATGATGTCTTCCATGTATCTCTCTTGAGGAAGTACATACCTGACCCATCGCATGTACTGAACCCAGAGGTGGTACAACTGGAAAATGACCTCTCTTATGAGGAGCAGCCAGTGGAGATCTTGGACCGTAGAGACAAGGTCCTACGAAACAAGACTACCCACCTTTTGAAAGTGTTGTGGAGGAATCATAAATATGAAGAAGCGACTTGGGAGCCTGAGGAAACAATGAAGCAAAAGTACACTCACCTTTTCGACTAGGCCTCAAGTATAAATTTCGGGGATGAAATTTCTTAATGGGGGAAGAATGTAACGACCCAAACTTTTTAAATAGTATATTAACTTACTCATAATGATTTAATAGAGATGTTAATGGTTAATGCAGAAAGAGGAGTCGATGGCTTCATCAAGTAGACTCGACCCTTATGAAGCCCACTTATCAGAGCTTGGGAAAGAGGTAGCATCTGTGGGCTTGGCTTTGGACCAAGCCCAAGCCGAACTCCAGCGTGTCAAGCTTGAACGGAAACGCCTATGGGAGAATTTCAAGTTAGTAGAGATTACTACTAGGGCAATGTTATCTGAGCCTCCCTCAGATTCTCTCACCATAGCACACCTTACACTTAGGTCTTATGCCGGTGTTATAAGGGGCTATGTGATGAGACCCTATCGTCCTTGTGTTATCCTTTCGGGTGAATAAATTGAGATTTCTTCCTTTAGTGATGTTTGTGGTATTTCAAATGTCCAGATAATTTTAGAATGTATTTTATTGATGAATTTTTTGGAAAAAGGGTATTTTAAAATATTTATGAAAACCCTAAATAACTAATGATGTGTAATGATTTTCAAAAAATGGTCTTCTATAAAAGTGTTCAGTAAGGAATTTGGAGTCTAATAAGATCAACTTAATTTTTGATGAATAGTAAATTATGAATAGTGATTTTACGCTTAGGATTAGTAATGTGACCAAATGGATTAGTAATTTCACTCAAAGAAAGTTTTATTATAATTTAGACACCTAGATTAAGTAATGTGATTCAATAAAATGGGTAAATAACGATTTCATAAATTATTAGTCAGGTATTAGTTTTTTCGGGTGAATAGTTTATTATAATTAAAAATTTAATTAAAAATAATTAGAAAATTATTTTTATAAAAAGGACTTTATTTTTGAACTTAGAGCATCGATATTATATTAAGGTAATTTTTGGGGATTTTTCTGAAAAAAAATGAATTTTCGATGAATAGTGTTTTTATTTAAAAATTACATTAAAAATATTTAGAAAATTATTTTTATAAAATGGATTTCATTTTTGAAATCAGAGCATTGATATTTGGTTAAGGTGAAAATTTGGGATTATTCTGAGAAAGTTGAATTTTTGATGAATAGTGAAAATATAGTTTTTAAGTTACGGGTGTTTAATGACATCATTAAATGATGTATTATGTATATATTCAATATGGTAGAATTATGAATAGTAAGATAAGGTATGAGGTGTCCCAAGTGGCCAATACCATGGGCAAATACCATGGGTAAGCCCATGGTTTTGCCAAAACCACTAATGAGATGTCCCTTGGCCATTAATGCCTTGTCCCCTCACTTTCCCTATAAATACCCACCCTTTCCTTTTTTAGTTTTCACTCCCAACTCTCCCCCAACGAAGTTCTGGTCTCCATACCTCCCAACGAGTCCTCCCAAGGTGCCCCCAATCCCTTAAGGTCCAAACCTTTGAGTTTTAAGAGTTAAGTTTTAAGGTAAGGGATCTGACCTCTCTCTTTCTTTTCATGTAATCCTTTTTATGTCATTCCTTTTATGATCCATGTTTTTATGTTAGAGTATGTTCTTTTATATTCCTCTTACTGCCCTTTTCATGTTTATATGATGAGAGATCCCCTATTACTCTCATCATTTCGTTTTATGAATGTTTAAGTGACGCCGTTAGGCTGCCGAATTTTTAAGGGATTCTTTCACCCTTCTCATTTTTCAAGTTCGATTTTCATGTCAAGTCTTTCAAGTTCCTTTTTTTATGATGGGGTATGATCTCTATATCTATCATACTGATCTATTATGATCATATGATTAGGGACCCTATTTGATCTTTTCAAATCATTTTTTTATTGAAGTTAAGTGACGCCGTTAGGCTGCCGAATTTTCATAAGAGAAATCTTGTTTTGTCTCACTTCCATGTTTTTCATTTCATATGGTATATCTTTCAAATTTCATTACCATGTTCATAAATCCCTTATATTCGGTCCCCCTACTGTTTTATGAATCATTTATGAGTGGGTGACCCATGTCCCCTCTATTTTCAATGTTTTCTAAAACCATGTAACATAGTCGTTATGCTGCAGAATTTTCGTCTCAAAATGCCTCTCTCTTTTCTCAAAATTATTTTATGTTATAAAGTGAATACTCAAAGCTATTATTTCTACAAGGGTATTCACATATATATCAAAATGATCTATTTTAAATTCTTGGATTTACATACATGAGACCCGCTTTCCCTTTCTGTGGGTTTAAAGTGACGTAAAGATCATGTCTTTAAAGCAGTTTTTAAAACGTTATGATTATGAAATGAAACCCATTTATTTTATGCTATATGGGTTATTTATGAAATGTTTGATGATGATATATGTGTATCATATGATAATAAAGGCAAATTTAAGGGTGCGCCCTGATAGCGCTCCAATGCATTGGGTAATGATGTAACCACTAGAGATTACAATTTTCACGATACCTTGGTGAATAACCTTGGTAATTTTCAAATGACACCTTGGGGATGGACCATGGTGATATGTTCATGATTGTCTATGTTAAATGATGTAGCCACATTTTCAAGTTATGAAAAATTTTATTTTTATTATTAAATGACTCATGATTTCTTTCTCATGCCTTAAAGTTCTTTTCATGTCCTTATTGAAGTATATCAAGTTCACATGTAAAATGTTCCTCTTGTTTCCCTTACTGGGCCTTCTGCTCACCCTTTCTTGTGATGTATGTCCCTAGGTTATGAGATGCGGTAATGAACCTAGGATGACCTTAAGGAGAATACTTTAAAGTGTTTAATAATAATGCTTTATGTTGTTTTCATGTATATTGTGCCTGGTTTCCAAGACACTAGACCTTAAAGATCCTCAGTTATGTGTAATGTAATGAAAGTTTATGTTATAAAAAGGCGGGATGTTATATTGGTTATGTCATAAACTTACTATTTACCTCTAAGACCACCGAAATTCACTAGAGAACTTCATTCCATGTCCAAAATAGGTCTTCTAAGGGGTTTCAACTCTTGGAATACGAATATGAATTTTGGTAGAAAAATATAAACCCTGCAATCAGTGAAAACTTGAACTTTCCCAAAAAAACAAATAATATTATGAATATAGAGATTTAAAATATCCCCACCATACAACATCTATTCTTAGAGATATGATCCCTATCGTCATTAAGCCTGAAATCAAGAATGAAACACATATGACTGACTATTTATGGTGATATCAAAACCATGTCAAGCAGGTTCACATTTTTAAACCCCATTATCTTGTACATCACAGTGTTGATTAAAGACTCAACTCAAACATGATTCCCCAGTAATAGAGATATCACTAAACTCGAAATTCTAAAATATCACATATAAAAGTTTGATGCCATCAGTCCTCACCAGACCACTCTCAACTAAATGCTCACCCAAAGTATGGTATCCCTTCTAATACTTTCTACCTCACAAGGCCTCACCTCAAAAATAACTCTAAAATGTCACCTCAAAACACTGAAGTATCATTGACTCGGTCACCTAACAAGCATACCTCCTGATAGTTACACATTGTCTAAACACTTGACCATCATTTGAAAAAAATTGGTCACCAGCCTTTATTCCAACCAATTCTAATCAACTAAAACCCAGTCATGGGAATTCTCTAAAAACTGAACCCACACCCATTGGGTTTATCAAAATATCATTCCTGATTTTTTTAAAAAAAATACCTAAAACATAAACTACATGCTCAAAAATTCCATGGTGTTCTCTCCAATATAGATCATATTTATCACTAATCCATGAGCACAACCCAATCTGAAATCCTCTATCATACAACACTGAAATTCTCAGGACCTACTTTCATTACATGATTGAACATCCAAACTGATCCTTTCTCCAGGTTCTATTAATATAATTATGTCATTTACAACTAATAAAAAATATAATTCAATCAAAAATAGTAACTCATTAATGATAGGTGTTCACAATTTTTACAACCTTGTCCACTAACACGCAGCACCCAACTCTCGAACAGGGCACTGGTCCAAATACTGGTGCAACTCCTAATTCAGATCCCAGACCAAACTAGGAAGTTTCACCAGCCAATACATAGGGTCCAAGCTTTATGGTTTTCCTTGTAATCCAAATTAAAAAATGAAAAAACCCCCCACCAAAATAATAAGATGTATCTCAAGTGGTTTCCAACTCACCATGTCCATTTACAATGAATCTAATAGTTTGGCCAACACCAGATGAAAAATTTCATACACTTAGTTTTACCTTTTGATGCATCAACATAGGAACAAAACATGGTGACTTATCCCCCAAATTCATTAAATGGATTTTTAATCATGATTACTGAAGTGAAACCCTAACCATTAGAGAAAATTACACATTTGAATTTCTAATCAAATCAACTCGTTTTCAGGTTCTATCATGATCATCGATGCCCCATCGATCAGAGTGACCCTCAGACCAACTCTCAAATGTATTGATCAAAAATAAATAATCAAACATAATTTGAAAAACATATGAATTTCTTCTAGAAATTATCCGAGTGGTTTAAATAATTTGGATCCACCAGTCCAATGCCCAGTCTCACCACACAAAATACACCTTAACATGAAGTTTAGTCCATCCACAACTAATTTAATGTTCTCAAATAAGGAGTTTCCTTATCATTAACTAAGGAACAAAACTCATAATCTCTACATCCCATGTATCATCCATAACTGAATACAATGGTTGTAAATGGAGACCCCACTCAAACCCAATCACAATACATGATACAGTACCCATTTCTTATCAATATTATACAAGAATTTCATTTTTGGTGTCTATAAAATCACATTCAATATAAGGGTCTCACTCCCCCCAATATATTGTAGTTCACTCCCCACAACATAGTGGAAAATCCAACAGGCTTAACCATAAAGAAAATTCATGTTTGTTTATTTAGAACAAAATTCACCCACATCACCTACCCTAGACACCTCCTTTTGGAGTAACTAGAATTAAAGGTGATAGAACTCCTCAATCTTCTATGAAATCAACATCACCTCAAAGGAGTCATATTAGCTTAAAAAAATTAGGAAGGCTTGCTAAAAACATCAATAACTCATTGTTCACCTCATTCGGAGAGGAACTCTCTAACTATGACTATAATAGTTCTACGAATCTCCAAAAATCCATCATGAAACCTAGTTCATCACGACACCACCAACATCACATTCCTCACGCTCATCAAAGACTCATACGATTCACCATAAACCCATAAACAAACTACTTCACCAACCATAAAAAACATATATCATTCATAACCAATATGCACCATCTCATTCAGAAGGAAAACAATAGGGGTCACTCCCAATCAATCCAGTCACATCACCTATGTGGAACCACACCACTCTAATAGGCACTTTCCACCATGATTTATACTAAAACCCAAGGCTTTCATGCTTCACTAGTAACCATTTCCAACCCTAGAATCATAACCTCTTGAGTTATAAAAAATCAAGACCTAGTTACACATCGAGTCAAGATTCTTTATGAGTCATAACACACCCCATGACCACCCATAACATGGGTTTAATTCTAGTAAAAAACATATAACAGCCCCCAATGCATACCACAATGCACCACTTAACCATAGTACTAAGAATATCACTGATCCAACCTTCATGATATACACTAGACACCACTAGAACTGACTCTTCGGGGGTCCTAAACCCAAAAGAAAAGGAAAATATCAAGCCTTCACCAAACCCTTCTAATGTTATCCTCACCCATAGGGAACCTCACAAGAACTAACTTCACATGATTCAAGAAATCTCAAAGAATCCACATGCTGGAACTTCACACCTTTAATAACATACGGTTCCTTGATTCTAACCTAGATAATACAACCACACTTCACTAATCCTAGACCTTTATATATATGACCATTGATGACCATGTCATCAAAACCCTACTAGAAGATAACCGGCTAGAAAAATTAATGACATACCTTACCAAAACTAGACTTTAAGTAAAGGGAGATAAAACACTAATCACTAATTATCCTAAAACCTAAGGAATTTAATGTTTCAATACCATGAAATCGATAATCCCCAACTATTAAATAATTATATAAGTGAAAGCATCTTCCCATGCTTTAAACATCGAATAATACATAAGAATGGGTTAACCCTTTGATGGGTCACCCACATAGATTGCAAAGAAGTGACTCAATAAATAATGGGGTCACATCTAATGGTCACTAAGCCCTTCCGCCATGCAGAGACACCAAAAACATCAAGTTGTAGCTCTCCATCAATATCTCAGAGATGTATATAGATACAATGGATCTTAACAGAACAAAACTAACCACCGGTCTCAAGGATATCACATAGAAACATAGCCACACACATTCCATAATGGTATCACAACCTAGGCTCACCCTTTAGTCTAATATACCCCCAAATAGGGTCAAAATTCATCACACAATGTCACAAAACTTGTTCTTCCCCAAGCCCCACCTACCATTTAATGAAAAAAACATTATTCTAAATGTTTTAACTTTTATCATTCATTTATTGATCTCATAATTAAAAAGTTTCTCATTTTTAAGTTCCCTTATCTTTCCTCACATCCCCAGGATTGGGTAAATAAGATTTCATTTCCAATTAATGAGGGAAACACCTAGTACATTCCTTACTGACATTTAATTTAAACCCAACCATCATATAAATTAATAAATGTATCATATATAATTAAATATAGGCCTTTATCATTTTACAAATCCATTAAACAGTCAAGTTTCATTTCCATGGTGTCGTTATATGAAATTTTAATCCCAAGTTATAGGGGAAAACAACCTTTATATTGTGATTAACACCCCATTTAACTAACAACAATTTAGAGTCAAATTTAAGAATATACAATTGAAGTGTAACTTAACATAACCTCAATACCATTTTTTTATATCTATGACACTTTATCAAGCCATGTTCACTATTCAAGGACAAATATCATTATTCTCATAGGACTCACATTTTTTGTATTTTCTTTATTAATCAATATTACAGGTTTTAATCATTCATCATTTATTTAGATGTGTCAATCCTGGTTTGGTTATATATTATTCAATTCACAAGGAAAGAACCTTATCATATTCTCACTAACACCTTATTTAACCAAAATAATCACATTTATAATCTATTTATATTTGCCTAAAATTTACCAGATATCACTCTAGGATTTTCTTATGTTGAATGTCACCACACATTATATGGGAAAATCAACATATAAACGGTTGTATAAAATTTAAATAACGAAACTATCTTAATAAATTAAACACATAGGTAGATATAAATCACTAAAAAATAAAGGCCATATGTTTCATGTAAAGAACCAACATATTTTAATACCAGAAAACAATCAATCACAAGAAACATAAAAAATGAAATATAAGCCTTATATTCATAGTATAATTCATGAACACACATAACTACTATTTTCATATAATCCAAGAGTAAAAATACCATGAATCAATAAAATGAAACCCAAGTACACTACTCGAGGTGGGAATAAATCAACTATAAAAGTGAAAAGTATGAATAATAATTCTCATCCATGATAACATGTACCCCCCTATATGTGGATATAAAACTCTCGAACACAATCTCATTACCAATCTATGACAACATCATATTATTTTTTCTACCATGTCCAAGTATTAAGACAAAGGAAAAGACCCATATTATTCCATTTTATAACACCCAAACTCAAATTTTACTAAACGAGTGCCTTGAGCTAGTGTGAAACATGGACTCAATTATGACTCACCATAAACCAAAGGCTTTCAAATGGTATGCAGGGTTTATAAGTGGTGATATGGGGAGACTACAACCTTTCTAAAAGATCAACATATCAGAATATAAGTAAAACCACATATGTCATCACAACTAGTGAAATATATTTTAGGTTCTAAAATACTAAGTCATGTCTCCTGAAATACCATATTGATGTTACATACATACAGTTGGGGCATAAATATCAACCAAGTCAAGTAAAAACAACCTAAGACTAAAAAAAGGAAAAAGTATAAAAGGCAGAACAACCCTAGAAGTTCTGATCCCTAGTCTAGCTCCCCACTCACAAACTCCAACATATATATACAATCAAGAATCACCATTATACCTTTCCCAAAACCTATAACCAATGACCAAGTAGTTATATCTTTTTGGGTACCCAAGTTTCATGGATTCTTGAGAAGGGTGTGAGAATAACTCAGTATTCACCACCAATGGTGTCTAATTCAATCTATTTTGTAAGTTTAAATATTAATGGTGTGAAATAAATTGGTAAAATAGTAATGATAAAAATCTAAAAAAATAATTAGAATCCAATAGAGTCATGGGTATTGAGGGGACAACCCAGGTCGATAGTTCCTACTTTTTCTTTATCTAGTCTCTAAACATGGTTGAAGTATCGTGCCTCATTTCTATTCTTAGGCACATCACTAAAGAAACTACAATCAATTATCCAAATATTAATCTTTGTGGTTCATATTTTTATTAACTTATAATAATTACCAAATAAAACTATTAGTTTTTAATAAGCTCAAGGAACCATCCATGACATTCGAAAGGATAGATTTATTAAAATCTAAGTCTTGCACTTCAGGAATTCCATGCCAATAATATCGATCCAAATCTAAGGAGCTCATCCCATGGAATACAATAAGTATCATCCTCCGGTATTAATTCATCATATTCAATAAATTCATACATAACCCAAATCCAAGGTGTATCTACCCTATGGAATTCACTCTAATCAATCTTTGTTGAATCTACTAGGTCTCTTGAAGAATTCAATAGCATTTGAATTCATTGAAACTAGATATATATTCACTCTCAGAATACACATGAGTATCTTAGTGGAATATATGGATCATACATGATATTCCTTGCTAACACATTATATAATTAATCCAAATAATCCCTCCATGGAAATATTATATGACCATAAATTCCATTGATATCAACCAAGATATTATTACAAGATATTAATACAAAGAGATTCAATAATTTTAAACAATATCAACACATTGGTTCATTCACATATTATAAATTTTAACATTTTAATCCAAAATGACCACTTAATCCAAATTTATAGTTTCATTTATGATTTACAGGGCTATAACAACTACAGGTTCCAAAGTTCCATCCTTGGAAACTAATAATCCAAATTAAACCATTAATTTCCATGATTAGCCATAAAATACACAATTTATTTTCCCAATTCTAAGTCAAAATCAAAATTCCCCATTTTAGTAGTAATAATGATGGTATACCATAATTACACATGTTACTCTAAGACCAAGGGGATTTTAGAGACACCTCTAAGAAAAAACTCCATTGAATTTAAGTATTTGGTCAATCATATGATGAGATAATAACACACACTATAATGTAATAAATAGTAAAACATTAAGGGGAAATCACTTAAGACGCCTACCTTAACCTCAGAGAGACCCACTCAACTAGTATCAACATTTGGTTCAAGAAAAAAACAAGAGAAATAATGAACCAGAAAAATATCATCAAAATAGGTCATAGTGCCTAAAAATATTAGGAGGAAACATAATATTGAATGATACAAGGGAAAAGAATAATAGGGATATTAGACTCACCTCATTAATTATAACACATCTGAAGGAAATCTAAATGTAAAAGAACTGGAGGAGATCCACTATGGAAGAGGAGAGGGGGAGGAGAGGTCACATAGTGTTGGAAACTGGCCAAAAAATTGGAATAAATGAGTTAAAAAGAATGTGGGGTAAGGGGTGAAATGACCCTTTTATCACCTTTTAAAAAAATAATCTAGAATATAATGATCTGATAATGGGTCACACTGAAGATCTGGTGGACCCCCAGCTAGTCGGTTCTAGGCTCACCAACCATCTGATGAGCCCTAGTAGACTTGATGAATTACTATAAGGTCATCGGTTATCCAGTGTCATTGTATCCCCTTGGTTATATTCCTTAGTCTCCTCCTAAACTTCCTTTATTCTTATAAAACCTCTTCAACCCCTTATATCACTTTATTCCATGTCTAAATTTTTTTATGGATTCCAACCCCTGAAATTTGAATCTGAATGTCAGTAGAAAAATCTTACTCCTCCACTAAACAAAAATTAAAACTTTTCTCAAAAACCAGACACTCATAGGGTCAAAATGTTTTAAAAAATACATATAAACTAAATAAAATCACAATAATATTTTAAAAATTAGAATATAAAAACATATATTTAACTAATTCAAAAATATCGTATAAAAAATACACACTCTAAACTATAGTTCACCCCGAAAATGATGACAAAATTTTATCACAAATTCATGATATTTTTTGACATGTCAAATTAATTTGGGTTTAGTATATTTAATATAGTCTACTGTAGACACCAATTTGTCTCTCATGGATAATTTGAGGTTTAATGTGTTAATTTTTAATAATATTTATAAAAAACCAAAACTGTAGGTTTTGAAAAGAGTTTTAAGTGAATAATGAAGGGAAAACTAATTGGTATTATAAAATAAATTGAGGATAAAGAGATGTTGGATAAGGTGTTTTCTTAAAGATTACTAAACAAAATTTCAATTTTATTTCTCTTATAATTTCATTTAGGTTTAAAATAATTCTTTGGGTGAGGTTAATCTGAATCCCAGTTACCCTCTTGTCCCTAAAATTGTTGCACTTAAACATATAAATTGGTGTAATGATCATTTAATCAATTCTACATCTTATTCATGGTTGGGGAATACCAAATATCATATTAATTGTATTATTATTTGATATAAATTAAATCATTTATTATCCAATCATAACTATATTAGTTTCTCATGTGTAATATTAGATTCTATTAGTTAAGATAACACATGCACTTCGTGAAGGATGATCGATATAAAACTCTTATCAAATGATACATTAAGATATAATCACATGAAATTATTAAAACAAAGAATATATAGAAAACTAGAATATATTTCATGTATAGTAAATCCCTTTATAAGTGTGTATCTCCCTCATAATGACCACCCACTATTTAGATTTCCATTGAGAGAAAGTGGCTTAAGTGGATCACCTTCTTCATTTAAACTCCCTCAATGAGGAAATAGAGATCCAAAACCTCAAATGAAATTAGAATAACCCTCACCCTATAAAATTTTAAAAACAAATCCCCATGGTATAAATTACAAAAAAGAATACCAAAGTTTATTTAATTTGGTTAGTGGGTGGTATTGGTTTTTGGACACAAATCTCCCAATACCGCTTGTGGATCAATTTAGGACTTGTGAACTACCTTATCTAGACTTTCAAAAAAAGTAAGAGTTTTTTTAATACTATTTTCTATATCTCTATAAAATTTGGGTACAATTGGCCTTATATAATTGGATTATTTTTCAAAATAATGATATGTGCTCTTGATATTGAGAATTTCTTTTTCTCATGATACATCACATCATTTTGGTGATAATATTGAATAATTTGGATTTGGTTTCTTCTTAAGAGTTGTATCCCACTTTTTTAGGGATCCAACCAAAAAATTTAATTTCATTTGGATTAATATATTTTTTTAGAATATGAAAATTGGTGTACATGTGTTCTTGTGATTCCATAAAGTTTAGGACATTTTATCCCACTTCATCTAAGTCCCTCCAAATCACCTCTGCCTACAATGAAAATATCCAAACAAGTAAACTCTATTTTTTATAATAGTATTTATTATTAACTAGTTGAATAAATTCATAAGTGAAATTTATTATTAAATTTTGAATTTATAAAATAAAATTAGTTTAAAATAATGGTATGATGGTGGAAAATAAAAGTGAATCATGATATGATCAATGGTTGAATGAGATTTGTGTTGTTATGTAATGCCCAGTGAATGGATAATTACTATAGAACATTAGAAGCCTTTGTGTGTGTTTATATTGTGGTAACATTGTCTTATTTCATAATTGGTTGAATTAGGTATCTCACTCACCCATATTTTGTAGATCACAGGTGGAGTGGGGTTTATTTTTGTTGTTTTGGTTTGCACATACATTGAAATTTCCTTAAAACCATATATAATTTGATATTATCTAGGTACACCATTAGTGGTATCCTACTACTTGTATTCCCATGCCCTATATGGGATCCTCAGGGAACATGAATATGTTATATCTCATGGAATGGGTTTGGTCAAGGGTCCTATAATTGATGCATATTTAGTTAGGTATGTGGTTGGTGTATAGGTAGGATACTGATGGGTTTTGAAGTTAGATAAAGTGGATCCTCATAGTAGAATTTAAAATTTATCCTTTTGTGTTATTTTTAGACTCTAATGTATATAGTAGACCCAATTTGGTAAGCCTGATAGCTATGTCTATATATTATTGTATGCTACATCTCATTTTTTTATATCATGGGTTATATCACATCTCTTATTGTCTTCCAAGATACTCTATTTTGTTCGCCTATGTGAGATATTTATTTTGGTGATTTCCCATTTTTGGTGGAATTGTAATATGTGGGTATAGTCACCCCATAATCTCCTCTAAACCCTTGATTCCAGTCAACAACATAACACATATGGGGAGGTGTGCCTGACGTCGTGTGGCGGAACCCTACTCAAAGTCGTTCAGCCCAACCAGTCAAGGGTATCGTTATAGTATATACAATACAACCATGATCTGAAATGTGAATGGAAAATAATGGTGTATGTGTGTCATTTTTCTTATAGTGGTTTGTGTGTGTGTGTTTATGTTTATATAACTTTATTTAACATTTACATTAAATGTTTTATGAGCACTCATATATAAATGTAAGTGAATATTTTTATATAAATGATTTTTACTTTTTCTAATATTGTTTTTTGTTTTAATATATATGTTTTAAATATATATATATATATATAATCTATAACCATACTAATTTTCCTAAAATTTCATATTAAATTAAGATTTTTGGAAATCACCACTGAATTCACTATGATTTTAAAAAGCGAAAAGTAGTTTCAATAATGACCTAGATTTCTCCCAGTCTATTAATAGATTAATTTTGAGATCATAGAGTGTCAGGACCTCTTGAGGGGTAAAACGAAAAAATTTCACCAGTAGATAAACTCAAAAAAAATATCTGATGACTCTATTGATTTCAAAGTGTGGTGTTTACTCCCGAACTCAGTTGATATTGGATTTTGATTATGGAGGGGATATTGATAAAAATATATGAAGTATAAAAATATTACTTTATGTATGTACCAACATATTTATAGGGACATGATAATATATCTTAAAATAATCCTCATATGGGAAAATTGAGACAACTGTTAAGTTTGGAATTCAGGATTAACCCTAGGAATTATGTAACTTCCATTCACATCATTTTTCATGAAATTTTACAATCATGGGTGGAATTAGAGGAATAAAATAATTAATTAATTAATTATTTAGACAATCAATCCCTCTATTTAAACCTCATTTTACACTACCTCTAGGGTTAGCCTTGGAAATTTGAAAAATAAATTGAGAGGGAGGGAGAGGGATTTATTGAAGATGGACACAGTATTAGATCAAAGAATGGTATTGTATCACATGACGATGATGAATGAGTTCATGTATTTGATAATGGACATCATTATTCATCATCTACGATTGATCCTTTTTGGAGTTATGGATTTTATTTTTTTATTTCTCCATTTTTATCAATTTGAAGTTGAATTCTTGGATTGGACATTTGTTCTACGTGGATAATTTATTCATTAGTATCCATTTTATTTTCAATAACCCTCATTGAGATTAATGGACTTCCATTCTTGGAATTAAAATTACTTGCACCATCAAATTGTTTAGGTGGATTTATTTAACCCCATTCTTGTTGGTTTGTAATGATGGATTAGGTGACAGTTTTAAGGACTGTATAGTCATGTTATGTTATTCTCTCTATCTATTATACATCTCCCTCACACTTAACCTTATACTTATCACAAGCACATAAAGGGTTTTTATCCCAAAGGTTTTCTAGAAATGGAAATAGTTGTAGTGTGTGTAGGTGTTGATGTCGGTATTATGGAATAATGGTGAGATGTGAAAGGGTCCGTGTGAATTGGTTCATATAGTTTCTTGGAGAAGGGTGATGGATTTGTCAGAGTGTCCAGTGTTCCATCCAAGGGGTCACATTTAGGACTTTCCATCCTATATGGTATGTGCTAAAAAGAAAAATCAAGGAATAAAAAATTAAAGTGAATAAGAAGAAGATGAATATCATCTGGACCAGAGGGAGGATAGAGAGTGATACATTAAACCCTAAAATATTTCATAGACATATTAATAATATATATTTTTTAATAAAAAATTATGAAGAGGGAGGGAGAGGTGGAACTATGCAGGTGAAATTGGGGGGTTACGTCACATTTTATCATCTTTGCTTTCGTGAAATATGGAATCCCCTGGTGATATACTGAGATGGTGATAATTATATTTTTTTACACATTTAGAAATCCAAGAAGAGATTGAGTTAAATGGTATGTTTGTTCAGAAGATGTTTTGAAAACCTAAAAAAAGTGATGTGCAATGTGTTTTTTTCAAGATTAACACGAATATAGAAATATTTATTAAAAAGACAAGAAAAAATGTAATCTATTTTAAAAACAATTATATTTTGAAATAAAATTATAGTTTTGGATGTAAAAAACATTTACAGCACCTTTCTAAAAATGTCCCTATATTATATTTTTTAAACAAATTAATTATTCTAATAATGTTAAAAAAAATTATTTAATATTTTTAAATGCATAAATTTTATAAATAAAATTCAAAATAATTGTTAGTATTAGGCTTTAAATAATTATACATGTAAATGATTTCTTTTTTAATTAAAAAAATTTGGTTATGTCTTTTAAAAATTATTTAAAAGGAACTATATGAAAAAAATAAATTTTTTATCATTTAGGGAAAAAATATTATATTATATTTTATATTTTTAAATTCCTACATTTTTTAAAATGTGTAAAACAATATTGAGTATATTATATTTAAAAAAAATCTTTTTAAAAAGGTGATATAGTTTTTTAAAAAATATTAAAAGAATTTAAAATAGGAAAAAATAATTAATTTTCTAAAAAAAATAGATTCTTTAATCATTTGAATAATATTCAAAAAAATTATTTAATATTTTAAACTATGTGCAATACGTTTAAATGTATATGAAATAATTTTTTCATGAAGAATTAAATTATTAAATTTTTTATCAAAATCATGTTTCACTATTTGTTTATATTTAAAGAAAATATATTTCTTATTTATTATAAAAATAAAAAATACATGTTTCAAAATATTTTTTTAATTCTTAGAGAAAAAATAAAAAATTTTGTTTTTTAGAAAATTACTTAAAATTGGTAATGAAATCCTAAATATTTTTTAAGCATGGTTTTCTCAATGCATGTTTCATTGGAATTTTCTGTAAAAGTTTCCCAAGAATATCTTGGGAAAGTTTCAACTATAATTTTTAATTGGATGTTGAAATTACAATTGGAATTTTCTAGTTTAAGTTTCCACTATAATTTTCCAATAGAAATTTCACTAGAGTTATTATTGAAATATTCCTTAAAAATTCTTATGGAAGTGGCAACATGACTTTCAATGGAATTTTCACTAGAATTTCTTCTAAAATATTCAATAGAAATTTTTATGTCTAATTTGATGTTACCACAGGAAGATTCTTGTAGAGACCTAAAGCTTGACGTACATAGACATTACATTACTTTTTTGGAATACTTAATACATTACAAAAACCAACAGACAAGGACCGTAATAGTTTATTTTCTTTGGAAACTCGGAACATAATCTTCTAATCATGGTGAAAGATCTTCAACATCTCCCATAAATATCTTCCCCTTTTTTTCTTACCTAAAACCTTTCTTTAAATCCTGGGGAAAAGAAAACATATAAAGGGTGATCTAAAATGATCAGTAAGGGTAAACATAGAGAACATAAAACAATCCATAAACATTTGAATTCAAAGAAAACTTGAACATAAAATCTAAACATCAAAACCTTGAGAAAAGTCATAATTATTGGAAGTATGTAAGGCATATATAATAAAAGAACATCAATAATGATAAAATATAATGGTAAAAAAACATGTAATTGGGGAAAACAATTAAGCACATGATATGATTTCGATAGTAGCCAAGGCATTGCTGCCAAGACCAACTTAGTGGACAAAGTCCCTTTCTGAATCGAGTTCACTCCTCGTTCTAGTCCTGTAACACTGAAACAGATTAACTTACCATTCCAGCCATGTCTATCTCATGAGATATAAATATTTACCCAATGCATTTTAGGGAGATATAGGTCCCACCCATCTCATAATGAAATCATTATTACTTGTTCCACAAAATAAACATAAATCATTCATCACAACCCAAAGAATAAAATGGGTTTCATAAACATCATCCCATCATAACATAATCCATATAAAAAAATGGATATCATTTCATCATAATAAAAGTGAAACCATGTAAATCATAGAGACATTATACTTGAAACATACACATATGAAATAATGTCATCTTAGTTGGAAAATGGTTTTGATAAAACACTAGAAATGAATTCTTGAGGAAAATATCCTTTCTTATTTAGAATCATTTTCTATTCACAAAATGCCATGAAATTTTAAAAGAAAAGGATTTTGTTTTAAATAGTCATGAAATATTTTTGAGTAATATTCTTGAAAATAAGGCATTATAAAAACCATAAAAATATGTTCATGTCGTATAAGTTAAAAAACATTCTCCTCGTACTTTTTCCAGAAATGTCAAAAAGTTCCTCGTATGGTAAACAAAAGAAAGATTACTTCCATAACACAGAGTAAAAGTCAAAGAGGGGTAAACATGATTTTAAAAATACATGGAATAATATTAAACACTTTATGAAAAACAATTTTATGGACATGGATGAAAAATATAACCCCAGTAAATACTTACGTATAAGCAATCTCGGATAAAAATGAGATTGCAAAATAATCCCTTACCTTAGGTCTGATATGCTTCGCACATATCTGAAACTCATGTATAATGATTTAAATAATGTAATTGACTTATTACAGAATCATATTCATTGTTATGATATCATATATGGTTCACTTATGACTTTATATTACCCGTTCTTTTGTAAATTCCTTGTTAAAGCAGTGTTTTGGGTAAAATCCTTTTATTTATTTTACATGTTTGGGATTGTTGTTCTGGATATTATTATTACTTATATCATGATTTAATTACTTCTAGAATGTAATTAATGATTTATATATCATATATATTCATTATATATATATATATATAATAGATAGAAAAATGAAATGAAATACACCATTAATGGAGACGGTAGGCTGTACGTACGCATGAGCGCTGTTTTTCTTTCCTTATTAAATTGAATGGAAGTAAGTAGATGGAATTTATATATACATAAATCCAGTAGCTTTATCATGTCATATATTTCATTATTATTCATTATATATACTTTATAAACTTTTTTGAATTGTTAACATGGAGAATGAATCTCATCGTGTCGTGGAGACGGTAATCTGTACGTACGCACGAGCGATGATATCATTACTATAATTATTGAATTGAATTGGAGTGGATGATATAATATCTCAGAATCAGTATGATGTTATAATAAATATATATAGTTATTCTTTACACCATTATACCCATCCAAGTAAGGTGGTGGTGGAAAAAAGATTACACCACGGCGTGGAGACGGTATTCTTTACGTTCGCACGCGCAGTGATTTTGTTTCCCATAGGATGGATAGAAGGTGAAATGGGGTTTTTTAATATTTATAATAACATATTAGTATATTATTTATACCTATGTTATTACTTTATAATGAATCAACTAAATAATAAGAAGTTTAGGAAGAAAGGAACTTGAAAGAATCGGTAGAAGAGGTCACCTCTTCTTCGACGCACCTCTTTTAAGCTTACTCTTAAGGCACTAGAGTTGGTATTTTGAGGAGAAAAGAACCTCTATAATTTTTATAGGGAAGTTTAGAAGGGAAATGGTCAGGTTTCGTCCGATCTTGAAAGCTCAAAATTGTGTAAAGAGAAGATGGAGGAGGTGCCCTTTTATAAGGGAGGAGAGGGGTACCTTAGGAAACAATTAAAATATTATTTTATAATAAAGTAATATTCAGTTTATAATAACTCCAAATTAATTTATTTAGATGCTAAATTGGGTATGGGTCGAAATACTCTCAACCAAGAGGTTTTATACAAGTTTAGGTTACTATTTTAACTTTATCATTTAGATTTAACTATAAGTTAAATAATTTAACTTTTATCGTGTCTTCTTGTTTTCTTACACTATATGGTTAATAAACATACAATAACAAGACAAACGAACCCCAACTGGTTCATTATTAATATATATAACCTTATTTAAGTCATTTGTTTGAACCTTGTATTTTTAGGAATAGAATAACAATTAATAATATAATATTTTTTTAAAAAACTATTTTATGTCAATTTTGACACTATTTGGTAATTAATTTTTTTGAAAATTATAAAAGCATGATTAGTTCGAAACAAGTTAATTGAATCAATAATAACATTTTATATTAACCTAAAATATTAGTTTAATTTATAAAAAGTCTCAAATTATATTTATTTGGGTATTTATAACATCAATTATGTTAATATTTCATTAATAAGGTAATTACTGCATCATAATTCTGTCATAAATAAATTAAATTAATTAAAGTATAAAAATTATAAATAAAATACCATTATGTATGAAATATGATTATCTTTCTAAGAAAAAATTATTGTCTAATTTATCTTATGTATAACCCTATATTAAAAATGTTTTAATTATTAAACATTGATTTTAACTCTTTTAACTCTTCATTGAATTAAATAATCATAAATGTCCTAATCTAATCCAAGTGGACCTAAATGATAATATTTTATTCCTAAAATTGTTTTTGGTTGAATTATAATTATCCAATAGAATTATGACATGTGTTAGGGTAATAATAATATCATTTTTACCCTTAATTATCATATTTACTTTTAATCGTGGTAAATAAAAGTAAAAAGTTACTATTCACCAAAAATTATTTTTATCTTATTGAACCACATTTTACTCCTTGATATTAACCGCGTCTGTTGGATTTTCTAAATTCAACTCACATAAGCGGTAAAATTATGTTTTATGTACAATTGCAAATGCTCCTAGGAGGCGGGTAAAAGACGATGAATGTTCAAGAAAATTTTTATATATCTAAAATTATTATAAAATGACTCCAATGAATTACATTGAACTTATATAGGTATTATGTATCAATTTTGACCTGAAATAAATTTAAATAAAATAAATTATTATTTAAATAAAAAGTCGGTTTTTAAATAATAACCCAGTGTTTTCACTATTCATCAAAAATTGTACATTTTCAGAAAAATACCAAAAATTTACACTATGCTAATTTCGATATTACGAATCCAAAAATGAAGTCCATTTTGAAATATAAAATTTAAAAACTTTTAAAAAGTGGTAATACTATTCATAATGGCTAGTTCATAATAATATTATAATAATATCTCATTTAGTGAAACTCGGTATTGTGTACTACACATGCTATCGAGGAAGGTCTTGATTGCGTGTAATGCAAGACAAGTCAGGGCTGCGTGTAGTGAAAGTTCCATTTGGTGTTGCGTATAACATATTCAAAACTTATTTCATGTATACATTAAAAAAATCTATACTTAATGTTGCGTAGAATAATTTCCACAAAATGAACTTGAAATTGTGTGTAACACGAGCCAAGAATAGTGTTGCGTATACTGCAATCTAATACGGTGTTGTGTATAATACAAGATAATTTTTTTGTAGTGTACAACACAAAACATCAATGAAATTAAAAGAATATTTTTCATAAAATCTCAGGGTGTTACATTCTACCCCCCTTAAAATGAATTTCACCCTCAAAATTCGTCAGGGTTATAAATAGTTTACTACATGAAATTTTGTTAAATAGAAACTCACATCATAAAAAGGAATACCAAAAAATAACTTTAAAAACTAAAGTATGAAACGTAACGGTTACCCAAATTAACTAATCACTGGGTTTCTACATAAGAGAACATAGGTGAAAATATAGACATGGAAGTGAAATCTAACCATCAATTTCTGATGGAGAGTGGTAGAGAACATGGCTATGAAAAATCCGACAATCACAAAGCCATAAATTTGTGATGATCTAAGATACCATCTGATTCATCAGATATGAGGGCTATAGGACCACATTTTTTGTTTTCAAGATAATTTCCCTAAAGTTGATGAATCTTTTTTGAATAAGGATAATTGCATACCTAAATTCAGTGTAAAATCATCATTGGTCAAACCATGAAAAATTTCCACTTCATCTATATTTAAAGAAATGAAGATGAATTTGTCATTCATGAAGTGTTAGCAGATCATGCGATAGAATGATAATTCATCCCATCTGTCTCAAACATAAGGTTAGCAATTGTTATATACATAAGTCCGTCTATGGTGATATTAATCGTATATGGTTCCAAAAATGGACATATACTTCATATATCATACCACTTAATAAAATAAAACTAATTTCTACAAACCAGGGACTTCTTGTAGGCCAGTGGTAGGCGATGATGTCCTGTCGCACTTCGGTTGTGGGTTTGATTCCCGCAACCAGGTCCGGCGCGACGGGTTGTCACTCCTCCTGCAGGTTGTCCTTTTTCTAAAACTACATCATTATAACATTCCATCAATAATATCTAAAAAAGTTCTTTCCATAAACAATACTAACTTATGTCCAACATAATCCATTTCAAATCTTTAGGCTTATCCAAAATACTTCTGTCCAAGCTCATAGTATAAAGATAATAATTACTAGAAATGTCATCTACTGAGCATGTGAATACCATCATTTATCCCCGATATATCTTGTTGGTCACATTACAATCATGTGAATACCTTAATCATGTATTCTCTTGAAAAATTAATATCCACTGAACCTTAGTGAAAACATGAATGCTGTCAAAAGTTAACTCTTTCCACATACCAAAATCCCAAAATTTCTATATACTCAAACCAAGATATATCTTTGTCCTTATATCTGTCATGAGATCATTTCATTTTCTCTTTATCCCTTCTTTATGCGCATATCATCTGCTTTCCAAAAATATTTCTATAACTTCTCATGGTTACCGGTACCATATAATTATTGAAAATCACAATGGACCAATACATAGATATTCCAATATACCATAAAATTACCTCTACAACATTATTCTTGAATACCAATACATAAACACTTCAATCCATCATATTCAATTATTTCATGGAATAAGTCCTTCCTTGATTTAGAAGTAACCTCTTAGGTTAGGGCATTGAGTTGGGTAATTCCCATGTTCTCCACAGATAAGACATTGAACTCCATAACAGTCTGTCACTCTATGACCCTTCTCTCCACACAGATAAAATCTTCCCCACCATTTGATGTATTCATCAAGGTTCTTTTTACCTTCTTTATAAATCTCAATATTCCATTCTATATGCTCCTCACTAGGCGAACATGCATAAAAGTCCATCTTCCACTTGTTTGATGAATTAGGAATACCATTAATGTTCACATTGTTTATCATATATCGTGATGACTGATTCGGCATAATCACAAAATATTTCTTTCTAGGAATTATGAAATTTTGTTGCTCATAGTCACCAATTTGTCCATTGGATTCAATGCTGACCCAATACCTTCTTGTTACCTCCATTTACTAAAACCAAAAACCATGGTGTAAGAAACAGTTAAAAAAACAAGGAAACACATAATCATAAAAATTATAACTTATCAGAGATTCTTTAATCCATGAGACCTTAGGTTCACCCTATGTTATTCATGATCGTCAACATAATTCTAGGACTATACCCTATAGTTATACTAATCCTTAGGGATATCCCTAGACATACCTTAGAAATATCTCTAGGGATCTCTCTAAAGTTTTAACATCCTAGTTTCCAAAGTTTAACTAAACCTTTCCTCTGATACCAACTATAGAGACCCCAAACTTGACGTAAAGAGACATTACATTACGTTTTCGAAATACTTAATACATAAAAAAACCAAAACATAAGTATCGTAATAGTTTAGTGTCTTTGGAAACTTGGAACATAATCTTCTAATCATGGTGAAAGATCTTCAACGTCTCCCACAAAGATATTCCCCTTTTTTTCTTACCTAAAACCATTCTTTAAATCTTGGGGAAAATAAAAAATATAAAGGGTGAGCTCAAATGTTTAGTAAGGGTAAACATAGAGAACATAAAACAATCCATAAACATTTGAATGCAAATAAAACTTGAACATAAAATCTAAACATCACAACCTTAAGCAAAGACATAAATCTTGGAAGTATGTAAGGCATATATCATAAAGGAACATAAATCATGATAAAATAAAATGGGAATAAAACATGTAATTATGGATTACCATTAAGCACATGATATTATTTCAATACTAGCCGAGGCATTGCTTCCAAGACCATCTTAGTGGAAAAATTCCCTTTCTGAATCGAGTTCACTCCTCGTTCCAGTCCTGTAACACTGAACCGAATTAACTTACCATTACATCCATGTATATCTCATGAGATATAAATCTTTACCCAATGCATTGGAGGTAGATATAGGTCCCACCTATCTCAAAATGAAATCATGCTTACTTGTGCCACAAAATAAACATAAATCATTCATCATAACCGAAAGAATAAAATGGGTTTCATAAACATCATCCATTCATAACATAATCCATATAAAAAATGGATATCATTTCATCATAAGAAAAGTGAAACCATGTAAATCATAGAGACATTATACTTGAAACATACACATATGAAATAATTTCATCTTAGATGGAAAAAGGTTTTGATAAAACTCTTGAAATTATTTCTTGAGGAAAATATCCTTTCTTATTCAAAATCATTTTATTTTCACAAAATGCCATAAAATTTTAAAAGAAAGGGATTTTTTTGAAAATAGTCATGAAATATTTTATAGTAAGATTCTTGAAAATAAGGCCTTATGAAAACCATAAAAATATATTCATGTCGTATAAGTTAAAAAAACATTCTCCTCGTACTTTTGCCGAAAATGTCAAAAAGCTCCTCGTATGGTAAACAAAAGAAAGATTACTTCCATAACACAAAGTAAAAGTCAAATAGGGGTAAACATTACTTTAAAAATACATGGAATAATATTAAACACTTAATGAAAAACAATTTTATGGACATGGATGAAAAATATAACCCCAGTAAATACTTACGTATAAGCAATCTCGGATAAAAATGAGATTGAAAAATTATCCCTTACCTTAGGTCTGATATGCTTCGCACGTATCCAGACCTCCTGTATAATGATTTAAATAATGTCATTTACTTATTATAGAATCATATTCATTGTTATGATATTATATATGGTTCACTTATGACTTTATATTACCCTTTCTTTTGTAAATTCCATGTTAAAGTAGCGTTTTGGGTAAAATCTTTTTATTTATCGTACGTGTTTGGAATTGTTGTTCTTGATATTAGTATTACTTATATCATGATTTAATTACTTCCAGAATTTAAATCATGATTTATATATCATATATATTCATTATATATATTTATATAATAGATAGAAAAATGAAATGAAATACACCGTTCATGGAGACGGTAGGCCGTACGTACGCATGAACGATGTTTTCCTTTCCTTATTGACTTGAATGGAAGTAAGAAGATGACATATATATATATATACATAAATACAGTAGCTTTATCATGTCATATATTGAATTATTATTCATTATATATACTTTATAATCATTCTCGAATTGTTAACATGTTGAATTAATCTCATCGCGTCGTGGAGACGGTAATCCGTACGTACGCACGAGCGATGATATCATTCCCATAATTATTGAATTGAATTGGAGTGGATGATATAATATATCAGAATTAGAGTGATGTTATAATAACTATATATAGTTATTCTTTACACCATTATACCCATCCTAGTTAGGTGGTGGTGGAAAAACAGATTACCCCACGACGTGGAGATGGTATTACGTACGTACGCACGCGCGGTGATTTCACTTCCCATAGGATGAATAGAAGGTGAAATGAGGTTGTTTAATATTTATAATAACATATCAGTATATTATTTATACTGATTTTATTACTTTATAATGAAATAACTAAATCAGAATAAGTTTAAGAAGAAAGAAACTTGAAAGAATCAGTAGAAGAGATTACCTCTTCTTCGACGCACCTATTTTAAGCTTCCTTTTAAGGCACTAGAGTTGGTATTTTGAGGAGCAAAAGAAACTCTATAATGTTTCTAGTGAATTTAATAAGGTAAATGGCCAGGGTTTGGCTGATATTGAAAGCTCAAAATTGTGTAAAGAGAAGAGGGAGGAGGTGCCCTTTTATAAGGGGGAAGAGGGGCACCTTAGGAAAAACTTAAAATATTATTTTATAATAAAGTAATATTCGGTTTATAATAGCTAAAAATTGATTTATTTCAAAGATAAAGTGAGGATGGGTCGAAATCCTCTCATAAAATATGTTTTATATAAGTTTAGGTTACTATTTTAACATTATCATTTAGATTTAACTCTAAGTTAAATAATATAAATTTTACTGTGTCTTCTTGTTTTCTTACACTATATTGTTAATAAACTTACTATAAATAGCCAAAATAACCCCAAGTGGTTCAGTATTAATATATATAACCTTATATAAGTCATTTGTATGAACCGTATATTTTTAGGAATATAATAACAATTAATAATATAATATTTGTTTTAAAAACTATTTAATGTCAATTTTGACACTATTTGGTAATTGATATTTGTGAAAATCATAGAAGCATTATTAGTTAAAAAAAGTTAATTGAATCAATACTAACATGTCATATTAACCTAAAATATTAGTGTAATTTATAAAAAGTCTCAAATTACATTTATTTGGGTATTTATAACATCAATTTTGTTAATACTTCATTAATAAGGTAATTACTACATCATCATTGTGTCATAAATAAATTAAAGTAATTAATGTCTAAAAATTATAAATAAATAACCATTATTTAATAAATAATTTTATATTTCTATGGAATATTTATTGTCGAATTTATCTTATGTATAACCCTATATTAAAAATGTTTTATTTATTAAACGTTGATTTTAATTCTTTTAACTCTTCTTTGAATTAAATAATAATAAATGTCCTAATCTAATCCAAGTGGACCTAAATGATAATATTTTATTCCTAAGGTTGTTTTTGGTCGAATAATATTTATCCAATAGAATTAGGACATGTGTTAGGGTAATAATAATATCTTTTTTACCCTTAATTACCCAATTTACTTTTAACAGTGGTAAATAAAATTAAAAAGTTACTATTTACAAAAAAATTATTTTTATCTTATTGAAACACATTTAACTCTGTGATATTAACCATGTTTGTCGGATTTTCAAAATTAAACTCACAGAAGTGGTAAAATTAAGTTTTATGTACAATTGAAAATGCTCCTAGGAGGTGGGTAAAAGACGGTGAAAAGTTCAATAAAATTTTTATATATCTAAAATCTTTATAAAATGTCTCCAATGAATTACATTTAACTTATATAACTATTATGTATCAATTTTGACCTAAAATAAATTTAAATAAAATAAATAATTATTTAAATAAAAATCGGTTTTTAAATAGTAACCTAGTGTTTTCACTATTCATCAAAAATTGATAATTTTCAGAAAAATACCAAAAATTCACCCTAGGCTAATTTTGATATTCCGAATCCAAAAATGAAGTCCATTTTGAAAAATAAAATTTATAAAATTTTAAAAAGTGGGTATTAATATTCATAAAGGGTAGTTCATAATAGTATTATAATAATATATCGTTTAGTGAAACTCGGTATTGCGTACTACACACGCTTTCGAGGAAAGTCTTGATTGCGTGTAATGCAAACGAAGTCAGGGTTGGGTGTAGTGAAAGCTCTGTTTGGTGTTGTGTATAACATATTCAAAACATATTTCATGTATATATTAAAAAAATCTATACTTAATGATGCGTAGAATAATTTCCACAAAATGAACTTGAATTTGTGTGTAACACAAGCCAAGAATATTGTTCCGTATACTGTATGATAATACGGGTTTGCGTATAGTACAAGATAATTTTGGTGTAGTGTATAACACAAGATATCAATAAAATTAAAAGAATATTTTTCATAAAATCTCATGATGTCACAATTCTAGAATAAGTTTATGATGAAATGTTCTAGAAAACATGTAACATGAATTTACAATTGAAATTTCACTTGAATTTCAAGTGGAATTTTCATTAAAATTTCTAATTAAAGTTTCGAGTGAAATTTTCTAGTGAAAGTTAAAAATAATACTAGAATTTTTCAATCGAAGAATCCAATGGAATATTCCACTAGAAGTTTCACTTGATTTTATATTGGTAGTTTCACTATAGTGGACAAGTGTAATTTTATGTTACCATTGGAATTTTCTAGTATAATTTGCATTGTAATTTCCCAATGTAACTTTCATTGTAATTTTCCATGGAAGTTTCACTAGAATTCCCAACAGAGATTTCCATGTAATTACTAATGAAAGTTTAAACTAATTTTCAACTTTAATATAATGACTATATTTTTTCCTTGTAAATTTTATACTATTTTAATAAATATTTTCAGAGTTAGGTGAGATGTTATCGTGGGATTCCATGTCCTATGAAGCCTCGATGTTGATTTAATGAAAATATTAAATAAAATATATCATGCACATAATGTTTTTCTAAAATAATGAAATAAATCCAAAATGATGTTTCATAATGAAAATATGAGACCCTCATTAAATATGAAATGTGGGTTTTACCCTAGTCGTGACATAACCTTTAGGAGCAATATTTTTTTTGTTTAAGTGCAGTCGCAGAAAAAATAATAGATTAATAAAACTTATTAAATAGTTGAGTATCTATTAATTTTCCATTACCAAAATCATATCATATTTAAACATGGATATAGAAAAATAATAGGGTTCTCCATATAACGTTAGATATTATAGAGTACCATGGATGAGAGATTTGGTTAATGATAATGGGATCATGGATTTACAATCAATTTTTAAAGGAGTTTGTCTTCATCAATGGAGTTCTTGGATCTCAACCAAGACAATGATGCAGAATCATTTATCATCAGTGATTGATCCATTTTCAGGGTTAGACTTTTTTGGTCATATTAATCCCTTTATTTTTATTCTTCCATATCAAATATGAATTAATATCATTATAAAAATAATTCTTGGATCGATTTTTTATTCATGGTTGATGTTTCCCTTCCTGAATTTTGGAATTGATAAATTATTTTTTGATCCTTGATTAATATTTTTTGATCATAAATTTCTCTATCATTGGATGAAGGCCAACCCAAAAAAGTTTACAATGTATATTTCCTCATTTTTTTCATGTTTTTCTCCCCTTATTCATTGAACATTCATCATTGGTATTCAATTGACTGGTGGTTCGACTATACCCAGAAATAGATAATGGAACAATAAATCTTTGGTGAAAAAATGAATTTCTCCTAGTTTAGATTTGGGATCAAAGTCACAATCAAGGGGCGAGGATGATGATATAATATTAGAGTTGGATTAAGAGTTTCATTTCATGGGTTGGTGATTCGGTGATGTGGTGTAATGAGAAATGACTTCCAAATGGATGGTTGGCTGAAATCTGGCCACTGGCGATGGCTTAGGCATGACTAACCTTATATCTAAATATAATAGAATAATTTTTTATAGAACCAAAGGTGGAAATGGAACATGTGATATACTTAAAACATATTGGGATTTCTATAAAAACATGATATACACTGGATGTAGTTTGGAAGAATAAATAAAGTGTGGATATCCTTCAATGGTAGCTAGGTTTTACACATAGAAATAAATATTGCAGTTCGTGTGGAACTTGATCAGTGATTTAATGTGTACCATGAGGGTACATTGTCACAAACATGTCCAATGTACACAGACACGACCAATGTATACAACCATGACCAATGTATAAAAGTATGTTCATAGAATATGGGCACGATCCAAAGGACACAATAATGATCACAGACCTGATTTGTTCTAGGAAAAGTGAGACACATCGTGTATTCATTATTCACACCATCTACTCCTTTCAGTGTTGGCTATATCCCCAATTCCCTTTGATCTAGTTAAGATTAATTGGGTATTTTCCCTTAGTCCATTCCTAAGATGGTATAGCATGGGATCCCATCTGAAATACATGAAGAGTGATCCCTTATATAAGTCAGTTCTAGATAGATTTAGTTATCCATTTGTGTGGCTCTGATTGAGATCATCTATCATTATCCAAATATTGGGTCAAGTATCCCATTACCAACTTTCAGGGCATACAATTCATATCCTAGTTGATTACTCCAAATATGGTAAGGAATTATTTATATGTCTTAGGTGTGATCCTAAATATTTTTATCATTCTATTTTGAGTTTTTATGTCTACCTCTATATGGTAATGCCAAATGGTATAGACCTCAAGGATGAGCACCGTTAGAGTTAGTAGGACTCGATTAGTGAATTTTCTAATATGATAATTACATTAATGCCTCGAGCAAAATCCTAGTTTTTCGATGTGTATGTGACCTTACATTAAGACTTAGTGTCTATCTCTTATAATATATGATTTTTTATCATTCCTTGTTTTGATAGGACTATATTTTATGCTTTGTGTTTGGTTATTTTTGGGTATCCTACTGGGTTTGTTTATAGTCCCCCCCCTAAATGGGATTTGTCTAAATATGTCATGTCTAATATAGTTGAAATGATTTTCAGCAGAGTCTTGGGAGAAAAAATATTAGGTGGAGCATGGTTTCACCAAATAGACTACAGTAAGTTCTAGGAGATACATATTTATATAAGTCCCATTTTCCCTAGAAATTTGGACCCTTCATCGGTTTTGGTGGGCTTATATTTGGCTCTTTTTTTCCTATACTTGTGTTGTACTATAATGTGGGATTGGTTTCATGCATACATATTTGGAATCGGGTTTTTCTTCCATTTTAATATTATATAATCGTGTTTAGATATGTTTTATTGTTTAAATGAACCATAGAATAATGCCTAACATGTGTGTGATATTCTTAATCAATGCTAGTCTCCAGACCCTAGCCTATTAGAGGTGGTCTTGGAGTGTCACTCTCATCTGACTATTGGTGAAGCGGGATTCGGTGGATTGGTCCATGAGATAGTGCTGTCAAATTATTTCATATTAGGACTATAGTTTTGAGATAGTCTAGCCGCATGGTCTATTTTGCGAACTAGGGAAATAGTGTTAAAGTTCTTAAAGTTTTTTTCTCGGGCTAAGGAACCCAGTTTTGGTGTGGTGTTCAATGTATCTATTCACTAAGACACTGATAACCTATTTTTTGACTCAGTAAATTTATTCATTGGTTGTAGGGAAAAACATCGTCACATGCATCATATAAGAATGGGTTTTGGATTCCAAGTTCTTTTTGAGTCAACACCACATATATTCTCCTAACCATGGTGTATATTGACTTTTAAAGGATTCATCCAAGATAGAAATCAAAGATTCCATAGTATAATCATGATTATTATAAACTTGGTGATGAGGATTCAATTCAAGGGAAATGTACAAGAGGTAGTACCTTTGGGTGGTTTGTTAGTCTTACCTCCACCCACTAAGCAACTGATTATCCTGGCAGTACCATCAGATGATTTATATTGGATGAGTGCACTTCATGGGTTTTGTAGGAAAATACCCATCATATTTCATGGTGATATAGACCCCCCCGGGTGGTAGAATATTGGATCATGGTTATTAGGTGAGTTTTAGGCCATGTTAGGACCTATCATGTTCATACGATGGTTTTAGCAATGAATTTTCTCCAATTCTTTATAGGAAGATGATAGAGATTGGAGATGCAGGCGCATAATAAAGAAAATCTCACTTAGATAGAATTATAGTTCATCTTCAAAGATTTTTTTTACCCATAAATGTTGTGGGAAATTTATATCCATGAGATTTTTGAGTTCTATCTGGGTATCATGTTTGTCACAGAGTCTTCGTAGAGGTTTATTAACCTCTCACAGTACTGCATATACAAGGTTCTTAATGAATACAGTAGATCATGGATATTTCAAAATGTATTTCACTAAGATATCTTGGATGGAGTGATATATCTTTATATTCCTTCCTACACTAGGGTGTTGGAGCATACCTATGTGGTGGAGAGTTTTTTCTATCTGAACAGTCACTGAAAGTTGGTTGTGGTAGTGAGAACCCCAGAAATAAGGCTTCGGCGGATGGTATTCAATGATAGACTCAAGTATCTAGACATGTAATAAGTTTCTGGATACAATATTAAGACATAGTGTTTGCCATCCAGTGCTCTCAAAATTGTTCTAAGCAGCAGAGAGATGGGTATTGCTACTCCTATGACAGACGAGGAAATATCACGTGACATTGTCCAACTCATTGTACAACATAAAAATAGATAGTCAATGTACCCTCTGGGTATAAAAAAATGACTTTTTCAGGGAGTTATTTAGGGTTGTAGATGTGTAAATTGATCTAGGAGAGTAGTGGTAGGTGTCCAACATTTTGATCAATTTCCACTAACACCCCTTGGTTGTCTACAACTTGATCAGGTAGCTAATGGTCAAGGATGCGAGCAGCTACATGCATTGAAGTATTAATAACCATAGGCTACAAGGATGATTCAAGGTCTGATCTATGTCTTATATACTCTTGATATAGTGTTTGTAGAAATATGTTTTATCCACTCTTTTCTTACCAAATCCCCTGTTCGATATTTGGATATTCCAGTGGATCCTTTGTCTCAACCCTTACATTTGGAGACTTATACAGGGGGAGATTCAGTAATCAAGCAATTCTACCTTTTGTGTGACCTGACCCTTGGAAGATAGATATTATAATAGTATCTTTTCATGGTCATGATGAATCCTTACCATGTAATTCTATGTGTGGATTATATTTCTATGATTCATGCACATATTGACTCTTTTTTCTAGAGAATGTGGTGCATCTGAGTTGATGGGTTGATTTTTTCCTTCATCGGTAAGAAGTAAACCTAGTAATATTATCATGAGAATGTATGTAGGAAGATATAACTCATTGGTTTTCTAGTATTACCTTTTGAGAAGTGGATTTTATGATATTTAATTTTCCTACTATAGTGGGGGAGTATTAATATGTCTTCCCTGAGGAAGTTTTGAGATTACCTCCCCACCGAGAGATTAATTTATGTATAGACCTAAATCCATGGACTACCCTAATATCTGAACTAACATATCATATGTACCCCATAATGCTTCGAGAGACGAAGGAGTTATTGAAGGATTTATAGAGGATGGGATTTTTCATACCTACTGTGTTCCTATGGGATTCCCTAGTGTTGTTTTCCATGAAGGAAAATATGATATTGAGGTTATGTGTTGATTAATATAACATAAATAACATGGAAATAAAGAATAAATATCCACTTCTGAGAATCAGTGACCTATTTGACCAGTTGGAAGGGGAGAGGTGGTTCTCAAAGATTAACCTCATATCTGGTTATCACCCGCTCATAGTCAAGAGAAGGATATACCGAAGATATAATTTCGATGTCACTATGAGTATTTGGTTTTAACTTTTAGTATATTGAATTCCCTATATATATTCATGGGACATATGAAGTATATTTTTCATCCCTTATTAGACTGGTTTGTGGAAGTGTTCATCGATGACATCCTTATGTACTCTACAATAGAGGTGGAGCGTGCAAGACATTTGATGATGGAATTAGATATACATCAAGAGAAACAACTTTATGTGAAGCTCTCGAAGTGTCCATTTCGGATTCAAGAGGCCCACTTCTTATGAATTATTAGTTTAAAAATAGGAGAAGTGGGGGACCGACCAAAGGCTGAGGAACTGCTAGCTTGGGAGCCACCCAGGATTGTGACTAAGTTGAAAATATTCCTTATTTTGAAAAGCTAATACGATTTTTTTCCCAGTCACTTTAAGATTTTGACCCCACTAATAGCTTTCACCCAAAAAGGCATCCTTTCATGTAGAAAATGAAAAGGCAGTTGGATTTTTAGGAGTTGTGATGGAGGTTGACGACCACCCACATCTTGAGCCTACTAGAGAGGGGTTTTGACTATCTTGTGTTCTATTTTTCCTCCATAAACGGACATGGATGTGTACTGGTTGAGAAGTATGCAGTGATTATTAATGGGTCCTGATAGCTATGTATCTTTAAGAAGGACTATGTGACCCACTATTTGGAGTAGAAAGAAATTTGTTTATCCCTAATGTGTGACAATACTACTTTATAGTAGAGTGATTTCTCATCTAATAAAAACACAATATCCTTAGGTAAATCTTTTTATATAAATATCATAACTTGTCGTAGTGTAAATGGAAATAGTTACTATAATATTTTGACTTTGAGAAAGTCTGTACTCCCAGAAAGGGGAACATAATGTTAGATGCTCTTATAAGGAGATCATATTCACAGTTATTTAGTGAGGTGTTAGTGTAGTTGGTCTATTTGTAGTTTTCTTTAGTGGATGAGGATAATTCCACTTACCTCCAGTCGATGGTTTCTACACATCTGCTTCTTAGCAAGAGTACATTATTCTTTTAAAAGGATGGATGATTATATATTCATTTTATGAGAGGAGGTACTTAAGGAGTTTATATCCCCCTTTACATTACATACAAGAGTGGAAAATATGTATCAGGACGATCAACACCAGTTCTGGTGGCTAGGGATAAAGACATATGTAGCTGATTTTTTCTCGTTATGCCTCACTCACTAGTGTTTTAAGGCCAAGCACTAGGTTTTAGTGGGTTTTTATCAACACCTTGAGGTTCTGAATTGAAAGTGGGATGGTTTCTCAATGGAATTCATGACACATATTCGAACTCAACAAGATATCATGAGGCCATGAGTTTATCATAGACAAACTCTCTATGACATCCCACATCATAACCATCTATGAGAAAAGTTAAATAGAGAGTCTTGGATGAATTTATGTACAACATATAGTTTGGATTTATGGAGTTCCCTTGATGATCATCTCCAACTATGATGCTCGCTTCATGTCACAATTTTGGATAGGATTTAAAGAGGCCTCTGGGACTCAGTTATGGTGGATCACAACATTCCACCCCTAGAGATAAAACTAGACAAAGAAGACTAATCATGTTTTGGATGAGATTATTCGGGATTTCATGATGAAATTTATCCTTATCTAGTAGGATCACCTACACTTGGTGAATTTTTTATATAAAAATAGATAACACTTTACCATCAGTATGAAACCATTCAAGGCCTCATCAGGAGACACTTCAGGTCAACAATATGCAAGACTAATCCATGGGAGTCATATCTCATGGGCCTTGAGTTGTTTATCTCAATACAAATGATGGTGAATATCATCCAAGAGTGGATGAGAACTTCCCATAGATATTAGATGTCTTATGAGGACTGAATACAAAGACCTTTAGAGGTTGACAAGGGAGACCATGTGTTCTCAAAGGTCTCACCTTAGTGAGAATTGTGGAGGTTCATTTGGGGAATCAAGTTATCTATGTGATTCATTGTCCATTTAAGAATACTATGTAGGTTTATCAAGGTGGGAAAACACTTAGACTTGCTACCACATTTAGTCTAGGTGTAAGATGTATTCTATATGTTATAGCTGATGAGGCATGTGTATAACCCATAGCAAGTTATCGACTAGGGATATATAGGCATAGAGGATGGATCTATCTTTGTAAATCACCTACTATATATCCAGGTGTCATGAACCATCCTAGTGGGGCCCACACCGTGACTCCCCAAGCCCTCCTTCGATAGTCCAGGGGCTGGTGACTAGCACCGAGTAGGAATATTACAACATGGGAGGCATTTCCTAAGAACCAGTACACACAAACATATCTCCAAGCCCACAAATTTAGAAATGTAAAAACCACTAAGGAACAAGATGCATGCGTACAACTAAACCCAACCAACAAAGTACAACAGAAAGTAAATTATTGAAAGTAAACTGGTAAAGAATACAAGCCCACCAAAAACAAGAGTCTGAAAACTGCAAAGTCCAACCTGTAAACACAAAGAGGTACTAGGACTGTTGCTCATAGCCTAAGGAACACCTCGTCCTGTAGGGAACTCAGAAAGCCCGGTCCTGTCCTGGTCTACCATGGACTCTATCAAAAGGCTGCTCATCTGCATAAGACACAACACATGTGGGAAAATCCCGTGCAGGGGCGAGTATACCAATACTCAGTAGAGGACCCTGAAAAACCCAAAGAAAGTAAACAAAGGAAAGGTACAGTCATCTCTACACAGTATATGTCTACTGAAAATATAATAGGATATCACAATCCAAATATACTCAAAACCCAGACTTGTAGTCTAGAGACAAGTCACATAGCCGCATACCCCACTAGGGATTCAGTTCGAATATTTCAACAAAGTAGTTATTCTGGGATAAAACACTCCATGAGTCTGCTATCTCTGATGATGTCCATCCCAGAAGTACTGTTAATTGGGAAACGTCATAAGAGATAGATACACTCATTACGGTAGACACACTCTTGAGTGCGAAGATCATGGTAGGTAGAAGCACTCATTATGGGAGACACACTCTTGAGTGGGAAAGATCATGATACATAGATGAGGACCACTACCAGGGTCATGGAAGATATTGTGACTCATCCGGATTCACCAGCTATGTGATTCACTATCTAGGTAGAGGATCAACTCCCACTAGAGTTGGTCACGTAGATGCCTGACTCTATCTAGGGTCAGAAATGGATAGAGGATCTTGCTCTGGGCCTCTCGGAGGGATGCCGACTCTATCACAAAAATTCCTACTAAATGGATCATACTCTTGTAGAAGGAAATGATGCCTAAACATCAGGGGAATGAGAAGAAGGGGCATTATCCCAAACGAACGATGTCCAAGATACGATGAACAAGAGGACCATGCATTTTCCAAAAAGTACACGGCGTGTAGAAAAGTTACACGCCGTGTGGTATGACCCCAGGTAATGCTCGTGTACAACGGCCCATGTCATAAGGCTAGTCATATAGAAAAGTTAGTACACGGTGTGTAGTACGGTGTACACATCCTATCTGAGTGACTGGGGTTGGCTCCCGGTACGCAAGCCATGTGCCCATACACGGTCATCAACTCGTGTACTCCAACCCATGTAATTGGTACACTGGGTGACCTGTGTTACTGGAATCGCCCATCCATGTGTTACAGTACACGCCGTTTAATTCATCATGTGTCGGTGTATCCCCTGGATACATGCCGAGTTCCGTGTAGCCACCTCTTCTAGGCTTCATAGAGTGTACACGTCGTGTCGTCTAAAGCCGTGTAGTCCAACCCGTGTCCGTGTACTTCCCAAAATACATGTCGAGCTTTAGGGAAAGTCCAACATGCCATGTGACTAGGGTCACACACCATTTGATTCCTCTTTGACCCATGAAACCCTATAATCCACCGCAAGTACTACACGGCGTGTTCTTCGGAAGTACACGTCGTGTACTCTCGATATTTCCAAAAACGCAAACCTCCATCGTTCCACCTTCCGTGATGTACCGTTCGTCGATCCGGTCATCCGATTGCCATGAAACTCCCAGGTTTTGGTCTCACTGACACCATGAAGCCTATTCTATTGTTTTTAGACCTCTGAGCATCTCCAAAAACGTGCAACGATCCACCCGCACGAAGAACGCTCGAATAACGTCCCTTCCCGATCTGGTCTGATTCGTCATATTCTATCATCGACGCACCTCCTCTAGGTCATTGTGGTGTAGAATCTTCAATTTGGGATCTTTGAGTTGCAAAACAGACATGAAACGATCATTTTTTCGTCGCACCATGAATAACATGAAGAACACGCGAAAGAAAAAGGGGAAGGAAATCCAAAGAAAATTGAGGAACGAACCTCCGCTATCATTTAACAAGGCGTTGATCTGCTCCCGTTAGTAGGATTAAAGAGATCAGAATCAAACAAAAATTAAACATGGATCAATTCCCCAAATCATCCCAATAATACCCTCCTGCAAGAATGTATGAATCCATGGATCAACTTGTTCGTGGTTGATCTGCGTTCTTCATTTAAATCAAAAGTGGGGAAAAGAAATTAAATAAAAAACCCCTACCGCAACTAGGATTGATCGCTAACGAATGGGTCGTGCTACCATCATCATTGAGATCCTCCAACCTCATTGGTGAAGCGATTCACAGCTTCAATCCATCATCATTCGTCGCTGAGAGTTTTCTCCAGAGTTTCCTATCAATCTTCCGCCAACGATCGACGTTCGATTATCCTAATAAAAAGGGAAATGTGTTTTGGCATTCAAAATACGTTTTGGTATTAATGAGTCCAGATTTCTGTTTCTGAGTCACTATGATTTGGCATTTATTAAAGAAATAGTTTCCCCATCACCGCACTGCATCAGATGTTTCCAAAAAGAATAAACATTGAGAATTTATTTTTATTTTTATCTTACTAAAAATGCCCGAAAATTAACTTTTTCCCTAGACCCGTGCCGGTCAACGTTAGACCTGTTCTTAGGTAAATTCATCATTCCAGACACAATGGTGCCCTTCGATTATTAATCCGAGCATCTATTTAGAAACTTCCACAACCACGAAGAAGTGCTGACTCACTTAACTTAAAAAAAGTTTGAAGCACCATTCCAGGATCACTGGGCCTCAGAATTATGTGTTGTATCTATTCCTGGTCTCATAATAATTCCATATAATATTTAAAAATAATACACGAAAAAATACGAGACACTACATTCTCCCCACCTTGGGGATTTGCGTCCCTGAACATCCAAAACGAAGACTACTCAAAAAGATACGGGTACTGGGCATGGATCTGAGCATCCCATTCTCATGTGATCTCATGAAGATTCTCGTGATTCCAATAAACATGAACCAAGGGAATCTATCACCCATTAAAGATCCTCTCCTATCGATCCTCGTTCTCCACTGGGAACTCAGCAAAGGTCTCTCTGTCCTCGATGTCCAGCTCTCCCCAGTCGATGACGTGCAATGGGTCATGCACGTACCTCCTCAGCTGCGACACGTGGAAGACATCATGTACCCGATGCAACTATGGCATTAGATCTAGGCGGTACACCACCTCATCAACTTTGCACAGTATCTGGAAAGGTCTGATTAACCTCGTAGATAGCATGTTGCCCCAACCAAATCTATGTAACCCTCGATGAGGTGAGACCCAAAGAAAGATGTGGCCACCCTCTTTGAACTCCATAAGTCTTCGTCGTCTATCAGCATAAGACTTCTATCGGATCCGTGCAGTGTTCATATGCTCCCGGATGATCTGCAACATCTTAGTGGTTGCTCGCACCAACTCTGGACCGATGAGCACTGACTCTCCGGGGTCGGTCCAGCAAAGCGGTGACTAGAAGTGTCTTCCATATAAGGCCTCAAATGATGCCATACCAATGGTGGAGTGGTAGCTATTGTTGTATGAAAACTCCACCAGTCGTAGGTGGTCCTCCCAACTATGACCAAAGTCTAAGATATAGGCCTGCAATATATCCTCCAGAACCTGAATGGTCCTCTCCGTCTAACCATCTGTCTGGGGATGCAACACTGTGCTCAACCGTAGCTGAGTCCCAAAGGCCTCCTGCAATCCTTTCCAAAACCGGGATATAAAGCGGGAATCTCGGTATGAGACTATCATCGAAGGGATTCCATGAAGTCGAACTATCTTCTACATGTAGAGGCGTCCCAAGCTCTCTATGGAACTCTAATCGCTGATGTCTACGAACTGGGCCAACTTGGTGAGTCGGTCAACAATCAACCAGATGGAATCATGCCCCTTGGGCATCCGTGGTAGGTCTGTCATGAATTCTATCGATATTCCATCCCACTTCCACTCTGGAACTTCCAGGGGTGATCTAATCCTGCTGAAACCTGGTGCTTAGCCTTCACCTGCTGGCATGTGAGACATCGGGAAAGGAACTCTTCTACTTCCTTCTTCATGTCTGACCACCAAAACTGTCATCGGAGATCCTGATACATCTTTTCCACTCCAGGATGTACCACCAAGGGTATGTATGAAACTCATTCAGGACCTCCTCCTACAACACTACTGGTACAACAGTGCGTCCTATGAAAATAATTACATGCTTCCCACCTTGTGAATATCTATCTGGAGCATGCCCTGTGGATAACTAAGCACGTAAGGTCTCACAGTCTACATCCCCAAGTTTCACTTCCCTAGATCTTTTTAAGAGTGTAGGGGTGACAGCCATCAACTATAGGTAATTTTCACCCTCTCCATCCATGAAGGATAACTGCAACATGTCTAACTGCTCTGTCGCCTAACTCAACAACTGTGAGCTCGACCTTTTTCTAAGAGCATATTCCACCTTGTTTCCCTTACGAGGTGTATAGATGATCTCGAAATCATAGTACTAGAGGAACTCTAGCCAACGCCTCTGCCTCAGATTCATATTCTTCTACAAAAAGATGTATTGAGGCTCTGGTGGTCAGAGTAGATGATGAACTGCTCACCCATAAGGCAGCGTCGCCACATATTCAATGTGAAGACTACAACAGCCAACTCGAGATCATGGGTCGCATAGTTCTGCTCATGTGGCCAAAGCTGGTGCGAACCATAAGCAATCATGGCCTGCCTTTGCATCAGGACACAACCAATCAAGGTCCCTGATGCGTCACAGAAAACTATGTACTCGACACCCTCTTCCGGCAATCTCAAAATCGGGGCACTCGTCAAACTCTATCTCAACAACTCGAAATCCTGTTAGAACTTCACCGTCCACACTAAGGGTTTCCCCTTCCTTGTCAAGGATGTCATCGGTGCTGATATTCGAGAGAAATCGGGGATGAATATCTGGTAATACCCTTCAAACCCAATGAAGCTTCACACCTCCATCATGCTCTGAGGAGGCTCCCATGCTAACACAGCCTCTACCTTGTCTGGGTCTATAGCTACTCCATCTGCTGAGATGACATGTCCCAGAAAGTGGACCTTCTAAATCCAGAACTAGAACTTTGAGAGCTTCCCATAAAGCTGGTGCTCCCGAAGTACATCTAGAACCATCCGCAAGTGTCTCGCGTGCTCCTCCTCTGACTCCAAGTACACAAGGATGTTGTCGATGAAGACCACTACGAACCAGTCCATGTATGGCTGGAAGATCCAGTTCATCATTCTCATAAACACTACGGGGGAATTTTTCATGCTAAAAGGCATCACCATGTACTCATAGTGACCGTAGCGGCATCTGAAAGCCATCTTCGGTATATCCTCATTTCATACTCGTAACTGGTGATAACCTGAATGAAGGCCAACCTTTGAGAACCGTTGTTCCCCTCTCAGTTGATCAAAGAGGTCATCAATTCTCGGTAGTGGATACTTATTCTTCACTTTCACTTGGTTCAGGCGCCAGTAATCCACGCACAACCTCAAACTCCCATCTTCCTTCTAGGAAAACAAGACTGGGGCCGCCCAAGTTGAAATAATGGGTCTTACAAAACCATTGCTCTTCAAATCCTCCAATTGCACCCCCAGCTCGTGATGCTCTGCAGGAGCCATCTGATATGCTGATGAGGAAATTTTTTTCATCTCAGGGTGTAAGTCAAGGCAGAATTATATTTCCCGAGAGGGAGGTAATCTTGGAACATCTTTGAGAAAGACGTCCTCATACTCCGCCACTACTGCTGGGAACTGAGATCTCACAACATATACTACTCCGAAGGTAAGGCTAGCCATCTTAAGAGTGATTGGTTGCACCCTCCAATGCATGATCCCATTCTTTGCTACATGGGTCTCCTTTTCTCTGTCAAAGGAAAACCTTGTTCCATCACCACAGACACACTACACTCTTCACATAAAATATTCAATCTGGGCATGGACCAAAGATAACCAATCCATACCGAGAATGACGTCGTAAGGCCTCGACAATACCACCAAGAGGTTCGAACCGAAACTCTCACCTCCAAGGGTAAGATCACACTATCTGAAAACGTGTGTGATCATCGAGTCTCCTCCCGCAGGTGTCTCCAAGTGTAAGTATCGATTCAACAGTTCTAACGAAATCTCAAGGTTTTTCACAAGACATGTGGAGATAAAGTAATGACTGAAACATGTGTCTATAATTACGACATATAAGGTAGAGAAGACACAAATCATACCTCGTATCATCCCTGGATTCCCTGGGTCATATGCCTAGACCAAATGAAGTTATCCCCGCCTCTGTCCCCCAGCTCCCTAAGCCTGGTGTAGACCTCTTGGGGGTGGGGGTGGAAGTAGATCGAAGCATCTGCCACCACCTACAGCTCTCCCTGCTCCTATGCCACATCTGCCGCCTGGCGGGTCTGTCTGCTCCATTCTATGCCTCTACCTCGATGGTTCATCCACCGCTTCCCTCTCAGCAACTCGATGGGTCAGACAATCTCTAAAAAAATGTCCCCTACCATCGTATGCATAGCATCGCTTCTCCCTAGGCTGACTGGATCCAGCCTGAGAGCCATGTACTATCGAGCCTCTGTCTTGGGTCCTCCTATGACATCTCTCACCTACCGATCCCTGCATCCGGCATCAGCTCCCTACTACCGAAGTCTTTGCACCTGTCTGTATGCTACTGACTTTCATTGGTTGTATTTTCTCAACCAAGAATCTCTCCATCACCAAAGCATGCTCGAGCACTCCAGAATAATTCAGAATTCATAGAGGAACGACACTAGCTCAGATGTCTCGTCTCAGACCTTGCTCAAAGGTCTGAGCTATGAAGTACTAATCCCTGACCATATCCATCGAGTACCTAGTGAGTTTGTTGAACCAAGATGAATAGTCAACTACCGTCATACTACCCTACTAGAGCTGAAGAAGCTCCGGGATTCATACCTCTCTCAGCATAACTGGAGAGAACTCCTCCCTGAAGAGTCACTAAAACTTTGTCCATGAAAGAGTATCCTCATCATGAGTTTGTGTGGTTAGACTCCACCATCGTCCCGCCGAACCCTGAAGAAGGCTCACTCCTAGGATCACCATTTGGTCTGCAGGTGTCCTCATGTGACGAAAAACATTGGTCACCACCTCAAACCAGTCCATAGCCGCCTGAGGGTCGGGCTGACCTCGGAACCTGATGGTTATCTGTCTCTTGAACTCATGGATCGCGCTCAGCCTACGCTCCCCGTCGGTCGGTACTGCAGGTACCACGGTCTGCTCCACTGGTGGTGGTATAGCAGGTGCACCACCTGGTGGCAACACCTGGGGAACTGGTCTCTGTATAGAAGCCTTGTCACTGAGGGGGTCATCCTGGTGATTGTGCTCCTGAATCCAAGAGGGCATGCATCACAGAGGAATCCTAAAAGGAAACAAGATGTACCATGGTCAATGAGTATATCTACATAGCTAACACAAAGGAAATGGAAAACACAACCCATTCCCATATGATGCATGTACCTTTATTCCCCGCAACCAGTGTTTTCATGTACCGAGTCAAAAAGAAGGTTATCAGAGTCCTTGTGTATGGATATGTCGGCCTCCGCACCAACACTGGAGTCTTTGGCCTGAACGCCAATCTCAAAACACTGAACACTGTTTCCCCAACCAATCTCACAGACTCTTGGTCCTAAGGTAGAACAGACCACCTCTGATACCACTCTGTCATGACCTGTCCCAGTGGGGCCCGCATCGTGACTCCTCAGGCCTGCCTCCTATAGGCCAGGGGCTGGTGACTAGCACCGAGTAGGCATATTACTACATGGGAATAATTTCCTAAGAACCTGTACACAGACGCACATCTCTATGCCCACAAATTATGAAATGTAAAAACCACTAAGGAACAAGATGCATGCATACAACTAAACCCCACCAATAGAGTACAATGGAAAGTAAAGTGCTGAAAAAAAAACTGGGCCAAAATAAAATCCCACCAAAAACAAGAGTCTGAATACTGCAAAGTCCAACCTGTAAACACAAAGAGGTGTTGGGACTGCTGCTCGTAGCTGAAGGAACGCCTCGGCCTATAGAGAACTAAAAAACCTCAATCATGTCCTGGTCCACACTGGAATCTGTCAAAAGGCTTCTCGTCTGCACATGACACAACATGTGTGGGAAAAGCCCGTTCATGGGTGAGTATAACAATACTCATTAGAGGACGCCAAAAAACGCAAATCAAGTACACAAAGGAAAGGCATACTCAGCTCTACACAGTATATGTCTACTTAACATACAATAGGTGATCACAATCTAGATATACTAAAAACCCAGACCCTTATTCTAGAGACAAGTCACACAACAGCATACCCTGCTAGGGATTTAGTTCAAAGATTTCCACGAAGTACTCATTTTGGGACAACACAATCCACGAGCTTGGTAGCTCGGATGATGTTTGTCCTAGAATTACTATTCGTTGAGAAGCATCATGAGAGGTAGATACACTCATTAAGGGAGACACACATCTGAGTGGGAAGATCATGGTAGATAGAATCACTCATTATGGGAGACACACTATTGAGTGATAAAGATCATGATACAGAGATAAGGATCACTTCCAGGGCCATGAAGGATACCACAACTCAAATAGAATCACCAGCTAGGTGATTCACCATCTAGGTAGAGGATCAACACCCAGTTGAGTTGGTCAAATCAATGTGTGACTCTACCTAGGGTAGGAATGGATAGAGTATCTCACTCCATGCCTCTCAGAAGGATGCCGAGTCTATCACAGAAAGTTCTGCTGAAGGGATTATACTCCTTTAGAAGGAAATGATGCCTGACCTTCAGGGGAACTAGAATAAGGGTCACTAACCCAAACAAAAGATGTCCAAGATATGGTGAACAAGAGGACCATGCCATTTTTCAAAAAGTACACGGCGTGTAGAAAAGTTAATCACCGTGTTGTATGACCTCAGGTACTGCCCATATACAACGGCCCATGTCTGAAAGCTGGTCATGTAGAAAAGTTAGTACACTGCATGTAGTATGGTGTACACACCGTGTCCGAGTGACTGGGGTTGGCTCCGTGTACGCTGGCCATGTGCCTGTACACAGTCATCAACTTGTGTACTCCAACCCGTGTAATCGGTACATGGGGTGACCTGTGTTACTAGCCTCACCCGACCGTGTGATGGATTACACACCATGTACTTCATCCCGTGTCCATGTGTCCTCTGGACACACGCCATGTTCTGCGTAGCCACCTCTTCCATGCTACGTAGAGAGTACATGTCGTGTCGTCTGAAGCCGTGTAGTCCAACTCGTGTCCTTGTACTTCCCAAAATACACACCGAGCTTCAGGGAAATTCCAACAGGACGTGTGACCAGGGTCACACAGCATGTGATTCCTCTCAGAACCCTGAAACCCCAGCCGCTGCGGCCAGTACTATACGGCGTGTTCTTCGAAAGTACATGGCACGTATTCTAGAAATTTCCTGAAACGCGAACCTCCACCGCCGCGCCTTCCGTGATGTCCCGTTCATCGATTCAACCTTCCGATCTCCATGAAACTCCTAGGTTTTGGTCTCCCTAACACCACAAATCTGATTCCGTTGTTTTTGGACCTCTAATAGAATCTTAAAATGTACAACGATCCACCCATATAAAGAATGCTCGAAGAACCGCCCTTCCCGATCCAGAGCGATTCGTCATCCGCTATCATCGTCGCACCTTCGCAAGGTCGTTGTGGTGTTGAATCTTCAATTTGGGATCAATGTGTTGCAAAACGGATACACAAAGATCTGTTGTTCTTCTCCCCACGAAGAATGCGAAGAACGCGTGAAAGAAAAAGGGGAATGAAATCCAAAGAAAATCGAGGAATGAACCTCTATTGTCGTTCATCATGGCATTGATCCTCTCCCGTTAGTAGGCTTAAACAGAGAAGAATAAAATGACAATTAAACATGGATCAATTCTTCGAATCATCCGAATAAAACCCTCCCATAAGAACATATGAATCCACGGATCAACTTGTTTGTGGTTGATCTGCATTCGTCGTTTAAATCAAAAGCGGGGAAAAGAAATTAAATAACAAACCCCTACCTCGACTGGGATCAATCACTGAAGAAGGGGTCATGATACCTTCATCGTTGAGATCCTCTAACCTCGTTGGATTAGTGATTCACAGCTTTGATCTGTCATCGTTCATCGCAGAGAGTTTTCTCCAGATTTTCCTCTCAATCTTCCGCCAACGATCGACTTTCGATTATCCCAAAAAAAATGAAAACATATTTTGCATTCAAAATACGTTGTAGTATTAATGACTCCAGCTTGTTATTTCTGAGTCATTATGATGTGGCATTTATTAAAGAAACAGCTACCCCGTCGCCGCGTTGCAGCAGATCTTTCCATAAAAAAAAAATTAAACATTGCATATTTATTTTTATTTTTATTTTACTAAAAACGTCCGAAAATTAACTTTTTCCCTCAACCCGCACCAGTTGAGGGTAGACCCATACTTAGGTAAAGTCATCATTTGGAATGAAACAGTGACCTTATATTTTTAATTCAGGCATCCGTTCGGAAACTTCCACCACCACGCCCAAGTGCCGTCTCACTTAACTGGAAAAAAAAAGTTTGAACCACCATTCTGGGATCTCCAGGCCTCATAATGATTTATCTTCTCTTCCCCTGGTCTCGTAATAATTCCATATAATATTTAAAAATAATACATGGAAAAATATGAGACACTACACAAGGATTAGTAGGACAAGATCTTTCTTAGGCATGTGATTCCCATGGTGTGTATTCAATAGTGGTATGGGAACCTCTAAGAGAGATCCTAATAGCGGGAGAACCAAGTGCGAACTCAATACCACCATCATTTTTAGTAGTGTTTTTACTTTTTTGGGAAAAATAATAGAGGTCAAGGGAATATAATGACACATTTTTTCCTTCAATACTTTTGTATATTTGAAAGAATATTTTTGGAGTTAGGCACATGCATAGATAAGGATTCTAAGGCCTGTGGATCCTCAATGTTGATATAATCAAAATATTAAATATAATATAATACATGGTAGATTTTTCTTAATTATGAAATAATACAAAAATTTTGTTTTAGATGAGAAATTTCAACACTCCATTAAATCCAGAGTGTGGGTTTTACCCTAGGAATGACCAAACCTTTGTGAGTTTTGGGTGTTTTGTTTAGGAGAAGTTGCGGATGGAATAATAGAAAAATAAATTAAATAATTACTTTATTATCTATTAATTTTTTGGATTAAATTTTCTCTTTTTTAAAAATGGTTATGAAAAAATATTAATTATATCCACATAATCTTATAGATTCAACAGGGATATGGATGGGATCTTTGGAAGATGGTAATGGGATCGTGGTTCAACGATCGGTTTTCCAAGGAGTTTTTCTTCACCAATGGAGTTCTTGGATCTCACCCATTATAATGATGAAAAATAATTATATATATGTTATTGATCTATTTTTTATGTAATAATTTTTTTGGATCAATCCAACACTTTTGATTCGTACATATCAAATTTGAATTAATTCCTTTATAAAATAAATTCAATGATATATTATTGAATTATGGTTGATGTTTTTTTCCTAGAATTAGGAATTGATAAATGAATTTTTTATCCTTGATTAATATTTTTTGTCATCTATTTCCCTATCAATGGTTGAATACCCACTTGAACAATAGAAGATATTTGTTTCACCACTTTTTTGTTTTGTTATTTTCTCCCCTCATTCTTCAAATGTTCATCGTCGATATTCTGTTGATCGGTGGTTTGACTATGCCTAGAAATCAATCATTGTGAAATCGATATTTGGATCAATGAATCATTTTGGAATGTTCAGATATAGGATCAAAGCCATGATCATGGTGTGATGATGATGAATACATATAGAAGTTATATAAATGCCTTCGTTTCATGGGTTGGTGATTTGGTGATGAAATGTGATAGGAAGTGACTTCTAAATGGATGGGTGGCTAAAATCCAACCACTAATGATAACTTAGGAATAGTCAACCCTAGATATGATATCTATGGGAATGATTTCAGGTATAATTGAAGGTGTTGGAAGCAAGGGTGATATTCATAGAATATACTAGAATTAATGTAATAACTAGATATACATGGAATGTAGATCGAAAGAACAAACTATGTGTGGATCCCCTTCCATGACAGGAGGTTTTATGCATATAATTAACTATCACATGTTGTGTGACATTTAACATTCTATTTGATCCTTGATCGATGACCCAATGTATACTGTAGGGGTAAACAGACATGAACACGACTAGTGTACATGGATACAACCAGTGTGCATGGGAATGAATAGTGTACATGGGCATGACCATAATACAAAAACACCAACTAGAGCACATGATAAGAAGCATAGACTTAGGAAGGTTCATGTATAATAGGACATGCCAAGTATCTATTATATATGTCATGTCATCCTTATAGGGAAGGATGGATCCCTTGTTCTCTTCAATTTACATAAGACACGGTAGGGTAAATTCCCTTGGTCCATCCCTATAAGGGTAAAACATTTCATCCCATCCTGATTATAGGATGATTGATGCCCTCTATGGGTTATTTATGGATAGTGTTTGGTATCCCTCTATATGGATTGGGTTGTGATCCACTATAATTATCCAAAGGTTGGGTCTGGTTTCTAGTTATTGACTTTCAAGGAATGTGATACCCATTCTAGTGGATTACTCTAGATAGGGTTAGGTATCCCCCACAGTTTTTTAGGTGATCCCCTATATTTTAATTGATATATTCTGAGTTCATCATGTACATCTTCATGGAAAGTCCCGACAGTCATGAACTATCGGATGATCTCCATAAGTGTTATAAAGACCTGAAGAGTGAGTTCTCTCAGACGAGCATTACCTTGAATCTGTGAGTGGAATCTTGGGATGGCGATGTGGGTGTGAACTTTCTTTGAGAGTTAGTGTCTATTTTTGAGAATATGTTGTTTTTTATCATCCTTTCTTTTAATCTAACTCTCTTTGATGCTTGGTGTTTAGTGATTTTGAGGTGTCCTATTGGGTATGTTTATACTCATCCCTGAATGGGTTCTTCACACACAATTCATTCCTTATAAATATTATAGGCTTTTAATTGGAGTCCTTGTAGGATCATGAGAATACTGATCATAGTTTTAGTATACAAGCAACAGTCGGTTCTAAGAGATACATCTTGACAGCAGTCTCCTTTTTCTAGGAGGGTTCGACTCTTTATCAGTTTTTTTAAGACTGTGTTTGTCCCATTTACATTATCATACTTGTTTCATACTCTGATTTGGGATTATTTTTTCATATAAATATTTGGTATCAATTGTTTCTTCCCTTTCCACATTATATATAAGTGTTTAGAGATATTTTTTGGTACAGTTACCTTGGGTTAAGGCCTCCCATAAGTGTGATATTTATAATCAGTACAAGTATCTAACCCCAACCCTATTAGAGGAAGGATTGAGGTGTCACTTTTATCTAAAAACCAGGTTGGAGGGCCCTAGTGGGTCAGTTCATGACATGTAAGTTGAAGTTAGTTCTATAATTTTCCAGTTGAACTTTCCACTAAAATGTTTTGATGGAAGCTTCAGTAGAATATATTGTGAATGTTTCATTGGAATTTCTAGTGTATGTTTCATTTCAATTTCTAGTGTACGTTTCATTGTAATTTATATGAACCCCCATGTGTGTAACATTTCAAGACCTTAAAACTAAAATAGTTGGTAATGTTGTGGCTCCCTTTATCTTCTAGTTAAATTTTGACTATAACTTTCAATGAACGTTTCCACACAATTTTTTTAAGGGATACTTCCACTAAAATATTTAATCAAAGGTTATAACTTAATCAATTAAGTTTCCAATATCAATTTACAATGAAAACATATTTTGGAAATGTTCATTGAAATTTTACAATGAAATATTTCACTAAAAAGAGTCACTAAATTTCATTAATGGGTATTTATACTATAATTTTTAATGAAATTCTCTAACTTAATAAGTAAAATTTCCATAAAAAGTTTCTAATCATTTTTTTAGAAATTTTCATTGAAAATTTTTAATAAAATATCCACTAGAAGTTCTATAGTATCATCCAATGAAGGTTTCCAATAGAATTTTTTTATTGAAATTTTACACTAAAATTCTAATGAAAATTTAGAATGAAAATTTCTATTGGAAATTTTAATGGAAGAATTAATTGGAAAATTGAGTGTAAATTCTCCTCAAAATATTCCAGTCAAGTTCCATTGGAATTTTCTAGCACACATTGAGAGTGGGATTTTCCATGTAAAGTTTCTGGTAAAATTTTCCATTGGATGTTTTAGATAATTTTTTTAATGGAAGTTTAAGATATATTTTTTTGAAGGGTTCAATGGGAATTTTGAATGGTAATTTTTTACAATAAATTTCAATGGAAGGTGGTAAGGTAATTTCCTTCTATATGAATTTTCCATCAAAATTTTTAATTGTAATTTTCTATTTGAAGATTCTAATTGAATTTTAATGTGGAAGTTCCATTCAAAGTTTCCACTAGATTTTTCCATCAGAAGTTCCCACTGAGGTTTTCTAGTATAAGTTTCAACAAAAAATTTCAATGGAAAGACTCAAAATAATTCCAATAAAAACAATATAATATTATAATGGATGTTTCTACTTTAATTTTACATTGGAAGTCTCTAGTGTAATTTTCTATTCAATATTGATACTGAGATTTTCTAGTGAAAGTTTCAATAAAAATTTCTAGTGGATTATTAAATACGAATTTTCCCAAGGAAGTAAAAATTTCCATAGAAATTTTCTATTTGAAATTTTATACTTTTCACTATAATATTTATTTAAAAAAATTCACGTGTAGTTTATTTTTTTTGTGTAACTTTTTGTGTGAATTTTTAGTTAAAATTCATTTTGATTTATTTACTAAAAATTTCAAATGAAGTTTTCAACTATAATCTTGAAATGAAACATTACAGTGTAATTATATATATATTTTTTCTACTGAAAATTTGTACTATAAAATTACAATGAAACTTTATCATATAGTTTTTTTAATTTATCTATTTGATTTTTTATGCACACTTTTGAATGAAATATTCTAGTATAAATTTTAAATGAACATTTTCATTATAAAATATTAATAAATTTTATCAAATTGATGTTCAGTTTTAAACTATATTTATGAATTCAATTTTCTTTTTAATATATATAAATAGTATTTTCTTAATGGGAATCATAAATTATTAGATTTTGGTAAATATAAAAAATATATTTTTAAAATTTATAAATTTGTATTTTTAATATTTTTATAATAATTTCAAAATTTTAATTTTTAAGAATAATGTTTTCCTTTTTTTAATTGTATTTTTAATTATTATTTCCTACATACTAATCCAAATTATTATTTTTATCATCCTTTAAAATATTATTATGCAATGCTAGGAATAAAAAATAATATTTTAATAATAATAAAATAATAATTACTTTTAAACTATTTATGATTTTTTTTCAAAATAATTTTACAACTATTTTATTAATTAAGTTTTGAAATATTTTTTTAATGTATAATTAAAAAAATATTTAATTGTTAATGTTTTCAAAAATTAATAGTTAATTATAAATTTATAAAATATTTACAATATGAATATAGAATTTAATATTTTTTCCAATATTTTCAATTTTCTAAGGAATTTTAAATCCATTTTTCACTATTTTTATGTTTAATATACATGTTTGTTGATAATGGTATAACCAATTTTTTTGAAAAAAACAATCTGGTAATACTGTTTTTTTACTACTTTCTATAAAATGGCTAATTTTTTTTAGTGGATGTGGAATCATCCCCGATATACTAGATATTCCAATTATTTGGATTGACTGGAGCTAATGTGGATCTAGGTTCATTTGAGGTCAAGTTCATGAAGAAATAAACCCTTGAAAGTACATGAATAAATAGTTTAAAAATAATAATGATATTATTATTATTGTTACTGTTATTGTTGTTATTATTATTATTATTATACCCCAACATTGGTGTGGGGTAGTTTAGGGTTGGGTAGGGGCTGGGGTGTGTCATGGGTCAAGTCCCCAGGTTCCTTTCTTGTATTGTGTGTGTGCTACTGTCGTAGCCATACCCTCTTGTATTATTATTATTATTATAGATTCATTGTTTTGGGAGTACCTTCTTCAAAAGATGTGATATTGGTGAATCATTTATGGAATCATGACCTAGAATTAGGGACATAATATTCGAGACCAATATGTAGTAGTAAATTTTGAATTTTGGTGTAAGGCTCAAGTCTCGACACATAATGTCTCTTATATTTAATATGATGAAATGAATAATTTTTACAGGATGATATTTTTAATGAATGAATGGTCTATCCTGATTATTTTTTTTATAGAACACAATGACAGTGTCTATTTGTTTATCCATGGTTATTTCAAGGTGGGATAGGCATATTTATGTATTTTCCTTATAGGACTGATGGTGGGCTTTGAGTGTGCTCGTCGAGCATTACAGGATTCTGATTTGGACATGTGTGTTTTCCTTTCTAAGTATAATTCATTATTGGATGTGATTGTGGCCTTTTTTTATATTTGATATGCGACATAAGATGGAGAAATTGGTTTTTCCCCATTAGTGATACATAGTCGGCCATAGGGTTCAAGCATGATCTTCGATGTAGTGTGAGGTTTGTTAATCCCATGGTAGAAAGACTAATCAAGGAAAGGGTTACCCATATCCTATATGTTGGTATAATTAGTACTCCCTGCATCTAGAGAGAATTCTTTAGAGATTATTAGTCTCCCCTTTATGATTTTTTGAGATGGTTTTATTATTGGAAGCATAAGTAGTGTAGTATTCTATGAGGTTTTTATTCCTTGGAACCCTATTGTTTTCTTCAAGATGTGATGTTATGGTTGAATATCAACTTCAGGCTTCTTGGACTCTTCGATATTATGAACACCTCTATTTTCTTAGGAAGTAAATATTTCCAATATTATAGATAGGGTGATTGAGACTACTCTGTGTCCTTGGGACTTTTAGTGATTGAGTATATATGGATTATTTTTTCATGAAGTTCATTTAGTTACTCTTTTTTATTGAGAACATTGATATGACATGGTGTTCTATTTTCTCTCTTTGTCTTTCTCCTTGGAACCACTCATACCTGAAGTTGAGCTAACCTATTACTTTATGATTTCTTTGTGGTTTTATGGAATCCTAGTGAGTATGTCTATACTCTCCCTTATATGGTCCTTAGTCCCACATGTTTTGAATCATTGAAGATAAAGAACTGGTTCTTAGTGATGGTCTAGGTGGATGTGGAGCTAGTGTGGCTTGTTTGGATTTGATATGTAGTGATACTTAGTGAATCATTATGGAGCATAGAGTTCCATGATCTCGATGGTGTCCACTAGAGCTAAGGATTGATCCTAGAGTACCTATAGTGTAGAGTAGCTTCCAAGATTCATATAATTTATAATCTTGCTAGATATATTCCATCTCCCTTCAATTATCATATTGGATTTTATAGTACTTGTACTCTAATGTATTGAAATGTGTATAGTTAAGTTGGTTATTTATATATGTTATATTGGAGTTTGATATTATCTTGTATGTTTGATATTTTTATTGTCACATTTTGTTGTAGATATTGTGAAATATTCCAACTTGGGGTTATTTATCATCCCCTATCCTATTGGTGGTGAGATTTGGGTTCCACTCTTATCTTACTACTATCCCATGAGGGTCCCTAGTGGGTCAAGTTGTTTCAAAGTGGTATAAAATATAATTTATCCAAGTGATGGTGTTTCGATTAAATAGTAATGTGAAGATTGTTTTGGGGATTTAGTGTAGTGATGTTAATAGGGTATTGAGTTCATTTATAAGACTAGGGAGACTAGATTGGGTGCAATGATAGACGTATCCTTTCATTATGGATCTCATAACCTCATAGTCAACCCATATCTCTTAGATATCACTATTGGGTATAAATAAGGTTCATACATGCATAATATAGTGGATGGTGATGGTTTTTTATGGCCTTTCCATGTCAAATCATCCAAATATTTTAAAATAATTGTTAGTTAAATTTATCAAAGAAGGATGCTAACTCTTAATATCCATATCATGAGGAAGGATTGTGATGAGATTTTTCCTAGAGTTAGACCTTTCGGTCACTGATTGTGAGCGATGGCGCATTTCTTTCCATGTTTTGGTTGACTTATATCCATTCACAATGATATGAGGCCACTTATATCCCCTTCATGCTTAGTTCATGATTTTTTGGAGTAAATAGTAGTTCCTACTGAGTAGGTTAGGACTATCTATGTTTGGATATTCTATTTATATCCTTATGATCAAGGAATGATTTAGACTTGAGTGGTAGAGGTTAATATATAGTCTTAGAATCATATTTTTATCTGGCATGGTATTTTTACTAAACATAAGTCAATTATAGTATCTAGTTTCATATGCATCATGGTAGTCCATTGTTGAATGATTTTTTTTTAAATTGTGATGGTACATCTCTACCATGGTTGGGGTTTATGATTTTGTCTAGGATGGAAGTTTTTTCTAAGGATGATGACCCCTTTACATGGTAGATTGTCCATGATTAAGTATATATCTAGGAACATGTGCCTCATGGTCTATTCCCTACACATGTTTCACAGTATAATTTTTCATCTAATAAATTTGGGTAGGGTCTTAAAGTGTAGGAGTCATCAAGTAGTGGGTATGTTTTCATGGAAACCACCTTTGGCAAGTTCCTTTCAGTCCTAGAGTGTAAATAGTTAGATATTTGGGATGATGCATATAATTTATGGTTATGGATGGGCATAAGTAGGTGTAATTCAGGTTATGATTCATGTTTATTCTTATAGAACCCTAAAACAAGTATATTCCAACATGATATAATCATCCTACACCATATAATCATGTGTTGTAGATTCCAATGGAAACTCTATCAAGACCCGGGTCAGCTTGAGAGTTTCCTCAAATGGTGAACTTCATTTAGTCACACTTTTGGCCGAAATGAGTATGTCCTTATTGGAGTAAGATTTTTTCAGATAATTATTTATGGAAGATAATATGTGATGTTTTATCCACCTCATAAATAATTGGTTTCCCTTTTTGGGTATCATTGAGTAATTGAAGATGGTGTTGATGTGGCGAGTTCAATATATAATAGAAAGAATAATATCTTAGGTATGGTGATAAGACCCAATCCTCTAGATGTTAATGTTATATTTTCATTAAATAGTGAGTGAGGATTCAAATTGTATATTCATGTAGGATCAATTTCTTTTCCCATGAATTTCAAGGAATGTAAGAATTTTTCTGACAGGTGACCCATGTGAAGTGGAAACTATATGAATCGACTTACATTATAGGGATTATATAGGTGTTTAATTATAGGATAATGATCTTCGTTTTAGAGTTGTTATAAACTAAACCGAATCTCTCTTTTATTTGATTTGTGGTGGAGCATATCAAGTATTATAATAAGAGTATCGACTTAGTAGTTACGTCTCATAAGGAAAGACTTGGATTCATGTGGATATGGTGGTATTCCTAAAGATGAATCCATAACCACTAATGAAATTAAAGTGGGACAGTAGTTTTAGGATTGTTAGTGTTTCATAGAAAAGGAAACAATGTCAAGGTAGTGTTTGATATGTTTCACAAGTTTTTTTTGAGTAATTGATTCATCCTTAGATAATGATAAGCTTCTCAGCGTCAGTATATAATGTTATACTAACACTTTACCCTTATGTGAGATAGATCATGGTGATAATGATGAATTAGTGATCTCGTGTAGCTGAATAATCATAGTCATGGGGCTCATAAATTTTTCTTGAAGGTGTGGAGATCATAATCCATTTTAACTTGGCCGATGGTAATTTTATTCTAATGATCGTATTAAATATCATGATGGGAATTCTATGAAGAGACAACTCTATTAGATAATAGTTATTAGTATGGTATACTCAATGGATCCTTGTGGAAGTGTCCATCCCATTGAAACATATTTCATGTGACGGATGGAGAATAGTTTTCTTGAAAGGTTGTGGATGTTGATCGCTTAGGAAAGTTCTTCCTTGTAATATGGAGTTGAAATAGAAGGGTCATATGAATGTTTAGGATTTTCTACTTTGGATTATGCTTGATTTTTCTATCTAATGGGTAGTGGGGTGATGTTGGGATATTGGTAGAGGTTAGTTTTATTCTTGATATTCTGATTGATAGCTTCCATGGATGAGTGATGACTAGACAACTAAAATAGCTTCAACATATGATGTAAGTCTATTAGTGATCAAGATGCAGATGGGTAAATTCCATAGGTGTTGTGTAAAGGTTTGGGAAGAAATCTCATTTATCTCTTGTTCTAGTATCTAGAAATTATGGTTCATGTTTCTTGTTGGATAGTGATGATATATTTCCTAATGAGGACACCAAAGAGCATGCAACCATTCACATTATCTACTGTTACTATGGAACCTAGTAAACAATCAATCTTGGGATGTGGCGTATTAGGGTTTATCTATTAATAGAACCATGTGTAATTATATTTAAGGATGGGTAGTGAGTTATTTTACCCATAATATACCTTTTTAAGGATATCTTCTTAGATAGATATGGATTTTGGATAAAGATTCTTGGAATGAATTTTGTGGAGTGTATTTATGTCCCTTCTTATTTCTTAATTTGAAATAGACAAGTTCCAATATCTTCCTAAATAAAATATGAAGTTTACTTCATAGAAAATGGTGCATTGAGCACTCTTGGAGATTGGATATCTATGGGAAAAGGAAGTATGTGTGATGTTGGGGTGTTTCCATTTGAAGTTGCTTTTTGAACTCCCTTATTGTGAGGCCTCATTTCTCTCCTATTTCGAAGTGAAAAGTTTTATTGTGGGGATGATTTAGTGGCCTATATTTTTCCTGGTTGTGAATTATCTCAATTTTGAGTTTTCATAGTTTTAAGACCTTCCTAGGGGTAAAATAATAAATTTACCCTAGTAGATGACTTCATAAATTTTATCTGATGATTCCATTGATTCTGAAGTGTGGCGTTTAACCCTAGTCTGATTTGGCACCGAATGGTGAGTGAAACAAGGATTTTATAAAAATATAGTATGAATAAAAAATTTATTTTAAGTATTCATATGCGTATTTTCAATAAAATTCTTATATATTATATAAGGTAACTCATATGAAGAAATACAGATAGAGGTTAAGTCGAGAACATGATATTAACCCTAGGAAGGATGTAAGTTTATTTCACATTGGTTCCTATTGAAGCTCCCAATCGCAATAAAAGTTAAAGTAATAAATTAAATACTTAATTAATTAATTTAATTATTTATTTGACCAAGAAATTCAACTATTTAAAACTAATTTTAAACTCCATCAAGGGTAAGTTGCATCACTTGGAAACCCCCAATGAGGGAAATGGATAGGGATTTGATGATTTTGGATATGGTATTAGATCAATGAACATGATAAAATCAAATGATGGTGATGAATATGGTCTCAAATTCGACAAAAAAAGTGAGTGTTCATCAATTATGATCAACCCTTTTTGGAGATAGGGATTCTATTATATTTATTGCTCCATTATTTGTGAATTTTGGGTTTAATTGTTGGATTAGACCACTATTCTATGTGGATGATTTATTTGTGATATCCATTTTATTTTCTATAACTCCAATTAAGATTGAAGAACTTATATTCTTATAAATAAATTCCTTATCTTCATGAAATTGTAATGGTAGATTTTTTTAAAATTATTCTTATTGGTTTTTTATGATAGTTGGGATTATGGGTTGATGGAGTAAGAGGAAAGATTATCTTATTCTCACTCTATCTTCTATATCCCTCTCTCCATATTCATCTTATACTTCTCACACACATGTTGAGGGGCTTCCATCCCTAGGGTTAGAAACTATAAGTGATGTAAATGGTGTATATAGGTAGTGATTTCAGTGTTAGGGTGTGACAATGAGATGTAAAAAGGGGTCAGGTGAAGAAGTCTGTGTGATTTCATGGTGAAGGGGGATGTCTTGGTTGTAGTGGTTGATGTGGCATACAGGGGGTCCATATATGTCCTTCCAGACTATATGTCAAATATTAAAAAGAAAAAATGGGGGAATATACTATGAATTAAATTGAAACAAATAAATAATAATAATAATATCATCTTGATTTAAATATTTCATAGGCATATGTAATGTTATATATTTTTTGTAATAATAATAATTTATGAAGAGAATGGGAGAGTTGGAATTGTACAAGTAAAATTGGGGGTGTCATGTGAGATGGGTTCCATAAAGAAACCACCCCAATATGTACATCAATATGGTTTTTTAACATTTCATTGACCAATAATAATAGGGATCATTAAATAGAAATCAGGGAAAACAATTCAATCCATATACATGGTAGTTAATTATGAATCATAGTGGCACATAACATCACCCATATTTAATTTAATGAAATTCATAATTTTTATTTGAATCCCATTTTTAACGAATGAGATTATACCCTAAGTATTTTTTTACATGAATCATAATAGATTATTAATTTTTTCATCAAATTCCATTTTCATGGAGAGATACGTAGATTTATGGTTTATCCCCATATGTCCAATGAAAGGATTCATGTGTGTTCTTCATGAATTTTGGGATTCATATTTAAACGTGATATTAGTCCTTTTTTGGTATAATTACATGTGAGTCATGATGGTGGAATTTATTTCAATATCGAAGATGTGACTTGAGATGGTGTGAGCAGGTTTCTCCCTTAAATGATGGTTATCCAATGATTGGGTTTGGGAATGATATTCATAGTAGTTTTGGTAATGGTACTCCCCAGATAGTGGTACTATACAGAGTTTGGTACCCACATATCCTATATTCTGGTTGAGTCGATACTCCCCCACACAAAACTAGGGCACGGTTCTTTTATAAGCGGAGTCATTGCTCCCTCATATATAGCTCTAATGGGGTGTAAGTTCTCCACTAGGGTTGTTACTCCGTTGACTAAGGAGTCCATCATAGTGGAATGGGCCCCTCACTATAGATCTCATGAGGTTATGTAGGTTTGTAGTTAAATTTTATGATCAGTGGTTTAATATTGAAATATTGGAGGTGATGGTGTCTTTTCATCCGAAGAGCATAGTTCAGGGATGAGTGGGCTCCGCTTTATAGTTTATGTGGATGTAATTGTTTCTCAAATTCTGTGAAGTATAGAAGTATATGTGAATTATTCTTCTTAATCACCCTAGGGGTTTCCTTTGAGATTATATGTTGTTGTTTTCTATCTAATTTAGGCTTCATGAACTCTTTGATATTATGATCACCTTATATTGCTCATGTGATATAATTTTTGGATTTTAAAGATGAGGTGTCTAGGACTACTTTGTTTCCCTGGAACTTCTATTGATTGAGAATATCTATATTATTATTTCCAAAAGTTCATCTGGTTACTCTTCCGAATCAATAACTTTGAGTGGAATTGGTGTTATAATTTTCCCCTTTATCTTCCTCTTGAGAGCCTTTCGTACCCATAATTGAGATGGACTGTTTATTTGTTCTTTATTTATGGTTTCAAGGTGTCCTACTTAGTATGTTTATACTCACTACTACACTATCCTTAGGCCCAAACTTCTATCAATGAATATGATTCATAGGTCTGATGATTGTCTACGTGGATATGGATTCATCTTGGCTTATTCAAAGATGATTCCTAACACATTATGGATCATGGAGGTTCATGATTTGATTATTGTATTGTATGGCTAAAGAGTGATCCCATAAACCTTTTTCAGGAAGGATCTTCCCATATTGTTGTGGTTCAGTAGCTTGTGAGACAATTTCCCTTATTTAACCTTGTGGGGTAATCTAGTACTTTATTTTCTCCTGTAATTAATTGGTTACAATTTATTTGATTATTTATATATTTATTCAATATTAGATATCATCTTTTATAATTGAGATATGAATCATTACAGTTTTTTATTGGATAAGGCCTCTAATATTGTAAGATATGAAGGTTTTGGGCACAGTGGAAGTTCTTTGGTGAGAGAGTAACCATAATGAATTTTTCAGTTTGATGGATCATTCAAAATTTTTACACGATATAAACATCATTACCAATGAAATTTTTCCATCAAATATTGACATAAGAGAGCCGAGAACCTAGATAGGATCTATGCACATTAAATTTATAATTAATATATATTAGTTCTAAATAATGGTTACCTCATCTTAGTAACTTTCTCTTATGGTGATGCTATTGATCATTTGAAACCCCATTTTTATATTATCTACATTTCCCTTGTAGAATATAGGTGTATAATCCCTCTATAAGTGATCCATATTTTCTATTTTGATATTTAAAGAAACACTAATGAAATGTGGGGTGAAAGTATGGAAGATCAACCTTTTTATGTTGTTCATCGTAATCACTACAGGATCATTCAGGCTTGATGGAGTTCTTTTCATTCTTGAGTGGAAGAGAGGTGGCAGAATAGAAAGAGAATTAGGTTGTGTGTAATGATTATAAAATCATAATTAACCCTATATAATAGACATAACCATCTTTTTATAGATATAGGGTTTAGGTTAAAATATTATTTAATTGTGTACCAACCCTTATATAATATAATACCCCTTATCAAACCCCTATGTCATATAATGATAATAACAATAATATTATTTTATGGAATACACTAACTTGTGAAATGATAAATGTTATTTTACTATATTTCAAATTAATATTCATCCCTGGACATTATCTTGGTTCACTTCAACTCCTCGGAATTTATTGAATACCTAAATAAATATTTCATTTGTAAATAAATACTTTATCGAAAAAAAGGGAAATAAATACTTATTAAATATTCATTAAATATTTGCAATCAATAAAAAATGAATAAAATTATTCATCATTATTGATAATAATATTAATTCCATTAATTAAATTCAAATTGAATTTAATAGAGATCAATGGAAACACATAGGGAGTGACCCTACATGATAATTTCTCATTATCATTAGGCATGCTTAACTAAAGTTAAAGATTACTATCTAGAATTGTGTAAAGGAACCCAAGATAAATAAATTAATATTGAAACATCAAAAACTACTTATGAATTCTAATTGTGTAATATAATTCATTTCTCACTATATATCATCAAGAATGTTTCACATTTATGTCATAATCCTATATGTTTATATATTTTTCTTTGACTATCTAAAGTGAAAAAATATTTATATCGTAGCCATGGAATTTTAGGTGATGGTTTCATTCCAATCAATGTTATAAGATATCTGCTTCAATAAATATATAAGGGACAAATCCTTCCTTGACTTTTCCATTAATAACATGTCACTCATGACTCTTATAATGTATCCAAATTTCCTATGAACTGTATCACAAAGATTTATGAAATTAATCTAAGTGAATGAGTAATAACATGCATTAATAATAATATTAATTTCTAATGACCATTACACATGCTCACATATTGTAATATCCTATGACACCAAAATATATGGAATTCCTACTGGTGGGTATAATCCCATAATGTTCCATATTAAATATTACCAAGTGTGAACTTTATGAGAAGAAGTCTCATCCACTTATGAGTACTCACACCTAATATTATATATAATATGTACCCTATCATAGTAAGTTATCTAATCATAGTACTATATTTATGAATATCAATATGGAACTTCATGGATCTCATCATAGTGGGGAGCTTCTATAACATTATTAATGAAATAGATACCCTAATACATTATAAAAACAATGTTATATAAAACAATGAGCAACATGTAATGTGATGTTTTATTAATATTAAAGTCTTAAAACATTCATGTAATCACAGCGTAAATAGTTGGTTCTAGAACACCATTGCCAACAATATATACCTACTCGGTGCTAGTCCCTAGCCCATGGACCAATAGAGGTTAGCTTAGGGTGACACTCTCGGTTTACCACCATCCTGGGTGGGGTCCCGGTGTGTCGATTCATGTTAGTTTTGCAGTGGATTCATTTGTTTTTTTTCATGAATTTAACTTTTTGATATTACAATAAAAAACATAGAAAAATAAATTGAAACAATTATTACATTATGTTTAATAATAATTTTTAATAATAATTTACAAAATATATTAAATTATTATAGATTATTACCCAACACTAGTATATGAAAATATTTTGAGAACAACTACAAAATTCAAAAAAAATCAAAATTGGGTTTTTCTATAGAATATCCACATATCTTGACCACCTTCATCGTAATTTTTAGGTGAAAAAATAAAAACAATTAAATATCAATTCTCAAAATTAATTTTGATATTTTACCCAAATTTTGAGATCATTAGGAGCCCTATATTGGGGTAAACCAAATAAATGATATGTATCTATCTTTGAGTAATTTCATACTAGGATCATTTGAGTGATTTGGATGAATTAGTTAGATCAAATAAAAAAGAATATATTGATAAAAATGAATTATTGACTATGTTAAAATGGGAAAGAAATATAAATATATTATGAATAGTTTAGTAAGAAAAGAGTTAAAATAATTATAAATAAGGGACACCCGGATTTACCCCTCTCCTTGGGATATATCATAATAACCAATGAATATAAAAACATTAATTAAATAGACCTAGATAAATCTATACAGAAAGTGTAGTATGCTTAAATATATAAAAGAATAAGAAGATATATTTAATAAAAAACTAAACTTAGTGAATTCATGTTGTCTTTTTAAGAAAAAATTGTCTCGTCTACTTTATTAAAGGAACACTGTAATGAAATCAGGAAAAAAGAGCAATGAAATTTATCATCACTTTTAATAATCATTGATAAAGGTAACTTTTATCCATGTTAAAACTGAGTGATGATAAAATAATCTTTTTTCAATGTTATTCCTAATGCTTCTAAATAATTCATCTTATTAAATAATTAATAAAAGGATATATATATATTAAACACACACATATGTGTATATCTTTATAAGGTCTTTTGGTTTCACCGTGAGCGATGATCCTTCATTTATGTCATATGTGTGTTTATGTGTGTGTGCATAATATATATGTATATATATATATAATATTACTACACAACCTATGTAATATATTAAAATTACATTGACATAAAATTTAAAATAAAAAAATTATTTTAATAAATAATATGTACATGTATATATATGTGTGTACATACATGTTTATATATGTTTCCATGAGCATATATTTAATATTATATCATTAATTCGAAAATAGTAACTTTAATTTTAAATTATTTATAAATCAAACCTAAATATAACTTTTGGAAATTTTCATAATCAATAATATTTTTTAATATATTAATAATAATATCTTATATATTTATTTATATAATAATTTAAAATATAATTAATATTTCATTCTTTTTAAATGTAGTTAATATTGTTTTATATAAAAATACTAAGATATTTAATAATACTAAATTAAATATATATATATATATATATATAGTTATACATATTTTACAATAAATGATATTTTTAAAAATATGAATAATATTATTTTTATATAATTCTTAATAATAAAATTTTCTATATATATATATAATTATTAAATTTTTAAAAATATAAATACAAATTTTAATATAAATAATAATAAATAGTATAATTGTTTAAAAACAAATTATAGTAAATTTAGTATTTATATTTAATTAGTAATAACTTATAAATACTTTTTTATTTAAATATAATTATTAGTATTTTTAAATATAATTATAAATTTACATAATTAATAATATATAATATAAAGAAATTACATTTAGATAATTAAAAACAATTTTAAATATAATTAATAATATTTAAATAGTGTAAATATATATAATTTTATTTTAATATATATATATATTAATCATTTACATAAAAATATATTTTAATATATATGCGTACATATATTTGTATATATATATATATTTACATATAAGTAAATAAGAAAATGATAATTTATCAGTTTTAATATGTATTTATAGAAAAAAAATTATATGTAAAGATCGAATGAGTTCTCATGGTCAATTGGTTATACACATCAATCCCAAGATTGAGTGTCGATTTTGAAACCAACTAGTCTTTCTAGACCAATTCATTTTTACATATATTTAGGATTTATTAATGCTAATTTTAGCACTGATAAAATGGATCTTTACTGGCACTAAAAATATTACTAATAAAATTTTCTTTATCAAGCCTAACATTTTTAATACTGATAAAGGGATATTTTATCAATTATTTCTAGTAAGAATTGATAAATATATTTACCTCTTTAAAATAAACCTAAGCCACTACACCCCTCTGTCATGTTCCTCAAACTCTCACAAAAGTCAATCCCTACAAAAATAATCCAAACCATTAGACTAATTGGCATTAAAAATAAAACTTATATACTTCAAAAACTTGATTTCAAGGAATTTTTTGTCGATCATATATATATGTATATATATTTGTTATTTTGGATTGTTCTTCATCATCTACACACAGATGAACTGGGAATACTGAATGTGTGTGTATATATATAATTAGAATAAGTAATTTTATATATATACATATATTTGTCTATATATGTATAAATGTTCTTATATATTTATAAGTGTGTATGTTTAATCTTCTTGTGTGTGTGAATGTCTTCATATTTATAGTATTAGTTCTATTTTATATATATTTATCAATTTATTTTATATGGTAGACTTTTAATTCTTTTGTAAACTTTACATATGTATGTATTATAATTTATAAGTATATTATTTAAATTTATTATTTATAATTTAAATTTTATATTATATATATGTATATGCATGTGTCATTTTGTGAGTGTGTGTGTTTAATCTATTTTCATCTGTGTTCCTGATCCTTTGTGTCTACACACTCATAATTATATATTTACACCTTAAGAATTTAATATTTTGATATTTTTTTGTGAGTGGATTTATTTTGTAATTCCCCTCACTCGGATAGCAAGAACGTCTCCAAGTTGGGCGTAGCCACATATCCTCAGGTTCACCTTCCCATATGTTAATGGATGATAACTACTAGTGACGGTCAAATGTGTCATCATGGAGAGACCATTCCCTCTTTAAAATTAGTGAAAACATACTGGAAAAAAACCATGTAAAAATTACGAATATTATAAATATAGAATCACTAAATGATAGAAATGTGAGTACACTGGAAGATCGCACATCCTTTTGGTCTTATAATGCTAAAAACCACTGAAACATCCATTTTTATTAGATCACCAAATCTATGAAGATTGTTTCAACCTAATCACCACAACTAAATCTCACTTCTTACACAATCTTCTAAAAAATCACAAAAAAAATATTCAAGAAACAAAATAAGAGGGAATGAAAATGGACACACAAATATTTATGTGATTTGGAATTTTATCCTATGCCCATGAGATAACACTGCCAACACTTTATATTACCATAATTACAAGAATTAAAATCATTATAGCTAAGAAAAAAGTGATAACTATTCTATTCATCATAAAATACACCTTTTCCAACCTCTATTTAAAGAGTTTCATAGCCATCTATTCAGGTTTAAATTCTATATAAGAAACATGATCATCCCAAATTTGGATACACCATTTTTTTTGGCCAACACTGACTCAACCGTTATAGCTAGTAGACTATTCATTACTATCATATGAAAAAATGATTCATAACAATCCAAATTTTGGTAAATGTGCACCAACATTCTCATCCCATCATAATATCACCATCTTCCAAGAAACCATCCCATGTATTGAATTTTTCAATTGCAACTGACCTGATAATTATTAGGATCTATTGGAGTTTCTCTTTATGATAAATTAATTCTGGAAACCTAAAGGAGGCTTCATAATCCCTATAATTTCACACATAAATATTTCTTTAGGTATCACACTCTGCATCCTCCAATATTAAAGAAAAACTCATCCTACTTATCTATTTATATAGTTTTATCAATCAATATTCATTCACCTGAGTCCATATGATACACAACACCATCATTGGATTTCTTGGACCATAATATTCAGGAAAATATTAGCCAGATTTTTATTCCCTGCTATCTTCCACAAATCTAACACCTTATCTTCCATCTAGTCCCAAATGAAATAAAATTTCAAGTCAATGTGCCTCTTTCTTCAATAAAACACAGAATTCCAAAAAAGGTGAATTACACTTTGACTATCACAGAATAACATTCCTCCATATGGTTCTTTTTTAATCTTCTTTGGCAAGTGAATAAACCAAACTAACTCCTTTTCAACATCTGTAACTACTGTATATCCTTATTTTTGTTATAGAAAAAGTAACCACAAGATACAATCGAGATATCAAGATGACCGATGCTCCACCAAACATAAATAAAAATCATGTTGTTCTCTACTATTTATTTGAATCCTAAGAAAAATATGCAGCCACGAATCCTTGCAATGGAATTTCATCCCCAAATAACAGTGTGTTTCTTCTGATCCCTTCAAGTATCAAATGATCCACTTCATGGATTCTCAGTGCTCCATTATAGGGTTTAAAATTAACTAACATACAACTCCCACTAGAATGGATTTGTTTGGATATGTATAAATCATCCCATTCCTTATTCTTATTATATTTTATGCATATATAACTTTTACTATGTATCAAGCCTCATCTTCCAATATTGATGCATGTGTCATAGATAACTTGAAGTTTTTAGTAAGAGGGATCGAGAAATAGTTACATCTCATCATCCCAAAAATCTTTAAGATCTTACTGGTGTATTCCTTCTAGGTTAACACTAGATTACCATAATTTATATCCCTTTATATCCTCATCCCATGATTTTCATGGCTTATCCAAGATACTTTATCTCAAATCATCCAACCAACTTACACTTAATCTCTGGAATTTGTGAACTCTCTAAAATCTCTCGAAACATTTCATCCACATAAAGTAAGTGTAGGAAATAATTCCCATCATCCAATGACTTTTGATATAAAAATTGATCATAGTATCTCCTCATTAAATCTTCCTGATTCATGAATGTTTCTAACATGTCATTCCACTATTGATGTGTATGTTTCAATCAATTGAGGCTTATTTTAAAATTAAAAACAAATCCATCATTCTAATGATGTTTAAAATTCTTTGGTTTCTTTATGTTTATCTCTTCCTCTAAGTAACCATGAATAAATTTATCTTTAAAATCCATCTTTTCTTAATATAGATCACGAGAAGCAACTAAACTCAGTACCATCTGAATGGTAGAGTGTTTATCAACTAGTGAAAATATTTATGAGAAATTGATTCCTAATTTATATTGGAATACTTTCACCACCAACCAGGAATTATATCTTTTACTTCTATCATATTATTCCTTCAAATGAAAAACCAATTTTTATCTAGTTCCCTAATTCCTTCATGTAGTGCATCCAAATCCCAAGTTTTGTTTTGAACATTAAGTAATTCATTTCTTCCATAACAATTGAATCCTACTATTTAAAGTCACTGAGTTTTACTAATTCTTATAGGTATATGGGTTACCAAAATCCATTATAAGAAATAATTCGATATTGTATCAATATCTATAGACTAGTCTCCTTACTCTATAATATCATCTCAACTCAAATTGAGATTCGACTCTTTCTAGTGCATCATTTTCAGGTTCCCTATATACTGGTGCACTGACTACTGACTACTCAACTTATGGATTAATCCCTCTAGATTTAAGTGATATTGATAATTTTGGAAGGTTTTCTACTATTTTAATTTTTAAGAAATTTGTGTTGACATCTGGTGTCATTGTAACATGTGATCTTCTGATGCTTTCATCCAGATCAACCTAAACATTATATTTTGTTACATCACTTGAACATCTAATTCACCAAAGTTATAATCCTTATATAGGTTCATCCTATTGAATATAATTTTTTGAATATTAATAACTTAGAACTTTTCATTATCCTATATTAGAAAACCAAAATATCCATTCCCATTTTCTATAAGAAAATAAGCTTTTTACATTCCTCTAGCTTGTCTCTATACTTCATAGTAATAATATAGTGGGATAAACTTCAAAAGAATTTTATATGTAAAACTTTTAGTACATTAACAATCCATAGCCCTTATAGTAGACTCTATTCCATACTATTTGACATAATTATATTGTATAAGTTTGTATTAGTGTTTATTTATTCTACCCAAATGTCCATGTGATTTCTAGAGTGCACACACATGTATCTTCCCTTCTTATTCAAAGTCCAGTCCATGCTTTCTACCACTCCATTTTAATTTTTTGTTCTAATTTATTTATTTTTTATCCATAAATAACTCAATAACTCCAAAACCATGACCAATGCATTGAATCAATTCACACATACTACCTCAGGTACCAAATATTTATCATCTAGCTCAGTCAACAATCAAATAACCCATCAACTCTCTTTACCCCATTATCATTCAAGATCAACTTTACCCTATGTACATTGCATACTAACAATGACTAACAACAACACTAAATACAACTAAATATGATTATATAGTGATTACTACAATCTATCCCATGCTCATACAAAATGAAAACTCATTTACCTATAATATATGTCTTCTTTCCATTTATAATTTGACCTTTCATGACACATAAGACCCCATGCCAAATTTTAGGGAACACTACCATGCTACATGATACCCTATGGACCCTTTAGATCCATGTAAACTATCATTGGATCCATTATGAAATCATACCATCTATGTGCCTACCCCCACTACAACACATCATGTAAACACCCATAAAATAATAGAATACATTTAGGTTCCATCTAACTAGAACTTGTAGTTTCTTATATGTCGAGTGTTTCCAAATGATTCAAATATAATTTAAGGAAATAAAAAACCTAAAAAACCCATAAATTGGGGAATATTTGTGAGGAATGAAAAAGTGGTGATATAAATAGATAATAGACTCAATAGTATCATAATACTTCCTTAATACAATCCATAGGGATAGAATAAATGATGATCTAGTCACAAACCAGGGAAATTACCCCATTGGGAGAGGGGAAAATAAGAGGGAGAGTGATAGATCAAGTGGTTTCTTCCATGGGTAATGAGTAACCCCCCTCACTTATGAATTTTAATAACAGAATAATTTAACAAATTAAAATCTAAAAAATATCCTCGGTACCCACTAGGTTCTCGATCACAAACCATTAGGTATCTGTAACCCCACTGGGTACTCCCCCCCAAGGTCACTAGTCTCCCAGTGGCCCTTTATGGATACTTTCTCACTACATTCACCCACCTTGTACTCAATACCAATCCACCAAGTACCTAGAATCATCAGTAATCAAGATAAATATACCTATACTGAGACCAACTCCCCAAAATCCAATATAAGGTATCAATTAACACCTATAGCACCTTAATAGGGATTTAATTCACAAGGTATAACTCAAATTATACCCAAATTACCAACTCAAACACTTTGTGTCCTTTAAAACACCCCACTATAACATATCTCATACTTGGGTTTTCTTCAACCACAAAAATAACACCACACTCAACATCTCGCCCATGAAAAAAACACTCATGCTTCAATCCCCTACTCTAATCCACCAAAACAACACTAAAATGGTGATAAATAGAACCATAAATTATTAAAAACCATACCCCACAAACACATAATGAAAATTTTATACTATGGTTGATCCTCACCATAGGAATTTTCTACTAACCAAACCATCAATAAATAAATGTACCAACATTTCCTTGATTCACATACATTATAGCCACATTCTATCTGGTCCCTCTCAAGACCGTTATCTTTAATCACATAGCCACCATATATCGAACGTACCAGTTATTCCTGACTATCACCATTGAACACCCATATGAGTATTTTCCATTTAACTAAATCCTCAAGACCACTTACAACCTAACAATGACACAAAACAACAACCCTATCTGGGTTGGATTTACTATACCTACCAACTACGATAGCACCAAAATACCAATTCTAAATTTATAATATATGTGTAAATACTCATGGATCCCTCCCCCACTATAGGTGTTCTATATCAGACATCCATGTACGTCAACTACACATAAACTATTATTAATCGAAATTCGATAGTCACAAAACATGGTTACTACCATGAAACTCACACACTCTAGGCCAAGACAAATCAAAAATGCTATATTCAAAACCTCTCAGGGCCAAGACACCTATAGACCATAAAAATAATTACTCCAACTAAACATAAAATCTCATCAACCCTAAACTGAGATTAGATCACATCATGTACACCACCCTCAAGTTTATTTCCTATACCACCAACTCATATCAACTAGAACCATATTATTCACCTCTTAAGACACTCGGGGCATCCCAAATTTCCACCCATTATAGGGATCCATCATTATCAAGAATTCTAATAGCATGTAATCTAGTATCACGGATCAAAACCCACATGTATGTAAGATATGAATAACCATCATCAGGTAAACTATATATAAATATAGTACATGTTGTTGAGTATAGTGGCACCAACAAGTTATATAATAAAATATCATATAATTTTTTATTGATTCTTTAAACAACTAAAAGTATCTTAACTGAATGGCCTGAAGGCCTTCATTTTTATTGATTTTTGATAACCTCCATTTCAAGGGATAAGGGGGAACCCTTAAAAGGCCCGTAGTCTTAGATATTACATTGATCATTGTCTTAAGATACATTTCATTACCCAAAGGTCTTAGTGAATTCAACCATATGATAACTACAAGGAACTACCACTACCCATCATCTCTATCGTGATGGTAGCTTTCCACCTTCTAAAAGTATCTTTAGTACCAAAATATAAGTCATGAGGAGGCAAATGTATGATATTTAAATCTTACATTCCTAAAATGATGCATTAATTCCACCTCTTTTCTTTTGGTCAAAGATTAAAACCATAAATCAATAACATGAAACACCATATTTATCCATGTCAAATAGCTTATCTATAGTAATGAAAACTAATGAAAACAATATTGGTTCCATAGAAACTTGGACTTTTATCCATATGTTTGATAGTCAAGAACATAATATGTCATCTGTTCTAATTCCTAACACATACCTAGATCTAAATCTACCCCACTCCAAAAAACAGAATTAAAACCCTACATTATACCACTTTGTAATATCCCTGAACTAAGCCACCCAAACAAATATGATCTAACTGGCACCACTTAACCTCAATAATGCCTCCCCATATGCCATAGGATGTAGACTATCATCAAAGTTATAAGTTATAATCATGGGAATAAATTACCCTATATCAGAGTAATATAAAAAAAATTTAAATCCCATGTAACACTAGATATATAACTAAATAAATATCATAAAAAAACTCATTCCATTCCAAATTAAATTTAGCATGATGCAAGATGATGAACCATAAAAGATTAAAGAATATGGGTGAATATAAAACATAAATCCAAAAATCAAAATAAATACGGACCACGACATTGGGAAATAAAGTGATACATGTGAACTAAAAAGGGATATTTTACTTATAATATCTCTTATATCATAGAAATTAAGAAGCATTTAATAAGTATCATGCTTAAGGTTATGTTTCTAACAAACATAACCTTGAGAAAGAGTTTTATAATAAATTATCACTAGTGTATTATACATATGATTAATGAGCTTGAAAATTTAAGTTCATTGAACATGACACATCATCTGTGTAGTTTTCTTCATTAATGAATCAATAAGATTGAATATTTAAATGGATAAACATGTGTAATAATTCAAAGAGTTAAAATGGTTATGACAATTATTTATATTGTTCAATGAATGGAATATATAAAGGGAAATAATTCATTGGATTCCATTAGATAGTAGTCTATGCTCCAAGCATTACATATCTCTTTAATAAATGAATATATTCAATAAAATGGATCATATACCTCTTGTAATGTATACCATAGTTTTGTATAGTCCATAACATGGAACACTATTTGTTTTTAATCACCATTTTTCTCATGGAGAAGGCATTAACTCCCCTTTGGTAGTTTGTAATCCTCTCATTTTTAATGAGTATCCAAGGAAGTTGTACCCCCTTGGATGTTAGGGTCATATGACTATCACTAAAGGTGATACCTAGTAAGTGCACTACATTGAGGAATCATGATATAGGTTATTGAGCAATATGTATACATTATTTTATGTATGTTATATTCTTCCTTGCTAGTTTGGTTAAAGATAGATCATGTATTATGGGTTATTTTTCATTTCTAAACTTCATAATATGAACACAAAAACCAATTAATGGTATTAGAGTCTTGTTTTTTAACGGATTAATATATGTTTCCTACTATTTTTTAAAGTACATATCTATTATAAGGTGTTTGAAGCCATACTGTAAAATATAATATGTTGAAATGATTCAATTTTATTTAGTCGTAGCATAAGACTGGTTTTTATCATTGGGTGTGATATAGTGGAATCCTTTGGATTTGAACTATATTGTAGTATATGATATGTGTTATCATAAAATATGAATGCTTCTTGGATTTTGAAATAATTGAGCATCATAATGAATTTACAATATTAGATCCATCATTAAATATGATTTGAGTGTTATGATATCACCAATCAGAAGTAGTGATATCAACTGCATATTATTATTGGGTTATATCATGAAATATTAATGATACACAGTGTCACCTTTAAGTGTAATTTTTATATTATGATTGATAATCCTATTATCAATCCTAAAATAAAATATGGTGAAAAAATTAAAAATGTAATATTTTTCTTGATTTTCTTATGGCTTATAAAATATTTATAAATTATAAGTGTTGGGCCATGTAAATATAAAATTTCATTCTTAAAGTAAATATGAAAAGTTTATATTTTTAAATATTGTTTTGGAAAATATATAAAGTATTTATTTATATTTTAATTTCCTTAGAATACTCTTGTTTATAAAATTTTTAGGGAATATGGATATTATTTATTCTTAATTTATGATATAAATTTATTATAGTAGATTTTTATTCCATGCATTATATTATAGGTATCAAAACATAATATTTAGTTATCATTTACCTTAACCTCAATATATAATTGAATATATAATCTTGAATTTATTTTTTGAATATATTTTATGCAAATTAGGTTAAACAGTTATGATTAATTAGATTTTTTCTTGGGTAAAGTATCCTAGAGGAGAGGGGATGTTGGTTAAATGTACCACTAGCATGGAGGCTTATATATTTTTTTTGGAAAGTTGTGGGTTTTCTATATGTTTATCCTCACTTAATCATGTATATATTTTAAAGATAAAATAATTTTAAACCTTTATATGAATATTTCATGTTCCAGATTCATTGGATTCACCTAAATATGTATGAATATGTTTCAATTCTCTATTTGTGTGAGTAAAAAAAATTGATTCTCATAATGGTTTGGACATTAATATACTATGAATATATTAATTTGGTGGATACAATAGGGATCATAATATTAAATCATTATAATCATGAATACACAAATGAATAAAACATGAGATAATAAAGATTTAAGGCAATGCAGTATTTATGAATTTAATAGTAATTTGATGTATATTAAGTTAGTGAATATTTTATAAGAAAAGAATTAAAATACTAAGTGTGAGATTCCTTCCAAATCATAACTTTTTAAAACCATGATCATTTATTATGTGTGACCATAACCAATAGGTTCCCTTGAATTTTATTCTATATGGTAAGAAAGAGACAATGTATCCCTGATGATTAGGTTCCTTATTCTTGGCGTTCTTTTGGTTACACGTAGCAGGGAAACCTTAACCATTCGGATTCTAGAGGAATAGAGTTAACTGAATATATATGATAGATTTGGATACAGTTATCCACTTAGCTATCCAATTATCATATATGATATGATTGAAACTAGGTTTCTACCAAATATATTCATGGATTATTTAAATGATACTCAATGTAAGTCATTATGAAATTTGTTCTTGGATCACTAAATAGATATGATGTTTGAGGTCATTTTTTAGTTAGAGTGCATTCATTAAAAGTACTTGATGAAATTATATATAAAATGATACTAACTAAAAGATATTTCTTTGTTATAGATTATAGAATCTATCTTGATAATCATTTTGAGATATAAAATAGTCATGACTTATAAAATAGTTCATAATTGGTATCTAAGGTTGAGAAGTGTTCTCAATGAGAGGAATTTTTAGCATCTAACTATGAATGTTATAAAGATCAATTTCTACATCATTCAATCATGTGTATTGGAGAATGGGTGTGAATTGAATATATGTGTTGAGAAATATAGAATCCTATCTTTGATGGAATTTTAAAAGGGTGGATTATAAGTTCATATAAAAAATAGGGAACTTGTTGCTACATTAGAAGCCAACCATAATGATCTAAGTCTATAGAGTGGATTAGTTTGGTAAATGGAAAAAAATTATATTCCTTCTATTAAAAGAAATTTTATTTATTTATCTTTCATGGATAAGATGAAATTTTCATTCATTATTAAGGAAAATAGTTATTCTATATATAAGACTAAAATATTTTTATGCAATTGGGAATATACTAAACTTTTTATACATTATAAAAATGAAAAATCTTATATAAAACATTTAGAATAAGAAGTTGTGATCTTATACTAATCCCACCCACCTTTGAAATTGTATCTTTGGACATATAAATTAAAAAAACTTATAAATAATTCATATAGCTAGATTTTAATCACATTTGATTTTGGATATTTTGAAACATGTGAATATTTTTTATTAGGTTGTATGACAAAAAAAACATTTTAGTGTAAAAGTGTACAGGGCTAATGGAATCTCGGATTGCACACACAGTTTTGTATATGGAATAATGGGACATAAAAAACTGGTGTTTTTAGGTACTGCATAGATTTTATCGATGAATTTAGTTGATATGTATATGTTTTTTTAGAGATACAAGTATGAAACTTTTTAAAAGTTAAAAGAGTTTCAAAATGATGTATAGAATCAACTGGGAAAAAGTATTAAGATTCTATGAGTAGATCGGGGTGTAGAATACATGATCCGAGATTTCATTGATCATCTCAGAGATTATGGAATTATCCCGCAAATCACTCTTTATAGAATACCATAGTGGAATGGTGTGTCTAGTAGGAGGAATCATACCCTTATGTATATGGTTTGGTTGATGATGAGTCAATTTATCTTCCTTTTTCATTTTGGTGTTATACATTTGAGAATGTTTCATTCCTACTTAACCACATCAAAATCAATCATAAAGACAACATATGAGATATAGAATTATAAATATACTAATATGTCTCTAATGAGTATTTGGTGTTGTGAATCATATTTATGAAGTTTTAATTCTGATAAAACAATATCTAAATCAAAAAAATATTATTATTTGTTTATCCCAAAGTAGTTGTGGGATATTAATTTTATAATACTATTGAACCAAAACCGTTTATGGCCAACCGTGGTGTTTTCCTTGAGACGGAACTCATATTCCAAGGTGTTAGTGAACGTAAATTTGAGCTTAGAGACGTTCAACACCAACAAAAAGGAAGTGTTCCTAAGATGGAAGTTGAGTCAGTTCTATAAAGATTTGTGGAATGAGAAAAGAATCATGGTACACAATAATCTCAAAGATATTTTAAGATTCACCAAGAGCCTAATATATTTGGATTTCTTATAGAATAATATGACAATTTTATGTTTATAATATAGGAATATAATACCTAAAAGGAGGATGTTGGGGGTTTTTGATTTTGATAAATGGTTAAAATACATGGAATATAAGATAAACTCCATGTAAACTCGCCAGGTTTATAACTTAGCGGATCCAACTAAAGTATTGATACCTATAGGGTGAAATTTTGTTTCCTAGAAAAAAATGACATGGATGGTGTATTTTCTACCTATAAATCATGATTGGTGGAAAGGGGTTACAAGAAAATTTATGATATTTAATATGAAGAAACTATTCCACCTATTGTGATGATAGTCCATGTGTATATTTCTTGACATAACATGCCATTTTGATTTTAAGATATATCAATTAATTTTGGAAAACCTAGGGTTATTCAAGGGGTATTTTATTTTTTAGGGACTTAGGTGTATTCCATGAGGCTTGTGTGAGTGCTTGACATTGAAGGATATTAATTCTGACATGGTTTCCATTGAATCTATGTTGGTTTTTTTGTGATTATTCTTAAAATGGCCTCACATAGAGGGTTTAAATGTTTAAAATGATCAAATTATTAAATTTAATCCTTATGTGGTGGATTTTTTATATTCTAAATGTGCTCAAGATGGAGTTAATATTGAAAACAAATGAATTTCACTTGTAATTTTAGGTGGCACTTTAAATTCCAAGTAGTGATAATTACTAAATGTGGGTTTCATATTAAATGTATAATTTAAATTTATTTTTAACCACATTTGGGTCATGAAATCAAGTGGGGAGGTTAGTTTTTAAACTTCCATATATTTTTCGTGGTAATTCATGCCGTTTTTTGAAATGTTAAATGTTTTAAAATTATGGACAAAATCATTTTATATAGTATTTTATTTTAAAATTATTTCACTCCATTTGGTTCATGGCTTAAATTTGGGATAGATATTTAAGATCATTGTGGATTTTAATGGATATTGTGTTGATCCTTGAAATGGTTCTTCCAAACGGTTTTGAGTGGGTTATCTTGGATGATTCTTTCTAAATGGATTTTAAGATCATGGATTTAAATAATGGTTTAGAGTGGTAATTTAAACCATTAAGAAGTGACTGGAAATTTTGAGTCTTTTGATAATTGTTTGTTTGGAACATTGGGTTTTCTCCAAATGGTGTTTGTGTGAGTGTAAGACCCTTTTAACCCCCATTGTTATCTTAGGAACCCATTTGGGATATACTAATTATTGATTAATTTGAATTATATCCTGATATAAATTTTTCATCTTAAATGTGATATGAATCAATTTTTAAGTGTTTATTGATGGAGAGGGTGTAGGAGGTGAGGTTTGATTTATTGATTTGATTTATTGATGCATGTGACTAATTACCTCCATTTGATATATGTCATGGGAGTCCTAGTTGACTATGTAGAGGTCTATATAATTCCAAGCTATAGTTTAGAGTGTTTTCTGACTTGGGATGGTTTCCCACTAGACTATGGGAGATAATGGAATTTAGCATGGCCATTAGACTAAGGAAGATAATAATAGAGCTTATTAATTATTTGATGTGGTAAGATTATGCTAAGGTTTATTTATCAATAGTTCTATGAGGCTTCTAAGGGTGATACATATTAGGTATTTTATATGTAGGTATTGAATCACTATTTTAGACCATTGTACATCATTCCTAGGCGGTTTCCCATGACGCTTTGATATCCTTTATATGATGATTTAGGGTATTGTGGTGTTCATTCTTTGTTAATATCCTCTATATTTGATTGGATTATGGTACATTTATTTGGTTTGAATTATTTGGATTCTTTGTTTTAATTTGAGTACAATGTTTTCATACTCTAGTTAGAATAGTAGTTTTTGTTCACATTCAAATTGGTTTTTCAAAATTGTTTAGAAAGAAAATTTGGAAAGAATGGTGATGTTATTTTGAAATGAGTGGTAGGAAATTGTTTTAAAAGGATAAAATGATTTTTTTTATGTTTCATGGTTTTTTTTAAAAGGGTATTCTTTTTTAAGGTGTTTGGGAAAAAGATTTAAATTCCACATTTATTTCTTTTAGAATAAGGGTGAATTATTTTATATAAAGGGGTTGAGGCTCAAAAAAACATGATTTTCAAGTGATTATTTTCATTTAATCCTAATAAAAATATTTTTTTTGAAATGTGTGTGTGTGATTTATCTTTTTTATTTTTGTGTTTTGAAAACCTATTTCCAATTTTAATTTACAACTAGTGGGAAATGGATTTTCTTTTGTTCTAATTGCACAAAATTGGTAGTTCTAACCTATTAGGATCGATTTCACTCACACCATGCATATAAAACATGGTATATTTACTTATTATGGTTTTGTTTTTGGTACCTTATATTTAGACTCCCTTGAGTTGGGATATAAGTTGTGCTAGATGTTTGGAACGGGGTTTGGAGTGTGACCATAGGTCACATGGAGATTGTGGGTAGCATCTATATTTTATTTTACTTTTTTGATGGTATATTATATCAAGTTTGTCTTTAGAATTTATTATCATGATGAATTGATTCCTTTTCATTTAAGTAACATGTGCCTATTTATGATATGTTACCTTTATTATTATTCATTCTTTAGACAATTCCTTTTTTTATTTGTGTTACTTACTCAGATATGGATGTTTTATCAATATTATTGTCATTTATTCAAACATGAAATCATTCCCAATGATTATGTTTTGTGAAAATGGTACTAGTTTCTACCCTGGGGTGATCAGGAATGCACATTGGTTATGTCTTAATCTAATTCGGGTAATTGATGGATAGGTGAATTGGGTTAGTTCATGAAAAAATGGTATCAGAGCATACCATATTATTATTTGGTTTGTTTCTCAGTAGTTTGGAGGTTGAGATCGTCATCAAGACTCAGCTGGAGTGTGCATGAAATTTCTTTTCCAACTCTTCGTCCCACTAAACTTCAATGGGACATGGTTGTATAGGGATTGATTCTTGATTTTGAGTTTTGACTTATATATATTTGATGGATTTTAGTATGTTGTGATTCTTATATGATCTCCATTGATTGTATCAGTGATTTTGAGGGCATGTATGAGTTTTATAGGTGAAAGAGGTGGATGAACCAGGACTAAATGGTTATCCCACACGGTATATAAAACAATACGATACCTGTTAATAATTTATCTACAATCATGATAGTGTATGTTTCATGGTTGGTACATGGTTTAACATATTTTGTAGCCAAACTAAGAAAATTGTAGATACTCCTCTGATTTTTTACCTCCCCTTCTCCTTAGATTGATTCCAATGGAGTATGTCATTAGTGTTTTATTAGATAGGGGATTTTTATTGGGGTTGTTGTGGAAATTGATGTGGTTGAGTTTGGTTTTATTTGAGATAATTTTGGTTTTTCTAGTTTTGTAACATATGGGATTTTTGTTATATAATTAAAATTGGTTTTTGGGATGTAAGAGAGAAATTATAAGAAGTTTGTTGTTTTTGGAAAATGTTTTATAGTGGTTTGGGAAAATTATTGTCTTTTTTTGTTAAAAAACAAGTCATGTTTTATTTAAAAGTACAGATAAGTAAAAAAAATTATATAAAAAATCATTTAATCTTAAAAGGTTTGATTTTTTGATGGATTTAAATATTTAAAGGAGATGTTTCAATGATTGGTTAATGAATGCGTTTCCAAAGGGGCGTTTGATTTCAAAATGAAATTTTGAAATTTATTTTTGGAGAGGAAAATGATTAATGATGAATAATGGATTTTTTGTCCCATTTTAATGGTTAATGGATTTTTTAAATATTATCAGTTTTTAAATAGATAAAAAATTGTTTTAAAATGGATTTTGAGCTTTCATTTTTGAGAAAGGTTATGTGATTATTTTGAAAAATATGGGGTTCGTCCCTTAGTTTAAATTATTTTTGTGTCTAGTAGTCCTCAGTAATGTTTTTAAATTTTTTATAAGGGGAGTTTTCAAATAATGGTTGGGTTTTGAAATGGGATTTTAAATGTGGTTTGAAAAGTATTTTTCAAATTTTGTTTTGAAATATTTGATTTTTTTATGATCCCTTAGCTATGGGACTTCTTGTTCCTTTAAGTGTCATGAGTAGTTGTGCTCACGTATCATGTTTGTTTATATGTGTCTCCCAGAAAGGTTTAGTGTATTTTTTGAGTTATTTTCCTTGGGGATAATATCTCTTTTAGGATTTAACATTGCCTAGGCTCTAAACAGAGTATCAGGTATTGTCTGTCTTCCCTTGGTGATGTTTCTTGAAATTGTTTGAAGTCATCTTTGTTATTAATTCCATTTGGAATAATTGGGTTAAATAGTTTAAACCCATGATCCTCGGTTCAATAGTTAGTTTGGTGAGGATCATTTTCTTTAAAACAGTAAGATTATATGTGGTGGTTTTAGTTTTATTCTTTACTTGGTGTCTTTTTATTATCCCTTTTTTGGAAGTGTTGATTTTCGGATGATGTTCCATCTTTTAGGTAATTCTTGATGAGTTTGGAGTATTTGTGTCTTGTTAGTGAAGAATTTTTTATGTATTTTTAGGGATCCTTGAGTTTTTATCCTATGGATTAATTTTTTGGAAACCATTACGTTTTGGGCTTGGTACATACCTTGTTGTTTTGGTTACCTTCCTTTGAATCTTCTGGCGTTTCCTTATTCTATGACCATTTTAGATCAATTTTTCATGAATCTGGGAGGGGTGACCTTTGGTTTAGTTCTTGGGTAATTATGGTTGTTGTTTTATTTGGGAAATTGATCACTCTATAGTGATGGCATTGTGGGGTTCACCGTGTGATGGTTTTCTGAGACTGGGGTCCAAGTTTACCCATAGAGTACAGTGACTCAGGTCAAGAGCCCATGTCATTATTGTTATGGAATTCCTGTGAGTTATCCCTTTTTTATGTGATGCCTGCTAATATTAGTGATGTATTTCCCTTATGGGTGTTGAGATCCTCGAGGATGGTTTTTCATTGAGGATGTGGGAATCAATTCCTCGAGTGATTCTGAGGTGTTCCTTTGGATTCCTTGAGATTTTTTCTCACAATTTATGTTTTCATTTGAGGTGTGTTCTCCTTTGAATCACCATTTAGGATATTTATAAACGGTGGGTAGATATATGCTAAGTCTATATCCCATTTTTATTGTATATTGATGATCATGGTTGTGTTTTTATTAGTTACCTATAGTGGTTTTGTGGAATTTATGGTTCAGTATAGAGGAATCATCAGTGTTTGAGAGTTTAATTCATTAGATCCTCTATATTATATTTTCTCCCAACTCAACTCATTTTATGGGGTGTGTTTCATGACTCATTTTAGTTATTTCCATGTCAACTTGGGACTTTTGGGTGACAGAAAGTGGCATGTCGAGGAGAATTGTGACACCCACTAGGACACTGGTATGTTTTATTTCAAGTTTTATTTATTTATTTATTCATGCATTTTTTAGGATTTGTATGGGAAAAAAATAGTTTTTGAGGAAACATACCCTAGAAAATGATCAGAGCATGGGTTTTCTAACCACTTGTCTCGCTATGTGAGGGTGATGTTTTGGGGACAGTAGGATTTTTCATTGTTTGAGAACATTTTTTCTAGCTATGAGAAATTCTTGAAAAACCATGTGACTTATTTTGAGAGTTATTGGCTCCTACACAGTTTTATGGATCATTCACCCAAAATATATTTTATTCCACAGTCATTAAAAATGGTTTTTGATCATTTTCCCTTATTAATTTTTAATTGATTCTCCATCATTTCTATCCTCATAGGTGCACAACCTCTCTCTCGCACCTTGTATCTTCTCCCCTCTCCATTTTGGTAGATTATTCTTGTATTCTCGGGGTTTTAACATGATTTAATATTTTTTTTATTCATGGTTTCTCATTATTTACCCATATTCTACCTTTTTCACTTATTTTTATTGAATGGTCAAACCTTATCTTGTGATTTGGCTAAACCTAATGTTATTCATATGAGGGGGTTTGTTCTTTCGGTCTAGAGGAGGATCACAAGAGGTTTTTTTATCATTTTCCATCATAGTAGAGAACTTATATCATGGTTATCTTTTAATTGAAGTATTTTTTTGTATTTTTTTTAAAGTGATATCCCATTGAGTTCTTGATTGTTTAAAATTACCTAATTTAAAATTTTAATCCATGTGTGATGGATTATTTTGATTTTAAATGTGATAAAGTTGGATTTTTTACATGGATAAAAATAGTTTTCACTTGGACTTTCTAGTGGGACATGAAATATAATATAGTGATAAATTATAAATGTGGGTTTCAAGTTACATGTGGCATTTTAAATGAGTTTTACCACTATTTGGGTCATGAAACCAAGTGAAAACTATGGTTTTTAAAATTAGGTAAATTTTTCTTGAGAATTAAAGTAATTTTTTGAAGTGTTAAATGTTTTAAATATTTTAATAGAACAATTTTAAAGAGATAATGTTATTTTAAAATTATTTGACCTAGATTGGGTCGTTAATTAAATTTGGTATGAGTATTTTAAACTATTTGGGGATTTTAATGAAATTTTTTTTGATCCTTAAAATGGTTCTTCCAAATGGTTTTGAGTTTTTTATTTTAGATTATAGTTTCTAAATATCTTTTAAGATATTGTAAATTAAATAATGATTTGTAGTGGGACTTCAACCTGTTGAGAAGAAACATGGAATGCTTAGTGTTTTGAAAAATGATTTTTTGGAACTTTGGGTGTTCTTATAATAGTTCATGTGTGATTGTAAGACCATTCTGATCCCATTTGATAACATATAACCCCATGGGGGGATACTTCATATTGAATAATTTTAATTGTATATAGAGGGGTATGTTTCATATTTTTTGTGATATGAATCGGTTATGGAGGGGTTTTTTATTGCGAGGGTGTTGAGGTGAGGTTTGACTAATTACGTGGGTATATTGATGCATGCGATTTATCACCTCTATTTGATATATGTTATGGGAGTCCTTGTGGACTTATTAGAGGTATGGATAATTGAATGACTTATCTAAAAGTGTGTTCTAACTAGGGATGGTTCTCCACTAGAGAAAGTAAGATTGTGGAATTGAGTATGGTTTCTAGGCCGACAGAGCAAATGGGGGATATTATATGTGGTATCCTATGTTAATAGTGTTCTCTAGGGAGGTTTATTTCTATATTTAAATATTAGACTACTAGGGACAAGATAGATTCAGTAGTATAGATATAGTGATCATATCACCATATTAGACTATTGTACTTTATTCCTATGAGGTTTCCCATGACACTTTGATATCCTTTATAGTAATATTTAAGGTATTTTTTTGTTTATAACTTGTTTATATCCCATGCTATTGATTGGATTATGGTTGTTGTTTTATTCTAGGTACTATGTTTTCTTACTCTTGTTTGAGTATTGGTTTTTATTCACTTTCAAATTGGTTTGTGAAAATTATTTGGAAAGTAGATTTGGAAAGTGAAGTGATGTTCTAGAGAAATCAGTTTCTTGGAAATTTTTTAAATGGGATAAAATTATTTATGGTTTATTTCATAGTTTTTAACAAAAAGTTCATCTTTTAGTGTTTTAAGATTCTTTTAAATAATGGTTTTAATTATTCTATTCATTCTTTTAGAATAAGGGGTAAGCGTTTTATAAAAAAGGGTTGAGGCTTTAAAAAAAGTGTTTTTGAAGTGATTTTTTCATTTAATCAAAATAAAGGTATTTTTTATTAATATTTGTGTGGTTTGACTTTTTTATACCAATGGTTTGAAAATCTAATTGTAATAAAATTTAAAACTAGCATTAAATGGACGTTTTTTTTGTAAAAAATGCATATGTTTTTTGTTTCTTACCTATTGGGATCAATTCTTATCACACGATACATATACCACTTGATATATACATTTCTTATGGTTTTGTTTCATGTACCTCATATTTTTTCTCCCTTGAGGTAGGATGATGGTTTTGTTAGATGTTTGGCCTGAGATGTGGAGTGTGACCATGGGTCATGTGGATATTGTGGTTAGAAGTTATATTTTGTTTTCCTTTTTTATGGTGTGTTATATCATCTTTTTATATAACCTTTATGATAATTAGGAATTGATGTTTCTTCATTTTAATAATATTTTATTATTTATTCTATGATTCCTTTATTATTATTCAGTCCCTAGTCTCTTCATTTTTTATTTATACTACTTACTGAAATATTGATGGTTTATCATTGTTTTGGTCATTTATTCAAGAGTGAAAACATACCCAATTATTAGTTTATGAGACCCTGATACTAGTTTCCATCTTGGAGAAATATGGAACCCATCATGGGTATGTCTCAAGCTAATTCATGTATTCTGCAGTTGGATGACTTAGGTTGCATTATGAAAGTATGTATATGATACAAACGAAAGGTTTTGTAGTAAAAAAATGAATCTATTGAGGTATAAATGTTGTAACGGTCCATTTTTGGATCAAATAAAGATTCTCTAAGTTGGAATATCTAGTTTTATGGTGTGATCAAAAAGTTTTATTTCATCAAAAAATAGATTATAACTATGTATGTAATCAATTTAGTGGTAGTGTTGCAGAATTTCTCATACTGTATGAATATGACATACTTCTTCTTAGAAATGTTATCCCAGCATTATACTCTATAAATATGTGGTTGAGAAAATGATTCTCTATGAAATAAATGGGTTAAATAGCCTATATACTAGGTATCAATATCTATATATATAGTTCTAAGTGGATTATTATACTTAGTTAATATATATACATCGATAAAGTGATAAATTGTTTTATCATAGATAACTCCAAAATGGGACTTTACCAGTGTTCCATAGAATGAATATTAAGATGATTCAAGATCCATATAATGACTTGCAAATGATGGATAGAATTCCCTATGTCTCCACCTTAGGATCTATCATCGATGAAAAGTTATATACTCCAACTATTGTGACCTATTCTCATAGCATAACAAGTTTATACTAATCCAATTCTTGTGATATTTTCTAGATTACTAGGAATAAAACCCTAAATTACATGATAAGGTTTAAGGATATATTCTCAGTCATTATAGGATAGAATGAGATCTATTTAAATGGTTATGTACATGAAATTTTACAATACAATAAAGATGATATAAGAACTCAATATGGTTTTTTGTTTTACTTGAATAGTGGAGCTATCAGTTGGAAGTGTTCCAAATAAGATGATATGGCAGACTCGAAAATAGAATCAGAGTGAATCATTATATTAGATACTAAAAAAATTATGTTTAGATTAGGAAGTTAATTTCTAAACATAAGGTGGTTTCAAGCATTGAGGGACAAACCATGCTTTACAATGATAACAATTGATTCATTTCTAATGATAAATAACCTTAGTCTCTCTAAAAAACTAAAAACCTCATTTGTAAATACCATCTCATATGAGAAATCATTAAGAGGTGTGATGTTAGGATCTATTGGGTGGATACCAACGAAAATGCATAAAATGCACTGATTAAGACATTATCATAGAAAAAACATAATAGTTATGCTAAATCTCTTATTATAAAATACATAATAGATTAAACATAATGGTTGTAAATGTATAATTATTATATACACAAAGAAATGTATGTTTATCATTTACTCATGTTTGTTTTAATTTATTTTACATGAATAGTTGGATGATAATATCCCTTAAAAGTATGAATATGATTTTTCCCTAATCAATGATCATCATTTAGTATTATGGGTTGTGATGATATGTTATGGTTAGCATGACTATAATCCTATACTTCGTAAAAGATTAGTATTTTAGATATGAATAATTTAATCAAGTGGTAATAAGTTGAGACTTATTACTTGGATCAATCAGCCAAAGTATATCTCATGGAATGCCATGCGATCATCAATATACTTAGGTTTGTATTATTATTATTAGTCCACATTACCTTAGGTTGATAACATACCTAGCATAGAAACCTTCAAACTATGATACTTTTATTTTAAAAACATAATGCTTATCTAATCAAGGGTTGGTTGGGAATATTATTGTTCATGTTATCAGTTGGAGGTCAACCAGGATAGGATTTTACCACCCATATGATGAGAAAATACATTTAGGCCCTTGATTGAATTGGATACAGAAAATTCATGGTCATTATTAGTTTAATCACATATTATGTGTCTAGTTACATGGATTAGGGATATGTGATGTGGTCATCTTATATATGAGTGACATTAGATCTTTTCCTCGACCTGGTCTATCTATTTTAGAGATTCAAATGATATGAACTATAATATATTGACTTGTCTAATGTTTAGTGGTAACTTTATTTAAATGAAAACAAGATTATATTGGTATACATATTATGTATATGATGCATCTTGTGGTGGACATGTTCATATCAACATATGATTATCACTATAGGAAAATGAACTTATAGTAGTTTTTCTGGTATGCAAAGTAGTTCAAACCATTTTATACCTATATTATGGTGGTTTATTAAACTATTATGTTTGGTGTTTTTATAAATTTAAATCTTATAACATCCTAGACTAACAGACCACTAAATGGGTAGCTGGACTAGTTGCCACATGGCCTCAAGCGCATGTCCCCATATTCTAGTGGCTTCTGACTATTAGATTGGGTCTAATGGTGGTATGTTGGGGAGACTATACCCAATATATCATAAGGGATCATTAGTATAATAATAGTGAACAAAAGACAGTATCAGAAGCATTTGAAAATTAAAAAACAAATAATGGAAGGTAAATATAATAACAGAGTAAAGTATCCAATGCCAATATACAACTAATCATGCATGCATTTCAAAATGATGCTACAAATACATGAAAAAATAAATATATTAATATCTAAAATGAAATAAAATTATAAAATAACAATGAATAGATACATGATAATCCTAAGTATCAACTCAATCACATGCTCTTAACTTCCACGTACAACGCATAGCATAAGAAATAAACCGAGGATCCAGATCCCACAACCAAGGAGGTTTGTTTGAGTACCCCCAATGCAATTGTGGCTTCAAAAGGGTGTGACATATACTCAGTAGGCCACCACCAATGGGGTCCATCGAATAATATATTTTTTTCATATAAAATAAATATTGTTTCATGATATTGAAAGTAAAGTAACAATATAAATAAATAAATAACTAAGACGACTCTGGTTCCTTAAGGACACATAGCCTGACTATACCTGATTCTGACTAAGCTATAAATGTCTGAACCATAAGTGACCTGTACAAATAATATGTGGAGGATGTGATAATGAAAACATCATGAAATATGTATCATGAGATGAACCAACCCTAAGTATGTGGTTTTTCTTGGCGAATTCATCCCATAGATATAAAATATATACATTTATATTTTTTATAACGTAACTTCCAAATTTTTAAATAGGTAGCATCCTGGTCCAATCCAAGTTGAACTTTAACAAGAAACTCATGTATCACACTAGAAGAATTGTAATGATCACTGTCATTAAAGTCTATCCAATGCGACCTATGGAAGGACTCACAAGTATCACTCTCTGCCTAATGTGAGATAACAACCTCTGACCCAGAACCAGGTATCTCACATAGGGGACCAAGTCTCACTTGTGTCCTGGTACAACCATCTCTCTAATGAGATCATCCAGGGTGTCTTTCTAAGGGAACTAATATCTCTCATAATAAGGTATGGAGAACACATTGTGGGCCCATCCTGGCGTACCATCATTTCCAATTGCATATGCACAATCCGTTAGTGAACTGATCACAAGCATGATGAGCATGTCCTTATAATTCCATGAAAGGTCACCCATGTATCACTTATGGATTTTATAATTTGTTTTATCATTTAATTAAACAATATACAAAGGAAAATCAGTGGGAATTCTATAACATAGGTTAAAGGAAAATTTAAAGGACCATTTCCATTTTACATTAAATTTTATAATTTAAAAAGTGGGAACATATATAAGTAAGCCACATCCCATATCAAAATAATAAATTAAGAATGCTGTCACATTAAACAAAAATCCAAGAATTGAATAGCACATATATCACTTTTTAATTGAAGATGGCGCACCTCATCGAGAGGTTTTATTAGAAAACATGACACTATTATTCAAACAATTCATTTAATTTAATTTAAATAATTTATGCTCATCACAAGGCATATAGGAACCCACTACAATGGTGGTTTAACGTATAAAAGCACCACAATTTAAGTATTAAAAAAAGAACACCCAAAGGGGTGGATCTAACCAGGGAATATAACACATGTATAGAAGACTAAACGAACCCACCATAAGGGGTGATTCAAGTTGAAGTCATAACCTCCTACCATATCCAAGGGGATATGTAACAAAAAACATAGTGTTCTGGTCATTTTACTTCGATAATTTAATAATTTAGGAGAGACGCCCAAAATGCCGGGTACGCGACACAATGTTGGTATTCTATAAAGAAACAAAATTAAGGGAAAAGCTATATAACACCTACTTCATGCTTAAGCTGACCCACTCATCAAATATTATGGTTAGATTTCATAAGATTTGAGATAAATAGAAGAAATGGACATCCACCATAAAAATAAGGAAAATGGGTTTTCACCAAAATAACACACAGAGAGTATGATGAATGAAAAACAAAGGAAAGAAAAACAAGGATCATTCTAAGATGAATCCATAGGGACGGATGGTACTCGAAACCAACAAATGGATAGAGGAGATACCAACATGCCTAGTTGAGAAGAAATGGTGAAGTTCGAGGTGGACATGGGTGTTTCACATGGCTAGGAAGAAAAGAGGAAGAGGAATATTAGTTTTTAAAATTTATTATAGGAGAAATCTTCAATTCACCCAAATAGAACAGGGTGCACATTTTCACACGCCAAGGAGGACCCTGCATGTTTAATGCACATGGTTTCCCTAACCATGCAAAAATAGTGTTAAAACCCACTATCAAAAAAACAACATTTATTCCCAAAGATGTGTGGATCTATTTAGATATTTTGAATAAACCATGTGTCAGTTCCTATTCATTTGTATCATGCCATATGGTTTTCCTTGGGGGCTTCATAGTTTCAAAAAAACCATGTGCCTCTTATAGTTTCCTCTAATTTTTAGGTTTTGGTGTCTGGTACTCCCAAAACTCAATAGAACAACGGAGGGGACCATTGGTCCATGAACCATGTCTAAAATCAACACATTGGTGTGTTCCAACTACCTGAATTATGATCTGAAGCTTAATTTACAAAAATGACCATCCACCAAATGACAAAATTCAAATTCCCTTATAATTCCATTGGACCCAAAAACACGAGATGCTACAATCTCCCCATCTTAGAACTTATCATCCCCAAGAATCCTGGGGGAAATTTAGAGAACATCACTCGACCTACTCAATTCATGAAGTCTTATTCAAACAGCCACATTTCATTTTGAAATTTCCAACACACCATCCAGTGTCACCTTAACATACGGTACATGAGTTTCAGAAAATCAATCCAACACTTGATTTTCCTAACCAATAATTAAGATGGAGCTTACCTGATCCTGTCAATATTGAGAAATGGTATACACATAATCTATTTACTCATCCAACTTATGGATCTTGAACCATAGTTTTAGTCATTTAAAGTTTAATTATCATTCACAATATTTCTGCTACCAGAATTGTCTTTCAAGACATGCTCGTAGCATTCCAACGATGCTCATGACAAGAGACACAATCCAAGATTCGATCAAAGGTTCAATTCCAAACCAAACCCATTTAAATTGATCATTTTTACCTTTCCATGAAAATTTATGGCCAATAGTTACATCGCATCTATCCTAACTTGATGGTGTTCCAGAAACTGTTCCTCACCAACCACTTTTAATGAAAAGAGGAAAACATGTCAAGCCACTACCCGTTAAATATTCCCAAAACACTATCCTTAGATATCTGACACATTTTAATGTTATTCCTAGTGCCTATAGAAAAATTAACCTCAAGGCATCACAGAGCATTTTTTTAATCCTATAGCTAGTTTCCAGTGATGCCTCTTGACAATATATCTCTTTAAGGTGTATTGACCTAACATGACCATGGGAATATACCTAATCCATCACACTAGGATTGGTACCCCTTTTTAAATGACTCTTTTAAGTGCTATTTTAACCCATGTTACCTCGCAATTATCAATAGGAATCAAGGAGAACATCCAAGGAAACCCTTAATGGAATTTCTAATAGTGAGGCATCATTACCAAGTCTAATTCCCACATACCACAAAAACATACCAATACTAAAGTGGAATCCTCCTAAAGATAAAGTAAAAAGGGAAAAACGGGTTTCCATGATTCCATCCAAGTCGTTCCTAATTGGGTTCCCAGGTGTTACTCAGGAATAACCATGCCACTAAACAACAATGATTTCAGAGCACACACTAATAGAGACCACCCAACAATCCCAATGACTTTTAAATCTCAGCGCATTGTACAATTGATTCTCTCTCAATTCACCCAGATGAAATCAAGAAAAGAGGCATGATAATATTCTAGGAGAGAACACACTATGATAATTTAAACAATATTCAGAAACAATCCAAGACACTTTCTCTATAAATAAGTAGAATTGATCAGTACATTTTCACACCAACCTTTCCAAAATCAAAATGGAAGGACTATCTAACCATTACAGGTCAACTTCTTTAGAATATATCATCCACATCGGTTGATGCATTTCAATCACACAACCATGATGCCTTTTCCACGCAATTCATATGATCATGCTTAAGCATAACCATTGAAGTCCCTTCCTAAGTAATAGTGTTTACAAAGGTGCATACCCCGCCAACCATTCATCGTTGCGGTGCCTCAAAAGCAATGACATGATTCAGGACTCACTAGCCCTATGGGAATTTAACGTAATGACCATTCTAAAAGGCCTTCTTGGTTATGTGATTCCTTCCCAGAAGAACAAATTTTAACCATAATTGACATGATTCTCCCCACTTATGAGTGTCCTTAACATTGAATTTAAGATAGAGGGAATGTTGGGAAAATCCCTCATGGTAACATTGCAGCATTTTTAGGTTGGTTGTGTTTGTTGAAAATGTAGGTTTTCATGGTGAATTGGTGAGTTCAAGATATGTTTTTGTCAGTCCATGTTGAGAAAGAACCATGAAAAAGGAAGATAAGATCTGGATGAAGTACAAAATAATAGATACAAGGTGGCACCATTTTCAAGTGTTTGCCAACTTTTTGGTGTCCAAAATTTCAAATTTCATGAGCATCATGAAAAGTGGAATTCCTTGAAGATCTCATCAAAATATGGAAAAATAATGAGTTTCATGATGATGGTATTCTTGATGTGGATTTCATAGAGACAGGAAGAATGTTGACGGTGACCTCTTCAATTACGACAAGCTTCGCAAATAGAAAAGGTCAAGAGAATTGCAGTGATGTTTTGAGGTGGCTGTGAAAAGGAATTGTCGGAACGCTCTGCAATTATGACGAGCTCTATGATTCGGAAATTTCTGTGGTGCTTCACGATACAAAGAAAAAATTTGGAGACATTTATAATCTTTTTTATTTGAGATGACGTGGTGCTAACTTTGCACGGAAGGTTCTCGAGTCAGTGGAATCACCCATAAATTGACCTCAACCCCCTCGGGAGAAGTAGAGAGTTTTTCAAGAAAAATTTATAGCTCTAGAATTAAAAAGTAGGTTCTTAGAGCCAGTGTGATTTGAAAAAGGTGGGATCATCGCAATGGCTAATCTAGCTTTGTGAAAGAGGTTTGTTTTGTGTTGTCTCAGTGAGCTTCGCGAAGGAAGTCACTTTGTGAAGGCTTGAGATATATGACGGCCTAAGCTCTGCAAAGGCTTGATATTTGCATAGTAGTGTGCTATGAGAAGATATAAGATCTGCAAAGGTGTGTTCTTTGCGAATAAATAGAGACTTTGTGAAGGCTTTTTTGAGTATTTTAAAATTTAGAGCTTCGCGAAGTATGGAGCATTGCGAAGGTATTTCCAATGGTGAGTGCCCAGTGATTGGTGTAAAGGGGGTATTCATCAATGGATGAAATTTTAACTTCAATAGATCATCTAGATACATTGAAGGATGTACTCATTATAGATAATGAAAGGACCTTCAAGTCATTAAATGGTGATTGGATCTTCTGAAGTGCCAGTGAGTTCACTTTAGTTGAGAGAGCAGTGAGTTCTCAAATTATGATTGGTTTTAAACCAGGAGGGGAAGTGATTCCACTTTGAACTTGAAAACAACAGTGCACATATAGTGTAGTTGGTACATCGTCACATCGTCGGTGTATATTCATTGGACGTATCATAGTGAGGGTGAACCAAGTAAAAAATTTATGTCATGTTCGTGCTTTAAGATTCATTCATACTCTGCAATGGGAAAGAGAGAGATAAAAAAGAGTTTTGTCTAACAACAAAACAAGATCAAAAGGGGAAGCTGTTTTAATTTTTGCATACCCTAATTCTCCCCCCTCTCTAGGTATCTATCCAAATAGACCTAATAATTGGTTTTATATTGAATGGTTGGTATCAGTTTTTCTCTCTCGATGGAGGTCACCAATCACAAGGGAATTCCAGTCATCGACGGAAATAATTTTAATCGATATAAGTATCATATACAATACTACTTATGATAATTGGGAATGGATGTGTTTACAGCAGAAATGTATGGTATCTCAGCTAAAATCAATAGTGGTTCTTTATCTAATGATGAGAGAAGAGAATTGGATGTTTATGCCAATGGAATTAATGCTTTTGGGGGAGATCTATCCAATGCTATTTATATGAAGGTGATGTCATGAAAAACATCACAATCTATGTGGAAAATATTTTGAACATATATGAAGGAGATAAAAATTTCAGAGAGGCAAAGTTGCAAGTGTTGTGGAATAAGTATGAAGATTTGAAAATGAACCTGAATGAGTCTGTTGATGAATTCTTTGACAGGGTAAATATTTTTGTGGAAGATATGCGAGGTCTTGGATAATTCATCGAATACATAAAAATTGTGAAGTGTATCTTGAGAAAACTTCCACCTCAATTCAATCCAAAAGTTTCAGTACTGGAAGATAAATATCTAAAAGAGCTGACACAAGACAATTTTCACAGTACCTTGGTTGCATATGAAACAAGGAATGATGATAATGAAGTTGTGGAAAGGGAAAATCCAAAGAGGTGGCATTCAAGGCCATGATGAAGCCCGCCATTGAAGATACTTAGGAAGAAGAAGATATGAATGATTTGATATCATTCCTTTCTTCAAATATGCAAAGAGGAAGAGAAATGTTTGAATGGAAACTTCCACTATCATGCTTTAGATATTGAAAGGTTGGTCATCTTATGGAAAGGTGCCCAAAAAAGTTTCAAGATGATGTTAATGATGATGATGAAGTTGAAATTCCCAAGAATAATTCTTCAACTTTTGAGAAAGGGAAGAAACAGTTCAAGATAAATTTCTTCGAGAAGAAGAATATTCTTTCACAAGAATTTGATAGTTCAGATGAGTCTGCAGTAGAAGAGGATAAGAAGATTGAAAACTAAAATGATCGTGGAGAAAATTATATGGTGGTTGTTGTAGGTAGTGATCAAGAAAAGGAAGAATACAACACTAATGAAGAAGAATAATTTTATGGAATAATTTTATGGAATAATTGATATGAAAGATGAGTTAGAATCTTCTCTTGAAGAGATAGAAGTTTGGAGATCCAAAACAAAGAAATCCAAAAAAGTTTCGTATGATGCCAAAATCTACATGAAGTAGTAAGAAGAATAAAATTATGAGCTAATGGAAGAAATTTAGAAACTCAAGTCATCAACACCAAAGAACTCAGAATCGATAAGTGAGTATAAAATCAAGGTTGAATAAAAAAAGAGGGATATTGATGGCATGAATAACACAGTAAAAGTTCATTTCAATCATATAAAAGATCTTAAAGAAGAAGTTGGCGTTCTACAACAAAACATTAAGGACCAAGAAAAACTTATTATTCCAGCATGTTATTGGGAAATCAGATCATTCAGAAGACTGAAAAGATAAAAGAGGAGCCTAGAAGTTCGTCATGAAAGAAGTAGTAATCGAGGTCATATGTTAACAATGATTTGGAGATCAATAAAAAAAAGGCAGTTAGGGTTGAATTTGGACCGCAAGCGTCCATTCTGTGGATGAAAATTTATGTGGGTATAAAGTAAAATTAGAAAATTCAAAGAACCTAAGGGACAACTGGAAATATAGAAGTGACATGAAGGAATGCACCTTTCATTGGGTGTTATTGAAGTAGAAAGATGTTAATCTCACAGAATGTGTGTTCTATAGCCAGAAGATACTAAAGGGAACATGAATAGTGGTGGCCTCTAAACAAGGAACAGTTCTCTAGAAAATATTTTTGAAGGAAACTATTTTTGGTGTGGAGGATTTGGGCACATGGCTAGATATTTCACATCAACCATACAGAGGAATGTTCCAAAGAAAAATAAAAATGTTTTAAAGCATCAGATCAATGAACCAATAGGTGAGTTGAAAATGAAAAATATATTTACATCTTTTCAAGTTGAAGTTGGTCCATCATACTCTGAGAAAGATCAAAAGTCTCAATATATTCCAAGTGTGAAGACAAAAATATAGACCAAGAAGAAGAGAGTAGAGAAGAAAGTGGTTGCTGAAATTTCCCTTTAAACATCAAACTGTTATGGTGTATGGATCCTTGATAGTGGTTGCACCTCTCACATGAAAAGAAATGAGGATCTAGTTACAAGCATAAAATATGAAAAAGAAATATTTTTAAAGTTTGGAAATGATGACGGTTTGAAGATAATTAAATCGGGAAAGGCCAGGTTTGGAGGGAAAGAAATAAATCATGCTAATGTCTTGGTTGTAGAAGGTCTCAGTCACAATTTTCTCATTGTTAGTCAATTGTGTGACTTAGAGTATTCAATACGGTTTACCAAGAAGGCATGTGTCATCAAGAGAATAAATAGTACAGTGATCTGATAGGGAAAAAGGAAAAAGGTGAATCTGTTCCTATTAAGTGGAGAAGAATATATGTTTTTTATCCAAAGAGGAAGAAAACAAGTTGTGGCATAAACAACTTGGTCATCTATGTAATCCATCCCTGGAATATTTGGTAAAGTGTGATGCAGCTAGAGACCTCCCAAACCTATCACAGGATCATACTCATATGTGAGATGCATGCCAATAAGGTAATCTCATTAGAAAGATATATAATACAAAGGGAAAGTAGTCAATAAGAGTGATTGAATTGGTGCATGATGATGTTTATGGGCCTATCACCCCAAGAGAAATTGACAGAAATAGGTAGTACATTCTTTTCATTGATGACTATAGCATAATGTAATGATTATTTTTTATTTCTCATAAGTCTGATGTTTTTAGCTGCTTAAAATAGTACCGTTGGGAGTGAGAAAGGATGCTTGGATAGAAAATTATGATGTTTCTTACTCATAATGGTATATAATTTACAAATAGTCAGGTGGAAGACTATCTCTAGAAACATGGGATAAGGCATCATGTTTTTTCATTGAGAACTCCCCAACAAAATAGAGTGGTTAAAAGGAGAAATCAGATCATCAAAAATATAGGAATAATGATTCTTATAGAAAAAGACATACCAGAGATGTTCTGGATGGAATCAGTGTTGACATTGGTCTACATTTCTAATAGATATTTATTGCAACCAATGAAAGGAAAGACTTCGTATGAGATGTGGTATAGAAAGAATCCAATAGTGAAATACTTTCAAATCTTTGGAAGTAAGTGATTTATCCTCGACAAGGAGAAACATATGAAATTTGAGTCATGTGGATATGAGGGGATATTCTTTTGCTACTCAAGAAAAATAAAAGAATACATATACTTTAACAAGAGGCTGGGAAAAGTTGTTGAGAGAAATGATGTCACTGTTGTGGAAAATGAAGAGAATACTAAACAGCACAGTGAACAGTTTCTTGATGAAAGTGATAAAGAGGAAAGTAACATAGGTGGAGTAGAAGTATCCAATGATAATTCAGAAGTAGATACAGATTATGAGAATGATGAAGTAAAATTCGTATCTACACAAAAGCCAAGGAGTCGATCTAAAATTGATAGGAATAATATCATGGGTGATTAGTCAGATCCAATTCAGAAAAGAATATTGAAATCACTATAGTAGACATTTTTCCTATCTCAGGTAGTTCCTAAATTCTTTCTTGATGCAGTTGAAGATGAAAAATGGGTTCAGGCTATGAATGAAGAGCCAGATCAGATTGAGAAGAACCAGACGTGGGAGATTGTTTCAATGTCAGTAGATAAGAACGTCATCAGGACTAAATGGTTCTATTGCAACAAGATGAATGAATATGGAATTATGATTGAAAAAAAATCATGACTAGTGTGTAAAGGATACTCTTAGATAGAGATAATATATGTTGAAGATACATTTGCATCAGTTGCATGGTTGGAGACAATCGGATTATTCCTAGACATTGTAGTGCAACGAAAGTTCAAAGTGTTTCTGATGGATTTCAAATCTACATTCTTGAATGGGGATCTAGATAAAGAAGTGAATATAAAACATCCATACAGTTTTCTCATTCATGAGGATGAGAACAAGGTTTGTTGGCTAAAGAATGCATTATATGGACTGAAACAAGCACCAAGAGCATGGTACTCTAGGCTTGATCAGTATTTGAAGAATCTCTATTTCCAGCATGGTGGAGTTGATTACAATGTCTATTTTAACAATGATAGTAATCAAAGGATGATGGTGTCGGTTTGTGTCAATGACATAATATTTGGTGGATTAAATGAAGCTCAGTGCAGACAGTTTTTTGATTTCATTAAAAGTGAGTTTGAAATGTCAATGATTGGAGAGCTGACATTTTTCCTTGGTTTACAGGTGTCACAAGGAAGGAATGACACTTTCATTTCCCAATCCAAATATTCCAAGGATCACTACTAGATAATTTCCCTATACACACGGTTTCAAACTATGGGTATAGCCCATCAAACCATGGGTATATCCTATACCCACAGTTTGATGAACTGTGGGTTCCCAAGGAGTTAGGATTTCCCTATACTCACGGTTTTGTAGAAACTATGGTAATAGCCCACTAAAATTTCATCTTACCCATGGTTTATAGAACTATGGGTATGCATTTTTACAGTGGAAATTTTATACCCACAAATAAGTAAAACATGGGTATAGAAAGGTTTCTTTATATCACACATACCCACAGTTCAAAAAAACCATGGGTATAAATAGTTTTACAGCAGCATATATACCAACAGTTTTTTAAACTGTGGGTATAGATGGTTTTCCCCAAAACAATAGCTTCCAACCTTGGTTTCACTTAGATTCTGCAAACCAGAATGCAAAACACAATGAAACAACACCACATCCCCCTTTCACACCCCCACTATCCCCCTAGACACCCCCTGTAGCCCCTCCCTTCCCCCTGGACAGACCCCCCCCAGCACACCCCTCCCCCTTGCACACCCACCACTCTCCCCCTAGACACCCCCTATAGCCCCTCCCTTCCCCCCGGATAGACCCCCTCCCCCCCCCCATAGAACACCCCCTCCCCCTTACACACCCCCACTCTCCCAATGGACAGAACCCCCTTGCACACCCCCTAGACTTAACTCCCTCAACCCCCCCCCCCCCATACACCCCTGGACACCCCCACTGGACACCCCCTGGACCCCCCCCCCCCCCAGACTCTCCCCACTGGACCCCCCTTGGACACCCCCCCCCCCCCCGAACACCCCCTGGACACCCCCATAGACCCCCCCCCCCCCCCAGACAACCCCCACTAGACCCCCCCCCCCCCCCCATACACCCCCTTGGACACCCCCTAGACACCCCCACTGGACCCCCATTGGACACCCCTTGGACACCCCCCCCCCCCACCCATGGACACCCCTTTTCCCCCTAGACACCCCCCTGGACCCCCCTTGACACCCCCCTTGGACCCCCGCCCTGGAAACCCCCCACTAGATGCCCCCTGGACACCCCTCCTCCCCTAAACACCCCCCATGGACACCCCTCCCCCTAGACACCCCCACTGGACCCCCCCCCCAGACACCCCCATGCACACATATACATGAAAACATGCATATTAAGAAAAGGCAAGAAGAAAAAGTACAAAGGAAAACTATAAGCTGAGAGAATGTATATTATTTTTAAAAAAAAATAAATGGTATAGGATTAAAAAGTTCATAATTAGGGATCAACTATACAACCATGATACAGAGCACTATCCAAAAGATTGAATATTACACAATCAAGAGTAAAATCGAAATCATCAATTCTACAAGCATGGTGTATTCTAAGTCAATTTGATTAAAAATAGAACAAATGGTTACAAATGTCTTGAAAAAATGGTATAAAATAACCATTACCCCCTAAGTTTTATATTCACACTAATCTTAATAGAAAGTCATGGAAGAAAATCAATTTCATATGCTTTATTTTGTTGTTGGTTCTCCACATAGAATGCATCCCTATCCTGCATACCAGTAAAAGTCATCAAAATCAAAAAATAATCGAAAAGGAAAAGCCATCAAGAAACCAAAAAATAGGAATCCAAACTATATTTTGAGATCTTTCACCTACATATATTCACATCCCCCACCCTCTTGGACAGCCCCCCTCCCCCTGCACCCCCACAACCCTGCACCATGCCCCCTCCCTGAACACTCCTAGACTACCCCCTCCCTTCCCCCAGAACACTTCTGGACAACCCCCCTCCCTGCCACCTGTACACTCCTGGACAGAACCCCTCCCCCTTCACCCCCTACCCCCTCCCCCCTGCACCCCCACAACCCCTGCACACTTCCCCCTAGCCCCAATACACCTTCACCCCCTTCCCCCCTTCACCTACATATATTCACAACCCCCCCCCCCCCCCCCCCGCTCACCCCCATTGCCCCCTCCCTGCCCCCTCCCTACACACTCCTGGAATTCCCCCCTCCCAAACCCCTACACATTCTCGGACAGCCCCCCTCCCTACCACCTGCACACTCGTGGACAACCCCTCCCCCTACTCCCCCACACCCCCTTCACCCCTCCCCCCTACACCCTCACACCCCCTACACACTACCCCCCCCCCCCCTCCCCCCAGCCCCCTTCACCCCCATCCCCCTTCATCCCCATCCCCCCTTCACCTAAATATATTCACCCCCCCCCCCCCCCACACACACCCCCACTACCCCCTCCCTACTCCTTACACACTGCCCACCAACACCCCCCTAGATATCACTCTCACACTGAACCCCCCCCCCCCCCCTCACACACCCCTTCCCTCTTCCCCAGCACACCCCCTCCCTCTTCCCCAACACCATCCCCCCTGAATACTTGTAACCCCCCCCCACCCACACCCTACACACCCCCACTTCCCACTTCCCATTGCACCCCCCCCCCCCCCGACCTCTTCCCCACCACCCCCACCCTCCCCTGCACACCCCTACCCTCTTCCCTAGCACCATCCCCCCTCCCCAAGATACTTGTAAAAACACACACCTCTGCCCCATTCCTACTGCACCCACCTCACTTTCCCCTTCCCACTCCACACCCCCTCCCCTCACCCTGCACACCACCCCTTCACTACACAAACCTATGCCCTCTTCCCTAGCACCATCCCCCCTCCCTTGCACACACCCTTCCCTCTTACCTAGCACCATACCCCCCCTGAATACTAGTAGAAACACACCCCCCTTGGACACACCCCTACCCTCTTCCCAACACCCCCCCCCCCTCTTCCCCAGCACCCCCCCAACATCCACTCTCTCTTCATAGTTCATTATAGTTGTCTATATCATTAAATTATTTCAATTATAATGGAAACTAACCTTCAATCCCCCCCCTCTACAACAATTATAGTTTTCTATATCAGTGAATCATTTCAATTATAATAATAACATTAAGGTAACTGATTTGAATCATAAACCAAAAAATAACATTTTAATGAGTAATAAAATATAGCACATGTTCTCAATATCCTTGAGGTAGCTAATTTGAATCATATGTCAACAACTAACATTGAATGAGTAATAAAACCAAGCAGACATGTTCCAAACAGAGCTTTAAAAATATGAAAGTCATGGATAAAAATCAACCTCATTAAATATACTTTAAATGAGCCCAAATTTTTGGAATACAATCAACAAAATCAATAACTTAGACATGCTTTTAAGGATGTATTTTAGGAATTCTAATTACATAATTAAAAAATCATCTCAAGTAGATTGTTGAGTTTTTTTAAAATAAATCACCAACTGTAAAACTAAAATGTTCCTAATAGGAATACTTACATGTAAATGAACCCAAAGTTATCTATAACAGGACAAGACCTTTATCAAAGTTAATATCCAAACCATACAGTATCTTCCAATTGGTTGGGACCTACAAAAAAGGAATCTATAAGTCACAATTGAAAATTTATACGGCCATAACTCTTGATGCTCAGTTAAGAGGCTATCCCAAACCATATACTGAATTGGAAGTTTCTAATAATTCATGCAATGGAAAAAAAGTTTTGACCCATTGGGAAACACAGTCGGCCATCCATTGGGGTTAAGGTCTATGAATGATGTCTCTATTCCAGTTTCCATGTCAGTGTAACAAACTGTTACATCTGAAGATGCACTATATACTGATCCATCATGTGTCCAATTAAACCTATCAAAAAATTTGCAACCAGTTTTTAAGTAGAACATACACAGTTGATGTGGGCGGAATATCATTAAGGCTCTATTTGGAATCACTTCTTATAGCACTTATCAATGCTCACTTTTGAAATGGTCTAAAAAGTAAGTGGTGTTTGTTCTGTTATATGGATAGTGGTGTTAATGTGTGTGTGTGTGAGCACGTGAATGATTTATCTTAATTAAATAAATAAATGTTCATATTATAAAAACAAATATAGGTGGACCATGTATCCTAATAAACATATAACTCACCAAATATTGTTGAGTACACATTTGTGTATGTTTCCTTATGCCATCTTTGGATAAACCTTATTGTAATCCCAAACACAATGTTTTCCATTATTTTAAAATGAACTAAGGAAAAAAACAAATATATTAAATAATAGAATAAAATACATGCTTCTCAAAATATATACATAAAAAGGAAAATTAAATAACCAACCTTATCCCTAGACAGTGGAATGGAGTTATTTGTGGGATGGAATTCAATGCATGTCACATGCTTGCTATGATACCTTAGGTCTCCATAGATGACTTCATCTGGAATCACAAATTAAAGTTTAATCTGCACAAAAAGATCATTGCATATAACCCTATAAATCAATAGTCAAAGTCAATTCTGAACTCAAACTCCTGAATCCAATTATGTTTATCTTTTAACTTTTTCTTTCTGAATGAAAGCTCAATTTCATTTCCATATTCATCTTTGACCCACAGAAATTCCTTATTTTTCTTTTGGATCTCACTGAAGTATTATTTTCCTTCCTTGGATGTGCTTGTACCCAACCCCTAGTACACAAGAATAAAAATTCAGAAAAAAACAATTCTGAAATGAGGCCTAATTGTGTTATTATATAAATGAATATTGATTATATAACATTTATGTGAATTGAATCCAAATCACATAATGACTCAAACATCCAACCTGTTTCCATAACTCTTCAGCCTCTTTAGTATAGCCATGCATTTTTACTCGATCAGATATTTCTATCGCCCAATTATAATAAGCTTGGAACAAAAAATATCATATTATAATAGAAAAAAATGAAGTTATAAATCATAAATTAAACTAATTTATGGAATATTATATATTTTAAAATAAGTCAATGACACTGAAGTTTCATGATATAAAAAAATATATCATCAAAGGTGTGCTGGAATAGGTTCACCTGCAGAATAAATTTAAAAGATAGACAAATGAGGGGGGGGGAAAACTAATAGTAGAAAATGAAAAGAATCAAAGAAAAATGGAAAATTTAACAACATACTATCGGAGGTGTGCTAGAGGAGATAGAGGGATCACCTCGGAGCAACGTTGATGAGGAGGTACGATGGTCGCATCAGAGGAGGATACAATTAAATATCATAATAATAAAAGTTAACTACTACATAAACAAACATAAATCATAATAAAATAATTCAATATATGTAGAAATAGGTAGAAAAACCGCAATACAATTCAATATTCCAATAATCAAACTGCAATGCATAATAAAATTCTACATATTAACAATCCAAAAATACAATTTAATCAATAATGAGTCTCAATACCAGTATCATTAGAATCATGATAACCCTCATCAATACCTCCTAAAGAAACACCATCATCACCTCTCACATCACTAGCATCATCATCGGCATCAGCATCAGTACCGGCATTGGCACTGGGTTCGGCTCTGGCCCCTCGAACCCCCCCCCCCCCACCCCACCAGCACCCCCACTTACCACCCACTCTCCACCTACACCCCATCCTACCCCCTTTACCCCCACTACCCTTTCCCCCTTCACCCCCACCACCCCCTACACACTGCCCCCTCACCCCAACTACCCCCCACTTCCCCCACCTGCACCCCCACTACCCCCCCCCCACACCTAACCCCAGTCCCTTGCACCCAGCCCCACCCCTGGTGAATATATACTCATGATACTCTAAGTTAATTCCACTTTTAGTCACAAGTGAGACACTAGTTGCTTAGAAATAAAAAATGGGAAGCTAAAATATCAAATAAAATATAGATGAGGGTATAAGATATTAGAAAAACACCTCTCACCATATAAGGATCATATTCATCATCATCCATCAAGTACACAAGAATAAAAAACAAGATAGATCTATCATAATGACCTTATGCCTTAGATACCTACCTTGGTGTTGGTTTGGTGGACTATTGGATTTTCCCTTATTACATGTTACCCCACATAGACATATCAAGGTGTGGATAAGTTGATATAGTAACTTTCCCATTATCCTAAACCAATGATGTATGAATCAATTGAAATGTCAAACCCTTCTTACAAAGGTACCTATAAACCCCCAAAAAAATCTATAGCATGTACCATATCATTTAGGGACTTGGGATCTCAAAAAACCCAACCAGTTCAATCAAATATAACAACTTCAGATTTCACAAAATGAAAATTTTAGAAATAAAAATTAAGGAATATATTCCTTTTTACCTGCATTAATTTAGACATGTCAATTAAATAATTTATGAAAAATAAAGAGACAATAAATGGAATCCAAACTCACTATATGGGATATAATTTAGAGGTAATTATTCTATGGTAGTAATGGAATCACTTACCCATATGCATGAGAAAGGATTCTAATGTTAGATTTATGTAACTGCAGGTAAAAATTTATGCATAACTTTTCAGAATAAAATAAATTAACCACTCTCATACATACCAAAATTAAATTCATGTTCTTAAAGTAAATACATAAGTCTCCCTACTAAGTCAAAATGGAGGGGATTAATATCCCCACATCACCAACTTCCCCATCCCCATTTCCATGCCCATCATCATCAACATCATCATCAGTAGAAGCAACATTGTCAACAGCCTTATCCACAACAACAGCATCAACAACATCCTCATCACCAACAACTCTATCGCAACCACCTTCATCACCACTACGACCTTCATTGGAATCACCCAACGCATCACTTAAAGATCTCACTTATGCCATATATGATTCAAAAGTATCAACTGCCTCTGATGGAAGTGAATGACTCAAATCTTCCATAGATTTCATGAAATGTTTGTTCATTAGATTACTTCATTCACGCTCCTCTAAAGATATTTGCTTTGCCTTAGCTACTTCATCATGAAAGATTTCCATATCTGAGGTCTAAGAGTCTTGAGAGGAGTCCGATGATGACCAATACCTAGAGGGGATAATGTTTTTCCCTAGTCAACATCGTACTCTCCCCTGGTGCTCCTCACCTAATACCTGACTTAAATGATCATGTGGCCTAAAGTTGTCATCTTCCTTACCATCGAGGGCCTCCAAGGTAAACTGTTAAAATTATAAACATATTAATTTATTAATTTATTATAAATATTTAAAATATAAATAAAAAAACCTTAAAATTTTATCTTGTGTTTGTGCATTTACTGCACTTCCATCCTTTTTCTTTCTACTATAGAAAAATAATTTCGGATGAGGTACAGGACCTTTGATGCCCAATACAGCTTACTGCAAATGAGAAATGAAAAAATCTAGATTAGAACAATATATTCAAAATTCAAAATTTTGGACTATGTCTATTCAATAATATTTTCAGTAGAACATCCTGTATAACATCACAATACCTGGTTAAAGTACCTGGTTCTTTTCATGATTGGGCATTGTAGTGCGCCCCAATGTGTGAAAATATGTCATTAAATACTTATTCTTAATGTTTTTCTATGAAACTTCCTAAAAAAATTCCATTACATGTAATTAGAATTAAATTTTATATGCCAACCATTAAATATTGATATTACCTTAAACTTATCAGTCTTCCAATGTAAAATCATTTTTTCATATTGACTTTTTGGACAGTCGGGAAATATGGGTACCCCTCCAAGTATGTACCAACCCTGATCCTCCAACCAACATAAAAATCATGCTTGTATGGGCACAAAAACACCCCAACATCTATCAGCCTTGTAGTCTTAGCAGCTTCTCCATCAGGAAAGTTATACGAAATCTACAATGAACATGTTATTTCATTTAAATAAACCAATAATATAGATATGAATTTATAAAATTTTCTTACACATATTTGCTCTCATTAGTTGTCCTTAATCTCTTTATTGATACGTCTCCATGACACCAGTTCCACCAGAATGATATCGTGATACTCGGCCAAAGTTTCCCTGAAACTTCTACACTGCATTGTAGTTGGACCTACCATCTGATTTTGTCGATTGTAATCCACCATTAGCTGTGTCTGGTGATTCCAAAATTACTTTATCTGAGTGCGCCCACGTCACCTATTAGAAGATCCCAATGAATAAGAAAAGGAGGAGGAAAAAATAATTATGTCATGGTAAAACACAACAAAAATAGTCTGATATAATTTGAAGCAGTTACAATAAAAAACCGTATGCAAGTTGTTCAGTAGACTACGATGGATCTATGGGTTGTCCTAACTCAGCAGCGTCTTCAGGAAGTGTCTATTCCAGTGCATGCTCTAGGTGACCTTCATGCACCATAGTGGAAGCTAATGGAACAGACTCATCTAATGCTAGCTTAATGGTAGGAATTGGAGGTGGTGTAGACATGGTATCATATCTGTAGTAGGATGGGGAATACATCATTAGATATGGATATTGTAACAGTGGAAACATCTGTGGGGGCGGTATAGTCATCGTATGGAAAGAAGAGGAAAAATGAGATGATGGAGGCATCAGTGGGATCATCCCTAAAGGTGGAAAATACATGGCATATGAATAAGAGGGTGGCTGAGATGATAATGGAGGCATGGATAAAAACATCCCCAAAGACTCAAGAGGAGGATGGAAAAGTGTGTTGGAAGTTGTGTTCGATGGTAGGTCAGTGTGGAAATTGTTATGATGAGTGCTCTATCTAGGTCTAGGAGCATCCCCACTCATACCCATGCTAACCTGATTATGAGTCAAATCCGGTGGAACTGAATGTCCCTAAAAATTTGATAAAGTATATTAACATGAAATTATATGTAATGTAGAAGAAAAACAATACAATTATAATACTCACATATGGAAGCGATGGAAATTCATGCTCACACCCCGATTGACTGGGATAAAATAGTCACTTCCTTCAACCTTATGTAGTATTTGGGATAATCTACATAATAATGAAATGTAAAGTTTATAGAATTTTTTTTTATAAATCATGCATACAACTTACATCTATCAACAATTCATTAGAGGAACCAATTTGACTTCTTTTAATTACTAATTATACAAATTATTATAAGGAAATTACTAACACAGTTCTTAACATTACATTACCAAGTTATACATTTTTTTTAAAACAAGATTTAAACCAAGTTTTGCACGTTAAAATAAATCTGATTTAATGAAATGACACCAGAAAATACAAATAATAAATATATCATTCCAAACTGAAACATAATTAAAGTAACTACAGTAATACTAACCTAAGAAAATCATGTAAATGAAAACTGAATGAACAGTGAACATATATGGTTGCTTCTATATATTACCGACCACTACTTTAGGTTTAACATCAACTCTCACAATGGGACAATTTGATTCATCAAATGAAATATTTTTGACCAACACCAACGGGGATGTTAATGCTGGAAATTTGATCAACAGCATCATGAAACATATGTCTATGTATTACATCATTAATGACACCATAATCGGGTCTCAGATGATCTTTTACATTAAATACTTGTTTAGAAATTGATTCCAAAATGTATGGTTCATTGGTATGCAGGAATCGACTCATATCAATAACTATGAATCCATATCCATCAATAATTGTACCTTATCATCTCATTGAATCAAAAAATTTACATTCCATCATAGTTAATCTGCCTTGAGAGTTGTAACCCGATAACAATATTTTATCAACTAGTCCATAATAATACGCATCTTCATATCAAAGCCAACTATCTGATACACTAGAATAACAATCCATTGTAGTGGTTAACAGAACTCCATTTTGTTTTGTTCTCATTTTCACTGCTTGATCTATTGTAACAAAATTATACCCATTGATTATTAATGATTTTCATTCACAAACCAAAGAATTAGGACCAAAATCCAAAGCTCTAAATTTGTGATAAATAGAGTCAATAGGTAAACTCAACACCTGAAATATATATGAATAAAACAATTAAATGGATATATATTTTTTAAACTAATTAAATTAATGGTAATACCTTTGATTCCAACAAAGCAGGAAACTCTATTCTATGTAAAGCCTCTCTCCTTCTCAAAGACAAAGATCGATGAACTCTAGTTATAATTTTTATATATTCCCTACATAAAATGATATTTAAAGTGTAAGGTATATGTGAAATTTCATAATATTAGATAACATATAAATATACAAATTACATACTTGATATAGTAATTGAACAAACCATAGTTAAATAAGACTGTGTGACGTGCCATCTCTGGCTCATCAAGGCTCAATATAGCCAATGTATAAGACCCAAAAGTCCTCTTGTTTAGGGAAGAGATGGAAATGAGGGATAAATTTAACCATGCTAGTCATATTTATTTCTCATTGGCTGATTATGTCTTGTGGTGACATCATAGAAATACATTGAACAAAAATCCATACATTCTTGAGCTAGATAACCCCTCACAATCGAACCTTCTAGATAATTCTTGTTTTGAAAATATTATTTCATTGTGCACATATTTCTTTCAGTAAGATACATCCACTGAAAAGAAACGGGTCCCCCAAGAAGTGTTTCAATTGGAAGATGAACTGTTAAATGCAACATTCAAGTGAAAAAGGATGGAGGAAAAAACTTTTCCATCTTACATAAAATTAATGGTGCATCCTGCTACATTTTTATCAAGAATGACTTGGAAAGCCTTTTGGAACAAAGGTCACTAAAAAATGGAACAAGAGAATCATTGTCACCCTTACATTATTGGATATAAAATACTGAATTTCTATTGGAATCAATTCATGAAGAAGGATGTGATAATCCTGAGTTTTTAGATATTTTAGTTTCACATATCTTCTATTGAATCATTTAGATATGTTGTTGGAATAAGCATCAAGAACCTTTATATTCTCCAATACTTCCAGAAATTAATCTTTCTTTGACGTTGTCATCACATAAGAAGCACAAGAAACTTTCCATTTTTTTTCATCGATATACACAGGATGTAGTTCTGGTCAAATACCCCAATCCAATAAGTACCGACAAGATTGGAAGTCATCTTTGTTCTTCCCCTTAATATTCAGAAGAATTTCAAGCAAAATTTCACATATATTTATCTCAATATGCATTAAATCTAAATAATGACGTAACAAACTGGTACACCAATATGGAAATTCAAAAAATAAATACGTGTCTTTTTCCAATTGTAAGTTGTTTCAATGTCAACATTCTTCCTATTTTTATATTTAAACTGGCCTTTACCTAATAGAAAACTGAAAACTTTCAATTCATTAAGCACATCACTTACCGACTTACATTGAGGTGGTTTTTCAATCTCAATTGTATTATCATTCCTCTGATGATTCATCTTGTATTGATGATCCATTGGTAAGAATCGTTGATGCCCCATTAAACTAAAACTATGATGATATTTAAGCCTTCTCGATCGTGTATTCTTCATAAAAATGGGACATGATAGTTTTCCCTTCATGATCCACCGAGACATCATTTCATAAGCCGGGAAATCATTTATGGTCTATAGAAGAGTAGCACACATCTAAAATCTATTCTTTGAAGAAGCATCAAATGTCTGGACACCCAAATACCAATGTTATTTCAACTCTATTGTTAGAGGCTGGAAGTAGACTTATGTATCATTACTAAGATCAAAAGGTCCGGATATCAGTATACTCAATAAATTTAAATTTTTTTTCATACACATCCACAAAGGAAGATTATAAACATTAATAAAAACTGACCACGTGCTGTGAGAAGTAAGCATCTGACCAAACAGATTAAAACCATCATAGGATTGACTCAACTTGACATTACGCTCCTCAGCTGAAAAATTAGTATATTGTGCATAAAATATCTGCCTAGCCAATCCATTTTTAGGATGAACCAACTCATCATTACCATTAATTTTCTCAGCATCATGCCATCGCATATTGGCTGAGATTTCTGTAGAAATGAATATATTTTGATTTTTGGGAATCAATAGAAAGTGCCACATGACTTTTTGTGCCACACAAGATGGTGTTCTATCTGAATTTTTCTTCCACAAATATGTACCACATTCTTTACAGTCATTACGGTCAGTTGTTTCCTCCCAAAATAAACTAAAATCTTTCGGACAATCATGGACTTTATTAGTATCAAATCTAAGCTGCTTAATTAACTTCCATGTCTTGTAATGATTTGAGGGAATATCTGCACCATCAAAAATAAGGTCCTTAAAAAATGAAAGAATATAATCAATAGTGGTATTAGAAATTCCATACATGGTTTTCCCATGATATAACCTCATTAAAAATTACAACTTGGTCATTTTACTACATTACTAATATACTGGAGTTCTGGCATCAGCCAATAAATTTTTCACTCTCTCATCATCATCTTCAATATTTTTCTCATGTGTATTGATATCATTGTCTTGTTGCACTGGAATAAAATATCTCTTGGGATGGTGGAAAAATTGAAACCAATCAAATATCAAATTCTCCATGCCACTTCTTTCATTTTGTTCATGACCTGTAGAGCATTGACTCGTCTCTCCATGGTGATACCGAACATAATAGTTTTTTTGAAATCCAAATTTCATTATATGGTAGATAACTTCTTCCCGGTATAACCATGGACTTCCAACACATTTATAGCATGGACACTATATACAACCTCCATATGAAGCATTTTTTAATGCATAATCTAAAAAATTATCCAAATTATTTTGAAATGCGGTTGAAATCCTATCGATAAGATACATCCAACTTTTATCCATTCTATAACTTGAAAAAAAAAGTTATCTTTAAATCAAAAATGTAAACTATAACTAAAAAAGGGATATTTACTATAGAAAATTATACTATTAGAACCTATAAACTTAATAGTTAATTCAAATTTTTATTGAAAGGGCCTTAATTTTTATAACCAATTTCAACCCTTTCAGTATCAGAGAAACAATTCTTACCACTATCTTATAAAGGGATGATCAGAAAGGTAAACCATAATGGGCTAAGAAAGGATTCATGTCTATGATAGAGTCGTATGTTTCATTATAGTTGAACTAAGGTTGAGATAAAAAAAATTCCTCCCTTAAAAGTAACATAATAATATACCAACTTTTAGCATTAAAAAACACCCTTAAACATGGGTTATTTCAATTAAAAATCAAGGGAGAGATAAAAACATTCACACTTCATCAAAAATATTTTAAACGAGCCCCGTATTAATTTAATTTAATATTTTTCATGGGTAAAATTTAAATTCAAATAGGGAAAAGAACTTTAAAGAATACCACTTCATCTCCAAGAATGAACATCATTTAGATAATTTATATAAAACCATCATGGGTATCAAATATTGGTATAAATATTATAGAAGATGAATTTAATAAACTAAATCACTTCATGAATTTTTTTTAATAAAATAATTACCTAGAAACCCCTACTACATACAAAGTGGAACAAGTCACAAAAAGACTCTTAAAAAGGAAAAGGTCATTCTAGTAAAATAAATAATTTTAAAATCAATTGAAAAATAAAATACATGTTATTAGATTAATATCAAACACTAAATTTTGCACACACCACGATTAGGGTTCTCATAAGAAATGAAAATGATGGAAATTGAAGTGAAATGACCACGGGAATCTCCCTTGGGATTTAGGTAATGTATTATGTATCAAATGTCATCGATTATTGTCTTGTATTCTTATGGCGTACCCTCATTTATTTTTTAATGATGTGTTAACTAGATTAGACTTGATCTATTTCATTAGAATACCTCCATCGTAAGCTATGGGTTATAATACTACCATTCTTTTAAATTTCAAGGATGGTTCCTTGAGTTTAGACTAGAAGAATGAATTACGAAGAATGGAAAGGCTCACCCCTTTATATTTTTTATGCGATTTATTGAGAGATAATTCTATACTGATCCATATAGGTTCTCTCAGATTATTATTCCCTTAGTTTCCTTGGTTTTTTACATTGTTACCATTTATGATTTGACATGTACCATGACTGTAGACTCTCTAGTGATGGAAAAAGTAGATACAAAATGATGTTGAGTTCCATTGTAGAGATCAAGCATCAATATTATTTTTATTACACTTTAACTTAAATTATAAATTGGTCAAATATTTATACAATAATAAAAAATTGATTATTAAATCACATCTTAATGAAAAAATAATAATTGAATTTTAATTTTAGGAACACTATCTTTTGAGTATTACCAAGTTATAATAAACCCTGCACTTTCTACCATAGAAGTCAGGAATCTAAGTTATTATCAATATAATATTGTATATGTAGATTTGGTAAAGCACCTAATGTTTTTGATTGCATATTTTTTAAGACTAAGCATTGGTGTTGGGTTTAGCTTGATACTCAAGACCATTTTTGAGAGTTTTCATAATTTTATCTTCTGATATTCCGGTTATATTATGACAACTTGAATGTATTGCATAAAATTAATTTTTTATTGCATTGATTATTTTGATTATTATTGAAACATTTCATTATTTCATTAAATGTATTATTTATATATGATTATATTATAATGTTTATTTCTAATTTTTTGTAATCAAATATGCGGGTATAGACTCCCACCATACTACATGACACCCTCACTGTTAGTCACAATCCTCCGTCATATGGGGTGGAATTCCTGGGGTATTATATATACCAATGGTGCAAGAACTGATTGGTGTTAGGACATGGTAAATTGTTATTATAGGTTTTTTAGTCTTACTATTTTGGAAAGGTACAAAATAGAATAAAAATGTTTCGAGACATGGTATGGAGATTTTCCCTGGGACTAGCCAACCCGTGTATGAGGAAAGTCCATGTTATCTAGGACTAAATTTCTGTTTATACTATTTGATTATATAATTGATCTAATTTAATTGAATTTCATTTATCTAAGACCTTATTGTGGAATTTTTGGGATAATATAAAATTTTAAAGTGTAATGAAAATACTTTTGAATTATATATATATATATTGGTTACATGGTGGGTAGTAGGTGTAGACCCTATGTATGGGTGGTTGGGGATATTGGGAGTGCAAAAGTTATATGGTATCCCTATGATGAGGAGGCTCAAAATTTGTAGTGAATTTGTATGTAGGTCACCATGTGAGTGAGCTTGTTTTGAGAGGTGTAGTGATTACTTGTGAAACTGTTGTTTTATGCTTGACCTAAGAGTTGTTAGGTAGAAATTAATTTCAATGGGTGGTTGAAACATAAAAGTAAGTATTTGGAATGTTAAATTCCATGTTACCTTGATATGGGGATATGTGCAACCCATTGTTATGACCACTATTAACAATAATGTGTGTAGTAGGTTTAAGGGAGTGGTTACTTTATTTATCATGACTCCAGGTTTGGAATTTAGTACATTATGACCTTTGAGGGTAACCCATCAGACTAGTTGGACATTTTTTAGGAACATTAAGGTGTGTGAGGCATAAGTAAAAACTTCGGTTTATGATATTAATTCACAAAAATTTGACAATATATTAATGATAGGTGTGTTAGGTGATTTGGGTTCTCTGAGTTTAAGTACTTATGTGCTAGTTCTTTCATCCTTATGGGTGGTTTCAGGAAGGGAAGTCTCATTCAGATTCCTAGCCTAGGTGACATTGGTACATGTCAGGTAGAACAACTGCATTCATGGTGGATATAATGTCTGGCTCCCATGGGTAATAACACTCTTAGAGGAGTTTGGGTTCAGGCATAAAGACATACCTAGTGATCTTGATATGAATACACATTGTGAGTTAGTGTTTCGAAAGATTTTACAGTTTTGAATGGAAATGTGATTATGCGCATGGACCTATAAACTGAGGATAAGATTTTATAATAGCAGTGAGACAATGAATGTACTCTAGTTGAATTATAAAATGATGATATAATTATGATTTTTCATTTACATGGTTTGACATGGTGAGACACTTATGGTTTCAAGAAACAATAAGGGTACTCTATGCTTGGTGAGATTGGAATATAGAATAGCAATGTATAGTTTCTGGGATGTGTGGGGATAATATAGATTAAATGTGGGTCATTTTATATTGTATATAGTCTTGATTATAAGTTTGTGCATGAGCATGTAGTCGTTGAGTTGTAATGTAATCTTGGAGCCACCCATGTGTGGAGATACAATATATTGTTTCAATAGTCAAGTAGGCTTACACTACATCATGAAAACTAAAAAGTGGAGCTAGATTGATCTTGAATCAACCATAAAGTTAAATATTTCGATGGTTTTATTGGTGTTGTGTAAGGTATGGACCCAAATATTTTTCTCTATAGTATAATATATCCTATATAGTGAAAATAAAAGAACCACAGTGGAGTTTTAGTGATCAATTAAGGGGGGGAATCAATAAAATATATGTGTAAGTAATGATTTATATCTCAGTGGATTGGAGTAGATCCTAGACTATATTGTCAAAATTCTAGAATAATTGAATGTCTCGGAAAAGAATATGGACTCAGTGGTGGAGAATTCCAGGCATCGACACTAGAACTGGAAAAATATGTGAAAGATATGGTGTAATTTTATAGGTATTTCACTAGAGTTTCTCGGTTCCAATAGAATAAAATGCAACTCGGCAATAAAGGTTCATACATGATTATAGATTAGTCTCATGAATGATCTGGTGTATTTGATGATTACAAGACTCTAGAGTTAAATTTAAAATTGGAAACGAATATGGTTGACATTATGTGAGAACCAATTTAAATCAAGAATGGAAGGAGACCTAGATAGAGAATATTTCTACCAATGGCATATAAAAATTAGTCTATTAATTACCTATATTCAATAATAGGGGCTCAAGAATCTAGGAAATCCATGAAAAAATTAACTTCCACTACAACATGAAAAAAGGGATATGTACTATAGAAAATTAGACTATTAGAACCTATAAACTTAATAGTTAATTCACATTTGTATTGCAAGTGCCTTAATTTTTATAACCAATTTCAACCCTTTCAATATCAGAGAAACAATTCTTACCGCTATCTTATAAAGGGATGATCATAAAGGTAAACCATAATGGGCTAAGAAAGGATTCATGTCTATGATAGAGTGGTATGTTTCATTATAGTTGAACTAAGGTTGAGATAAAAAAAATTCCTCCCTTAGGAGTAACATAAAAAAATACCAACTTTTAGCATTAAAAAACACCCTTAAACGTGGGTTATTTAAATTAAAAATCAAGGGAGAGATAAAAACATTCACACTTCATCAAAAATATTTTAAACGAGCCCCGTATTAATTTAATTTAATATTTTTCATGGGTAAAATTTTAATTCAAATTGGGAAAAGAACTTTAAAGAATACCACTTCATCTCCAAGAATGAACATCATTTATATAATTTATATAAAACCATCATGGGTATCAAATATTGGTATAAATATTATAGAATATGAATTTAATAAACTAAATCACTTCATGAATTTTTTTAATAAAATAATTACCTAGAAACCCCTACTACATACAAAGTGGAACAAGTCACAAAAAGACTCTTAAAAAGGAAAAGGTCATTCTAGTAAAATAAATAATTTTAAAATCAATTGAAAAATAAAATACACGTTATTAGATTAATATCGAACACTAAATTTTACACACACCGCGATTAGGGTTCTCATAAGAAATGAAAATGATGGAAATTGAAGTGAAATGGCCAAGGGAATCTCCCTTGGGATTTAGGTAATGTATTATGTATCAAATGTCATCGATTATTGTCTTGGATTATTATTGCGTACCCTCATTTATTTTTTAATGATGTGTTAACTAGATTAGACTTGATATATTTCATTAGAATACCTCCATCGTAAGATATGGGTTATAATACTGCCATTCTTCTAAATGTCAAGGATGGTTCCTTGATTTTAGACTAGAATAATGGATTACGAAGAATGGAAAGGATCACCCCTTTATATTTTTATGCGATTTATTGAGAGATAATTCTATACTGAGCCATCTAGGTTCTCTCAGATTATTATTCCCTTAGTTTCCTTGGTTTTTTATATTGTTACCATTTATGATTTGACATGTACCATGACTATAGACTCTCTAGTGATGGAAAAAGTTGATACAAAATGATGTTGAGTGCCATTGTAGAGATCAAGCATCAATAGTATTTTTATTACACTTTAACTTAAATTATAAATTGTTCAAATATTTATACAATAATAAAAAATTGATTATTAAACCACATCATAATGAAAAATAATAATTGAATTTTAATTTTAGGAACATTATCTTTTGATTATTACCAAGTTATAATAAACCCTGCACTTTCTACCATGGAAGTCGGGAATCTAAGTTATTATCAATATTATATTGTATATGTAGATTTGGTAAAGCACCTAATTTTTTTGATTGCGTATTTTTTAAGACTAAGCATTGGTGTTGGGTTTAGCTTGATACTCAAGACCATTTTTGAGAGTTTTCATAATTTTATCTTCTGATATTTCGGTTATATTATGACTACCTGAATGTATTGCATAAAATTAATTTTTTATTGCATTTATTATTTTGATTATTATTGAAACATTTCATAGTTTCATTAAATGTATTATTTATATATGTTTATATTAGAATGTTTATTTCTAATTTTTTTTAATCAAATATGCGGGTATAGACTCCCACCATACTACATGACACCCTCACTATTAGTCACAATCCTCCGCCATATGGGGTGGAATTCCTGGGGTATTATATCTACCAATGGTGCAAGAACTGATTGGTGTTAGGACCTGGTAAAATGTTATTATAGGTTTTTTAGTCTTACTATTTTGGAAAGGTACAAAATAGAATAAAAATGTTTCGATACATGGTATGGAGATTTTCCCTGGGACTAGCCAACCCGTGTATGAGGAAAGTCCATGTTATCTAGGACTAAATTTATGTTTATACTATTTAATTATTTAATTGATCTAATTTAATTGAAATTTCATTTATCTAAGCCCTTATTGTGGAATTTTTTGGATAATATAAAATTTTAAAGTGTAATGAAAAAAATTTTGAATTATATATATATGTGTGTATATTGGTTACATGGTCGGTAGTAGGTGTAGACCCTATGTATGGGTGGTTGGGGATATTGGGAGTGAAAAAGTTATATGGTATCCCTATGATGAGGAGGCTCTAAAGTTTTAGTGAATTTGTATGTAGGTAACCATGTGAGTGAGCTTGTTTTGAGAGGTGTAGTGATTACTTGTGAAACTGTTGTTTTATTCTTGACCTAAGAGTTGTTAGGTCAAAATTAATTTCAATGGGTGGTTGAAACATAAAAGTAAGTATTTGGAATGTTAAATTCCATGTTACCTTGATATGGGGATAAGTGCAACCCATTTTTATGACCACTATTAACAATAATGTGTGTAGTAGGTTTGAGGGGGTGGTTACATTATTTATCATGACTCCAAGTTTGGAATTTAGTACATTATGACCTTTGAGGGTAACCCATCAGACTGGTTGGACATTTTTTAAGAACATTTAGGTGTGTGAGGCATAAGTAAAAACTTCAGTTTATGATATTAATTCACAAAAATTTGACAATTTCTTTCTGATAGGTGTGTTAGGTGATTTGGGTTCTCTGAGTTTAAGTAATTATGTACTAGTTCATTCATCCTTATGGGTGGTTTCAGGAAGGGAAGTCTCATTCAGATTCCTAGCCTAGGTGACATTGGTACATGTCAGGTAGAACAACTGCATTCATGGTGGATATAATGTCTGGTTCCCATGGGTAATAACACTCTTTGAGGAGTTTGGGTTTAGGCATAAAGACATACCTAGTGATCTTGAGATGAATACACTCTGTGAGTTAGTGTTTCGAAAGATTTTACAGTTTTGAATGGAAATGTGATTATGCGCATGGACCTATAAACTGAGGATAAGATTTTATAATATTAGTGAGACTATGAATGTACTCTAGTTGAATTATAAAATGATGATATAATTATGAGTTTTCATTGACATGGTTTGACATGGTGAGACGCTTATGGTTTCAAGAAACAATAAGGGTACTCTATGCTTGGTGAGATTGGAATATAGAATATAAATGTATAGTTTCTGGGATGTGTGGGGACAATATAGATTAAATGTGGGTCATTTTATATTGTATATAGTCTTCATTATAAGTTTGTCCATGAGCATGTAGTCGCTGAGTTGTAATTTAATCTTGGATCCACCCATGTGTGGAGATACAATATATTTTTTCAATTGTCAAGTAGGCTTACACTACATCATGAAAACTAAAAAATGGATCTAGATTGATCTTGAATCAACCATAAAGTTAAATATTTCAATGGTTTTTTGGTGTTGTGTAAGGTATGGACCCAAATATTTTTCTCTATAGTATAATGTATCCTATATAGTGAAAATAAAAGAACCACAATGGATTTTTAGTGATCAATTAAGGGGGGGAATCAATAAAATATATGTGTAAGTTATGATTTATATCTCAGGGGATTGGAGTAGATCCTAGACTATATTGTCTCAATTCTATAACAATTGAATGTCTTGGAAAAGAATATGGGCTCAGTGGTGGAGAATTCCAGGCATCGACACTAGCATTGGAAAAATATGTGAAAGATATGGTGTAATTTTATAGGTATTTCACTAGAGTTTCTTGGTTCCTATAGAATAAAATGCAACTCGGCAATAAAGGTTCATACATTATTATAGAGTAGTCTCATGAATGATCTGGTGTAGTTTATGATTACAAGACGCTAGAGTTAAATTCAAAATTGGAAATGAATATGGTTGACATTATGTGAGAACCAATTTAAATCAAGAATGGAAGGAGACCTAGATAGAGAATATTTCTACCAATGGGATATAAAAATTAGTCTCTTAATTACCTATATTCAATAATAGGGGCTCAAGAATCTAGGAAATCCATGAAAAAATTGACTTCCACTACAACATGAAAAAAGGGATATGTACTATAGAAAATTAGACTATTAGAACCTATAATCTTAACAGTTAATTCACATTTTTATTGCAAGTGCCTTAATTTTTATAACCAATTTCAACCCTTTCAGTATCAGAGAAACAATTCTTACCACTATCTTATAAAGGGATGATCATAAAGGTAAACCATAATGGGCTAATAAAGGATTCATGTCTATGATAGAGTGGTATGTTTCATTATAGTTGAACTAAGGTTGAGATAAAAAAATTTCCTCCCTTAGGAGTAACATAAAAAATACCAACTTTTAGCATTAAAAAACACCCATAAACATGGGTTATTTCAATTAAAAATCAAGGGAGAGATAAAAACATTCACACTTCATCAAAAATATTTTAAACGAGCCCCGTATTAATTTAATTTAATATTTTTCATGGGTAAAATTTTAATTCAAATAGGGAAGAGAACTTTAAAGAATACCACTTCATCTCCAAGAATGAACATCATTTATATAATTTATATAAAACCATCCTGGGTATCAAATATTGGTATAAATATTATTGAAGATGAATTTAATAAACTAAATCACTTCATGAATTTTTTTAATAAAATAATTACCTAGAAACCCCTACTACATACAAAGTGGAACAAGTCACAAAAAGACTCTTAAAAAGGAAAAGGTCATTCTAGTAAAAAAAATAATTTTAAAATCAATTGAAAAATAAAATACACATTATTAGATTAATATCGAACACTAAATTTTACACACACCATGATTAGGGTTCTCATAAGAAATGAAAATGATGGAAATTGAAGTGAAATGGCCAAGGGAATCTCCCTTGGGATTTAGGTAATGTCTTATGTATCAAATGTCATCGATTATTGTCTTGGATTCTTATGGCGTACCCTCATTTATTTTTTAATGATGTGTTAACTAGATTAGACTTGATCTATTTCATTAGAATACCTGCATCATAAGATATGGGTTATAATACTGCCATTCTTCTAAATGTCAAGGATGGTTCCTTGAGTTTAGACTAGAATAATGGATTACGAAGAATGGAAAGGATCACCCCTTTATATTTTTTATGCGATTTACTGAGAGATAATTCTATACTGAGCCATCTAGGTTATCTCAGATTATTATTCCCTTAGTTTCCATGGTTTTTTACATTGTTACCATTTATGATTTTACATGTACCATGACTATAGACTCTCTAGTGATGGAAAAAGTTGATACAAAATGATGTTGAGTGCCATTGTTGAGATCAAGCATCAATAGTATTTTTATTACACTTTAACTTAAATTATAAATTGGTCAAATATTTATACAATAATAAAAAATTGATTATTAAATCACATCATAATGAAAAAATAATAATTGAATTTTAATTTTAGGAACATTATCTTTTGAGTATTACCAAGTTATAATAAACCATGCACTTTCTACCATGGAAGTCGGGAATCTAAGTTATTATCAATATTATATTGTATATTTAGATTTGGTAAAGCACCTAATGTTTTTGATTGCATATTTTTTAAGACTAAGCATTGGTGTTGGGTTTAGCTTGATACTCAAGACCATTTTTGAGAGTTTTCATAATTTTATCTTCTGATGTTCCGGTTATATTATGAATTCCTGAATGTATTGCATAAAATTAATTTTTTATTGCATTGATTATTTTGATTATTATTGAAACATTTCATTATTTCATTAAATTTATTATTTATATATGTTTATATTAGAATGTTTATTTCTAATTTTTTTTAATCAAATATGCGGGTATAGACTCCCACCATACTACATGACACCCTCACTGTTAGTCACAATCCTCCGTCATATGGGGTGGAATTCCTGGGGTATTATATCTACCAGTGGTGCAAGAACTGATTGGTGTTAGGTACTGGTAAAATTTTATTATAGGTTTTTTAGTCTTACTATTTTGGAAAGGTACAAAATAGAATAAAAATGTTTCGAGACATGGTATGGAGATTTTCCCTGGGACTAGCCAACCCATGTATGAGGAAAGTCCATGTAATCTAGGACTAAATTTCTGTTTATACTATTTGATTATATAATTGATCTTATTTAATTGAAATTTCATTTATCTAAGCCCATATTGTGGAATTTTTGGGATAATATAAAATTGTAAAGTGTAATGAAAATAATTTTGAATTATATATATATATATATATGTATATTGGTTACATGGTGGATAGTAGGTGTAGACCCTATGTATGGGTGGTTGGGGATATTGGGAGTGCAAAATTTATCTGGTATCCCTATGATGAGGAGGCTCTAAATTTTTAGTGAATTTGTATGTAGGTCACCATGTGAGTGAGCTTGTTTAGAGAGGTGTAGTGATTACTTGTGAAACTGTTGTTTTATGCTTGACCTAAGAGTTGTTAGGTTGAAATTAATTTCAATGGGTGGTTGAAACATAAAAGTAAGTATTTTGAATGTTAAATTCCATGTTACCTTGATATGGGGATAAGTGAAACCCATTGTTATGACCACTATTAACAATAATGTGTGTAGTAGGTTTGAGGGAGTGGTTACATTATTTATCATGACTCCAGGTTTGGAATTTAGTACATTATGACCTTTGAGGGTAACCCATCAGACTGGTAGGACATTTTTTAGGAACATTTAGGTGTGTGAGGAATAAGTAAAAACATCGGTTTATGATATTAATTCACAAAAATTTGACAATGTCTTTCTGATAGGTGTGTTAGGTGATTTGGGTTCTCTGAGTTTAAGTACTTATGTGCTAGTTCTTTCATCCTTATGGGTGGTTTCAGGAAGGGAAGTCTCATTCAGATTCCTAACCTAGGTGACATTGGTACATGTCAGGTAGAACAACTACATTCATGGTGGATATAATGTCTGGTTCCCATGGGTAATAACACTCTTAGAGGAGTTTGGTTTCAGGCATAAAGGCATACCTAGTTATCTTGAGATGAATACACTCTGTGAGTTAGTGTTTCGAAAGATTTTACAGTTTTGAATGGAAATGTGATTATGCGCATGGACCTATAAACTGAGGATAAGATTTTATAATAGTAGTGAGACTATGAATGTACTCTAGTTGAATTATAAAATGATGATATAATTATGAGTTTTCATTTACATGGTTTAACATGGTGAGATGCTTGTGGTTTCAAGAAACAATAAGGGTACTCTATGCTTGGTGAGATTGGAATATAGAATACAAATGTATAGTTTCTGGGATGTGTGGGGATAATATAGATTAAGTGTGGGTCATTTTATATTGTATATAGTCTTCATTATAAGTCTGTTCATGAGCATGTAGTCGTTGAGTTTTAATGTAATCTTGGAGCCACCCATGTGTGGAGATACAATATATTGTTTCAATTGTCAAGTAGGCTTACACTACATCATGAAAACTAAAAAATGGAGCTAGATTGATCTTGAATCAACCATAAAGTTAAATATTTCAATGGTTTTATTGGTTTTGTGTAAGGTATGGACCCAAATATTTTTCTCTGTAGTATAATATATCCTATATAGTGAAAATAAAAGAACCACAATGGAGTTTTAGTGATCAATTAAGGGGGGAATCAATAAAATATATGTGTAAGTTATGATTTATATATCGGGGGATTGGAGTAGATCCTAGACTATATTGTCACAATTATAGAATAATTGAATGTCTCAGAAAAGAATATGGACTCAGTGGTGGAGAATTCCAGGCATCTACACTAGCACTGGAAAAATATGTGAAAGATATGGTGTAATTTTATAGGTATTTCACTAGAGTTTCTCGGTTCCTATAGAATAAAATGCAACTCGGGAATAAAGGTTCATACATGATTATAGAGTAGTCTCATGAATGATCTGGTGTAGTTGATGATTACAAGATGCTAGAGTTAAATTCAAAATTGGAAACGAATATGGTTGACATTATGTGAGAACCAATTTAAATCAAGAATGGAAGGGGACCTAGATAGAGAATATTGCTACCAATGGGATATAAAAATTAGTCTCTTAATTACCTATATTCAATAATAGGGGCTCAAGAATCTTGGAAATCCATGAAAAAATTGACTTCCACTACAACATGAAAAAATGGATATGTACTATAGAAAATTATACTATTAGAACCTATAAACTTAATAGTTAATTCACATTTGTATTGCAAGTGCCTTAATTTTTATAACCAATTTCAACCCTTTCAGTATCAGAGAAACAATTCTTACCACTATCTTATAAAGGGATGATCATAAAGGTAAACCATAATGGGATAATAAAGGATTCATGTCTATGATAGAGTGGTATGTTTCATTATAGTTGAACTAAGGTTGAGATAAAAAAAATTCCTCCCTTAGGAGTAACATAAAAAAAATACCAACTTTTAGCATTAAAAAACACCCTTAAACATGGGTTATTTCAATTAAAAATCAAGGGAGAGATAAAAACATTCACACTTCATCAAAAATATTTTAAATGAGCCCCGTATTAATTTAATTTAATATTTTTCATGGGTAAAATTTTAATTCAAATGGGGAAAAGAACATTAAAGAATACCACTTCATCTCCAAGAATGAACATCATTTATATAATTTATATAAAACCATCATGGGTATCAAATATTGGTATAAATATTATAGAAGATGAATTTAATAAACTAAATCACTTCATGAATTTTTTTAATAAAATAATTACCTAGAAACCCCTACTACATACAAAGTGGAACAAGTCATAAAAAGACTCTTAAAAAGGAAAAGGTCATTCTAGTAAAATAAATAATTTTAAAATCAATTGAAAAATAAAATACACGTTATTAGATTAATATCAAACACTAAATTTTACACACACCGCGATTAGGGTTCTCATAAGAAATGAAAATGATGTAAATTGAAGTGAAATGGACAAGGGAATCTCCCTTGGGATTTAGGTAATGTCTTATGTATCAAATGTCATCGATTATTGTCTTGAATTCTTATGGCATACCCTCATTTATTTTTTAATGATGTGTTAACTAGATTAGACTTGATCTATTTCATTAGAATACCTCCATCATAAGATATGGGTTATAATACTGCCATTCTTCTAAATTTCAAGGATGGTTCCTTGAGTTTAGACAGGAATAATGGATTACGAAGAATGGAAAGGATCACCCCTTTATATTTTTTATGCGATTTATTGAGAAATAATTCTATACTGAGCCATCTAGGTTCTCTCAGATTATTATTCCCTTAGTTTCCTTGGTTTTTTACATTGTTACCATTTATGATTTGACATGTACCATGACTATAGACTCTCTAGTGATGGAAAAAGTTGATACAAAATGATGTTGAGTGCCATTGTAGAGATCAAGCATCAATAGTATTTTTATTACACTTTAACTAAAATTATAAATTGGTCAAATATTTATACAATAATAAAAAATTGATTATTAAATCACATCATAATGAAAAAATAATAGTTGAATTTTAATTTTAGGAACATTATATTTTGAGTATTACCAAGTTATAATAAACCCTGCACTTTCTACCGTGGAAGTCGGGAATCTAAGTTATTATCAATATTATATTTTATATGTAGATTTGGTAAAGCACCTAATGTTTTTGATTGCATATTTTTTAAGACTAAGCATTGGTGTTGGGTTTAGCTTGATACTCAAGACCATTTTTGAGAGTTTTCATAATTTTATCTTCTGATATTCCAGTTATATTATGACTACCTGAATGTATTGCATAAAATTAATTTTTTATTGCATTGATTATTTTGATTATTATTGAAACATTTCATTATTTCATTAAATTTATTATTTATATATGTTTATATTAGAATGTTTATTTCTAATTTTTTTAAATCAAATATGCGGGTATAGACTCCCACCATACTACATGAAACCCTCACTGTTAGTCACAATCCTCCGTTATATAGGGTGGAATTCCTGGGGTATTATATCTACCAATGGTGCAAGAACTGATTGGTGTTAGGACCTGGTAAAATGTTATTATAGGTTTTTTAGTCTTACTATTTTGGAAAGGTACAAAATAGAATAAAAATGTTTCGAGACATGGTATGGAGATTTTCCCTGGGACTAGCCAACCCGTGTATGAGAAAAGTCCATGTTATCTAGGACTAAATTTCTGTTTATACTATTTGATTATATAATTGATCTAATTTAATTGAAATTTCATTTATCTAATCCCTTATTGTTGAATTTTTCGGATAATATAAAATTTTAAAGTGTAATGAAAATAATTTTGAATTATATATATATATTGGTTACAAGGTGGGTAGTAGGTGTAGACCCTATGTATGGGTGGTTGGGGATATTGGGAGTGCAAAAGTTATATGGTATCCCTATGATGAGGAGGCTCTAAATTTGTAGTGAATTTGTATGTAGGTCACCATGTGAGTGAGCTTGTTTTGAGAGGTGTAGTGATTACTTGTGAAACTATTGTTTTATGCTTGACCTAAGAGTTGTTAGGTCAAAATTAATTTCAATGGGTGGTTGAAACATAAAAGTAAGTATTTGGAATGTTAAATTCCATGTTACCTTGATATGGGGATAAGTGAAAACCATTGTTATGACCACTATTAACAATAATGTGTGGAGTAGGTTTGAGGGAGTGGTTACCTTATTTATCATGACTCCAGGTTTGGAATTTAGTACATTATGGCCTTTTAGGTTAACCCATCAGACTGGTTGGACATTTTTTGGGAACATTTAGGTGTGTGAGGCATAAGTAGAAACTTCAGTTTATGATATCAATTCAAAAAAATTTGATAATTTCTTTTTGATAGTTGTGTTAGGTGATTTGGGTTCTCTGAGTTTAAGTACTTATGTGCTAGTTCTTTCATCCTTATGGGTGGTTTCAGGAAGGGAAGTCTCATTCAGATTCCTAGCCTATGTGACATTGGTACATGTCAAGTAGAACAACTGCATTCATGGTGGATATAATGTCCGGTTCCCATGGGTAATAACACTCTTAGAGGAGTTTGGGTTCAGGCATAAAGACATACCTAGTGATCTTGAGATGAATACACTCTGTGGGTTAGTGTTTCGAAATATTTTACAGTTTTGAATGGAAATGTGATTATGCGCATGGACCTATAAACTGAGGATAAGATTTTATAATAGCAGTAAGACTATGAATGTACTCTAGTTGAATTATAAAATGATGATATAATTATGAGTCTTCATTTACATGGTTCAACATGGCGAGACGCTTATGGTTTCAAGAAACAATAAGGGTACTCTAAGCTTGGTGATATTGGAATATAGAATAGGCATGTATAGTTTCTGGGATGTGTGGGGATAATATAGATTAAATTTGGGTCATTTTATATTGTATATAGTCTTCATTATAAGTTTGTGCATGATCATGTAGTTGTTGATTTGTAATGTAATCTTGGAGCCACCCATGTGTGGAGATACAATATATTGTTTCAATTTTCAAGTAGGCTTACACTACATCATGAAAACTAAAAAATGGAGCTAGATTGATCTTGAATCAACCAGAATGTTAAATATTTCAAAGGTTTTATTGGTGTTGTGTAAGGTATGGACCCAAATATTTTTCACTATAGTATAATATATCCTATATAGTGAAAAGAAAAGAACCACAATGGAGTTTTAGTGATCAATTAAGGGGTGGGGGAATCTATAAAATATATGTGTAAGTTATGATTTATATCTCAGGGGATTGGAGTAGATCCTAGACTATATTGTCACAATTATATAAGAATTGAATGTCTCAGAAAATAAGATGGCCACAGTGGTGGAGAATTCAAGGCATCGACACTAGTACTGGAAAAATATGTGAAAGATATGGTGTAATTTTATAGGTATTTCACTAGAGTTTCTCGGTTCCTATAGAATAAAATGCAACTCGGAAATAAAGGTTCATACATGATTATAGAGTAGTCTCATGAATGATCTGGTGTAGTTGATGATTACAGGACGCTAGAGTTAAATTAAAAATTGGAAACGAATATGGTTGACATTATGTGAGAACCAATTTAAATCAAGAATGGAAGGAGGCCTAGATAGAGAATATTGCTACCAATTGGATATAAAAATCAGTCTCTTAATTACCTATATTCAATAATAGGGGCTCAAGCATCTAGGAAATCCATGAAAAAATTGACTTCCGCTACAATTAATAATCAATTGAAATGAAATAACTTATGGATCATAATATTTTAAGGAACATATGGCAGAATTCATGGTATGTTTATGTGTGAAGGGAATATTATAAAAGACCTCAACAAAATGATCAAAAATTTGTATTAGTTTTTATTATATCCCAGAAAAAAATGTAGTGGTATAAAACATTTTAAATGAAAAAATTATGTTGCAATAAAAATGTGAGGAAGTATAATTTACCTCTAAGATAAATGCATATTTATTAAATATAAAATGCAAAAGAGTAATTGTATAGTCAACTTTTTGAGTCTGTTAACATGATCCTAAATTAGTAGTGTTTTTGGTTATACCCAAATAATAAAAATGAGTGGTATAAAACATTGTAAATGAAAAATTATGTTTCAATAACAATGAGAGGAAGTATAATTTACCTCTAATATGAATTCTTATTGATTAAATAAACCATGAAAAATGGAAATTGTGTAGTCAACTTGTTGAGGCTATTGATATAAAAATAAGTGATTAGATTAAAAATAATAAAAAAGAAAAGGAGAATAAATTTCTTACCTATATACCAGAGCTGGGGGTAGGGAGGTGGAGGTCAGGATGGGACGTTGTAGAAGCTGCGGGAAGTTGAGAAGGAGGCGAAGGCCCGAAGGAGAGGGATATGAGAGGGGAAGTTTCCGGAATCGAGGGAGCCAAGAGGGGGGGGATGTCGTTAGAGTTGGGGGTATGGAGGCGGAGGCTGGGATGTTGAAGCTGAGGCAAAGGTTGGGAGGTCGAGGTCGGGAGTAGAGGCGGAGCTGGGAGGTGGAGGCTGGGGAGGGGAGGATATGGCCGGGAAATGGTGGTCGGATGTCTGGGAGGCGGAGGTCAGTGAGGGAAGGATAGGGCCATTAGTTGGAGTTCGGATGGCTGGGACATGGTGGTCTAGGAGGGGAGGAGAGGACCGGGAGGTGGGGGTCAGGGAAGCGAGTGTTCAAACGGGGAGTGCGATGGAAGAGTGATGGAGGAGTGTGATGGAAAATGTAGGAGGAGCGCGATGTAAGAGTGGAATTGGGTATTAATTACCCATGGTTTTAATTAATTCGTGGGAATAGATAATAAAAAATACATATCCCCATGGTTTTTCAAAACCATGGGGATAGATGCATGGGGAATGACCCTAGTTCTAGTAGTGGAGGTTTCGGAGAAGATTTGGAATGGAAAATTCCAAGGAGATAAAGGATCTAGTTGCTACCCATATGAAGTTATCAAGAGATAATGTTGACAAGACAGTTAATATCATAGAATACAGGAAGATTATTGGAAGTTTACTATACTTAACAGCGATAAGACCTAATATTTTTTTCACCACATTTTGAGCTTCCCGATATCAAATAAATCCCAAGGAAATACACATTATTGCATTAAAAAGGATACTTAGTTATATCAAAGTAATGGTGGATTTTGGTTTGATTTATAATGAAGAATCTCAATCGGGGCTATTGGGATATACAAATGCAGATTGGAATAGTTCACCGGATGACAGGAAATCAATGTCAGGATGTGCTTTCTATCTTGGTGGATTTTGTATTTCTTGGCTAAGAAAGATAAAATATTTCATTTCATTGATCAGCGCATATTCTAAGTATGTTGCCTCCACTCAAGTATGCACATAGTTATTGAGGATGAAGCAACATCTTGATGATATGTGAGTTGAATTGTAGTCTCTGATCAGAATCTAGTTCGATAACTCAAGTTCTATAAATCTCATAAAAAATATCATCCATCATTCAAGGAAAATGAATATTGAGATAAATAATCATTTTATCAAGGAGAATTTTGATTAGGGAATCATGAAGTTGGAGTATGTGCATATAGAACTACATGTTCTAGAAATTCTGACAAAGGCCTTACCCAATAAAGCTTTTGATATGCATCGACTGGCTCTAGTATTTAAGTCAAGTCCTCTCACTTGAACAAGTGTAGATGTGGGACCCCCCTCTCCTCGAGGTATGGTATGTTTTTTCCCAATGTGATGATATGTGTTCTCTACTTTATTGCAGACCCAAAAGGAGTGACCTTTGGGTTCATTGACAAAGGGTGAGAAATATTTCCTTATGGGGGAGAAAATGTGTCTAAATATGGGAGAAAATTTATTATTCAAGGAAACTGGGAGAATCTTAAAGGTGAAGAAATGATATATGGGGAGAGCATCAAGGTAGAGTGAGTATGAGTTTTAAATTTGACGATGCTTGAAGTGATCGATCAAAGATTAGATATCATGACAGCTGAGGTTTGTGATAAAATTAGTTTATTGGTATCAGTATGGTATCACCAATTGGTGTTAAGAATGAAGTGATTCATTGATGAAATTTTCATAATAATCTTAGTTCTCAAGCTATGCATTTCTTGTGTGGTCTTAATGTATGTGGTGAGCGAATCATTGGTCACTATCTGAATCGTAAGAGGCAAAAGATGGTAGATGATGAAAAGAGCTCTAATGAGGTATTAAAGTGTAGAGAATCATTTTGAGAAGAGTTTTCAACAAACCAAAATGGGTGTATTGTTGGGGGAAAATCCCCCAAGTTAACATTGTAGCATTTTTGGGTTGGTTATGTTTGTTAACAATGGAGGTTTTCATGGTGAAGTGTCAAGTTATGGAGATTTTATTGACAATACATGTTGAAAAAAAAACCATGAAAAAGGAAGAGAAGATCTGGAGGTGTTAAAAAAGAATAGATACAAGGTGGCGCCATTTTCAAGTGTTTGCCAAATTTTTGGGGTCCAAAATTTGGAATTTTTTTAGCATCAAAAAAAGTGTATTTCCTTGAAGATATCATCAAAATATGGCAAAGACAGGAGTTTCGTGAAGATGGACTTCTTGATATGGATTTCACAAAGACTAGAAGAATGTTTATGGTGAGCTCTACAATTACAACGAGCTTCATGAATAGAGGATGTGAAGATTATTATGGAAAATCTTTTTAGCACCGGTGCAAATGAATTGAAAGAACACTCCATGATTACAACGAGCTTCATGATCCAAAAAATTTTCATGGTTCTTCGCGATATAGAGATAATTTCGGTAAAAATTTTGTATCTTTACAAATAGAGCTAACGTGGCGCTGACTTTTCACGGAAGGTTCTCAAGTCAGTGGAATATTCTATAAATTGAACTCAAACCCCTTGAGAGAAGTAGATATCTTTTCAAGAAAATTTCCTAGCTCTTGAATAACAAAGGAGGATTGTGGAGGCAGTGTGCTTCATGAAAGGTAGGAGCTTTGCGGTGGAAAATCTAGCTCCATGAAAGAGGTGTATTCTGTGTTGGCTAGGTGAGCTTTATGAATGAATTCTCTTTGAAATGCCTTGAGCTCTCCGAAATCCTAATATCTGCGATGGCTTGAGCTCTGTGAAGCAGTTTTCTCTATGAAGCAGTAATATTTGTGAAGGTGTGTGCTTTGTGATGAAGTAGGGACTTTTCGAAGGCTTGTTTGAGCTTTGAGAAATTGGGAGCTTCAAGAAGTATGGAGCTTTGTGAATGTATTTTAAAAGGTGGTTACCCAATGATTTGTGGAAAAGGGGTATTCATAAGTGGATGAAATTTATACTTCAACAGATCATATACATACAGTTAAGGATGCACTCATTAATGATAATGAAAGGACCTCCAAGTATTTAAATTGTGATTGGATCTTCTGAAGTAGCAGTGAGATCACTTCAGTTGAGAGAGCAGTGAGTTCCCAAATTTTGATTGGTTGTAAACTATGAGGTACAGTGACTTGGCTTTGAAACTTTTAAATAGTAGTACGCTTATAGTGGACTTCGTACATCGGCACATCTTCGGTGTATTCTCTTTGGACGTAGACCAGTGAGGGTGAACCAAGTAAAATTTTTGTGTCCTGTGAATGCTTTAAGATTCATTTATACTCCCCAATGGGAAGGAGATAATGAAGATAGTTTGTTCTAAAAACAAAATAAGATCACAAGGGACATTTGTTTTAATTTTCCATAACCTGATTCACCCCCCCCCCTCTTAGGGTATCAATCCTAGTGGACCTAATAGGGATATCATCCTTCAAAACATGCTTCATCGACCACTTATTGTGGTTCTTAGAGGTGGCCATCATAATTAATCAAGTGTTATACTATTAGGAAATATATAACCATCCACTCAAGAGTGCTATATTATATTAACATTTGTACATACACTTGTGAATCTCCAATTGAGTTACGTATACCTGTGCCATAACATTAGGCGTAAAATCGTAAATGACTACCAGGGTGTCAAACAAATGATATTTTTAAAACACCACCTTGAGTATTGGGATGATATTGATTTAGTCTGAAGCTCGGGTCACTCTACTTTATATATAACCTGTGATTCAAGAATAAAATTTCAAGATTAAATAGTTATAACCAAAATTAAATAGTTTGTGATAACCTTTATCAACTTGACAGTATCATGCCTATCGATGCCTACTACACTAAGATCACCTGAGAAAAATCACATCCTTCATACTATTCATAGGATTATTATCCCTTTTCATTCAAGTATCTGATGTCCTGCACAAAAAAACTAACATAGATTCACATCACTCCATGTGACTATAAAATTGGATGATGACCTCCTGAGTCAACCAACACTAAAAAGGAAGGAAAATATTGGGCACACGACCTACTAAGAGGCCGACCATTCCCTCGGAATGTAATCCTATTAAAATTGATCATTACTTTTTTATCATGCTCAAAAAGAGGTTCAAAACACCAACTGACAACAATTTCAAATAAAGGATTCATTTTGGAAACTAGGAGTCCTACACAGAAACTATGTCACCTGAATAGTACCACACACTTGAAAAGGTTCACAAAATTTTATCAAGAGATCTGGAGTCCTAGGGGAGATCCCTATAATGGGTCATCCACTTGTAGAAACTCAAATTTTTGACCCAAAACAAGGTCACACCTATGAAATGTCAATAGTATTATGATCCCATCATTTTGATTTGATCTAAATGAGAAGAGACCTATGGAAAATTTTCATGATTCCATTTTAAGGAAACTACTCAAGGAAACATGCCAAAATGGTTTAATCTACCCTTACATGAGGTCCAGATCAAGAACACCACGTATGGTTCCATTTTAGGGGATTAAACCAATCTTTTCAAAACATTAAACTTTTTAAAGTCTTAGATTAAAAACAAGCACCATCTTGGAAAACACATTTATAAGGTACTTTATTTTGAAAGGCCAAAAAGAAAAACTAGAAAGCCACATTAACTTCATTTTAAACATTATTATTTATTGACATACCATTATAATTAGGCCATTTTATCACATAACCCCCTTTTTAACAGCATTATTTTAATTATAAGACCTCACATAATTTACATCTCAAAGTAAAAAAATGTCCCTTATTAATTAAAGAGGTCTGGTTAGAAGGGATTCCAACTTAAATTTACATAAAAACCCATATAGGTGGAAATGGTAACTAAAAAAGGTCCCTAAAACATACCAAAATCACACCCCCATGGAGCTAAGAACCAAGGAATACCAAAATAAAATGATACCAAAAAGGGTCCCATTAAACCATTTTGGGTTCAATTAAAATAAACCCAAACATTTTAAACATTAATCATTTAAACACCCTTAGTGGTTCACTCCATTAGCAGCATTCCCCAACTTACCTACTTGGGATAGTTGTGCATTTATAAATTTAGTCATACGGGACGTAAGCCTAAGAAAAGGAGGTATAATACTTATAAAGTAAATCATTTAATCTATGTTAAAAATTGAAAAATATTAATATTTACAACAGTTTCTTAGAAAAATTATAATAAAAAATGGTTCAGTTTTACGGGTTACCACCCCTCAAATTATAAAATGACCATACAAATTAGAAGTTGAAGTTGGATCCCATATAACTGCAACCATTTTATCTGGATGAAAAGAAAACTCAATAACCATAATATTTATGAAAAATACATTATATATATAAGGTTAACCTACAATGGTTCGATTATATGGGTCACCTTGTTCCAATTCATAAAGTGCCTATACACTTTACGAATTGGACAAATTGTCTCCCATCTAACCGCAACCAATTTGTTTATAAATAAATATAAATTAAATAGATTTATCATTTATAAAATTTTCTTTAAGTATATAAAGAAAACCATAATGGTTCGACGATATGGATAGTCAATTTTCAATATATAAAGTGCCCATACACCTTACAAATTGCAAATTGAATCCCATTTAATCGAAACCAGCATGTTCCAACCCATGATAAACAAGCATAGATTTATGGAAATTAGAAAAAAGAACATTTATTAATAACCAAAAAATGATAAAGAAACTAGACATGATAAACATGGTAATAAATACATGTATGAATGATAGTAAAAACACGGAAAGATTTTGATTCCACATTGAAGTAATATAATTTAATAAGGAAAGCTAAAACATAGCAAGGGAAAACACCCAGGCATAATATAAAAGAAAAGAAAAATAATTTAAATTAACAAATCATGCTAATAAAATACCAAAAAAGGTGAAACATAAACATGCTATTAAAATTTCTATCATGGAATATAAAATACATACCAGTAAAACATGCAAGGTACATCAACAAAATTCAAGTGACGTTGGAATGAAACCTATATAGAATGGTATATGCATGGAATGTGAATCCTTATGTGCTTGTAATTATGCATGTAATGATAATTCCTCAAATTACTAGGCTGAGGTAAATTTATATAACTCTCATAAATTAATAACTGGCGGAAGTACACCAATCAGCCAAGGTGAAATCAAAATAAACTATAATAACAAAGAGTATGAACAATAATTCCATCCATGGACACCTGGACTCTTCCCTACACATGGTTTGATCACACCTTGGAATGACTATTTACCAAGCACTGACACATTCCAAGTGTTCTATATACCAACCCAAAATAATAATAAAGGAAAAAAAGGAAGGCTTTGATAATACTTTGTAACATCCTGACCCGACTGACCACTAAATCAGTAGCTGTACTCGTCACCACATGGCCTCAATCACAGCTTCATATATTCCAGAGGCTACTGACTAGTAGTGAGGGTCTAATGGTGGTATAGTGTATAGAATATAACCTTGAGATCAGATTGGCACAATGGTATACTAAAAGGAAACAACTGATAGAAGTAGAAGAAATAATAAATGACAAGACAAATAGTGGAAGAAAAATATAATAACTGATTAAAGTGACCAACACCAATATATAACTAACCATGCATGAATGTCCAAATGATTATATAATTAAACTGGAATGAAATACAATAGGCATTACAATGAAATAAAAGAATTAAATCTCAACAACTAGATCTACATACATCCTGAGTACTATATCAATCTAGTGGTACAAACTCCCACATACTACACATAGCATAAGCAATAAATTGAGGATCCTAATCCTAAAACCAAGAAGGTATGTTCAGTTACTCCAGTGAAACAGTGGCCCAAATAGGGTGTGAGATACACTCAGTAGGCAACCACCAACAGTGCTTATTAGATAAACTAGTTTTGCATATAAAATAAGAAGTGTTCCATGATATCAAAAGTAAAGTGGAAACATGAATAAATGAATAAATAATTTGGACCAAGTTCCTCAAGGAAACCTGGCCCAACCATACCTACTTTGGCCTAATCCATAAATATCTGATCTATAAGAAACTTGTACAAATAAGATAAGGAGGATGTGATATTGAATATAAGAAGAAACATGTCTCATGAGATGGACTAACCCCAAGCATGATTTTATGTTTGGTGGGTGCATCCCATATATATCAAATATATTAATTTATCTTTTCTATAAAATATCTACCAAATTTTTAAATAGGAAGAATCCTAGCCTCGTCCAAGGTGAAACTTAACAAGGAACCCATGCATCTCACCAGGAGAACTGTATGCTCATTTCCATTGAATTCTGTACTATGTGACCCATGGAAGGCCCCGTAAGTATCACTCTCAGCCTAATGTGATACAAAAGACTATGAGACTGTACATGTTATATCATTTAGGGGACCAAGTCTCACTCCTTCCCTGGTATAGCCATCTTTCCAAAGAGCTCATGAAAGGTGTCTCCCATAGGGAATCGGTCCCGCTCAACATGAGGTAAAGAGAACGCATGGTGAGCCCATCTTGTAAAACCAGTATCACCATGGCATATAAAAAAATCATTAGTGAACATATAAAAAGAATGATGATCCCATCCTTGTAATTAATTTAATGGAAACCCATGTATCTCTCACAACATTCATAATTCGTTTAATCATTAAATTAAACCGTATGAAAAGGAAAGTAGTGGGCATGCCATAACACACCTCAAAGGAGCATTTAGAGGACCATGCACTTTTTCCATTTTATTTTAGAATTTAAAAAGTTGAAAATACATAATTAATCCACATAACATATCAAAATAATAAATCTAGAAGGTCTTCACATTAAAACAAAAGGCCAAGCAAGTCATAACGCATATCACACTTTCCAATTGAATACAATTCACCTCATTGAGGGGTTTTATTAGAAAATATCACATTGTAGTTTAAACAATTCATTTCATATAATTTAAATAATTTAAGTTCATCATAATTTATAAAGGAATTCACTACAATGGTTGTTTAAATCAATCATGAACCACAATTTAAAGATAAAAAAGCATACCCAAAGGGGTGGATCCAACTAGGGAAGACAATACATTAATCATGTGACTAACTGAACCCACCCTAAGGGGTGGTTTAGGTTGAAGTCATTACTTCCAACCAAATCCAAGGGGGTGGAAGACAAAACATAGCAGTTTAGACATTTTACTTTGAGAATTTAATAATTTTAGAGCAACAACCAAAATGTTGTGCACATAACACAATGGAAGTATTCTATAAAGTGAAGAAAAAAAATTAAGTACAAATATATAGAATGCCTAAGTAATTATTAGGATGACCCACTCATCAAATATTTTAATTTTATTCGGTCTATTTCAAGAGAAATTAAAGAAACTAACATCCACCCTAAAAATAGGGGAAATGAGCTTGCACCAAAATAGCACAGTGAGAGGGTTGATAAATTAAAAATTAATGTAAGAGGTGTGAGGAACTTACTAAGAGGAATCCATAGGGACCAATGGTGCTCAAAAATTATAATGGATAGAAGAGAAACCATCATTCCTAGAGGAGGAGAAATATTGGAGCTCGAGCAAGAGAGGGGCGTTGCATGAGTCTAGGAAGAAATTGAGGATAAAGAAGATCAGTTTTTAAATTTTATTAAGGTTGAATTAGTAATTTCATAAAAATAGAATAGGGTGTATGGTTTTTGCACACAGTTGTCCAAACCATTCACCAACCATGTGATAAGGCACTAACCAAGGAGAACCTGCATGGTTAAGGTGCACAGTTTCCCTAACATTTTTGTAAAACATACTAAAACTCACTGTCAAAACCTTTAGTTAGTCACACAGATGTATGATTCCATCATCATGGTTTGACCAAACTGTGTGGCAGTTCCTTATCCTCCAGATCTGGATTCAAAATTTTCCCCAGGGGCTACACGGTTTCAGACAAACCATGTTCCCTTGATAGTTTCCTCTAAATTTGAGGTTTTAGGGTCCAGCAATCCCAAAACTTGAATGAACACCCGAGGGACACCACTGACCTTGAACCACATCTAAATACAACACATTAGAGTGTTACAACTCCCAGAGTTATGATCTGAGGCTCAATTTACAAAACAAACCATCCACCAAACGTCAAAATTTAAATTCTCATGGAATTCCATTCGACACAAAATCATGGGATGCTACAAATACAATGGTATTTTATTTGTGGTGTTTCATAATAAATTAGGTGGAACCATTACTTAGTGATGGTTTTTATCCATCACTAAATAAAAAATAATTTTTAGTGGTTAAAACCACCTCCAATAAATGTAAATCATATTTTCTGTATTTTATTATATTTAGCGATGGTTAAAACCACCATGAACTAATTCTGTGGTGGGTTTATAGATTTTTTATCAATTATTGGTGGATTTTTATTACATAATGATGGATTTAACAACTTTTTATCAATTATTAGTGGTTTTAAAATATTAAATCCAGTTTCAACCACTACTATAATTGAAAAAATGAAGAAAAATTCACCTAAAAATCAAGAAACAATAAAAAAAATCTAAAAAATCTAACATAGTATAAAAAAATAAATTTAATTATCATTATAAAAACAACTTAAACTATATGAAAACATATTTTACACTTAGATATTATTGCATCAGTCATGTGGTAATTAATGTGACCCATCATTACATAAAAATTTCATACAATCAAAATATTCATAGGCATAACAACAAGTAATACATCAAAAACCATCATGAATTTCATCTGTATCATTGTGGTTTCCTTAAGATAATAAACACTCATCATCCTAATGGATAAAAACCTCAGGTTCCTGTTATTATAGAATTTGAAAATATAAATTTGATTATATTTTACAATAAAAAAATATGAACAAAAAAAATTTATACATATTGATAATATCGCTTCATCGATGAAATTTCATAGGGAATACTTCATTTCATGTCCCAAAATAAAGTATCCAAAGAATCCACTACTACAAAAAAATTCACATCTCGAGTTATCATGTGTGACTCCTACTTATATATTTTGGTCTCCAAAAAAACGTTTTTTTATATAGGATCAAGAACACTACTAGGGCCCAGCATCCCAAAGAATCCTGATGGGGATTGCATATAACCTATTATCCACACACATCCATGATTCACGTTGCCTAAAACCTTGGAAATAACAATGTCATGGGGGATTAATGATGACTATGGGGATATTGAATCCTATGATTACTTAATTTTAGTCTATATATTAAATAATATAAAATAAAAAGTGATTCAGTAAAATAATATATTAATTAAATTAATTTTTCCTAATTATTTGAGTAGGTTCATTCATGCAACTCATGTCTAACTTTTTTTGCACATAAAACAACATACCAATCCACCCAACTTGATACCCAACCTACAAATCCTATATCATTAAATCTTAAAATACATAATTATAAAATAATAATAACTTAAAATTGAATATATATTTATGTTATAATAATTAAAATATTACTTTTCTTGATCTTCTCTTAGAGAAAATATTGGACCCCGATATCTTTGGTATTGTCAACTTCACTCTACTCACAGAAATTTTCATAGAAATTTCCTAAAAAAATGAAGATCTTTTTTATGAATTTATATATGATTAAGAAAAAAAATTATGTGATTAATAAATTCATATAAAATTAATATCACATTAAAAAATTTCTTGTATTAATTAATAGACAACCTATCTATAAATTACTTCCCTACTCTCTAGGTATCCCTTCTAGTACCTTATCATACATTTTTTGAACGCTTAATGGTATATCACTAAACTCACACCATATTATATACGTGAAATCTTTCCATTTTTTCTAAGATTTTTAAATTCCACTGACACACAATGGTGTAATACACCTCAATATGAAACCCCACCTATAAATAAAAATGTAAAAATTATTGAAATAATAATATTTATTTTAATATCAAATTTATAAAAAAAATTAAATATGTATTTTCATTTTCCATTATTTAATTATCAAAGATATCATTATTATAGTTGATTGGGATATGGATTTAATAATGATATGTAATGGAGAGAGTCATTGTATAAGATTATAGATAACCAAAATACTTCCCATATATTCCACTTTCATCACGCTTATGAACCAAGAAATAGTAAAACAACAAAAAACCTTTAAATTCTTCATCCTCCAAACATCTATTGTTTCCTTGTTTATTTTTGTACTTTGATTATTTATCTCTTATATAAAAATATATTCATTAATGAGAATAACTATGAAATAAATAATGTGTTCATAGTGACATACATACCAACAATGGTCTCCTACCAATACCCGTGTGACAACATGGGTGAAAAAATATGAGTAGTTGGGCCATGATCATCTACTCACTGACATGATGCCCTAAAACTCATGTCCAATGGCCCTATATCAATGGGAAGTGTACCTATAGAAGTATGAAACATACTTGATAGAGTCAAAATCATCAATGGTGGTGTATTGTCATCTAACTTTGTAAAAGGACTATGAATTTTATTACTTTTATTACATGGATTTGTTATAAAATATAAAGAACATTGAAAGTGGTTATAACATCTGCAAATGATTCACAACAATAATATAATTTAAAAGTACCAATATAAAAAAATCAATAATTTTTTGTGTTTTTAAAGGTATATTTTTTTATCAAAACTATATATTTATTTTATCAAAATATCAATATTATTATATATAATCAACAATAAAGGCCTTTTTATTTTACCTTCTTATCATTATTCTACACTAATTAAATCCAAGAAGAAAATTACTTTACCCCCAAACCATTAACATTCAATTTTGACTTCACAAATTTTAAATAATAAATATTCTACACTATATTGAATATCAATATTTTTAAAATTAAAGTAAAAAAACATAAATTATTGAAAATATATTAAAAAATGAATCACACTTTTTTAAATATAAACAAAATATGATTTACTGAGTTAAAAGATGATTGAATTTACCGAAGTTTCAGTCATAATTTATTATTATCATCCCCTATTAACATGAGGCCCTTATATTCACCCTCGCTTACAAGACTAACAATTTCAATGATATCATGGAAAAATAGACCAATCAAGTTATGTTGACAGGGTTAACTATCAATAAAGAATTCTTCAAATTCATTAACTATATCATACAAGTCACTCTATTTAACATGGATGTCAAAACTCCACCCATTATTGACTCCATTATAAACAAGATATTCCATTTTATCTTGTGAAGCCAAAATATATGTATTATCTTCTTTATTTTCATCAGTGTCAATAAAATGAATTAATTTTACATAATTAAACTATAAAAAAATTATTTATAATTCTATGAATATTGATCCACTTTCATTTGAATAAAACAACATATGTTTCTATGATAATTTATTTATGTAATGTCAATCAAATTTCCATAATATCCAAACATTGTGTATTTTTTAAAGATGCCAATGTTTTATGTGTTCAAAACCTTATTCATGATATGATGTATGAAATTTGAAACCATTAATATTGTTGGAATCAAATCTCTTAGACTAATTCCAAGGTACTCAAGATAAATATTTTAAATCATCAGACAGTTCAACTTTATTATCGACGTTCATGGTATATACAAATGGATAAAAAATACTATTATTTATAAAATAAAATTATCAACATATTATAAATATAAAACACATTATTAATATACATGTTGTGAAAACAAATTAATAATATCTGTGTTCAAAACTTTTTTTATTTATTAATCATTTCAAGTTCAAATACAAAGTCATCTTTTTGTTTGTGCTTTTAATTAATCAATAAAGTTTTCTATGATATCACAACTTAGTTGAAAAAATATTTATACTGATCTGAACACCTTATGAGTTATTGAAAATAAAGATATATTTCTTACTCAATGACCTAACATTAAAAATATTATTGATATATTCAAGGTATAAATATATATTGAGTTCTCTTCATAATTACCAACATGGTTGAATCTTCTCTCAATCCCATTCAAATACCATGAACAAAATGAGATACACTCTTTAACACATGTAACCTTCACTAATAGAGCATTTTGGTTGATATTTTTTCTTCATATAAGACTTCAAATGGACAAGGTACCAAATAAATAAACAAATAATATGAGTTGTAAAAACATAATTTAATAGTTAGTAAAATTTAAAAATGAAATACCTCTCTATGGATGCATCCATCAATTGTGTACATGTACTCCAAATTTAGTTTCCTTGGCCATATTCACTGTTAAAGAATCCTAACAATGAAAAATGGTGGGGGAAATATCATCTATATTTGGAAACATGTCTTTATGAATTCTTTCCTTTATTTTTTAAATCTTTGTGGGGTTTAAATATTTCTCAAATAGTTTTCTGATGAATATAAAAATTTCAATTATGAATAATGTTATTTTATCAGGTAATATGTTACACACAGCCAATGGTAGTAGATTCTCTATCAAAATATATGAGTTATGACATTTAAGTCCATATACCTTGTGATTTTTTAAGTAAATGTTTCATGAAATTCAAATAGAATATCCATGAGGTACTTTCAAATTTTTAAGTCTTCAAAGGAACATATCTTTTTCATGGGTTTTTAATACAAAAATTTATGTGTGATACTTTTCATTCTAATTTTCTCATTGATCATTATTTATATTAATTTATTTTAAGACTTTTTTAGAATTATTATGATCCTTAATTTTAAAATATTGTAAAAAAGTACATTATCACAAACATTCTTCTCAATGTGTATAACATCAATATTATGATGTAACAGCGGTAGTTCCTAGTAAGGATGTTTGTAAAATAAACTTTTTTTCCTTTTATTGTTGTGTTACAATTCCATATAATGTAGTACAAACACTTTTCCCACCATCATTCAACTTATAGTCTATCCAAAATTCTACAACAGTAGTCGATAATTGTGTTAAAATTTCTATCATAGATAACAATTTTGAATGGGGCCTCAAATTAGTTTTTCCATTAACCCATGGATTATTAAATTTAAATCTATGAGATTCATCTAGGAATAAGTGATGAAAAAAATATAATTTTCTACTATAATATATCCACTTAGAGTCAAATTCAAAGTTATAAAAAGGACATTCTAGAATAGTGTAAGTATTCCAACCAGAAAAATTTCCAAGTACTAGATGGTGATTGATGGTCCACATGCAAAAATCATGAATTTTAAACATTTTTTTATTTGATGCATCATATATATACACACCATTGTCTCATAACTATTATAATTATTATAGAAAAGGTTGAAGGTATATATATCTCATTTCTAATCATTTTTTCTCTAGAATAATCATTGAAATAATAAAAGAAGTTTTTTTCATACACATCTATAGTGGAAGATTGTAATGGATCAAAATAATTGGTTATATATTGTTTCTCGTACTTGAAGTCCTAAATAGATTAAATCCATCATTATCCAATCCCAAATGCACAATCCTATAGCCTATATATAAATTCGGATATAATGAATCAAAATATTTTCTTTCTGTTAAATCTATTATATGATGCATAAACCTATAATTTTTTCCATTAAATACCACATCTTCTATTTTGTTATATTAGATGATATGAATAATCATTTTAATTTAGGTTTCAAAGGAATTTAATGTAAAACCTTCATGGTAATTTTATTTATCTATTTATTATTAATATTAAATCCCTTCATCATTTATTCATTATTCATTGATTTCTATCTACAAGTATGACATATTTAACATAACTCTATCAAAAGCTACTCCCCAAAATAACATAAAGTCATCGGGATATTCAATTATATTTATATAATTTACATACATCTTCTTAATAACTTTCCTCATCATATAAAATTATTCAGGGATCTTAGATTTACCAAAACGAATCATGCAACAACACTAATATAATGGAAATTTAATTATTTGTAATTCCATATCAACACTTGATATGGTAAAATATCATTATAAAGAAACACTTTGAATATTTTTCACACCCCTCTGAAAAATATTTTTTCTCATCTTCTAAAAGTGAATAAAACTAATTTGATTTCTTGTTTTGGTTATCCATCGTATTAAACTCCATATAATCAACGTGAGAATCTGTTGATATTTTATAATATTTATCTTCTGGTGTTTTTTTCAAAATATCAAAAATTGAGTTAAAAATTTTATTATTTGCTACTAGGGTATTGGATTGATGATTATGATATTGGAAAAAGTTCAAACATTCTATAATGTTTTATTACCTAAGACAAATCCATATCACATATCCATTATAAATTTGTTTCAATATAAAGTGTTCATAAAATTATTTTATTTTCAAACAACATCTAAAATTACATGTAGGACATGGAAATTTAATTCTTCCATCAACAAATTAATTTTCAATTAAAAAATATAAAAATGGATCCAACCCCTTAAGATATTGAGGTGTATTTCAAGATAAAGTAATCCATATTTTATATTTTTCTATATTTTTTTAAAAAAAACTACAAAAATAACATAAAATGTAAATACTTTATCCCTAGTATCATATATTTTCTGGTTACTTTGTCTCATTTGTGCTAGATACAAGTGATCACATACCAAAGGACTGAATAGTATATTTATCTTGAAAAACTAGATACATATTTGAAATTCATATTAAATTTGAAGACATAAAATACAACATATAATTTTGTTTTAGAACTAAATTTTTCCCATTTTCATACACCTGTATATCAATCATAATATACATCTTAGAAACCTATGTAAAGGAAACATATAAAATGTGTGACCTTTAATGCTCCATAAGTTTATGCGTGCATTAGAAGCTATCATGAATAAATAATTCTTAATCAATATGGAAAGGTAAATAACTAAAATACATTCCATTTAATCAATAACTTTATGTTGAAGAATAATATGTCATGAATAACTGGTGATCAAAATAATGTCTTATAACTAGTCACATAAGCTTGGAACTTCTCTATGGATATTCCAACTAAACCAATAATCACATGGACATCAATAATTAATATTTTCATGAGTGAATGTATAATTATAGACATCATTATTATATTTTCAAGGCCTCATTCCAAAATGTATTACATAAATGGGTAAGGCCTCATCCAAATACCCAACTTATTTTGTCTCATGAGACCTACCGATGCATGAAGGATCTATAGTAGGTCCCGCCCGTCACCTACTAAGTTTAATGTATTCCACATATAAAAATGGAGGAACATGGTCAACATAAATATTCAGATTAAAAACTATAATATGAATTGTCAAAAAATTTCCCAATCAATAAACATAATTATAAACCATCTAGAGTAATAGTGTTAATGGTATCAAAATAGTACATCTCTAGTTAAATGGTCATAAACCATCTAGAGAAATAATAAGGATGGTATTATTACAACGTATCCCCAGTCAAAATGTTTATAAACCATCTAGATAATTAATAAGTATGGTTTCATTACAACATATCCCTAGTGATTCATAATTATAATAATGGATTTTGTTTTTTATGAATATAAATTCCATAAAGAGATTGTCAAAACTTATATGAAAAAAATAACCTTTCCACACTAAAAATTGCCTTTTAAAACAAAAATATTCCAAAATATAACGAAATTTTTTTATTTTAAATAAACCTTATTTATTATAATTTAAGATTCAAAACAATGAGTGTTCATGAGGGTGGAAAATTCAGTTCATACTGAGTATGTTAAAATAAATATTTCTTTAACATTTTTTGTAAAATCCATAAGATTTCCTCATTGGTAAAATGGAAGGAATATTCATTTTAAACAATATTTTAAAAAATTAAAACATGGATAATAATTTATTTAATAAATAATTTGGATAATTCAAAATACATTTTTGAAAAGAAATATTAGAAAACATGGACATGGAAAAGAAATCCTTTTCGAGCGAAGAGATAAATAAAGTCAGATTTTCTTAAAAAATATTTCTTAGTCATTTTAAGGGCCAAAGAGAGGAAAATTGTACTATTACGTGAAAATTTCCTGAATAAATAAGGTATAATTAATTATATAGGCTTTAAGATATAAGTTTCAAACAATTCCCTCAATGGAGGCTTAAAAATAAACTATCCTGAATAATAAATAGATTGTGAAATAAACTCTAACCACTTTGGTAAAATTTGAATCATAATCACCCTGAAGGAAATAAATTCAAATAAAAATTTAAATACAATTAATATAAATATATTAATGATATAACATATCAAATAGGTATTATATACACCACAAACAAGAATTAAGTGGGGAATATGGCATATGTCTCACATAAGTAAAAGTGAGATGAAAAACTCTTACCTCAGGTCTGATTTCCATCATACTTGTCCTTACCTACTGTATAATAAATATATATTTATTATAAATATATTAAAGAACCATAATCATATATTACATACCATATATGATTTATCTATAGTCTTTAATGACCATTTTGTTGATAATTTTTTGTTAAAATCACTGTTTTGATTGATAATTACTTTGTTTTTCATGTATATTTTGGTTTGGTAATTTCAACACTTTTTTAGTGATAATGGTCCCATAATTACCATAATGTTAGAAATTATATAAATATTATACATAATAAATATATAAGTATTCATAATATTCTATTAAACTTAGAGATTGTAAAATGAGTTACATCATTTTTGGAGATGGTAGGTTGTACATACGCATGAAATTTGTTTCTATTTTTCTAATAGATTGAATGTAATAAAGGTAAATAATATTTCACCTTTATAGAAAAATTATTATATAAAATATTTTAGGTATATTCATTAAATATATACTTATTATCTTTCATATCAAAATAAAATGAAAAAAACTCTCACATCACACTGTGGAGGCAGTAGTCCACATGTACGCACGAGCAATGTTATTGTTTTCCAACAGATTGGAAGGTAAGAAGTTATATCGGATATTATAATTAAATAATTATATTAATATTATAAATATCAAATAAATATTTCAAATCCTTATTATATCTATCCATGAGAGTCTATGATGAAAAATGAATTACATCGGTTCATGAGGCGGTAGTCCACTATACACCCAATCAAATGTTTCCTTTCCCATTTGATGGAAGATGAGTTGGGTAGAGGTTATAAAATTAAAATAATAACAAATTTTTATATAGCATATGATATTTTTACTATTTTACAATTTTTATTTTATATTTTTTGGATTTATAAGAATAACTAAAACAAAAATACATGGTTAATAACTTTACATCTTCTTTGGACAACCTCTTCAGGTTCATACCTAAAGCCTTCCTAAATTTTATTTTTGATAAAAACAAGGACAATATGGTATGGGTCAGAATTTAAGGAAGTTATTTTATCTGTTATTTAATTAACCAAAAGGCTTTGTGAGTGGGAATAGTATAGGGGAGGGTGGCCTTTTATAAGTGGGAGAGAGGACATACTTGGAATTACTGAAAATAAATAGTGATACCCATGTTTTTTACATTACACAAGGTTCTAAAATGGATCATTATAAAACCATGTATTATATAAGGTATAAATATAGACATAAAATAAGAATTTGAAAAGTTTATATGTCATTTTAACACCTATATGTTTATTTTAACCCCCAGTAAAAATGTTTTAACCTCAACTACGGTAATTAATTTTTTCTCTTTTTACTATTCTTTTTGACCAAAAAATATTTTTAACTTATTATATAATGTTATTTATTATGATTCCAAATATATAATCAAGTTTTCCATATTAAATTCACATATGTGTCAAATTTTAATTTAAAATTAATCCCTAACATATGATGAAAATGCAGTTTTTAAAAGAAAAGTTTTCATAAGAAAAAAAAGTTTTAAAATAAAAAATCAATATGAAGTTGATTAAAGTTACCTAAATAGTATTTACTAAAATATATTTAAACTAATTTTACTTTTAAAACAATTTTAAATCAAAATTTAAGTTTTAAATGCATTAAATGAAAAGGTAGTTTTTAATAAAAACTATTATTTTTCACTATTCATTAAAAAATTGTCTATTTAGAAAATTCTAAAAAATATCACTAAGATAATTTTAACACGATGATTTAAAAAATTAAGTAAATATTTTAAAATAATTTTTCTAAAAGTATTAAAAATTAATTTTAAGTATGCGTGCAAAGCGTGATGAAACCACTTTTTAGAAAAATATAGTTTTTCTAAAAACATTTCTTTTTCATTAAAATGATTCTTATTTTATTTATAATGAATAGATGACAATTGAATTTATTATATAAATAATTAAACCATATAATTTTAAAAATTGAGTTAGTATTATTATTACCCGTCAATTTAATGGCTATTTTGTAATGGTATACGGTTCATTTAGACTCAGGGTTGTGTGTATCACTAGTTATCGAAGAGATTAAATTTAAATAAATATATTTCATTAATTTTTTAAGATATATGTTACATGTCACATAATATATCATAAAAAATTCTTCTCTTGAAATCCTAAGGTGTTACATAACACATAATATAAAAATGAAATAATGTTTAAAGTAAAACATATGACTAATATAACACCATTATGAAACTAATAATGAAAATATAAAATTTTAATATATTTTAAACTATAATAAAATTTGATATTTAACATTTTAAATAAACAAAAAAACATTTATTCAAGTAAATAAGTAGATTTAATCATTTAAAAATCACATTCCCCAAATAAATCCTTTTTAGATTTCAAAAATATTAATACTTATTGATAAAAAATGGTAGAATATAGTTGATTTAGTTATTATTTTAAAAAATTAACAAATTAAGATAATAAATTTTATGTTAAAATATTGATCATGGAGTATGTTCTCTTTCAAAAATAAAATTCACAGCATTAAATATTAGGTAGAAAACATAGAACTACAAATTTAGGTCTAATTATATCATTAACAAATAAAAAAACATAAAAAACTATATAAAAACATAGAGTGAAGAAATCAATATTGATCGTAGTAATGGAATTGGGTGTTGACTAATTGGATCATAAAATGAAGATTAGAAGAGGGAGCACTGGAGTAATGTAAATGGAGGAAAACAAAGTTGGATTTGTTATATAACCCATCACTAGGATATTGGAGGACATTATTGGGAGGGATGGATGTCATCAAGAGGTGATGATGTCATCATAGGATGGTCATGAGGGTAGGAATTCATATAGGGGAGGATGTATCCAAAGGTAATTTAGGGAGGTTGAGATAGAAGGGTTAAAAATTTAACCAAGATAGGGGCCACGTGGCCAGAAATCGTGTTTTTATTAGTGATGGTTTTTTGAAATAGTTACCAGATACTTAATTTTTAGTGGTTTATTAAGAAACCACCATTAATAATTAATTATTTTGTAGTTTTATTTACACTAATACTGATAAATTGATTGAAATTCAGTTTTTTTAATTAGTATAAATTTTATATAATCTCAACTAATAAACCACCACAAATATTTGACTTTTCTTTAGTGTGTGTTTGGTCGAGATTACACCAGACCCCTTTATAGCTTGAGTTGTATTGATTCTTTTATATAGGACATTCTTTGATTACATTTATGAAATTAGGATTTCTTTTTTTAATGTTACAAAGGATTATAGTGTCATCTAGTTTGACCTCTGGATAGGGATTATGTTTTGGTAAATGTGTTTGTTACAAAATGAAAAGTGTTTGATAAACCATATCCAAAATAGTTTTGGATAGATTTATAAAGAGTTGTAACATTTTTTATAAATTCATTATTTGATTTTATTAAAAGTGTTATATTATTAGATGCGAACTAAAATGGTATATAATATTGCATGATACCACCCTATATCATAGTTAAAGATACACATATGATGTGTATCAAGATTAAGGTTATGTTTTTAACCAAGGTATGCCTGACTAGGATCTTGATATTACATTATCATGAGTGTAGATTTTATATTATGCATGAGATTATGGGTTAGAGTGTGTATAAATTTCCATGTCCCTTTTAAGGTTTTATTTAATGATGAATCAATATGTTTGATTCATTAAATGAAAAATATTCCTAATAATTTGAAGAGTTCAAACAGTTATGAATATTCATTGATGTTTTCAATGAATATAATCTATAATTAATAGTAATATATTGGATATAATGAGATGGCTGCAAATAATACTAGAATTATGGAGTTCTTTAATAAATGAATAGATTATATAAAATGGATTGTATAAATATCATATAGTGTACCCTAGACTCTTGAAATACATAATCTAAAACTCTCTTCATTATAAATCACAATTTGTTTCATGGAGAAGGTTTTAACATACCTTTGGTGGTTTGTAATCCTCTCATTATAACTAAGGATCCAAGGTTAGTGTACCCCTTGAAGGTGAGATCCATAACACTATCTATAAAGGTGATCACCATCAAGTTGACTAATTCAAGTAATCGAGATAGAGGATACTAAACTCCAAGAATTCATGATTTTAGGTTCTTTTTATTCTTTCATGTTGGTTCAGTTGAAAATAGATGAGAAATTTTATGGGACATTTTCCACTATTAAATTTCCTTTGATAAACACCCAAAACCCATCACAAGTATCTAGCATGATTCATCTCTAACATCATCCAAGCTTCTTACTCATTCCATAACCCATCACTTGTCTACTTCAGCACCAAACATAGGGCCACGCCATATCCAAAAATATAAAACATGATAATTACATTAACAATATGATTACCATGAATGTTGTGAGTATAAAACTCAATATACCACCACTAATTTTCCCTTGAGTAGCTCTAATAATATTGAAATATCCCAGCCATGATCACTCGATATCAACTAGATAGGAGAACCATGCAACCTATAGTGAGCCTCCTTATATTCCAAATGATGATAACTAGTATAAATGGTCTATGGTAATACCATTGGGATATTATACCCTCTATAACAAAAAACCATAAATCATAGAATAAGTAACATATAATCATTCATCATAATAAAAAGTATAAAAAGGAAACATCATAGCTGGTTAGCCAAAAAATATTAAATATCATTAAAAATGTTGTAACATAAAGATCTATCTAGATGTCACATGATTTGGGAAGACAGCAATATTATTTCCCATATGTAGATCATATACACACAAAACTAAAAATAACCACTACCTAGTCCCAAGTCTTGACCTAGTACTATCTCTTAATTTTGTCCAAGCTATCCAGCTCAACCATAGAAAATCAAAACTATTACCTACTAATTCATGCAATAATGTTGTATTATTGGGTACATAAGTGTTAGATCCACCCAAATAGGTTTTGATTATAAGTCATTTGGATAGCACCAAAAGATTCCCTAAGATATCCCATATATGTAGTGTAGAAAAATCATTATATGATCATAATAAAAAACAATTGTAAATAAAATACTTATCAAGACTATGGGTGCTTCCTAAGAAACATGAGATTGATCATACCTACTTCATACAGGGTTATAGTGTATCAAAATATATCATAATACTACCAACTGGGCATGATGTCCCGTGTCACATATCATACCATATCATCTTGTATCAAGAAAAAATCATCCCATGAGGAATCATGTCCAGAACACAACATCACAACCACATTAGGAGGAATTATATTCAAACCACAACATCACAACCACCTCCTAAAGAATTTCATCAAACATATATTATCACAATCATTAACCCATATTTCTTTCTATTAATTATTGTAATGAAACCCAACCTAAAACACACATTAATCAAAAAAACACATACCACCTATGGTTGGAATCACAACTAACCCTAAACATTCATCAATCACTATCCCTGATTGGCATGATCCTGGACTATATGACAATATACCTATAATTTGAATGATTCCAGACATGTAACATAATCTATTACATACTAATATTCACATCCATGATTGGAATGATTTCCCAAACCATATCATAATTTATTATGGTTGTCATATCACCCAAACCATTGCATAACCCATTATATATATTCATGCATCTCCATGGTTAGTATGTTTTTCTAACCTGTTACACATATCTCATCCAATCACATCCCATTTACCAATGGTTAAGACATTCTCTCAAACCACCTTTCAATTACATCTTGTGATCATAGTTGGAATAATCACCCAAACCATAACACAATATATACCTATTTAGTATACCAAGAATAAGAATTCACATAATATAAATCACTATTTAGTTAACCATAGAAGTGTTATAACAAGTAACTATTCAAACAGATATCACAATTGTCACGTAGGTTGGATACTCGCATATCACATATACAAACTTTACCTTTTGTTGGCCTCTTAGGCACACAACCAATTCCCACATACCATTTATCTATAGACACCACCATGTTAGACTATAATTATTAGGATTTAAGTTTCAAATAAAGTCCCAAGGGTACCTATCATGGTCCAATAGACCATAAAATGGCCAATAGAACCTAATGGGTTACCTTTACAATTACTTGCACCTATAGATAGTTTGTAACATAATGGATGTAGCATCCCTAAACCCTAACCACAATCATATTATGGTATTATCTATAACTTGAACAACATAAGATAAGTAATTTGTATAAGGGAAGTCATAACACCCATCTCATTTTAATTTCATGATAGGTTAAACTTCTCACTCTCAACCTATATATAAATAAAAACCATAAGATTCCCATACCATTAAAATATATTAAAGTGGGAGGAACACTCACCTCATGTATTGGTTAACTAGTCAATAACTCTAAGGTGACATAAAAGTTCTATAAGCTATTCCTTAAGCTGGTCACCAACAATCAATCATGTCCCCTTCTCAGGGGATACTAGGAATTACCACCTATAATTTTTAGAGGATCAAATGGTTACACTCATAAAGGAGGGATGAATCAATGTATCTCTATTTTCATAATTACTTTATTTGAGATTAAATGATATTTATAGTTAGGAATTGATCCTATTGAGTGGTTATTGGTGCTCCTTTCCATAACATAGTCTAATGAATGGAAAAGGGGAATACCTTAAGCACAATAAGAGACATCCTTTGAAGAACATCAAAAATTGATAAAGGCATGAACAAGGAACCCTTTAAGAAGAGGTCGCACAAGTTTCCTTCTGGTCGTGCAAGTCACTTGTGCGCCACATATGGGTCGTGAAAGTCACTTGTGCGCCCTATTCCTTTTTTTCTCCCAAGGTGCCAAGTGGCCTACAAATAGTCCCTATGGGCCCCCCGTTTTAGGGAAGAATTTTCCAAAACTCATATTCAAGCTCTGGTCTCCCAAGTCTTTTTCTAGCATCTTCTGAACACTTCTAAGTTAATTATTTACCTAGAATGGAAGCTCTAAAGAGGAATAATGAGGCCTATGTATTAGAACTCATCAATACTTTCACGTCTAAGTGTCCATCCCTTAATTTAAGTGAAGAAACTTGCACGCCATCCTTCTGGAAACCTCTATGGATGATACAAATTACTTTAGTTAAAAGTCTCCCAAGTATTACCCTATGGATTCTTCGTCGCTCAAGGTGACTCATGTCGTGAAAGTATACTTGTGCGCCATCCTTCTAGAAACCTCTAGGGATGATACTAAGGGTTGAGTTCAAAGTCTCCCAAGTATTACCTTATGGATTCTTCATCGCTCAAGGTGACTCATGTCACGCAAGTATACTTATGCGACCATGACTTGCGTGCCAGAACAATACTTGCGCGCCTCCTTCCTAGTCACCTCCTTTCATCAAATCCACCTCTCTTCTTCAATATATGGCCTTCAAAACCCTATTCAAATACATTTATGTCATGGTTCCTTCATTGGATTCCTTATCTGAGAGGAATTCATATAGTCCTCCTTCTCAGGAATAAGTCCCAATCATAATTTCCCTTAATTGGGCCTCCTTCTTAGGATTAAGCCCCAGCTTTAATTTATTTTGAGTTGGGCTTCCTTTTCAGGAGTAAGTCCTGGGTTAAAATCCCAAATCTCCATAAATTACAAATTTCCATTATGGACCCTGCTCTTGGGCAGTCATACATACGTAATCCCCACATCATTTAATATGATTACATCTTTCGTGGCACAATCTTCAGTTTTACTGATACCTCTTGTTTCTCACATTGAGCATGACTCATGTGAGCTTAGAGTGTAAAAGTAATTACGACATCTTTCTTTAGTCCATTAATCATGCGTAAACATCATAATTCTTCACCTGAACTATGTGGACTTTGATCTCTGGCTTAAAAGTAGAGTACGTAGGAAGCCTTTCTACGGTTCAAGACCATATTTCATTAATTATTTTTGGTCCCATATGACATTAAACTATATCCTTGTTATTGAACTACATGGGTTCTAATTCCTTTCTTTTAAATAAGGATACGTATGTATCCCATCTATGGGTATGATCTCAACTCTGAAATAATCCTGTCTTTCTGAACGACAATAAACTTCAAGTGCCCCACTTAGTGGCTTTAAAACCAGTATGGTCATCATAATGACCAAGAGATTTATATAAAATGTATGGAAGGATACCATTGACTAATAATATATAATTCATATGGATGATTCTCTATTGATGAAGAACCTCAAATATATATAAAAGACTCTCTAAATGCCCTACATATCAATCATTGATTGCAAGATTTAAAGGAAAAACTCATTTTCATGCTTGGTAAATTAATAAGGATTCATGAACATAACATAAATCTATAAGAGAGTCATGGAGTAGACAATAATTCCCCCCAAAAAGGTTTGATGAGTCTTAACTCCCATCCTCTCGACCAATGAAAATTCTTAAGCCTCATCAGTCCACAACTAAGGGGAACCTACCTTTGGAAAGTAGGTCCAAATGGATATAAAATCATTGGATGTTTTTGGTTCTATGAATAAACCCATTAGAAACCCATTGGAATGTTTGAACCTTAAAACAAACAAGGTTATCCCCATTTCTATAAGGAACAAAAATGGTGAACCCAGCGTGAATCCTTAACCAAGTTAAATGATGTTTTAATTTTTGGTAGGCCCCTATTTAACTCAATGTGAGGGCCAACAAAGCACTCAATCACATATGTGTTCATCCAAAATATGTAGTCTAGCCAAGCTTATCTTGATTATGTCTGTTATATCTAAGGAAGTCTTTTCTAAGATCTCTCTACAAAACAAAAATTGCTTCTTTAAAGTTTACACCTGTGAATGCCTTAGTGTCTTTAATGTTGGGTCTCAAATGAATTGGTGAGGGAATACCATCAACACAGTACCATCCTGACTCCGGAGGCTGCTCGACAAGCCCTCCAAGTTAATAACTCACCCTGGTTGTCCGGATAGCGACGACCAGTGGTCAAGAATCTGGTGGTGCCAACCACCATCTCCAACCATTTAGGTTCGCTATCCCTAGAACGCAATCACCAGTCTCTCCCATATTATAGAGAGGTGAATGAAGAGGTCACCCAAGTCCTCAATTCAAGAAGACATGAGTCCTTTCTGAGTGCTCCCATCAACAATTGTCTCCAGAATTATATGGTAGTGTACCCTCAACATGATGAGGGTATCACCTTTAGGGGTTCGGCTCAGGTTCCTCAAACCCGAGCACACAAGACGAACCACCAGAGGCGAAATTCGGACAACAGGGAGCAAGTTCTTACTTATACCCCCTATGGAGAAGTCCATCAAGATAACTTTATGGAAAACAACGAGCGGGTATATACACCCGTCCGTCCTGATTTTACTGCCCAGCAAACACTTCTGGCAGTAACACGCCAATCCTACCAAGAAATTCCGGCGAAGTATTATAGGCAGGCATATACACCTGATTATAATTCATCAGCTAGTCAGTGGGCTCGTCTGACATCAACCAAAGAAACTATCCAATTAAATATGGTGGAGAACAATCAGCAGGAACATACACCTGTAATTCATCAGGCTAACCAATAGTCTCGTTTGGTAGCACCCAAATATGTCAATTGGAAATCTCCAATGAAAATTAGGAGGCAGACACAATTTTCTACCCCCACATATGAGTACTGTCAGAATTCATTGACAGGAAAAGGAGGACAGTAGCAGGCACATACACCTACTCCAGACACAGAATGAATGTATATTCCCGTTCCAATAGCTGAAGTCACCAAGCACATTCTGACAATAGTGAAAGAGCAGAAACAAATCTCTACCCATATTCTGGATACATATCATAATATTATAAAAACTTCAACAGAATCATAGGGAAAGAATCATAAATATATCCCTATAAGTGGAGTGAATCATCAACATATAACTCTAGAGTAGATACACACATTTTTCCTAGTCTAGGAGGGTTGTGGGGCATACTCCCCCATGTCATATGGAAAATCAAGTCGGGCACATACACCTGATTTGAATGGAGATAATCAGCCTAACCTAACCATTTATTTTGAGCAGGCACATACACCTTCCCATAATAACCACTTTTGTCAACAAGTGGTTTCCAAAGTTAGTAAGAAGGTATCTAAGAAAAAGACCCATCCAGCATAGTTGAAAAATCAAGAGCCAATCTGCAATAGGGCCTTGCTCGATGCTGGAGTTCTTGATGCGCTCAGACAATTGTCTATTGAAAATCATGATTCTACTCTCTCATTTCCAGATTCTAGAAGTAAAAACAATAATTCCGAAGTTATTAATCAGACATTTCTTCATGAAGGCTTGCTTCATGAAAATTCAGTAGATCTTGAAGTATTATCTTTAGATGAGAGCAACAATAACCCTCTGCGTGGCCAAAAGACCAAGGAGCACATGCTTTCATCTTTTGTTGTAACCCACCATGGTGGTCCTCCCCATGATGATGAATTTATCTATGAAATTCCTCTCCACAGTAGTAATTCTCATTGCCTAGAAAATTTCTCAATGGATAGTGCAGTAACGAGAAAGCCCTCTTATCTTGAGGCACTTGAAAATGTGAATCCAGTCATGCTTGATGCCTTATCACTAGTGGGTGAAATAATTTCTCAATAAGAAGATAGTCTGGGGTGTAGGTTATTCTCTAAACCACCCATGGGTCATTCATATTCTAATTTGACAAATGAATTCTCTACCAATCTTGTTGAATCTGATGAAGCAACAAAGAAGCACCAACTTTTGTCCAATTAGGTAGAATAATCTTTACCAAATAATAAATATGAAGTGATGAATATGAGAAAAAAACTGGAGAAAGGTGAAGTAACAGTCATGTTTTGGCCTTTGGCTGGCTCTCAGTATGATATTCTAGAAATGTTGACTAAAGATTGTATTCAAAATATTCGTCTCAATAAGTGGAAAACTCGTTGTCACTTAAAAGAGAAAATATTATCTTATGATGAATATGAAAATCAAGTCAAGATAATAGAAGGGTTACAACTCCAAATTGATTTGGAATCGCTCTTAGTTTCCGGATATCCAAAGGTTGCAAAGCAGTAGAGAGCCTTTCAGCGTGCATGCTTTGGCGCACTAAAATATTTTCTCCAGTTAATTACCAATGCCCCATATGGTATTCATATTAGGGGATGGGGTGTTCATGGATCACTGAATTTCAATGTACTCTCCAGTCAACAAATTCCACCAAAGGTGGTCTCATGAAATGTTATTTCCCATGGCTAGCCACATCTAGCTAGTTTTGTGCATAATCAAAGGCTTGCCCAAGAACAGGCCTCAACTAGTTCTTCCCAAAGTCAGACATATAAAGAAGAAGTTGTCGAATTACTCTTCCATCAAGAAAATGAGAATATCGAACAGGCTTCTTGTTTAGAGCATGCACATCATCAGGTGACAGAAGTGTCAGAAATAATCCAACGATCATCTAAGCCAGGTGATTTGAGTGGATGTCGGATGATGCATCTGGCTAATTTTCGGACTAAAGTTCACAAAATCATGAGGGCTTTTAAGAAATTTTTATATGTAGAAAGTCAAGAGCCACCTCATCTTGGCAGAATGCGGACTCTTTTAATCCAACCCTCGTGATCAACAGATAAGATTCAAGGAGTTGAGCAGGAAGAGAAAGAACAGCTCCAGTCCACAGGACTAGGGACTTTTTCAAATTCTCCATCTCTTCCTCAGCGAAAGTCAGTCTTCTCTCGATTAGGGAAGAAGCCACAAGAGGAACACATAGCTGAATTATTTGGAGATTCCCTCCAAATTAGGGTTCATCAATAAGTTCCTAAGATATCAACCAAAGAAAAGGAAATTTCTCATCAAGGACATGGAAGAAGACAGTGTCATAGAAATGCCGACAGAAGGTATGCAATGCATTATGCATCGATAAATGTCATAAATTTCATTGTCACTGATCCCCCTGAACATGAGGTTCACTTAGAGGAATCAGATGAAGAAGTTCCTATTCAAGAGGCTATACACATAGAAATCAAGGAAGAAGGTGTACGTACCAGAAGCCATAGGGCTTCCCAGAGGCAAGATATTACTTTGGGTAATGCCCTTCCATACTCCAGAAAGTCACATGCTAAGGAGAAGGGTAAAAGTCAGGTTACATCCCTCCCTACCTATGGAGAAGGCCAATAACTCTCATTATAGGAAAGGTTCGCATAGTAGGAAGAATAAATGAATGAGTTAAGGAGGTTAAATTTAGAACTACTTCAAGGTAGTCTTCCTCCTAAGTGTGCTGGAGTTAGTCAGTCAAGGTAATTTGTTGTATCTACTGGGATGGATCAAGAATATACTCTTTTATAAGTATACGCTCACAGGTCCAATCCTATGGGTCATGTGCGACAACAACCGGTAGTACTACCATCGGTTGTAGTACCAGTCACCACACCCGTCCAAACTCTTGTTATTGCACCTGCTCAGGTCCAAACTCAACCAGATGTTTCTCAAAAATTGATAACCACCATTGAGTCATTAATAGCTCAGTTGGAAGCTATGGAGGTAAAACATGCAAAAGTTCAACCTGAAAAGAATGATTACCTTGAATGGGTTGATGCAATTCCTCCCCCATCAAATTTTTCGAATACCACATTCCTAATTTTTAATGGTTCGGGAGATCCATAACAACACTTAACATGTTATGTTTCTCGTTGTGAAACTATGATGGGAACTCCTCAACAAAAATAAGTAGTTAAGCTCAGGTGTTTTGTGCAGACATTACAAGGGCCTGCTTTTATCTGGTATACAAGTTTGTAATCTTGGTAAATTACTGGGTGGGAAGATATCCATCAAAGATTTATTCTTCAATTTAGCTCAACGTTGCTAAAGAAGAAAGTTTATGATCTTAAAAATTATAAGCAAATTGAAAATGAAAGAATTTTAGATTTCATTGCTCGATAGAAGGGATTAACATATTCCTTTAGTTTAGAACTCCCTCAAGAAGAATTGTTTCCAATCTGTGTGATGAATTACGCACTCCGTTGATCCCTGTGAAATACATAGGAGGGTTTCAAGACCTTACTTCAATCGCTCAACAGATTGAAGACTCTCTTACAAAGACTAAGGCTAAAACTCATGTAATTCCATCTGTTCTAGGAAGTAGAATGGGGAAAGTAGAGACTGCTATAGTTACACTTAAACAAGCATCTGTACCTACTTACACTTCAAAACCTTTATCATATCGAAGGTCTCCACCTCCTGAGTGTCCACAAAAAAGGCCACCTCGTTAAGATGATCAAAGAGATCAAAGTCAAAAATAGTTTGAAGATTTTAGGAATAAAGTTTATTCTTTCCGGATTGAACAAGTTCCTGGCTACTTCATATCGGCTCTGGAAAACAATCTGGTTCAGTTTCCAAGGCCCAAAATGCCGAACAAGGAAGAAGATGAAGACCTCCCCAACTATTTCCCATTTCATCAGATGTTGGGGCATACCATTCATGAGTGTTTTGTCTTCAAAGACCTCCTGCAAAAGATGGTGGACTCTGGACAGGTAAAACTAAAAGGTTCTTCAGCCCAGGTAGCATGTGTTACTGCTACTGATCTAGAGGAAGAAGGAAGGTGGCCTGAAGTCTAAAGTAAAAATGTGCAGAAATATGATTATTGAATGCTAAAGAAAACGATCAACAGAACTCATGCCATTTTACGAACACAATTGAATCAACCAATTGTGTTTTCTGCTATGAATGCCACAGAAAAACCCCCTTCATCATAAGGAAATCCTCAAAGAGGTGGCATAATTTGAAAAAAGAAGAGCAGTCAGAAGATGACGAGTTCATGTCAAAGCCTAAATTATCTTTGACTCTGGCATATTTTATGTCATCTGCTTCAAAAGCATGGGCACTACCCCATCAAATGGCACAGCCTGAACTGTCTAATCAGGCAGAATCTTCATCAAATGAAGAGATGATCTTTGGTTCTATTAACATGATTCACTTAACGGATCTGTATGCCAGCCACAGCTTCAATCCTGATGAGCCTGAGTTCCCTGTATCAGACAGAGGAATTAGAGGAAGAGATAGATGTCTAGGATATAGGGGAAGATGTGGATATTCTAGAAGACAATATTTCAATCCTACCCCTTCTAGAACTATATATGTGGCAGAAACTTGTGGCAAATCCCTTCAGTAAGCTCAACAGGAACAAGAAAGTTCTTCTACACATGGAAAATTCAGTCCTGGCACAGTTATTTTGGAGGATTGGTTAGAGGTTACACTTTCTTCCTCTCAAGAAATAAATAGAACTAGTTGGTCTAATCTGCCAAAGCCGAGAGTATTTCCAACTCATACCCTGATACAAGATGCATCTACTTCCAAAGCATCAACTTCTAAGTCACCTTCAAAACCATAGTTTCCTGTTGGTAAATGCAGACCTTTGCATCAAAAGTATGATGTCTTGAAAATTTTGGCCCAAGTACCGGCCAAGTTATCAATTCTGGATACCTTGAATCTATCAAAATATCTTCTAGAGGAGCTTATTGAGGCGTTTTCAACTCCTCATGAATTCAAAACTGAAATTGTTGTGGCTGAGGTCTGCCATATAGAGAATGATCATGCAGAATGAAATGCAGTGATATCTTTTACAGATGAAGATAAAGATGATGTTGTACATGGACATATAAGACCTTTTTATTTATCTGGAAAGGTCAATGATGTAGACATCCGACGAGCTTTCATTGATAATGGTTCAGGAGTAAACCTCATCCCTATTCGTACACTTCATCGATTGGGCCTCGCCGAATCTAATTTATCTCTTTCTACTTTGATGTTTCAAGGATATGATAAAAATGAACCAGAACCTCTGGGCGAGATTACACTCAGAACTCAGTTTGGAGACCTTGTGTCTAATTCAGATTTCATGGTTGTTCTTCATGACACAGCCTTCAACATTTTTTCTTGGAAGACCTTGGCAACATCAACATGCGGCTATACCTTCATCATACAATCAATGTCTCAAATATTGTTTCAATGGTCAGATTGGGACATTGTATGGTGATAAAGCCCCATTAAAAACATGTGAATCTCAATACATTGAGGTAGAATTCTTTCACATGGAGGGAAAGGAGAAATCCAAGACAAAGGAGGTTACCAAAATTAATGATCCAAATGGTTTGGAAAAGATTCCAGTAAACCCATTCATGTATGTGAGTACAGATTATGTGTTTCCGATCAGTCAAATTGACATGATAGACCCAAATACAAACACCCTTAAGGAAACATCCATAATGTCAATTACGGCAATTGAGCCAGACAGCATGGGATAAATGGTTGATTCACCAAGCAATGATGAAATTGTAAATGGAGATGTCTTCATTTCATCTATTGAAATCCATCAATTCTATACTTCATCAACCAGGCCAGAAGAAGTTATAGAAATGTTAGAGCTGAACAATGATGTCAATTCTCAATACATCATCTCCTCTTTATTACCCAAGGAAGACCCTTTATCATCAATAGGGTCAGAAATGGTAGTCTCTTCTTCAAGATGTTCAAATTTTAACTTCTCCTATGGTCATGAAAATTCTTCTTCATCATCTACTATGTAAGTAGAAACAAAATAAGTAACACATATTGAATAAGAAGAGGAATATCTCAGGGATGCTCCTCCAGCATTTGAAGAGGGTATCTCTACCACTATGGATGAACTCAGAGAAATAGATCTGGGTACAAAAGAAGATCCATGCCCCACTTTAATTAGTGTGTCCATGACTCTTGAAGAGCAAGAAATGTATATTTCATTTCTAAAGAAAAATCGATATGTATTTTCTTGGAATTATACAGAAATTCTAGGGCTTGATCCTGATGTTGCTACTCATCATTTGGGTTTTCCATAAGAACATCAAGGATTGAAGCAAGCCGCAAGAAGAACACACCTAACTTATGCCTCCAAAATTGAAGCTGAAGTGGATAAGCTTATCAAGGCTAACTTCGTCAGAGAAGTTCAATATCCCAAATGGATGACTAATATTGTCTCTGTGAAAAAGAAGAATGGAAACATTAGAGTTTTCATTGACTTCAGAGATCTTAATTGGCATTGTCCCAAGGATGATTTTCCAGTTCTGATCACAGAACTATTAATTGATGCAACAGCTGGCTACAAAGACCTTTCTATCATGGATGGTTATTCTAGGTACAATAAAATATGAATATCCCTAGAGGATAAAGATTATATAGCTTTCCATGCCCCTAAAGGTGTGTTTTGATATTGGGTAATGCCCTTTGGCCTGAAAAATGTAGGTGTAACGTATCAACGTGCCACGCACCATATCTTCAAAACCCTTTTTAGGGAAATGTTTTGAATGTTATGTGGATGATTTGGTGGTTAAATCCAGAAAACGTTCTGATCACTCGGATGATCTAGAAATCATATTCCACAAACTTCGACAACACAATTTGAAGATGAACCCCTTGAAATGTGATTTCGGGGTAACCTCGGAAAAATTTCTCAGGTTTTTTTTACGCCATAGTGGTATTGAAGTTGATCTTGAGAAGAAAAAATCAATCCTTGGTATGTCACCTCCTCGAAATTTGAAATAATTAAGAGGACATTAAGGACACTTGGCCTATATTCGGCATTTCATCGCCAATCTGGCTGGCAAATGTTTACCCTTCACCAAATTAATGAAGAAGGGAGTCACTTACCAGTGGACTGAAGAATGTCAAAAATCATTCAATATTCTCAAGAAATATCTCTTGATTCCACCAGTATTAATGCCACCCATTGAAGGAAGACCACTTATTCTCTATGTAACAGCTTTAGAGCGATCATTGGATGCCTTACATTCCCAAAAGAATGATGTTGGTAATGAAAACAGCCTTTACTATCTTATTCAGACTATTCTTGAAGCAGAAACTTGATATTCAAGTATTGAAAAGTGATGGCTAGCATTAATCTTTGTAGTTCAGAAATTGAGACACCATCTGCAACATCATGAGGTTCAATTGGTATCTCACAATAACCTTCTCAAATTTATCCTTAGTCGACCAATGCTTACAGGACGTCTGGCAAGGTGGGAAGTCATTTTGCAGCAGTTTGATATCTAGTATGTGTCTAAAATGGAAATAAAGGGCCAAGCTCTAGTTGATTTCCTTGCTGAACACCCTTCTATAGAAGATACATCTTTAGATATTGAACTTCATGATGAGGAAGTCTTATCTATTCAAGATAATCCTCAAATGTGGGAAATGTACTTTGATGGTGCTTCCAGAAGTCCAACAGGGAAGAAAATGGAAGATCCTAAATTCAACAATGTTGGGTTTGGAATTGTGCTTATTTCCCCAGAAAAGGAAATGCTACCCTATTACTTCTTATTTTTGAAAGGTGGTACAAACAATGAAGCAGAATATCAAGATCTCATCACAGTATTGGAGTTGGCACTTCAGGCACATGTGAATCACTTAAATGTAAAAGGTGATTCAGATTTGGTAATCAAACAAATCAATAGGGACTATGAAATCAGAAAAGAAGAGTTAATCCATTTGTATGATTAAGTTAGAGAGTTAATGGTGGAATTTCCTTCATAAATGACATTTTCTTATGTCTTGCGATCACAAAATGCCCAAGCTGATGCACTAGCTAATGTAGCCACATCCCTGGTAGATCCAAACCAGGACGAAACAATCATTAGTATTTCCCATCGTCGTATAGTTTGACCTTATGTTCAAATCAGAACAGAGTAAATCAATGAAATCATTCCCATTTTCAAACCATATGGTCATACTACAGGATGGATGACACCTATCAGGGAATACCTTCAAAATGGAACACTCCCACCTGATAGAGTTGGGAAAGAACTAGTCCGGTGAAATGTGGTCAATTTTACTCTTTATGATAGCCCAGATCGCCAAAAAATTATCTACAAGTGAGGTTTTGATGGAGTTCTTTTTATATGTATTAATGGTGAAGAGACAATGGTTGTCATGAATGAAGTACATGCAGAAGTTTGTGGTGCCCACCAGTCTGGACATAGACTATCTGATCAAATTCGAAAGCTTGGATACTTCTGGCCTTCAATGATACAACATTGTGTTGATTTCACTAAGAAGTTTCATTCTTGCTAAGTATATTCCAATTTCATTCATCAACCCCTAGAGTTTCTTCATACAACTAAATACTCATGGCCATTTTCCACATGGGGAATGGATGTAGTATGAATTTATCCCCCGGCTACATCTAATCAGTTTAAGTATATTCTTACTTCTATTGACTTCTTTTCCAAATGGGCAGAGGCAATAACTCTCAAAGAAGTTAGTTCTAAATGAATTTTTAGCTTTGTCAAGTCTAACATCATTACCAGATTTGGTGTCTCTCATACCATATTGACGGAAAATGGCACCAACTTTTTTCATCTGAGATAAGAAATTTGTATCAAGAATACAACATCAAATCCAACCATTCATCTCAGTATCATGCAACAACCAATGACCAAATAGAAGCCTTTAATAAGACTCTTTCAAACATACTGAAAAGGATGGTGGATAAATATAAAAAATCATGTCCTGATAAACTTTTTCATGCTTTATGGGTTTATCGGACCCCCACCCGCACTACTACGCGGTCAACACCATATTAATTGGTATATGGAACAGAAGCAGTCTTGCCCATTGAGGTTCAATTACCTTCGCTCAGAGTATCAATTTTTTTGATCAGTCATCTATAGATGAACAATATCAAAAGCGATTGGATGAATTGGAATGATTAGATGAAAAAATATTGTGCACCCTGCACCACTTGGAAGTCTATAAGAATCAAATAGCATGGGTTTCACAAACAAAAGTTCATCTTTGTTCATTCATTCAAGGAGAATTAGTATTATTCCTCAGAACTCCAATGATATCAGGAAAGAAACCTCCAATTCTTGAGTTAAAGTGGGAAGGACCTTATTCAATACATAAGGTCTACTCCAATGGAGCTTATTCTTTAATTTCAATGGATGTAGAACTCATCACGACTCCAACCAATGCCAGATTTCTGAAGAAGTATTTTTTGTAACACAAATACACCTCATTGTCCTTACTGCAAGACTTTAAACTACATGGTCCCTTTTGTCCTAGTTGTAGGACATTAAACTTCATAGCTCCCTTCATTGTCCAACGTGACATTAAACTGTGTCTAGTCCATTATATGTCCTATATGATGTTAAAATGTTCATAGTTAGGGTTGTTGCTACCTATTGTTTCTCACACCGAGCATGACTCACGTGATCTTAGAGTAAGCTTCAATCATAACTCTCTCTCTCTCTCTCTCTGGGCTACTAACCACGCGTAAATCCCAACACTAACTTTAGGTTGTTGTCCTCAAGTACAACTCGATCACCAATTCATTCTTTAATAGAACTATCCATAATTTGATCCTTACCTTTTAGGCTGGGTACATAGGTAGCCTCCTGAGGTTCAAGCCCAAAACCAATATCTTCACATCGGTTCACCTCCATCTCATACGATGTTGATTTGTGAAGCCGCCCACAAAACCAATATCTTCACATTGGTTCACCGTCATCCTTGCTATATGAAATTAAACTATATAGTCCCTCATTGTACTCACTGCAAGAAATTAAACTACATAACCATACTTCCTAGCTACATGACGCTAAACTGTGTAGCACCGGTCCATGCATATGACCTTAAACTATTCACACTTTTGTCCTATATGACAATAAACTACAACATTCTTTGACACCCTCACCTGAGAGGGAATCCTTATTGACATTGATCTCCATTCTTGTTATATTCCAAAGACTACGTGCATACATGGCAATGCTCTAACCTTTAATCTTGGATCTAACCATCATTTCACTAAAGTCCCCTTTCACCCTTCACATGTATGAACTAAATTTGTACAGGGGGTATTTCAAGAACTACGTATGGCTTGATTTCCATCTTTATGGGATACGTAGGAATGTCCGAGCATCCCTCGAACCCAGCCCCAAGTCATTGGGCCTAACCCCAAATTCCACTTTCAGTCCCTTGGCTAAAAAGTTCCCCTGTGAGCACATGAATGTGGTATGAAAACCCTCGTCTTTATTCACATCAGGTTTATAACAAACACACAATGTGTATCCCTCATTATGGTCTGAACTCTATGACCTTAAAATAAGATCTCCTACACTCTCATCCCACATGATGTTAAAATGTATTTCAAGAACTACGTATGGATTTATTCTCATCCTAATGAGATATGTAGTGAAGTCTAGCATCTCAATTCAGGACCCAGCCACAACATGATTATGGTCATCATTGGTCTATGTATCTCCTTCATGCATTGGACAATACCCATTTTCATGTGTCATACTCCTAACCTTAAATACTTCTAGATCTCCATAACCCTTTTCTTGACTTCTGGTCACAAAATTTCTGATACCTGGGAATTCTTTTGCCTGACTATGCAGCATGTTCCCTTAGGCGGCCTTGCATAAGTACTCTATATAATGGACCCATCATCCAAAAAATTCTATTATTTGACTATGCACCCAATGCCCTTAAGTGGCCCTACATAATTCAATCCCCCTATTGGGTTTGTCAAATAGTGGTAACTTCATTCTTGTGGGGGGGAACTCATCTGTCCTTATTGGTCTTAACAATACTATGTAGGGATCCGCAAAAATAGTCATCCTTAACATATTTGTCCCATACTCTTTTTTATGATCTAAAAGTATTCAAGTCTATGGTTTATATTTCCCTTCCCTATGTTTGGGTCATAACTTCACAGGAGTGACATTCATCCAATTATTTGACAATCTTGATTTCGAATATCCTCTCCATATTCAAGTACCTCTCTCCATACAGCAAATTCTATGCTTTTTAAAATTTAAATCTCCATAAACTTTTACTAGATTATAGAAATATAAAAGTAAAATTTCTGAGAGTTCTTTTGCCTGACTATGCAGCACATGCCCCTAGGTGGCCTTGCATAAGTAGTCTACATAATGTACCTATCAGCCAAAAGATTCTATTATTTGACTATGCACCCAATGCCCTTAAGTGGCCCTGAAAAATTCAACCCCCAAATGGGTTTGTTAAATAGTGGCAACATCACTCTTAGGAAATACTTCCTCTAATTCTTTTTATCCCTTTTTCATATCATCCCTCATATTCAAAATTTCTTAAGTCATAGTTTACAGGTTTTCCCCCATACTTGAATGTGGTAATATTTTTTCAAACAAATTATCAAGGAATTGAGTCAATTTTAATCCATTTGGTCAAAGCTATTCGACCTTAAATGTTAGCCTTTTTATGTCTGACATGCATGACTTTAAACTTCCAACAAGAGATAGGGAACTCATTAAATTGGGAACCTGTAAAAGGAACTTTGAACAAAAGTTGAGTCCCAGATCGCTAAATGTACATATTGTATGATTTAGGCAATATTGAGCAATAAAAGATGCAAAGTTTGTGGGGTTGTTTGTATAATCCTAGCACAAATCAAACTATGCTTTTACTAGGTCCATTGGCTTAAGTAAAAAATATATATAATTAATTAGAAAGAGAATGCAGGTACAAAGGATTGAAGATGAAATTTCTTTTTCATTGATGCACAAAATTAGAAGAACACCCACAGATTGGATTATCTTCTCTTTTTCGAGAATTACAAGAGGCTTTCAATATAAATCTTCATTTGATTTATGGCATCCCGAGCTTCATAAGAAGCCACTTGAAGTTCATTCACTCGACCAGCTTCACTCTTTTCAGCTTGATGGAGTGCTTTCTTGGAATCTACGATGGATTTCATACCATTTGTTTGGACTCCTTCCAGTGAATTGTTAAGCTGGACAAGTTCCCCAGTAACGGCATCTAACTGTTGCTGAAGGTGCATCTGCTAGACAACTTTCTCCTTGATCTTATGCTTCAGCTCCTTCAACTTTGCAGCATGATCAACCTCAGCTCGGGACACCGCAACCTCGAATTCGCCAATATTGGTCAACAGCCTCACTCTAGTCAGATCTTGATGGTACTTTTTCTCATGCTCCCTCCTTAAGAAGATTGGTTTCACCGCGTCATGGATCTCTTGATATCCAAAACCACCAAGTCCTAACATGGCGAACAAGTATGAAAGTCGCAGGATCTTTGAAGACAGGACTTCTAGAGGTACTTCAGATATGATATTCTATATATTCTTCTATGTCTTGCGACTTGAGAATTGGAGCACCTTCTGCACCTTTGGGTCTGACTCAGCATCACTATCACAGGGGGGAATATAGTCCGGGGTTAATTCACTTAAAGAAGTGCCATGTTTTTCTCCTTCCCCCATGACCCTTGTTACTTCACTTTCTACTCCCGTTGGGGCGGAGGCTGAGGCATCACCTCTGTATTTAGCCACTGAAATTGACGGCCCTGCATAGTAAATTGAAAGCATTGGTTAGTTTCAAAGGATAACGAAAGTTATTTAGCTGTCCTGAAAATTAAGTACAACCAAAAATATTATTATCTCTTACCCAACGGTAGATCAGTAGTATGAGAAGGATCATCTCCATCTTTCCTAGCCTCAACAGGATTTTCAGGATGGGTTTTAGGAAGCTCTTCTAGGTTAAGTTCCACTTGAGCTAGCGTCTCTGCAATGATAGGGTTGTCTCTACCCCCTTCAGGAATTGGTAGGTCAGTAGCTTTCTCAGACATAACTGCACATTTCAACCAATCATGGTCAGATATGTAATAAGAAATTTTTAACAGGATGAAAGATAACATTCACATCCAAAATATTCTAAATTACATGGTGATTTAATATGATCTAAAATTTCTTCAAAAGACGCGCCAAGTTTCATCATTTCATCCAGTGTTATCTTAGATTTCTGGTTAGTCTCACCAGTGGGAGCATTTGATATGTCTTCTTGGTGACCTTCCTCCCGCAACCTCTTACCCCAGATAGCTTCTTTAGAGAAAATTATGGAATCAGTTGCAGTGGCTGCCAAATGTTCTGCAACAGGAGCAGCACTTGGAACAGACATTGGCTCTTCTTCTCTCACTATTCCATCAGGAGCAGCCAGGTCAGCATGAATTTACAACTGTTCACCAGCACCCTCGGTCATCCTTATAGGAGGTTCAGTCCTCCCCCTTAGAGGATAAATTGAAGAAGCCCCTGCAATCCCAAGAATTATGAGCAATCTTTTCATGAGTTAGGATTCATGACTATCCGAAGTACTTACCACTACTGATGAAGCATTTATCTGTGGACTTCTTCCTCCGATGCCTTTGCTTCTTTGACTTTTTGGATTTATTGACATTGTCACCTCAAAATACAGGTATTGGAGAGTGAAAATCCCTTTCTAACTCCTCGTCCATGGCTTGTCAGCCTAGAGATACCTCGCCTGGATCGCGAGGATATTCAGCGGCTCCAATAGTGGTACCACCAAGGCTATATTGTGGTGAAGGAACCTCGGTAGTTCCTTTATTAACAATCTACAGGATGAAAAATGTAATTTCTTTGAGTAACATAGCTTTAACTGAAATCAAGTTTCAATGAAAATAAGGAAAGAAACTTACATCTTCAGGAGACACGTAATCATGCCACTCTTCATCTACTGAAGCACCAATCCCCCCAGTGGTGCCACGATTCATCATTTTCTTCACCCACTTGGTAATAGGAATGGAATCATCAGTGGAATATATGAGCATTTCCAGCTCTCTGATGAAAGCCCACACTTCATCAGGGTTATCCTTGAAGTAGATATCAGTAGAAGCCCGGAGATTCCCCACTCTAGGGATATGTAGCCCTTCGCATAAGTCCATCCAAGCGGTTTCAGCATCACAATATAAACTCCGCCATGTTTGGAGATCCTCTGGTCATAAATATTTAGCATGTGAACCAGAAGGTTGCGAGGAGGATCCTACAATCTGGGACTTTAACTTCTTCCCACCTCCTACAATCACAGATAAAGGATAAGAAAATGAAACTTGTTGCTCTATAGAATAATGATGACTAAATTTACTCAATGATATAACTCACCAGGAGTCAATGGAGTAGGTCTCCTGACTATGGCAAGAGGATTATATCTGGAATGAGGCCTCTTTGAAGCATGTCGCGCCTCATCATCCCCATCCTGGGAATCCTGTGAATCAACCCCGAGTGAGGAACCCGGTGAATCAGCTCTGGGTGAGGAAGATTCACCTTCCAAAAGAAGGGTTTATTTCCTGAATGTTCTCATTTTTATCCCCACCCGAGGAACCGGATGATTCAGTACCCATTCAGGGTATGATGCTACCCAGTTCTCGGTATTCCATGTAGTCATTTGACTCGCCACTCCAGTAACCGGTAGATCAAACACTGCCCCGGTCTTCTCCATATCTGTTAGCAACCATAGTTGTCAGGAAACCATTAGATGATGCTCTAACCTAACATGCATAGGAGGGGATACAAAAATATGTTGTAGACACATGAATTGGCATGCAAATCTATATTGAGCATAAGCCTTGCATATAATCTCTCTATCAATTCTGGTGGCCAATACACCATCTCTACAAGCCAGCATATATGACCTCAATTCCAGGATAGTTGTTCCATCATCAACAAACCACCTTTTTGGATGGTTTCCATAATGAAAGAAATGAAATTCCTTGAACATGCTTAGCCTCAACTTCAGATCATAGGTATTGAGGGACAATAGAGAAATTCCAGAAAAGGCCCACACCAATGACCTAAAAAAACTTCTAGGAACCTGTACTCCGCTCAATACAACATAAGTCCTGAATTGAGTGGTGATCCATCCCCACAAAACATGGAATGGTCCCACTATTCTCAAAGGATACTTACCCATATAGACATGGAGTTAGCTCCTATGAATCTTCGCCAAAATCGGGGTGGCCAACCCAACCATTTTCCTCTCATTCAACTTGGATGCAACAATGAAAGTCCTTGTCCTGACGCCTCCCTTCGAATACCTAACTGGAATAAGATAAAAACTGAGCCAAAAATCTAAAAAACCCTCAAGAAGGGTCTTCTCTGAGATTATTTGATCCACTTCATACCCCCACTTTTCAAACTCTCTCGCTTCTAGAGTTGGCCATAATGTGCCAAGAGAACCCCTCTTCTCTGTTCTAGGGCAGCTAGTAGGACAAGTACATGTGGGCCCCTTCTCCTTATTCTTGATAAGAAACATACCCATCCATTCCTCTAGATGAATATCCTTTCTAGAATGAGTTTTGGTGGACTTTGAATTCTTAATCCAATGTGTGGACTCCCAAATCTAGAAACCCTTTCTCATGATTCCTCAAAACTTGCCTCTAAGTTTCATCAACTCTATAAATGGATACAAATCTTGATATAAAATTCTTAAGCCGGTGTAAATCAATCAAAATAACTCTCAAATAAATGTAAATTTTACAATAAGGGTCGTATCAATACTTAGTTTTATAGTTTCATTCCAAATAAAGTAATGGAAGGCTTAGTCTGACGTAATATTAAGTTGAGGGATTTTATTTACTATTCATAACAAATTATTTTATCTTTTACATGTCTTGTTAATATTAATAGGATTTTACTTTATATATTAACTATTTTATGATAAAACATTTATTCATAATCCATTTACTTTAATTCCATCTTTTCGAATTAGTCCATTTATTAATGTGATCACTATCTTTCATCCCTAAAATAAATCATGCCTAATATAGAAATAAAATAATTAAATAAATGACATGATCATGATAATTTCAAAAAAAAATTATTTATTTATCTGAAAATAAATAAACCTATAACCCTAGGGGAAAACTCTTTGTGTTGGTGTCGGTACGAGTTTTGATATTCCAACTTTCCCCCTATGAATTGAGCGGGTTGGTTTTATCTCAGTTTTGTATTGAAAAACCTTTTTCATGACTTTTACTTGGACTGACTTCGTGAACCTTCAAATAATAATTTTATTGCATTTGTTTTATAACTCACACACAAGTGAGGGGAACCAAAGATTGGTTAAAGATAATTACATAGAACAACCTTGGACACACAAGTCCTATATAATAAAATATGGGGGATGAAACACAGGCCATTAAATTTAATTTAATAATAAATAATTTTAAACCCATGCAATAATAATTAACACAATAAAACCAACACCAATATAGGTTCGGTCAACAATCATGATCATCCATACATAATCAGTGATTGCGCATTTAAAATAACAAGATATCATTTATTTCAATTCATTCTTCTATAAGATAAAACACACATAAATTTATCTAATTAATTTTCTTAATAATAAATTAATTAATTGTATCTTATTCCATCCAATCATCCTAGATAATCTCATCCACTATAATTTTAATTAAAATAAAATATTTTATTTTATTTCAAATTCAATAGAAATAGTACACAAAATTGTAATTAGAAGTAACTTTGTGATTACCTATCTAAACCACTCAGTATGGTCCATGTTGTATTCAATGAACTCACATGAAATATTGCATACACGAAATGTGTAGTAATTTCATAGCATGTACTATCAAATTAATGACATATGGAACACATGAAAATTACATTATATGTATGATTTAATGTACACTGAGTTTTTAGTATGCAAAAACCATACGTGACTCATAGTTCTGAATATCATAAAAAATTAATATAGAATTTTATATAATATAAAACCTAATGACCAGCAGGTACTAAGAAATTAATGAATAAAAAAACTTAGGTCTATGAGGATTAATGGAATAATTAATTAAATTTAACATTTCCACATATTCATGTAAACTACATAGAATGTGAAGGATGGACACATGATGTGTACATTACTTCATCAGATGTCTTTATTATATAACTAGGGACTTGGTGTGTACTTCACATTGACATTTATTAGGTAAATAGAATATAGGAATGACATGTGGTGTGTAATTAAAGTTTAATGGCTACCAAATTGTATGTGTTTTTTATTAAATACACACGATGAATTAATTTTACAACATATCTTAACCCAATGTTTTTTTCCTCAAAAACTTGTGGCCTACATAGTGAGTAGGAAATCTGCATATCATATAGTTTAGAAAAACTATGTGTCACACTGGTTTTTCTACATGAGTTGAATTTAATACAAATATCATGTATTCATTACATGACAACCCAGAGTCCACATGGGTGTCTTGCTACAATGAACAAGGGAAGATATTGTGTGGAAAAGGTGTTCACACTGTGTGACCCTATTTTATTCATCCATAGTTCCCATCACCTCCAAATGGGTTCTTTGAATTCATTATTTATAACTATTAAATGATGTTGGATGAGTGGGTGAGCAAAAAAGAGGAGGAGAAAGAGATATCAATGATTAATTAAGAGAAAATTAAAACTTGAAATGAAATTTATCTTTTAAATGTGTAGTGATTAATAATAAAATAAATAATTATAAATTTAATGTGAAATACTCCAATACCACTTTAAGGTTTTAGGAATAGTGGAATCATTTATCAGGTTTGGACCTGATTCATCAATTTTCGGATTCAACGGATATTTCATGATGTACATGATATAGAATCCATAATCAATGAAATTTGTTTGATGAAACATGGAAAAAATGATAGAACAAATAGTATATTTCATGTTAAATTTATAATTAGTTTAATTAGATAGGAAGAAATTATACCACATTCCTAAGATTATTTTTTGATGAATATGTTGATCATCTAAAACCCTTTCAATATGAAATTATTGTTCTTATAGGATCTAAGTTTAAAATCCATCAAGTGGTGATCCACATGTGTTCTTTTGATCTTTGAACTACATCGATGGTTTTTTGGGTGTTATCATAGTGGATCGATCATCTTTCATTGTTTTCCTTAATTTATATTGAAATTTCTTCATTCTTGAAGAATTTTCCTGACACTCTCATTCTTGAGAATATGTAGTGTAATAACACCTACCCCAATATCACAGAGTTTGTTGTTAGTTTATTACATTACCACTAGATTCAAGTGATTTCATCTTGAGTGATATAATAGTTTAATAGACTTGGAAAACTATATACATGATAGAATCTCACATTATATTTGAAATAATAAAATACAATATAGTATTTTCTTTTAGAAAGTTATTATTCCCACTAGCATATCCTTGCATATAAGTCATAGTACACTTCCTAGTATTTTGAGTAAAGGAAAAATAATAAAATGGTGAGCTGAAATGCTCAGTAAGTGAATGCATACAGTGGAAGATATCATAAAATAAATAAGTCATCAATAATATACAAGGAATAAATGATAATCCAATAATTTTGTATAAATAATCACATGAGTTTTAAACTTATACATGGATAAAATAACTATTCGAATAATAACATGGACATAAAAACTGATTTTTTAATGATGTAATTAATAATTTTGTGTATCATAAACTTGCTATTGAGGCCTAATTCCAAGTAATATTATATAAATAGGTAAGTAAAATTTCAAATACCCAACCTATTTGTTCCCATTAGACCTGACGATTCATTGAGGGTCTAGGTAATCCTAATACATACCCATCACTTAATAAGTCCAATTTATTCATCATATGAATAAATAATAAAACTTAATCAACATTCCTTAATAATAAATAACTATTCATACTGGTAGAATTAGTATATATAATTTCAACACTTTCCCCACTCAAAATAATCATAAGTCGTTCAAATAAATATATTGTATTTTATCATTAGAGTAAAACCATAGCAAAGTATAAGATTCGTGAAAGTAAATTTATATAAATGAAAATACATATAAAATATCACTAGAACATTTCTTGAGAAAATTAAACTTTCTATTTTGAAATATCTTATTTAAAATCAAGAAAATCCAAAATATTTGGGAAAATATTTTCTTTGTAGAAAACAATGGAAACTTGAAAAGAAATCTTCAAATAAAATAGTAGTTATAATGGTGGGAAAATTCATTCATGTGGTAAGCATTAAAACAAATGGTAAAAATGAAAAGAATATTCCTTTTAACCCTTTTCATAAAAATTTAAAAAAGGGTAAAATAGAATTTAATAAAACATTTGAAGATATTGAAAACATTATTGATAAAATTTTAATGAGAATATGGAAATTCAAGAAAAAGATTCCCAATGGAATAGAAAAAAATCAGTTTTTCTTTAAAATGATCTTTTGGTCTTTTGAATGCCAAATAAGGTAAATTGAAAATAATACTTTAAAATCCTATAAATTACCATACAATAATATAATTAATTGGGTTTGATATAGAAAGATATTATAATTCCATTAATGTAAATTTAACATAAACATTCTTGAATAAGGATAAGATTATGAAATAAAACCTTATCTCATGTCTAAATTGGTTTATAAGTGTTTTTAGACTCATATATGATAAATTTAAACTTATTATAATTATATAAAATAACTATATACATACTTATAATATCATTTATGATCCACTTATAACATTTCAAAACTCATTTATTGGTAATTATTTATTAAAATCATCAATTTCAAGTGTTTACTGTTTTTTTCATGTAAGTTTCAATTCAATAGTTTTGATCCTTGGATCTTCATCATGGTCACATAATCACTCATAATTTTAATCCTATTATAAATATCATATATATTCATTATATACATATTTATAATTATCCTTGAAAACATACATGAAAAATGAATAATATTGCTTCATGAAGAGAAATGATATCTTATATTTAAATAAAAAAAATATGACATAAATATAATATATATTCATTTGTTCCATATTTATAATAATCAAATTAAAGTGGTTATGGAAAAAAAATTACACCACTGTGTGGAGATGGTAATTCATACATATGCACGGGAAATGTTTTCATTTTATATAGGATGGAAATGAGATGAATATTGATTGTGCAACCAGAATAGTATCACTTTAGTATATTGAAGATACTGATGTAATTATATGATCATGGTAATAGAATATTTTAAGGATTTAGAAGATGAAATAAAATGAAAACATTTGGTTTATAGTTATACCTCTTCTTAAGATAACTACCTTTGGATTACAACTTAAGCCGTATAGGTTGGTCTATTGATGAGACTAGAGCATCTAGGTGATGGGTAGGAAGGTTTTGAAGGGACTTTTCTTGTTATTTTTGTATATAAGTGGCTCAATATTTTTTAATAAGAGACGAGATGTGGTTCCCCATTATAAATGATGGGAAGGACCCACTTTTAATTACTTAAAATATTTTAATAATATGAATTATTTTCCTATGAGAGTGGAACAAATTTTTAAAATATTCAAAGATGATAATGATAAGTTATAAATAAAACCATTCAATTAGGTTTAGACAAATTTAACTAGCATTTTTACACTTATCTCTTATTTTACCCCCCCCCCCCCCATAAACCTGTTTTAACCCAAATTGTGGTAACAAATTTTTACTATTTTTATTATTCATTATGACCAAAAATTAATTTGATTGTATTACATAACCTTAGTTGTTATTATTATTAAAAATATTTAACCCATTTATAAGATTAAATTTTTATAATTATTAAAAATTAATTTTAATATAAGTCTGAAAAATTAAATGAAAACTGTTTTTAGTAAAAAGATTTTTTTTTTAAAAAACAGTCTTAAAGAAAAAAAAAATATTATATTGATCCAAATGGAATTAGATGAATTATGTTAAATCAAGGAAGAATTATTTTTACTTAAAAACAAACCAAAACTGAGAGGATCCATTTAAATACTTGATTAATAGAAAAGAAAGAAAATGGTTTTTATATGTAAAAAACAATACTTAGATTTCTAAAATGTTATGATATATTTCTAAGTTAAAAATTATATTTTTAGATGAATTATATTACTTCTTAAATGTATATTATGTATCATACCAGGTAATTATAGAATAATTCTTGTTCATATTTAGTAATATTTATGAATTATATAATAATATTAAATAAAAAAAGACTCTATATTCAATAGATTATGTGATATTCAATAATGAGTTTCCTTGAAACCTTGCATTGCACGTAAGACTGAGTTACACCAAAAAATAATATACTATTAATATTATTATTTAATATCATCAGTTTTCCACCTTTTAATGGAAGAATTATATTAAAAATAAATTTTCAAAAATTTATAATTTTTATATGAAAAAATAACCTTCATTTTTAAATCGAAATATCAAAATTTACTTTGGGTGCATTTTTTATATTTTTTTGAGAAGTTTCATTTTTTGATAAATATTGAAAAATATTGAATTTCAATTGAAAACTACACTTTAATATAATTTATTTATATATTAAAATAATATTTTAAATTGGTTTTAATGTTTAATTATATAAATTATATATTATTTATACCAATTTAGGTCATTGTAATAAATTTCACATTGAAATTGGATATAAAAACATTTCAAACATTTTTACATTTTTACATTAAAAACTTGCTGCTTCGTCACGTCTGCAGGATTAATTTTAAATTAATGTCCAAAAATTATGTGATTTGAATTTATAAAAATGATTATATATTTTCAATAATCATAATTTATAATTCCTAATAAGTTTAATTTAATTTTTGACCAAAAATATTAGTGAAAGTAATTGAAATTAATTATAGCGATTAAGGTAAAAATGAGTTTACTTTGTCTTTAAACTTTAATATTAAGGTGAAAATGACCTATAAGAATGTAAAAACCCTATTTTATGGAAATTATTTGACCATATACCTAATTTTATAGAATTTTTATCATTATTGAAGTCACATGGTGTAAGAGAGACCTCCCAATAGTGTTTACCTTTTTATATTTACAAGAATGTCACTCCCCCTCCACTATAAAAAGGAACTCACACCCTATCACTTATTCAAACCTCTAAAGACCCTTGTATCATCCAAAACCAACCCAAATATTCTCCCAAAATCCCTCCCCTCATCTTGGAGGCCTCGTGTTTGACATAAATCCAACAAATAAGTCATTTTCTGCAAACCAAAAGGAGTTACCCGAGGAAGAGGTAATGTTCATCAACGTGCATTATTATTCAGTTTCCTTCTCCACTCCCTTCATTTAACATTATATAATTATTATATAATGGACTCAGTATATTCAATATACTTATATTTTGTTAATTTAATGTTTTAACCTATACCTAACCACACTTCCATTAAATGAGTAACGAAATCACCATTTGTGTGTACGGCGGACTGCCGCCTCACAAAATGATGTCGTTCATTTTTATTTTACCACATATAATGGTTGGTAATTATAATGGGAACATAATTTTTATGTGATATATATGATTTTTATGATTTTTTTCACTTATTTAATTTTTATATACACACAACTTCATGATTTCCATTTTTTGTAATATGATAACATCATTTGCGGACGTGTAGACTACCACCTCCTCAAAGCGATGTGATACATTCACACATTACATGGAATGTATTAGGTATGGGATTAATAAAAATATGTGACATATATAAAAAATATATAATATTCATGACATAATTAGCTTTCTTTAAATATAATATATCATTCTCTTTATTACCCTTTCACACACTAAAAAAATTAATATCGTCATTCGTAGACGTATTGAATACTTCCTCCTGAGCGTGATGTGATTCCTTTTACATAAGAAGAATTATATATATAATTATATATGATTAAATAACATTTTATTTATTATATAATGATCATTATGGAAATATAAATTTCACTTAACTTCTTTTCATAATGATCATTGAAAAATGTGTGTATATACGGCCTACCGTCTCAATGATCGTAACATTAGTTCATTTGTCATAACCATATTTCATGATTGGTTTTAAAAGTATAATTGATGTATAAATATGATAATTATTTCCTGATTCTTATTCTGTAGATACTTTAATGATGAATCCTTTGACCACTATTGACATAACAAAGTCATTTTTTACAAATAAACCGAACATAGTCAAATAACCAAATGTAAAATTAATTGTTTACGTAGTTGTTTAAAACATTTTAATAACTTAAATAAAATTAATTATAAACATGAAATTGTTTTTGAATAAACTAAATAATTAATATAAGTTTATTATTCACAAAGATAAATATACACGTTACAATTTGGACTCAAGGAAAGGGACTCCGTCTCAATCCCCTTTCATTGAGTCATATCTTGATGTTATGCACCATTATTCTTTTATAAGGTGTATATACATATCCTTTTACATTTTATATCATTAATTTTCTATATTATCATGATTTTTAATGTTTTTTTAAAGTTATTCATTAATGAGTTTTATGATTTAAATATTTTAAATTGGTATGGGACATGATAATTTAGAAATATCTTTTTAAATGTTTTAATATTTAATTTAAAAATAATTTATTCCATGTCAATATTCTTTAAATTATATTATGTTTTTATTTATATAAAATTATTATAAAGTAAATTTTATCACTATTTTGAATTTCATTTAAATGTCTTGAAAAGGTAATCATTTTACGTGTTTTACATGGAACGTTTTGACAAATAAAAGGAATGTTCTATTCTTAAAAAACAAGGAGACAATGAATTTTCCACCACTGTGGGAATTATTTTTTATTTTTTTATACCTTTTCAAGATTTCATGTTTACTTAAATTAAAAACCCTCTTTATCATTTTGGTTGTTTTGGTATTAGAAATCGTTTTTCAATGAAAATGTGTATTTTGTGTTGAAAATGAGCTTTTGAAAGAAAATGGTATTATAATATCTAAATCTGATTTGCATACGAGTTTAAAAGAGTTTTTAAAATGATGAAATATTTTATTCATGTTGTAGTTCTTGGAAATTATAAATTATGGGTTCACCCAGATAGCACTGGGTGATCCCATTATAGATTAAACGATGGGTGTTCCCAGATAGAGCTCCAATGTATTGGGTAATGATTATATTCTATAAATAATTATATTGGAAGTTGTATGTATGGTTATTCCAATATATAAGGGTTCTTTAAGTGTTCAATTTAATGATTTACCAAGGTACCTATATAAATTTTATATGCTTGATATTGATTTTTCATGCAAATCAATTGTTTTCAAAAAGGTAAAATAAATTATAATACTTTAAAAGAATAATATTTCACTTTTTGGGGAAAATGTTATGTTTTCAAGAAAGGGTTCTTCATGAGTATTAATGTTTATGAATTGAATAATGGTGTCCATATTTTTATATCTCTTACTGAACTTTTTATTCCCACCCCACATTTTTTTAAAAAAAATCAAGGGATTTAAGGATGAGTAATGGATTGGAAGAGATCAAGTTGAAATTCATGAAGAGTTTTCAGAAAAGAGATCATGATTTATTTTAAATGTTTTATATTATTTGAAAAATGGATACTATTAGAAAGTGTCCAATTTTTATTTTATAGTTTTATTATGTATGATTTATGGCCTAATTCTCTAAAACTCTAAACCTAAAAATATCCTCAATTTGAAATAAAGTAATTTTTTTGCAAAAACTAAAGATTATGTAATGTTAAAGGCTATATCCATATAGTTGGTATCAAAGGTAAGTTTATATAACTTTAGAGGTTATCATAACAATAATATCATGCCCTTGAGATATTTTACATTATAGTCAAGTTAAAATGTTATAGCATTTGAATATTACCATGTTGATTTATCTAAAATATGTCTGTTTAGAATAGGGAATTTGTAGTGAGAAGGAACTGAGAGGATGATATTCTTCCAAATATGCATCCCAATATGGTCTAAATCATAATAGAATAGTTTTTTTTAAGTGATCGCTTAGTTAACTCAGGCGATAATTGGTGGTGGTATTCATGATAAATAGGAACCTGATCTACCCCAAATGAACATGTCTTTTGTGGAGTATTTGATTGAAAACATCCCACATCATTAAGTGGATCATCTGACCTGATGGTATATGAAGGATGGATTAATGCTCTAGAAAATATATTTGATGTCATGGGATGTTCAGAACATCAAAAGGTAACCCTTTCCGTTTATCATTTTGAAAGTGAAGTCGGTCTATGGTGGTCTTTGGTTAATAATTCTAGGGAGAAAGATGATCTTGATTCCATGGAATAAGAAACATTCAAGGAACCTTTGCTTGAGAAATATTTACCAAATTTATTTTTACTTTGAATGGAAAAATAGTTCCTATAATTGAGACAAAAAGATGAATATTTCATATATTCATATAAAGGAAACTTCACAAGATTGTTCAATTATGTTCCAGATTTTATTCAGGAAACTGATAGAAAAATTAATCAGTTTTACTCAGGATTGAAACCAAGTTTACAAAATGATTTTTCCATGTAGGAATTTAAAATCTATAAAAAAAAATTTCATTACATTGAAAAGGTTGATATGGAGTTTCATAACTCTTATTTTCCTCGTGATGATGACATTAAGAAGTGGTAAATATGGAAGGTGATAGGGAAACATACAACAAAGAAATATGGAGGTATGGAATAGTAGTTTCAATATTGTGGAAAGTGTGGTAAAAATCACTATGGATAATGTCTTATGAATACAATAAAGTGTTAATGATGTGGAAAGTTTAGACACTTGGCCCGAAAATGCAAGGAAGAGAATACAAAAGAATCAAAGAATGTGATAACAGATAACTATCCATCAATGAGATGTTTTAGTTTTAATGAATTGGGCCATTATGATAATGTGTGTCTAAAGTTAGTTTAACAGGATGGAAATATTGATGATTGGAAATATAAAGGTATAGTGAGTTCATTTTCTACTACTATAGTCGATGTTCGGCCATCAAATGAAGTGGTAACAGTTATGTTACTTGTGTATTCAAATTATTTAAATACCCTTTTTGACTGTGAATCTTCACATACTTTAATTTTGTAGGATTGAAATAGTGTATTTATATTCTCAATTAAAAGAGGGGGTGAATTATAAGTTTAAAAACTTTCATTTTTAACCTTAAGTAAAACTAAGTTTAACAAAGTTAAAAAAGTTAAATTCAAAAACTCGAAAATAGTTCTATGATAAAAACTTTCTTAGGTTCTGGAAATATGGTTCTAGAAAGAAAACTTAAGAAATGTTTACTTAGAAAAATATTCTACCTCAAAGCATATAGAATCTTACTTATCAGAGTAAATAAAAGTATAATAAAGTTATACTTTATTCATTTATCAAAATACATAATAAATAAAACTTGAAACAAAACAAGTAACAAGTAATAAGTCTCTTCGCCCAAAGAGTAGGGTATCCAACAACCATGGATAATGGTCCCTCGATTTATACTTTCAAGAAAGTCTGTCTTTCCCACACTAGGGTAATCCCTCAATAGAAATATCAGAATCTGTCTTGTTATCCCCAAAATCCCCCGATCTTTAAGGTAGTCAGCACCTCTATCTTCCTATCCTAGGAAGTCCTTGAACTTTAAGGTATTCGTCACCTCTATCTTCTTATCCCTAGAAGCCCTAGATTATACTCAGCAACAATTGGAGTTGCACGAAGCAAGCTAAACAAGGTGTTCAGAACACACAAATCATGAGAGTCTCTCTCTCCTGAAATCACTTCACAATATGTAATCTCTAGATTGATGGAACAGTCTTGAGATTGTTCAAATGAGCTCCTATTTATTGGTAAAAATCCAATGGTTATCTTTCTCCTCCAATGATCATATTTTTCCTTGAATCTCATAGGGACCTATACACATGTCACTCAACCAATAGTTGGTTAGAAAGAGCTGTTACGACATAATTTCATAATAATAACATGTGTAAGGAAAAACTAAATTGATTTAGCCAAATCTGAATTTTCAGATTCAAATGAAAAATATAATTCGAAGTCTAAACATATAAAAAATCAGAATCTATATAACATGGATATTTTGATTTTGTTTTTCATAGAGTTTGGAATCTGAAATCTATAGATTTTGAAGTTTGAATTCCAATGAATTCAGAGTCTGAATTCTAAGGAATTCAGAGTCTGAATTCTAAGGAATTCAGAGTCTTAATTTGGATGAATTCATTGTTGGAATTATTAGGAATTTGGAGTCTGAATTCAGTGAAATTTAGAGTCTGAATTATGAGGAATTGAAATTCTAAATTATGAGCAATTCAGAGTCTGAATTTTTAGGAATTTGGGGTCTAAATTCTAAGAAATTTGGAGTCTGAATTTTGAGACATTTAGCGACTAAATTTTAGAGAATTCAGTATCTAAATTTTATAGAATTCAGAATCAGAATTTGAGATAATTCAAAATCTAAATTTGAGAGAATTCAGAATCCGAATTTTAGAGATTTTGGATTTTGGATTTCAGAGAATTTGGAATCTAAATTTCAGAGAATTCAGAATCTGAATTTTAGAGAATTCAAAATCTAAATTTTAGAGAATTCATAATCTGAATTTTATAGAATTTGGAATCTGGATTTCATAGAATTTAGAGTCTTAAAATAGAACACTCTATATCTAGGAAACTATAAGATTTTGAGGTTTTAGATATGAATATGAATTTTTGACTTAGTAATAAAATGAGTTTGATTATGAGAAATTATAATATGAGATAATGAAAATAATGGTAAGGATGAAAAATTCATTAGAGAAAGGAAATTTTCCTTAATAAAATAATACTTAGGGAAAGGTAATTTTCCTTAAGATAAAGTGATTGGGATTTTCAAAACATAGAAGAATAGAAAAGTTATAAGGAAACCTTATTGACTCAATAATCTCCCCCTTTTTTGAAAGCACAAAAATCCTTTCAAAAAAGAATATAAGGACTAAGAATTTTATTTATGAACTTTAAAATAAAAACTTCTCTCTATTTACTTATGAATCATTATGAATATGACTAACTCCCCCTTAGGTTTTGAAATACCTAAGGATCATATTCTTGAATTTATAGATATTTTAAACTCCCCATTACATAGGTCATTCCCTTCTATATACTTAGTATTATTTTTATCATTCTTTTCTCCCTCATTGTGATTTTCAAAATGAATAGAGATATGGAAAAAACTGGTACCAAAAAGATTAGACCTATACACAACAAAACAAATAAAGGAGAACAAGATTTTTCATTATGATTGGAAAATTTTATACAGGGTAGTACAAAAAAAGATCAAAATTAGTAGGAAAATGTATTCGTCCTTCTTTTCCGTCAGCATGATCTTATTCATGATAATCTTTAACTTTTTAATCTCTTTAGGATATTCCTCAGACCTTTTGAGTAGTTGTTCCTGATCCTAATTTTTCTTTTCCTGATCCTTGATTTTCTCTTCCTAAGATATAAGGATTTCTGCCTGATACTTTAGTATCTTTTCTTACTGATTGAACTTTTCTTCAAACTCTATTCTGAGATCCCTTTCTCTCTTCTAATTTTGAGAAATTTAATTTAACTTTCCATTCGGATATTTATCTTCTTTCTTTTGGGCTACTTGTTCATGGTTCATCTTCTATGAAAAACTTTTTGTAATATTTTTTATTTTCTCATATGACTTTTTGAAGGCATCTTTTACTGAGTCTTGGAAATTATCAAAGATTCTCAAGTCTTCAATTATTCTTTTGGACCACATTTTAATTTCCATACAGGATCCCATGAGAGCATCATAACCGATATAAAAAATTTTGAAATCATACTCAAACTTGACTAATTTTTTCATGAGCATGCTTACGGATTTTTTATTCTGATTAAAGGAATGTTGAAGTAGCTGAAACCTCAAGTCAATACTTGGAAACAAGGGAATGGTTTCAACTAATTTATTCAGAGACTGCACAACAAAGTCCTAACCCCTGGAAGATGATTTAGATTCTAATTTCCTTATTGGTGAAGATTCTTTTTCTAAATCTACATCCTTCCTCTTGGATGATCCAGCAACATCCTTTTTAACCATGAAATCTTTCTTAGTGGTCTAAACAAATAATTTTTTTCCTTAGTCTAATTTGGAAATAGTCTCTACAGCCTTTGGAGACTCATTATCACTATTTGAGACTTAAACGATTTTATCTTAATAAACCATTTACTTCTCAGCATCTCTCTTAATATCATCAAGTTGAATGAAGTCGTGATTGCTGATTTCATCATCAGAAGGTTTATTAACCTCTTCCTAACCATCAACCTCTTTTCCTTGAGAAATATTTTTTTTATTCATCCTGGAAAGTTCAGATTGAAATCTTTTCATAAGGACTTTCCTTCTCATGATATTCTTCAACTTTCCTTATCACATCATCACTCTCATATCCTTTTTCCTCTTCCTATTCTTCTACTTCCTCTTCCTAAACTATCTCTTCCTCCACTTCAGTTTCTAGAATTATGACTTTTTTTCCAGAGTCTCTACTGGTACTGGTTCTTTGAGAAATGATTTTGGTACCTGAATTTGTTTAGAGGCTTTCTCAGTAGCCTTGATAAGTACTTGAACAATCTCATATTCAGAAATTTTCTTCTTTTGTTTCTTCTCTTTTCATTCTTCTCTAGTTCTTCATTAGTTTTAATATTCAGGGCCATTTCCTCGATAGGATCTAGACCAAAACTAGGATATCCTTATTTCTTATCCTTCTTTTGTTCCCTCCATTTTTCTATAAAATCATTAGGGAAAGTTTTATTCTTATTCAATTTTGGGGGTTCTAACGGACATTTCAGAATTGAAGGATTCTCTTCGGCTTCCTATTCTTTCTGCTTTCTCTTATTCTTTGGTTTCTTTGAAGTCTATGATACTTCCGCCTTCTATGATAAATCTTAAATTTCACTTTTTGATAGATCATAAAATTATCCTAATTTTCTATTAAAATATACTTTCAACATCCTCAAAGTATCATCACTTATTAACATAATCTTGAAGGTTCTTGCCTTAGAGCTACAAGGAATATTGAATGACTTTAGCCATAGCACTATAATCTTAGAAATAATTTTCGGATACATGATTATTTTTTATTTTAGAGTTTCATTCTTGATATTGTAAATCTTTAGCAAGATATACTCCACTAGTTTTATGTTCCACAAGTTGACTAGAAAATCTAGAACGTGGATGTCACATTTCTTTAAGGAGTCTTTTTCTCCTTTTCTAGGAATTAGAAAACCCTATACCCATAATTCTAGAAACCTAAAATTTTTTGAGAGATGGTTTATTTTTTGTGTTTTCACTCCTTTGAGTCCAATTAAATCTATTGCCTTTTCCCTCTCAAAGCTTTCTGACTGATCTGGTAACTTATGGCTGAAAAAAATTGCTTCTCCTTCATATGGTACTCTAATTATAATTGTTGTCATGTTGAAGGAAATGTAATAGGTTTTCCCATAACTATGGAATGAAAACTCATCTCTTCCACATTAATTAAAAAGGCTTACTATATCATAGAACTCAACAACTAACTGAGGGTAAACTAGATCTTGATTTTTCGGTTTGGTTACACAAAGACTCTCGCATCCATTGGGCTTGATATTTTGTGTAATCAAGGAATTATACTTAGTGAAAAATCTATAATCAACTAACCTTTCTCTGTATATTTTCCACTCTATTATTTCTTTGGCTGAATACATTTGTTTATGTGGATAATCTTCCAAAGAAAACCATAGTCTGAGAAAACTATGAAAAGAGAAACAATCATTTTTAAGAGAGGTAGAGATTTGGGGCTGAAAACATTGAAAACTGATGTGGGACGATAAATAGGGGACTTTATATAGGTGTTGAAGTGATGGTTCGAATTCCCAATTTTATCCAACAGTTTAAACAAGCACGATATGATCTGATGGTTGAGATGAAATCCGAATAGAGATTTGGTAGGTTATAATTTTTTGAGGTTATTTTATAGTAAAAAATAAGATTTAAATAAATGTGAATTAGAAAAAAAAATTCCTTAAAACAAGATAAAAATAACAACAAGTAAAAAATTTAATTATAAAAATTTATGTAAGGAAACATACCTTCCAAATTTCTAAGAAAATTTTTAGTTAGGAGAAAATTCTTTTTGAGAAATTTTAGATTCTGGAAACTTTTAATAAGGAATGGAAATTTTGGATTCTGGAATTTTGGGTTCAAAAAAAATTAAAAAAAAAATTGTTTACGAAAAAAAATTTCATTAAGGGGAAACAATTGGTTACTAAAAAATTTGTTACAAAAAATTTTGTTACCAAGAAAATGTACTCCCCCTATGAAAAGAAGTTTCTTATTGTAAGGAGATAGGCTTCAACAAAAATTTAATATGGAAGATTACATTATGGTTATCATTCCTAACTTCTGTTTAATGTATTAAAATATATCGGAGGATAATGATTTTTTAAAAATATCAACAAGTTAGTCTTGCATTCCAGTAAATTGAAGAATGATATCTCCTGTAATTTTGTGATCTCTAAAAAAGTGATGCCAAATATCTATGTGTTTTTCAAGAGAGTGATGTGAAAAGTTTTTTCATAAAGAAATAGAACTAGTGTTATCACATAATATTTGTGTTTTGGTAAAACTCATGCCATAGAATGTGAGTGTGTGTTACATCCACAGCACTTGAGCACAACATCTTTCAGTGGCTACATATTCATCTTCAGTAGTGGAAAGTCCTATTGAGTGTTGCTTCTTGCATGACCAAGAAACTAATTAATATATTAATAAATTTAAATATCTGGATGTACTTTTTCTATCCATTATACATCCACCAAAATCAGTATCTGAAAATATATTTAAAATGAAATCATTTCCAGAAGTATAAAAAAGTCTTAAGTCCATGGTTTCCTTTAAATAGAAAAAAAATTCTTTTCGCTACTTTTAAATGGGATTCCATTGGATTTTATTGATATCTTGCATATAAGAATACTGAAACCATTAAGTTTGGATGAGTAGATGTCAAGTATAGAAAACTTTTAATCGAATCTATAAATGATGTTTGGTCTATTGGTTTCCCAGCTTCATCAAGATTAAGAGATTTTGAGGTACCGATTGGAGTGCTTATACTTTTAGTGTTGTCATATCCATACTATTTAAGAAGATATTTAACATAATTATGTTTTGATATATAATTTCCTTCTAGTTTTTGAGAAATTTTAAAACCTAGGAAAAAATTTAACTCACCCATCATACTCATTCCAAAATAAGATTTCATTCTATTTTCAAACGAATCAGGTAATGATTACTAAGTTGAACAAAATATAATTTCATCAACATAAATTTGAACAATCAAAACATTTTTCTTATCTTTATTTATAAAAATAGTTGGATCACCAATTCCCTTAACATAATTGTTTTGTAACAAAAATCATATAAGTGTATCATAATAGGTTGTAGAGGCTTGTTTAAGTCCTTATAAATCTTTGGTAAGTTTCAAAACATGTTCAGGATGTTTTGTGTCTTCAAAACTATGAATTTGTTCAACATAAACTTCCTCTTTAATATATCTATTAAGGAAATCACACTTCACATCCATTTTAAAATTTTTAAAATTAATGAATTTTGTAAAGGCAAGTAAAATGCGAATAGATTCAAGTCTAGCTACTGTATCATAGGTTTCTTTATAGTCTATTCCATCTTGTTGATTATATCATTTAGCAACAAAATTATCTTTATTTCTTACTATGATTCCATTTTCATCACATGTATTTCTGAAGACCCATTTTACATCAATTATAGAAGCTTCCTTGGGTATTTCAACTAAGTTCCAGGATTTTTTCCTTTTGAATTCATTTAGCTCATCTTGCATGGCTTTTATCCAATCATCATCACCAAAATCTTTATCAATTTTTTTTTGTTCTAATTGGGGAAAAATTATAGATGTTATACTTAATTTCATAAGGAACTTCTAGTACTTACAAGTTAATTTACATCACCAATGATACTATCACTGAGATGATTCTTAAGAAACAACTAATTTGGGTTTTATAAAACCTGTTTATCCACATATGGTAGGACATGTTCTGGGATAAATGCTTCAAAAATATTTTATTGAGAATTTTTCTTATTAGAATTATATTCTATCAATGGTTGATAATCTATTTTTGAAAGAACATCCCAAGATGTAGGTTGGGGTTTTTTTAAAAAAGGATCAGATTCATCAAATTTAAATTGCATTGTTTCTTAAATAGTACAAGTATTTTTATTAAAAACTTTATAAGACTTATAAATAGTGGAGTATCCTAGGAAAATACCTTCAACAGATTTGGGTGAAAATTTATGTAAGTTATCATTATTGTTTAGGATGAATACTTTGTAACCAAATACATTGAAGTAATAAAGTATAGGTTTTCGACCAGTCCACAATTCATAAGGTGTTTTGTTTAGAAAATTTATGATTAAAACTCAATTTATATTATAACAATATTTACCAATAGCTTCATCCCAAAAATATTTAGCAATAGAATATTCTCTCAAAATGGTTCTAGTTATCTCTTGAAGAATTAGTTTTCTCCTTCTAACAATACCATTTTGTTGAGGAGTTATTAGAGCTAAGAAGTTATGAGTAATGCCTTTCTTACTACAAAAAGTTTCAAAATATGAATATTGATATTCTCCTCCATGATCACTATGAATAGTTATCAATAGAACATTTTTCACATTTTTAACTTGGGCTCTAAAAGTTTTGAAATAAGAAAAATCTTCAGATTTCATTATTAGAAAATAGACCCACGTAAATCTAGTATAATCATCAATCAAAACAAATATGTAGTATTTTCCTCCAAAACTTCCAGTTTGTGTTTGTACGAAAATATATATATGCACTAACTGTAATTCATTAGAAGTTGAGACTTCACCGATAGATTTAAAACTTGATTTATGTAACTTTCTATATTAACAAGGATCGCAAACTCTTGAAGAATCAAATCTAAGATCAGGTAGATCCTTAGCAATTCTTTTCTTTGAATGTTTTCATAGTTTCCTAAGGTTACAGTGTCCTAACCGTCTATGCCATAACCAAGATTGATCTTCCATTTCACTAAGTAAAGGTAGATCTTAGTTCCTAAGGTCTTCTAAGTTTAGTGTGTATACATTTTCTTCCCTATGGTAATAAATAAAAAACACTTCCTTGGAATTGTGTATAGAAACCCAAGCCTTTTACATAAAACATTTCATGATTTTAAGCATAATTAATCATCAGAGTACAAGTCAAGGATTTTTAAGTCTAGTGTCTTGGAAGAAGAGGTACATATAACATAAAACTTGGGACAAAAAAACTTCTTTATTTAATCACCATAAAGAGCTTCTAACTTCCTTGAGATCTTATATATGCATAGGGTACCATGGAGAACACATGAACAAAGGGATGAGCTAAAAATCCCAGTAAGGGAATGAACATAAGGATACATCTCAAGATCGAGAGTTAAGAGGCATGACATAATGATATCAAAAGCATGAAACTTATGAAATCATTTAATATTAGAATGGGATCATATAAATATGTAATCATATAAATGTGGCAGAATCATAAATCATATCTTTAGTACATGTAACGTCCCAAGTTGGGTGCCACTCAACGGGTGCCCCAAGCCCGATTCGCCACGTGACCTCAAGCGCATTTCCCCAAACTCCAGAGGTTTCCGATTAGCAGTGAGTGCCCAGGTCTGATAGTGGGGAAACTATGCCCTCATTTGTCAAAGTGTAGTGCAGCGGAATGAAAATAAAACATACAAAAAATAGCGGAAGCATTAAACCATACACAACATAAATAACAACAGCACTGGATATAACCAACAGTATATAGAAAAATGATGCTACATGTCTCAAGTTCTAAAAAAATATCCAGAACATGTTATGGATCAATACAGTATAGAAAAAAGCAGAGTACAGCAAAATAGAGCAAACAGTTGGCAGCAGCATCGCGAGCCTAGGCTCGGTCCCATGCCCTCCCACTCCACAGCAATAGTCAAGTACCTGTATAGGGACTCTTTCCCCTACTTACACCTGTAGAAACGTAATCTGTTTGGGATGAAAAGCGTGACCCAAACAGGGTGTGAGAAATATATCTCAGTAGGCACCCACCAAAGGCACGTGCTCAACTGCGTGTAAGCATGCAATAATAGTGTTCAGTAGTAAAATGAAATAAAGTAAGCAGTAGTAAGAAGTAACTAACATAACCAGTTATATTTCCATTTTAATATCCTTTTTAATCATTTAATTTAAAATATCACCACAGTGAATATTCTAAGCAACCAACTAGTGTCCTCAGACACGTAAACCCCTACCCTCAGGTAAAGAGTATCCAACACAAAAATCTGCCCTCAGGCATAACTGAGTTTTTCCTCAGGCGTAGGTAGTGTCGCCCACAAGCACAAAATCAGCTGCCCACAGGCACGAAAGAAGTTTCCCGCAGGCCGAAATAACTACTGCCCAGAGGCTAAATAGTGCAGTGCCCACAGGCTAATCACAACAACACCCTCAGGCTAAACAGGAAACTGGGCCATTCTTAACATGTAAACAAGAAGTAAACAAGAAATTCCTCTCAAGGCAATTCTACAATTACTACTTTAAAGTCATACCCTCAGGTATCCTGGCCAAATAGCTAAACTGTAGAACACACCCCCGGGGTGGTTCTGGATCCAAGAAACGATCCCAACCAGCATTTTAATATCATATTTAGATACCTAATCAATTATAGGTGTTTAAATTTAGTAATGGCCTCAGCCACATAACAACCCAACATGGGTTCATGGCACAAAATGCACAAAACACACGACAGTTGGAAAAACAAACACCAATCCACCTACCTTATACGTCAACGAGCGGTATACACGAACGCCGATCCAAGAAACGCCCAAAAACGACGTATATCTGACGAAGAAGATAAACGGTTCAACCACAAATAACTCTCCAACGGGAAATAACTGGTAAGAACAACACTAGGAGGAAGAATAACTCACCCGTGCGGTTCCAGGGAGATCGACGGTGCAGAAATAGGATTCCCTATGGGCGCTCGGCGGATCTACGAAGCTCCGGCCTCCCTCTCCCGCTCCTCCTTCCCGTTCTAAGCCTTCCCTATGAACAGGGGAGGCTACTGCCGATTTAAGCGAAGAAAACAAAGTACATGACGTGTACTTCCTTCATTTAACTGTTCCCCTAGCGGCACCACCATACTGTTCATCTGTCGGCATGAGTACACGGCATGTACTCCCGACTACACGGCGTGTACTGCCGCCTAGCTGGCGGCTGCTCCACTGCCTTACTGTTTCGTCCTGCCGACTGACTACATGGCATGTAAGGACCACTACACGGCGTGTAGTTGGTTCCTACACCCTTCATCACCGGCATGGCTACACACCCTGTGTACTAATCCCACACGGCCATAAGTACACGGCGTGTAGTTCCAAAATTTAGGATTTTTCCCCATTTCCCATATTTTCTCAAAAACACTTCAGGAAAAGAGAAAATAAGAAGCTCGTACCTCAAAAGAATAACCGGGTTCTTACAAACTTCCCCCCTTATAACAATTCGTCCCCGAATTGCCCTTCCAAGGTTGGAGAAGATACAACCGTGAACAACTCCAGCCACTAAGCACGTACGTCGGTCTCCCACTCCCAAGTTTCGTCCTGCACTCAGCCATGCTTCCATAGCACCCATACGAGAGGAACTGACCAGCCTCAGAGAACCTTCATGCTCCTGTCCATGATACGAATCGAATGCTCCTCAAAGGACGCATCAAACTGAAGCTCAACCTCCTCTGGCTGAAAGGTGTGAGATGGGTCTGAATGATAGTGGCGCAACTGAGATACATGGAAGACATCGTGCATGGCTTGGTACAGCTGCAGTAACAGCAACTGATAGGAAACCAGCCCGACTCTCTCCAGAATCTCGAATAGCCCCACGTACCTCGGTGAAATATTACCCTATCTCCTGATCTGCTTGTGTCCCAGCCTCGGAAAAACACACAAGAAAACATGATCCCCAACAAAGAACTCCAAAGGTTGTCTGCAGTGATCAGCATAAGACTTCTGATGAGACTGCGCGGTATCCATCTGCTTCCGAATCAACTGGACCTGCTCAGATGTCTCCTGCACGAGCTGTGGCCCCAGTAAAGCTGCCTCACCTGCCTCTAACCAGCACAAAGGTGAATGACATGGCCTACCATATAAATCCTCGTATGGTGACATCTCAATAGTCGTCTGTAAGATATTTTTATATGCAAACTTGAATAAGGTTATATGCTTCTCCCAAAAGCCCCCAAAGTCCAGGACACATGCACGTAGCATGTCCTCTAACACCTGTATCGTATGCTCTGACTGGCCATCGGTCTGAGGGTGGTATGTTGTGCTCAGAAGCACCTGTGTACTCAGTGCCCTCTGAAAAATCTGCCAGAAAAGAGACGTAAAGCGGGCGTCCCTATCAGAAATGATAGAACGAGGGACCCCATGAAGAGGTACGATCTCTCGAATATACAGCCTTCTGAGCTCATCAACTCTGAAGGTCTCCTTGATCGGATAAAAGTGAGCTACCTTCATGAGTCTGTCCACAACAACCCACAAGGCGTCATTGCCACGAGGTGACCTTGGCAAACCAGTCACGAAATCCTTCGCGACATCATCCCATTCCCATTACAAAATGGGTAACTACTGTAACAGCCCAGGTGGCCTCTGGTGCTCCGCCTTCACCTACTGACAGGTGGAACACCTCTTAACAAAACCAGCTATCTCTCTCTTCATACCCGGCCACCGGTACTAACGCCTCAAGTCACGGTACATCTTGGTAACCCTGGGATGAACTGCCCAAGCTGAAACATGAAACTCCTGCATCTGCTCCTCACGTATATCCCCTGGAACCCACACTCTCCCATGGAAACGCAAAACCTCAACATCGCATATCGTCTACCCAAGAGAAGGGTCTCCACTTGCCACCGACTCCCGTAGAACTAGGCCTTTTGTAACCGATAGTTGTCTCATCCTCACTCTGTCCAGGAGGGTAGAAGTCACAGCTAAAGAGGAAAGATAAGTCTACCCCTGATTGTCGTGCACCTCCAGATGCATCTTAGAGAACAAGTCCATGAGCTTCAACTCACCACTGGCCTCCTGCACCGCCTGTATCTGAGTATTCCTTCTCAGTGCATCATCTAATGCATTACCTTTACCAGGTGTGTAGGCAAGCTCAAAATCGAAGGACTGTAGGTACTCAACCCACCTCCTCTGCCTCGGATTCAGGTCACGCTGAGTAAAGATATACTTGAGGCTTTTGTGGTCGGTGAAAACCACAAAATTCTCTCTCAAGAGGTAATGCCTCCAACAGCACAACGCATGAACAACTGTAGACAACTCGAGATCATTCGTCGGATAATTCCTCTCATGTGGCCTCAACTGCTGAGACCCATACGCAACGACTCGATCGCCCTGCAACAATACTACTCCCAGCCCAATCCCTGATGCATCACAGTAAACTGTATAGCTCTTCCCCTGCTCCGGGAGTATTGGGATCGGTGCTAAAGTCAACCTTCCCTTAAGGTCCTGAAAAGTTGTCTCGCATGTTTCTGACCAAACGAACATCACACCCTTCTTAGCCAGACCTGTCAACGGTGCTGCTAAGTGGGAGAAGTCATGTATAAAGAATCTATAGTAACCAGCCAGCCCTAAAAAAACTCTGTATCTCAAACACATTCTTAGGTTGCACCCAAGAAACTACTACTCTCACCTTCTCTGGGTCTACTGCAACTCCTTCCTCTGAGATGATAGGACCGAGGAAGTGAATCTGGTCCATCCAAAAGTGGCACTTTGAGAGCTTAGCATATAGCTTATGCTCTCTCAGTGTGCTCAATATGATCTCAAGATGGGTGGCATGGTCGTGTCGAGTGTGAGAGTACACCAAGATGTCTTCCATGAATACTACCACAAAATAATCAAGATACGGATGGAACACTCAATTCATGAGAGCCATGAAAACTGTTGGCACGTTCATGAGTCCGAATGACATAACCAAGTACTCGTACAGACCATATCTGCTCCGAAAAGCCATAAGCGGTATATCTGATGGTCTCACACGCAGCTGATGATATCCGGATCTCAAGTCAATATTCGAGAACACTCGTGCTCCACGAAGCAGATCAAAAAGATCATCAATCCTCGGTAAGGGATATCAGTTCTTAACCGTCAACTGGTTCAGCTTTTGATAATCCACACCGAGTCTAAGGGTGATGTATGAATTTTTCTCAAAAAGGACTGCAGAACCCCAAGGAGAAGTACTAGGTTGGATAAAACCCTTCGCCTGTAACTCCTCGAACTTCCTCTTGAGGTCCTTCAGCTTAGGTGTAGTCATACTATAATAAGGAATGGACACCGGTGCTTCCCCTGGAACTAGCTCAATAGAGAAATCCACCTCTCGCACCGGAGGTAGACCTAAAAAATCGTCCGGGAAGACATCCCTGAAACGATCAAAAAATGGAGGGAAATATGTCTGACAAGTCCCCTGATCATCCAGATACAAACTCGCAATCTGGGCTGTGACTCCACCTCTCCCATGATGCTCTAGTCCAGCTCGACTTTCCTGAACATCCCATTCTCCCTTGTATAAAAACTCTCCGCCCTCAGGTGATGTTAAACACACCCTGTGACGATAGCAGTCTACAAAGGCTCGATAGCGAACCAACCATTCCATCCCAAGAATGGCTTCATAGCTCATAATCTCTAAGACATAGAGGTCCCAAATAAAGTTAAACCCTCCAACCTCAAGGGGGAAATCCTTGCACCGACGCACACCAGCCGTTCTAGTCCCCAACAGAGTTTCTAGCGTCATGATATCGGATAAAGTAGAAACACAAAGCCCAAGGCTCTCCACAACGGGTACAGATATGAAACTATACGTAGCACCCATATCAAAAAGTACTAAAGATAAGATAAAATCTACTATAATATTACCTATGACTGTAGAAGGTCCGGGATCCTGCTCCTATTGGGTCTGTTGCACTGCATATTCATGCCCAGTGTCGCGGCCCTGCGACACAGCCTGGATACCCTGAGCTGTCCCGCCCTACTTGCTCTGAGATCATGGTGTCTGACTACCAAGGCCACGACCACCATATCTGCCTGCATGAACTAACGTATTCCAGTTCCCTGACTGGTAAGAAGCCACTAGTCCTACTCCCGCACGCGGAGTCTACACAGAACCCCTCTCACTAGACACTAGTGGAAATGCCCAACAGAAGCATTGCAGATGACCCATCTTGCTGCAAGCTCGGCACTCCACTGGATCACATGGACACTGTGGCCTCTTGTGCCCCTCTCTACCACACTGGTAGCACATAACCTGGCAACCTTAAGCATTCTTCTGATTGGTACTACCGCCCTGAGAGAAGTCCATCTATCTCTTCCTCTTTCCAGTAGAAATAATACCAGTAACTGGTGTTGAACCTCCCTGGCCCACACCACTATATTCTCGTAGGTTCCTCTCTGTAATCAGCGCCTGATTCACTATAGCATGTACTGAAGGAAACCTGAAAACATTTACCAGTGCTCGGATGTCATAACAAAGACCATCCTCAAAACGTCTAGCTCTCAACGTCTCGTCACCCACCAGCACGGGTGCAAAGTGCTGAAGTTCTGTAAAATGAGCAGAATAGTCCATCACTGAAATAGATCCCTGCTGCAGATTCATGAACTCTCGAGCTCTATCTACTCTCAGAATCTCCGGGAAGAAAAAGTCATAGAATACTTCTTGAAAGTCTTCCCACACCATGTCTCTGTGATGCTCTAATTGGTTGGTAACATCCCACCACCTCTTGGTGTAATCACGCAGTATATATGTCGCAAGATTGACCCTCCGCCATGGAGGAGTCTCTAGATGATCAAAAATAGTCTGCATCGACCCCAACCAAGACTATGCATCTTGTGGTCCACCATCACCTGAAAACGTAGGCAGATGTTGCTGCTGGAAAATTCGCGTCGGCTCAGCCATAGATGTGGCAGCCTGCGGTGCTCCCTGAAAGGTCTGCATGAACCGCATAAAGCCTTCACGGAACTGCGCCTCTGTTCCTGTGTCCGGTATAACAGCTGGCACTGCATCTGGCTCTGCTGGAGGATCCACTGGTAGCCCATGGCCCACCATCTCTGGAGTATAGTCTTCGCCGCTCTGCTGGCGAACAACGTGCGGTCATTTGGGTGTCATGACACTACAAGGTCAAAATAACGCCTTAGATTCACAATTATTAAGACCGAAAAGTGAAAGAACCACAAAGGAAACAAGAGGAAGAAGGCATTTCAAAATTTTCAAAACAAGACTATACGGCGTGTACAATGACTACACGACGTGTACTTGACTTCCCTTCCCCTACCCGGGTCCTTCGACATGGCTAAGCCACATGGATCCTATTAAAAAAACTACACGGTGTGCATATACTCTACACGGCATGTATGGTGTTATTTTACAACTGCCCGTGTCATCTGTGACACGGCCGACTACTCGGCTTACAGCTACACGGCGTGTTACATCCACACACGACGTGTACACCACCCCGTTTCCCATCCACATGGCTAACTCCACATGGTCTTTCCTTATACAAGACTAAACGGCGTGTCCCATAGGTACACGGTGTGTTTAAGGAAATTTTACACCAGCTCGTGTTATCAGTTACATGGCCGAGTCCCCAGGTCACACTACACGGCGTGTGCATCATTGACACGGCGTGTTCTGTGAAGGATTTCACCGACCCATGTTGTTAGTTACATGGTCAGACTCTGGGTCAACACTACACGGCATGTACTAAAGCTACATGGCGTGTTCGGTCCAAGCTCTTCCCTTCCCCGTGTTGCCGCCAACACGGTTTGTGACACGGGAAGAGACTACACGGCGTGTACTCAGGGTACACGGCGTGTACTCAAAAAGTTTATTTTTATTCCGGAACAGAAGGTTATACACGGTGTCTATAAAGATACTACATGGCGTGTATACTAGGTTTCCAGATAGTATGCCTCAAAAACTTCCCCGAAACCCATAAAAATACTGAAACCAACACCAAAGTGTCAAATTCTGACCCGTGGGGGCCCATACTCCCCACGAATCAAAGTTTGACATCTTATCTGTGTTAAAACCAATAAACAGCTAATGATCCACTAAATTTCGGTCAATGGGGGCTCATACTCCCCAAAAACCAAAGTTTGGCGTCCATTATATAAACAGGCTCAAATGAAAATACCATATCACAAGCAGGTATTTATCAAGCAGCTATCACAACAGTATGCTTTATTAGCACAACAAATATCACAACAACATGCAATTTCTAATGCACCTACATGGCATGGAAACTATGCACGGCATGTGATATCTAGCATGTGCCTATATGATGCATGAGATGGCATACCCTCATCTCATCAGGTTGCAACTAAATAGAACCCACAGATAAATTATAAACAGCACAATCTCAAGTGTGTCACCCAACGGTGAAAACAACTCAACAGTAAATTGCAAAATCAGTAAAATTGAAATCATGAGGTAAATTGGCTTTTCCTGGTACGCAGGTTAGCTACGCCCGGGCACAGCTTATTACCAACTACCGTTCGTCATATAACTGACTATGGCTCCAAATAGTAAGTCAAAGAAAAGAACTCCTATGATACCACTTTGTAACGTCCCGAGCCGGGTGCCACTCAATGGGTTCCCCGAACCCGGTTTGCCACGTGAACTCAAGCACATTTCCCCAAATGCCAGAGGCTTCCGACTAGCAGCGAGGGCTCAGGTCTGATAGTGGGGAAACTATGCCCCCATTTGTCAAAGTGTAGCACAGCGGAATGGAAATAAAACATACAACAAACAGCGGAAGCAGTAAACCATACACAACAGAAATAACAACAGCAGTGGATATAACCAACAGTATATAGAAAATGATGCTACATGTCTCAAGTTCTAAAAAAACAGCCAGAACATGTTATACATCAATACAGTACAGCAAAAATCAGAGTACAGAAAAACAAAGCAAACAGCTGGCAGTGGCATCGTGAGCCTAGGCTCGGTCCCATGCCCTCCTACTCCACAACAACAGTCAAGTACCTATATAGGGACTCTTTCCCCTATCTACACCTGCAGAAACGTAATCTTTTTGGGCTGAAAAGCATGACCGAAACAGGGTGTGAGAAATATATCTCAGTAGACACCCACCAAAGGCTCGTGCCCAACTACGTGTAAGCATGAAACAATAGTGTGCAGTAGTAAAATGCAATAAAGTAAGCAGTAGTAAGAAGTAACTAACTTAACCAGTTATATTTCCATTTTAATATCCTTTTAAATCATTTAATTTAAAATATCACCACAGTGAATATTCTAAGCAACCAACTAGTGACCTCAGACACGTAAACCCCTACCCTCAAGTAAAGAGTATCCAACACAAGAATCTGCCCTCAGGTATAACAGAGTTTTCCCTCAGGCATAGGTAGTGTTGCCCAAAGGCACAGAATCAGCTGCCCGCAGGCACAGAAGAAGTTTCCCTCATGCCGAAATAACTACTACCCATAGGCTAAATAGTGCAGTGCCCACAGGCTAATCACAACAATGACCTCTGTCTAAATAGGTAATCGGGTCGTGCCCAACATGTAAACAATAAGTAAACAAGAAATTCCTCTCAAGTCAATTCTACAATTACTACTTTAAAGGCATACCCTCGGGTATCCTGGCCAAACGGAAAAACAGTGGAACACACCCCCGGGGTGGTTCCGGATCCAAGAAACGATCCCAACTAGCATTTTAATATCATATTTATATACTTAATCAATTCTAGGTGTTTAAATTTAGCAACGGCCTTAGCCACACGACAACCCAACATGGGTTCATGTCACAAAATTCACAAAACACACAACAGTTGGAAAAACAAACACCAAGACACCTACCATATACGTCAATGACCGGTATACACGAATATCGATCCAAGAAACACCCAAAAACGACGTAGATCTGACGAAAAAGATAAACCGTTCAACCACAAATAACTCTCCAATGGGAAATAATTGGTAACAACTACACCAGTAGGACGAAGAACTCACCCGTGCGGTTCTGGGGAGATTTACGGTGTAAAAATTGGATTCCCGACGGGCACTCGGCAGATCTCCGAAGCTCCGGCCTCTCTCTCCTGCTCCTCCTTCCTGTTCTAAGCCTTCCCTGCGAACAGGGGAGGCTACTACTGATTTAAGCGGAAAAAAAGTACACGAAGTGTACTTCTAAGTACACGGTGTGTACTTCCTTCATTTAACTGTTCCCCTGGAGGCACCGCCATACTGTTCATCCGTCAGCATGAGTACACGACATGTACTCCCGACTACATGGCGTGTACTACCGCCCAGCTGGCGGCTGCTCCACCGCCTTACTATTTCGGCCTGCCGACTGACTACACGGTGTGTAAGGACCACTACATGGCATGTAGTCAGTTCCTATACCCTTCATCGTTGGCATGGCTACACGCCCATGTACTCATCCCACACGGCCATAAGTACACGGCGTGTGGACAAAGTACACGGCGTGTAGTTCTAAAATTTAGGATTTTTCCCCATTTTCCATATTTTCTCAAAAACACTTCAGGAAAAGAGAAAAGAAGAAGCTCGTACCTCAAAAGAAGAACTGGGTTCTTACAGTACAGGTCAAGGATAACCGCCAATCTCGTTTCCATTTTTAGTACGGGTCAAGGCTAACCACCAATCCCGTTTCACATCGCATCTCATGGGACTTAACCTTACCCAATGCATTGAAGTGCTATCTGGGCACACTCATCTCAACATATTCAAGAATATTCTTTCCACCTAAATAATCTTTCCACATAAATAATCTTACATAATCAACCATACATAAACATAAGGGTACCCATGGAAAGAATTGGGTACCACAATCATGACATAAAACATATCCAATGGGCGTATCATGAAAGTGTCCATGAAAGGAAGGGATTAGAACATACATGGAAAATCATAGGGTAAAATAGAATTATAACATGGTAAGTGGTGTCAAATATAAGTGAAAACATATAAAAATTTATTTTAGAAACATTACCATTAAAAATATTTTGTGCGGTTTTAAGGAAAACACTCTAGAGCTTTTCAAATAGAAAAAGAGGAAATTATTTTATTTAAAACCAGAATTTAACCAAGAAGGTTTTCATAATAAAAATATTTATTTTATAAATAAAATGGTGTTTTAAAACATAGGATAGAGTGCAATTGAAATTTGGGTAAAAATTTCGGAAGTCCCCTTAAAAGAGGTTTGCTTATCAGAAAGTTCTGAGGGAATCTTTCAAAATCATGTATATCCCCAAAAGAATGTGATAAAAGGGTCTTGATATAATAATCTTTTAAAAATAACCAGAATTTATAAGACTCACATATATAGATAATATAACACCATTTGGAAAGAAAGATAAGGCGACCTGAAAGAATAAAGAAGGTTCGGGTAGAATTCGTTACAATTTTATCGACATGGTGTCGGGTGTGACCAAGAGGGATTGATGAGAGAGAAATGGGGTTTCTCATAACTTATAAATCCATAATGAATTATGGGGGATGTTCTTAAACATAACCCATTATTTTCTAGTACACATATAAAGTCATAGTATAGAGGACGATCTTGATTAAGAGAGAAAAGGAGAGGATCCGTTACGTTAAATCTGGTGGTGTTCTTCACTTGTTATTAATGACATGAATAAACAAATTAGGATTATTAATTCATAATTAAATAACCTCTTATATATGTAATTTATTTATTATAACCCTTTTTAGTTCATTAAAATCATTTTTGATTAGTTATAGGGTTCAATTTCATTGTTTGGGCTTGTTTGTTTACTTGGATTTAAAGGATCGGTTCACTTATATTCAAGTTTGGATTATATGCAAGATGAAAGTGGTTGTCCAGAATTGATGTTACATTATTTAGTTCATATCAAGTATATTACATGGTTTTAATTATAGTTGGGTTACTTAGAGTGATTTTGAATTATTACATAAATAACCTTAGTGATAATTGTTTTTGTTATTCAGTGGGTTCGATTAGAAAGAATGTGGTTTTCATTATAACTTAATTCCATTTGTACCAAAAGATTACAAAAACAAAAATAGGATATATTACATATATAATAATTTGGTTCAACCATAACAAAAATGGTTTCATGACCATAATTAAAGATAATAATAGAAATTGATAAACTGTTGTCCTTGAATGTGCTAAATTGGCACATCTCAAACGGTGCTTTCATTTCTTTCAAATAAAAGGGTGGGGAAGGGAGAGAAGATAATTAAATATACTACTAGCATGAAGATATTCCAGTACATGTATGTTACTAGATTTATCATACTATTATGGTGAAGGGATGTGAGGAAATAAAATAAAAAAGAAACAAACTTAAAAGAAAAGAAGAAATTTGGGAAGAGGAATTTACCTCTTGAGACTTCCTCCTTTGAGAACCTCTTAAGGGGAGAGGTTTTGGTATTTTGAGGAGGTTGAGAGATTTTGTACGTGGTGGAGGACATTGGGGAGAGATTTAGGCAGAAATTAGAGAAGTCTTGGGGCTTGAGAGGAGTGGAAAGAAGAGGGAGTGAAGGGGGGTTTATAGTGGAGGGGAGGAGGGATTTCTTGATATTATAATCCTTAATTTATTATTTCTTCACTAGACAAAGAATAGTAAGTATTCCATGACCAAGAATAGTAAATGGGTCATGTGAATTCGAACCAAGTGGGATTACATCATCCAAACATCATCGATGACTCAATTAATCCATTATTCAGCATTTATTATGAATTATTGGATTCTACTATTCATCAAAATTCAAGTATTTAAGAAAAAATCCCAAAAATTCACCCTAACCATTTTACAACATGTAAAATCCAAAAATGAAGTCCATTTTTCAGAAATAGTTTTCTAAATATGATTATTTTAATATTTAATTAAAATAATAACTTATTATCAAAACCGGTTTTAAAACATTCATTAACTCATTCTAAACTATAGGTATATCGTACTTCCAACATGAATATTATTCCTATACCACCATAGGTGAGGTTAATATTCATTAGGGTATGTCACTATTCATAAGGTTATGTTACTATTCATTAGGGTAGGTTACTATTCACCAAAAAATATTTTTGTTTTATTAGACTGCAAAAAACATCTTGAACGCAACCGTGTATGCCGGATTTTCGAAATTCCAAACACAGAAGTGACAAACTTATGTTTAAAGGACACTTATCACTTAGTAGTTCATTATGTTGTGTTTTCATGTGATTTTATGACATAAATATAAGAAGGGAATTTCCATTGAAAAACTTTGGGTCATTACATTGTGTACTAAGCATTAATCATTCCTAAAATTCACAAGGTAACCTTTATCACACAATTGTCTTATTCTAATGAGTTTGTGATTAATACCTTTAACAAATAAAACATTTGAAATTAAAGTTTTTCAAAGAAGAACAATGTTACCTATACCAACAATTTCTCCCTAAGAATTATCTTTGAAAGTTACTTTTCCTCCTTTTAATTTGATAATCTTTTCAAGGAAGTTTATGTTACCAGTCATATGTCGAGAACATCCACTACCCATGTACAATGTATTGTTTTTTGTACTTTCTTTATTTTCCTAAAAATAAAAGAGTTAGACTTTCGGAATCCAAACTTTTCTAGATCCAGAAATTTCAAAAAGTAAAATTTTAGGAGTCCACATTTTCTTATAAAAATAAGGTTTATGAAACCCTAAATATTGGGTTTTATTTAAAGAAAAATTTCTTTCCCAATGTCCAACACACTGACATTTGGTGAAAAAAGGATTACTTTGTGGAAGAAAATAATTATTACAAAAAATAGGTTTGGAGAGAGTATAACCAATTCCTGAACAATTCTTTGGAGGATGAATTTGATAATACATTTTTTCAAATTCATTCCTTCAACAAGTAAAATTTTATAAGAGTTTCTTTAAGGAAAAAATTTCTTATTTTAGTCTAACGACAAAATTCTTATCCTCAAAGTAATTGATCTTCAGAATTAATTTATTCTCTAAAACACTTTTCTTGGAAATAACACTTTTAAGATCCTTAAAAAGTTCATCCTTCTCAGTATTAACTTCATTAAGGTTTTTAGAAACACTTTAAAAATCAAAAGTTTTCTGATCAAGAACTTTAGAATGATCTGATACTTCTTTAGTTAAAATAGAAATTCTAGAATTTTCCATCTCTAGCATTTTTTTATCTTACAATTTTCAATATCAAGAAGTTTAGAAAAACTACACACTTATTCATAAGTAGGTAAAGATTTATCTTCATAATAATAAGATTATTTATCTTAAAACTTATAATATTTATCACCAATATAATTTTCATTCAAAGATATATTAGTAATAGATTCAGCATTGTGTACTTTTTCCATTAGACAATGATTTTTAATGGGTAGTTTGGATAGTAGACCAAGATTCTTCTGACTAGAAGATTCATACTCTAAGGATTCATCAGATGAGTCACCACCACTGTAAATCCATATATCATTATCCTTCAAGACTTTCTTATCCTTAGTATTGTAATTCTTCTTTCTATTCCTCTCATAATTCTTTTCTTTTCTATCTTTTCTTTTAAGCATGGGTAAATTTGGCCTAATGTGTCTGGCTCTTTTCCATTCATAGAAAGTGACTTACGAGTCTTTCTTGCCTTTTAATTCTTTATTATTATATCTATACTACGATTCTTTCTTTCCCAGTATCTTTTTCATCCTTATAGAAATATTAGATAACTCATCTTCATATTTTTCACTTTCACTAGACTCAGATAGAACAGTGACTTTGTTAGACTTAGATCTTGAAACCCTTTTTAGAGTCCTGACTTTGGTAGTAGTAAAGGCTACACTTCCATTTCCATTATTCTTCTTATTCATATCATCATCTCTTTTAATTCATGTTTCATGCTGTAAGAGAGTACCAAATAGCTCATCAAGAGTAATTTGAGTAACTTTCCTATTTTCATCAATGGTTATTCTTTTTTATTCCCACTCATTTGGCATAATATCAATTGTTTTTTCCACAAGTGCTTCATCATCAAGACCTTTTTCTCCCATAGATTGAACACCATTTATTATGGTCATAAATCTTTGTTACACTTTTTATACTGGTTCTCCATAGAGAAAAACGAATCCATGATATTCAGATCTTAACATAGCTCTTCCAGTTTCTATCACATTGGAAGTCATAAAATGTGTAACTTTAATTTTATTCCAGATGTAATTGGAAACTTCACAATAAAATATTTTACTATATATATTCATGGTCATAGAACACAACAATGTATTCCATACCTTATAATTTAGTTGATATTCTATTTTTTTTGGTTGGTGAAGGTTTTGACTTCTTTGTCTAGAATTTTTTAGTCACCAGTAAGCATGACAAAGTTATCCACTCGAGTGTTAACAAAAAAATGTCTTTATTCTATCCCTCCAGTACTCATAACCATTACCATAAAAAATAGGTGGTTTAGTACGATTAAGGTTATCAATGGAACCAACATGTATTCTATCCATTATATAAGAAAATATATTTCCATAAAACTTATAATTAGAAAAAATTTATAAACAAAGATAAAAAAACTAAGAAAAACTTGAGAAAGAAATGTTCCTCAAGAAAATAAAACTTGAGAAAAAAACTTATATGTGAGTATAAGTATTTCAGATACCTCCTCTAATACCAATTGTAGGATCGAAATAGTGTATATAGATGCTCATTTACAAGAGGGGGTGAATTGTAAGTTTAAAAACTATCATTTTTAACCTTAAGGAAAACTATGTTAAACAAAGTTAAACAAGGTAAATTCACAAACCCTAAAATAGTTCTATGAGACAAACTTGCTTAGGTTCTGGAAATATGGTTCTGGAAATGAATCTTAAAAAAAGTTTACTTAGAAAAATATTATACCTTAAAGCGTATAGAATATTACTTATGAGAGTAAATAAATGTATAAGAATGTATAAGAAATTTATGCTTTCTTCCTTTATCAAAAATAAAATGGAAATAAAACTTGAAACAAAGTAAGTAAAAAGTAAGAAGTATTTTCACCCATAGAGTAGGGTATCAAAAACCTTAGATAATGGTCCCTTGATTTATACTTTCAAGAAAACATGTCTTACCTACACCAGGGTAATCCCTCGATAAGAATATAGGAATCTGTCTTGTTATCCCTACAAGACATCAATCTTTAAGATAGTTGGAACCCCTTCCTTCCTATCCCTAGAAGTCCTATAACTTTAAGGTATTCGGCACCTCTGTCTTCTTATAATTGGAAGCCCTCGATTGTAATCAGCAATAATAGGAGTTGCACGAAGAAAGTTGAACAAGGTGTTCAGAATGCACAAAGCATGAGAGTCTCTCTCTCTCTCTCACTAGAAATAACTTCACAATATATAATCTCTATATTGATGGAATGGTCTTAAGTTCATTCAAATGAGATCCTATTTATAGTAAAAACTCCAATGGTCGTCTCCCTCATCCAACAGTCATATTTTTTATTAATCTCATAGGGACCTGTGCACGTGTCACTCAACCAATAATTGGTTAGAAATAGATTGCATGACATCGTTTCATAATAACAACATGTGACAGGAAAAATAAATTTCTTTATCCAAATATGAATTTCTGGAGTCTAAGGAAAAATAGAATTTGGAGACTAAACATATAAACAATCATAATCTATAAAACATGGATATTCGGATTCTGTTTTTCAAATAGTTCGGAATCTGAATTCTATATATTTCAGAGTCTGAATTCAAATGAATTCAGAGACTGAATTTTGAAGAAATTGGATTCTTAATTTTGAGTAATTCAGAGTCTGAATTATGAGGAATTCAGAGTCTAAATTTTAATAAATTCAGAGCAATAATTCTGGGGAATTGGAAGTCTGAATTCTAAGGAATTCAGAGTCTGGATTTTGAGACATTCAGAGTCTAAATTTCAAAGAATTCAGGATTCGAATTTCAAAAAATTTGGAATCTGAATTTTAGAGAATTCGGAATCTAAATTTCAGAGAATTCAGAATCTGGAATACAGAGAATTTGGAATCTAAATTTTAGAGAATTCAGAATCTTAATTTTAGAGAATTCGGACTCTAAATTTCAGAGAAGTGGGAATCTGAATTTTAGAAAATTCGGAATCTGGATTTCAGATAATTTGGAGTCTTAAAACAAAACACTCTATATCTAGGAAACTAAATAATTCTTAGGTTTTAGATATGAATTTGAATTTTTGACTTAGTAATAAAATGAGTTTTATTATGAGAAATTATAAAATTAGACAATGAAAATAAAGGTAAGGATAAAACTTTTCTTAGAGAATGGAAATTTTCCATAATAAAATAATCTATAGGGAAAGGTTATTTGACTTAAGATAAAGTGTTCTTGATTTTTAAAACATAGAAGAATGGGAAAATCATAAATAAAACTTATTTACTCAACACATTTCTGATTAATTTTCGACTTAAATTTTAATATCTCCTAGTGAATGTAAGATATGAATTTTGGTAAAAACTCATGGTGGAAGTATTGATGTAACAAAGATTTATAAGAATCTTCCTATTATCATCAATGGGAAAGTGTATACTAAAAATATTGTTTAACAGGCCATAGTAGAGTTTTATATCATTTTTTATGGATTGGATTTCAATTTATCATGCTAATATAGATTTAAGAGATTATAAAGTTATGTTTGATGATTTCATGCCTTTGATAAAATACCAAGAATCTAATAAATTCATTAGAGAAGGAAATAAAAGTTACCTAGATCATATTATTGAAAATAAAGAGATTTTTTAAATTAGTGATGTTTCAATAGTAAATGAATACGTGGATGTTTTTATAGATGATTTACCTGGTTTTATTCGTAATTGAGCTATTGAGTTTATGGTTGACTTAGTGTCTGATGTTAATCCTATTTTAAACCTACTAATCAAATGGCTCAAGTGGTACTTTCATAATTTAAAAACCCATAACATGAGTTATTAGATGAAGGTTCCATTCGACCTAGCACTTCACCATGTGGGGATCCTTTTTTTTCAAAAATAAATATTGATCAATGAAACTTTGAATTGATTATATATCATTGAATAAAATTAGTGTTTAAAACAAGTATCATTTTCTTAATATTGATGATTTGTTTGATCAATTCGACGGAGAATAGTATTTTTCGAAGGTTGGCATGAGGTAAGGGTATCATTAGTTGAAATTGAAGGAATATGAAATTCTAAGGACTATGTTTTGAACCAGATATGGCCACTATAAATTTGTAGTTATGTAATTTGGTTAATCTAATGCACCTTCTATATTAGTGGATCGTATGAATAGAATTTTTCATGAGTTCTTAGATAAGTTTTCAGTTCTATTTATTGATGAAATTTTGGCATATTCTAAAAGTTAAGAGGAACATGAACGGTATCTAAGGGTTGTTTTTCAAACCTTAAAAAATTATATAGAAAATTTATCAAGTGTGAATTTTTGTTGTAATAAATTTCTTTCCTTGGTCACAGTGTTTCTAAAGATGGAATAACTATTCATCTTGCTAAATGAAATTTGTTGAAAAATTTCAAAACCCAAAAATATCACCAAGATTAATATTTTTCTTGGGTTAGTAGGTGACTATAATGGTTTTTTGAAAAAAAAATATTGGTTTTCTATCCCATTGACTAAGTTAACTCAAAAATGAGTAAGTTCATCTGGACAAAAGAATGTGATGATTGTTTCAAGAACTGAAAATAATTTTAGTAAATGCTATTAATTTTTCCTTTATTTCTAAAAATGGTGAATTCATTTTCTATAGTGATGCTTTATTGAAAGTACTTGGTTTTTTCTAATGTATAATGATTAGGTAATTGATTATTACTCTCACTATTTGAAACCTCATTAGTTAAATTGCCCTACACATTATTTGGAATTAGCTTTTTTCCTTTTAAAATTTTTGATGCTTCATTTTTATGGAGTAAAGTGTAAAATATATACTGATCAGAAAATTTTGAAGTATATATTCACTTTGAAAGAATTGAACATGATACAAAGAATATGGAAGGAACTAATTAAGGATTATTATTACACGATTCATTATCATTCTGGAAAAGAAAACAAGGTGTCTGATTCTTTGAGTTGGAAAAATAATGTTATATTAACCATGTTACATTTGAAACATGGCCATTTGGTTAATTATTTGATGAATTTTGGCCATGAAGTTGTGGATGCAGATACATACTCTATTTTGTTTTAGTTTTTAGTGTAGTTTACTTTGCTAGAATGAATTAAGAGGGATCATAAGGTGGATCAATATTTGCAAGAAAAGGTATAATCCGTTAATAATAGTAAATTTATGGATTTTAATATTGATTAAGAAGGTGTTTATGATTTGTAAAAATATTATGTGTGCTTTTTGATTCATAGTTGAGGATACAGTTGTTGATTGAAACTCATAGTTCTCCATTTTTGTTCATCTGGGAAGCAATAAGATGTACATAGACCTTTGGGGGTATTTCTGGTGGGATGTAATGAAAAGAGTCATTGTTTAATTTACCATGAAGTGTTTGACTTTTCAATAGGTTAAATCCAAATGACAGTTACCGAAGGGGATGCTTCAACCTTTTCCTATACAGAAGTGTAAAAGGGAGAATATATCAATATATTTTGTGGTAGGATTGTCAAAGACTTCTCAAGGTGATAATGTGATTTGGGTTATTATTGATATATTTACTAAATATATACATTTTCTTCCTATTTGAGATCTTATTTCTTTAAAGAATATTTCTAGACTGTATTTAAAAGATATTATCAGGTAATATGGAGTGTCTCTCTCCATTGAATTAGACTGTGATCCCAGTTTTACATCTAATTTTTTAAAAGAACTTAAAAAGTCATTGGGTACTAAATTTAATTTCATTATAGCTTTTAATACTCAATTAAATGGATAGTATGAGAAAATTATTCATACCTTGGAATATATGCTTCGTTCATGCTCAGTGGATTACCATGGAAGTTGGGATCAATATATTTCTTAGGTTGAGTTTTCTTATAATAATAGTTTCCAATCCAGTATATAGATGGAACCATTTGAGGCATTATATGGAAAGTGGTGTTGGACACCAGTGTTTCAGGATGATGTAGGAGAAAGGATGTTTATGGGACCAGAGTTGGTAGAGGAAATGGCATAGAAAGTTCATTCGATTCAGAAACACATAAGGATATCTCAGAGCAGGAAGAAAGGTCATTGGATAATCGGAGGAAATATATTTCTTTTGAGTTTGGTTTTAATGTCTTTCTCAAATTTTATCCATGGAAAAGTGTGATGGATTTTTTGTAAGAAGGGGAATTTGAGTCTACGTTTCATTGGACCATATGAAATCCTAGAGAAAATTGGATCAGTTACCTACTGAGTGGATTTTCCTATTAGTTTATCCTAGGTAAACAACATATTTCATGTTTCAGTGTTAAGAAATTATGTACCAGATTAATCTCATGTTTTGAGAACTAAATTATTTTAACTAGAATAAAACCATTCTTATGATGAACAACCAGTTTAGGTTCTTTACCTCAAAGAGCAAGTGATATGAAATAAGGTGATTCACTCTGTTAAGGTTTTATGGAAAAACTATATGGTTGAAGAGGAAACATGGGAATATAAAAATTCTATGTGAGAAAAATATCCACACTTCTTTAATAAGTGAATAAAATTATGAGGATGTAATTTCTAAAAGGGAAAATTATGTAATTCCCTAGGTAATGATAGAATAAGTCTTCTTCAAATTTAGTAATATTTATGTTTAGATAGTAATTTTTAATTATATGGACTCCATGTTCAATGGCATATATAATCTTCAATAATGATTTTTCTAGAAATCTTGTGTTGCATGCAAGTATGAGTTATAATGAATAATAGTATACTATTGATATTAGTATTTAATATGGTTGTTTGTAGCCTTTTAATAGAAGACTTACTTTAAAACTAAATTATGATAATTTTATAATTTTTATATGACAAAATAAACTTATTTTTTGTAATTTTAATATCAAATTTTAATTTGAGTTAATTTTTTGTATTTTTCTGAGAAGCTTCATTTTTTTTGATGAATAGTGAAAATCTTTAATTTTAATTGAAAACAGTTTTTTCATATAATTTATTTATATAGTTAAATAATATTTTTAATCATTTTTAAAGTATAATTAGATCATTTTTATATCATTTAAACTAGTTTATTTTTTTGGAAGACATTTCACATTGAAATTGGATATAAAAAAATTCAAACTTTTGAACAATTTTACTTTAAAACCCCATTGTTTTGTCCCGTCGGTGGGATTAATTCTAAATTAATTTCTTCCACTTCTTTTATTGGAATTTATAAATATGGATTCAATAATTTTAATTAGAATAATTTATAATTTATAATAAATTAAAATTATTTTTTGACCAAAAAGATTAGTTAAAATAATTAAAATTAATTACAGTGATTAAGGTAAAAATGAGTTTACTTAGTTGTTAAACTTTAATCATAAGGGGCCAAAGGACCTAGAAACATGTAAAAAACTAATTTAATGGCCATTATTCGACTATATACCATCTTCTCTCTAATTTGGATCATTATTTGAGTCACATGATGTAAGGGAGACCTCCCAATAGTGTTTACCTTTTTATATTTACAAGAATGTCACTCCCTCTGCACTATAAAAAGGCACTCACCCCCCCCCCCCCATACACTTATTAATATCTCTAAATCCCATTATATCATCAAAAATATACCCAAATAATCTCTCAAAATATCTTATCTCACCCTAGAGGACTCACATTGGGCATAAATCGAACCAAGAATTCATCTGGTGAAAATCAAAAGGAATTACCCGAAGAAGAGGTAACATTCATCAACGCCCATTTCTATTTTGTTTCCTTCTCTACTCCATTAATTTCACTTTATATAATGATAATATAGTTAATTAAGTATCTTAAATATACTAGTATGTTTTTATGTTAAGGTTTATACCTACACCTACTCAAACTTCCATCAAATTGGTAATAATATCATTGTTCGTGTGTATGGCGGACTACTGCCTCACGAAACGATGTCATTCGTTTTTCATTTACCACCTATCAAGATTGGGAATTATGATGGAAACATAATTTTTATATGATATATATGATATTTATTATGTATTTATACTTAAATATTTGTTAAATACACATACCTTCATGGTTTCCATTTTTTGGAATATGATAACATTTTTTCTGGACGTGTGGACTACTGTCTCCTCAAAGCAATGTGATATGTCCACAATTTAAATGGAATTTATTAAGTAAAAGTTTAATAAAAATATGTGACATAAATAAAATATATATTATATTCATGAAATAATTACCTTTTTGGAAATATAATATATGATTTTCTTTATTACCCTTTCACACACTAAAAAAGTGATAACGCCATTCATAAACGTATGGACTACCGCCTCCTTGACGCGATGTGATTCCTTTTACACAAAAATAATTATATATATAATTATATATGATTAAATAAAATAGTATTTATGATATAATGATCATTATATAAAGATAAATTTTTCTTACGTTCTTTTTATAATGATCATTGAAAAATGGGAATGTTATTCATGCGTATGTATGACCAACCGTCTCCATGATCGTAACGTTGGTTCATTTTTCATAATAATGTTTAATGGTTGGTTTTAAAAGTATAATTGATGTATAAATTTGATATTTATGTAATTATTATTATTCTTTATATTTTTTAATGATTACCCCTTGGACCATAGTTGACCAACAAAATTTTTTGACATATAAACCAAATATAGTCAAAACACCCGACGTAAATGTAAAGACCGTAAAATTCAAGGGAAATTTTTTTTCTTAATTTTCTTTGGATTTTTACAAGAGCGCGGTTTCAGACGGCACCTGATTCCGAGGCCCGGAGTGCCCGGAATTAATTTCCGAAGTTTGGCTCGGGTACGTTCAGTGAACGAACGAGCGGGAATTCCTAACTTTTGATCCGGTGCTCGGAATTGAAATCCGAGGGCACCGATGAACTCGCAGCACCGATATTCGCTTAAAGAGACCTTTTCGGAAGTTGCGTTTGTTGTGGGTTGAAAGTTAGTTTTAGGGGTTTTTAGTTTGAGTTAAATAAAGTTGTGTAGAACAATTTTATTTAACTTATTTTAAAACCTACCAAAGGAGGTTGGAAGTGGGACCCACACCCACTTAACCTCCCTTGGGAGGATTAAGTGTGGTGGGGCCCACACGAACCCCCTTTTCTTTTCAAATTCTCTCAACATACTTAACCCCCCTCTTTTATGACTTAAGTTACTTAATTTAATTTTGGGGAGTTAAACTCTTTTGAATTTCAAACATTTGAAATTCTTTTGAGTTATGTGTTAATAAAATAAGATGCAATCTTATTTGTTTAAGGGTTGTTGTTTATTCCCTTGAAAACTTTTTGAGAGCTCCTCTTCATCTTCTTCATCTTGACGAAGAACGTTCATCTTGACGAAGAACGCTCAAACTCCGACGAAGAACGACGCCTCTCTTCTTCGTCCTCGGTGTCAACAAGAGGGAACGCCGCATCCTCCTCGGGCCTTCTTCGTCGGCAAACGAAGATCCGCCAACAACGTGTCGCATCGGACGTAACTCTTCGTCAACGGATTTGACGAACGACGACCGCGACGCCCGACTTCCGCGACGCCGTCTTCCGCGGAACGTAGAAGATTCTTTGAATCTCAAACCAGAGGTAGGGGATGTTATTTATTGATTATTTTATTCCATTCTTGAATCATGGATTTTAGCATGACTAAACGTGAGGTTTTGGATATTCTTTAGTTATGTTATTATTTAACGTGAGGGGGGGGCCGGACCGCATGAACACGGCCGAACCCCCCCTCCAACGTTTGTGTTGATTTTATCTTGCGGGAGGAAGCAAGAGGCGTGGTGCCGTCGCACCACGCGGATGAACGTGCAAATATCTTCGCGATGCCGTCGCACGCTCCATGGTAGAAACAACAGAAACGCGACGCCGTCGCGCCGCGTTGGATGATTATCAAAGCATGGCAGAGGGGCGCGGTGCCGTCGCACCGCGCCGGACGACGAAGACCGCGGCCGGTTCCGGGCCGCGGCAGGACGAGGAGACCGCGGCCGGTTCCGGGCCGCGGCGGAAGGGAAGACCGGCGGCCGGGCCGCCGGCGTCGGAAGCCGAAGAGGGGACCGGAAATTCCGGTCCCGTTGGAGATAACCGGCCGGCCGGCTAGCCGGCCGGATGCCGTTAAACCGGGGAATTAATTCCCCGGCCGGCTGGCTAAACCCCCCTCTTAAAGAGGGGGGGCGTTTTTTTTAAAAGAGGAGGGGGCCGGCTGCCCCCTCGGTCCGCTCCAGCAAGCCCCCCCACGTGGGGGGGGCGTTTGTTTAAAAAAAACGGCGCGGCACTGGCCGCGCCGCCCTCCAGAAAACGCGGGGCTTAGCCCCGCGTGCCGCCGCCGCCGCCACGCGGCCCGCCGCCGCCGCGCCACGCGGCCCGCCGCCGCCACGCGGCCCGCCGCCGCCACGCGACCCGCCGCCTCCGCGCCGCCGTACCGCCGCCGCCGCGCCGCCGCCGTCCGCCGCCGCCGGCCGCCACCGCCGGCCGCCGCGCCGCCCAGGGGGGGGGGTCGGGCCGGGTCGGCCCGGACCCGGACCCCCCGTTTCGGACCAGATTCGGTTTTTGGCTCATAACTTGAGCCTCGGACCTCCAAATGACGAACCGTCTGCGGCAACGCGATCCTTGGATCGAGACGGTCGTTTCGGTATATCGTACTCAAGGTTTCGGATTACTTTGAGTTCGGCCGGGTTGGTTCGTTCACGAAACCAACCGGGCCTTCGGAGCGGAAACGCTCATATCTTGAGCTGCGGACGTCCGATTGACGTGCCGTCAGTCGCGTAGTGTTCCTCTTAGAGAGACGGATCTTTTGGCATACTCCGCCCGAGGTTTGGACGCAGGTGGAGTTCGGTCGGGTTGGTTTTGCCTTAAAAACCAACCGGGCCCCGGAGACGAAAATGCCAATAACTCTCAGACCGGGCGTCCGATCGACGCGCCGTCTGTTGCGTTGAGTTCCTGTTGACGATACGGAACTTTTGGATACATCAACTTCGGTCTTCGTGACAGTTGATGTATCAGCCTCTCGGCTCGTAGAGCGGATCCTCCGTACGAGCTTGCTGTGTGCGGGAACCCTAGTGCTGGCTGCGACTGTTCTACTGCTACGACTGCTACTGTGACTGCGACGACGACAGTACAGAGATCCTGTGTGGATTGGACGACGACAGTACAGAGATCCTGTGTGGATTTGACGACGACAGTACAGAGATCCTGTGTGGATTTGACGACGACAGTACAGAGATCCTGTGTGGATTTGACGACGACAGTACAGAGATCCTGTGTGGATTTGACGACGACAGTATAGAGATCCTGTGTGGATTCGACGACGACGACTACAGCACTCAGCGATCCTACGTGGATCAGTGCTACAGGTTCTGTGTGAGCCCGATCCTGTGTGGGTCCTTGCGCTCAGCGGTTCTGTGTGAGCCAGCGCCTACAGGTTCTGTGTGAGCCCGATCCTGTGTGGGTCTTCTGCGGGGGTTAGTTACCTATCGATCCTTCGTGGGTCCGACGACTTAGATGGATCAGTGATCATCTTTATCGTCCTTGAAGAAGTATACCTGTGTGAGCTGAATCCTGTTGTTTTCCTGTGTGGATTGTGTTGTGCAATCCTGTGTGGATTATATTTTGCTTTCCTATGTGGAATACGTATACTTTCCTGCGTGGACTGAGTTGTACTTGGGCTCGGAGGTTGGAGCGTATTTGAATTGATGACTTAGGTATATGTATGGGCATATACCTAAGCAGTGTCGGTTGTTACTTCGTGATTGTACTTTTCTTCGTGGTTTATCCTTTGTGGATTTGAGAGACCTTCAGGGGTCTCGGGGTCCCTACTGAGTAGCTTATACTCACCCCTGCACGGGCTTTGCCCGCACTTCGTTGTGTTGGTTGCAGACGACGGACAGCGTTGACCTTAGCTGAGGCTTGCAGAGCGGGACGGTACCCGGAGGTGGACCACTGGGCGGGACGTGCTCGGAGCGGACGGCGGGACCCGTGGAGCAGAGGAGCTATCTGTACCCACCCTTCAGGTGGGATTTCCAGTGGACAGCTCGGAGTAGCGGCTTTACTTTTCAGTTGCTATTTTTCCCTTTTCGAGTTGTACTTTACTTTCAGTTTGGGTTTGTATTCTGGCCCATTTACTTTTCCGCACTTTCAGTCGTACTCTGTTTGCTTAGTGTTTACTTTCCGCTTGTTTACTCTGTGGTGTGTGTTTACTTTTCAAAGGCAATGCCTTCCCTTTTTACCGGGATGTACGCCTTGGTGCTAGTCGCCAGCCCCTGGCCTATGGAAGGCGGGCTTGGGGTAGTCACAGCTCGGACCCCGAGGGCGGGTCGTGACAAATTGGTATCAAAGGAGTTCGGTTCTACCGCGAACTCTGATCTTTTCTATGAGAAGCAATAATGTTTAGCGTATTGAGTGTGGTTATCAGTCCAGGGAGTCCAGTGTTGGTGCGGCGGCCGACGTATCCGTACACCAGGACCCTGACTTCTGATTTCCGACTTAATGCACGAAAACATTGATTGCGTGTGTGTTTCAAAGTTTTCTATGTGATTACTTGTGTCAGCTCACCGGGTATACTGATCTGCTTTATGAATGTCTCAAGTTTTCCTTGTGATTACTTGTGCCAGCTCACCAGGTATACTGTTCTAACCGTGGCGCACCTGTTTCCTTTTCAGGATGGCCCCACGACGGCAGCCAGCTAGGGTTCCGAGAGTCGAGCGAGACGACAGCCCACCGAGCGACGAGGCCTCGGTGCAGGGCCCTTTTTCAGTAGTGGCACCGGCGGTAGCTTTACCCGCCGAGCCACTGATGCTTCCAGCAGCAGCCGCTGATGATGCACGTCGCCTCAGCGCACTGCATGAGTTTCAGCGCCAGCGACCGCCCAGGTTTCGCGGGGAGACGGATCCCCAGGCAGCAGAGGACTGGCTGGAGGCAGTGGTTCGAGTGTTTAGGCTAGTGAGGACACCAGCAGATCTCATGGTGATCCTCGCTGCGAGCCTACTACACGCAGCAGCAGGACGATGGTGGAGCTTGATGCTCCAGGTGCACGATGAGGCATCTCTTCTTTGGACGGACTTTGAGAGCATCTTCCTCTCGGAGTTCGTCCCAGCCACCCTTCGTGTGGTGCGTATCCAGGAGCTTCTACAGCTGCGGCAGGGCAGCATGACGGTCGCTCAGTACTCGGCGAGATTTACCGATCTCTCGCGCTACTCGACCGACATGGTACGGGACCCATTCTTCCGGGCCCGGACCTTCGAGCAGGGTTTGAGACACGAGATCAGGGCATCGCTGATCTCCCTCAGCATACCGACTCAGACAGGAGTACTGGAGCGGGCTCTTCTGATCGAGAGCTTCCTTGCTGAGTCTACACCAGCACAGCGACCCACCGCAGGGCGGCACGTGGCAGAGTCATCTGCAGCTGGCAGTCGGCGAATGACTCAGGGGTCCAGACAGACCAGACCTCAGGGCACTGGCTCAGCAGTGCAGGGCACACAACGCGGAGCCAGTCTTTCGAGTGGAAGACAGTGCTATGCATGCGGCGGGCGAGGCCACATGGCTCGAGACTGCCCGACCCGCCATGCGGAGGAGCAGCAGACGGTTGAGGAACCACCTAGGCAGAGGCAGAGGTTCGACCGTGGCGGTCTGCAGGAAGGAGGCGGACGAGGCAGAGGAGCAGGCCGAGCAGCAGGTGGTGGACGACGCTTTGAGGCTCTACCACCACCACCACCAGGAGGTCCACCCCGACCGCAGGGGAGAGCTCAGCTTCAGGCAGCCGAGGCCTTCGATCATGGAGCTCTGGGAGCCGATGGACAGGAGCAGAACTAGTGGTTACATCCTTTGTACTTCTGGTTCCTTGTTGCTTTTGTGTAGCGTCTTGTATTACGAGCTGCAATAATAAAAGACGCATACCTTGTGATGTTTTCGTTCCTGTCCTCTATCGTAATGTTACTAAGAGGTTCCAGTTTTGGCTGTTGACTTGACCCTCACTTGTGAGACATCTACTGGAGGAGGCCCAGTTACCACACACTGATGCCGACAGTGTGACTCAACCCTTGGAGGCGAGAGTAACGGTTGAATCTCTTAGTAGTAGCGTCGAGGCCTTACGACGTCATCCTTAGTATGGATTAGTATCATCCATGTTAGGATTGACTGTTTTAGGCAAAGAATGTGGTTCATCTAGGGGATGAGACCAGATTTATCTTTTCGGCAAAAGAGAAATCTTGCAGCTCTGGTGGGACCGGAGATGGTCCGGGCCACGTCAGAGGAGGTCCATGTCATCCAGGAGCGGGTCCTACATGGGCGATCGATTCCTCTTGTGCGCAACAGATGGCGGCACGGGAATCTCCAGGAGAGCACATGGGAGCGGGAGGCTCAGATGCGTGCTCAGTATCCTCTTTTTGTTTCCCTAGTTTTTGATGTAGCTTTACGGGGACGTAAAGCCCTGAGGTAGGAGTAATGTAAAGACCGTAAAATTCAAGGGAAATTTTTTTTCTTAATTTTCTTTGGATTTTTACAAGAGCGCGGTTTCAGACGGCACCTGATTCCGAGGCCCGGAGTGCCCGGAATTAATTTCCGAAGTTTGGCTCGGGTACGTTCAGTGAACGAACGAGCGGGAATTCCTAACTTTTGATCCGGTGCTCGGAATTGAAATCCGAGGGCACCGATGAACTCGCAGCACCGATATTCGCTTAAAGAGACCTTTTCGGAAGTTGCGTTTGTTGCGGGTTGAAAGTTAGTTTTAGGGGTTTTTAGTTTGAGTTAAATAAAGTTGTGTAGAACAATTTTATTTAACTTATTTTAAAACCTACCAAAGGAGGTTGGAAGTGGGACCCACACCCACTTAACCTCCCTTGGGAGGATTAAGTGTGGTGGGGCCCACACGAACCCCCTTTTCTTTTCAAATTCTCTCAACATACTTAACCCCCCTCTTTTATGACTTAAGTTACTTAATTTAATTTTGGGGAGTTAAACTCTTTTGAATTTCAAACATTTGAAATTCTTTTGAGTTATGTGTTAATAAAATAAGATGCAATCTTATTTGTTTAAGGGTTGTTGTTTATTCCCTTGAAAACTTTTTGAGAGCTCCTCTTCATCTTCTTCATCTTGACGAAGAACGTTCATCTTGACGAAGAACGCTCAAACTCCGACGAAGAACGACGCCTCTCTTCTTCGTCCTCGGTGTCAACAAGAGGGAACGCCGCATCCTCCTCGGGCCTTCTTCGTCGGCAAACGAAGATCCGCCAACAACGTGTCGCATCGGACGTAACTCTTCGTCAACGGATTTGACGAACGACGACCGCGACGCCCGACTTCCGCGACGCCGTCTTCCGCGGAACGTAGAAGATTCTTTGAATCTCAAACCAGAGGTAGGGGATGTTATTTATTGATTATTTTATTCCATTCTTGAATCATGGATTTTAGCATGACTAAACGTGAGGTTTTGGATATTCTTTAGTTATGTTATTATTTAACGTGAGGGGGGGCCGGACCGCATGAACACGGCCGAACCCCCCCTCCAACGTTTGTGTTGATTTTATCTTGCGGGAGGAAGCAAGAGGCGTGGTGCCGTCGCACCACGCGGATGAACGTGCAAATATCTTCGCGATGCCGTCGCACGCTCCATGGTAGAAACAACAGAAACGCGACGCCGTCGCGCCGCGTTGGATGATTATCAAAGCACGGCAGAGGGGCGCGGTGCCGTCGCACCGCGCCGGACGACGAAGACCGCGGCCGGTTCCGGGCCGCGGCAGGACGAGGAGACCGCGGCCGGTTCCGGGCCGCGGCGGAAGGGAAGACCGGCGGCCGGGCCGCCGGCGTCGGAAGCCGAAGAGGGGACCGGAAATTCCGGTCCCGTTGGAGATAACCGGCCGGCCGGATGCCGTTAAACCGGGGAATTAATTCCCCGGCCGGCTGGCTAAACCCCCCTCTTAAAGAGGGGGGGCGTTTTTTTTAAAAGAGGAGGGGGCCGGCTGCCCCCTCGGTCCGCTCCAGCAAGCCCCCCCACGTGGGGGGGGGCGTTTGTTTAAAAAAAACGGCGCGGCACTGGCCGCGCCGCCCTCCAGAAAACGCGGGGCTTAGCCCCGCGTGCCGCCGCCGCCGCCACGCGGCCCGCCGCCGCCGCGCCACGCGGCCCGCCGCCGCCACGCGGCCCGCCGCCGCCGCGCCACGCGGCCCGCCGCCGCCACGCGGCCCGCCGCCGCCACGCCGCCCAGGGGGGGGGGGGGGTCGGGCCGGGTCGGCCCGGACCCGGACCCCCCGTTTCGGACCAGATTCGGTTTTTGGCTCATAACTTGAGCCTCGGACCTCCAAATGACGAACCGTCTGCGGCAACGCGATCCTTGGATCGAGACGGTCGTTTCAGTATATCGCACTCAAGGTTTCGGATTACTTTGAGTTCGGCCGGGTTGGTTCGTTCACGAAACCAACCGGGCCTTCGGAGCGGAAACGCTCATATCTTGAGCTGCGGACGTCCGATTGACGTGTCGTCAGTCGCGTAGTGTTCCTCTTAGAGAGACGGATCTTTTGGCATACTCCGCCCGAGGTTTGGACGCAGGTGGAGTTCGGTCGGGTTGGTTTTGCCTTAAAAACCAACCGGGCCCCGGAGACGAAAATGCCAATAACTCTCAGACCGGGCGTCCGATCGACGCGCCGTCTGTTGCGTTGAGTTCCTGTTGACGATACGGAACTTTTGGATACATCAACTTCGGTCTTCGTGACAGTTGATGTATCAGCCTCTCGGCTCGTGGAGCAGATCCTCCGTACGAGCTTGCTGTGTGCGGGAACCCTAGTGCTGGCTGCGACTGTTCTACTGCTACGACTGCTACTGTGACTGCGACGACGACAGTACAGAGATCCTGTGTGGATTGGACGACGACAGTACAGAGATCCTGTGTGGATTTGACGACGACAGTACAGAGATCCTGTGTGGATTTGACGACGACAGTACAGAGATCCTGTGTGGATTTGACGACGACAGTACAGAGATCCTGTGTGGATTTGACGACGACAGTACAGAGATCCTGTGTGGATTCGACGACGACGACTACAGCACTCAGCGATCCTACGTGGATCAGTGCTACAGGTTCTGTGTGAGCCCGATCCTGTGTGGGTCCTTGCGCTCAGCGGTTCTGTGTGAGCCAGCGCCTACAGGTTCTGTGTGAGCCCGATCCTGTGTGGGTCTTCTGCGGGGGTTAGTTACCTATCGATCCTTCGTGGGTCCGACGACTTAGATGGATCAGTGATCATCTTTATCGTCCTTGAAGAAGTATACCTGTGTGAGCTGAATCCTGTTGTTTTCCTGTGTGGATTGTGTTGTGCAATCCTGTGTGGATTATATTTTGCTTTCCTATGTGGAATACGTATACTTTCCTGCGTGGACTGAGTTGTACTTGGGCTCGGAGGTTGGAGCGTATTTGAATTGATGACTTAGGTATATGTATGGGCATATACCTAAGCAGTGTCGGTTGTTACTTCGTGATTGTACTTTTCTTCGTGGTTTATCCTTTGTGGATTTGAGAGACCTTCAGGGGTCTCGGGGTCCCTACTGAGTAGCTTATACTCACCCCTGCACGGGCTTTGCCCGCACTTCGTTGTGTTGGTTGCAGACGACGGACAGCGTTGACCTTAGCTGAGGCTTGCAGAGCGGGACGGTACCCGGAGGTGGACCACTGGGCGGGACGTGCTCGGAGCGGACGGCGGGACCCGTGGAGCAGAGGAGCTATCTGTACCCACCCTTCAGGTGGGATTTCCAGTGGACATCTCGGAGTAGCGGCTTTACTTTTCAGTTGCTGTTTTTCCCTTTTCGAGTTGTACTTTACTTTCAGTTTGGGTTTGTATTCTGGCCCATTTACTTTTCCGCACTTTCAGTCGTACTCTGTTTGCTTAGTGTTTACTTTCCGCTTGTTTACTCTGTGGTGTGTGTTTACTTTTCAAAGGCAATGCCTTCCCTTTTTACCGGGATGTACGCCTTGGTGCTAGTCGCCAGCCCCTGGCCTATGGAAGGCGGGCTTGGGGTAGTCACGGCTCGGACCCCGAGGGCGGGTCGTGACAGTAAACTTAATTGTTTAAGTAGTTGTTTACAAAATTGTAATAATTTTAATAGTTTTAATAAAATTAATGATAAACTCGAAAAGTTTTTGAATAAATTAAATTATTGACATAAATTTATTATTCAGGAAGATAAATACACGTGAGACAAGTCAAACAGAAGGTAAGATACTTCTTCTCAATCTCCTTTGAATGGGGTATATCTTGATGTTATACATATTTATCCTTTCATAGGGTGTATATACATCCCATTTGACATGTAATATCATGAATTTTCTCTATTATCATGATATTAAATGTATTTTTAATGTTATTATTTAATTATTTTTATTATTCAAATATTTCAAAGTGGTTTGGGACACTTTGATTTAAAAATCTCTTTTTAAATGTTTTAAGATTTAATTTCAAAATCTTTTACTCCATGTCAATATTCTTGATATTATTTAATATGTTTATTTATATAAAAGGATTATAAATTAAATTTTATGTCAATGTTGAATCTCATTCAATTTTTTTCAAGAAGGAATCTTTTTATGTGTTTTATAAGTAATGTTTTGAAAAATGACAAATGGAATGTTCTATTAATAACTTACATGGGGACAATGAATTTTCCACCACTGTGTCCATTATTTTTATTATTGCATTACTTTTAAATATTCACCTTAAATTAAAGACCCTATTTATCATTTTTTGGTATTTTGGTATTGGAAATGGTTTTTCAAATAAAAGGTGTATTTTGGGTTTTTATGGGCTTTTGAAACCAAATAGTATTTTAATATTTTAAATAGATTTTCATTCAAGTTTAAATTATTTTTTCAAATTATGAAATTTTTTTATTCCTGTTTTTATTGTATGAAATTATAAATTATGAGTGCACTCAGATAGCACTGGTTGATACTGTTATAGCTTAAATTATGGGTGCACCTAGATAGCGCTACAATGCATTCGGTAAGGATTATATTACTGGGAGAATTATATTGGAAGTTGTTTGTATGATTATTCAAATATATAAGGTTTATCTAAGGGTTTAATGTGATGACGTACCAAGGCACCTACATGAATTTTATAACCTTTCTAATTAGTTTTCATTGAAATCATTCGTTTTCAAAAGGTAAAATAAATGGTATTTTTTTAAAAGGATAATATTTCCCTTTTGAGGTAAAATGTTATGTTTTCAAGAAAGGGGTTTTCATGAATTTTAATTTTTATCAATGGACTAATGGTTTCATTATTTTTATATCCCTTACATATATTTTTATTCTTATCCCATGTTTTTTTTAAAAATCACATGATTTAAGGATGAGTAATGGATTGAAAGAGGTCAAGACAAATGTCATGAAGAGTTTTATAAAAGAGATCATGATTTATTTTAAATGTTTTATATTATGGAAAAATGTATAGTAATACAAACTTTAAAATTTTTATATTATGGTTTTATTATGTATGAGTTATGGTCTAATTCTCCATAACTCTAAACCTGAAAATATCCTCAATGTTAATGGAAGTAATTTCTTGACTAAAACTCAAGATTATGTAATGTTTAAGGTCGTAAAATTAAATATTTATTATATAAAAAAAATTCCATAAACTTATAAGTTATTATTATTTCATTATATTTTCATAAAAGTGATCATTTTTGTAAAATTGGTATTTTCACTATTCACTGAAAAATCAACTATTTCTAAAAAATATAAAAAAATCCACCCTAAGATACAATTTAAATAGGTTTACCATAAAGTCTAGTAACTTTATCAATATAGAGTTGTGAAATGATATCAAGAGGTAGATCTTTCCTTATAGAGAGAAAATGTGAAGCCTTGGTATGGTGATCAACAATAACCCATATAGAATCATTTATCTTGGATTCTTTGGAAATTAAGTGACAAATTCCATAGTAATATCATCCCATTTCCACATAGGAATAGGTATAGTTTTCATGACAACTTTGGGACATTATCTATTAGTATTTATCAATTGAAAAACTAATTATCTTGATACATTGTCTGTAATTTTCCATTTCATATTATCCCAAAAAATGTTCTTTAAAATATCGATACATTTTGGGATTCCAATGTGTATAAAGAAATTTGAGATATAGGTTTCATATAATAATTATATTTTTATCTCTAGTGTGGATGGAAAACATAAATTATTTCTAAATTTAAAAAAACCATCTTCAAAAACAAAATATATCAGTTTCTCATCAATAACAGATTTAATTTTGTTTACTGGAATATTATTTTTGAGTTGGGAACTTTTTATATTTTCCAATAAGGATAGTTTTCAATCATATGAATTTTGTTACTCTAAGAATTTAACCTATATTTTAAATATATGAAGGTAGTTGAAAACCAGGTAGCTTCCCACCTAAGAATTTTTCCCAACATGGCTAAAGTGGAGATACCAACTACATACCCTCTCAATAACTTACTACTTAGAGATTAGTAATATCTTATTGAAGGATAAGTTCCATGTAATTTTTATATGGTTAGTTTTTTGGAAACTTTTCAAGTATCATCTCATCTAAATCCCTAAAGAAATTAGAATGAACTATGAATAAAACTTATTATAGTTGGGGTGATCCTTAATTTTAGAAAATATGAAATGACCAAATGATAAGAAAATGTTTACCTAAGAGTGATATTAAATATTTTCTATAATTTTGTCATAATCTAACCTAGGGAAGACACTTTGTACCCCAAAGTACTATTATAAAAGTTTTATAATCATATATATATTTTCCCACTTCATTTAAAAATTCACATGAATTTTTTAAAATGTTTGAGAAATGATAATTCACTAGTAACATATTTTAAAGACATGAGATTCTACAGAAAACCCATAATATATTTTTAAATCTTTGAATTTTTGGGAATATACTTCATGGTACCCTTTCCCATGTCATTTAGTAACTCTTTCATCATGGTACCAGTTGATTATATCTCAAAATGGGTAGAAGTGAAGGACACCAAAACTAATGATTCTAATTTTTTTTATGAATAATATTTTTTATAGGTTTTGATTTATAAAAGAAATTATCAGTAATAAAGGAACATATTTCTATCAAAAACATTGAATATTTTATGAAGAAGTGTGGAGTGAATAAAAAATAAACACCTTATCACCCACAAAAAGATAGCTAAGATGATGTTTAAAATTAAGAAACCAAGGGGATCCAGAAATAAAACATTAAAGGCAAATAGAAAAAAAAATAGAGCTAAAGGTTGGAAGACACGTTATGGGATTACAATATTTCGTACAAAACCACCATTGGAATTATTCTATACAAACCGATTTATAGAATAATTTTTACCTAACTATCGTGTTGGAACACAATACATACTAGGTATTAAGGGAGATGAATATGGATATGAACAAATCTATAAAATATATAAAACTATAACAATGGTATATTGATGAAATTAGAATATATGTTTTTGAGAATTTAAGAATTTATAAGGAAATAACTAAGTGTATCATTACAAGTTAATTCGCCAGAAATACTTCCATCCAGGGGACCTAGTGTTTATTTGCAAATAAATACTAAAATTTGTGCCAGGTAATATTTTTTTAGATTGGAATTTCTATTTAAAATCACTTATGTATACCCTTTTGGTGTTATTTAGGTTATTAAATAAGGGTAAAAGAACACATTTACTATTAATGGTAACAGGAAGGATAAATTTTATATAAATCTTCACCAAACACCAATATAGAAGATCACACTCCTCTAACATATCTACCAGTGAGAACCATTATGTGATACCCTTCCTCAACACCTGAATGATTAGAGTGTTACATTTAATTTTGTTTCAATTTCAAACTCTATTATAATGAATTCTGGAAAGTGGATCAATTATGTGGGGGGAAGGAAACCTTTTTAGTTTAGTATAATTTATTCTTTTTAAGTATTTTTCAAAAAAAATGGGTGTTTATTTTGAATTTTTATTACATTTTGAAATCTGTTGAGATCAATTTGAATACCCATTTAACTTTTAAACCAATTTCCGTGATGAGAAACTGATTTCAATCATCAACTTAACTTATATGGAAGCTGAAATGGATTTTTTTTCAAATTATAAGTGAGCTTAATTCATAAAATTACAAATAATTATTTAATTCTACATCATGACATACTATCCAACATTTAAATAACTTACCTGAGAGGCTGTTAAATTCATATTTACACCATCTTACATTTCCCTCATTTATTGATAGAACCAAGTCATGTTTGAATAACCATAATTTTCTGAGTAATCTATTCAAAACGTAGAATCATTGAGGATCTTTTTCTATACATGATTGAGGTGTTCTTTCAAAGAAAAATCTCATTTTTCATTAAACTCTATCTTCAATCCTACGCTAAAATTTAACCATTGTGGCCCTTAATATCCATTAATGTCCTTAATATATTTATATATTTCAATAAAAAATATATATTTACCCTTATCTAGAATATTATACATGGTCTAATTTGAATTCAAATGTGGTAGAAAGGTAATATGGAACAAGATGTGCTGCGGAATATTCTTAAGTTGAAGTAAAGAAGTATTTGTCAATTGTACTATTTCTTTATGAGAAATATCATATTGGTAATAATGAGAGGTTGAACTAGATGTCATTAAGAGTAGGGAATGTAATTCTACCATTAATTTAATGCATAATATTCCCCTCTATCTATAAAATATAAGAATCTACACTGAATTCCATATTTATGAAACTGGATAAAAATGTTGTAAAGGAGAGTAGAGGGGGGGTTTTTTGGATACTAGTAAAGCTTTTTTAAGTGATAAATACCCAAGAAAATTAAAAGTGTGTAAAATGTAACTAGGTTGTTACAAATTAAATTTTATAAACACTATGACCTGTTACAACCTTCTATTGTCTAGATAATTCTTCTTGAAGAAATTTCTATATTTTTCTGATTAAAGGCTCTAGAAAAAATAAAAATGGAGGGGACAATATCATATTCTGGGGAAAAGAATATCACACGCCCACTTAAAAATCCAAAATTCCACTTTTCCTTCAAGAGAAAATAATATTAAGAATTTCTAAAATATAATGAAGGAAAACTTTATAAGAGATATTTATTATAAACAAAATGATAATTTTTTCCCATCCTACCAAAATACAAAGAGTTGGAGATTAATAAATAGAAGAGGTAGAGAATGAGGATTTCATTTATCAAGGAAATTGAAAATTATAAATTATGATTCAACATATATCTAAAACACCCAATATTACTCAAAAAATTATCAATAAGAATCAATAACCCTTAATTGAAAGAACTACCATGAAAATTACTCATTATATGCACAAATTATTGACACATTGGGTGGATATGAATCAATTCATTAATCCTATGGTGAACCTTGCATGGACTTGGGATGAGAAAAACTTTTCTTTAAATTCATACCTAAGTATAGAATAATTAAATTAGTGGAAATTAATTGAAGGAACTTAATAAATAAAATGTAATTGAGGAAATTAAGGAGGCATGATAATATTAAGTGACATGATGTTGAAAAAGGAACTCACATTGACCATTAATTTAAAATTTTCTTAGGAAATATTCTTTAATTTCACTTATCCAGATTAATTGTGGTGGAACTGACATAGTTAATAAATTAATTATATTTTTTGATATTAAATTAATTTAATTCCATATACATATTTATTCATTGAATGTTAAGGATTTTTGTAATTAAAGAGTGAATTCATAGAAATTCATAAATATTATTTAAAGTGAGTATATTGTTCATTTTATTGAATTATTTAATTTCTTATATAATTAAATGGATATATTATGATTCTCCTTTGTTTTTATAATTTTTGGGATTTTATTTAAATGATTGATAATCCCTCTAAAGATTTATAGAGGGAGTTGAATCAAAATTTAAAAAAAATGACAATTCCAGAAACCACATAAGGTTTATCCACCGTGTATGAAGATTGATGTAAAGGGGCCCACAACGAGATGAAACATGTAAATTGATTTAGTGTGCATAGAATAATATAAGGAAATTTAATTAAGGGGTCACAATTGTTCCTTCATGAAAGGGAAATGATATCAGAGTCCTTGACATATGGGGATCTAGAATTAGAGCTCAACATAACAAGATCGATGTATAGGTTTCTTGAATTGGATCTCGAAATAAGAACATTCGTGTAAAGGAATTATTTATCCTTATTTTGAGGATGATATTTTTAGAATTAATTTTCTAAAGAATAAAATGATCCATGTAATACATGAAGTGGTTTTCAATGTAATTAAACATCATTGTGATCTATACAGAATTACAATATAAAACTAAAGGTGGAGTTATAGGAAGAAGAAGAAAAATTGTTACATTGAAGTTTATTTCCATGATGTATGATGAGGTGAAACATTATAATTTATAAATAAAAATAAAATGATTAAACTTTTATTATAACCATGATTTATGTAAGAAATTTTGATCAAAATAAAAGAAGAAAAGTTGTCTATTTATCAAAAGTGTAGACCTAGATTTCTAAATAAAATTCATAAGAAGAAGGAAACATACCAAAATAATGGAAGTGATTATCTCAAGAGGATTTTAAAGATAAAATAATAATTAAGGAGGATCCTTTAAATAATAAAATGAAAAATTAGGAGGGGATTTTTTTTGTCGAGGAGATTTACATGCACTACTAGTGCTACTGTTTTTAGTTTTTCATTGTTTTATTTTTTTCTCACTTTAATTTTATAATGCCTTATGTTTTATATTACACGTCTATTATCCCTCATATAGAGGGGTAAATTATTGGGTGGATATGGAATTTAAGTTATTCTAATTTTATTTCTTAATCCGTGATCTTTAATGGATAAATATGAAGGACCCTAGACCACCATGAGAGGGGGTGAATCAAGGTGTCAAATTTTTCTCTTTAATACTCGATCATGTTCCCATGTTTGTAGAAACTTGTTTAAATTTGTTTAATAGATATGTACAGTAATTAAAACATTCACATAAAGAATGAAAACATAGAAATTTTTCTTGGTTCACCACTATGGACTACGTCTAAGGAGCATAAACCGAGAGGTTTTCAGTCGTACCTAATTCCAATAATCTTCACTAGCTTTGTATTACAAAGATTCGAGCATAGTCACTATGTCCCAGGCTCACTGCCTAAAGGTTCAGGGATATCTCACTACTTCCCTTTGATCACTTTCATAGACTCCCCCTACCTCACTTCTATAGAGAGGTCTTCACCCAGTTTATTGACTTGAAGGCCGCTTCAACAAATTGAAATGAAAGAATTTTTCTCTGTTTAGCAAGAGACACTGCTCGCATCGAAGTCCCGAATTTATTCTATTTTCTATTAATTTTTATCCTTTAGTGTAATTATTGAATGCACTAAAACTTCTTCTTCTTATTTTCACTAGAATCATAATCTCCCATTATGATGTTTCTACTTCTATGAACTATCCCTAATTTTGCAGATTGTCACTGATCTGTGTATCGCACCAGCTCCCCGTACGGAACCAACATTGTGCATCGTGCCTGCTCTGAAGACTAAGCCTACTCTACATACTTCATCTGTGCACCGTGCCTACTCGGTGCACCGTGCCAGCTTCGTGCACCTCACCTGCTCTGTGCACCGCACCTGCTCCGTGCACCGCACCTGCTCCGTGCACCGCACCTGCTCTGTGCACCGCACTTGTGTATCGCCTTGGCGTACCATTTCTTCTTTCTGTGGAATTCTTCTTCAAATTCTACAAATTATTTCATCTCCCACATACCACTTTTTCCTATGAAAAATCTCTTCTACGGACTTCTCCTTCCAATTCTCTGAACTGTTTTATCTTTCGTGTACCACTTCATCCTATGTGGAATCTCTCTCACGTACCACTTTCAGACCTATCCGAGTTCTTCCATAGTAATGATATTTTCTTATCAAATTCACTCTATCCTATGATGGGATAAACACTCCTTATATAGTAAAATAACTCTACAGATTTTTCTAATACATTTTACCCAAATTTTCAATGTTGGACTAACTTTACCACATACTGAACTCCATCTCTATACTATAAGCCTCCACCTCGTACTGTGATCCTTTATCATATACCATTAACTTTATGAATACTGTAAGATTTTTGGTCCACATACTTCATCTCTTCCACCAATGACGATCCATCCCGCATACCGCGACTCCATCCTCTACGAACCATTTTCGGTACCGCGACCCATTCCGTGAACCATCCCACATACCTTTCCTGCTACATGGTACAAGACCATGAACCATTCCTGGACATAGTACGTGATCCATGTTCTGAGGTACGCAGTTTTCTTCCTTTGTCGATTTCCTTCACCATTCTTCATCTTGTTCACTCATATACAGAAATCCTTTCATTTCTAAAAACAAAATCCCAATTTGGATGTTCAAAAATTTGTTAAATGATGTGAAATGGAACCACAATAAATATATGCTTTATAAAGAACACCCATGATTTTTCACTATCATCTAGCTTCTTCAACAGTCCATATATTTCATCAAAAACTCCTTCGACCGTGATATATACTCTTTGAACGATCAACTTTAGCATCATCATATTCTCTAAGGAAATTACTAAAACTTCCCAAATTTACCTATCTTCCAGCAACATCAGTATTTCCAGTCAACACTAAATATGATTGGAATCATCTTCTTAGATTTTTTTGATAATTCTTAAATATTCATATATCCACATGATCCATCATGAAATAATGCACATCTCTTTAGGTAGGCTCTTTCATAGTCTCTTTGAATAGTGAGATGTGAAGTACCCTGGAAAACCCTAAGAGGGGAGGGGTGAATCAGGGTGTCAACTTTTTCTTTTAAATTAATGGATCTTTTTCCCATGTTGGTAGGAACCTATTAATCCTATTTGATGAGGAAGTTTATAAAAACAAACAATCACATGCAAAAAAATGACAGGGCTATATTATTTGGTTCACCACTAAGGGCTAAATCTAAGTAGCACACACTGAGATAGTGTTAGTCATACCAAAAACCACTAATCTTTACAATTTTGGATTCTAAGATTTTAGCACATTCACTTTGGGCCAAGAACACTTACTTTACAAGGTTTTAAGGATAGAACATTGCATCCCTTAGATTACTTCCATTGACACCCCCTTGCTCACTGCATTGGACGAATCATCACTCAGTTTATCAACTTGATGGTCACTTCAATGTTTTAGCATTAAATCATGAATACCCAACTATAAATGGATGCTCTTTTGAAGTCTCGGTATCCCCCATAGATTTAATTTACATTCCCACACATTGATAGGTTATGGTAATTAATTTCGCCAACTGATTTGGTCACTTTTTAGGCTTCCTTGGCTGTTCTGCGTACCACTTCACCTCATTCACGTACTGAGTAGCATTTATGGTTCGCAGATCACCTCCTTTTGATAACACTACTATTTCTGTATACCATCCAACTCCTCTACAAACTGCGGTGCTCCACATACTACCTTACTCTTTGTACCGCTCCATTCCTTCATGTATTGTCTTGCTCTGTGTACTGCCTTGCTACGTCGCATACTGCAAGAGCTTCCTCTATGAACCTCACTCTCATACACAAACTATTTTTCTTATGTGGATGGTTCTCCTTGCGTAGTATATTCTCCTTCACAAACCACTTCAAACTTCAACAGATTTATTCACAAAATTTTAATCTAGAATATCGTTACCTAACAAAGGGGATTACTTCTCCTTAAACAGGAACATAACTCCGTAAATTTTTCTAATCTGATTTACCCAAATTTTCAATGTGGGACAATCATTATCGTATACTAAACATCAACTGTGTACTATTAGCCTCCATCGCATAACACTCATGTTTTTAAATCCACATCAATCTTGCGAACCTTCAGTATTCTGTGTACTGCATGCCTTCACTACAAAACATCACTGCAAACTGTTTTTTATTTGGCACATGACTCTGTATGTTGTTCCCTCTTCTAGGTACGCGGCCACAAACCATTCTCGAAAAATGGTACGTGGTCCATGTTTTGAGGTATGTGGTTCACTTATTTTTCCTATTTTCTTTTTCTTTTCTCATACCATTAACTCCTATGTAAAAAAATCCCTTTGTTTTCCAACACCAAACATCAGATTTTGGGGCCCAAAAAATTTTCAAGCACTAGGAAATAGTGCTACCTTCGATACTACATACGGATTGAACTATTATGATAAATTTCCTTACAATATTAATAATCATCTATTAAATTATTGACAACAAACACAAACTATACTCCATTTCTAGAAAATAATAGCCTTGGTTCTAACAAACTCCCCCCTTATAATTTGTTAAAAATATTCAGATAAATTCAATAGAACACCAGCCACTATCAAAACCTGAGACGCAAGAATCAAATAATAAAACACTCTAAGTCTATGTCAGAAATTATCATTGTATAAGACAAGAGGGAATACATGAATCGTGTTCTCATGTGTTTGAATGAATACTCTAATTTCTCCATCATGACAGAAAATATTTTTCTACCTTCACATTCTTTTCATTGAATTTCTCCATTATCCTTCAACTAGCCTGAAACCATAACATTTCATTTTTAGCCTCCACATTTTCATATATAATTTAGACACTTCTCCCCCATTGTAAATAAACCCAAAGACTGATATTAGAACATTTTAGATCTCAAAATATAATCCTCCTAGATCGTATCTCTCCCATAAACATGCATCACTTCCCCAGACAGATTAACACAATTAAACAAAATTATGGAGAGGGGAATTTCATAATCTTCTTATGGACTGGGAGGAAGCTGGACACTGAGGTTCAACTGATTTTTCCCAAACATAGCCACTGATAGTGTCTTGGTCATAATGTCATCCACTTACTCATCAATTCCCACATAGCCAATTTTGATCATTCCTTGTTCAACTTTTTCCTTGATAAAGTGATATATGATTTAAATATTCTTCATTCAAGAATGTTGAACAATATTTCTCATAATATCAATGGTTCTCTTGTTATCACAGTAAATCACCATTGGTTGTTTGACCTCATCACCTATGTCAGTCAGTTGTTGCTTCATCCAATGTTACTGAGTGCATGCCTTGGTAGAGGAGATATATTAGACTACAACAGAACTAAGTGAAGTAATTTACTATTTCTTGATCAACCAGCTGATGCATTTCTTCCCAATATAGAATGCTCCACCACTGGTGGACTTTTTGTCTACTACATCTCTAGCCCAGTCAGCATCATAAAATGCTGATAGTTCACTCTCTCTTCCTGCAGCAAAGTATAATCCATAATTATGAGTACCCTGAATGTAACTCATGATTCTTTTCACTACCTCCATATGTTCTTCCTTTGAATTACTCTAAAAGCAGGCCACAGGGAAAATTTCAAAGACAATATCTAGTTGTGTTGTTGTCAGGTACAGTAGGCTTCCAATTATTATTCTGTACATGGTGGGATCCACAGAAGTCCCTTCCTCATGCTTCCCGAGCTTTTTTCCAACCACAATAGGAGTCTAAATTGGTTTGGAATCATGCATATATAATTTCTTCAACATCTCTCTTACATACTTTTCCTGATAAATGAAAGTGTAATCCTTCTTATGAATCACCTGCAACCCTAAAAAGTATGTGAGTTCACCAATCATGGACATTTCAAATTATGATTTCATGTGATTGGAAAATTCATCCACTAATCCTTACCTCCTTCCACTAAAAATAATATCATACACATATACCAATAATATAAACTGATACATTTCAAAATTCTTCACATATATATTTTCATCTACTCCTCCTCTTTTAAACTCAATCTTTCTCAGATAAGAGTCCAACTGAGAGTACCACACCTATGGTGACTGTTTCAGGCCATAGAGAGATTTCTTTAATTTACAAACCTTTAGTTCATAATTTCCAAGAAAAAACCCATTGGGTTGTTCAACGTATACTTCTTCTTCCAAGACTCCATTTAAGATTGTTGTCTTGACTTTTATATGATACACCTTATAACCTCTTTGGATTTCCATGGCAAGAAACAGTCTGATTGAATCTATTCTCACTACTGAAGAAAATATCTCCTAAACATCAATACCTTTGATTTGTGAATATCCTTTACAGACCAAGCATGCCTTATTTTTTATCACATTTCCATGATCATCAAATTTTTTCTTGAAAATACACTTCATACCAATCACATTATGACCTTTGGGTCTTTTGGACAAGATCCCAAGTCTGATTTTTTTCAATTTGATCTAACTCTTCATTCATTTCTTTCACCCATGAATCATCCTTTGTAGCCTCTTCAAATGAGGATGGTTCCACAACTTATAGAAATACATATTGTGAATTATTTCTCATTCTCCTTGTCTTTTTAGGTGCATTCCAATCCTCTATAATGTTATAGTGATCAATCTCTGCTCTTCAATTTCTATTTTGGGGTTCGACTGGATTCTCTCCAACTATGGATTCATCTTATTGTTCTTCTTCTGAGTCAACATCAGGATGTGACTCCTAAAAGTTTTTTACACCATCCTCTACCTCTTTATTATTATTTATCCATGTTCACATTTTTCCTCATCTTATATCTCATCAGTATAAGAATTTCTTGAATAATTCATGTTTTTCTCTTAAATTATATTAACATTACAGCTTTCCAAAATTCATCCCAAGTTCTTATTTAAACACTTGTAGGCTTTTCTATTCATTTATTATCCAAGAAATATTACTTCTCCTAGATTGTCACCATACTTCCCTTGATTTCCTTATTTGTTTCGGATGAAACATTTGATTCTAAAAACATGAAAATATTTCAAAGAGGGAATCCATCCATGACACAATTAATATGGTGTATTTGTCTCACCCATACATAGCCATGTTCGGTTTTGAATATACCCTATATCTTGAACTGCCTCTTCCAGTAATGGCAAGGAATACGACTCTTGATCAGCATAGTTCTGGATATGTTTTTTACTTGTTGATTTTTATGCTCAAAAATTCCATTTTGTTGTGGAGTTCTCACAAAATCCACCTCATGTTGTATCCCATGATTCTCTAGTTAATTTTCAAATTTAATGTATGTGTATTCCCCTCCATTGTAAAGCTGAAGGACTTTGATCTTTCGTCCAGTATCATTCTCGACGATTCGTCGATAGGTTTTCATGTAATTAAGAACTTGTCACTTCCTATGTATAACGATCACACATGCCATTCTACTATAATAAAATATGAAAATAATAAATTACCTTTCTCCATGAGTTCCAGCAACATTTATCGGGATAAATACGTCTATATGGATAAGATTAATAAGATTTGATTCCCTTTTCTTCTTTAGATGATAGGAATTATAGATTATCTTTCCTCATATGCAAGCATCGCAAGTATTTTCTTGTTCACGCTTCAGGTTGGGGATATCTATGAAAATATTAAACGTAGATATCTTTTTCATGTCTTTCTGATTTATGTGACCCAATCTCCAATGCCACAGGTTGTTTTATTCTTCACTGGTCATGTATCAAATGTTTTATTTACTATCGACTTGATACAAGTTACCCTCTGTTCTGCATCCTTTTATAAGATAATTCCACGTCTTTTCTCTTATAGTACATCCCTTCTGATTGAATTTCAAGGTCTGAGTCACCGAGTTGACTCAAACTCAGAATATTGTGATGCAATCCATCCACATAAAGAACTTCAATATTCTTCAGCTCGCCATTATACAATTTTGTATTTCCACTTCCTTTGATATTTATAGCACCATCATTACCAAACCTCACTATTCCATTGACCATTTCCTTGATATTTGTTAATATATTTTTATTTCCCATCATATGTGATGAACATCCACTATCAATAATAAAAGTTTTATTGTTCTTGTTAGCTTTGAGAGCTACTTCTGCAAAGTTATATTTCTCAACTTTCTTCTTTTCTTTCCATGAGATATTGGATTGAGTGTAGGACACTGATGGCCTTTCAATTATCTCTTCCATGTACATAAGCTCTTCATATTCATAATATTATTCCAAAGGAGAAAACCAGTTTTAAGTAACAACCCCGTCTGGTTGAAAAGTATTGACCTATCTCTGAGCATTTTAAGAATTTCTCCTATTATACCTCTACCTACAATACACAGATTTATGACCAAAGTTAAAATAGTGAAAACAATATCGATAGAAATTATTTCTTCTATAATAAGTAAGATATAGATATGTTATCCTTTATTAAACTCTTATCTATTTTCCATTCATATATCTCATTGCCTCTTCGCAATATGACATGGTATGGCCTAGATTTCCAAAGATTTGACATTTCATAAGTGGAAATGTCTTCTAATTATGATTCATTCTCATGTCTATTTATTTGGGCACAAATTTTTTCTTCCTATCATTTCTGGATACCAAAGAATAGTATTTATTTCTTTCATATTGAATTGAGTATTTCTTTTTCAGACCTTCAGGTGACTTTTCAACATGACCCACTTTCAACTTACCTTTATTCTGGCCACCTATATTTTTAGCATTTTATGTTTCATCATTACAACTAATTCCACTATTTCCCATGCATGTGGGTCTTTGGTCATTCAAAAAAAATCAACTCCATTGAAACCAAAATTAGATCTTTCTAGAAACTCTACATCTGAGAATTTTACAAATTGTATTTTCTTATTTTTTTCTTTTGAAATTGATTAACTTTCTAGTTTACTTCTCATAGTAACAACTTATTCTTCAAGACCCTCAACAGTCATGGATTTCTCTTCTAGTCTATAGGTAAGTTCATTGATGACCTTTCCCTATTCTTCATTTCTAATTTTTATTTCCACAACATCTTTTGTGCCTTCAAGTATTAATGACTGCACTTTCACAAATTCCTCCAGTCATTCAATTTCCACTTCATGTTGATCAACATATTCTGATGACCCTTCCACAATTCCTTTCCACTCATTACATCTCTTACATTGATTCTTAATCTTACCAAAAGAATAATTAATTTAAAATTTGGGATAGGAATCTGTGGTCAACTGATTATCACTAGACTTATCTTTTGATGGTTCTGATTTTTAAATTTTAGCCATCATGGAAGCATAGTCCCCAGATTTAAATTTTGTTTCCTCTTCCTCAAAGATTTTATTTTCATCGTCTTCTTATTCACAGATAAAAATATTTCATTGAAATTTCATTCCAATTTTGAATTATCGATTTTTGAATAACATTTTTGATGATTTTTAATGTCTCGATCTTCACTTTATTCATCATTGAACTTTCTTGAGAAATGAGAGGCAATGTGCCCAACACTTCCACAGAAAAAAAAATCCAGAGGTAGCTTGACTCCAAATTTACTTGTTCCCTTATTGAGTTTCTTGGTAATGAGAGAAAGAATTTATTTTTCCTCAACATCTTCATCAACACTATCTCCTAAAATTTACAGTTTTTCTCTAGCTTTGAATTCCATTTCCTTGCCTACACGAGTCGTTGCATCTTCTAGTTTAACACTCATCTCATATGCTACTAGGCTGCTCAGCAGATCATCCAGAGAAAATCAGAAATATCCCTTTCTTCAAGAGTTGAAACCTTTTTCATTATAATGGGTTGGAAGTATTCTCAATATTTTCTTTACAATGTCGATGACTTTTATCTCTTCTATAAGCCCTCTAATTGCTCCTACAACTTCAGTAATTCAATTCAAGAAAGAATCTGAATTTTCATTAGGGTGCATCTTCAGATCATGAAACATATTATGTAAAACTTGGAATTTTACCTCCTTCACTTTTCTTTCACCATCATAAATATTCTACAGTTTCTCCCACATAGACTTTTCTGATGTACAGTTCATCACCTTTAGATATATTTGATCCGAAAAAGCTGTATCTAGGGTATTCTATTCTTTAGCATTAGAATCCACCATTTTCTTATCTGTATTAGTCATAGATAGAACGGTTGGATTAGTGACATATATTCCTTGTGCAGTGGAAAAAAGTACATAAATTCCAAGATATCTTAGATGAGATCTCATATTGTTCTTCCATATATGAAAGTTACATCCATCAAATAAAGTAACTCCACTTACATTAACTGTATTCTCCATATTAGAAAAACAGGATGGATTTAACACTAGAAACCTCCCTCAGATACCACTTGAAGGACCCCAGAACATCCTGGGAGGGGAGGAGTGAATCAGGGGGTCAAATGTTTTTTTAAACTGATGAATATTGTTCCCAAATTGGTAGGAACCTGTTAAACCTATTTTAAGAGGAAGTGTAGAAAAACAAACAATCACATGCAAAGAAATGACACAACAATTTTACTTGGTTCACCACTAAGGTTTGTGTCCAAGGAGCATACCCTAATAGTGTGTTAGTCATACCAAAAACCACTAATCTTCATAAGAAGGGGATTGCAAAAGTTTAGAATAGTTACTATGTTCCAAGATCACTTCCTTTACAAGGTTTTAGGTATAACACATTGCGTCCCTTGGATTACTTCCACTGACACCCCCTTTCTCACTGTATTGTAGGAATCTTCACTCAGTTTATCGACTTAAATGTCACTTCAATGGTTTAGCATTAAATCATGCATCCCCAACTATAAATGGATGCTATTTTGATGTCTCTTTATCACCCATAGATGTAATTTACTTTCCCACACACTGATATATTATGGTAATTAATTTTGTAAATAGATTTGGTCATTTTCAGGCTTCCTTGGGTGTTCTGTGTACCATTTAACCTCCTTCGGGTACTGAGTAGCAGGTATGGTTCGCAGATCACCTCCTCCACATACCACAACTATTTTCTCATACCATCCAGCTCCTCCATGAACTACCCTACTCTTTGTACCACTCCACTCCTCTATATATTGTCCTGCTCCGCGTACTATCTTGCTTCACCATGTACTGCAAGAGCTTCCTCTATGAACCGCACTCTCTTATGAATATTGGTTTCCTTATGCAGATGGTTCTCTCAATGTACCATCTTCTCCTCTAGTGAAATACTTTGGACTGCACCAGATTTCTTCCCGAAATTTTAATCTCCAATCTTCTTACCTAACGAAGAGGATTACTGCTCCTTAAATAGGCACATAACTCCCAAAATTTCTCTAATTTGATTTACAGAATTTTCAATGTGGGACAATCTTCACCATATACTGAACTCAAATATGTGTACTATTAGCCTCCACTATGTACCTATCCTTTTTTCCAAACCACAAAAAACCTTGGAACCGTCAGCATTTCACGTACTGCATGCCTTCACTACGAACTGTCACTACAAACTGTTTTTGGTTCTGCGCACTACTCCGCGTACTGTTCCCTATGTCTGGTATGTGGCCTTGAACTATTCCTTGAACATGGTATGCGGTCTATGTTATGAGGTATGTGGTTCCCTTATTTTTTAAATTTTCTTTTTCGTTTTTCATAAAATTCACTCCTATGTGAAAAAACCTTTGTTTTCCAACACCAAACTCCCGATTTTGGGGCCCAAAAATTTGGCACACTAGGAAACTACACCACCTTCAATACTGCTTATGACTTGAACTTTATTGATCCCTTTCCATACAATCTTCATAATCGTCCATTATAGGATTAACAAAAAACAAAAACCATACACCATTTATAGAAAAGAACAATATTGGTCCCAACAAGATATTGCATGATCACTTTATAACTTCAACCCCTTCAACACTCTCTGAGATGGTTTCATTATTGTAGACAATGTATCACCTTTGATACATGTACTTTGAACTTAAAATTAGGTCAACAATCATTTGAATTACCACTATTAATAAATTTGGAGTTATTATTCATCTCCTTCTTCATTTTGATCTTCATTGATAATTGTTGACCACAAATACAACCGTATACACAAATTGTTCCCAACAATATCCCCCTTTGTATTTTATTGTCAATACCTTAAAGTTCTTCTCAAATGAATGTGTCAATATCAAAATGAGAATATTCTTTCTCCCCTTACTTTCATTTCACTTTTATCCCCCTTATTGACAAGAAATAGAAAGTTCATGGGAAAGGGATATCAATCCATACTTAAGCAATGTGCCATCAATCACTTCACTCTAAGTCTACTTGAGAAATTATTGGTATAGAAAACAAGGGGATTTAATTTAGACAACAAGACTATCCATTATTCACTAATCATGATACCACATGAGATAAGAACTCATGTAAAATGTCTTCAAATGTTTTCCACTTTCATTCCAGGCTGAAAAATTTGAATGTGATAGGAAATAATCAACCTAAAACTCCTACACTCAATTCAAAAAACAGATCAAAAACATTCAAGAGAAATTGGCAGAATAAGTGGCCTTGTGGAACTTCTATTCTTGTTATGTAACTAATTAATTCAGTTAATCCCCATTTGTAAATGATATTCATTTTGAGTAACCAAGGATGAGAGATTGATAAATAACATACCTTTTTCAATGACATGTTATTCAAGTAATTTCTAGAGTAATTAAATTTAATACCAACTGAAGTTGATACTGATTGAAATAATAATTCTAGAAGATTCTTAATTTGTATCCCCCTCAAGGGAAACACTCCTCATATTATTTATCAAGGTGAACCTTCGTCATTTTAATCTTTAAATGTCAATAGAATAATATTTCAAGGATGGAAACTTCTTCATCTTTGCTATCAAGAGTTGTTAGCATTCAATACTTCTCAGTTTATCCCCTTGAGAGCTTTCTTCACCTTCAATTACCTATATCAGAAAATACAAGTACGATACATAATATATTTAAGGGAATGAGGTGGATCATCCATACTTCATCGATATGAACTTCATGGTTGAGATGTTTTTCTCAACCATGTTTCTCCATTTATTCTAGTCTTCATGCTCACACATATAAACTTATTTTATGATCTATGATGATGTGGAATGGATCTATTCACATTCTCGTCTACTTTTCATATAGAATTGTTCTTCTTAATATCCATCATGGATGATACATTCTTACTCCTCTTAATTATTGATTCTTAATTTGGTATTAAGGTTAGACAACCTTTTTCAATGTGACCAGATTTCATACATCTCTCACACATAACTTATTTAACACATGTGTTTCTTATGTTTGTCACTCTCTCATTCACTTTATCTTCATCACGTGAATGTTTTACTTTTCGTTTATCACTATCCTTGTCCTTTTCGTCTTCAAGTTTTCTCTTTCTTTTCAAATCTTCTGGCCAGATGACCAACATGTCATTTGGAACTATTATAGGTTGTTTGGATCTTCCACATGTGTTCATATGAGTTCCATCCCTCTCAGTTGATCTTTTGGATGAATTTCCTTTCAATTTCATGGATCTAAAATCCAAGGTCTTCTCAGCTTCCCTACTTGAGATTTCTTAGGTAAATTTGTATTCACAATATTCTTTTGTCGTATTCCCAAGGAAGGTGCTTCATAGTTAGCTGGTTTTAGAGGTCTTATTTTCTTATCAACGATGAATTCATATTTATATGTTCATGTACCTAACTAGTGAACACATCCATTTCATATATCAAAGAGTTTATCGAGCATTCCAAATATGTTGGCGGTAAACAAAATGCTTCTAGACCTGCAGATGTTTCTTCTTTTTCTCTGGTTTTCTTCCCCCATGAGGTAGGCTTCCTTTGTGCTTTTACATTATGAGGATTGTACAAATAGTTTATGGTATAGTGCTCAAATCTGTTGTAGCGCCAAAATTGACCCAAAAATCATGATTTCTTTGTATTATGTTGTTGGACCATCTTCTTGACTTGTTGTGCTCTTTGTGGAGAACCACCTTCCACAATATTCTTCCTATTCACCCCAAACATGGTGATAGGTAACTACAAACCATTCCTCATCCATAATTGTTTTGAATTTCTCTTCTATCCTATACTCCTTGTAGAAACATATTTAGAAACATGATTACAAGATGTTTTGGATGGTACCTTATTCTTCTCAACTACTTGTGATAAATCAATGAGTGAATCCATGATTTTATTATCACTTGTTGGAGGTATTTTGATAGTTGAATAATCCAGTGAGAATTGAGTATCAACAGACACTGTTTCATGAGATAGATAATCAAGAGTTGTCATAATCTTCTTATCGCATGTTGAAGTTATTCCATCTTTAGAATCCTCCAGTTAGCATTGAGAACCAACAGAAACTATTTCATTCTTTTGTGAAGTCTTAATATGTGTCTTCTAAATATTGGTCAACTGAGCATCCAATTCTAGACATTTCATATTGAGAATGACCTTCTAATCATCAATCATAATCATATTCTCTTCACAATCCATCTACATTCTAACAATTTCTTCCCCATTCAGCATCATTTTATTCTGAATCAAGGAGACATGTTCCTTGATTTTCATGGATATACCTTCCAATTGTAGACCCTTGACATCAATGTAATTTTTCAATTTCCCTTCAAGCAAATGGATCTTTTATTCAAGAGCCTTTATGACTCTCTCTTACTCTTCAACTTCTTTGAACCATTTTTATGTATTTATTTCATGTTTCATCCTTGTTTCTTCAAAGGATTCAATCTGTTTGGAGAGATTTAAACATTCATGAAATTTTTCTTCCAAGACCTTTTCCATATTGTCTGCTTCTCCTTCCAACTGGGTGATCTAAGCCTACAAATATTAAAATATTATACAAACAAAGGATGATATTTATTTAGAAAAATCATGGAGATAATTTCTTATTTTATCAATTTCCATATCATGCGATGTAAAAGATTGATCAACATCACCACTTGTGTTTGAAACCTTATTTTTTAGGGAAATTTGAGCCACCTGCTCTTTACTTTCTAAGACTGATATTTCATCATTATTAGAAAGGCATGGAGAACCAAAAACTTCATCTTCTTTAAAAATGAGGGACTTCTTCAATTGTCTCTTCTATTTCTTTTTCCTGTCTGTCATGGTCTTGATGGATATAGACTTATGATCAAGAAAAACTGGATCTTCATTAACACTACACTTCATTGTTGACTCAAGAAAGAAAACACAAATCTTATTCTAAATAGAATTACTGTAGAGTATCCACCATACATGAACCAATGTCCTCTAATACAAATTGAAGGACCCTAGACCACCCTGAGAGGGGTGGAGAATCTGGGTGTCAAATTTTTCTCTTCTTTACAGGATCTTGTTCCCACATTGGTATGAAATTATTTAAACTTGTATGATGGATATGTATAGTAATTAAAACATTCACATGCAGCAGGACATCACAACACTTTTACTTGGTTCACCACTAAGGGCTACGTCCAAGGAGCATACGCCGACAGGTTTCTAGTTTTATCTAATTCCACTAATCTTCAATAGATGTGAATTACAAAGATTAGGACATATTCAATCTATCCCAATATCACTGCCTAAAGGTTCAGGGATAGATCAATGCTTCCCTTGGATCACTTCTATAGACTCCCCCTAGCTCACTACCTTGGAGAGGTCTTCACTTAGTTTATCAACTTGAAGGTCGCTTCAATAGATTGGCATGAAGGACCTTTTCTCTAATCAGCATGAGACACTTCTTTCATTTAATTTCTGAATTAATACTCTTTTATATTAAGTTTTCTCCTTTAGTGAAATTACTGAATACACTATAACTTCTTCTTCATTTTTCTAGAATCACAAACTCTCTTTTTGATGTTTCTACTTTTGTGAACTGTCCCTAATTCTATGGATTGTCCCTGATCTTCGTATCACTCCTTCTCTATATACCAATCCTGCTCTGTGCACCATGCATACTCCACGCACCACTCCATCTCTACACACCGTGCTTTCTTCGTGGACCGTGCATGATCTGTGCATTGTGCCTATGTACTAGCTCCACATACCACCTTTTGTGTATCGCCTTGGTGGAACGTTTATTCCTTCTACGGACTTCTTATTAAATTTTTTTGAATTATTTCCTCTCCCTCATACCACTTTTTCCTACACAAAATCTCTTTTGTGGACTGATCCTTCCAATTCTGTGAACTATTTTGTCTTCCACAAACCGCTTTTTCCTATGTGAAATCTCTCTCACATACCACTTTCGGACCTAGATGATTTCATCCACAATGATGATATTTTCTTATCAAATTCACTATTTCCTAATAATGGGATTATCACTCTTTATATAGGCAAATAACTTCATAAATTTTTCTAATTTGTTTCTCCCAAATTTTCAATGTGGGACAAACTTCACTGAATACTGAACTTCATCAGTGTATTGTAAGCCTCCACCACGTACATCAATCTTTTACCATGTACTGTTAACCTTCCACGTACTGTAAGCCTATCAGTCTATGTATTACATCTCTTCTTCCAACGATGGGCCATGTTGTGTACCGCAACACCTTCTTTCGCAAAAAATTTTTAGTACCGCGACCTGTTCTGTGAACCGTCCCACGTACCTTTACCGCTCCATGGTACACGGTCATGAACTGTTCCCAAAAATGGTATTTGTTCCATTTTCTGAGCTACTCGGTTTTATTCCTTTTCCAATTTCCTTCTCCATTTTTCATCTCATTCACTTCTATGCATAAATCCTTCCAGTTCCAAAAACAAAATCCCAATTTGGAGGTCTAAAAATTTGGAAAACTCTACGAAATGTAACCACAATAAATATATGCTTTGGAAATAACACACATGCTTCTTCACTTTTATCTGGCTTCTTCAACATTCAGTGGATTTAATAAATATCTCCTTCCACCGTGATATATACTCATTGAATGATCAATTTCAGCATCGTCAGATTCTCTAGGGAAAGTACTGAAACTTCAAAACTTCTATGTTTTCCATCGACATCAGTCTTTACAGTCATCACTGAATATGACTGGCATCATCTTCTCAGCATTGTATGATCATTCTTAAATCTTCAGATCTCCACATGATCTCTCATACAATAATTCATGTCTCTTTCGATAGGCTCTTTCATGGTCTATTTGAATATTGAGATGTTGCATGATCACTTTATAACTTAAATCCCTTCAACACTCTCTAAGATGGTTTAATTGTTATAGATAATGTATCACCATTGATACATGTACTTTGAACTTAAGATCAGTTCAACAATCATATGAATTACCACTCTTAATAAAATTGGAGTTATTTTTCATCTACTTCTTCATTTTTATCTTCAATGACAACTGTTGACAACAAATACAACCTTATACACAAAGTGGTCCCAACAAAATATCACTTTCTTCTATCAAATTATGTCACTGTGTCATATCAGTTTATAACTTCAAATGTGATTATGTTTGATTTATTTCTATTTATTATAAATTTCATTTTCCAATGATCCATCATATTTATCTACTAAATTTATTCTATATATGGTGGAATAGACTAGTCTAATTGTTTAAGTTCTTGGTGGTTTTTGGAATGTGTGAAAGGGGAAGTGGACACTCTTGGATTTCATAAATTGAAAAAGATCTGATTGGGAATTTCCTAAGTAAACTAAGAGTGTTTTATTGTATCACTTATACACATAGTAAGGAAGGTAGACCTAGGTATATATATATTAAGTTAATCCTCAAAAAATCCATTCACCCAATGGAAAGAGGTAAAGAAATTATAGAACCTCTCATTTATCAACTAATAATAATAAGATCCATCCTTTTAAAGACTAGGATAGCATTATAATTGGATAAGTGAACCAATATTAATCACATATAATCAAATTTATTTTTAATAAATTTTAATTAAAAGTATTTTTAATCTATTTGTTACTTTTTCTTTTTCTTTTATTTCAATACCAATAAAACCAAAACACCCATTTTTGTGAATTTGAGTGACAACTAATTTTTTGAGAAACCCTCTCTAGGGAAAACACTAGGTTTCCACTAGACTATACTTAACCTAGGAAAATAAATATATTTTTCACACCCTATGATAGGTTCTATTTATATTACATTGGGATTATACAAACTTGGTTTTATAGGATACTAGTACAGGTAAAGGAATGGCATCGTATTCTAGTTCTCCTTGATATTCATCATACTTTCATTGTATATTATTCATAGTGACCTTAATTTATATAGAGATTGGTTCATGTGGAGAATTTATGGATCTTTTGGTGCCATTTTTTGGATGGTGGATGCATCAACCAATTTTTTCATGACTTATTTTTAGTTTTATCTTGTATAAGTTATGTTGTTAAGACATTACTTTTAGATTATATAGAGAAGTTTGATTTATTTGGTTTTTTGTTACTTATACAATATTTGGTTATTGGTATTATATATAAAATGATATTTTATGCATGAACATTCAAAATATGGATAGTTTATGTTTAATTTTTAGGTAGAATCTATGATGTGTTTATTTAGATTCCAAGGGAGAAATTGTTCCCAATTGTTCAGTTTTGATACCCTAACACTAGTTTCCTTCCTGAGGTGATTGGGATTGTTCCTCAAGACTTATTTAAAACTGTCACAAGTTATGGGTCAGCTCTTCCTACGAAGAATCATTTCAAAATGGTATTAGATAACCCTCTTATTATTTTTTAATTATGGTAGTATGGAGTTAAGATCGACAGGGATCAAGAGGTAGGTACAGAGGAGTTCCTAACTACCCATTATTCATTATAAACCTTGAGTTACCATAGGTAGATGGGAATTATTTCTTGACTTGAGATTTGTTCTTAAGTATTTTGATATGTTTTAATATGATTTTTTATTTTACACATAATTGAGTGTACTTTTTTTATTCATTCAACTTATGTAATGATTGGGTTTTATTTTTTATTTTTTATAAATCACACAACCCAAAAAGGATACTATAAATCATAGAGAGCGAGATGTAGATTATATTCCACAGGCCAAACCTCTCATTGGTCCTGGTCTTATTGAATCATTCATTAGTACCATCTAGTCTCTAGGATATTGAGTCAACAAAGGTCAATCCCAATTAGTGGATCACAATTTTTAGTTTTACAGGAATAACTAACCTATATTTTGTGGTGATCGAGGACCAAAAAAACCCAAAGAGTGGATAGAGAATATTTAGTGCATGTTTGTATTCTTTAAACCCCCTAATAACTAGAAGGTCCACTTCTCCATGTACATGTTGGAATGGCCTAGCCACAAGTGGTGGGAGTCTGTCATTCTATCTAAGCTGCATGAGGGTCTTACATGGGATAAGTTGAAATAGATGTTTAATAAGCAGTTCTAACCATAGTCATTGAGGGTATAAAAGGCTAGAGAATTTGTGACATTGGAGTAGGGAAACTAGTTGGAGATATATTTTTCTACATAATTTTTTTATTTGGTTTAACTGGCCACAAATCTTGTCATGAACAATTTTCTAAAAGTTCAATTATTTGAAATAAACTTGAAGCAAACTTTCCATCGAAGATTATCTATCTCTATTTATCAACTTATTCAAATATGGATGAAAAAGAGGCTATGGTAGAGACTGATATGGAAGGATTTATAGGGTTTAGAGGTGTCTCTACTACTATAGTGGGTAGTTATAGCTCTTCCTCTGGTTATAAGAGTAAATGAGTGGATTCTCGTCAAGGGGGTGATTGGACTAAGAATTTTTTAACAAATTTATGGTTGTTGGAATCCTCATGTTGTCAAGTGGTGGTCTACTTCCAATGTGGGAAAAAATTTCACACCAAGCTAGACTTATAGTAAAATCTTAGGGAATTACATCATTGGGGGTTTCAAGTACAACTTCAATGATTTTCTAGAAATACTCCTCAGGGTAGAAAATTTGATATTCTTTCACTACATGCTCTCAGGTGCATTAAAAAGAATCCACAGGAAAAAGACCTCATTTTGAGATTAAAGGTGACTCGCACATGGATAATAAAAGTTATACGAGTCTTAATTCTATGTGTATCTATGAAACTGAGTATGTGACAGAGGATTCTGAGGTTGACTTTGAAACTATGAGAGGTATGGTGGTTGTTTCATCATATATGGCTTTAAATTTATTTGATATAGGTGAATCCCATTCTTCCATTTCATATAATTTTATTGATAATTTGGGTTTGTGAAATTATTTTATTTCATTCATGATATATCTCTCTACTCCCTTTGGAAAGAGGAGAGAGTAGATCTTCTAGTGCCCTATGTTTCAGGTGATAGTCACTAACATCGAGACTATTTGTGATTTCTTAGTGTTAAATCTGGATATTTTTTATCTTATTTTGGTCATGGAATGAATTATTTTTTTAAGTATCATATTGATTGTTATCACTTAAGGGTTTTTACTTTCTCCATATGGTAACTCTCGTGTCTTCTAGGGTGAGTGGGACCTAAGGTTGGAAAGGGAAGGACCACTTGTCCTATATAATGGATCAATCTCTTATCAGCTATCCTATATGATTTTTGAATCTATTGAACATAGTTCATATAGTTATCTCCCCTAGAAAGTAAGTAGGTATTATAAGTTTATTCCTAATGGTTTTATAGAATATCACCCCCTTGAAAAGTAGAATTTTCTATAGATCTAATCCCAAGGATGAACCCCATTTCCTTTCCTTCCTATCAAATGGCATTTTTCGAACTGAAATAATTAATATTTCAACTAGAGTATTTCAATAAAAATGGTTTTATTTCCCCTAAAGTGTCACCATGGTAATTTTTTATTCTCTTTTCACCAAAATTGGATGTTATCCTCTAACATTTCATTGATTATCCTAATCTCAATGTGGTGACCATTAATAATTTATCGATAGTTTTCCTCAGTCTCTTGGTGGGATGGATGCAATATGGGGATTATTGACTAGTTGACTAATTCAACCCACTTTCTTCCTATAAAGATGTTTATAAAGGTGTAATATCTTGGATTCCAGTATATTAAAGATATTTTGAAGCATCATGGTGTGCTATTAGTGGTTGTTTCTGACCAAGAACAATGTTTTACATCTCATTTCTAGAGGGTACTTCATGAGGTGATGGGTTATCAGTTGAAGTTATGAATGAATTTCCATCTCCTAATAGATGTTCAGTCAAGAAAACCTGTTAAGATTCTTAATGATATATTCTAATCTTGTGTGCTTCACTTTAATTGTATCAGGACATATTTATTTACCATTATTAAAATTTTCATATAATAACAATTATCAAACCTTAATTAATATGGATACCTTTTAATCCTTATATGGATGTCCATGTTAGTCCCTGCTCTACTGGTGGAAAATGGGTAAGAATTTTTTATTGGGACTAATCATTATCCAAGAGACGTCGTGTAGAATTCATTTGATCTTAAAGATATTAGAGATAGTTTAAAGTTTCCATAGATATTATTTTTCCAATAATCATCATCTATTGGATTTTTTTCATTGGTGATTGGGTTTTTTCTATGTTTTCCCATGTTTCTCACTGGTTGGTAGATCATCAGTTGCAGAAATATGGTAAATTGTGCCATATTTTTTTGGTCATTTGAGATTATGGAGAATCCCATAAAAGTGGAATACTAACTATCCTTAACATATTATATGACATATATTCATGATGTATTTTATATTTCATAGTTATTAAAGTAACATCTGGACCCATCCCTATGGTTTAATGGGAGGATTTGGACTTGGATTTTGATACCTCTATAATCTAGTGGTCTATTCTTATCATGGATTATCAGGATTGGATTTTGTACGGTAAGTTTATTCATCTAGTTTTTTGTGTTGTGGCGGTGTTGAAAGGACATACATGAGGCTTGGGTGTATGAGGCCTTGATACAAGATTAATGGCCTCAACTTTTCTCTAATTATAAATTTTAGGAACTTTATGAGGGTAGAAATTGTCATAGTGGGGAGAATTGTGACACTCATGTGTCGTTTTTTGGTTTAGAATTTACAATTTATTAATTTATTGTATTTAATCCTTTTTTATAGGTTTTATTTTTTTAAGATTCACTATAATTTTGGACTAAAGTAGGTCGCACTGTGACTAATATACATTGCATCATGACCCACCCTAGTAGTGGTAGTGTCTTTCTGGGAAGTGTTTTCATTCCATGACACTACTGAAGTAGTGGGCCTATTTTTGTGTAGGATGTGTCACACTATGTTGAGATAATGGTCACACCATGACAAGACCCTAGAAAAGAGGTTGTTTTTTTGAAGGTGTGTCATTCCATGATAAGAAATGTTTTCACTACAACATTTCCTATATATATTTTTAAAATGGTAAAATTTCCCTTTTTATCTTATGAAATTTTAAACCCCATTCCCCTATTTTTTCTCTCATTCATGTGAAGTCAGGTCCTTATCCATGGAGCTCTCCTTCCAATTTCTTCCTTAGTATCTCTCCTCAGTTTTAAGTGTAATTTTCAAGGTATACTCATGGTTTTTAATGGTTTTCTCATCTTATCCTCTTTTATAATCCTTTTATTTCTTAACCCATTGAAGATGTGAATACTAGCCATCCATGGAGACCAAACCTAGGGTTAACACTGGATTTTCATATGGAATTTATTGGTTTTATAAGTCCATAAGGATCCCTATTTATCAATTATTATGATTTTAAATGAAGTCACTAATTTTATTATGGGTTTTAGGTAAGTGTATCTACATAAACTATCTTTCATTTGGTATGCCTAGGGTTATTTAATTTTTCATTTCTTTATTGATAAATTATGCTTTTGATGATTTATTTTCGAGTCGATATATGATTCCTAATGCTACTCTTGGATTTTGTGGATTAGTTGGAAATTTTTGGTGTTTTCCCCATATAAAACTATTCTTAAACTTATATTGTGTTTAATTAAATGATTTAAAGAGGATTTTTATTCCAAATGGTTTTATAAATAAGTTTTTCAATAAGGATTACCTTGTGATTAATTTTTACTTGATTTTGAATTGTGGGCATTGATTATTTATGTGAATAGTTATTGGTTTCACATGGGAGGCCTTGGGTGTGTGTTGGTAACCTAGAAAAGTTATCCTAACATAGATTGTGATCTTACTAGGGAATTGTGTCCAAGTTAGACTCAGTAAGCTAACAAGATTGATTTAACTATAGTGAGACCTCAAGATCCCTCCAAATTGTTAGCTTTATATATGTTGGCAAGTGTTCCTTGAACGAGTCATAGTTTCCTTATACCCTCATGTTAGAGCCCAATGTTTCTTATGTTGTATTAAATTTATATGTATTATTACTTATTTTTTGCTTCTTTATTTTGATGCCTTGATGTGAATTATTCCATGCTTCCCTCATTTACACTTCATGGTTGTCTTATTTATGCTACTCATGAATCATTACTTATTTAATAAAAACCAAAGTATTTATGAAATGTTTCCAATAAAAAATAATTTTAAAAATAATTTTTAAAAATATAATTAACCTAATACTCAGTGAAAGATATTATTTAGATTCATGGTGGTATCATACATGGATTTTCCTCACACCCTACATATTTCCTTGGGCACATGCATAATTGGTTTTGGAGGATACAAGTAAATTTAAATTAGCTATATTTTTTGGTGGTGTTCCTTGATAACTTTCATACTTCCACATTATATTTTTTGTGGTGACAATGAGTTATAGGGATATTTCCAGATGTGGGGAATTTTGGGATCTTGTGGTGTTATTTTTGGGATGGAGGATGCATCATAAAATTCATCCTTGACTTATTTTTGGGATTATCTTGTATATTTGATGTCGTTATCACTTTACTTTTTTATTATAAAGTGAAATTTTATTTATTTGTTCATTATTATACTACTTATACTTTGTTTGGTTATTATTATTTTCCAAAAAACTATTATTTTTTGCATAGATGTCCAGCATATGGATAGGTCATGTAGGATATTTAGGTGGAATCTATGATGTGGTTATTTGGATTTTGAGGGTGAAATCATTCCCACTTGGTTATTTTTGATGCCTTGGAACTAGTTTCCATCCCATATAAATTTGTAATATGCCTTAAACCTTATTGTGATTTGGCATGGGTGATGGGTTGGTTCAAATAGATCCAGTTCATTATATAAGTAATGATAACTCTAGGTAGGTGGTGTCTAGATATTTATTTTGTTATATGTGAGATATGTGTCATCTGATAAATGGGTGAGGGTAGGTTCAATGTGAGTAACTAGTCAAATAACTACTTATAGTTTATTTTTTAATAAAAGATAAATAGGGGTAGCCTTCTATGAAAATGATAGGTGTTCCCTGGTAGGGTTTGGATTTCTCAGTGGTGTGGTTTGACAGTTTTATGTGAATTATTTATTATATTGTGAATAAACATTCATTGGATGTGGTAATTAATGTAGTTTATTGGAAAAATGATGGGTGTAACTCATGTTACTATGGGTGATTGTTTCTAATATCCCCCCATGCTTGAGGTGATTTGAGTCAGTGTGGACCTACTTTTCAAAGCTAAGAAGTTGTTGTGAATTGGTCTTGTGGATGGGAGGTTAGGCTCACCTCACACCTTTGAGAGAATAATTATTTATTACTCCAGGACTAACTTAACTATTTAATACATTTTCATGAAACCTTCCTTGTAATAATACCAATCACCCTTAAGAAATAAATTGACTGATAACAAAAATTTGAGAGGACACCATATAATGGAATTTTATTCTATTATTTAATCTGCGTGTTTGGTGACTCTATATTATAGATCCATATAGGAAGGAAATATATAGTTTGTCTTAATCTAGGAAGGTATTGGGATCTAAAAAAATATACAAGAGGTTCTGAGGAGATGGGATCAATCTCATGATAAGAGTTTCTTATGTATCCATGTGAAGGGAATCTGTACCTATCTATTTTAGTTCCACTTAATGTGAAACTTCATGAATTTTAATGTCATGTAACAAGAACCATAATTAAGAATTTTATGGTTGATAATCCATTATCACTTCCAAGAACTTTAAAGTTATATGGAGTGGACTAATAGGTGAAAGGTACAGAAAAATGGGTTGTGTAGGACTTGTGAATAAGCATCCCTTTCTAGTTTAGCCTAGAATATGAATCTTGTAAGGGTATTTTTTCACCAAGAAGAGTATCTAGACTCAAGTAAATTAAATAAACCAAGAGTAGTATCTCAAATCAAGGAATTTGTGTGGGACTTGTGTGTTAGAGTCCCTTCCTGATGCATATTTTTGTTAGTAACTAAATAATAGAGGGTATGGTTGGGGATTACACCTAGTAGGAGGCCTAGATATGTTTTTTACCTCTCAATTTTTTCGTAATAAGATGATCAAGGAAAACTAGATTTTTTTGGGGAATAAACCTAGTAGGAGTCCTAAGATATGTATTTGGGTGTTGGGATTTGTAAGAACTTGGTTTTTATCTCATGTATGGATCTTTTAAATTTTGGTCTAATTCTTTATTTTAGACCTAATATGGATACCTAATGAGGTCACAGATATTAAAGGGGTGTCTGGGGATTTTTCAAAGCTCAGAAACTTGGGTGGTGGGAAAAATGAACTGGATACACTGTTAATAGAAACCAGGAAAGATATTCCACATGATTTCCCTAATCTTGTGGGTCTTGACAGTGGGTAGAAGGAGGTTGTAAAATTTAAGGAAACCATGTAAATTGGACTACTTTCCCATTTGTATGGTATGCAGTTTTAGTTGAGAAATTTTGCATGTTTGGCACATTATTTCTCAAACTATACATCCTAACCATGTTATTACCCTCTTGAGGTAGTGATCCATGAATGGTTGGTGCATGGTTTTTCCAACCCTACAGCCAAACCATGCACCCCTGTTTTTGGGAAAAATTACAAAAATTCCCTTAATGAGTTTAAAGTTTCACCCTCTCCCTCTATTATTTATTTCCTCCCATGGAATCCCCCTATTCTCATGTTGGATCTCCCTTGGAAGTTGAAATCTTAGACTAATGGTAACTCTTTGATCCAGTGTCTGATTCCTTTACCAACGGTCTTATTAGATCTGCGCTGGTAAACTCTTTATTCATCTTGATCCATTCTTCATTTCTCTTCTCCTCAATGGAGTTATTTAGATGTAGTCTTATATGCCCTATTTTTAGGTAATTAACCTTTTCTTTATATTTCATCTAATATATGAAAAACTAAAGGCTGATACTGGATGATGATAGTAAGATGAGTATGAGATATGTGGTCTATCATTTATCCTTTCAAGTCTTGATGTTTTGTAATATATGATATGTTCCACATGTCAGTTTCACCACATGTTTCCCCAAATTTGAATCCATGTTAAATTTTTTTTCTTACTTGGAACCTAATGACTTGTTAGAACCCAATTAATATCAAGATCGTCCACCTCAAAGTGATCCATTCCTTTGGGTGTTCCCTCTTACATGCCTAATTGGATTCCCAAGTTATAAATCCAAAACACCTATCGGTGTGTTTGGATTCATTTTTAAATAAAAATATAATATTGATAGTAGATGAATATAGTGGTGTGTCATGGTCAATACCCTTATCAAATATAATTAATTGAATTGTTTGTGAGTGGTATGACCACATTACAAGAATTAAATGGAACAGTGGTTATGCCATGGTTATTATTAAATGAAAACGAGTTATAAATTAATTTTTGTCCCTTTCTAAAGACTTAACTGGTTTTTATAGGTTTTAAATTTGGTCATGGATACCCTTGATAAATACGATAAATGGTAGTAATGATCCTTATGCTTTATATATATATATATATATTGGCATAGAATCCTTTTATAATTATAATGCATGGGCGTGGAGTCCCTTTATAATTATGACACATGGGCATGGTGGCCCTCAATTATTATGATATATGGGCATGGTGAACCTTTATAAATTTGATATAGGAATGGAGAGCCTTTATAAATGTGAGACGAGAATGGAGACCCTTTATAAATGTGATATGGGCTTAGAGACCCTTTATAAATGTGATATAGGCATAGAGAACATTTATAAATATGATACGGACATGATGACCCTTATTGTTATATAGGGTCCTAATAACCCTTTTTGTGATACTGGGCATGGAATCCCTACTATTATGATATTGGGAATGTATTCCCTCTATTCTTTGATATTGGTAAATGTGCCCCATACTATTGTGATACTGGGAATTTCCTCCCTTGATACTTGATCAGATATATTCTAGAACAGTCTGAAGCAGGTAGTGTCATCCTGGTTTCCTTTAGGAACTAGAGCTGACCCATTTACGGTTATTATTACTACTTTTAATTATTATATCTCCACACTACCATGTTATATATACAGACTGGATATTTATATATGTCGTTGGTGGTGTCCTATTGAGTTTATCTCACACCCTATCTGGGTTGTCAATGGTACCCAAAAATATTATATGCCTGTGGGTATAGATAAGAGGAAGCATTCTCTTAAGGATGTGTGAATTATTTCTTGTATTAGGATGGAATCGTGGTAGCAGATGAACATTCTAGAGATTGGGATTATTGTATATATTTTGTCCTTTTTGTACCTTTTGTATATCATATATTGTATTCATCATCCGCTGCCTTGGATACATGTTTTCTAGTTTTCTAGAGACAAGACATACATTATCATCTTCTTTTGTATATGATTTATTTTTCATTTTTGAGTATTTTTATCTATTTATTGATTTTCTATTCATTTTTATACTCCTTCCGCTAGGGCGAGTTACTGGTCTAGTTTTCATAGTGTATGTTTCCACTGTTCAATCTATTTCTATATGCTTTCACTATTTACTTGTCATTATATCCATTGTTATACACTCTGGGGATAAGGGAATAGTATCCTTATAAACACACCCTAGGACCTCATTGCTAGTTGGTATCCTCGAGAATACACAGAGGCATGCTTGAGGTCATGTGGACAACTGGCTTTGGGGAACCTTTGAGTGGAACCCATGTTGGGATGTCACAAAGTGGCACCATATGGGATTTCTTTTCTTTCCTTACAATTTTGAGACAAAAGATAAGAGATTGGGAACACTTTATAATTTAATTATAAGTCATAACTGGGATTAGATAACCCACATTCAGGGAAAATCCAAATTTTCTGTAATAAGGAATTTGTGGTTTGTATTATACTTATTAAAGTTTATTTGATTCCATCTTTTGGTGATGCATCTGAATTGTTTTGTTATTATTACTAAGATTGAGGATTTTATATTATCATGAACTAATGATATGAGGGTATTCCATCTCATGCATCATTTTAAGCATCATGTAGGAAATTATCATGTCATTCATATTTCATTCCATAAAGGATTATTGTGTCATTTGAATTTCATGTGATTTCCATGAGTGCTTTTATTACTATAAATAGAATTGTTATTGGATAATTATTCTTAAATGGTATTGAGAAAAAAATTATACTTATATTTCCTATTTTAACCTATCACATCCATGACATATTTTAAAGGTATTTTTAATTTAATTTGTATTCGGGCTTTGTTTTGGGGGTTTCTCATGCATTTTGGTGGAAATGGTGGGTTTTCAAAATTTGTGCCAAACCGTGAGCTCATTTCCAGATTTAAAAACCAATTTTGTTTCTTTTATAACTACTTAATTTTACAAAATTTTCATCCATTCCAATTACTACTTGGCTTCCCCTGACATATTAACACCACCATGTCAATTTGGAGCCTTTATAAATTTATAATCATGGTGTATTTGGGTTTTTATTTAAGGTATCGGTCCTGCCCACAAGCCCATTTTATTCTTTAAATTTGTTTTTAATTATTTAATATTCTCATCATTTTTTATTTTTTTTTAGTGGTTACACCTCCCTCCTGAATCCAATATCCCTAGTATCACCCCCATTATCGGTTTCGCATTTTTTGAGCTCATTTGAACCAAGAATTAGGTAGAATCTTTTAAGGGTTTCTCAAAACGTCCAGATTTGATAGAATAACTTTCTTCTTTCATAAATCATTCATTTTTTACTCTTTTTCCCCATTTTAGTCCTCAAATTATCTCCTCGGCCTCAGTAGACCCTCACTATCAGGTTTTGTTGTTTGGAGATTCAACAGTTGGTTTATTTGGGGTGATTTATTCAACTTCTCTTCAAGTAAGTGTTTCTATATTTGATTTATTCCCTTTCATTAGGGTTTCTTCCACCTTTCATAAAATTCCCTTATATCTTGAAGTTAGGATTCAAACCTAGATTTTTCATTTTTGTATTTTTTTTGAAATAATGTGGATTTAGGTTGGGTTTATCTCCCTTTTGGTGTAGTGGTGGTGTGGTTAATGTTTCGCACCAAGATTCAAGGGTTTTTACTCAAAAGGTAGGTGGTTCCATGTGTAATAAATTTTTGATGAGTTACTTTCTTGATTTACTGGTTTTAATTTCCATCATATGATTCTTGTGGTGCGAAAACCGTTTTTTATGGATTTTCTTAAGCGTTTAATTTTATAGTTGCATTATGGCTTGAAATTGGGTGTTTTTCATGGGTGACTCTTGGGGTAATGTTTGGGTATATATTATAACACATGAAAGTGACTTATTTGGGTTTAAATGGGATTCAAATTATGGGTTTTTAATGCCTTAGTGTCTTGTGTTCTTTGAAATTGGGTTTTTGAATCGGTTCAAGGTGTAAAACCATGTTGTACTTCTTAGAAGTGGTTTATGAAAACGTGTGTCTTTTTTGGTGTTAATTGAGGTGTTTTTATAACACTTGGGAGTTTTTTAATAAATTTTGTTAGGGATGAAAATTATGCTATGGATTGGTATTGGTATGATTTTTGGAATTGAATGAGTTATTTGAAATGGGTTTTGTGTGCGAAGCATAGTTACACCCCTTGGGTTTGTTTTATGAAAATTGTGAATGTTTTGTTTGGTTAAACAAAGTGGGAAAAAAGGTGTATATGTACTATTTGGTGGGTGTCTTCACCTAATATGATTTTTTAAAGTTAAGGTGGTTATTTAATATGTCAAATATTTTTAGAATGTTTAATAAAGTGCTGAAATGTTTTAGCAAATGGAAAGAGAGCTGCGAAACAAGGTTGTGGGCTGTTTTGTGTGAGTATGTTGTGCAAAATGAATTTTTTTTGATGAAAGAAGTATTATATGATATTTTATTGGGCTATTAAGTGAGTTATAATGTATTTTAATGGTTTTATAAAAACATTTAAAGGATTTGTGGAAGTGTTAAAGAAATGTAAAAAGTGTTGTGGGCTATTTTTGGTGTGAGTATGATTTCAAAATGAATTTGAATGAAAAAGTGTATTTTGTGACTTGTGTGATGTACATGTGGGATTTTTGGTGAACTTGTGATGTTGAAATGATATTTTCATGTTAAAATTATATTTATTAACTTTTTGAACTTGTTTGATCACAAGGGGAAACCTCGGTATCTAGGTGGGTGGACGTGTACTATCATGCTAGTGAATCTGTGGGCTTTGGCCTCGGTTTCACGTAGCAAGATTGATGCTAAAAACACTAACTAAACTACGATGATGATTATTTGGGACCACTAGGTTATGGTTATGTTCTCTATAAGTGGATATTGCACAATAATGAATAATTTTATGGTTGCTCTCATCGAGATACGAGGTACTTGGGACCCACAGTGATCTAGTTCCTAGGGGTTATTTCCTATTGCTTGTGCTCATTAGTTACTTTGTTCTTATCTTCGTCATAAATTATAGTTGGATGTAAAATTCAGTAGTTTTGACATTATTTTTAAAATTTTTGATTCTTAATGATATCCCACTTGAAAACTATTTTAATTTTTAAGTTTTATATTTTAGAAATTGTAACTAGAATTTCCTATTTATGAAAACTTGCAAGATTTTTGTCATTGAATGTTTATCACATGGAATATATTAGTGGTGGTATCCTACTAGGGATTGGATCACACCATACTTACTCCCTTGTGTGTATGTAGACTTGGTTATTTTTTTCGTAGGTTGGGTACAGTTTTTAGTGCCAGTGGTTCTGGTTTCTAGTAGGTCCTTGGTGGTGAAGTCTTGTGGAGATGCCTTGAGGGCGGTGCCCATTGCCATGAGGGTACTTGGGATTCTTCCTTTGGGTTTTTTACCTTTCTTATAGTCTTGGTGATTTTTTTTAAACTATGTAATTCAGTTCTGAATTTTTTGTAAAATTTTGTTTGGTTTTAAAAATCCATATTCGTTTTATTGGATTCATTTGTTGATTCATGTTTATAAACTCGGTTAAATCATTCACAATTCTCATTTTATGATACCTATGAATTTGTACCATCCCATGGGGATTGGGAACACCCTTTGGGCCTTTTCAATGTATGGTTTTGGTGCCGGTTTTAGTGGCAACCATATTTGGTTCGTGACAAAATGGTATCATACACTACAATAGAAAACGCCTTTACCAGAGGTTTTGTAGCGGCGGTTTACAAAACCGCCGCTAAACCTTTTGTTAAAAATATTTAGTAGCAGTTTATTAAAAACTTCCACAAAATCTATTTAGTTTCTTACATCGGAGACACTTCCCCCCCCCCCCACACCCGAACCAACCCCAACCCCACGAGCTTCGCACCCCGACGATCGTGAACCCTACTGTAGGTCCCCTCTGTTGCCCTCCTGTGCCGCCGGTGACCTCACCGTCGGTCTCTGTTGTAACATCCCAGGTAAATAAAGAATATTCCTTTTTCATATTTATCCTTTTTTGTGAATAAAAATGTTAATATTAATTTAAAGGGAATGTTATGCTCGATGACGTACCAAATACGCAACAATGAGTTTCTTTGAAATCTTACATTGCACTCTAATAATAAAATAATATTATTTTAAATTGTAGTTAACGCCTAGCTGTTGTAATGGCGGTAATGAATAGAAATAAATAAATATGATTATATATGTTTTTTAAATGTTTTTACATTTATCCAATAAAAGATAAAGGCTTAAAATAAGAAAAGAATTAAATTTTAGGCATAGATACTCTAATATTCACTAAAAGGTCAAACTATCTCCTTTTGATGGAGAACCTTCTTTAAATATAGTTTTGTTCACTCTTAAGTGATATATTGTGCTTGAAATGTGGAAAATGTTTTCTTTCCTTTATAATTGTTTTATGTGTTATGATTTTATAATGGTACTTGGACATTTGATGGGTGGTTACGTGATAAACCATATGACGGGTGGTGCCGTGAATACAAGGACGGGTGGTTACGTTATAACCTCCAATGCATTGGGTATGGAAGTCGGCCGTATGGATATTCCATTAAGTGATATGTGTGGAAGTCGACCTTATGGTTATTCCATTGAAGTATGTTTATGTCTCAAGTTACCTTTATATGTTATGTTTTCTTTATATGGGTTTTATGGTAATATTTTGGTTACAAAAGGTTAAGTAATGATCTTTTATTCGGTGAAAAGTTTTTACTACTTCATAAAGGTGAAAAGTATTACTTTGATAAAGTATACATGGTTTACATGTTGTTCTGAAAAACTAACAGTTTTCATTCTTTGTGTATCCCTTACTGAGTTTTTTATGCTCATCCCAAGTTTTTGAAATGTTTTCCATAGGACATAAAGATGAATAGGGTCAAGGATGGGATCAAGGAAAAACATGCTATCTAAAACATGGAACTAGACATGTTTCTTTTTAAGAGTTTTAATTTTATGGAAACTTAGTAGAAGTGTATACTTTGTAATCTTTGAGATGTAATAGTTATGTTCTAATTCTCTAAAACTCTAAACCTGAAAATATCCTCAATGTGAATTATTCATTTAATTCAATAATAATTAATGTTTAATGTCGGGGCCTTATAGTTGGTATCAAAGGTCAGTTTAGATAACTTTAGAGGTTAGGGTATTATCTAAGCATAAGTGACATTACCATAATGGTTAGGATTTCAGAAAGATTCCTAGTTTTAGATAAAGTGAATGAGTAAGTATATATTAGTGTTTATCTTCCTCATTAGTACATGATGGTTTTGTTGATATACTCACACTGACATTTCTATTTTTATTAAATTGATGGATCTAGGAGGCACCAAAGTGACAATGGGTTTGAAGGAAACTATGGTGGTTCTCTGATTAAGTGACTAGATGAAATGAGGGATTCAATGAGGAATCTCATGGTTGTTCTGAACCAACTATCAAGGAGTCATGATCAACCACTTGAACCTAGGTGAGTTCTCTAATGCATCATGTATGAGATGACCAACTCGATGTGGAAGTTCAGGTAATAATTATAAAGGTAACCATTAGGGTTTATATGATCCTTACTTTTAAGGTAATTATGGGTTACTATATGTTATGATGGAATATGAACGACATGAGATAAACTTGAGGGTAAATTATGTTATGTTTATTTTTAAAGATTTTCTATTTTTTGGGGAATGTTATAAGAATTATATAGTTTTGGAAAAAGGACAACACGCAGACCCTGTGACAACCCGTCGCGTCGGACAAAGCTGTGGGAATCGAACCCACAACCAAAGTGCAACTGGTATTTATCACCTACCACTGGACTACGTGAAGTCCCTGGTTAGTTTGACTAATTCTTTTTAGTTATATGATTTTAGGAATCAAGATTAAGTTTATTTTGTGTTATCTATGTAAATGATTAACCTATCATGGAGGATATGTGATTAGGTCAATTACTTTTCAATATGAGACTTTAAGAGAAACTAATGTTATTTGGAGATAAATGTTAATTTTTACCTTGGAAGACTATGTGATTAAATCCTTCAAATCTTTGGGTTTCAATCTTACTTTGGTTTACTTTGAATAATTTTATGGACAAATTGTTTATTGAATGGTCTTTGTTGAACTTTGGGTATTGTTTGAAATTTTTTGGAGATTAAGAATAGATTTTTTTTATAAAGGATTATCCTTTTCGGGTATTATCTGATCTCATACTAACTATATTGGTTTTAGTTTTGTTTAAGGTCTAAAGACATGGGAAGTATATAGTTATCTTATGTGGGTTAGGTTATTCTCTAGAAGTTGATTATAGCTCTCTTAATGTAAACAAGTCATCCTAAATACTCATATTTTGGAGAAAATATGAGTTCGTGTAAGAAATATAGTAAAAGTTGAAAGTAAACATGACAAGTAAGTATGTTCGTTATGTTTTAGTTATGATCATAAATAAATTCCTCAATGAAAAGTAACTTAAAACAAAAAATTTGTCTGTTAATGTTTCCTACTTTAGAATCAAATACCGTTTAACCTATCACAAGTTTGTGATTTTCTTGTGGTTAACTTTCTCCTAAACATATTTTCAATCACTCTCCATCAGAACATGACCCTTTGTTTTATCCTCCATGTCCATTTTTTCCTACATGGAATCCTAGTATGGGTTAACTTGGGTGACCTTTTTACTTCTCTTTCATTATTTTAAAGTGATAGTTTTACTTACTCTTGTTCTGATGTGAGACTTTCAATGAAGTTTCCCAGCCCAATTTTAAAATTGCGAGGATGCAATTCCCAAAAGGGGTGAAGGATGTAACATCCCAGGTAAATAAATAATATTACTTTTTTACATTTATCCTTTTTTGTGAATAAAAATATTAATATTAATTTAAAGGGAATGCTATGCTCCATGGCGTACCCAATACGCAACAACGAGTTTCTTTGAAATCTTACGTTGCACTCTAATAATAAAATAATATTATTTTAAATTGTAGTTAACGCCTAGCCATTGTAATGGTGGGAATGAATATAAATAACTAAAATATTATTACATATGTTTTTAAATGTTTTTACATTTATCCAATAAAATATAAAGGCTTAAAATAAGAAAAGAATTCAATTTTAGGCATAGATACTCCAATATTCACTAAAAGGTCGAACTATCGCCTTTTGATGGAGAACCTTCTTTAAATATAGTTTTGGTCACTCTTATACATTCTATTGGACCAAATAAAACTCTTCTTTAGAATCGGGACATCAAAATTTACTTTGTGTAAATTTTTGGTATTTTTCGGATAAAGTTCATTTTTTAATGAATAGTGAAAAATGTTGTATTTTAATCCAAAACCTCTTTTTAATCTAATTTATTTATATGATTAGATTATATTTTGAATTGGTTTTAAAGTTAAATTAGAATATATATTTTTCATTTAATCCAATTGTGGTCACTGGAATTAATTTCACTTTGAAATTGGACTTAAACAAGTGTCAATCTTTTGATACATATTGTTTCATAAAAACACGCTATTTGTTTTGACAGCGGGAATTAATTATTAAATTAATTAATGAAACTTATATGTTTTGAATTTTTTAAAATAGAAATAATTTTTGAATTCGGAATATCATATATAGCTTAGGATGAATTTTTGGTATTTTTCTGAAAAACATCAATTTTGATGAATAGTGAAACCACTAAGTGGCAGTTAAAAAAACTGATTTTTTGTTTAAATGAAACTTTACCACTTCTATGATTTGATTTTCAAAATTTCGAAATACATTTTTTTCATAAGGATGTAAAATTTGGTACAATGGGATTAAAATAAATTTTTGGTGAATAGTAACTTTTAAGTTTATTAATCGCGATTAGAGGTAGTTAATGTAATTTAAGGAAAAAATAATGTTATAATAATATGAAATTACCTTGACACATGTCCTACCTTTATTGGATGTGTCATGGACGACCAAAACAATCCATGGGTCAACTTGGGGACCTCATGGAGCCACTTTGGTAGGAAAATGACATTAATAACTTTTTATTTAAAGTTAAAATAAAAATGTCACAAACATGTATTGTTTTGCTAAACAAATTACATGGGGTTATACAAGTCATAATTTTGACTATCAATATTCATTGGAAATATAAAAATATTTCCTACATCATGATATTTTTTTTATAATTTTTAGACCTTAAATAAATTAAATTATTTATGACACCATGATGATGCAGCGATTACCTCATTATTTAACGATTTAAATAAAATGAAAAGATAATGTAACATCTAAGACCTAAACTTGTAAAAAACCTATTGGGTGGGTGTATTTAGAACTCTTATCACCTTATCCTCTAAATATATAATTATGGGACCTTTAAAATCCGAAAATCGTTTTATAATAAAGTAAAGTTTATAACTTTCCAAGAGTGCCCCTCCTCTCCTCTTATAAAAGGCCCCGACCTCTACCACCTTACCCACACCTCTCAAGCCTTTGGCTTGGCCAACCCCTACCCATTTCATCTCTCCACATACCTATGTTCATAATTTAAGCCTCACCTTTGGCAGAATGCTCTTCAAGAAACCCTTTTCGTTCAAACCAAGAGGAGTTACCCGATTTTAAGGTAATGTCTTCACTTGTGTTATTTTGATTTATTTTGCTTCTCCAACCCCCTAAACTCTTTTTATTACTTTTTTTGTAACAAAACCAGTATCTTAAATACACTAGTATGTTTTTATAAGAAGTTTTATAGATACACTTTCACACACCTCCATCTAATGGTTAAAGAACATATTGTTTCTGTGGATGGCGAATTATTGTCTCACGAAACGATGATTGTTCAATATTCTTTTAAAACCTTCAAAGGTGGCCATTAATATGTAACTATATTTATATATGATATATAATAACTTTATTTTTTCCTTAAGCTTATGTATTTTTAATTGATTGAATACCTTTATGGTTTCCATTATGGGTAAACGTGATACCTTCATTTTAGGAAGTGCGGACTACCGCCCCCTCAAAGTGATTTGATTCATTAATGCCATATGTGGGACGTATAAAGGATGGAATTAATGGTATTACATATGATATACTACAGGAATTATAATATATATTTATATAATTATTAGTTCATTCCATTTAATACAAAAAAAAGAAATGAAAGTAGCGTTCATGCATACTTACGGCTTACCGTCTCCATGAACGGTACATTTCATTTCTTATCTCCAAATGTTATGTACTATTATAAGTACATATATATAATGGATATATATGTAATATATTACACCTAAATGATGGATATAATTCTGGAATTATAATATATATCTCTCTCATTTAGTTTTAATTCCATTAATATGACAAAGAAATGAAAGTAGCTTTCATGTGTAGGTACGGCCTACCGTCTCCATGAACGGTGAATTTCATTTTTTTATCACTAAATGTTATGGAATAGTATAAAATGAATATATACTGAATATATATGATATTTAAATCATTTATAATATTCTGGAGATGATGTACTTAAATCTTCATGGAAAATTCTTTTCCAACAAGCTCAATTTTGACTCATGTACCGAACATCGACAAAAACATTTGATATGAACTCACATTATTAACCCATTATTATAACATTTTAATATGTGATATTAACTGAATAATAATATTTAAAGGATTTCCTTAAGAAATTATAAATTTACCAAATTTTATTATTCAGTAATATAAAGAAACGAACAAGACAAGTCAGATTTGAGGAAAGGGATCCTACCCCTCTCTTTCTTTTTAAGTACACTCTTTTATGTCATTCCTTTTAAGCCCATCTTTCTTATGATTGGGATGTTATTTTATATTAATCTTAATTTAATTTTTATGTTCATATTATGAGAGACCCTATTTTCTCTCATCAATCCATTTTGGATGTTTTGAGTGGCGCCGTTAGGCTGCCGAATTTTCGTAAGAGATCTAATCTCTCTCTTTTTAAGTACTCTCCTTTATGTCACTTCTTTTAAGATCCTCTTTTTTATGTTGGGGGGTGTTCTTTTTATATTCCTCTTGATTTAAATTTTATTTTAATATGATTAGAGATCCTATTTGTTCTCATCAATCCATTTTTGGAAGTTTTAAGTGGTACCGCTAGGCTGCCGAGTTTTGATAAGGGATTTTTCATCTCACTTTTATTCCTGTGAGATTTATGCCACATTTGAAACCATTTCCTTTGAGTGGTATATTTACTTCCCATTATTCTACTCTTTGTGTAATATAATTTCTTTTATGAGTATTTACATCAATGTTGTATTGTCCTTCTTTTATGGGGTGTATGTTTCGAAAGATACCCAAGTCGGTAAGGGAACCTTTCACCCACCTCTTTTTAAAAGACTTCTTTAATTGGGTCTTCTAATTTACATATTGTAATGTTGGGATATGTTATTATATATCCTTATTGATGTAAATTTAATGTCCAAGTGATGATATACTTTTTTATCTCTCATCAACTCATTTTCTGAATTTTGAAGTGACGCCGTTAGGCTGTCAAATTTTTGCAAGGGAACTTCTTAACCCAATTTTGATTCTTTGGGATAAACTTGTACTCCTTGAATATGTCATTATATGAATATGTTTGAATGGCCTCTTATTGTTTTACACTTAATATCCACTTATATTTTGTGTATTCATATTTTTCACACATAATCATGTAATTGATTTATCCTTAATCTAAGGATACTGACTTTGTAAGGGACTTCGTCTCAATCTCCTTTCATTGAGGTATATTTTGTGTTATACACAACTTTATTTTATACAGTGTATAAACCCCTTTGACTTCTACTTTTATTCAAAAGGAATATTTTCTATATGAAGCGTTTTACTAAATGACAAAAATTATGTTTCCTTTTAACGTACGCGCTGACAATGACCTTTTTGCCGCCGTGAGTATTATTTTATCTTTGGCTTCCTCAACAAGCCGTTATATTTTTTAAAAGTAAATAAATACCATATAATCTTTTTGATATTGAAAATGGTTTTGATAATGGATTATTTATGTCAATATATTTTAGTGATATATTGTGCTTGAAATGTGTAAAATGTTTTCTATCCTTAATAATTGTTTTATGTGTTTTGATTTTATAATGGTACTTGGGCATTTGACGATTGGTTTCGTGATAAACCATATGACGGGTGGTGTCGTGAATACTAAGATGGGTGGTTACGTTATAACCTCCAATGCATTGTGTATGGAAGTCTGCCGTATGGCTATTCCATTAAGTGATATGTGTGGAAGTCGACCTTATGGTTATTCCATTTAAATATTTTTATGTCCCAAGTTACCTTTATATGTTATGTTTTCTTTATATGGTTTTTAATGGTAATCTTATGGTTAAAAAAGGGTAAGTAATGATCTTTTATTCAGTGATGAGTTTTTACTACTTCATAAAGGTGAAAATTATTACTTTGATACAGTATACATGGTTTACTTGTTGTTTTGAAAAACTAACAGTTTTCATTCTTTGTGTATCCCTTACTGAGCTTTTTATGCTCATCCCAAGTTTTTGAAATGTTTTCCACATGACATAAAGATGAATAGGGTCAAGGATGGGATCAAGGAAAGACATGCTATCTAAAACATGGAACTAGACATGTTTCTTTTTAAGAGTTTTTATTTTATGTAAACTTAGTAGAAGTGTATAATTTGTAATCTTTGAGATGTAATAGTTATGTCCTAATTCTCTAAAACTCTAAACCTGAAAAGATTCTCAATGTGAAATATTCATTTAATTCAATAATAAGTAATGTTTAAGGCTGGGGCCTTATAGTTGGTATCAGAGTTCGGTTTAGATAACTTTAGAGGTTAGGGTATTCTCTAAGCATAAGTGACATTACCATAATGGTTAGGATTTCAGAAAGAGTCCTAGTTTTAGATAAAGTGAATGAGTAAGTATATCTTAGTGTTTATCTTCCTCATTAGTACATGATGGTTTTGTTGATATACTCACACTGACATTTCTGTTTTTAGTAAATAGATGGATCTAGCAGTCACCAAAGTGACAATGGGTTTGAAGGAAACTATGGTGGTTCTCTGATTAAGAGACTCGATGAAATTGGGGATTCAATGAGGAATCTCGTGGTGGTTTTGAACCAACTATCAAGGAGTCATGATCAACCACTTGAACCTTGGTGAGTTCTCTAATGCATCATGTCGGAGATGACCAACTCGATGTGGAAGTTTAGGTAATAATTATAAAGGTAACCATTAGGGTTTATATGATCCTTACTTTTGACGTAATTATGGGTTACTATATGTTATGATGGAATATGAACGACATGAGATAAACATGAGGTTAAATTATGTTATGGTTATTTTTGAAGATTTTATCTTTTTGGGGAATGTTATAATAATTATATAGTTTTGGAAAAAGGACAACACACAGACCGTGTGAAAACCTGTCGCGTCGGACAAAGCTGTGGGAATCGAACCCACAACCAAAGTGCAACTGGTATTTATCGCCTACCACTGGACTACGTGAAGTCCCTGGTTAGTCGGACTAATTATTTTTAGTTAGATGATTTTAGTAATAAATATTAAGTTTATTTTGGGTTATCTATGGAAATGATTAACCTATCATGGAGGATATGTGATTAGGTTAACTACTTTTCAATATGAGACTTTAAGAGAAACTAATGTTTTTTGGAGATAAATGTTAATTTTTACCTTGGAAGACTATATGATTAAATCTTTCAAATATTTGGGTTTCAATTTTAGTTTGGTTTACTTTGAATAATTTTATGGACAAATTTTTTATTGAATGGTCTTTGTTGAACTTTGGGTATTGTTTCAAAAAATTTGGAGATTAAGAATATATTTTTTATATAAAGGATTATCCTTTTCGGGTATTATCTGATCTCATACTAACCTTTTTGGTTTTAGTTTTGGTTAAGGTCTAAAGACATGGGAAGTATATAGTTCTATTTTTCTGGATTAGGTGATTCTCTAGAAGTTTATTATATCTCTCTTAATGTAAAAAAGTCATCCTAAATACTCATATTTTGGAGAAAATATGAGTTCGTGTAAGAAATATAGTAAAAGTTGAAAGTCAACATGAAAAGTAAGTATGTTTCCTTATGTTTTAGTTATGATCATAAATAAATTCCTTAATGAAAAGTAACTTAAAACAAAAATGTTGTCTATTAATTTTTCCTACTGGGGAATCAAATACCGTTTAACCCATCACAAGTTTGTGATTTTCTTGTGGTTAACTTTCTCCTAAACATGTTTTCAATCACTCTCCATCAAAACATGACCCTTTGTTTTCTCCTCCATGTCCATGTTTTCCTACATGGAATCCTAGTATGGGTTAACTCAGGTGACCTTTGTACTTCTCTTTCTTTATTTTAAAGTGATAGTTTTACTGACTCTTGTTCTGATGTGGGACTTTCAATGAAGTTTCTGAGCCCAATTTTAAAATTGTGAGGACGCAATTCCCAAAAGGGGGGAAGGATATAACATCCCAGGTAAATAAAGAATATTACTTTTTCATATTTATCCTTTTTTTGTGAATAAAAATGTTAATATTAATTTAAATGGAATGCTATGCTTCATGGCGTACCCAATACGCAACAACGAGTTTCTTTGAAATCTTACGTTAAACTCTAATAATAAAATAATATTATTTTAAATTTTAGTTAACGTCTAGCCGTTGTAATGGTGGGAATGAATAGAAATAACCAAAATATGATTATATATGTTTTTAAATGTTTTTACATTTATCCAATAAAATATAAATACTTAAAATAAGAAAAGAATTCAATTTTAGGCATAGAAACTCTAATATTCACTAAAAGGTTGAACTATCGACTTTTGTTGGCGAACCTTCTTTAAATATAGTTTTGGTCACTCTTATATATTCTATTAGACCAAATAAAACTCTTCTTTAGAATCGGGACATCAAAATTTACTTTGTGTAAATTTTTGGTATTTTTCTGATAATGTTCATTTTTTAATGAATAGTGAAAAATGTTGTATTTTAATTCAAAACCACTTTTTAATATAATTTATTTATATGATTAGATTATATTTTGATTTGGTTTTAAAGTTAAATTAGAATATATTTTTTCCATTTAATCCAATTGTGGTCATTTGAATTAATTTCACTTTGAAATTGGAATTAAACTAGTGTCAATCTTTTGATACATATTGTTTCATAAAAACACGCTATTTGTTTTGAAAGCAGGAATTAATTATTAAATTAATTAATTCAACTTATATGTTTTGAATTTTTAAAAATAGACATCATTTTTGAATTCGTAATATCAAATATAGCTTAGGGTTAATTTTTGGTATTTTTCTGAAAAACTTCAATTTTTGATGAATTGTGAAACCACTAAGTGGAAGTTAAGAAAACTGGTTTTTCATTTAAATGAAACTTTACCACTTCTGTGATTTTATTTTTAAAATTTCGACATAAATTTTTGTCATTAGGATTTAAAATTTGGTACAATGGGATTAAAATAAATTTTTGGTGAATAGTAACTTTTAAGTTTATTAATCGCGATTAGAGGTAATTAGTGTAATTTAAGGCAAAAATAATGTTATAATAATATGAAATTACCTTGACACATGTCCTAACTTTATTTGATGTTTCATGGACGACCAAAAAAATCCATGGGTCAACTTGGTGACCCCATGGAGCAACTTTGGTAGGAAAATGACATTAATAACTTTTTATTTAAAGTTAAAATATAAATGTCACAAACATGTATTGTTTTGATAAAAAAATTACATGGGGTTATACAAGTCATAATTTTGACTATAAATATTCATTGGAAAGATAAAAATATTTCATACATCATGATATTTTTTTTATAATTTTTAGACATTAAATAAATTAAATTATTTATGACACCATGATGATGCAGCGATTACCTCATTATTTAATGATTTAAATAAATTGAAAATATAATGTAAAATATAAGACCTAAACTTGTAAAAAACCTATTGGATGTGTGGATTTAGAACTATTATCATCTTATACACTAAATAAATAATTTTGGAAACTTTAAAATCCGAAAATCATTTTATAATAAAGTACAAGTTTATAACTTTCCAAGAGTGCCTCTCCTCTCCTCTTATAAAAGGCCCCCACCTCTACCACCTTACCCACACCTATCAAGCCTTTGGCTCGGCCAACACCTGCCAATTTCTTCTCTCCAAATCCCTATATTCATCATTGAAGCCTCACCTTTGGCATAATTCTCTTCAAGAAACCCTTTTGGTTCAAACCAAGAGGAGTTACCCGATTTTAAGGTAATGTCTTCACCTGTGTTATTTTGATTTATTTTGCTTCTCTAACCCCCTAAACTCTTTTTATTACTTTTTTGTAACAAAAAAAGTATATTAAATATACTAGGCTGTTTTTATAAGAAATAGTTTAGCTACACTTTCACACGCCTCCGTCTAATGGTTAAAGAACATATTGTTTCTGTGGATGGCGAATTACTGCCTCACGAAACAATGATTGTTCAATATTCTTTTAACACCTTCAAAGGTGGCCATTAAGATGTAACTATATTTATATATGATATATAATATTTTTATGTTTTCCTTAATCTTCTGTATTTTTCATTTATGGCATACCTTTATGGTTTCCATTATGGGTAAACGTGATATCTTCATTTTAGGAAGTGTGGACTACCGCCCCCTCAAAGTGATTTGATTCGTTAATGCCATATGTGGGACGTATAAAGGATGGAATTAATGGTATTACATATGATATCCTACATGAATTATAATATAGCTTTATATAATTATTATTTCATTCCATTGAATACAAAAAAAAAGAAATGAAAGTAGCGTTCATGCGTACGTACGGCTTACCGTCTCCATGAACGGTACATTTCATTTCTTATCTCCAAATGTTATGTACTATTATAAGTACATATATATAATGGATATATATGTAATATATTACACCTAAATGATGGATATAATTCTGGAATTATAATATATATATCTCTCAATTAGTTTTAATTCCATTAATATGACAAAGAAATGAAAGTAGCTTTCATGCGTACGTACGGCCTACCGTCTCCATGAATGGTACATTTCATTTTTTTATCTCCAAATGTTATGGAATTGTATAAAATGAATATATACTGGATATATATGATATTTAAATCATTTATAATATTCTGGTGATGATGTATCTATAACTTCATGGAAAATTATTTTCCAACAAGTTCAATTTTGACTCATGTACCGAACATCGACAAAAACGTTTGATATGAACTCACATTATTAACCCATTATTATAACATTTTAATATGTGATATTAACTGAATAATAATCTTTAAAGGATTTACTTAAGAAATTATAAATTGACCAAAGTTTATTATTCAGTAATATAAAGAAACGAACAAGACAAGTCAGACTTAAGGTAAGGGATCCTACCCCTCTCTTTCTTTTTAAGTACACTCTTTTATGTAATTCCTTTTAAGCTCGTCTTTATTATGATTGGGATGTTCTTTTATATTAATATTACTTTAATTTTTATGTTCATATTATGAGAGACCCTATTTTCTGTCATCAATCCATTTTGGACGTTTTGAGTGGCGCCGTTAGGCTGCCGAATTTTCGTAAGAGATCCAATCTCTCTCTTTTTAAGTACTCTCCTTTATGTCACTTATTTTAAGCTCCTCTTTGTTATGTTTGGGGGATGTTATTTTATATTCCTCTTGCTATACATTTTATTTTAATATGATGAGAGACCCTATTTGATCTCATCAGTCCATTTTTGTAAGTTTTAAGTGGCGCCGCTAGGCTGCCGAGTTTTCGTAAGGGATTTTTCATCTCACTTTTATTCCCGTGCGATTTATGCCACATTTGCCACCATTTCCTTCGAGTGGTATATTTAATTACCATTATTCTACTATTTGTGTAATATAAATTCGTTTATGAGTATTTAAATCAATGTTGTATTTTCATTCTTTCATGGGGTGTATGTTTCGAAAGATACCAAAGTCGGTAAGGGAACCTTTCACCCGCCTCTTTTTAAAATACTTCTTTTGTTGGGTATTATAATGTACATATTTTAATGTTGGGATATGTTATTATATATCCTTATTGATGTAAATTTTATGTCCAAGTGATGAGATACCTTTTTATCTCTCATCAATTCATTTTCTGAATTTTGAAGTGACGCTGTTAGGCTGTCAAATTTTTGCAAGGGAACTTCTTAACCCAATTTTGATTCTTTGGGATAAACTTGTACTCCTTGAATATGACGTTTAATGAATATTTGTGAATGAACTCTTATTTTTTTACACTTAATATCCACTTATATTTGGTATATTCATATTTTTCACACATAATCATGTAATTGAGTTATCCTTAATCTAAGGATACCAAATTTGTAAGGGTCTTCGTCTCAATCTCCTTTCATTGAGGCATATTTTTTTTATACACATCTTTCTTTTATATGGTGTATAAACCCCTTTGACTTCTACTTTTATTCGAAATGAATATTTTCTATACGAAGCGTTTTACTAAACGACAAAAAGTCTGTTTCCTTTTAACGTACGCGGTGACAATGACCTTTCCGCCGTCGCGAGTATTATTTGATCTTTGGCTTCCTCAACAAGCCATTATATTTTTTAAAAGTAAATAAATACCAAATAATCTTTTTGGTATTGAAAATGGTTTTTATAATGGATTTTTTATGTCAATATATTTAAGTGATATATTGTGCTTGAAATGTGGAAAATGTTTTCTTTCCTTTATAATTGTTTTATGTGTTATGATTTTATAATGGTACTTGGACATTTGACGGGTGGTTACGTGATAAACCATATGACGGGTGGTGCCCTGAATACCAGTATGGGTGGTTACATTATAACCTCCAATGAATTGGGTATGGAAGTCGGCCCTATGGCTATTCCATTAAGTGATATGTGTGGAAGTCGACCTTATGGTTATTTCATTTAAGTATGTTTATGTCAAAAGTTACCTTTATATGTTATGTGTTCTTTATATGGGTTTTATGGTAATATTTTGGTTAAAAAAGGGTAAGTAATGATCTTTTAGTCAGTGAAGAGTTTTTACTACTTCCTAAAGGTGAAAAGCATTGCTTTGATAAAGTATACATGGTTTACTTGTTGTTGGAAAAACTAATAGTTTCATTCTTTGTGTATCCCTTACTGAGATTTTTATGCTCATCCCAAGTTTTTGAAATGTTTTCCACAGGACATAAAGATGAATAGGGTCAAGGATGGGATCAAAGAAAGACATGATATCTAAAACATGGAACTAGACATGTTTCTTTTAAAGAGTTTTTATTTTATGGAAACTTAGTAGAAGTGTATACTTTGTAATCTTTGAGATGTAATAGTTATGTCCTAATTCTCTAAAACTCTAAACCTGAAAAGATCCTCAATGTGAATTATTCATTTAATTCAATAATAAGTAATGTTTAAGGTCGGGGCCTTATAGGTTGTATCAGAGGTCAATTTAGATAACTTTAGAGGTTAGGGTATTCTCTAAGAATAAGTGACATTACCATAATGGTTATGATTTCAGAAAGAGTCCTAGTTTTAGATAAAGTGAATGAGTAAGTATATCTTAGTGTTTATCTTCTTCATTAGTACATGATGGTTTTGTTGATATACTCACACTGACATTTCTATTTTTAGTAAATGTATGGATCTAGCAGGCACCAAAGTGACAATGGGTTTGAAGGAAACTATCGTGGTTCTCTGATTAAGAGACTGGATGAAATGGGGGATTCAATGAGGAATATCGTGGTTGTTCTGAACCAACTATCAAGGAGTCATGATCAACCACTTGAACCTTGGTGAGTTCTCTAATGAATATTGGTCCACTTCAAGGAATAACAAAAATGTTCAATGCCCACACCGAAGTCTGAATCTGACTCTTAGTTCAACTCCATGGTCAGATCCTCGATCATCCCATTTAACCATAATTCTCCACTCATGAGCACCAACACATATATGATCCAAATAACCATCAAGTCACGCCACCACTCTTTTCTATGTGAATACACCAAAGAGAGGTCTAGGAATTCAATCCACTCAAGGTTCGTAGAACCTCAAAACCTAATATCCCAAGTTATTTCATCATGCATTTCCATGAACACCAACACTTATCATGCCTCAAGACTACCATCCCTCATGTGGTTCTTGTCACTCCAAATTAACAATGTGTTGAGTTTTGTAAGCATCATAAGGTTTTACCTAAACATTATTTATAATAGATTTATTCGATATTAGAGTTTTATATGGAGACTTTATAGAGAACTTAGCTTGGGGTTATTCCAAATTAACAATATTCTTTGGTTTTTATGGTTAAGTAGCTACCACATTGTTAGCACAATGTTTCTCTTTACCAAAGAAACATCCCCTATCCCAAACACTAGAGGGTTCATATCTAACTCAGGGGATCATCTCTATTATATTATGTTTCTGTAATCTTATATTATCGTATATATGAATCTCTTTCTCTATTTAGTAGTAACTATGTGTTTTAATTTTTTTTATTGTTGTGTAGTCACATTGTGATATACATGGATAAAAGCCAGATCACATTACTGAGGAACACACCTCAGTATGTTAAGGGGTTGAATGAGTTTTTATATTTTTCAATTTCTAATCGATCCGTTGAAGGGAGAATAAAATCTCCATGTCTTAAATGTAAATTTAGAACATGGTTGAAGAGAGATGAAGTTTATTAACATTTAATACTAAAGAAATTCCCTGGTCAATATTTGTGTTGGATTTGGCATGGAGAATCGAACGTTACAGAAAGATTTAGCACTGATGTTAATCCATAGAATGAGGTCCCAAGTTCGTCGACATTGGAAAATGAAATGAAAAACCTCATAAATGATGCATTCGGCACTGTAAGACACCACTATCAGCATCAAAACATATCAGAACAACCAGAAGAGGGTGCTACAAATTGCAATGTGACAAGTGATGTTTTTGAGACTGTAACACAGGCAGATCAAGATTCTAACATATCATTGGATCCTCCTCTGGATTCTGTAGAGCCAAATGTAAGAGAAAACATCATTGAGGAAAATGTGTTTCATGATTTAGTTGATGATGGAAATCAAGAGTTTTATAGTGGGTGTTTGAAATATTCAAAGCTTTCATTTTCTGCTGAAGTTGTACCATATCAAATGTCTATGTGGAATTAAAAATAAGGCAATGTCCATGATATTGGAATTGATCCGTGATGCATTTCCTGAAGCAAAAATCCCAGAATCTTTTTATGATATGAAAAAATTTGTTAACAAGCTTGGTCTAAATTATACAAAAATACATGTGTGTCCCAATGATTGTATGATTTATTGGGGAGGGGATTCAAGTAGTCAGAATTGCAAGAAATATTCTTCTTCTAGATGGCAGGAAAAGGGTGATGTTGTAAGTCTAAATGAACATAATTTAATGGAGAAGAAGAAAAGGAACACACTTGCAAAGGTTTTGCATTACTCTTCTCTGAAGTCTCGATTGAAAAGATTATTCATGTCATCAAAAAATGTTGAATACATGAAGTGGCATTCTGTAGATAATAAAAATGATGGGTTAATGAGAAATCCACGAGAATCCCAATCATGGAAGACATTTGATTCATTACATCTAGATTTCTCACCTGATCCTAGGAATGTTTTATTGGGATTGGATGCCAATGGATTCAACCCTTTTGGGACTTTGAGTACCAGTTATAGTATTTGGAAAGTTGTTTTGATCCCTTATAATCTACCTCTGTGGATGTGTATAAAACAAACATCTTTTATCCTTTCGATGATTATTCCTGGAAAAAAATGCCTGGAAATGATATTGATGTATACTTGTAGCCTTTGATTGACGAATGTCAGGAGTTATAGAGCAACGGTGTTGAGAGATTTGATGCTTCTTCTAAAACAATGTTCAAAATGTATGTTGCTTTAATGTGGACCATTAATGAATTCCCTGGGCTTGGGAATTTATCTGGTTGGAACACCTACACGGGTTTGGCTTGTCCCATTTGTAACTTTGATTTTGAGCCCAAATGGCTACCTCACAGTAGAAAATGGTTCTTCTTGTGTCATCGAAGATTTCTTGATGCATCTCATAGATTTCGGTTGAATAGATCAAAATTTAATGGTTCCATTGATCGTAGACCACATTCAAAGTTGTTAACTAGTTCTGAAATATTGACATAGCTTGAAAATGTTGAAACAGAATTTGGGAAGGTCCATCATTTGAATTATAGCGGAAAATGGGTCCGAAGTGCATCGTCAAGCGAAATCGGAACGCAAAAATGGAAGAAAAAAAAGTATATTCTTCAAAATTCCATATTGGGAATTTAATTTTTTTGCGGAATAATATTGATGTAATACATATTGAGAAGAATGTATGTGACAATTTGATTTTCAAATTGCTTAATGATCATGTAAAGTCGAAGGATCATCTCAATTCTCGTAAAGACTTACAAGAAATGAACATAAAACGCAATCTCTGGCCAGATGAGAATGAAAGTATCCTCTGGCAATTTTTGCAATGAAAAATAGGGATAAAGATACATTCCTTAATATTTTAAAGAATGTTAAGGTATCTGATGGGTATTCAAGTAACATCTCAAGCTATTTTGACTTGATGAATCATAAGTTATATGTATTGAAAAGTCACGATTCAGATATTTTGTTACAACAGTTACTACCATTGGCAATGCGTACATTATTACCTGAAAAAATTACTGTTGTTGTACTCCAATTCTGCACATTTTTCAGACAACTATGTGATAAATCTCTACATCCATTTCAACTTGACAACCTCCAGGAGAGGTTTGTATTTACCCTTTGTGCAATGTAGATGATCTTTCCTCCGTCATTTTTTACTGTAATGATGCATTTAACTATGAATTTGGTTGAGGAAGCTAAATTAGGAGGCCTCGTTCATTATCGATGGATGTATCCAATTGAGAGGTACTTTATTTATATGGTTTTCAGTTAAGTAAACAATTTTTGGTACTTAATTAAATGCATAATTATGTTTATTTTATTTCACAGATATCTTGGGCATTTGAAATCATACGTGAGAAATAAAAATCAACCAGAAGGCTTTATTGCTGAAGGCTATTTGGATGAGGAGTGTCTTACCTTTTTTCTCGATACTTGGATGATATTGAGACAAGATTTAATCGAGTTGGACATGTTGATGACACATCGACTCAATCTCAAATACATCAGAAATACAAAATATTTCTTGCTATTGGCCGATCAGTTGGGAGGACGTCAAATGTGACACTGACTGAATTGGAATTATTACAGGCACATAGATATGTGATTCTGAATAGTGAAATTGCATATCCATTTATTGAAGAGTTGAGGATACAAACAAAGAGACAAATGAGAGGCTGAACACGAAATGAGAAAGATATCACGAAAGTTGTTAATAAAGATCTTGTAGAATGGTTTTCACGACATGTAAGGTCATAAATATTGCAATAAGTATGAATATTAGTTTGACACATACATTTTTTAAATCTAATAAAGTATATTTCTTTTTTCAGATCATGAATACCGATACTCGAGCAGAGGTGTCAGAATATTTGAAGTTTCTTGCTAGTAGTCCTCTAAAACAAGTTAGAAAGTTCGATGCTTATAAAGTGAATGGCTTTAGATTTCGTACAGTCGATCGAGAAGTGGGTTTGAAAACATAGAATAGTGGTATATTTACATTTGCTGAAGTGGAATAATATGGAAAGCTTCATGATATTATTGAATTAAACTACCATGAACATTTTTCTGTTGTTTTATTCAAATGAAAATGGGTTGATATTTTCAGAGGTGTTAAAAGGGATTACTTGCAATTTACTTCTGTGAACTTCTCTCGCTTGATGGATGTTGGTGATCATGAACTTCATGATGCATATATCTTAGCATCGCAAGAGAAAATGGTATATTATGTGAATGATGTTGTCGATGAAGTGTGGAGTGTAGTTACTCACGTAATACAAAGAGATTTGTATGATATGGGTGATGAAGTGGATAATTTGACCTCTGAAATTAAATTTAATCAACAACAGGAAGCAGAATTATTTGTCCATCATGATATTGAAAATATTAGTCTAGCAAGGATGAATGAAGTGGATGAAGCAATGGAGCAAGAAACTAACATGATTGAAGGGGAAAATGATTGTATGTGCAATTATTTATTTATTCATCAACCACTAGTTTTATTTCTGTAGGCATTCATTATCATTGTTATATATATTTTGTATGTTAGTACTAGGCATCTATTATCATTTTTAATTTTTTTCTGCATAATTTTTTTAAAATATATATTCTGAACATAATTTTATTTTATTAAATGAAAAGAATTCCAAATAGAAAGCGGTATACTATTTCATCTAGTTCTACGACAGATAACGATCCATCTGGCTCCCTCCCCACGATATCTGAGGCACCAGCTGCCTACACACCTGCACCATCTATAACGACCCATACATTACATACATTGTTAATACTTCAAAATTGAAGCATACTTATTACAACATATAACAAAACCACGAAAGGACTGTATAGGTATAGTGTCTTTAGAAACTGGGAAACATAAACAACTGGTTCATAAAACGTCTACATTGTCTCCCATTTATTTCATCATATCTATAGTCCCTTTTGGAATATCTTACTTAATAACCTTCTTCCTGACCTGGGGAAAGAAAACATACAAAAGGGTGAGCTCAAATGCTCAGTAAGGGTAAACAAAAGAAATATCAATCACATCATATACATAAGCACATAACTTTTGGAAATCTTAACCTGCAAAAGAGATCATAATTTCATAACATGGGATAAATCATGGAAGTGAAATGCAATCACAATAATCATAACTTAAAACATGAAACTTTGTGGCATACACACATAATCATAGAGAATCATTTCTTATTATTCAAGACTCATTTCAAAGACTATCTTAGTGGACAAATTCCATTTCTGAACCGAGTTCACTCCTCGTTTCAGTCCTGTTTCACTGAACCGGTATAACCTACTGTTCCAGCCATGTCTATCTCATGAGATATAAAATCTTTACCCAATGCATTGGAGGGAGATATAGATCCCACCCATCTCATAATGATACCATTCTTATGTGTGCCACAAAATCATAAATCATACATCATTGCATAACCCATGTAATACAAATGGGAATCTTAAACATCATGACATCATAAAACAATTCATATAAGATAAAGGAATTCATAAAAATAATTCCATCACAACATAATCAAATCAATATAATAATAGGGATAAAAAAACAAAACCCTTTATTATCTTAGATGGAAAATAATTTTGATAAAACACTTGAACTCCATTCTTGAGGAAAATATCCTTTCTACTTCAAAAACATTTTCCTTTCTTAACATGTCATAGAATTTTAAACTAAAAGAAGTTGATTAAAGATAAACTTGAAAACTTGTAAGGGAATATTCTTGGAAATAATGTTTTAAAAACCCATTCATGTCATATAAGTTAAAAAAACAATCTTCTCATACTTTTGTCGGAAAGTCAAAAAGTACCTCGTACGAAAAACGACAAAAGATTCCTTTCATATATTTTAATAAAATCTCACCAAAGGGTAAAATTGGATTTAAAAAATTGTAGGTGGATGGAAATAATATTAAATATTTAAGAAACATGGATGTGGATGATAAAATACACCCCAGTAAATACCAAAGTTTAATCAATCTCGGATAAAAATGAGATTGTGATATTTCCCTTACCTTAGGTCCAATTTGCTTCATATGTGTCCGAACCTCCTGTATAATTATTTGAATAATGTTATTGACTTATTCAAGAATCATACTTATTTTTATGATATCATATATGTTCATATTTTTAGCTTCTTAGTAGTAATATTTCATTGCTACTTGTTATTCGGGTGTTTATAACTTTTTGTTCTTATGCGTGTCTTGTCGAATAAATTCTTATTCTTCACTTTAGGTTATAGATACCTCATTTCCAGAATTTTATTAGTGTAATATATATCATATTAATTCATTCAATTCATTTATATAATCATTATGAAATGGAGATCATGTAGAACGAGTCGCATCACATCGTGGAGACGGTATTCCTTAGGTACGCACGAGTGATGATATCGTTCCTATGATCGTGGAATTGTATTGGAGTGTATGTATACTATTTAAGAATCAATATCACTTTATAATAGTCATATATAGTCATTATTTACACCATTATACCCATCCAAGTAAGGTGGTGGTGGAAAATAGATTACACCACGGCGTGGAGACGGTATTCCGTACGTACGCACGCGTGGTGATTTCTTTTTTCGTAGGATGGATAGATGGTGAAATAGGGTTGTTTCATACTTATAATAACATATCAGTATATGAGTGATACTGATGTTATTACTTCATAATGAAACAACTAAAGAAGAAGAAGTGGAAGAAGAAATAAAGATGAAAGAATCGGTAACGGACATTAGCTCTTCTTTGAAGTGCTTCTTTGAGACCTTCTTTTAGGGCACTAAAATTGGTCTTTGAAGAAGAACAGGACCTCTAGAATGTCTCTAGGGAAGTGGAGAGGAGGAATTGGCAGGTTTTGGCTGATCTTGAAGGCTCAAATTGGTGTGAGCAAGAGGGGGAGGTGGTGCCCTTTTATAAGGGAGGAGAGGGGCGCCTTTGGAATAACTAAAACTATTATTTTATTATAAAGTCAAATTCGGTTTTAAATAGCTAAAAATTGATATATTTATAAGCTAAGGTGGGTATGGGTCGAAATCCTCTCATCCAGTAGAATTTAGACAAGTTTAGGTTCCTATTTTAACCTTATCATTTAGATTTAACAATAAGTTAAATAAGTTTACTTTTACTGTGTCTTCTTGTGTTCTTATACTATAAGGTTAATAAACTTACTATAAGCAGCCAAACGAACACCAAGTTGTTTATTATTAATATATATAACCTTATCTAAGTCATTTTTCTGAACCTTAGATTTTTAGGAATAAAATAACAATTACTAATATAATATTTGTTTTAAAAACTATTTTATGTCAATTTTGACACTATTTAGTAATTGATTTTTTTGAAAATCATAACAGAATGATTAGTTCGAAAAAAGTTAATTAAATCAATACTAACATGTCATATTAACCTAGAAAAGTATTGGAATTCATAAAAAGTCTCAAATTACATTTATTTTGGTGTTTATAACATCAATTATGTCAATATTTCATTAATAAGATAATTACATCATCATCATTGTGTCATAAATAAATTAAATTATTTAATGTCTAAAAATTAAAATTAAAATATAATTATGTAGGAAATCTTTTTATATTTCTAATGAATATTTATAGTCAAATTTATCTTATGTATAACCTTATATTAAAAATTATTTACTTATTAAACTTTGATTTTAACTATTTTAACCCTTCTTTAAATAAATTAATAATAAATGTCCTAATCTAATCCAAGTGGGCCTAAATGGTCATATTTTATTCCTAAGTTTGTTTTTGGTCGAATTAAACTTATACAATATAATTAGGACATGTGTTAGGGTAATAATAATATCATTTTTACCCTTAATTACCCAATTTACTTTTAATCGTGGTAAAAAAAAGTAAAAAGTTACTATTCACCAAAAAATTATTTTCATCTCATTGAACCACATTTTACTTACTGACATCAACCGTGTCTCTTGGATTTTTGAAATTCCACTCACAAAAGCGGTAAAATTATGTTTTATGAAAAATTCAGTTTTTTAACTACCACTTAGTGGTTTCACTATTCATCAAAAATTGAATGTTTTCAGAAAAATAACAAAATTTCACCCTAGGCTAATTTTGATATTCTGAATCCAAAAATGAAGTCCATTTTGAAAAATAAAATTTATAAAATTTCAAAATGTGGTTATTACTATTCATAACGGCTAGTTTTAATAATATTTTAATAGTATATCGTTGTTTAGTGAAACTCGGTATTGCGTATGACGCAAGCTATCGAGGAAGGTCGTGATTTCGTGTAAAGAAAGACAAGAAAGTGTTGTGTGTAGAAAAAGATTCCTTTGATGATTTATATAACATAAAAGTCTCGGGTGTTACATTCTACCCCCCTTAAAATGAATTTCGCCCTCGAAATTAATCACTTTGTAACAAACAGATGAGGATACCTCTCTTTCGTCATATCCTCAAGCTCCCATGTAGCTTCTTTTAATTGGTGGTTACTCCATAAAACTTTCACCAAGCGAGTGGTCTTGTTTCGTAGGAAATTTTCGCTATGATCCAGAATCTCTATCAGCTGTTCTTCATAAGAAATATCTTGCTCCAGCGGTACAACTTCTGAGCTGAGTACATGTGAAGGATCAGGTATGTACTTTCTCAGGAGAGATACATGGAACACATCGTGTACTTGAGAGAGATTCGGTGGAAGCGCCAATCGGTAAGCTACCTTCCCGACACGATCCATTATTTCGAAAGGACCGATATATCTAGGGCTCAACTTCCCCTTCTTCCCAAATCTCATGACTCTCTTCCAGGGAGATATTCGTAAGAACACTTTATCACCCACTTCAAACTCTAGGTCTTTTCTTCGGTTGTCGGAATAACTTTTTTGTCGACTCTGAGCTACTCTTATGTGTTGTTGAATAGATCTGACCTTTTCTGCCATTTCATCAATGAGATCGGGTCCTAATAGCTTTCTTTCCCCAACTTCATCCCAGCAAGTTGGAGTCCTGCATTTCTTTCCATAGAGAGCTTCATAAAGAGCCATCTGAATACTAGAGTGAAAGCTATTATTATAAGAAAATTCCACCAAAGGTAGGTGTTGATCCCAACCACCTTTGAAATCCATAGAGCAAGCTCTCAACATATCTTCTAGAGTTTGAATTGTTCTCTCAGACTGACCGTCTGTCTGAGGATGATAAGCAGTGCTGAAACTCAACTCTGTATCCATAGTATGCTGAAGACTTCACCAGAACTTCGAGGTAAATCTCGGATCCCAATCAGATATAATAGAAAGTGGTACTCCATGCAATCTTACCACTTCCTTTACATATATACTGGCAAGCTGATCCAGATAGAAATTGTCTCTAATAGCAATGAAGTGTGAAAACATTGTAAGACGATCAACTATGACCCAGATAGCATTATTGCCTTTGGATGTTTTAGGAAGTCCTGTGACAAAGTCCATAGTTATGTTTTCCCATTTCCATTCGGGTATGGGTAATGGTTGTAACATCCCCTTATACTTCTGTCTCTCAGCTTTAACTTGCTGACAAACCAAGCATCGAGAGGCATATTTAGCAACATCTCTTTTCATTCCATCCCACCAGAATTACTCTTTCAGGTCCCTATACATCTTCGTGCTTCCAGGATGAATAGATAATGAAGAACTATGAGCCTCATCCAGCATCTCCTTCTTTAATTCGGGGATGGGAGGAACACAAACCCGATTCCTGAACTTTATTATCCCATCATAATCAAGGTTGAATTCAGGAACATTTCTCACCTTCTTTTGTAACTCGACATCTTCTTTTTGTGCCTCTTTAATCTTCACATGTATAGATGGTTGAACATTCATTTGAGAAAGATAATATTTTTTCCCTTCCATTATAATTCCAAGATCCATCCTTTGTAAATCCATAAATATTGGATCTTTTGTGATCCTCATCATGGATAAACTGTCATGGTCTTGTCGACTTAATGCATCTGCTACCTTGTTTGCTTTCCTAGGGTGGTAATGAATTGAGCAGTCGTAATCCTTAATCAGCTCTAACCATCTTCTTTGGTGCATATTCAGCTCCTTTTGTGTGAAAATATACTTTAAACTTTTATGATCAGTATAAATGTCACACCTTTCTCCATAAAGATAATGCCTCCAAATCTTTAATGAAAAGATTACCGCAGCTAACTCCAAATCATGTGTTGGGTAATTTTTCTCATGGATTTTCAACTGTCATGAGGCATAAGCTATCACCATATCATTTTCCATAAGAACACACCCCAATCCCTTCTTGGATGCTTCACTATAGATCACAAACCTTTCTCCACTACAAGGCAGTGTGAGCACAGGTGCACTGGATAACCTTCTTTTCAACTCCTTTAAATTCTCTTCACATTATTCCGTCCAAACAAACTTAACTCCTTTCCGAGTCAACTTGGTGAGTGGATTAGATAATCGTGAAAAATCTTTCACAAAACGTCGATAATATCCTGCCAAACCAAGAAAACTTCGGATCTCAGTTACTGTTGTTGGTCTCGACCATCTTTCCATAACCTCTGTTTTTGCTGGATCCACAGATATCCCCTCTTTTGAGATTATGTGACCCAAAAATGCAACTTTTTGAAGCCAAAATTCACACTTGGTAAATTTGGTATAAAGCTTCTCCTTTCTCAGGGTCTTCAATATAATTTTCAAGTGATCTTCATGTTCTTCCTTGCTCTTTGAATAAAAAATAATATCATCTATAAAGACTACCACAAACTGGTCAAGATAGTCTCTAAAGACTCTATTCATCATATCCATGAAGATAGCAGGAGCATTAGTAAGACCAAATGGCATCACTATAAATTCATAGTGTCCATACCTTGTACGGAAAGCCGTATTTGGTATATCCTCCCTTTTGACCCTTAATTGATGATACCCTGAATGAAGATAAATCTTGGAAAAGTATTGATCTCTGCGTAGTTGGTCAAATAAGTCATCAATGCGTGGGAGAGGATATTTGTTCTTGATAGTGATCTTGTTAAGTTCTCGATAATCAATGCAGAGCCTCATTGGTCCATCTTTCTTCTTAAAAAATAGAACAGGTTCTCCCCAAGGTGATGCACTAGGGCGTGTGAATCCCTTTTCAAGATTCTCTTGGAGTTTCTTCTTCAATTCCTGCAACTTAATTGGGGCCATTCTATAAGGTGTCTTTGAAATAGGCAAAGCACCCGGTACGTGTTCTATTGAGAACTCAACTTCACGATTTGGTGGAAGACCCGGTAATTCCTCCGGAAAGACATCATCAAACTCCCGTACAATGGGCATATTCTTAATCGTGAGTTTCTCACCAACCATTTGAGATAAATAACCTTCATTTAATGGAATCAAGACCCATAAGGTAGAAGGAATTTCCACTGGAAGGTTATGTTCATCCTTGCGTTGATAGACAATCATAGATTGATCTGGAATATGAAATGTGACTTCCCTTCTTTGTAAATTGATATGAGCTCCATATAAAGAAAGGCAATCCATGTCAATAATCACATCAAATTCCACTATAGGAAGGATCACAAGATTTGCAGGAAGCACTTTCCCACAAACTTCGATCAGAGAAGAATTATAAACTTTTGATGCGACTGTTGTGCCATTAGGTGTTGTCACAGCTAACTCAATATCTAATTGTTGAGGTAATACGGTGATACCCTTAGAAAATTATTCAGAAATAAAATAGTGGGTGGATCCAGAATCAAATAAAAAATTTCTACTTTAGAGTGGATGGTAAGTGTACCTTTCACCACATCGTTATCGTGCTCCACATCACTGATAGAAATTGCATGTGACTTTCCTTTGTCTTTATCCTTAAGAGTTTGTTGACGTCGAACATCATCATCAACCCTTGGATTAGGGAATTTATTGGCATAATGTCCCATCTCCAAGCACTTGAAACATTGAAGTGTAGTAGGTTCATTCTGTGTATCCCTTCCTTTGTTTTCATCATTAGACATCTTCTTCCCATCATCGTGACATTCAAATGCCTGATGACCTTCCTTTCCACATTTGAAACATTTACTTGTCCCTTTAAGACAACTCCCTTCATGTTTCTTTCCACACTTTGAGCATAAGGGAAAGCTCATCTTCTTTTCAGTGTGCTCTTTATATTTTCCTTTGAATTCCATTTTCCTCTTCTTATCAAACCCATATGACTGATGGGTTACCCCAATCTCCATCTCAACTTTGAGATCACATCGAACTATTTCCTAGTAGCTATTGAAGTCCCTTATGGATAAGGCCCTTCGAAGACTTGGTTTTAAGCCACTAAAGAATCGATCGATATTACTCTCAGGTTGGATAATAATACCAGAAGTGTACCTTGCAAGTCTTGTAAAATTTGCTTCATAGGTACCAACAGATTCATCATCCTTTTGCTTCATTTCAAGAAACTCTTTCTCCATCTTTGTTCGGAGAATATGAGGGAATTACTTATTGAAAAATAAGTTCTTGAACTTGTCCCATTCCATGGACTCAATTTCATCCCTTTGCCTCGTATTCTTAATAAGATTCCACTATTGATCAGCATCACCTTCCAAACGATACACTGCTAAGATGACTTTATCATGCTCAGAACATTGAAGAACTGAAAATATCTTTTCAGTAGTACTAATCCATTGTTCAGTAACTAATGGATCAGTAGACCCGCTGAAAGAAGGTGGACGATGTCTCATGAAGGATTCAACAGAATGTTGCTCCTTCCTTTGCTCGTTTGGAAGTCCTGCAAGATTCATAGCTTGAGAAAGTTGTGTAAGCATGGCTACAAGATTTTGCATTCCAGCTCCCATAACGTTTGGTTGCTCAGGGGGAAATCATTGCATTGCCCCTCGCATTCCGCATTAACACGGTTCCTTCGGGTTCCAGCCATTGACTAAATCCAAGAAGAATAGTGTGAGCAACACTAATTATAATAGGAAAACCACATAATCAAGAATAATATTTCACACTTAAGGTCTTATCCTAGGTTATTCATGGCCATTTCTAAAATACTAAGATTGTGTTCTATTCTTAGAATTATCCTTAGGGTTCTTACTAAGGATTTCACATCCTAGTTTCCAAAGGTTGACTATACCTTTCCTCTGATACCAACTATAACAACCCATACTTTACATACATTGTTAATACTTCAAAATTGAAGCATACTTATTACAACATATGACAAAACCACGAAAGGACCGTATAGGTATAGTGTCTTTAGAAACTGGGAAACATAAACAACTGGTTCATAAAACGTCTACATTGTCTCCCATTTATATCATCATATCTATAGTCCCTTTTGGCATATCTTACTTAATAACCTCATTCCTGGCCTGGGGAAAGAAAAAATACAAAAGGGTGAGCTCAAATGCTTAGTAAGGGTAAACAAAAGAAATATCAATCACATCATATACATAAGAACATAACTTTTGGAAATCTTAACCTGCAAAAGAGATCATAATTTCATAACATGGGATAAATCATGGCAGTGAAATGTAATCACAATAATCATAACTTAAAACATGAAACTTTGTGGCATACACACTTAATCATATAGAATCATTTCTTATTAGTCAAGACTCATTGCCAAGACTATCTTAGTGGACAAAGTCCATTTCTGAACCGAGTTCACTCCTCGTTTCAGTCCTGTTTCACTGAACCGGTATAACCTACCGTTCCATCCATGTCTATCTCATGAGATATAAAATCTTTACCCAATGCATTGGATGGAGATATAGGTCCCACCCATCTCATAATGATACCATTCTTATGTGTTCCACAAAATCATAAATCATACATCATTGCATAACCCATATAATACAAATGGGAATCTTAAACATCATGACATCATAAAACAATTCATATAAGATAAAGGAATTCATAAAAATAATTCCATCACAACATAATCAAATCAATGTAATAATAGGGATAAAAAAACAGAACCCTTTATTATCTTAGATGGAAAATAATTTTGATAAAACACTTGAACTCCATTCTTGAGGAAAATATCCTTTCTACTAAAAAAACATTTTCCTTTCTTAACATGTCATAGAATTTTAAACTAAAAGAAGTTGATTAAAGATAAACATGAAAACTTGTAAGGGAAGATTCTTGGAAATAATGTTTTAAAAATCCATTCATGCCGTATAGGTTAAAAAAACATTCTTCTCGAACTTTTTTCAGAAAGTAAAAAAGTACCTTGTACGAAAAATGACAAAAGATTCATTTCATATCTTGTACTAAAATCTCACCGAAGGGTAAAATTGGATTTAAAAAATTGTAGGTGGATGGAAATAATATTACATATTGAAGAAACATGGATTTGGATGATAAAATACACCCCAGTAAATACCAAAGTATAAACAATCTCGGATAAAAATGAGATTGTGATATTTCCCTTACCTTAGGTCCAATTTGCTTCGTATGTGTCTGACCCTCCTGTATAATGATTTAAATAATGTTATTGACTTATTCCAGAATCATACTTATTTTTATGATATCATATATGGTCATATTCTTAGCTTCTTAGTAGTAATATTTCATTGCTACTTGCTATTCGGGTGTTTATAACTTTTTGTTCTTATGTGTGTCTTGTCGAATAAATTCTTATTCTTCTCTTTAGGTTATAGATACCTCATTTCCAGAATGGTATTAGTGTAATATATATCATATTCATTCATTAAATTCATTTATATAATCATTATGAAATGAAGATCATGTAGAACGAGTCGCATCGCATCGTGGAGACGGTATTCCGTAGGTACGCACGAGTGATGATATCGTTCCTATGATCGTGGAATTGTATTGGAGTGTATGTATACTATTTCAGAATCAGTATCACTTTATAATAGTCATATATAGACATTATTTAAACCATTATACCCATCCAAGTAAGGTGGTGGTGGAAAATAGATTACACCACGGCGTGGAGACGGTATTTCGTACGTACGCACGCGCGGTGATTTCTTTTTTCGTAGGATGGATAGATGGTGAAATAGGGTTGTTTAATAATTATAATAAAATATTAGTATATGATTGATACTGATGTTATTACTTCATAATGAAACAACTAAATAAGAAGAAGTGGAAGAAGAAATAAAGATGAAAGAATCGGTAACGGACATTACCTCTTCTTTGAAGTGCTTCTTTGAGACCTTCTTTTAGGGCACTAAAACTGGTCTTTGAAGAAGACCAGGACCTCTAGGATATCTATAGGGAAGTGGAGAGGATGAATTGGCAGGGTTTGGCAGAGCTTGAAGGCTCAAAGTGGTGTGAGCAAGAGGGGGATAAGGTGCCCTTTTATAAGGGAGGAGAGGGGCACCTTTGGAATAACTAAAACTATTATTTTATTATAAAGTCAAATTTGGTTTTAAATAGCTCCAAATTGATATATTTTGAATCTAAGGTGTGTATGGGTCTAAATCCTCTCATCCAATAGAATTTAGACAAGTTTATGTTCCTATTTTAACCTTATCATTTAGATTTAAGATTAAGTTAAATAAGTTTACTTTTACCGTGTCTTCTTGTGTTCTTATACTATAAGGTTAATAAACTTACTATAAGTAGACAAACGAACCCCAAGTTGTTTATTATTAATATATATAACCTTATCTAAGTTATTTTTTCGAACTTTAGATTTTTAGGAATAAAATAACAATTACTAATATAATATTTGTTTTAAAAACTATTTTATGTGAATTTTGACACTATTTAGTAATTGATTTTTGTAAAAATCATAACAGAATGATTAGTTCAAAAAAAGTTAATTAAATCAATACTAACATGTCATATTAACCTAGAAAATTATTTTAATTCAAGAAAAGTCTCAAATTACATTTATTTTGGTGTTTATAACATCAATTATGTCAATATTTCATTAATAAGATAATTACGGAATCATCATTGTGTCATAAATAAATTAAATTATTTAATGTATAAAAATTAAAAATAAAATATATTTATGTAGGAAATATTTTTATCTTTCTAATTAATATTTATAGTCGAATTTATCTTATGTATAACCTTATATTAAATATTATTTACTTATTAAACTTTGATTTAAACTATTTTAACCCTTCTTTAAATAAATTAATAATAAATGTCCTAATCTAATCCAAGTGGGCCTAAATGGTCATATTTTATCCCTAAGTTTGTTTTTGGTCTAATTACACTTATCCAATAGAATTAGGACATGTGTTAGGGTAATAATAATATCATTTTTACCATTAATCACCCTATTTACTTTTAACCGTGGTAAAAAAAAGTAAAAAGTTACTATTCACCAAAAAATTATTTTCGTCTCATTGAACCACATTTTACTTACTGACATCAACCGTGTCTCTCGGATTTTTGAAATTCCACTCACAGAAGCGGTAAAATTATGTTTTATGAAAAATTCAGTTTTTTAACTACCACTTAGTGGTTTCACTATTCATCAAAAATTGAAAGTTTTCAGAAAAATACCAAAATTTCACCCGAGGCTAATTTCGATATTCAGAATCCAAAAATGAAGTCCATTTTGAAAAATAAAATTTATAAAATTTCAAAAAGTGGTTATTAATATTCATAACGGCTTGTTTTAATAATATTTTAATAGTATATCATTGTTTAGTGAAACTCAGTATTGCGTACGACGCAAGCTATCGAGGAAGGTCACAATTTCGTGTAAAGCAAGCCAAGCAAGTGTTGTGTGTAGAAAAATATTCCTTTGATGATTTATATAACATAAAAGTCTCGGGTGTTACACCATCTCCCCTGCACCATCTCTCACACCATATTTGGATGTCCCATTAGAGGGTGAGTCGTCGACTCCCCCTTCAGGAGCCTCAGCAGTGGGGCAGCGACATGCCCCTTCCAGTTCTTCACGGGCATACTAGAGTGTCATTTTCATAGGTACAAATTTTAATTAAATAAATTTATTGAATTTTTTTTATACTAATTGTTTTCTCATTGAAGATGACAAAAATACAACCGTAGAGAAAAACATAAAAAGTGCAGATGTTTGGAATAGGACTGGCGAAAAGATAGTCATGCCATTTGATTCTTATGGGGTCCCGACGGATGACGTCGCGGGGTTACTTGGCCAGATTCTAGGCCAGCTGGCAGCGGAGCCCATTTACCTTCCTATTTCATATGATGATTGGAGACATATGCCTCTAAGTTGGAAAAATGAAGTTTTTGATTCTCAAATAAAGTTAAATTTATTGCATTATGGTTTAATTGAATGTCATGTCACTAATATGTTCAAAATGAATTTCTGTATACAGATGTTCTTCCACTTTATAGTTGCTGATGTGATAGCACAGAAGTGGACATTGAAAAATCTAGGTAAGAAATGGAAAGATTTCAAATGGATATTGTGGTGTGATGAAAACGATACCTCGTTGACTGTGCAACAAATGTATGAGAAGCTACCCAGTGGGGTACCGAAAGAACAGTGGAAAGTTTTTGTTGACAGACATCATGATGAGAAGCAGATGGTATTGAAATATATATTATTATATTATCCTCATTTTACATTTATACATGTATATGAAGAGGACATGAAATTTAATACATTACTATTAAATTGAATTTTATTTATTTCAGGATCTCTCAAGACAGAATGCATCAAACCGGGCTAAGCAAGTCATCCCTCACACAGCGGGCTCAAAAAGCTTTTCTAGAAGCCGAATGACATTGGTAATCTTTTAATTAGTTTAAATATTTATCAGACAGTATTATCTGTTTAATATATTGAATTTTGTATTTATCTTTGCTTAATGCAGTCCCAGAGTTTAGGGCACGAAGCATCCCAAATTGAACTGTGGTTGGATGTTCACAAGAAATCAGATGGAAGTTTTGTTAATGAGCATGCTAAAGAAGTTGGGGTATGAAGTCAATTTTTTATTATAATAACTTATTATCAGTTTTTTACTATGTTAATATATATGGATATTTGATTTATAGGTAAAAATTAAAGAACTATGGGATGCCAATCCTGCGTAGTCCTACTCAGTCTCCCAGGATGACCCGGTTGCTAAAGTCCTTGGGAATGAGCATCCTGGTAGAGTGTGCGGGATGGGTTTGGGACCTGTACCATCTGAGGTTTTTAGCAGGCCACCAGGGATGGCAGCTGCATCTACTTCTGGATTTAGTCAGCCCATACCCGGAGATGCTCAGAAAGAGATTGTTTCTCTACGAAACACAGTTCACCAGCAGGGGGGTCATATATTTGCTTTGTAGAAAGAGTTGATTGAAATACGTCATCATATGAGCAGATATGCCCTCAGTGGTAGTGCATCGACTGGTGGTATGTAGGTAAATCACAAAAAAATCAAAATCATTTAGTTTTATAACTTTCATTGGTTTTAAGTTTTAATATAAATATGATACTGTATTTAATTTTCAATATAATGTTCTTACAGGTGACAGCAGAAAGTGGTGATAAAGGTGTCGAGGGTGATGATGCATCATCAGACCGTGAGTAGTTGCATTGTTCATGTGTTGAACAAATATGAGAACAGTTGGTTTTTATATGTAACATTTGTGGCACATAGTTTCCACCAAACATTTTCATGTCCTAAAATTTCCTTGATTTCTCATGTCTCCTTTTATGTGTTTTATTGATTTCTGATGTTTCTTTTTATGTCTTGATTTCTCGAGTGTGGTATACATCATTCCATTTAGTCTTGTGTTTGAATTGTAGTCAATATTTTGGATGACTAGGAGTTAAACCCTTTGTTGATGTGTTGAACAAATTGGGTCATTTCATAGTGATCAAGGGTATAGTGTTGTAGACACTTTGGTGAGGCCCATGTAATTTGTCTTACTGGTAGGACCTTGTGAGTGGTAATTGATCGCCGCTAAATGGTGTTTCTCTTTTAGTGAATCATGTCTTTGTTCTAGGGAACCAAACATTGTGACACATTGGGATTAAAAACACCTAATATACTTATATAGATCCGCCATTATATTGAATATCAATAAGATGGAGGTTCCAAATATGGGTGGTATAGGATTTGAATCCACACACTCAAGATATGAATTCCAATAAGGTTGTACTCGTTCACATCAAAACTCATTGGAATCCATATGAGAAGTGAAGGAATCCACCGACTCCTAAGATACTACATCCTAAAATACCATTGGGATAATTTCCTTATATTGATTAAGATATATACCCCATGAAGGTAACTATAGATAAAACATTAATGTTGTTGTAATTTTCATCAATTTATTTGATCCTAATCAAGTTGGACATCTCAGATCTACCTTTATTGATTGATTAATCTACTATTATTATATAATATTAGATAAATGATGTATGATAACATCAACCAAATCACCATACATAATGGGTTTTTCCCTATAGAAATTTAATATTGATTTTCACATGTTATACTATTTTGAATTTGAACTAAGTAATATTCTATTATGTTGAGATGGTTTTACTATTTTTTAGTGGTGAGGGGGTATTGGATTCATCCACACCTATTTCATACTCAATATAGTCATGTTTTCTAACATCACTTGGGTTAACATTGAAGAAATATACTAACATGTTACCACCAATAGGAAACACATATTTACATTGTAAGAGGGATATCAGTAATTTGGGTGGGATCCCATAGGATGAATGATACTGGAGATGACCATGATGAAAAAATGATAAAAAATTCCCCCACCCATGTGGGTTATGTTTTCCATTGTAATTTTATAGTCACAAACGCCACTTAGGATGGATTCTGATGATTTTAGATATTAGAGCATTGTAACCATCCCTAGTATATTATCTAGATATTCTAATGGGCCTCAAGGGTGTTTAAACTAGTATGAGTATAAATATACTCTTGAGTGTCAGTGGTTGGATATCCCCAGTGGGATCAACTTTCAGATTCTTGAGTATAGACAATAGGGAAAAACACCCTATATATCTTCTTGAGTACTCAAGGTCACATGTTAATAAAAATGACTATAGTGAACATGATACTCATAATAATGTTCTAAGGTGATTTATACTTTATGGTGGACATATTTATCCAAATCAATATGATAAGATAATAACGTGTTCTCGTGATAGGTTCTCATTTCAGGGCGGTTCATGTGACTTCATCGGCGGTTTTACAGCCACTGGATTTGAGTTTATTTGTGGCAGTTTAACTGCCGCGAATAAACTGATGTCAAGGGCTCGTAAAAACCGCCGCGAAATGAGGCATCTACGAAGCTTTCCTTAAACCATTGAGAAATGTAAATAACCACCGCTAATAGATTGGTGATTCCATATTAGGCGGCGGTTTACAGAAACCACCACCAAACCATGTAGCGGTGGTTTAAGCCACAGCTAGATGCAAAAAAAAAACACCACTAAACGGCGATTCTCTTGTAGTGAGAAGAGGTTCAGATTAACTCTTTGGTTCATGTTATTTGGGGAAGAGTCGGAATAGTCTAGAGTTAGGATTATTGAGACTTGGTATTCTAGTTATGGGTAGTGTTCCTGATCACCACACCTCATGACGGGATTAAAGTTTCTAGGGGAAGTTTGGATTTATCTAAGTCCTTTGATTTTCTTGGTTTGATGATGATTAGGGGAAATGAAAAGAGAGTTGGGTTAATGGTCTTAATGAGATCGCAGGGCCTGGATAGCCATGTAGAGCCAAGGATATTCCCTAGAACACTCTCTGTGATGGTGAAGTAATTTGAATATGGTCGTCAACCATATGTCCAAGTCACCCACTAAAACTAGTTTCTTATAGCATTGTCTTGTGTTCTTTAGTTTTGAAATCTTGGAAATTTGGTTTTAAAGTGACTTGGTTTTAAGAAGCGCAAAGTTTTTGTGAAATTATTTTCAAATAAAGAGTTAATGGTTTGATTTATGAAATGGTGGAACTAAATTTTCAAAATTGTTTTGAAATGGAAAATGGTGTGCTTACACCTCTTTTGAAAGCAGGAACTATATTGAAGTTGGTTTTGGAAAAGTGTTTCCAATGGAGATTTTTTAAACAATCAAAGCGTGTTTTAATGGGAGGAGATGTTTTGAAATTGATGTAAATAACTTGAAAGTGAGTTCTTATCTAAATTTTTGTGTCTTTCTGAAAAGTTTTGTAAGATGTGAATTGGGATTTTGATTTTGTGGTTAGCAGTTTTGAGAAAAAGGATATGTTGGTTAACCGTTTTGGTTTTGAAAAGTGGAAATAATTTTTGTTTTAACCTTTGGTATTTCCATGAATGACCAAATGTATGGATTTATATGGGATGATAGATGGTTTATGGAACACCTGGATGAGTGTCGGGATTGATATGAGGAGGGTTCCTAGTGTGGTAAAAAAATATGCATGTGTGAAGCCTATGGGGTACCATTGGTGGATATGCTAACCGTTGAACTATTTTTTTCAAAGAAATGTTTTTAAAGAAAAACATGATGCCTTGATGAATTGTTTGGGATGTTGTGAATTATGTTTTTTTAAAATGTTGATATTGTGGGATGTTTTGAGTAAAATAACCTCTCCTGTTTGAACTGTGTTTTGTGTTTGTGTTTGGTCATTAAGCTAGGTTGAATGGCTGGTTAGTGGTCTCTTCTGAGAAAAGTTATGGAAGCCTTTATGGTGGTTCCCCTCACATGTTTGATTCTAGTTTTTGGAATTTTTTGAACAATGTAACAGCATGGTTTGGTCCTTGGGTTCTTTCTTTGGATAAGGTATGCCCCCATTAGGGGTTAGTGCATGATTAAAGTGAAACCTGGATTGTTTCTCCATTGTAAAACCCTCCAGTTGATCAATATAAGGAATCCTTTTCTTGAACTTGGGAGATTGATTTTATACCATTTAATTTCTTTATTTTGTGTACCCACTTGTAGCGAGAGATTTCTCATAGAAGGTTAAAGAGACCTTAGTTTCTTAATTTACCTGAATCATTGAAGTTGGAAGTGGTCTGGATTGTTAGTGTGCATGAGTATCTAGATGGTTTCTAAGAAGGAATTTGGGTCCTTCGTTGTCTCTTTGATACAAGGGTTTATGTTAAACCACCTGCGTGAGAAATCTGGTCATGAGAGGCTATTATGGCCACTTTTGGGAATTGTGTGTTGTTTGGGGACTTGGAATAAGGTCCCCTTCCATGTATTTTTTTCTATCAATCACAATGGTCACATTCGGTGACGCCTTGAGATGTTGTGTTCTCATTGACTGTAAAGGTGAAGGTTGTGAAATCCTATGACAGTCTCTGATGTGTTGGGAATGTGTCTCTCTTGGGAAAACTTCAAAATCCTCTATTTTAGAGGAAGGTGATAATATGTTTCCTTTCCTTTTGTTGTTTCTCACCTGAAGAAACAAGGTGTGATGTGTGTGTGCATCTTATAAGACCTTGTTTCAAGGAAATGGAAGGTTAGGGTAAAGTGAGTTTTGGAATGTGTTATGTCTTGGTGAATCCATCTGGGATTAGGGTATAGTTTTCATGGAACTAAATGGAAAATTTTATTTTAGGGGTTTCCAAAGCCTAACTATGAGGCCAAAGATGCTTCAATCATTTGAGGTCCAGCCATTGGTCCCAGAGAGAAGCTGGCACGTAGTTAGGGGAAATACCAAGGTTGTTTAAACCCTTGTACAATGTCATATCCTCAGTATGAATGATCGGAAGAGTTTAAACCTATGGTGTCATCAACTTGTTCCATTTTTTCCCATTTGGTGGTAGAGGTGGGAGGACCTTGTTTTCCTGTTGTATCTTAAGTTCATACTTTCCCCCTTTGGTTTTGATTGGGTATTTAGAGAAAGTTTTGAAGTTTGGATAGACAAGTTGAGCGCACGGTTTTTTCATGGTTAGTAGTGAACATTCCCCAGGAAAACATGTATATAGAAGTACCCCCACGGTCAGCACATGGTTTCCCAAACTGTGCGGACTAACCATGCGGTCATCCCAACTCTTTAAATTTTGGGGTCTTTCTGTACCGGTCTGTTCTTGTCAGTTAAGATGTTTGGTTCTTATGGAAGGGAGACCCACTATGAGTCTTATATAATTTATTTTGTAAAGGTCTGATGGAATTCTACTCCTTGAACCGGGGAGTCCATTCAGGCCTCCCCCTATTAGTGTCCTGAATTTCTCTCGGGAAAATTTAAGTTGTCTCTTATGGTGGGGAGCCAGTTTGTGTCTCCCCATACTAGTAACTCAGATTGGTCCTTGGTCTTAGCATGGCAGGAGGTAGTCTCGTTCAGTTCTATCTAACTACCAACATCTTCCTTGGGTAAACGTTTGGATTGGAGAACTCCCAATGGTTTAGTTAAAGCAAAGTAAGTGTAACCTTGTTCTTTGTTGTTGTTTATCTGGTTAGATTACTTGAGTCTTGTTCATATAGTGTTTTAGGAGTTTCCTTTTGAGGATAAAGTCTGAATGTTCTTGATCATTTCAGGACATTGATGTAAGTTTTGTTTTCTGAGAGTATTTCTTCCTTAATTTATCACTAGAGGTGTTTTGGCCTTTCAGGGGTGGACCGAACTTGGTGAAGGAGTACATTTCCAGTCTATCAGTTGGGTTTGGTTTTTTCTTTTGGTCTTGTTGTGGCTTTCTGGGGGAATAAAGTTTTATGGTGGGGAGAATTGTCACATCTATGACTTATTTTAAAGGTATTTTTAATTTAATTTCCATTCTTTCTTTTTTTGGGGGGTTTCTCATGCATTTTGGTGGAAATGGTGGGTTTTCAAAATTTGGGCCAAACCGTGAACTCATTTCCAGATTTAAAGACAAACTTTGTTTCTTTTATAAATCCTTCATTTTTCCACATTTTTCATTAATTATAATTTATACTTGGCCTCCCCTGACCTATTAACACCACCATGTCAATTTGGAGCCTTTATAAATCCATAATCATGGTGTATTTGAGTTTTTATTTAAGGTATTGGGTTTTCCCACAAGCCCATTTTCTGCTTTAATTTTTTTTATTCTTTAATATATTCTTCATGTTTTATTTGTTTTCAGTGATTCTACCTCCCTCCAAAATCCAATATCCCTAGGATTACCCAAATTATTGATTTCATATTTTTGGAGCTCATTTGAGCCACGTATTAGGGTGAATCTTTTCAGGGTTTCTCAAACCATCCATATTTGAGAGGGTAACTTGATTCCTTCATAAATCATTAATTTTTCACTTTTTCCCCATTTCAGTCCCCGCGTGATCTACTCAGCCTCATTTGAGCCTCAATATCAGTTTTTGTTTCTTTTAGATTCAACGTTTGGTTGATTTAGTGTGATTTATTCAACTTCTCTTCGATTAAGTGTTTCTTTATTTGATTACTTCCCTTTCATTAGGGTTTTTTCCACCTTCATGAAGTTCCCTTATGTCCAGAAGTTAGGGTTAGAACCTAGGTTTTGAGTTCGTGTATTTTTTGTGAAATATTGTGTATTTAGGTTGGGTCTATCTCCTTTTTGGTGCGGTTATGGTGCGGTTAATGTTTCACACCAAGATTCAAGGGTTTTGACTCAAAAGGTTTGTGGTTCCATGTGTAAGGAATTTTTGACGAGTTAGATTGCTTGATTTACTATTTTAATGTTCATCATATTCTTATTGTTGTGCAAAAACCATTTTTTATGGATTTTCTTAAACATTTAATTTTATAATTTCATTGTGGCTTGAAATTGGGTGCTTTTCATGGGTGACTCTTGGGGTAATGTTTTGATGTATTTTATAACACATGAAAGTGACTTATTTGGGTTTAAAGGGGCTGTAAATTCTGGTTTGTTAATGCCTTAGTGTCATGTGGGCCTTGAAATGGGATCTTTTTAATGGGTTCAAGGTGTAAAACCATGTTGTACTTCTTGGAAGTGATTTATGAAAACATGTGTTTTTCATGTGTGTCTTTTGTGGTGTTAATTGAGGTCTTTTTATAACACTTGGGGGTAGTTTAATAAATGTTTTTAGGGATTAAAATTATATTAAGGATTTTTATTGGTATTATTTTGGAATTGAATGAGGTATTTGAAATGGTTTTGTGTGCGAAGCATAGTTACACCCCTTGGGTTTGTTTTATGAAAATTGTGAATGTTTTGTTTGGTTAAAAAAAGTGGGAAAAACGGTGTATATGTACTGTTTGGTGGGTGTGTTCACATAATATGATTTTTTGAAATGTAAGGTGGTTATTTAAGATTCCAGATATTTTTTTTAGAATGTTTTATAAAGTGATGAAATGTTTTAGCAAATGGAAAGAGAGTTGTGAAACATGGTTGTGGGCTATTTTGTGTGAGTGTGTTGTGAAAAATGAATTTTGTTGATGAAATAAGTATTATATGATATTTTAGTGGGTATTTATGTGAGTTATAATGTATTGTAATTGTTTTATAAAAATTTTTAAAGGATTTTTGAAAGTGTTAATGAAATGTGAAAAGTTTTGTGGGCTATTTTTGGTGTGAGTATGATTTCAAAATGAATTTGAATGAAAAAGTGGATTTTGTGACTTGTGTGATGTATATGTGGTATTTTTGGTGAAATTGTGATGTGGAAATGATATTTTCATATGAAAACTATATTTATTAACTTTTTTAACTTGTTTGAGCATAAGGGGAAACTCGGGTATCTATGTGGGTGGACGTGTACTAGTATGCTAGTGAATCTATGGGGTTTGGCCTCAGTTTCACGTAGTAGGATTGACACTTACAACACTAACTAAACTATGATTATGATTATTGGGGACCATTAGGTTATGTATATTTTCCCTACTAGTGACTCGTGCATGATAACGAATATTGTGATGGTTACTCTCATCGAGATACGAGGTACCTGGGATCCACAACAAGCTAGTGCCTAGGGGTTATTTTCTATTACTTATGATCATTAGTTACACTATGACTACCATCAGCATAGGGTAGGGTTGGATGGAAAATTCATTAGTGTTGAAATTATTTTTAAAAGTTTTGATTCTTAATGATATCCCACTTGAAAACTGTTTTAATTTTTAAGTTTCATCTTTTAGAAATTGTAACTAGCATTTCCTGTTTATAAAAACTTGCAAGATTTTCATCTTTGAATGTGTATCACATGGAATATCTTAGTGGTGTTATCCTACTAGGAATTTTATCACACCCTACTTACACCCTTGGTTTTAATTAGACTTGGTTATTTTTGTTTTCACAGGTTGGGTACAGTTTTTAGTGCCAGGAGTTCGGGTTTCTCACAAGTCCTTGGTGGTGAAGTCTTGTGGAGATGGCTTGAGGGCAGTGCCCCTTGTCATGAGGGTTCTTGGGATAGTTACTTTTTGTTTTTTACCTTTTTATAGTCTTGGTGAGTTGTTTTAAACTATGTAATTTAGTTCTGAATTTTTTTAAAAGATTTTTTGGTTTGAAAAATCCAGATTTGTTTTATTAGATTCATTTATTATTTTAAGTTTATAAACTCGGGTAAATCATTCTCAATTCTCATTTTATGATGCCCGATCACTTATCCCATCTCATGGGGATCGGGAACGCCCTTCGGTCCTTGTCATGGGCTAGGTTTGGTGATGGTTTTGGTGGTGACCATATTTGGTTCGTGACATAACCTAATAGTGTTTTCCAATAAAAGCTATAGTAGACACCCTAAGTAGTCAATTATGGAACATTGAGTCATGGACCATTGGTCGCATGGAGTGGAATGTGTTATGGTATGTATTAAGAGGACTCTACATTTTAGTTAATAAGGTGTATGGGTCCTTATGGATCAGACATGGTGAACCACTTGGTTCAACCATTTAAAGACAATTGTATTATAAACATAATATTAAATTGAAATTGAAATCCAAACACTGAGCTTGAACTAGTCCTAGTATTTTTAGTGGGTAGTAGGTAGTGTCTCCTGTGTTCTAAATAAATGACACTATCACCAAAACCTAACTCTTTGATCTGGAATAGGGGTGTGACTATTATATATAAAGGTGTTATACCTATTCTATTCTCACATTGGTGGCTTATTCCATTATTGAATCATTTCTAAGGTGTGTACTTGGAATTTTTAGAGGAATTCCACCACAAAATCTTTCTATCATGTGCTAGGAGGGTGGTGAAAACCATGATCTAGAGGTGGTGGGCCTTGAGCCACCAGTTATACCTCTAGTAGTTCCACATGTGGAATATATTCCTATTCCTGGCGTGGGAGATGTTGTCTGGTTTTTAGGAGACTTTATGTGGATTATGAAAATGATTCAGGGAGCTCTGTGCTCTACCCCATATAAGGGAGAGCTTACACGGGAGTTCCAGTAGCATCGTCTACCCACATTTTTGGGGAATGGAGGACCACAGGCTATAGAGCTATGGATCAAGATACTTATGTCTATATTCGATAATCTAGAGACACATCCAAAGTGGATAGTAAAACTTACTACTTACATTCTTCAAGGATCCACCAAATACTGCTGAAATATTTTAAATCAGGTTGGTCAGTATCGGTAAGTGACTTAGAGAGATTTACAGTCAATATTATTCAATTATTTCTTCCCTAAGACCCTGATACTTGATTGTTCCATGGAATTCATCAACCTTTATTAGGGTTCTCTGATAGTTATGGACTATAATTCTCATTTCACAAAGCTTCATCACTTTGGGCTAATATATACTACTTATGAGATGGTAAAAGAAATATGATTTGAGAATGTCCTAAGGAATCCTATTCATTATAAATAAAAAAAATTGGTTGACCACCATATCTCATATAGTAAACCAGTCCCTTATCACCAAGAGAAACCTAAGGGAAGCAGACAGTGTGAGCCAGGGTGGTTCAGAACCCCGACAAAGTAGTGGTTTGACTAGTGGTTGAAAGAAACACTTTGAGATGACACATGTGAGTAGGGGAAGCCAGTTTTTACCCATGGATAGATATGTGGTATGTCATCAGTGTGGGAAGCCTGGGCATAAGAGGCATCGGTTTCCCAAAGACCCCATAGAATGCATTGGATGTGGAAAATAGAGTCATCAATATTGTTTCTACAGGACCTTTCCATCTATACTTAGTGGGATAGGATCCATTCCATCTCCATCTTTAGGAGTAGGTTTAGTAGCACCTCATTAATTAGGAAGTTATAGTACTACTAGCCTTATAGGCAAAGTATGAGGTCATTTTTTGAGGTAGTCAGGCATCAGATATACAACTCCAGTAGAGAAGAACCACTCCTGGTAGTCAGGTTATAGAATAGGGTCAGGGATCAGGCTAGATTTATTTAGTGTAATCTATACTATAGGAGTAGGATGCCAGGACATCTATTTTTTGAGGTACTATTTTAGTAGCCACTACTATCATTTTTTCCTTATTTTATATAGGTGTATCACATTCCATCATATATATTCCTATTGTGAAGAGAATTGGGATTCATGTTGAATACTCTTGTAGTGTTATGATGATAGATATACCTTTGGATATATTTTCTAAGAGTATATGCCATTTCAAGGACAACCCCCTTAGGATAGATAGTTATTGTTTCTTATGGGACATATTCTTCCTTGAGATGAAGGGATTTAATGTAAATCTTGGAATGGAATGGTTAGTTCCCTATCATGCCTAAGTGGTTTTTTATCATCAAAGGGTGTCTTTTACATCACTAGAGTGAGGTAATTATATTCAAAAGGTATATTGGGATGTCTATGTGGGTAGAGATAGAACAGAGAATCTCAAGCTAGGTAGAGTGACCACCAATATTTCTAGTATTTACATGGATGATCAAGGAATACATTAGACCAAGTTCCCTTATATAGTCAATCGATTCAGGGATGTTTTTCTCGAATAATTATCTGGACTACCTAATGTGAGAGGGTTAGAGTTGTCTGTTGAGCTAGTTCATGGATCTGCACTAGTATCCATTCTTATTTATAGGATAGATACAACTGAGTTGCAGGATCTCAAGAGGAAACTAGAAGATTTAGAGGCCAGGGTTTGTATATGGCTCAGTGCTTCTCCCTGGGGTTGACCAGACTTTCTGGCCCAGAATATGGATGAAACACTTATTATTTGTGTGTATTACTAAAAATTGAACCAGTTGATGTTTAAGAACTGGTGTTCTTTGCCTCATATATATGATCTTCTTGACCAGATCAAAGGATCAAGGTTATTCTTAAATATTGAGATGAGATTAGGTAATCATCAGGTTTGATTTATAGATTTAGATATTCCATTTATGGATTTTCATAGTTGGTAAGGATTATATGATTATCTTGTGATGTTGTTCATTCTTAATAGCATGCATGTAGTCTTCATGGATTTGATGACTAGGGTTTTCCACCCCTACCTGGATTTATTTATGGTGTTCTTCATATATAACATATTAGTGTATTCACATACACAAAGATAACATTACACTCATCTTTAGATCATTTTAAATATACTAAGAGAGAACCAATTATATGATAATATTGGTAAATTTTACTTCTAGATCAATAAGGAACAGTTCTTGGGTCATGTTGTCTTAGAGGTAGTAGTTTCATTTGACCCAGAGAAGTTGAGAGATGTGGTTACCTATGAACATCCCAAGAACATATTTGATATATAGAGATTATTGGGGATAGATGGTTACCATAGGAATTTTATATAGGTATTATCATGCTTATCATCACCCATAATATTCTTTACTAAGAAAGTTATGAAGTTTATATGGTTAGAATCCAATGAGACGACATTTCAGGAGCTAAAAGGGAGATTGAATTCAGCATTGATCCTAATTCTACAAGAGCTACGTAGAAGCTATATTGTGTATTTTAATTCATCCGATATTAGAATAGGAGTATTTATTATATAATATTATCATTTCATTACATATGGGTCGCATTAGTTGAGTCCAAATGAGCAGAATTAGCCAAGACACAATCTCGAGTTGGTAGTTGTTTTACACGACTTTTGTTATTATAGTAGTTACCTACTGGGGGAGCACTTTGTTATAATCATGGGCCATAAGAGCCTTAGGTATATTTTTACATGTGTGGCTTGAATCTCAATAATTGATGATGGGTTTAATATTTACATCTCCTTAACTTTTTTCATGCCTATATGCCTGAGAAATGCAATGTTTTTACTAATGCTCTGAGTAGGAGGACACAAACATAGGATGTTTAGGTGGCCAATAGAAGATTCCATCTTATGGATTTTTTTCTAAGATGAACAATGAGGTACAATAACATCATGGATAGTCTATACTTGCATCACAATTAGGGACCTATAACTTTCAGAAAAGGTAAAGATGATGTATTTTTTAGATCATGAAGGCTTGGTCCTACGAGAAGGTATTTTTGGTGAGGACCCACATCCAGATTAGATTATCAATGATGAAGACATCCGGAATATACATGGGAATATCTAGGTTACCAATGATATAAGAGAGAAGTTGATGCATGAGTTATAGTGGCCAGTTCACCTGGGTATCTCCAAGATGTTTTGTGATATGAACTGATAGTATTGGTGGCCTGGGATGAAATGTTAGAGAGCATGTTTTATCACTAGGTGTTCCACATATCAGTAGATTATATCATCCTGCCTTTTTATCACATAAAATTTCATTACATTATACAAAACCGAGAATATTTTATGTTTAGTGTCTTGGAAACTAGGAACTTAATACATGACAACAAAAAACAACCTTCTTAAACACTTGAAAGGCTTCTTCGTTTTTTCATCCTAAGTTCATTACAACTTCTCATAACCTGAGAGAATACATTAAAGGAAAGGGTGAGCAGAAGGACCAGTAAGGGAAACAAGGGAAACATTTTACATGAGAACTTTAGATACATCAAAAGTCATGAAAAATAACTTTAAGGCATGAGAAAGAGATCATGAGGCATATCATAAAAAAAATAACGTGTTTCATAACTTGAAGATGTGGCAACAACATTTAACATAGAAAATCATGAACATATCACCAAGGTCCATCCCCAATGTGTCATTTGAAAATTACCAAGTTTATTCACCAAGGTATCATTAAAATTGTAATCTCTAGTGGTTACATCATTACCCAATGCAATGGGGCGCTATCAGGGTGCACCCTTAAATGTGTAATCTCTAGTGGTTACATCATTACCCAATGCATTGGAGCGCTATCAAGGCGCACCCTTAATTTGTCTTTATTATCATGTGATACACATATATCATCATCAACATTTCATAAATAACCCATATAGCATAAAATAAATGGGTTTCATTTCATAATCATAACATTTTAAAAACTACTTTTAAGATATGATCTTTATGTCACTTTAAACCCACAGAAAAAGGAAATCGGGTCCCATGTATGTAAATCCTAGAATTTAAAATATAAAATATTGATATATATGTGCATACCCCTGTAGAAGAAAGATCTTTGAGTATTCACTTAATACAATGAAATAATTTTAGAAAAAGAGAGAGACATTTTGAGACGAAAATTCTGCAACATAACAGCTATGTTACAGGGTTTTAGAAAACATTGAAAAGAGAGGGGACATGGGTCACCCACTCATAAATGATCCATAAAAAAGTATAGTGACAGAATATAATGGATATAGGAACATGTTAATGAAATTTTAAAGACATACCATATGAAATGAAAGACATGGATGGAAGACAAAAATAAGATTTCTCTTATGAAAATTTGGTAGCCTAACGGCATCACTTAAAACTTCAAAAAAAGAATTGATGAGATCAAATAGGTTCTCTCATCATATGAAAATAAAATATCATTATGATAGATATAGATATAATACTCCAACAAAATTAAAAGGAACTTGAAATACTTGACATGAAAGTATAAAAAAAAGAGAAGGGTGAAAGAATCCCTTAAAAATTCAACAGCCTAACGGCGCCACTTAAAACTTTAAAAAAAGAATTGAAGAGATCAAATAGGGTCTCTCATCATATGAACATAAAATATCAGTATGATATATATAGATATCATACCCCAAAATAATAAAAAGGAACTTGAAAGACTTGACATGAAAGTAGAATTTTGAAAAAAAAAAGAGAAGGGTGAAAGAATCCCTTAAAAATTCGGCAGCCTAACGGCGCCACTTAAAACTTTCATAAAATGAAATGATGAGAGAAAGAGGGGATATCTCATCATATGAAAATAAAATGGAAAGTAATATTAATATAAAATAACGCCACCAACATAAGAACTTGGGCTTAAAATAAATGACATAAACGAGAGTACTTGAAAAGAAAAAGAGAGAGGTAGGATCCCTTACCTTAAAACATATCTCTTAAAACTCAAAGGTCGGGACCTTGGGAGATTAGGGCACCTTAGGAGGACTCATTGGGAGGTAATGAGACCAGAGATTCGTTGCGGGAGAGCTGGGAGTGAAAAATAAAGGAGGAAAGGGTGGGTATTTATAGAAAAAGTGAGGGGACAAGGCATTAATGGCCAAGGGACACCTCATTGGTGGTATTGGAAAAACCATGGGATTTACCATGGTATATTCCCATTTTATTGGACACTTGGGATACCTCATACCTTATCTTACTATTCATAAGTCGACCATATTGATTACATACTTAATACATCATTTAATGTTGTCATTAAACAACCGTAACTTAAAAACTGTATTTTCACTATTCATCGAAAATTCAACTTTCTCAGAATAATCCAAAAATTTCACCTTAACGAAATATCTATGCTCTGATTTCAAAAATGAACTCCATTTTATAAAAATATAATTAAAATTATTTTTAATTTAATTTTTAAATAAAATCAGTATTCATAATTTGGTCACATTACTAATCCTATGCATAAAATCAGTATTCATAATTTACTATTCATCAAAAATTAAGTTGATCTTATTAGACTTTAAATTTCGTACTGAACATAATTGTAGAAGACCATTTTTTGAAAATCATTACACATAATTAATTATTTAAGGTTTACATAAATATTTTCAAATATCGTTTTTCTAGAATTCATCAAAAATATGCATAATATATTTATCCGGACATTTAAAAATTCAAAAACATCATCATAAGAAGAAATCGCAATTTTTATTTAAGTTAAAGGTTTACACAGGGTTGTTGTGGTCTTGTTACATAGCCCCTTATAACACCAGCATAGGACCTAAGAGTAAGGTGTTCTAGGGTGATAGAATCTTGGGGCGGCTCGACCAAAATTGCACGAGTAGTAATTTCTATCAGTTTGAACTTCTTATAAAGGAAATTACGTTCTAGCATCACACGGTGAAGTTCGGCTTGGGTTTGGTCCAGAGCAAAGCCCAGTGGTGCTACCTCCTTACCAAGTTCCGTTAGATGGGCTTCGATTGGCCCGAGACTACTGGATGAGGCCATCCAATCTATTTTCTATATTAATTAACCAATATCACTTGTATTTAGAGACAATAATCGAAACGTTTAGTTTCTAGCAGTCATATTGACCAACGGTCCTATAACAGTTGAAACCCAACGGTCTCATTTTAATTATACTCATGTTATCAAATAAAACAGTTTTGTTGAGTATAAAATAGAATAACACACAAAATTAGGAAACACTATTTATTCAAAATTTCGGGTCGTTAAAATATTCCCCCCTTAAGAAATTGCATCCTCGCAATTTTTAAAATTGGGATTGGAAATTTCATTGAAAGTCCCACATCGAAAAAAGAGTCAGTAACACTATTACTTTAAAAGAAAGAAAGGAAAGTACAATGGTCACCCGAGTTAACCAGTACAAGGATTCCATGTAGGAAAACATGGATATGGAAGAAAAAACAAAGGGTCAAGTTTTGAGGGAGAGTGATAGAAAACATGATTAAGAGAAAGTTAACCACAAGAAAATCAAAAAATTATGATGTGTGTAAATGGTCTTTGATTACCCAGTAGGAAACTTAAACCAATAGCATTTTTGTTTTACATTCCTTTTAATAATTTTGAGGAATTCATTTACTACATATAATAAAAACATAAGGAAATATACCTACCTTCAAGTATAGTTTAATCCTTTAATAAGTTTCTACCAAAACTAATCTTTTCTAAAAACGATGATCATTCAAAATCACTTGGTATCATAAAAAGCACAAAAATCATCTTCTAGAGAGTCACATAATCTAGAAAATATTAACTATCTATTTCTTCTATCTTTAAACATTATCCCAAAAACAGAAGGGGTAAGATAAAACAACTCTTCAAAAATAAAGAACCTCATAGGAAGGGAAACTACTTTAAATCTTCAAAATTCCACGGTACTACCCAGAGTTCATCATAGACCATTCCATAAATAACTATCCTTAACAATACTAAAAATAAAACAAACTAAGATTGAAACCCAAATACAATAAGGATTTGAAAACATAGTCTTCCAAGGTAAACTTTATCATTCATCTCCAAACAACATCAACCACTCCTAACATCTTATAACAAAAGTAACTAACCTAAACATATTTACCCCAAGATAGGTTAATAATTTCCATAAGTAACCTAAATTACTATAAGTTCACATTAAATTCATCGATTCTTCAAAATATATGTCAACCTTTACTCCTCAAATAAAATACCATATTAATCTATTTACCTCGATCATATAGGGTTCCCAAAATAGTGAATGTCTTCCAAAATAATAATCATCTTTTAATCCCCTAATCATCTCTGTCATATTAATACGGCTATAATCACATTTCCTATCACATTGGCTATTGGGACATTTTCTTCCATTTCCCACCATTAACTAAGAAAAGAAACTATAATTAGGGGCTTAAATACTTAGCCAATAATCATGAAAAAAAACTTTAAGAATAGAAGGATAAACTTGTAGAAGAAAAGTATATCCTAACTTGTGATCCCCTAGGTTCCAATCTAGGTTATCCATGATCATATATTCTTATGTGGATATTTATTTTATTTTATCTTTGTTCCTTTAATAATGGTTCATACTAAGCTTATGAATTTACCAAATCATATCCCCCGGGAGTGTCGTAACCAAGAGTGAAGCAATGCTCGTTGTTGTGTACCAGTTCCCATTCGAGTCTATCCAAAGCGGTGTTTTTGGGTTTTAACCATATGTACATCTGTGCTAGATCCACCTCTACCTGCTTGTATCTATACAGGGATGTATTTTCTTGGCAACCCCTTACTCAATACTCACCAAAATACCAGGAATATTTCCTATATTTAAACTTTTCTATAGGGTTCTTCCTAGAGTTTTTGTATCCCAATTTCCACAAATAACTAAACCATCCTTTGATACCAACTATATCATCCCACATTTTTATCACATATACTTTCATTTCATTATACAAAACTAAGGATCTTTAAGGTTTAGTGTCTTGGAAACCAGGAACTTAATACATGACAACAAAAAACAATCTTCTTAAACACTTGAAAGGCTTCTTCGTTTATTCATCCTAAGTTCATTACAACATCTCATAACCTGGGAGAATACATCAATGGAAAGGGTGAGCAGAAGGCCTAGTAAGGGAAACAAGGGAAACATTTTACATGATAAATTGAGATACATCAAAAGTCATGAAAAATAACTTTAAGGCATGAGAAAGGGATCATGATGCGTATCATAATAAAAATAAAGTGTTTCATAACTTGAAGATGTGGCTACAACATTTAACATAGAAAAACATGAACATATCACCAAGGTCCATCCCCAAGGTGTAATTTGAAAATTACCAAGGTTATTCACCAAGTTATCGTTAAAATTGTAATCTCTAGTGGTTACATCATTACCCAATGCAATGGGGTGCTATCAGGGTGCACCCTTTAATTTGTAATCTCTAGTGGTTACATCATTACCCAATGCATTGGAGCGCTATCAGGGCGCACCCTTAATTTTTATTTATAATCATTTGAGCCACATATATCATCATCAACATTTCATAAATAACCCATATAGCATAAAATAAATGGGTTTCATTTCATAATCATAACATTTTAAAAACTTCTTTTAAGACATGGTCTTTATGTCACTTTAAACCCAAAAAAAAAGGAAAGCGGGTCCCATGTATGTAAATCCCAGAATTTTAAATATAACATATTGGTATATATGTGAATACACCTATAGAATAAAGATATTTGAGTATTCAATTAATACAATGAAATAATTTGAGAAAAAGAGAAAGACATTTTGAGACGAAAATTCTGCAGCATAACAGCTATGTTACAGGGTTTTAGAAAACATTGAAAAGAGAGGGGACATGGGTCACCCACTCATAAATGATCCATAAAAAAGTATAGAGAAAGAATATAATTGATATAAGAACATGTTAATGAAATTTTAAAGACATAACATATGAAATGAAAGACATGGATGGAAGACAAAAATAAGATTTCTCTTATGAAAATTCGGCAGCCTAACAACGTCACTTAAAACTTCAAAAAAAGAATTAACGAGATCAAATAAGGTCTCTAATCATATGAAAATAAAAGATCATTATGATAGATATATAGATAATATCCAAACATAATAAAAAGTAACTTGAAATACTTGACATAAAAGTAGAAAAAAAAAGAGAAGGGTGAAAGAATCCCTTAAAAATTCGACAGCCTAACGGCGCCACTTAAAACTTCAAAAAAAGAAGTGACGAGATAAAATAGGGTATATCATCATATGAACATTAAATATCAGTATTATAGATATAGAGATAATAACCCAACATAAAAAAAGGAACTTGAAAGACTTTACATGAAATTATAATTTTGAAAAAAAAGAGAAGGGTGAAAGAATCCCTTAAAAATTCGGCATCCTAATGGCGCCACTAAAAACTTTCATAAAATGAAATGATGAGAGAAATAAGGGATATCTAATCATATGAAAATAAAATGGAAATTAATATTAATATAAAATAACACCCCAACATAATAACTTGGGGCTTAAAATAAATGACATAAACGAGAGTACTTGAAAAGAAAGAGAGAGGTAGGATCCCTTACCTTAAAATGTATCTCTTAAAACTCGAAGGTCGGGACCTTGAGGGATTGGGGGTACCATGGTAGGAATCCTTGGGAGGTAATGAGACCATAGCTTCGTTGGGGGAGAGTTGGGAGTGAAAAATAAAGGAGTAAACGGTGGGTATATATAGGGAAAGTGAGGGTACAAGGCATTAATGGCCAAGGGACACCTCATTGGTGGTATTGGAAAATCCATGGCCTTTCCCATGGTATTGTCCCATGGTATTGGCCACTTGGGACACCTCATACCTTATATTACTATTCAAAAGTCGACCATATTTATTACATAATTAATACATCATTTAATGATGTCATTAAACACCCGTAACTTAAAAACTGTATTTTCACTATTCATCGAAAATTCAACTTTCTCGTAAAAATACCAAAATTTCACCTTAGCCAAATATCGATGCTCTGATTTCAAAAATTAACTCCATTTTATAAAAATATTTTTCAAAATATTTTTAATTTAATTTTTAAATAAATACACTATTCACAGAAAATTCATTTTTTCAGAAAAATCCCCAAAAATTTGCTTAACATAATATCGATGCTCTGAGTTCAAAAATGAAATACATTTTATAAAAATAATTTTCTAAATATTTTTAATTTACTTTTAAATTAAAAAACACTATTCTCTCGAAAAAACTAATACTTGAATAATAATTTCTGAAATAGTTAATTACCTATTTTATTGAATCACATTACTTAATCAAGGTGCCTAGATTATATTAATACTTTATTTAAGTGATATTACTAATCCATTTGGTCACATTACTAATCCTAAGTATAAAATCAGTATTCATAATTTACTATTCATCAAAAATTAAGTTGATCTTATTAGACTTCAAATTTCGTACTGAACATAATTGTAGAAGACCATTTTTTGAAAATCATTACACATAATTAATTATTTAAGGTTTACATAAATATTTTCAAATATCTTTTTTCTAGAATTCATCCAAAATATGCATAATATATTTATCCGGACATTTGAAAATTCAAAAACTTCATCATAAGAAGAAATCACAATTTTTATTTAAGTTAAAGGTTTACACAAGGTTGTTGTGGTCTCGTTACATAGCCCCTTATAACACCAGCATAGGACCTAAGAGTAAGGTGTGCTAGGGTGATAGAATCTTGGGGCGGCTCGACCAACATTGCACGAGTAGTAATTTCTATCAGTTTGAACTTCTTACAAAGGAAATTTCGTTCTAGCATCACACGGTGAAGTTCGGCTTGGGTTTGGTCCAGAGCAAAGCCCAGTGGTGCTACCTCCTTACCAAGTTCCGTTAGATGGGCTTCGATTGGCCCGAGACTACTGGATGAGTCTATCCAATCTCTTTTCTATATTAATTAACCAAGATCACTTGTATTTAGAGACAATAATCGAAACGTTTAGTTTCTAGCAGTCATATTGACCAACGGTCCTATAACTGTTGAAACCCAATGGTCTCATTTTAATTATACTCATGTTATCAAATGAAACAGTTTTGTTGAGTATAAAATAGAATAACACACAAAATTAGGAAACACTATTTATTCAAAATTTCGGGTCGTTACAATATTCCCCCCTTAAGAAATTGCATCCTCGCAATTTTTAAAATTGGGATTGGAAATTTCATTGAAAGTACCACATCGAAAAAAGAGTCAGTAACACTATTACTTTAAAAGAAAGAAAGGAAAGTACAATGGTCACCCGAGTTAACCAGTACGAGGATTCCATGTAGGAAAACATGTATATGGAAGAAAAAACAAAGGGTCAAGTTCTGAGGGAGAGTGATAGAAAACATTATTAAGAGAAAGTTAACCACAAGAAAATCACAAACTTATGATGTGTGTAAACGGTCTTTGATTACCCAGTAGGAAACTTAAAGCAATAGCATTTTTGTTTTACATTCCTTTTAATAATTTTGAGGAATTCATTTACTACATATAATAAAAACATAAGGAAATATACCTACCTTCAAGTATAGTTTAATCCTTTAATAAGTTTCTACCAAAACTAATCTTTTCTAAAAACGATGATCATTCAAAAACACTTGGTATCATAAAAAGCACAAAAATCATCTTCTAGAGAGTCACATAATCTAGAAAATATTAACTATCTATTTCTTCTATCTTTAAACATTATCCCAAAAACAGAAGGGGTAAGATAAAACAACTCTTCAAAAATAAAGAACCTCATAGGAAGGGAAACTACTTTAAATCTTCAAAATTCCACGGTACTACCCAGAGTTCATCATAGACCATTCCATAAATAACTATCCTTAACAATACTAAAAATAAAACAAACTAAGATTGAAACCCAAATACAATAAGGATTTGATAACATAGTCTTCCAAGGTAAACTTTATCATTCATCTCCAAACAACATCAACCACTCCTAACATCTTATAACAAAAGTAACTAACCTAAACATATTTACCCCAAGATAGGTTAATAATTTCCATAAGTAACCTAAATTACTATAAGTTCACCTTAAATTCATCAATTCTTCAAAATATATGTCAACCTTTACTCCTCAAAGAAAATACCATATTAATCTATTTACCTCGATCATATAGGGTTCCCAAAATAGTGAACGTCTTCCAAAATAATAATCATCTTTTAATCCCCTAATCATCTCTGTCATATTAATATGGCTATCATCACATTTCCTATCACATTGGTTTTTGGGACATTTTCTTCCATTTCCCACCATTAACTAAGAAAAGAAAGTATAATTAGGGGCTTAAATACTTAGCCAATAATCATGAAAAGGAAACTTTAAGAATAAAAGGATAAACTTGTAGAAGAAAAGTATATCCTAACTTGTGATCCCCTAGGTTCCAATCTAGGTTATCCATGATCATATATTCTTATGTGGATATTTATTTTATTTTATCTTTGTTCCTTTAATAATGGTTCATACTAAGCTTATGAATTTACCAAATCATATCCCCCGGGAGTGTCGTAACCAAGAGTGAAGCAATGCTCGTTGTTGTGTACCAGTTCCCGTTCGAGTCTATCCAAAGCGGTGTTTTTTGGTTTTAACCATATGTACATCTGTGCTAGATCCACCTCTACCTGCTCGTATCTATACAAGGATGTATTTTCTTGGCAACCCCTTACTCAATACTCACCAAAATACCAGGAAGATTTCCTATATTTAAACTTTTCTATAGGGTTCTTCCTAGAGTTTTTGTATCCCAATTTCCACAAATAACTAAACCATCCTTTGATACCAACTATATCATCCCACATTTTTATCACATATACTTTCATTTAATTATACAAAACTAAGTATCTTTAAGGTTTAGTGTCTTGGAAACCAGGAACTTAATACATGACAACAAAAAATAATCTTCTTAAACACTTGAAAGGCTTCTACATTTATTCATCCTAAGTTCATTACAACATCTCATAACCTGGGAGAATACATCAATGGAAAGGGTGAGCAGAAGGCCAAGTAAGGGAAACAAGGGAAACATTTTACATGAGAAGTTGAGATACATCAAAAATCATGAAAAATAACTTTAAGGCATGAGAAAGGGATCATGAGGCATATCATTATAAAAATAAAGTGTTTCATAACTTGAAGATGTGGCTACAACATTTAACATAGAAAAACATGAACATATCACCAAGTTCCATCCCCAAGGTGTAATTTGAAAATTACCAAGGTTATTCACCAAGGTATCGTTAAAATTGTAATCTCCAGTGGTTACATTATTACCCAATGCAATGGGGCGCTATCAGGGTGCACCCTTTAATTTGTAATCTCTAGTGGTTACATCATTACCCAATGCATTGGAGCGCTATCAGGGCGCACCCTTAATTTTTATTTATTATCATTTGAGCCACATATATCATCATCAAAATTTCATAAATAACCCATATAGCATAAAAGAAATGGGTTTCATTTCATAATCATAGCATTTTAAAAACTTCTTTTAAGACATGGTCTTTATGTCACTTTAAACCCACAAAAAAAGGAAAGCGGGTCCCATGTATGTAAATCCCAGAATTTAAAATATAAAATCTTGGTATATATGTGAATACACCTATAGAAGAAATATATTTGAGTATTAAATTAATACAATGAAATAATTTGAGAAAAAGAGAGAGACATTTTGAGACGAAAATTCTGCAGCATAACAGCTATGTTACAGGGTTTTAGAAAACATTGAAAAGAGAGGGGACATGGGTCACCCACTCATAAATGATCCATAAAACAGTATAGAGAAAGAATATAATTGATATAAGAACATGTTAATGAAATTTTAAAGACATACCATATGAAATGAAAGACATGGATGGAAGACAAAAATAAGATTTCTCTTATGAAAATTCGGCAGCCTAACAACGTCACTTAAAACTTAAAAAAAAGAATTAACGAGATCAAATAAGGTCTCTCATAATATGAAAATAAAAGATCATTATGATAGATATATAGATAATATCCAAACATAATAAAAAGTAACTGGAAATACTTGACATGAAAGTAGGGAAAAAAAAGAAGGGTGAAAGAATCCCTTAAAAATTCGACAGCCTAACAGCGCCACTTAAAACTTCAAAAAAAGAATTGACGAGATAAAATAGGGTATATCATCATATGAACATTAAATATCAGTATTATAGATATATAGATAATAACCCATCATAAAAAAAGGAACTTTAAAGACTTTACATGAAATTATAATTTTGAAAAAAAAAGAGAAGGGTGAAAGAATCCCTTAAAAATTCCGCAGCCTAATGGGGCCACTAAAAACTTTCATAAAATGAAATGATGAGAGAAATAAGGGATATCTAATCATATGAACATAAAATGGAAATTAATATTAATATAAAATAACACCCCCAACATAATAACTTGGGGCTTAAAATAAATGACATAAACGAGAGTACTTGAAAAGAAAGAGAGAGGTAGGATCCCTTACCTTAAAATGTATCTCTTAAAACTCGAAGGTCGGGACCTTGAGGGATTGGGGGAACCTTGGTAGGAATCCTTGGGAGGTAATGAGACCAGAGCTTCATTGGGGGAGAGCTGGGAGTGAAAAATAAAGGAGTAAACAGTGGGTATATATAGGGAAAGTGAGGGTACAAGGCATTAATGACCAAGGGACACCTCATTGGTGGTATTGGAAAAACCATGGCCTTTCCCATGGTATTATCCCATGGTATTGGCCACTTGGGACACCTCATACCTTATATTACTATTCAAAAGTCGACCATATTTATTACATACTTAATACATCATTTAATGATGTCATTAAACACCCGTAACTTAAAAACTGTATTTTCACTATTCATCGAAAATTCAACTTACTCGTAAAAATACCAAAATTTCACCTTAACCAAATATCGATGCTATGATTTCAAAAATTAACTCCATTTTATAAAAATATTTTTCAAAATATTTTTAATTTAATTTTTAAATAAATACACTATTCACAGAAAATTCATTTTTTCAGAAAAATCCCCAAAAATTTGCTTAACATAATATCGATGCTCTGAGTTCAAAAATGAAATACATTTTATAAAAATAATTTTCTAAATATTTTTAATTTACTTTTAAATTAAAAAACACTATTCTCCCGAAAAAACTAATACTTGAATAATAAATTCTTGAAATAGTTAATTACCTATTTTATTGAATCACATTACTTAATCAAGGTGCCTAGATTATATTAATACTTTATTTAAGTGATATTACTAATCCATTTGGTCACATTACTAATCCTAAGTATAAAATCAGTATTCATAATTTACTATTCATCAAAAATTAAGTTGATCTTATTAGACTTTAAATTTCGTTCTGAACATAACTGTAGAAGACCATTTTTTGAAAATCATTACACATAATTAATTATTTAAGGTTTACATAAATATTTTCAAAAATCTTTTTTCTAGAATTCATCAAAAATATGCATAATATATTTATCCGGATATTTGAAAATTCGAAAACTTCATCATAAGAAGAAATCACAATTTTTATTTAAGTTAAAGGTTTACACAAGGTTGTTGTGGTCTCGTTACATAGCCCCTTATAACACCAGCATAGGACCTAAGAGTAAGGTGTTCTAGGGTGATAGAATCTTGGGGCGGCTCGACCAACATTGCACAAGTAGTAATTTCTATCATTTTGAACTTCTTACAAAGGAAATTCCGTTCTAGCATCACACGGTGAAGTTCGGCTTGGGTTTGGTCCAGAGCAAAGCCCAGTGGTGCTACCTCCTTACCAAGTTAAGTTAGATGGGCTTCGATTGGCCCGAGACTACTGGATGAGGCCATCCAATCTCTTTTCTATATTAATTAACCAAGATCACTTGTATTTAGAGACAATAATCGAAACGTTTAGTTTCTAGCAGTCATATTGACCAACGGTCCTATAACAGTTGAAACCCAACGGTCTCATTTTAATTATACTCATGTTACCAAATGAAACAGTTTTGTTGAATATAAAATAGAATAACACACAAAATTAGGAAACACTATTTATTCAAAATTTCGGGTCGTTACAATATTCCCCCCTTAAGAAATTGCATCCTCGCAATTTTTAAAATTGGGATTGGAAATTTCATTGAAAGTCCCACATCGAAAAAAGAGTCAGTAAAACTATTACTTTAAAAGAAAGAAAGGAAAGTACAATGGTCACCCGAGTTAACAAGTACGAGGATTCCATGTAGGAAAACATGTATATGGAAGAAAACACAAAGGGTCAAGTTCTGAGGGAGAGTGATAGAAAACATTATTAAGAGAAAGTTAACCACAAGAAAATCACAAACTTATGATGTGTGTAAACGGTCTTTGATTACCCAGTAGGAAACTTAAAGAAATAGCATTTTTGTTTTACATTCCTTTTAATAATTTTGAGGAATTAATTTACTACATATAATAAAAACATAAGGAAATATACCTACCTTCAAGTATAGTTTAATCCTTTAATAAGTTTCTACCAGAACTAATATTTTCTAAAAACGATGATCATTAAAAAACACTTGGTATCATAAAAAGCACAAAAATCATCTTCTAGAGAGTCACATAATCTAGAAAATATTAACTATCTATTTCTTCTATCTTTAAACATTATCCCAAAAACAGAATGGGTAAGATAAAACAACTCTTCAAAAATAAAGAACCTCATAGGAAGGGAAACTACTTTAAATCTTCAAAATTCCACGGTACTACCCAGAGTTCATCATAGACCATTCCATAAATAATTATCCTTAACAATACTCAAAATAAAACAAACTAAGATTGAAACCCAAATACAATAAGGATTTGATAACATAGTCTTCCAAGGTAAACTTTATCATTCATCTCCAAACAACATCAACCACTCCTAACATCTTGTAACAAAAGTAACTAACCTAAACATATTTACCCCAAGATAGGTTAATAATTTCCATAATTAACCTAAATTACTATAAGTTCACCTTAAATTCATCGATTCTTCAAAATATATGTCAACCTTTACTCCTCAAAGAAAATACCATATTAATCTATTTACCTCTATCATATAGGGTTCCCAAAATAGTGAACGTCTTCCAAAATAATAATCATCTTTTAATCCCCTAATCATCTCTATCATATTAATATGGCTATCATCACATTTCCTATCACATTGTTTGTTGGGACATTTTCTTCCATTTCCCACCATTAACTAAGAAAAGGAAGTATAATTAGGGGCTTAAATACTTAGCCAATAATCATGAAAAGGAAACTTTAAGAATAGAAGGATAAACTTGTAGAAGAAAAGTATATCCTAACTTGTGATCCCCTAGGTTCCAATCTAGGTTATCCATGATCATATATTCTTATGTGGATATTTATTTTATTTTATCTTTGTTCCTTTAATAATGGTTCATACTAAGCTTATGAATTTACCAAATCATATCCCCCGGGAGTGTCGTAACCAAGAGTGAAGCAATGCTCGTTGTTGTGTACCAGTTCCCGTTCTAGGCTATCCAAAGCTGTGTTTTTGGGTTTTAACCATATGTACATCTGTGCTAGATCCACCTCTACATGTTCGTATCTATACAGGGATGTATTTTCTTGGCAACCCCTTACTCAATACTCACCAAAATACCAGGAAGATTTCCTATATTTAAACTTTTCTATAGGGTTCTTCCTAGAGTTTTTGTATCCCAATTTCCACAAATAACTAAACCATCCTTTGATACCAACTATATCATCCCACATTTTTATCACATATACTTTCATTTCATTATACAGAACTAAGGATCTTTAAGGTTTAGTGTCTTGGAAACCAGGAACTTAATACATGACAACAAAAAACAATCTTCTTAAACACTTGAAAGACTTCTACATTTATTCATCCTAAGTTCATTACAACATCTCATAACCTGGGAGAATACATCAATTGAAAGGGTGAGCAGAAGGCCTAGTAAGGTAAACAAGGGAAACATTTTATATAAGAAGTTGAGATACATCAAAAATCATGAAAAATAACTTTAAGGCATGAGAAAGGGATCATGAGGCATATCATAATAAAAATAAAGTGTTTCATAACTTGAAGATGTGGCTACAACCTTTAACATAGAAAAACATGAACATATCACCAAGGTCCATCCCCAAGGTGTAATTTGAAAATTACCAAGGTTATTCACCAAGGTATCATTAAAATTGTAATCTCTAGTGGTTACATCATTACCCAATGCAATGGGGCACTATCAGGGTGCACCCTTTAATTTGTAATCTCTAGTGGTTACATTATTACCCAATGCATTGGAGTGCTATCAGGGCGCACCCTTAATTTTTATTTATTATCATTTGAGCCACATATATCATCATCAAAATTTCATAAATAACCCATATAGCATAAAATAAATGGGTTTCATTTCATAATCATAACATTTTAAAAACTTCTTTTAAGACATGGCCTTTATGTCACTTTAAACCCACAAAAAAAGGAAAGAGGGTCCCATGTATGTAAATCCCAGAATTTAAAATATAACATCTTGGTATATATGTGAATACACCTATAGAAGAAATATATTTTAGTATTAAATTAATACAATGAAATAATTTGAGAAAAAGAGAGAGAGATTTTGAGACGAAAATTCTGCAGCATAACAGCTATGTTACAGGGTTTTAGAAAACATTGAAAAGAGAGGGGACATGGGTCACCCACTCATAAATGATCCATAAAACAGTATAGACAAAGAATATAATTGATATAAGAACATGTTAATGAAATTTTAAAGACATACCATATGAAATGAAAGACATGGATGGAAGACAAAAATAAGATTTCTCTTATGAAAATTCGGCAGCCTAACAACGTCACTTAAAACTTCAAAAAAAGAATTAACGAGATCAAATAAGGTCTCTCATCATATGAAAATAAAAGATCATTATGATAGATATATAGATAATATCCAAACATAATAAAAAAAAACTGGAAATACTTGACATGAAAGTAGAAAAAAAAGAGAAGGGTGAAAGAATCCCTTAAAAATTCGACAGCCTAACAGCGCCACTTAAAACTTCAAAAAAGAATTGATGAGATAAAATAGGGTATATCATCATATGAACATTAAATATCATTATTATAGATATATAGATAATAACCCAACATAAAAAAAGGAACTTGAAAGACTTTACGTGAAATTATAATTTTGAAAAAAAAAAAGAGAAGGGTGAAAGAATCCCTTAAAAATTCGGCAGCCTAATGGCGCCACTAAAAACTTTCATAAAATGAAATGATGATAGAAATAAGGGATATCTAATCATATGAACATAAAATGGAAATTAATATTAATATAAAATAACACCCCCAACATAATAAATTGGGGCTTAAAATAAATGACATAAACGAGAGTACTTGAAAAGAAAGAGAGAGGTAGGATCCCTTACCTTAAAATGTATCTCTTAAAACTCGAAGGTCGGGACCTTGAGGGATTGGGGGTACCTTGGTAGGAATACTTGGGAGGTAATGAGACCAGAGCTTCGTTGGGGGAGAGTTGGGAGTGAAAAATAAAGGAGTAAACGGTGGGTATATATAGGGAAAGTGAGGGTACAAGGCATTAATGGCAAAGGGAAACCTCATTGGTGGTATTGGAAAAACCATGGCCTTTCCCATGGTATTATCCCATGGTATTGGCCACTTGGGACACCTCATACCTTATATTACTATTCAAAAGTCGACCATATTTATTACATACTTAATACATCATTTAATGATGTCATTAAACACCCGTAACTTAAAAACTGTATTTTCACTATTCATCGAAAATTCAACTTTCTCGTAAAAATACCAAAATTTCACCTTGACCAAATATCGATGCTCTGATTTCACAAATTAACTCCATTTTATAAAAATATTTTTCAAAATATTTTTAATTTAATTTTTAAATAAATACACTATTCACAGAAAATTCATTTTTTCAGAAAAATCCCCAAAAATTTGCTTAACATAATATCGATGCTCTGAGTTCAAAAATGAAATACATTTTATAAAAATAATTTTCTAAATATTTTTAATTTACTTTTTAATTAAAAAACATTATTCTCTCGAAAAAACTAATACTTGAATAATAATTTCTGAAATAGTTAATTACCTATTTTTTTGAATCACATTACTTAATCAAGGTGCCTAGATTATATTAATACTTTATTTAAGTGAGATTACTAATCTATTTGGTCACATTACTAATCCTAAGTATAAAACCAGTATTCATAATTTACTATTCATTAAAATTTTAGTTGATCTTATTAGACTCTAAATTTCGTACTGAACATAATTGTAGAAGACCATTTTTTGAAAATCATTACACATAATTAATTATTTAAGGTTTACATAAATATTTTCAAATATCTTTTTTCTAGAATTCATCAAAAATATGAATACTATATTTATCCGGACATTTGAAAATTCACAAACTTCATCATAAGAAGAAATCACAATTTTTATTTAAGTCAAAGGTTTACACAAGGCTGTTACGGTCTCATTACATAGCCCCTTATAACACCAGCATAGGACCTAAGAGTAAGCTGTGCTAGGGTGATAGAATCTTGGGGTGGCTCGGCCCACATTGCACGAGTAGTAATTTCTATCAGTTTGAAGTTCTCATGAAGGCGATTCTGTTCTAGCTTCACACGATGAAGTTCGGCTTGGGTTTGGTCTAGAGCAAATCCCAGTGGTGCTACCTCCTTCCCAAGTTCCGCTAGATGGGCTTCGATTGGACTGAGACTACTGGATGAGAAAATTGAATCTAATTTCAATATTAATTAACCAAGATCGCTTGTATTTAGAGACAATAATCGAAACGTTTAGTTTCCAGCAGTCATATTGACCAACGGTCATATAACAGTCAAAACCCAACGGTCTCATTTTAATTATACTCATTTTATCAAATGAAACAGTTTTGTTGAGTATAAAATAAAATAACACACAAAATTAGGAAACAAGATTTATTCAAAATTTCAGGTCGTTACAATCTTCCCCCCTTAAGAAATTGCGTGCTCGCAATTTTTAAAATTGGGATTGGAAATTTCATTGAAAGTATCACATCGGAAAAAATAGTCAGTAACACTATTACTTTAAAAGAAAGAAAGGGAACTAAAATGGTCACCCGAGTTAACCAATACTAGGATTCCATGTTGGAAAACATGGATATGGAAGAAAAAAAAGGGTCAAGTTCTGAGGGAGAGTGATAGAAAACATGATTAGGAGAAATCTAACCACAAGAAAATCACAAACTTATGATGTGGGTAAATGGTCTTTGATTACCCAGTAGGAAACTTAAAACAACAAAGTTTTTGTTTTACATTCCTTTTAATAATTATGAGGAATTAATTTACTACATAGAATATAAACATAAGGAAATATACCTACCTTCAATTAGAGTTTAATCCTTTAATAAGTTTCTACCAAAACTAATATTTTCTCCAAACGATGAGCATTCAAAAACACTTGGTCTCATAAAAAGCACAAGAATAATCTTCTAGATAGTCACATAATCCAAAAAATATCAACTATTTATTTCTTCTATATTTAAACATTATCCCAAAAACAGAAGGGGTAAGATAAAACAACTCTTCAAAAATAAAGAACCTCATAGGAAGGGAAACTACTTTAAATCTTCAAAATTCCACGGTACTACCCAGAGTTCATCATAGACCATTCCATAAATAAATTTCCTTAAAAATCATCAAAATAAACCAAACTAATATTTAAACCCAAATACAATAAGGATTTGATAACATAGTCTTCCAAGGTAAACTTTATCATTCATCTCCAAACAACATCAACCACTCATAACATCTTATAACAAAAGTAACTAACCTAAAAATATTTACACCAAGATAGGTTACTCATTTATATAAGTAACCTAAATTACTATAAGTTCACCTTAAATTTATCGATTCTTCAAAATATATGTCAACCTTTACTCCTAAAAGAAAATACCGTAGTAATCTATTTACCTCGATCATATAGGGTTCCCAAAATAGTGAACGTCTTCCAAAATAATAATCATCTTTTAATACCCTAATTATCCATGTCATATTAATACAGAAATCCTCACATTTCCTATCACATTGGTTGTTGGGACATGTTCTTCCATTTCCCACCATTAACTAAGAAAACAAAGTATAATTAGGGGCTTAAATACTTAGCCAATAATCAAAAAAAGGAAACTTTAAGAATAGAAGGATACACATGTAGAAGAAAAGTATATCCTAACTTGTAATCCCCTATGTTCCAATATAGGTTATTCATGATCATATATTATTATGTGAATCTTTATTTTATTTTATCTTTGTTCCTTTAATAATGGTTCATACTAAGCTTATGAATTTACCAATTCATATCCCCCTAGAGTGTTCTAACCAAGAGTGCAGCAAGGCCCGTTGTCGTGTACCAGTTCCCATTCGAGTATAGCTCAAAGCGGTGTTTTGGGTTTTACCCCTATGTACATTTGTGCCAAATCCACCTCTACCTGGTCCTATCCAGACAGCGATGTATTTCCTTGGCAACCCCTTACTCAATACTCACCAAAATACCAGGAAGATTTCCTATATTTAAACTTTTCTATAGGGTTCTTCCAAGAGTTTTCGTATCCTAATTTCTACAAATAACTAAACCATCCTTTGATGCCAACTATAGAATCCCTCCTTTTTATCACTTAAACTTTCATTACATTATACAAAACTGAGGATCTTTAAGTTTTAGTGTCTTGGAAACCAGGAACTTAATACATGACAACAAAAAACAACCTTCTTAAACACTTGAAAGGATTCTTCATTTGTTCATCCTAAGTTCATTACAACATCTCATAACCTGGGAGCATAAATCAAAGGAAAGGGTGAGTAGAAGTCCCAGTAAGGGAAACAAGGGAAACATTTTACATGAGAACTTGAGATACATCAAAATTCATGAAAAATAAGTCATGAGAAAGAGATCATGAGGCATATCATAATAAAAATAACGTGTTTCATAACTTGAATATGTGGCTACAACATTTGACATAGACAATCATGAACATATCACCAAGTTCCATACCCAAGGATTCATTTGAAAATTACCAAGGTTATTCACCGAGGTATCGTTAAAATTGTAATCTCTAGTGGTTACATAATTACCCAATGCAATGGGGTGCTATCTGGGCGCACCCTTAAATTTGTAATCTATAGTGGTTACATCATTACCCAATTCATTAGAGCGCTATCAGGTAACACCCTTAATTTTACTTTATTATCATGTGATCCACATATATAATCATCAAAATTTCATAAATAACCCATATAGCATAAAATAAATTGGTTTCATTTCATAATCATAACATTTTAAAAACTGCTTTTAAGACATGATCTTTATGTCACTTTAAACCCACAGAATAAGGAAAGCGGGTCCCATGTATGTAAATACAAGAATTTAAAATATAAAATCTTGATATATATTTGAATACCCCTATAGAAGAAAGATCTTTGAGTATTCAATTAATACAGTGAAATAATTTGATAAAAAGAGAGAGACATTTTGAGATGAAAATTCTGCAGCATAACAGTTATGTTACAGGGTTTTAGAAAACATTGAAAAGAGAGGGTACATGGGTCACCCACTCATAAATAATCCATAAAACAGTAGAAGGACAGAATATAATGGATATAAGAACATGTTAATGAAATTTTAAAGACATACCATATGAAATGAAAGACATGGATGGAAGACAAAAATAAGATTTCTCTTATGAAAATTCGGCAGCCAAACGGCGTCACTTAAAACTTCAAAAAAAGAGTTGAAAAGATCAAATAGGGTCTCTCATAATATGAACATAAAAGATCAGTATTATATATATATATCATACCCCAAAATAATAAAAAGGAACTTGAAATACTTTACATGAAAGTAGAAAAAAAAGAGAAGGGTGAAAGAATCCCTTAAAAATTCGGCAGCCTAACGGCGCCACTTAAAACTTCAAAAAAATAATTGATGAGATCGAATAGGGTATCTCATTATATGAACATAACAGATCAGTATGATAAATATAGATATCATACCCCAACATAATAAAAAGGAACTTGAAAGACATGACATGAAAGTAGAATTTTGAAAAAAAAAGAGAAGGGTGAAAGAATCCCTTAAAAATTCAGCAGCCTAATGACGCCACTTAAAACTTTCATAAAATGAAATGATGAGAGAAAGAGGGGATATTTCATCATATGAATATAAAATGGACATTAATATGAATAAAAAATAACACCCCCAACATAAGAACTTGGGGCTTAAAAGAAATGACATAAACGAGAGTACTTGAAAAGAAAGAGAGAGGTAGGATCCCTTACCTTAAAACATATCTCTTAAAACTCGAAGGTCGGGACCTTGAGGGCTTGGAGGAACCTTAGGAGGACTCCTTGGGAGGTAATGAGACCAGAGCTTTGTTGGAGGAGAGTTGGGAGTGAAAAATAAAGGAGGAAAGGGTGGGTATTTATAGGGAAATTGAGGGGACAAGGCATTAATGGCCAAGGGACACCTCATTGGTGGTATTGGAAAAACCATGGGCTTTCCCATGGTATTTGCCCATGGTATTGGCCACTTGGAACACCTCATACCTTATATTGCTATTCATAAGTCAACCATATTGATTACATACTAAATACATCATTTAATGATGTCATTAAACACCCGTAACTTAAAAACTGTATTTTCACTATTCATCGAAAATTCAACTTTCTTAGAAAAATCCCAAAATTTAAACTTAACCAAATATCGATGCTCTGATTTCAAAAATGAACTCCATTTTATAAAAATATTTTTCAAAATATTTTTAATTTAATTTTTAAATAAATACACTATTCACCGAAAATTCATTTTTTTTCAGAAAATCCCCAAAAATTACCTTAACATAATGTCGATGCTCGGAGTTTAAAAATTAAATCCATTTTATAAAAATAATTTTCTAAATATTTTTAATTTAATTTTTAATTAAAAAAACTATTCACCCGAAAAAACTAATACTTGACTAATAGTTTCTGAAACAGTTATTTACCTATTTTATTGAATCACATTACTTAATCAAGGTGCCTAGATTATATTAATACTTTCTTTAAGTGAGATTACTAATCCATTTGGTCACATTAATAATCCTAAGCATAAAATCACTATTCATAATTTACTATTCATCAAAAATTAAGTTGATCTTATTAGACTCTAAATTTCGTAATGAACATAATTGTAGAAGACCGTTTTTTTAAAATCATTACAAATAATTAATTATTTAAGGTTTACATAAATATTTTCAAATATCTTTTTTCTAGAATTCATCAAAAATATGCATACTATATTTATTCGGACATTTGAAAATTCACAAACTTCATCATAAGAAGAAATCACAATTTTTATTTAAGTCAAAGGTTTACACAAGGCTATTCTAGTCTCATTACATAGCCCCTTATAACACCAGCATAGGACCTAAGAGTAAGGTGTTCTAGGGTGATAGAATCTTGGGGCGGCTCGGCCAACATTGCACGAGTAGTAATTTCTATCAGTTTGAACTTCTCATGAAGGCGATTCCGTTGTAGCTTCACACGATGAAGTTAGGCTTGGGTTTGGTCTAGAGAAAAGACCAGTGGTGCTACCTCCTTCCCAAGTTCTGTTAGGTGGGCTTCGATTGGCCCGAGACTATTGGATGCGGCCATCGAACTCCTTTATATATTAATTAACCAAGATCACTTGTATTTAGAGACAATAATCGAAACGTTTAGTTTCCAGCAGTCCTATTGACCAACGGTCATATAACAATCAAAACCCAACGGTCTCATTTTAATTATACTCATGTTATAAAATGAAACAGTTTTTTTGAGTATAAAATAAAATAACACACAAAATTAGGAAATAGGATTTATTCAAAATTTCGGGTCGTTACATAGATGGTGGTGGAATACTAGTGACACGTTGGATTTATATAGTCATTATCAGTCCTAGAATGGAAGTGGGGAGATATTTCTATTGACTTTATATTCATCTTACTGAGGTCATCTTAATGTAGTGACATAGTTTGGGTTGTCGTGGATCAACTATTAAAACTTTCCCTTTTCCTTCCCATCTGAGATAATTTCTCAGTTGATGAGATGGGAATACTATATATCTAGGAGATTATATAGCTACAAGGGTTCCCTCACCCTATTTTTTCATATAGGTATTCTCATTTTAAATTGAGGTTTTGGTAGGGGTTACAAAGATCTATGGGTACACAGGTGCTTCTGAGCACATCCTTTCACCCCCCAGATCATTGACCAGTCAGATTGGATCATATAATTGTTAGAGGAGATTATCCAAGAATGCATCCTTGATTTCAACAATTCTTGGTAGAATCATATCTCTCTTATTAATTTCACCTATAATAAAATTTATCAAGTGAAGTTTCATATGGATACTTATAAGGACCTATATGGTAGGTCATGTCATTCACCCTTGTGCTAGTAAGAGGCATGAGAGGCAATGCTACTAGGTCCTCGTCTCATTCAATAGACTTTGGAGTGGGTTCATCTGATCAGGAATCATATTTCTACTACTTATTTGAGATAAAAATCTTATGTTGATCGTCAATGATGACCTATGAATTTTGGGGTTGGGAATCATGTTTTCTTGTGAGTATCACCTGGGATTGGTCATAGATGGATATAGATTCAAGGGAAACTGTTACCTCATTATTTCAATCCCTTTGAGATCTTGGAGAGATTCGGTCTAGTAACCTATCGGTTGTTATTACCTCATAGGTATCATTCCATGAAAGCCGTCTTCTACATATCACACATTCATAGTTATCATGCCAATATATCTCATACTTTTGATCTTGAGGAATTTGAGTTATATATTGATGCTTATTTTGAGGATTATCCAATAATCATCATTGATTTGAGATCGAAGGCTCTCTAAGGGCAGTATGTCCCTTTAGTATGGGTGTTGTGGAAGCATGGTTGGGTACAAGATAAGACTTGGGAGCAGGAGGCCATCGTACATGCTCAGTGGTCATAGTTGTTCTCAGTTGATGTTTGTTCACCCTTGGAAGGTGAACTTGGGGATGATTTCCTTTAATAGGGGATACTGTGAGATCTTAATTTTTATCTCAGGTATGGATCCTTTAATTTTTTGTATAATTATTTATTTTGGACCTAATATAGATTCTTAATTAAGTCACAAAGGTTACGAGGTTGTTCATGTATTGTTCGGATATCGGAACCCTATCTGATGGGAAAAATGCACTGGATGAACGGTTAGTAGAAACCATGCAAGCCAGTCCACATAGTTCACTTAACCATATAGGGATTTATAGTGGGCAGAAGGAGGCTGTGAAGTTTAAGGAAATCATAAATATTGGACTTCATGCCCACGTGGATGGTATGTAGTTTTTAGTAGATCCATTTCACATGGTTAGTGCATGGTTTCTCAAATCGTGTTGCCTAACCATACAGGTACCCTCTTGATGTAGTGATTCATGAATGGTTGGCATATGGTTTGTCCAACTATGCAGCCAAACTGTGCACCCAAGGTTTTTTGTGGAAAAATATTATTTATTTCCTATAGTGGAAGTCCCTACTTATCATGTTGAACCTCCCTTGGAAGCCTAAATCTATGATTGATGACAACTCTTTGAGGTGGTGTCTAATTCTTTCACTGTTAGTATTTTAGGATTTATGTTGGTAAGATCTTTATTCATCTTGATTCATTCTTCATTTCTCTTCTCCTTGAAGGACTTATTTAGATTTAGGATCATATTCCCTATTTTAAGGGAATTGATATATTCTTCATATTTCTTCTAATTCAGGACAAACTAAAGGTTGATACTGAATGAGGAGAGTATTATGACTATAAGGTAGGTGTTCTAGAATTTATTCCTTCATGTATTGATGTTTTATAATATGTGATGTGTTTTGAATGTCGGTTTCACTATGCATTTCCCCTAATTTGAATCTATCTTAATTTTTTTTATCCTTTTTGGAACCAAATTAATTATTGGAACCCAATTAAAATTTAGATATTCCACCTTATAGTGATCCATTCCTTTGGGTGTGACCTCTTACATGCATAATTGGATTCCATGGATATAAATACAAAACTCCTATTGATGTGTCTGGATTTGCTTTTAAATGAAAAAAATCATATTGATCATAGATGAATATAGTGGTGTGTCATGGGAAATGACCTTATCAAATATATTAAATTGAATTGATATTGAGTGGTATGACCACGTCACGTGAAATAAATGGAAAAATGGTTACACCCTTTTATTATTAAATGAAAATGATTTATAAATTAACTGTCGACCCTTTCTAAATACTTGACTTCTTCTTCTAGCTAATAAATTTGGGCATGGAGACCCTTGATAAATATGATAAATTTCCATGATAACCCTTATTATTTATATATATATATATATATATATGGGAATCGATTCAATTTATAATTATTATACATGGGCATGGAGTCCCTTTATAATTATGATACATGGACATGGAGACCCTCAATTATTGTGATACATGGGTATAGAGACCCTTTATAAATGTTATACGAGCATGGTGACCCTTTATAAATGTGATACAGGAATGTATACCCTTTATAAATGTGATACGGTCATGGATACCCATTATAAATGTGATACAGGTAGGGAAACCATTTATAAATGTGATACGAGTATGAAGACCCGTGTTGTTATGTATAGGCATGACGACCCTTTGTGATACTTGGAACAACATCCCTATTACTATGATAATGGGAATGGCCTCCCCTATTATATTATACTAGTAAAGAAATCCCCTATTACTATCATACTAGGCATTGTGTCCCTTGATACTTGTTCAAAGATATTCCCACACATACTGAAGTAGGTAGTGTTATCCTAGTATCCTTTACGAACTAGATCTAACCCATGAATGTATTGTTATTATTACATCTTTTGATTATTATATTTTCACACTACTATGTTATATACATAGACTATATATTTATAGATGACGTTTATGGTGGCCTGTTGAGTTTATTTCACACCCTATCTAGGTCGTTGATGGTACATGAGCAGACTATATGCTTACAAGTGTAGATAAGGGGAAGAATCCTCTTAAGGTGGCATGACTTCTTTCTTGACTTAGGATGTGATCTTGGTATTATATGACCAGGATGGAGCTCATCATTCATGGATATATTTTGGCATTTTTATACCTTTTGTATATCATATATTGTATTCATTATCCACTGCCTTGGATAACTATTTTCCAATTTTGTAGAGACATGATATACATTTTCGTCCACTTTTTTATATGATTCAATTTACCTTTTTTAGTATTGTTATTTTTTATTTAGTTTCTATTAATTATTATACTACTTCCTCTAAGGTGGGTTACCGGTCCAATTTTCATAGTGTCTGTTTTTGTTATTCCATCTGTTTATATATGTTTCCATTGTTTACTTATTATTATATAAGTTTTACTAAACTCTAGTAATGAGAGAATAGTCTCCCCATAAACACACCCTAGTCCCTTGGTGTTAGTCAATGGCCTCTAGCATATGGGTAGGCACACTTGAGGTAATGTGGCCAACCAAATTCGAGGCACCTTTGAGTGGGACCTGAATCAAGATGTCATAGGATTGAACCTCAGAGAGGTGTCCTACGTATCTGGATTGAAAATAATTAAATTCTATATATTTCAAGTTACGTATTTTAAGTTTTTATGTCATGATTGGTCCATGTAGTTTAATATAATGCGGTAAGTATGAATGTGTCATGAAAGGGAAAATAATGGGAGATTGAGTGGAGCTTATGCATGAGAATCCTTTTCGGTTTATTCTAGAAGATGATATAGATGAAGGTATTTTTGGGAAACCATGCTGAGGATCTCAACTAAATACAATTAATGAAACTAAGATGAGTATATCAACTTGAGGTATATGATGAAACCAAGAGGGGTATCTCAACTTAATGTATTGGTGTGGGGTTGCGCACCCAGGCAGGGACGTGAGTGAAGTAAGCACCCAGGTAGGGTCCTGGGTGAATTAGGTACCTAGCTAGGGGTTAGGGAGAATGGATTCCCAAGTAGGAGACTCGATAAAATTGTAACTTGAATATAAAACCTGGGTGAATGGGTGTATATGTTGGAGATATGGTAAAATTTACAACCTAATATGTGATTGGGGTGAAATGGTACCCTAATATGGGAATAAGGTGAATTGGTTCCCAAGTATGGAGTCCTGGGTAAACATTTTCCACAATTTTATGGTTTGGGTGAAGTATCATCCTAGTAGGAGGCTTGGGAAAAGTGGTAGCCCTAGTATGGGGGATTGATAGAATTGTTTCTCATGCATCTCAGTGCTTGGGTGTTGGGAACCCATGGGTCTGAGAACTCATGTATTCTATCACCTAGGGAATGGATTCAATTTGGAGGGCACGTTCACCAACCCTCTTTCTATTCTCCTTATGTTTTTTACTTAAAATCACCTAAATTAATCATTTTTAAAATACTTGGTCATGTTGGTTAGACCTCCATTCATTCATATTCTATTGGTCTACCTTCCATGTGGAAAATATGAGGTAATTGTTTATTCTATAGGAAACCCCTAGCATGGGCACCCCAGTATAAAGAAAACTACTTCAAGTGCCCATGTATATGTCAAGGTTCACTGAGATAGGAACACATCCATACAGAGTATTGAATGTGAAATTGATCACCCAAGCAAGGTGTGTATATCTTAGCACAATCTTATACTTCTTAAATGATAAAGTCCCAACTTCATACTGCTATTTCTTTTGATTCACGAGTCCATTTTTGCTCTATGAGCAGTAAAATTGAATCTTTTGAAGTAAAATATTCACTTGGATATAATATACCCCTATAGTAGGTGTTTTTTAAAGATAAAAATTGTGTATAAGACCCTAAAAAATTGGTTTTATGGTTTTGAAAACCCTTTTCATTTGAATTGGATGAAATACATGGCCTTCTTCCAGTAGAAGGTTCTCACCAGCACATCAACAGAATGGGAAACATTTTTAAAGGGTATCCAGCCCTCAACATGTGAGAGGTCATAAAATATATAAATATACCATTATTTTCTTATTAATTAAGTGAGATACTTATCTATCCTCAACTCAACACATATAATTTAAGTGAGGCTTGTATTATGGTCACCATGGAAAAGTGGATGGCGCAAAATTTTTAGGTGCCAACAAATCCCCCTCCCCTTAGAATTTAATCTTTTTTAATTGAAAATAATATGATTATAAATTAATATAGACCCCTTTTACATATTAATTGTTCATTAGGTAAGTTCATAGAGAAGGCCCATAAAACTGATGTTCTCCAATATGAGGACCATAAACCAAGTATTGTTTGGTACAAAGAGGAGAATATTGATTCAAGGTGCTTGGATCGTCGAGAGGAATAATCAACTCAAGGATTTATGTCTCATAAATAGGAATATTCAACTCATGGATTTTTGTATCCTAACATAGGTGTATTGGAGAAAAAATCTACATGAATTGGTAGGCCCAAAAAACAAGGATGATAGGGGGAATAAAATAAAAGTGGAATTCATAGTTGGGTCGGGATAAATGATTTGGATGCCACTATATATCCTTTGAAAATAGGAATCGAGATATAGGTAGTTCTCAATAGGGGTATTTCCAATATAGTGTAGGATTAGAACTAGGAGTATCTCTATGGTTGTACCTAAGATATGAGATCTAGGTTTTTGTATATAATATCCATATATATATATATAACTTGATATTAATAAGAAGACCATGCAATAGGAGGGTTTGGATGAAAGGGAAATTTATAGTTGGCTCTAAGATAAGTGATCTACATTTCACTAAGTATATAGTAATAAAAAGAATCAATTCACACATAGTTCTTATAATATTTTCTGTATGGTGATTAGGCTTATGCATAGAATAAAATAAAAGGGTTATTCCCTAGTGAAGAGTTGTTGGGGAAGACTCGATGTGAACTGGTAAACCCATACACTAGGAACTATTATATAGATCTTGATCCTACAAAACGTAATTAGGTCATATATAATAGACCTATCTATGTAGTTTAAGGGATTGTGGGATGAACCATTGACTATTGTAGTTTAGTTTCATGTGATAAGGACTATTTACCCTTAAACGGATAATATAAACCAATATATACAAGAAACATAATGGTGATATAACTGTTTCCTAGGTTTATGGGACTAGCAAGCATTGATAAAAAAAATTAGGGATGAATTTTCATCCCTATAAGATTTACATATTTTAATTTTTCACCTTAACTTTTGTTTAATCTATTTATAGAGAGGCTTAGTATGAAAGAACTCGTATTTTTCTTAGGATTACCTTTATGGGTTTTTAGCTTGGAAATGTTTATAAATATTCAATCTTTTAAATGCTTAGAATTTTTCCTAGGCCATGCATGGTACATACCTAGAAAGTGGAGACTTAGATTTTTCCTAGGATTACTTTTGGGGGTTTTCAACATTCAAAGTACTACATTTATTACCTTCGATAATTTAAGGTTTTATGAGTCGGACTAATAAATCTTGTGTTAATTTTCAGATATATTTAACTAAATGATGTGGTAATCTACCTAGTGACAAGGGTGGGGTAAAATCAACATGAATAGAAGGCCTAATACTTTTATAAATATCTCAATGGTAGGTGGGAATATTTTAAGGTCACAATAATCAGAATAAGGGTTACTGGAGCTTGGTGTTTATATAATTTTGACCGAAAGAGTGAGATATTCTATATTACAAGGTTAAGGTAAATCTAGTGTCACTAGAGGGCCTAGTAATAGTATTGACAATATCATGTATGGGTGTAAATAGTTTATGGTCATAATTTTTAGACTATTATGTCATGTGGTTTAGGTTCATGTGATGGAGACCATATACCCACTATGAATTTTCTAAGAGGGGAATAGACTTAAGTCTTTGATATTTCCAATATGAGTACCTCAAATCAAGGAAATGTTTTTTTCATATAAAATTTATTACCAGAATTGAAAAGGTACAATAATTGTAGTTCATAATATTTCCTTAAAATTGGGCATGATTCACTAGTGTGAAACATCAAGGGTATTGGAATCCACTTGAATATTTAGGTTATAAAAAGGGTAGATCATAACATAAAAATTCCTAAGTCAATAGGAAATTGTGACTATTGGTAATAGGGTTTCCTTTAGTAATGGTGGGACCACCCTCACATGGTCCATAAATATAACATGGGGTTAAATGGTACTTTCCCTCTAAGACCAAATATATCCCCTAGGGGTTACCTAATATATAAAATGAAACTAAATTAGTCACCATTAAAAATGGGTCCATTCAAATCAATAAATCACCATGGTACTAATTTCTATGAAAAGAGAAAATAAGAGTATATATTCAAGGTTTTTTAATTTCATGAGTATCATCTCGACTCAAGACTTTGTCTTGGTGATGATTCGTACATCAAAGGTTTGAATTAATTTTTGGGAAAATGGATATTCAATCAGGGTTCAATTACCCTAAAGGTCATTCTACAGTTCATTAAACATATTCTTGGGGTGAAGAGATAAAAAAATTATTCAGTAAAGATCATCTGAAAGGGGGGTCTTCTTAATGTGAATAAGTGTCTATGTCATGAATGAAAAGGTGACCATGGAATAGTTTTGTCTAAATTTATTAAGGAAAGTAATATCTACTCTAAATTTTTTATATACCAGTGGGTTCAGTGACTATATCATGAATCTTTATAATGCTATGTTTTGGTCCCTAAAAGCTTTGGGCCTTCTTCATTTTTCACCCTAACATTTTATTAATCTATGAAATGAAAGCATTAGATAGTGGAGACTTGAATTTTTCTCAAGAATATATTTATAATATTTAACCTAATAACTCTTTATGCCTTTTTATTTTTTGTTTAATGGTCTTCTAATTTTGGACTATTGAGGGATGAAGTTTGATTCCATGCAAATTTGACCAATAATTCCTAAATTTTAAGGCTGTGTAGCTTTAACCAAAATATTTGATGACATATATAGCAATGGAAAAGTAAAAAAAACTAACATTAATGCGATCCAAATACTAATATATATAATCTAAAATATGGGTGCATGTGGTTTAAGTTTATAGCGCTCTGACCAAAAATGTGATAGAAATTTACAATTATGGCTAGGATAGGAGATTCTGGTGTCACTATGTATCCTATGGTAACATGAATAAATCCACCCATAGTTCTTGATCAGATAATTTTTTATTATGGTTTTATTTTATAACTAAAAATGATCCCTATGATAATTCCCAAGATAATAGATTTGGTTTTTGTACGTAGTCCATTTGTGTATGGTCGGGGTAGGAAACTCGATGTAAATATGGGATTCCCAAACACCATGACATAATCCTTAGGATGAGGTAATTTTATCCTCGTATAGGTTTATGGATAGAAACCATATGTTAGGAACACTTTCATAGATCTGGCTCTCATGTATAGAAAAAAAGTTCAGTAATATGGGATACTTCAAGTACTTTATGTTCTTGAAGTGTAAACCAAATGTCATGCAGTTTAAAATCATGAGAAAATGACTTAGATTTCATGAATTGTATCTTCATACAATAAGTACCAATTCTAAGTAGTTTAGAATCATAATAAGTGTACTTAGGTGTCATGCACTGTAAGGTCATATGATGAGGGCCTATTTGTGAACACTTTTTTGTGCATAGGGAAGAGAGGTGGATTTTTTCCAGTGTTAGGTTGTTGTGATAAACTTAACATGAATGAGTAGGAGCCTTGAAAAATTAGATTTAAGTTGATGGGTTCTATAGATAGACCAAATTAGGGACTTGACAATCACTATATACCCTATAAAAATAGAAATCAAGCAACATATTGTTCTTGAAAGAAATTTCTCTATGAATATATGACTCATATGCAAGGGGAAATAAAAAGGATGGCTATCCTAGTATGAAAAGAGAGGAAACCTGGTGTGAATAGAGTCTCAACACCAAGAAAACCTTAATTATTCCCAATATAATTCATTTACATGGTAAGACATTATGTGATCTAGTGTAGGTCTTGTCATCTAGGTTAGGTCCATCATAAATATGGAATCTATGTAAGATCCTATGATATGAGATTCAAGAGTCACTATATATCTTATGATAACAAGAATCAATACACACATAGTTATCATATATATCCTCCTACACATATTTGGATCATGTATAGGAGATAAAGGGAGGGATGTATGGATACTCTGGTGAGAGGGTAGGATGAATCCCTATATGAATTAGGAAGGCACTTATTACTAGAGAATAATCTAGCTTGGAAATGGAAGTTGGGGTTGGTCTTGGGATAGGATATCTTAGCATCACTACATATCTTGATGTAGTAGGAATCAAGATATATGTAGTTCTCATATTTTAAGTATAATTTACATCATAAAGTAGAAAAAAATATATTAAGATTTGAAAGTGTATCTACAACCATCAAAACCACTAGGTAAGAAAACCATGATGTATATCAATCTATAACATGAGGAGAATTTTATGATTTCATGTCATATAGAATATTCCTCTTCAATAAATTTAAGTTCATAAAGTATAGAACACTCTAAATAGTTTAATGTAATGTGTGATGGACTATATATTGTGTAGTGTAATTTAATAAAATAGGGAGTAAATTTTATAGACATTAAGCTTGGACTTTTGATGCTTGTATTTTAATGTATAAAATCCTAATCAAAATTTCAATGTGGTTTATGCTCATGTGACTTAGAGCCTCATCAATAGTATTTATAATACATAAGGTCATGAAACATAGATATATTTATTATTTGATTTAACATAGGGGAATCAGATGAGGTAAATCATTTCATGAAAATTCTAGATTGAAGATAATGGAATTTTTATTGGTGGGAATAAGTTGACCATTGGAAATAGAGATACTACCATCACACCATCAAAAAATGGAATATGGGGTTAAGGGGTACCTTTACTATAATAATAAAAACATCCACTAGGGTTTAAATATAATATCAAAGTAAACTAAGTTGTACAATATTCAAATGGGTATATTCATATTAGTCAATCACTATGTTACTAATTTCCAAGAATGGTAAAAATAAGAGGATATGATCAAGGTTTTTGGGGTTCCAATAGAATAATTATGACTCAGGGGTATGGTTTTCCAAGAGGATTCACTCAAGTTATTTATTTTATTGTGATTTAGATATCAAAGTTATGAAGTAGGTTGGGTGGAAAAAGAGATTTCAAATTGGTTTATAAAGCTATTCAGTTACACCATCATGTTCTAGAAAAGTTGTTTGGGAAAAAGGAATACATACTAATATAATAATAGGGTATACTAAACATAAATGGAAATTAATCATGGTCTCAAGATGTAATGGGGGAATATTTATCGTTGGTTATATAAACCCTATCATTTCTTAAATAGATTTTATATTTTAACATGGATTTCAACTATCTTAATGAAAAGAGGCAGAGACTATGAAGAATGTTTCCTTCCATGAAGAAGTAGAACATAGTTTAATTTCATTTATTATTGACCACTCCAAGTATTTTATATTCATATAGGATGGACCAAGCTTCTCACAATTTAAGGTCATGTGGTAAGGACCTTGTGTCATATATTTTAGGGTCTTGTGATAAGGACCACGCATTATGAAGTTTAAGGTATTATGAAAAGGATGATGTGCTGTGTAGATTAGAGCCAAAGAAATAGTACTTTTCATTGTGTAGATTAAATTCATATCATTAGGAATCATTCATCTTAAATTGTATGTTTGGCCTGATTATTTTATATTGGAGTGAGAATGAATTTTGATCAAGTTTTATTCACCTCAGGATTCTCTAACTCAATTAAACCTTGGTCTATCTTATTATAGATCCAATCCTTAAAGAAAAATAATTATTTTATTGTATGTACCAAATATTAATGGTAGGTAAAATAATCAGTATGATCTTATACAACTATCTCCTCGGGTCTCTTGATCTTCCTAATCTCAATAAGTTTTTTCTCTAAATAATAAGTGAAATGTGTATCCGCCTAATATAAACTAATTTAATGAAACTTATTTTATTTATCATTGAGAGATGTATGCTCCTCATTACTTCATACACTTTTCATGTTCTTATCAGGGTGATCACATGGCTATAGTGTAGATTTGGATGTCGGTGGATCCATTTTCCCCTCATATATTTGATTCTAAAGTTAATCCTTAAAAATGAAGCACCTCTTAAATTTATTCCCTAAAAGAGGTTTTAGGGGGATTAATTGGAATGGTCACTCGAATATTACACCTTAGGTCTCCTTATACTTGGGAGATTAATAAAATTGGTCACCAATTCAAATATGAAATACTTATATAGTTTATCTAGTTTGAAGGAATATACTTTACCTCATCTATCACTGAGAGCTAGATGATAATAATTTTTTCTTTATATGCCACATGTACCTTTATTATAATGGGAACATGGTTTAATTTTGGATATAGGAAGAAATTCCTTAATCTATATCCATTTGGGGGAATATTTTAAAGATATTGATAATTGGGACAATGATAGTTCCACCCCATGATCGGAGAAATACAACTATCTTGGATACTATGTAGTGATTACTGAGGTCAAAATATGTTCAGAATAAACCCAATGAGGGGTTGAAAAATATGAAAATTACCAAAATACTATGGGTTGTGGTACTTTTCTGTAAGGAGGACCTCTATATAAGTATTCTAGAATTTCACAATGGGAAAAACATCCCTGAAGTAAATCTATAATTATTTTCAAGATATTTTCATTTTTTTTATGAAACAAAATGATATGTTCCTCAATAGAGATATCCTTGTCATATTTAGGGTAATAATAGGAATAATAAATAACAACACCCTTTCCTTTAATAATTTCAAGACTCTTTCATGGTGATGGTACTCCAAGTGTGGGCCCTAGTGACTGGATATTCCATGGACATTGATCGCATTCTCAATCAAAATTTATTTATGAGGTATCAATAGGGTTGGTAATGCCTTATTTAGAGGTAGGTGGGGTATCACTAAGATATTCTTCATTGGTGTTAGGATAACTGAATGCAAAAAACTATTAAGACTCGTATAACTATATAATTGTGTGATAATATCTATTAAGATAAAACTCATCTAAACCGAGTGAAGGTTCTTTAGACCCAGATAATACCATGTTGATGGAAACAAAGGGTACCATTTCATAGATATCTTATTTTTCAGTGAATTTTATCATAAATTTAATAAAATTAACTAAGGGAAACTTTTTATCTACATAATAAGAGTGTCACATTTGGTGGGATGGATCCCATTGACTAATTTGGTGAGATGGTGCCCATTCTCCCAATATTGGGGCCATGAAGTCCGTATGAGGATGAATTGGTTTTGTAATCTTTAGGTACCTATATTTACCTTTAACTTTAATATTACATTTTTATCATATCTTAATAGGTTGAGTAATAGAAAATGATATAGTCAGAGATGCAGAGGGAATTGGGGAAATGACTGGTTGATTCAGTCATGCCTTGAAGATGGCATGCACATGATACACTATATTATGGATCATGTGATCATAAAAAAATTTATATATTCCCATATGGTTCCTTTTATAACTATTATGATTCTCTAGGTAAAATGGATGACACATACATCACAATAACCTTGGGACTATCTAATGTCACTTGACTATCATCCGTAGTCTTTTACAATAGAACCTTGAAGAGGAAAAATTCTTAAATCACGTGACCCAACATATGATGGTTAGGGAAGTAATTTGGGTGATCATTATACCCTAATTCATATTTATTCTTGACTTGTAGAAATTTCGTTAGGTTTTTTACAATCTAGAGAAGAATTACCCTAGAACCTGGTCATTATGGAAGGAATAAACTTTGTTCTTCTTATCTTCAAAGTCACATTACCTCCACCACTTCAGCTTGAGGGTGACAATAGTTTTATCTACATTCTATAATAACATTATATGTTAAGGTAGTTCTTGGTTCTCTTTCTATTTGGTTATTTTAATATCATACTCTAGACATTTTTCTATATTCATAAACTCTCAAAACCCACCAGGGTACTTTAGGGGGATAATTATGGTTGAAAAATCATCTTATAGGTTGTCCATTTAGATCCTTAGTGATTTTTCATTAGGAAAAAGTATTTCCAATTATTATTTTAGGCCTTTACATCTTGAGAGGGAATTCATTACTCCATTTTTCTATTAATATTTTTAATTGGATAGGTCAATAATAGTTGTTTTCTTTAATGTAGAAATGAATTGGTACATGAATTATTAATAGAGATCTTTATTTTTTTCAATAGAACCAACTATAAGGTTATTGTATAAAGAAAATGTAGAATATTATATGGCCTTCACAAAGAATATGATTTTGGATTCCTCTTTTTATTCTATGGTCCCAAACATTGGGCCACACTAGGAAGAAAAATGGGTGAGATTTTACTATGTAACACTTGTACTGTTGAATTTTGATAAGTTATGATTCTAAGAAGTTATGAGTAAAAGATTAAAATAGACTCACTAGAGATATGTCCTCCTATACAATTCTATCAGGACTCATTATCCATCTATATAATCCATACAAGTATTAAGAGAAACTAAAAAATCTCTGGACAACACTGCATGAGTCAACCTCAAGTGACTTTCTTGAATTGGTAGTTGATATCACCCAATTGGTGGGAAATATTGATAACCAATCAACACTTTAGTCATACAATAAATTTTATATGATCTAAAGTTGATAGGGTTGCTTGATTCTACCTATTTTGGTTGAGAAACCTCCCTCATTAGATAGGGTCATCTAGAGTGGATATGGATTTGACTTGAAAATCATACCCATTGGGTATACTTCCCCTAAGTAATTTAGTAGTGATATATTCAATATTATCTATTTTATAATTGATTTAAACAAAATACTCTTATATTAAGATATATTAACTATTTTTTGGTGGTGGGAGGGCTATAAATATAGCCATTACTTTTTTATTTTCATTGGCACTAGCCTAGTGAGTGGTTGAAATTAGAATATTGGAAGTAGGTCTCAAATCATGGGATTTCCTTTGATGTTGGGTATATATTCCAACATCATGTACCTCTTTTTCAATATAATTTTCTACGTATTCCTCATATTTATCATATTATTTTATAGTATCATGCTTTGAAGCATCGTTTGGTTAAACTGTAGTGATGTTTACTGATTTGAAATCTACATAAGGAAACATGGATTTCCTTTGAGGTTGTATATCTATAATTGTATTATAATTATTATCAATAATTGTTACCAGAGATGATTACAGGGTAAAAATTACCTCTTTCTAATGGGTTGGGGTTTCCCATGTTATTTTGTAGATGTAGCTGCAGCTATAACTCTTTTCACTTCTTGAGATGATATTCTATTGGGTGTTGAATCTAGTGAAATACCATAATGAGTACATCCATGTGGATTAATTTCCTTCCAAATTGGTGAGGTTACTCTTAAAGTAGAAACCAAGGATAACTTTGAGTAAGTATAAGGCTCCTAGATAACAGTGACCCGCTACTTTCTCTGGTCTATTTCCATAATTCACAAATAGGCCTTAGGGGTGTTAACAATAGTGGGGATGTGGAATTTATCTTTAATTTTAGTGGTATGTCTCCCTTGAATGGATCCTCCTATAGTTTTCCTAGTCTAAATTTCTAGGTATAACATAACTTTATTCATAGTTTCTTGGGAAATCAAAGTCACACATCAATGATAGTGACCACAGTGAATAGGATCCCTTCTAATCAGCTCCTATATGGTTTCCTAGAAGTGGTGGATGTCCTCCTCCACCTCCCTAAGATAAGGAAATTTTCTTTCTATATGGAGTGACTCCTAAAGTAGTTATATATTTATATGGGGATGGTTTAAACATTCTAGAGTATCTCATTGGTGTTGGACTTTGTTGATTTAGATCCTCTAAATTAGAATGGTTTATTTACAAGCTTATAATTATCCCATCATGGAGGTAACCATGAAACGTTACATCCACCATATGGTGTTGTAAGAATTAGGTTGGTGAAACTTTACATCTATTATTCAAAGATAGAGTATTTTTATTAATAAAAAATTATATTATTGAGTTTTAATCATCTATAAATTCATGGAAACCCTCTATGATATGTGTTTTCCATGTAATTTCTAGAGATCCTGACTCCTTGCAGTATGCTCATAATAGATTCCATTTGGATTCTATGGGAGAAAATATAAACCCAATAGTATATTATTGCCAAAAATAATTAATGTTCAATCAACTTATTTTCTAATTAATGATTCATGTTGTGTTTACCATTCTATTTATGATGTGCCCTAGTGGTCTTGGTGATTTGAGTTGGCGTAAAATTTATTTCCAAAGGTAGGTGGTTGTTGGGACTATACCAGCAAAACTTTGGGTGTGTATTGGTCAATAATATAGGAGTTCATTCTCACCTTTCCACTTTAAGGGAAAAAATATTACCTGCTCTGTGACTCTCCTAAAATTTAATGCATGTTTATGAATCTTTCCTAGTAATAAAACTGATATCCCCTAAGAAATTGATTGATTGACAACATGTATTTTAGAGGACACTGCACATAGAAATTATAAAATCTCTTATTCGATCTGGAAATTTTTTCACTATATAGTTTAGAGCTATATAGGAAGTCAGTCTAGAGTTTATCTCTATCTAGGGTGACATTAGGCACCTGCAAAGAGATTCAGGAGGTGTTTTGGAGTTATGGTTAGGCCCATGAGAGGGGATTCTAACATATCCCTATAAAGGGAATCAAAACTCATTTAGTTTTTTGATGCTTAATGGGATACACCATACCTTTTAAGGTCATGTGACAAGTACCATAGTGATGCATTTTAAGATCATGAATCCATGAATGCTTACAAGAATTTTAAATTCTTGTGGAGTGTAATACTAGGAAAAAAGATACCTAACAATGGTCTATGTGACACATACTCATGAGCATAAATTCATGGTTTATCCTAACAAATTAATTAGGTTAGGGTAAGTATGGTGCCTAAGAAGAGAATCTGGACTCCAGAAATTTGAAGAAACCATGGGGAGTGTCTCAACTCGAAGCATTTTTATGGATCTTATGAGAGGGAGGCCATTTTTGATTCATCATGTTTGTTAAAAAAAATATATTAGAGTTTATTGTTGGGTAATACACATATTATGAGTCCTATATATGGTTATTTTCCTCCTTGGATATTTGTAACTCGGTGAGGAAGGAAGATTAGAGAGGTTGGGTCTTACACCTAATAGAAAGCCCAAGATATGTATTGGGTTGTTGGGATTAAACCTCAAACATTCATTCTATGTATCCTAGTTAATAGGAATAAAATTCCATGTTATTTTAAGTACATAGTTTAAGGTCTTATGTTAGAACTATTCCATGTAGTTTAACATCATACGGTAAGGATTCATATTTTGTGAAAGGGGTGATAACAAGAGATTGAGTGGGGTTTCCACATGAGTAACCCTTTCTTGTTTAGTTTTTTAGATGGGATGGATGAAAGTATTTTTTGGAAACCATGAGGGGATCTCAACTCACAGAATTTAAGGAAACCAAGAGGAGTATATTTACTCAAGGTATATGCTGAAACTAATAGGATTATCCTAACTCAATGTATATGATTAAACTTATAGTAGTATCTTAACTCAAGGTGTATATGTGTAATTTGGTGCCTAGAAAAGGGCCTAGGTGAAGTGATCACCTAGGCAGGAGTCTAGGCGAATTAGGAACCAAGGTTGGGTCTTGGTTGAATTTAGAGCCCAAGAAGGAGACCAAGGTGAATTAGAACCCAAATAGGATACTTGGGAAAATGGGAACCTAGGTAGGAGTCTTGGGAGAATTAACACCCTAGTATGGTACAAGGACAAAATAATTCCCTTGTATGGGACTAGGGAAAATTAGTTCCCAATTATAGAGGCATGAGTAAAATTTCTCTCTAACTAGATGGTTGGGAAAAGTTTCTTCCTACTAGGATACAAGGGTGAATTAGTTCCCTAGTATAGGAGCTGGGGTGAATTAGCACCTGATTGTATCAGTGAAAAAGTGTTTTTTACCAATTTATAGGTGCTCATATTACCAAATATCATATACATAGTGCTTAGGTGTTGGGTGACCGGGGGTTTGGGTGCTCAAGTAGTCTGGTTCCTAGGGCACAACTCTAATTAGGATGACTTGGGTATAGACCTTTTATAACCTTATGTTTTTTTCTAAAAAATCACTTGAAGGAAGCCTTTATAGAATAAATGTGTGTATAGTATGGATCTCCATTTATTTATGTTCTCTTAATCCAACTTACCTATGGAAAATGGGAGACAAGGGAGTTCTTTTATAGGAAACCCCTTGCCTGGGTTCCCAAGTATGATGACAACCACCCCAGGCACAATGGTATGGGCATGGTAATGTAAAGCTCAGTGTATGGTAGGGTGTGTGCATGGGGTTGCATGCAAGTATGGATTTATAAGGATTTATGCATAGATAAGAGCGCAAGTGTCTAGAGATGAGCATATAAGTAGGCCACACAAAGTTGAACATAAGATTTTACTTCTTCCATGATAAGAGTCCAACTTCATATGGCCATAACTTTTAATCTATGAGTCTATTTTGACTCAAAAAGCAAATAACTAAAAACTTGTGAAATTATTTATGCCCTTGGATATATGTTTTATCCATAATATGTTTTTAAAAAGGCCAAAAAGTGTCTATAAAATCCTAAAAAATGGTTTATATTATTTTGAAAACCCTTTTCATTATCAATGGATAAAATACACAGATTACTCATAATGGAAGGTTCTCACCACCATGTCACTAGGATGGGAAATTTTTTTGAAGGGTCTTCACCCCTTATAATGTGAACAATCGTGTGAAAAATGTAGATCCCATTTTCAACTTCTTCATTTAGTGTGACAAGCCTTCATATTCAACTCAACTCATTTCATTCTAGTGAGACTAATATAATGATCACCACATCAAACTACATGGGGAACAATTTTCAAGTTCAAATAGTGATGTTGATCACCATAAATGAGGAATCATGGTTCACTAGTGTGAAGAGGATGGTGTTGAATATCAATATATGTGGTGATAGAGGTTCTTCAATGTAATTTTTATGATGTTGATAATTATAGTGGGTGGTGATGAAGGTTCATTGAGTTGTAGTCATAGGTTTTTTTTATCATTTCTCATCATAGGTTTGAGGCTTTGGGGTCATATGTGCACATTACAATCCCCATGAGGTGTTTTTTACCATTGGTTGTTTGTGGTATCCTCCGTAAATTAAGTAGATTGGGGGTGATGGTGTTGACCATCATTATGGATGAGGGATATGTCATAGTTGTTCGTGGGAGCTTGGTGGTGGTTTTCATCACCATATAGAAGTATGATTCTTTATATATGTGTGAGATATATTGAGTATGATGAGTTGGTATTGGTAAAGGGCGAGTGTTTTCATTCCTTGGGATTTATCAGGCAATGAAGCTATCATTTTCTAAAGGGTTAGGATAACTATATATGATATATATATTTATATATGTTCCTTCAGGGAATCATGGTTTACTTAGGCTGGATACACTAGTTATGGTTGGTGTGTGACATTATGTAGTATTTAATTGGATGGAATTATAAGGTAACTTACAATATGATAGAATGTGGATGAATCATTACACCCTGGAATTGGCTGAAGCGGGTGAAGGATCACTCATGACTGTCCAAAAATGTGTGGTTCAATTTCAATGTGTTGTGATTTTTTTCATTATTTATCCTTTCATACACTTTTATATATATGTGGATATTTTCTATAGACATTGATGGTGGTGGCATACTGAATTCATAATCACTCCCTACATGGGACCTCTAAGATGATTTTAGATTTTAAAGTCCATGGAATAAGTAAAGTTAAGGTATTTTCATTAGGATCCTAATGGATATGTAATTTCAGTGGTTCATGAATTGAAATTTATGGTTTTATAAATGGGTTGGGTTGTTATTGGGAACCAAATAGGTAGTTTATTTTAGTTACACTTGTGCATGTACATATGTGATCAGCTTGTGGGAAATACGTTTGATTATTGTATGACTAAAATGATATTATATAAGTTTAATAGGCTAATAATATGTGTTCTATAGAATTTTATTTCATGTTATTTAGTGTCACATACACTATTATTATGTTATTTTTATTATTTATCATTAGTGGATATAATCTCCTCACTATCACCCCTTAGAACCTCATTGAAAGTCAGTTTCCTCTAGAATATGAGAAGGCATGCCTAAGGTCTAGTGGTTCTCAAATTTTTTATTATATAGTGATATAGTTCAATATGATACAAATTAATATCAGATAAGGTGGAGTTAAAATGATAACAGGTGGGTTTTATTTTTTATTTGGGCTATTGTAGATGGAAATTTAGATAAGTTTCATAACTTTTTATGGATTTCATATTGTGTGCCTTGAAAACACAAGTATAGAATAAAGTCCAATTTACCAAGGAAACTGGGATTTTTTTTGTGTTTACAATTGAATTATTTTATTTGGATAAATGGTTATTCGATGTTATTAATTTTTTTCAGACTATTGGACCCGAGAAGAAATAAGTGGAACTCATGCATTATTTTATTCATGTAGGGGTCACATGACATGTGTGTGCTTACTTATGATTTCCATTTTGGTTTTAGAATAAAAAGGGGGTTAATTGTTTAATGTTTCAACAACAACCTATATATTGTTTTACTAAATATATTTTGGTGTCATTATACTCATCCAAATTGGGAATGTGATTCTATGTGTGATCTGATATGTGTATCTTATGTGTGTGGTACCTAACCCAGACATGAGTGAGTGATAGTTTATAACATTAGATGATATGGGACATGGGAATGATAAGGAGGTGTAAAGGTTTGTTGGTTGTGATACCTATTACATCTTTTTATATTTGATATATTCGGAAAATTATATCCATATTGAGCATTGTATCAGGTTCTCAGAGAGATTCCACCTAGATAATCTCTATCGGGGCATTAGGAGGGTAGATATATAGTGCCACCAGGGTGTGCATCCAAAGTGGCCCTTGAGGGTGGAGGTGATCATGAGATGCAAACAAAGGTTTTAAGGTAGGAAGGTTAGTCATATTATCTATAGTAGTCATGGTAGTTGTTGGATAAGTAGATCATGGATAGCCTAGTATGGGTTATACAAATCATTGACCAGGGATATCAGAGAGCTAATATGTCCATGGTATACTTGACATGGGAGTTTCAGTCATAAAAACCTCCTTTGTTATTTAGATAGGGTGTACCATAGATAGTAGAGTACTAAATTGAGTCAATTAAAATGATATTTAATCATAAATAGATGTAACCCCTGGGATTTTGTGAATTATTTTTTTCGAATTAATTTATCATTTTGATATATTTCATTTCACGTGACACTAGAAATAGTTTTATATATATATATATTAAAACACTAAGTCAAACATTCCTTCACATGGAACCGACTTGGCTTGCGCTACATGTAATACCAACTTATCTTATGCTATATACAATACTGATTTGGCTTGCGCTACCTACAACACTGACTTGGAATATGTTACACACAACTCAGATGTTTCTACGAAACATCATTTTATTGTTTTAATTATTTAAATGAGAAAATTATAACCTAACCATTAAAATTAGTTATATGAATAGTAATAACTAATTTCAAATATTATTTATTATTTGTTTATATAGATAAAACATATTGGGAATGAAAATATGATTTTTGGTAAATTCCTTTTATGTTTAAACATATTATTTTCTCAAATGAACCTATTTTAATAATAAAATTAATTTTATACACATTTAGAAATTTAATTTGATAAAATAAAGTTAATTTTTAAATTTATAATGTCAAAATTATATTAGGGTGAATTTTTGGGATTTTTATCAGAAACTTCTTTTTTTATGAATATTGAAAAATACTGCTTTTTAGGTAAAAATTGCATTTTTTGTTTCAATAATTATTAATGTTAAATTATATTTTAAAATTTTTTTAAATGTAAAATTAGATAAATTATACATATATTAATAAAATGTAGTTAATTATAATCAATTTCACTTTGAAATTGAATATAAAAACATAATAAAATTTTGAACTTCTTTCTACTTTAAAAACCTGTAATTATGTCCAGTCTATAGGATTAGCATTAATCTTAATTTTACTGATTCTATGAATTGAATTTTAAAAAAACCTACATACAATATTTTAATAAGTATAATATTTATATAATAATTATATCATGTTTATTTTTGACCAAAATGATTTGTAAAAGTGATTAAAATTAATCATAGTGATTATGGTCAAATTAAGCTTAATTAGGGACTAAACCTTAATATTAGGGGATAAAATGACCTAAAACCTTATCCAAAACCCATTTTATAGACATATTTTTTTCCATAAACCTTCCATTATTTATTTATGTTGGTTTGGTATAACCTTTTTAGGTAAAAACATGTGTACACCTAATTTGTTTTTAAAAATTCCGAGGCATTTTCCTTCCCTATAAAAGGACACCACCTATCCCACATCCTCACACCTATAAAAACTCTTATTTTTGGCCAGTAACTACAAAAATAAACTTCCCAGAAATCCTCTATTCCTCCTATAAGCCTTCCCTTGGTCAGAAGTCAACACAAGTAGGACTTTTGGCACAAACCAAAAGAAGTTACCCGATTAAGAGGTGATGTATTTTCTCAAGTGATTTCTTTTATATTATCAAGTGATTTATTTTTTCAATTATTATATAAAAAACCAATATACTCAACATACTAGAATGTTTTTATTATAATATTTCAACCTATATATACACACACCTTGATCTAATGGATAATGAACATACTGTTTATGTGTACGGTGAACTACCGCCTCACTAAACAATGATTGTTCAATTTTCCTTACCGCCTCTCATGGTGGAAATTATGATGGACAATATATTTATATGTGTTATATATTATATATATTATTTATTTAAAAAAATTATTATTTTTTATACACATATATTTTTACTTTCTATTTGGTGTTAATACGATAATTTCGTTTGAGGAAGTGTGGACTACCACTCCCTTAAAGCGATATAATTCGTTCGTACACAACATAGATTGTATTAAGGATGGTTTTAGTGAATATATAAGACATATATGATATCATAAATCTAATTTTATGATTATATATATATATATATATATTTAATTTACTTTCTTTCTTTCAATGCGACAATTAAACGGAAATAGCGTTCATGCGTACATACGGCCTACCGTCTCCATGAACGGTGTATTCTGTTTCATACTAATATATCCTATATATTATTATAATACACATATAATGTATATAAATTATATTTATATCATGTTTTATATTCTTAAAATCATTATATAAAATATAAGTACCAAAGATATAACAAATTAAGACACGTGCGAAGAATAAAGTGAATATTACCTGAAGTGAAACCTTAACATAGGATTGTTAACAAGGGGGTGATATAAGGTTGTAATAAAACCATATATGGTATTAGATATAATAATATGGTTATTTAAAATATGTATAATAAATTTATGTTTATTATACAGGTGGTTTTAATGAGTACGATGAGAGTCAAGACACAAGGTAAGGGGATTTCATCTCACTTTTTATTCCCGTGAGATACATTCTATGTTCGTCACTATTTCCTATTTTGTGGTGTATGTACTGAACATGATTTTATTATATGTATCTTATACTTAAATTTATTTCTATTAAAATATCCATTTTAGGACCTTTCTTTCATGGGTTTTAAGTTTCAAAAGTTACCAAATTGGTAAAATATTTTTGTCTCAATTATCCTTCTTTGAGACATGTATTTTGTTATGCATATAAATTCTTTTCTGAGGTGTATATAATTCCATTTTACATTTTATATCATGAATATCTTAATTTTTATAATGTTTTAAGATTCATTTAATTTTCTTTTTCTTACATGGAGAGTATTGTCCCAAGTTACCAAGTTATAAGAGTTTATTGAAACAATCTCATCACTTTTCAAGAGTATTTATGTTTATGCTTTATTTAATGAAATATTATAATACATATCTCAATAAAATTAATTAATTTTATTATCCTTTGGATATTCATAATATAATAATGTATTGGTACCATTTTTATACTCTTTGGTACAAAAGATAGTAAAGAAAGTGTTTTTAAGAAATCCTGACTTTACCCTCTCTTCAGTCATAAATTTGTGTTCTTTCAAAACCATGTTTTCTAAAAAGTGTTTCCAAGAATATTCTTATAATATCCAATTATCATTAAAGTAAATTTTTACCCTTTATTTATTTTACCTATTTTCAAAGGAATCTTCTTATCGCTTTCTGATCAAGGCATTTTTATAACCTTTTTACCTTGTAGAAGGAATATTCATTTTACCTCCTATGATATGTATAGATTTACCCATCATCATTTCTATGAAGCTTAATATTTATTTTTGAAGGGTTATTTTTTAAGAAAGTGTTTTTTAAAGTATTTTTAAAAAATGTTTTTTAAAATTCCTTCAATCTCTTTTAATATTTTTTCAAGAAAAATGGTTTTAAAAATGTTTTCAAGATTCTTTTATAAGTTTTCAAGGAAAATGTTCTTAAAAACATTTTCAAGCTTTAATTATAAGTTTTAAAATTATTTTTAAATAAACGGTTTTCAAAAAAAATTCAATATTTCATTATAATATTTCTAAGTTTTTTCAAAGAAAAGGGTTTTTAAAAAATTTTGAAGCTTATTTTATAAGTTTTCAAACAAAAAAGTTTTCAAATGATTTCAAGTCTTCTTTATAAGTTTTAAAGGTATTTTTTAAGAAAATGATATTCCAATGGTTTTATATATTAAAAATAATTTTTCAAAGAATAAATAATATTTCACTTAAGAAATGTTTTTGAGAGATATTTCAAAATTATTTTCCATCTAAGATGACGTCTGTTGATGTCACTCATGACCTTCTAAGAAATGACCTAAAAGTTCCATTCATTTTCTTTCTATGAATAGGTTATGCTTAATTTCATGGTTTTTATTAAACCTTTTTCTCTTTCATGGGTTATATGTTTATGAAATCCATTTCTCTTTCACAGGTTATATGTTTATGAAATTTGTTTCTCTTTCATGAGTTATTATTTTGATGAAATGATTATGAAACTTATCTCTTTCCATAGGTTATGATATGATTACATGTTTATAATACCCATTTAATTTCATGGTTTATGATATGATTATTTATGATCCTGTGTAAAATGTATGTATAATTTCACTATGATATGGGTGGGACCTATATCTCCCTCCAATGAAATTAGTAAAGATTTATATCTCATGAGATAGACTAATATGGTCTTGGGAATGAACCCTAACTACTAAGATATCCATTGGAGTGAACCATGACTACCAAGATGGTATGATGAGTGAAATTCTGATACTATGATATCCATGGGAGTAAACCATGACTACCAAGATTTTTTGGGGAGTGAACCTATACTACCAATACAATCTTGGAAATGATGCCTTGGCTACTATGGAAATCATATTATATGCTTATGTGTCTGCCACAATTCCATGTTTTATTCCAATTTTATTAATTCATGCCTTATGTTATTTTTTTCCTTATGATTCATATCTTATGAACTACCATTATTTATGCCATGATTCATGTATATTATCTTTGATATTTAGGGTCAAATCTTCTACTTTCATGATCATGTTCTCATACTCTTATGCTCATGATTAAGCTTACATATCTCCCTTGTTTACCCTTACTGAGAATTTAAGATAACCCCCTTCTTATTTTTCCTTTCCTGAGGTTATGAAAAAAGTTTTTATGTAGAATTAATAAAGGTGGATATCTTTATGGGAAATATTAAAAATCTTTCACTAGGATAGAAGATTTTGTTTCCATGTTTTCAAAGACACTAAACTATTATGATCCTCAGGCATGTATTTTTGTAATGTACTGAATATTCATCTAAAATGATGTAATATCCATGTATGTTAAGCCTGGGTCACTATAAATATGACACCATGATGGAGGTTAAATAAAGATATGTATATACTCATGGGACTAGTAAAATTATGGTGGGATATATATAGGTATAGGAAAGTAGGAAAGAGGGGTAACTTGTAATGATTTTGAGGTGGTTTCCGTCAAGAACTTCTATCCTAAGATATTGATAATGGATAAATCTTGAGAGTTCATACACCTAGTATATAGAGAGACTTTATTCTTGTACTATACTATGAGATTCACAAATTTATTGTAATTTTTACCAATTTTAGTAGTAGATGAGATTGCCAAAGTGTGTTGATTTGAGAAAAATTAGTGACATTCAATCAAGGTGTAGATAAAAATCTTTAGGTTAGCCTTATTTTCAAAGGAGGTGATCCAATAATTGATAGTATAGCATATCCTAGAATATGTTAGTATATTTAGTTGGATAGTGGTGTTATATGATACTGGAAGTAAAGATTTTGGTAGCTAGAAGTGGGGATATAAGGAGACCTATTAGTGAATTCAAAGTAGATGTTTAGTGATTTGACCATGGAGTGGGTTATTGATGAGGTGTTTCTAGTATAGTATAATAGGGCTTGTTCAAGCCCAGTGTGATTATATATGAAAGGAGTGTCTCCATGTGGCCATATGGGACATCTGGATCAATTTTGATGGATAAACTCATAGTCACTTAGAGGTCATAGATCAGGTTAGACTCATGAATATGAGGTAGAAATGGGAGTGGTATTAGGAGAAGATAGTTGGGATTCTTCTACATGAAAAGTTTATGACAATGGATTGGATAACTATCAGTGTGTGAAATGGATGAGAGTGAGTGAAACTCCATATCGAGGAAAGGTATCGAGAATTCAAGACTTGGGTCAGCTTCATGTGATTGATTTTATATATTTAGAGAAGGGTATCCATTGATAGTTAGATATATTTCATGGGTGTATTGGTATTTTTTACATGATGGGAACCAATACATGATGTGTGTATCTGATAAATATATTAGAAATGTGTTTCTTGAGGTGTGGGAATTAGATATGATGTGTGATAAATTTTGGGTGCATTAGAATTAGGTAAAATGTGGCCACCAAGTATGATGTGATATATGGTGGGAATTGGGAATGATGTTGGATGATGTGGGCATCGTAATTATGTAATATGGTGTGTGAATTGGGTATGATGCAGGGTGATGTGGGAATCAAGTACAATGTGGTATAATAGTAGACATTGGTATGATGTGGGATGATAATGTATGATGGTTATAATGTTTTTTTTATGGGATGATTGATAGGTATGATTCCATCATTTTATCAGGTGTCTTGGTTATGACATGATTGGGTAATCGATTCCTATAGTGGGGAGTGCCCACTGAAGAAATTCGATTGTTTAAGTTGGTTATCCAGAATATTTTTGGATTAAATGGATGAATTTAGTGTCATATTAGTATTTAATGATTGTGTAGAGTATAAATTTTTATTTTTATTCATGTTTGATTAGTGTGTGGCCTAAGATAGATCAAGGATGAGCTATTATATGGTGGGAAGGTTATAATGGCTTCGGTATATGAGAGTGGTAATTTAATCCATTTTTTGGATCAACCATGTGTATTTAGACACTATAAAGTTGTAAGGGTTATTGGTGTAGGAAAGTAATCGAGTGTTGTAAGTTATCCCAGGATCGGGGCTAGAATTCTATATCAATTAGAAAACAATGGTGTGAAGTTTGGGATGAAGGATGCAGATAAATTTTGGGCATGATTTTTTATTAATAAGAAGTATGGAGGTGTTTGGAGAAGGATTGGATGAATTCTAGAAATGTTCATAAAAATGGTTAAATCCTTATATTTAAGGGTCCTCATGAATAAGGGTCCATAACTCATTCAAAAAATGGTTAATCCCACATGCATAAGGTTTCTCATGCCTAAGGGTACACTTACTTTGAAAACCCATATTTTAATACACCTTAATTCATGATTTATTACATAAAGGTATATATAATAAAATCCCATAAGATCACGAGGCATAATTTCCTTAGGAAATTAGGTACATAGAATAATAACTTAAAACATGGTCACAACATCATTATTTAAAAACTCTAAAACATGCTCTTATATTCCTTGGATCTTCTAAAACTACATGAGAAAACCTAGAGACGTACATAATAATGGGGTGATCTATAAAGCCCAGTAAGGGAATAATAAAATCATAACATGATGAAAGAAAAACATTTTAGTCAATATTCATATCATGGTGACATAAATTATGTGATAATCATAAACATGAACATAAAAGAATGATATAAGATGACAACATCAAGAAAACTAGGAATGTGTAAACAACATAAAACATGACATAATAAACATAAGTCAAAGATAAAAACAAAGAAATAATATAATAATGTACTTAGGATAACCTATTGTTTACTATACATAGTATCTCATGAGATAGAAACATTACCCAATGCATTGGAGGGCAATATAATTCTAGTCCCACCTGTCACATTCATATCATGTATATGCATAAGTGTTCCACATATATCCTATAACAAAAGGATATATTTTATCACTTTTAATAACATGATTAAGGAGTGTGGGATATATATATATATATATATCTGTGTGTGTGTGTGTGTGTAAGTCCCTAATCAATTAAGGATACATATATTTGGTTGAATAACTTTTAGTGGAAATGGGGATGGGTATTCACTACAAAAATGTTTGGCAAGGAAAATCGTAGGATAATTTCAGCAGTATAACAGGGGTACATAAAGATATATGGAAAGATTTAATGATAGTTAAAGGTGTGTGTAATCACATAGAAATCATAAATATAGTAATATATATGTTTAAAAACATATTTAAACACAACCAATTGGAAATAAAAATGAAAAATATAAAGAAGGTGCTTGAATGAAGAGGGGGAGGAGAGGATCCAATACCTTGAGAGGGCGCTTCTAAATGATTGGTAGGTGATTCTTAAGAGCTTGGAAACAAATTATTATGGATTTATATAGGTATAGGGAGAATATATTTGTGATAAGTGGGTTTTTAGTGAAGAGTAGTGGGAGGGTGGGTGGGTATTTATATCAAAATAGGGGAAAATTCTTTATTAATTTCTAAACTAAGGTTTTGGACTCTATAAGATAAAATAATAAAAATTAAATACATTCCCATGGTTTTTTGCAATGGTTTATTACAAAGGGTATTGGTTTTCAAAATTTTGTTAGCCTAATAATTAAACGCCTTAAAATAATATCCCTGGTGATGTGGAAGTGAGTCATGTTCTTAAAGAATTGATTTAAAACCTTAAAATATAATATAGATTTTTTAGGAATAATTAAGGGTTTATAAAATTAATCAAATAACTTTAAAAAAATTTAATTAAAAGTGGAAATATAATTTTGTTCGTGGATACTCTTTATAGTATTTATTATATCACTTTTGAGCTTTTAGATTGTCAAAATACATATTGTATTTAATTTTTACCCAAAAATTTGAATGTCATGGAAAATTATGAAAATTTCACTATTGGGTAATTTAGATGTGATTATTTCAAAAATGATATTTATTTTATTAAAATAATTCTCTAAATTTTATAATTTACACTTTTAAATCGAAATTTCAATTTATTAAAAAAAATATTTGTTTTCACAAAGATAACATTTTTCATAACCTTATAAAAATTTCATTAGACTTCATAAAATTATAATATAATTTATATTTTAAAGAAATATTTAATAAGAATATTTTATTAAAATAAAATTTATTCAAATAATTATTTAATTCCTCAAAAAGAGTGTCTTGATTGAAACTATGTATTTCCCAAAAATACAATTTGAGTTTCATCATATCAAAATGTAATTTTTATCAGACTAATTTTTTAATTATTTATAAAGTAATAATAAAAAAAGATAATTATAATATATATTTTATTTAAAATAAAAATATAAAAGTCCATATAGTTAGGGTCTGGATACATAATCATTTATTACACCAGCATGTGCCCTAAGGGTAAGGTGTGTGATGGTGACACTTTCTTAGGGTGGTTCAAAAAACATGGTTTGGGTTGTAATCTTGATAAGCTTGAACTTCTCTCATAAATGGTTTCACTCATGATTTAGTTATCAATGTTGTATTGGGATTGGTAAAGGTAAAATATCAGTGATTCTATCTCCCTTAGAATCTTCAATAAATGGGTTCCATAGGGTATGATCCTACTGATTAGGGTAATCACTTATTTCATCTATGTTAATTGGATTTATCACAATACTTAATATATAATAATCAAAATGGCCATTGTATAATGGTTATGATGTTTAAAATTATTTTAAATCAGAAAATATATAACTTATAATTGTACAAAATAACCAAATTAATGCATGTTTTTTATATAACTATATTACTTAACAAGGAATTTATTCATTCAGAAAGGGGATTTCATAAAAGGTTGGGTTGTTAAATTATTCCCCTCTTTAGAAATGTAACCCTGTAAATTTCAATTTATACCCTAGAATTGATGATGGTACTTTTTCTTCATCACCCATTCCAGTTCTTAAGTTTCTTCCTCAAACTTGTGGTTCCACCACAAAACTTTGACCAGGTGAGTTGTCTTGTTTTATAGAACTTTGTCTCTACTATCTAATATTTCCATCTACTTCTCCTCATATGAAACATCATTATTCAAAACCACCACCTATATATTTAGTACATGTGTGGGGTATGGTATGTACTTCCTCAATATGGATACATAGAACACATCATGTACTTGAGATATTTTCAGTGGGAGTTTTATTCAATAGGTCATAGCTTCAATATGATCAAGGATCTAAAAGGGGTTGATGTACCTTGAACTAATATTTACCTTCTTCTCAAACCTCATTATTTTTTTCCATGTAAATATACAAAGTAACACCTTATCTATTACCTCAAACTCTAAATCACATTGATGATTTTTTTATAGATTTTCTATCAACTTTTTTCAAATTTCATATAATTTTGAATAGTTTGAACCTTATCTTCCATCTCTTAGACAAGATCAATTCCCACCATATACTACTCTCCAAATTCATCCCAGTGTGTATGAGTATAACACCACTTCTCATACAAAGCATCATAAGGTTCCATTTTAATTATAGAAATGAAACTATTTTTATTTGATAACTCCACTAGGGGAAGGTATTGATCCTAATACCCTTAGAAATACATTGAACAAGATCTCAGCATATCATCTAGAGTTTGGATGTTTCTCTTAGACTTACCATATGTATGAGGGTGATAATAAATTTTTAAACTCGTCATTATATCCAGTTCTTTCTAAAGGTATCTCTCGAACCTTGAAGTCAACCTCGGATCTTGATCAGATACAATGGAGAGTGGAACTCCATTTAGTCTTACCACTTCCCTTATGTACATCATATAAAGTTATTCAAGAGAGAAATACTCCTTAATATAAATGAAATTTTATGACTTCATAAGGTGATCAACTACCACCCATATAGAATTGTTTCCTTTAGGTTCCATGGGGAGTCCTACAATAAAATCCATGGTTATGTTTTCTATTTCTATAATAGTTTAGTAAATTTTTGCATCATACCCTTAGACTTCTATCATTTATCCTTGACTTGTTAGCATACCAAGTGTCAAGATAACAATTCTACAATATAATTCTTCATGTTATCCCACTAGAAGTTTTACTTAAAATATGTATGCATCTTAGAGATTCCTAGATTAATAGATAAGGATAGTCTATGTGCATCATCCAGAATTTCCCTCTTTAGATCTATTTTTGATGGTACAGATATCCATGTTCCATACCTTATAAATCCATATTTAGGAAAGTTGTACTTCGAAATATTTTATACTTATCTATAGTTCCACATCATCTTTATAGGCCTCCTTTATCCTCTCAAGAATAAATAGTTGATCATTTATTTGAGAAATTTTGGATTGATGTCCTTTTATTCTGACCATGTTTATCCTCTTTATGTCTAATAATATTAGATCCCTTGAAATCCTCACCATGGATAGAGTTTTATCATACTTTCTACTCATTTCATCTACCAATTGTTCTCCTTCCCATGATGTTAATTGATTCAAAAAATCATAATCCTTGATCAGCTCTAGCCATATTCATTGGTGAATATTTAGTTTCTTTTGTGTGAATATTTAATTGAGGATTTTATGATCTGTATATATGTCACACTTCTCCCCCATAGTGATAATGTCACCCAATCATCAACACAGAGATCACTGCAACCAATTCTAGATCATTTTTTGGGTAGTTATTCTCATGGATCTTTAATTGTAAGGTGGCATAGGTTATCACTTCATCATCATTCATGAATACACAACCCAAGTGTTTTTTGGACACATAACTATAGATCAAAAATCCTTCCCCTCTAGTAGGTCGTGTGAGTATAGGTGTGATGATTAAACTCCTCTTTAACTCTATAAAGACCTCCTTTCATTCATATTTCTAGATAATCTTGACTCCCTTCTAAGATAGTTGTTTAGTTGTATTGACAATCATGATAATCTTCCCACAAATAAAATACATTACCTAGATAATCAAAGAAAATTATAGATTTCTATCACAAATTTTGGTTTGGTCCTTCCTTTAATTTCCTTAATTTTTGAAGGATCCATATATATAAATTTACTGGTTATAAAATTTCCCAAGAATGCTACATGCTCCATCCAAAAATCGCATTTAATATACTTCTCATACAAATTTTATTTCCAAAAGGTTTTCAATATAGTATTCAAATTCTCCTCATGTTCCTCATTACTTTTGGATTATATAATAATATCATCTATAAGAAATACCAAAAAAATAAAGGTGATCCCTAAAAACTCTATTCATTAAGCCCATGAAGATATATTGGAAATGAGGGAGTCTAAATGTAATTTCAAAGAACTCATAGTACTTGTACCTTGTATGAAAAAAAATTCTTGGGGATATCCTCCTTATTTAAATTTACTTGATAATATCCCAACCAAAGATCCACCTTGGAGAAGTATTAAGATCCACATAGTAGATCGAACAAGTCATCGATATATGGAAGAGAAAACTTCTTCTTTATCATGATATTATTGAGCTCACAATAATCAATAAAAATTCATATTGACCCATCCTTATTCTTAACAAAAATTATCGGTTCACCCCATGGTGAATCACTTAGGCGCATAAACCCTTTATCCATATTTTTCTATAGATTCTTCTTCGGTTCCTCAACTTAAATAGTGTACATTATATATGGAGTCTTGGTTATTGTAAAATTTACTGGTATAAATTTGATTCAAAACTAAACCTCTCAGATAGAAGAAAGACTGAATTTTTTTTCAATAAATACATCAATGAATTACCTTACAATAGGAATTTCATCAAGGATAATCTTTTCCATGGTCTCAATAATTTAATCTTGATATTCTTACTCATAAGGTAATAATATCCATGATTGATATGCTGATACCAAAGGAGATTCATTCTTCTCATTACACTTGTATAGAATTATATTGTGATTTGTGATACGGAGTGTGATTTCCTTCTCTTAGAAATTTATGTTGGATCTATACAATGTAATCTAATCCTTCCTAGAATATCATCGAATTCCGATAAATAGAGTATCGTAAGGTTAATTGGGAAGTTCATACCATAAATATGGATAGGGGATGATTGATATGATTGGGGTGAAAAAATGACCAATTTTTTATCTTCATCAATAACTAGACTTCCATGTTTTGAGGTGTGGTTTTAATAGCTATACTAAACTTATGTAATATGAAATAATTCATAAAACCAAAATAAAATAGTATTTTTGTTATCCTTTAATGAATAACTAGTATACATGTCATCACTTCATTATCAGGATCCACCACAGGATTTTTGATGGCATAAACTTTCCCTTTCTCTCTATGCCTTAGAGTTTATTATTGTCATTTATCATCAACAACCCTTGTCTTAGTTCATTGAATCACATATTTTCCTTGTTCCTTTCAGTTGAAACATAGGATATCAAGTTGAGGGTTAACTAGAGAATTCCTTTATTCCATAACATAGTAGGGCTTCTTTAATAAATAACCAATAGTTAGGTTCTCATCCTTCTTGCACCTAACGTATTTTATTTTCCATTTAGGAAATTTCTGGGATTCTTCTTCCCCCAATTTTAACAAGTGGGATGTTGTACTTTCTTTTCCACATGATATTTATCCATAGTGACACCAAAATTAAAATACATTCTCTACTTCTTGTCACCAAAATAATGATACCCTTGAGATTATCTAATCTCTATTTTGACTTTGAGGGCACATCGTAAAATCTCCTAATTGGTTTCAAGGTCTCAAATCACTAAATCATTTTGCAGACTTGTCTGTATCCCAAAAAATAAGCAGTCAACTTTACTTTCAGGGGAGAAGAAAATTTTGGAGCTATGTCGTGAAAGTCTTGTGATGTTCACCTCATATGACTTGATGAATTTATTATCCTTTTTATTCAAGATAATGAAATATCTCTCCATTTTTCAGTTAGAGAGTGAGAATAAAATATTTATCAAAAAACATTTTTTATAATTTTTTCCACTCCAACTATTTAATATCCTCCTTGGGCTTCATATTTTTTATCAATTTTCAACATTTATCAGTTTATCCCTCTATATAATAAACATCCAAAACAACATTCTCTTGCGTAAATAATTTAAGGATAAAGAAAATTTTTTCAATGGAGTTTATCCATTGTTCCATGTTTAATGGATCAAAAGATCCATTAAAAATTGGAGGCCTTTGTCGCATAAATGTCTAAATTGAAACTTACTTTTTCTTATAGGGATGTGGGTTTCCCCCTAATTCAATTTTCTATTAAAAACAAGATTCAATTGTGAAATTATTATCCTGAAGTTCCTGACTCATACTCCCATCAAATTAGGCATCTCATTTCGATAGCTATTTCATTTCTCATCACATTGGTTTTTGACTCAGTTTTTCCTATTCCCATCCATTAACTAAAATAAAGGGAAGATTGTAGATTATAATTATTAAACTATTAAACACATAAAATATAAAACATTAACATTAAATAGATAACTCATAAATGACATATATTCCTTAACCTGTGAATTTCTATGTTTCAATCTAAGTTATCCATGATCTATTTCCTAAAATAAAATATTATGGGCATTTTTTCCTTAATAATGGTTCATAAGGAGATTTTGAATTTAACAAAGCATATCACTTGGAAGTTTCAAACCATTTGTGAATCAAGTCCTTTTTATTTCCCTAGGTGATGATCGAGTCAACCTCAATTCATCCTTTTCAAGGTTATTACTCCTAGGTAAAACTGTTCCAAAGTCACATACACTTGTAGTATCCAGATAGGTATGTATTTAATTAGAAACTAGTAACTCTATACTTTACAAAAATTAAGGTATGTTTTCCTATGTTTAGTCTTATCCCTAAGGGTTTCACTATAGTTTCCAATCCTAATCCCCAAAATAACTAGACTTTACTCTTATACCAACTATGACAACCCATATTTTAATACACATTAATTCATGATTTACTATATAAAGGTACACATAATACAATCCAAAAAGATCATGAGGCCTAATGTCTTTGGGAAATTGATTACATAGAATGGTAACTTAAAAAATGGGTTCAAAATCATTATTTAAAAACTCAAAAACATTCCCTTATATTCCTTAAGTTTTCTATAATTGTATGAGATAACCTAGGGGTGTACATAAGAATGGGGTGATCTTTAAAGCCTGGTAAGGGAATAATAAAATAATAACATGATGAAAGTAATACATGTTATTCAAGAGGTGTATCGTGGTGTAATAAATGGGGATAGAATCACAAACATGAATATAGAATCATGATATAAGATGATAACATCAAGGAAACATAGGAATGAGGAAACAACATAAAACATGACATCATAAGAATAAGTCAAGTCTAACCACCAAAGAATAATATCATAATGTTATTAGGATAACATATCATTCACCATAAATGGTATATAATTATATAAAAACATTACAAAATGCATTGGAGGGTTGTATAATTTTTTCCCACCTGTCACATTCATATCATGTACATGCATAAGTGTGCCTCATATCATATAACGTAAGGATGTATTTCATCACTTTTAATACCATGATTAAGGAGTGTGGGTTACATACATGGATTTCCCCAATAAATTAATTATACATTAATATAGGTGAATGCCTATGATAAAAAATGGGGATGTGTATTCACTACACAAATATTTGGCATGGAAAATTGTAGGATAATTTCGGCAACATAACGAGGGTACATAAAAGATTTATAAAAGGGTTTAATGAGAGTGAAATGTAAATCTCATAAATTTTACATAATAAGGACCCTAAGAGGGATATATAAAAACAAATTCCAATATTAAAAATTGTAAATAAAGAGGCATAATATAAAGAAGTTTCTTGAATAAAGATGAGGAGGATAGGATCCCTTACCTTGAGAGGGAGCTTCTAAAGGCTTGGTAAGAGCTTATGTATAGATTGGGAACACCTTGTAAGGTATTTATATAGGGATAGGAAGAGTAAATTAATTCAAAATTGGTTTTTAGTGAAGAGGAGTGTGATGATGGGTCGGTATTTATAACAAAAGAGGGAGAATTATTTATTAATTTATAAACTTAGGTTCTTGACGCTATAAGATAAAATAATCAAAAAATATACCATGGTTTTTACCCACAGTTTTTTCAAAAGTGTAGTGGTTTTTAATATTTTATAAGTCCAATAACCTAACTACTTAAAATAATACCCTTGTTGATGTGGAAGTGAATCATGTTCATAAATAATTACATTTAAAACATTAAAGTATAATATAGGTTTTGGAGGATACATTAAGGGTTTATAAAATTAATTAAATAACTTCAAAAACATATTATTTTAAATATATAACTTTATTTTTGTCTTTTATACTCTTTTAGTATTTATTAAATCACTTATGGTCTGTTATGATGTCATAATATATACCGTATTTAATTTTTACCCAAAAATTTGACTTTATCAGAAAATTATGAAAAAATAACCATTGGATAATTTTTACATGATGATTTCAAAAATAAAATTTAAATTTATAAAATAATTATATAAATATGATAATTTACACTCTAAAATAAAGATCCCCATTTATTGAAAAAATATTAGCTTTTACAATGACAACAGTTTTCGGGGACTTATAAAAATTATATTTGAATTCATAAAAATAAATTATCAATTAAATTTAAATAAATATTATTTAATAAAAATATTTTATTAAAATAAAATTTATTTTAAAAAATTATTAATTTCTTCAAAAGAGTGTCTTGATTTAAAATATACATTTCCCAAAAATATAATTTGAGTTTCATCTTGTCAAAGTCTAATTTTTATCAAAATCATTATTTAATTATTTATAAATTAATAATATGAAAGGATAATTATAATTATTATTTTATTAAAAAAACAAATTCATACTATCAGGGTCTAGATACATAACCTATTATTACACCAGCATATGTCTTAAGGGTATGGTGTGTGATAGTAACACTTTCTTGAGATATTTTGGTGAATATGGTTTGGGTCGTGATCTCAATAAGCTTGAAATTATCCTATAAAAGGTTTCTATCATGCATTATTTTTTGAATATTAACTTGGGATTAGTCAATTGAAAATCCCAGTGATTCCATCTCCCTCTAAATCTACAATAAATGGGATTTATAGCATATTATCTTACTGATCTAGGTCATTGCTTCTTTCATTTATGTCAATTGGATTTATCATAACCCTTAATATTTACTAACCATAATGCTCGTTGTAAAATTTCTATATTATCAATGTTTATGATGTTTAACTATATTTTAAATTTGATAGAATATAATTTATAATGGTATCAAATAACCAAATTAGTGCATGTGTTTTCTATAACTATGTTACTTAATAATCCATTTATTAATTCAAAAAGGAAATTTCATAAGATTTTAGGCCATTACACTACATAAGGGTTAAGTATTCATGTGTAAGGGTACAAAACTCATTGAGAAAATTGGTAAAGTCTTGATGTGTAAGGGTCACCCAGAGATACATAAGGGTTACCCTATTATGTGAAAGTGTTACTAGATTTGGCTTGGAAAATGGTAAATTATGATACATATGGTTCGCCCTGTGATACCTAATGGAATTCAAAGTAGGTTCATAAAAATGGTAAAGCATGATATGTAAGGGTAACTAGAATTTTCCTTATGATTCATACGTGTTACTATGGTATATAAAATACATAAAATATAAAACTATATGATGTTTAAGGGTATTTTAGATGAGGGTTGCTTCAAGATGATATGTAAGGGTTGTCTCTGGATAATATATAATGGTTGGATGGTATGTGAGGTTTGATCTAGACTTTGAAAAAAAAGTCATTAAATATATAAGGGTTGATTTGGATGGTGCGTAAGGGTTCCAAACTTTTTCAAAAATTGGATGTGATGATTTGGAGGGGGAATCACATTGTGAGCTAGGGGTCATGCCGTGAGGTTCCTTATAAAAATATTTTTAAAAAAAATTAATAAATTAGTTAAATTTAATATTTCTAGAGGGTTTCACCATTTTGTTCAGTAGTAAAATGGGTATTCCTTGTCTCTCTCTATCTCTCTATCATTATTCTTTCCCTCTTAGGATATATTCATTAATTATTGTCCATTCTTTATGTATTTTACTGTAGGGAGTAGACACAGTTAAGTAAATTTGACCTCAAGTGTATAATCTTGGTTTATCTTACCATTTCTTTACTTTCCATTAATTATTCTCTAAATTATATATTTTTCAAAATTATTTGATTTCTTCTTATCAGGGCTGGATTGGTTAAAATTTCTTGGTGAGTGGAGTCCTACTACCTCCAGGAAGGCGGTGCCTAGTTATTTCCTATATCATATATTTGATATGCATCATGTGATAAATGGGTTGCATTAGGTTCATATGAGTGACTGGGGGAAAACAACTTATGGTTTTTTTGTTCATAAAAGATACTTAGAAGTAGAATAATATACAAAATTATGGGTGTGTCTTAGTAGGGATTATATTTTTTGGGGGTGTGGTTTGGGGTTTTTATGGTAATGATGTCGCATATTATGGATAAAGTATCTTGAGATGTGTTAATTAATGCAGTTCCTTAGACTTGTGATAGTTGTAACCCATGTAAATGTGGGTGATGCTGATCACTGGAAATGCGATGATGTAATTTTATGGTGTGAAGTGGATGGTGTTGACCATTTATATGGTTGGAAATGGAGGTTAATTGGTGTGATTCATATGGTGTTGAGCATTGTTATGAGTGTAAATGAAGGTTCATTAATTTGTGGTTGTAGGTTTTTGGTGATTTTATCTCTCTATTGGGGTTGAGGTTGTTGGGGTTTTGTTCCCACAGGACAAGGCCCATGATGTGGTTTTGACAGCTGGTTGTTATCAGTATCCTCTATAGATTGAGAATCTTATGGGTGATTGTTTTTACCATAATTATGTAAGAGGGATATTTATTAGGTGTCCATGAGATATTTCTGGTGATTGATATCACTGAAGAGAATAATACTTCTTGTCATATATGGGAGATATGTTGGGTTTAATGAGATAGACTTGGTAAAGGGAGGGTGTTGTTGTGCCTTGGATTTCATCATGTTTTTATCCAATTTTTGGTAAAGGGTTTATATGACCATCAAACTTGTGATATGATATATGAACCTATTTTTGGGGAGTTATGATTGACTTAATATGCTTATATTGTTTACTGTTTTCATGTGAGGTTTTGTGGTATGGAATTGGTTGGAATTTTGAGGGATCTTTCACTATAACTAACTATGGATACATGATTCCACTCCAGCACTAGCTAAAGTAGGTAAAGTATTACTCATGGTTGATTCAAGCATGAGTGGAGTAGGTTGAGTGGTGTTATTTGGTTTTCATTATTACAATTTTGAAACACTTGTATACATGTAAAAATTATCAAGGGATGCCATTGGTGGTGGCCTACTATGTTCATACTCACACCCTACATAGTCCCTCTAGGACATGTTCAGGCTTTATAGTTTACAGAATATGTAAGGGTAAGTAATTTTCATTGGTATCCTAATATATATATAAGTATAGGTGGTGAATGGGTTGAACATTATGGTTTTACAAACAAGTTGGGTGGTTCCTCAGTGTTAGATTGGCATTTTGTTTTTTTGCATTTATGTATGTATGTATGTGATCATATTATGGGTGATCTTTTTTATTATTTTATGACTCACATGAAATTATATATGTTTACTAGTTTAATTGTACGTATGCACTTTCTTTTTATTTCATGTTATTTAACATTGCTTCCATTTTTGATTTATTGTTATTATTTATATTTATAGGGTATGTTCTACACACTATCACCTCTTAGGCCCACATTTCTTGTTATAAACCTCTAGCATATGGGGAGGTGCACATGAGGACTAGTGGAACCCTGATATGGTTACTATTGAATGATCCAAGTTAGGACATTAAAAAGTTTCACATAAGTAGATAGACTTTGTATCACATGTCACATAGCAAGATTCATAAACTATATATAAATGTTTTAGGGTCACATACCTTAAAAAACTGAGTTATTTCCTCAAGAAATATTATGTTATCCTTGGTTGATAAATATAAAAATACCATTATCATCCATGATCCCCTAATTCATCCAAGAGGCTCTACTATAATTTACCAATAATAAATCCAATTATTCATAATCACCAATAACTCAATGGGAAATTTTTCATCACTAAAACTACAACCAACTACATGAAAAATCTCTATCGTGAACCCATGATACCACTATGAACAAAATCCCTATATATTGACATCAAGAAAATAACCAACTTGATTCATTTAAATTTAATTTATCAAATAAAATCTTCAGACAAAAAACCTCAACCAAAACCATAAATATTTTAATTTCTTTATCATCCCAGGATATCATTTATCCTCTACATGAAAAATCCCCATGGTTAATTAATATTACACTATGATATAGTAGAATTTTTAGTCAAATCTCTAACTGAACCCCCAAAAAATAATCAACAATACAAGAGACATAATAATAGAGCTATAAAAAGGAGTTAATACCTCTAATAACTATTTAAAATGACTAAAAATACACCCATATTCAAAGTAAATCAATAGAGGAGGAAGGAGATAAGGTATTGACTGAATATCCCTCGCATAAGCCCTTGTTTCCTTAAAATTGTGAGTGGGAATAACCAAGAAAAATGATTATTCCCATATTTAAAAAATTATCCTCGAATTATATTAAGGAATGACCCAAGGGAATAACAACACAATTCCCCTCATATGTGGTTTCATTACATCATGACCCATGGGTTCATAACGCAACTCCTATCCCTATACATATGAGGTTGTGTGAATCAAAGCTTAATAATGTGACTAACCACCTAGATCATACATGTAATTATTCTTTTTCAACACTATTAATGACATATCCCACCCGTTATAGTGTGATATTTTTCCCTCAAACAACCATCACAGTGAATCCCCTTAGGCTACAGCATAATCCATCCCCCATGAAAACCCCTCATTGAAGATCCCCTTAGGTAGCAATGGGATCCTTCCTAAACTCCAAAAAAAATAATCTTATGCAAATGGGTTGTGGGGTAGTTCCCTTATTTCATGGAATTACCCTCTAAATTCCTTTAAAAATTAATCTTACATGACACGCACCATGCCACAACACCCCCGGTGTGATCCATCACCTGGAGAAAAAAACTATATCTGGTCCACCCCAACCCTACTTCAATTCTCACTCAAACACTTGGTATGGATCCATTCTCTATAAACACAAAAAAAAAATTCATACAGATGTTACAACTCTTAGAATTCTAATCTGAATATCAAATTCCAAAACATATCATGCTTCGGGTCCAAAATATCAAATTTTCTATGAATTCACCAACCTGTAATGTTTCAGGTTGTTATAAATATATAGGTACATTCATAACATGAAATTATAATCAAATAAACATCTATACCAATCTCTTGAAACATGGGGTACTATACTGAAATCCACATGCATCGGCCTACCTTCTTCCACCAATGTCATAGTGGGATGTTGTACCCGTGATTTTAACACATCTGAAGCCTCACAGTGTCCTCTCATGATTCCCATGTCACATAGATAAATATTTCATTGAAAATATCATTCAATCATATAAAAACTTCAAACATCACAACCTCTAGCTCAAAATATTGGGTGAACTTCCACACACTACGAGTTCCATGCTCTATAACGGTGATCACAATCTCCCCTCAGCACCCATGTCTATTTCTACAGCTATCCCTCCACATGATTCATGATCCATATCACAACCCTATACTACTACATCAACATAAGATCCTACAACCTCCAGGTGACTAAGTCACCCATACATCATGTGTTCATACAAATAGATGACATCATCCTCAATAGAGAGTCAAAACACCATCATCCTATGATCACATACCTAAAAAACCACATTCACCACCATTTTCAATAATCAATATCTCCCACATCATGTTAGTGAAAATAAACACCTCACATACAGTGACCATATTCACCCCACATATCCATGGTGAATCAACAACTCCCCATAGCCAATGAATGAGTCACCTTATAACTAATACTTCATGAACTTCACAACCAAGTACCCCATAACATCCTTCCCTTATATGACCTAACCACTAGGCCCCAATCCCACTATCCATAGATCAACTCAGTCACAACACTATGAAATGATATAAAAACTTATAACCCTTTAGTTATGCATCGAAGTGATGTACATATACCACATTGGGTTCCCTTAACTTCCTCATATAGCTCACACAATCATTAAACAACCTAACACTTATCTCTACACTATTCTCATTCTAGCTCAACCATCCCTTGTTGTCATTAGGTTCAAATAATAGAATTCATCAGCACTAGATACACTCATGGAAGACCATATATGGATTCTTATAATTTATACCACACTTTCATAATACAAAAATCTATTTCCTCCTTCTGCACTCCCACTTTCCATGTAGGTTTTTATCATCAATGACACCCAATATCCCACACAAAATTCCAAGGACCGCATCATTGCTACAAAACACCCCAGGACCCCTTAGGATCCATGGAAACTAACATTGGTTCCTTTTTGGAATTTTCCCAACTACACACATACCCCAACCATAAATCATAATACAAATATACTTATAATAATAAAATAAGTTCATATTCCACTCTCATGGAACTTTCAACATTCTGTCTATTAAGTATTAATAGTTGATTTGGTTATAATCTAAGGAAATCAAAAAACCTTAAAAAACTCCAAGATTATGGAATAACTAGTAAATAATGATGAAATGGTAAGAGAAATGAATAATAGACTCAAGAGGATCATAATCCTTACCCACTGTGACCTTAAATGATATAATACATGGTGATCTAGTCTCAAACAGAGGATATCCCCCCTCATTTATCAATTTTAATAAAAAAAATTAAAAAATTAAAAAAAAAACTACCCCGGTTCCCACTGGGTACCTATTCACCAACCACTTGGTACCTACCTTAGGGTCACTAGACACCCAGTGGCCCTCAAGGGATACCTTCTCACTACCTACACCCACCAAGTACTCGATATCATCCCATTGGGTACTCGGTGTCATATTTCATCAAGATAAATGTCCCAAAAATGAAACTAACTCCTAAAAACCTGACTTATGGCCTCTTCCAACACCTCTAACACCCTAATAGGATCCGAATACACATGTTCTAACTAAAGTTAATCCCAAATTACTTACATGAACACTATGGGTCATTGTATATGTATGTTTTTTATATTATATATATATATACTGTAAAATTCATTATATTACTATATAATATATATATATAATTAAAAGGTATATTCTTTAAATTTATAATTTATATAATTTATATATGTAAACAATGATAAAAAAAATATGAATACTTTGTGGGTATATATTTTTTTTGTGAAATATGAATACTATTGAACTAAATAGGATGAATATGAATCAAAAGTGGATGGATGTCAATCATATGACAAAGAGTATGATGATAGGGTTAAAGAGTTCATAAATTTTACAAAAGAGAAAGAAAATAATCCACCTCTAATTATTTTTTTGTACTTATATTGATGTTATTCATAATAATTTTTTCTAATAAGTTTGAAGAAAACTTGAACTATCATGAAGTAGATTAAAGTTATAAATGTCAGGATAAACGCGTGGAGGAATTAAATGTCTCTAGTGAATGGGATAAAAATATGATTTATGGATCACCTAATATCATTATAGTTTTATGTGATTATATATATAATAATAAATAAATGATAGGAACAGTCGAAGTTGACCCACATGATTGTTGAAATCTTTTTGAAGATTTAAAAAACTATACAAAGATGTCACTGTATACCATTATAATAATTATAAAACATTATCTCCAATACTAAAACAATATAAATTTAAAGCTGGAAATGGATGGAGAGGTTTGATGAGGATCCTTTCATGGGGTGCTCATCAAAATAATTTTTAAACCCAAGTAAATGTAGTAGTAGTGGGACTTGGTTTTGTCTCCAGAGGGGACAATTCTATGGGTATGATTCAAATTTTTTGTGGGTTCAATTTATGGAAACATTAATGTAATTAAATTTGATTTTTTTAATTTAAATTTTATAACTAGTGGCCTAAACTTGGATCAAACTCTTATCTTTCCTATTAAATTATTAGTCCAATTTAAACTCTCCTTTTTCCTATCATGACCCGACCCACCGAGGTCTAATCAAAAACTATCCCAAGCCCTCCTATAATAGGTTAGGGTATGGAAACAAGTGATGGGAAGGAATATAAAACACATGGGAGGCATTTTCCTAAATTACCTATATGCACACACACATCTCAAACCCCACAAAATTCTAAAATGTAAATCAATTGACAAAAATGCACTGATACATATATAATAACACAATCATATTAAGACATAAAGTACTAGAAAGAATGAAAAGGGGAAAAATTCAAGCCCATCCAAAATTGTAAAGTAAATTTTGACTGAATCAGAAGAAGGGTACTATTATAAGGTGTCACTCTAGTAAAAACCTCATTCTATCTAGTCCAAACTAGGCTCCACCTTCTCATGGTCTTCTAAGAACTCTGAAAAAAGTTCATTCATCTACATAAGAGACATAACAACAACCAAGGATATCCCAGATATACTCATAGATGAATCTGAGTCACATAAGGTTTCAACCACAACTATCCATAGATCCACTGTGAGGTTTCAAGTTAACGCTCATCCAGGATATCTCTCTCCATGAGCCCTTCCATACTTGATGGAACTCAACTAAGAGATATCAATCATTGGGTATCACTAACCCGATGCTATATCCCTTCCATCCCATGGTTCTTGCTCATCTGGGAGGAACCACTCCCCAAGATATACTATAACTAATGACACTCATCCCAGAGGTCATTTTTGATAGGTCTAACCAAGAATAATCACATGGTAAATTGAGAGGGTTCATCTAAGATGCACACTCCATCAGACTAATTCCCAATTAGAAAGATCATATCTAGATTCATAACTAGGGGTCAATGCCTATGGATCACTGGGGGGACACTAGAACCTACTGGAAATATCCTCCTAAATAGGGGATTGATTCCCCTTTAGTGTTGGTCATTCCAGTTACACAAACCCTATCTAAGGAAACACAATGTAAATGAGGGTCACTCTAGGACTCTCATAGGGATACATGCTGAAAGCTGTTGAGGAATCTTTCAAAGAGGATCGACACTACTCGTTCCAAAATAAGAAAACTTTTCCAAACTACACTAATCATCAGGAAGCTATAGCAGGGTCACCCTCTATGATAGAAATGTGATACTACACTTAACCCTCATAGTAATGAACCAAGGGAACACACTCAACCGATACTAGTCTAAGGAATCTCACATAAGATTATAATGAAGATGAGCTGAGAAGAAATAGGAAACCAAATTTTCCCCAAGTTGTAAATGATATTTATATATGGGTAAATAGTGGGTCTCACTAATACAGACACTTCTTGTGTCTCGTACTCATATGACATGAACTTTTCTAAAAGTACATAGTGTGTCCACAGAGGGTACATAGTGTGTAGGTGTCGATATGGAACTCAGTGTGTTCTCTTACTATGCCTAAGTAATTTCTTAAGTACGCAGTGTGTAGATTTCAACACGCATCATGTGTGGCCACATGATCTCCTAGGAATGTACTCCCTATACATGATGAGCTTCTTTCTAGGGTGTACACAGCATGTGGCATGACCCACATGGTGTGTAATTTCACTCGACCTCTTGGGTGTGTACTCCTTGTACACACCAAAATGGTCATATAAGGGTCAAAAAGTGTGTGACACATGTCACATGGCATGTGATACTTATCTATACATGGTAAAACTAGTTCCACACAGATGGAACCACATGGAGTGTGTTTATCGGACAACACACAGTGTAGTCTGGTTTTTCACAGAACCCATAGAAAAATTCTCACGTATCTTCATTCATGACTCTAAAATAACTGATTCCACCATGAATTTTACTATAATTCATGGATATGTGGTTGACCAAACCTCGTTTCCACTGGTAGATAGAATCCAAACATATCTGGTGATCAAGAAACACCCATTGTTTCACCTTGTCGGTGCCACATTCTAAAACCAAGATCATAAATTATTTATCCATCTGTAGATATACTATTTTCATTGTGTGCTACAACCATAGTGTCAAGTATCCATCCCAAACCCATAGTAGTGATCCATTGAGATAAATTTTGAATTCACAATGATCATTCACTAGGTATTCATTGAATTATAGGCCAAAAGAAAATTCCAATGACGAATGCATGTAGAACGGGTAGAGAAAACCATAAACCATACATCTGAAGAAAAAACATCATCCTTTTTAATTTTCAACCTCAATCAATTTTTTGTGGAAAATTTTAATAAATATGTATAAAAATCAATGAACAAACATATGATAATTATCCCCAAATCTCGAAAATAAACCCATACCCACAAAATTATTGATCTAGGATTTAATCCATTAGTTTATTGATTCATGTTCATTGTAGGATAAGAAATAAGGATAAATCCCCAAAAAATCCATAACATAATTTAGATAAATTGGTGATGAAGAATAATCACAAGTCGTTGTTGTTGATGAGATCTACAAGATGTGTTGGTGCACAATCCTTGAGCTGATCTCAATCTGATATCATCATCCAATGGTCCTCTAAAGGATCCCCTCTAATGGATCCTCTCCAATGGATTCTCTAAATATCTAGGTTATGTGGCTAACCCTGGGTATTAGGCATGTCCATGTTTAAATACAAGACTCTATATCACTATGTTGAAATAAATAATTAATTTAATTTAATTTTTTTATTTCTTTATTTTCACCCGCCATAGCACTTTACTAAAATGCCTGATGCTGACAAATATTATGACATATCTAAGGTAAACCCCTCATTTTTAACTCAATTATGGTATCATATTTTCAATCTGAGACTCTCTTTGGGAGTTATTCAAATTTTTCATGAAAATTGTGTACTCATGATATTAATATATTTAAAAAATTAAAAATATAAATTTTGGGCTCATCGGGACTCAGAATATCGCACTGTATCAACTTAGGGTTCCAAAAAAATTCCTAAAATATTATAAATTATTACATGGAAAAAACTCATACATTACATTATTCCACTCTTCGTGGATTTTTTTTCATAAAAAGAAAAAACTAAACAAAATGGTGGGGATACTAAACTCTCAATTGGGTATACCACTCCTATGAATTATCCTGAAAGTTCATTGTGTTATCAAAAAATATGTACCCAAGGAAAACACTTGTCCACAAAGGGTATTACTCTTCTAGTTATCAACACCACCAGCTCCTTGAAAAAGAAAAAACCTCTCTCACAGTCTAGCTTACCCAATCAATATCATACAATGAGCCATGCAGATGCCTCCTCATCCACGATATGTAGAGAACACTAAGAAACTAAAACTATTGTGGTCATGGGGTTAATCAGTAAACCACCTCACTAACCCGATATAGAAGCATTAAAAAATAAGGGACTAATAACTCTAAAGATATTTGAACCCCCTTGGCTAAATCTTCATAATTTTTGAACTCCAAAGGCCTGCACTATTAGTCCATAAGGACTCCTGACGTTTATGGGAAGTTTTCATCCTCTAATGGATAAACTTCACCTTTACGACCATCATTAGAACCAAAAATATGACCCAATAATTGTCACCCGCTGCCTCCAATCGGTATAATAGTGACCTACAAGATCTCCCATACATGGCCTCAAAAAGGTGAAACACTAGTGTGGGAGTGGTAATCACTATGATACACAAACTCCACTGTTTGCAGATGATCCTCTCAATTATGGCCTAAAACTAACATGAAAACTTGAATCAAGTTCACCAGAACCTAAATGTTCCACTTTTCATGGCCATATGATTGGGTTAAAACATTGTTCTCAACTAAAACTAAGTCCTCAAAGACTTCCTATATCCCCACCCTAACTGTTTCTTGAATTAAACATCACAGTTTTTAATGATAATAAAGGGAATTTCATGAATCTAGAATATATATTTCACACACAATTTTCCCAAACTCTGGTCATCACCTTCATTTTGGCGAGACTACAAGATTTTATCTTGAAATTTTAGTACAACTCTATAGGCTTCCCCACCAATTCCAAGATATCTGAGTACATCCTCACCTACACCAGATGCACTTATAAGGGAAAAATAATCGCCTCATCACCACCTCTCATAGTGTGACTAGTGTCACCATCCATATTTTCACAGGGATGATGAGATTTCAGAATTTGGAAAACTATAAGGAACATATATAGTGGATATCTTCTCATGAAACATATCACAATCGATATCACTAAGTTATATTTCCATAGCTCTTTGAATAAAAGGAGGGATAAAAACTATCTACCAGAGGTAATCTGCACTATCCTTAGGTGTCTCGTGTTCTTCAAATAAAATTTAGAGCACACATGGATTTCATCAAAGAAGAATACTATGAACTGATCCAAGAAGGTCCAAGTATCTAGTACATAAGTCTCATGATTCTTCTATGGTGTAAAACTCACCAAAGGGTATTACCATGAGCTCAAAACAACTATAGTGGATTTGGAAAGCCACTTCTGATACATACTTATACAAAACTAGAGTTGGTGGTGACCATTCCTAAATAAGTACTCATACTCCACCACCACTTCAGGAAAAAAGAATCACATAGAATCCACTACTCCAAATGTATCACTAGATAACTGATAAGAATTCATCTGTAACCTCCCATTCATGAGCTCATCCTAGTCTCCCTAGGACTACTCCTTATCAAAGGAATAAAAAAATTCCCCAATAGACTGGAAGCACAATTACTCTCACTGGTAGAAGAAATTTGGACATGGATGGTAGGAAACCAATACATACTAAGTAAATCATAAAAGGGTATCATCGCCACTATGAAGATATTCCATGTGAGGATTTCTCCCTCCTCCCATAGTTAGGTCACACTATCAGTTGAAGTGTGTAATCATTAAACCTCTCTACAAGAGCCTCAAATATAGTAGATGAGAAAAAAGGCTCCACTGGTATCACTAGGTCTCAAAAAAGGGATACACTTAGGGATAAGTGGCTCATGACTACATGTGAAAACTGTAGCTAGAGTAGTGAAGAAACATGTCATACCTAAAATCATACTCGAAGCCTCTGTGAGCTCCTACTACTTGGAATAAATTCTTCCCATTTCCCATATATTTACCTTAAATAGGGTTTTCTCCAACACCTTACACAATGAACAACCTCAAACCCACAAGTTAGTGGAACTCATCTACCACACCTTGACACTATCCACTTTGGGTGACCTAACATGCTTGCATAGTTTTGGATCATGTCTCAACAATGCATATTGGCGGGGGAATTTTACCTCTTCCTTGAGTGTACAAAGTCATAAAAAATCACCGAAAAAAGGTTCATACTGACACACTGTGTCTCCCTAGAAAAGAATCAAACAAAGGTTAAAAAAGAGTGGATCTTACCTACGCCTAATAGTAATATAAAAATAGTAGAAGGAACACAAATCATACCTCAAAACACTCTTAGATCCTTTTGGTAAAGACCCTCCAGTGCCTGAATTTTTTCAAGATTCCAACCACCAGCTTCTTGATCCTAGAGTGGTCCACCTGGGGGTGGTGGTGGTAGCATAAAACCAAAGCGCCTACCACCTCCTACTACTCCCTTATCCCCTCTATCACATATGCTGCCCCATGTACCTCCTTGATCTAGCCACTATATCTATCTATAAGTTCATCGATTGTCTCTCTAACTGTATCAAAATTGGTAGGACAATACCGTGTGATATGGAATCGACCATCACAAGAATAGAAACTTCTCTACCTCGAAGAAATGATCTTCCCTTAAGATCTCTTTCAAAAACTATTGTTTCATGACTTGAAATGAATTCCTACAATCAGCAGGTCCTGCTGAACCTACGTCCCAAGAGACCCCTACCTCGAAATCCCATGATACATGTTGGAACCCTGTGTATCATCATCCATAACCAAAATATCCATCCACAACTCATTCTGGCATGTTTCATCCACCTGAACCATTAGAGGTGGGTCTACAAACTAATCAGTAGGAGAAATAAATGACTTCTGACCATCCCCAAGAAATACCACCTCATGAATAAGTCCCTTAATGGAGTCATCATCACTCATTAGGTGAAATTCTCAAAATTACCATGGAAACCTCATTGGTTATCTTCGTGAATTCATCCCGAAAGAATACAAGATGTATCATGGTCAATGAGTATATCTAGTGAGATATCACAAGGACATGGAAAACATAACCCATTTATATATGATTCATTTACCAATGTTTTCCCTACAACCAATGCCTATATGTATCAAGTAAAAAAGTAGGTTATTAGGGTATTGGTGAATGGATACATCGGTTGCTGCACCAATACTGTACACCCTTTCCTAAGATCAAAACATGAAACACTTTAACACTATTATCATAGTTCCCAAACCAAATCTCACATCTAGAAAAAAGAGACGCTAAGCTTTGATACTAAACTCAAGAAGTGTCATAACACTTCATGATGAGAATTCCCTCTAATACCATTCTTCCATAACCCAACCCACTAGGGTCTGAGTCGCAACAACCCCAAACTGTTATCTAATAGGCTAGAGGTGGGAGACTAGTTCTAATAAGGTATATCAAACACAAAATGTTGAAATGTATATCAATTGATAATTATTAATGCATAAATCTATAATCCCATAATCAGAGTACGAAATAAAGTACTAGAAAGCATGAAAAGGGGCCAAATATAAGCACACACAAAATTGGAATGTAAATTATGACCTAGTCTGAATGAGGGGATTGCTATCAAATGAAACACTAGTAAACACCTTGGTATGTCTAGTCCAAAATAGGTACCACATGATCCTAGTCCTCTAAGGAATCTAAGAAATGTTTTGTCTTCTACATAAGACACAACATGTGAGGGAAAATCTAATGCAGAGTGATTATAACAATACCTAGTAGGATACCCAGAAATCACTAAGCATAAGGAATCAAGATTAGTTAGTTTATCAACCACAAGTACATAATACAAGATAAGAGACATAAAAATAACCAAGGATATCCCATACATACTCATAAATAAATTTGATTCACATAAGTTCTTAACCACTACCAACCATTTATCTTCCATGAAGTTTAAAGGTAACACACATCAATGATATCTCACACCATTAGACTTTACATCCCTAATGTAACTCAACCAAGACATATCACTCATTGGGTATCACAAAGCCAATTTCACAACCCCTCTATCCCAAAGGTTATGATTGTCTAGGAGGAATTTCTCCCTAATCTATATTTTCACTGAAGACACTCATCCTAGAGGTTACACTCATTAGGTCTAGCTAAGAAGAATAATTACGAAAATTAAGAGGGTTCATCCTAGATACACAGTATATCAGACTAATACCCTATTAGAAAGATTAGATCTTGATACACAGCTAGGGGACCAATGCTCGGCACTCACTTGAGATACACAATCCCCTACTAGAAACATCCTCCTATGTATGGGATTGACGCCCATGTAGTGTTGGTCATTCCAATTCCACAAACCCTATATAAAGAAACATGAAGGAAATGAGGATCACTATAGGCCTCTCAGAGGAATACATGATCCAAGATATTGATGAATTTATCGAAGAAGGATGATACTAGTCATTCCAAAATAAGGTAACTTTAACACACTATAATGGTCATCAAGAAGTTGTAGTGGGTTTACCCTTTATGATGGTAATGTGATGTTGCACTGATCCCCCATAGGAATGAACTAGGGGAAAACACTCAATCGATACTTGTCCAAGGAAGCTCAAACAATATCACAAAATAGCTGAGATAATAAGAAATAGGAAACCAATCTATCCTAAAGGAGTGTATGGAGTTTCCTTATGGGTACATGGCGTGTCTCACTAAGCTTATCAATGCTCATGTATCGCACTCACATAGTATACACTTTTCTAAAAGTACACAGCATGTCCACTGAGGGATCACGATGTGCATGTGTCAATATGGCACTCAGTTTGTCATTTTCCCATGCCCATGTACATTCCAAAGTACACAGTGTGTATCCTTCCATACATGTTGTGTAGGGGCACATGATATTCTGGGAGTTTACTCCTTGTACATGCTAACACAGCTGCTAGTGTGTACACAACATGTGGCATGGACCACAAGGCATGTAACGTTACCTGAGGTCTTGAGTGTTTACTCCCTATACATGTCAAACCGATCAGCTAAGGGTCACACGACATGTGAAACATGTCACATGGAATGTGATACTCATCTCTGTTAGAAACCCTAGAACTACATAGGAGGAACCACATAGTAGGAACCACGTGGCGTGTGTTCATAGGATTACACATTGTGTAGTCTAGTTTTTCAAATAATCCCTGGAAAAATACTCATGAATCTTCGTCAGTGACTCTATAGTCACTAATTCCACCCTAAATCATATCGTAAGTCACCAATATAAGGTTGAATAAACCTTATTTCCACTGATATCCTAAATATGGATATATCCAGTGCTTAGGAAACACCCATTGACATGCCTCATCGATGTTTCATACCAAAACTGCAATTTTAAACTCTCGATCCATCTGTGGATCTACAACCATTGTCATGCACCACAACCATAGCATCATATCTCCATCCCAAACCTATGCTGGTGATATGTTTATCTAAATACTAAATGAACAATAATCTTTCATGTATTCATTGAATCTTAGGCTAAAAGAAAATTACAATAACTAATGCAAATAGAATGGGGAGGGAAAACAATAAACCATAAATTTGAGTAAAAAACCACATCATTTATCCATTTTAAGACTCAATACATTTTTATGGAAAATATGAATGAATAGTTATAAACATCAATGAAAAAACATGTAATAATTATCACCAAATACCATAAATAAAACCATACACGTAAAATGGTCAATATGTTAGTAAATTTGTTAGTCGATTGATTCACATTCATCGTGTGAAAATAGAATGGGATAAATCCAAAAAAATAGCATGCCTTTACTCAGATTAATCACTGATGAAGAACAACCACACGTTTTTGTTGTTGATGAGATCCACAAGCATTGTTGGGGCATGATCCTCAATCTGATCTTGATCTGATGTCGTCTGCCAATAATCCTCCAACAGCTCCACAAAATCCTTAGGTTATGTGGAAAACCCTAGGAATTACGCATATCCATGTTTCAATATAGGATTATATGTCACTACGTAAAAATTAATTAATTAATTAATTAAATTACTTTATTTTATTATTTATGTCTGAGATAACACTTTATAGAAACCCCCAATGATAATAAATATTATTTCCTTACTAGGGTAAACCCCACATTCTAAACTCAACGGATGTATCATATTTCTGATTTGAGGCACCTTTTGAGAGTTATTTCACTTTTTTAGGAAAATCATGTGCACGTGATTTAAATATATTTAATATTTTAACATTTTAATTTTGGACTCACTAGGCCTCAGAATCTTTCACCATCTCAGCTCCTAGATTTGGGAATATTCCTAGAAATATTCCAAAGTCTTACATGGAAAAACCCAAGACATTAAATTTTATCTCTAATAAAGTGAAATCTCACTTTATTACCCTCACCTAGAATTTTAGGTTTAACTGGAGGGAGGAAATTATTACTACAACCTTTAATATCTATTGTCCTAGAAATTAGAGATCTCATATTACTCTTAATCCTTCCCACTGTTGATAATTACAAGAAATGGAGAGGACCTAAGTGGCATATTTGTGTGATTTAGTGAATAATGGAAGATAAATTCAAAATTCAAGAAATGAAGGAATCTACTAATATCTATAAAGTTTGAATAGATCTAGATACTAACATAAGATATTGAACTATTAAAAAAAATTATTAATGTAGTATATGGAGAATATCCTCAACTCATCCACTAATGTCTTAGTCTAGCATCACTAGAGTTATATAGAAAAACAAAATTAAATAAAAATAAATGAAGATACATCACTAACTACAGTATGATGATCATAGGATCCTCCTTTTTTCTTCATTGAGAAGTTCATATATTTAAATATTAATGCTCCAAGTTCTTCATTCTTCTATCTATGGCAATGTGATTCATACGAGCTTCATCCAACAAACACTATAGGTCTGAAATATTCTTGAAATTCTAATCTAAATTCTTTTTCTTCAGATCATCACCACATGCATAGTTCAACAGTTGGGATATCTTCAAATCAGTATACTTGAATATTTAATATAAAAAACATTCTCTCCCCATGATCTTATACTCCTTATTCAAATGGATGATCTTTATGAGGATTTTTTTTAGAATTTTATGATATGGATAAACCAATGAAATTTGAAAGTGTTAAGTAGTTGATCCCTAAATTTTATTTAGAAATGGATGATGTTCCCATATGAAACTTTTGGGTTCTCTGATGACCTTTAAATATACCTTGAAATACTAGATTCACCCTTATATTGAGATTAATTTCCCTTATTTAGCATGGTTTGGCTTCAAATTGGCTTTTGGATTTGGTTACATGGTATTTTTTGATATATGAGAGTACTCATTTGGGTCTGTTGGTTCCTATTTAGATTTACCTATATGAATCTTATTATATTTGGCTATGTAATTCATCCTTGTGAATTTGTATATGTCACTACTCTTCCTAGGATTTGGATACTTCTCCCTTCCAAAATTCAGATACGTTACTTCTCCTCAGGAATTTGGATATGTAGATAGTATCTCAAAATTTGAAAACATGAAAATCACCATTCTTTTGTTTTGGGTTCTTCACTACTTTGGTCCTTTACATATCCATCATAAATAGAGACCAGGTTTACTTTGGGTGGATTAGATATTCTTAAATGGCGTGGTCAGATATCCCAACTCATGTAGGTTGGATTTTTATTTATAGTAACTTCTTTTCCAACATTTGGTAGCTTTAAAAACAAATGTGTTCATTCTGATTTTGATTTCATGATCAGTTGTTGTTTGCTCATGTAGAAAATTTGATTTATAGGCATAGTCACTTGAATTTATTAGTCATTATAGGTTGAAATTCCTTCTTATGTTTAGTATACTGAACATGAGAACTTCATACAGTTAGTATGACCCTTTCTAGATAGTTTCATGCATGGTTACTTTAATTTCAACATGTGATCAATTTCCAGAACTTGCGTTCACTTGTTATATTGTCATTTTTTCGGAATGGTTAGTTATGTAGCCATATATGTGGAATTATCACTTGTGCGTTCATCATGTGGTCACCTTCCTTTGAAAAAATGAAGTCTCAATATGCACATAAAAAATTCATTTTTTTACTATGGTATTTTTCTCCAATCAATAATAAAATAATTAAATCATAATTAAATCCTTTGAAAAATTTATTCCAAAAAAATTATTTCTTCACAATAATTTAAAAAATGAAAAAACATGTAAAATAAATGATTTCATATGATTAAAAATTTAGTTAAATATTTTCCAAAAGTCACAAAAATACTAAATTTCATCAGATTAAATCAATTAGGGAGTTAATTATCATTGAAAAATAGAAAAAGTATTTGAAAATTTTAGCTCACATCACTCCCCCACACTTAAACTATTACACTCCCATAAAATTTTATCAATTAATTCCATTTATTAAAATTAAAATCTAAAAGACTCATCCTAACTAGATTTAAATAAACAATATAGAGAAAAATAAATTCATTGGCTCCCCTATTTTTTCAACTATCAGGCCTCTTTTATGATTAAATTCACTCCTCACATCCACCCGACCAAAGTTACAAGTCCAATAGTGGATCAAATTAAATTTAAGTGGAATCAATGTTTTAATAATATGAACTTATATTTTTTCCTCTATCCTAAGTTTCTTAAACCATAGTTTAGTTTTCCACTTTATTGATACTACTCAAATAAATTTTTTATAAATCAGTTACTTATTTATTCATTTGTGTTCAATATTCTCCACACTTGAATGGATTCGTTTTTTATTATTAGGCACTTCATTGATTTTAATTTTATTTTTCCCATCCAAGTATGTGAAAAATCATAGTGCAAAAATACTTATTGGATATTACAGAGGGATTACTCACAAAATCATTGACTAATGTCTCAAAGATTCATCATGGGATCCCAATTTACCTTTTTTCTCCAGTTTTTAAGTACTTATATAAATTTCTTTAAATTTATATTCTTAAGGTGTTATTTTTCATAGAGTTTACATTTCCTTAGATTAAGTTCAAAAAATTTAGTGACATCAAGTTATAATTCAAATTCTACAAAAATATTTTTACTCAAACTCTCATTCCTAGTCTTAAAACCAAATTTTTAGGAATGCAATGATGAATTCACTCAACATTATTCTAATTATTACTATGTTAGAACCAATGAAATTACTATCTATAGTGTGAGATTTAAACTAGGAAGGGCAGTATTCAGCTCAATGAATGGTTGAAATTTTCAAAATAAGAACTATACAAAAGAGTTTAGTACAAAATTTACAAGAAAATGATTTTTTATATTATTATTAAGATTTTATGAAAAAAATAATGTAAAATATAAAAATGGATATTTACATCCTAAATAAATTTTATTCTCTCCCTATCACTTAGTTCTAACATACTTTCATTAAATTTCCATCATGCATTTATCAAATGAAAACAGTTCAAAATAAAAGTATCTAAACTAGTGTGAAGGGAAAAATAAAACCAGGGGTTCTTTATTCAATGGTAATAGGGAGTATTTTGGACTCCCCCATAATTTATTTCTATTTATCTTCAAAAAAAATCTTTATCTTTTAGCCCTTCACCTTGAACATCAGAGTGTTCTTGTATGCTTCTCTTATTAGTTCCTCCAACTCAATATTCTACAACTTCTTCTATCTTCTAGATTCTCTAAATGTTAGGTTAACTCATTGGGAAGCAAGAGAGTTTTTATTATGTATCTCAATAAAAAATTAATTATTTATTGTATCCGATATAGGTAAGGTAGAGGTTTTAATAGAAAATTTTAGTAAATTATATGAAAATTTATCATTGATCTCTTCAAGTATTTCAGTACTTAAAACAGTTTCCAGATTAAATTCATTTTCAAAAAAAAATTTAGAAGTAAAATATTGAATTCACAAAGATTTTTTAAAAATAATTATATCATCCAAAATTCCAATTTATTCTTCAAAAAAACATGGAAATTAAAAATGGTTCACAAAAAAATCAGTTTTTTCCTCATATAGGTGTTTTATTGAATAAAGTATGTTAAAATAAAAATTTTATTCACCAATTTTATAAAAAGATTTACTCTACTAATATTTATTGTAGTTTTTTTAGTCTTTATAAATGTACTACCTAAGATTATGGGGTAATGAGTCTTACCTTTATCTTTATCCATGTCTAGAATATAGAAATCAGTAGGGAAAAACCCTTGTACACTCACCAGTACATATTCAAGAACACCTACTGGGTAGGAAATAGCTTTGCTGGAAAGCTACAATTCCACTTGGGTGGTTTTTAGTTCTCCAATATATAGAGAAGAATAAAGTTAGTAAGGTATAACATTAATTGATTCCCCTAAATCATAAAGTGTATTGAAAAAATTAATATCTCCAATAGTGAAGAGGATAGAAAAATACTTGTAACTTAGCGTTTCTAGAGGATTTATGGGGTTAAAAGTGTAGAAATTTTTTATTTAGTCTTACCTTTTCATTACCTATAAATATCCTCCTTCTAGTGCACATTTCTTTAATAAATTTTTCATACATTGGAATCTGGTGGACGGAATCTAGTAGTGGGAAATTGATTTCTACTTTTTAAAAAACTTATATAATTTCTTGTTTTAATATTTCTTCATTATTTTTTCTTGGGTGATTGCATCCTTATATAGAAGGGTGGTTGGGGTTGCTGTGTATCTTACATTTTTTATTTTCCTTCATCCTTATTCATGGGAGGTTTTTTTTTATAAATGCTTATTCTTTATGTTCTTTTCAGAAGTAAATTATTCCGTTTGATTATGATGACCACTTTCAAATTATTCTCTAAATAGTGATTATTCAGTACTCTCTAGATCATTTCCACTTTTCAATGTAACAAATCTAGAATTTCCTCTAAGGATAGGAATGGATTGTGTTGGAATCTTAAATAAGAATTGGTTTTTTAATTAATTGATGTAAGTTAGGATCTAACTATTTGACTTCATAATTTCTTTCATCATGTACTTCATTGAGGTTTCTTGATCTTTCCTCAGTTGGTATCTTGTAGAAGGTTGATAATTCTGTTTTTGGAAGGGTGGTGGATATGAATTTTTTTTAAACCTTTACTGAAAGGGTAGCCTATGAATTTGTTGGTTCCTAGCTCTATATTTAGTGTTAGAATACTCTATAATTCCTTGTTTATAGTTTGGTTCTTTTCGGTATGGTATTTAGTATAAGGATTCAGAATTTTCATAAACTTTAGGATAACCATCAATGAAGTGATCATAAGAAAAACAATGTTGGTAGATCAGAGTGTGTATGGTGGGTGAAATATAATGAACCTTTTTCATGGATAAATTCTTTATATAATAGGTTAGTTCATTAATTTTATCAAAAAATATAGAGTTATAACCATTCACCTCATGTACTCCCCTTTTGGTAGTTCTTGTGCTAAATTATTGAGATCTATAGGAAATTATTTCAATCGTATCTCTAACTTCATTGGTGGATTTATCGATCAATGATCCTCCAGTGGAAGTATCCAAAAGATGTTTTTAACTATCCATAAATCCTTGGAAAATTAATAGAAATAAATTATGTTATTCATTTGTTTGGTTTTTTTAAGAGGTTTTTAATCCTTTAAATCTCTTCCAATACTTGTAAAGGGTTTCTCCACATTATTTTTTGATTGAATAAATCTTCTTTATCATCTAGAAACTCCTTGATGTATAAAAATAATTTTAGAGCATGGGTTGGCATAGTTCATACAATTTGTGATCTTTACAAGTAGGATATTATAGAGACGCTCTTTGAAATATCCTTTAAGAGAGAAGGAAAATGAATTCTAGATGATCAGAGCCTCAGTTGATCCTCTATGTTTGAAATTATAGATTTCTATGAATGTTTGTATATTTATGTTGGGGTATTCTTTTAAAAAAACCATGAAACTTATGCAGGTAACTTAGAATTCTAGTTTAAATCTCATAATCCTATTGATTAGTCATTTATAACTATCAGTTGTTATTGTTGTTGTAATTATGTGCATACAGTTCTCTTAAATTTCTATTTGACTGAGCTAGATTATCTTCTATGTTGTATGTTCTTAAGGTGGATCTTTTTAAAGAAGAATAATGGGATAATGATTTAGTCAATGGGGTAGTGACCAAATCCATTTCCATTCCATCTGTGATTCTCAAATTCCTAAATCTAGCTAGAAAAAATCACTCAAACTCAATATCAACCCCAACGAGGTAAGATAGATTGGATATAGTCATTGATTGAAATAATTTTTAAAATAAGATTAAATCAAAAACACTGGTCTCCCTATAAATGGTTCTATTTTATATGAGTCTCCTATCATGGGACACTCATAAAAACATTTTTTGAGCCCAAGTAAATATATTAGTAGTCAGACTTAGATTTTTTTTAGAGATGATATTCCTTTGGGTATGTTTCTATTTTTTTGTTTCAATTGATGAAAATAGTAATGTAATTAAACTAGATTGCTTTTAAATTCAATTTTAAAATTAGTTTCATGACCTCGAACCATCCCCTTATCTTTCATGTTAAATCATTATTCTAATTCATACTCTCTGATTTTCTCTCTAATAAAGTGAAATCCTACTCGATTACCCTCTCCTGGAATTTTTTGTTTAACTGGAGGGTTGAATTGATCACTACAACTTCCAATCTCCCGAGTACTAGTTATCAAAGATCACTTATTACTCTTAAGTCAAGCCACAACTCATTATTTCAACCAATGGAGATGTCCTAAGTAGGATTTGTGTTTGATACAGTAAATAAGGTAAGATAAATTCAAAATGAAAGAAATGAGGAAATGTCATAATATCCTTACATTTTGAATAGATCTAGATATTGACAGAATATATTGAACTATTTAAATACATATTTCATTATCAATGGATAGGTATAATCTCCTCATATTATCCACTAATGTCTTAGTGTTCCATCACTGATGTTATATAGCAAAAAAATGAAAGAAAAAGAAATGAATATGAAGAAACAACTAGGTTTTGATGATCATGGGGTCATCCTTCTTCTTTAGTGGGTAGTTCATCTATTTATATAGGAACACTATGATTCATTCAATCTTACTTCTCTGTCCATGTGATCTTCACGATATTCATTCAATAAACCCCAAAAGTCTGAAATATTCCTCAAATTCTAATCCAAATTACATTTCTTCATATTGTTTCCACATGTACAGTTCGACGGTTGGGATTTCTTAAAACCCACACACTCAAAATTTTTTTGTAAAAATAATCTCTCCCCACAATCCATTACTCCCTCTTCGAATGGATGATCACTAAATGGAATTTTTGTTTGAGAATTTCCTAATTTTTCTAAACAAATGAAATGTGAAATTTTTACCCAATAGAGACCTGGATTTTATTTGGAAATGTATGATATACCCTTATATAGGTCTAGGATTCTCTAATGACCTTGACGTATCCCTTGAAACACTATAGGTACCCTTACGTGGAGGTGAATCACCCTTACATGGCATGGTTCAACTACATATTGGTTTCCGGATTTGGTTACATGGGATTTTTGGATACATGGGAGTACCCATTTGATTATGTGGGTTCCTCTCTAGATTCAGCTACATGACTCTTCTTTGATTCAGCTACATCACTTCTCATTAAGAATTTAGCAACATTATTGCTCTTCCTCAGATTCAACTATATCACTCTTCACAAATTTGGTTATATCACCAATCTTTGGGAATTTGGATACATAGATATTAGATAAAAAATTAGATATGAGAAAATATTCATACTTAGGTTCATGGTTCTTTGATACTTTGGTCCTTTGGAGATCCAGCATTGATGAAGATCAGGTATGCTTTGGGTGGATTAGAGATTCTTTAGTGACATGGTTAGATCCCCCGTCTTACGATAGGTTGGAGTTTCCTTTGTAGAAGCTTCTTATCCATCATATGGTGTCTTCAAAAATATATGTGGTGGGTATTATTTTGATCTCATGGTTAGTTGGTGATTACTTGTGTAAAAAAATAGATTTATAGTTGCGGTCACTTGAATTTCTTAGGAATAGTAGGTTGAAATTCCTTCTTGAAATCAGTATACTAACTATGAGAACTTCATACAGTCATTAAGACACTCCCCATATATTTCTACACATGGTTTCTTCAATGTCAACATGAATTCATTTACCAAAACTTGAATTCACTTTGTAGATTTTCATTTTTTTTTTGAACAGTCAATTAAGTGATCATGGAGGTAGCATGCTCAATTGTGCCTTAATCATGAAGTCACTTACCTTTTCAATCACAAAGTCATTTTTTTAGTGTAGTATTTTTATCTGTCCAATAATAAAAAAATCAAAATTAAATCCTTAGAACAATTTATTCCAAAAAAATTATGCCTTCAAAACAATTTCTAAAATGAATAAAACATGGAAAAAATGATTTGATCCAATTAAAAATTAATTTCTATATTTTAAAATGTTATAAAAATAATAATTTACCTAGTATTAACTCAATTATGGGTTAATTTTCAATTAAAAATAGACAAAATATTTGAAAATTTCAGATCACATCAATGAAGTGAAACCAACTTTACATAACTACTTTCTATCTTGAATTATATGTTACCAAAAGATAATGAGCTTCATTATTGAACATGTGATGCTAAAATAAAGTTGTGTTCAATGGGTATAATCTATGGAATATTACATGTTAGTCCAAAATATTGTAAATTTTTTTCTCAAGGACTATGAATCACTTAAAAATAACAAAAAATGGTGTTTATTGGTATTAGAAAAATTCATCAAGTCCTTCGAAAGTTATATGGTGGTTTCCAATAATTCCATGGTTTAGACAACTATATATAAATGAGGATACTTTAAGTCAATTGGTGTGGTACATAGAAAAAATAATTCAAGATGGGAAACTTCATCACCCGATCGATGCTCCTTAGTGGAAGAAAATTGACAATAAGTATCATGAATTTAGAAACAAGTTGAGAAAAATCCATCTTGAATTATCTATAGATGGAATGAATCTTTTTACTATATAAAGTATCACTCATAGTACGTGGATAATTAGATAGGTTAATTATAACTTACCATCATGGTTATGCAGGAAGTGCAAGTAAATTATGTTTTTTTTCTTATTTTAGGATCAAAATAACCTAGTAATGATATTTATGTTTATTTAGATCTATTGATTGAAGATAAAAGATTAATGTGGGATATTAGTGTTATGACATATTATTATCATATAATAAAATATGTTATGATGAGATCCATGTTTTTCAGGATGATAAATTCCATTTTTTATGGAAATATGTCTAGATGTGATATTAAATGAGTGTTATGGTGTCCCATTTGTGAAGAAAGCACACACTCAGTTAGGTTAAAAAATTATATGAAGACAATCTTTATTAAAGATCATATATTTTTACCCTGAAATAATAAATATTAATCATGGATAACAATATTCGATGAGAATTTAGAATAAGTTACAACACCTTCTCAATTAATAAGTGATGAACTATTAGAGAAATTAAAAATATTATTGCTTTTTTGGTAAACCATTTTCAAAAAACCATAAGAAAATAGGTTAGAAAAAGTAATCATTTTTCTTTGAATTATCATATTATAATTTTTTATATGTAAATTATTTTATTAATATCATGTAAACATAAAAAAATATATGTGATTATATCATTTACACATTACTAAATACATCAATAAAAACAAAAGATGGAATGAAGACTATGTTGGACTTGATTGATATGGGGATAAGTGTAGAAACCCATGTTTTGGACAATGTGATTTTTTATGATGGTTTTTTTTATTTTTAAACAAATATTTGGTGGGAAATTATTAGAACCAAGATTCAGATCATTATTGAATGAGATGGAACACTACATTGTGTCCTTTTAAAGAATTTGAAATTAATTAAATTGAAAATGTGATAAATGATATTTAGGAGAAGATAAGAAATAAAAAAGAAATGTTTAATGATAATAATAATAATATTGATGATTATAAAAACTATTATTATTATTATTATCTTTTTTTATTTTAGGATTTTTAAAAACTAAGGGAGACCCTCTCCTCCCCCTTTTTGGGTCACGCAACGCACAGCACCCCCTCCCTCTAGGTCGTGCGTGACGCTCCATCTGGATCCCCTCTCCAGCTCAATTTCACCCGTTTTTATTGTATATTCTTGGTCTGATCCTTCAAGGTATGACTTTATCCTCCCTCTCCTATCCTTTTCTGGTCGTTTCTCGGCCTATCTATCACCCTACAGTGTGCGACCAAAACCTAAGCTTAGTTTTGATGTGTTTTTCTTCGATTATTTGGTTCTGGGGTTGTGCAAATGGCCTCCTGGGTTGTATTGGTCTATGTTTTGGAAACCACTGCTGAAGGAGAGGTGGTTTGGGTCGGTTTGGTCCGTCGTTGTCGATTTGAGGTAAGGTTTTACACCACTAAATTGGTTGACCCATTTTTTTATGGTCTAGTGGTTTTTATGAGACCTAGGGGAATTGGTGTAGGGTGTTTTGATCAATTCCAAGGGCGTGCATTCATATTCCTAGGTAAGAATATATATAGATATATATATTCTATGTGTGGGTTTCCCTATTGGTGTGGGGAACACATGAATTGTTTTAAGGATGTGTGTGTGTATGTGTGTGTGTGTGGAAGTGCATGCGTATGACTAAGCTGCTTCTTGAGTTAGAAATCATTGAATTTCAAGCATTGGCTCGGCCTTCTGGAGGTAGGGTCCTCAACCTTTCCTTTAATTTAAATATTAAGTAGTTTTTTATTTACTACCTTTGATAAATGGGACTACAATTTTGGACTGAACTGCCTATTTGGGCTAAATGATTTATTAGAGTACAAAATCATGTTTTTATAATAAAATCCCTCCATCGGAGGTGTGCAATCTTCAAGCTAAAAACATAGTGAGTAGACTATTTATGTTTTCTTATCTTGATGATTTGTGTTTTTCCTATGATTACCTAGTTATAGGAAGCTTGATTAATTAAAGGAATATGGTTTGATTAGATAGAAGACATACCACCTCCTTCTCATTTTGATGCACTTGAATTAAATGGTTCTAATGAACTAATATTGGATTCATGGGTGGGTAAACCCATCTAAAATGAATAATAGTGAGTGGAAACAAATGGGAGAGTATTCCCATGTGATAGGAATTAATGTGAACTATAACAATGAGTGGGTATACTCCTTGGTAGCATGGGTTGTGAATGGGGACTAATGAATGGGTAAATTCATTATAATATTTGAAAGCATTTTGATGCAAGTGATAGATAATGAGTGGGTATACTCACTATATACCTTGAATGAAAAATGTGTAAATGAGTGGGTAAACTCATGGGATGTATTAAAATATGAAATGTCAACATGAGATGGTATACTCATATGGAATGGAATTGTTTATATAAGTGGGTATATTCATATGGTTTATTTTGTTGAATGGTTTATATGAAATGGTTAAACATGAAAGGGAACGGAATAGGATGGTATGACTATGCCTTGGGTTAATGTATTAAGCACGAATTATGATAGTTGAAATGAATTTCGTGAACTTGACACATCTAGGATGATTTAGTTAATACCTCTACTTTATGATTATAAATCACCTTATATAAATTGAAATGTTTAAAGGAAATTGTAATTGGCATGTGATATGCATGAGAGGCCTTGCCTCATACATTGAACTGAATATGTGACCATGCTGATGTAATGTTAATTGGATCATGGGAGCTCAGGGGTATATGTGGTTAAATAAAGGATAATTGAATAAATATTAAATTGTTTACTTTATTACATATGTTTTATTCTTTATACAACTGTATTAATTGTTACTATATATATACATAATTGAAATAATCATACTCTTATTTTGGAAACAAGACGATGTTGGTATTGTCATCAGGTGTCCCTTTGGAACCTGGATGGGTTTTTGTTTATTTATTCAATTTTTTTATTACTTCACTATACCTACATGTTGTTTAATTAGTATTCACTATCTAGTTTGGGATAGATATCGATGGGTTCCGGCCAACTAATATTTTATCTCAACCCCTGATATGGTACCCTTGGTACTCGAGTATACCTTATATTTTCAAGACCTAGTTTGATTGTTGTGTCTCTTGTACCTAGAGTTAGGAGCAAAGGACCATGCTAAAGCTCGGGATTCTTGAGGAGATCACTCATGGGAATTTGCTGTCTTTTTTTATTTTTGTATCATAATGAAAAGTGTATTGTGTTGTTTACTAATTTCATATATGTTTCATCATATGTCATGAATTCATTATAAAATTGGAATTATCCATATTCTATAATAAGTTGTCATAATTTTCTTCCGATGTTTTAGTTATTGCTTTATACTATTTCTGCTAATTTTTGAGTTTTACTATATGTTTACCACTATGAACTTAGAGATTTAGGGTATAGTCTCCCTAATGAACTACCATTATAGCTTCTCTACTAGTCGGTATCCTCTAGAATATGAGGAGATGTGCTTGAGGTCATTTAGTGTCTGGTTCAGCTATCAGTTCGATGGTAATCTGGGTCGAGATTTTATAATGTCGTATCACAGGGAAATTTTTCTTTTGTCTTACTATTTTTTGTTGGTAGTGAGGATACTAGGTATGTGTTGGTTCTTGGATAATATCTATTCTTGGGATTTATCACCCCATATATGGTAAATGACCAAATGGCCAGGGATGGGAATTGATGTTCATACTTTTCGATATTACAATTGATATGATTTCACCTTGAGTGATTGGTGTAATTTTCATTTTTTATGGATTTACGAAGTTTATCGTATTTTAACCTTTTCCTATTAATGAAAGGATAAAACATATCATGCATCATAATAGGAACATAGGGATTCACATGTCATGTATATTCCATTCCATGTAGCTGCATTCATTGGTTGCCTGCTAATATGATTGAGTTCCTTGAATTCCATGCTTGTTTTGTACCTTTTAAGATAATCTGTTAGTATGACTATTTATTTAGAATGTCCTACTTTTTTTACAACATGATTTGATGAAATATATCATGGTTTTGTGCTTGTTATATCATTTTTTTAATATGTAAATGGTTTCATGTTCTAAAATTATTGTTTGCGGTTTAAGCAGGAGCCAATTTTTAATTGTAAGGTGTATGAGCATGTTAATATTTGTAAAAGGGTAACCCACATACACGAACCATCTCTAGACCATTATATAAATTTTTATATGAATTGTTGAAATGAAAATGGGCTGTTAAATTTAAATGTTAAAATGGAAATTTTTTTATTAATGGGATCCAAATTCCAACTATAAGGTGTATCGGTGCCTTATAAATTTGTAGATGGCCACCCATATGACCAATCCTTTGTATAAAATTGGAATGTTTGAGAATGGTTATAAATGTTAAAACTACTAAGTTTGAATTTAAATGGTTGGTTAACTTTCAAAACACTCAAATGTACTAAATTAGGTCAGTTGGGACATGATTTTATGAAATAAACTGTTATGTGGCTGCCTTTTGAAGAACCTGGGTTGAATAAATGGGACCCTTAGAGGTCGCATTTTATTTAAAAGGAATTTAGATGCTAAATTAACTATTATAACATAATTTCACTGAATGTTAAATGTTTAAAGAGGAAGTTTGATATATATTTCTTGTTTTTCCTATGGGACATTGATTAAAAACCAAGTGCCTGGTTCTAAAATGGTACTTGTGGTTTGTTAAAATTATTTCAAATGTTTAAAGATTGAAATGAATTAATGAAATGGATTTAAATTAGAACCTGAAGTGGTTTCCTTTATTTGAACCCCTGTGTAAGGTTAGTTTTAAATGTTTCCTATGGTATACCTTGGAATGGAGATGTGAGCAATCATTCGTAGGCTATTTCTTTTTTAGTAATGACTTAAATGAAAAAGGGATCATAAGCCTAGTGTATCTATTTTGTGTGACCAAGGGATAGGGGTGACATGTATTCTTCATAAGGGGCTAGCCCGTGGTAGGTAGAATCATTAGATCTTGATATTTCTTTCTTCCTCTATGAGCCTTTTGACCTTGGTTTCGTTTTTGTTTCATTTTCCTTAGTAGGAATTTTGGGTTTTAAAAAGACACCCTTGTTCGGATGGGTGGTCGTAGTATCTTGACCCTTGATATGGGAACAAGCATCGATGAATGCTTGGTACAACATGTTATACTTGCCTCTGGCATGTTTAGCTGCTTAGGAGGTCATGTGAACCTCTCTTTTCTTTAGGTATAGATGACTTATTATGTCTTAATTTGAGTTAATGGTTGTACATGATGATGTGCCTTTGGATTTTGTGAACTCAGGGTTGTATGTGTTAACATACATGGTAACCGTCGAGTGTTTAGTTATGTAATGAACCGGTTGAGTTTGGAGTGATCATAGAGCCTTGTGAGGTTGAGGACGTTCTTAATTTAACTCCATAGTAGAGTTACTAGGGTGTTAAGGTAAGTTCGTCCCACTGCTTGGGATGATTTTTTGGGTTTTGGGTGTTTTGACACGCCAGTCATTTTAATTTTTTACTTTCATGACATATTTTTTGATGTGGTGATTGAGGTTTTTGTAATTTAAAAAGTGTGTTTGAGGTGTTTCTGAACTAGCATACTTGTGAGTGTATGGTACTTTCTTGCAACGACATGGACACTCCAAAGGCGGGTAGTGTCACAACAATTTTGGTGTACGTGTCGGTGCATGTTTGGAAACATGACATCAACGAGGTTGGTGGTATGTGAAACCCTTTATAAACTCCATTATTTTTGTAATAATTTTAGTGGTAAGATTTTAATGAACACGAATTCCTTGGGTGGTGTAGACATTAGGGTTTGGTTGATGATGCGCAGGTAGGTGAAGTCGAGATGTTGTAAAGAGTCAACTAGTATTGGTTTGACTAATCTTCTTGGTGACCTAGGATTACTCTTAGAGTGCTATTATGAATGAGATGATCATGTCCCTTATCTTGACCTCATCCTGGAGGCACTAAGATAGTTCCAGTGTTACATCACACTAAAGATTTAAAATTCCTTGGGTTTGATAAGTTGTTTTTATCTGGATTGTACATGGGATGTGTGGTTCTTTGGTTTGCACCTTTATTCTTACTAAGTCATGATGGTTTTAAAATATCCTAGTGATGTCTAGTTTTGGGAATTTCATTGGAAGTCGGGTATGGACTTTGGTGTACATGCTTGTGTTAGCTGATGAATGCCTTAGGGAGGAAGGATTTGCAGTTCTATTTAGGATACATTATCCATCTAAGAAGGGAATATTCTTTGATGGTTATCCTGATGTGGCTTGGTTTGTTCCCTTTTTTCTTGTGATGTAAGGTTGGTTATTGAATCGTTTTAAAGACATGTTTTTGATTTAAGGGAGTGTGTGGTTTATTGATCAACGATGTCTTTCGAGGGAGGCATGTGCGTCCAGTTATTGTTGGCCAATTGAGATTAAACCTTTCTTTTGATGAGGTCCCTTTTATAGACTTATATGTAATTGGGTTCATCAGTTAAAGAAGTCATGTGAGAAGTGTTTCTAGGAAGTTTATAAAAATCCCTATTTGGAATTTCCAATGATGGAAGAACTGTGGTTTGGAATTGGTCATTAAAAGATAATACCCTTGGTGGAAAGCACCAACGGGTGGATGGTTAAAGATATGATAACAGGATCATGTCTCTAATTGTGTGGGATCAGTTAAACATCATTTTTATGTTTTGGGATGAAATTTGAGCTTTGCCTTGGATTTTAAAGGCTTAAGCGCCTTGGGATTGTGAAATTGGTCAAGGGTGTGGTTAGTGTTTGGAAACACAATGAGATCGTTCAAATGATACTTCCTGACCTTGGTAGGTTGGGTGATATATTTGTAGTTCATGAAGGCTTCTAAGGGATGAGAAGTTTTAAGGTGGGTAGATTGTAGAAACTCGTGTTTTGGACTGGGTGATATTTTATGAGGGTTTTTTATTTTTAGACAAATACTAAGTGGGTCATTATTAAAACTGATCTTAGGATCTTTATTGAAATATCTGGAACACTGTGATGTGTTCTTTTAAATAAACTAAAATTAATTAAATTAAAAGTTAAAAATAAAATTAGATAAATGAGATTAAAGAGAATATAATAAATAAAAAAAAATGTTTAATGATAATAATAATATTATTATTAATGATTGTTATTATTATTATTATCTTTTTTTAGGTTTTTTTAAAACCTAAGGGAGGCCCTCTCCTCCCCCTTTATGGGTTGCATGACACAGAGTGATTCCCCCCTCCAGGTTGTGTGCGACGCTCCCTCCAGATCCCCTCTCCAGCTCAATTTCACCCGTTTTTCTTGGAGATTCTTGGTATGATCCTTCAAGGTATGAGTTTCTCCTCCCACTATTCATCTTTTCTGGTTGTTTCTCAACCTCTCAGTCACCCTATGGTGTGCGGCAGAAACCCTAGATTAAGTTTGACGAATTTTTCTTTGATTCTTCAGTTCTATGGTTGTGCAAATGGCCTCCCGAGCTTCGTTGGTCTGTGATTCGGCAACCGCCGCCAAAGGAAAGACGATTTGGGTCAGTTCAGTCTATCATCTTTAATTTATAGTAAGGTTTTATACTTCTAAATTGTTTCATGGCCTTTATTTAGGGTCTAGTGGTGTTTATGAGACCCAGTGGAATTGTTTTAGGGTGTTGCGGTCGATTTTAAGGGTACATACGCATATTCCCATGTAGGAATATATATATATATATATATATATATATATTACATATGTGGGTTCCCTAATGGAGTGGGGAACACGTGCATCGGTTTAAAGATATATATATATATATATATATATATATATATATATATAGAGAGAGAGAGAGAGAGAGAAGTGTGTGTGTGCAAGAAGGCTGCTGCTTGAGTTAGAAAGCACTGAATGCCAAGCGTTGGCTTGGTCTTCTTGAGGTAGGGTCCTCAAACTTACCTTTAATTTAAAAATGCAGTAGTTGTTTATTTACTACCTTTGATAAATTGGGATTCAATTCTGGACTGAACTACCTATTTGTGATAAATTATTTTTTAGAGTGTAAAATCATGTTTTTGTAATAAAACCCCTCCATCAGAGGTTCACTGCCTTCAAGAAAAAAAACATAGTGAGTAGACTGTTTATGTTTTATTATCTTAATGATGTGTTGTTTTCTTAATCTTTTCTGGTTATAGTAAGATTAATTAACTAAAGGAATATGGTTTGATTAGCTAGGAGATTTACCACATCCTTTTCATGTTGACACACTTGAATTAAATGGTTCTAATGAACTAGAATTGGATTCATGGGTGGGTAAACTCATGTAAAATGAATAAGAGTGAGTGAAAAAAATGGGTTGGTATGCCCATGTGATAGGAATAAATGTGAACTATAACAATGAGTGGGTATAATCTTTGGTATCATGGGTTTTGAATGGGGATTAATGAATGGGTAAATTTATTATAAGAGTTGAATGCATTTTAATGAAAGTTATGGATAATGAGTGGGTATAATAATTATATTCCTTGAATAAAAAATGGGTAAACTCACAGGATGTATTTAAATATTAAATTTCAACATGAGAGGGTATACTCATATGGATTGGGATGGTTTATATGAGTGGTTATATTCATATGGTTTGTTTTGTTAAATATTTTAGATGAAATGGTTAAAATTAAAAGGGAATGGATTAGGATGGTATGACTACGCCTTGGGTTAATGTAATAAGTATGGATTATGATAGTTGAAATTAATTTAGTGAACTTGACACATCTAGGATGGTTTATTCTGTACCTCTACTTTATGATCATAAATCACCTTGTGTCAATTTAAATGTTTAAAAGAAATCGTAATTGGCATGTGATATGCATGAGAGGCCTTGCCTCATGCTTTGAACCAAATATTTGACCATGCTGGTGTAATATGAATTGGGAATCCATAAGATGTTTCCTTATGTTAAATTGTGATATTTGTGATGTGTGTGTGTGTGTGTTTGATGGATAAATAGGTTGTGAGCTGAGGACTGATGCTCCAAATACTCACGGGGTTCTAGACATAATGTTCTACACCCATGATATATATATATATATATATATGATTGACAAACGGGTTGTGATAAAGGGACTGATACTCCAAATATTCATGGGGTGATAGACATTACATTCTAAACCCATGATATAGACATGTATGTATGTATGTATGTATGTATGTATGTATGTATGTATGTATGTATGTATGTATGTATGTATGTATGTATGTATGTATGTATGTATGTATGTATGTCTGTGTATGTCTGTGTATGTATGTATGTATGTATGTATGTATGTATGTATGTATGTATGTATGTATGTGTGTGTGTGTGTGTGTGTATGTATGTATGTATGTATGTATGTATGTATGTATGTATGTATGTATGTATGTATGTATGTATGTATGTATGTATGTATGTATGTATGTATGTATGTATGTATGTATGTATGTATGTATGTATGTATGTATGTATGTATGTATGTATGTATGTATGTATGTATGTATGTATGTATGTATGTATGTATGTATGTATGTATGTATGTATGTATGTATGTATGTATGTATGTATGTATGTATGTATGTATGTATGTATGTATGTATGTATGTATGTATGTATGTATGTATGTATGTATGTATGTATGTATGTATGTATGTATGTATGTATGTATGTATGTATGTATGTATGTATGTATGTATGTATGTATGTATGTATGTATGTATGTATGTATGTATGTATGTATGTATGTATGTATGTATGTATGTCTGTGTATGTCTGTGTATGTATGTATGTATGTATGTATGTATGTATGTATGTATGTATGTATGTATGTATGTATGTATGTATGTATGTATGTATGTATGTATGTATGTATGTATGTATGTATGTATGTATGTATGTATGTATGTATGTATGTATGTATGTCTGTGTATGTCTGTGTATGTATGTATGTATGTATGTATGTATGTATGTATGTATGTATGTATGTATGTATGTGTGTATGTATGTATGTATGTATGTATGTATGTATGTATGTATGTATGTATGTATGTATGTATGTATGTATGTATGTATGTATGTATGTATGTATGTATGTATGTATGTATGTATGTATGTATGTATGTATGTATGTATGTATGTATGTATGTATGTATGTATGTATGTATGTATGTATGTATGTATGTATGTATGTATGTATGTATGTATGTATGTCTGTATGTATGTGTATGTGTGTGTGTATGTATGTATGTATGTATGTATGTATGTATGTATGTATGTATGTATGTATGTATGTATGTATGTATGTATGTATGTATGTATGTATGTATGTATGTATGTATGTATGTATGTATGTATGTATGTATGTATGTATGTATGTATGTATGTATGTATGTATGTATGTATGTATGTATGTATGTATGTATGTATGTATGTATGTATGTATGTATGTATGTATGTATGTATGTATGTATGTATGTATGTGTTTGATAAATGGGTTGAGAGACAAGTACTGATGCTCCAAATACTCATGAGGTTCCTGAAATGATATTCTATACCCATGATATATATATATATATATATATATATGATTGATAAATGGGTTTTGAGACAAGGATTTATGCTCTAAATACTCACAGGGTGTTAGACATGAAATTCTAAACCCATTAATTGACATTGGACTATGGGTCCAATTGGTCAAATATGAATTGAATTAAAAGGATAATAAAAGTCGTTGTGATATAGTGATTATGAATTGAATATGAGAAATAGATCATACTCCGACACGGGCCTAGGTAGGTATTGATATATGGGTTTTCATGGGAACTTGAGGGTATATGGAGTTAAATAAAGGATAATTGAATAAAGGTAAAACTGTTTACTTTATTACCTGTGTTTTATTCTTTATACAGCTGCATTCACTGTTACTATATATATATATACATAATTGAAATAATTATACTCTTATTCTGGCAATGATCTGATGCTGGTATCATTTTCATGTATCCCTTAGGAACTTGGATGGGTTGTTTTTTATTTATTCAATTCAGTTATTACTTCACTATACATGCACACTTTTTAATTGTTATTCACCTCCTGGTTTGGGCTAGACATTGGTGGATTCCAGCCTACTGAGATTTTATCTCACACCCTACTCTGGTACCCTTGGTACCTGAGTAGACCTTATATTTATAGGACCTAGGTAGATTAATGTGTTTCTTGTACCTGGAGTTAGAAGCAAAGGACCGAGATGGAGCTCGGGATGCTCGAGGAGATCGCCCGTGGGGCTTTTCTATCTATTGTTTATTTTTTATCATGATGAAAATCATGTTTTATTGATTACTATTTTCATACATGTATCATTATATCGAATTCATGCATTGTAAAACTAGAATTATCCATATTCAATAATCAGTTGTTACAATTTTCTTCTACTGTTTTAGTTATTAGTTTATACTACTTTAGCTTATTTCTGAGTTTTACTATCTATTTACCACTGTGCACTTTGATATTGAGAGTATAGTCTCCCCACTGAACTACCTTTACACCCTCACTATTAGTCCATAGACTCTAGCATATAGGGAGATGCGCTTGAGTTCATGTGGTGACCGATCTAGCTACCGGTTCGGTGGTAAGATGGGTCAGCACATTACAATAAGGGAAGAGTTGGTGCAAATAAAGGATGGAAGATGGAAATTTATTCCTCTAATAACTCATACTCTTTTCGAGTAAGATATATTTTATTTTTGAAACTTTTTAAATGAAATAATGTTTCTAGAAGGCTATTCATCAAATATTATGAATATCATGATGATGAATAACTTGAAGTTAAGGATATTGAAATCACAATATTTTTATATTTTGATGTAAAATTTAGTACTTGTGGCTATATATTGAATCATTCCTAAAAATGTTTCACTAAAAATGACCAATATTTACTTCTTTTTTAAATCTGTATTAATAAAAATTATAAATCCGATGAAGTTTCCAACTATGAAAAAGGAAATTGTTGTCATATTATATTAATTAGAGATATTGTTTCTACTGGTATTCTTTTATATAATATTTCACTTGATAGTTCATTTAGTGAGAGATATATAAATATTTGGTTCTATACATTATAGATTAATGTACCCCATTGAATGGTATTTGGAAATATTGAAAGGGTGTGTCAATAATTGATGTCACACTAAAGGTTGTATTATAGAGAAATATATCATTGAAGAAGTCATTGAATTCTATATCAAATACTTATTTGATGTGTGTGACCTGAGGATGGGATATTTGAATATTTTTTTTTTGAATTTCAAATTATGGTGTTATTTTTTCTATATTATGACTTGGGATGGTGGTTTTGGGGATTTTTTGATGTTTTATGTTTTTTTATTTTGTAATCTGGGTGTAGGTTTGGTATGAATCCTATTTCATGTGAGGTTCCCACTTAACCATAAAGTGGATTTTGAAAAATAAAAAAATGGATTTATATGATTAAGACTTATGAGGAACGTTTTATTGTGAATGTATTAGTATTTAATGAAGGTGATGAATTTGAATTGAATAATATTTTGGTGTCTCTAGTTAATTATCATTCCCTTGTAAAACTCTTAGTGATTGAGATTTTAAAGGTTCTTCATACTATATTATGTTTTACATATATCTTTTTTAGGACTGATTTATGTTCATCCCTTGTGTTTCTTATCATTATGTTTGAAAAAAAAGTGAGGGTTTTATTTGGTTTTCATTCTAAAAACATTTTTACACCCATGAGGTGTTTGAAAAAAAATGTTTTAATGATTCCTTTGACTCTAAATATATTTTAAAAAGAAGTTTTGAAAGATATTTGTTTTATAAATTATTTTCCATTTATTTTTAAGCCTTTAATTTGAGTGAAGGATTTTTTATTATGTGTTTATTTGAATTTTTTATGTTTTTTTATATGATTATATGAATTTGGATATGTTATAAAAATTGGTAGTTTATGAGTTTCACTTAAGAAACTTTGGTATACATTCAGGTAATTGGATGAGTGTTATAGTAGTTTAGATTGTGCTTTGACTAGTACCTAGTTTAGATTGTGCTTTGGAAATGGTTTTTCACCCTATGAGTCCAAGAGGGTAATCTAGGGTTAGTTCTGTTAGGTTCACATATGCATCGAGTGTTCTGTGAGGAAGTTCCATGATTAACTTATTCTTTATTTTATTTTATTTTTTTTCCAAAATCTTAGATCCCATGTGAGGTATTGATTTTATGTATTTTTGAGATATGCCTTCACCATATTTATACTTAGTGTTTGTATTTCATTATCATATTACATGATCATCTCTTTATATTAGTTATGCTATACATTTTCTATGTTCTCATTAATTTTAAATTTTGGTTTATATTTATAAAACCATATGTATTTGAAATTTATTTCCAAATTCTTTTTTTATTAGATGAAATATATTTTCCTAAAAATGGGGTTTTCTAAATCTTATTTCTAAACTAATTCTAATGGTTTTAATTATGAAATATATTATGTATATTTGTGGTGGTATCCTACTTATTTTTTACCTCACACCCTACATACATACATTGGGTGCATATAGACTTGGTTAATTCTGATATAGGTAAAGGGGTAAGAGCTATATCTTATGGAGGTACTTCTCATCCTTCTTGGTATGGTGGTTTGTGGTGACTATGAATCATGAGTAGTTGGATAATGTAGAGTATTTTAGGAATCCTAGAGAATTTATCTGGATAATTTATTTGTTATAATTTTCATACTTATCTTTATTTTGGATTCATGTATATATGTGATGTTATTTACCACTTTACTTTTGTTTTATAAAATTATGGTTGGATGTTGATGAGTTTTGTTTCTTTATACTATGGTAGTATCATTTATATTATTAAAACAAATTATTTATTTCATTGTTATCCAAGTTATGGATACTTCATTCCAAAATTTTAGGTGGAGTATTTTTTGTGGTTTTTATGTATTTAAGTGAGAAATCATTCCCATTGGTTATATTTGATACCCTCAACACTTATATACATCTCATCATAAATTCATTTCGAGCATTATGGTATAATGACTCGGGTGACATGGCAGGTTAACCTTATCTGATACATTACAAAATGGTATCAGATCCCTCTTGATATTTGAGAGAGTATCGGTAGTTTGGTCATAGTACTATCGAAACTCAAGAGGTGAGTGCGAGAAAGTTTTTCCTACTCTTCTTAATGTTTATCCTCATGTTACCATTAGTGGTTATGAATTATATGTTGTATTTGATATTTATTCTTGGTTATTTAGCTATGATTTGAGGTGATTTATTATTATAATGAGTTGCGGGGTAATCATATGAGTTATTTTTTGATATTTTTAGTTCTAGGGTGGAATGGATAAGGAAACCTAAGGTACAAAATTTAGGAACATGGTCTGGAAAACTCTGTGGAAACCATGTGACCATGTCTATAAACCTTCCAATGGTTCTCACATAGATAGTTCAATGTTCTCAAAGTCATGTACAGTTAGGAAATATTGAAAATTTTGATGTTTTCAATCCTTAGTAAGTTAACATGTTGCTCTTGAAAATGTTTCTTGTTTATTATTAATTTGGGAAATTTTTATGTTTTATTTGTGTTATTTAGATTTCAATTATGTGTTAATGGTGTTCTATGTTTCATTTTTTATATAAAATGCCTCCCAAATGGTCTTCAGTGAATTATAAAGAGGTATCCGTAGTGAATACACCATAGGATAACCCTCAAGTGGACCCTATTCTTATTGAATCAGTTATAAAAAACATACAATATCTAGGATAGTAAAGTGAGTGATATAAATATAAAGTAGTGGACCATGCTCAAGAGTTCACTAAGTATAATCCACCTATTTTCTGTGGAGACAAATATAATGACCCATACATTTCATATATAAATATTTCATTTTATTGGATGAATATTCAATACTTAACATTATGATCCATGAAAAAAAATTATGTGTCTAGTATATTTGGAAACATGGATACATAAACAACTTTTTCATAAGAGATCGATATAATCTCCCACTAAGTACTTCATAACTAGCACCCTTCTTAGACAAATCATACTTAAAACCTTTCTACATAACATGGGGAAAATAAATATAAGAAAGAATGAAAGAATATTATTATTAAGGGTAAACAATGGAGATATAAATGATCACTTAAATATAACATGAGTGTAAGGGTATAAAAATATGAGAATAAAATTTGAAAACCATACCCTACATATCGAATATCATAATATTGAGTTATGGCATAAAGATTGATAGTTCAAAACACATTAATAATAAAAGAATCAAATGAAATGGTCCATGAAAGCATAACATTAGTATAATACATAAGTTTTTGGTATACACATAAGAATGTAAAATAATTTCATTAATTAAGGATCACTACCAAGACTATCATACTTGATTGGGTTCACTCCTTATTCCATCATATCCTTAGTCATGGTTCGCTCTCAAGACTATCATAGGGGCAATATTCCTTATTGAACTGATTTTACTCCCAATTATAGTCCTTATTATCTAATGAGATATCCACATTTACCCAATGCATTGGAGGACTATATAATTTCCATCCCACTCATCACATAATTAAAATTATAAAAATGTGATCCATAAGATCACAAAACATGCATCATAGAATAACATATGGAAATGAAATTAGTTTTATAAACATTCCAACATTTTATCATAGAATAACCCATATAATAAAATGGGTTTCATAAAGGTTTCATCATAACATAATTAACATATAGTAAAGAAAAAAGTTTCATAGAATCATCCTTAAATCACCATCATTATAAGACATCCAAAGAATTAAACTGGATGGTATCATTGAATCATATCCCCAATAAATCATAATCAACATCAAAAAAGGTAAACATAGATAAAAAATGACTTAAAAAGATCATTGGAGTATTTCTTGAGAAAAATAAATTTTTCATATTAAAATCACATATTTAAAATCTAAAAATTCCCCAAATATTAAGGAAAACATTTTATTTGAAAAAAAACTTGGAAACTTGTAAAGTAAGATTAAATTCATTGAGTGTTCATGATGGTGGGAAATTTCATTCATTTTGTGTATGTTAAAACAAATATTACTTTCACATTTTTGGAAAAAAGACAAAAGTACCTCATTTGAAAAATGATAAGAATATTCTTTTTAAAAAAATTTAAAAATTCAAAAATGGGTAAAAATTACTTTAAAAAATACTAGGGAAATAGAAAAAAAATCTTGAAAACATTTTTAGAAAACATGGATATGGAAGAAAAGGGATTTTTGACCGAAGAGATAAATAAATTCATTTATCCTTAAAAACATTATTTTAGTCTCTTGAGTACTTAAAATGGGTAAAATGAAAGTAAATGATGTATTATAAATAAATAACCTGAGTATAATAATTTTTAGGAGATTTTTGATAGGTATATCATCAAATTCCATCATCAAAAACGTAATCATAAACAATCCTAGTAAATAATGAGATTGTAACATAAAACTCTTACCTTAAGTTAGAATTGCTTCAAAAGTGCTTTAAACTGATATATAATAAATTATAATTTATTATAATTATATTAAAGATGAATTTAAATACTTATAATATCATATATTATCCACTTATAATATTTTGACACCCATCTATTAATAATTCCTTATTAAAATCTCTATTTCTTGGTGTTAACTGTTTTGTTTTTCATGAGAATTTTGGTTTAGTAGTTCTGGTCCTTATAATTTAATCATGGTTCTATCAAATCTAGAATTTTAATCATGATATAAATATCATATAAATTTATATTGTATATATATTCATTCATAAAGATAAAAAATTAATTACACCGTTCATGGAGATGGTAGGTTGTAAGTACGCATGAACATTGTTTTCACTTTTTAAAATATGTAAATAAAGAAAGTTAAATTATAATTAACCTTTAAATAGTCATTATTATATCATATATATCATATATATTAATTAAATATAACCTTATTACCATCCATGTAAATGGGAAATGGAAAGTTAATCACATCGCTTCGTGGAGGTGGTAGTCCACATGTATACACGACAAATATTGTAATTTTCCTACGAATTAGAAGGTAAGAAGGAAGATATTATGTTATAATTAAAAAATATAGTTATATCATAAATTTCATATATAAAAACTAAACCTAATATAATAATCATCCATGAAATATGGTTGTAACGCCCCAACCCCAGTTACCCATAGTCGGTGCATTATTACATAACATTGGCATGATCGCAAAAGATCAAGCCTCGAAAGACCAATTAGTTTAGTAGCCTTGGAATCACTAGATACATTCATAAAGTTTACATCACATCATAAAGTGAAAACTAAAACAACATCTTGTCTCCACACTCATATCCCCTTATATTATCTCTACAGGTCATTCATAAAATACTTCTTCACATCCTAGGAAAAATAAAACATAGAAAGGGGTGAGCTCAAATGCCCAGTAAGGATAACAATATAGCGGAAAAGTTCATAAATAATCATAAACATTTAAGGCAATGTATAAATAAAACAAAATCCTTTTAAACTTGAACTTCAGCATAATATGGTAGAAATAAAATAAAATAATGCCATTTACTTATTCACATGGATATTCTACTAGTCGAATAATCACATGCAATATCAATAACCACTTTCATAATGATGTAATGCATAATTCCAGACTATCATAACCACATAGTCAAGGCCTTGTGCCAAGAATACAAATAAGATTTTTTCAAGGCCTTGTTCCAAGACTCTAGTTTGTCTCATGAGACCTACCGATGCATCGAGGAGCTATAGCGGGCTCCACCTGTCACTTATTAAGTTCAATGCATTCCTCATATGAATAGGTTTAAACATAACATAAACATTCGTATTAAAAATAGCATATGAAATGTAAATACTTTCTCCATAAACCATTAATGGTATAAAAATAACACATCCACAGTCAAACATATGAAAAAACATTTAATACAATATGGAAGTTTTGTATCATAATAAATCAACTTCAAAATAGCTTAAAATTTCTCAAAGGATGTTGACATAGATGAAATCAAAACTATTTAGAGAAATATATCTTTTTTTGTAATCATTTAAAAGTCACATAATTATAAAAGAAAACATTTACTTTAAAAATATTCTTATAATCTTGTAAGTGAAGCTTTGAAGATTTTATAACGGCGGAAAATAGTCACACCTACCGTATAAGTTAAAAAAAGACATTCTTACCTTAATTCTGTCGAAAAGGTTAAAAAGGAAATTGTTTGGAAAACGACGGAAATATTCCTTTATAAACTTCTTATAAAAAGTAAAACAAGGGTATAAATGACCTTAACCCATATTTTGTAAAATAGTAATAATGTTTTGAAATACATTTTTAAGAAATATAGATGTGGATGATAAAGAAGTCCGATTAGATAATTATGTATAAACAACCTCAGATAATGAAGAGATTATGAAATAAACCTTACCTTGTACTTTTCCTTGGTCGAGGGTAGGTTAACCTCCTTTATAATGGTGAAATAATTGTTATTAAATTATACAAGAATCATATACATTAATTATGATATCATATATTATCTTTTAACATTTCTTTGTTAATAATATCTTAGTATTATCGTTGTTTTGGGTGTTAACTGATTTGTTTTCCTTTATGTGATTTATTACATAAGTTGTGTTTGTTATGGATAGGTTGTATCTTATTCATATCCAGAATGATATCAAGTCCTTAAACATTATTTTTAATAATCAAATGAAAATTAGTCTTGAATGGATATGATGGGGAATGAATCTCATCGCGTTCGTGGAGACGGTAGTCCGTACGTACGCACGAGTGACAATATCATTCTTTTGATATTAAAATAATATATAATTGGATGTTTTATCATATATACAGAATAATTATCATGTTATATTTATTATTTACATGAATTTCACATCATTATTATACTCATCCAAAAAATAATGTTTTAAATAACAATTACACCACGATGTGGAGACGGTAAGCCGTAAGTACGCACGTATGGTGACATGTCATTCAAATGATTGATAAAATGCTGAATATGGTTGTAACATATTTATAATAACATCACAGTATATATAATATACTGGATTTATTATTTTATAATGGAAATAACAAAGAAAGAAGAAGTGGAAGAAGAAAGGAACTTGAAAGAGGGTGGTGAAAACATTACCTCTTCTTCGGGTTCTTCCTTTTGATTTGATCAAAAGGGATCCTTAGGGTGGATTTATGATCAAAATAAGGCCTCTAGGTTGAATTGAGGGAATTTTAGAGAATATTTGGTCAGGGTTTATCCAATACAAATTGCTTTGAAGGTGTGAATTAGTGAGTAGGGGGAGTGCCCTTTTATAAGAGGGGTGAGGGGCGCCTTAGGAAAAGCAAGAAATATTATTTTATAATAAATTCATATTAGGTTTATAATGGCTCCTAAGTGGATTATTTAAAGTTTAAAGTGGGTATAGGTCTAAAACCACTCAACCAATAGGTTTTAGATAGGTTTGGGTCACTATATTAACTTTATCTTTTTGATTTAACTCTTAGTTAAATAGTTTGACATTTACTATGTCTCTTTGTATTTTTATATTATATAGTTAATAAACTTACTATATACTTCCAAGCGACCCCCAAGTGGTCCATTAATGATACACCTATCATGATATAAGTACTTTGTCCGAACCTTATATTTTAAGAATAGAATATCAATTAATAATATAATATTTGTTTTAAAAACTCTTTTATGTCAATTTTGACACTATTGGGTATTTTGTTTTTGATAAATTCATAATAGTATTATTACTTCAAAAACAATTCATATAACCAATCCTAATATGTCATAGTAACCTATAAAATTATTGGAATTCATAAAAAGTCTCAAATTACATTTATATAGATATTTATAATATCAATTATTTTAATATTTCATTAATTAGATAATTACTGCATCACCATTGTGTCATAAATAAATTAAATTATTTAATGTATAAAAATTATAAATAAAATACCATTATGTATGAAATATTTTTATCTTTATAATGAATATTTAAAATCTAATTTATCTTATGTATAACCCTATATTAAAAATGTTTTATTAATTAAACTTTGATTTTAACTCTTTTAACTCTTCTTTGAATTAAATAATAATAAATGTCCTAATCTAATCCAAGTAGACCTAAATGATAGTAGTTTATTACTAATGTTTTTTTTTGGTCTATATACACTTTTCCAATAGAATTGGGACATGTGTTAGGGTAATATTAATAGCATTTTTACCCTTAATTACCCTATTTACTTTTAACTGTGGTAAATAAAAGTAAAAAGTTGCTATTCACCAAAAATTATTTTTATCTCATAAAACCACATATTACTCCTTTATATTAACCATTTCTGTTGGATTTTTGAAATTCCACTCACAGAAGCGGTAAAATTAAGTTTCATGTGAATTTTCAAATTCTCCTAGGAGGTGGGTAAAAGACGGTGAAAAGTTCAATAAAATTTTTATATATAGAAAATTATTCTAAACTAACTCCAATGAATTATATTGAACTTATATAGGTATTATGTATCCATTTTTATCTTAATTAAATTTAAATAAAATAAATAATTATTTGAATAAAAATTTGGTTTTAAACTATAACTCACTGTTTTTTCACTATTCATCAAAAATTAAATGTTTTCAGAAAAATACCAAAAATTCACCCTAAGATAATTTCAATATTCTGAATCCAAAAATGAAGTCCATTTTGAAAGATAAAATTTATAAAATTTCAAAAAGTGGGTATTAGTATTCATAACGGCTAGTTTGATTGGTTGTGGTGTGTTAGAACTCGAAGTTGCATACAACACACGCTACTGTATTTTTTAAAGAGAAGTGTATCATAGAAGCTTGGGGTGTTACATTCTCCCCTCCTTAAAATAATTTCATCCTCGAAATTCCTATAATACAACCGCATGAAATGACTCGGGTGGTTCTTCATCATAAGTTCCTCGGGTTCCCACGTTGCCTCTTCCATCTTACGGTTTCTCCATAGATATTTTACCAGACAAGTCGTCCAGTTTCTCAACACTTGTTCTCTTGTATCAAGAATCCTGACGGGCCCTTCGCAATAATATATTTCAGGTTCCAGATCTAATTCCTCATAAGTGATTACATACGTTGTGTCAGGCAGGTATTTTCTCAACAGTGATACGTGGAACACATCGTGAACTTTGGAGAGATTTGGAGGCATTGCCAAATGTTAAGCTACAGCCCCAATTCGGTCTAGAATTTCAAAAGTTTTAATGTACCTGGGAGTTAATTTACCTTTCTTACCAAAAAGTATAACTCCCTTCCATGGATATACCTTCAAGAAAACATCATCTCCAACCTAAAATTCCAAATCCTTCCTTCGGTTATCGGCATAGATCTTCTGCCTGCTTTGAGCTACTTTGATGTGGTTTTGGATTACCTTCACATTTTCCATCGTTTCCTCCACCAGTTCTGGGACTACGAGTTTTCTTTGACCAAAATCATCCTAACAGGTTGGTGTGTGACATCTATTTCCGTATAACGCTTCATATGGTTCCATATGAATACTCAAATGGAAGCTATTGTTATAGGAAAATTCCACCAGAGGTAAATATTGATCCCACATACCCTGAAAGTCAAGTGAGCAAGATCTCAACATGTCTTCTAAGGTTTGAATATTCCGTTCTGATTGTCTATCAATTTGGGGGTGGTAGGCAGTGCTCAAACGAAGTTCAGTATCCAGGGCTTTCTGAAGACTCTTCCAGAATCTTGAAGTAAAATGGGGATCACGATCAGAAACAATTGATAGTGGTACTCCATAAAGTCTCACAACTTTATTAATATATAGTATTGCTAAACTTTCAAGTGGTAGATCTTCTCTTATAGCAATAAAATGTGATGACATGGTAAGATGATCAACAATGATCCATATTGCATCGTTCCTTCTAGGAGTCTTTGGTAGTCCCATGAAAAATTCCATCGTGATATTATCCCATTTCCACTCAGGTATGGGAAGAGGTTGCATGACCCCTCCAAGATTTTTCCTTCCAGCTTTCACTTGTTGACAAACCCTACATCTTGACACAAAATCAGCAATCTCCCTCTTTATGTTGTCCCTTCAAAAATGTTCCTTCAAATATCTATACATTTTGGTGCTCCTAGGGTGTATAGAGAAATTGGAACTATGAGCATCATCCAACAATTCTCTTTTTAGATCAGGTATATTGGGAACACAAAGTCTTTTCCCAAACTTCAAAATTCTATCTTCATACACAAAGTCACTCAATCTCCCATCATTCACATCTTTAATCTTCTTTTAAAACTCTTCATCACCGATTTGAGAACTCTTTATCCTTTCTAATAAAGATGGTTTTTCAACCATTTGAAAAAGCATTGATGTTTCACCTTCCATGGTTATTCCCATGTCTAAATTTACTAGATCCATGTATATAGGATCCTTTTCAAATCTCATCTTGTTCAAAACTACATTATCATTTCTAATCAAAGCATCTACCACCTTATTTTCCTTCCCTGGGTGGTAGTGTATCGTGAAATAATAATCCTTGAGTAGTTCAAGCCATCGCCTTTGCCTCATGTTGAGTTCTTTCTGTGAGAAATTATACTAAAAACTCTTGTGATTGGTATATATCTCACATTTTTTACCATAGAGATAATGTCTCCATATCTTCAAAGCAAAGATTATATCAGCTAACTCAAGATCATGAATAGGATAGTTTTTATCATGAATTTTCAGCTGTCGTGATGCATAGGCAATAACTCTATCATTCTGCATAAGGACACAACCAAGTCCTTTCTTCGATGCATCACTGTAAATAACAAACCCATCATTACCTAATGGTAGAGTCAATATAGGATCATTGACTAATATTCTCTTCAGTTCTTCGAAACATTCTTCACACTCTTTTGTCCAAACAAATTTAACCCCTTTACGTGTGAGCTTCGTTAATGGGTTATCCAATAGGGAAACATTCTGGACGAAATGTCGATAATAACCTGCTAAACCAATAAAACTGTGTACCTCGGTTATACTCGTTGGTTCTGGACATTCTTGGATTGTCTTGGTCTTTGAAGGATCAACAGAAATTCCATCCTTAGAGACAATATGGCCAAGAAAAGAAATCTTCTGAATCCAGAATTCACACTTTCTAAACTTCCCATATAATTCATGTCTTCTTAGAGTCTTCAATATAATGCGCAAGAGATTTTCATGATCTTAGTAGCTTTTGGGTTATACCAATATATCATCAATAAATACCACTACAAATTCATCAAGATATTCCTTGAAAACTCTGTTCATTAGATCCATGAAAACAGAGGGTGCATTAGTCATCCCAAAAGGCATTACTGTAAACTCGTAGTGCCCGTACCTGGTTTGAAATGTTGTCTTCGGAATGTCTTCCTTATTCACACACAACTGATGGTATCCATATTGAATTTAAATATTTGAAAAGTATTGAGCTCCATGCATTTGGTCAAATAAATCATCAATTCAAGGTAGGGGATACTTGTTCTTTATTGTTATAGCATTTATTTCCCTGTAATTGATACATAACCTCATAGATCCATCTATCTTCTTAACAAAAAGGGAAGGGGATCCCCATGGAGAAACACTAGGTCGAATAAATCCCTTATTACTCAATTCCTATAGTTTTTTATTTAGTTCAACTAATTCCACAGTGGACATTCTATACGGGTTCTTCGATATAGGCCTTGAACCAGGAATTAAATCAATGGAAAACTCAATTTCTTGTTCTGGAGGATGTCCAGGTAAATCTTCCGGAAACACATCTACATATTCTTTCACAATAGGTACATCCTCTGTTTGAACATTCCTTTCCTCATCCACAGTTATATCATTATCTTCCTCCCTAATAATTGAATTTAGTTGAGCTACTGGGGGTGGATCTAGATAAGAATTAGGTGGTGGTGGTTCTTCTCTAAAGATAAGGTGTTCCTTATCATCATCATCCAAAATCATAACCTCATTCTTCTTACAATAAATATTTGCGTCATGGTCCAAAATCCAATCCATACCGAGGATTATATCAAATTCAATCATGGGTATGATGATGAGATCAGCAGATAAAAAACATTTATATGCCTTAATGGGGACTGATTGACAAAACTTTGTAGCAATGATACTTCCCTTAGGGGTTTTGACTGACAACTCCCTTGTTAAATAAAATTGGAAATATCTAATTTTCTTAGCAAATTGGGAAGATATGAAACAATTCGATGATCCAGAATCAAATAATGAATTTTCTAAACTTGAGGAAACCATTAAATTACCTTCCACCACGTCTTTCGAAGCTTCTACCTCAGAAGTAGTGATAGCATAAGCTTGTCCTTGATCCCTTGGCCTTTTCTGAGGTAACTTCTCCTGACGCTTAGGACATTAATTTGAATAATGTCCCATATCCCTGCAGTTGTATCATTGAACATCTATAGCTTCTTTCTTCCACTTTCAGTCATGATCTTGGTGGCCTTTTTCACCACACTTGTAACAGACTCCCATTCCTTTCAAGAAAGTACCAGGGTGTTTCTTCCCACATTTACTGCAGGATGGATATTCAACTTTTCCCTTCTTCCCCTTATTTCCATTTCTAGAGTGATCAATAGATCTCTCCTTCTCTTTCTTTACTTTAAAGTCATAAGACTTAGAGAATTCATTTTCTGTCTTGATAGCACATGAGACAATATCTTTGTATGACGAGAAGGATTGTGAGACTAATGCTCGACGGATAAATGGTTTTAACCCATCAAAGAAACTATCAATCTTACTTCTTGGGTTACATATATAATCGGCAGCATGCCTTTCTAACCGTGTAAAGTTAGCCTCATACTTTGCGACATTCTCATCCTCCTTTTGCCTCAGACTCAGAAATTGCCTTTCCATATATGCTCGATGGTCACGAGGAAAGTATTTTTCTAAGAAAAGCTCTTTGAACTCTCTCCATTCCATATTTGATACTTCATCATCTTCCTTCTTGTTTTGAATCAATGACCACCATTGGTCAACATTTCTAGTGAGGCGGTAAACTGCCATGATAACTTTTTCCCTTTCACTACTCCCCAAGGCATGAAATATTTTCTCTAAAACATTTATCCATTTCTCAGCTACTAAGGTATTCGTACTCCCATTGAATTTTGGTGGTTGTTGCCTCATGGAACGATCTAACATTGATCCTCCACGCTGCGGATCAGGGTGCTCCATACGGGTAAGGTTATTATTCATAACCTGGGTGAGTTGTCCCAGTATAGTGATTAGCTGATCAGCACCAATTGCATCAACAGCTCCACTATAATTATCTTAAGCAGGAGGTAAATCCCTACATGGAGTGCATGCATTGATATGGTTTCCATTTCTTCCACCAGGAGCCATTTCTAACCAATGGCATAAATTAGATTAGTTTATGAATTGAAATACATAATTCCAAACTTGTAAAACACTTAACATAAATTGAACAGTTTATGGATATAATCCATAATCATAAAAATGTTTTCGTTGAGGAATTATATACTCATAAAACCTTCATAATGGTTTGTAAAGAAAATGAGAATTATCCTAAGCATATCCCCCGGGAGTGTCGTAACCAAGAGTGCAGCAAGACCCGTGGTCGTGCACCAGTTTGCGTTCGAGTCTAGCTCAAAGTAGTGTTTTCGGGTTTTACCCCTAGGTACATCTGTGCCAGAGCTGCCTCTACCAGCTCGTATCCAGATAGGGATGTATTTCTCGGAAAACTCACAAAATCTCTACAATACCAAAATTCTAGGAAGTTCTTATATACTAATTCTCAAAGTATGTCTTAGGGATATGTGCACTAATCAGAGTTTATCTAAATCTAGCTTCCAAGTTTTGTACTAAACTTCCTCTGATACCAACTGTAACACCCTGACCCCAGTTACCTAGATTCGGTGCATTATTACATAACATTGGCATGATTACAAAAGATCAAGTCTTGAAAGACCGATTAGTTTAGTAGCCTTGGAATCACTAGATACATTCATAAAGTTTACATTACATCATAAAGTGAAAACTACAACAAAATCTTGTCTCCACACTAATATCCCCTTATACTATCCCTACAGGTCATTCATAAAATACTTCTTCACATCCTGGAAAAAATAAAACATAGAAAGGGGTGAACTCAAATTACCAGTAAGGATAACAATATAGTGGAAACTTTCATAAATAAGCATAAACATTTAAGGCAATGTATAACTAAAACAAAATCCTTTTAAAATTTAACTTCAGCATAATATGGAAGAAATAAAAAGAAATAATGTCATTTACTTATTCACATGGATATTCTACTAGTCGAATAATCACATGCAATATCAATAACCACTTTCATAATGATGTAATGCATAATGTCAGACTATCATAACCACATAGTGAAGGCCTTGTGCCAAGACTACAAATAAGATTTTGTCAAGGCCTTGTGCCAAGACACTAGTTTGTCTCATGAGACCTACTGATGCATCGAGGATCTATAGCGGGCTCCACCCATCACTTATTAAGTCCAATGCATTCCTCATATGAATAGGTTTAAACATAACATAAACATTCGTATTAAAACTAGAATACAAAATGTCAATACTTTCTCCATAAACCATGAATGGTATAAAAATGACACATCCACAGTCAAACATATCACAAAACCTTCAATACAATATGGAAGTTTTGTATCATAATAAATCAACTTCAAATAAGCTTAAAATCCATCAAAGGATGTTGAAATAGATGAAATCAAAACTATTTGAGAGAAATATATCTTTTTTTGAAATCATTTAAAAGTCACATAATTATAAAAGAAAACATTTACTTTGAAAATATTCTTATAATCTTGTAAGGTAAGATTCGAATATTTTATAACGGTGGAAAATATCCACACCCTCCTTATAAGTTAAAAAAAGACATTATTACCTTAATTCTGTCGAAAAGGTTAAAAAGGACCTTGTTTGGAAAACGACGAAAAGATTCCTTTATAAAATTCTTATAAAAATTAAAACAAGGGTATAAATGACTTTAACCAATATTTTTGAAAATATTAAGAATGTTTTGAAATACATTTTTATGAAACATGGATGTGGATGATAAAGATGTCCCAATAGATAATTACGTATAAACAACCACAGATAATGAAGAGATTGTGAAATAACCCTTACCTAGTGCTTTTCCTTGGTAGAGGGTAGGTTAATCTCCTATATAATGGTGAAATAATAGTTATTAAATTATACAAGAATCATATACATTAATTATGATATCATATATGATCTTTTAACATTTCTTTGTTAATAATATCTTAGTATTATCATTATTTCGAGTGTTAACTGATTCATTTTCCTTTATATGCTTTGTTATGTAAGCCGTGTTTGTTATGGATAGTTTTTATCTTATTAATATCCAGAATTATATCAAGTCCTTAAACATTATTTTTAATCATCAAATGAAAATTATTCTTGAATGGATACGATGGGGAATGAATCTCATCGCGTTCGTGGAGACGGTAGTCCGTACGTACGTATGAGCGACAATATCATTCTTTTGATATTAAAATAATATATAATTGGATGGTGTATCATATATAAAGAATAATTATCATGTTATATTTATTATTTACATGAATTACACATCATTATTATACCCATCAAAATAATAATGTTTTGAATAACAATTACACCACGATGTGGAGACGGCAAGCCGTACGTACGCACGTATAGTGACATGTCATTAAAAGGATGGATAGAAAACTGAATATGATTTTACAATATTTATAATAACATCCCAATATATAGAATATACTGGATTTATTATTTTATAATGGAAATAACAAAGAAATAAGAAGTGGAAGAAGAAAGGAACTTGAAAGAGGGTGGTGAAAACATTACCTCTTCTTCAGGTTCTTCCTTTTGATTTGATCAAAAGGGATCCATAGGTTGGCTTTATGATCAAAATAAGGCCTCTAGGTTAAAGTGAGGGAAGTTTAGAGAATATTTGGGCAGGTTTTGTCCGAGAAAAATGGCTTTGAAGGTGCGAATTAGTGAGACGGGGGAGTGCCCTTTTATAAGAGGGGTGAGAGGCACCTTAGGAAAAGCTAGAAATATTATTTTATAATAAATTCATATTCGGTTTCTAATGGCTCCAAATTGTATTATTTAAATTTTAAGGTGTTTATAGGTCGAAAAACACTCAACCAATAGGTTTTAGAAAGGTTTGGGTCACTATATTAACTTTATCTTTTTTATTTAACTCTTAGTTAAATAGTTTGACATTTACCATGTCTCTTTGTATTTTTATATTATATAGTTAATAAACATACTATATACTTACAAGATACCCCCAAGTGGTCCATTAATGAAAAAAATATCATGATATAAGTACTTTGGCCGAACCTTAGATTTTTAGAAATAGAATATCAATTAATAATATAATATTTGTTTTAAAAACTCTTTTATGTCAATTTTAACACTATTGGGTATTTTGTTTTTGATAAATTCATAACAGCATTATTACTTCTAAAAAAATTCCTATAACCAATACTAATATGTCATAGTTACCTAGAAAATTATTGAAATTCATAAAAGGTCTCAAATTACATTTATTTGGATATTTATAATATCAATTATTTTAATATTTCATTAATTAGGTAATTACTACATCATTATTGTGTCATAAATAAATTAAATTATTTAATGTCTAAAAATTATAAATAAAATACCATTATTTAGGAAATATTTTTATATTTCTAATTAATATTTACAATTGAATTTATCTTATGTATAACCCTATATTAAAAATGTTTTAGTAATTAAACTTTGATTTTAACTCTTTTAACTCTTCTTTGAATTAAATAATAATAAATGTCCTAATCTAATCCAAGTGGACCTAAATGATAATATTTTATTCCTAAGGTTGTTTTTGGTCGAAATACACTTGTCCAATATAATTAGGACAAGTTTTAGGGTAATATTAATATCATTTTTACCCTTAATTACCCTATTTACTTTTAACCGTGGTAAATAAAAGTAAAAAGTTACTATTCACCCAAAAAAATTTATCTCATTGAACCAGATTTTACTCCTTGATATTAACCGTGTCTCTTGGATTTTCAAAATTCCACTCACAGAAGCGGTAAAATTAAGTTTTATGTGAATTTTCAAATTCTCCTAGGAGGTGGGTAAAAGGCGGTGAAAAGTTCAATAAAATTTTTATATATCTAAAATTATTCTAAACTGACTCCAATTAATTACATTGAACTTATATAGGTATTATGTATCTATTTTGACCTTAATTAAATTTATATAAAATAAATAATTATTTAAAAAAAATCGTTTTAAACTATAACTCAGTGTTTTTTCACTATTCATCAAAAATTGAATGTTTTCAAAAAAATACCAAAAATTCACCCTAAGCTAATTTCGATATTCCGAATCCAAAAATGAAGTCCATTTTGAAAGATAAAATTTATAAAAGTTAAAAAAGTGGGTATTAATATTCATAACGGTAAGTTTGATTGGTTGTGGTGTGTTAGAACTCGAAGTTGCGTACAACACACGCTACTATATTATTCAAAGAGAAGTGTATCGTAGAAGAAAGGGTGTTACAATGGTGATGGATGATGAATTGTATCGCTATGTGGAGGCGACAGTCCACACATACGCACAGGTGATAGTTTCACTTATCATTTGATGTAACTGAGGGTGGATGTTTTATTCCCTAATCATAATAAGATTTAATTATATTAAGGATACTGAATTTATTATTTTATTATGAATAACACAGATTTATATGAGGTATAAGAAGAAATAAATTGAAATAGGTTGGGTAAGATGATGACCTCTTCTTTGGTGTAATTCCTTTAGAATCTTTTTTAAGGGCCCTTTGAATGGTATTTTAAGAAGACCAAAACCTATAATTCATGGATATGAAATTTCATAAGATAATTTTTCATGTTTTGGTTTAGCTATAATTCTAAAAGTGGTGTAAATAAGATAAAATATGGGTTTCCTTTTAAAAGTTGGGGAGTGGACACACATGGAATTTATCAAAAGATTAAAATATAATAAAGACAATCTCAAGAAAAATTCTTCCAAATGAATAAATATTAGAATTTGGGATAGTATGAGGTCAAAATATCTCTAGAAAATAGGATTTATACAAGTTTAGTTGGAAAATTTATCCATGTCTCTTGGTTTAAGCCCCCCTGGTAAACTCGTTTTAACCTTAACTGTGGTGACAAAGTTTTACTATTTTTACTATTCATTATGATAAAAATTTAAGGTGGAATCATTTAAAAAATTAAATTATGATTAAAAATATATAATAAATTTTATAAAATTAAATCTCTAAAATTGGTAGAAAATTATTTTAAAATAAACTCAAAAAACGCGATGAAAAATAGTTTTCAAGGAAAAAATGTTTTCTTAAGTATATAATGTTTTTAAACCAAAACCCACATAAAATTAATTCCAATGATCATAATTTTATTATTTATAATATAAATTAATTAAATTTACTTTTAAAACCATTTTAAACCAATATGTAACTTTATAAATTCTTTAAACTAAATGAAAATTTTCAATAAAAAATGGAATTTTTCATTATTCATCAAAAAACTAATATTTTTAGAAAATAATAAAAAAGTATCTATAAAATAATTTCGACATGTTGATTTAAAAAATTAAGTTTATTTTTTAAAATAAATTTTATAAAATTGAAATTTTTTAATTATATTAATTTCTCACAAAAAGAAAATAAAATCCATTTTTGAGGAAAAATATATTTTTTGAAGCATATAAAAACTTTACTAAAAATTGACTACATGTTTATCAATATATTTTATTTATCTAAAAAATTATACATATTTTATAAATTTTGGTTATTCCTATTCATACTACAGATTTAATATCTATTTTATAATGGTATACTATATTACAGTTCATTTATACTTGGGGTTGTGTGTATCGCAAGCTATTGATGAAATTAAATTCATTTAAATATATATATATAAACATAAAATATAAAGGTGTTACATTATAACCCCATTAAAATTAATGTTTCCCATAAAATTACATTACTCTGAGATAAATAAATGATGATATCTATTTTTCCTCACATCCTTGGGTTCCCATGTAACTTCTCTGAATTTATAATTCCTAGAGATAATTATAACCGTGTGATTAGTCTTGTTTTGTATTAATTTATCTATATAATATAGAATTTATATTGGTTATTATTCATAGGAAATATATTTAACTTTTTTTACAACCTCTAATTTCAATTCCTGTGTGGGATCGGGTGTGTACTTCAATAGAGATACATAGAACACATAAAAAAATTGAGAGAGGTTTGGTGGAAGCACCAAGAGATAAGCTATCATCCCTAATCAATCAATAATATTGAAGGGACCATTATACATAGGGATTATATTTACCTTCTTAATAAATATCATAATCTTATTCCATGGATAAATTCACAGGAATACCTTCTCACTAACTTCAAATTCCATATTTTTCCAATGATTATCAGCATAAATTTTATGTCGACTCTGAGTTACCTTACTGTGTTTTTAAATAGATTTAACTTTACATTTTATTTAATTAGATATATCAATTCCCAATATATTTTCTTCTACAACTTCATCCCAGCACATTGGATTTCTACACTTCTTTCCATATAGGATTTCATAAGGATCCATCTGAATGCTCGATTGAAAGCTATTGTTATAAGAAAACTCAACCATAGGAAGTTGTTTATCCCAAACACCTTTTAAATCCATATAAAAAAGACCTCAACATATCCTAAAGGGTAATAATTGTTCTCTTAGACTAACCATATTTCTAGGCATGATAATTAGTACTAAAACACAACTCTAAATCAAGATCTTGCTGAAGACTTCTTTATAACTTCAAGGTAAACCTCATATCCTAATCATATACAATAGAATGTGGTAGTCCCTATAACCTTACTAATTACTTAATGTACATTATGGAAATATGATAAAAATAGAAATATTATCTAATAGAAATGAATTTTGATAACTTCATAAGGTGATCGGCTAAAACCCAAATAGCATTATGGCCCTTAGACATTTTGGGGGATCTGATGACAAATTTGATGGTGATGTTTACCTATTTCCATTATGGTATGGGCAATGGTGTATCATCCCCTTTGAATTATATCTCTTAAACATAACTTATTGACATACCAATCACCAAGATATATACTCATCAATATCTCTCTTCATGTTATACTATCAGAAATACTCTTTAAAATCTATATAAATCTTTTTACTTCTAGGATTAATAGAGAATGGTGATCTATGAGCTTCATCCAATAACTAATTCCTCAATTATGGTATTTATAAGACACAAACATGGTTATTAAACCTTATTAGTCCATCATAATAAATTTTAAACTTAGGAATATTTCTCACCTTTTTTAAGTTCTACATATTCTATTTATTCCACTTTAATTGTTACCTGGACATATATTTGAACACTTTTTTGAGAAAGATAATATTTTCCCATTCCTTCAAAATTTCTAAATATATTATTTTAAAATCCAAAAATATTGAATATTTTGTAATCCTAAACATAAATAAACTAGAATGATCCTTTCAAATCAAATCATTGGTCTCCTTGTTCGTTTTTCCATAGTGGTAATGTATTGAGAAATCATAATCATTAATCAACTTCTACCATATTATCTAGATAAAATTCATTTATTTCTAAGTGAATATATAATTAAAAAAAATTTATCATTGTATATATCAAACCTTTCTATTTAAAGATAATCCCTACATATCTTTAATGAAAAAAATACCATAGTTAACTCCAAAACATGAGTTGGGGAATTTTATCATGACAATTAATTTTTTTTGTGAGTCATATGATATAACCATATCTTTACTCATGATGATTAATCCTAGTCCCTTCTTCAATGAATCACTATAAATTAAAAACCCTTCTCCACTATAGGGTTGTGTAATTATAGGTGTACTAACTAACCTTCTTTTCAGTTCCTTGAAATTTTCTTCAAATTAATCTATCTAAAGGAACTTGGATACCTTCGAAGTTAACTTGGTGAGTTGATTAGAAATACATGAGAAAGAATCCCAAAAGTTTCAATAATATATAGAAAAACCAAGAAAACTATTCACCTTAGTCACATTGGTTGGTCTATTCCAGCATTCATTTACTTCTATATTTGATGGATCCAAAGATATACCCTCACTTCAGATTATATAAACCAAAAATGAAACTTTTTACAGCCAAAATTCACACTTAGAAATTTTTTCATACAACTTATCCTTCTTTAGGGTATTTAGTAAAATCCTTAAGTGATATTTATTCTCTTCCTTTATATTTTAATATATAATAATAAATACTACTATAAACTAATCAAGGTAATGTATAAAGACTCTATTAATTAAATCCATAAAGATGGTGGGTGAATTAGAAAGACCAAATGGTGTCAATATAAATTCATATTTTTCATAACTTATAAGGAATTTTCTCTTGGTATCCTCCTTCTTTACCCTCAAATGATGATATCCATAATGAAGATAAATCTTGGAAAAGTATTAATCTCAATGTAGTTAATCTAATAAGACATCAATACGGAGTAGAGGATACTTTTTCTTGATAATTATCTTATTAAGTTATAAATAATCAATATAGAGTCACAATAATCCATCAAACTTCTTAACAAAAAAATAAGTGCACCCCAATGTGACGCACTTGGATGAATGAATCCCTTTTAAAGATTATCCTAGAGTTTATTATTTAATTTTTGAAACTCAATCAGGGTAGTTCTATAATGAATATTTTAAATAGGTGTCGCACCAAGTTTGAGTTCTATTGAAAACTCAACTTCATGATTCAGAGGAATACTAGGTAATTATTCTAAAAATACATCAAAAATTCCCATAAAATAGCCATATATTCAATGTTTAGCTTATCCCCAAACATCTAAGATAAACATCCCTTTTGAATAGGAATCAAGACCCATATAATGGATATGATTTCCATCATAAGTTCACATTTATAAACACACTAATAGATGATCATAGGTTGGTTCATAATATCAAATGTGACTTCCCTTCTATAGTAATTGATGTGGGTTTTATGTAAATAAATATAATCTATGCCTAAGATAATATCAAATTCAACTAGGGGGAGAATAAAAATATTTGCAGGAATAATGTTCCCACAAACTTCAATCATAGAAGAATCATAGACTTTAGATTTAATCATCATACCATTAGGTTTTTTCACTATTAATTCAGCATCTAATCATTGGGGTGGTATTGTGATACCCTTATAAAATTCTTTAGATAAAAAATATTGGTTAGATCCATAATAAAATAATACATTAATATTTATTGAGTGGATGGTAAGTGTACCTTTCACAACTTCATTATCCACATCAGTAATAGTGATCACATGATATTTCTCTTTATCTCTCAGCTTAAGAGGTTGTTGATGTTGACCATCATCACTAACCTTTGGATTTGATCGCTAGTTATCATAATTACCATACTTATTTAATTTGAAACACTATAGTGTGGGTGGTGAAGTTTGTGGTTATTTTTCTCTATCATTAGATAACTTCTATTATAAATAATTTATCATTCTATTTCCTGATGACCTTCCTTTCCATACTTAAAACATTTACCAGTTCCCTTGAGAAAATTTACTCCATGTTTCCTTCCAAAAAATGAAAATAAAGGAAATATTGTCTTCTTCTCTACATGTATTTTAGAATTTCCTTTGAATTCCATCTTTCTTTTATTATCAAAACTATAAGACTGATGGGTAACACCATTCTCCATATCTACCTTGATATCACACCGAATGATTTATTCATAGCTACTAAAGTCCCTTATGGATAATTTTCTTATATGACTTGGTTTTAAGCCACTAGATAGTCTATCAACATTACTTTTAGGTTGGATGATAATACCAAGCGTACCTCACAAGCCTTGTAAAAATTTTCTCATAGTTATTAATAAGTTCAGCATCCTTCTACTTTAGCTTAAGGAATTCATTCTCTATTTTCACAAAAAGAGTACAAGGAGAATACTTATTGAAGAATAATCTCCTAAACATATTCCACTCCATGGATTCAATTTCTATCAATTTCCTTGTGTTCTTGATAGGAGTCCACCATTGGACTACTTAACCTTTGAAATAAGAGATGGATAAAATAACTTTTTCATGTTTTAAAGATTAGATAATAGAACATATCTTTTCAATATTGTGAATCCATTTATCAAAAACTAGTGGATCTGAATACCCACTAAAATAAGGTGTATGTTTCCTCATGAAGGACTCAACAAAACATTGTTTCATCCCTTACTCATTTGGAAGCTCATCGTGATTTATAGCTTGAGAAAGTTATATAAGCATAGAAATAATATTTTTCATTCTATCCCTCGTAACATTTGGTTTATTAAGAAGAAAATAATTTCATTATCCATCACATATATTACTAACATGTTTCCTCTAAGTTCCATCCATTGACTAAAATCAAAAGGCATAGTTTAAGAAATAATAATCATAGTGGAAAACCATATAATTATGAAAAATCATCTATAGGATGCCTAAATTAAGACACATTATTTTCAATCTATGACACCTTAGGTTTGACCAAGGTCATCCATGATCATTACCAAGACTTAAGGATGTTATCCTATACTTATACTTATCCCTTGGTTTTTCACTAAAGTATTATCATCCTTGTTTCCAAAGGTAACTAAACCTTCCTCTAATACCAACTATAACGACCCATAATTTTCATATATAACTATTATATATTATTACATTAATATTCATTACATAAAATTACGATCTATTCCAGAATTGTATAAGTTGAGTATCATTGGAAACATGGTGTAATTTCCTGACCCGGGTTCCACATACTAGTGCCCTAAGTCGGTCAATCACATGACATCAAGTGAACCTTCCCATACACTAGAGGCTGTTGAAAAGAAGTGAGGGTATAATATTGGTCATGGGGAGACTATACCCTATTTATCAAAATAGTACAATGGTGGAAATAAATAAGAATAACCAATAACTATAAAAACCAGTATCACATGATGACTAAAATAGGAATACAATATCAAAACCAAAATAGTAGTTATTTTATGCCAAGTATATTCTAATTGTAAAATGAAAAAGAAAAATAAATACACACTGTCACTCCTAAGATGATCCTAATTCAATGTATTTTTCCTTAATCCATGATCCATTCCTACTCAACTATATAAAATAGGAATATTTCCCTTATCCTATACTACAAACATGAATTCTATTCAGATGCCGATCAGGAAACCCGAGTAGGGTGTGAGTGAAACTCAATAGGCCACCACCAATGGCATCTAAAACAATATCCAGCAAATAATAGTGTATGTAATTGTATAAAGAATAAAATATAATAAATAAATTAAATAGTTTACATATTCAATTATTATTTATTTAACCACATAACTTCTCTAGTTCACAAAGACTCCCAAACTATCAATAGCTGCTTCAGCTCATGTCAGAGTCTGAACTATCCCCAAGGGATATCACATATCACAATATCATGGTTATTAATAAAGATTTCATTTCAATTCATAATATGACTTAATGGAACCATAGTCCAATGCCAAAAATTTGAACCTAGAACACCATGGCTAGGACCCCAAGGGTATTTAAGGCATCATTCTATGTCCCATAACCCATTCATTAAATAATAAAACAAGTGGGGTTTTGAAGTATTATTCGGTGTCCCAAAATCATTATAACATGCATCACACAAGTGGGATTTTAAATCGGCGGTCTATGTTCCACACTCATTATCACATGCATAAAACAAGTGGGCTTTTGAAGTAGTATTCTTTGTCCCACACTCATTATCAAATGCATGTATTTTGGTCTATAACCCCATGTGTATCACCCCATGGGTATTTTAACCATCATTCCATGTCCCAAAACCCATTTTTCAATCAATCAAAATATGTCACACACATCACATTTAACAAGGTTAATCAATATTAACCCCATCTATTATCAACATATCACATCAAGGTATACCATTATCAATTTACAAAAAGTTATTAACTTTAATAACATGGAAATAATATCAAAAATTCACCATTAATCCATTAATCAATATTTAAATCATATAACCCATTAACCCATTAAGTTCAGGCCAACCATCTCATATTTCTCATTGTCAATTAATTCATAATCATATTAAATGACCAATTACAAAATCCCAATATCCCATAAATTCCAAAATCATAATATTCTATTTATTTATTAACCAATTAATTAATCAAATTCTACTAATTATATAATAAAAATTTCCAAAATTCAATTTTCCCATATTCAACTCACTTCATAATCACATGGAAAATTCAATTAATAAATTCCATGATTCCATAAATTAATTAATCAATTAATTTATACAATTCAAGATTCAATTATTAAACATTCCAATTTAAATTCCACAACACATATGTGAAATTGAAATTCAAGGCTATGGGAGTTGAATTTAGGCCACCTACCTTGAGATCATTGTTTGATGCTTGCCAACAAAAATACCCAATTGAAGTGGAATAACCAAGATCATGATGAAGAATGAAATCTAGATCCAAAATCAAAAGAATAAATACCCATAAAACCTAGATATAAACCCACCACCAATAGAGGAAAATCATTTCCTTTTATCCAGAAAGAGAGATGAGAGAGAGAGAAACCTAATCAGGAATAAAACACATACTTGAAGAGGTGAAAATCTGATAATCCGAATTTTGATTTGTTAATAATGGTGTTTGAGAGACCTATAAATTTGTTTATAAGCCTCAAAAAATGATAGGAATATATTATGGTCGATTTGGGTCAACTTTGGGTGAATTATAGGGGTTTTAGGAAATTTTAATCTAATTTTTAGGGGTTTAAAATTATGCATACATGATTTCATGTACAGGGAAAACCGTTTTCCCTAACCGTGTGCCCTAATTGTGCACCACACCTAGGTTTGTTGCACGGTTACTACTGAGAAGGTGAATGGATTTAAAAACCATTTTCTATCCATGAAAATCTCCTCTGTTTGGGTTCACATGGTTTACTGGGTTGGGCGCATGGTTTGGGAAAATCGTGCGCCAACCGTGCACTGCCCCTCTTCCTTCCAAAATTCTTTAATGTCACCCAAAAACTACCCAAAGTAAAACCCAAAAAATATATACTCAAAACACTAAAAAATAGTAGTTGTAAATGAGCACAAGACATCTCCAGAAAAGTTTGAGATCTTACAATCTACCCTCCTTATAACAACTCATCCTCGAGCTATACTCCCAAGCATCTCTAAGATTCCAAGTTAAAATTTTCAGGCCACTGAGCCTGCATATCCTCTTCTCTCATTCGAGTTTCATCCTGAACATTCCCATGTTACCACAATACTCAAACTATTAGCATGTTATTTCCCCACAAAACTTTCTCACTATGATCCTACACATGTATTGGATGCTCCTAAAAGGATGCATTGGTCTCAATCTCAACATCATCCACATAAATCAAATGATAAGGGTTGGGGTGATACCACCGAAGCTGTGAAACATGAAGAAAGTTATGCATGTCACTATATCTCTTTGGAAGAGCCAATAAATACACCACTGGATTGATTATCTCCACAAACTCAAATAATCCAAAAAACCAGAGTGTCAACTTTCCCTACCTTTGAATCCTACTATGACCCAATCTAGGTGACACCTAAAAGAAAACACGATCACACTTTGTAAACTATAGGGATCATCGATGTTTATCAGTATATGACTTCTTCCTACTCTGAGATGTATCCAAATGATTTCGAATCAATTGAACCTATTATGATGTCTCCTGCACGAGACTCAGTCCCAACAACTCTGACTCACCTACCTATATCCAATATAAAGGTGATCTTCAAGGCCTAACATAAAGAGACTAATATGGTTCCATATGAATAGTTTCCTAGTAATTATTATTATATGAGAACTCCATAAGTTCTAGTTGATTCTCCCAAGACCCACCGAAATCTAGAACACACACCTAAATCATATCCTCAAGCACATCTATAGTAAGCGCCGACTTCTCATCTATTTGTGGGTGGAATGTCATACTCAAAAAAATCATTGTACCGAGAACCTTCTACAATACCAACTAGAAGATAAAATTAAAACATGAGTCATAGTTTGAAAATATACTTTGTGGTTCCCCATGTAGATGAACTATCTTCCAAACATACAAATCTCTCAATTGTTCCACTGAGAAAATCTCTCGTATAGGAAATAAATGTGCTACTTTCGTCAGTTGGGCCACAACAACCCAAATAGCATCATTCTTCCAAAAAATACTTGGGAGGCCCACTACAAAATCCATGGTAACATCTTCTTACTTCCATTATAGAATGGGAAATGGATGTAATAAACCACCATGTCATTGATGCTCAGCCATCACCTATTGACATATGTAGAATCACGTCACAAACCCTATTATCTCCCTTTTCATGCCCAACCACCAATACTGTTGTCATAGGTCATGGTAAATTTTGGTCACACCTGGATGCATCATCCACTTCAAGGCATGAAATTCATTAATCACATACTCCTACATGCTCATAGGTACAAAAACCCAATTCCTAACATAGATGATTTCATCCTCATCTATGGTCTAAACTAAAGGTCAATCCATACCTTCAAGGCTTTCCCTCAAGGTCAAACATTCTAGATCCTCATATTGTCTATCTCTAATTGAGTACAAAAGTTTAGACTCTATCGAAACTAATATGAGGTTCATCTTCTCTTTTCCCTCTTAAACCACAACATGACTCTCAGAAAATAAGGTCACCATTTTCCTGTTAGCACTAGACTCTTGAACTTCTTGAGTCTAGAATTTCTTTTTTAAAGCATCAACAACACTATTTTTCCTCTCATACATATTTGATAGCTCAAAATCGAATGAATTCATATAATCAACCCACCTACACTATCTTAGATTCAAATCTCTCTATGAAAATATATACTTTAATCTCTTATGATCATTATACACATTAAACTTCTCAACCAAAATATAATGTCACCAACACTTAAAATCATAAACCACTACTGGTAGTTCTAGGTTATGCATAGGGTAATTATGTTCATGTGGACTTAACTACTGAGGCCCATATGCCACAACTTGATATCTTACATCAACAATACTCCAATACTAATCCCAAAAACATCACAAAACATTGTATACTTCTCACCTATCTTGGGTAGGATTAAGATCGGTGTATTCGTCAAACGTTTCTTCAGCTCTTGGAAATAATTACCACATGCTCCAAACTATTCAAACTTTATTCACTTCTTGGACAAGCCTAAAATAGGTGCTTCAAAATGGAAAAAATCATGGATGAAGCTCCAATAATAACCTACTAATCCCAAAAAACTATGGATATCAAATACATTCTTATGTTTTTCCTAAGAGAAAACTTCTTGCACCATCTCTAGGTCAACTGACATACCTTCCTCTGAGATGATGTGACCCAAGAAGTGTACCTGATCAATACATAATTGAAACTTAGATATCTTGTAGTATATCTGATGCTCTCTTAGTGTACTCAGAATGATGTCAAGATGTTGGGAATGATCTTCATAAATCTTTGAGTACACCAAGATTTCATCCACAAATACTACCACAAACTGATCTAGGTATGGGTGGAATATTATGTTCGTCAAGCCCATAAACACTAGTAGAATTTGTCAACCCAATTGGAATCACGACAAACTCATAAAGTCTATAAGTACTTATAAAAGTAGTCCAAGGTATATCAGAAGGTTTAACTCTAAACTAATGATACCCTAATAACAAGTCAATCTTGTATAAAAAACAAGATCCCCTTAACTAGTCAAATAGATCATTGATATGTGAAAGAGGGTATTGGTTCTTCGCATTCATTTAGTTAAAAAAATTTAGTAAATATATAAGCATAAGGTCTTGTTAGCATTATTTTGAAAAAATATTGGTGAACCCCAAGGTGATGTACTTGGATGGATAAACCCCTTATCCATTAACTCTTCCAGATAAATCTTGAGTTCTTGAAGCTTTTTCGGTGTCATTTTGTATGGTGGAATCAAAACTCACTCATCCCCCAGCATGAGCTCAATCATAAAATCCACATCTCTCTCAGGTAGAAGCCCTGATAATTTTTTAGGAAACATGTCCTAGAACCTATACAATATGGTTGGAAATATAACCTATTTTACACCTCCATCATCTAGAAACAAACTAATAACTTGGGCGGTAATCTCCCCTAGTTGTGGATGAACTAGCTCATCACAACCTGCCTTGATATCCCACTCTCCATGGTGAATATAATCGTCAAAATCAGTAGATTTAAAATTCAATATCCTTCAGTAACAATCAATGTGGGATCAGTATACCACTAACTATTCCATACCCATAATTATGTCAAATCCGAACATGTTAAGGCTATAAAAATCCCAACTAAAAGGATATTCCCCAACCTCGAGAGAACACCCCTTGCACAAATAGATATCCTTCAAATATACTCCCAACAGTGTATCGATCATCATAACCCTACTCACAAACTCCACTGCCAGCCTCAAAACATTCACAAGTTGTGAGGATATAAAATAATAAGAGGCACTAATATCAAATAAGGCACTAGAAAGCATAGACGCTACAAGAATACTTCCTATAATTTCCAATAGTCTAGCCTTTCTATCTACCAGTATAGGATGAACGACATGAAAATATCATGACCCTATTCCCTATGGTGTAGTTTGATCCCCCTGAACTGAACCACCCTACTAATACAGGTGTTATTTCCCAAAATCACCATATCCACTGCCTCTACCACCTTGTCCATTAATACTCGAACTGCCAGACTGATATGGTGTCGAAGATCTCCATCATGTACAATGGTTCTACTTAGTTGCCCCATCAGTACCCATATGTTGTGGGTTCTTGTATAAACTCTTTAGATGTCCCATACTGCTGCAAGATTGGCACTCAAACAGTTTTCTAGGACAATATCAATGAAAGTGACCCGGCTTACTGCACTGGTGATAGGTCACTCTGGTAAGGTTCGGTGTGACTGACCCTTCCCCATGGACACTCTTCTTATTATCACCCTGGATAGAATTCTCATAATAGTGATTCCTACTCTCATAATACATACCTTCAAATCATCTAGTGGAAACCACATGTCCCCAGCTGAAAGCCTCCTTCAGGTTCCCCTTCTAAATGAGATCCTGATTCACCACTTCAGAGAACTTTTTCAGCCAAAATATATTCACCTGGGACTTAATCTCACACTTAATACCACCCTAAAACCTTTTTTCCACCATATTCTCATATCCTACCAATGTTGGAGAAAATAAATGAAAATTTCTGAAGCTACTAGTATAGTCCATCATGGAAATTATCCACTGATTCAACCTCATAAACTTTTCTACCCTCTCATGTCTAAGCATCGTATGGTAAAAGTGCTCCAAGAACTTCTCCTAGAAGTCTTTTCACTCCATACTGACCAGTTGTTCATCCCAAGTCAGGATGTACCAAAAATGCTTTGTCTGACCATGTAACATATAAGTAGACAACTTGACCCTATTCTAAATAGTATTCTCCAAATGTTCAAGTATAGTATGGATCGAATAAATCCATAAATATACTGCCACAGGTCCACCCACTCCGGTGAAAGTAGAAGGGTGCTATAACTAAAACTCATGATTCAAGTCAAACATACTCTTTATAAACCTCTTTGGGTCTCTCTCTCTATAAAATTCATGAAGAGAGAAAATTTATCATGGAAATTCTCTCTGGAACCTTCACCTGGAACTATCGGTGACTCGGGTTCCATTATTGGAGGATCATTTCCAGACATATCCTCCTATCATCCTATCAATAAACATAATTGTGGCGTCTTATATCTAAAATAAAAAACAAAAATTTTAGTACACATTAAACAACATTAACATAGTTAACAATAGGGATTTCATAAATCCATAACAATTTATCTGCCTTTTTCCCACTACACAGTCAAAACTAAGGCACTATCACTACCCTTAACCATCCCTCATCTAGGTCATGGTTAACAAAGGGTAAACTCATTATCATTATTCAAGTATCACTAAGAACCCATTTATTAACATCTTACATCATTTTTTACATCTTTTAGTTCCATATTAGGAACCATTTCAGTTCAATTACCCAAGAAAGGAAAAACATTTCAATTTCAAAACCTTAACCAAAACCCGTTTTCCCATGTGTGCCTAAAAATGATGCATGTATCAATAATTCCTAAGTGCCTATAATGATGCATGCATACTCAACTCTCGTTCTAACCACTCCATGAGTCCAATATCATAAAATATTAGAAATAATAATCACATCACATAACAAGTGCATCACCCAAGGTTAAATAACATTCAACTGTAACAACACACATCAATAACAACAATCCCACCCAGGGCACTTAGAATTTACCCTCATACATGGGTTAGCTACTCCCATGAATGAGCTATTAACCAATGCGTGTCTCATCCTATTCTCCTTTCTACATTTCCCAAATAGTAATGCAAAGGAAAAATAAAATAAAACATACATTTGATACCACTTTTTAACGTCCTTACATGGGTTCCACATACCGGTGCCCTAAGTCGGTCGGTCACATGACCTCAAGTGTGCCCTCCATACACTAGAGGTTTCCAACTAGAAGTGAGGATAAAATATAAATCATGGGGAGACTATACCCTCTTTATTAAAGTATCACAACAATAAAAATAAATAATAATAACTAATAACTGTACAAACCAGTATCACATGATGACTAAAATAGGAATACAATATCCAAACCAAAAGAGTAGATATGTTATGAAAAGTATATACCAAGTGTAAAATGAAAAACCAAAAAAAACACTGAAACTCCCAAGAGATTCCTGAAACCATGTATGGTTCCCTCATCTATGATTAATCCCAACTCATCTATCAAACAAAAGACTCTTTCCCTTATCCTGTCATGAAAACATGAATTCTATTCAGGTACCAATTAGGTATCCCGAGTAAGGAGTGAGTAAAACTCAATAGGATACCACCAATAGTGTCTAAAAAAATATCTAGTAGATAAAAGTGTGTGCAGTTTTATAAATAATAAAATACAGGAAATAAAGTAAGAAGTTTACATATTAAATTATTCTTTATTTAACCATATAACTTCTTGGGTTCACAAAGATGCCCAAACTATCAATACCTACTTTGGATATTATGGTAGTATGAACTATCCCAAAGGGATGTCACACATCACAATACCATGATTATCAATAAATATTTCATTTCAATTCATATTACAGACAATTGGGACTATAGTCCAATGCCAACATTTTGGTCCTAGAAAGTCCTGGTTAGGACCCCATGGGTATTTGAAGCATCAGTCTATATCCCATAACCCATTCATCAAATAATCACATAACTGATATTTTAAATTAGAAGTATATGTACCACAATCATTATCACATGCATCAAACAAGTGGTCTTTTGAGGCAGCAGTCTATGTCCCACACTCTTTATCACATGCATCACACAAGTGTGCTTTTGAATCTGCAGTTTCTACCTCACACTCATTATCACATGCATGAATTTGGTTCTAGAACACTATTTATATCACCCCATGTGTATTTGAATCATCATTCCATGTCCCAAAACCCATTTTTCAATCAATCACAATATGTCACACACATCACATTTAACAAGGTTAATTAACATTAACCCTCTTATCAACATATCACATCATGGTATACTATTATCAATTTACAAAAATTTATTCACTTTAATCACATGTAAATAATATGGTCATTTCACCATTAATCCATTTATCAATATTTAAATCATATAACCCATTAACCCATTAATTTCAATCCAACCATCTCATATTTCTCATTTTCAATTAATTCATAATCACATTAAATGACCAATTACACAACCACAATATCCCATCAATTCCAAAATCATAATATTCCATTAATTAATTAAACAATTAATTAATCCAATTCCACCAATTTCATAATCACAATTTCTAAAATTCAATTTTACCATGTTCAAATAATATCATAATCACATGTAAAATTCAATTAATCAATTCCATGATTCTATAAATTAATTATTAAATTGATTTATTCAATTCAAGATTCAATTATCAAACATGAAAATTGAAATTCCACAACACATACATGCAATTAAAATTCACGACTATGGTAATTTAATTTAGACGACCTACATTGAGATCGTCATCGGATGCTTGTCAATGGAAATCCCCAATTGAAGTGGAACAACCAAGATGGTGATGAGGAACAAGATCTAGATCGAAAACCTTGATCTTATATCAAAAGAATAAATACCCTTCAAACCTAGATCTAAACCCTCCACCAATGAATTAAAATCATCCCATTTTTATCTAGAAAGAGATATGGGAGAGAGAGAAACTTAATTGAGCAGAAACCACATACTCGGAGAGGTTAAAATCAAAAAATACAGCCTTTGATTCATCAAGAACGGTGTTCCAGAGCCCTAGTAATTCATACAGAAACCTAAAAAAATGAGAGGAATGCATTAGGGTCATGTTGGGCCAATTTTGGGTTAATTATAGGGGATTTAGTAATTTTTAATCTAATTTTAGGGGGTTTAAAACTCTACTCCCATAGTTTCCTATATGGGGCACACTGTTTACCCTAACAGTGTGCCTTAACCATGCTTCTCACCTAGGGGTGTCGCATGGATACTATTGAGAGGGTTCATGGTTTAGAAAACTATCTTTCATCCATGTGAATCTCCTCTATTTTTGTTTGCATGCTTTGTTGGTCTAGGCACACAGTTTGAGAAAACTGTGCGCCAACTGTGCACTGCCCCTCTTCCTTCCAAAATTCTCCAATTTCACCCAAAAACTCCTCAAGGTAAAACCCAACCAAGATATAATAAAAATGAGGGAAAATAGTACATGTAAATGAGATCAATACATCTCCATAAAAGGTAAGGATCTTACACATGGATGCGTAAAAAACTTATTCATAAGAGATTTACATCATCTCCCACTAAGTTCTTCATAACTAGAACCCTTCTTAGACAAATGACACTTAAAACCTTTCTTTATAACCTGGGGAAAGGAAACATAAGAAAGGGTAATTTCATATTCTCAATAAGGGTAAACAAGGTAGATATCAAAGATCACTTAAACATAACTTGAGAATAAGGTTATGAAAACATGATCATAACATTTGAAAACCATACCCTGCATATCAAATATCATAATCTTGAGTTATGGAATAAATCTTGATAGATCATAAGATATGAATCGATAAGGAATAAAAATAAATGATCCATTAAATCATAACATTTTAATAATACATAATCTTGATCCATACACATAAGTATGGAAAATAATTTCCTTAGTCAAGGCTCATTGCCAAGACTACAGTGGATTGGGTTCACTCCCCATTCCATTATATCCTTTTTCAAGGTTCATTACCAATACTATCATAGTGGATAGAGTCCCTTACAAAAATGGGTTCACTCCCCATTATATTCCTTATTATCTCATGGAATATTCCTCTTTACCCAATGCATTAGAGGGATATATAATTTCGGGACCATCCATCATATAATGAAAATCATATATATGTGGGAAAAAAGATCATAAAACATTAATCATAGAATAACTCATGGAAAGGAAATGGGTTTTATAAACATTACATCATTTCATCATATTATAACCCATTAAAAATAAATATATTTCATAACGTTTTCATCATAACTAAATTAACCCATGGGAAAGAAATTATTTTCATATAATCACACTTAAATCGTCATCATCATCACAAGCCATATAAAAAATTAAATTGGATGATATCATTGGATCATAACCCCATTAAATAATAAGTATCATCAAATAATGTTAACAAATATTAAAAAGTTCCTTTAAAATATCACTAGAACATTTTCTTAAGGAAAATAAACTTTTCATATTGAAATCACTTATTTAAATTCTAAAAAATCACCAAATATTAAGTAAAATAGTTTCTTTGAAAATGACCTTATAAACTTGTAAAGTAAGATTAAAATAATTGATTTTTCATAATGTGGTATAATTATGTTCATGTGTGTAATTTAAAATAAATATTCCTTTCACATTTTTGGAAAAAAGTCAAAAGTACCCTGTTTGGAAAATGACAAGAAGATTCCTTCTAAACCATTTTATAAAAAGTAAAGCATGGATATAAATGGATTTAAATATTCATAGTAAAATATTAAATAAATTCTTGAAAACATTTTTAGAAAACATGGATATGGATGAAAAATTATTTTTTACTGAAGAGATAAATAAAGTCATTTTTATTTAAAACCATTATTTCGATCTATTGATTACTTAAGTGGGAAAAATTAAAGGAAAAACTTTATTCTAAAAAAATAAATATATTAGAAAAAAATAATGAGATTTTTGAGAGGTATATAATTAAATTTCATAATCATAAATTTAATCATAAACAATTTTGATAACCAATGAGATTGTAATACAAAACCCTTACCTCGAATTCAACTTACTTCAAAAGTGATTTAACCTCCTATATAATAAATTTAAATTTATTATAATTTTATAATGGTGGTATTTACATAATTAAAATATCATATATGATCCAATTATAATATTTCAACACCCATTTATTAATATTTCCTTATTAAAATCATTATTTCCAGGTGTTGGCAGTTTCGTTTTTCATGAGAATTTCAGTTTAGTAGTTTTGATCGTTGTACTTTGATCATGGTTAAATCATATAAAAATTTCAATTATGATATTAATATCATATATATTAATTATATATATATATATATATATATATACTCATACTTAAAATTTATAGATATAAAAATTAATTACATCATTCATGGAGACAGTAGGTTGTACGTAGGCATGAATGTTGTTTTCACTTTTCAAGGGATATAGAAAAAAAGGTAAATAATTATTCACATTTAAATAATAATTATTATATAATATATATCAAATATATTATTTAAATCTATCCTTATTAACGTCCATGTAAATTTTAAATTAAAAATTAATCGCATCACTTCATAGAGGTGGTAGTTCACACGTACGCATAAGCAACGTTATCGTTTTACAATGGATTTGAAGGTGGGGAGGTAGATATGATATTATAATTTTAGAATAATATTTATATCATAAATATAATATATAAACATTAAAATAGTAATATTAACCATCGATAAAATATGGTGATGAAAAATGAATTGTATCACTACATTGAGGCAGTAGTCCACATGTAGACACGAGTGATACTTTCATTTCCCATTTGATGGAATATAGGGTTTATATTGATTTTTTCATAACCATAATAACATTTTATTATATTTATGATATAGAATTTATAATTTTATGATGAATAAAATTGATTTATTGGATATATAATAAGAAAGAAATTGAAATAGGTCAGGTACAACGAGTACCTCTTCTTCGGTAGGCTTCCTTTAGATCCTTGTTTAAGGACCCTTGTACTGGTATTTTAAGAATACTAAAACCTATAATTAATAGATAGTAAATTTTAAAAGATAATTTGGTCATTTTGGACCATATAGAAGGTTTAAAGTGGTGTAAATAAGAGAAACAAGTGGTGTCCTTTTATAAGCAGGGAATATGATACACATGGAATTTATTAAAAGATTAAAATATAATAAAGTCATTTTCAATATAAATGATTCCATATGGATAGATATTTGATGTTGTGATAGTATGAGGCTTAAATATATCGATAAAATATTATTTATACAAGTTTAATTAGAAAATTTACCATTATCTCTTGGTTTAACTCCCCTAGTAAACCCATTTTAACCTTAACCATGGTGACAAATTTTTACTATTTTTACTATTAATTATGACCAAAAATGAAAGTGGAATCATTAAAAAAAATTATAATTCCAAATATGGAATATATTTTACCAAATTCAATCTCTAAAATTGGAATAAATTAATTTTAAAATAAACTCACAAAATGTGATGAAAATGGTTTTCATGAAAAAAAAATATTAAGTATAAAAAGTTTTTATGCCAAAATACACATAAAATTAATTAAAATGATCATAATTGAATTATTATAATTTAAATAAACTAATTTTAATTTTAAAACCATTTTTAAAAAAAGTGTAACTTTATTAATTCTTTAAATGGATAGATAGTTTTCAATAAAAATCAATACTTTTCAATTTTCATCAAAAAATTAATCTTTTTAGAAAAATATCAAAAAATAACTCTATGATAATTTTTACATATTAATTTCAAAAATTAATTTAATTTTTTAAAATAAATTTTCTAAAATTGGTAAAAAATAATTATATTAATAATCACTAAAATAAAATAAAACCATTTTTGGAAAAAAAATATTTTTTGAAGCATATAATGAATTTATAAAAAATTAAGTACTTATTTTTCAATATATTTTATTTATATAAAACCTTTATACATATTCTTTAAAATTTGGTTATTCCTATTCATACTGCCAATTTAATAGCTAGTTTATAATGGTATAATATATTACGGTTCATTTATACTTGAGGTTGCGTGTATCACAAGCTATCGAAGAAATTAAATTCATTTAATATATAAATATATATATATATATATAAGATAGATCCTTGGGTGTTACAACGAAGGATTTTAGAAACCCAATTAATGTATAAAGAATATTTAATGCTTATTTAGTTTCATTTGAACTCGTAATACTTCCAAGTTTAGTTATTCCACTTATATACTAGAAGGGATGGGCTATAAATGGTGGGAATCCATTTTTTAAGTCAAGAAATATGAGGATATATCTTAGGAAAAGTTAAAGTTGATGCTCAACCATCTATTTAACCTAGGAACTCTGATGGTAGTAAAGTATTTAAAGTTCATGACTCTAGAGAAGGGGATTTATTTATTGATGGATTATGCATCTCATTTTACTAAGTTATCCCACCTTTCACTAAGCTAATCATGAATGACTATCTTAAGGCTTGATGGTTTGATATGGGATTGAGACCATAGGTTAGATCCTGGATTATTATTTTATTCTTTTTGACCTATGTTGAGGTGGTTGACAAATAAGCAGTGGATGAAATGGATATGGAAGATATAAATGGTTTGGGTGGTTCCTACTTTACTATAAAATGAAGTCAAATTTCATCATCTGGTTAGAAGAGGAAGTGTGAGGACTCTCACAGAGGTGGTAGTAGGATTGTACAATGTTCTAATAATTTTTCTACCATGACATATTTGGGATGTAATCCAGTTTTGTGCTTCTAATGTGGAAATACATATCAAACTAAATTGGATTTTTATTAGTCACCTAGGACTTTCCATTAGTGTTGGTGGTTGGGTCATCTAAAATGCTTTTATAGGTAACCTCCTCATAGTGGTAATGTGGGGTTTTCTCATACCAAATGCTCTTAGGTGCAGTTATATGCAACTAAGGGAGAAATATATCATCCTTAGATGAAGGTAGATTCTCATCTTACCAATAATTCTCAGATTGGTCCCAAATCTAGGCATTTATATGAAATGGAGCATGTACCTAAGTAATATGACATTAGACCAGTGACTTTGAGTGGTATGGTGTTTATTTCATATTTTATTCACTTAGATTTTTTTGATACTGGTGCATCCAATTCCATTATTTTATTTAAATTCATTGGTTAATTTGGGTTGTGATTTGATTAGAATTAATTTATGATGGATCTTCCCACCCCTTTGGGAAATTCTAAGAAGTATGGATTTTAATTCCCTAGGTTTCATGTTTTACTGGTTGATGTTATGATCATGTGGGAACTTCTAGTTCTTGATCTAGGTATCTTTGACCATATCCATGGTATAGATTAAATGGTTATCTCAATAGATCAAATAGATTACTATAATCAGAGAGTTGTGTTCCTTTCTCCTAATGTAAACGCTAACATTTTCTAAGGTGAGTAGGATCCAAGATCAGGTTGTGTAGGATTTATTTTTTGAGGAATTGTATTAATTTCATATTGGATATCTGGTTTTATTTTATATTTTATTGATCAGAGTTTATATGGTTAGTTTTTTATGGCGGTGGGAAGACATCTTGAGGTTCTCCTTAATAATTTATCTAGGTTACTGACCAAACATGAGGAATAATTTTCTATCAATATACCCCTTGGGGAAAGACCCATTTCTTTCCCATCATATCATCTCCTATGGAATTAAAGGAATTAAATTTCTAGTTAGAATATCTTGAGATAAAGGGTTCTAGTCATCTGAGTGTACCGCCAAGGGAATCACCAATTATCTTTGAAATGGATGATGGAAGTATTTTAATTTTCATTGATTATCAAAATCTCAATCAAATAACCATTAATAATAAGTAATTATTTCATAAAATTGATGACTTTTTTTAGTTTTTCAAGGGATATAAATGGTTTTAAAATATTTACATTAGATCAGGATACCACCAATTGAGTGTGAAGGAATTATATATTCCTAGTGCTACTTTTAGGAGTTGGTATGTTCATTATGAGTACCATGTTATTCCATTTGTCCCTACTAATTCCCATGTAGTTTTCATGACCATGATAAAACAGATATTCAAATAGTATCTCAACACATTTATTGTGGTGTTTGTAAATGATATCTTGGTTTACTCTAATATGAAAGGGGGCTATGAGGACTATCTGTACATTGTCTTGGGAACTCCAAAGGAGTATTTACTTTATAAAAAGTTGTCTAAGTGTTATTTATAGATCTAGGAAGGGGAATTCTTAGGTCATGTGGTATCAAAAATACACATTTCTATAGACCCTATGATGATACAAGAGATAATATCTTGAGAAGGTCCTAAGAAAGTCTTATAGATCATGATATTATTAGGTTTATCTGGATATTATAGGTGTTTTCTATAGGTCTTCTCCATGTTATAATCTTCCTTGATTGGGATGAGAAATTTCAATGATCCTTTGAGAAGTTGAAGGATTGTTTGACATCAAATCCCATTTTTATTCTTTCAAAACCCGATGAGGGCTATTCTGTGTATTTTGGTGCTTCATGTATGGGTTTAGGATGTGTTTTGATGTAGAGTGATCATGTTGTGGAATATACCTCTTGCCAAGTGCGCCATCATAAGAATAAATATCCCACCTATAACCTTGAATTTGTGGTTGTGATTCATGCATTGAATACTTAGTTCCACTTTCTATTCAAAGAGAAGTTTACTATGTAAAATAATTATAAAATTATGAAGAATATACACTCCTTGAAGGATTTTAATCTTCATAGAGGCACTGGGTATAATATCTCCAGAATTTTGATTTTGATTTAGCCTCACCCCTGGTAAAGGGAATGTGGTGGATAACACCTAGATCCAAAATTTCGAAAATCAAACAAAGAAAGAATCATAGGAGGATTTAAATTTGATAAAATTATTTTTCAAGATGCATCTAGATGTGGGGGAGGATGAGTATTGGTTATTCTTGGATAGTGTTCAATTAAAACACTCTTTAGAAGATCGAATTTGGATAGAGTAGGTATAGAACATGTATTTTTAGTGTATTAGATTAATTTTAAATGGTAGGGAGACCTCAAGTGATTAGTATTGATCTTATTATAGTTATATTTGTTTTAGAAAGATATTGGAAGTTAATTTTACCTCAAGGTTTTGGGTAATGTAATGTGGGAACCATTTGAGTTAAGTAGTGAAACTTAGTGCTAGAAAGATATTTTATGATTTCAAACATCGATATTGGTGGATCAAGATGAGGTGGGTGGTTTCCAACTTTTTTGTCTCGGTGCATCAACTATCATAAAATCAAAGTTGATAATCAAAGTCAGTGGGGTTATTAAAGACTCTTCCCATTTAGGTGTGGAAGCAGGATGACATTTCCAAATACTTTGTGGTTGGATTTCCTTGATCTCTTAGTGTTAATAAATCTATATGAGTGATTATTAATCAATTGATGAAATCAACCCATTTATTCTATTTAAGGAGTAAGTAAAGTGGAAGAACTTTAATTATTATATTTCATAGATATTATGAACCCTTATGGTTTTCCATTAGATATTTTTTAGATTGATACCCACTATTTACTTTTTTTTGGAAGGGCCTTCAAGAAGAGATGGCTTCTTAGTTGAAATTGAGAACATATTATCATCCATTGATAGATGGTTAGACTGAGCAATCTATTTAGATTCTATAGGATATGCTTTGAGCTTATGTTCTTGACTTTAGTGGATCATGGGAGAAACTTATATCATTGGTTGAGTTTTATTTTTAAAACTTCTATCAAGACTCGATTAATATGTCTCCCTATGAAGATCTTTGTGTATGGATATGTCAATCCCCTATTTTCTAGTTAGAATTATCCAAGAATACATTACTAGGATGATGCATCATTCAAGATATGGATGATTATATTCTACTAATTTATAAAATATTAGTGATGGCTTCGAGTTAATGGATTTATTGTGATAAATTTCATCTTCATCCATTTGAATTCATTTTTGGTGATCGAGTGTTTCCCAAGATGTCTCCTTAAATGGGATATTATCGATTGGGAAAGTAGGGTAAGTTGATTCCTTGATATATTGGTCCATTTGAGATCAAGTATTGTCTCAGGAAAGTGTCACACCTACTAGACTTAGCATTACAGATGTCCTCTATTCATGATGTGTTCTATATATATCGATTGAAGAAGTATCATTTGGACCTATCTCACATGGAAAATTGGGAGGATGTGGATTTGGAACCCAATTCCACCATGGTTGAAAATTGGGAAAGATGGATTGGGTGTGCAGTTAGTGCTTACCATGAACCCAAACCATGTGTAGTGGGAGGGGAGTTTCTAGTGAGGTGTTAACAGTTGGTGTATGGTTTCTCAGACTATGATAACCCATATTTTAATACACTTTATTTGATGATTTATTACATAAAGGTATACATAAAACAATCCCAAAAGATTATGAAGCTTAGTATCTTTGGTATATTAGGTACATAGAATATCAACTTGACACATGGATACAAAAAACATTAATGAAAACTTCCTTAACATGCTCTAAAATTCCATTACACTTTTAAAACTTCATGGGATAACCTGGGGACATACATAAGAATGGGTTAATCTATAAATCCTAGTAAGGGAATAAACAATTAATAACATGAATAAATTATTACATATTGGTCAATAAGATTTTAAATGGGTCATAAAAAAATTTTATAATCATAAACATGAACATCAATGCATGATATATGATGATAACATAAAGGTGACATGGGAATGTGGAAAAAGCTTAAAACATGGAATCATAAATAAAGGTCAAGGATAAATTCTAAGATAACATAACATAGTGTGATTAAAATAACCTCCCACACACCATAAATGGAATCTCATGAGATTAAAACATTACCCAATGCATTGGATGGATATATAATTCTGGGACCACTCTTCACTTTCATATCATGTACATGCATAAGTCTGCCACATATATCATTCAACATAAGACAATATTTCATCAAATTTAATCCCAAAATTAAGGAGTGTAGGAAAAATGCATGGAATCCCCCAATAAATTAAGGATAATTACATCTATTTGAATATCCTTGAGTGTAAATGGGGATTATTATTCACAAAATAAAAGTTTAGCATGGAAAATCGTAGGATAATTTTGGCAGCATAACTAGGGTACTCAAAGATTCATGGGAGGGATTTATGAGAGTGAAATGGGTATGACATCACTTATACATCATAAGGGTAGTAAAAAGAAAATGTAATAACATAATACAACATGAAAAATTGTGTATTATAAGTCATAATACAAAGAAGGTGCTTGAATATGGAGGGGAAGGAGAGGATCCCTTACCTTGATAGGATGATTCCAAAATCTTGGGAGGAGATTCTTAAGATCTTGGGGTGTAATATACCATATTTTTTAAAAGGTAAAACCCATTTATTTATTTTTTAATATCCTCAAAATGGACCTTATAATGATTTGTAATGAATTCAAGGAGGACACAGGTGTTTTTGGGACTCGTTCTTAGTCCGGAACCCCAAAAAGTGAAGAAAAGACTGGGCGGTACAGTTAGTAGAAACCATGCAGCTATAGAAAGTGGGGTTCTGGGGGTCACACAGTTTATCTAAAATTGTGAAACCCAAGGTTCATAGTTGTGAAATCCATTTTCAAGTCTTGACAGATCCTTTTTCATGGTTGGCACATAGATAGAGAAACCATGCGTCTAACATGTGAGAATCCCCCTTCAAGTAGGTACTAGCGCACAGTTGTTGGATGGTTTGGCCAACTGTGCAACCAAACCTTGAAACCCTATAATTAAGGGTGAATTTATAATTTATTCCCTCTTAAATTATTTTTTTAACATATTATTTTCCTTCTCTTTTTATCTAACAGTTTCTTCTTCTCCTCCGATGTAGGAAGCTTCATATCCTATCCTTATAGGTTTTGAGAAAACTTATATGTTATTCATCCATTTTGATCACCTTCAGATCTATCAGAAGGTTATAGGTGAGATATTAAATCCTCTCTAATTTAATTCAATTTTTTTAGAATCATCTGTTATGTTATCTCAGTGCAAAATCATTTTCCCCATTTTTAGGGAATTTGATGGTTTCATCGATTTCTAACAACCTAGCTCAAATCAAAGGTTGAGAATGGATGAGGAAATATTTAAAAGGATAAGGTAGGGGTTCTAGGCTCTTTCCCTTCATTTTTGTTTCTTTCCATAAAATACGTCATTGTTCCATGATCTAGGCCCTTCCGGCGTCGCCTTTAATTTGTCAAATTAAATTAAATTAAATGTCTCCTGATGCCTTTGGCGACTCAATATAGTGGAAAATTGGCCTCATGGGTTGATCTCTTTGAAATAATCCAACACAATGAGTTTATTATACCATATAGGCCAATTCTACCTTATTATAATTTATTTTAACCATCCCTTGAGGGTTTTTATTTATAATTGGTATCTTGAGTTAATTAAATTAAGTTTTTGAGGGTGTTGATACTTAATTTAAGCCCTTACACTCATACATTAAATGAATTATCTAGAAAATGTGAATTGGACAGGTGTTCATACTTACCCTTGTACCATGTAAGGGATGTTTAATTGAAATTCCTTGGTCCTTATTCCCACTATGATGTAAATTCTCAAACTAAATGAAACAACCTTTACATAGATTCCTATTATAAATGTTTTCATTTTTTAATGATTCCACCTCAGTGTCAAGGGTGGAATAAGGGGTTTCTAATTAGGTACCCCTTGGATAGACACTCATTCATTCATGTTATAATTATAAATGTTTTGTAAATACGTTGGGGGTGACACTAGATTTTCCTAGAATCGGATCACCATGTGTTTATCTATTTTACCTCCAAACAAGTGACATTGGTTCCCTAGGGGAGACCCCTTGTACATGTTTGATAGAACATTGTTTGAACGATTCATCAAGATAGGCTTAGGCCCCTATGTACGATACTAGGTACAGACTCTGAATTTTAGTAATTGAATTTTTTACACCATGAATAGAGTGACACATGGGACTTCATCCTTGGGTCACCATGGATAGAATCCTTATAATTGGTTATAAATTGATCCCCTCAAGTGATATATGGAAAGTATCTCTGGATTTCCATGGGACCATTTTAGGATCCTTGATTAAGACTCACCATCTTAGGACGAAGCAGGTAAATTGGATGGGTGTCCAAGTGGAACTTATTCCGATACATTTATTTATTTATTTATGTTACTCATATATTACTATAGAACACTATTTATTTTATATTTCATGAAATGGATTATCCTAGACACCATAGGTGGTAGTATACTAATATTTTATCTCATAACCTTCTTGAGATTCCCATGGTACCCAAGTATACTTTATGGTTGCAGGTATTGATAAAGGGAAGCATCCAGATTCTAAATTTTGATTTCCAGCTTTAAGATGGAGTTGGGGGGAAAAGGATTGAGCCTATACTCGAGATGCTAATTATAGCGGTTTTTGGACTTTTGGTATATTTTGATAGCATGTCGTATATGATAGTATTTTATGTCCCCTATATAGTAATTTTTAAATAGTTACATTACCATAACAAGATCATTCTATAGTATCTTATTATTATTCATATTCCTCTTGTCGTTTATTAGCTTGTATGGTTTTACTATTATTGTTCTGATATATTTGTTTCTTATTTTCATTTCTTCTATTTATTACTATTATTTATTTTTATTCTTATTTTGATCAATGAGGGAATAGTCTCCCCACAGACTCACTCAAGGCCCTTGCTACTAGTCAGTAGCATCTGGCATTTGGGGAGGGGCACTTGAGGTATTGTGTCCACCATCTTAGGGCACCTTTAAGTGGCACCCAGGGAGGGACACTACAAATTGGTATTAAAGATAATTTTTCTTTTATCTTATTTTTTGGGTTTAGATAGGAAACTATGATATAGGAATTTGTTCATGAACCTATGTCTGAGATTAGCTAACTAGATTATATGGGAAACCCAAATTACCTGGGATGGGTAAATACTATTATTGATTGCAATATTACCATTTCATGTATTTCACTATTGGGTGACTCTCTTACCTATCATTGTGATTATTTTGGTGAGATATTTATTTCCATTGCCTAATGATATGAGGGAACATCAAAGCATGCATCATCTTAGGCACTGTAGAACTAAATTTTCATGCATTATGACATGCCATATTTACATTTATGCATGCATTTCCTATGTTTCATGTGATTTCTACTTGTACTTTGTTTGTTATTCCTTTCTATTCCTTGTTTTTAATATATAGAAATGTGTTGTTATTACCTTGTAGGTTTGATAAAACACAATTGGCACTTAAATCATATACCTTAACCTAACAGTGTTTTCCTACATAGGTTAAAGAATATGCCTTAAGTAGAAAATTGTGGCATGTTGAGCCATAGAATATTAGTCTCATGGGCTATAATGTGTTGTGGTTTGGATTGAATGTACACAAACATCCAATTTATAAGGTGTATGGGCCCTTATAAATTGGACATAGTGATTCATCTAATTCAACCACTTAAAGGAAATATAATTACATAAAATAAATAAAATGGTTAAACTTTTAAATTTAAATGGATCCCTTATATGTGTAACACAAGACCCTAACCTAACCCAACCTAGTAGTGGGTAGTAAGTTACGTCTCCATTGTTTATTTTATGACCCATTATTATCACCCAGGTATGGCTCTATGAGTAGGTATAGGGGTGTATTTCTTAACAGGATAGCCTTACGCTTGTCCTTTATTACTGCTTTCCCTATATGTTATAAATCCTATTTGGGGCTTGCTCTTAGTATTATAGAGCCATGACACCATGACGACCCTGTGTTTTACACCAAGAAATTGGTGGTGAGAATATTCCTAATGTGGCGGTACCTGATCCACCTTTGATACCTCCTATAGTTCCACCCAAGGAACCTCTTGAAAATCTTTCAATGGGTGAAAATACCCAATTCCATGATAGCTTCCTACGATTCATGAAATCAGTGCAAGGTCCTCCTCCACATGCCCCTTCTATGGAAAAGATGACTCAAGAGTTCCAACAACAGCATCATCCCACATTATCGGGGGATGGAATACCTCGAGCTGTTGAATTTTGGTTAGAGGATATGGTGTCAATATTCGAGCATATTGAGATGCCTCCAGAGTAGAGGGTTAAGATAATGACCAATGTGTTATGTGACTCCTCCAATAATTGGTGGGAAGTTCCGAATCATGTTTCTCAACATAAAGGTATGGTATGGGTGGACTTCTAGATAGCCTTCTTCAAATACTTATTCCCTCAGACCTTGAGAATAGATTACATTTGGGAATTCATGCACCTTGATAAAGGTGACATGTTAGTGATAGAATATTCACCTTCCTTCACCAAATTGCAGTGTTTTATACCAACCTTGACCGATGATGAGCTAAATACTACGAGGAAATTTGAGGATGGGATTTATTACGCATTTTTCTAACAAGTTAACATCTTTTGGTTGACCATCATTTTAGTTATAGTGAACCAGGATCTCATCATTGATTGGAACCTAATGGAATCAGGAGACATTAAGTAGGGCAGTTCAAATTCTAGGTAGAAAAGTGGTTTATCGAGTGTCAGGATGCAGCACTTAGAGGGTATATGCGGGGAAGTACATTCCAGGTGGCATGCACCTCCATCCTTTTGGTGTGTCACTAGTGCGATAGTCCAGGACATAAAAATCCTCAGTGTATGAGGATACTGATCAAGTGTCAGACTTGAGGAAGGATGGGTCACCTCCAGCACTTCTTCTGATATTTTCCTTTAGTGCCAAGTGAATGGGGTTTTGTGTCAGCACTGCCTTTAGGTGAAGTATTGGTGACACCTCATCAGGAAAAAAGTTGGTCTTCTATAGGCTGTTTAGGTTGTGAAGGTGGTTATGGTCATGGAATTCAGGCTTCAAAGTTCCATCGTCAATAGAGTTGACCTGCTCAAGCTACTCAGGTATCATCTCAAGGTCATGGTTCATACCTTATCTATGTTGTACATCCTACACCATAAAAGAAAATTCTAGGGCCATCTATGATTAGAGGTACTATTCTAGTATCCTCTACACTAGTTTTTACCTTATTTGATACAAGTGCATCACACTCTTTTCTATCTACTACAACTATGGAAAGTCTGGGCCTAGTAATAGAATACTCTAGTGGTGCTATGACCCTTGAAACATTGTTAGGAGTTTGAGATGAGGTTATCCACCATTTCAATGAGTTCCCTCTTGAAATAGGTGGGTATTGTTTTCTGTGGAGTCTCTTCATCCTCAAGATTACTGGCTTTGACATTATTCTCGGTATGGATTATCTTCTACCTTATCGAGCCTAGGTGTATTTATATCACTATTAGGTATCCTTAACATCACTTGAGGGCATAACATATATTCATAAGGGAAAATAGGATCTCCAGGAAAGTTTATTTGGACTCAAGAATACTGGGTTGGGTGGTGTGACAACCTAGATATCCAGTCTCTTCATGAGCGATCAGAGAATGCAGCTTGTGGATTTTCCTCCAATGGTGGATCATTTTAGGGATGTCTTACATAGAAATTTATCTATCTTACCACTTGAGAGTAAGATTGAGTTCACCAAAAAAATTGTACCAAGTTCGGAACCAGTGTTCATTCCTCTATATAGGATGGAACCTACAGAGCTCTAAGAACTCAAGAAGAATCTTGAAGAGTTAGAGGATAAGGGTTTTATCTAATCCATCACATATACATGGTGTTCACTAAGCCTTTTCTCCAAGAAGGTGGATGGTACCCTCAGATTTTTTTTGGATTACCATCAAATGAACTATCTTATAGTAAAGAACCAATATTTTTTTCCTCATATAGATGACCTCTTTGATCATCTCTAAGGAGAAATAATTTTCTATAAGATCAATTTTAGTTCGGTCTATCATCCGGTTTTTGTGACACCATCAGAGATACCACATATAGCATTGAATTGTAAGTACAGCTTTTACGAGTATCTAGTAATTTTTTCAGTCTAACAAAATCATCAGTGGTCTTCATGGCTCTGATGAATTGGTTTTTCCACCTATATATTGATTCCTTCATGGTAGTCTTCAAAAATGACATATTAGTGTATTTCCACACTAGAAACGACCATTCAAATATTCTTGATATCGTGTTGAATGAACTGAGAGAGCACCATATATATGCAAGGCTTAGTAAATGTCACTTTTGGATCAACAAGGTTCACTTATTAGGTCATATCATATCTGAAGTAGGTGTATCATTTGACCTGGATAAGGTGAGTTCCATGGTTTCCAAGGAGAATCCCAAGAATGTGTTTTATATATACATATTCTTAGGGTTGGCTAGATATTATAGGCGATTCATCCAGGACTTATCACACATGGAAATATTGCTTACAGTCTTGACCAAGAGGGGTGTGAAATTAGACTATACTCAAGCATGTGAGATATCTGTTCGGGAGTTAAAGGTAAGACTAACTTCAACACCGATCCTGATTCTTCCTGAGCCAGGAAAAAGATTTACTATTTACTATGACACTTTAGGAATTGGGATGGGGGAAGTTCTAATGTAAGTTGATCAGGTTGTAGCATACATGTCCCACCATCTAAGGCCTCTTGAGTGGATTTACCATAAACATGACCTTGAACTCATAGACATGGTTCATGCTCTATATTGTTGGAGGAACTACTTGTTGGGTGAGTGGTTCTTCATTTACATGGACTATAAAAGTGTTAGATACATATCTACTCAATGAGAATTGAATCTAAGGCAGTGTAAGTGTGAGGAATACCTTAAATCCTTCAATTTTTATCTTTATTATACATAATAAAGGGTAATGTAGTGGCTGATACCTTAATCTAGAAGACTCATAAGCAATCCATCAAGGAGGCTAGAAGTGAGTGGTAGTTGATGTATCTATTTTTTGAGATGTATCTATAGGTTTTGGAACAACATGGGAAAACTATTTTAGCATCTCTAGAAGTGACTTCCTCCCATATATAGTGGTTCTGGATGATATAGTTATCTGATTCCGAGGTCCCTATCTTGAGGGAGAGAATCGCAAGAGATAACCCAACTTCAGAATGGGTTTTTGATGGCAGTGAAACCCTACTATTTATGGTCATGTATGTGTGCTTGCAGATATTCGGGAAGAGATAATGAGGGAATCACATGCCTCGGTTTGGGAAGTTCATCCTGATATTACAAAGATGTACATAGATATGAATCATCAGTATTAGTGTCTAGGTATGAAGAAGAAGATAGTGGGTTTCATCACTTGGTGATCCACCTATCAGCAAGTGAAGGTAGAGCACCAGTGGCCCACTAGACTTCTACATCCTCCCTCTATTCCTAAGTGTAAATGGAATGATGTCACAATGGATTTTGTGATAGGATTTCTGAGATCCCCTCAAGATAGTGATGCAGTATGGGTGATCTTTGATAGTTTGACCAAGGTATTTCACTTCATACCAATCCATGGGTCCTTATATATTTATGATCTAGGAAGGATTTACATCCCGAAGATAGTGTGACTTCATGGTGTTCCTCATTCTATCATTTTGGACCAAGATACCCGATTTACCTCACCATTATGGAAAGGGTTAAAAATAGAACTAGGTTCATGAGTGTTCTTGAGTATAGTATATCACCCTCAAACTGAGAGGTAGTTTGAGTGGACCATATAGGTATTAGAGGATATGCTTCAGGTCAGCATCCCTGATTTTGGAGGTTCCTCAGAAAAGCATATTTCTATGGTGGAGTTTTCCTATAATAACATTTTTCAAGAAATGATCTATATGGATCCATATGAGGCCCTCTATGATAGGTAGTTTTGTTCAACCCTGTGATGGTTAGAGGCATGTGAGGAAAATTTACTAGGTTCTTTTCTTGTTCATGAGACATCAGAACAAGTCCAGATGATTCATAAGTATATGGGTATAGACCAGTCTAGGCATAATTCTTATATTGATTTTTGCTATAGACCTCTAGAGTTTGAGGTGGGACATCAGTTATTTCTACATTTGTTGCCTACAATGGGTTATAGATAAATTTTGAGATAGGGTAATTTATCACCTTGTTATTTCAGGCCTTTCAAGATAATTGAGAGAGTTGGGACAGTATCTTATCAATTGATGTTGCCTCAGAGTTATCATTCTATGTATGATGTCTTCCACATATCTTAGCATCGACATTATCATGTTGACCAATCTCATTAATTTGACCTAAAGGATATTGAGATGGAAGAGGATTCGTCCTTTAAGGAGCATCGGATACATATCGTTGATCATATCTCGAAGTCTCTCCAAGGAAATTCAGTTCTTATAGTCTGGGTGCTATGACAGCATGGACACATACATGATGAAACCTAGGAGAGGGAAGCTAATGTACATGCGTGGTGGTCACAACTCTTCTCAGACAAAATTATATTACCCTCATAAGGGAAACTCAGGGATGAGTTGTCTTAAGGAGGGGAAGTTGTAACATCTCAACTTTTTTCAGATGTACGGACTATTTATTTTTGGCTTAATTTCCTTAAAAATACCATTATAGCAATGACTAATGAATTCAAGGAGGACTTAGGTGTCTAGGGCTCATTTAGAGCCTGGATCCCTGAAAAATGAAGAAAACACTGGGTCGTATTGTTAGGAGAAACCATGTAGCTTAGCCCTCACAGTTTCCCTAAACCATGTGACTACAGAAAGTGGAGACCTAGGGGATGCACGGTTTTTCTGCAACCACTACTACAAAACTAGGTTTATCGAGTGCTAGGTCTTTAACAGTGCTAGCTAAAAACGCTTTTAAAGACCCCCTTTATCAATGCTAAAAAACTGCTATTAAAGAGGGTCTTTAATAGCACTAAATAGACACTATTAAAGGAGGGTTTTTATCAGCGCTTTTTTACAAGCGTTGATAAAAGTATGCTTCAAAAAAATTATATTTCATTAAAAATAATATATTAATATATAAATATATTTATATTGATATAAATATAATAAATATTTTTTAAAATATGTTTTAGATAAGGTAAATTGGAATTTAAAATTAATATATAATATATTTAGTGGAAATAACTTATAAAATAATTAAAAAATATCTTTAATTAATAATTTTCTTATTATTAGCAAGTAATAGTAATTTAATATCAATTTGAAGATAAAAAATTCAAAAAATTAATAAAATATCTAAAATAAGTTAAAAATGTAACTCGAACTTCAAACGACCATAACTTTTGATCTGAGTGTCTCTTTGGGCTCTACCACATATCAAATCAAATCTTGAGATGAGATTTATGACCTTAGTGATACAAAAAAAACCTATGTCACATTTTTTTAGGCCAAAAAAGGCCCATAATGCCTCCAAAATTGAGTTTTTAGTCAGCGTACCCTGATTTTTTAACATTCGATGGATTTTCAAGCTCATTTATGGGGGTATTTTTTCCCTTTTTGGGTGGGGACTAAATTTATTCCTAATTATTACATTCATATTGATATTATGGTTTTTAAATTTTATCATTTTTCACAATGTAATATTATTTATAATCAAATATATAACAATATATACATATTTTTTATATATTCACACATAAAAATTTAATTTTATAAATAAATAATTAAACGTATTTACATATAAAATATATTTATTAATATATAAACATATATATAAATATATGGATAAAAATTTAATGAAATATATATAAATATATATATATATATATCATAAAATGTGAAACAAAATAGCATAGGGAAGTGGAAAATGCTTTGATGTATATAATGGAGGTCTAGGGTTTGAAACTCATTGGAGGCAGGGGTGCACGCGAGAGGGTGGGATTATATAAAGTGATAATAAAGGGTTGTGGTAAGTGTTGATAAATGGGTGGGGGTGGGAAGCACTGATGAAGTGGGGTGGGTGGGTCATGGGAAAACTTTTTTATATACCCTTTATTAGTGGAGCCTTTATCAACAATTTTTTAGCACTCTTAAAGGTCCCCTTTAATAGTGATAAAAATGCTGATAAAAGGGGCCTTTAACAACACTAAAAAAATTGTTAAAGGAACCCTTTAATATTGATTTTTTAGTGCTATTAAAGGGGTACTTTAACAGTTCTTTTTTAGTGATGATAAAAGCTTTGGGCCTTTAAACACACCTAAATTATCAGCACTATTTTAGTACTGATAAAGGCCTATTCTAGCATTGTTAAATGCTGATTTTATAGTAGTGAACTATGAGACCCAAGGCACATGGTCGTGCGAGATCTCTGCAAGTCTTAACATATTCTTTTTACATGTTTGGCATATGGTTAGGTAAAATGTGCACCTAACCATATGAGGTTCCCCCTTTAAGTAGGTACTGGCGCACGGTTTGGCCAACCGTGCGGCCAAAATATTAACCCCTATAATTGAGGGTAAATTTATGATTTCTTCCCTATTAAATGATTTTTTTTAAACCTATTATTTTCCTCCTCTTTTTCTCCAGAATTTTCTTCATCTCCTCCCATTTATGAAGCTCTATCTCCTCTCCTCATAGATTTTGAGACAAATCCTTCATTCTTAATCTGTTTCAATCACCTTCATATCTATCGAAAATATAAATGTGAGATATTTAATCATCTACAATCTATTTCAATTTATTTATCCCATATGTTTCTCTATCTTGATTCAATATGATTTTCCCCATTTTCAGGGCATTTGACTATTTCATCAATTTCTTCCAACCTAACTCGAATAAGTGGTCGAGACTGGATGAGGGAATCTATATGAGGATAAGATAGGTGTTCTAGGATCTTTCCCTTTGTTTTTGTTTTTTTCATAAAATACTTCTTTGTTCTGAAAGATATTCCCTTTCAGTGTCACCTCTAATTTTTCAAATTAAATTAAACTGAATGTCTTCACATGCCTTTGGCGACCCGATCTAATGGTGAACCAACCCCATGGGTTCATCTCCTTGATCTAAGATAACCCAATGGGTGTGCTATACTATATAGAACAATTTACCCATGTTCCAATTTAGTTTAACCATCCATTCAAGGTTGTTTCTTTATAATTGGTATCTTGAGTTGGTTAAATTAAGTTTTTGAGGGTGTTGAACCATGAGTTAAGCCCTTAGATCCATGTCTTAAATGAATTGGTTATACAAAGTGAATTGGAAAGGTGTTTATACTTACCCTTATACTATCTTAGGGATGTTTAATTGAAACACCTTGGTCCTTATTCCCACTATGATGTAAATACACAAACTAAATGAAATTAACTTCACATTTATGTATGTTATAAATGATTTTATTTTTTAATGCTTACACCACAGTTCTGAGGGTGAAACAAGGGGTCCTGACTTAAGGACTCCTTGGAAGGACTCTCATGCCTTCATGTTAGAATTATAAATGTTTTTTAAACACACTGGATATGATACTAGCTATGCCTTGGATGGTCTCACCGTGCGCTTATCTATTTTACGTCCAGACGAGTGACATCGATTACCTAGGGGATACCCCTTGGATGGGATTGATGGCATAGTGGTTAAACTATGCCTTGATAGAGACTTGGGCCCTTACATATGATACTAGACACGGACTCGAAGGTTTATTAGTTGATGTTTTTACACCATTCTTGGAGTGACACATGGGACTTCATCCTTGGGTCACCATGGATAGACTCATTAGCATTGGTTGTAAATCGAGCCCCTCCAGTGATACTTGGAAAGTCTCTATATATTTTCATAGATGGGATTAGGGTGTCTCACTATATTTTCTAAATTATTTTTCAAATCTAATTAAATAAAATAAAAAATAATGATTTCAAAATGAGAAATGGCCCTTTAATTTTAAAAAATTTGGAACGTTTCCTCCAATCCCAATCACAAGCTTGGAGACAATCCACCTTCTTACACTTTATCTCACCCATTTTACCATTTTAGGACCCTTGGTTCATACTCACCATATTAGTCCAAAGAAGGTAAATTTTATGGGTGTCTAAGTGGAACCAAATCCAATGCATTGATTTATTTATTTATTTCTGTTGTGCATGTAAAATTATGGCACACTTTTATTTTATATTGCACAAAATGGATTGGCCTAGACACTGTGGGTGGTAGCCTACTGATATTGTATCTCACACCCTTCTTGGGGTTAACTTGGAACATAAGTAGACTTTATTGTTGTACTTAATAATAAAGGGAAGTATCCATCTTCCTATATTTGATTTCCAACTTTAGAATGGAGTTGTGGGTAGAGGATCGAGACTATGTTTGAGATTCTAGTTATATCATTTTTTGACCTCTTTTTATATTTTTTATAATGTTGTATATGATTTTATTTATTATCCACTATATATTCATTTTTTATAGTTACATTACCATTTCATGATCATCATATAGTATGTTATTATTATTTAGTTTATGTTTGTCTTTTATTAGCTTCTATGGTTTTACTATTATTGTTCTACTGCATCTATGTATTATTTCCATTTATTCTATTTATTGTTATTATTTATTTGTGTTATCACTCTCATCATTGAGGGAATAATCTCCCCATGGACTCACCCAAGGACCTCACTGCTTGTTGGTAACCTCTGGCATTCGATAAGGTTCACTTAAGGTCATGTGGCCACCATCTCAGGGCATCGTTAAGTGGCACCCAAGGTGGGACACTACATGGGGGAACCTTGGGAGGTATCTATAGAGGTAAGGTGAGAGTATAGTCACGTTCCAAGGTTTTTGAGTGTATAGAAATGGGATATTGGGTGGGTTTATATAAAAAAAAAGGTAGGGTAATTCTTTATTATTTTTCAAACTTAGGTTTTGGACTCTATACAATAAAGTATTCAAAAAAACAAACCTTATCATGTTTTTTCCCATGGTTTCTACCAAAGTGAATTGGTTTTCATTATTTTACAATTTTAAGAACTGATATCATTAAAATATTACACTTGGTGATGTGTAAGAGAGTCATATTCATAAAGAATTAATTCTAAAAACTTAATATATAATACCGGTTTTGGAGGATTCATAAAGGGTTTATAAAATTAATAAAATAACCTAAAAAACACATTATTATAAAGGGTATATATATATATATATATTGGCCTATATACCATTCATGTCATATATTACATCACTTTTTTGTCATTATGATGTCATAATACACACCATATATTTATACCATATTTAATTCTGACCAAAAAAATTTGATTATCTCTAAAAAAATTTAAAAAATAATCATTGGATAATTTTGACATGCGAATTTCAAAAAAAAATATTTTTTTTCTCTATAAAAATCTCTAATTATGATAATTTTCACTATTAAATCAAAAAACCACATTTATTGAAAAATATCGGTTTTTTGAAAATAACAGTTTTCTGAACCTTATAAAAAATATTTCTAAAGTTATATTATCATTTATATTTAATAAAAAATATTTAATAATAATATTTTATTAAAATATCACTTATTTCAAAAATTCATGAATTCATTAAAATAGAGCCTCTTGATTATAAGTATATATTTCCCAAAAAAATAAAATTTATGTTTCATCTAATTTTTATCAAATCATTATCTAATCATTAAAAAAAGTAATAATAATCATAAAAGATAAATATAACCATTATTTTATAAAAAATATATAAAATTTCATACTATTAGGGTCTTGAAACAAAGCCCTTTATTATACTAGCAAACTCCCTAAGGGTAAGGTGTGCAATTATGAGATTTTCATGGGGTGGTTCAGTAAACATGGTTTGGGTCATGATCTTGATAAGCTTGAAATTATCCCATAAATGGTTTTTCTCATGATTTAGTTATTGAATATAGGCTTGGGTTTGATCAAGGGAAAAAACCCAGTGATTCTATCTCCCTCAGAAACTCCAATAAATGTGCTTCATAGGGTATGATTCAACTGGTTGAGGTCATCACTTATTTCATCTGTATCAATTGGAATTTATCATAAAACCATATATATACTAATCATATGATCACTATTAAATGGATATATTATTAATATTTATGATGATTACTGGACTTTTAAATACAAAAGGATATAATTTTCCAAAATAACCAAAATAGTTCATGTGTTTTCGATAACTATATTACTTATTAATGTATTTATTCATTCAAAAATGGAATTTAATTTATAAAATTTTGTGTCATAACACAAAAAAATTTGTAAAACCATGTAAAAAACCTTATATATTGGTATCCTCAAGGGAGAATCCCATGGTTGGTGTGTTGTTTCCTAAACCATGTGATCTACCCAATTTTTTAAAAAAATTAAATTGCCTTCGTTCCCTTATCAAGTTTTAACCCATTTCTCCTCACCTCTTACCATTCACCAAACATCTAACCCTCAATCCATGGGTTCTTCCTCCTATAATATTCCAATGTAGTTTCCATAGAGTTCTAGTGGATAAAAATCAAGGTAACTCTTAGTTATTTCTTGTTTTCACCCTCTTCCTTTTAGTCTCATGTTCCTCCTTGGTTCACTTATTATTGTGCCCCATTCAGCCATGTTGGCTATGTTATGTTGAGGTATTATTTTAAATATTGAATCACTTTATTAATAGTCCATGTGATGATCCCTTTCCTATAAATCTCATGGTATTTAAATAAGGTGATGATGTTTCATTGGATTGGAAGTAGGTATATCTACTTAATTATCTTTCTATTGGAAGAATTTTATTTCATGAGATTTTAAAAGTTATTCTTACCATATTATGGTTGAAATATGTTTTTAATGACTTATTTATGTTAATTCCTAGTTTTTCTTGGCATTGTATATGAAAAATTTATGGTTTTATTTTGGTTTAATTTTAAAGCAAGTTTTACACCCATGATTTGTTTGATAAAATGTTTTAATGAGTATTTTAACTCCAAGTGGTTTTTTAAAGGAAGTGTTAAAAGAGAATTATTTTATTTTCAATATTTTTAATCCTTAGATTTGAGTGAATAATTTTTTTATTATGTTTTTATTTTAAGTTTCTATGTTTTCTAAGAAGATTATATGATGTTTTATATATTATAATAATTTATTATTGATGAGTTTCACAAGGGAACCTTGGGTACAAATTCAGTTAATTAGATGAGTGATACACTAATTTAATTTGTGATCTAACTATTGCATTGTTCAGATTGTGTTATGGCTAGGTTTTTCCACCCAATGAGGTTAATAGGGTAAGATGGGGTTGTTTTTATCAATTTTTGTAGGCTCTATGTGTTCTATAAGTGAGGTCTATTATTACCATGTTCTTTCTTGTGTTTGTGTTCCCAAATGTTGTATCCCGTATGAGGTACCGATGTGATATATTATTAATATATAACTTAACTATATTGATACTTGATGTTTGTTTTTCATGATCATGTTACATAATCTTATCATTATATTGGTTATTTCATGCATTTTCCATATTATCTTTTATTTCAAAGTTTGTTTTATATTTATAAAACCAAATGGATTTGAAATGGATTTATAAATTATTTTTTTAGGAAAAAAATATATTTTCCTAAAAAGGGGGTTTTTTAAATATTATTTCAAAATAGTGTTAATAGTTTACATTATGAAATATATTATGTAGATTCATGGTGGTATCCTACTAGGATTTTTCATCACACCTTGTGTATATATATTGGGTGTATGTAGACTTTGTTATATCTAATACAGGAAAATATAAAGGCTATATGTCTTATAGAAATGCTTATTAATTCCTCTTTTCCTTTTTAGTATAGTGGTTAATGGAGGTCATGGTTCATGAGGAGTTGACTCGTGTGGAGTGTTTTGGGGATCCTCAAGTAGTGATTTTTGGGATTTTTTCCGTATTAGATTTTTTGTCCTTTTCTTTTTCTTGGATTCATGTATATATGTTATTTTTTATCACTTTAATTTTATTTTATGAAATTGTGGTTAGATGTTGATGATTCTTGTTTCAATATAATCTATCTGGTTTAATTTATATTATTGAAACTTCTTATTTATGTGTATATTTTTCTAAGTTATGGATAACACCTAAAGGAATTTTGGGTGTATTCTATGTTGTTTTTATGTGTATTTGAGGGTGAAATCAATCCCATTGATTATATTTGATACCCTAAACACTTTTCTCCATCCCATGGAAATTGAGAATGCACTTCAAAACTTGTGGTGGAATGGATCGGGTGATGTGGTAGGTCAAAATGGGCTTATTAATTACAAAAATGGTATCAAATCCCTATTGATATTTGGGTAAGTATTGGTAGTATGGAGATAGGACCATCAAAACTCAAAGGGTGTGTATGGGGGAGTGTATGGACAACTCTTCTCCATGCTTATCCTTTAGTTACCTTAGGTGGTTGGGAGTTATGTCTTGGATCTAAAATTTATTATCAGGTATTTTGGTATTATTTGAGGTGATTTATTGTTATTATGAGTTTTAAAGGAATATCATGAGTTATTTTTGGAGATTTTGAGTTTTAGGGTGGAACGGTGAAGGAAACCAGAGGTGCATGGTTTAGGAACATAGTTTGAAAAACCATGCAGCAGTCGTGACACCAAGTCGAGACTCATTCTAGTGGAGCTCATATGATTAGTTCATGGTTCACAAAATCATGTGGTCAAACTATTAACTATGAGAAAAATTGTAATTTTTTTATGTTTTTACCCCTTTGGTAATTTAGTTTTTTACTCTTAATGGTTTTAATAATATATAAGTAAATGGGTGATGTTTTATATAATATCAATGTTATTTGGAGTTGAATTATATGTTTATGGAGTTGTATGTTTCGTGTTCTATAGAAAATTCCTCCTTGGAGGTCTTTAGTGAATTGTAGAGAGGGATATATAAAGAATATAGTGAAGGATAACCCTCTATTAGACCCTATTCTTGTCAAATTAGTTATCGGATCCATATAATATTTGGGTTGATAAGGTAAGTGACATAAAGATTGAGTAGTGGACTGTGATTAGGAGTTAACTAAGAAAAATCCACCTGTATTTAATAGATACAGAGGATCTCAGGAACCTGAGGAATGGATAGAGAAGATTGAATGCATATTTGGTTTCCTTCAGACTTCTAAGAGTTTCATGGTCACTTTTTCCACTTATATGCAAAAAGTAAAGAGCCATAAATGGTAGGAATCTATTGTGTAGGACAACATATATGTGGATCTCACTTGGGTAAAGTTCAAATTTATGCTCAACTAATAGTTTTACTCAAAGACTTTAAGGGTGGTAAAGGCTAGAGAGTAAAATACTTTGGAATATTGGATTCATTAAGTGGTCGAGTATGCCTCTTATTTTTCTAAATCGGTCCACCTTGACCCTCATATTCTCATGAATGAATATCTTAAGGATTGACAGTTTGTTATGGGCTTGAGACGATAGTTCAGATCAAGTTTTTTTCTTTTTTTCTTTCCAAACTATACTGAGGTGGTCAATAATAAATTCATAACTAAGATAGATATGGTAGGTATGAAAGTTTGGGTGGTGAATCCTCTGATATATAAGGAAGTCGGAGTTCCTCATTTGGTCAAAATAGGAAGCATGGAGACTCTCACTGAGGTGATAGTATAAGTGTATAATATCCTACTAATTTTACTCCCATATAATCTTTAGATCATAAGTTGGTGTCGTACTTACAATGTGGGAATATAGGTCACACTAAACTATATTTTCATTAGACAATCATGGATTTCCATCAATGTGGGTGGTTGGGTTATCTGTAGTGATTTCATAGGAAACCTCCTCATATTGTTAATGTGGGGTCTTCTTATATCAAAGGATATTAGGTGCAGTTAAATATAGCCAAGGGAGAATTATTTCATCCTTGGATGAAGGGAGTTTCTCATCATATCACGAAGTCTTAGAGTGGTCTTGAATCTGGTCATTTATATATAGTAGAACATGTTCTTAAGGAATTTAATTTTAGGAAAGTGTCCATAAGAGGTACATTTTTTATTGCACCTTCTTTGGACATGGGTTTTTTTGACACTAGTACATCTTATTCCTTTATTTAATTTAAATCAATTGATGTGTTGGGGTTACAATTTGATTTTATGACATTGTGGTGGATCTTTTTTATCCTTTGGGAAAGGGGAAAAAGAAGGGGTTTTAATTATCTAAGTATTGTGTTGTATTCACTAATGCATAGATAATTTGGGATAATATTTATCTTGATATCTTTGACCTTATCATTAGTATTTATTATATGGTTTACTCAAGAGCTCATATTGATGGTTATCATTGAAGATTTTTTTTCCTTCATCCTGATGGAAAAAGTCATGTTTTTTAAGGTGAGTTGGATCCAATATTAGGTAGGTAATAACATGTTATTCCATATATTGGATTGATTTTATATCATATATTAAGTTTTATTTTCAATGTTGTTGATTGGAGTTCATATTTTTAGTTTTTTAGGGTGGTGGATATGTGTACGAAGGTGTTATCTAATTATTTATATGAGTTTACTCCCTAGTGGGAGGTGGAATTCTCTATAGATATAATACCCAGGATGAACCATATTTACTTGCAATATTATAAAATGACTCTAGTTGAATTAATGGAATTAAATACCTAGTTGGAATATCATGAGATCAATGGTTTTATTCATCTAAACGAATCATCATGGGAATCACTAGTTCTCTTTGAAAGGTAAATGAAAGTCTCTAACTTTTTATTGATGGCTAGAATCTCAATAATATAACCATCAAGAATAAGTACTAACTTCCTTAAATTTATGACCTTTTTTACTAGCTCAAGGGAGAGAGATGGTTTTCTAAGTTTGACCTCAGATCAAGACACCACCAACTATGATTGAAGAAAGTATATATTCCTATGATCGCTTTCAGGAGTAGGTATGGGAATTATGGGTACCTTTTTATTCCATTTTTCCTTACTAATTTCCCTAAGATTTTCATGGATATAATGAATCAGATATTTCATTGGTACCTTGAAACCTTATTTTTAGTGTTCATAGATGACATCTTGATTTACCTCAAGACAAAAGAGGACCATGAGGACCATCTAGATATTGTATTTGTTGGGGATATTCCCTAATTTCTAATAACTATTTGAAAAACCACAATATGGTGACACTTATTAGAAAAAACTAGGACATTTTTATGGACTCCATTATCTTAGTGTACTAAAAGATAATAAGCCATGCACCCTACTCACCAAACTTAATCAACGCTCACATGCACTCACACAAAACTCACACCTCACGTGACATTAAAGTAAAAAATGATAAAGGAAATGACATATAAACTTATGTGGTTTGGAAAATTTATCCTATATCTATAGGGGAAACACTATTTTTATTTATATTATAATTAGGAGTAATAAAAATTACACTTCAATAGAAAAATATTTTAGTAAGGAATAATTATGAGAATTAACACTTTTGTAATGATTTGATCGTTATAATATTAGAAACAATTATCTGGAACACTATACATGAGGTCTCTACTTACTTTTTAAGAAATAAATTAGTAGTTTAAAATAGTTGCATTGACCTCCTATCTTTGTGGAGGTCCCCCCATTCAAAATGATGACTATTGATCTCTAGTAGCAAACTGAATCCAACTATTTGTCCCAGTGAACAATACAAGTTACACTTATTCCCATAAATTTTGTTTTCCATGTGTTTAGACCATTGCCTTCGCACACTTCCATTGGATGGATCCCTCATATGATCACCCAACCATCCATTAAAGAAATTTTTTATCACTTGGATCACTTCATCTGGTTAACTATATCTGGTCAACTAAAATAGGCTTCACATCCCAATAATCTCCCATTTGAAGACTGCTTTAGGGAACCTCTAGAAACTCTTTAATACGTTGGCATAAAATTTTCACTTCCACAAAAAATGAAACAAGCAGTGTTCTCCTTTCTCTGTCTGTTCATCGAAATACCACTAAGGAACATGTGTCACACCCTGAACTTTATTTTATTTATTTGTTTATTTATTTATTTGTTTGTTTCTTTATTTATTTATTTATTTCTCATTTTTCTTTAAATTTTGATCTATTATTATTGAAATTTTTGTAATTTTTAGGTCCATCATAGGTCTCACAGTTAGCTCACAATGTTTATTAAACCGTGTAGCGCCCATGAGGGTAAATTATTGCTTGGATATAACAATTCCACATAGTAGGTGCATAGTTAGTCAACCTATGTGTATCAACCATGTAAATTATATGTGTGTCTCTTGAGGGGAACACAGTTGGCACACAGTTTATTAAACCATGTGGTCAAACTGAGCGAGTTGTATAAACCAGAAAAAAAAAGTGGAATTTAATAATAATATTATTATTAATAATAATAATATTATTAATAATAATAATAATACTAACTCTCTCCCTCTTTTCCCCTTCACAAATCCCTCACCCCCTCCCCCTCCTATCTCGTGTGACCATGACTAAAACCCCCTCCATGGCATGCATATATCTCCCTCCTCCACCTCTATTTTAACCTCCTTATTCTTGTGATGTCGAGTCCAAATATTCAAGTAAGGCTCCTTATCCCCCTCTTCTTATTCCAACTAGTTTTTCTTTTCCTCTCGCAATCCATCACTCTCATCTGAACCCTAATCGGACTTGGGAGTTTTTATTTCAAGATTTTTGGTAACTAGGGTTTGTGGGGCTCATATTAGGCCCCATTATAGTAGCTTTTGTCAAAGGTGATGACTTTAAAACCATTTCCATCTTGATTATAGATTTTTTAGGTATATTTACCCCAAGATTAATCTTTTAAATTTTATAACATTGTATTTATTGGCCTTTTAATTAGTATTATTGATATCTAATAATTTTACTATGGATGTCTGTATAATATCTATGAATGAAATTATATTTCAACTTGGTTTTATATAGGTTTTCCCTTTGGTTTCCTATTATTTTGAAAAAATGTGCTACCTTTTCCTGGAAAATATTTGTAATGGTTTTTAAAGTGAAATTGTGTATTTTAATATCTCTTGAGTTATTTATAGTTTTTTTTGTGGATTGTTGGAATTTAATTGAACTCATTGCCTTTATTACACTTTGGTTTAATTTTAATTTATTTTAAAACTCTTTTTTGTTGTTATTTTCTAATATATATTTCTGTGTGTGTGTTTTTAGATATATATATATATATATAGTCAATTATTTTTGAAGTACTTCAAGAGTAGTTTCAAATAAAATAATTGATTGATTCTTTATATACCCTATAGTATCTGATGGTTATGCTCATATGAATGAGTATACATATATATAAATATATATAATTGTACAAATTCACATGGTGGCATGCGAATCTGTGTAATAGGATAAATGTGTGTGTGTGTGTGTGTAATTGCATACGGTCATAATAGTAAGGAATCCTTATGAATTTAAAATTGGTTTTCAAAAACAGTTTTGAAAAAGACTTTAAATGAATTTCAAAATAAATGGTGTAGGCCCAGTTGGAACTTTCTAAAGCCTTTTAAAAAGTCAGGTGTACTCCAATGGATGCCCAAAATTTTATGTTATTTATTGTACTTGGATTTTATATTATTGGAATATTGGTATGACTCTGAGAAAAGGTCTTCACATTGGTAGTGTGGGGAGGTGAGGTGATGTTGTATGTTTTTATTGAATTGTTGTGTGATTGAGTTTTGGTTTTGTTACTACACCTCTCTTATGTATTTTGGATGTGGGAAAGACACGTGGGAAACTAGGGTTCCTAGGTAGGTAGACTTGGACAAGTATTCTCAGTGAGATATAAGTGCTTTAGATATCCTCCCTGGAAGAATTATGTTACAATGCTAACTAAATTACTTGATGATACTATAAATTGGTTATGGATCAATCATGTGAATGAATCTTTACATTTAGGGTTCAATCACCGAGAGTTTGAGGATCCTAGGTCCCCAATTACTATAGATTCTTAGGGTTTCCCATTGTGATTGATCTTATTTACTCTCAATCCTCTGGTACTATATTTGATTCTCTTTTATTTTGTTTTAATTTTAATTTTTAAAATAATAAAATGATTATTCTCTTTAATTTATTATATGATTTTACACTAGCATGAATTTCCATACCATTATCTCTCTTATGATTCTTGATTTATTTTTCCCTTTTTACATTTTCTATTATTCCCTTCACATTATATTAGTAACCAATATATATCTCTCCTTTTGGTGCTTTAAATAAATTATATGTTATTTTAGAAACTAATGGTAAAAATGGATTTCAAATTGTTTCTTATAAAATATCCAAAACCTTATTTTAGATTAATCTATTTTCAAACTGGTATGATAATAGATCATTAATTATAGGATAAGCATGTGGCAAGGTGGGTGGTGGACTACTGGTCATTTTTATTCTCATGAATATATATATCTTTTCATTTTCAGGTTCAAATCATAATTTCTCTCTAATTGATTAGTGTTCTGGTTTGTATTGATAGTGACCTAGGTCATAGGGGTTTGTCGGTTCAGGTATGTCAATTATTTTATTTTTTGTTTCTTTTCTCACATTTTCCATGTAGGACTTTTTATTTATTTCTATATATATATGTTAGAAATAAATTCTAGTGACCAAAGAAAAGTCATTTGGGGGTGGGGAGGGAGACTACGGGTGAGTTGAGTGTTTTATTACTTGTTTTATTTACAAATTTTATATTATTTTATTTTTTATTGTTTCTTGTATTTTTATTCGATGTGGAAATTCAGTGTATGGATGGTTCATGTGGAAATTTTATTTAATTTATGCTGGTTTTTTAATTAATTTTTATGGTTAAAATCATTACCAAGTGGTTATTCCTATATATTTAGGCACTTATTCCAGCTTGTGGGGATTGGTAATGCCCTTTGGGCCTTTTCATGAGCTGGCTTGGGCATTTGATAAAGGGACGAATCGGTTTGGTTCATGATAAAATGGTATCAAATCACAATTTTTTATTTAGTAAATCTTCTTAGATAAGATATAAGTTCATTGGAGCTCTGGTGGTAGGTCATGGGTGGGTGACTGATCACCACCTCTCATGAAAAAATCCTATTTACCAGGGGATATGGGGGTTTGAATTTTGAATCTAATATTATTTTTAATTATTTATTTTTAGATTTTTTTCATATTTATAGTACTTTAAATTATGGTGATATTATTTGGGTTTATTAAATACTTTCTATGTTTTGAGGGTGAAATGGGAGTTGAATTGGTGGTAACTAATGAGATTATGTGTCCAAGAAAACCATGTGAAGCTTGAGTACACGGTTTGGCATAATTCCCCATGATGATGGTATGACTAGAACATGGCCCTCAAAACCATGTAACCAAGTCATTAATGGTTACTAGACTTTTTTGAAATCATTTTTTAGTCTCCTTTTGATCCAAATTATTTTGGGTTGAGTGTGGATTTTTTTTATTGGATTTTATTTAGTTTTATAAATAAAATTGTAATTTTAAAAAGAGAAAAAAAGTGAGGGTAAATTTTAAAAATTATAGTAATAAATAGGTTTTATTTGAATTAATAAAACTAATTTTGTCGTTTCTTAAATTTATTTAAAGGGAAAAGTGTAGTTTCATAAATTAATGAGATATTTTAATGAAATAATTAAAGTGGAATTGATGTTTAAAAGTGGGTGAATGTTTTTATAAAATAATTTAAAATGTTTTAAATTAATTTTTGAAGTATAAATTTTATATTTCAAAACAAAAGTGTGTGATTTTGGAATGGTTTGGAAAAATAACCATTTGATTAATTTGGTGCATATGGCTTCTGAGTGATGATTGAGGATTGTTCTATTTTACCATTTATTGGAAAGTTAATTTTCTTTGGTTTCTGGTGTTTTGTAAAATATAGAATGTTTTATGATTGGTGATATTGGGTTTAAAATTTTCCTATATGGTGTTTTAGAAATTTTACTAAATCATGGGATTTTGAAATTAATTTTAATGAATATCATTAAATTTCAAAGTTTAAAGTGTTAAATTATATAATGGTTTAGAAAGAGGAATTTGTGATCTTGTTTAGTGGTCATGGATACTTATTTGAACTTTTATTTTGGATTATGAAATGTTTTTTATTAGGTTTTTTTTATTTAAATTATATTGGAAATATTTTTTCTTTCATTATTATTTTTCAAATCTACCTCCTAGGAAAGTCTCGTGGGATAGTGTTTCTCTAGGATTTAGTGTTTCCTCTTTAGTGGTAAAATATAATTTGAATATTAAGTAATTTTGTTTGGTTTTTTTCTATAGTTCTTGAGGTATAGGTGTGATCCAGTTTTGGGTGATCTTGGAAACAGTTCAAGGATTATGGTGTTTTCAATTTGATGATTCTTTGGGTATTTTAGTGGTTACTCATGATTAAAAAAAATTCAACTGGTTTAACAAGTTATACATTTCACTTTGATTATTTATATAACTTATGGTAATTATGTGATTAGATTTAACTTGTGTTTTAGATAAGGTGAGTATGGGAAGGGAAAACACTGGATTCACTGGTTGAGGGTACTCCCTAGCAAGTGTTAGTATGAATTATTATAGTTTTCATGGTTGGTGACTCATATTTGAGGTCTTAGGTTACTATTTTCATACTTTCGACCCATAGTGGAATCCCATGTTTTTTTGGTGAGTTGTGTACATGGTATGTAACCCCTCTTTCCCTTTCATTTTTTGTTTCTGAGAATAGTGATGGGAGATTTGGTGGTCTCTATTTTAGGGTTTTTGAAATGTTCCTTGAGTTTTTCTATTCCTTGAGATTGGGCTGATGGAATTGTGAGGCATTCCCTTCTCTTCCCTCCTATACTATCATTTCACTTCTTGTTATATTATTTTTTTATTGATCCATGGTTTCTATTTTAGGAATTTTGAGAACTTATGTCTTCATGGATAAGTAAGGATAGTTTGGGTGAAATTATAGATGTTCCTTGGATCTAGGTTTTGGTTAGATCTCATTGGTTAGACTCTTGGTGTTTTTATTTTAGTGATCCATTGGAATTATCTTTTTTAGGTGATCCAACATATTAGTGTCATCCTTATATGGTGGGGAGACCCACTATGTATCACCACCATTAGGTATTTCTAGAATTTGGTTGGGTGTGAGTGTGATTTGTGGTTCATGGATATTTTTGGGTTTGTAGAGTGGGATGTTTGATGGAATTATGAATCGTGTATTATTTGGGTGATTTGTTTGATTTATTTTGGTGGGAATTCCATGTAAAGATTTTTTATAGCCCTTCCCTATCTTAAATTTTATTTTTGTGTGACCCATTGAATTTAGTGACTTTCTATGGAAAAAAAGTGTTTATGGTTGGGATAATTGTCACACCATAAACCTTAATTTATTTATTTCCCATTTTCTCTTTGAATTTCAAGTTTTTCCAATTTATATTTTTAGAATTTTTGAGTTATAGGGTAGGTTACAAGCTTATCTCATATGGTTTATTCAACAGTGAGGATCCCCTACGGGTGACCTGCAACTCGGATAGAATGGTTCTACATGGTTAGCTTGCGGTTAGTCAAACCATGCATACTAATCATGAAGCTTTCGAGTGTGTCTCATTAGGGGTACACAGTTGGAACATGGTTTATAAAACCATGCATTCAAACCATGGGAGTTTTCCAGATTTGAAAGAAAATTAATAATAATAATAATAATAATAATTCCTAATAAAAAACCTCCACATATTTTCCCCTTCACACGCCCCACCTTATTCCCCCTCCTATCTGACATGACCACAGTTGAATCCCCTTCCATGGAGTGCACCTATACTCATCCTACACCTTTTTCTAGTCTCCTTCTTCTTATGATGTCAAGTCTATATCTACGAGTAAGGCTCCTTCTCCCTCTCTTCTTATTATACCTATTTTTTTCCTCTCATTGTGCACCACTCTTGACTGAACCCTAAGAAGGATTGGGGTAGTTTTATTTCATTATTTTTTGTTCCTAGGGTTTATGGGGATCATATTAGGACCCATTCTAGTAGCTTTCATCAAAGGTGACAACTTTTGAACTCTTTACGACTTGATTATGGATTTTTGAGGTAGGTTTTCCCCACAATTGACCTTTTAATTTTAGAACATTTAATTTCTTGGCCTTTAAATTTGTATTATTGATACCTAATAATTTTACTTTGGTTGTTTGTAAAATATATATGGATAAGATTATGTTTTCACTTAGTTTTCCATAGGTTTTCCCTTTAATTACATCAGATTTTGAAAGAAATTTACTACCTTTTCTTAAAAGATACTTGTTATGATTACTAAGGTAAAATTGGATATTTTAATGTCTTATGAGTTATTTATAATTTTTATATGAATTTTGGGAAATTAATTGAAATCATTAACTTTATTCCACTCTGATTTTATTGTAATTTATTTTAAAACTCCTTTGAGTTATTCATTTCCAATATATATATATACATGTGTTTTTGTGTTTGTGTGTGTTTAGATGTGTGTGTATATAGCTAAGTATTTCTATAGTGCTTCAAGAGTGGTTTAAAATAAAATAAATGTGAGATTATATATATGCCTTGCAGGTATCTGATAGTTATGCTCACATTCATGAGTGTGTGTGTGTGTAATTGCATATGGGAACAATAGGAAGGAAGCCTTATGAATTCAAAATTATTTTTCAAACATGGTTTCAAATAATCCTTTAAATGAATTTTAAAATAAATTATATAGACCTAGTTAGCACTTTCTAAATCCTTTCTAAAAGTTAGGTGCACTCCAATGGAATCCCAAACTTTTATGTTATTTTTTGGACTTCGAATTTTTATGATTAGAATGTTGGTATGACTTTGATAAAAGGGATTTTCATTGGTACTGTGGGGAGGTGAGGTTATGTTGTATGTTTTCCTTTTATTGATGTGTTATTGGGTTTTTGAATTTCTACTACAACTATCTTATGTATTCTGGTTAAGGCCAAGGAACATGGGAACCCTAGCTACCAAGGTGGGTAGACTAGGACAAGTATTATAGATGAGGTATTAGTGATTTAAAGTGTCCTCCCTAGAAGGATTATACTACAACACTAACTAAACTACTTCATGATGGTATGGTTTAGTTATCTATTTAGAATTGGAATGGATATTCACATCCATGGTTCATTCATTAGGAGTATGAGGATCCTAGGTCCCCAATCACCCTAGCTAATTAGGTTTGTCCATTGTTTTTGCTCTTATTTTCTCTCATTCCTCTATTATTGTATTTAATTATCCTTTATTAAGTTTCCTTTTTCATATTTAAAATAATAAAAATATTTTTCTCTTTACTTTCTTATATTATGTTTCAATCACACGCACTTCCCTGCCATTAGCTCTCTTATGATGTTTAATTTATTTTTCCCTTTTTACATTTATTGTTATTCCCTTCACATATTATTAGTAACCACTGGATCCCTATAATTTTGTTACTTTAAATAAATTCTCAACTATTTTAAAAACTAATGTTAAAAGGGGATTTCAATTTTTTTCTTTTAAAATAGCCAAAACTTTATTTTAAATTAATGTATTTTCAAACTAGCATGATAATTAATCTTTAATTAAATGGAAAGTATGTAGAAAGTTATTTGGTGGCCAACTAGGAATTTTTATGCTCACACACACATAGAGAGAGATATATATATCAGGTTAAGGTTAAAATATTAATCACTATTAGAGTGATTGATGTTTTGGTTTGGATAGGGAGTGACCTTGGGTCGCAGGAGTAAGTCGGTTTATGTATGTCAGTTGTTTTATTTTTAGTTTTGTTTTACCGAATTGGCCATGTAAGCCATTTTATTTATTTTTAATGATGGAGAGTAGAAATAACTACTATTGGATGAAGAAAAGGAATATGGTGGTATCTTTTTGGTCATATTTTCCTTATAGGGGAGGGAGGTTGGGGTGAGTTGATTGTTTGTTTACTTGTTTTATTTACTATTTTTATATTATGTTGTTTGTTTATTATTTACTGTATTTTTATTTGGCATAGACATCTGATGTATAAATAGGTCATATAAAAATTTTATTTAATTTCCACTACTTGTTTTTTAAATTAATTTTTATGTGTGAAATCATTCCCAAGTGGTGCTTTATTGATTCCCAGGCAGTTGTGCCAACCTGTGGGGATCGGGAACTCCCTTAGGACCTTATCATGAGATGATTCAAGCATCCTATGTAGTGATAGCTCAATTTGGTTCATGAAAATAGTGTTTTCTTAAAATTTCTTGGACTAACACTTTGGTGAACATGTCCACTTTATTTTTCTTTCTGATTATATTCTACAACTCTATCACTTTTTCCTACAACATGTTCCATATGAAGTGATACTTCTAGTAAATGCGCTTCATATGTGCATGGAATACCAAATTCTAAGTCAAATGGATTGAAATTTGAAGGTCATAGAGTAAAACTCCACCACCATGACTCCCTTTGAGCTCCTTTAAAATATGTCTCAACCATATCAACTCCTTCCCTGGTTCTATTTTATCCACATACTCAACTTCCTTTATCGACAAAGTTACAACCAGTTACAGTCACAATATATTCTATAGTTAAAAAACCATTTATTTCTTTTCTAAGTGTTTTAATCCCTGATGAAGTCATCATCAATGTAACTGTATAATGGATCATTTATTTTAAAGAAAAAAACTTTATATTTTGATCCCTTCAAGTACTAGATGATCCATTTCACAACCCCTCAATGTTCCATTCTCAGTTTTGACATGAATCAGCTCACAAGTCCCATTAAAAATGCATTTTTTCGAACTAATACATATCATGTTGTATATAAAACATCCAATCACTGATGAAAATGGAACTCTCAGCATGTACTAGACCTCATATTCCTTTTTTTATTCATTTACCTTAAAAATTCAAAGTGTCTAGCCAATAGGATTGAGAATAACTTACATTCAGACAACCCAAACCTCTCAATTATCTTGTAGATTCAATCTATTTGAGATAGTACTAAAGTCCCATATTTTTTATCTCTATCAGTATTTATTTACAATATCTTCTTGAATTTTCTAAGATCTTTCATCTCAAACCTTCTATAAAGATCTTTATTCAGATTCTAAATCGTTATAATTTCTAGTCTAGTAAGCAATATACCATCCATATATAGAAGAAGTGTGATGAAGCTTTTATCATCCCATGCCTTCTAGTAATAATAATGATATATGTTATAATTATTAAAAAAAAATAAACAATAAATGCAAAAAAATTCAAATTCCACTTATTTAGATCATGTATCAATCCATAGAGACTTTTCTTCATCTTACGCACCAATGTTTGATTTTGATCATCCATGAAACCCATTAGATACTTTATGTAAATCTATTCATCTAAATCACCGTGAAGGGAGTCCATATTTTCATCCATCTGATTTAAGCATATATTTTTAAATTCAAACTACTCAACACTATTTGGATGATAGCAATATTAACTACTAGTGATAAAATATTAGAGAATTAAATTCCCTCCTTTAGTTAGAATCCCTTCACCAAAATTAGTTCCTTGAACCTATTCTTAACATCATCTTCTTCCTTAAAATAGAAAAGTCACTTATTCTCAAGTGGTATTTTGACATGTGGTAACTCAGTCATCTTCCATGTTCCTTTGGTATCTAATGAACACATGTTTTTCATTACTGAATCACACTATCCAGAGTCACTAATAGTGGTCGCCTCATCTATGATTTCTGGTTCACTACTTTCCATAAGAAGAAAGAAGTTCATATTAACTTCAAACCTCTGAATCAGTTTTTTAAATATGGTAGATATTTAAAATTTATTTTTTATAATCTTAGATGTATCCACTATAGTATATTATATTTCTTTATCTCCTCAGTCAATAACTTCTAATGCTCCCACTCGAGCCTTAGAAACCCTAGATATTTCAATAATATATTCTATTGTTCTATCATCTAAACTTCTAGTGTGACAATCTAAAATCTCCATAATTTTTCTCTGTCTGGTACTCCCATTAAAATCAATGTTAAATTTGTTAATTGAGTCTTTGATTTGAAATTACTTCTCATCCAAGTTTTGGTCTTTCCATAGAATCTTATCATTGAAGAGAACATCTTGACTCCTGATGATTTTTCGTTTATCATCATCCCATAGTCAGAATCCAAAAATCCTCATAGACATATCCCACTAGGAAACACATCTTAGACTTTTCATTTATATTTTCCCTATCCTTAGCATCGATATGGAAATATGAAATACTTTTAAATATTTTTAGTTGACCAACTTCCAGTAGTTTTTTGGACCTAAATTGTTCTACCACTTCTGATCCAAATGGAGTGGATGGACTCCTATTAATGAGATATATCATTGTATTTACTAATTTAGCCAATATTTCTTTAGGAATTACTAAATGAAACCTTATTTTGTGTGCCTTTTAAGTAAATTTTCAATTCATATTCTCTTCCACACCATTATCTATGGTGTTCTATTCAAAGTATTCTCCAGTCAGATCCACTTCTTCTAATATAAGTTTTGAAAGTTCTATTCATTGTACACACCACCATTGTTGAATATTAGGCATTTTAACTTCCAAAAAAATTGTCTATTATCTATGTCCTTAAATTTAATAAATGTTGTAAATACATTAGACATATTCTTTTGGAAGTAAACCCACACTTTCCTAGTAGCATCATTAATTAAAGACACAAAATAAAGTGACCAACTGTGAGATCAGACTGGGTAAAATCCCTAAATGTCTAAGTGAACCAATTCAAGATTCTGAGCTATGGGGATCTATATATTAAAGTTTAGGTAGAATCACTTCTTCTCCTCATGCATACAAATCTCATAACTTTCAAACTCAATGTAATTTAGATTTAGCATGACTTTCACAATTAGAACTTTCATCTTATTCTCATTGAGATGTATGAGTACATAATTCCACAATGTTGGACTATTGGAAATTGAAACATAAATAATTATATCTATATATGATCTTATAGTTAGATATATGGTCTCATTCTTCCCTTATAGTGCAACCACCATGGATCCTTGAACCGCCTTCCAAAATTCATCCACAAAGCTAGTCCTAGATTCTACCACATCTCGCCCCAAGATGAGTTTAACTTCTTTCAACTTCAAGAAGATTTTTTTCTTCATCCATAAATTAAAATATATTTTCCCAACTATCTCCAAATACTTATCATTTTCCAAATATTACTTAACAAACTTTCGAGACATATAATTCTCCATATATATCTACTTTTCCATTGAGTGGAATGATTCTCCTGAGTTAATCACCCATGACTCCATAGAAATATTGACACTAAGTAGCAAGTTGTTTCCTTCCTCAATTATACTCATTGAATTTAAACATATATAATTTAAATACCTTTTGGAATCCTCTATCATAATTTTTCAATTCCTTTGGATATTTTCTATTTTTTAAAATTTCCAACATGTATGACCCAGACCAGCCAATTTTCCTTGAATTATATCTCATTACTTATCATCTAATTGCTTATTGAAATTTCTTATTTAGTGTGACCATCCTCATCTTTCAGTATTAATTGTAATTTTGGATGGTTCTTATACTTTTTTCTATATGAGTTCTTCATTTAGGATCAAATTACAAACATCCTAAAACACAAAATTGGTTTTTTCATAGGAATTAATCATTGTCATGATCATTATATCTTGTGAATACAATAATGATAATAGTAATAGAAGATACTATAAATAATTTATGAATCCCACCTTCACTGATTTGATCTACCCTTGGATCATGTTGAAATAATTTGTGTGTTCTACCATTTTTATAACTTTCAATAGCCTCATTATGAATAATATATATATCTTGAACACTTTTTTAAGTGATTTTATCTTATTATATATGTCTTTCAAGGATTTCAAGAGCTCAGCCATCATTTTCACTTCTATAATATTAAAGTAAATGTTCTTTTCAAATGAAATACTCACTAATTCAAGTGACTTCATGTCTAATCCTTCCCATTCCTTTTAATACATTTTTTCTAGATAAACTCCAACCTATGGAATATCCAGAAATCCAAAATCTATTCCATAAAAATTATCAATTTTAAATTTTTATTTATTTGACTCCATACCATCTGATAATATTAAAATCCTATTGAAATAAAAATAATGTCAAATAAAGAGTGATCATTACTTGATATTCCTTAGAGTATATTGATTAGTGAGCACTAAACCAATATTTAATGCCACTATTTGGGATTACATCCTAATGTTCAGTCACTAAATACACAACCACTAGATAATTCCATATAGAGGAAAAACTAGTTCATTCATAAGTACTACCTTAGATCATTATACTGGAATAAATGAAGTCATGCACCCTACTCACTGCACTAATTTGAACCTCAAACACACCCAAGAAAAGTCACACCTCACAAAACATTCAAGAAAAAAAATGATACAGGAAACAACATGAGAATTTATGTGGTTCAGAAAATGTGTTCTACATCCATGGGATAAATAATGTTGTTATTTCCATTAAAATTGAGATTAACAAGAATTACACTTCAACTAAAAAATCTTTCAGTAAGGACTAATTAAGGGAATTCATTCTTTGATCCTTTTTAGATCAAAAACAATAATGTGTATAATTTTTGATGAGGTCCTTGATTTCCTTTTAAGGAACAAACCATCCATTCAATCCAATTTTATCAACCTCCTAACTTTATATACCCCCCCCCCCCCATTTAGAATATCTAGTAGAAAATTGAATCTAACCTCTTATCATAGTGATAAACATAAGATACACATGTTCCAATAACTTGTGTTCACTATGTGTCTAGACCATTACTTGTGCACACTATTAGAAATATGCATCATCTGGTCACCCTACTATCTATTGAAGAGATTATGTTATCATTTTCTAGCTGGGTGGATGATTTAACATCTGAATCACTTTATAGAGCTAACTATGTTTAGTGAACTAAAATAGGATTCACATCCTAGTAGTCTTGGGAATATTAATTAAGTATCTAATTTATACAAAGTTGTCTAAGTTCTAGTTCTATATCCATGAATTGAAATTCTTTGGTCATGTGGTGTTATAGAAAAACAATTCTATGGACCCTAATAATATCCAATCAATAGTATATTGGAAAATAGCTAGGAATTTCTTTGAAATTAAGATCTTATTAGGTCTAGATGGATATTATAGGCGGTTTGTTCGTGAATTATCTATGTTAGCATCTCCCTTGATAGCCTTGTACTAGAAGGGAGTGATATTTGATTAGGACATGTAATGTTAGAGTTTCTTTGAGGAGTTGAAGGCTTGGTTGACATTAGCTCCCATTTTAATTCTTCTATATCCCAGTGAGAGTTATTAAATGTATTTTTATTCTTCAATTATGGGGTTGGGATTTGTTTTGATGTAGGGTGATCATGTTACAGAATATAACCCTCACCATTTTCACTCTTATGATAATAACTACCTCTTCCATGACCTTAAATTATTAGTGGTGATGCATGAATTAAATACTTGGTTACATTATCTATTTGGGTAAAATTTTAATATGTATATTGGTCATAAAATTCTAAATTTCGTCTTCTTCCAGAGGGATATGAATCTTTTACAGAGGCACAGGGTGGAATATCTCAAAAAAATTACATTTTATTTAACCTACACCACTAGAAAAGGGAATGTGGTGGTTGACACCTTGATCCAAAATTTTCCAACTTAGGTAGTGAAATGATCAAAGGAGGAGTGGAATTTGATAATATTTTTTACTGAGATGCATCTTGATGTGAAAGAGGAGGATAATCGGTGTTTATTGGCTAGTTTGAAAATAAACCCTCTTTGGATGATCTAATTATATTATAGAAAGTATAAGATCCTTATTTTTAGCATACTAGATGAATTTAAATTATGGAGAGATATTAGGTGATTGGACTCAATCTCTCAATGGTTATATTTATTTTAGTAAGAGGTTAGTAGTTCCTTTTACCTCAAGGAATGAGTTGATGGAATGTGGGAAACATTTTAGTTGGGCAGTTCACCCCAGTGCTAATAAGATGTTTTATGATCTTGAATTTTAGTATTGATGTCCCAAGATGAAGTGGTAAGTTTTTGACTTTGTTTCTTAGTGCCTTGTCTATCAAAAAACAAAATTTAGAATTAAAATCTTGTTGGATTATTGTAGCCTATTCCCATTCTGATTTACAAGTGGGATGATATTTTTAAGAACGTTTTGATTATATTTCTTTGATATCCTAATAGGAAGAATTATTTATGGATAATAATTGACCAAATCATGAAATCGTATCATTTTATTACTATTAAGTAGTCAATGAAATTATAATAACTTGGATGTTTATATGCCTACGAGATTGTGAAGATTCATGGTGTTCTATTAGTTATTGTTTTTGATTGAGATCCATGCTTACTTTTCATTTCTAGAAGGGAATGTAGGGAGTAATGGGTTATTATTTTAATTTGATCCAAGCTTATCAACCATATATGTATGGTCAGACTAAAAGAGATATTTATATTCTAGAGGATATGCTCTGAGAATATTTGTTAGAATTTAGTGGATCGTAGGAGAACCATATATTTTTGGTTGAATTTTCTTATAATAACAGTTATAAATACTTGATTGAGATGAATCCCTTTGAATATCTTTATAAATAGCCATTTCATTCTCCTATTTTATTGTTGGAATTGGTCGATAACTCATTATTGGTACTAATCATAATTCAAGAGATGATTGATCATATTTTTCTTATTCATAAAAGATTTGTTATGGATTAGAGTTTCCATAAATATTATTCCAATCATATTCACCATCCATTGAAATTCACTATTAGTGATTGGGTATTTCTTAAGGTATCTCCTCGACTAGGATATCATATATTGGTAAAGAAAGTTTAGTTGATGCTATGGTATGTTGGGCCCTTTGAGATCATGGAGACTCTTAGGAAAGTGGAATACTAGATAAAATTACCATCCCAGATGACCTCAATTCATGATGTTCTCTACATATCCCAATTGAAGTAGTACCACCCAAACCCATCTCACATGGTTGAGTGGGGGATATAGATTTGAAAACTAACACCACCATGGTTGAGCGTCCTATCCACATTATGGATAATCGTAATGGAGTGTTGTGAGGAAAATTGATTATATTAGTCCATGTGATATGGAAGTTTTCTAGATATATCTACAAGATTCAGAAGTGTGATTACTTGATAAGGAATTAGTATACACACTTATTCTCTAATGAGGTGTGTTGAGAACTTATTGAGGTTAATAAGTGACATGGTTGGGAGAATTGTGACACCCTCAAGTCACGGGTATGTATTTAATTTGATTATTTTATTTATTTGTTTATTTCTTGAATGTTTTTTGATTTATAGGTCTATAATTATGAAAATTTAAAAATATATACTAGTCACATGGTTAGAAAAATGATTAGTGCTAACTGTGCACTAAAACCATGCATAGGGGGAGGGGAGTTTCCATTGAGTTGTTCGTAGTTAGAACATGGTTTCCCAAACTATGTAGTCAAGACATGTGTAAAACATTACCTATGGTTATCCTCTAGTGAAAATCACACAGCTAGATCATAGCTTCCAAAACCATGCATCTATACCATGTTTCTTGCCTAGTTTTAAAAAAAATTAAAATTAACTCCTTTACCCTATCATAGTTTAACCCACTTCTCCTCCCCTCTTCTAATTCATGTGACCTAGAAGCCTCTAGACATGGGTTATTCATCCTCTAATTTCCCTAGGTGGTTTTCATAGAGTTTTATTATAGAAACTTCAAGGTAATTCTTGGTTCCTTCCTATTTTCTCATTCATCCTTTTAGTGTCTTGTTATTCCTTGGATCTCTTATCATTGTGACTTTTATGGACATGGTATCCATGTTATGTTTAATTATGGTTTTAAATGTTGAATTTCATGATGATTAAGACTTGTAAGGATCCCTTTGATGTAAATAGATTATCATTTAAAGAAGGTAAAGAGGATACATTAGATTTGAGGTAGGTGTCTCTACCTAATGATCTTTTCCTTAGAAAACTTTTAGTGTTTGAGATTATAATGGTTATTCTTACCATATTATGCTTGAAATGTGTTTTTGATGACTAATTTATGTTAGTTTCTATTTTTATTAGATTTTTTTTGAAAAAGTGATGATTTTATTTTTTTCATTCTAAAACTACTTTTACATCCATGAGGTGTTTGATAAAATGTTTTAATGAGTCTTTTGACTCCAAATGGATTTTCAAAGAAGGTTTAAAAGGAGAATTTCTTTATAAATAATGTTTAATTTATTTATAATATTTGTATTTGAGTGAATTATTGTTGATTATGTATTATTTTAAGTTCTTATGTTTCTTGAGATGATTACATGATGTTTACTATGTTATAAGAATTGATTATTTATGAGTTGTACATGAGAACCTTGGGTACACATTCTATTAATTGGATGAGTGATAAACTTTTTTATATTGTTTCTAACTAGTTACTAGTTTAAATTGTTCTTTGTAAATGGGTTGGAACCTGGTGAGGCCAAGAGGGTAATATAAGCTTGGTTCTATCAGGTTCACATAGGCATTGAGTGTACCATAAGTGAGGTCTATGATCACCCCATTCTTTATTGTACTTGAATGTTCCAAAGTTTAGAGACCATGTGAGGTATTTATGTGATTTATTTTTGATATATGTCTTCACCATTTTGATACTTGATTTCTATATTTCATTCTAATATTACATGATCCTATATTTATCTTTATTATGTTTTTTCTTTCCCATGTTATCATTTATTTCAAAAAAAATTATCTTTATAAAACAAAAATGATTTGAAATGGATTTCAAAATTCTTATTTTATGAAAAAAACCTATTTTTCTAAAAAGGTATTTTTCTAAATATTATTTATAAAAAGGGATAACAATTTTCATTATGAATTATATTATGCATATACGTGGTGGTATCCTTATGGGATTTTTCATCACACCCTAAATAGATCCATTGGGTGTATATATATTTAGTTATATATGATAAAGGTAAAGGAAAAGTATCCAAGCCTTATGGTGGTGCTTATTGATGCCACCTGTCTTTATTGGTATGGTGGTTGGTGGTGATTGTGGTTCATGAGGATTTATCTCATGGGGATCATTTTGGGTATCCTCAATTTATGATTTTGTATTGTTTATGTATAATACTTTCCAAACTTGTCTTTATTTTGGATTCATGTATATATGTGATATTGTTTATCACTTTAATTTTATTTTATAAAATAGTGGTTGTATGTCAATGATTTTCACTACATTAAAATTTGTTTAGTTTCTTTTATATTATTTAAACTACTTATTTATGTGTGAGTTAATCCATGTTATAGATACCTCATGCTAAAATTATAATCAAATATCATGGTTTAGTTTATAAATATTTTAGGGTGAAATATGATTGGTTATATTTGATACCCTCAGTGCTTATCTTTAACCCATGGAGATTGGGATTGTGTTTCAGACCTTGTGAGGGAACATAATTCATGATTTTTTAGGTAAAACTAGGTCAATTCATTAAAAAATGGTATTATATCCCTCTTGATATTTGTATGAGTATTGGTAGTATGAATTAAGGGTGTCGGAACTCGAGAGGTGAGTGTAGGGGAGTTCTGGTTAACACATCCCCATGATGAGACTCAAGTTACCAAGGGTGATCAAGAATTATTTATTAGATTTGAGATTTATTCTCAAATATTTTAGTGTAATTTTAGGTAAGTTATTGTTATTATGAGTTTTGGGGGAATTTTGTGAGTTATTTTTTAGGATTTTTAGTTTTAAAGTGGAATAGAGAAGGAAATCAGTGGCACGCGATTTGGAAAAATATGTTTCTATCATACACCCAGGTCTGGGAAACTTATAGTATCACTTATATGGTTAGTTTATAGTTATCTAAACCATGTGTAGTGAGGAAATTTTGAAAATTTTGATGTTTTCACCCCTTTAGTAATTTATCTTATTTATTTTAATTATTTTTCTTGATTATGAGTAATTGGGTGAAGTTTTATATTGAATCTATGTTATTTGGAGTTGAATTATATATTGATAGAGTTCTATGTTTCATATTTTTAAAGAAAATTTCTCACATAAGGTCTTCAGTGAATCATATAGAGGTAGTGGTAGAAAATACACCATAGGGTAACCCACAAGTGGGCCCTAGTCTTGTCAAGTTATTCATAAAAACCATCAAATCAGTGGGTTTAGAAGGCAAGAATGATCAGACTCGAGCATTGGACCATGATCAAGAGTTCACTAAGTAGAATCTACCCATTTTCAATGGAGACCAAGGATCTAATGAACCTGAGGAATGGGTTCCCTAGTAGGTGACCTGGGTGAATGGGAACAATGGTGTACCCTTAAGGGATAGGCCTGGATCTGAATGGGATTCATGGGTGAATGGGTTCTTAGTTTGGTGAATGGTTGTTCAAGTGGTTAGGATCCTAGGTTCTTTGGCACCCAAGAGCTCTATTTTTTAGGTTTTCTTGTGCCCAAGTGGTTAGTACCCAAGTGTTTGGTGCCTTGGTGATTTGGATCTTAGGGAATGGATCTATGGATGTGGAATTTTCCATCCCCTCTCTCTAAGTTTTTATTCAAAAATCACCTAAAGGATGGTTTTTTGTGCTCAAGTACTTTGACACTTAGGTCCAGTTTACATTGTATACACTTTTTACTTAGTCTTGAAAATGGGTGTCCAAGGGTTTATTTTATTATAAATATCTATCCTAGTCATGCATCCATGGGTGGTAACTTCTCATAACTACTCGGGTTCCTAGGTATTCTATATAGTCACATGAGAGGATTTTTCTAGCTACACACATGGATTTCGAATGGGTGCATGCACACAGCTAAAATTGGATGTGTGACTAGGAAAGAACCACCTAGTAGCATGAGGTAGGGTGCAAACCACCTAGGTACAAAGATGGGTGTGTGAGACAGGGGAATAACTAGGTGTATAAGGAAGAGCATGATGTGTAGAGCAGAGCATGTATCTTGAATCTATCTTGGAATGGGTGTGGACTTTTCAAAATATCCTTCATAGAAGTCCAAATTCAAATAACCATAACTTTATAATTTTAAAACTATTTTGGTTTTATGAGTTATAAAATCAAATCTTAAGAAAGTAACTAAATTTCTAGATATCATGTTTACCCATAGAATGTGTATTGTAATTATATAGGAGGCCTATAAAGGTTTTGAAAATGAATTTGAATATTTGATCAAAAAAATTTATTAAAATAGATGAAATCCATGGCCTAATCCCAGGGGGAGGTTCTCGCTACTATGTCTCTAGATTGGGAAATATTTTTGAAGGGCCTCTACCTCATGGTGTGTAAGTATTCATACAGAACATGGAGATCTCATTGGTGTATTCTTCATCAAGTGTGACACTCCTTCATCTTATACTCAACTCATGTTATCCATGTGACCCTCTTATTATGGTTATCATAAAAAAATTCATGACATATTTTCTTATACCATCACTAAAAACATGTATCAATAATGTGACCTAAGTGTCTAGGGTGAGTTCACTAAGGGTGAGGATAACCATGAACCCTACTGCCAGACCAACCTTTGCTATATCTACTACCAATAGAATATAAGTTTTATATAATTTGAGAAATCATAAGAAGAAACAAGGGTGGATGGATGAATAAATTGAATAAGATACACCAAGGATGGATATAGCATAGTGGGGTATGTTAACTTCTCTTTCACAGTTATGAAAAGATTCAGATTCAATTCCTGTAGAAAAATAAAATAAGAAAAACTATTCATGTTGAGACCACATCTCATCATGAGTCTGAGTAATTTGAAATAAGTTGTAAATATCATTCACAATTTTCTTTCAAATATTTTAATTTGGTGTAATCAATTGTGGGGGTATGGTTAAGAGAGATTGACCACTGAAATAAGTCCAAAACATGAGTGAAATTATTGGTATCAAAGAACATGATAAGTGAAGTTCCTTGGGATCATTGAACCGCTGAGAAGGGGGGTTGAATCAATGGTCGTATTTTTACAAAGTTCAAACTTTATGAAATTTAACCCCATTAAATTTTTAGAGTTATTTTCCTTATTAACTTTTATAAAAATATCAAAAGCATGAAAACATGATAAAGTAAACAAGGCATGCAAGATTTACAAGTTTCAGACTCAGTGTGAGAACCAAAATCCTTGTCATGGTGAATCTCATTGATCCATGAAAATTCACTATCAGAAATAAGTGAATAAAACTTTGATAAAACTCTCATTATACCCCCTCTATCTTATGATAGTTATGATTATACTAGAACATGTTAGTTTATAATGTTTTTATTATAAAACTGATCCATAAAAAATGTGTGAAAATTTTTAAATCAACTTCCCCAAGGTTCAACCATATATATATATCTAGTTTTCTCTATCTGAAAGTGTTCATAAAGTGAGACATTTTCTACATTTAATGAATTTCCATACAGTACACCTCACTAAAACTTCACCTAATATATAACCTAAGATATATCTGATTAAAAAAACCAATGGGCCTTAAATTCAACTTGGAATATCTATATGTTCCTCTCTATCTAGTTTCAATGGACCGAAAACTCTATCTGATACTCTAATTGAAATTCTTTGTCTAGTTATTTTCTTCAATACAAAAGTGGTTGGAAAATTAGACTATCAAAAAATATTCAAAGTGTCAACTTCCATACACATGAACAATGTTGAGTATAGTTTTAATTTTCACCCCCTTTATATAGGAGTTCCCATATTGAACATGGTTGGAATCTAATTTTATGTTCCCACTCACTAATATTCCAAAATTAATCATTACTACTTAAATTAAATTCACTAGAAACTTCTCCACTCTTCTAGAATATTCAGTAACATTCTTGAATTCTCTATCTTTCCATCCTTCCTTGAATTTCCATAACTTCCAACTTTAAGAAAATTACTCGAACTTCCTTGAATTTTTCTAGATAATAGACCACTTGAAAATATCAATATAGAATATTCAAAATTGAAGACTTTACAATGTTATGAAAATATTATTATGAAAAACACTATCTAGAAAAAAAATTCCAAAGCTTCTTTAGGAACTCTCCATCTGGTTTTTTATCTAATATTCTTTGTCTAGATGAATGTATCTAATGACTTGGTGTTATTTTTTTATGTTCATACATCCATTTAATGTTCCTATAATATACTTCATTCATAGAAACACTTCATAACCTTTCATCTTTTAAACTTCATCCTATAATAACCACTCTTTTTGAATTTAAAACTTCATACACACTGCATGTCCTATGATAAAATCTACCTATTTCTATTTATCTTGACCCACTGAAGATAGTATAACACATTGTTGAAACTTCTAAAGACTTAAATAACCTGTAACATTCTATATCTAGTGTATGGTTATATCTGGAAAAAACTTCAAATTTTATTACAACTTTTTATGACGATTATTTTCTCCACTTTTTTTTACAAAAAATAAAACCAGAATTATGAATTCTTATTTTTTTTGGTTCTTACATCTATAAAAAATAAGTATAAACAAATTATTATAATTATTTATCTAGAATATTGGTATTCTCATCTATGTCTGAAGGATCATACAAATCTCCATCTATTTTCATCTATCTGGTTATATATGTCTAGTTTTCCTGTGTCTAGTAAAAAAATTTACTTCTCTCACTTTTAGAAACTTATTCATCCAATCACCTTAAATCCATAGAAATGTGTCTATAATATTGTATTTGGTAATCTTTTTCTGAAAATGTTTGTTCGGAAGACTTTTTCAGGAAATCTATGTCCAAAAATATTTTTCAGTCTAGAGTCCTATCCCTTTGAACAATAGATTGAATCATAAATTTTCATAATGTTTTGGAACTTTGAAATCAACTTACCATAATCTAATATTGTATAAAAATTTCTTAAAAAAATTAAGGAAACTTCTTAATTTATTCCTCTAACAACTTGATAACAAAAAAAATTAACAAACTTCCAGCACCTTCTTTATCACCTATTTATCAAAATTGATTTGACAATAAATAAAAAACTTTAGTATTAAAACATTATAATGAAACTTAAATATCTCCATTTGAATTTTTTGGAAACATTACAACTTTGATCTCTCTTTTTTTTTTAAACAACATGAAAAATTTTACATCTCAATTTTAATAAATTCCATAAAATCATAGCCTTACTCATAAAAATGTATTGACACCACACTAGTGGATAAAGTAATTTTTTTAAGTAATTTCATCCATCGATGACAAGAAATTTTATGGTTATGAAAAGATAAACTCCCCATCAATTTTTTACCTCACTTTTTCATTCTCTCTTTTTTCTCTCTCCATTATTTTATGATAATAACATATTAATTTTTGAAATAAATATACTTACTCTCCCATTTCAGTATAAAATTTACTCACTAAAAAAATGACCTGATCAGAAGCAGTTATGTTTTAGCTTAGAGGGGGTTATAACCCCCTCTAAACACATTAGCAGCGGTTATGAGGAACCATCGCTAATGTGTCTTCCAAATATTATTAGAGTAGGTTTTGAAGAACTACTAGTAAAGTTTTGGATAATTTAGTGGTAGTATAATTAGAGTCAGTTAAAACCCCTTATAATTTTACCATAGAATCTTAGTTTAGAGGGGGATTTAACCCCCGATAATTTATTTAATAAATTAGTGGTAGTTGGAAACTGCCACTAATTAGATTATAAGTCATATATTAGGGGTGATTTTGGTAACCGCCTCTATGTAAGGATCAATTAAAAGGGGTTAAATCCCCCTATAATTAATCCATAGGCCACATATTAGAGGCAATTTTAAAACCACCTCTAATTATTTTTTTTATTTTTTATTTTTTTCAATATCCCTCCCCAACAATGAATTCTCCCATGAGCCCATGCCAATACCACTAGTCCAGTTTTCTTATTCCCCCTCCTCCAGTTATTTTTGAGTTGGCATGTTCCCCCTAGTTCAGTTCTTCGTGAGTTGATATGTTCCCCCTCCTCCAGTTCTCCATGATTTCCACTCCTCTCATTCACTGTGAGGGTCCCATCCCGTTCTCCCGTGAGAGTGAGTTTAACACTCCGACCCTAGTTACCCAGAGTCAGTTCATTATTAAATAACATTGGTATGATCACAAGAGATCAAGTCAAGAAAGACTAATTAGTTTATTAGCCTTGGAGGTACTAGATACATACATAAATTTTACATTACATTAAGAAATGGAAAAACTATAACATTGTGTCTCCTTTGAACACACTCATATCCCTTAGCCTATTCCTGTAGGTCAATCATAATATACTTCTTCAGATCCTGGGAAAAATAAAACATAAGAAAGGTATGAGATCATATGCTTAGTAAGGATAACAATATAGCAGAAACTATCATAAGAAAAACTAAACATTTAAGGAAATGTATAAGACTAGAAAAAAAGCCTTTTAAACTTAAACTTCAGCATAATATGGACAAGATAAATCAAATAATTCCATTTACCTATTCACATGTATATTCTACTCATCAAATAATCACATTTAATATCCATAGCTAATTTCATAATGATGTAATGCATAATTTCGGACATCATAACCACATAGTCAAGGCCTCGTGCCAAGACTACAAATAATAATTTTGTCAAGGTCTTGTGTCAAGACACTAGTTTGTCTCATAAGACCTATCGATGCATCGAGGGGTTATAGTAGGACCCACCTATTACTTACTAAGTCCAATTCATTCCTCATATAAAAATTGTGAAACTTTATCTAAACATTCATATTAAAACTAGCATATGAAATGTCAACACTTTAACCACAAACTATGAATGGTATAAAAATAGTACATCCACAGTCAAACATAACTAATTAAATACAATATGAAAGATTATATTTTAATAAATAAACCTCAATCAAGAATAAAATACAATGAAGTATATTGACATGAATGAAAATAATTAGTAAAACTATTTGAGATAAAGATCCCATTTTTCTTGAAAACATTTAAAAGTCGCATTATTTATCAAAGAAGTCATTTAAAAGATATTTTTGAATCAAAGTGTCTCATACCACTTTGAAACTTTGAAAGTAATTTTAATTATAAAACATTCGTTCCCATATAAATAAATCCTTAAAACCATTTTTAAAACATAGTCATTAAAGAGAAATATTTAGAAGAATAAATCTTTAAAACATTTAAAATGATATTTTAGTTAAATAGTTCCTAACCAAATGAGAGATACTTAAATACAAATAATTGAGGAATAAAATTAATCAAAACTTTATAATATCATGAGAATAAAGTTATTCATGATATAATATGTCAAAGGACAGTATATACACCATATAAAGGTGAATTGGTGCATAACAACAAAGAAGTCTCAATGGAATGTAAATTGAGGCGAAATCCCCTATAAAGACAGTATCCTTAGATTAAGGATAAATCAATGACATAATTATGTGTGAGAAATATAAATACACTCAATATGATTGGATATTCAGTGTAAATCAATTAGAGTACATTCATATATATTCTTGTAAAAACAAAACCAATGACTTGGATGTTTAACTAAATGAATGAAAATTGAGTTAAGATTACCCTTATCAAGTTCATATCAACGACTTTAGAATTTATAAATGGAGTGATTATGTGTATCAAAACTATATCCACACAAAGGGGAGTGGAAATTACTACATAAATAAATAGATAGCAATTTCACACATAATCTTGGAGTAAAATAATCAATGAAGTGTGCATAAAATCCAATGAGTTGAAATTGAAATTAGAAGTTCCCTTACCGATTTGGTAACTTATGAAACATACACTCCATGAAAGAAGGATAATAAAATAAATATGTAAATACCAATAAATTAAAGTATATTTCACAAAGAATACAATCATGGGAAGTACATACACCACACAAAAGTAAATAGTGGAAAATATAGCATGAATCTCACGGGAATAAAAAGTGAGATGAAAACCCCTTACCTTGTACTTTTCCTTAGTATAGGGTATGTTAACCTCATGTATAATGGTGAAATAATTGTTATTAAATTATGAAATAATCACATACATGAATATTATATCATATATGATCTTCTAATATTGCTTTGTTAATGATATTTCAGTAGTATCATTGTTTTGGGTGTTAACTAATCCGTTTTCCTTTATATGTTTTGTTAAGTAAGTCATGTTTGTTATGGATAGGATGTATTTGAATCATATCCATAATTATATTAAGTTCTTAAACATTATTTTTAATCATAAAATTAAAATTATTCTTGAATGGTTATTATAGTGAACGAAATCTAATCACGTCGTGGAGACGGTAAGTCGTACATATGTATGAGCGACAATATCATTCTATTAGTGGTGAAATTGTATGTAATTGGATGGTATATTATATATACATAATCATTAACATGTTATATTTATTATTTACATTAGTTATACTCATTATTATACTCATCTAAATAATGAAGTGTTGAATAACAAACTACACCACGACATGGAGATGGTAAGCTGTATGTACGCACGTATGGTGAATTTGTCATTCATAAAATGGATAGAATAATGAATATGGTTGTACCATATTTATAATAACATCTAAGTATGTAAAAGTTATTGGAGTTATTATTTTAGTATGAAAACAACAAAGAAAGAGGAAGTGGAAGAAGAAGAAAAGAACTTTGAAAGAGGTGATGAAGTAATTACCTATTATTCGGGTTCTTCCTTTTGATTTGAACAAAAGGGATCCTTAGGTTGGATTTCTGATCAAATTAAGGCCTCTAGGTTGAAGTGAGGGTAGTTGGGAGGATATTTGAGCAGGTTTTGGCTGAGCCAAAATTCTTTGAAGGTGTGAAATTAAGATAATGGGAAGACCCTTTTATAAGAGAGGTGGGGTCACTTTAGGAATAGCTTGAAATATTATTTTATTATAAAATCATTTTAGGTTTCTAATAGATCCAAATGGATTTGGGATGGGTCGAAAACCTCTCAAAAAATAGGTTTTATACAAGTTTAGGTCACGATATTAACCCTATTTTTTAGATTTAACTCTTAGTTAAATAGTTTAACTTTTACCATGTCTTCTTGTATTATTATAATACATGGTTAATAAACTTACTATAAAATGACAATAGAACCTCAAGTGGTTCATTAATAACATATCTATAATTATATAAGTATTTTTTCCGAACCTTATATTTTTAGGACTATTATATAATTTAATAAAATAGTATTTGTTTTAAAAACTCATTTATGTCAATTTTGACACTATTTAGTATTTGGTTTTTGTGAAAGTCATAACAGTCTGATTTCTTCTAAAATAATACATTTAATAAACTATAACATGTCATATTAACCTATAAAATTCATGTATGGCATAAAAAGTGAAAATTTACATTTATTTTAATGTTTATAACATCAATTATTTTAGTCTTTCATTAATAAGGTAGTTACTACATCATCATTGTGTCATAAATAAATTAAATTAATTAATATCTAAAAATTAAAAATAAAATACCATGATATAGGAAATATTTTTATCTTTATAATTAATATTTATTGTATAATTTATATGTATAACTCTATATTAAAAAATTTTAATTATTATAATTTAAATTTAACACTTTTAACTCTTCTTTAAATAAAATATAATAAATGTCATAATCTAATCTAAGTGGATAAAAAAAGATCATATTTTTTCCTAAGGTTGATTTTGGTTGAAATACACTTATCCAATAGAATTAGGACATGTGTTAGGGTAATTATAATATCATTTTTACCTTTAATTACCCTATTTACTTTTAACCGTGGTAAATAAAATTCAAAAGTTACTATTCACCAAAAATTATTTTCATCCTATTAAACCATATTTTACTTACTGGTGTCAACTTTGTCTCTTGAATTTTGAAATTCAATTCACAGAAGCGGTAAAATTATGTTTTATGCAAATTTTCAAATGTTCCTATAAGGTGAGTAAAAGACGGTAAAAAGTTCAATAAAATTTTATATATCTAATATTATAATAAAATGATTTTAATGAATTAAATTAGAATAATATAGGTTTTATGTATCTATTTTGACTTTAAAATAAATTTAAATTAAAAATTGAAATGTCCCGGACCTCTCTGGCCCATTCCTTTGTCAAAAAGAAGGTCAAGAAGTGTTCTGGAGGGTAAAATGGACTTTTCCCACACTTTCCAGAATTTTGAAACTACACGCCGTGTAGTTTGAGTACACACCGTGTACCCCCCTTTTCCGGGTATACCCCGTGTCACAGGCTGTGTCCTCGCCGTGTGAAGTAAATGAGTACACGCCGTGTAGTGTAACTACACGTCGTGTACCACCTTGTCGGGTATACCCCGTGTTGAAGGCCATGTCCTTGCTGTGTGAAATAATGGGTACACGTAGTGTGTCCAAACTACACACTGTGTAGTCCCTCTCCACGTGTGTGTTACCCTCAAACCGTGTGTTGACCAGTCAACGGCCGCGGAGCCGTGTTGGAAGTCGCGTGGAGACCGTGTGAAATAACCGAGTACACGCCGTGTACCATAAAGTACACACTATATACTTTTTCTTTTATCGCCTATAAAAGGAGGGGTCCCCTCCTCCTTTTCAACTCACCCCTCTCCTCCCCTTTCCTCTGAGCAGAGTTCTCCCAAGAGACTCGAAGGCTCTTTCTTCCATAACTTCTTCGTCTGAGCTCCGATTTACGATCTGTCAGCGGCCACAGGATCATAATGATGAGGAGGAACTTTCGAGCTTGGATCTGTTGTCTTTCTTTCATCCTTTCCTTTATGAATTCTACCCGAGGAGGTTTTTTTGGGACTCGACGGAAGTGACGGACGCCAACGGACGTCTTCTAAAGTTGATCTGGGGGAGCGTTGTGATCAGAACCTGTTGAAGTAGGGATCTTACCTTCGTCTCTCTAATTTGTGCATCATGCGGGGTGGGTGTTCTCTTGTTTATGTGAAATAATTTTGAACCGGTTTAATAAAGATAATAAATGTCTTATATAATGGGGTTGGGAAGTTTGTGATTGTTGTTACTTTATATCCTGTGGTATTATGTTGTGAATTGAATGAGCTTCTGCCTACGGAAAATCACGGTCCTTGGGGGCCTTTTCTTGCGCAATTAAATATTGCCCTATCTTTCTAGACCGTTTTTTGGATGGAAACTTTGTGGAATGTGGAAATTGGTTAATAACATAAGGTTGGCTATTAAAAATATGGAGCCCTTGTGTGATCAACCCGGTTGAACAAAATGAAATAATAAACATGTGGGTGTTGGCTCGGTTATGTGGTATGTGATGGGGGTTTTTTGTGGGTTGTTGTGGATAGGGTGAGCAGCGGGGCTGTGGTTGGCTTGGCTGTGGGTTGGTGTAAATGCTATGTTAGTAATGGGCAGCGGGGCTTCGATAAATGGTATTAAAGGGATAATGATGTACGGTGCAGTTGTGGTTATGGAGGTTGGCAGTGGGGCTTCAGGGATGGGTTGGAATGTGAACGGACTATGGTTTGTGAATAATAAATAAAAAGTGGAAGAGTTAATAAATGGTGGGTCATGGTAATGGAATGGGATTAATAATCAATGTGGTTGGTTGGTTGATAAGAAGGGTTTTGTTGTGCTGCTTGTGTTTCCCTAACTTGATTTGTGGATGGTAGGGATATGTTTTACGAACGATCGATGTGGTTGGTTGTGGATAGTTTCCCAATAGTTAAGGAACTAAATAAACTAATTCTGTTGAAACGTGAAAACCTAAATGGGGTTGGGGTTATTTGTTGTATGCATGCTTCATAGTAGCAGTGCCGAGGCATGTGCTCAGTTTCTCTTTTTAGAATCCATAGGTTGGGCTGTGTGTTTGGTATACATATATATATCTGTATCTTTTGTGTTTTATCGCACCCCACCCATGTTGAGCACTTAGTGCCGAACACTCCCATTTCATGGGAGAGGGTGTTTTTCCCTTAGTTACTAGCTTCTTCCTGCTCCTTCTCCCCTAGGCTGTGATGGATTGAGGTGACCCTACACCTAAGACTATTCAGGTAGGTTTCAATTAGGGTGGTTTTAGCCCAAGACTCTTCGGACAAGTTCTTCTGTTTCCCAAGAATCTTCGGGATGAGGCCCAGGTGTGTGCGGGCGGGATACGTGGTTGTGAGGCCCAGGTGTGTGCGGAAGGGATACATTGTTGTGAGGCCCAGGAGTGTGCGGGCCAGATACGTGGTTGTGAGGCCCAGGTGTGTGCGGGCGGGATGTGTGGTTTGTGAGGCCCAGGTGTGTGCGGGCGGGGAGAGTGTGGAAGCGTCAGGATGTTCTCCATTAGGAAGATCAGCTAACTACTGGGAAATGGTGCGGGGTACCCAATACTCTTGTTTCTTATATAATACTACCTGTTGTGATTGTGTTTTTGGTGAGTGTGGCTGGTGAGGTTGGGTGGATAGAATTCCTTTCTAGGTTTCTTCTGTTGTTCTCACGGGACATTAGGATGTCTTCCCACTTGTGCATGAGAGCTTTAGGTTTCCCTACTGAGTATACTTGTATGCTCACCCTACATTTACTTTCAGGTTTTCAGGAGGACTACCAGGGCTGTGCGGGACCCTACTAGTTGGACAGTTGGAGTTGTTGCTACTGTTGTACACTTGTTCTTTTGGTATTGTACCTTGAGCTTTCTTGTACTTTCACCTTGTTATAAAATTGTTTAAACATGCATGTGGGCTTGGTTTGGGTTTATTTCTATACACTTGTTCTTTTCCTTTTTGGTGGTTTACTTGTCCTATTTCCCGATCTTAAAAATAATAAAAAGGGTAATGCCTCCCATATTTGTGAAAACTCATACCCTTGGTGCTAGTCGCCAACCCGGGGCCTACTGGAGGCGGGACTCGGGGGTCATTATCTCCCTTTCACCATTGCCAGCTCAGGAGGGGCATCTTTGGTGGGAGGGGGTTGTGACATAATGGTATCAGAGGCTGATGGTTGAGAGATAGGATGGAGTCTGGAGTTAGGCACTGTGAGGATTGCATGGGATGGTAGGGCGACAATGTTAGTTAATCTTGGTGTGTGACATAGGCCAGGTAAGACCGGCTAGGACACGGGTTTTTAGGGCCCCCCGTGATCCGATGCAAGGACTCTGAGTCTACCGAACGACCAGGTGAGACTACATTGATTGCGGGGTAGAGACCCTAGGGAAGGTACATGCATCATCATGATTGTGTTTTACTTGATTTGGATGTTCTGCGAAAGAAATTGAAATAAAATGATAAAATAAAACCTTGATAAATTTTCTTACTACTTGGGCTTAGGCGATCTTTATTTACCGTACAGCTATGGCACCTAGACGTCGTCCCCAAGTGGCTCAGATGGCCAAGGCCCAGCAGATTCAGGCAGTCGATTAGTTGAGGATTGACCGAGAGGAGGAAGATAGACAGTGGCAGAAGACTCTCCGTTCTTTCCAGCGGCAGACCCTCAAGAAGTATGAGGGTAGTACTTCAGATACGGAGACAGAGGGGTGGATTTAGGAGCTAGGGATCGCTTTTACCTTGATTCGTGCTCCGAGGGAGTACTGGGTTCCCCTAGCGGTAAGTCAGCTGAGAGGTGCGGCGCGACAGTGGTGGACGCTCTACCTCGGAGAGAGGATAGAGGTAGAGGTTCTGTGGGCTAACTTTGAGAAGGAATTCCGAGAGGAATTACTTTCTTCCATGATCAAGGTGGAGAAGCGGCAGGAGTTACTCTCACTTCAGCATGGGAGTATGTCAGTATGAGAGATGGGGATCAAGTTCAAGGATATCATGCGCTTTTCTCCGGATCTCTTTCTGGATGAGGAGTCTCGAGCAAGACATTTGGAGGAGGCGCTTCGTCCTTCGCTCCAGTATGCTGTCACCCCCTTCACCCTTCAGACGTACTTGGCAGTACAGAAGAAAGCAGAGGTTGTAGAGAGGATGCACTCGCTGGGAGGTGCACCCCGAGAGGGGATCCATCCGGGCTCGTCGAAGGGGAAGGCAGTCAGCAGCAGGTCTCCTGCGATGGGACCTTCCAGGTTCAGGCCAATGGGGAGCAAGCCCCAGCAGTTCCAGTTCAGATCTTTGGGTCCTCGTCCCTTTTTCACGAGCCCAGGACCGAAGTTTTTTTCTTGTGTAGGTTTTGGGCACGTTCATAGTCGGTGCCCAACCCGATCTCAGTACGGTGGAGGTGGGCAGGTTCAGCGCCCACCTCAGTAGCACCAGTTTCCGGCGAGGCCCTTCCAGCAGCAGCAGGACCATGCTCCTCCGAGGGCAGACTTTGCGGGAGGAGGCTGACCTCAGGGTGCTCCTCAGGGACCTCGACCAGGGCATGGTCGGGGAGGTGGAAGACATCAGAGAGGAAGAGGAACTAGGCGTGGACAGTTACACGCAGCAGAGCTGGCAGCTCTGGCAGGACCAGAGGTGGTGCGAGGTACGATTTGTTTGTTCAGCACTCTCGTTTCTGCTTTCTTTGATTCGGGAGCTTCGTACTCCTTTGTTGCACCTGGTCTAGCCCATGCTTTGGGACTAGATGTAGAGAGACTTTCCGTACCACTGGTACTGAGTATACCAGTTGGAGGCTAGACCAGTGTATCTTGTGTTTGTCGGGGATGTGGGCTGACGTTGGGACCACATCGATCAAGTGGGGACCTTCTTCTATTACAGATGCAGCCATACGATGTCATCCTAGGCATCGACTGGTTGTTTTATGTTAGTGCCTTTATTGACTTCTTCTGGAGAAGAGTCGTGTTCTCCGACGTGGATGGGAAGCGCATATCTTTTGTTGGTGAGAGGAGCTATCAGGTGGGAATCCAACGTCTGGAGCCTCTCCTTTACTTGTTAGGCGGGTTATCATTGGTTCCAGCTGATACAGAGATGATGAATGTCCTGGAGGTTGTTGTGGAGTTCCTCGATGTTTTTCCTGAGGAGTTTGTGACTTTACCCCCCCCCCCCAATGTGACGTTGAGTTCAGGATAGACTTACAGCCTGGTGCTCGTCCAATTTCGATGGCCCCTTATCGGATGGCACCTTCAAAGTTGCGGGAGTTGCGGATTCAGATTGATGATCTGATGGAGAAGGGTTTTGTTTGACCCAGCTTATCGCCATGGGGTGCTCAAGTTTTGTTCGTGAAGAAGGCAGATGGTGGTATCAGGCTATGCATAGACTATCGAAGGTTGAACCAGGTAACAGTCAAGAACCGTTACCCCCTCCCAAGGATAGATGATCTCTTCGACCAACTAAGGGGAGCAGGTTGGTTTTCCAAGATTGATCTACAATCTGGATATCATCAGCTAAGGGTAAAGGACAGTGACATCTCAAAGACGGATTTCAGGTGTAGGTATGGGCACTTCGAGTTTTTAGTGATGCCGTTTGGAGTTACGAATGCACCGGCTGTGTTCATGGGACTTATGAACTTTGTCTTCCGAGAGTTTCTGAACCGGTTTGTTATTGTGTTTATCGATGACATCCTGATCTACTCAAGATCATAGGAGGAGCACGTTGAGCATCTCAGGGCAGTCTTGGAAGTCCTTCGACACCACCAACTTTATGGGAAATTGTCGAAGTGTAAGTTCTTGACACAAGAAGTACACTTCCTTGGGCACGTAGTGTGTCAGCATGGAGTGTCAGTGGACCCGTCGAAGGTGGAGGCAGTTGTTTCTTGGGCAGCACCCAAGAGCGTGGCATAAGTACGTAGTTTCATGGGGTTAGTAGGTTACTATAGGAGGTTCATTTCGGACTTCTCTCGAGTTGCTTCTCCATTGACAGCTTTGACAAGGAAGAACCAGGCCTTCCTATGGAGCGAGTAGTGTCAGAAAGCTTTCGACTACCTGAAGGAGAAGTTGGTTAGTGCTCTTGTACTTAGGTTTCCAGAGGAAGGGTTGTTGTATGAGGTGTTTTGTGATGCTTCTGGCCTTGGTCTGGGGTGCGTGTTGATTCAGAAGAAGGGAGTGATCTGTTATGGGTCTAGTCAGTTACGCCCTCACGAGCATAACTATGCCAACCATGACCTAGAGCTTGAATCAGTAGTATTCGCACTGAATTTGTGGAGACATTACCTCTTTGGGGAGCCCTTTGTGGTCTTCTTAGATCACAAGAGCCTGCGTTATATCTTCTCCCAGAATGACCTGAACTTATGGCAGCGGAGATGGGTCGAGTTTCTCCAAGACTATGACTTTGAGATCTCTTACACTGAAGGTAAGGGCAACGTTGTGGCTGATGCCCTGAGTAGGAAGTCGCATCAGGAAGTGGTTCGGGAATCCGCTAATGCTTGGAAGGTGATGGGAGAGTTAGCTTCCTTGCACTTAGATGTAAGGGAAGAAGGTGTTAGAGGATGTTTGTTTCAGATAACGGTGCAGTCCTCCTTGTTGCAGCAGGTGGAAGAGTCTCAGTGGGGGGACTCCGAGGCATAAGTGATGCGGGATCGTGTCGATCATGGGAATGCTCCGGAAGGATGGTTAGAGGATAGCCGACATCGGATGCTTTTCCATGGAAGGTTGTTTTTTCCGGAGACAATGCGTGAGGGAGTTCTACGTGAGTTCCATAGCTAAGCCTTGGTGGTACATCCAAGAGTTTCGAAAATGTACCAAGGCCTGAGGGAACAGTTTTGGTGGCCCGGGGTGAAACGGGCAGTGGCGGAGTTTGTGGCTAAATGCCTAGTGTGTCAGCAAGTGAAGGTTGAACACTGTGTTCCCAGTGGTTTGTTGCATCCTTTAGATGCCCCCGAGTGGAAGTGGGATAACATCTCAATTGACTTTGTCACAGGACTACCCAGAGATCAGGGTGGTTATGATGCTATCTGGGTAGTGGTGGATCGACTGATGAAATAAGCTCACTTCTTAGAAATTAAGGAGTCAGGCCCAATGAGTACCTTAGCACAGAGGTACGTAGATGAGGTTGTTTGGTTGCATGGAGTCCCAAAGAATATCATCTCAGATCAGGATTCTCGTTTTACCTCACGAGTCTAGAGGGGGTTACAGCATGCTTTTGGCACCCAGCTACGCCTTAGCACTGATTTCCACCCCCAGATCAATGGGCAGACAGAGCGGACTATCCAGACGTTGGAGGACATGTTGCGAGCATGCGTTCTAGATTTCGGAGGATCATGGGTACGACACTTGCCTTTAGTAGAGTTTGCCTACAACAACAGCTTCCACTCTACTATTGGCATGGCACAATTTGAGGCTTTGTATGGAAGACCATGTCGTTCACCCATTTGTTGGGAAGAGGTTGGTGAGACAGGTGCTCTTGGGCCACAGGTAGTGCAGAGCACCACAGAGAAAGTCCAGCTTGTACATGAGAGGATGAAAGCGGATCAGGACCGACAGAAGTCGTATGCTGATCGTCGGAGGAGGCCCTTGGAGTTCGAGGTGAGAGATCATGTGTTCTTGAAGGTTTCCCCTCGACGGGGGAAGCAGAGGTTTGGGAAAGGGAGAAAGCTCTCACCTAGGTTCATCGGACCTTTTGAGGTGCTGAGGCGAGTCAGCGAGGTGGCATATCTGCTGGCCCTGCCACCTCAGTTGGAGAAGGTTCATGGCGTCTTCCATGTCTTCCAGCTTCGTCGGTACTTACACGACGACTCTCACGTTATCGACAGGGGAGAGTTAGATATGGGAGATGATGTGACCTTCGAGGAACGACCAGTCATAATCGAGGATCGTAAAGAGAAGGTTCTCTGTGGATGAACCATTCCGTTGGTTTGTGTGTTGTGGAGGCATGGCAGCCTCGAGGAGAGCACTTGGGAGCGGGAGACCCAGATGCACGCTCAGTACCCGGAGTTGTTTTGACTTGTGTTTTTTCCTTGTTCTTCTGATCTTTTTGTTGATGTTGTACTCTATACCTTTGATATATGGAATGCTTGGCTTGTCAGTTGTGAGACCTTTTGTTTCCTTGTTCCCTGGTAATGTGTGACATGTCCGGATATGTGGGGAAAGGAAAAAAAAACATGACCCCTAATCGAGACGCATTAATGCGGATGCGATTGAACCCATGAGGGTGAGTCAGTGCCGCCTAAAGCGGATAATATCTCGACATAGGAGAAGGAATTTCCCAAAACCACGTGTTCGGGCAGTGTGTTGGTTGTGTGGTGTTGGGGGTAGTACGAGTTGAAAAATCCTAATGTATGAAAGTGGGAAGACCCAATTCTTAATCGATACACATTAATGAGGATGCGATTAAACCTGTGCAGGAGAGTCAGTTCCACCTAAAGCGGATAATATCTCGACATAGGTGAAGGAATTCCTAACTCATATTATTAGGGTTGTTGGTTGGGTTCCTGTTATAACAAGAACCCTAAGAGGTATCTTGTTGGCTTTCCTCTGGGTTGTTTTTTCAATTCTCGAGGACGAGAATGTTTTAAGAGGTATCTGATGTAATGGCTCGGACCTCTCCGGCCCATTCCTTTGTCAAAAAGAAGGTCAAGAAGTGTTTTGGAGGGTAAAATGGACTTTTCCCACACTTTCCAGAATTTTGAAACTACACGCCATGTAGTTTGAGTACACGTTGTGTACCCCCCTTTTCTGGGTATACCCCATGTCGCAGGCCGTGTCCTCGCCGTGTGAAGTAAATGAGTACACGCCGTGTAGTGTAACTACACGCCGTGTACCACCTTGTCGGGTATACCCCATGTTGAAGGTCTTGTCCTTGCTGTGTGAAATAAGGGTTACACGCCATGTGTCCAAACTACACGCCATGTAGTCCCTCCCCGCGTGTGTGTTACCCTCAAACCGTGTGTTGACCAGTCAACGGCCGCGAAGCCATGTTGGAAGACGCGTGGAGACCGTGTGAAATAACTGAGTACATGTCGTGTACCATAAATTACACACCGTGTACCTTTTATTTCTCACCTATAAAAGGAGGGGTCCCCTCCCCCTTTTCAACTCACCCCTCTCCTCCCCTTTCCTCTGAGTAGAGTTCTCCCAAGAGACTCGAAGGCTCTTTCTTCTATAACTTATTTGTCTGAGCTCTGATTTATGATCCGTCAGCGGCCACGGGATCGTAACGACGAGGAGGAACTTCCAAGGTTGGATCCGTTTTCTTTTTTTCATCCTTTCCTTTCCGACTTCCACCCGATGAGTTTTTTCCGGGACTCGACAGAAGTGACGGACGCCAACGGACGTCTTCTAAAGTTGATCTGGGGGAGCGTTGTGATTAGAACCTGTTGAGGTAGGGATCTTACCTTCGTCTCTCTAATTTTTGCATCATTTGGGGTGGGTGTTCTCTTGTTTATGTGAAACACTTTTAAACAGGTTTAATAAAGATAATAACTGTCTTATATAACGGGGTTGTAAAGTTTTTGATTGCTGTTATTTTATATCCTGAGGTATTATGTTGTGAATTGAATGAGATTCTGCCTACTGAAAATCACGGTCGTTGGGGGCCTTTGCTTGCGCAATTAAATGTTGCCCTATCTTTCTAGACCATTTAGTGGATGGAAACTTCATGGAATGTGGAAATTGGTTAATCACGTAAAGTTGTCGATTAAAAATATGGAGCCCTTGTGTGATCACCCCGGTTGAACAAAATGGAATAATGAACATGTGGGTGTTGGCTCGGTTACGTGGCATGTGATGGGGGTGTTTTGTGGGTTGTTGTGGATAGGGTGATCAGCGGGGCTGCGGTTGGCTTGGATGTGGGTTGGTGTAAATCCTATGTTAGTAATGGGCAGTGGGGCTGTGATAAATGGTATTAAAGGGATAATGATGTACGGTGCGGTTGTGGTTATGGCGGTTGGTAGCGGGGCTGCAGGGATGGGTTGGAATGTGAATGGACTATGGTTTGTGAATAATAAATAAAAAGTGGAAGAGTTAATAAATAGTGGGTCATGGTAATGGAACGGGATTAATAATCAATGGGGTTGGTTGGTTGATAAGAAGGGTTTTGTTGTGCTACTTGTGTTTCCCTAACTTTATTTGTGGATGGCAGGGATATGTTTTACAAATGATTGATGTGGTTGGTTGTGGATAGTTTCCCAGTAGTTAAGGAAATAAATAAACTAATTCTATTGAAACTTGAAAACCTAAATGGGGTTGGGGTTGTTTGTTGTATGCATGCTTCGTAGTAGCAGTGCTGAGGCATGTGCTCAGTTTCTCTGTTTAGAAGCCATAGGTTGGGCTGTGTGTTTGGTATACATATATATATTTGTATCTTTTGTGTTTTATCGCACCCCACCCATGTTGAGCACTTAGTGTCGAACACTCCCATTTCATGGGAGAGGGTGTTTTCCCCTTAGTTACTAGCTCCTTCCTGGTCCTTCTCCCCTAGGCTGTGATGGCTTGAGGCCACCTTACACCTAAGACTCTTTGGGTAGGTTTCGATTGGGGTGGTTTTAGCCCAAGACTCTTTGGGAAGGTTCTTCTGTTTTCCAAGAATCTTTGGGATGAGGCCCAGGTGTGTGGGGGTGGGATACATGGTTGTGAGGCCCAGGTGTGTGCGGGCGGGGAGAGTGTGGCAGCGTCAGGACGTTCTCCATTAGGAAGAGAAGCTAACTACTGGGAAATGGTGTGGGGTACCCAATACTCTTGTTTCTTATATACTACTACCTGTTGTGATTGCGTTTTTTGTGAGTGTGGCTGGTGAGGTTGGGTGGATAGAATTCCTTGCTAGGTTTCTTCTATTGTTCTCACGGGACATTAGGATGTCTCCCCACTTGTGCACGAGATCTTTAGGTTTCCCTACTGAGTATACTTGTATGCTCACCCTACGTTTACTTTCAGGTTTTCAGGAGGACTACCAGGGCCGTGCGGGACCCTACTAGTCGGACAGTTGGAGTTATTGCTATTGTTGTACACTTGTTCTTTTGGTATTGTACTTTGAGCTATCTTGTACTTGCACCTTGTTATAAAATTGTTTAAACATGAATGTGGGCTTGGTTTTGGTTTATTTCTATACACTTGTTCTTTTACTTTTTGGGGGTTGTCTTGTCCTATTTCCCGATCTTAAAAATAATAAAAAGGGTAATGCCTCCCATATTTGTGAAAACTCATACCCTTAGTGCTATCGCTAACCCGGGGTCTACTAGAGGCGGGACTCAGGGGTCATTATCTCCCTTTCACCATTTCCAGCTCAGGAGGGGCATCTTTGGTGGGAGGGGGTTGTGAAAAAAATAATTATTTAAATAAAAATTCAGCTTTAAACAATAACGTAGTGTTTTTCACTATTCATCAAAAATTGAAAGTTTTTAGAAAAATACCAAAAATTCACCCAAAGCTAATTTTGATATTCCAAATTCAAAAATGATGTCTATTTTACAAAATTAAAAACATATAAGTTGTATTAATTAATTTAAAAAATATTCTCATTGTCAAAACCAGAAAGCGGGTTTTTGAGAAGTAAAAACTATCAAAATATTGATATGTGTTTATGTCCAATTTAAATGTAAAATTACTTTCAATGAACAAAAATGGATTAAATAATAAAAATAAAATCTAATTATACTTAAAAAACATTCAAATTTACAACTTAACACTATAAATTATTTTGATTAAAAAAGTTTTTTTCAATTAAAATTTATTATTTTTCACTATTCATCAAAATATGAAAGTTATCAGAAAAGCACCGAAAATTTATCCAAACTAAATTTTTATGTCCCGATTCTAAAGAAGAAATTTATTTTGTCAAATTGAATATATAAAAGTGTCAAATATTGGATTTAAAAAGGGTTCTCCATTAAAAGGCGGTAAAATTTCATTTTTTGAAAAATATTTCTTTTATATGAAAAATTGAATTTGTTCTTATATTATGTCTAAGAAACACATAATATGGATGTTAAAATTATATAGAGTATATAAAATTCAAAATTCAGTTAATACTATTCATAACTGCTTTTTGAATGGCTAGTTTGGTAAGTCGTTGTGCACTCGAAATCGGTGTTGCGTGTAGCGCGAGCTATTGAATTACTTTAAAGAAAATAACTTACTATGAAATGTTGGGGTGTTACAATGAGCCCCCTCCAGTCCCGCTCTCGTTCACCTGTTAGCCTCCCCATCCTTTTAAAAATTTTCTGCTGGTGTGTTTCAAACCTAGTACACCAACAATATAGCACCCAAGCCTCTACCACCAGGCCAATTTGATTTCTTGATAATTATTATACTTTGTTATATTTATATCTATTAGCATGCAAATTCAAATAAATATTATTTGAATAAATATTTAAATACAAATAAATATATAACCTATATATTTATATAAATTAATATATACATATTTATATTATTTATTTATATTTTAATACATTTATATTATATTTAATTTATACATTTATATAGTCTATATATTTTATATGTGTATTTAAAAACATTTGAGTAAATAAATTGTATAATTATATTTATGTTATGTAAAAACACACACACACACACACACACACACACATATATATAAATTATTTATACTTAAATACATATTTTATATATTATGTATATTCTTATTTATATAATTTATTTCAAAACATATATTTATTATTATGTACATTAATATATATTTATTTGTATAAATTGTATAATATTATATATAATTAATATATAATTAATATTATATAAAATACATATATATGTAATACAATTTATACAAATATTATATATGAAATAAAATGTATACAAATATTTATATAATGTCATATGAAATAAAATTTTATATTATATATAATTAATATGTATATTATAAATAATTTAAATTATATGAAACACAATTTATGTAAATATATAATTAATATTATATGAAATAAAATTTAAATAAATATTTATATAATGTATTTCAATACATATATTTAGTATTATGAAGATTAATATATATGTATTTCAATAAATATAATTTTATAATATTATGTGTTTTAATATATATGCATTTCAATAAATATAATTGTATAATATTGTGTACATTAAAATATATTTATTTTTATAAATTTTATATCATATAATATTGATTATATATATTATAAAAGTGTAAACATATTATTTAAAAATATATTTATAATTATTATAATATAAATTATAAAAACTACAAACTTGGAATTTTATATGATATATTTTTTAAATAAAATTTATTTATGTATATATTTATATAATATGTTTATTATGTTATATTATATATAATTAATATTATATGAAATACAATTTATACAAATAAATATATATAAATATACATAAAATTATATAATTATATTCATGTATATATATAAATACAATTAAATGCATTCATAGAATTAGAAATATATAATATAATTAAATGATATATATATATATTAATTTAATTTATAATTAATATGGTATACTAAAATATATATATAATAATTATATAATATATATAAATTTATGTATAATATTATATATATATATATATATATATTTAATTATGCATATATTATATTTATTTATATACTTAATATAATATAAATATATTTATACAAAAATATATAGTAAAAATATATTTAATATAATATATGTATAATATAAATTATAATATAAATGTATAGTATTTATAAATCCATATATAAATTTTATATATTTGAATAAATATATTTATAATTATATTTATAATATGTATACCAATATTTATATATGTATACATTTTTTGTTTATATATATAAGTATTTATTTAATGTATTTATTTAAATTATTTATACAATGTCTTTATATGTGTGTGTGTGTGTTTACAATGAATTTAAATACATTTATATAATGTGTTTCTGTTTTGTGTGTGTGTGTGTGTGTGTACACACATACATGTGCACGCAAGCATATATATTATAAAATTTGAATTTATATGAGATTTATTTTAAAAAAATAAACAAAAATTTTGAGGGGGTTAAAAAACTCTTCTAATCAAATGGATTAACAGAGCTTCATGAACCCCCTCTAATTTCTTAAATTATAGGGGTTTGAAAACTCCCTCTAATGTCATAAATTAGAGGGGATTCACAACCTCCTCTAATTTCTTAAATTATAGGGGTCTGAAACCCCCTCTATGTCATATATTATAGGGGGTTCACAACCCCTCTAATTTCTTAAATTAGAAGGGGTTAAAAACCTCCTCTAATCTAAGGGATTAATGGTGGTTCATGAACCCCCTCTAATTTAAGATATTAGAGGGGCCTGTGAACCCCCAGTATTTCCTTAAAAAATAATTTCCATGTTATATATATATATATATATATATATATATATAATATCCAAACGAATATTATATATATATCACATCTAAAATCCAACCAAACATATAGGGCCACTAATTATTAAATTAATAGTGGTTTTGACACAACTGACTCTAAAATCCGACCAAATATAATAAAAAAACTCTAAAAATTTGAGAGAGGGTTGTGAACCCACTCTAAATATGATGATTTGTGGGGGTTGTGCATAACCCCCTCTAAAAAACCACAGCTAATCTACTGTTTTTTTTAATTGACTCTCCCCCTTTTAGGATAAAGTTATGCATACTCTCTCCCTTTGTCAACATAATCCAAATCACAGTGGGGGTTCTTACTTAAGAACATTATGAAGTCTTTGGTGGAGGATGAACATGAAGTTTCAACCTCAATTATACAAATCTTTCATTTATAATAGCTTTGGTGAAAATATCATTAATTTGATACTTCGTTGAAATATATTCTGGCATAAAATCTTTTCTAGCAACTTTCCCTTTTATGAATTGTTATTTTATTTCAATGTTATTTGACCTAAAATATTGTACAGGATTTTTATAAATATCAATGTCACTTTTATTATCTCACAAATAATATTCAATGGTGTATAAACATTCACCCTCACATAACATTCTCCCAAGAAAAATGTTTCTCCTAAAGTTGATTTTTTATCATTGCAATCTCTATCCCAATCAGCATTAGTATATCCAAGAAAGTTCATATCATAAATTCTTTTGTACAATGGCCCATGGGAGGATGTTCCTTTAAAAACTCTTAGAATTCCTTTTTCTTCCAACATATGTGATTATTTTGGATCACTCTGATATCTTTCACACAAACTAACAATATAACCAATGTCAAGTCTTGAGGCTATGAGATAGAGAAAAATTACTATCAAATTCTGAAAATATTAATGATTTACAGTTTTTCCATCTTCATCTTTACTCATATTCATGCTAATAGAAATAGGATTATAATATTCTTTGTAAATTTATATGCCAAAATATTTTAACAACTCCCTAACATAATTTTCTTATAATAGATAAATGTATCTTTCTCTCAATTTCACTTGTAAGCCCAAAAATAAATTTAATTCTCCAAGCATTGAAATTTTAAAAAAAAAAATCTTCATTTATTGAGTAAACTCTTTTTAATAATTTTCTATATCCCCTATAAAAATTATTTCATCAACATAAATTACAATAATCAAGGTACCTAAGATCATATCCTTCACATATAAGTTTCTATAAACTTTATATTTAGAATAATTAAAATTTTTCGAGAAACTATCAAGTTTTGAGCACCAGGTACATGGATCTTATTTTAAAATGTACAAGGATTTATTCAACTTAAAAACCTTGGTTCCATCTTTATCAAGTAATAACCCACAAGGTTACTCAATGTAAACTTATTCCTTAATTTCCTCATTTAATAAATCTAACTTTACATCCATCTAATAAAATTTTTATTAACTATGTGAATCCATTACCAAAAACATTATTATATTTTCCAATCTTTCAATGGGAGAAAATTTTTCATAAAAATAAACATCTTTCACTTGTGAATATACTTTATAAAAAATCCATGCTTTGTTTCTTGAAAATTATCCATGTTCAATCAATTTTTTCTATACACCCACTCTATCACAATAATATTCTTTACTACTGGTCATGGAACAAGTAACTAGGTGTCGTTTTTTTCTATCTTATCCAACTATTTATTCATAGCATCAACCCATTATTTGTGTTCAACTACCTATGAAACTGATTTCAGTTCAACCTGTGAGATAAGTGATGTTTTATTTTCTAATCTCAACATTATTCTAGTCTGAACTGAAGCTTTCTGATTTCCAATAATATTTTTAGATTCAGCCTATTTTTGTAGGGTATAAAATTTCAGATTTTTTCTTCCAGTTTCACTTTCCTCGCCACATGATTCTTTGGAATCTTTAGTCACCTATTTTTACTCACTATCATCTTCACTTTTTTTATTCTCATTGGAAGTATTTAAATTATCCTAAACAAAATTTTCATCAACCTTTATTAATGAAGTTATATTTTCAATAACTTTCACATCATAGGAATCCACCAAATTTTTAAAAAAATTATTCCAATATTTATAACTTATTTTTTTGTTAATATCCCATGAAAATTCATTTTTTATCTTTTTCATAAAATTTTCCAAGATCTAGATTTTTTATCTTTAGTAATAAGGGACTTCCAAAAACCTTGTAATATTTCACTAATTTTTTTTTATACCAAATTTCATAGGAATTAATATTGGGTTCCATCTATAACAAACATATTTCTTGTAAATTTACAGCATAACTAACATCTTCTCTCCAGAAAAACTTAAAATGTTTATACTCATCCAGTATGATTATTCTCATTTCCACCAAACTTATATTTTTCCTTTCTACCACTTCATTTTTTTAAGGGATGTATGGAGCTCTGTACAGATGTTTGATTTCATTATTCTTTAGATGTGGTTCAAAATAATTTCAAGTGTAATCCTTTATATTTTGAGTTCTCGGATTTATTATAAAAACACTCATTTCTCTCTCAAATTCACTTCTGAAAAATATGAACTTTACTGCAACCTCGAATTTATGCTTCATAAATATAATGTTTTCCATCCGAGTGAAATCATAAATAAAAGTGATAAAGTAAAAAACCTTTATCATTTATTGATGTCTCATTAACCCACAATGATATGAGTGAATAAACTTAAGACGTTTGTTATATTTAATTTCAACTTTCTTATGGCTTTTACTAATCATCCACCCTTTCTAAAATTTTTTATAAATATCATATTCTTTCATTTTCAACATTGTAAAGTTTCTTAAAACATGTGCCTATTTAATGACATAATTTCTTCCTTAAATATCATTTCAACTTTCTTTATTTATCATTCATATTTCTTTCTTGATTTTTTTTCAAAATGCATGCTACAAGTTCATATCTAGGTTGATATTCTTTGTAATATTCTTCACCTATTTTTTCTTCTTCATTATTTTAATAATCTCACTTTTTCTCAAAATTTGTAAAGAAGGTTCAAAATTTTTATAAACTTTCATCTTCTGAATAATTGTTGTTAGTAGAGTCATATTTGATATTCTTATTTAACATACATCTTCTATTTCCAACAAACTTTTTATTACCACTAGTGCACTTCTTATCTTCCTTATAAGTTATGTTACACTTATTCCACCAAGTTTTTTCTTCATAATTATATTTATATTAAATAACTTTCTTCTTCGGTAAATTCATATAAAAATTAATAATTCCTCTATAATAAAAAAAAATTATTGGAATTTTACCTTCATACTTTCCTCTACCTCTCTGGTGGTTTTTTGAGATAAGAGACATGATATTTTTATTCATTTCATCAACTTCTTTTTCTTCCAAATCACTGAGGTCAACATTCCCAGTATCTTTCATTTTAATCTTTCTCATAGCATAAAAATCCATTTCACCATTGATATTGTTTTTAAATGATGGATATTTACTCATCTCATAAGAAATAATAAAGTTATGTAATTCATCAAGAGATAAATCATCTTTATCTTATAAGGAAGAAATTTTAGATTCAAAACTATAAGGGAAGTTTCTTATGAGTTTTTTTACAATGGTATAATATTCCAAGACATATCTAAATCCTATAATGTTTTATATGACTTCATTCACTCTGGTGAAATACTCATCAATAGTTTCTTCATCTCTCGTTCTGATATCTTCAAACTTGCTTCGCTAGATTATTGACTTTTCTCCCTTTACTTTGTAATTTCACTCAAAAATACTTTTAAGATTTTCCTAAATTTACTTAGTTGTTTTTTAGACCTATTTCCTTTATGTAAACATTTTTTGAAAAAATATAAGAATAACATTTCTCATCTTCCCATCAACCTTGATATTTCTCTTATTGAAAAAATTCATAGGAGTATTTTTTCAATGGGTTAAAACCCGCTTTTATTGTATCAATAACCACCAAGAAAAGTGATAGAAGATAGGATATCATTATATTTTTTCAACCATGATAATATTTTACATCAAATGTAGTAATACCTATGATGTTGAGTGAATTTATATTTTCCATGGTAAGGATTTAATAAGGGAACCTTCCCTTTAATACTAATTGAATTTCCTTAGGATCGTTGAACTATTGAGAAGGGGGGATTAAATTAGTGGTTGAATTTTTATCAATTTAAAAATTTATGAAATTTAACCCCTAAAACTTTTCAGAGTTATTTTATTTATAAAAATTTATAACAATATCTCAAATATATAAATATCAAAATTTTAACAAGGCATGAAAAATTTAAAAGGTTCGGCCACAGTGTGAGAACCTATATTCTTTATATGGAAACTCCCATCAGTCCATGGAAATTCACTACTATAAAGAAGTGAATAAAAATGTGAGTCAACTCCCATTAGACTAATTATATCTCCCAATAGGTATTATTATACTGACTCCTATAAGTTTACAATGTTTTTATTAAAGAATTAAGCTGCAAAAAAATATTCGAAACTTTATAAATCAAATCCCCAAAGGCTCTTCCAGAAATACCTATCTTTTTGTCTCCATCCAAAAGTTTTCATCTCATGATACCATTTATATATGTGGTGAATTTTCATACAGTTCACCTCACTAAAATAATTCCTGATATATAACCTAATATCTATCTAATTATCAAAACCACTAATGTAAAATTATGCTTGAAAACTCCATCCATTCCTCTATATCTGGTTTCACTGGATTGAAAAATCTATCTGATGATCTGATCAAAATTCTTTGTTTGGTAATTTTATTCAACACGAAAGTGAACTTTGGTTGGAAACTCAGACTATCACAAAATCTTCATAGTTTCTGATTTCATATGAATGAATAATGTTAAGTAAAATTGTATTTTTTTACCACCATTATATAGGTTAACCCAAATAAGAAAATGTGGGATACCAATTTTAATTTTCCACCCACTAAAATTCCAAAATTAATCATTATCTTTTAAATGAAATTCACTTAATGATTCTCAAGACTTCTAGATTATGTGGCAACATTCTTTAATAATAAAGTGTTTCCAAAATTCCTTAAATTTCATTAAATTATAAATTTAAGGAACTCATCCAAAATTTAATAAATTTGGATAGATAAAAAACCACTTGAAAATATCATTACAACATTATAAAACTTGAATACTTTTCATGGTTATTAAAAGATTCTTAGGAAAAACTCTATACAGAAAATGTTTTTATAAACATTATTTAGGAACTATCCATTCGATTATATTTGTTGAATTTATCTTTGTCTAGTTGACTCAATATAATGACATTGAATTGTTCTGTCTGATTTTTTTCCATCCATTAAATGTTAGTCCGATGGAATTCATTTAGAGAAACACTTCATAACTTTCCAACTTTAGCACTTCATCCTATAACAATAACTCTTTTTTCATTTTAAAATCATACACACTACATTTTAGGTGAACAAGTCTTCTATTTTAATTTTCTCTTGACCCACTAAAGATGTTTGACTATATTATTTTAACTTATAAATACTTTAGTCACATGAAACATTCTCTATCTGGTAGCCTATTTTTTATTGAAGTTGTTTTAATTTTTATTAAAACTTCTCTAGCCATTTATTTTCTCCACTTTGTGTTTTCATAAAATAAAACTTGAATTATGACTTCCCTTTTTTGGAGGTTCTTAAATTTTTAAAAACTCAGGATAAACAGATTCTTACAATTCATTTTCTAGAATCTTTGTTTGCTTTTCTATATCTAGTGGCCCATGAAAATATCCATTTGCATTCATCTATCTTTCTGGTCTTCATCCGGAAATAAATTTATACTTTTATACCTTTTAGAAACTTATTTATATGATCATTTTATATCCAAAGAACTATTTTCAGAATATTTAATCTGGTAATCTTTTTTTGAGATATTGTGTCTTGAAATCTGTGTTCGTAAATCTTCTTCAGTCTGGATTCCTATCACTTTAAACAAGGAATAAATCACAAAGTTTCATGATGTTTAGGAAATTTGATATAAATTTATAATAAAATTATTTGGTAATAAATTTTCTTAATAAAGTTTAGGAAACTTTCTAACTTCCTCCTCCATCACCTTTATAACAAAACTTTTTATAAAACTTCAAGTATCATCTTTCTCACCTATTTATCAAAATTGAGTATACAGAAAATACAAAACTTTTTTTGGAAAAGATCATAAGGGATATTAAATAAGTTAATATTGATGGATATATTTGACAATCATTAAATTCATTATAATATAATAAATAAAAATAATCCAATAATATATTATTAATGCCACAATAATCTCAATCTATTATGGTGTTTTATTTTTTCTCTTGCTGTTTTTCTTCCACTTTCTTTTGAGGTTAGTTCTTAGGATGTGTTTGATATATAGGATTTAAAATTTTAAAAGGAAAATGGAAACATCATTTTATCATATTGGTGTGAAATAATTAAGTTACTTGAATAGGAATAATTATATCATTTAATGGAATTTTATTTCCACTTTTATGGTGGTCAAATTTTTTTGGTTTTTTTAAGAAATTATACTTTTTGGACAAAAATACCCTATGTTTTAAATTTATTTTTATCTTAAAATAATATTAATATTACATTAAAATTTATTAACATCCCAAATATTCCTATTAATCATCATTCTTATTCACTTTTCTATTTTCTTTTATTTCTCGTTCTCTTTTCATCAAATTTTCTTATGACATACCAAGTTGTGGTGCGGTATAACTAGAAAGATTGTTTTTCTTTGAGTAAAATTATATGGTTTAGAGGTATATAAATGGGTTATTTTATAACAAATTAAAAAATTAAAAATATTAAGGGAGAATAATATAAATGGTTCATCAACCCCCACATACTAGGGTGCATGTAGTTTTATTTTATTTTCTAGTTTTTTTAATCTCTATGTTTCTATTCTAGATTCTTGTCCTTATATTGTTACCTTTTTCAGTGATTTTGTATTGATACATGAATCTAGTGATTCCAAGAACATGAGTTGTTATATTTTTTTACTTATCATAGGTAGGGCCACTTTATCAAAGTTATGTAAAATGATGAAATTCCTAAGTTAATTTATTTTTCTCTTACTGTATATTTAGTATATTCAAAGGTACATATATTTATATTTTTTTCAGTTACATGTTTTCCAAAATCTCACCAAAAAAATTCAAATGGAAGTGTTTCTGGGGTCAATGAACCTAAATTATCCAGCATAATTTATCATGGTGATCCATTCATTACAAGGCGAATACCATTTTCCCTAGTTACTAGAACTATTTTTTTGGCAATTTTTATTGATCTTACTCTTATTTAGTATAGAAACTAAATCTCCTAAGATCATAAGAACATTAATAACATGATATATAGATTTTAATATTGGTATTGAGGTAATTTAAAATATCAGGAGGATATTTGCTTTTATCTATTTCATTACAGTAGAATCTTTCAATCCTATAAAAGATTCATATTACCTGCTACTTTTCATCATAGTATTTATTATAATTGATTATCGTGTGTGTTACATTATGTGATCATATTTCACACTAAAAAATTGATTTCATGCATGCTCACTATCGTAGCTAATTCATGTACACATGATGTTGGGTTTCAATTAGTTTCATTATTTTTTTCTTATTTTAACCACCCAAATCCATTCATACCCTACTCTCATCATACCCAATACATTATAGGATTTTTATGGAATTTTTATATCCCATACCAAGCTACCTTATTGTGTAGAACTCCTCATACTAATATGCTCATCAAGATACCATTATCTTTATTCTTTAAGAAAAAAAATAACAGACCATGAATAGAGGGAGATCCTTCCTAAGAATCTATATATTTACATGATTTTTAGATGCCTCTAGAGGAAGTATTATTTTGGATACTTTTCAGTTATCTTGATCAAATTCCTATTTAGATTTTTGAAAACTCAAATCAACCTGATGAAATGTGCATAATTATTATTATTTTATTTATATTAATTCTAAACATATATATAGATACTGGTTTTAATTGGGTTTTTGATTTTTTCTTCCACTGTGTTTTGGATATTAGACATCTCTCTGAAACCCTTCATTAGTATCGGATCCAATGCATCAATGTTTGGTTTGAAATTTTAATGGATGAAGGTGTAAAAATATATTTTAATCCAAAATGCCCATTTATATTCTAGATAATTCAATACCATGACATGTTCCTTTTAAAAACAAGTGTTTTGGCTCTTGATGTTGACAGACCATGTCATAGTTTTAGAAAAATGATTATTTTGAGCATCCCCAAAATTTCATCTAAAATACAGTATTGTATTTTATGGAACCACATAATGGTCTAGATATTTGTGTCATGGAGGTCTTAAAAATGAGGACTATCATGGTATTGTGTAAATTTATATTCCATTTTTTAAATATGTGGTCCTACCAAAAATCCTAGTTTGAAACAGCATGGCCAGGTAAAATAGCTACCCAAAATTTCCATTATCATGGTATGATCATGACTTAAAAAAACTTCCAAAATGATCATAACACATGACATTTAAAAGGACACAAACATATTCTAATATGATATGGTGAAAGATATTTTGGATATAATGTGACACCATAGAACCAAACTCTAGGATCTAGTGCTAAAAATATATTTTTTCCATACTGATTTGATACCTATTGAAGTGACCCAAACTTAACCTTCCATAATTACAATATCAACAAAAATAATGAGCCACTTACACCACCAAGACATTTTAGTTTTAGAGTTTTAGAGAGTTAGGAAAAACCTTTAACTAACAAAACCCATATATTTCCCATGAAATGGGTGTTTTCCCTCTAAACCTAGGAATCCTTATTTATTAAAAATACTTTTAAATTTCCCAGAAAATTATCCACATAGGATTCCTATCTAGACATATTATACTTAATACACTTCTTTATAACTTATAGAAAAAGAAAACATAAGAAGGGTGAGATTAAATTCACAGTATGGTGTAGTGTAAAACATAATCTATCATGGAATAAAAAAAACATGAATAATATAGTTAGAATAAAAATAATCAATTAATTACATATAATCTATAACATGATCATATAATATATCTATAGATAGTATAAAAATGTAAATATTCACATGGATAACAATAACTAATTTCATAATTATGGAAGATGTAATGTCGAACATTATAAACATACCATTATGGCCTTGTGCCAAGAAATCATATCTAAATGGGTAAGGTTTACACTAAATACTCATACTAGTTTGTCTCATGAGACCTACTAATGAATCGAGGGAACATATAATTTTATTCCTCCTCCATCACTAATTAAATCAAATGTATTCATCATATAAATGAGTGAATAAATAATACAATACATAACCAGCATGTCTTAGAAATCAATAAACTTCTGTGTTAAAATAACAAGTATACAGACTATCAATATTTACCCAGTAAATATATAGAATAAATTTCTTGGTAAGAATCCTTTCAAATAAAATTTTATAGATTGATAGTTATATGGTTAAGTAAAAACTATAAAACACAATATAGAAATAGTGTAAGTGATGTATAATATATCCAAGAAATTAATTAATATGAAGATGGAGGAGAAAAATAAATTCAAGAGAGAAATAAATAATGATAGTGAACATAATACTTATGAACAAGGTGAGGTATAAACTATAAATTCATAAGATAATTCTTAATTTAATACATGAAACAAAACTCCAAAGGAGATAAATCTTTTATAGTTTTATAGGAAAATGTAAGTGAAATTATAAAAATATTTTTCAAAACACTCTTGTAATATGGTTATAAAAACAAACTTCTAAATCACTTTCATAAATCCATTTTAATAGGTGAAAAGAAGACATTTAAAACCTTAATTTAAAACTAATAAATTTCTATTGGAATATAAAAATATACATAAGTGGAATCAATTCCATTTATTTGTTCTTTTAAAACATAAAAATTTATTTTTAACATAAAAATTCATAGAAAAATGGGAATATGATTTTCTTTAAAAAACAATGAAAACTAGAAGATTAGTATTAATAATTAAGAATGAATATCAAATCAGGAAAAGTAGTTCATGTAGAAAAAATTATAAAGAAGATTCTTTTCACGCTTCTATAAAGAAAGTCGAAAATAAATCATACGGAAAATGTTAAAAAGGTTCCTTTAAAAAAAGTAAGTTAAATATAGTATAAAATGGCCTTAATAAATATTTTAATTATAGATAATAACATTATTGAAACAACATAAATAATATGGGTTTGGAGGAAAAATATTCCTAACCATAAAGAAGAGATAAGTCTGAGTCCACACATAATAAACTATTAGGTTGAATTGTGAACCAAAGGGAGGTAAAATTTCAATAAGGATGGTAAAACCCAAAAAATAAATAGGTAATAAAATATAATATAATAATAGGGTGGAATAAACCAAAATTTTAATGATTAAGTTCAATAATAAATGTTATAACTTAATGAAAGTAGATTAAGTTAGCAATAAGACTTATGACTTAAGTAATGTATGAATCAAAGGAAAACGAATAGGTAGATATTAAATGAAATTGAAACTCCCAATAATAAAAAAAATTATTTAAGATATAATAATTAAATGTATTATTATTTATACCATATGAAAGTAAACTAGTGTTTAATAAGAAACGTATATCAAGGAAATGGAATTGAGACAAAGAAACCTTACCTCAAGTCCCAACTCACTGAGTGAATGTGTCTAACTTCTTTAATAATCAAACTAAGTTTTTAAAATAATTTCTTAATAAACTTTTCTATGTATATTCTTTTTTTAATCAATGTTTATTATCATATTTCATTCATTTATTGTATAGTTTTGGATCTCATTGGCCACTTGTGGTTGTTCGGTCAATTTCTCCAAAACTGATTTAGTATATTGGTCATGGTTAAAGGAGATGTGAAATAGTTTGATAATTTCCATGATTATAGAAGTATATATTATTTATCATTTTAGTAACAAAAAATCTATATAGTTCAATAGGTTTTCAAAAATAGATTCAAATTAAGAAAAGTATATCGTTATACTCGTTTTAGGCAGTTAAATTTACAATGACTGTTTATTTTTAATATTATTAATAAAGTACCTAATTTATCTTTCAAGAATATTAATCATGTAATAAATATCATATTTATTTATTAAATATAATTTTAGAACCATACATGTAAGGTGATTATAAAAAATGAAATATGTCATACATGGAGGCGGTATTCTAACCATAACACGACCGATGATTTAATTTTCTAATAGATAGAATGGAGGTAGATAATGGTTATCACATCAATATAATAAAATTTATGTATAATAATTATACTTATATAATTATATTATTATGGTTATATTATATTTGGAGGATTTTTAAGAAGGAACAAACTTGGAATGACTCAGTAAAAACAATTATATGATCCTTTGATATCCTCCTTTAGCCTACTCCTTAAGACATATTGTATTTGTATTTTAAGGAGAGAAAAAATTCAAGATGTGTAAAAGATGGTTATGTAGTGGTTTTGGTAGATTTTTTTTGATATAAAATGCTTTAGGTGTGAGGAAAAGTAGGGTGATGAAAGGTTCCTTTTATAAGTGAGAGGGGTGGCATTTTGTAAATATTAATTTCTTAATATAAAAAGAGATTTATTATTCATGGAAATTGGATCCAAAATTTATAATTTGTGAGGAAAAGTTAATTTATAGTTGATGAAACCATCATAAATCCATTTAAATATGAGCTTTTATGATATTTTTAAACTTTATCTCCCAATTTAATATTTTTACATCATTTTAATATTTTCCACGGTGACTAATTTTTACCTCGACAAATTATTTTTATGACCAAAAATAAAATTGACCTTATTAAATAATTTGGATATGATAATTTAAAATATTAAATCAATTTTACTTGATTTAATTTCTAAAACTGATAAAAATTAATTTTTATATAATAATGCATACCGCGGAAAAACAATTTTTAGATAAATGTATTTTTTAAGCATAAAGTGAATTTATTTTTATTATTTTACAAGTAAAAAAACATTTAGGTGTTTTTAACTTGTTATATTATATATTATCAATAAATTTAATTAAATTAATTATTCAAAAGTGATCAGTTTTTTTATTAAGATAAAAATACATATTATATAGAAAAATACATTTTTTTCAAAAAATAGGCCTTTTAACATTAAATAATTTTAATCACATCCCATTGAATTTAAGCATTTATCTTCTAATAATTAATTTTTTCAATTAATAAATATTATAACACGTCAAATTATTCTTTAAAAAAATAATAATAAATTTTAATCATTTTAGCTATCTTTTTATTTACTTGAAGTTATACTCTTCTTGTAATTTTATTAATGTTATTTAACATTTTATTCTCATGATTTACTGATGTATATATTGAATTGTAAAATATATCATGATTCATTTTAGCTCGATGTTTCCTTTGATGCAATATATTCAACATATTATTTATTTAAAGGATAACACTTACTAAAATCTCATGGTGTTACATTCTACCACCTTAAATAAAATACATCCTCGCAATTTTAATTTCTCTCATGGATAAAAATAGATTGGTTTTTTTCATTAATATAGTCATGAATCATGATATAAAAATGCACATTAACCCTTAATATCATTTCATAAAGAGCTTTTGAATCATCTAAATTATGTCCCTAGAGAGTGTCAAACCAGGTGGGCAGTTAGGCCCTTTAGAAAAAATTTAGGATGTTTTCCTATATTTATATTTCTCCCAGGTGTTTCCAATAATGTATTCTAGTACTAATTACAAATAATAATTAAATCAGGATATTTTTTAATATATTTTCAACCTAAAATTCATGGAAACCTATGCTTCCAGAATTCAACTTAACCTTTATCCCTAAACAACATTAATCGTATACTAATCAATATATAACTTAATCATATAAACTCCCAAAAAGATATTAATATTTTCCCAAAATAACCTAAATTTCTTGGATATCAAATTACATACCAACCCTAAGGGTTACATATACCTTGATCATGTATTCTTCCTAAAATCCAATAAATATCTCCGAAAATATCATTAATTAGCTTAAAATCCAATCAAATAAGACCTCAAAAGGGGTATTTATGCCTTTAAAATTATGATCAACCTTAAACATATTAAGACACAATATTATCTGCATGTAATGTTTCGGACCTAAATGGTCTATTACTTTGTCAAAATCCAGGGTTTGGGGTGTTCTCAGAGGCAATGGTAGCTCATTTCAAGAGTTTTCCAAATTTTTAGTTTTTCCATCGGTAGGTCAAGGGTGTCGGTAGCTCGGGGAATCAGTAGGTCAGGGCATCAGTGGGTCGAGGACGTCAGTAGTTCTAGGCGTCAGTAGGTCCGGGCGTCAATAGGTCGAGGGTGTCGGTAGGTCGAGGCATTGGTAGGTCAGGGTGTCAATAGGTTGAGGCATCGGTGGGTCAGGGCGTCGGTCAATCGGGGTGTCAGTAGGTCAAGGTGTCGGTAGGTTGAGGCATCGGTCGATCGAGGTGTCGGTGAGTAATGGTGTTGATGAGTAAGGAATTGGTAGGTCACATTAGTGGCTCAATACTGGTAGCTCAGCATCAGTGGCTCGCAATCGGTGGCTCGCTGTCGGTGGCTCACTGTCGGTGGCTCGCTGTCGTTGGCTTGCTGTCGGTGACTCGCCCATCAGTGACCTAATTCAATTTTTTTCCCAATTTTTTCAGTTTTGACCCTCTTACATATTATTTGATATAAATCTATTTTAAAGACTTTTTTGGTTGTTTCTTAAGGAATTTCAAAGAATATTAATTATATATTTAATATACTAATGCTCTAGGGACTTTGAAATGATCAAACCACATAGTCTTGGCCACAATCTGACTTTAATGGCCCTTGAAACTATTTCCTCTTCTGTTGATATAGGATATAGATTTTCTAAGACAAGACCTTCTCTTCCTAGTGTGTTTTTGTTTTCTCTTGGTGGTCCTAAGGCCTTCCCTTCCCATGGAGTCACGTGTTGTGTTGTAGCCATCGATCCACTTTTCTTGGAGTTTTCCTACTACATGTGCACCCCCTATTTTGGTGCAAGGAATAATCATTGGTTTCCTATTGTTCTAGGTAGGGATTTCCTTCATCTCTCTTTTAATTTTGTATCATGTGGCATGGGTGTACTCATGTCTCCTTTTGAATACTATGGAAACCAATTTAAAGAAGATAATAAGAAGAAATAAACAAAGGGGGTGGAACCATGATGGTGATGATTGTTTTGATTTATATATTATCCTTCATCCATTTTGTGAATCATGTGAGTTATGTTCTTCTGAAAATCATGGTCATTGGTGGTCTCTGTTTTCACACCTAAATGATTTGCGAATCACTGCTGTAAGAATTAGAATCTAGTTAATTACGTATACTCGGTTTTCCCATGATCGAATCTATTTTGTGATCACCCATATTTTATCAAGTGGAGTTAAATAACCAGTGATGCTAAATCTAAATAAACTTTTCCTTGTTTATGTGTATGTTTGATGTGTGTGGTTATGTTCAGCCTTGTGTCTATGTTGGTATTTTGGTGTTGTGGATGGGGGTGTGATTGTGTGTATTGGGTTGTACGGGTGGTGTGATGGTATCTTAGGATAAGAGTTTTATTGATTGTGGAATGAATGGACTTGTTATACAATGGGACTAAATCTAGGAATTCGGGATGCAGGACTAGGTTGTGTCATGATTTTATGTTTTTAGGTGTGTTGATTGTGGTGTTTTTGTGTGGCAGGGCTTCCAGGTTCGGTTGTGAGAGGATGAATTGGGAGGAATAACTTTGAAAAGGGTTGTTGGAAGTTTCTTTCTTTGTTTGACTTGGTAGTGGTTGGTATGGTTATTTTTCCTTATAAAGTTTTCAATGTTTGGTAGTTGCCTGGGTAGGGATGGAATAAATGAATGAATGAATTGATAATGCAAAATGACAACTAGTTAAATGAATTGGTTGGGGGTATGTTTCGAGTTGGGTCTTGTAGTGAAGCATCATTCAAGTGTCCATCATTCGTGGTGGTACGTGCATGTAGGGGTAGCAGAAAAAGTGGTTTTTAGTGGACCGATTGTATGTTTGGAATCCCATAGGATGGGATGAGTGTTCATTACCTATATGTATAAACTTTTAGTTCCTTATGTTTTCTATATGCACCCCACCCGTGTTGATCACTATGTGCCAAACACCCCCATTGTTATGGGGGATGGTGTATTTCCCAACATCCCGGTGGGAGGATGGATGGATGGTTATTGACTTTACCCTACTCCCTATTCTAGGAATTTATCACCCAAGACTCTTCAAGAAGGCTTTAATGGATTTAGGTTTAATACCGTATTTATGGTATTAGCTGTGTGAGAGGTGTTTTGTTTCCCATGTGTCTTTAGGATGAGACCCAGGTGTTTTCGGGTAGGATGTGTGGTGGTTCTGGCTGAGGTATATGCATGCATGATATGATGTGGTTGTGGCATAGGTGTGTGCGGGTGGGTTGTGATAGTGGGTCTTGTGGAAGAACGTGGTAGCATCAGTACATTCATCGTTAGGGATGAGTAGTTAACTAGTGTGAAGTGATGTGGGGTTCCCAAATATCAAGGTGCTTACTACTTTACTTTACTTTACTTGCATTATTTGGTGAGCATTCTTTAGTGAGGTTGGGGTGGATAGTATACCTTGTTAGGTGATTTTGAGTTTTTTGCTATTTTATCACAGGGGAATTAGTATGATTATCCTACTTGTGCATGGGTGAATTTGATTTTTCCCTACTGAGTATATTCTTATGCTCACCCAACGTATATAAAACTATTTTCAGGTTTTTAGGGAGATTTCATGGACTATGTTGGACCTTAATAGCTCAGACGTTGGGGATGGTTGTTGTGTCTCTACTTAGTTTTATTTTGGTACTTACTTTGGAACTTTCTTGTATTTATAGAATTTTTACTTTAAACGTGCATGTGGGATGGATTTTGGTTTCTTTATATATTTGTTTCTTAGAGTTGTTTGAGGTCAATACATCTTATCTTTTGATCTTGGTTACTATAAAAAGGGTAATGCCTCCCAATTTTTTGAGATTATTATACCCTTGTTTTTGGTCGCCACCTCGGGGCCTATTTGAGGTGGGACTCGGGGGGTCATTATATCACCTTCATCTTGAGGAAGGAAGGTCTCGGCATCTTGTTAACCCTTCCCTCATCTTGAAAAAGGCAGGTCATGATAGAATGGTATCATAGGTGATGGTTGAGAGGTAGGATGGAGTTTGGAGTTAGGAACGGTGATTATTTCATGGGTTAGTAGGGCAATAGTGTTAGGTGATCTTGGTTCATGACATAATCTAGGGAAGATCAGCTAGGACATGGGATTTTAGGGCCCCCCGTGATCCGATGTAAGGGCTCTGAGCTTATCAAACGACCAATTGAGGCTACACCATTTGCAAGGTATAGACCCTAGGAAAGGTACATGCATCATGATTACTTTTGTTCTTGTTTTTTTGGACATTTTTGGGAAATTAAAATAAATAAAGAGTTAAAATAATCTTAATTAAAAATTATATAATACATGGGCTTAGAAGTTCCTTGTTTTACTTTAAATTATGGATCCTGAATGTCACCTGCATGTGGTACAAGTAGTGGAGGGTCATCAGGCTGACCTGTTTGATTGGTGGAGGGTCAATTCAGTATAGGAGGATGATCAGTGGCAGAAGACACTTTGTGCTTTACAGCGGTAGACTTTGGGAAAGTACGAGGGAAGTGTCTCAGACATGGAGACTGAGAGTTGGTTCAAGGACTTGGTGATCACTTTCATCTTGATCTGGGCTCTGATAGAGTACCGGGTTCCTTTGGTGTTCATCCAGATGAGGGGATAAATGCTTCAGTGGTGGACGCTTTACCTCGGGAAGAGGAAGGAGACCTATGTTTCATGGGATAACTTTGAGAAGGAGTTCTGGGCAGAATTCCTTTCTTCCATGATAAAAGACAAGAAGAGGTAGGAGATACTCTCCCTCTAGTAGGGGAGTATGTCAGTGAGGGAATTGGGGATTGAGTTCAAGGATCTCTGACATTTTTCTCTAGATCTCTCTCTGGATGAGGATTCTCAGGTGAGGCGCTTATAGTAGGCACTTCTTCCTTCTCTTCAGTATGAGGTTAATCCCTTCACCCTACTGACATACTTATAGGTTTAGAATAAGGATGAGGTAGTAGAAAGGATGCACTCAAGAGGAGGTATTCCACAAGAGGGAAGTTAGCCAAGCTCTTTAAAGGGGAAGTCTATCAGCAGCAAGTCTCTATTGTTAGTGCCTTTCCGGTTTCGGTCAGCGAGGATTCGACCCCAATAGTTTCAGTTTCGACCCTCTGGTCCTCGCCCTTTTCCAAAAAGCTTGGGGATAAGGTTTTCTTCATGAGGAGGCTATGGGAACCTCCAAGTACAGTTCCTGACTCGATTTCAGTACGGTGGAGGTGGTCAGGTTCAGCGCCCACCTCAGTAGTAGTTTCCAACTAGACCTTTCTAGCAGCATGGACAGCAGGACCCTGCTCCACCAAGGGCGGACAGTGTAGGAGGAGGTTGACCTCAGGGTTCTCCGCAGGGACCTTGACCAGGGCATGGTCGGGGAGGCGGCTGACAGCCTAGGGGAAGAGGATCTACACATTGGTAGTTGCATGTCGTATAGGTAGTAGTTCCAGCAGGGCCGGAGATCAATTGAGGTATAATAAGTTTTTTTAGTACGCTGTCTTGCGCCTTGTTTGATTTAGGATCTTTACACTCCTTTATTTCACCCAGTCTATCCCATTCTCTAGGATTGGACATAGAGAGACTTTTTGTTCCCCTAGTGTTGAGTACACCAGTTGGAGGTCGAAACAGCTTTTTTGATGTTTGTCAGGGATGTAGACAGATGTTGGGGATGAATCAGTCCAGTGGGGATCTCTATCTACTACAAATGTAGCCATATGGTGTTATCCTTGGAATTTACAAGTTGTAATATGTGTGTGCTGTTATCGAATGATTTCGGATAAGATTCATGTTTTCATACATGAAAGTCCAACGTGTAGCTTTCATTGGTGAGTAGAGTTGTCAGGTGGGTGGCTGGTGTGTGGAACCTCTTTTTTCCTTTTTAGTTGATTTTTTAGTGGGATCAATGAATGTTGATATAGTGGAGGTTTCGAGATTTTTCAAAGCTTTTCTGAATTTTTTTCCCTCAGGAGGTTTTGACTCTACCCCCTCGACATGACGTTGAGTTCGAGATAGACTTACAGCCTGGTGCTCATCTTATATCAATGGATACTTATCATATGGAGCCTTCTGAGTTACAGGAGTTGCAGATTCAACTTTATGATCTGATGAAGAAGGTTTTCATCTGACCTAGTGTGTCATCATGGGGTGCTCGGGTCTTGTTTGCAAAGAAGGCAGATGGTGGTCTGAGGCTGTGCATAGACTATGGGTGAATAAATCAGTCAATGGTTAAGAACCGCTACCCTATCCTAAGAATAAGTGATAGTTTTTACTAGATGAGGGGGGATGGTTGGATCTATAAGATTGATCTCCATTCTGGGTATCACTAGTTAAGGTTGAAGGATAGTGACATCCTGAAGACTGCTTTTAGGTGTAGTTATGGTCACTTCGAGTTTGTAGTTATGTCGTTCAGTGTTACTAACATACAAGTAGTGTTCATGGGACTTATGAACTCCATATTTTTTAGTTTTCTAAAATGTTTCATCATCGTATTCATTAATGACATCCTAATCTAATTGAATTCGGAGGAGGATCATATCGAGCATCTCAGGACTGTCCTAGAGGTCCTTCGGAACCACCATCTCTATGGAAAGTTGTCTAAGTGAAAGTTTTGGACATTAGAGGTCTACTTAATTGGATATGTGGTGTCTCGTTGGGGTGTAATAGTGTACCCATAGAAGTTCGAGGTAGTCATTTCATGGGAATCACCCAATACTGTGGTAGAGGTTTGTAGTTTTCTCAATCTGGTAGGCTACTACCAGAGATTCATACCTGATTTCTCTTGGGTAGCAACTCTGTTGACATCTCTGACTAAAAAAGGCCAATATTTTGTGTGGGGAGAATAGTTCCAAGTAGTTTTCAGCTATATGAAGGGGAATTTGGTCAGTGATCTAGTGATTAGGCTATCAGGGGAAGGGGTGATGTTCGAGGTGTTTTGTGATGCTTCCCGTCTAGGCTTGGGGTGTGTGTTGATGCAGAAATGGGGAGTGATATCCTATGGGTATAGGAAGTTATGTCCCCATGAATATAACTATTCCATCCATGATCTGGAAATATCAGTGGTCGTGCTCACATTAAATTTTTGGTGACATTACCTCATTGGGGAGCACTTTGTGGTCTTCACGAATCACAAGAGCTTGAGGTACATCTTTTTCCAGTGAGAGCTGAACTTGTGGCACTGGAGGTGGATGAATTTTCTCTAGGAATACTATTTTGATATCTCCTACACCTCAGTAAAGGGGAATATTATGGTCGATTCTTTGAGAAGTAATTCACAGAAGGAAGTGATTTGGGAATCTACAGATGCTTGGAGGACGATGAAGGAGTTGGATGCCTTGCACTTAGATGTAGGAATGGATGGTGGTATAGGCTGTCTATTTTAGATTAAATTACAGTTATCTATAAGCTATAAGGTGGAGGAGTATCCGTGGGGAGACACATAGTTGGAGTTGATGCATGATCGCATTGACCAGGGTGATGCTACAGAGGGATGGTCGGAGGATGGTCAGAATCAGATGTTATTCTGTGAGAAGCTGTTTGTTATAGTGGCAATGTGAAAGGAATTTCTCCATGTGTTTTATAGATCACTCCTAGTGGTACACCCCAAGAGTTTCCAAGATGTAACAGGGCCTGATGGAATAGTTCTGGTGGCCAGGGATGAAGCGGGAAGTGGCAGAGTTTGTGGCAAAGTGCTTGGTGTGCCAGCAAGTGAAGGTTGAGAATCATGTTTCTGGTGGTTTGTTTCATCCCCTAGATGTCCCTAAGTGGAAGTGGAATGACATATCGATGGATTTTTTTATATTATTACGTAGTAATTAGGGAGGATGTGATGTTATTTGGGTAATAGTGGATCGGTTGATGAAATCGGATCACTTCTTAGAAATCAAGGAGTCAATCACAGTGGATGCATTAGCATAAAGGTATATGGATAAGGTGGTATGGATTCATGGAGTTCTAAGATACATCATCTTAGATCGGGATACACATTTTACATCGCAAGTTTGGAGGGAATTGTAGCATGCCTTTGGCACTTAGTTACGCCTCAACACTACTTTCCACCCTCGGATGGATGGAAAAATAGAGAGGACCATCTAGACATTGGAGGAAATGTTTCATACATGTATTATATACTTTAGTGGGTCTTGGGTGTGACATTTTCCCTTGGTATATTTTCCTTACAATAATAGATATCACTCTTCCATTGGCACGACTCCATTTAAAGCTTTAAATAGAAGACCATGTCATTCACCCTTGTGCTAGACAGAAGTTGGGGAGGCAATTGTTCTTGGTCAAGCCATGGTACAGAGTATGACAGAGAAGGTGTATATTGTACATGATAGGATGAAGGTAGCACAAGACCAGTATAAGTTGTATGTCGATCGTAGGAGAAGGCCTTTGGAGTTCGAGGTTGGGGACCACATATTCTTGAAGGTTTCCCCTCGACGTGGGCAGCAGAGGTTCGACAGAGGGAGTAAGATTTCTCCCAGGTTCATTAGACCTTTCAAGGTTTTAGGATGAGTTAGCGAGGTGGAATATCAGTTGGAATTTCCATCGCAGTTGGGGAGGGTATATGATGTCTTTCTTGTCTCCCAGCTTCATCGGTATCATCACGATGACCCCCATATCATTGATTGGGGAGAGTTGTATATTAAAGACGATGCAATATTTGTGGAACGACCAGTGGAGATCCAGGATCATCGGGAGAAGGTGTTGTGTGGATGTACCATTCCTTCGGTTCACCTATTGTGGAGGCATGGTGTTTTAGAGGAGAGTACTTGGGAGCAAGAGATGCATATGTGTTCCCAGTACCTAAAGTTGTTTTGAGTCTTACTCATGTGTTTTTCTTTGCGATGTAATTATTGAACCTTTTTTCTATGAGATGATTTTTTACTTGTTATGTGACATATGATAAAGTCCTAATATATGATGAGGGGATAACCTAATACCTAATCAAGATGCATTAATGTGGATGCGATTAAACCCATGCGGTGAGTTAGTGCTACCCAAAGCAGATAGTATCTTGACATGGGGGAAAGAAATTCCATGATTCATATGTTTGGGTAGTGTGACTTTTGGTACTTTTTTGGTATGTCATGAGGTTTTTTGGGTTGTAAAATCTCAGATGAGGTGTTCTTGGATGTTGAGGTTTCACTCTAATGAGGTGGTTTATCCTTGAGAGGTATCTTATGTGGTGGTTGTTCATATCCCTCTTTATTCTGGGTTTGGTTTTGAATTCTTGAGGGAAATAATAGTTTGAGAGGTACATGATGTAATGTATTGGACCTTTGTGGTCCATTAATTTGTCAAAATCTAGTGTTTGGGGTGTTTGGGAGGCAACAGTAACTCATTTCAAGAGTTTTCCAAATTTCCATTTTTTCCATCAGTGGGTCGAGGGAGTCGGTAGGTTAGGGCACCGGTCGGTTGGGGAATCAGTAGTTTGAGGGAATCAGTAGGTTGAGGCATTGGTAGGTCAGGGTATCGGAAGGTTGAGGGTGTCAGTAGGTCGAGGCATCGATAGGTCAAGGCATCGGTAGGTTTAGGGCATCGGTAGTTCGAGGAATCAGTAGGTAAGAGAATCGGTAGGTCAAGGGCGTCAGTAGGTCGAGGGTGTCGGTAGGTTGAGGCATCGGTAGTTAGAGTCATCAATAGGTCGAGGCGTCGGTAGGTAGAGGCATCGGTGAGTCAGGGCATCGATGAGTTAAGGCATCGGTGAGTCAGGGTGTCGATGAGTCAGGGCATCAGTGAGTCAGGCATCGGTAGGTCACATCAGTGTCTCAACATCGGTATCTCGGCATCAGTGATTCACTATCAGTGGTTCTCTATCGGTGGCTTGCTATCAGTGATTCACCCATCAGTGACTCATTTCTAGTTTTTCCAGTTTTTCCCCTCTTACATTTTATTTGACATAAATCACGTTTAAAGTATTTTTTGGGAATTTATAAAGGTGTTTCAAAGGATATTAATTATATATGTAATATCCTAATGCTCTGGGGACTTTTAAATAGTTGAACCTCATGGTCTTAGCCACGATCTTACTTTAATGGCCCTTGAAACCATTTCCTCTTTCATTGATATAGGATCTGTATTTTCTAATCCAAGACCTTATCTTCCTAGTGTGTTTCTATTTTCTATTGGTGCACATAGAGCCTTCCCTTCCTTTGGAGTCTCATTTTGTGTCATGTCCATCAATCCAGTTTTATTTAAGTCTTCCAACTACTCGTTCACCACTTGTTTTTGCGTAAGGAATAATTATTGTTTGCCTATTATTATAGGTAGGGATTTCCTTGGTATCTATTTTAATTGTGTATCATGCATGGTGAGTGTACTCATGTCTCCTTGTGAATACTGCTAAAACCAATTTAAAGAAGATAATAAGAATAAATAAATGAATGGGTGGAATCATGATGGTGATGATCATTTTTCTTTATATGTTATCCTTGATCCATGTCATGAATCATGTGGGTTGTGTTCTTTTAAAAATCATGGCCATTGTTGGTCTCTATTTTCACACTTGTATGATTTTTTAATCACTGCTATAAGAATTGGAATCTGGTTAATTATGTATAATCGATTAAATAAATGGATTCCCCAGGATCGAACTTGTTCTGTGATCACCCCTGTTTTATCAATTGGAATTAAAATTGATGATAAATCTGAATAAACTTTTCCTTGTTAGTATGGATGTGTGATTTTTGTGGTTATGTTTGGCCTTGAATCTATGTTGGTAGTATGGTTCTATGTATGGGGGTGTGGTTCTGTGTATGGGGAGGTATGGTTGGTGTGATGGTATCTTAGGAAGAGAGTTTGATTGATTGTGGAATGGATGGAATGTTTATGCAGTGGGACTACATCTAGGCAGTGGTTGGGTAGCGGGGCTGAAGGATTGGGTTGTATCATGATTTCATGTTTATGGGTGTGTTGGGTGTGGTGTTGTTGTGTAGAAGGTCTTCTGGGTTTGGTTGTGAGAGGATGAATAAGGCGGAATAACTTTGAAGAAGGTTTTTGGTAGTTTCTTTCTTTTTTTGACTTGGTAGTGGTTGGTGTGGTTGCTTCGCCTTATAAACTTTGTATTGTTTGGTATTTTCCTAGGTAGGGATGGAATAAATAAATAAATGAATTGATAATGCACAATGAAAACTATTTAAATGAATTGGATGGGGGTATTTTTTGAGTGGGGCTTGCAGTGAAGCGACATTCAAGTGGTTGTCCTTTGTGGTGGTATGTGCATGTAGGGGTAGAAGTAAATATGGTTTTGAGTGGGTTGGTTGTATGTTTGGAATCCCATAGGATGGTATGAGTATTTCTTACCTATATGTATAAACTTGTAGTTCCTTATGTTTTATATACGCACACCACTCGTGTTGATCACTATGTGTCGAACACCCCCATTTTTATGGGGGAGGGTTTCTTTCCCAACATCCTAGTGGGAGGATGGATAGGCGGTTATTGAGTTTACCTTGTTCCCTCTTCTAGTCATTTATCATCCATGACTCTTCGGGCAGGCTATAATGGCTTGAGGTTTAATACCAGATTTATATTATTGGTTGTGTGAGAGGTGGTTTGTTTCCCAAGTGTCTCTGGGATGAGGCCCAAGTGTTTTTGGGTGAGATGTGTGGTGGTTGTGGACCAGGTATCTACGGGAAGGATGTGATGTGGTTTTGGCCTAGGTGTGTGCAGGTGGGTTGTGACAGTGGGTCTTGACGAAGAGTATGGTAGCATTAGGACGTTTTCCATTAGGTATGATTAGTTAACCAGTGGGAAGTGGTGTAGGGTACCCAAATATTGATGTGCTTATTACTTTACTTGACTTGACTTGAGTTATTTAGTGAGTGTTCCTTGGTGAGGTTAGGGTGGATAGTATACCTTGTTAGGTTCTTTTGAGTTTCTTCTATTTTCTCATAGGGGAATTAGTTTACTTCTCCCACTTGTGCACGGGTGACTTTGTTTTTTCCCTGCTAAGTATACTCGTATTCTCACCCTACGTATATAAAAATATTTTTAGGTTTTCAGGGAGATTACATGGACCATGCTAGACCTTACTAGCTTGAACATTAAGGATGGTTTTTGCATCGCTGCTTATTTTTATTTTGGTACTTTGGAGATTTCTTATATTTCTAGTTGTTTTACTTTAAACATTCATGTGGGATGGATTTTGGTTTCTTTATATATTTGTTTCTTGTAATTTTTTGAGGTTGATACATATTATCTCCTGATCTTGGTTACTATAAAAAGATTAATCCCTCCCAATTTTGTGAGATTCATATACCCTAGGTGCTGGTCAGCACCCCAGGGCCTATTGGAGGTGAGACTCAGGGGTCATTATCTCACATTCATCTTGATGAAGGAAGGTCCTAGCATCTTATTGACCCTTACCTCAACTTAAAAAAGGTATTTTGTGACACTTAATATCTTAAATTATCATAAAATAATAATATCCAAACCTCTAAAGTTATCTAATCCCTACTTCGATATCAAATGTGATCCCTTGACTTACACTCCGGGATCTTTTTCAAAAAATATATTCTTTTCATACTAGTTTGATACTGATTAAAGTGTCCCAAACTTAAAATTTTATAATTAAAATATAAATGAGAAATATTGATTCACTTACACACCCAAGACCTTTTATTTTTAGAGTTTTATATATATATAAAACTTTATCTAACAAAACTCGTATATTTCCCATCAAATGTGAATTTTTCCTACAAAACTAAGGACTCCTTACTTAACAATAAGTATTCAATATGTCCCGCAAAATTCTCTATGCATGATACCCATCTTGACATATCATAGTTAATAATATTATTCATAGCATATGGAAAAAGAAATCATAATAAGGGTGAGATAAAATACTCAATAAGAGGTAGTGTACAATTGAAGTTATCATGGAATAAACAAGTCGAGAATAATATGATTAGAATAAATAACAATCAAATAATTCCATATAACTAACAACATGAGTGTGTAATATATTCATGGATAACATAATAATGTAAATAATCTCATGGATACGAATATTTGATTTCATGTCGATGGAATTCATAATTTCATACATCATAAATATAACGTCAAGGCCTTGTTCCAATACATCATACGTAAATGGGTAAGGTTTATACCAAATACCCAAACTAGTTTGTCTCATGAGACTAATCAATGCATAAAGGGGATATATAATCTTAAACCCCAACCATAAATAATTATGTTAAATGAATTCATCATATGAAGTAATGAATAAGCAATAAAATACATAACTAGCATGTATTACCAATCAATAAACATCTGTATTTAAATAACTTGTATACGGATTTTCAATATTTCCCCAGTCAAAAAATGGAATTGATTTCTTAGTAAGAATCCTTTAAACTAACACTATATAGAGTTATGGATATATAGTTAAGTAAATATAATAAAATTCAATATATAAATAGTGGAAGTGATATATAATATATCCATGAAATTAAAGAATATGGACATGATATAGAAAAATAAAGTCAAGAGAGATATGGAGAGGGATAAAGGACATAACATTTATGAACAAGGTGGTGTATGAACTATAAAATCATAAGATATTTTATAGGTTAACACATAAATAATAACTCCAAATGAGATATATCTTTTATAGTTTGAGAGTAAAATGGAATCAAAATTATAAAAATAATTCTCATAATGCTTTTATAATATGGTTGTAAAAACAAACATCTAAGTCACTTTCATAAATCCATTTCAAGAGGTGAAAATAGTAAATTTAAAACCTTAATTTTAAAATAATTCCATGTATTGATACCTTGAAAACAAATTAAGTTAAAAATAGGAAATTTGGAGTGGAAGATAAAAAAATACATAATTATAATGAAATCTCATTTTTTTCCTTCTAAAACATTAACCTTTAATTTTAAAATAAAAAATTCACAGAACTATGGGAATAGTTTTTTATTTGGAAAACTATGGTAACTAGGAGAGGAATTTTTATAATTAATAATGAACATAAAATAGGTAAAATGAATTCATGTGAAAAATATTAAAAATAAGATTCCTTTCACACTTTTGTAAAGAAAGTAAAAAATGACACATGCAAAAAATGTTAAAAAGATTCATTTAAAAAAATATAGAATAAAATATATTATAAATTGAATTTAATTAATATTTTATGTATATATAATAAAATTCTTGAAACAATATAAATAATATGGATATGGAGGGAAAATATTCCTGATTGTAAATAAGATATGAGGTCGATTCCGCATACAAGAAACCATTTGGTTGAATTGTGAACCAAATAGAGGTAAAATGTCAAGAAGACCAATAAACATAAAAAACAAGAAATTAAATATAACATTATCATTATTTGATGAAACCAAACTTATAATGATTAAGTTAAATAATAAAATTTATAACTTAATGGAAGTAAATTAAGTTAACAACAACCCTTACGACTTAGATAATGTATGAATCTAAGGAAAAATAATATAGAGAGATTAAATGAAAGTGTAAATCCCAATAATAACAAATTATTTAATATATAATAATTCAATATTTCATTATTTACACCATATAAAATTAAATTAGTTCATAATAAGAAACATGAATCAAGGAATTGAAATTGAAACAAAGAACTCTTACCTCAAGTCCCAACTCGCTTGGTGCATGCATCTAACCTCATAAATAATCTAATTGAGTTTATTAAATACTTTATTCATAACATTTTTCATGTATATTTCATTTTTTAAGGTACATTTATTATCATATTTCATTCATTAACTGTATATTTTTTTCTCCCATTGGCCACTTGGGGTTGTTCGGTCAATTCCTCTAAAACTGTTTCGGTACATTGACCATAATAAAAGGGTTATAAAATAATTTCATTATATCTATTATTGTATAGATATATGTTCTTTATAATTCCACAAACACAAAAATTTTACATTTAAATAGGTTGTTGAAAATAGAGTCTAATTAAGAAAAGTATCTTGGTATACTTGTTTTAGATTGTTGAATTTACAATGAACATTAATTGTAAATATTATTAATATAGTTCCTAATTTATATTTCCAAAATATTAGTCATATCATAAATATCATATTTATTTATTTAATCCAATTTTATAATTATCCACGTAAGTAGGTGATAAAAATGAATTATATCAATTATAGAGGTGGTAATTTGACCATAACATAGACAACGTTTTAATTTTATAAGGGATGGGATGGAGGTAGATAATGGTTACTAAATCAATATAATAATATTTAAATATAATAATGATATTTATGTAATTATATTAGTATGGGTGTAATATATTTGTAGGATACAGAAGAATAAATAAACTTTAAAGTAATTGGTTAAAACAATTACCTCTTCCTTTGATATCCTCCTTTAGACCACTCCTTGAGCCTTTTTAGATTGGTATTTTTGGGAGAAAACCTATAGAAAATGAGAAATATAGTTGTAAATGGTTTTTGGTATATTTTGGTCAATCTAATAGGATTTGATTGTGAGTAAAAGTGGGGTGGTTAAGGGGTCCTTTTATAGGTGTGAGGGTGGTATTTTTGTAAATATTAATTTCTTAATATGAAAAGAGATAAATTTTTCAAGGAAATTAGATCCAAAATTGATAATTAGAGATGAAAATATAAGTTATGGTTAATAAATCCCTTATAAACCCATTTATACGTGATTTTTTATGATAATTTGAGACTTTACCTCTTAATTTAACATTTTTACCCCATTCTAACATTCATTTTAGTGACTTATTTTTACCGTAGTAATTTATTTTTATGATAAAAATGAAATTTAAATTATTACCCAATTTTTAAATGATGATTCAAAATTTAAAATCTATTTTACTTGATTTAATTTTTTAAAGTTAAAAAAATAATTTTAATATAGTAATGCATAACACGAAAAAACATTTTTTAGACAAATTTATTTTTTAAGAATAAAGTAAATTTATTCTTATTCATTTTCAATTAAAAATAATTAAATGGTTTTAATTTGTTTCTTTGTATATATTATCAATAAATTTAATTAAATTTATTTTTCAAAGTGATCAGTTTATTTTATTAAGATAAAAATTCATAACATATAGAAAAATACAATTCTTCAAAAAATGCATCTTGTAACATTAAATTATTTTAATCAAATACTATTGAATTTAATTATTTATCATCTAACCATTAAATTTATTCAATTTATTGGTATTATAGAACATAAAATTATTCTTTCATGCCTTTTTATTTACTTTTTCTTTTACTCTTCTATTATTTTATTAATGATATTTCTAATTTTATTCTCATGATGTTTTAATGTTTATATTTCATTTTAAAATATATCATAGTTCATTTTAGTTTGGTGTTTTGTGTGATAAGATATATTAAACATAGTATTTATTTAAATGATAAAACTTACTAAAATATTAAGGTTTTACATTCCACCCCCTCAAATAAATTATGTCGTCACAATTTTAATTTCTATCATCGATGAAAATTGATGAGGATTTTTTATAATATAGTCATGACTCATGATATAAAAATGTATTTAAATCCTTCATAGTGGTTCATAAATATCTTAAAAATCATAAAAATCATATCCCCTTAGATTTTCAAACTAGGTGTGCAGTTTTGGAGATTTTTTTGTGTATCGAGTGAATATCATGTTAATACCCAACCAACCTTTTTCATGCTTATTAACCCTAGGTGCATCTAAGACAGAGCCTACATCCACTTATTTTTATCTATATAGGGATATCATTACTATAAAACCATACACTCATTACAAAAAATTTAGGACTTTTTACTATATTTAGATTTATCCATAGGGTTTCTACTAATGTATTCTAGTATTAATTCCTAATTATAATTAAATAAATATCTTTCTTACAATATTTTAAACCTAAAATTCATGTAAAATTATGCTTCTAAAATTAAACTTAACCTTTACCCTTAAACAACATTAATCACATACTAATTTATATATACCTTAATCATATATACTCCCAAAAATATATTAATATTTTCCCAAAATAACTGAAATTTTCTTGATATAAAATTACATACCAACCCTAAGGGATGCTTATACCTCGGTCATTTATTCTTCCTAAAAAATAATAAACATCTCCCAAAATATCATTAATCACCATAAAATCCAATCAAATAATACCTTAAAAGGGTATTTATGCCTTTAAACTTATGATCAACCTTAAACATATTAACCCATGATGGTATCTTCAACTCTTAAATTATCCTAAACTAATAACATCCTAACCTATAATGTTATCTAAACCCTTATTTGATACCAACTGTGATGCCCCAGACCCATAATCCCAAATTTGGTGTTAAAACATATTATTTTCATACTAGGTTGATATTTATTGAAGCAACCCAAACTTAACCTTACATAATTTCAATATCAAAAGAAAATATTGAATCACTTACATGCATAATAATTTTTAGGTTTATAGTTTTAGAGAGTTATAAAAAACCTTAAGATAAAAAAACCCATATTTTTCCATTAAATGGGAATTGTTTCCACTAAATCGATGCCTCCTTATTTAATAATAAGAATTCAATATCTCCCATAAAATTATCCACACATGATACTCATATATTCATATCATACTTAATACTCTTATTTATAACCAAGGGAAAATGAAAACATAAAAATGGTGAGCTATAATGCTTAGTAAGGGGTAGCATACAATAAAATCTATCATGGAATAACATGGCATGAATAATATGTCCATATTAAATAATAATAAAAAAATTAATATAACTGATAATATAATCATTTAATATATCCATGGATAACATAACAATGTAAATAATTATATGGATAAAAATAATTGATTTCATAGTGATATAATTCATAATATAGGACATCACAAACATATCTCTAAGTCCTCATGCTATGACATCATACATAAATGGGTAAGGTTTATACAAAATTATCATACTATTTTGTATCATGAGACCTAAATATGCAGCTAGGGTCTATATAATTTCAATCCCCACCCATCACTAATTAATTCCAACACATTCCTCATATAAAGGAATGAATAAACAATATGATACATGACCAGAATAATCATTCGTACTGAAATAACATGTATATGGATTATCAATATTAGCATAGTCAATAAATGGACTGGATTTCTTAGTAAAAATACTTTAAACTAACACCCTATAGGGTTATAGTTATATGGTTAAGTAAATACTAGAAAACACAATATATAAATATTGGAATTGATATAGAATATATCCATGAGATAAAATAATATGGACATGAAGAAGAAAAATAAAGTTAAGAGATAGATTAAGAGTGATAGAGAACATAACTCTTATGAAAAAAATGAGGTATAAACTATAAATTCAAAAGAGAATTTATAGTTTAATATATAAAATATGACTCTAAAGGAGATATATCTTTTAGAGTTCGAGGAAAACTAGAAGCCAAATTATAAAAAGAATTTTCATAACACTTTTGTAATATGGTTGTAAAAATAAACTTCTAAGTCACTTTTATAAATCCATTTCAAGGGGTGAAAAAGAAAATTTAAAACCGTAATTTATAAATAGTTTTAGATATTTATACCTTGAAAATAAATTAAGTAAAAAATATAAAATTTAGAGTGGATGATAATAATATACATAAGTATAATGAAATCCCCTTATTTGTTCTTATAAAACATTAACCTTTATTTCTAAAATGAAAAATTATCAAAACAAAGGGAATGTGATTTTATTTAAAAAAACCATAGAAAATAGGAAATTAATATTAATAATTGATAAAAAAACATAAAATCAGAAAAAGGCATTCATGTGGGAAATGTTAAAAAGAATATTTTTTTCATACTTTTGTAAATAAAGTCAAAATGACTTATGAAAAAAACATTAAAAATAATCCTTTTAAAAAAAATTTAAATTAATTCAATGATATTATAAAATTAACTTCATAAATATTTTAATTATATATAATAACAGTCTTTAAATAATATAATGAATATGGATATGGATGGAAAATATTCTTGATTTTAAAGAAGAGATAAGGTCAATTCTATATACAAGAAATAGTTTGGTTGAATTATGAACCAAAGAGAGGTAAAATTTCAATAATACATGTAAATATTAGAAAATTAATAGGGGTATAATATAATATAATTATAGGGTGTGAGAAACTAAACCTATAATGATGAAGTTCAAGAATAAATGTTATAACATAATAAAAGTAAATTGAGTTAACAACAACCCTTACGAATTAAGTAATGTATGAAACCAAGGACATGGAATATGGAGATATTAAATGAAAATGAAACTCCCAAGAATAAAAAATATTAAGATATAAAAATTCAATAGTTCAGTATTTAAACTATCTAAAAGTAAATTGGTGCATAATAAGAAATATGTATCAAGGAATTGAAATTTAAATAAAGAACCCTTACCTCAATTTCTTATCACTTGGTGTATGCATATAATGTCTTAAATAATCAAATTAAGTTTATTAAATACTTGATTCATAAAAATTTTCATGTATGTTCTATTTTTTGAGGTCTATTTGTTATTGTATTTCATTCATTTATCATATATTTTTTTCTCTCGTTGGCCAATTAAGGTTGTTTGATCAATTCCTCTGAAACTATTTCAGATCATTGGTCATGATCAAATGATTTTTAAAATAGTTTAATCATATATATGATTATATATATATATATTATTTATAATTCCATTTTAAAAAAATTACAATTAAATAGGTTGTGAAAAATATATTCAAATTAAAAAAAGTGTCTTGGTATACTTATTTTAGGAAGTTAAATTTACAATGACAGTTAATTATTAATAACATAGTGACTCGTTTATATTTATAAATATCATTTATAAATATCATATATAAATGTATGGTGACTCGTTTATATAGTGACTCGTTTATATATATTAATAACATAGTGACTCGTTTATATTTATATAATATTAATAATGTTATAAATATCATATTTTTTTATTAAATTCACTTGAAACCATGTATGGTGGTGATGAAAAATGAAACACATCGTTCATGAAGGTGGTAATCTTACCATAACACGGATGACGTTTTCATTTTCTAATGGATGGGTGGGAGGTAGAAAATGGTTGTTACATAAACATACTAAAATTTAATTATAATATTTATACTAATTTAATTATTTTATTATCATTATAATATGTTTGGAGTAGGTATAAGAAGAAATAAACTTGAAAGGACTCAGTTAAAACAATCACCTCTTCCTTGGATATCCTCCTTTAGACTAATCATTAAGCCTTCTTAAATTGTTCTTTTGGGGAGACCAAAACCTCTAGGATGTGAGAAAGTGTGTATTATATTGTTTTTTTTAGAGTTTGGTTAATATAATAGTCTTTAGGTTTGAGTAAAATTGTGGTGGTGAGGGGTCCTTTTATAGGTTATAGAGGTGGTATTTTTATAAATATTAATTTCCTAATATAAAAAGAGATGAATTATTCAAGTAAAGTGGATAAAAAATAGATAATTAGAGATAAAAATATGTTTTATGATCATTAAATCCCTAATAAACCCATTTATAGATGTTTTTTTAAGGATATTTTGAGACTTTACCTCTTGATTTAATATTTTTACCTCATTTTAACCTTTATTGTAATAACAAATTTTTACCTTGGTAACTTATTTTCATGAACAAAAATGAAATTGACCTTATTACCAAATTTCAATGTGATGATTCCAAATATAAAATCCATTTTACTTGATTAAATTTCTAAAAGTGATAAAAATTAAATTTAGTATTGTAACATATAACACAGAGAAACAATTTTTTTTTAAAAGTATTTTTTAAGAATAAAGTGAATTTATTCTTATTCCATGATAAGTAGAAATCATTAAATGAGTGTTACTTTTTTTCTATATATATTATCAATAAATTTAATTAAATTAATTATCCAAAATTATTAATTTTTTTATTAATATAAAAATACATAATATATATATAAATATAATTCTTCAAAAAATGGGCCTTTTAACAGTAAATGATTTTAATCACATCCCATTGAATTTAATTATTTATATTTTAACCATTAAATTTATTCAAATAAATGGTATTATAAAACATAAAATTATTCTTTAAAATGATAATAATAATAATAATATATAATTATTTTAATTATATTTGTATTTACTTGAGGTTTTACTCTTCTTGTAATTTTCTTAATGATATTTCACATTTTATTCTCATGTTGTATTAATGTTTATATTGAATTATAAAATATATTGTGATTAATTTTATTTTGGTGTTGTGTTTTATAAAAGATATTAAAATTTTTATTTATTTAAAAAGATACCACTTACTAAAATCTCAGGGTGTTACATTCTACCACCTTAAATAAATTACATCCTCGCAATTTTAGTTTCTCTCACATATGAAAATAGATGAGATTTTTTATTAATATAGTCATAAATCATGATATAAAATGTATTTAAACCCTTCATGGTGGTTTTTAAAGAACTTTTGGATCATCTAAATCATATCCACAATGAGTGTTAAAGTAGGTGTGTGGTTGATCTCTTTTTTTTGTACACCAAGTGAAGTTCAAGTTAACACCCAACTAGAACTTTTCAAGGTTATTACCCCTAGCTGCATCTGAGCTAGAGCTTATATCCACTTTTTTTATCCAAATATTTATTTCATTTCTAGTAAACCACACACTCTTTACTTTACTAAAATTTAAGGATGTTTTACTATATTTAGATTTATCCTTAGGGTTCCCAATAATGTATTCTAGTCCTAATTCCCAATAATAATTAAACCAATATCTTTATTATTATATCTTAGACCCAAAATTCATGGAAAACCATGATCCTAGAATTAAATTTAACCTTTATCCTCAAAAAAAATTAACCACATATTTATCAATGTATAGCTTAGTCATATATACTCCTATAAAGATATTAATATTTTTTCCAAAATAACTTGAATTTCCTTAACATTAAATTATATACCAGCCCTAAGGGATACCTATACCTTGATTATGTATTCTTCCTAAAACCCAATAAATATCTTCCAAAATATTATTAATCACCTTAAAATCCAATCACATAAGACCTTAAAAGGTGTATTTATACCTTTAAACTTTTGATTAACCTTAAATATATTAACCCATGATGGTATCTATAACTCTTAAATTATCCTAAACTACTAACATATTAACCTCTGAAGTTATATAAACCTTTATTTTGATACCAACTATGAGTCTATGAACCTTCACTTCTAGATCTAATGCTGAAAACATATTCTTTTCATACTGTTTTAATACTGAATAAAAAAACCCAAACTTAACCTTCCATAATTAAAATATAAATAAAAAATATATTGAGTTACTTACACATATAATACCTTTTAGATTTGGAATTTTAGAGAGTTAAAAAATCCATTATCTACCAAAACTCATATCTTTCCCATCAAATGGTCATTTTTCCACTAAACTGAGAACTCCTTATTTAACAAAAAAGTCTTCAAAATTTCCCACATAATTCTCCAAACATGGTACCCATATTGATATATCATACTCGTACTCTTCTTCATAACCTAAGGAAAATGAAAACATAATAAAGGTGAGATAAAATTCTCAGTAAGGGGTAGTGTAAAATAGAATCTATCATCGAATAACCATGGAATGAATAATATGGTAAGAATAAATAAAAATCAAATAATTTCAAATAACTAATAACATGAGCATTTAATATATCCATGGATAACATAAAAGTTTAAATAATCACATGGATAACAATAAAAAATTTCATAGTGACGGAATTCATAATTTTTTACATCATAAACATGACACCAAAGCCTCATGCTAATACATCATACATAAATGGGTAAGGTTTACACCAAATACACAAACTAGTTTAGCTCATGGGACCTACTAATGCATCAACTAGTAATATAATTTTGATCCCCACCCATTACTAATAAAGTGTAGTTAATTAATCATATGAAGGAATGAATAAAAAATGAAACACATAACTAACATGTCTTAGTAGTCAATTATATCGACCTGAACATAACATACATATATATTACATTTTTTATAAATATTTAATATATATCCTAAATAAAAATTACTGAGAATTGTAAAGCTTTAGTGTACTTGGAGACTAGATACATAAACATATTATTTAAGTTCAATATCCATCATCTCAAACATATTTATTTACATAATGTACCCTTATAGACTCATCATATTTAGTACCCTTCTTCATAACCTAAGGAAAAATTAAAACATAAGAATGGGTGAGCATAGATGCTCAGTAAGGGTAAACATGGGAGATATCAATAAATGATAATATGTAATTATATTTGAGAATAAAGGTATGATAAAATGTAATTATCAATAGAAAATCATACCAAACAATTAATAGAACATAATAATGAGTCATGGAATAAACATTAGTATGTCATAAGATTAAGGAATCTTTAAAAATTTAATCATAAGCCATGAGTTCAAATAATAATCATACCAACATGTCATAAGAGTGTGAAACCATCATAAGGATAGAAACCAAGTTGTTTGTTAAGTTTAACTACCAAGAACATCATATTATAGTGGATCAGGTATCACCACTTGTTTCCCAAATCATAGTGGATCGGGAAACCCTACCTATTTCCCATAGTAGATCGAGCACATAAACTCATTTTCCATAATTATCTCATGATATATAATGCTTTATCCAATTAATTATAGGGATATAATGGGCCCACCCATCATATAAATAAAATCATACATATGTGCACCATAATATCATAAACCATTCTTTAGTTCAATACATTATAACCCATGGAAAAGAAATGGGTTTCATAAAGATGTCATCATAATTTAATTAAAATGTGGGAAAGAAATAGGTTTCATAGAATCATAATAATCATAATACATATAAATAAATAAAGTGAATGTTATCACATGATCATAACCCCATTGAATCATAAAAATCCTTAAATAATGATGATATATAAGAAAAATTCCTTTAAAATACCATTCAAACATCTCTTTTAAAACATGAGAAAATATCATTTTCCTTTGATAAAATTTTAACTAAAAAATCCTAAAATATTGATAAAATAATTTTATTTGAAAATAACCAAGTAAAATTGTAAAATAATATTCAATGTATATAAAGTGCATGATGAAGGGAAAATCCGCTCATGTTGTATATGTTAAAAGAAAACATTCTTTTCACACTTTTGTAAAAATTCAAAAAATGATTTGTTAGGAAAAAATTTAGAAATATTCCATTTTAAATATTTAAAAAAAAATAAATGGAAGTGAAAATTAAAATTTTAAAACATTTAAATTATAGTTAAAAACTTTTATAAAACAATTTTTAAGAGTAAGGACATGGAAGAAAAATATCATCAACCAAAGAAGAAATGAAGCCACCTTTCCTTAAAAACATTCTTGAAAATTTTATGTAACAAAGAGATAAAAATGGTACTAATGCATGAAAATTACAAGAATAAATAAATTATAATAAAATATATTGGTTTTATAGGATAATATTCATAAAATTTCTCTCGCAAAAATTATCATAGACAATCTTGAAATGAAATGATATTGTAACATAAATCCTTACCTCAAGTCTCATCATGTTCCATATGCATTTGAACCTCTTGTATAATAAATATATATTTAATATAAATTTATTATATAACAATATTGATATATATAATACCATATATTATTTACTTATAATATCTTATCACTATTTTATTAATAATTTTTTATTAAAATCATTGTTCCAGGTGATAATTGCTTCGTTTTTCATGCATGTTTCGGTTCAAAAATCTCAGTCCTTAAACTTTGATCATGGTTACATTATCTCAAAAATTTTAATCATAACATGAGTACCATATTCAATAATTATATACAATATTATAACTATTCATGTAAAATGAGGATAAAAAATGAATTGCATCACATCATGGAGATGGTAGTCTGTATGTACACACAAGTGATGTTTCCACTTTTTAATGGATGAAAAAAAAGTAAATATAAATTCATTTTTAAAGAAATATAAAAATATAATAAATATCATATATATTCATTAAATATATCATTATAACCATCAATATAAAGCAGTGATGGAAAAAAAATGCATCCCTTCGTGGAGGTGGTAGTCCACACATATGCACGAGCAATGTTTTATTTTCCCATAGGATGGAAAATAGGTGGATAATGGTTCTTACATAATCATAATAAAAATTAATAATATTTAAGATAAAAAAATTAATTATTTTAGAATGGATATCATAGTTTTATATGAGTTAAAATAATAAATAAAATTGAAAGACTCGGTGAAGAGTTATACCTCTTCATTAAGAAACCTCCTTTATCTTACACCTTAAGCCTTGAAAGGATGGTATTTTTGAAAGACCAAAAGATATATGATATGTTTAAGGAATATATTATGGTATTATATTATATATTTTATGATCTATAAGGCACAAGATTTTTGAATAAGGAAGGAGGAGATGTGACCTTTTATAAGTGAGGGGTGGATGCACTTGGAATTTCTTAAAAGATTTAAATATAATTAATGTATTTATAAATTATAATTCTTTAAAATTTCCATATATTAGAATAGAAATAATATAAGGTATAAATATAATCTTAATATAAAATTTAGATAGGTTTTTATGTTGTTTTAAACCTTATCTTTTCATTCAACCCTCTTGTTAACCCTTTTTAACCTTAACTGCAGTGGCACATTTTTTATACTATAAGGGTTATAAATTTACTTATAAGGTGAAAATTATCTCACAAATGGTCCATGGATGAAATTATAGACCATTTCCCATAACAATTTTCCTATTTAAATATTTTATTTATTTTTAAATAATTTTAATAAAATATTAGTTAACATAAAATATTATTAAAGTTGTTTTTAGGGCTATTCATTTAATTTGACTTCAAAGAAATCAATAAATAAATGTAATTAGAATATAAAAAAATTTACCAATATTTATATTTTATAATTACCTATCAAATTAGTTAAATACCACAATTTATCCAAAACATATTAATTTTATTGTTTTTAAAATCATTTACCTTGATTTTTTTACCACTTGCACAAGTGTTATATCATCTCTACAAAAGAATTTAAAGTAATTATACCATCACAAAAAATTATTATTAAATTAAAATAATAAAAATAATTAATTTATGTTTTTACATTCATTGAGAACTTCTTTTTATACTTATGACAACATATAAGAGAAATTAAAATCAATAGAGTGGCGTTTTGTATTTACCATTTTCTTAAAATAATATAAATTTTATAATCAAAGGAAACTAGAAATAATTTTCTATATAATCATATATAAGATTTATTTGGTCGAAAAAACTCATAAAATAGGATAAAGTCAAGTTTTATATTGATTTTGAGGCCTTATCTTATAGTTTTAACCCTATTTTACCCATTTTACCCTTACCGAGGTGATAAATATTTATCATGGTTACTATTCATAATGACTAAAAATAAAATTGAACTATTTAAAAATTTTAAAACTATTGATTAAAAATATATAATCCATTTTTTGAGATTAAATTTCTAGAATTGGTTGAAATCCATTTTAATATAAGTGTGCAAAACAGAACAAAAACCGTTTTTTAGAAAAATTTGTTTTCAAGAGTAAAATAAGATTTATTCTTATATCATACGTAATAAAAACTATTAGATGAATGTTAAAATATTTTATTTAATATATAATATATAAATTTTATTAAAATTATTCATAAATAGTGATTAATCTAATTTACTAAGATAAAAACACATTGTACACATAAAAACAATTTTTAAAAAAACAACTCTTTTTTACTTTCAAATGCTTTTATAAATTGATAACCAGTAAATTTTTTATATACATGTACAAAAAAAATTATTCATAATTAATTTAGTTATATTTATACTCATTAATCCAATGACTAGGTGATAACTATCGCATTAAATAATAATATTTCAATAGTATATCGCGGTATATTTAAACTCAGGGTTGCCTATAAAATAAGATATCAAATTTAATTAAAGATAAATATATCATAAAATATAGGGGTGTTAAATTATACCCCCTTATAATAATTTTGAACTTTAAATTCTATCATTATAATATAAAAAACTAAGGATACTTCCACCTCATCACATCTTCAGGTTCCCACAAAGATTCCTCAAATGTATGGTTTCACCAAAACTATTTAAAAAATTTAAAACTAATAATTAAAAATATAGAATCTATTTTTTGAGATTATATTTATAGAATTTTTATAAATCCATTTTAATATAAGCTCACAAAACATAACAAAACCCGTTTTTTAGAAAAATGTGTTTTTAAGCATAAAACTGGAATTATTCTTATCTTGTGCACAATAAAAACTAATATATGAATGTTAAAACATTTTATTGAATATATAATATATAAATTTCATTAAAATCATTCATAAATATTTATTAATATATTTTATTAAGATAAAAATACATTTCATTCATAAAAATGATTTTTCATAAAAAACAACTCTTTTTACTTTCAAATGCTTTTATCAATTGATAACCAATGAATCCATTTTATACATGTATAACCAATAATTTGTCATAATTTAGTTAGTTATATTTATACCCATAAATCCAATGTATTTTTTGATAACTATCACATTAAATAATAATATTTCAATAGTATGTCACGGTCCATTTAAACTCAGAGTTGCATGTAAAGCAAGATATCAAATTTACTTAAAGAGAAATATATCATAAAATATAGGGGTGTTACATTATACCCCTCTTATAAAAATTTTGACCTTAAAATTATATCATTATGATACAAACAACTAAGGATACTTACACCTAATCACATTCTCAAGTTCTCACGTAGCTTCCTCAAATTAATGGTTTCACTAAAAACCTTTGACTAGGTGATTGGTCTTGTTCTGAAGCACTTTCTATCTTAGATCTATAATTTCCATAGGTTCTTACTCATAAGATAGATCATGATCCAATGGTATAGCTTCTGAGTTCATTACTTGTTAAGGATTGGTTATGTACTTCCTTAGTAGAGATTCATGAAACATATTGTGAACTTAAGAGGGATTTGGTAGAAGCACCAAGTGATAAGTTACCATCCTGATATGATCAATAATTTCAAAGGGATTGAAATACCTAGGGCTCAAATTTTCCTTATTTCCAAATATCATAACATTTTTCCATGAAGATATTCATAGGAATACATTGTCACTAACTTTGAACTCTAGATCTTACTGAATATTGGAAGTATAATTTTTATATCAAATATGAGTATCCCTAATGTGCTATTGAATATTTTTAACCTTATATGCTATTTCCTTATCTAGATAAAGTCCCAACATCTTCATTTCACAAACTTTATCCCAACACATTGGAATTATGAACCTCTTTCTATAGAGAACTTCATAAGGATCTATTTTAATGCTCGAATAAAATCTATTGTTGTAAGAAAATTACAACAAAAAAAGATGTTAATCTCAACCACCTTTGAAACCCATATAGAAATCTATCAACATGTCTTATAGAGTTTTAATGGTCCTCTTAGGCCGACCTTATATCTAAGGATTATATGAATTACTAAAACTCAAATATATATCCAGGGCCTACTAAATACTTCTCTAGAAATTTAAGAAAAACCTTAGATCCCATAAAATACAATTGAGATTGGTACTATATGAAATATCACCACTTCCTTAATTTATATTCAAGTAAGTTGATCAAGGGAGAAATATTATCTAATAAAAATGGATTTTTTTAACTTAGTAAGGTGATCAACTACAACCCAAATAGAATTAATCCATTTAGATGTCTTGGGAGTCCTATAACAAAATTCATGGTGATGTTTTCCCATTTCAATTCTAGTATGGTTAATAGTTATAACATCCCCTTATACTTTTTTCTCTCAAACTAAACTTGTTGACATGCTAAGAACCAAGATACACACTTTTCAATATACCTTTTCATATTATCCCACTATAAATATTATTTTATATCTATATACATCTTTATACTTTTAGTATAAATAGAGAATGATGCACTATGAGTATCATCTAATAAAACCTATTTTAATTATGGTATTGAAGAGAAACATGATCAATTATTAAACCTTATCATTCTATCACAATTATGGTTGAACTCAAGAACATTCCTCACTTTCTTCTACATATTTACATCTTCCGTATATGCCTCTTTAATCCTCACATGGATGGATCTTTGAACATTAATTTTAGAAACATACGATATGTCCCCTTTCCTCGGGATTTCAAGTTTCATATTTTGAAAATCCATAAGTATTGGATCTATTTAAATCCTTTCATGGTCAAATTGGTATAGTCCTTGTGACTTAGAGCATCATCCACCTTGTTCAACTTCCTAAGGGGGTAATGTATTGAGTAGTTATAATCTTTAATCATATCCAACCATCTTCTATGGAAGACATTCAACTCTTTCTATGTAAATATATACTTCAAGATTTTATGATTCTTATATATGTCACACATTTCACTATAAATATAATTATTCATATATTCAATGCAAAAATTACCACTGCTAACACTAAATCATGAGTCGGGTAATTTTTATCATATATTTTCAATTGGAGAGATGTATTTTTATCACTGTATAATTTTGTATAAGGACATATCCTAGTGTATTATTTGATTCATCATTGTAGATTATAAACCCTTATCCACTATAGGGTAGTGTGAGCATAGGTAAACTAACCAAAATTTTATTTAGATCCTTGAAATTCTATTCATATGCATCTATCCACAAGAACTTAACTCCCTTCTGATTCATCTTGGTGAGTGGATAATATAGTCATGATAAATCTCTCACAAAGCATTGGTTCTATACAACCAACCCAAGAAAACTATAGATTTTAGTTATCATGGTTGGTCTAGGCTATTTCTTAATAAATTTCATATTTGAAGGATCAACCAATATACCCTCACTTGAGATTATGTGACCTAAGAATAAAACTTTCTGAATCCAAAATTTTCACTTGGTAAATTCAGAATACAACTTTTCCTTCCCCGGGTTCTTTAGCATAATTCTAAAATTATCTTCATGTTATTCCTTAATATTCTAATATATAAGAATATCATCTATAAATACTACCAAAAATTGATCTAGGTAATCTCTAAAGACTTCATTCATTAAATCCATGAAGATGGTAGTGGAATTAGTAAGTCCAAATGGTATCACTATAAATTCATAATGCCCATACCTCGGGGCCCGTGTTGTGACTACCCCAAGCCCGTCTTCCATAGGCCAGGGGCTGGCGACTAGCACCAAAGGAATAAATCCTGATAAAAAGGGAAGGAATTGCCTTTATATAAGAAAAAAACACCATAGAGTATGCAAGATTAAGTAAACACTAAGTAAACTGAGTACAAAAGTAAGTGCTGGAAAGTAAACAGGCAAGTATACAAACCCAACTAAAAGTACAGTACAACTGAGAAAAGAAAAGTGCAATAGCTAAAAAGTAAAGAAGCCTCCACTAAAACGTCCTTCGGAAACCCCACCTATAGGTTGGGTACATATGGTCTCCTCTGGTCCTCGTATCCATCCATCTGCACCGTGTACGTCCCGCCTGATAGTCCACCTCCAGGTACCATCCCGCTCCACAGGTCTCAACTATAAACAGTGTCGTCCGTCGTCTGCATCCAACACAACGTAGTGCGGGTATGGCCCATGCAAGAGTGAGTATACAATACTCAGAAGGGACCCCGAGACTCCTGAAGGTCTCCCAGAATCCACAAAGGATAAACCACAAAGGAAAGATACAAAACGAAGTATCAACCAACACTACTTAGGTATATGCCCATACATATACCTAAGTCAACAATTCCCGTTCGGCTCCAACTTCTGAGGTCGCGGCTCCCGTCCGACCGGCACGGCACGACGGTGTCGCGCCCCTCCTCCGTGGCCCACTCTTGGTCGCGGCCTCCTTCGGCCTCACCGGCACGGCGCGACGGCACCGCGCACCATCGTAGCGGCCCGCTTCGGCCACAGCCCCTTTTCGTTCCCGCGCGGTGCAACGGCACCACGCCGCCGTCGTCTTCAAACTTCAATGATAAACAACAAGAAAAGTGGAGGAGAATCGGTCATGTTTTTGCGGTCCGACCTCCTCCCATTATGTTGATAACAAGCGGCCAAAATAACGAGAGTTCTCAACGACAAAAAAAGTGCAATTTTAATTAAATAAAATTGAACTTAACCCCTACCTCAAATCAAGAAGGTTGATCGCTTGACGAAGGATGGAGATGCTTTTGTTGTTCCATTGACGTTTCCACGGAAATACGGCGTCGCTTCGTCAACGTCGAGAGGAAAGAAGTCGAGGTTGGAACCGGCGTTCTTGGAATTCTTCGATGAGGAAGATGAAGTTCTTCCAGAGAAAAGAGCTCTCTCCCCCAATATCCTCACACAAAAACTAACCCCCAAAATATAATAAGACTTATCTTATTTTATTACTTCAAGCCATGCATTTTCAATTTTAAAATTCAAACACAACTCACTTAATTGATTAAGTGTGTTGTCTTGAATAAAGATGAGAGAGGGGAGAGTTAAAATTAAATGGGGAGTTTCCAACTTTAAGAGGAGCTAGAGGAGTTAAATGAATTTGAAGGGGTGGGGCTCATGTGGGCCCCACCTCACAAATATCCTAACATGGGTAGTTAGGGTCTAGTGGGTCCCACCCCAACTCCCATACTTAGGATAAAAGCACTTAACTTAGAAGTAAAATTTGTACCAAAAATTTTATTTACTTTACAATTACTCCTCAATTTTTAACATCTCCTCCCGAGAAAACTCACCTTTAGAAAAGGTCCTCTTAAGAAAATATCGCCGATGCGGTTTCATCGGTGCCCTCGGATTTTGATTCCGAGCACCGGTTTAAAATATAGAAAAACCCGCTCGTTCGTTCACTGAACGTACCCGATCTAAACTTTGTAAAGTGATTCCGGGCACACCGGGCCTCGGAATCAGGTGCCGTCAGAAACTGCGTACTTGTAAAATCCCAAAGAAATTAAGAAAAAAAAATTCCTTGAAATTTACGGGTCTTTACAGTTTTCATGGGTATGTCCTCCTTTTTTACTCTTAATTAATGATATCCATAATGAAGGTCAATCTTTTAAAATTATTGAGCTCCGAATAATTGATTAAAAAATCATCAATATGGGGAAGAGGATACTTTTTTTACAGTGATCTTGTTGAGTTCCTAATAATCAATGAAATAATTCATTGAACCATATTTATTCTTAACAAAAAGAATAGGTTCACCCCAAGGTGATGCACTAGGAAATATTAATCCCTTTTCTATATTATCCTAGATTTTTTTCTTCAATTCCTACAACTTAATCAAGGCCATTATATATTGAGTCTTTGAAATAGGTGTATAATCAGGTATGGGTTCTATTGAAAACTTAGCTTTATGATTTGAAGCATGACTAGGAATATCTTTTGGAATGACATCAACAAACTCCCATAAAATAGGAATATCCTAAATTTTGGGTTTATCCCCAACCATATGATATAGATACACTTCATGGATAGTAATTAGAACCCATAAGATAGAAGTAATTTCTATTAGAAGTTTATATTAATCTTCACATCAATAAAAAATCATAGGTTTATTCAGAATATAAAATGTGACTTCTCTTCCTCAACAATTAATATGGTATCTATATAAAGAAATCAAATCTATGCCTAGAATCACATTAAATTCAACTATAGGGACAATCACAATATTTTTAGTAATTTTATTCCCACAAAATTCAATCGGAGAGGAATTATAGACTTAAGATGAAATCATCATGCCATTAGAAATTTTCATTATTAACTCAACATCTAATCATTGAGGTGGTAATATGATACCCTTAGAAAATTCCTTAGATATAAAAGAGTGGGTAGATCCATAATCAAATAATATATTATCTATTTTATAGTGAATGATAAGTTTACCTTTCATCACTTTATTCTCATAAACCACTTCGGTAGCCATGATCGCATGATATTTCACTTTTTATTTGGGATTAGGAGATTTTTGACATTGATAATCATCATTAAACTTCATATTTTTTCACTAGTTTGTGTAATTCCCATACTCCTTGTATTTAAATCATTGGGGTGTGGGTGGTGCATTAGTTTTCATCTTCCTTTACTTCATTATATCAACTAGATTATTCATCATCTTTCAATATTCATGGGACTTATGACTAGACCTTACACATTTAAAGAACCTCCTAGTTCCATTCAATTAATTTCCTTAGTGTTTCTTCCCATATTCATGGAATTCAGGTGATTATAATTTTTTTCCTCTATGTTATTTATTAAAGTTTTCATGAGACTCCATATTCCTTTTATTAACAAAACCATGTGAATAATAGGAATATTAAATTAACATTTCTACCTTGAGACCGCATTGAAAAATTTCTTCATATCTACTAAATTCTCTTATAGTTAATGCATTTTAGAGACTTGATTTTAAGCCACCAAAGAATTGATTAATTTTGATTTCAAGGCTGATGATCAAACCAGAAGCATACCTTGAAAGCCTTGTAAAATTTTCCTCATAGGTACCAATGGATCTATCATCCTTCTACTTAGGCTCAAGGGATTTCTTCTCCATTTTTGTATACAGAATGTGAGGGAAGTACTTATTGAAAATTACCCTCTTAAAATCATCCAATTACAGTGAGTTAATTTCTTTCTCTTCCCTAATGTTCTTAATAAGATTTATCCATTATTATGCTTCTCCTTATAAATGATAAATGGATAAGACAACTATTTCATGTTTTGATCACTAGATAATAGAAATATTTTATCAGTGGCATTGATCCATTACTCAAAAGGATTAGAAAACCCACTAAAAGAATGTGTATGTTTCCTCATAAAAGATCCAATAGTACATTGTTCCCTCCTTTGATCATTCATAAGCCCATTATGATTCATGTCCTAAGAAATTTGTGTGAGTATATAAATAATATTTTTCATTTTGGATCCCAAAAAATTTTATTTATTATGAGGATAATCATTTCATTATTCATCACATTAATTGTTAGTATGATTCCTTATGGATCTAGTTATTGACTAAACCAAAAAAACATAATGTAATAATCAAGTTACAATAATCATAGTTAGAAATCATATAATCATGAAAATAATTCCTAATATTTTCTAAATAAGGATACCTTCTTATCAACATTTGACACTTGAGGTTCATCCTATATCACTTTAAGTTTAACATAGTTTTTCTTAGGTTATATACCCATATTAATCATAATATAATCTATAAAAAATAAATAATCTTCCTTTGATACCAAATATAGTGACCCAAGAATAACATATATAGATATTACATATGTTCAATAAATATTAAATATATCTCCCAAATAAACATGGTCGAGAACCATAAAGATTTAGTGTAATTAGAGACTATATAAATAAAAACATTATTTAAGTACAATATTCATCACCTAAAATATATTTATTTACATAATTTTCCCTTATATACTCATCATACTTAGTACCCTTACTCATACATGGGGAAAAATTAAAACATAATAAATGGTAAGATTATATGCTATGTGATGATAAACATGGGAGATATCAATCAATGATAAAATATAAGCATATCATTAGTATAAGTGTATGATAACACGTAATTATGAATATAAAATCATACCCAAACATTTATAGATCATGATCATAAGTCATGGCATAAAACATTAGTATGTCACGAGATTGGGGAATCATCAAAAAAATCAATCATGAGCCAACAGTTAAAATCATAATCATATCATCATGTCATAATAGTGTGGCACCATCATAGGAATATAAACCATATAATATGTTATAGTTAAATACCAAGACCATAATAGCATGGAGGACTTGGTTTCACTATATTTTTCCCATATCATAGTGGATTAGGTGTCCCTACCTATTTACCATAGTGGATCTATCACATCAACTAGTTTCCCATAATTATCTCATGAGATATAAGGATTTACCAAATGCATTAAAGGGTTATAATAGACCCACCATTAAAATAAAAAACCATATATATGTGTTCCATAATATCATAAACCATTCATCATTTCAACACATCATAAACCATGGAAAATAAGTGAGTTTCATAAAGATATCATCATAATTTAATTAACCCATTGGAAAGAAATGAGATTCATAGAATCATCATCTTCATAATAAATATGAATAAATAAATTGGATAGTATCATAAGATTATAACCCTAGTTAAGCATAAAAATCCTTAAATGATGATGATATATAAAAAATAAATTTAAAATATTATTCAAACATATCTATGAAAATAAGAGAAAATATCATTTTCCATTAACAATAATTTAACTAAAAATTCCCAGAATATTGTGAAAATAATTTTATTTTAAAATAAAAAAGGAAAATTGTAAATTAATCATCAAATAAAATAACCTTCATTATGGATGTAAAATCCTTTTATGTTTTATATGTTAAAATGAAACATTTTTTTCACAATTTTGTAAAAAGTCAAAAATGACTTATTCAGAAAACTTTTAGAAAGATTATTTTTTAAAACTTTGTAAAAAATAAAATTTAGTAAAAATTACCATTTTAAAAAATTTAAAAAATATTTAATAACTTTCATAAAATAATTTTAAATGTTATAAACATGGAAGAAAAAGTTTATTGGCTAAAGAGGAAATATGGTTGGTTTTCCTTTGAAAACATTTTCTCAATAATTTTAAGTAAAAAAGAGATAAAAATGTTACTAATAATTGAAAAATATAGGAATAAATATATTATAATAATATACATTTATTTTAATGGATAAGATATATAAAATTTCCCTTAATGGAAATTTATTATAGAAAATCCTGAAAATAAATGAGATTGTAACATAAACTCTTACCTCATGTATCGTCTTGATTCGTATTCATTCAAAACTCATGTATAATAAATATATATTTATTATAAATATATTAAAAAATAATAATAATATATATAATAACATATATTATTTAATTATAACATCTTATCACTTATTTTTTAAAAATTATTTATTAAAATCATTGTTCTGGGTGATAACTGGTTCATTTTTCATGCATGTTTCAGTTTGGCGATCTCAGTCCTTATAATTTGATCATGGTTACATCATAAAAAAAATTAATAATTTCATGAGTATCATATTTAATCATTATATATACTTTTATAACTATTCATATAAAGTGGTGATGAAAAATGAATTATAGCACTTCATGGAGACGGTAGTATGTACATACACATGAGTGATGTTTCCACTTTTAAATGGATAGAAAAAAAAGGAAAATAAAATAATAATCCACATTTAAATAATAATAATAATATAATAATAAATATCATATATATTAATTAAATTCATCATTATATCTATCAATGTAAAGCGGTGATGAAAAACAAAATGCATTGCTTTGTGGAAATGGTAGTCCACATGCACGCACGAGTGGAGTTTTATTTTCCCATAGAATGTAAAGTAGGTAGATAATGGTTACTAAATAATAATAATAACAATTTATTATATTTAATATACTTAAATAGTTATTTTATAATGGATACAATAGATTTATAGGAGGTATAAGAATAAATAAAATTGAAAGTACTCGGTTAAGAGTTATACCTCTTTGTTGAGAAATCTCATTTGGATTACACCTTAAGCCTTGTAAGGGTGGTATTTTGGAAATATCATAAGATATAATAGTTTTGTAAGGAATATAAGATGGTATTATAGTATATATTGTCTAATCTATAAGGAATAAACATTGTGTATAAGATAAGAGAAGAGGCACCCTTTTATAAGTGAGGAGGGAAAGCACATGGAATTACTTAAAAGATTTAAATATAATTAATATCTTTCTCAAGTAAAATGATTTAAAATAGAAATGGATTAAAATAAAAATAGCATGAGGTATAAATATTATCATACAATAAAATTTATACATATTTTTGTGTCATTTTAAACCTTATCTTTTAGTTTAACCCTCTCATTAAATTTTTAACCTTAATAGTGGTTACACATTTTTTAGCCTTTAAGGGTCATAAATTTACTTATAATGTGAAAAGTGGCTCATGGATATTCCATGGATAAAATTTTATACCATTTAATATCACAATTTTCCTCTTTCAAGATTTATTTTATTTATAAATCATTTAATAAAATTTCAATTAACATAAAATATCATTAAATTCATTTTTAGGACTATTCATTTAATTTGAGTTTAAAGACATAAATAAAGAAATATAATTTAAATATAAACATATTTAACATTATTTATAGTTCATAATTACCTATTAAATTCTTATAATACCATAATTCATCCAAGAAATATTAATTTTTTTGTTTTTAAAATCATTTAACTTTATTTCTCTACTAATTTCGCAAGCATTGTATGAGCATTACATAAGAATTTAGGATAATCATATCATAAAAAAAATTATAAAAATAATTTATTTATGTTCAAAATAACCATTTATATTCATTCATAAATTCTTTTTATCCCTATTACAACATATAAGAGAAAATAAAATCAAGATAGTGACATTTTGTATTTTTCTTTTTCTTAAAAAAATATAAATGTTATAATAAAATTAAATTGGAAATAAATCACCATATTTTCGTATATATGATGTATTTGGTTTAAAAAAACTCATCCAATAGGAGAAATTAAAGTGTTAGTGATATTTTTAGACCTTATCTCATAGTTTTAACCTCGTTTTACCCTTATCTAGATGACAAATATTTACTATGGTTATTATTCATAATTACCAAAAAAATGTCATATTTAAAAAAATTTAACCTAATAATTAAAAATATGGAATCTATTTTTTGATATTAAATTTCTATAAGTGTAATATAAGCATAAAAAATGCAACGAAAACTGTTTTTTAGATAAGTGTGTTTTTAAGCATAAAACTGGATTTATTCTTATCCCATGCCTAGTAAAAAAATATCGCATTAATGTTCAAAAATTTTATTGAATATATAAACTATAAATTTAATTAAAATAATTCATAAATAGTTATTAATTTAATTTATTAAGATAAAAACACATTACACCCATAAAAACAGTTTTTCAAAAAAATAACTCTTTTTTATTTAAAATGATTTTATCAATTCATAACCAATGAATTCATTATATACATGTGTATACAATAATTTCTTATAATTTAATTAGTCCTATTCATACCCTCCAATCTAATGGTTAGGTGATAGATATCACATTAAATAATAATATTTTAATAGTATATCACAGTCCATTTAAACTTAGTGTTTTGTGTAAATAAAGATATCAAATTTATTTAAAGATAAATATATCATAAAATCATAGGGTTTTAAATAAATAAACATCCATATTAAAATAACACATATATGGGTTGTCAATATTTCCCAAGTTAATAAATGCAATAGTTTTTTTGGTAAGAATCCTTTAAACTAACACCATATAGAATGATGGGTATATGGTTAAGTTAGTCCTAGAAAACACAATATATAAATAGTAGAAGTGATATAGAATATATCCATGAAATGAGATAATATGGACATGGAGGAGAAAAATAAATTTAACAACACTACTAGAAATTGGAGCTACACCAACGGTTTGGAAAACCATTTGTATAGGTACCACAGAAAGACCATATACCAATGATTTGGCTAAACCATTAGTATAGGTGAAATCTATACCAATAGTTTTGGTAAAAATATTGGTATAGGTACCATAAAATGACCATATACCAACAGTTTTGTCCAAACCTTTGGTATAGGTGATATTTCTACTAACGGTTTGGCCAAAACTGTTGGTATAGCTATCATAAAAAAAGAACTTATACCAACAATTTTAGCAAAACCATTGGTATAGGTCCTAGAAATATGAATACATATACCAATGGTTTTCAAAAACATTGGTATAGGAATTCATATTTCTTAAAAATTATATTATCAAATAACATTTAATACAACAAATTTTAAATTACTTTTAAATATATATATGTATATTATATTATGCTCACAAAAGTCATTGTAGCTTAGTGGTTAGGTCATTGAAATATAAGTTAGAGGTGTTGGGATCAAAACTAGTCAACATTTTTTTACATTACCTATACCAATGGTTTCCCAAAACTATTGGAATATCTTTGGTATAGTTCTACACCAATAGAAGACAATCCAATGACCCTCCAAACTTTTGGTATATGAGTTTTTTTCCAATAGCAGAAAAACTTAAAGAGTGATATAGAACACAACCCTTATAAACAAGGTGAGGTATAAACTATAAATTTATAAGATAATTTAGAGGTAAATTCATGAATCATAACTTCAAGGGATATAGATATTTTAGAGTTTGAGAGAAAATGGAAGATTAATTATAAAAATAATTTCCATAATTATTTTATAATATGGTTGTAAAAAAATTCCAAGTCACTTTCATAAATCCATTAAAAGGGGTGAAAATATGACATTTAAGACCTTAATTTAAAAATAATTCCATATATTTATACCTTGTAATGAAATGATGTTAAAAATAGTAAATGTGTGGTGGAAGATGAAAATATTCATAAATGGAATGAAATCCCCTTATTTTTTATTCTAAAACATTAACCTTTATTTTTAAAATGAAGAATTCATAAAAAATGGGAATATTAATTTCTTTTAAAGACCATGGAAACTAGGAAAATAAGATTCATAATAAAATTGAACATAAAATTATAAAAATAAGTGCATGTGGAAAATGTTAAAAAGAATATTAGTTTTACACTTTTGTAAAGAAAGTAAAAAAAACTTGTGTGGAAAATTTTAAAAATATTTCACTTAAAAATTTTGTAAAGAAATTTAAATATGGTTTAAATGGCCTTAATAAATATTTAAATTATATATAATAAATTTTTTGAAATAATATAAAGAATATGGACATGGAGAAAAAAGATTCACAGTTTTAAAGAAGATATAAGGTTGAGTCCACACACAAGCAACCATTTGGTTAAATTGTAAACCAAAGGGAGATTCAATGTTAATAATACTTTTAAACTCTAGAAAATAAATAATTAATACAATATAATATATTAATATAGTGGGATAAACCAAACTTATAAAGATAAAGTTCAAAAATAAATGATATCACTTAATAAAAGTAAATTAAGTTAAAAACAACTGTTACGACTTAAGTAATGTATGTATCAAATTACAAGGAATAGGTAGAGTTTAAATAAAAGTGAAACCTAAAAAAATAAAAATATTTAATATATAAGAATAAAATAATTTATTATTTATACCATATAAAAGTAAATTTATGCATAATAAGAAACATGTATCAAGGAATTTAAATTGAAACAAAGAACCCTTACCTAAGTCCTGACTCGCTTGGTGCATGTTTCTAACCTCATTAATAATCAAATTAATTTTATTAAATAATTGATTTAGATATTTTTTATTTATTTTTCATTTTTAAGGTCTATTTATTATCATATGTCAATCATTTATTATATAGTTTTTTTCTCATTGGCCACTTAGGTTTGTTCAATCAATTCCTCAAAAACTCCTTTGGTACGTTTATTATGATCAAAAGAGTTATCAAATAGTTTCATAATCTCCAGGATTGTAGATATTTATTTTATTTATAATTCCACTTGCACAAAATTTGTAAAGTTTAATAGGTTGTCAAAAAATATTCAAAATAATAAAAATATCTTGGTTTACTCATTTTAGGTAATTAAATTAACAATAACCCTTTACTGTTAATATTATTAATAAAGTTACTAATTTTTTATTAAAAAATATTAATCATTTAATAAATATAATATTTATTTATTAAATTCACTTTTATAAGAAACTATACAAGGTGGTGATTAAAAATGAAATACTTCATTCTTGGAGACGATAATTCGGCCATCACACGAATGACATTTCCATTTTCTAATATATGAAAGGTAGATAGATAATGGTTATTACATAAAAATAATAATATTTTAGTATACTAATGATATATATGAAATTATATTAGTATGGATATAATATATTTGTTGGTTTTTAAAGAATAGAAAAACTTGAAAAAACTTGGTTAAAACAATTACTTCTTCTTTTGATATCCTCCTTTAGAACACTCCATAAACCATCTTATATTGATATTTTGGGGAGACGAAAACATATGGGACGTGATAAATAGTTTTTGGGATGGATTTTGGGATAGTTTTTTTAAGTCAATAGGCTTTAGGTGTGAGTAAAATTGGGGTGGTGAAGAGGTTATTTTGTAGGAGAGAGGGGTGGAAATTTTGTAAATATTAATTTCTTAATATAAAAAGAGATTCATTATTCAAGTAAAGTGGATCAAAAATCGAAAATTAGAGAGGAAAAAATATAATTTATGGTCAATAAATCCCTCATCCATCTATTTAGAGATAATTTTTTAGTATATTTTGAGATTTTACCTCCTGATTTAACATTTTTACCTCATTTTAACATTTATTGTGGTGACTAATTTTTATCTTGATAACATATTTTTATTAAAAAAAATTAAATGGATATTATTAAATAATTTAGAAATAATTATTATAAATATTAAATCCATTTTAATTGATTCAATTTATAAAAGTGATAAAAATTAATTTTAATATAGTAATGAATAACATGGGAAACGGTTTTTTAAAAAATGTATTTTTTAAGAATAAAGTGAATTTATTCTTATTAAATTTCAAGTAATAATCATTAAATGGGTATTATTTTTTTGTATATATTATCAATAAATTTCATAAAAAACATTATTAAGAAGTGATAAATTTATTTTATTAATATAAAAATATATAATATATTGAAAAATACAATTCTTTGAAAAATTGGCATTTTTAACATCAAATGATTTTAATAAAATACCATTGAATTTAATAATGTTTATTTTAACCATTAAATCTATCAAAAATAATTGTTATTATATCACATAAAATTATTCTTTAAGATAATAATAACATAATTTATTCATTTTAACTATTTTTTATTTACTTGTGGTTTTACTCTTTTGGTAATTTTTTTAATGATATTTTACATTTTATTCCCATGATATATAAATTTTTATCTTTTATTGTAAAATATATATTGATTAATTTTATTTAAATTTTTTGTGTCATATAATATATTCAACATATAATTTATTTAAAGGATAAAAATCACTAAAATTTTGGGGAATTACATTCTACCCTCTTAAATAAATTGAGTCCTCACAATTTTAATTTCCCTCGCCGATGAAAATAGATTAGGTATTTTATTAATATAAACTTTACTCATGAAATAACAATGTATTAAAATACTTCTTAGTGGTTCTTAAATATATTTTGAATTATCCAAAGCATATCTCCAAGAATTGTCAAACCAGATTTGTAGTTAGGAACTTTTTTTGTGCACCAAGTGAAGATCTAGTTAATACCCAACCAACCTTTTCAGATTCATTACCCCTAGGTGCATCTTATCTAGAGGCTACATCTAATCATTTGTATCCATATAGATGTTTTAGTACTAGAAAACCACACTCTTTATTTTACCAAAATTTTACTATGTGTTCTTATATTTTGATTTATCCCTAGGGTTTCCGCTAATTTATTCTAGTCCTAATTCCCAATAATAATTAAATCAAGATATTTATTACTATATCCTAAACCCAAAATTAATGGAAACCTATACTCCTAGAATTAATCTTAAACTTTAACCCCAAACAACACTAATTTCATGTTAATCAATATATACCTTGATCATATATACTCTCAAAAATATATTAGTATTTTCCCAAAATAGCCTAAATTTCCTTAACATAAAATTAAATACTAGACCTAAGGGATACCTATAACTAGATTATGTATTCTTACTAAAACCCAATAAACATATCCAAAAACATCGCCTTAAAATCAAATCACATATGAATTTAAAATGTATAGTTATGCCTTTAAAATTATGGACTGGCATAAACATATTTACCCATAATGGTATCTAAAAATCTTAAATTATCCTCAATTGATAACATCCTAATCTATAAAGCTATCTAATCCCTGATTTGATGCCAAATATGACACCTCAAACCCACACTCATGGATTTGATTCTAAAAACATATTCTTTTCATACTAGATTGATAGTTATTAAAGCAACCCAAACATAAATTTACCTAATTATAATATAATAAACAAATATTGAGTTACTTACATGCCCAAGACATTTTAGTTTTATAGTTTTAGAGAGTTAGGAAAAACCTTCAACTAACAAAACTCATATCTTTTACATAAAATGGGAATTTTTTCCTCTAAATAGAGGACTTCTTATTTAAAAATAATTCTTAAATATCTCCCAAAAAATTATTCAAACATGATACCCATCTAGAAATATCATACTTAATACTCTTATTCATAACCTGTAGAAAAGGAAAACATAATAAGGGTGAGATAAAATTTTCAATAAGGGGTAGTGTACAACAAAATCTATCATATAATAAATAAGGCATGAATAATATAGTATAAATAAATAATAATAAAATGATGTCATATAACTATTAAAATGAGTATGTAGTATATCAATGGATAATATAAAAATTTAAATAATCATGTTAATAACAATAATTGATTTCATATTTATGGAATATATAACTTCATACATCATAAAAGAATCATTAAGGCCTCCTATTAAGACATCATACATAAACAAGTAAGGTTTACACCAAATACTCAAACTATTTTGTCTCATGAGACCTACCAATGCATGGAGGGGTTATATAATTTTGGGATCTACCCAGCACTAATTAATCTCAATTAATTTACCCTATAAAGTAATGAATAAATAATAAAATACATAAGAAACATTTCATAGTAATCAATAAACATCTGTTTTGAAATAAAATGCATACAGATTGTCAATATTTTCCTAGCCAATAAACAGAATAGATTTCTTAGTAAGCATACTTTAAACTAACACCGTAAAGATTTATGGGTATAATGTTAAGTTAATAATAGAAAACAAAATATAGAAATAGTGTAAGTGATATAGAAATATCCATGAAATTAAAGAATATGGACTTGAAGAAGAAAATATAAGAGATATGAAGAGTGATAAAGAACATGACCCTTATGAACAAGGTGTGGTATGAACTATAAATTAAATTCATAATTTATAGGGTAATATATGAAACATAAATCCAAAGGAGATATATATATATATATATTAGAGTTTTAGAGGAAAATGGAATCAAAATTATAAAAATAATTTTTATAATGCTATTGTAATATGGTTGTAAAAAAAATTCTAAATAACTTTCATAAATCCATTTCAAGGGGTGAAAAGAGAACATTGAAAACATAAATTTAAAAATAATTATAGATATTGAAAATTTTAAAATAAATGAAGTTATAAATAAAAAATACAAGGTGTGATATAAAAATATACATAAGTGGAATGAAATCACTTTATTTGTTCTTATAAAACATTAAATATTATTTTTAAAATTAAAAAATAATAAAATAATGGAAATAGGATTTTATTTAAAAAATCGTGGAATCTAGGAAAGAAATCTTGGTAATAAAGAATATACATAAAATCGGGAAAATGAATTCATGTGTAAAACATTAAAAATAATATTCTTTTCACACTTTTTTAAAGAAATTCAGAAATGATCCATGTGGAAAAAATTTAAAAGATTCCTTTTAAAAAATTTGTAAAGTAATTAAAATATAGTATAAAATGGCCTTAATCAATATATTAATTATAGATAATACCATTCTTGAAACAATATAAAGAATATGAACATAGAGGAAAACTATTCACAATCATCAAGAAGAGATAAGTTTGAGTTCGCATATAAGAAACTATTTGGTTGAATTGTGAATCAAAGGGAGGTGAAATTTAAATAAGTTTTATAAATCCTAAAAAGGAAATAGGGAATACAATATAATACAATCATGGAGTATAAGAAACCAAACTTATAATGATAAAGTTCAAGAATAAATTTTATAACTTAATGAAATAAAATTAAGTTAACAATAATCCCTTACAACTTAGATAATGTATGAATCTAGGGACAAGGAATAAGGATATTGTAAGTCCATATGGACCATACACACACCCTGAGAGGGGGAGTGAATCATGGGTGACCAAATTTTATCAATTAAATTCAACTTAAACTTTTTCTTCTTTTAAGTTTATTGAACCTTTATCATTGGTTAGGATGTATGGATATTTAATGTGTGCTCTCAACACTTACTCCCTCATGAAGTGAATATAAAATAAATAAAATTACACATAAATGTTTTTACAAGGTTCATCCCTAATGTGGGAAACTAATTTTGGGATGTGAATCCCATTTTCATGTTACCATAATTTTATGCATCGGTTTTATGTTTATCAGAAATATAATTAGTGGAAGAAGGATGGAATCGGTGTGAAGGAAATGGTAGTTCATCTCTTTAACAGTAGAAGGTCCATTGGTATCTCATTCTACTGATGATATCAAATGATGGTCCAGAATGTTTTGAAAACTCTCTAAAATGAATTCTCTCAAATGAAAAATCTATAAGTTTATTGGTATTGTCAGTCAAATTCAACAGTGTTGTTAGAGATCAACAGTGAAATTATATATAGAGATTCTCCATGAATGTGGTAAGGCGGTGTGATCGGTATAACTATATGAATCTTCTATAAAAGGAGGTGGGTGCATACCCTAAATAGTTCATGTTGATCACAAATAGTACACATGAAAGTGAATGGTGAATCAGATAATTATAGAGTGTTTAATTCTTTATAATGAATTAAGACTAGTGGATTTGTTAATTTATTACAATATTTTTAATTTCAGTAATACAATAGTATTATAGTGTTTCTTACATGAATATAGGACAACTCATCTAAAGAATGTTAATCTCTTGTATCCTTTTATTTCTTTATTTACTACCATTGAATGTATTTTTGTTTCTTTTTTTGTTTGTGAGTTTCAGTTAAGTTGTGTGTTAGGTAGAATTTGTGTGGTGGGTATCATGCCTTGACTACCTACTTTCTATGCACTTAATCTAGGGGAGGTGAACTTCCTGAGATCAATTTTTCACTATGAAGAGTCTCATGCATGAAATCTTCTAGTGGATTAGTGTGTAGAGTTCTGGTGATCTTATTAGAAGCATGAATCTGTCCTTCAAGGTTCCTTCCCAATAAGTGGTATCAAAGTGAGGTTTGGTGCTCAGTAATCACATAAATAGTATAGTGACCCATACTTTTTATATATAAATATTACATCTTATCACATGAATATTCAATACATAACATTACGATCCATGCCATAATCATATAATTCTATTACCTTTGGAAACTTGGAAACATAAAAAACGTATTCATAAGATATATATACCATATACCACCAAGTTATTCATAACTAGCACCATTTTTTTACATATCATACTTAAAAACTTCCATCATAACCCAGGAAAAGGAAACATAAGAAAGGGTTAGCTCAGATGCTCGGTAAGGGTAAACAGGGGAGAAAACAACGATCACTTAGTATAACATGATCATAAGGGTATAACAACATGAGATTAACATTTGAAAAACATACCTGATATATAATAGATCATAATATTGAGTCATTTAATAAATATTTGTAGTCCATAAGACATGAATCATAAAGGAATCAAAGAACATAAGCCATGAGAGCATAACATTGGCATAATACATAATTGTATGGTATACATATAAGTATATAAAATCATTTCCTTAGTCAAGTATAACTTCCAATACTATCATAGTGGATTTATTTCACTACTCATTTCATCATATCATTAGTCAAGGTTCACTCCCAAGACTATCATAGTGGAAAAATACTCTTACTAAACTGGGTTCACTCTCCATTCGGGTCCTTATTATCTCATGAGATATTAATCTATAGACAATGAATTAGAGGGATATATAATTATATACCCACCCATCACATAATAAAAATACATTCATATGTGTTCCACAAGATCAAAAAACATTCATTATATATCATAACCTATGGAAAATAAATGGGTTTCATAAACATTACAACAATTCATTATAAAATAACCCATGGAAAATAAATGGGTTTCATAAATATATCATTATCATAAACATAAACCATACATGTAAAGAATAAGGATGGTATAATTTTACCATATCCCTAGTAAATTATAACTAGCGTTAAAGGATGTTATCATAAATGAAAATACCTTTAAAATATCACTTGAATATTTCCTCAGGAAAATACCCTTTTCATTTTGGAATCACTTCTTTAAAATATAAAAATTTCCAAAATATTATGGAAAGAATTTTCTTTGAAAATAAACATGGAAAATTTCAAATTAAGCTTCAATTATTTGAGTTTTTATGATATTGTGAAATTATATTCATGCCTTTTATGTTAAAACAAATATTCCTTTTACATTTTTGATAAAAATTCAAAAAACCTCATTCAGAAAATGACAAGAAGATTACTTTTAAAATATTTTTTAAAAATTAAATAATGGGTAAAAATGAATTTAAAAATCAAGCAGAATATAAAACAAAATTTCTTAAAACTTTTTTAAAAAACATGGATATGGAATAAAGAATATTTTTGACTGAAGATAGAAATAAATACAATTTTTTTTAAATCATTCTTTTGGTCTATCGGGTTCTTAAAGTGGGAAAAATGAAAGGAAAATATGTAATATCTAGAAATAAAAAGAGGAGAATAAAATTCATGTTATTATTGATATATATTTTATAAAATTTCATCATCTCAAGCTTAATCATAAATAATTATGATAAACAATGAGATTGTAACATAAATATCTTACCACTTTGGTGAATTTAAAATAAAAACCTCGTGAAAGAGAGAACCTTATATGGGTATGAAATTACCCATAATTTTCATGATAATTGTTATAAAATTAATTCATTTTAAATATATACATCACATAAGAGATACAGGTGGTGAATATGGTATGTATCTCATAGAAATAAAAATGATATGAAAATATATTACCTCAAGTTTGACTTGTTTCAAAAGAGCTCTAACCACCTATATAATAAATTTAATTTTTTTATAATTCTATACTCAAGTAATTTACATACTTATAATATCATATATTATCCACTTATAATATTTCAACTCCCATTTATTAATAATTCCTTATTAAAATAATTGTTTTTAAGTGTTAATTGTTCCGCTTTTCATAAGAATTTCAGTTTGGTAGTTCTGGTCCTTGTACTTTGTTCATGGTTCCATCATATCCATAATTTTAATTATTATATAAATATAATATATATTCTTTATATATATTTATATATATATATTTATAGTCATCCATAAAAGTTATATATGGAAAAATAAATTACATTATTCATGGAGATTGTAGGTCGTATGTACGCATGAACGTTGTTTTCCCTTTTCGACAGATGGAGAGAAATAAAGGTAAATAAAAATTCACCTTTAAATAATTGTTATTATATCATATATATAATATATATTCACTAAATATATCCTTATTACCATCCATTTAAATTATAAATTAAAAATGAATCACATCACTTCGTGGAGGTGGTAGTCCACACGTACGCACGAGCGACGTTATCATTTTCCAACATATGGTAAGGTAAGAATATATAAATGATATTATAATTATATAATAATAATTATTTCATAAATATCATATATAAACTTTAAACCCATCATAATAACCATCCATGAAATATAGTGACGAAAAATTAATTGTATCGTTATGTGGAGGCGGTAGTCCACATGTACACACGAGTGATACTTTCACTTCCTATTTGATGGAAAATAGGGTGAATAATAGTGGTTACATAATAATAATAACATTTAAGTATATTTAGGATAATATTATTATTATTTTATAATTAATACCACAAATTTATATTAGGTATAAGAAGAGATAAATTGAAAGTGGTCAGGTAGGACGATTATCTCTCTTTCAATTGGCCTCCTTTAGATCCTTTCTTAAGGACCCTTGGAATGGTTTTTTAAGAATAACATAACTTATAATTCATGGATATTGAATCTTATAAGATAATTGGGTATCTATTGGTTGATATATATGTCTCAAAGTTGTTTAAATAAGAGAAATGAGGGGTTTCCTTTTATAAGTGGGGAAGAGGACACACTTGAAATTTCTTAAAAGATTAAAATATAATAAAGTCATACTCAAGAAAAATGCTTCAAAATGGATATATATTCGAATTTGGGATATTTTTAGGTCAAAATATATCCATAAAATAGTATTTAGATAATTTTAATTTGAAAACTTAACCTTATCTCTTGATTTAACCCCCCCCCCTAGTAAACCCATTTTAACCTTTACTGTCGTAATGAATTTTTAATGTTTTTATTTTTAAATGTGACCAAAGATTAAGTTGAAATTATTATATAATATTAAATATGTTTATTAAAAATATGGAATAAATTTTATCAAATTCAATTCACATAATTTGAATAATTTAATTTAAAATTAAACCTGAAAAATGCGATGAAAAGCAGTTTTCTTGAAAAATGTTTTCTTAAGTATAAAAAGTTTTTATACCAAAATACAACATAAAATTGATTAAAATGAAATTATTTTATTATTAATAACATAAATGAACTGATTTTTTTTTTGAAATAATTTTAAAATAAAATGAAACTTTGTAAATTATTGAAATGAAAAGGCAGATTTTAATAAAAAAAAATTATTTTTCACTATTCATTGAAAAATATATCTTTTCATAAAATGATAAAAATTTAAATATAATATAATTTTGACATGATAATTTTAAAAAAAAAAATTTGTTAAATAAAATTTATAAAATTGTAAAAAAATAATTATATTATTTTTTTCATAAAAATCAATAAAAATCATTTTTGACGAAAATGTATTTTTGAAGCATATAAAGACTTTACTAAAAAAAATATATTTACTTTATCTAAAACCTTTATACATAATTTTAAAAATATGGTTATTCTTATTTACTCCACCAATTTAACAGATAGGTTATGGTGGTATACTATATTATGGTTCATTTAGACTCGGGTTTATATGTATCGCAAGCTATCGAAGAAATTTAATTTATTTGAAGAGAAATGTATCATAAAATCTTAGGGTATTAAATTATACCCCCCTTAAAATGAATTTTTTCATTGAAATTACATTTCTATAATATAAAAAAATTATAATATCTATATTTCATCACATCCTTGGGTTCCTAAGTAACTTCTTTGAATTTTTTATTCCTTTAGGGAACTTTAACGTGGTGAGAAATATTATTTTGTAGAACTTTATCTCTATGATTAAAGAATTATACCAGTTATTTTTCATATTAAATATCATACTCCAGTGGTATAACATTTTAGTTTAGTATATGTGAAGGATTGGGTATGTGCTTTCTCATGAGAGATAAATGGAACACATCATGTACTTGAGAGAGGTTCAATGGAAGCGTCAAGCGATAAGCTACTACACCTACTCGATAAAGAGTCTCAAAGGGGAAAATATACCTAGGTATTAGCTTTACCTTCTTTCCAAATCTCATAACCTTATTTCATAGATAATTTCATAGAAATACCTTCTCACTAACTTCGAATTATATATTTCACCAATGATTTTCAGCATGACTTTTATGTTGACTCTAAGTTGCCTTGATGTGCCACTAAACAACTATAACTTTATCTACTATTTCCTTAGCTAACTCAAGTCCTAATAGATTTATTTATCCAACATCATCCCAGAATGTTGGAGTTCTACACTTATTTCCATAGAATTTTTCATAAGGATCCATATAAATTCTCAAGTAAAAGATATTTTTATAATATAATTTGACAAAAGGAAAGTGTTGATATCAACCACCTTTTAAATTTATAGAAAAATACCCCAACATATCCTATAGGGTTTTAATGGTTCTCTCAAATATAACATCTTTATAAGTATGTTAAGCAGTACTGAAACACAACACTAAATAAAGATATTTCTAAATACTTTGTCAGAACTTCAAGGTAAACCTTGGATCCTAGTCAGATACAATATAATGGGGTACTCCATGCAACCTTACCACTTACATAATGTAAATTTTGTAAATATGATCAAGATATAAATAAAATTTGATAGTAATAAAGTGTTCTAACTTCATAAGTGGGTGGATTTCATCCCAAATAGCATTATGTTCTTTAAATGTTTTGGGGATTCCAACAATAAAATCCATGGTGATGTTTCCTCGTTTTCATTTTGGTATGGGTAATGGTTGTAACATCCCCTTATACTTTTATCACTCAACCTTAACTTTATGAAATACCGATCACTGATATATTTACTCTGAAATATATCTCTTTATATTATCCCACCATAAATACTCTTTTAGATCTTTATAAATCTTCATATATCCAAGATGAATAGATAATGATGAAATATGAGATTCATTCAATATCTCCTTCAAATGTGATATAGAGGGGACACATACATGGTTCATGAACCTTATCATTACATAATAATCAAGGTTGAACTCATGAAAATTTCTCACCTTCCTTTTTAGCTCAATATCAACCTTTTTTGCCTCTTTAATTTTCACTTTGATAGATGGTTGAACACTCGTTTAAGAAAGATAATATTTCTCCCCTTCCTTTAAGATTTCAAGGTCAATATTTTGAAAATTAAAAAATGTTATATATTCGATAATCCTCATCATAGATAATCCTACGTGATTATTTTTACTTAGAGTATATGACACCTAATTTACTTTCCAAGAGTGGTAATGAATTGAGAATTCATAATCATTAATCCAATCTAACCATATTATCTTGAACATATTAAAATATTTTTGATTGAATATATACTTTAAAATTTTATGATCAGTATATATGTCACACCTTTCTCCATAAAGATAATGCCTCAGTATCTTTAATACAAAAAATACCGCATCTGACTCCAAATCATGAGTTGGGTAATTTTTATCATGATAAATTGTTGTTAGGAATAAGATATAACCATATAATTCAGCATGAGGATACATCTTAGTTCCTTATTTTATGCATCACTATAGATTACAAACCCTTATCTATTATAGGGTAGTATAATCATAGGTGTGTTGACTAACCTTCTATTTAGTTCCTTGAAATTTTACTCAAATTAATTTATCCAAAGAAACTTGGATTCTTTTCGAGTTAACTTAGTGATTGGATTAGACGTCCATGAGAAATTTTACACAAAGTATCGATAATATCCAATAAAACCAAGAAAACTATAGATCTCAGACATAGTATTTGGTCTGGGACAATGTTCAATAACTTCCATCTTTGATGTATCCACCGATATACCCTTGTTTGAGATTATATGACCCAAAAATGAAACTATTTATAGCCAAAATTAACACTTGGTAAATTTTTTATACAACTTTTCCTTACTTAGTCTCTTAAGTATAATCCTAAAGTGATCTTAACGCTCTTCGTTATTCTTGGAATATATAAGAATTTTTTTATAAATATTGTCACAAAGTGATTAGGGTAATCTATAAAGACTCTATTCATTATATCCATGAAGATAGCATGGGAATTAGTAAGATAAAATAGAATCACTATAAATTCATAGTGTCCATACCATGTATGGAAGGTTTTCTTGGGTAAGTATTCACTTTTTACCTCCAGATAATAGTATCTAGATTGAAGATAAATCTTGGAAAAATATTGAGCTCCTCTTAATTGATCAAACAAATCATAAATATGGAGTAGAGGATACTTATTCTTGATTGTGATCTTGTTAAGTTCCCAATAATCAATGTATAGTCGTATTGATCCATATTTCTTATTAAAAAAAATAGGTGCACCCCGTGGTGATTCACTTAGATGAATGATTCCCTTATCATTATTATCCTATAGTTATTTCTCCAATTCTTGCAACTCAATGGGGAAAATTTAATAATGAATCTTTGAAATAGGTGTATCCCCAAGTATGAGTTCTATTGAAAACTAAAATTTATGATTCAGTGAAATACTATGAAATTATTATGGAAAACATCAAAAAAAACTCATATAATAGGCATATATTCTATATTAAGTTTCTCCCCAACCATCTGAGATAAAAACCACTTTTGAATAGGAATCAAGACCTATATAATGGATGTAATTTCCATTAGAAGTTCATATTTATCATTGTATATATAGACGATCATAGTTTGGTTAATAATATTAAAAGTTACTTATATTTCTTAGAAATAAATGTGGTTTTTATGTAAATAAATTTAATTCATTCCTAAGATGACATCAAATTCTACTAGAGGGAGAAAAATTATATTTGTGGGAATCACATTCCAATAAACTTTAATCGGAAAAGAATCATAGAATTGAGATGTGATCATCACACCATTATGTATTTTCACTATTTATTCAACATCTAATCATTGAGGTTCTATTATGATACCCTTAGTAAATTATTGAAATATAAAAGAGTGGGTAGATCCAAAATCAAATAATCCGTTATCAGTTCTAGAGTGGATGGTAAGTGTACCTTTCATGAATTCATTATCATACCCCACATAAATAATAGTGAACATGTGATATTTCACCTTATCTCTAGGATTAATAGGTTACTGATGTCGATCTTCATCATTAACCTTAAGATTTAAGCATTGGTTATCATAATTCCTATATTCCTTGAATTTGAAACACTAGGGTGTGGGTGGTTCATTCATTGGTACTTTATCTCTATCATTATCTAACTTCTTTTCCCCATTAATTTAGAATTTGATTTCCCGATGACCTTCCTTTCCACACTTAAAACATTTACCAGCCCCCTTAAGATAATTTTCTCCATGTTTCCTTCTGCACATAAAGTATAAATAAAATTTCATATTTTTATCTCCATGATCTTTAATATTTGAATTTCTTTTGAATTCAATGTTTCTTTTCTTATCAAAGCCATGAGATTTATGGGTAACTCCAATCTCTATGTTCAACTTGATAAAACATCAAATAATTTCATCATAGCTACTAAAGTATCTTATGGATAACATCATTCATAGACTTAGTTTTAAGCCACTAAAGAATCAATAAATCTTACTTTTAGGTTGGATGATAATACTATAATCATACCTTACAAGTCTTGTAAAATTTTCATCATAGGTATTAATGGATTCATCATCATTCTACTTTAACTCAAGGAATTACTTCACCATTTTCATGTGAAAAATATGATGAAATCAATTATTGAAAAATATTCTTGTAAACACATCCCACTTCATGGATTCAATTTATTCTTGTTGGATCATGTTCTTGATAAGGGTCCATTATTGATCTGATTCACCTTCCAAACGATAAACAACTAAAATAAATTTTTTATATTCTAAAAGCTGGAGAATGTAAAATATATTTTTAGTGGTACTGATCCATTGCTCAGTAACTAGTGGATCAATAGACCCACTAAAAGAAGGTGGATATTTCCTCATAAAGGACTCAATAGAATGTTGTTCACTTATTTTCTTATTCGGAATATCAGTGTGATTCATGTCTTCAGAAGGTTGCATAAGAATAAAAATGATAATTTCTATTCCATATCCCATAACATTTGGCTCTTAGGAGGACAATAATTTTATTTTCCATCACATTAAACATTAACATGGTTCCTTTGGGTTCCATCTATTAACTAAAACAAAAAATCATAGTGTGTGTAATAATAATCATAGTGGGAAACCATGTAATCATGAAAAATCATTTATAGGATGTCCAAATCATGAAACCTTATTTTCAATATATGAAACCTTAGGTTTAACCTAGGTTATTTATAGTTATCATTTATTTAAATCCTTAATAATGGTTTATAAAGAAAATGTGAGTTAACCCAAGAATATACCCCAAGAGTGTCAAACTAGATGTGCAATAAGAGCACACTCACCATACACCAAAATTATAGTCGATATATACTCAAACAACTCTTTTTTGAGTTTATTACCCCTAGATGCATCTTTTCCAAAACCACATCCACTTATAGTATATAGATATGAATATTTTTATAGGAAAACCACACTTCTTTATTTACCATAACTTAGGAAGTACTCCTATATATAGGATTATCCTAAGGGTTTTCACTAAATTTTTCTAACCCTAGTTTCCAAATATAACTAAACCATGCTCTAATACCAACTATAACAACCTATGATTTTCATACACAAATATTACATCTTATTAGATTAATATTAAATACATAACATTATGCTCCATTCCATGATTGTATAGGTATAGTGTCTTTAGAAACTTGGATATATAAACAACTTGTTCATAATAGATTTATATCATCTCTCACTAAGTTCTTCATAACTAGAATCATTCTTAAACATATTTAAAACCTTTTTTCATAACCTGGGGAAAGGAAACATAAGAAAGGGTGAACACTGATGCCCAATAAGGGTAAACAATGAAGATATCAATGATCACTTAAGTATAACATGAGAATAATGGTATGAGAACATGATATTAACATTTAAAAACCATGCATAGCATATCATAGATCATAATCTTAAGTCATGGAAAAAATATTGGTAGTCTGTAAGACATGAATCATAAAGGAATCAAAGAACATAAACCATAAGATTATAACATTATCATAATATATAAGTTTTTGGAATATACATAATCATAGAAAATAATTTCCTTCATTAAGGATCACTTCCAAGACTATCATAGTGAATTGGGTTCACTCCTTATTTCATCATATCCTTAGTTAAGGTTCACTCTTAATACTATCATAGAGGACAGAGTCCCTTACTGAACTAGGTTTTATCCCCATTCTAGTCCTTATTATCACATGAGATATCCATATTTACCCAATGCATTAGAGGGATATATAACTCTAGTACCACCCATCACATAATCATAATCCATTAATATTTGTTCCACAAGATCATAAAACGTTCATCATATATCATAACTCATGGAAAAGAAATAGGTTTCATAAATATTTCAACAATTAATCATAGAATAACTCATGGAAAATAAGTGTGTTTCATAAACATATCATAATCATAATCATAAACTATCAAAATATAGAATAAGGATGGTATCCTTAAATCATGTCCCCAATAAATCATAAGTAACATCAAAGGATTTTATCATAACTATCATAAACCAACCTGAGTCAAACCCAAATCGGTCACTCGATTCAGCCCATGATAAGTCCCAAGAGGTGTTCTTGATCCTCTCAGGCTAGAAAATAGTGTCATGCATCATGCATACTAAATTGGGAATAATTTAACCCATATAAGAGAAATAAATAAACAAAAAATAAAGGGAAAGCTTACAGGTAAAATTAAATAAGAAAAAAACATACCTACATGTGACCTCATGGGTTACCTCCGATCAAAGAACCGCATTCACTCCATGAGTGATCCCAAAATGAGAGAGAACCTGAAGCTGAGAAAATGATAAAGAAAGTAGTAATGGTCATTGAGATGCTTAGTATGGATTCCAAGGTTAAACAATTCCCTATGCCTTACCTTTAAAGTTAAATCTAATCTTTCTAGTTTGAAAATAAGATATATAAAAATAAGGTTTTTCATTATTTTCAAAAATAAGTAATGAGTTCCATTTTTTAAGAAAATCCACTTTCCATTACACTTCTAAAGCATGGAAAGTCATTTCAGTAAATTCATTTAAAGATAATCAGTGCTAGAGCATGTATTTTAATATGTAATGAAAATTAGGGGTGTCACTTTATAAATATACTATAAAATAAATGAATGTAGCATACGTGTAAATCTAGTTTCATGGGATCTTAGGCATTGGTCAAGATGGCCTAGGAAAAATCTAAAAATATTATCCCATAATCAATCTCTACAGGCACCAATTATCCATAATCACTGCCCAAACACTCAGTGACACCCTCACTGGCTCCAATGAGGGGCACATACCATGGGTAGTTAGTTTATCTACTCAGGGCCACTAGCTAGTGCATAATATCAACTAGTGCATCATGTGTACCTAGGATTCCACCTAACTACCCAAGGATACCCATGAAAATTAAAATAGATGTGATTTTTATCAAGGTATCATATACATATACATATTTCCTTACAAAAAATCTCATCTACCTTATCACCTCCAAACTCCCACCTCAAGTACAGTCCCTTTCTAAGTTACACACAAACCAAGCACACACCTCCTCACTAGGCACAAAACAAAAATCGCACATTTATCACACACACCGCATTTCTAAATCAAGGGGAATGCCTCAATAAGGGTTTTATACTTCCACAAAACATTTTAAAAGTTCCAATATAGCCTCATAATTTTAAAAATGGATACTTCCATTTTATAAAAACAATAATGCACTAAGAATTTGAGTTTTAAAACCATTGAGAAGACTAATTGAATAATTAAAGGCACCACACATTCAGGATCAGGCTTGAAAAAATGTTTGAAACCAATGCAATCCATGATAAAGGCTAGAGGATAAGTTTAAAAAGAAAAATAGAACACAATTCCAAGGATCGTAACAACTAAATAACATATAACTTTCATATAACAATAAAACACACATTGAAAACATCAAGAAATCATGGGATTCAAGTAAAAAACTTAAACATAGAGAGACCTTACTTGATTCATGGTGCGCATATAAAAAAATAAAAAATTACTTTGAAGAGGCCCAAGAGAGAAAAAATAACCAAGTAGAACCCTAAAAGATAAAAATCCCCAATTTAAAATCAAGGCAACATGAACCCTAGGTTGTAGGAACCCAAGGAGGAAGAATAATGATAAGAAAGTGGAAGAAGAAGGAAGAAGGAGTAATAAGGGATTACCTTTGAAGATCCACCTCAAATGTTGAATAAATCCCAATATTTCACCATGGAGGAGGAGAGGAATCGAAGGGAGAGGTATGGGAGGGGTTCTACGACTATTGGGGTCGAATGGGGGAGGAAAATGTGAGTTTTGTGCTAAAATTGAAGAGGGAAAGTTATAAAATACCACTTTTTAAGTGACCTATAAGACCACATGGTTTGGTCACATGGTCTTCTAGATCATGCGCCAACCGTGCGGTGGCCTCTTTCCATGGGAGGAGGGAGTTGCACGGTTTATTAGAGGGGGCCAAATCGTCGTGTGGTTGATCATGTGGTCTAGAAAGTGCTTTTTTCTAGGCCGTATGGTTATAAGGGAGATAGTGCATGGATGTGCACCTAGCTACACAGCCTTGACAGATCCACTATTTAGGTTGTATGGTTTAAAAGGGTATGGTGAATGGTTTCTAATAACTATGAACCAATCGTGTGTTACCCTCTTCCCAGCTTAAAAACCACCATTTCTCCAAAAATTACTGGGAAGACTTAGAGAAACCAAAATAGGTCAAAATAACTAGATTATTAGGGTTTTGTCAGGTTAGGGTGTGATAATTCTTTCCACCATTGACACTTTATGCCCCTATAAAGTTCCAAATATTTAGATGGTCATGACATTAGAAGAGAGAAAACCACTACAGGAGATGAGGTTCCCTAAACCTAAAGACCAATATTCAACACTCACCCTTCTTGTGAAACTTCAATCCCCAAAAGAGACTAAAGAGGTCATCTTAAAAGAAATTAACCCACACTATAGGAGACTCAAACCTATAAGAACAATCTCAAAACATGAACACCCTATCCCCTAACATAGGAATCACCAAGGAAACCCATCATGGTTTGTTTGGGATCTCCACGAGCATTTGTCACATGAACCATTATCTAATCCAACCAAACTACTATGGTTAGGGTTAGGCAGGGAGGAATCAAAGATTCACATAGGAAAATGTAGTTCAAAATTCCCAAGAATAAAAGAATAAAGACTAGAGATCTAGTCTCACCATGTACTCACTGATGGTGGTCTCCCCACCATTTTAAAACCCTGGTTAATCATTGATCCCTTAAACAAGAACAAACTAACAATTCAAATGAAACCCAAAGTTAAGAAATATGAGGCACAAAATAAGAAATGACACTATTCCACAACCACAAAATTTATAAATTTCCAAAATACATCTCCATTAGAAACAAAAAATTCCAAAATTCTTACAAAATCTTTCCTCATTACCAATAAAAACCCACACCACCATGCTCAGCATCCCAAAACAAGAAAAACTTTATAGAAAAAGTGACTCTAAACAGATTCTGAATTAGAACCATGCTTCTCCAAATAGGTTGAGGGTCCTTCGGAGGGGTGTATATGGATCCATGTTTCTTCATATAAACACCCCACTAAAACTGTTACACATGACCCAAGCATCCATAGGTAAGATAGATATTTGGTACTTTTGGATATGATCGATTATTTTACCCCATATTTATGTACTGATGGAACACCTAGAGCTTACTCCTAGATGATTCTGGTGAGAATAAACATGATGGTCACCTCATATCACTTCTCAGCAGGCCAAACACAACCCTCTTCCCTTTCCCTTTTCTGTAGCCACCACCACTACTCCCATACATCGGTCACCTTTGGTTATCTTGCTAAACTAGCTTCAGTCTGAACATCCTACCTCACTGCTTTTTCATAATTTTCGGGAAATAATGACACTACTTTAAATAGTTTTGGTTGGAGGCCATTTTCAAAGAATCGAGCCTTTAAGGCTTCACCTTCAACAAGTTTTTGGAGATACGGCACCAACTCTAAAAAACTCTTAGCATACTCCAAAAATGTCAAATCTACTTGCCTGAGATAGTAAAACTCCATATCCTTTAGTTCCATCACATATTTAGAGAAATACTACTAGATAAACAAGGCCTTGAAGCTTTCCCAAGAATGTACCTCCTGCAGTTTGGATTGGTAAATGGTCTTCCACCACTTTGAGCCTGATACTTATATAATAAAGGTTGTGAAATTGAAATAAAGAGGATTAGGGAGATCAAGTTAGATGAAGTCTCCTCAATTATTCATAACCATTACTTAGCTTTCCTAGTCTCTAGCTGCCTAAAAAATGAGGAGGGTTCAACTCCTGGAACTTCCAGACAAAATAATGGTATTGAGGACCACTATGATCCATATCTAGAATGAAATAAATGACTAGGTAAAGACTCAACTAACCACAAACACATGATTTTTGATCTACCCATAGGTGTTTCTCAGAATCCTTTATGACTCATTGGGGGCATACACTAAAAACAGGAAGCACAAGACTAAATCAAAACACATCATTAACCAAAATTCCACATCCCAATCACAATAATCAATCAAAAATAAAACACCATTTCAAAATAAAATCCAATATAATAAAACTAAAGAGTCAAAAAGAAATCCCAAAACATAGAAATAAAGAATCACTCCACACCCATTTTCCAAAGCATTAAATCCCCCTTTTTGAAATCCATTTTCAAAAAACAAACAAGCCTTACAAACTAAACAGCTACCATTAGTATTCCATGAAGCCTCACATATACATACATCCCTAATAGCTCAATAACACCTCCACACATGACACTAAACTCCCACTTCCACACACCCATCCATATATGTGATTGTTTATAAGAATACCAAAGGTTAAAACAAGATATTCCCATTTCTAAAATAAAAGATTCAACCCCTGTTTCAAATTCCCAATTTAAATCCAATCCCCCCATTTGATTAAAACTTTCAAGACCCAACATAATTTACTTTCCATTTTCAAAACAATAACATTTCATTTTCAAAAACCAAATTTTTTTTTTAGAAACCAATTTAAATAAACCAAACATCATTTTAGAATCTAAAAGAAACACCTCAAAATGACCCAAACCCACACCATAAATAAACAATAGAAACTCGATACTCAATGTGTCAAAAATACTAAAACATAAAAAAATGACCGCTACACATGGATTATCCATAAGGTTTAGTAGACCATGTGCCATTCATGTGAGCATATTGGAGGCCAACAGAGGTATTTTTATAGTCTGCACATGATTTCCCAGACTTCACAACAATCATGAGCCTCTTTGAATTCCTATAATATAACCACAAAATTCTCAAGACCAACTATAAATTATCAAATAAAAATCAAAAACATAAAAAAAACATATGATATCCAAGCATGGATTTTGAAGCAAACCCATCTCAGACCACCCTGGTAATTCAAGTTTCCTTCCAAATAGGGGGTGATCAAGCAACTACCTATGATTTAATACTTGAATTATATTTATCCTAGCTCCAAAATACCTAAAATACCCAAATAACAAGGGATAACATGCTCTGATAGCATTTTTTCATGAACTAACTTGGTTTAACCCTAAACAGATCACTCGGTCCAGCCTGCGACAAGGCCCAAGAGGCGTTCCTTCTCCTCCCGCACTAAAAACTAGTGTTAGGAATCATGCATACTCAATTGGGAATTATTTATCTCGTATATTAGAAATAAATAAACAAAAAATAAAGGTTAAACTAGTATCATGAATGAAATAAGAATGGAACATACCTCTATGTGACCTCATGAGTCACCTCCAATCAAATAACCATGTTTTCTCTATGAGAGATACTGAATTGAGAGAGATCACGAAGCTAATAAAATGATAAATAAAGTAGGTGTGAGCACTGAGATGATCAGTAGGGATTCCAAGGTTAAAAATCCCATATGCCTTACCTTTAAAGTCAAATACAATCTTTATAGTTTGAAAATAAGATATATAAAAATAATATTTTCCATTATTTTCAAATACAAGTAACGAGCTTCCAATTTTTAATAAAAACCATTTCCTGTTACACTTCCAAAACATATTACAAATCATTAAAATACATTTAAGTAAATTCATTCAAATATAATCAATTATGGAACATATATTTTAATATGTAACGTAAATCATGGGTGTCACTTTATAAAGATACTAGAAAATAGAGGAATGTAGTATACATGTAAAACTAGTGTCATGGAATCTTAGGTGTTGGTCAAAATGTCTTAGGATAGAGATAAAAATAATATCCCATAATAAATATCTACAAGTACCGGTTATCCACAATCATTTCCCAAACACTCGGAAACACCCTCACTGGCTCGACTGAGGGGAATATCCCATGGGCAATCAGGTTATCTACTCAGGTCCACTAGCCGGTATATAATCTCAACTAGTGCAGCATGTGTACCTAGGCTCCCACCAAACTCCCCAAGGCTACCCATGAAAATTAAAGTAGAGTTGAATTTTATCAATGGATCGTGTGTGTGTGTGTGTGTGTCTATATATATATATATATTGACTTCCTTACACAAAATCTCATCCACCTTCTCACCTATGAACTCCCACCTCAAATGCGGCCCCTTTCTAAGTCACACACAAACTAAGCACCAACATCTTCACTGGGTACAAAACAAAAATCATACATTTATCACACACACAATATTTCTAAATCAAGGGTAATGCCTCAATATGGGTTTTCCACTTTAATAAAACATTTTCAAAGTTCCAATCGGGCTTCGTAATTTTAAAAAGGGATACTTCTACTTTAGAGAACCACTAATTCCCTAAGAATTTTATTTCCAAAACCATTGAAAAGACCAATTGAAAAATTAAGGCACCAAAAATTTAGGCCCAGTCTTGAAAACATGTTTAAAACTAATTTAATCCATGATAAAGTCTAAAGAAGAAGTTTAGGAAGAAAAAGAGAACCTAATTACAAGGATCGAAACAATTATATAACATATAAATTTCATATAACAATAAAACACACATTGAAAACATCAAAAAATAATGATATTAAAGTTAAAATCTTAGACATAGGGAGACCTACCTCGGTTCATGGTGCACATAGTGAAGGCAACACAAAATTACTTCGAAGAGGCCCAAGAGAGCAAAAGGAACCAAGGAGAACACTGAAATATCAAAATACCCAATTTAAAATCAAGTAAACATGAAACCTAGGTTATAGGAACCCAATGAAGAATAATAACAAGAATAAATTAAAAGAATAAGTAAGATAGATAAGCAAGAAGGGATTACCTTTAAAGATCCACCTCAAATCATGAAGAAATCCAAAGATTTCGCAATAGAGGAGAAGAGGAATCCAAGGGAGAGGTGTGAGAGGGGATCCAAAACTGATGGAGGTCGAATGGGGGATTAAAATGGGAGTTTTTGGTTAAAAATCAAGGAGGGAAAAGTGGTAAAATTCCACTCTTTAAGTGAACTCTTAGATCGCATAGTTTTATCACACAATCTTCCAACCCATGCACCAACTGTGTGGTGGTCTTTATCCAAAGGTTGAGGGATCCGCATAGTTTATTGGAGGAATATAAAAGGTTATGTGGCTAACTGTGCAGTCTAGACAGTGCCTCTGTCTAGGCTTCATGGTTGGAAGGAAGATGGTGCACATCAGTGATCCTAGCCATGCGGCCTTGATAGACCCGCTATCTGGGATTTATGATTTAAAAAGGGGTGGTGCATGGTTTCTATTAACTATGTGCCAACTATTTTCCACCCTCTTTCCATTCCAAAAACAACCATTTCTCCAAAAATACTCAGTAAAACTCATAGAAACCAAAATAGGTCAAAATAATTGGATTATTAGGGTTGTGTTTGTTTGAGGTGTGATAATAAATAAAAATTCCTTTAAAATATCACTTGGGATATTTCTTGAGGAAAATACCATTTTCATTTTGCAATAACTTATTTAAAATATAAAAAAATTGAAAATATTATGGAAAATTTTTATTTGACAAGAACCATGGGAAATTATAAAGTAATATTCAAAGATGTGATCAGTATTGGTGGTAGGAAATTATGTTCATTATATGTACATTAAAATAAATATTCCTTTTACATTTTTGGTAAAAAGTAAAAAGTGACTTGTATGGAAAATGAAAAAAAGATTCCTTAAAAAGATAAAAATTAAATCATGGTTAAAAATTACTTTAAAAATCATATTATAATATAAAAAAATTCTTGAAAACATTTTTAGATAACATGGATATGGAAGAAAAATAATTTTCAACTTAAGAGAGAAATAAAGTTGGTTTTACTTAAAAATATTCTTTTAGTATCTTGAGTTATTTAAGTGAGGAAAATTAATGGATAACATGTAATATGTAGAATTAACCATAGGAGAATAAAATTCATGAAATTCATGAGATATAGTTCATAAAATTTCAATATCAGAAACTCAATCCTAAACAATCTTGATAAACAATGAGATTATAACATTAATCCCTTACTACTTTGGTAAATTTTGAATAAAAACATCATAAAAGAGATAACCTCATATGGATATTTAAATACACATAATTTTTATGATAATAATCATAAAATACAATCATGGGAAATATATATACAACATAAAAAACAAGTGGTGAATATTGCATGTGTCTCACAGAAATAAAAGTGAGATGAAAATCTATTACCTCAAGTTTTACTTGGTTTGAAAGTGATCTAACCCCCTATATAATAAATTTAAATTTATTATATTTATATAAAAGATTTATTTATATACTTATAATATCATATATTATCCACTTATAACATTTAAACACCCATTTATTAATAAGTTTTTATTAAAATCATCATTTTCAGGTATTGACTGTTTCATTTTCTATGAGAATTTTGGTTCAGTAGTTCTGGTAATTGTACTTTGATAATAGTTTAATAATATAAAAAATATTAATCATGATATAAATATAATAAATATTCATTATATATATAATTATAGTCACTAATAAAAGTTATATATAGAAAAATGAATTGCATCGTTCATAGAGATGATAGGTTGTATGTACACATGAACGTTGTTTTCACTTTTCAATGGGTAGAACAAAATAAATATAAATAATAATTAACCTTTAAAAATAATTATTATATCAAATCTATCATATTTATTCATTAAATTTATCCTTATTATTATCCATGTAAATCGGAAATGAAAAATGAATCACATCACATTGTGGAGGTAGTAGTCCACACGTATGCACGATCGACGTTATCATTTTCCAATGGAAGGGAAGGGAAGGTAAGAAGGTATATATGATATTATAATTTCATAAGCATAATTATTTCATAAATATAATATATAAATAGTGATCTTATCATAATAACCATCCATGAAATATTATTATGGAAAATTAATTGTTTTTCTATATGGAGTTGATAATCCACATGCACGCATGAGTGATAATTTGACATCCCATTTGATGGAAAAAAGGGTGAATAATAGTGTTTAAATAATCATAATAAAATTTAATTATATTAAGGATAGTTAATTTATTATTTTATTATAAATATCATAGATTTATAGGTCGTGGAAGAAAAAATAAATTGAAAGAGGTTGGGTATGATGATTACCTCTCCTTCGGTTGGCCTCATTTAGATCCTTTCTTAAGGGCCCTTGGAATGGTATTTTAAGAAGAAAAGCACATATAATTTGTGTATAGGTAATATGATAAGATAATTGGGTAGGTTTTGGTTGGGATATATGGCTAAATTTTTTGTAAAGAAAATAAAGGAGGGATGGCCATTTATAAGTGGGGGAGCGAACACACTTGGAATTTCTTAAAAGATTAAAATATAATAAAGTAATACTTGATAAAACGACTAAAAATGTATATATATACAAATTTTTTATGGGTATGAGGCATAAATATGTTTATAAAATAATATTTATTCGAGTTTAATTTGAAAACTTACCCTTATCTCTTGGTTTAACCCCCCCCCCCCCCCAACCATTAAACCCGTTAATTTTTACTATTTTTACTATTAATTATGATAAAAAAATTAACTTAAACTTATTATATTATATTTATTATTCTAATTAAAAATATTTAATCCATTTTATCAAATTCAATTTATATAATTATAAATATTTAATTTAAAATTAAACCTTCAAAATGTGATGAAAAGTAGTTTTTTATAAAAATGTTTTCTTAAAAATAAAAAGTTTTTATAATAAAATACAACATAAAATTGATTACAATGAACTTAATTGGATTATTAATAATATAAATGATCTAATTTTTCTTTGAAATAATTTTAAAACAAAATAAAACTTTGTAAATTCTTGAAACTAAAAGATATTTTTCAATAAAAATCGGTATTTTTCACTACTCATTGAAAAATAAATCTTTTCAGAAAATTATAAAAATTTCACTCTAAGATAATTTGAAACAATGATTCTAAAAATTAATTTCATTTTTTAAAATAATTTTTCTAAAAGTTCAGAAAAATAATTATTAATTATATTATTTTCTTATAAAAAGTAATAAAAACCATTTTTGAGGAAAAATATATTTTTGAAGCATATAAAGACTTTACTAAAAATTAAGTTCTTGTTTATAAATGTATTTGATTTATATAAAACCTTTATACATAATTTTAAAAAAAAATATTCATATTCACTACACCAATTTAATTATTAGTTTATAATGGTACACTATATTATGGTTCATTTAGACTCGGGTTTGTGTGTATCACAAGATATCAAAGAAATTGAATTTATTTGAAGATAAATATATCATAAAAAATTGGTGTGTTAAAATAGAACCTATGGTATGGAATTGTATTAAGGGAAGATCTAGATCAATAAATCTGATGGAATGGGTTTGGGGTTTTGGAGGATACATATTTAAGATTATATCATCCAAAAAGAATTGGGAGTATCATAGAAAGGTGTTAAGATGGAAACAATAGAGAATACAGAATGGGAAAAATTAGGTAGAGAGGCTTTAGTGTTGGTCAAAATATCTTTGGGATGAAATATTACTTTCAATATTCAAGAGAATAAAACTATAGAGAATGTTATAAAACTCTTGGAGGATATATATGAAAATCCAACGACACTTAAAAAAGTTTTTATGTTGCAATGATTGTTTGGATTAATGTTGTCATAAGGAATACCAATAGCAGGTCATTTGAATGACTTCAACATGATCTATGTGTAGCTCTAATCGGTGAAGGTTATATTTGTTGATGATGTATGATAATTTCTTTTTTTATCCTAAATTTTGGAAAGTTGGTATGTTATGGTTACTATGGTTAGTAACTCCATTAGAAAAATAGATTAAGTGTTTAATGATATTTGGAATTTTTTCTTGAATGAAGATATTGAGCAGAGGGAATTTAAAGTACCTACCGGTAGCACACTTAATGCTGATAGAAGTGGAAGGTCTCCCTATCATAAATACCAAAAGAAACAAATTGAAGAAAAGTCATATAAAAGGCATTGAAGTAAGTCGGATGGTCCTGGTCCAACATGCTGGAAGTGTGTAAGGAAAGGTAATATTGAGAAGAATTATAATAATTTCAAATATAATTCCAAAAAATATAAATCTATGGCAGTTCAAATTTTGTTAGTTTACCAAAATAAGTAACAATTACTTACTGAGTGTAAATACTCTAGTGTAATCTTGGGTGATTAACTCTGGATTCCATTCAACTGGTGACCAAGGATACATAGTTAATTATATATTTATGATGTTTGGTAAAGATCATATAATGTATGATGAATCTATTTAAGTCATTGGAAAAGGATAGATCAATATCCAGATGAATAATGGGGGATTCTTGAAGTTAATATAAGTTCACCACATCCCTGGTTTATAGAAAAATCTTATTTTCATTGGTAAAATTGATGAATCATATTATGGGGAAAGTTTTTAAAATGGGGTATATAATGTTACCTAAGGATACGTGATAGTTTCATGAGGGGTGAAGTATGGTACTCTCTACTTGATTGGAAATTTATATGGGGGTGCAGTTTCTGGAAGTTGGACTTCTAATGATCCAGAAGTATAACTTCTGATGATCTAAAATTATGGCACTATAGTTTTGATCACCTCAGTGAGAATAATATGAAATTTATAAAGTCTAATCTCACACTAAATCTTTATCACATGAAAATTTTAAAGTGTGAAAGTTTGGTGTTGGGAAAATAAAGAAGAGTTTCTTTAAACTGATATGGTCGGAAGCCTAGGAACCAAAAGTTGGAGCTTGTATACTTAGATGTTTAGGGACCTATCCCTATTCAATCATACATTGGTTCCCTATAATTTCTTTATTTCATTGATTATTATACTAGTAAATTATAGATTTAATTATTTAATCATAAAATTGATGTATTTAAGGTGTCCATTTAATGGAAATATTTGAAACAAAAGGAGTTCAGTTGGAAGTTGAAATATATCTAGATAGATGAAAATGGTGAGTACACTAGATACAACTTCCAAAACTTCTATCATAAGAAGGAATAATGAATGAGAAGATGATTCTTGGAACTCCACAATGTAATGGAGTGGATTAAATAATTAACAGGACTCTAATATAGAAAGATATAAATATGAGGTTACACTTAGGAATGCCTAGGTTGATTTAGCTAAAGGCACACAACACAGTGGAACATCTCACCAATAGAAGTCTAACATTAGTATTTAGAAATGAACTTATGGAAGAGATGTGGTCTATAAAATGACCAAAATTTCATCATCTTAATGTCTTTAGTAGTTATCATATGTACATGTTAATGATATTGAAAGAGATAAACTTAAATCAAAATCTAAAATATATTTTTTCCTTGGATATAGTGATGAAAACTTTGGATATAGTTTATGGTATGATAAAAGAAAAAAAATCATTATGAACTAAGATGTTTTCTATAATGAAAAGTTTTTTTGGAAGGAATGGGACATGATTGGGAAATAAGTTGAAGAAAAATAAACTATTAAAGTCCAGTTTGATCAGATTTATGTTATCAAAAGGTTTCAACATATAGAGAACTCAAATGAGAGTGTTGAAATCACTATAAGTTCATGATTAATACCATCATATTATCAACCAAAAAATTTTATAACATCTAAAAAATTAGTGGAAGAATCATAAAATCAAGATCTAAAAGTTTGAGTACTAGAATTTTATATACCAACAGATAGAGTAGAGTTGAGTATTATAGTCCAAAAAACTCATTTGATGATATAAAACATGGTTAGAAATATAGTTTATAAGTTTGGAACTAATATGAATTTTCTACTCTTAATAGGTGAAGAAGAACCTAAAAATATAGAGGAAGTAGCTCTACTCAATGATTTGAAATAGTGGGAGTTAGATATGAATGAAAGAATTATTTCATTAAATTTTAACAAAATATATGAGGTGGATGAACTTCTATATGGTAAAAAGACACTAGAAAATAAGTGGATTTATTGGATTAAGGAATAAGCTTATGGAAAGAAAATATATAAAACACAGTTGGTTGTGAAAGGTTTTCAAAAAAATCAAGGAGTTGATTTCTCAAAAATATTCAGATGGTAGTTAAACATTCTACCATTCGTACTATTCTTAGTATGGTGGTATCAGAATATTTGTATCTGGAGCATATAGATGTCAAGATATCTTTAATTAATGGTGAGTTGGAGGAATAAATTTTCATGAAATAACCAATAGGTGTACTAGAAGTTGGGAATCATAATTTGGTATATAGATTAAAGAAAAGATTTCATGAACTAAAGAAAGCACTATGATAGTGGAATCGTAAATTCAACTCATTTATATTAGAATAAGGCTCTAAAGGATATAATACTGATCATTTTTGTTACCAAAAGAAATGGGATGATGATACTTTCATCATTTTAATTCTTTATGTCGATGGTATGTTTTTTATTGGACCTAATGGAAGAATGATTTGGAAATTAAAGTGTAAGTTGTCTCAAAGATTCAAAATGAAATATTTTAGGCAAGACAAAAAGATATTGGGGATGAGGATAGAAAGAGATAGAAAGGTTAGAACTTTGGTCCTGTATTAGAATTATTATATCTAGAAAATCATTTAAAGGTTTATTATTTTTGAATACAAACTATTCTCAAATCCTCTTGTTGAAAACTTAAAACTATCAAAGACGCATGCACCTACAATGGAAGAAGAGCATCATTTCATAGTGAAAGTAACATATGCTTAAGTTGTCTAAAGTTTAATGTATACTATGATATATACTAGATTAGATATATAATTTTTAGTGGTATTTGTGAGTAGGTTTATACATATCCCTAGAAAGTAACATTGGAAAGTTTTTAAGTGGGTCCTTTGGTATTTTAAAGGAACAAAATAGTAGGATCTTTGTTTTGGGGAGGAACATCTACATCAAGGGTTTATTGCTGATGACTTTGCTGGAGATTCAAATAGTTGGAATATTACAATAGGGTTTCTATTTACCTATGGAGGAATAATAATTAGTTTAATTTCATAATTATATAAGATCATTACATTAAGTACAATAGAAGCAAAGTATGTTGTTGTAATGAAATAAAGGAAAGAGGTAGTTTTTTTGAAACAATTTCTGAAGGAATTGGGAAGAATTCAGGAAGGAGGGATTCTTTTTTGTGAGAGAAAAAATGAAATTCACTTGACTAAAAATATGTATTTCCATGTAAGAATAAATCACATGGAGGAGAAAGTTTTAGAACTCTATAATATCTTCTATAGCTAGAATCCAGTGGACATGTTCACCAAAACATTATTTCAAGAAATTTTGAGGCATCAACATGCATCAGTGGGGCTTGGGTAAATGGAAGGAGTATGGAGAAGCACTTCTACTATAGAAGGAATATTTTTGAAAGAGTTTCCTTGGGTTTTTCCATAGAAAAAGTATTCAAGTGGGAGATTTTTGGGATATGAATCCTAGTTTCAAATTATCATAATTACATGCATTGTTTTTATGTTTATCAGAAATGTGATCAAAAAAAGAAGGTTGAACTCAGTGTGAAGGTAGTGAAATTTCATCTCTTCAGTGTTATTAGGTCCATCAGTGGTTTTGTTTTTACCGATGACATCAAAGGGTAGTCCAAAATATTCAGATAACTCTCTAGAAGGAAATCTCTCAAATGAAGACTCTGTAAGTTTATCAATGTGGGGAATTGAAGTCAATAGTGTTACTGGAAATCAATAGTAACATTCCATATGGAGACTCTCTATAAATTTGGTAAGGTGGTGTGACTGGTAAAATGGTTGAATCTTCTATAAAGGTAAGTGTGGAACAACCTTAAATAGTGAATCCCAATCATGAATAGTGCACTTGAAAAGTACACAATAAATCAAATAATTATAGTGTTTAATTATTTGTAATGAATTAATACTGGTGAATTTTTTAGTTGACTATAATATTTTTAATTTTGTTAATATAATATTGGAACAATGTTTCTTATTTTCACATAGGACAACTCATCTAAATCATGTTAATCTCTTGTGTTCTTTTCTTTCTTTATGTTCTACCATCACATGTATTTCCATTGGTTTTTATGTATGTGAGTTTCTGAGAATTTTTTTGAAAGGTTGAATTTATATGGTGGGTAATGTTCCTTGACTTCCTAAATTTGGTATACTTAATCGAGGGTAGGTGAAATTATGGAGATCAGTTTTCCATTATGCAGAATATCATTTGTATGATCCTATTGTGGATTATCGGGTGGAGTTATGATGATATTATTGGAAGAATATATTGTACTTTCAAGGTTCCTTCCCAATAAACTACTCCTTGATATATCCAATTACTATCCCAATTTGTAGATATTCACTATTCTCATAAGTTTTGAAATGAGACAAGTTATTATCCTTAACCCAAGAGTGCAGTTATTATTCTAAACTTCAAAACCAAAATATTATGCATGTGGTTGAGCTATATCACAAAAATATATTTATACATCTTGGTAGGAATGTGGAATTGTTTATACTATAATCACAAATATTCAAATATTATTCATGATATTCCTCATGGATTAAACTTTTACTACCTCATGAACTTTCACTAGAATCACATGTAAGTCAGTGTGTCCTCTAGTTTTGGTAAACTAACATTCTAGAGATCCCACTATCATGATATTAAATGTATGGAAATTCAATGATTTATTACTTTACATTAATATTTCTCTCAACCTCTAGTCACTTGAATTTGGTGATATTACTCTTCTTTTATAGAACTATAAGTTTTAGTATTCTTGAAACTATGACCCAATAATATATTCTAAAAAACTCTAGTCAGTAAATCCCTCTCTTTTATTTACTTATTCTAATTGGATATCTCTCAAAATTCATGGTGATATATAATTTTATATAGATGATATTTCCTCCTTTTATGGGTTCTACCTTTCCTAAAAAATTTAGTGATTTTGGATCACTGAACTTTGAGACTATTGCACTGTTCTCATTTTAATGCCTTCAAAAATCTTATATAATCTCAAATTCAATTAAAATATTCATTAAAATTGGAGACAAATGTACTTTCAAGTATTCCATAAATTAAATATATAATCAATAACTTCCATTCATGGATATCATAGACTTGAATATCCATCTCAGCATCATCACTTTGAATTTTAATTCACAATGTTCATGTGAAGAAACTCGGAATATTCTAGTCACCTAACTTTCACAGACTTCAGTAATTGTGACTTGGACTTCATTATTCCTTTCATCCAAATATAACTTTTCTTCCTCTATACTCAATATTCTATAGCCTTCAGTACTTTTAACTTCATCCTTAATTCTATGCTTTTAGTGTTCAACATTTTTTTCACTAACATATTATTTGAACTTCAACTTGTAGTTTCTTCTTCCCTTCAACTAATCTTTTGATCGTATCGACTTATAAAATTCGATGCTTTATAGATTACATGCATGTGATATTCATAGTTTTCATTCATAAAATAATTTATTTGTGCTTCCATCCATTTGAAACTTAATTTTATAATCACTTAAGTTCATCAGCATGTATGATTCTCTAAACTTTCACTGCTTCGTCGTATAATCTCACTTGAGGACAGTATTCTACATTCTGATTGACCTAGATTAAAACTTATAAGGCACCAACTTACCTTTTAATGTTATGTATTCTATATCAGATACCACTAATTCAAATTTTTGTGACTTAATATATTTTATTTTATTTTTTTCATCTTCTGTATCCTTCAGCATCAACCTTCATTTTTCCTTCTTCTGATTAATTTAATCATTTGATTAAATCATCTTGAATCACTATGGTTATTCTACCAAAATAATGTAATTACATTTAATTCATAACACATGCATCTTTTGACTTTTAATTATAATAATTTAAGTTATCTTGAGCTTCCATACTTACTTTATATATTCCTCTTCTGAAGACCTCACAACTTATTATTTTTCAGCGTATATTTTGATGATGCTACTTCAATATGTGTATCTTGGAATACACTATAATTCATGAATTTTACAAATTATCTGGTAGAAACTATCTTCATAAGTTGAAATTCATCTTATATTATTCATGGATCAATCTTAGGTACTTTTTCAATTCTTTAGTGGGGTGCATCCTTCTACCCATCCTAGATTTCTTGTCTTGGTATAATCATTTTAGGCGGTTAAATTTACAATGACCATATGTTATTAATATTATTAATAGATTTGCTAATTTATCTTTAAAAAACTTTAATCATTTCATAAATATTATATTTATTTATTAAATTCACTTTCATAGCTAACCATGAAAAGTAGTGATGTAAAATGAAATACTTCATCCATGGAGGTGGTAATCTGACCATAAAACTTGCGATGTTTTCATTTTATAATAGATGAGAGGGAGGTAGATAATGGTAATTACATCAAAATAATAACATTTAAATATATATATATATATATATATGACACTGATTTTATATTAGTATGATTATAATATATTTGTAGAAGGTTGGGAAATAAAGAAACTTCAAAGAACTCGGTTAAAATAATTACTTCTTCCTTTGATATTCTTTTTTAGACCAATTTTTAAGCCTTCTTAGATTGACCTTTTGGGAAGATCTAACCTCTATAACATTTTAAATAGGATCAGGGATGTATTTTGGAAGATTTTTTTGGATCTAATAGGCTTTAGGTGTAAGGACAAGTGAAGTGGGGAAGGGGGCCTTTTATAGGTGAGGGGGTGACATTTTTTGTAAATATTAATTTCTTAATATAAAAAAGAGATGCATTATTCAAGGAAAGTGTAACAAAAATAGATAATTAGAGGAGTAAATATAAGTTATTGTTGATAAATCCCTCATAAACCCATTTAGAGATGATGTTTTAGGATATTTTGAGACTTTACCTCTTATTTTAATATTTTCACCTCATTCTAACCTTTACTATGGTGATTAATTTGTACCTTGGTAACTTATTTTTATGTCCAAAAATGAAATTTAAATTATTACCTAATTTGGAAATTCTAATTCCAAATATGAAATCCATTTTAATTTTTTCAATTTCTAAAACTAATAAAAATTTATTTTAATATAGTGATGCATAACGAGGAGAAATAATTTTTAGAAAAATGTATTTTTTTTTAAGCTTAAAGTTAATTTATTCGTATTCCTTATCAATTAAAAATATTAAATGAGTGTTAATTTGTTTTTTTATATATATTATCAATAAATTTAATTAAATTAATTATTAAAAAGTTATCAATTTATTTTATTAAGATAAAAATACATAATATATAGAAAAATTTAATTCTTCTAAAAATAATTTTTGTTAACATTAAATGATTTTAATCACATACCATTGAATTTAATTATTTATCTTCTAACCAATAAATTTCTTTAATTAATTAGTATTAGAACATGTAAAATTATTCTTTAAAATAATAATAATAATAATAATAATAATATGTAATCATTTTAACTATCTTTTTATTTACTTGAGGTTTTACTCTTCTTGTATTATTCTTAATGATATTTCACATTTTATTCTCATGATGTATTAATGTTTATATTTAATTATAAAATATATGATGGTTTATTTTAGTTTTATGTTTCATGTGATAAAATATATTTATCATAGTATTTATTTAAAGGATAACACCTACTAATATATCAGGGTGTTGCGTATAATTTTTTTGAATCTTTTTTGTTAAAATTCTAAAAAAGTTTAATGAATTTTTTTTAGATCCAAGAGGGGGATTTAAACAACACCAAAAAAATTTGGTAGATGTGGATTAGGTTTAAAGTGGATTTACATGGTTTTATAATTTATAAAGTGTTTGTAAATTATAATATAAGATAAAAATATAAATGTTTTTATATTTATTTATAAATTATTCATAAAAATAAATATAGATTATTTTATTAATTCCTTATTTTGATAATTTATTTAATCCATTTCAAAAAGAATTTTTGGATGTTGATGTGATCATTGGTTAAAATAAAATCAAATATGTGATATATTAATTTATGTAAATCAATTACAAAAAATGTGAATTTTTCATTATTCAATAATAAAATTGTTCATTAAATATCTCATATTTTAATATGAAGGAATCTATATTAAAACCATATAAATGAAAATATGAAATGTTCATATTGAATAAAATTTAATTCTTCAAGTTTATATATACCTAAATTATAAAGTGTTTATAACTTCTTTATTTATGAATTGTTTATAAATTGTTTGTCTCATGATTAAACGTGTGAATCATTCATTTATTTATTTATTCCTAGCTTTATTCATGAATTTAATTTTTATATTATTAATTATGGTGTATTATTTATTTTAAATTGTTAAACTCCTTCAAAATTTTCATACATTCATCAAATGAGTTACATGCTGGTTATGATAAATGATTTAGTTTTATTATACCTTGGATATGTCTTGTTCATAGGTTATGAGATTTAATTAATAGGTGGATTATAGTTTATATATATTAGTTTTTATAATTGTGATGAGATTGAAATCTATCTTGAGTAAATTATCCCTAGGTAGAGGGACTTTGGGTCGGACTGCTCATTGGACTAGAGGCTTATGACTTGTCTAGAAAAGTATGGGTTGGCTATCTATCGCTCCTGGATTACTATTGTGGGGATTGTTGGTTTCATATAATTATAATCCTTTACATGAAAAGTTTTCATATAACTCAGTTATAATATGTATTTAGATATGTATGAATATATTTGGATTTTAGTTTCAGTGGATAACACAAGTTATGGTTTGTATAAATATTTTCACATTAATATAGAGTGGACATATTGATTTGGTGGATGTAATAGGGTTCCAAACTAAATCACTAGAAGCATGCATACATAGAGGGAATATGTCACGACCCGCCTTCATCAAGATGAGGGAAGGGACAGAAGATTTCCAGACCCTTCCTTCTTCAAGTTGAAGGAGAGATAATGACCCCCGAGACCCGCCTTCAATAGGCCCCGGAGTGGCGACTAGCACCAAGGGTATAGAATCACACACAAGATGGAAGGCATTACCCTTTTTCTTTATTAGGATCGGGAGATAAGATAGTAAAACCCAACAACACCAAAACTAGGGGTAAAAGTAAATCCAAAAGAAAATCATTCCCATATGCATGTTACAAAAGTAAATACCAAAAGTACAAGGAGACTACAAAGGTAAAGTACCAAGGAAAGAAAAACATTAACTGCAACTGTCACAACGTCTGAGCTAGTACGGCCCCGCACGATCCCTGAAGTCCTCCTGGAAACCTGAAAGCAGTTTTATATACGTAGTGTGAGCATTCAAGTATACTCAGTAGGGAAAACCAAAGACTCTCGTGCACAAGTGAGGAGGCATTCTAATGCCCTGTGAGAAAAGAGACAACCAAAGAACCTAGCAAGAAAAACTATCCACCTGAGCCTCACCAAAGGCACACTCCCCAAATAACGCAAGTCAAGTAATGTATAGTAATAGCACATCGATATTTGGGTACCTCGTGCCACTTTCCCACTAGTTATTGAAGACATCCTACGCATTGAACCAATACCTTCATTCTCACTGTAGTCCCACTGCCACACCCCGCCCGCACACACCTGGGACACAACCACACATTCTGCCTGAAAACACCTGGGCCGTAACCACCACACGAAACCATGCCCGCAAACACTTGGTCCAGAACAACTACTGCCACGCCTGAAGACATCTGGGCCTCATCCCGGAGATTCTTGGGAAACAGTCTGCCCGCACACACCTAGGCCAACCACCAAAACTACCCTACCCGAAGAATCTTGGGCTATAATGGACCTCAGGCCGTCACAGCTTGCCCGAAGAGTCTTGGTCTATTTGGGAAAGGGAGCAGAAAAGGAGCTAATAACCATCCACTCATAGGAGTGTTGGGAAAAACACCCTCCCCCATGAAATGGGGGTGTTCGGCACTAACTTCTCAACTTGGGTGGGGCGCGAATAAGAAACATAAAAACTATATATATATGTATAGGTAACAAGCACTCATCCCAACCTAGGGTTTCCAAATCCAACCTAATCACAAACACCCTTGTTACTATTCATTCATAAAAGAACAGCACAACACTCACGGCCAAGTCACAACTCATTCCCAAAACTGATTCCCCATTTAAACCATTTTTGTTTTCATGTTCAAGTGATCCCATTTAGGTGAATTCTACACTACTGGGAAACTAATAGGCATAACCACAAGCCAAATAAAGAGAAACACCCAAACAGCAATTTAAGCATTCACACCCAGTTCTCTTGTAAAGTCACAACAATAAAGGGATCAGTGAGATCCCTCAAAGTACTAGAACCAAACCAAGCCTCGAGATGCAGCCCCACACAGATTCATATTCACAACCAAAAACCGTGCCATGGTAGAGGATCCCATCCTCACCCACGTCACTCCATAAGCATCGAGCAGAACAAACAGACATGCCACCAAGACATAACAAGGAAGTTTCCAGACTCAAGTACATCATTCACTAAGTTTTCTTCTTTCTGTTTGGTCAACCGGGGTGATTACACAAGGATTGTGTTCACTGGACATTCATTTAATCGGCCGAGTTTACGTAATTAACTAAATTCCCATGTTGAAGTCATTCAATTATCACATTAGATAAGGGTTCATTAGTGTGCAAGGAAAGACCACCAACATCCATGATTTTTAGTGAGCATAAGCCCATATAGTTCATAACATAAATAATCAAGGGTAAGAAAAAGTAGCAGAAACATCAATCACACTCCCCCCCCTTCATTCTTTAAAAGTCCATTTGTTATCTTCATTAACGTTTGGTTTCATCCATTCCACGGAAGCAATAGGATACCCTCCCAACATGATACACAGTAAGGAGAGACGAAGGAAAAACCCTACTTGGTTGATCAAGGATCGAAGTTATTCTCCACCCGCCAAGAACTGGGGATGCGTGACTTGTAGGGGAGGAACATCGGGGACTCCAAGGGTGAGTAGAAAGACTCTGGCACAGGCTCACCACTTGCCTCGGGAAGGAAAACTCCAAACTCACTAGGAAGAAAAGGATACTAGCCAAGAGAAAGGAGACGAAGGAATTCCCATGCGATATAAGGATGAGATCCCATTGTTACGGGATATGGAAATTTGAACGGATTTAAAGTCGGATCGTGGTTCCCCACGCGGTTAGGAAGTTACGCATGATAGAATTAATTCTTATTTAATTATCCTCATCAGGGTGGTGTAATAACAGTTGTGCGCTAAACCGTTTCTTTTAAACAGAGGAAAAATGCACAATGGGAGTGGAACTGGAAGGTATGGGGAAAGGGTGTGACACCGGGGAAAAACCACACGTTTTGTTGAGTTTAAGGTTTTCCCAAATCTTGGGGATTTTAGATATTATTTATGGGCTTTAAATGGCTTTGAAAGGGGAATTAAATTATCTTTACATTAAAAGATATGTTGCGGGAGCAGAAAAAAGTCAGAAACTGGAAAAAAATGATGAAGACCGCGGTGAGGACACGGTGCCACCGTCACGATGTCACCCTCACGGTGCCACCCTCACGGTGCCACCCTCACAGTGACACCATGACCGGTGTGCGGTGGTCACGGTGCCACCGTAACTGGTGACCCCATGACCGGTGCCACCGTTTTGGTGGAGCCGTGCTTTGGCAAAGTAATGGACCAGGAGGGTCCTTGCCATTACATCAGATACCTCTCAAACTATTCTCGCCCTTGAGAATCAAAACTAGACCCGAAGAAAAGAGGGGTTCCGAACAACCACCTCGAAAGATACCTCGAAAGAGTGAACCTCATCGACTTCCAGGAGAACCTATCCCTCGAGTAACTAGGCAACATTCGAAGGTCAAACTGTCCAGTCATATGGGTTAAGGAGTTTCTTCCTCCATTTCAAGATACTATCCGCTTTGGGTGGCACTAACTCGCCTGCATGGGTTTAATTGCATCCACCTTAATGCGTCTTGATTAGGGATCAGGTCCTCCCCTCCCCATAGTCAGGACTCTTCAAACACAGAACAAGGAAAACCACACGTTCTATAATTAACAAAGTAAAGCGTTCCCTCACAAACAAGTACAAACAAAATGAGACAAAACTCAAAACAGCTCTGGGTACTGGGAACGCATCTGCATATCCCGTTCCCAGGTACTTTCCTCAAGCTCGTCATGACTCCACAACACACAAACCAAAGGAATGGTCTGTCCATGGAGCACCTTCTCCTCACGTTCCTCGATCATCACTGGCCTTTCCACAAAAGTCACGTCGGCCTCGATATCCAGCTTTCCTCAGTCGAGGAGGTGTGAATCGTCATGCAGATACCGTCGGAGTTGTGACACATGGAAGACGTCATGTATTCTCAGTAGCGGCGGTGGTAACGCTAGCTAATAATCCACTTCTCTGACCTTCCGCAGCACTTCGAAGGGTCCGATGAACCTTGGAGAAAGCTTACTCCCCCTGCCGAACCTCCCTTTTCCACGCTGAGGGGAGACCTTCAAGAATACGTGGTCCCCGACCTTGAACTCCAAGGGTCTCCTCCTATTATCAGCATATGACTTCTGCCTATCCTGAGCCGCATTCATCCTCTCTCGTATAAGCTGAATCTTCTCCATCGTGCTCTGCACCACCTCCGGGCCAAGAACACCTATTTCCCCAACCTTGTTCTAGCACACCGGTGAGTGACATGGCCTTCCGTACAAGGCTTTGAATGGAGACATGCCAATGGTAGAGTGATATCTATTATTGTAGGCAAACTCTTCTAGAGGAAAGTGTCACACCCACAATCCCCCAAAATCCAGAATACATGATCATAGCATATCCTCCAACGTCTGGATGGTGCGCTCTGTCTGTCCATCTGTCTGGGGATGGAAATCAGTGCTAAGATGTAGCTGGGTGCCAAAAGCATGTTGCAATACTCTCCATATTTGTGAGTTAAACCATGCATCCCTATCCGAGACTATGGACCTCGGAACTCCATGCAACCACACCACCTCATCCACGTACCTCCATGCTAAGGCATCCACTATTCCCGACTCCTTGATCGCCAGAAAGTGAGCCGATTTCTTCAACTGGTCCACCACTACCCTGATAGCATCGCATCCTCCTTGAACCTTGGGTAGCCCTATGATGAAATCCATTGATATGTCATACCACTTCCACTCGGGGACATATAAAGGCTACAATAAGCCGCCTGGAACACGGTGTTCAGCCTTCACCTGCTAACACACTAGACACCTAGCCATGAACTCTACCACCGCCCGCTTTACCCTGGGCCACAAGAACTGAGCCCTCAAGCCCTGGTACATCTTGAAGACTCCCGGGTGCAGTGCTAGGGGTGAGTTGTGGAAATCACCAAGAACCCTTTCACGCATCGCCTCTGGGACAAACATCTTTCCTCAGAAAAGAATCTGATTCTGACCATCCTCCACCCATCCTTCTGGAGAATTGCCTTGGTTAGCCCGATCGCGCATCACTTCACTCTCTATGTCTCCCCACTGAGACTCCTCCACATGTCGTAGTAGAGAATATTACACTATCATCTGATACAAGCAACCTCTACCACCATCCATCCTTTCATCCAGGTGCAGGGTAGCCAACTCCTCCATCGCCTTCCAAGAATATGATGACTCTCTAACCGCATCCTTCTGCGACTTCCTGCTCAAGGCATCGGCCACCACATTACCTTTTCCTAAGGTGTAGGAAATCTTGAAGTCATAGTCCTGAAGTAACTTCATCCACCTTCGCTGTCGTGAGTTCAGGTCCCACTGGGAGAATATATACTCTAAGATTTTGTGATACATGAAGACCACGAAGTGCTCCCCGATGAGGTAGTGTTGCCAAAACTTCAGTGCGAACACGACCTCTGCAAGCTCCAGATCGTGGGTGGCATAATTACGCTCATGAGGATGTAACTTCCTGGACCCATAAGAGATCACCCCTTGTCGTTGCATCAGCACACACCCGAGGCCTTGTCCTGAAGAATCACAGAACACCTCATACGCCACCCCTTCTTCTGACAACCTCAGTACTGGGGCACTTACCAACTTCTCCTTCAGATAACGAAAGGCTTCCTAGAACTACCCATTCCACATGAAATCCTGGTCCTTCTTAGTCAAAGCATTCAAAGGTGCTGCAACTCGAGAGAAGTTGGGAACGAACCTCTGATAGTAACCTGCCAATCCAAGGAAACTACAAACCTCCACCATGTTCTTGGGTGCTGACCAAGAAACAATCGCCTCGACCTTTGATGGGTCCACCACTATTCCCTGCTCGGACACCACGTGCCCAAGGAAGTGCACTTCTTGTGTCTAGAACTTGCACTTGGACAACTTCCCATAAAGTTGGTGCTATCAGAGGACCTCTAAAACCATTATCAGGTGCTCAGCATGATCCTCCTCTGATCTTGAGTAGATCAGGATGTCATCAATAAACACAACTATGAACCAATCCAGGTATTCCTGGAAGACAGAGTTCATGATCCCCATGAACACAGCTGAAGCATTTGTAACACCGAACGACATGACCACAAACTCAAAGTTCCCAATCTGCATCTGAAGGTAGTCTTCGAGATGTCACCCTCCTTCACCCTCAGCTGGTGATATCCTGACCACAGGTCAATTTTGAAGAACCACCCTGCCCCTTTTAATTGGTCGAAAAGGTCTTCTATCCTCAGGAGAGGGTAACGGTTCTTGACCATTACCTAATTCAGTCTCTAGTATTCTATGCACAGCCTGAGAACACCATCTGCCTTCTTTATGAATAAGAATGGAGCACCCTAGGGTGATGCACTTGGTCGAACAAAACCCTTCTTCATCAGATCATCAATCTGAATCTGAAACTCCCGCAACTCAGAAGGTGCCATCCGGTAGGGAGCCATCGAAATCCGACGGGCACCATGTTGTAAGTATATCCCAAACTCAACATCACTTCAAGGGGGTATATTTTCCACCTCCTCAGGGAAGACGTCCATAAACTCACTAATGATCCCTAGTATAAGGCCCCAGCCTTAAACCTCACTTAATATTGAATCAAATAAATAATTCACATTGAGTATCTTTTCAAGTTTAGAGTTTTAGAGAATTTGATCATAAATCATGCATTACATTCCACATTTAAACAAATTGGTTACATAAAATATAGTATTCATTTTTTCCCATCAATGGAAACATATTTAAAATAAAACATGGATTCTCTCTTGACACTTCCTTGACACTATCATCATATCATGTACCTTTCCCTTGTCCTATGAAAAACATTTCAAAAACTTGGGATGAGCATAAAAATCTCAGTAAGGGATATAAAAATTCAGAAAGGAAACATTAGTACATGTATACATAAGAATCAATGAAATCATACTTTACTCGTAAAACATAAGCACGTTAACATACCTCATGAAATCATAATATTTATGAATAACTCATAGAAATCATAAGACATAAAGGTAACTTGAGGCATTCATAACATTCTTACGTAGGGAGTAACCCTCATGGTTACGTTTGGAATACCCATCACAGTATATTCCCTAAATCTCTTCAGATAAACCTTAACGTTTAACCCCTTCACATTACCCAATACATTGGAGAGCTATATCGGGCTCACCTGCCCTTAGTTTATCACGGAACCACCCGTCTTCATAAACAATTCCCAAGAACCATAACATAATCATAGCACATAACTTAAGCATAAAGGAAAGATAACATTCCCACATTTCAATAACAATATAACATTTTAAGATATTTAAATAATGAATCCATTCTAAAAATCATTTTCAAAACCATTTAAAACATTTAATAAATATATTTTTGAATCAAAGTGTCCCATACCACTTTGAAGATTTTAACATTTTAAACCATTAATATCCATATAAATAAATCCTTAAAACCATTTTTAAAACATGGATATTAATGAGAAATATTTATAATAATAAATCATTAAAACATTTAAAACGATATTTTAGTTAAAGGGTTTTTAACAAAATGAGAGACACTTGAATACAATAATTGAGGAATAACATTTAATCAGAACTTTATAATATCATGAGAATAAAGGGATTCATGATATAATATTCCAAAGGACATTATATACACCATTTAAGAGTGAATTGGTGCATAACAACAATGAAGTCTCAATAGAAATGTAAAATGATATGAAATCCCTTATAAATAAGGTATCCTTAAATTAAGGATAAATAAATCTCATAATTATGTGACAAATATAAATACACCCAATATAAGTGGATATTAAGTGTAAAACAATCAAAGGTCATTCACAAATATTAAAATAATGATATATTCAATAACTACATGTTGAACGCAAAGAAATCGAAATTGGGTTAAGAAGTTCCCTTGGTAAAATTCGACAGCCTAATGGCGTCACTTTAAAAATAATAAAATTAGTTGATGAGAGAGAAAGTGGCATCTCATCACTTGGACATAAAATTTACATCAATAAGGATATAGAAAAACATATCCCAACATAAAAATATGTAAATTAAAAGACATAACAAAATAAGTCTTTTAAAAAGAGGAGGGTGAAAGGTTCCCTTACCGATTTGGGTAACTTTCGAAACGTACACCCCATGAAAGAAGGACTATACAACATTGATGTAAATACTCATAAACGAAATTATATTACACAAAGAGTAGAATAATGGGCAGTACATATAACACTCAAAGTAAATGGTGGCAAATGTAGCATAAATCTCACGGGAATAAAAGTGAGATGAAAAACCCCTTACGAAAACTCGGTAGCCTAACGGCACCACTTAAAACTTCCAAAAAATGGATTGATGAAATAAAATAGGGTATCTCATCATATGAACATAAAATTTACAGTAATATTAATATAAAATAACATCCCCAAACATAAGAAATATGATCTTAAAATAAATGACATAAAAGAGAGTACTTAAAAAGAAAGAGAGAGGTAGGATCCCTTACCTCAAGTCCGGCTTGTCTTGTTCATTTATTTATATTCCTGAATAATAAACTTTGGTCAATTTATAATTGCTTAAAGAAATACATTAAATTTTATTATTCAATTAATATCATATATTATCATGTTATAATAATTAGTTAATTATGTGAGTTCATATCATACGTTTTGTCGATGTTCGGTACATGAGTCAAAAATGATCTTGTTTGAAAAGCATTGTCAATGTAGTTGTATGTACATCATTTATAGAATAGTATTAATGATTTAAATATCATATATATCCAGTATATATTCTTTTTATACTTATTCCATAATATTTGGAGATAAAAAAGAAATGAAATGCACTGTTCATGGAGATGGTAGGCCGTACGTACGCATGAATGCTACTTTCATTGCTTTGGCACATTAATGGAATTAAAACTAGATGAGATATATATATATATATATTATAATTAAATTATAATATATATGTTATATAGGTCACATATGTTCATTAATTTCATTCTTTATACATTCCATGTATTGCATGAACGGGTCACATCACTTGAGGGGGCGGTAGTCCACACTTCCTCGTATGAAATTATCGCATTTGAACAACATGCAAAGCATAAAGTTATGTTTTAAATATAAAATACAGAAGCATATAGAAAACATAAATACTATATATATCATATATAAAATACAGTGACATCATAATGGCCACCTTTAAAGGTGTTAAAAGAATATTGAACAATCATCGTTTCGTGAGGCAGTAATTCGTCATCCACAGAAACAGTATGTTCTTTATCCATTAGACGGATGTGTGTGTAAGTGTAGCTCGAATACTTCTTATAAAAACATCCTAGTATATTGAAGATATTGGTTTTGTTACAAAATAAAGGAATAAAAAGAGTTTTTGGGGTTGGAGAAGCAAAATAAAACTAAAGAACACAAGTGAATACATTACCTTTAAATCGGGTAACTCATATTGGTTTGAACCAAAAGGGTTTCTTGAAGAGATTTCTGCCAAATTTAAGGCTCCTAGGATGAAGAGAGGTATGTGGAGAGATAAAATGAGTAGATTTTTGTCGATCCAAAGGCTTGAGAGGTGTGGGTAAGGGGGTAGCGGTGGGGGCCTTTTATAAGAGGGAGGAGGGGCACTCTTGGAATGTCTTGAAAAGTTACTTTATTATAAAATGATTTTCGGATATTAAAAGTCCCACAATTATATATTTAGAGGATAAAGTGATATGGGTTATAAATAAACCCATCAAATAGTTTTTTTACAAGTGTAAGTCTTAGATTTTACCTTATCTTTTCATTTTATTTAAATCATTTATTAATGAGGTAATTGTTGCATCATCATGGTGTCATAAATAAATTAATTTATTTAATGTCTAAAAATTATAAAAAAAATACTATGATGTAGGAAATATTTTTAGATTTATAATGGATATTTATATTCAAAAATATGACTTGTATAACCCCATGTAAAAATTGTTTTAGTAAAACAATACATGTTTGTGACATTTTTATTTTAACTTTAAATAAAAAGTTATTAATGTCATTGTCCTACCAAAATGGCTCCATGGAGTCCCCAAGTTGACCCATGGATTTTCTTTGTCATCCATGAATCATCCAATAAGGTTAGGACATGTTTCAAAGTCATTTCATATTATTATAACATTATCTTTACCTTAAATTACACTAATTACCTTTAATCACGATTAATAAAACTTAAAAGTTACTATTCACAAAAAAATTATTTTAATCCCATTGAACCAAATTTTACATCCTAATTAAAACAATGTATGTAGGATTTTGGAAATTCAAATCACAGAAGTGGTAAAGTTTCATTTAAATGAAAAATCAGTTTTTTAACTACCACTTAGTGGTTTCACTATTCATCGAAAATTGAAGTTTTTCAGAAAAATACCAAAAATTCACCCTAAGCTATATTTGATATTCCAAATTCAAAAATGATGTATATTTTACAAAATTAAAAACATAAAAGTTGCATTAATTAATTTAATAATTAATTCCCACTTTCAAAACAAATAGCGTGTTTTTAAGAAACAATATTTATTAAAAGATTGACATTAGTTTAAGTCAAATTTCAAAGTGAAATTAATTCCAATGACCACCATTGGATTAAATGGTAAAAATATATTATAATTTCACTTTAAAACCAATTCAAAATATGATCTAATTATATAAATAAATTAGATTAAAAAGAGGTTTTGAATTAAAATACAACATTTTCACTAAAACTGATCTTTATCGGAAAAATAACAAAAATTTACACAAAGTAAATTTTGTTGTCCAGATTATAAAGAAGGATTTTATTTTGTCAAATATAACATATAAAATCTTCAAAAGTATATTTAAAAATGGTTCTCCATCAAAAGGTGGTTAATCGACCTTTTAAAGAATATTAGAAGATTTATGCTTAAAATTGGATTCATTCGCATTTTAAGCCTCTAACATTTATTGGAAAAAGTAAAAATATTTGACAAATATATATAATCATTTTGTAGTTAGTTATGTTCATTCATGCCATTACAACGTCTAGGCGTTAACTATCATTTAAAATAATATTATTTTATTATTAGAGTGCAACGTAAGACTTCAAAGAAACTCGTTGTTGCGTATTGGGTACGCCATCGAGCATAGCGTTCTCTTTAAATTAATATTAAAATTTTATTCACAAATATTGATAAATATGAAAAGGTAATATTCTTTATTGAACTGGGATGTTACATCCTTCCCCCTTTTGGGAATTTCATCCTCACAATTTTTAAAATTGGGCTTGGAAAATTCATTGAAAGCCCCACATCGGAAAAGGAGTAAATTAAACTATCACTTTAAAAGAAAGAAAGGGAAGTAAAAAAGGTCACCCAAGTTAACCCATACTAGGATTCCATGTAGAAAAACATGGATATGGAAGAAAAAAACAAAGGTTTATGTTCTGAGGGAGAGTGATAGAAAACATGATTAGGAGAAAGTTAACCACAAGAAAATCACAAACTGGTGATGGGTTAAATGGTATTTGATTCCCCAGTAGGAAAAATTAATAGACAACATTTTTGTTTTATGTTACTTTTAATTGAGGAATTTATTTATGATATTAAATAAAACATAAGGAAACATACTTACTTTTCATGTAGACTCTCATCTCCTACTATATTTCTTACACAAACTCATATTTTCTCCAAAAGATGAGTATTTAGGATGACTTGCTCACATTAAGAGAGCTATAATCAACTTCTAGAGAATCACCTAATCCACAAAAGAGAACTATATATTTACCATGTATTTAGACCTTAACCAAAACCAAAATTGTTAGAACAAGATCAGATAATACACAAATGAATAATCCTTTATAAAAAGAAAATCTATTCTTAATCTTCAAAATTTGTCCAACAAAACCCAAAGTTCAACGAAGACCATTCAATAAACAATTTGTACATAAAATTCTTCAAAGTAAACCAAACTAAGATTGAAACCCAAATATTTGAAGGATTTAATCACATAGTCTTCCATGGTACAAATTAATATTTATCTCCAAATAACATTAGTTTCTCTTAAATTCTCTTATTGAAAAGTAATTAACCTAATCACATATCCTCCATGATAGGTTAATAATTTCCATAGATAACCCAAAATCAAATTACTCCTGATTCATAAAATCATCTAACTAAAAATAATTAGTCAAACTAAACAGGGACTTCATGTAGTCCAGTGGTAGGCGATAAATACTAGTCGCACTTTGGTTGTGGGTTCGATTCTCATAGTTTTGTCCGACGCGATGGTTTGTCACACGGTCTGCGTGTTGTCCTTTTTCCAAAACTATATAATTCTTAAAACATTCCCTAAAACGAGATAAAATCTTCAAAAATAATCATAACATATTTTAACCTCAAGTTTATCTCATGCCTTTCATTTTCCATCATAACATATAGTAACCCATAATTACCTCAAAAGTAAGGATCATATAAACCCTAATGGTTACCTTTATAATTATCACCTGAACTTTCACATCTAGTTTGTTCTCTTGTACAAGATGCTTTAGAGAACTCACCAAGTTTCAAGTGGTTGATCATGACTCCTGACAGTTGGTTTAGAATAACCACGAGATTTCTCATTGAATCCCCCATTTCATCCAGTCTCTTAATCAGAGAACCACCACAGTTTCCTTCAAACCCATTGTCACTTTGGTGCCTGATAGATCCATCCATTTACTAAAACCAAAAAGGTTAGTGTGAGTTTATCAACAAAATCATCATGTACTAAAGAGGAAGATAAACACTAAGATATACTTATCCAAGTTATCTCAAACTCATTCCAACATTCAAAAATAACAATGACTCTATCTAATATAATAACCATTATAGTTATATACAACTTGTCACTTATGCTTAAACAACACTCTAACCTCTAAAGTTATCTAAACCGACCTCTGATACCAACTATAGGGCCCTGGACTTAAACCTCACTTAATATTGAATCAAATGAATAATTCACATTGAGGATCTTTTCAGGTTTAGAGTTTTAGAGAATTAGATCATAAATCATGCATTACATTCCACATTTAAACAAAGTGATTACATAAAAGATAGTATTCATTTTTTTCCCATCAATGGAAACATATTTAAAATAAAACATGTATTCTCTCTTGAAACTTCCTTGACACTATCATCATATCATGTACCTTTCCCTTGTCCTGTGAAAAAACATTTCAAAAACTTGGGATGAGCATAAAAAGCTCAGTAAGGGATATAAAAATTCGGAAAGGAAACATTAGTACATGTATACATAAGAATCAATGAAATCATACTTTACTCATAAAACATAATCATGTTAACATACCTCATGAAATCATAAGATTTATGAATAAATCATAGAAATCATAAGACATAAAGGTAACTTGAGGCATTCATAACATTCTTACGTAGGGAGTAACCCTCATGGTTACGTTTGGAATACCCATCACAGTATATTCCCTAAATCTATTCAGATAAACCTTAACATTTAACCCCTTCGCGTTACCCAATGCATTGGAGAGCTATATCGGGCTCACCTGCCCTTAGTTTATCACGGAACCACCCGTCTTCATAAACAATGCCCAAGAACCATAACATAATCATAGCACATAACTTAAGCATAAAGGAAAGATAACATTCCCACATTTCAATAACAATATAACATTTTAAGATATTGAAATAATGAATCCATTCTAAAAACCATTTTCAAAACCATTTAAAACATTTAATAAAGATATTTTTGAATCAAAGTGTCCCATACCACTTTGAAGCTTTTAACATTTTAAACCATTAATATCCATATAAATAAATCCTTAAAACCATTTTTAAAACATGGATATTAATGAGAAATATTTATAAGAATAAATCATTAAAACATTTAAAACGATATTTTAGTTAAAGGGTTTTTAACAAAATGAGAGACACTTGAATACAATAATTGAGGAATAACATTTAATCAGAACTTTATAATATCATGATAATAAAGGGATTTATGATATAATATTCCAAAGGATAGTATATACACCATTTAAGAGTGAATTTGTGCATAACAACAATGAAGTCTCAATAGAAATGTAAAATGAGATGAAATCCCTTATAAAGAAGGTATCCTTAAATTAAGGATAAATCAATCTCATAATTAATTAACAAATATAAGTGCACCCAATATAAGTGGATATTAAGTGTAAAACAATCAAAGGTCATTCACACATATTAAAATAATTAAATATTCAATAACTACATGTTGAACCCAAAGAAATCGAAATTGGGTTAAGAAGTTCCCTTGGTAAAATTCGACAGCCTAACGGGGTCACTTTAAAATTCATAAAATTAGTTGATGAGAGAGAAAGTGGTATCTCATCACTTGGAAATAAAATTTACATAAATAATTATATATAAGAACATATCCCAACATAAAAAGTTGTAAATTAAAAGTCATAACAAAATAAGTCTTTTAAAAAGATGAGGGTGAAAGGTTCCCTTACCGATTTGGGTAACTTTCGAAACGTACACCCCATGAAAGAAGGACTATACAACATTGATGTAAATAATCATAAATGAAAGTATATTACACAAAGATTAGAATAATTTGCATTACATATACCACTAAAAGTAAATGGTGGAAAATGTAGCATAAATCTCATGGGAATAAAAGTGAGATGAAAAACCCCTTACGAAAACTCGGCAGCCTAACGGTACCACTTAAAACTTCCAAAAAATGGATTGATGAAATAAAATATGGTCTCTCATCATATGAACATAAAATTTAAAGTAAGAGGAATATAAAATAACATCCCCAAACATAATAAATATGAGCTTAAAATAAATGACATAAAAGAGAGTACTTAAAAAGAAAGAGAGAGGTAGGATCCCTTACCTCAAGTCTGACTTGTCTTGTTCATTTATTTATATTAATGAATAATAAACTTTGGTCAATTTATAATTGCTTAATAAAATACATTAAATTTTATTATTCAATTAATATCATATATTATAATGTTATAATAATTAGTTAATTATGTGAGTTCATATCATACGTTTTGTCAATGTTCGGTACATGAGTCAAAAATGATCTTGTTTGAAAAGCATTGTCAATGTAGTTGTATGTACATCATTTCCAGAATATTATTAATGATTTAAATATCATATATATCCAGTATATATTCGTTTTATACTTATTCCATAATATTTGGAGATAAAAAAGAAATGAAATGCACCGTTCATGGAGACGGTAGGCCGTACGTACGCATGAATGCTACTTTCATTGCTTTGGCACATTAATGGAATTAAAACTAGATGAGATATATATATATATATATATATATATATTATAATTACAGTATAATATATATGTTATATAGATCACATATGTTCATTAATTTCATTCTTTATACATTCCATGTATTGCATGAACGAGTCACATCACTTGAGGGGGCGATATTCCACACTTCCTCGTATGAAATTATCACATTTGCACAGCATGCAAAGCATAAAGATATGTTTTAAATATAAAATACATAAGCATATAGAAAACATAAATACTATATATATCATATATAAAATACATTTACATCATAATGGCCACCTTTAAAGGTGTTAAAAGAATATTGAACAATCATCGTTTCGTGAGGCAGTAATTCGCCATCCACAGAAACAATATGTTATTTAACCATTAGACGGATGTGTGTTCAAGTGTAGCTCGAATACTTATTATAAAAACATCCTAGTATATTTAATATACTGGTTTTGTTACAAAATAAATTAATAAAAGGAGTTTTGGGGGTTGGATAAGCAAAATAAAACTAAAGAACACAAGTGAAGACATTACCTTTAAATCGGGTAACTCCTCTTAGTTTAAACCAAAAGGGTTTCTTGAAGAGCTTTATGACAAAGGTAAGGCTCATAGGATTAATATAGGGATGTGGAAAGATAAAATGATAAGAGTTTGGTAGAGACAAAGGCTTTAGAGTTGTGAGTAAGGGGGTAGAGGTGGGGGCCTTTTATAAGAGGGAGGAGGGGCACTCTTGGAATGTCTTGAAAAGTTACTTTATTATAAAATGATTTTCGGATATTAAAGGTCCCATAATTATATATTTCTAGGATAAGGTGATAAGGGTTATAAATAAACCCATCCAATAGGTTTTTTAAAAGTGTAAGTCTTATATTTTACCTTATCTTCTCATTTTATTTAAATCGTTTATTAATGAGGTAATCGTTGCATCATCATGGTGTCATAAATAAATTAATTTATTTAATGTATAAAAATTATAAAAAAAATAATATGATGTAGTAAATATTTTAATATTTCTAATGGATATTTATAGTCAAAAATATTACTTGTATAACCCCATGTAAAAATTGTTTTAGTAAAATAATACATGTTTGTGACTTTTTTATTTTAACTTTAAATAAAAAGTTATTAATGTCATTTTCCTACTAAAGTAGATCCATGGGGTCCCCAAGTTGACCCATGGATTTTATTGGTCGGTCATGACTCATCAAATAATGGTAGGACATGTGTCAAGGTCATTTCATATTATTATAACATTATCTTTACCTTAAATTACACTAATTACCTTTAATCGCGATTAATAAAACTTAAAAGTTACTATTCACCAAAAAATTATTTTAATCCCATTGAACCACATTTTACATCCTAATGAAAACCATGTATGTAGAATTTTTGAAATTCAAATCACAGAAGTGGTAAAGTTTCATTTAAACGAAAAATCTGTTTTTTAACTACCACTTAGTGGTTTAACTTTTCATCAAAAATTGAAGTTTTTCAAAAAAATACCAAAAATTTACCCTAAGATATATTTGATATTCCAAATTAAAAAATTATATCTATTTTAAAAAATTCAAAACATAAATTTTGCATTAATTAATTTAATAATTAATTCCCGCTGTCAAAACAAATAGCGTGTTTTTAAGAAACAATATCTATTAAAAGATTGACACTATTTTAAGTCCAATTTCAAAGTGAAATTAATTCCAATGACCACCATTGGATTAAATGGTAAAAATATATTCTAATTTCACTTTAAAACCAATTCAAAATATGATCTAATCATATAAATAAATTAGATTAAAAATAGGTTTTGAATTAAAATACAACATTTTCACTAAAACTGATCTTTATCGGAAAAATAACAAAAATTTACACAAAGTAAATTTTGATGTCTGGATTCTAAATAAGGATTTTATTTTGTCAAATATAGCATATAAAATATTCAAAAGTATATTTAAAAAGGTTCGCCATCAAAAGGCGGTTAATCGACCTTTTAAAGAATATTAGAAGATTTATGCTTAAAATTGGATTCATTCATGTTTTAAGCCTCTAACATTTATTGGAAAAAGTAAAAATATTTAACAAACATATATAATCATTTTGTAGTTAGTTCTGTTCATTCCCGCCATTACAACATCTATGTGTTAACTACCATTTAAAATAATATTATTTTATTATTATAGTGCAACGTAAGACTTCAAAGAAACTCGTTGTTGCGTATTGGGTACGCCATCGAGCATAGTGTTCTCTTTAAATTGATATTAACATTTTATTCACAAATATAGATAAATATGAAAAAGTAATATTCTTTATTTACCTGGGATGTTACACCTGGGATTTCCACAATCTCTTCATCCACCGACTCCACTAATAGTTCAGCTAACAAGGAAAGGAGGGGCTCCTCTCGCCTCTGCTTTTCTAGAAACCCCGCTCGCTGATGAAAGTTACACGTCGGCCGCCCAAATCTGAAAACATGACCCTTCCTCGGAAGTATTCAATGATGGAATATACATATAACATCCATTCAATGCATAGGATGACATCGTATGGATGTATCTGCAATAGTAGAAGATCCCTGATAGACTGATGTGGCCCTATCATCAGTTTACACCCTCGGAAAACATAAGACAAGTCGGTCTAACCTCTGACTAGTGTGCTCAGCACCCGGGGCACTGGAAGTCTCTCAGCGTCTAAACCCAGAGCACGGGCCAGACTGAGTGCAACAAAGGAGTGTGAAGCACCTGTATCGAACAAGGCATAGGCAAGAGTATTAAACAAGCTGATCGTACCTCGAATGACTTATGGCCCTGCTGGAACTGCTGCCTCTGCGGTGTGCAACTATCCACGCCCAACTCCCCTACCTCTCGGCTGTCGGCCGCCTCCCCGACCATGCCCTGGTCGAGGTCCCTGAGGGGCGTCCTGAGGTCATCCTCCTCCTGCAATGCCTACCCTCGGAGGAGTGGGAGCTTACTGCCCCTACTGCTGCTGCTAAAAGGGCCTAGCTGGAAATTGCTACTGCTGAGGTGGGCACTGAACCTACCCACCCTCTTTGTACTGTACTTTGTCCGGGCATTGATTCTGAAGGTTCCCATGGCTCCCACAGATGAATCATCTCGGCCCTGGGCCTAAAAAGAAAAGGCGAGGGCCAGGAGATCGGAACTGGAACTACTGAGCCATGCTTCCTGCTGGTCGAAACCTAGAGGGTCCTGATGCTGGAGGCCTGCTACTGACGGCTTTCCCCTTCGATGAGCCCAACTGGATTCCCTCTCACGTTACACCTCACAGCGTGTGCATCCTCTCCACCAATTCAGCTTTCTTCTGGACCTCTAAGTACGTCTATAGGGTAAAGGGAGTAACAGCATACTAAAGAGAAGGTTAAAGTGCCTCCTCAAAACGTCTCACCTGAGACTCCTCATCCGGAAAGAGGTCCAGAGAAAAGCGGAGGAGATCGTTGAACTTGGTCCCCAATTATCTCACTAACATGCTCCCCTGCTGGAGGGAGAGTAGCTCCTGCCTCTTCTCAGCCTTCATCGTGGAAGAGAGGAATTCTGCCCAGAACTCCTTCTCAAAGTCAGCCCATGTAACCTCAGTCTCCCTCTTCTCCCCAAGATAAAGCATCCACCACTAACACGCCGCTCCATGCATCTGGATTACAGCCAAAGGAACCCAGTAATCCATTGGATCCCAGATCAAGCTGAAATCTATCACCAGCTCCTCTAGCCAGCTCTCTGTCTCCATGTCTGAGATGTTACCCTCGTACTTCCCGAGGTTCTGTCATTGAAAGGCACGAAGTATCCTCTACCACTGATCGTCTTCCTCTTCCCGGTCAGCCCTCTTTCGATCATCCAAGTCAACTTCATGGGCCTCGATCTCCCGTACTACTCGTGGTCATCTCCCAGGTGCCATAGCTGCAAGGTAAACAAGGAATGCCTAAGCCCGAGTAGTGTAGAATATTGTTATTAAATTTTCTTAGACTTATCATTCATTTTAAATCCACAAAATACACATAAAACATAAGAACACAAGTCATTATGATGCATGTACCTTCCCTAGGGTCTCTACCCTGCAATCAGTGTAGTCTCACTTAGTCGTTCGGTAGGCCTAGAGTCCTTGTATCGAATCATGGGGGGCCCTAACATCCCATGTCCTAGCCGGTCTTCCCTGGCCTATTTCATGCACCATGATCACCCAACATTATTTCCCTACCATCCCATGCAATCCTCACTATTCCTAACTCCAGACGCCATCCTATCTCTCAACCTTTTCCTCTGATACTATTCTGTCACAACCCGCCTTCATCAAGATGAGGGAAGAGACAACAGTTTTCCAGACCCTTCCTTCTTCAAGTTGAAGGAGAGATAATGACCCCTGAGACCCACCTTCAATAGGCCCCGGAGTGGCGACTAGCACCAAGGGTATATAATCACACACAAGATAGAAGGCATTACCCTTTTTCTTTATTAGGATCGGGAGATAAGATAGTAAAACCCAACAACACCAAAACTGGGGGTAAAAGTAAAGCCAAAAGAAAACCATTCCCATATGCATGTTACAAAAGTAAATACCACAAGTACAAGGAGACTACAAAGGTAAAGTACCAAGGAAATAAAAATAGAAACTGCAACTGTCCCAACATCTGAGCTAGTACGGCCCCGCAAAATCCCTGAAGTCCTCCTGGATACCTGAAAGCAGTTTTATATACGTAGGGTGAGCATTCAAGTATACTCAGTAGGGAAAACTAAATACTCTTGTGCACAAGTGAGGAGGCATTCTAATGCCCTGTGAGAAAAGAGACAACCAAATAACCTAGCAAGGAAAACTATCCACCTGAGCCTCACCAAAGGCACACTCCCCAAATAACGCAAGTCAAGTAATGTATAGTAATAGCACATCGATATTTGGGTACCCCGCACCACTTTCCCACTAGTTATTGAAGACATCCTATGCATCGAACCAATACTGTCATTCTCACTGCAGTCCCACTGCCACACCCCGCCCACACACACCTGGTCCACAACCATGCATTCTTCCCACAAACACCTGGGCCAAAACCACCACACGAAACCATGCCCACAAACACCTGGGCCAGAACAACTACTGCCACGCCCGAAAACACCTGGGCCTCATCCCGGAGATTCTTGGGAAACAGCCTGCCCGCACACACCTAGGCCAACCACCACAACTACCCTACCTGATGAATCTTGGGCTATAATGGACCTTAGGCCATCACAGCCTGCCTGAATAGTCTTGGGCTATTTGGGAAAGGGATCAAAAAAGGAGCTAATAACCAGCCACTCATAGGAGTGTTGGGAAAAACACTCTCCCCCATGAAATGGGGGTGTTCGACACTAATTGATCAACTTGGGTGGGTGTGAATAAGAAACATAAAAACTACATATATATGTATAGGTAACAAGCACTTGTCCCAACCCAGTGTTTCCAAAGCCAACCTAAGCATAAACAACCTCGTTACTATTCATTCATAAAAGAACAGCACAGCACTCACGACCAAGTCACAACTCATTACCAAAACTGATTCCCCATTTAAACCATTATTGTTTTCATGTTCAAGTGATTACATTTAGGTTAATTCTACACTACTAGGAAACTAACAGGCATAACCACAAGCCAGAGAAAGAGAAACACCCAAACAGCAATTTAAGCATTCACACCTGATTCTCTTGTAAAGTCACAACAACAAAGGGATCAGTGATATCCCTAAAAGTACTGGAACCAAACCAAGCCTCGAGATGCAACCCCACATAGCTTTAGATTTACAACCAACAACCGTTCCATGATAGAGGATCCCATCCTCACCCACGTCACTCCATAAGCATCGAGCAGAACAAATATACATGCCACCAAGACAGAACAAGGAAGTTTCCAGACTCAAGTACATCATTCACTAAGTTTTCTTCTTTCTGTTTGGTTAATCGGGGTGATCACACAAGGATTGTGTTCACTGGACATTCATTTAATCGGCCAAGTTTACATAATTAACCAAATTCCCATGTTAGATTCATTCAATTATCACAGAAGACAAGGGTTCATTAGTGTGCAAGGAAAGACCACCAATGTCCATGATTTTCAGCGAGCATAATCCCATATAGTTCACAATATAAATAATCAAGGGTAAGAAAAAGCAGCAGAAACATCAATCACACTCCCCCCCCCCTCCTTCATTCTTTAAAAGTCTATTTTTTATTTTCATTAATGTTTGGTTTCATCCATCCCACAGAAGCAATAGGATACCCTCCCAGCATGATACATAGTAAGGAGAGATAAAGGAAAACCCCTACTTGGTTGATCAAGGATCTAAGTTATTCTCCACGTGCCAAGAACTGGGGATGCGCGACTTGTAGGGGAGGAACGTCGTGGACTCCAAGGGTGAGTAGAAAGGCTCTGGCAGAGGTGCACCACTTTCCTCGGGAAGGGAAACTCCAAATGCACCAGGAATAAAAGGATACTATCCAAGAGAAAGGATAAGAAGGAATTCCCATGCGATATAAGGATGAGATCCCATTGTTACAGGATATGGAAATTTGAACGGATTTAAATTTGGATCATGGTTCCCCACGCAGTTGGGTAGTTACGCAAGATATAATTAATTCTTATTTAATTATCCCCATCGGGGTGGTGGCATAACGGCTGTGCATTAAACCGTTTCTTTTAAATGGAGGAAAAACACACAATGGGAGCAGAACTGGAAGGTACGGGGAAAGGGTGTGACACTGGGGAAAAACCACACGTTTTGGTGAGTTTAAGGTTTTCCCGACTCTTGGGGATTTTAGATATTATTTATGGGCTTTAAATGGCTTTGAAAGAGGAATTAAATTATCTTTACGTTAAAAGATACGTTGCGGGAGTGGAAAAAGTCGGAAACTGGAAAAAAAGGACGAAGACCGCGGTGAGGACACGGTGCCACCGTGACCGGTGTGCGGCCGTCACGGTGCCACCATAACTGGTGACCCCGTGACCAGTTCCACCGGTTCGGTGGATCCGTGCTTTGGCAAAGTAATGGACCAGGAGGGTCCGGGTCATTACAGAATACATGAGATAATATTGTGAGATTAAATCATTTGTAAAATACTATGTGTTAGATCTAAACTAAAATAGCACTTTTTGAGACCCCAATCATCCAACCATGTATTCCATACCATAACTAGGTTCCCTTGGATTATCTTATGCAAGGAAAGCAAGTAATGGGTGACCCTAATGGTATTAGGTGCCTATTCTTGGTGTTTTATTTGGGCCACACCTAGTTGGGATACCCTAATAGGATTAAGTTATTATAGGAATATAGTTAAGTTTATCCATATGGTGGATTTGGATAAAAAGTTATCCACTCAACTATCCAAGATCCATATCTGATGTGATTAGGATTATTACCTACCTAAATATCAAATTGGTGAGAGAAATTCCATAGAGTAATCATTTTTTAGTGAAATATAGATCTTGGACCGCTAATGGATATGATTAATTTAAAATGGATCATCATTTTAGTGGGAGAATATTTAATAAAATTCATTATTAAATGTTTGTAAAACATGATACTCATTTGATATATTGTAGATAAATGACATCTCTATATTCTAACTTAACCTGGATATCATTCTTAAAAATGAGGTGTTTAGTGTAGGCAAGCCCATGGAATAGTATAAAATCTTAATAATGGTTTTTAATTAATAAAAAACTATCTATTAGTAAAAAAACTTCCTAAATAAAAAAACTATTTAAGTTGTTAAACAAGTGAATCTAGATACATATAAGAAGCATGGAATGATTTAATTAAGGTTTCAGAAGAATTGTATGAAAATGATATAATGAATTTTACTCTCTGCTAATATAATCAATGTGATAAAGTATAACAATTAATTAGTGAGACTAAATATATCCTTAATGATTTTTCTAGCTATGGAATTTATTCTGCTTTCATTTTTGGAAATGTCCTGAAAATGTGAATGAGTCCAAGAAAATTTTACCCTGTTTTCTCAAAAATTTTAGGATAGATAAACTGGGCATGAGATGTCTAGGTTATAGTGTTGTATTGAAAGTACGAGTGGGTAAAAGTTAAAAAAAGAAGAAGAAAAGTTAGATGGATAATCCAAAATTATTTCTTCAAGTAGTTATTCAAGGTCATTGAAACCTAAAGGTGGTTTAATGAAGGAAGGAGGTAGATTACATGTGACAGAATCATTCAGGATGTCTAAAGATTTTTATGAAACTCCATGGAATGTTCATGTTGGGTATTGATGTTATAGAAATCAATTCATTGATTTTGAAAGATTTATGATATCGACTATATGTTTTATAGGTGTTGTAAATATACATAAGTTAAAAATAAAGGAAAGAATCAATTAAGATTATAGTTTTTATTCAAGTGATGAAAAAAATGGTTTCCAATTCGTAAAGTTTAATACAAAGAAATTTATCAAGTTCATGTGAAGATAAAGGATGTGTATAGTTATCTTATTACTCTTATATAACAAGATGAACTTTTTACTAAATACAAATGGTTTATAATTAATCAGTATTTGTAATATACTTGAAATGATGATAATAAGAATAAAGAATTTTATCTATTTTTTTATTAAATATTAGGGATTTAATCCCACCACCACCAATGGCATATTTTAAAGAACATTATCCTTTTTAAGAAAATGATCAAAACATATAGAATACCTTGTATGATATGGATAAAATAGTTTATTTGTTAAATATTCTCACTAAATGAAATAAGAATTATTCTCTAAACATAAAAGAATTTTTTATCTTTATATGATATTATAAAGAGAATATAGTGTCTAAGAAGCTAGTGAGAGTATGTTTAGACTTAGAGAAGTTGAAAGTTAACAAATAAAATACTATGACAGTCTTTAAAGTGAATGTTACTTTATATCCTAAAGTATTTTAGGATGTGTCAGTAAATTATTAACATAAATAGTTACATAATTTTCTAAAATTTTGCATGTAAAAAAATTGATGTAAAGGGTTCTAAGGATGATGATGAACTTAGAAATAGTTATAAGTAGACTATGAAAGTTATTAACACTATAACATTAGATGTTGTGAAGTTAAGGAGTTTGAATTGAATATTAATAATGTGATTCTTAAGTTTCACCATTATTCAAACAATATTTATTCATATATTTTAATCAATAAAGAGTTTAGTGGGAGGGTTTTATCAGGTAGTCACATGGAGATGTGGAAAGAATTACATATAGTTATAATGAGTTTTAAAAAACCCTTAAAGGGTAGGAAACATAAACCTGATATGGCTATCTATGATATGTGATATGTTAGATAGGCATGTATGAATGGTTTTTTTAATTCTTAAAGAAGTTTAAGAATGTAAATGTATCATGTTATACTAAAAGGAAATGTATGTATGTATGTATGTATGTATGTATGTATGTATGTATGTATGTATGTATGTATGTATGTATGTATGTATGTATGTATGTATGTATGTATGTATGTATGTATGTATGTATGTATGTATGTATTTATGTATATATGTATGTATGTATGTATGGATGTATGGATGTATGTATGTATGGATGCATGCATGCATGCATGTATGAATGGTTTTTTTAATTCTTAAAGAAGTTTAAGAATGTAAATGTATGTATGTATGTATGTATGTATGTATGAATGGTTTTTTTAATTCTTAAAGAAGTTTAAGAATGTAAATGTATCATGTTATACTAAAAGGAAATGTATGTATGTATGTATGTATGTATGTATGTATGTATGTATGTATGTATGTATGTATGTATGTATGTATGTATGTATGTATGTATGTATGTATGTATGTATGTATGTATGTATGTATGTATGTATGTATGTATGTATGTATGTATGTATGTATGTATGTATGTATGTATGTATGTATGTATGTATGTATGTATGTATGTATGTATGTATGTATGTATGTATGTATGTATGTATGTATGTATGTATGTATGTATGTATGTATGTATGTATGTATGTATGTATGTATGTATGTATGTATGTATGTATGTATGTATGTATGTATGTATGTATGTATGTATGTATGTATGTATGTATGTATGTATGTATGTATGTATGTATGTATGTATGTATGTATGTATGTATGTATGTATGTATGTATGTATGTATGTATGTATGTATGTATGTATGTATGTATGTATGTATGTATGTATGGAGTGAAATGATAATTAACCTCTCAAATTATGAATTTGATTTATCCTCAATCAATGTTCATTATAGATTATTATAGGTTATGATAATATGTTGTGGTTATTATAATTAGGATTCTTATATAGGGATACAGAATATGCTCATAAGGCATAAAATGGGTTTTGTGTACTTGATGACTCATAAAGTATACTACATAGAGTGTCATACACTATGTATTTGGTATACTAAGGGTGCATGGTTCATATTTAGAGCCCCCAATACCTGATGTTGGTGAGATACCTAGCATGAGAACATTCATACTTTTATACCTTTATTAAGAAACCCTTGAGGCTTACTTATGAAGGGGTTGTTGGTTATGTTATTGATCATGTATTTGGTTGGATCTTAACCGAGATGGGATTTTTCATCGCGTATAACGAGTATAAAAATTGGTCCCTCAATTTAGATAAACCTAGGAATAGTATGGCCATACCTAGATAGTATATATGATATGCTTATTTATTTGGATAAGGGGCATGTGGTGTGCTCATCCACTTAAGATAAATAACATGTGATGTATTCATTGACTCTATTGGTCTATAGTCAAAGAATTTTGAGTGTATGAGTATCTATATGGGATTAAAATACACCATGCCCCATGGTTACTCGATGAATTGGAAAAAAGGGATTGTATAATTATGCATACTTGCATATGATGCAACTGGTGGACACAAGTATAAAAATACATGTGTTTGATAGAGATCATGTTAGATCTCTTTATAGCTTGAGTATCATTGATTATTTTATAGATTATACTCTTTGAATAAATTTATGAAATCAATAATTCATATTTGTTTTCAACACTATAAAGGCTCGTGGGGTTACACTTTCTTGTCATGCGGATGTGGATCATGTTTATGAAACTTTAAGAGCTACCCCAAGTGTTTTAGAGGATATCTAGACGAAGTTCTAGATGGATTTTTACAATTTGTTGCATAATATGTAACTAGTGGTGTAAATTAATGATGAATTTTCCAAAATGAGTTTTTTAAAAATCCAAAAGGGGGTTTTGGATATGGTTTCATAAATTATTTCATATAATGTAACATGGGGTGGAAGTGCGCTGAGTCTATGAGGATTTTAGTGTAAGTTTTATATTGATGGATATTTACACTAAAAGGTTGGCCATGGCATGGTGTTTTATACCACATCTTGGTCTATCCTTATGTGAACCATGACATAGTGTAAGACACTATGTCTTAGTGGCTATATATGAGATTTTAGTATTGTACAATAATGATCAGTTTGACCAGTATCTTCCAAATCAACTATCATACTTAGTTATTTTTTTAATTATGATGATTTTGAGAAGTTTGAACGTATTTCATGATTTTTTAAACAATAAACAATCAATTTGGTGATTAAGAAGGGAATTTCAAGTGTTGAAATTTTGGATAACATTTGTAAAATGTTCATTCAATGTAGGTCGGTTGTTTGTTGTTATCGGAGGCCTATATAAATTTTATCAATCCTCTTAAAAGGTGTGGCATTCCATTGTGTCGAAATATTATATATAACTCCTCTTGTCAAGATGATCATCAAGTTTTAATTATCTCGATTCTTTAAACATAAGTTTCTAGTAGACCGTTAATAGAGGTAGATATTACTTGAACATTAGGAGATTACCATGATTTTTGGATATATTTAGAGGAAGGAGTATTTGGTATATTTCTTAGTGATCCTAATCAAATACTTTTTTGAATCATGGATAGTCTGAATTAACATGGTAAAAGTTACATCGTTATTATTCATCATTTTATATTCATTCTAAAAATATGGATATATTTTGGGTTGGAGTTGTTTTTCCACTATATTTAGGATGTTATGAATCTCTCTAAAACCCTTTATATCCAAAAAAATCAATCACACATGATGTACCTTATGAATTTTTAAAACACTACATTGGACCTTTTATCAAAAAACTTCCAATTATATGTTTTATAATATGTTTTTATAAGATTTTTTTATGATTATTCGGTTCTTATTTATCATCAAAAACATGGTACGAGGAAATTTAGTGTACATAAGAAACCTATGGATTTATAAAAATGGATAAGTATCAAGGTATATATAATAATATTTCACTATCAAAACATATATCATAACAAATTACTTATATTTCTCAATGTTTTTATGGTGCCCAAAATAAATGAATTGCTACAATTATGGTTTTTAAATTTTTAAATTTATAAAAAAAAAGTCATATCTCATGGAAAATTTGGCATACTTAAAGATGTATTTATAAGAGTAAATATAATTTAATTGAAAATATACATCAACCATTTATATATCTATCTTTTTATGGTTTAAAAAAATTGTGGAAAGGAAAATTATTCATATGAGGAAATAATTTTTTTAGGAATGAGTGGGAAACTTATATAGTGTCAGAATGTTTATAGACATCATGAAGATGTGATTTATAATCACATATTTTATTTTTTAAATTAAAAATTTCACTTAAATTATTTTTTTCATTTTCAATATTCACCATATTTCCAATTAATTTTATTTCTCTTTGTGCACCCAACCATATACCTTTAAGTTAAAATGTGTTTCTATTTTTAAAAGGATTTTTAGTTTTATATACATGCGTCTAACATTAATAACTCATGAAACAGGATCAGATTATCATAAAACTCTATAATAATTATCTTTGATTCATTTATGAATTCTAGGAAAAACATTCATGGTAATCCAATGTGCGATGTGACCAAAATGATTAAAAGTGTGTTTTTTAAATTCTATAAACATTCCTCAAATGATCAAAACTAAGACAATGATATCTGGATTTCATGAAATTTTAAGACGATGATCATTGATTCATTTGTGACCTGTAGAAAAAAACCACATGATGAAATAATGTGTGATTTATCTAGAGTTATACAAAGTGTATTTTAACTATTATAAATCTTTCTAGTTCTATATACATTATCAAGAACCAACCTAAATCGTCCCTAATCCGAACACCTGATCCAGCCCATGACATGGCCTGAGGGGGGTTCCCGGTCCCCATGGGCTAGCAACTAGTGTCGGTCATTAATACGAACTCTATTGGGAAAAAATTTGACAAATAAAATAATAATAAACATAGCATAATGCATAATAAATAAATTAAATCCAAAATAAAAAAAGAGTTACATCACCAACTCTACATGAAAATTTTGGTCACCTGAGGCGACATCCCAAGACCAACCACTATAGATCAAAAATACTAGAATCAAACTTGAAAATGTAGGTATGATCTAAAATCCTAGTCATTATCCTCCTCACACCCCCACTCATAACCATTAAAAGAAAATACTTTTTAAGCTAGTTTGAAAATGAAAATATAAAATAATCCTTTTATTTGATTTTCAAAAAAAATCATGAGCATCCATCATTCAAATCCATTTTAATTTAAAGAATATAACTCAACCCATAAAGTAAAACATTTTAAAATAATATCCTCCAAAATAATGTTTTAGAAAAAAAACACATTTAATACCCCTTTTAAATCCTTCCTATAAAATGGAAAATAAATAGAAGGGAAGAAATCACTACATGGACATAAAACTAGGAATCAATATCATCCACTCAAGTAAAATAAATAAATGACTACATATAAACAATGATGATATCTGAAAGAACAAAATTTAAAGAACTAAATGTAAGCTTCAATGACATCTAAAATAATAAAATAAGGGAATAAAAAGAAAAAAACACCATGGGAGTGGCCCTAAGGAACTAAGTTCAAGGAAAACTTAGACCCTCATAATATCTCAGTGATCTAAGAATTCTATATCCAATCATTCATGAATTCCACTAAAGAGTACATAATCTTGTACTAGTAGTGTGGAGACACCCTGATTGGTTCCCTATAACCAAGTCATTCAGGTCCTATAAATGTTTAGTTAGTGTGTCTTAATCCAAATTAAGTACTTAATCCTAGTATTCCCTACCTATGTTCCCCAAGTCTCCCATTATAAACTAACCAGAGGTGAGAAAATAGTTATAAAACCAATAAACACAAAACACCAAAAGAATATAACCACATCCCTCACCTACTCTCTAAGTATAACAATTCCTAACTCATCAAAGCATAATATATGAACACCAAAAGGACCAATTCATAACTCAACAAATATCCAAATACTTATACTTTAAACCATAATTCTCAACTCCAACTCTTTTAAAAAGTGTCAAATGGGACTTTGGAAATATATTTGGAAAACCAAGTTTTGAATTCATTTCTTCAAAACCAAACAATAAAAAACATCTTTAAAATCGTTTGGAACACCACATTATTTCTTAATTTTTCCCCAATTACATTCAGATCCAATATCAAACAAACCTCATTAAAACACCTAAAAATCTTTAAAACATAAAACAATAATAGGGAAACTCAATCACACCTATAGTTTGTAAATCCATTTTCTAAAAACATGAGGTTCCTCCTTTAATAAAAAAAAATAAAAACCAAAACACCCCTTTTTAACATCGAACTCCTTTGGAAAACACCTTTTTAACATTTTATCAAACACTTTAAAAATACATTGTTTATATAAAAATGGGTTGTAAGCATAAAACAGGAGGGGGGCCTCATTGCACCCGATATAAATCAAAAAATAATCTAACATGCTTTGGAAATAGAAATGAATGTGTGTGTGTGTGTTCCGTAACTTTCAAAAATTCAAGTCATAATTTAAAATAGAAAAACAATAAATAACCTTAAATTAAAAAGTTATTTATAGAGCTACATACCAAAACTTATCAATTCCACCTTAATAAATTCAATAACAATCCTAAAATAGATCACCGGTGACAATTTAAACAATTGAACATCATAAACTATTTAAAACAAACTCATAGGGAGAGTTTAAAAAATGGAAATCCCACCAAAACCCTTATCGAGCAAGTGTGAAATGACCAAACTTCATCTGAAGAGGTTTGATAGACCTAAATCAACACCATAAGAGCCTCCCAAACAAAACTCAGTCTTTTGAGGGGTTTTTTCATGCTCCAGAAAAACCCTAGCTCCCAAAATCCCTAAAAATCACTATAATTCATAAGATTAAGTAGGGAATCACATAGGGTACTGTAATCACCATAAAAACCCAAAAAATAAAAATGACTCCCTAACATCAAATTTAGATAGAAATAAAAGAATAATTATACCTAAACATTATTTATCCATTATTTTAGAGAAATTTTACCCAAATCCCTAACTTAAAGAAATAAAAATGAAGAAAAGATACATACCTCATGAAGAACAACAAATGATGACATGAATGTCCCCTTCTGAGACCTCCTCTACATAGCTCAACTAAAACCCTAACAACTGGAACATGAAATTCATATTTAATTTAATTTGGAAAACATGCCTCACTTACTAAATTAATAATATTAGATCGTACCTTCTACTCACTGAGATGAATCTAACATCACCGATAGCATATCATTCCAATCAATATTGAAGAAGATATTAAAGAGAGAAGTTTTGAATAATTTTGGGAAAAGGGGCGAGAATGAGAGTTGGGAGAGAGACGCAATAGGGGGGATATCCTCAATACACATCAAGCCCCACTTTACATGTTTTATTGTTGTTTTTTCATTTAATATTTTATTTTTATAAATATTTTACATTCTATTTTGTTTTATTTTCATTTACTTTACCTCTTTTTTTACTCATTCATATCCTTATGTCTAACAACCACCTAAGAATTTCCACCACTCCCCCTTCCCAATTTCAGTGCCCCACCTTTTCATTCCTTCTTTATCTATTTATTTTCATTTATTTTAAAAACCAATTTAAGTTTAAATAATAATTATAATGATAATGATAATGATAAAATCCCATTATTATTATTATCATTAAATTAGTTATAATAATTAAAACATCATATATATACTCATATATACACACATATTTGTATATACACATTATATATATATATATTGAAAAATTATGATTTTATCATTTTTTTAACACAAATAATATTGTGACTATTATTTTTTTTAATCTCCCAAAAAAATTAAAACATGAATAAATATGTACTTATTAGTTTTAAACAATGTCAAAATACTCTCTAAACTTTTAACTCAATTTCATTATCCCTATTTAAATAAAATTCTTAGACAAAAATTTTAATATGAAAAAGAGGGGAATTACATACATTCTTCTGATGTTAATAACATTTCAAAAAAGATTTAATTATCATGAAACTTTATAACAATGATCACTAATTCATTTATTACCTATAGAAAAAACTCACACATTAATATGATGTGTGATGTAACTAGAATGATCAAAAGTGTATTTATAAGTTCAATAAATGTTACTAAATTGATCAAAACTAAGATAATGACATCTTAGTGTCATACAAAATTAGTTAAATTATTATAACACCTTGATATTTTAATAAATATTTCTCTTTAAATAATTTTAATTCTTTAATATCTTGCATTGCATGCAACCATGAGTTTAAAAGAACTGTGTAATATTATATGTTTGTTATAACCTAGATGTTAAATTTATGAAAATAAATATGAATAAATAATTTATGAAGTAAATATAAAGGTCCAACTCAATATGAATGTATTGGTAAGTGCTTAGAAAATGATTACATAATTTTTAGTAATGTCACTTTATTTTAAAAAATATATATGTTTTCTTCAAAAATGAGTTTTTCTTCTTTTTATGAATATTAATTTTTAGAAGTTATAGAAAATGTATTTGACCAAATTAATTTCATTTTTAAATTCATCATGTAAAAATTATCGTAAAATTATTATTTTTTATAAGTTTTTGAAAACATTTATTTTTTTAAGGAATGGTGAAAATATTGATTTTTATTGAAAACTGTATATTCTTTTAAAGTATTCACAAGGTCAAATAATGTTTTGGATAAGTTTTAAATTTTAATTAGTTAATTTTGATTTAAAATAATCCAATTATGTTTTTTAAAAGGATTTTATACAGGAATTTATTATAAAAACATTTTATGTTTTAAAATGGCATTTTTCTGAAAAAACTATTTTTCGTAGCCTTTTATTGGTTTTATTTTAAATTAAATTCTAAAAATTATTTGTTTTGAATTTTGAAAAATGAATAAAAAATTTATATTCATAATTTCCAAATTTAGTGAATATTTCCCTTTTATTTTTTATCCAATATGAATATTAACCTTGGTAAATTTTGTTATCATGGTAAAGAGTAAATTGGGTAATTTAGGTTAAAAAATGATAAAGACTATAAAATGAACCTAACACAAACACAAATTTTATTTTATGTGTATAATTCTATTCTTAACACATAAGTAACTAAATTAAGTTATTTAATGTATAATTTTTCATGAACATAACTTATATAATATTTAAATCAAATAAAGTCTTAAAATGTCACTTTCTTTGTCTTAAATATCCCTTATGTGTTTGCATGGGGACAAATGTTGGTTATGAATGAATATAAATATACATTTTTGATTTAATAAACATATTTTCATGATAGTTTTGAATTTTTTGGCCACTTATATGAGATTATGATATTTATAATATTTTATTTAATAAAAATTCAAAGATGTTGCATTCATGTTTTAAATAATATATCATTTGTAATATAGGGTTACCCAAAAGATATATTTGACTATAAATATTATTTTGAAATATAGAAGATTTATATTCATCATTTTATTTTACTGTTAATTTTTAGTCAATAAATAAATATATTAAATAATTACACAATGTTGATGCAGTAATTATTTTATTAATAGAGATATCAAATAAATGTTATTAAAAATATTAAAATAAATATGATTTGAGATAATTAATGTGATCAATGAATTTTATAGATTACCTTGACCTCTTATATATATAATAAAATATTTGGTTCTGAGTTAATTTGTTATCTTGATATTTTTAAAAGTCCAAGTAATGAATAGTGTAAAAATTGACACTAATAATATTTTATCAAAATAATATTTTATTAAATTATTTAAAAATCATAAAAAAATCACTAAAAATAAAAAATAATTATAATATGGTCTAAAATGATATAATTTTTTTATTTATGGTCCAATTGAAATTATATAAGTAAAAATTAAAAACTTTTAATATTGAAAAAATTGTTACCTTAGTTAAAATTAAAATAGGTTAACTAAGGGTTAATCAAAATGATAAGATTTAAAATAATACCAAAACTTGTCTAAAATATATTATTTGATGATATTAAAACCTTATATAATCTTATATTCTAATACATGTAATTTTGTAGGTATTTGGATTGATATTGAATTTATTATAAATTAATATTTTGATAAATTCCAAAAGTGCCCCTCACCTCAATTATAAAAGGAAACCTCATCTCTAACTTCTTCACATCACATTGAGCATTAAATATCAATCATACCCTAACAATTTCTATTTTCAAATACCCTATCCACATTATATAGGTCTTGTTCTTCTCAAAAGACAAACCCTAGTGTCCCTAAGAGGAGATCTAAAGGAAGTTCGCCAAAGAAGAGGTAATCATCTTTATCGACTCTTTCAAGTATATTTCTTCTTATACTTACTCTTCATGTGTTGTTTCAATTATAAAGTAATAAATATATTATAATTTATATTCTAATATGTTATTATTATTATGTAACAACCATATTCTACCTTTTATCTATCCTATGAAAAATTAAATCACCACAAATGTGTACGTACGGCTTACCATCTCCACGTCATGGTGAAATCTATTTTTTCATCACCACTTTACTTGGATGGGTATAATTATGGAAATAATATTTGTGTGTGTGTGTTTCTGTGATAATTATAAAATTATATTAATATACCATCCACTTTTTTACCCTTTTACCATTAAGGGAATGATATCATCGCTCGTGCATACTACGGCCTATCGTCTCCACAACGTGATGTGATTCATTTTTCATGTTTACCACTCAAGAATGGTTATATAAAAATATATAATGAAAAATATTATATATATTATCTTAATATAACTCTATATATGACAAAACTATATCCTATTTATAAGAACTGGGACTTATAAGATAAAACATACATAAGAAAATGAAGCAGTTAACACCCAAAAGAAGGGTAATAATGAAATATTATTTACAAATAGGTGATAAGATGATATAATAAGATAATATATGATATAATAAATATTAATATGGTTTTATAATAAATTAATAATATTATTTAAACCATTATACAAGAGTTTTAGATATGTATAAAGGAAATCAAACCTAAAGTTAGGGCTAATTTCACAATCTCGTTATTATCCAAGATTATTTATATGTATCTACTGAGAAATATTTATCTTCCATGTACATGTTTCTAAAAAAATTCCAAAATATTTTTACTATTATTCTACAATATTTTAAATTAATTTTTACACATTTGTGAATTTTTAATAAATGGTTTTAAATGAATCTTTTTGTCATTTTCCAAACAAGGTTCTTTGTAAATTTTATAGAAAAATTAAAAAAGGAATGTTTTGTAACTTATATGGAATGAATGTATTTTTCCACTTTCATGATGTATTAATTCCTTGAAGATTCCCTTACAATATTACAATTTCATTTTCAAATAAAATTTTTTCTTTTAAAATTTCACAACATTTTAAAAAAATCAAAATGGAAATGATATTTTCTTCAAGAATTATTTCAAGTGATATTTCAAAATCATTTTACATATAAGGTGTTGTTATTTGATGTTATTTATGCTTTAATGGGGATATGATACATGGATACCATTCTTATTATTTATCTAAATGGTTTATTTTTATGATGGAATGATGTTTATGAATTCTGTTTCTTTTTCATAAGTTATGTTATGATGAAATTTTTATAAAACACATTTCTTTTTATGGTATCTAATATGATGATTGAATTTTGTTCTTGTGGAAAACATATGTATAGTTTTCATTATGTGATGAGTGAGACGTATATATCCATCCAATTCATTAGGTGAAGATTTATATCTCATGAGATAGACAAGACTGGAATGGGAAGTAAACTCGATTTAGTAATAAAGGGTTGGAATGAGGAATAAACTCAGTTTAGTAAGGGACTTTTTCCACTATAATGGTCTTGGAAGTGATCCTTGGCTAGTATGAAAATTATTTTCTATGCTTATTTGTATGCAAAAATTTCATTTCTAATTGTATACTCTCGTGAGTTATGTTCTTTATAATTAATGTATTATGAACTTCTATGATTTAGTACATAACTCAATATAATGATCCTTGATATGCAGGATATAATTTTCAAAAGTTATTTTCATATTATTATTCCTTTATTATTTTGTCATCCCTCTTTATTACCCTTATTAGGAATCTAAGCTCACCCTTTTCTTATGTTTCTTTTCCCTTTGATATGAAGAAATTTATTAAGTAACATGTGTCAAAAAGGGTTCTAGTTATGATGGAATAAGTGGGAGATGATGTAGATGTTTTATAAATCAATTATTTATGTTTCCAAGTTTCCAAAGACACTAAACCTATACGGTTATTGCATGGTTTAGTTATGTTATGTAATAATTATTCTTCTATTTAGATTTAATATCTATAATTGAAAATTATGGGCTATTATAGTTGGTATCAGAGCAAGGTTTATTTAACCTTTGAAAACTAGAATGAGAAAACCTTATTAAGAACCCTAAGGATAATTTTAAGTATAGGATGCAATGATAGAGTTTTGGTGACAATAATAAATAACCTAGGATAAAACTAAAGGTGTTCTTAATTGAAATTTTATAAATAATTTACCTTAATTATGTGGTTTTACCACTATGATTGGTGTTTCTCACACTATGCTTTTTAGTTTTAGTCAGTGGTTGGGACTTGAAGGAACCGAGTTAATGTTGAATGCGATGGGCAATGCAATGATTGTCCTCCTGAGCAACCAAATGTTATGGGAACTAGAATACAAAATCTTTTTGTTATGCTAACACAACTTTCTCAATATATGAATCATTCTATACTTCCAAATGATTAAAGAAGGGAACAACATTCTATTGAGTCCTTCATGAGGCATCATCCACCTTATTTCAGTGAGTCTCTTAATCTACTAGTGGATGAACAATGGATTAGTACCACTGAAAAGATATTTTCGATTCCCCAATGTTTAGAACATGATAAAGTAATTTTGGAACTCTATCATTTGGAAGGTAAAGCGGATCAATGGTGGAATATCATCAAGAATACAGGGAAAAAAGATGAAATTAACACTATATAAATGTATGAGTTCAAGAAATTATTTTTCAGTAATTAATTTCCTTGTATTCTTTGTACGGAGATAGAGAATGAGTTCCTTGAGATTAATCAAAAGTATGATGAGTCTGTTGGCACCTACAAGGAAAATTTTACAAGACTTGCAAGGTACACTTCTGGAATTATCATCCAACCTAAGAGTAAGGTTGACTGATTCTTCAGTGACTTAAAACCAAGTCTCTGAAGGGCATTATCCATAAGGTAATTCAGTAGCTATGAGGAAATCATTCAATGTGCTATCAAGGTTGAGATATAGATTGGAGTTACCCATCAATCTCATGTGTTCGATGAGAAGATAAAAATGTAATTCAATGGAAAATATAAAAACTATAGTGAAAAGAAGATGAGATTTCCTTTATGCTCAAAGTATGGAAAGAAACATAGAGGAAACTATCTTAAGAGGATTAGTAAATGTTTTAAGTGTGTAAAATAAGTTAATTAGGAAATTGACTATCTAAGTGATGGAAAAAATATAACTAATGATGAAAATAGAGAAAAAGGCTACACAGAATGCACCTCCCATACTTCAATACTTCAAGTGCAAGGAAAATGGGAATTATGTTAACCAATGCCCAAATATGAGGGATATCAATAATGATCGACGTTAGTAACCTATTAAGGCCAAGGAAAAAGGAAAATTACATGATATCACTATTGGTGATGTGGAGTATGACAATGAAGTGGTGAAAGGTACACTTATCATCCATTCTAAAGCGGCTAATGTTGTAAGAACCCAGTTCTTATTCTTGAGGTACGGGTTTCTTCTTTTCCTTTTTCCTTAAGTGTTTTTGATAAAATAAGAAAAATGGTGAAAAATACCAAATTTTGTGGGTACACGCCATGTACTTTGGTCGTGTGGGATGAGTATACAGGGCGTGTAGGACTGTCGGTGATGAAAGGTGTAAAAATTGACTACACGTCGTGTATTTAGTATATACACGTCGTGTAATCAGTCGGAAAGTGAATAGTAAGGTGGTGGGAGTATCCGCTAGTAGGATGACAGTACACACCGTGTACTCATAATACACGTCCTATAATCATGTCGACAGATGAACAGTGATGTGGTGGAAAGTGGCCGCTAGATGAATAGTTAAAAATGGAAATTACACGCAGTGTACTTGAGAGTACACACCGTGTAGTTATGTTTTTCTCTTAAAATAGGAATTAGCCTCCTCTTTCGACAGAGGAAGCTTAGAACACCCGAGATCCGCGGGAGAGACGGTCGAATCTTGGAAGATCTCCTGACCGCACACTGGGACTCTGATTCCTTCGCCGACGATCTCGTTTGAACCACAAAGGTGAGTTATTCTATCTTATTGAGTATTTCCTCCCAATTCTTTCCCAAGGGGAAGTTATTTTAATTTTAATAGGTAAACATTTATCCCAGATCTACGTCGTTCTTGGTTGTTTCATGAGGATTCGTTCACGTATATCGATCAGATGAGATCGAGGTAGGTGGTCTGGTGTTTATTTCCAACTGTCGAGTTGTTTTTGTGTACCGTTGTGCTACACGCCCATGTTTGGGGTGTCGTATGGTTGAGGCCTTGACTGATAAAATACCTAGAATGGTATAGGTAATTTAATGAATATGTATAAACTGTTGTTTGGGATCGTTGCCTTGATCCAGGGCCAACCCATGGGTGCGTTTCCCTTGTTTAGCCATTTGGCCAGGATACCCGAGGGTATGCCTTGATTATAGCATGATTTGAGTTTTCTTGAGAGAAAAGGTATATATAATTACTTTCTTATGTGTTGGGATCGGCCCGGTTACTTGCTTAGCCTGAGGGCAGTGTTTTTCTTAGCCTGAGGGAAACTTTTCTTATGCCTGTGGGTAGTAGCTTTCATACCTGAGGGAAATATCTCGTACGCCTTAGGGAAATATTCATTATGCCTATGGGAATCACCTGAGGGTTTCAATTATATTTACCTGAGTGTAAGGATTTTCATGTCTGAGGACACTGTTTACTTTGTATATTCACTATGGTGATTTCTCATGTTATACCTACCAAGATAAAGCACAGGCTTGGTATTGTTTTACCTTCTACTTGTTAGATATGATGTTTTTGTTTTTGTTGCGGCACTGTATAGAATATTGTTTGCTGAGGATGAGTCTCGAGAACTTATAATTCAATTATATTTAATTGTTAAATAATAATTAAATGGAAATGGAACCGGTGGGAGCAGTTGCTTTTGAGTACTTCCTATCTTACTACATTTTATTACCGCACACTACTGTTGTACATTTTCACTGACAGTTGGGTATGGTCCTTTGGTGGTTGCCTACTAGGATTTATTTCTCACACCCTGTTTGGTTCATGTCTTGGTCACAAACAGATTATATTGCTGTAGGTGTTGATAAGGGAAAGAGTCCCTATACAGGTACTTGATTGTTTCAGAGAAGTAGGAGAGCATGGGACAGAGCTTAGACTTGTGATGCTACTGAGTTCCTGCTGCACTGTTTTGTTTTGCTATGTTGTATTTGTCCCTTGTACTGTATTGTTTTTGATTGCAGTGTATCCTATTTTGGATGCTTTCTTAGACTTAGGGACATATTGCACCATTATATATATATGACTGTTGGACATTTCTTTACTTCAGTACTATTGTCCATTTCACCTTGGTATTGTTTACTGCTTCCGTTTAGGTATGTTTATATTTCTCCGCTGCACTACACTTTGAAAAATGAGGGCATAGTTTCCCCACTATCAATCCTAGGTCCTCGCTGCTAGTCGGCAGCCTCTGGCATTTGGGGAAATGCGTTTGAGGTCATGTGACCAACTGGGTTCGGGGCACCTGTGGTGTGGCACCCGGATCCAGGACGTTACAAAGTGGTATTAGAGTATTTTTCTTTTCTCTGAGTTATTTTATTATTTGGTGATGATGGAAATAGAAATATTTCTAAGGTATTCGGTAATAACTGTTCCTGGGAGTAGCTACCCCATGTACAGGTAAAGGCCGTATTGCCTCGAATTAAATTGTGAATTTCTATTTATGATTATTACAATTGATTTTATTTTCACCGTTGGGTGACGCACTTGTAGTGTGCTGTTTATATTTTTATACCTGGGTTCTATTTAGTTGTTACCCAATGAGATGAGGGTATTCCATCTCATGCATCATTTAGGCACATGTTAGAATCACATGCCATGCATAGTTTTCATTTCATGTAGGTGCATTAGAAATTGCATGTTGTTGTGATAGATGTTGTGCTAGAAAATTCATGATGTTGTGATAGATGCCTTGATAAAATACCTTATATTTGATAGGGTATTGTTATGTAAGGTTTTGTGAATGAGCACCAAACCTTGGTTCTTGATGATTATGGGCCCACATCAACCGAAATTTGGTGGATCATCGACTTGTTTACCTTATTACAACACGTATAAGATGCCAGGCTTTGGTTCGCGGGGAGTATAGGCCATCACGAATCGGAATTTGGAACTTTGGTGTTTGTTCAGTGGTTTTATGGGATTTGGAGTAGTTTTTGAGGCTTATTGTCTGAAAAAACCTAGAATACACACCGTGTAATTTTGATTACACGTCGTGTACTCTTCTGTTTGGGAAGGAATGAAAAAAAATTAAGTACACGCCGTGTACAGTATGTACATGCCATGTAGTTTCTAACCATGTCATAGGTCGTGTAGGCATAAACACGGGATTGGGAAACTCTAGAGGGAACACGCCGTGTACTGATTGTACATGCAGTGTCGTGCTGACCATGTGTCCGCCGTGTGACTAACAACACGGACGGATAAATCTTTGCTTAAACACGTCGTGTAGTCCTTATACACATCGTGTAGTGTAATATGTGAATCCGGCTATGTAACTAACAACATAGGTCAGTTTCATCCTTTCTAGTACAGGTCGTGTCCATCTGGAACACGTCGTGTAGTGTGAGCCGTGTATCCGGTCGTTTCTCGAACAACACGGGTCGGCGAAGCTCATCTAGTACACATCATGTAACTAAGGGACACACCGTGTAGTCTTGACCGGTGAGAGGCCGTGTGGACTTGGTCGTGTGGCTGGGGAAATGGGGTGGTGTACACATCGTGTGCGGGTGTAACACGCCGTGTAGTGTCAACCGAGTAGTCGACCGTGTCACTAACAACACAGGCATTTGGAATCTAAGTTGTACACGCCGTGTCTAACTGGAACACGCCGTGAAGGGTAAGCTGTGTACCCGGCCATGTCTCGAACAACACGGGATGCTGAATCTCATCTAGTATACGCCGTGTAGATCTTATACATGTCGTGTAGTCTCGTTCAAAAGAGATCCATGTGGCTAAGCCTTGTAGAATGACTCGGGAAGGGGAAGAAAATTCATGTACACACCGTGTGTGTGGAAAACACGTTGTATGTTTGGGGTGTTACACGACCAGTTCTAGCAGAAGTACATGCCCATGTGGAAGACTTGAGAGAACATACCGTGTAGTTATTATACACATCGTGTAGTCTTGTTTTGTCAACTTGAATGTTTTCTTTTCCTTGTTCCCATCTTACGCTTCTAGTTCTTAGTCCTCGATGATCTTGCTTTAAGGCGTGTTTTGACCTTGTAGATTCATGCCACCGAGACGAACATGAGTTTTTCGCCAAGAGAGTGGCGACAATTGTACTCCAGAGACGGTAGTCCACGGGCTACCGATGGATCCTCCAGCAGAGCCAGATGCGTCACCAGTTGTTATACCATACGCAGGCGTGGATGTGCAGTTCCGTGAAGGCTTCATGCGGTTTATGCAGACCTTCTAGGGAGAACCGTCGGTTGCCGCATCTATGGTAGAGCTGACACGTATATTCCAGTAGCAACATCTGTCTAGATTTTCAGGTTATGGTGGACCACAGGCTGTGAAGTCTTGGCTAGGTTCTATGAAGACTATCTTCGAGCATCTAGAGACGCCTCCAGGGAGGAGGGTCAAGCTCGCTACTTACATGCTACGAGATTCCTCCAAGAGATGGTGGGATGTTACCACCTAGACCGAGCATCACTGAGACATGGCGTGAGAAGATTTTTTGGCAGTCTTCTATGACTTTTTCTTTCTAGAGATGCTGAGGTCAAATCGAGCTCAGGAGTTCATGAATCTGTAGCAGGGCGCCATGTCAGTGATGGAATATTCTGCCCGCTTCACTGAGTTACAGCGCTTTGCACCTGTTCTGGTGGGAGATGAGACGTTGAGGGATAGACGCTTTGAGGATGGTCTTTGATATGACATATAGGAACTGGTGAATGTTTTTAGGTTGCCTATAGTGCATGCTATTGTGAACCAGGCACTGATTACTAAGTGGAACCTGAGGGAAGCTAGTGGTGTAGTCCAGGGTAGTTCGGCACCAGTTTCGGGTACTATTTCTACCAGTAAGAGGAAGAGGCAGATGGATTTCTCTCACAGTGGCCGTACTAGCCAGAAGAATTCTTCAAGTGGCCAAGTGATGTGTTACATGTGTGGTAAAGAGGGTCACAAGATACCTTTGTTTCCATGTGAATTAGTGGAATGTTGATCTCGCGGAAAGGTGGGTCATCTTCAGTGTTTTTGCAGGGTGTTTCCACCAGTGGCTAGTGAGAGGGGTTCTGTGCAGACTCCGCATGTAGAAGCAGGGCCAGAAGCTTCTTACCAGTCAGGGAATTGGAATACGTTGGGACTTTCAGGTCGAGATAGTGGTCATGGCCGTGGTATCCAGACACCAGGATCTCAAAGACAACACGGCAAGTCTGCTCAGGGTAATCAGGTTGTGTCGCAGGGTCACGGCACTGGGCAGGCATATGCAGTGCAACAGACCCAACAGGAGCAGGATCCCAGACCTTCTACTGTCAAAGGTACTATTCTAGTTGCTTCTTTTTTTCCTTCAGTACTTTTCGATACTGGTACTATACATAGCTTTATATTTGTGCCCGTTGTGGAGAGCGTTGGGCTCTGTGTTTCTTATTCTTCTGATATCATGATTCTAAACACTCCATTGGGAATTAGAATGGTAGGTGTGATTCAGTGTAGGGATTTCTCCCTAGAGGTTGGTGGGTGTCACTTTCTATGGGACCTCTATGTCTTAGAGATGACAAGTTATGACGTCATTCTCATGATGGATTGGTTGGTACCCTTTCGAGCCTTTGTGGATTGCTATCATTGTAGGGTGAGTTTCACATCACCAAAGGGCGGAGAGTTTCTATACAAGGGAGAATGGGATGTCCAGGCGATCCGAGCAGTACCCGAGCATCGTGGGCGAGGTGGAGTGATAGCCCAAATTGTGAGTTTAAATCTGGATGACCAGGGAACTTTTCAAAAGGATTTCCCTATGGTGGTTGATAGTTTCAGGGATGTCTTCCCAGAAAACTTTTCAGGTCTACCTCCAGAGTGAGATGTGGATTTCTCTATTGAGCTTGTGCCAAGAGCGGAACTAGTGTCCATTCCTCCGTATAGGATGGCTACACCAGAGTTGTAGGAGCTCAAGAATCAGTTGGAGGAGTTGCAGGCAAAGGGTTTCATCTGACCCAGTACTTCTCCTTGGGGTTTACCTATCCTGTTTGTGAAGAAGGAGGACGGTACCCTCAGACTTTGTGTGGATTATCGAAAGCTGAACCAGTTGACGGTTAAGAACTGATATCCCTTCCCAAGGATTGATGATCTTTTTGATCAACTTCGAGGAGCACGAGTGTTCTCCAATATTGACTTGAGATCAGGATATCATCAGTTACGCATTAGACCATCGGACATACAGCTTATATCCTTTTGAAGATGATATGGTCTATAAAAGTACATGGTCATGTTGTTCGGACTCACAAACGCACCAGAAGTTTTCATGGATCTGATGAATCATGTGTTCCTCCCATATCTTCTTTTGTGGTAGTCTTTGTGGACGATATCTTGGTGTACTCTCACACTTGACATGACCATGCTACCCATATTGAGATCGTACTTAGTACACTAATAGATCATCAGTTATATGATAAGATCTCAAAGTGATACTTTTGGATGGACCGGATACACTTCCTGGGTCATATTATCTCAGAGGAAGGAGTTGCAGTAGACCTAGAGAAGGTGAGAGCAGTAGTTTCCTGGGATCAGCCTAAGAACGTATTTTAAATACAGAGTTTCTTGGGGTTGGTTGGTTATTACAGGCGCTTTATACAGGACTTCTCCAGCTTAGCAGCAGTTGACGGGTTTGATTAAGAAGGGTGTGAAGTTCGTTTGGTCAGAAGCTTGCGAGACAGCCTTTCAGGAGGTGAAGAGAAGGTTGACATCAGCACTAGTCATGATACTTCCATAGCAATGGAAGAGCTATACAGTTTATTGTGATGCATCAAGTATTGGGCTGGGAGTAGTGTTGATGTAGGGCGATCGAGTAGTTGCATACAGGTCTCAGCATTTGAGGCCACATGAGAGGAATTACCCGGCGCATGATCTCGAGTTTGATGCAGTTGTTCATGTGTTACGTTGTTGGAGACATTATATCTTGGGAGAACATTTTGTGGTGTTTACAGACTACAAAAAGTATTAAATATATCTTTACCCAGTGTGACTTGAATCTGAGACAACGAAGGTGGGTTGAATACCTTCATTCCTTTGACTTTGAGCTTGCCTATACACCTGGTAAGGGTAACGCAGTTGCTGATGCACTGAGTAGGAGGACTTAGTTATAGGCAGTGCAGGAGGCCAATGGTGAGTGGCGGCTTATGGCTTTGTTCTATGAGATGCATTTGGAGGTGAAAGATAGTCAGGGGCGAGCCTATCTTTCATCCTTAGCTGTGACTTCTACCCTCCTGAATAGAATGAGGATGAGATAGCTATCAGATTCATAAGGCCTAGTTCTACAGGAGTCGGTGGCAAGTCAGGACCCTCCTCCCGGTTTAACGATAGGCGATGATGAGGTACTGCGTATCCATGTACGAGTGTGGGTTCCAGGGGATATATGCGAGGAGTTGATGCGATAGTTTCATGCTTCAGCTTGGGCAGTGCATCCCAGAGTTACCAAAATGTACCGTGACTTGAGACGTTAGTATTGGTGGCAGGGTATAAAAAGAGAGGTAGCTGGTTTTATTACGAGATGTTCTTCCTGTCAGAAGGTGAAGGCAGAGAATCAGAGGCCATCTAGACTCTTACAATAGTTACCTATTCCAGAGTGTAAATGGGATGATGTCGTGATGGATTTCGTGACCGGATTTCCGAGGTCACCTCGAGGCAGTGATGTCGTGTGGGTTTTTTTGGACAGACTTACTAAGGTAGCTCACTTTTTGTCGATCAAGGAGACCTTCGGTGTTGATGATCTCGTAAAGTTGTATATCCGAGAGGTAGTATGCCTTCATGGGGTCCCTCGTTCTATTGTTTCAGATAGAGACGCCCACTTTACATCTCGTTTCTGGCAGAGTTTTCATAGGGCACTGGGTACATAGGTGCTTATGAGCATAGCTTACCACCCTCAGACTGATGGTCAGTCAGAGCGTACGATACAGGTTCTTGAGTACATTTTGTGCTCATGAGTTCTGGACTTTGGGGGCTCTTGGGAGAAGCACATACCCTTGGTCGAGTTCACCTACAATAATAGTTTTCCGGAAACTATTGAGATGGAACCTTATGAAGCTTTATATGGTAGGTCATGTCGATCACCTTTGTGCTGGTTGGAGGCAGGTGAGGAAACTTTACTGGGACCATGTATCATGTAAGAGACTTCAGAGCAGGTCCAGTTTATTTAGAAGCAGATGGCTACTGCACAGTATCATCAGAAATCTTATGTTGATCGCCGTAGACGACCCCTGGAGTTCGTGGTCGGGGATCAGTTTTTCTTGTGTGTTTCACCGAGGTTGGGACATATGCGGATCAGGAGACCGATTAAACTTTCACCGAAGTATGTGGGGCCGTTTGAGATTCTGGAGAGAGTCGGGCCGGTTGTCTATCGGTTGTAGTTACCACAGAGGTACCGGGCCATGCACGACATCTTCCACGTATCTCAGTTGCGTCGTTATCACTCAGACCCATCTCACGTATTTCAGCCCGAGGAGGTTGAACTTCAGGTCGATTCATCCTTTGAGGAGCATCTGATTCATATTGTTGATAGGAGCACGAAGGTTCTCTGAGGCCAGTCAGTTCCTCTCGTATGGGTGTTATGGTAGCATGGTCAAGTGTAGGACGAAACCTGGGAGTGGGAGACCGATGTACGTGCTCAGTGGCCAGAGTTGTTCTCAGCTTTATATTCACCACCCTTGGAAGGGCAATTCAGGGACGAATTGCTTTAGGGGGGGAATTTTGTAAAAACTCAGTTCTTATTCTTGAGGTACGGGTTTCTTCTTTTCCTTTTTCCTTAAGTGTTTTTGAGAAAATAAGGAAAATGGGGGAAAATCATAAATTTTGTGGGTACACGCTGTGTAATTTTCCACACGCCGTGTACTTTGGCCGTGTGGGATGAGTATATAGGGCGTGTAGGCCTGTCGGTGATGAAGGGTGTAAAAATTGACTACATGTCGTGTATTTAGTATATACACTCCGTGTAATCAGTCATCAGGTGAATAGTAAGGCAGTGGGAGTAGCCGCCAGTGGGATGACAGTATACACCGTGTACTCAGAAATACACGTTGTGTAATCATGTCGACAGATGAACAGTGAGGTGGTGGAAAGTGGCCGCCAGAGGAACAGTTAAAAATGAAAAGTACACGTCGTGTACTTGAGAGTACATGCCATTTAGTTATGTTTTTTTTTTTTTGCTTAAAACAGGCAGTAGACTCCTCTTTTGATAGAGGAAGCTTAGAATTCCTGAGAGCCGCGAGAGAGACGGCCGGATCTTGGAAGAGCTCCTGACCGCACATCGGGACTCTAATTCCTTCGCCGACGATCTTGTTTGAACCGCGCGGGTGAGTTCTTCTATCTTCTTGAGCATTTCTTCCAATTCTTTCCCAAGGGGAAGTTATTTAAATTTTAATGGGTGAACGTTTATCCCAGATCTATTCCATTCTCAGTTGTTTTGGGAGGTTTCATTCACATATATCGATCAAAGGAGATTAAGGTAGGTGGTCTGGTGTTTATTTCCAACTGTCGAGTTTTTTTTGTGTACTATTGTGCTACGCGCCCATGTTTGGGGTGTCGTATGGCTGAGGTCTTGACTGATAAAATACCTATAATTGCATAGTTAATTTAATTAATATGTATAAACTATTGTTTGGGATCGCTTCCTTGATCCAGAGCCATCATGTGGGTGTGTTTCCCTTGTTTAGCTGTTTGGCCAGGATACCCAAGGGTATGTCGTGATTATAGCATGCTTTGTGTTTTCTTAAGAGAAAATGTATATATAATTGCTTTCTTATGTGTTGGGCTCAGCCCAGTTACTTGCTTAGCCTGAGGGCAGTGTTTTGCTTAGCCTGAGATCAGTGTTTTGTTTAGCTTGAGGGAAACTTTTCTTATACCTGTGGGCAGTAGCTTCCATGCCTGAGGGAAATATCTCCTACGCCTGAGGGAAATATTCGTTATGCATGTGGGAAATCACCTTAGGGTTTAGATTCTATTTACCTGAGGGTAAGGATTTGCATGTCTAAGGAAACTGTTTACTTTGCATATTCACTGTGGTGATTTCTCATGTTATACCTGCCAAGCTAAAGCACAGGCTTGGTATTGTTTTACCTTCTACTTGTTAGATACCCTGTTGTGGTTTTTGTTGCGGCACTGTATAGAAGATTGTTGGCTGAGGCTGAGTCTCGAGAACTTATAATTCAATTATATTGAATTGTTAAATAATAATTAAATGGAAATGGAACTGGTATAAGTAACTGCTTTTGAGTACTTCCTAGCTTACTGTATTTCATTACTGCACACTACTGTTTCACATTTTCACTGACAGTTGGGCATGGGCCTTTGGTGGTTGCCTAATGGTATTTATTTCTCACACCCTGTTTGGGTCATGTCTTTGGCCCAAACAAATTATATTGTTGTGGGTGTTGATAAGGGAAAGAGTCCCTATACAGGTACTTGATTGTTGCAGAGGAGTATGAGAGCATGGGACTGAGCTTAGGCTTACGATGTTGCTGAGTTCCTGCTGCACTATTTTTTTTTTTTGCTTTGCTTTATTTGTCCCTTGTACTGTATTGTTTTCAATTGCAGTGTATCCTATTTTAGCTACTTTCTTAGACTTAGGGACATATTGAAACATCATATATATATGATGGTTATTCATTTCTTTACTTTAGTACTGTTGTCCATTTCATCTTGGTATTGTTTACTGCTTCCGTTTTGGTATGTTTATATTTCTCTGTTGCGCTACACTTTGACAAATGAGGGCATAGTTTCCCCACTATCAAACATGGGCCCTCACTACTAGTTAGTAGCCTCTGGCGTTTGGGGAAATGCGCTTGAGGTCATGTGACCAACCGGGTTCGGGGCACCCGTGGTGTGGCACCCAGATCCGGGATGTTACAAATGTTTTATTTGATTCTATATCCACCCAATATTTTATTTCTAAAGAATTTTATAAGGGTATCATCATATTACCTCAACAATTAGATATTTAGTTGGTGGTGAAAACTACTAATGGAATAATGGTTTCATCACAATTTTATAATTTTTCTTCGGTTGAAGTTTGTGGGAAATGTTTCCTATAAATCTTGGGATCCTTCCTTTAGTTGAATTTGATGTGATTATTGGCATGGATTAGATTTTAGTATATGTATATCATATCAATTGTCAAGGGAAGTTATATTTCGTATTTTGAATGAATTTATGATCATCCATCAAATGCATTGATGAATATTAACTTCTAGTGGAAATTATTTCCATCTTCTGGGTCTTAATTCCTATAAATGAAGGTTTCCTATCTCATATGGTTGGGGATAAACTCGACATTAAGGATAAACCTATTTTACGGTAGTTTATTGATGTCTTTATGGAATAATTGGAAGGTCTTACACTGAATCTTGAAGTTGAGTTTTCAATAGAACTCATACCGGGTGTTATGCCCATTTCAAATACTCCTTATAGAATGACCCCAATTGAGTTGCAGGAATTGAAGAAGACGCTCCAAGATAATCTTGAGAAGGGATTCATACACCCTAGTGTGTCACCTTGGGGTTAACCTGTTCTATTTTTTAAGAAGAAAGATGGATCAATGATATTCTGCATTGATTATCGAGAACATAACAAGATCACTATCAATAACAAATATCCTCTCCCATGTATTGATGACTTATTTGATCAACTATGTAGAGTTAAATAATTTTCCAAGATTCATCATCTTCCTGGATATCATCAATTGAGAGTCAATAAGGAGTATATACCCAATATGGCATTCTATACAAGGTATGTACACTATGAATTTATAGTGATTCCTTTTGGTCTTATTAATGTCCCTGCTATATTCATGGATTTAATGAATATAATCTTTAGAAACTATCTTGATCAATTTGTGGTAGTATTTATATATGATATTCTTTTCTATTAAAAGAGAAATGTATAATGTGAATATCACTTCCCTAAGAAAGGATAAGATTTATGAAAAATTTACCAAGTTTGAATTTTATCTTTAGAGAGTTTTATTTTTGGGCCACATAATCTCAAGAGAGGGGGTATTTGTGGATCCAGAAAAGACGGAAGTTATTGAACGTTTTCCTAGACCAAAAATAGTAATTGAGATCTAAATTGTTCTTGGTTTGGTTGGATATTATCGATGTTTTGTGAAAGATTTATCATTTCTTGGAAAGAAGTTAATTTCATATGGATGGAGTAATGTGAATAGAATTTCAAGGAGCTAAAAAGGTTAGTCGGTGCACCTATAATCACACTACCCTATAGTGTAGAAAGGTTTGTGATCTATAGTGATGCATCAAAGAAGGTTATGGGGTGTGTTCTCATAAAAATGATATGGTGATAGATTATGCCTCATGAAAATTGAAAATCCATGAGAAAAATTACCCAGCCCATGATTTGGAGTTAGCGGTAGTAATTTTTGCATTAAATATATAGAGGAATTATCTTTATGGAGAAAGGTGTGGCATATATATTGATCATAAAATTTTAAAGTATATTTTCACTCAAAAAGAGATGAATGTGCGCCAAATAATATGGTTGGAGTTGATTAAAGATTACAACTTCTCAATACATTACAACCCTAGGAAAGCGAACAAGGTGGCAGATGCTTTGAGTTGAAAGTAACATGATAGACTATCTATGATGAGGATAACAAAAGATCCAATATTTATGGATTTGAAAATGATAGATCTATAAATTTTAAAAGTAAGGGGAGAAATCTTATCTGGATCAAATGAATGTTCAACCACCTATATGAGTGAAGATTAAGAAGTCGCATAAGGAAGATGTGGAGGTACAAAAGAATGTGAGAAATGTTCATGGGTTCAAAATTGATTATGATGGAATAATATAGTTCAGGAACTGTGTTTTTATCCCTACCATACTAGAATTAAAGAAGGATCTATTGGATGAGGCTCATAGTTCATCATTCATTATTCATCTTGTAAGCACAAAGATGTATAGGGACCTAAAAGAGTATTTCTGGTGGGATAGCATGAAGAATGATATTGCAAAATATTTTTCTCAATGCTTGGTTTTTCAGAAATTTAAGTCTAAGAGGTAGAATTATAAGGGGGTGTTACAACCATTACCCATACCATAATGGAAATGGAAAAACATCACCATGTATTTTGTGTCGGACTTCCCAAAACATCTAAAAACCATAATTTTATATGGGTTATAGTTGATCACCTTATGAATTAGAAACACTTCATTGATATGAAATAATATTTATCTCTTGATCATCTTTACATAATATATATTAATTAAGTGCTAATATTGCATGGAGTACCACTTTCCATTATATCTGATCAGGATCCGAGGTTTACCTCGAAGTTCTGGAGAAGTCTCAACAGGCTCTGGAGATAGAGATAAGTTTCATCATTGCTTATCATCCTTAAAAATATGTTTAATATAAGAGGAAAATTCAAACTATAGAAGAAATTTTGATAGCTTGATCCATGGATTTCAAAGTTGGTTGGGATCAACACCTACCATTGGTATAATTTTCTTACAACAATAGATTTCACTCCAGTATTCAGATAGATCCTTTTGAATCCCTCTATGGTAAGAAGTGAAAAACTCCAACATGATGGAATAAATTTGGGGAAAGAAATATATTGGAACCTGATCTAGTTGAGAAAATTTTAGATAAGGTTAGATCTATTCAATAGCACATAAGAGCATCTCAGAGTCGACAAAAAAATTATGCTGATAATCGATGAAAAGAACTAGAGTTTGAAGTGGGTGACAAGGTATTTCTATGAATATCTACCTAGAAAAGAGTGATGAGATTTGGAAATAATGGAAAGCTAATCCCTAGGTATATAATTCCTTTTAAAATTCTTTATCATATTAGGAAGGTAGCTTATAGATTGTCTCTTTTATCGAATCTCTCTCAAGTTCATGATGTGTTCCATGCATCTCTCCTAAGAAAGTACATAATTGATCATTAACATGTACTAAACTCAGAAGTCATACAGTTTGAGAAATGTATTTCTTATAAATAACAACTGATAAAGATTCTAGATCATAGATAAAATATTCTATGAAATAATACCACTTTCTTGGTTAAAGTTTTATTGTGAAACCATCAATTTGAGGAGGCTACATGGGAACCTGAGCATGTGATGAGGCAGGGGTAGCCTCATCTATTTTTATCAGAGTGAAAATTTTTGAGGGATAAATTCATTTTAAGGGGGTTATAATAAAACACCCCAATATATTAATAAATAATTCTCTTTAAATAATTTTAATTCTTCAATATATTGCGTTGTATGGAACTATGAGTTTAAATGAACTGTGTAATATTATATGTCTGTTATAACCTATATGTTAAATTAGAAGGAAAAAATATGAATAAATAATTTATGAAATAAATATAAAGTTCCAACTTCATATGAATGTATTTATGAGTTCTTTGAAAATGATTACACAATTTTTAGTAATGTCGCTTTATTTTTTTTAAATACGTTTTCTTCAAATATGAGTTTTTATTAATTTTATGAATATTAATTTTTAGAATTTTTAGTAAATAGATTTGAAAAAATGAATTTAATTTTTTAATTCATCATATCAAAATTATATTAAAATTATTTTTTTATAATTTTCTGAAAACATTTATTTTTTTAAGAAATAGCGAAAATACTGATTTTTATTGAAAATTGTATTTTCTTTTAAAGTACTTACAAGGTAAAATTATGTTTTGGATTAGTTTTAAATTTAAATTAGTTTATTTTTATTTAAAATAATCCAATTATTATTTTTGAAAAGTATTTTATACACAAATTTAAATATTTTATGTTTTAAAAGTGCATTTTTTCAAAAAACTATTTTTTAAAGAATTTTACCAGTTTTATTTTAAATTACATTCTAAAAATTATATGCTTTGAATTTTTAGAAATGGATACCAAATTTATATTCATATGTTTCATATTTAGTTAATAGGTCCCTTTTATTTTTTGTCCAATGTGAATAGTAACCTTGGTAAATTTTGTTACCTCGGTAAAGGGTAAATTTGGTAATTTAGGTTAAAAATAAATTGATAAAGACTATAAAATGACCCTAACACATGCCAAAATTTTATTTGATGAATATAATTCTACCATTAACACCTAATAATTTAAATTAAGTTGTTTAATGGACACTTGTCCATGAAAATGACTTATAAAATATTTAAACCAAAGAAAGTATCAAAATGTGACTTTCTTTGTCTTAAATATCCCTTATGTGTCTACACCGAGACAAAGATAGGTTATGAACGAATATAAATGTAAATTTGTAACTTAATAAACACATTTTCATGATATTTTTGACTTTTTGGGCCACTTGGATGAGATTATGATATTTATAATATTTTATTTAATAAAAATTCAAAGATTTCACATTCATGTTTTAAATAATATGTCATTTTTAATATAGGGTTACCCAAAAGATATATTAAACTATAAATATTTTTATGAAATATACAAGATTTATCTTCATCATATCATTTTATTTTTAATTTTTAGTGAAAAAAATAAGTATTAAATAATTACACAACGCTAATGTGCTAATTATTTTATTAATGGAAATATCAAATAAATATTATTAAAAATATTAAAATAAATATAATTTGAGATAATTAATGTGATTATTAAAATTATAAATTACATTTACATCATAGGGATATAATAAAATATTTTTTTAAAAGTTAACTTGTTATCCTGATATTTTTGAAAGTCCATGTAATGAATAGTGTTAGAATTGACACTAATGATGTTTTATCAAAATAATATTTTATTAATTTATTTAAAAATCATAAAACATATTTAAAAATAAAAAATAAATATAATATGGTCTAAAATGTTATAAATTGTTTATTTATATTCCAATTTACATCACATAAGTAAAAATTACAACCTTTTAATATTGAAAAGGTTGTTACCTTAGTTAAAATTAAAACAGGTTAACTAAGGGTTAATCAAAATGATGAGGTTTAAAATAATACCAAAACTTGTATAAAATATATTGGTTGATGATATTACAACCTTATATTATATCATATTCTAATACATTTCATTTTGGAGTTATTTTTATTGATATTTAATTTATTATAATTTAATATTTTGAGAAATTCAAAAAGTGCCCCTCACCTCAATTATAGAAGGGTGTATCCCCCTTCACTTATTCACATCACATTGAGCCTTAAAGCTCGACCATACCCTAAAAAACTCTATTATAAAATTCCCTATCCACATTATATAGGTTCTGGTCTTCTCAAAAGACTAGCCCTGGTGTCCTAAGGGGATATCTAAAGGAAGTTCACTAAAAAAGAGGTAATCGTCTTTACCGACTCTTTCAAGTCTATTTCTTCTTCTACTTCCTCTTAATGTTTCATTTACATTATAAAGTAATAAATATAGTATAATTTATATGTTTATATGTTATTATGATTAGGTAACAACCATATTCTACCTTTTATCCATCCTATGAAAAATAAAATCACTGCAAGTGTGTACATACGACTTACCGTCTCCAAGTCGTGGAGTAATTTGTTTTTTCATAACCACTTTACATGGATAGGTATAATGATGTAAATAATATATATATATATATATGATAATTATAAAATTATATTAATATACCATTCACTTTCGTACCTGTTTACCATTAAGGGAATGATATCATCGCTCGGGCATGCGTACGGCATACCGTCTCAATGACGCGATGCGATTCATTTTCCATGTTTAAAATTCAATAATAATTATATAAATATATATAATGAATAAATATGATATATTTTATCTTTATATAGTTATATATATGACATAATTATATCCTATTCGCAATAATTCGGACTTATATGATAAAACATATATAGGAAAATGAAGCTGTTAACACCCGAAAGAAGGGTAATAATGAAATATTATTAACAAACAGATGATAAGATGATATAAGAGGATCATATATGATATAATAAATATGAATATAGTTTTTTAATAAATTAATAACATTATTTAAACCATTATATAGGAGTTTCATATACGTATGAATGAAATCAAACCTAAGGTAAGAGTTAATTTCACAATCTCATTATTATTTGGGATTTTTTATACGTAAGTATCTATTGGGGAATATTTATCTTTCATGTCAATGTTTCTAAAAAAATGTTTTCCAAAATATTTTTACTATTCTTATATAATTTTTTAAAGTCGTTTTTACACATGTGTAAATTTTTACTAAACGGTTTGAAAGGAATCTTTTTGTCGTTTTCCAAATGAGGTTATTTGTGACTTTTACAAAAAAATGTACAAAATGAATGTTTTTTTAACTTATATGGAATGAATGGATTTTTTTACTTTCATGACACCTAAATTCCTTGAAATTTCTCTTATAATCTTACAAGGTTATTTTCGAAGGAAATTTTTTCTTTTAAAATTGCGCAACATTTAAAAAATGTTTTCAAGATGGAAATGATAATTTCCTCAAGAATTGTTTCAAGTGATCTGTTAAAATAATTTTCCATATAAGACAACATTATTTGATGTTATTTATGTTTTACTGGGGATTTGATACATATATATTATTCTTATTTTTTCTTTGAATGGTTTATGTTAATGATGGAATGATGTTTATGAATTTTGTTTCTTTTTCATAAGTTATGTTATGATGAAATGTTTATGAAACCCATTTATTTTTATGGGTTCTGATATGATGAATTAATTGTGTTATTATGGAATACATATGTATGGTTTTCATTATGTTATGGGTGGTACATATATCTCCCTCAAATTTATTGGGTAAATATTTATATCTCATGAGATGGACAGGACTGGAACGGGAAGTAAACTCAGTTCAGTGATAAAAGGCTGGAACGAGGAGTGAACTCAGTTCAGTAAGGGATTTTTTTCGCTATGATGGTCTTGGTAGTGAGCCTTGAATAGTATGAAAATTATTTTCTATGCTTATGTATATGTCATAATTTCATGTATTATGTTATACTCCCATGAATTATGTTCTTTATAATTCATGTCTTATGAACTTCTATGATTTAGTCCATAACTCAATATCATGATCCTTGATATATAAGATATAATTTTCAAAAGTTATTTTCATGTTCTTATTCTCTTATTCCTATGTTATCCCCCTTGATTAACCTTATTAATCATTTGATCTCACCCTTTTCTTATGTTTCTTTTCCCCAAGATATGAAGAAATGTATTAATTAATATGTGTCAAAAAGGGTTTTATTTATGAAGGAATAAGCGGGAGACGATGTAAATGTTTTATGAATCAGTTGTTTATGTTTCCAAGTTTCTAAAGACACTAAACCTATATGGTTCTAGCGTGTTTTTTTATGTTATGTAATTAATATTATTCTATTTAGATGTAATATCTACAATTGAAAAGTATGGGACATTATAATGATCATTGATTCGTTTGTGAACTATAGAAAAAAATTGTATGTTGAACCAATGTGTGATTTTTTTAGAATGATACAAAGTATTTTTTTACTTTTGATATTATTTTCAGTTCTATATATGTGCGTATAACATCAATAACTTTTGAAACAAACTCAAATTATCATAAAACTCCAATACAATTATTTTTTATTCATTTGAGACCTATATGAAAAATTCACACATCAATCTAATGTGTGATATGACCAAAATGATTAAAAGTGTATTTTTAAGTTCTATAAATGTTCCTTAAATGATTAAAACTGAGATAACTACATTCAAACACTATAGAAAAATTAGATATTTTTAGTATTTTATTGAACACCTCTAATTAAAAAGATAAAATTTTTGTCAATATATTAGTGGTGGTGTAAATAAAACTACCGATAATTAATTATTAACAGTGGCTTCTTAAAAAATCGCCACTAATTAAGTATTCGGTGGTAGTTAAAAAATCCACCAATAAAAACCTGATTTAAAGTTGTGTGGACCCTTTATTTTTTCCTCTCTTGGTTCAAGATCTAGTCCTCCCTATTGGGAATTTTAAGCATGCTTCAGTTGATTGTAAATAGAAAATTGGAAGGAGTGTTTCCATAAGTTCTTATGTTTTTTGAAGTTGAGATAGTGACAGTAGTTTTTCCTTCAATGTTCTGGAATGAGGTTTCCAAAAGGAAGATGTTTTGGAAGGGGTTAATATGATGTGCTCAAGTTTAGGCAATGTCATTCTAGAAGTTTTAGGTTGTACTTCCAAAAGTTGTGGTGTTTCAGTTGTTGTGGTTTTTTACTGGTTTACTGTATATGGTGATCGCATTCAAGATTATTACAAGAGATCGGCGATTAGAATAGTGTAATGGGTGGATGCCCGTATTTTTCAAAGGTCATTATAACCGGATGACAAGATGAATCTCTCTATAAAAGGGGGTTGGGATACTTGTGTTACATAATAAATGTGAACTTTCTATGATTACATGTCTCTAGTAATCTAGAGTGACTCATGAGTCACTGAGTTGTAAATTTTTCTTTCTGGAGAAATGAAATGTTACAATGTTTCTCTCATGGATGTAGGACTATCATCCTGAACCATGAAAATCAAAGTGTTCTTTACTTTCTTTCTTTTTTGAATTGTATTAATGTTATATTTTTTGTAGTGAACAGGGATGAAGTGAGGTTCAACTTAGTGTGGTGATTTTGGTGAACATTGTTTCTACCAAGATCTAGAACATTAAGTTAGGAGAGTTCCTTTTAGAATCATTTTTCACCTAGTGATTCCAAAATGGATACTTCCTATTAACTTCCAGAAGTACAGTTGAGGTTGGAGTAATTATTAAAAATTATTATAAAAGTAAGGTTCTTTAGAGGCTCATTAGTTTTCTCAATTCATGTAATATTATTTTTCTCAAATGTTTTTTTAATTTTATTTGGAGACATTTTTCAGAAGGATGGCATCAATAGAAGGAAAGGTTTGGATTGAAAAGTTCATTGGAACAGATTTTAGTTTCTGGAAAATGTAGATAGAATATTATCTCATTTATAAATATCTAGGGCTTATATTGAAGGTGTAACACCTCAAGCTTCCATGGTACGATCCTCTTTGAATAATAGAGCAGCGTGTGTTGTATGCAACTTCGAGATTCTAACACACCGCGACCAATCAAAGTAGCCGTTATGAATAGTAATAACTGATTTTTTAAATTATATTAATTTTATAATTCAAAATGTACTTAATTTTTTGATTCGGAATATCGAAATTATCCTATGTTGAATTTTTGGTATTTTTCTGAGAACTTCCAATTTTTGATGAATAGTGAAAAATACTTAAAAACAACTTTTTTTAATCAAAATAATTTATAGTGATAAATTATAAAATTGAGTGGTTTTAAAGTATAATTAGAATATATTTTTACCATTTTATCCAATGGTGGTCATTATAATTAATTTCACTTTGAAATTGGACATAAACAATTGTCAATCTTTTGATATATATTGCTTCTTAAAAACACGCTATTTGTTGTGACAACGGGAATTAATTATTAAATTAATTAAATCAACTTGTATTTTTTGAATTTTGTAAAATAGACATTATTTTTGAATTAGGAATATCAAATATATCTTAGGGTGAATTTTTGGTATTTTTATGAAAAACTTCAATTTTTGATGAATAGTAAAACCACAAAGTGGTAGTTTAAAAACTAATTTTTCATGTAAATGAAACATTACCACTTATATAATTTGATTTTCAAAAATCCGATATAAATGGTTGTCATTAGGAAGAAAAATTTAGTTCAATGGGATTAAAATAATTTTTTGGTGAATAGTAAATTTTAAGTTTTATTAATCGCGATTAAAGGTAATTAGTGAAATTTAAGGTAAAAATGATATTATAAAAATATGAAAATACCTTTACACTTGTCCTAACCTTATTTTATGAGTCATGTCCGACCAAGACAATCCATGGGTCAACTTGGGGACCCCATGGAGCCACTTGGGTAAGAAAATGACATTAATAACTTTTTATTTAAAGTAAAAATAAAATTGTCACAAACATGTGTTGTTTTACTAAAACAATTTATACAAGGGGTTATACAAGTTATATTTTTGACTATAAATATTAATTGGAAAGATAAAAAGATTTACTAAATCATGATATTTTTTTATAATTTTTAGACATTAAATAAATTAAATTTTTATGAAACCATGATGATGCAGCGATTACCTCATTAACTAACGATTTAAATAAAATGAAAATATAATGTAAAATATAAGACTTACACTTGTCAAAAACCTATTGGATGAGTAGATTTAGAACCCTTATCACCTTATACTCGAAATATATAATTTTTGGACCTTTTAAATCCGAAAATCGCTTCATAATAATGTAACATTTCATGACTTTCCAAGAGTGCACCTCCTCTCCTCTTATAAAAGGCCCCCACCTCTACCACCTTATTCACACCATCAAAGCCATTTGGCTCGGACAAACTCTACCCAAATACTCTCTAAACTTCACTCTATTACTCCTAGAAGCCTCACTTTGGGCATAAGTCCTCCCAAGGAATCCTTTGGCTCAAATCAAAAATAGTTACCTGATTTTAAGGTAATGTCTTCTCTTATGTTCTTTTGTTTTATTTTGCTTCTCCAACCCCTTAAAATCTTTTTATTCCTTTATTTTGTAACAACACCAATATCTCAAATATACTAGGATGTTTTTATGAGAAGTATTTTATTTACACTTACACGCATCTTCATCTAATGGTTAAAGAACATAATGTTTTTGTGGGTGGCGAATTACTGCCTCACGAAACGATGATTGTTCAATATTCTTTTAACACCTCTCATGGTGGCCATTATGATGAAACTATTTTCATATATGATATATATATATATATATATTATGTTTATGTTTTCCTTATGCTTCTGTATTTCTCATTTATGGCATACCTTTATGATTTCCATAATGGATAAACGCGGTAATTTCATTTTAGGAAGTGCGGACTACCACCACCTCAAAGTGATTTGAATCATTAATGTCATATGTGGGACGTATAAAGGATTAATTAAATGATATTATATATGATATTATACTTTAATTATAATACACCTTTATATCATTATGATTTCATTCCATTAAATACGAAATAGAAATGAAAGTAGCGTTCATGCGTACGCACGGCTTACCGTCTCCATGAACGGTGCATTTCATTTCTTACCTCTAAATGTTATGTAATATTATGAATGAATGTATATACTGGATAAATATGAAATATATGATATCTAAATCATTAATATAATTCTGGATATAATGGATATTTTACCACATGAACAACTTGTAATTATAAGAAGTTTATACCAAAGATCGACAAAATGACCGTTATTAAAATAAATAATTACATAATGTTCATAACATGGTAATAAGTGATATAAAAGGAATAATAAACTTGAAAAAAGGTTCTTAAGAAATTATAAATTAACTCTAGTTTATTATTCATGAGGTTAAAGAACGATCAAGTCAAGTCGGACACGAGGTAAGGGACTTCGTCTCAATCTCCTTTCATTGAGACATATTTTATTTTATACACAACTTTATTTTATACGGTGTATAAACCCCTTTTAATTTTAAGTTTATTCAAAAGGAATTTTTTTTATACGAAGCATTTTACTAAACGACAAAAAGGAATGTTTTGTCTTACGTATGCGGCGACAACGACTTCTCTGCCGCCGTGACCATTATCTGAGTTTCGGCTTCCTCTACAAACCATAATTTTTTTTAAATAAAAAATAAATACCAAGTTTTAATTTTCTTTTATTTTGGTATTTAAAATGGTTTTGATAATGTTTTTATTATATCGATGTGTTGTATTGATATCTTTTGATTGAAATGTGGAAATGTTATGTTTCCTTTATGCATGTTTTATGTGATACGATTATGTTATGGTTTATGATATGTTTAAACCTGTTCATATGAGGAATGCATTGGACTTAATAAGTGACAGGTGGAGCCCGCTATAGATCCTCGATGCATCGGTAGGTCTCATGAGACAAAATAGTGTCTTGGCACGAGGCCTTGACAAAATCTTATTTGTAGTATTGGCACGAGGCCTTGGCTACGTGGTTATGATAGTCTGGCATTATGCATTCCATCATTATGAAAGTGGTTATTGATATTGAATGTGATTATTCGACCAGTAGAATAACCATGTGAATAAGTAAATGGAATTATTTCATTTTACTTTTGCCATATTATGCTGAAGTTCATGTTTAAAAGGCTTTTGTTTAGTTATACATTGCCTTAAATGTTTATGTTTATTTATAAAAGCTTCCGCTATATTGTTATCCTTACTGAGCATCTGATCTCACCCCTTTCAATGTTTTAATATTTTCTAGGATGTGAAGAAGTATTTTATGAATGACCTGCAGGGATAGTCAGAAGGGGATATGAGTGTGGACTATGGAGACCATGTTATTGTAGTTTTTCACTTTATGATGTAATGTAACTTTTATGAATGTATCTAGTGTTTCCAAGGATACTAAACTAATCGGTATTTCGAGACTTGATCTTTTGTGATCATGACAATGTTACGTAATAATGCACCGACTCTGGGTAACTGGGGTCGGGGCGTTACAGTTAGTATCAGAGGCAGTTTAGTACTTACCTTGGAAGCTATATTTAGATAAACTCTAATTAGAGCACATAGCCCTAAGATAGACTTTGAGGATTAGTATAGAATAACTTCCTAGAATTTTTTTATTACAGATATTTTGTGAGTTTTTCGAGCAATACATCCCTGTCTAGATACGAGCAGGTAGAGGCGGCTCTGGCACAGATGTACCTAGGGGTAAAACCCGAAAACACCGCTTTGAACTAGACTCGAATGGGAACTGCTGCACGACAACGGGCCTTGCTGCACTCTTGGTTATGAAACTCCCGGGGGATATGCTTAGGATAATTACCATTTTCTTTAAAAACCATTAAGAAGGGTTTATGAGTATATACTTCCTCAGAGAAAACATTTTTATGATTATGGATTATATCCATAAATAGTTCAATTTATGTTAAGTGTTTTACAAGTATGGAATTATGTATTTTGATTCATAAAATAATCTAGTTTATGACATTGTTTAGAAATGGCGCCTAGTGGAAGGAATGGAAACCATATCAATGCACGCACTCCATGTAGGGATTTCCCTCCTTCTCAAGATAATTATAGTGGAGCTGGTGATACAACTGGTGTTGATCAACTTATCACCATACTGGGACAACTCACTCAGGTTATGAATAATAACCTTACTCGTATGGAGCACCCTGATCCACAACGTGGAGTATCAATGTTAGACTGCTTCATGAGGCAACAACCACCAACATTCAATGGGAGTAAAAATACCTTAGTAGTTGAGCAATGGATAAATTCCTTAGAGAAAATATTTCATGCCTTGGGGAGCAGTGAAAGGGAAAAGGTTATCATGGCAGTTTACCACCTCACTGGAGATGCTGATCAATGGTGGTCATTGATTCAAAACACAAAGGAAGATGATGAAGTATAAAATATGTAATGGAGGGAGTTTAAAGAGCTTATCTTAGAAAAATACTTTCCTCGTGACCATTGAGCAGATATGGAAAGGCAATTTCTGAGTCTGAGACAAAAGGAGGATGAGAATGTCGCAAAGTATGAGGCCAACTTTACAAGGTTAGTGAGACATGCTGCAGATTATATACGTAACCCAAGAAGTAAGATTGATCTTTTCTTTGATGGGTTAAAACCATTTCTCCGTCGAGAATTAGTATCACAATATTTCTCAACATACGAAGACATAGTCTCGTGTGCTATCAAGACAAAAAAGGAATTCTATAAATCTTATGACAATAAAGTAAAACAAGAGAAGAAGAGAACGGTGGAACAAGAGACAGATAAAGGGAAAAAGGGAAAGAAGGATTTTCCATTATGCGATAATTGTGGGAATAATCACCCGGGTACATGCCTAAAAGGAATGGGAGTTTGTTATAAATGTGGAGAAAAAGTTCACCAGGCTCGTGATTGCAAGGGAAAGAAAGAGGCTATCAATGTTGAATGCTACAATTGTAGAGAAATGGGGCATTATGCAAATGAATGTCCTAATCACCAAGGAAACTTACCTCAGAAAAGGCCAAGGAATCAAGGTCAATCTTATGTTGTTGCTACAGATGAAGTTGAATAATTAATATATTTTTGTTTTTGGAATCAAGGATTATATTCTGGTTATAAGAATAATGTGATATATAAGGATTGTACTGCAGTACTTGTTGTTTTTATTAAGGTTTTGATATGTTGAAGTTAATCATATTTTTAGTATGTGACAATAAGAATCATTACTTTGTTTGGGGAATCTGGTGAATTGATTTTCGAATTTAGAGACCTTTTAGAGAAAGTCTAGATAGAGTTATTTTGGATAACTATAAAGGTTGGGATGGATTAAGTTGAACTTTGGATAGTATTGTTTAAGGTTAAAACATTTTTGAATATTATTTTTGGAATATTATAATACTGTAGTTTTAGGAAAAGGACAACCTGCAGGTCGGGGGACAACCCGTCACGTCGGACAAAGCTGCAGGAATCGAACCCACAACCATAGTGCGACATGCCTTTATTACCTACCACTAGCCTACAGGAAGTCCCTGGTTATTACAAAATAGTTTTCTTAATCTAAATGGTATGTGTTAATATTTATAACCTTATACAATTAGGATAAATAGAATATTTTTGAGTTCTATTACCTTTTGGAGTGAAAGATGGGTTTGTGGTAAAAATTTATTAAAGAATGAAAGTCTACATGACAAGTAAGTATATTTCCTTAGGTTCTTAGTAAATCTCTTAAATAAATTCCTCAACTTTATGAAAGGTAACTTAAAACAAAAACGTTGCCGGTTAACTTTTCCAACTGGGGATTCAATGACCGTTTAACCAATCACAAGTTTGTGATTTTCTTGTGGTTAAATTTCTCTTAATCCTGTTTTCTACAACTCTCCATAAGACCTTGATGGTTTGTTTTTCTTCCATATCCATATTTTCATAGAATCCAATTATGGGCTATCTCGGGTGACCTTTGTACTTCTTTTTCTTTCTTTTAAATTTATATTTTTATTAACCTTATTTCCGATGTGGGTTTTCCACAAAGGTATTTTCTATTTTAAACCTTTTATTTTCAAAGAAAAATTTTAAATTGTGAGGATGCAATTTATTGAAGGAGGGGAGAATGTAACACCCCAAGCTTCCATGGTACACTCCTCTTTGAATAATAGAGCAGCGTGTGTTGTACGCAACTTCGAGATTCTAACACACCGCGACCAATCAAAGTAGCTATTATGAATAGTAATAACCACTTTTTAAAATTATATTAATTTTAAAATTCAAAATGGACTTCATTTTTGGATTTGGAATATCGAAATTAGCCTATGTTGAATTTTTGGTATTTTTCTGAGAACTTCCAATTTTTGATGAATAGTGAAAAATACTTAAAAATAACTTTTTTTAATCAAAATAATTTATAGTGATAAATTATAAAATTGAGTGGTTTTAAAGTATAATTAGAATATATTTTTACCATTTTATCCAATGGTGGTCATTATAATTAATTTCACTTTGAAATTGGACATAAACAATTGTCAATCTTTTGATATATATTGCTTCTTAAAAACACGCTATTTGTGTGACAGCGGGAATTAATTATTAAATTAATTAAATCAACTTATATGTTTTGAATTTTGTAAAATAGACATTATTTTTGAATTATTAATATCAAATATATATTAGGGTGAATTTTTGGTATTTTTCTGAAAAACTTTAATTTTTGATGAATAGTGAAACCACTAAGTGGTAGTTTAAAAACTAATTTTTCATGTAAATGAAACATTACCACTTCTGTGATTTGATTTTCAAAAATATTACATACATGGTTGTCATTAGGAAGATAAATTTGGTTCAATGTGATTAAAATAATTTTTTGTTCAATAGTAACTTTTAAGTTTTATTAATCACGATTAAAGGTAATTAGTGAAATTTAAGGTAAAAATGATATTATAAAAATATGAAAATACATTTAAACTTGTCCTACCCTTATTGGATGAGTCATGGACGACCAAGAAAATCCATGGGTCAACTTGGGGACCCCATGGATCCACTTGGGTAAGAAAATGACATTAATAACTTTTTATTTAAAGTAAAAAATAAAATTGTCACAAACATGTGTTGTTTTACTAAAACAATTTTTCAAAGGGGTTATACAAGTTATATTTTTGACTATAAATATTAATTGGAAAGATAAAAATATTTCCTACATCATTATATTTTTTTATAATTTTTATAAATTAAATAAATTAAATTTTTATGACACCATGATGATGCAACGATTACCTCATTAACTAACAATTTAAATAAAATGAAAAGATAATGTAAAATATAAGACTTAAACTTGTCAAAAACCTATTGTATGAGTATATTTAGAACCCTTATCACCTTATACTCTAAATATATAATTGTGGGACCTTTGAAATCCGAAAATCACTTCATAATAATGTAACATTTCATGACTTTCCAAGAGTGCCCCTCCTCTCCTTTTATAAAAGGCCCCCACCTCTACCACCTTATTCACACCATCAAATCCATTTGGCTCGTCCAAACTCTACCCAAATACTCTCTCAACTTTCTTCTATTACTCCTAGAATCATCACTTTGGGCATAAGTCTTCCCAAGGAAGCCTTTGGCTCAAATCAAAAAGAGTTACCCGATTTTAAGGTAATGTCTTCTCTTATGTTCTTTTGTTTTATTTTGCTTCTCCAACCCCTTAAACTCTTTTTATTCCTTTATTTTGTAAAAAACAAGTATATTAAATATACTAGGATGTTTTTATGAGAATTATTTGATTTAAACTTACACACACCTTCATCTAATGGTTAAAGAACATAATGTTTCTGTGGGTGGCGAATTACTGCCTCACGAAACGATGATTGTTCAATCTTCTTTTAACACCTCTCATGGTGGCCATTATGATGACAATATTTTCATATATGATATATATATATATATATATATATATATTATGTTTATGTTTTCCTTATGCTTATATATTTCTCATTTATGGCATACCTTTATGATTTCCATAATGGATAAACGCGATAATTTCATTTTAGGAAGTGCGAACTACCGCCCCCTCAAAGTGATTTGAATCATTAATTCCATATGTGGGACGTATAAAGGATTAAGTAAATGATATTATATATGATATTATACTTTAAGTATAATACACCTTTATATCATTATGATTTCATTCCATTAAATACGAAATATAAATGAAAGTAGCGTTCATGCGTACGCACGGCTTACCGTCTCCGTGAACGGTGCATTTCATTTCTTACCTCTAAATGTTACGTAATATTATGAATGAATGTATATAATGGATAAATATGAAATATATGATATCTAAATCATTAATATAATTCTGGATATAATGGATATTTTACCGCATGAACAACTTGTAATTATAAGAAGTTTATTTTTGACTCATGTACCAAAGATCGACAAAACGACCGTTATTAACATAAATAATTACATAATGTTCATAACATGGTAATAAGTGATATAAAAGGACTAATAAACTTGAAAAAGGTTCTTAAGAAATTATAAATTAACTCTAGTTTATTATTCAGGAGGTTAAAGAACGATTAAGTCAAGTTGGACACGAGGTAAGGGACTTCGTCTCAATCTCCTTTCATTGAGGCATATTTTATTTTATACACAACTTTATTTTATACGGTGTATAAACCCCTTTGAATTTTACGTTTATTCAAAAGGAATTTTTTTTATACGAAGCATTTTACTAAATGAAAAAAAGGAATGTTTTGTCTTACGTATGCGGCGATAACGACTTCTCTGCCGCCGTGACCATTATCTGAGTTTCGACTTCCTCTACAAGCCATAATTTTTTTTAAATGAAAAATAAATACCAAGTTTTAATTTTCTTTTATTTTGGTATTTAAAATGGTTTTGATAATGTTTTTATTATATCGATGTGTTGTATTGATATCTTGTGATTGAAATGTGGAAATTTTATGTTTCCTTTATGCATGTTTTATGTGATACGATTATGTTATGGTTTATGATATGTTTAAACCTGTTCATATGAGGAATGAATTGGACTTAATAAGTGACAGGTGGATCTTGCTATAGCTCCTCGATGCATCGGTAGGTCTCATGAGACAAAATAGTGTCTTGGCACAAGGCCTTGACAAAATCTTATTTGTAGTCTTGGCACGAGGCCTTGGCTACGTGGTTATGATAGTCTGGCATTATGCATTCCATCATTATGAAAGTGGTTATTGATATTGCATGTGATTATTCGACTAGTAGAATAACCATGTGAATAAGTAAATGGTATTATTTCATTTTACTTTTGCCATATTATGCTGAAGTTCATGTTTAAAAGGCTTTTGTTTAGTTATACATTGCCTTAAATGTTTATGTTTATTTATGAAATCTTCCGCTATATTGGTATCCTTACTAAGAATCTGAGCTCACCCTTTCAATGTTTTAATATTTTCCAGGATGTGAAGAAGTATTTTATGAATGACCTGCAGGGATAGTCAGAAGGGGATATGAGTGTGGACTATGGAGACCATGTTATTGTAGTTTTTAACTTTATGATGTAATGTAAATTTTATGAATGTATCTAGTGTTTCCAAGGCTACTAAACTAATAGGTCTTTCGAGACTTGATCTTTTGTGATCATTCCAATGTTACGTAATAATGCACTGATTCTGGGTAACTGGGGTCGGGGCGTTACAGAAGGGGGTCAAACCAAAAGCAATGGAAAATTTGAATGGGAAAAATCTGTATTGGAAGTAACTTGGCTTGATATGAATTCCATTAGTCCAGAACATGGATTTGAATATTTAGGATAATAAAACCATAGCATAGTTAATAGAAACCCTAGAAGATATTTATAAGAGATCTACAACATTGAACAAATATTTCCTAATGTAGAGTCTACTCAGTATGAGGTTTTTGGAAGGAAGATATGCATCTGATCTATTGAATGATTTCAACTTAATATGGAGCCACCTGTAGTTCTTAAAGGTGACATTTATAGATAATTTTTGGGTTATTTTTTCGTTATCATCTTTACCAGAGTCATGGTAATCCATGGTAACAATTCTGGTCAGTTTAAGTGGAAAGAATAATTTGGTGTTCGTAGATGTTTGGAACTTGATTCTCAATGAGGAGATTTGAAGGAAAGAGAGTGCAACATCTTCCGATAAAGTATTGAATATGTAAGAAAGAGGTCACTCACCTCATTGAAATAATTGGAAGTATTTAGAAAGTAAATCAATTGAAATAAGTATAAATAAGTCCTTTAAAAGTGAGAATGTATTTTGGAACTGTGAAAAAAGAGGTCACCTTGAGAAATATTTTCACGATAGGAAGATAAATTTTGGAATGAATTCATCGAATATCTAAGTTTGGAAATATAAGGTAGTGAAAATATACTTAAAAATGTTTCTATATAGATGGTATCTTGGATTATATATTCTGAAGCTTCATTCCATTCCACAAGAGAGAAAGGTTGTTTGTCAAATTATAATTTTTGTAAATTTGGTAAAGTTCATCTTGCTGATGATGAAGCTCTTGATATTATAGGAAATAGAGGAGTTAAATTTCAGTTGAAGAATGGAATTTTTATTATACAAAAGGAATATAGACATGTTCTAGAACTTCATAAGAACCTGATTTCAATGGGTCAGTTTGATGAAGTAGGTTTTAAAATGATCTTTGTATAATGAGTATGGAAGATAACTTAGGGTTCTATTTTCATAGCTAGAGGTGTAAAATATGGTTCATTGTATCTTAATGGAATAGCAGTGGGAGATACACTCGCTATAATGATATCTTCCAAAAGTTCATAGATTTTGAATAATCATTTTGGCCATCTTAGTTAGAAGACTATGAAGATTATTTCAAACATAATCATACTAAAGTTGGATCAATCAGACTTCAAAAGGTATGAGATTTGTATACTCAGGAAGCAGTGGAAGGTGTCCTTAAATATTTCCAAAAGGACACCAAAAGGTCAAAAGTTAGATTGGTTCATGAAAATGTTTAGGGACCTTCCCCAATACCTTCTTATATAAATTCTAGTTACTTTTTTCCCATCATTGATTATTCCAATAAAAAGTATAGATTTTCTTTATAAAACACAAAAATGAAGTGTTTGGGATCTTTGTTCAATGGAAGATTATGGTGGAAAGGAAAATCATAAGCAAGTTGAAATGTATAATATCAGAAAATGGTGGTGATTTTACCAAAAGGGGTTCACAAAACTACTATAATAATAGAGGAATTATTCATTAGAATATTATTCTAGGTACACTTAAACAAAATGGTATAGCCAATAGAATGAATCAAACATTGATGGAAAGTAAAAGAAGTGTGATGCTACATTCTAGAATGACTAATGGGTTTTGGGTGAAAGTAGTATAAATAGAAACTTACTTAATCAACAGAATTCTTCTGATGCCAGTTGGACATAAACTACCATAAGAACTTTTGTCGGGTAAAGTTCCAGGAGTTTCTCACCTCAGAGTTTTCAGAATTTTATCCTGCACGCATGTTAATGATAAAGACATATATAAGAATGAATTTAATTCTCAATAATTATTCTTCATAGACTATGTAGATGAATACTTTGGGTTCCTAATTTGGAATTATTAAAATAAGAAAGTTTTCAAAAGTTTAAATGTGATCTTTAATGAGAAGATCTTGTGTAAAGATAAGAACTTGAGGGGAGAGGAAGTTGTGTATAAAGATTCAACTTTGGTTTAAGTTTATTCGAATAGTGGTTTTTGATGATCACATGATTTAGAATGTTTACATCTCTCTGTATCTAATAGAATAACATATATTCTAGAAGTAATTTCAAAGGAAATTATAGGAAGTTTGGAATTAGATCCAACAGAAAATATATCAAAAAGATCAGGAACTAGGGAAGCTCACTCAAGAGTTCTGGAATAAGAAGTTCCGGAAAGAGGAGTTCTGGAAGGAGAAGTTTCAAAAGTTATAGTTCTATAATAATTTGATTAATAATTTAATGTTTGAATATCTTATAGGATTAGATAATTAGTGCAAAGGTATAGAACTGATCTATGTTTCTTACTACTAATGGATATAAGAGAACCAGAGAGTCTGGAAGAAGAATCAACTTTATGAGATTCTGAAAGGTGAGAGTTAGCGATGTGGAAGGATTTGGATTGACTAAAATTGAATAACACCTAGTGTTAACATAATTACCATAGGGTAATAAAGTACTTGAGAACAAGTGGGTATTATTTTTGAAAGAAGAAGAATATTTAATAAAGGGATATAAAGATAGGCTATTTGTGAAATATTTTCAATGGGGGGAATTGACTTCTAAGATATATTCTCTACAGTATTAAAACATACTATAATCTAAACTATGTTGAGTCTATTTGCTTTTAGAAATTTATACCTTCAATAAATGGATGTGAAGGTGGATTTTCTTCATGGGGATTTGGAGGGAGAAATTTATTTGAAGCAACCTGTTGTTTTCATGAACAATATGAATCATGACTTAGTGTACAAACTAGAAATAAGTTTTTATGGTTTGAAATAAGCATCAAGATTTCGTAATTAGAAGTTTGATTCCTTCATGGAAGGAAAATGTTTCTTATGGAGTAATTTTGATCATTGTTTTTTTTTGGAAGGAGTTTAGTGGAAATGACTTTATAATCTTACTTTTTTATGTGGATGATATTTTATTTATAGGTCTAAATATTCAAATGATTTGGAAGTTAAAGGAGAATTTATTTGGAAAGTTTGAAATGAAATATCTTGGTGAAGCAAAGAATATCTTAGGCATGAGTATTGAACATGATAGGAAAACTAGAAGTTTGGATTTATCATAAAAGGATTACATCCAAAAGATTGTTTATAAATTTAGAATGAGTGGATGCAATTTGGTTTTAATTACTCTCGTTGGTTACTTTAAACTATCAAATAAATAAGCATCGTTAACAAAAGAAAAGAATTACATATTGAAAGTTCCTTATGCCTCGCCATTTGGAAGCTTGATATATGTTATGGTGTGCACATGCTTGGATATTACTCATACAGTGGGAGTTATTAGTAGGTTTATGGAAAATCCAGGAAAGGTTTATTAGGTAGTTGTTAAATGCATTATTTGGTACCTTAAGTAAATGGAAGGAACAACTCTTTGTTTTTGAGATTATGATCCATTACTTAGGTTTGTTGATGTAGACTTTGGGGGTGATTTTGATTCTTGTAAGAGCATAATCGAATATGATTACACTTTCAGGGAACATTAGTGAGTAAGATTTATAGGTTACATCCAATGATAACGCTTTCTACAATGGAAGTATAGTATGTGGATATAATGGAAGTGAGTAAGGAGATTGTATGGTTAAGACATTTGGTTGAGGAACTTGGTTGTATACAGGGGAAAGGATTGCACTAATGTGATTGCCATAGTGAAATTCATTTGGATAAGAATCTTGTGTTTCACTCCAGAACTAAACACATTGGTTTGAAGTACCATCATACATGGAATATACTTGAGGATGGTGAGTTGGAGTTATGGAAGGTAGATGGAAAACAAAATCCGGATGATATGTTTACCATGATTTTGGGTTTGGAAGTACTAAAGAAACATAAAGTCATATTATGACTTGGGTAAATGGAAGGATATTGAGGAACATTGTGTGTAGAAAAATCAGAATGATGTTTTTCAGAAGTTAAAGTTGATGTCGAGGTCTTCTCTTAAGTGTTATTCAAGTGTGATATTATTATTAATATGAAGCCTAATTCAGTGGATTAGAAGAATACAACCAGAAGGAGTGGTTCTAGGAGTTCTTATGTTTATTAAAGTTGATCTAGCGGTAGTGGTTTTTCCTTTAATGTTCCAGAATGAGGTTTTCAAAAGGAATATGTTTCAGAATCGTTTCTTCTGATGTGCTTAGGTTCAGGTAACATTGTTCTATAACTTTAAACTTGTACTTTAAAAATTTTGGGTGTTTTAGTTTATTGCGGTTTTTTGCTGGTCTACTAGAGGTGGTGGTCATGTTGAAGATTGCTGCAAGAGATCAATAGTTGGAATAGTATAATTGATGGTCGCTAGCATTTTTCTAAGGTTTCTACAACTAGATGACTCTCTATATAAAAATTGGGTCGAGGCCACTTGAGTTATATAATAAATGTAAACTTATTATGATTACTTATCTCTAGTAATCCGGAGTTACACATTATCCATTGAGTTATAAAGTTTTCTTTTCAGTGAAATGAAATATTGTAATTTTTCTCTCATAGACGTAGGACTATCATTTTGAACCACATAAAATCAAAGTGTTATTTACTTGATTACTTTTACTTTACATTTCATGAATGTTATATTTGTTAGAGTGAGCAAGTCATAAGTGAGGTTTAACTTAGTGTAGTGATTTGGGTGATCTTTGTTTCTACCAAGTTATAGAATATTAAGTTGGGAGAGTTACTTTCAGAATCATTTTCTTCTAGGTGATTCCAGAATGACTACTTATAGTGAACTTATATAAGGATGATTTAGGTTAGAGGAATTCTCAACACTCCCCTCTCGACCTCCCTCAATGACCTCTAGATGTGTCATCCCCTCCATGGCGTCCTCCCCTCACGATGATCCTCTGAAAGCTTCCTCTCCTCCCAAAGACCCTCTGTTGAAATTCTCCCCTCTCAATAACGTCTTCCCCTCCTAAAAATGGTATCCTAGTAATGGGTTCTCTGATGATATAAACTTTATTTTCCTCTTATTTCATTTCTCCAGTTATCCCTCCCACAATCATCTCTCAACAAACCAACCAGTAAAAACATGATGCCACTACTGTGATCAGTATTAATTTATTTGATCCCTATTTTATTTATTTAGGGTTTTTATTTTTTTTATATTTTAAATTATATAATTAGATCTAAAATTGTAGTGTTATTTTTTTTGCCTAATATTCAATGTTGTGTATTGTATTTGTGAAAGGTAATGTACTCCATGACCAATATTTTATCATAGAACTAGTTAGCTTAATTAGTTATTTTTTAAATGATAACTAAATAAAATATTTTATATCTTTTTTTCATCAATGAGTAGGAATATTTTCGAAGTATGAAAAATATTAGTCATGTGATTATGATTGTGCAATGATTCAATCTACTAATTTACTCTTATATATATGTTTTTAGTTTCTTATGGATGTTAAATATAAAATTTTATTATAGTTTACAATATATTATGATTTTATATTTTTATTATTAGTTTCATAAGGGTGTTATATAAATCATATGTTATATTTTAAACATGATTCCATTTCTCTAATATGTTTTATCTTATTTTTACAGTTATTTATCAATGGTAAAGAAAGGGACAAAAATTTAGATTACTTTACCTCAAAATACACCTCAATGTCTTAATGGGATGGAAACATTTTTAGATTTTTCAATTGAAAATGAATCTGTCGATGGAAGAATTACATGTCTATTTCCTACATGTAATTTCAAAAAGTGGTTGAAAAGACATGAAGTATATGAACACTTGATATTAAACCAATTTCTTATTAGATATGTGTGATGGATTTGGAATGATGAATCGAACATTATATGTTTTTTAGCATCATAATAATCAAGTCATTACCCTGATAGAAGAGAATGAAATTCATAAATTAATTATTGATGTTTTGGGCACAATAACACAACAAGATGAAGATCATCAGATTTCAAATTATAATATTGATTCAATGAAGATTAATACAGGGGACAACCTGACTAAGAAATCAAATGAGTTTTATGAACTTGTAGAATATGGAAATCAAGTGTTGTGCATGGGGTGTGGAAAATATTCAAAGTTTTCATTTCTAGTGAAATTGTACCATATGAAGTTTTTATACATAAATACAAATAAAGAAATTTCCATGATATTAGAGTTATTACATGATGCTTTTGGTAAATATGAGATGCTTGAATCATTTTATGAGATAAATAAAGTTATTAACAAGTTGGTTCTAAATTATATGAAGAATCATGCATGTCTTAATGATTGTATGTTATATTGGGGAGAAGATTCAAACAGATAGGAGTGTAAAATATGTCATACTTGTAGATGGAAATTAACGAATAATGATGTGAGGTTGAATGAACATGCTACTGTAAAGAAGCATAGAAATAAAATTTATGTGAAGGTTTTATGATACTTTCCTATAAAACCTTGATTACAAAGATTATTCACATCATCTAAAATCACAAAGTAGATGACATGGAATTCTATGGAAAACAACAGTGGTGGGTTTATATGTCATCCAAGGGATTCATCAGTATGTAAATCTTTTGATTATTTATATCCAAATTTATCTGCAGACCCTAAGAATGTGTGTTTGGGACTGGTCGTTGATGGATTTAATTCATTCAGGACTTTAAGTATCAGTTATAGCATATGGAAAATTATTTTGATCCCTTATAATCAGCCTCCATATATGTGTATGCAACAAACTTCTTTTATTATTTCAATGATTATTCTAAGAAAACAAATGCCTTGAAATAATATCAATGTATACCTTCAACCTATTATATAGGAATTGAAATAGTTATGGGACAATTGTGTGGATACATATCATGCATCAACTAAAAAAATGTTTAAGTTGCATGTTGCTCTCATGTGGACCATCAACGACTTTCCAGGAATTGAGGATTTTTCTGGTTGGAATACTCACACCGGTCTAGCATATCAATTTTGTAACTCTGATTTTGACTCTAAAAGGCTAAATTACAATATAAAATGGTGCTTTAAGTGTCATCATCAATTTTTGGATGCATATCATAGATTTAAATATAACAAGTCATGATTTGATGGACAAACTGATTTGAGACCCCCTCCAAAATTGTTATATGGGTTAGAAATTTTGATAATTATTTAAATATATATAATTATTTATTTATAATTATATAAATACTTTTTAAAAATAATATTTATTTATTTATAATTATAAATATATAAATGTATAAATATAGTAAATGTACATTTATATATATTTTTATTTATAAATATTTTTTTACAAATATTTTTTTAATATTATTAATGAATATTTAATCTTAAGTGCATCCATGTTAAATATGAGTGAAATTGAATAAATTAAAAATGAGTACACTTTAACAATATTGAAAAAAATGGATGAGTTTTATTAATTACATATAAATTATTAAAAAAATATGGATATATATTGAATTAAAGATGAATACATATTGAAAATATTAAAACATAGTAAATAAATATATATATAAAATAAAAATGAATTAATTATGTATATTTGAAATCAATATAACACGTTAGATCTATATTGAATTGAAAAATCAAACAACATTCAATTATGTTCATTACTCGATGCAATTAGTCAGTATTTTTAATTCATATTAATTTTTAATTATAAATCATTATTCACTAAATATATAACGATTTAATGTAAATCATAAATATTCTGTATTATATAAATCATATTTATATACATTCATCTATATATATATATATATATTTAATACATATTATTTATTAACACTATCAATAATTATTTAATTAATAAAATGTTTAATATTTTCTGGATTTACTTATTTTTAATTTTTATTTGTTTATTTTTCATTTTGCATATATCTATATATTTAATATATATTATTTATTAGTATTTAGAATATATATATAATGAAATTATTCATTTTTATCAATAAGTGTTTTATTAATAAAATTTTTAATATTTTTTTTAATAAACACATTTTTATTTTGTATTTATTTAATTATTTCATTTTATTCAAACCTTATATCAGTGCTAAAAATAAAGTGCTGATAAAGAGTACATTTTATCAACACTATAAATAAAGTGTTGACAAAGGATACCTTTTATCAGTGCTAAAAAATGTTGATAAAAGGTATCATTTATTAGTGTTTGTTTTATCACTTAAAAATGTTCTCTTTATCAGTGCTTTTTTCTAGTGCTGATAAAGATCGGCATTGTTAAAGCCTTATTTTTTAATAGTGATACAAAGTAAGATAAGAGTTACGCGAATGAACCTGCTAAGTGCATCGGGGTAAATTAATTTAATTATCATTTTATTTTACTAAATCATTTTTTTTAATATTCTTCGATGTATAAACTAAAAATCCTACAATAATCATCTATTACCCAAGTTCTGGGAAATGAGAATTCAGGTCATGTGCGGATGATGGGTTCTAGACTATCCCCACCATGGGTCTTAGGAGGTCCCTAACATCATTCATTATGACACCTTCTCCTGCCTCGGGTCCTAATAGTGTTCATGATCCAGCATCACAATAAAAAATTGTGATATTAGAGACCAAAGTACATGAGCAGGAGTCATGAATCAGAGCTCAGGTGAGCAATTTGCTACGGTGAGGGATGCTTTGGATAATTTATTTCAGGACACGACAAATATTATTCTCGATACGATTACACCCATGATACGACAATCTCAACAGGTACAAATGTTTCTTGTTTATATTTTGTTTGTATTGTTGTTTGGTATATTTTAATTTATGTTTTAAAATTCTATAATTGCAGGCATCGAAGTCTTGAAGTCTTCAAGATGAGGAGCATCAATATTCTCAAGGCATCCACAATGATGTAGATGCAATGATTTACAGTCTTTGGTGTATTACTCGTTATGCCCATGCATCCCTTGGTTGTATGACATTTGAATGTAGTGATGGATCACTTAAATGCCCATATGGATAATGTAATATTACGTATGTGTATGAAATGTTGTAATATAGTTTGAGTTGTCTTTATAATGATAATTACATTTATTTTTTGTAATATTGTTTTAGTATTTGTGTTTTTTGAATCCTTGGTATGGTAGCTTGAATTGCAGGTGCATATGTTTTTTTTCATTGTTAACAGTGGTTTAAACCGCCGCTAATCTTGGAAAATTGATGTTAAATGATACATGGCGGTTAAAATCGTTGTTATGTACTGAAAAATCGCCCCTAATTGATCTGAAATTTGTGGAACTATGGTGAAATCAATGTGTGGTAGTTATAATCGTCGCTAAATATGAAAAAATATATACAATATAATTTACATTTATTGGCGATGGTTTTAACTGCCACAAAATATTTTTTATTCAACAATGATTAAAAATTGTTGCCAAATAACGATTTTTTAATGGTTATTATGTACCGCCACTAATAAAAAAATCATTGTGTTTAAATTGTCAACAAAACTAAAAGTGACAGTTTTAAAAACTGCCGCAAATAGGGTCACAATGGTTTCAACTGCCGCATATGCCAAAAAAATCACCACTATACGTGAATTTTCCTATGGTGAAATGTCATAAAAAATTAAGACAATGATTGTCGATTCATCTGTGACTTGTAGGGAAAAAATTGTATGTTAAATCTATGTGTGATTTGTCTGGAATAATACAAAGTGTGTTTTAACAGTTAAAATCATTTTCAGTTCTTTACACATAAGTTTGATGTTGATAACTTGTGAAATAAGCTCAAATTTTCATGAAACTTTAGAACAATGATCTTTGATTCATTTATAACATTTAGAAAAAACTCGCACATTAATCTGATGTGCAATGTGTTTAGAGTGATCAAAATTGAATTTTTTAAGTTCTATAAATGTTCCACGAATGACCAAAATTGAACGAATGACATCTAAATATCATAAAAATTTAGAAAATGAATTGATTCATTTGTGTGTTGTAGGAAAAAACTACACATCAAATCGATGTGTGGTTTATCTAGAATGATACAAAGCATGAATTTATTGTCATTAGTATTTCGATATCTAAAAATATCTTCTTATTAGTAATCAAAACTGAGTAAACGGACTTGGATTATCATGAAAATTGAGAAAAACAATAATCAACTAATCGGTTTCCTGTAGTAAAAAACTACACGTCATTTCAATGCATGTTATGACATTAAGGATCTAATGTGATCTAATGTGATTTTTCAAAATTAAACATTTTTTCTTTCTTTCAAACATTTTTCAAGCAATCAAAATCAAACCAATTAGTTCATATTGTTATGAAAATTTAGGATAACAAGTTTTGGTTTATTTATAACTCCTTAAAATAAATTGCATGTCAATCCAATTTTTGATCTGATCAGAATGATTCAATGTGCATTTTTTTCAACTACAGTACGTATTCATCATGTTTTTTTATGTATTACTTTGTGATATGTGTTTTTATGTATCATGTTTTTTTAATTATATATTGTATCTTATAAAGAAATATAATTTAAATTTATAAAATTTATCACATATTGCATAAAATTAAAATTACAATTTGTTTTTATTTCTTTATGCAATATTGTTAAAATAACCATTGTTTTTATCATGATAAGATGCTTCTTTGGTATTGTGTGGGGTTGATCCTTGGAGAAAGGCTCTTACAAGTAATATTCCTTTTGTAATTAGTTGTAATTGTTATTGTTTTCAAGTGTTTATATTAATTTAATTGTTATAGTAATTGTATTGAAATGATGTGGCGTGTTTTTTGTACTAAAATGATGAAATGTAATTATATTGTATATTATATGAAAATGTTAAATTGTAACAATATAAAACCCGACTTTTGTTTAGTATCAGTAAGAGTGTACAAGATTAAATTAACTGACTTAAACTGACCAAATCACACCGCTTTAAAATGGTAAAATTTGGTTGAAATTTGTTAATCAGTTCAAGTTAGTTGATGGATATTGAATATTTCGATTTTTCAATTTGGTTCGATTTTGGTAACCTTAACCCACTACTACAAATTTTGCCTTATTAAGCACTTTCATTTGTCAACACTAAAAAACATTGACAAATGGTACCATTTCTCAATGATTTTTGAGTGTTGATAAAAGTCATCATTTGTCAGCACTGATGAAAGACACCATTTGTCATCACTTTTTTAGCGGTGATAAAATCTCTTTTTTTAGAGTTGATAAAAGTTACATTCATAAAAAAAATTATTAAAAAACATATTTTAATATAAAAATGGTTTATATTGATATATATATAAACATATAATATTTGTTTAAATGTGATTTGTATAATACTAAATACGTGTCCACACTAATATAATATATTTAATGAAAAATGGTTTATAAAATAATTAAGATTAAATTAATTAAAAAATGACGAATTAGCATTGAGTAATAGGAATTTAAGAACATCTTTATGATAGAAGAAATCAAAAAATTAATTAATATATTGAGATAAATTGAAAACACAACTTCTTAAAAAGTCCATGACTTTTTATTTAGGTATCCTTTTGGGATACACGAGAAGTAAAATCAGATATTGTGAAGAGACCTATTCCATTTGAATCAAGTGACTTTGGTTCCTATTTTTTCTTGATCAAAAAAGGTTCGGAGGACCTCCAAAACTGAGTTTTTAGCTGAGATGCCCTAATTTTTTAATATTCAATGAAATTTCAACTTCATTTAAAGGGTCTTGTTGTCCTTTTTCGGCAGATATTGGATTTATTCACAGGGCTCACTTCCACGTGGATATTATGGTGGTCAGATTTTATCATTTTTTATACTACAGTGTTATTTATAACTAAATATATACACATATATACATATTTGTATGTATTTGAATATAAAAAATTAATTTTATAAATAAATATTCAAATATATTTACTTGTAAAATATATTTTTAAATATATAAACCATATAGAAATAATTATTATCCATTTTGCTTGAAAAATGATCTAACCATTTTATTTACCTTATAAAAATGTATAGTTATTATATACATACATGTGTGTGAGTGTGTCTGTGTTAATAGAAAAATATATATTTATGTATGTATTCTAATATATGTAAATGAATATCAATATATAATATATTTAAATAAATATCAATATATATTATACATGAACACATGCACATATGTATTAATACACACACACATATATATAAACACACACACGTAAATACGCACGCACACAAGTATATATTTTATAAATGTATTTTAAAATAATTATACAAATATATGAAAAGAAATATGTATGTAAATATATAAATAAATAGATGGTGTCGCGTGATAGCAGGAGGGGCGAGCACTAACAAATGGGTGGTGGGGCGTTGGCGAGGGGGGTGAGCAAGAGTACTTAAATAATTTGAAAAAAAATATCACTAGTTTAGCAACGCTTTTATAGTGCTGATAAAAACGATCCACTTTTAAAGGTTCTCCACACATCAACATATTTTTAGCGCTGATAATGATCACTTTGAAAGCTGAAAAATGGTGATTATATAACAACGGATGTTCTGAACTGAAATTAAACAATTAAATAAACACATAAGTCATTGTTGAAAGTGGATATGATTATTAACTCTACGTGATCAAATTTGAATATAATATAAATAATTATTGATTTTTCAATATAATGAAACATGATGAACATATGATATGATTATGCGAATACAACTCATTAACACACATTGAAAGTCTCCCCTTGAAATATTTTTAACCTCGATGACATGGTTGTTTGCAAAACTATGTCTTCCTGAATCGGATAATGGTTTTTTGGACATGAGGTGTTTGGCCGTATGTTGTGGGGTTGTGTTATAGATTCTCATTGGTGTGGAATATGGTTGGTATTAATGGAAATTATAATGGGTATGGGCTGGAATTTAATAAGCAATGAATGTTCATGGATGGTTTGACTTTAAAATATGGAAATAAATGACATAATGAATGTAATGTGGTAGGTAAAACAATAAATTTGGGAGGATATAATGACTTGATTAAATTATAAATTGTGAATGCAGATATGGTTGTTTGATGTGAAGAGGTGGAGTTGCACTACAACATAAATTGACTTTAGCGGTGGTTTTGTAGCAGCGGTTCACAAAACCGCCGCTAAACCTTTTTGTAAAATGTTTTCGCGGCGGTTTATAATAAACCACCGTGAAATAATATCTTTTTTTTACACTCCTTATCCTTCCCCCCCGACCCCAACCCTAATTCTCCCCCCGACCCCCCGCGACCCCCCTTCTCCCGGTGACCCCCCGCGACCCCCCGACGACCCCCCCGGCGACCCCCCGCGACCCCCTTCTCCCGGTGACCCCCCTTCTCCCGGCGACCACCCTTCTCCCCCGCGACACCTTGCGACCCAGCAACCTCGTGACCCCCCTTCTCCTGGCGACCCCGCGACCCCCTTCTTCCGGTGAGTTTACTATGAGAAAGTAATGTTTAGGATAATTTTTCATGTTTACATTGAATTCGTATTTTTTTGTTCTATTTATGAATAAAACATATCAGTTCAATTTATCTTGGGTAAATATAGTTTAGTTTGGTTCGATCTAGTTTTGTTCAGATCAATTTGGATTGGTCTATTTTGTTTTTTTTTAATTTATAGTTATTTTGTATTTTTTAGTTAAATTAGTGTTTGGAAATATTGAATATATATGATTTGGTTCATTTCGATTCAATTTTATACATTTTTTTCATTTTATTCATTTGAATTTGGTGTATTTAAATGAAATAAAGTAATATTTATATTATTTTCATAACTATTTTTACACTTTAATTCATTTAAGGTTTGATTGTATTCAGTTTGATTCAATTTAATTTTACTCTCGATAGGTTGGTTCATAATTTTTATGGTTTGTTTGATCAATTTTCTTTAATTTGAAAAATTATGATACATTTTAAAGTAGTGATTGTCAATATGAATATTTATAAGATATAAAATTAGACAATTTAAATGTTTTATAATGGTTTTGTTAATTTTATACGAGGGTTTATTTTTTAAAATTGAATGATTCAAGTGTAATGATTTAGGTTAAACTCGTCCAATGAAATAGTTTTTAATATAAAATGATTTTTGAAATTTTAACTCATTGGAATAAATTTATGTAATCAGTGTATATGAGTGGAGCTTTGATGGTCTTAAAATTAGTAGTTTTAGTAAATATCCTTGTAATTGATTAGTTAGACCATGAAATGATCTTACAAGCAATGGGTTTATGAATTTTTTATTTCAAATGGTTTGAAATAAATGTGTACATGTTATAAATATTTTTTTTAGAAATTGTGTAAAGGTTAGGGTTGGTTGGTTTTAATATTATTTAGATCAATTTATTACAAATATTTCATATTTATTTTTTATTTTTGGAAATGTCATTGTATTTTAGTTTGGTAAAATAGGTCTGAGGGGACATCGAATATTGAATACTTGGATTTAGATCTATTGTTTTGGATCAATACATGTCATTCTAGATTTTGTGTTTCATTTTGACTAAATTAATTTTGATTTGGTTTTGTTAGGTTTAGTTTTGTATGGGTTAATTGTGTTCACTTCCTTTAAATTCAATTAAATTTTATTTGTTTTTTTTCAATTCTAATTACGTTGGATTTGGAATGTTAAATATGGTAGTAATTTCTTTTTCATATATTTGTATCCAGTCTTGTATTATTTAGATATATTCAATGAGTCTTACATGTATTCAGTTATATATTATTTTGTTTATTTAGATTTGGTTCCTTTCAATATGGTTTAATTAAATTAATTTTCAATAATTTTAAATCTAATCGATGTAGAAAACATTGTATTGTTAGAGTATATGATAGAAACAAGAGTGTGGGGGTGAATTACTATTTAAAAAACTAGACTAACATAAAACCCAAACCACATTTTTTAAAGTAATCAAACTCAGAGATTGTCTAATGATTAGAGTATAGGTATCAGTCTTATAAGTCATCCAATAAATCAGAGTTACAAAACATACTTACAAAAAATCTGATTAAAAAATATTAAAAATTTAGAAACATAAACTTTCTAATATAAATTTCACATAGGAATATAAAACTTGTTAAAACAAGTAATATGAAACCTATGCATAATGAATCTATTAATTCAAGTTGGTAATGATCAGGTTGGTTATGGAAATAATTATTTGGAGCTAGGTGAGTCTATTCTTGGTTTTTAAAGGATTTTATCAATTTTTTTATGGACGTAGTCTCCCATTGTGTTTCCGATGATAAAAATACTTTTGATTCTATATATGTGTGCTCTAGGGTGGTAGATGAATTTTAAGATTGATGTCTGGGGTTTTGATGGAAAAAAGTGGAGGATGGTGTTTGTTAAGAGAGGGGATCTCTTTTTTCCATTTATTGTCATATGGTTAATAGGAATAGATGTTGGATCTGAATCTACGGATTATACACAAGAGGGGGGTGAATTGTGTCTTTTTCAAATTATTACAATCTCTTCAATTTAGACAAATTCTGTTCACTATGCTTTTGCACGATTAAATATGCAGCGGAAAAAGTAAAAGCATAAACACACGGATGTATAGTGGTTCGGGGAACAGAAGGCCCCTAGTCCACTCCACCAACGCTCAAATCCACGAGCTTGGCGATTTTCACTATCTGGTCCTCGTTTCCACAGACCCGTCCACAACTGAGTACAGGCAGTTGACACCTTTACAAGATTCAGGCACACACAGCCTTCCTGGTTCCAACACGAACCCACACAGCTTAGAACGAGAAGCTGATCACTCAAAAATAAAAAAGGTTTCGATAAAGAAACACTTCTCCAGTTGTTCTTCACAATTGCAACAGAATGCAATTGACAGTAGATAGATCGTCGTCTTCAGAAAATAAAGATCCGTAATCAAAACAGTTCTGAGTCGATCCAGTTGCAATAGATATTACCAGAAACTTCACAACTTCAGCAGCAGTAGATTCACAACAGGTAGTCGATGTAGAACACGTGAATCTGCTATCAAAATCTTCCTTCGGTAAAAAAAAGGTCTTACGCTTCTTCTCGATCACCAGAAAAGAACGCTTTCACACAGTCTCTGTTTTCTTGCTCGTCAAAAGATTAAAAAATCTATATTTCACACACTTTCCTGTGCATATATATATCTCCGAAGTTTCCAAGATAGAACATATATATTCAAATATGAGAAAATCTTCCGCATAAATAGATCCATGAAAATCTCCTTTAGATTCGCGATATTAAATGAAATAACAGAGCCGTTGTAACTCCCCTGAAGAATCATCATAAAAAGCTCCGTTTAAATCAATCATTAATCCGTTGTAAATCGTCTTTGATTCAGTCAAAGTCGTATTTAAGAATCAGCTCGAAATCCGCCTAATAATCCGCTTGATTGACTAATTCAAAAGGAAATATCGTCTGTCAAAAATATCCCGACGCCAAACGTAGGGTTGATGACGTGGCTCCAAACGTAGGGTTCACAAATGTAAGGTTCAGAACGTAAGGTTCAGAACGTAAGGTTGAACATACATACTTTCTCTTCAGCATTCAAACGTAGGATTGATCATCCATACTTTGTCTTGCTTCAACTCTCCAAAGAACGTACGGTTGATTATAAAAGTAAGGTTGATGATCCATACTTTTGAGAAACAAACTCAACACTGAAAACTAACGTACGGTTTCTCTTCCATACTTTTCAACAACGAAAACGTAAGGTTCCTTCCAAACGTAATGTTCTTCTTCCATACTTTTCAACAACGTAAGGTTCATTAACCATACGTTTCAAAATAACATAAAAAGTAAACTTTTCATCCATACGTTACGTTCATCAACGTAGGGTATGAACAGTGATTCCAGTACGCGCTAAAATTGATCTCGCGCTACAGTGATTCCAGAATACGCTAAAATTGATCTCGGAATAAATGAAGTATAAAATCTCGTTATATAAAATAAATTCCTGCAAAATACTCAACGAAATAATTAGTAAATAATTAAGGGTATTTGTGAGCATCAAAATCATCATAAAGAGACAGAGTATTATTTAAAATAATCTCCCCCTTTAAAAAACATTATTTTGATTTGTTTAAAAACAATACATTGCTCAACAATCTCCCCCTTTTTGATGATCACAAAACCCATAAAATAATAGAACTAATTTAATTGCAATCTTGATTGAAAAAAAAGTTTTATAAAATTTTAGAATTTTGAAAGGATTAAAACAATATTTAACTATAAAATTTCTCCCCCATAACTCTCCCATAAAAATAAATTTTCAAATAGATAAAAGATAAATGTCGTATATATCCAAAAGCTCCTATATATCCAAATTTCTTCATAGGAAACGAATGAATTTAAATGTTGTGTTTATCCAAATTCTCCTATATATCCAAATTTCTTCATAAGAAACGAATGAATTTAAATGTTGTGTTTATCCAAATTCTCCCCCTTTTTGTGATATCAAAAAAAATGAAAAATTACGGATTTGAACACATTCAATATTGCACTTAACTATAAGTAAATGCTATAATTAACTGGGTATGAATAAGTGAATTTCTTATACTGGCTAACTTAATCATAAATCAATAAATAATAAAACAAAAAAAGATAAGAAAAGAATTTTTATTCACAAGCTACGACAGTGATATACAGAGGAATCAAGGTTTAGGGATAAGACAGGGAAAAAGGTGTCTATCTCCTTTGAATTGCGATCTTGATCTCTGTAAACTGTTCTCGAAGCCTCTTCATCATCCCATCTCCTAACTTGATGATAAGATCCCTGTTCTCCTGAGTCATATGAATATCTTCAATCAAATTAACTCTGAAAAACTCATGCATTCTTTCTTCTTTTTCAACAAAAAGAGCCAGCTTTTCTGATAACTGATTCAAAAGAATCCTAATCGGTTGCTCTCCAGATGTCAACTGATCTACCAAAAATTTCTGATTATCTAGCAAAACTGACAAAGGGGCACTATTACACTGAAGATCGTGTAATCTGTCACTCATATTGCTCAGTGCTCCAGTAATTGCTTGAAATCTTCGAATCAAATCAGGTGAAGAACCTGATCCACTCACAGCACTATTTGCAACAGATTCAAATTTATTTTCCATGTAAATTTTCATCTCAGACAAATCATCTTTCGTTACAATCTCTGATTTCAACTGATCAACAGCATGCAACATATCAGTCTTAAACAAATCTACTTCCTGTCTTGAAACAGTAGATTCTTTCAGCTTCTGAAACTTTAACTGCTCTAAGTTCAGAGAATTTCTGAGACTATCATTCTCAGATTCCAACTGAGAGATACGCTTGTACAACTCAACAACTTTTTCTTTTCTCAAATCAGGGGCACCCTGTGCTCTATTCTCATGTTCAGAAATAGGTTGATGAGGCAAGGCAAGTGGTAAAGAATCTGCATCTGATTGTTCTTTGTCCTGAAAAGGTTGATCCACTGAACTAGCTTTTGAAGCCTGAAATTCTTCCACTGAAAAATCTTCCTGAAGTACTTCTGTATTAACTTCAGAAGTGTGTTCATCACGAACAGTAGTCTCTCTGACTTCTACTGAATGATCAAGAACAATATTTTCATGAACTTCTTGAGGTCGGGCCACTTCTTCACCAGGCACTGCCTCCATAAGTTGTTCTTGTGGAATTGCTTCTTCAACAGCCACAGCAGCAGTTTGAGGTTCTAGCTGAATTTCCGATTGAGCTACTGGTTCCTCTATCGGTGCAGTCCTATCCACAACAGCTTCTCTCACAAATGAATAAGAAATTACAGGTTCAGAAGATTTCAAGACAGGAGAGATAATTTCTTCATCAATTGACCTCTTCCTTCTAGATTGAAGTCCTTCCTGACTTCTCTCTTCCTCAACTTCCTCCATCTCAAAGCGAATTCTCCTTGCCACTGTATTAATCCTTGATTCTGCTTGTCCCTCTTTGGACTTAGCCGGTTGAGCCTGAGCACTCTCCGAGTCTTCCTCAGCTCCAACAGGTAAGAGTTTTCCTTTAATTGTGCTCCAGAAATATCCCACTTTCCTCAAAGTTCCAGCATTAAAAACATTACTGTGGTGACATTTCACCCCAGCACTTACCAATCTGATCATTCCTCTTTTAAATAAAAACAAAGAAATGAACCTTCCATATGGGAAAAAGGTCATTCTTGCTTCACTCTGACAGCAGTATCTCAGATATCTTATCATAAATCGAGGAAAATTAAACTTAATATCACTCATCAAAAGATACATTATATACATGTCAGGGTACAGAATTTTCTCCATCTCAGCCATCCTTGGTGCTAAACCAGTCTGAACAAACTTTACTAAGATTTTCTGATCAGGCTCCAAATCTTTAATAAACATCTTCTTTATCACTTTGGTTCCAAACAGAAAAGACATAATGTCTTCAGACTTATGTACAGAATCTCCAATATTCCGTAAATCGAAATGAAAAACTCCTTCATGAGGGCAGTTAAGAATTTGACTTATCTCTACAGATGATATGGAAAAGTCCTTATCCTCTATTTGAGCCAACAAACTATCCTCCGTATCTCCAAGGCTAAACTGAACAGTTCTAAAGAAATGTCTCATTTCTGCCTCATAAAGAAACTCAGAATTTTCACTATTAAAAGCTTGCTCAAGGCTTTGAAACGATAGCGCTTGCTTCAACAGCAAATTAGTTTCAAACAGCCATTCTAAATCGATGACTTTACCTTGCAGTATCTTCCGACCAACTACTTTAGATTTCTTTGCAGCACTGCTCTCGGCTTCATCTGGACGCTTAGTCTTTGCCATTTCAACAACGATTTCTGAAGGTTCGTAAGTTTAGGGTTTGAAGATTCAGAAAAGGGTTTTGGAGCAGATGTGCGGTTTTAGGTTTTCGAAAGGGTTTCCGAAAAAGGTGAAAACAATTTAGAAGGTGAAACGGTTCTGACAGCCTTGATTCCCGTGTAATCACTAATCATTACTTTTATTTAAAACAAAATAAAATAACTTATAGCGGGAAACAAAAAATTAAACAGAATTCGAAAACAGAATAAGAAAAAGAGAGAAAAAAAAAATTATTTAAAATTAAATAAACCTAACTCCCCCTTAATAAATTCAAACCTTGCCGTGGGAAGTGGTTTAGTAAAAATATCTGCTAATTGATTTTCTGTATTTACGAATTCTAAAAATATATCCTTTTTTAACACATGATCTCTTAAAAAGTGATGTCTTATATCAATGTGCTTAGTTCTAGAATGACTAATAGGATTTTTTGAAATATTAATTGCACTAGTATTATCACATAAAATAGGCGTATTATTGAAATTTAATCCAAAGTCCATAAGAGTGTTTTTCATCCACAACACCTGTGCACAGCAACTACCTGCAGACACATATTCTGCCTCGGCTGTTGACAGGGCAACTAAGTGTTGTTTCTTACTAGACCATGATACTAAAGACTTTCCTAAAAAGTGACATGTTCCTGAAGTACTCTTCCTATCTAATCTACAGCTTCCAAAGTCAGCATCTGAATATGAAATTAAATTAAAATCAGAGGTTTTTGGATAAAGCAGAGATTGATAAATAGTACCTTTTAAATATCTAAAAATTCGTTTAACAGCAGTTAAATGGGATTCTTTGGGATTTGATTGAAATCGAGCACAAAGACATACTGAATACATTATATCTGGTCTACTAGCAGTAAGATATAACAAACTACCAATCATACCTCTATATAACTTGTTGTCCACTGATTTTCCAGTTTCATCCAAATCAAGTTTTATATTAGTACACATAGGAGTTGTAAATGTCTTGCTGTTTTCAAGTCCAAATTTCTTAAGTAAATCAGTAATGTATTTGCATTGATTTAAAACATTTCCAAAATCTTTTTGAAATATTTGAAGACCCAAAAAGAAATTTAATTCTCCCATCATACTCATTTCAAATTCTTTTTGCATTAATTCTGAAAATTCATGACAAAGAATTTTATTGGTCGATCCAAAAATTACATCATCAACATAAATTTGAACCAACAAAACATTATTTTTCACAGTTTTCTTAAAGAGTGTTGGATCTGCTAGTCCAACAGTAAAATCATTTTTCAAAAGAAAAGAACTTAGTCTTTCATACCAAGCTCTTGGTGCTTGTTTAAGGCCATAAAGAGCTTTAGTAAGTTTGAAAACAGAATCTGGTTTTTGAGAATTTTCAAAACCAGGAGGTTGCTCAACATAAACTTCCTCCATTAAATAACCATTTAAAAAGGCAGATTTAACATCCATCTGAAATAATTTAAAATTCATATAAGATGCATAGGCTAAAAGGATTCTAATGGCTTCTAACCTGGCTACAGGTGCAAAGGTCTCATCATAATCTATTCCTTCTTCTTGATTATATCCTTTAGCTACTAATCTTGCTTTATTTCTAGTTATTATCCCTTGATCATCCTGTTTATTCCTAAAGACCCATTTAGTTCCTATTACTGGATAATCATGTGGTCTTTCAACTAATTCCCAAACCTTATTTCTCTTGAACTGGTTCAATTCATCTTGCATTGCTATTACCCAGCTCTCATCATCTAAGGCTTCTTCTATGGTCTTAGGTTCTTGTTGGGATAGGAAAGCAGAGAATTCAACTATGTTTCCAAAGTTTCTTCTAGTTTGAATACCAGTCTCTAAGTCACCTATCACAGATTCTAAAGGGTGATTCTTTAAGGTTCTAGACTGTCTAGGCATTACATTCAAAGGCTCTTCAGTATCATGTTCTTCTGAACTGGACTGAATTTCTTTTATATCATTTTCAAAATCATTCTTTAAATTCTCAGGTCTCATGTTTTCATTAGAATCAGGTTCATCTATTTGTTCTATCCTTTTCTCAAAAGGATCAGATTCATCAAATTTCACATGAACTGATTCTTCAACAATCCTTGACTTTTTATTATAGACTCTATAAGCTTTGGAGGTTGCAGAATATCCTAAGAAAATACCTTTATCAGATTTTGGATCAAATTTACCAAGATTATCTTTGGTATTCAGGATGTAAACCTTGCATCCAAAAACTTTAAAGTAATTTACTTTAGGTTTTCTGTTATTCCATAGTTCATAGGGTGTCTTTTTCAAAATAGGTCTTATTAAAATTCTATTCATTATATAACAAGCTGTATTAACAGCTTCTGCCCAGAAATATATAGGTAGGCTATATTCATTTAACATAGTTCTAGCCATTTCTTGAATAGTTCTATTTCTTCTTTCTACAATCCCATTTTGTTGAGGTGTTCTTGGAGCAGAGAAGGTGTGTTTAATACCCATGTTTGAGCAAAAGGAATTAAATTCCTGGTTCTCAAATTCTCCACCATGATCACTTCTCAATGAGATTATATTAAAACCTTTTTCATTTTGAATAGATTTACAAAAACCTTCAAATAAACTAAAAGCTTCACTTTTAAATTTCAAAAAGAAAATCCAAGTAAATCTAGAATAATCATCAACTAATACATAAACATATAATTTACCAGCTAAACTTGCTACTCTTGAAGGTCCAAACAAATCCATATGGATAAGTTCTAGAGGTTTAGTTGTAGCAACTTTATTAACAGATTTGAATGATGATTTGTGTTGCTTGCCAAGCTGACATGCATCACAGAATCTGTCATTTTCAAATTTGAGACTAGGCAAATCAGAAACTAAATGTTTCTTAGATAATTTATGTAAAGCATATATATTGCAATGACCAAGTCTTCTATGCCAGATCCAGGATTCACTTATATTAGCAGTTAAGCAGTTTACTTGTTGTTTACACAAGGAATACAAATCCAAAGTATAAACATTATCAGTTCTGGGTGCTCTAAACTTAAACAGTTTATCTTTAGAAACAGTACAACTATTGTTAGTAAAATCAACAGTGTATCCATCATCACAGAGTTGAGAGATACTTATCATATTGTGTTTTAACCCTTGTACATAAAGTACTTTGTTGATTGAGACTGTCTCTGGATCTCCAACTGTTCCAATACCAATAATCTTTCCTTTGGCATTGTCACCAAAGGTGACAAGTCCTCCTTCCTTTCGAGTAAGAGAAGAGAAATTAGCTGAAGTTCCACTCATGTGTCTTGAGCAGCCACTGTCCATATACCATATTTCTTTCTTTCTTTGGTGACCTGCTACCTGCAAAGTCATTCAAACAAATTGCTTTGGTACCCATATTTTGTTGGGTCCAGGAGTGTTAGCAAGCAGTGATCTGGGTATCCAGATTTGCTTTGTTTTCTTAAAATTGATTGAATCATATAGATCGTTGGAAATATAAGCTTTCTTAATTCCACATATCTGAGGTTGTCTTAGAAAACAGTTTTTAGCTATATGACCTCTTGTTCCACAGTAGTTACAAATAACCTGTTTAGTGCTAGGAACAAAATAATTTTTGTATAACTTAGGTTTTTCTCCTTTACTTCCAATTCCAAACCTTTCCTTTTTAATTACAGTTTTTCCAAGTATCTCATTTAAGGTGTTTTCTCCTTTTGTAAAAATTAATGCAGCCGTTTTATAAGATTCTACTTCATCCTGTAGAGTTTTTATTTTTGATTCAAAATTAATTTTATTTGATTCAGCAGAATTGTATTTGTCAATTAATTCCTTATGTTGTTTTAGCAAAGTATTTCTCTCATCTGAAATAGCTTTGTACAAGTTCTTTATAGATTTATATTTATTAAATAATGAGTCATACCTTTCTTCAAGCATATTGCAGTAAGCTGCAAGTTTTTTATTTGAGAGGCTTGTTTCAGAGTTTGATTCATTATTTGAGTCAGAGGAATAGTATGAGTGTACCTCATCAGTTTCAGCCATGAAACACATATTTGCTTTTAAATTGGCTTCCTCCTTCTCTGAGCTTGATTCAGAAGAATTACTTGAGTCTTCAGAAACACTCCAAGTAGCTTTCATAGCTTTCTTGTCTTTCTGCTCATAATCATCTCTTTTGAAGAATTTCTTCTTCTTTGCATCTTTCAATTTTGGGCAATCTGGTCTGATATGTCCCATCTTTTTGCATTCATAACATCTCACTTCCTTGCTATCCTTTTTAAAGGATTTCTTGAAGTCCTTCTTCTTACTATAAAACTTTCTGAATTTTCTGGCTAGCTGAGCCAGTTCTTCATCCGAATTTGAAGAATCAGAGCTTTCTGATTTAGCACTCACTTCTTTGTTCTTCATCTTTCTATCCTTTTGTTGAGAAGTCACTTTCAAAGCAGTATTTTCCCTTTTTATGTAGACTTTATGCTCATTTACCTCATCTTGCATTTCAGCTTCGTACATCATCAGTGTACCAATCAGTTCTCTCATAGTTAGATCTTTAACAGAAGTTGATTGTCTGATTGCTGCAGAGATTCCATTCCATCGAGTAGGAAGTACTCTCAGTACCTTCAACGCTTGATCAGCCTGCTTGATTGGTTCTCCTAGAGCTGTTATATTATTGACAATTTCTGTCAATCTTCCATTCATCTGAGTGATGCTCTCACCTTCAATCATTCTGAAAGTATCGAATTTTAACTTAGCAGTTGCATATCTCATCTGTCTTACATTATCTGTTCCTTCATAAGCAACAGTTATTGTTTGCCACATTTCATATGCAGTCGGGCATTGAGATACTCTGTTAAATTCGTCTGGTCCTAGACCACAGATGATTGCATTCATAGCTTTTGAATTTATGTCATACTCAGCCTCTGTAGCAGCATTCCATGTATCGGGATTTTCAGGAATTTCATAGGGAGTCAGAATCTTTGAATAGACTCTGTAACCAAGATTTTTCAGATAAATAATCATACGTGATTTCCAGCAGCCATAATTATCTCCATTAAAGTAAGGTGCTCTGACCATTGACATTCCCTCTCTCATATCAGCCATGATACACTATGTATAATCTTTAAATACTTCTAGCTTGATAGGACTTTAGAAATAAGAAGCTCCTCCTTTGATACCAATTGTTGGATCTGAATCTACGGATTATACACAAGAGGGGGGTGAATTGTGTCTTTTTCAAATTATTACAATCTCTTCAATTTAGACAAATTCTGTTCACTATGCTTTTGCACGATTAAATATGCAGCGGAAAAAGTAAAAGCATGAACACACGGATGTATAGTGGTTCGGGGAACAGAAGGCCCCTAGTCCACTCCACCAACGCTCAAATCCACGAGCTTGGCGATTTTCACTATCTGGTCCTCGTTTCCACAGACCCATCCACAACTGAGTACAGGCAGTTGACACCTTTACAAGATTCAGGCACACACAGCCTTCCTGGTTCCAACACGAACCCACACAGCTTAGAACGAGAAGCTGATCACTCAAAAATAAAAAAGGTTTCGATAAAGAAACACTTCTCCAGTTGTTCTTCACAATTGCAACAGAATGCAATTGACAGTAGATAGATCGTCGTCTTCAGAAAATAAAGATCCGTAATCAAAACAGTTCTGAGTCGATCCAGTTGCAATAGATATTACCAGAAACTTCACAACTTCAGCAGCAGTAGATTCACAACAGGTAGTCGATGTAGAACACGTGAATCTGCTATCAAAATCTTCCTTCGGTAAAAAAAAGGTCTTACGCTTCTTCTCGATCACCAGAAAAGAACGCTTTCACACAGTCTCTGTTTTCTTGCTCGTCAAAAGATTAAAAAATCTATATTTCACACACTTTCCTGTGCATATATATATCTCCGAAGTTTCCAAGATAGAACATATATATTCAAATATGAGAAAATCTTCCGCATAAATAGATCCATGAAAATCTCCTTTAGATTCGCGATATTAAATGAAATAACAGAGCCGTTGTAACTCCCCTGAAGAATCGGCATAAAAAGCTCTGTTTAAATCAATCATTAATCCGTTGTAAATCGTCTTTGATTCAGTCAAAGTCGTATTTAAGAATCAGCTCGAAATCCGCCTAATAATCCGCTTGATTGACTAATTCAAAAGGAAATATCGTCTGTCAAAAATATCCCGACGCCAAACGTAGGGTTGATGACGTGGCTCCAAACGTAGGGTTCACAAACGTAAGGTTCAGAACGTAAGGTTCAGAACGTAAGGTTGAACATACATACTTTCTCTTCAGCATTCAAACGTAGGATTGATCATCCATACTTTGTCTTGCTTCAACTCTCCAAAGAACGTACGGTTGATTATAAAAGTAAGGTTGATGATCCATACTTTTGAGAAACAAACTCAACACTGAAAACTAACGTACGGTTTCTCTTCCATACTTTTCAACAACGAAAACGTAAGGTTCCTTCCAAACGTAATGTTCTTCTTCCATACTTTTCAACAACGTAAGGTTCATTAACCATACGTTTCAAAATAACATAAAAAAGTAAACTTTTCATCCATACGTTACGTTCATCAACGTAGGGTATGAACAGTGATTCCAGTACGCGCTAAAATTGATCTCGCGCTACAGTGATTCCAGAATACGCTAAAATTGATCTCGCGCTACAGTGATTCCAGAATACGCTAAAATTGATCTCGGAATAAATGAAGTATAAAATCTCGTTATATAAAATAAATTCCTGCAAAATACTCAACGAAATAATTAGTAAATAATTAAGGGTATTTGTGAGCATCAAAATCATCATAAAGAGACAGAGTATTATTTAAAATAATCTCCCCTTTTAAAAAACATTATTTTGATTTGTTTAAAAACAATACATTGCTCAACAATAGATGCCTCAGGTTGAGAGTTGTGTTATCATGTTTGTTGGGTTATTGTGTGAAGCTTTTTTATGGGTTGTTTATGTTTCAATTTAGAGATGGGTATTTCCATCTTTCTTATTCATTGTCGAATGATTTGATTTATTGTTATCAAATGGATGATTGTTTTGGTTCCCAACTACTTGTTGTAGTTTCTATACGCCCTATTGAGTGTATCACATTGTGGTAGATTATGATTGATCATTGAATACCATGATTATGAAATTGATAATGTAATTGACATTGAACTCATGAGATGTGTATTGATGTTGGTTTATGGGATAATGGAAACTATGGGATGATTAGATTAATGCTCAGAGGAGAGTTTGATGGAAATATAAGAATTGTAATGGAAAATAATAAATCCATCTAGATCTAATGAACTAAATTGATTAAATAAGAATTTTTATTGAATTTGACAAATAAGTGGATAGTAATATCTCTTTACTATGTCAAAATGTTTAATGGTGATGAATTGTGATACTTATGTTCATGCATTGAATCTAGTCTCTACTAGTGTAGTAAAAAATTAAATGGATACCAAGAAACCTCAATCAAAAGTGCATAGGCAACACAAAAGTACATCCACGCAAACCCGGGTTCATGCCCGGCCTACTCTACTGGAACAAAATACACACCAAGCCTAGTTTGGAAGCACATGCCAAACATTATAGGCCCAATAATGCCCTTACTATACTTAATCCCAATAATATAAGATCTAATATAGCTCCAACATGTGAAGTTCCTCATGTGATCACATCAAAAATAGTATGGATTTCACTACACCATAGCACATAAACTTGAGAATATTCTTCTCAAATAAGTACAATTATATTATGCCTACTTTATGATCAATGGATCATCTTTATTATATTATGTTTCTATAATCTTACACTATCGTATATATGAATCTCTTTATCTATTTAGTATTAACTATGTGTTTTAATTTTTTTTAATATTGTGTAGGCACATTGTGATATACATGGATAAAAGATGGATCACATTACCAAGGAACGCACCTCAGTATGTTAAGGGTTTGAAGGAGTTTTTAGATTTTTCAATTTCTAATCGATCCATTGAAGGGAGAATAATATTTTCATGTCCTAAATGTAAATTTAGAAGATGGTTGAAGAGAGATGAAGTTTATGAACATTTAATACTGAAGCAATTCTCTGATCAATATTTGTGTTGGATTTGGCATGGAGAATCGAACGTTACAGAAAGATTGAGCATTGATGTTAATCCACAAAATGAGGTCCCAACTTCATCGAAAATGGAAAATGAAATGCAAAAGCTCATAAATGATGCATTTGGCACTGCAAGACACCACTATCAACATCAAAACATAACAGAACAACCAGATTAGGGTGCTGCAAATTATAATGTGACAAGTGATGTTTTTGAGACTGTAACACAACCATATCAAGATTGTAACATATCATTGGATCCTCCTCTTGATTTTGTGGAGCCAAATGTAAGAGAAAACCTTACTAAGGAAAATGTGTTTCATGATTTAGTTGATGATGGAAATCAAGAGTTGTATAGTGGGTGTTTGAAATATTCAAAGCTTTCTTTTCTGCTGAAGTTTTACCATATCAAATATCTATGTGGAATTACAAATAAGGCAATGTCTATGATATTGGAATTGATTCATGATGCATTTCCTGAAGCAAAAAACCCCGAGTCTTTTTATGATATGAAAAAAGTTTTTAATAGGATTGGTCTGAATTATACAAAAATACATGTGTGTCCCAATGATTGTATGCTTTATTGGGGAGAGGATTCAAGTAGACAGAATTTCAAAAAATGTTCTTCTTCTAGATGACAGTCAAAGGGTGATGTTGGAAATCTGAATCAACATAATTTCATGGAGAAGAAGAAAAGGAACACACCTGTAAAGGTTTTGCGTTACTTTCCTTTGAAGCCTCGATTGCAAAGATTATTCATGTCATCAAAAACCACTGAACACATGAAGTTTCATTCTATAGATAATAATAATGATGGGTTAATGAGACATCCACGAGATTCATAATCGTGGAAGAAATTTGATTCATTACATCCAGATTTCTCAAATGATCCTAGGAATGTTCGATTGAGACTGGTTGCCGATGGATTCAACCTATTTGGGACTTTGAGTACCAGTTATAGAATTTGGACAGTTGTTTTGATCCCTTACAATCTGCCTCCGTGGATGTGTATGAAACAAACATCTTTTATCATTTCGATGATTATTCCTAGAAAACAAATGTCTAGAAATGATATTGATGTATACTTGCAGCCTTTGATTGATGAATTGCAGGATTTATGGAGCAACGGTGTTGAGACATTTGATGCTTCTTCTAAAACAATGTTCAAAATGCATACTACTTTATTGTGGACCATTAGTGACTTCCCTGGGCTTGAGAATTTATCTGGTTGGAACACTTACACAGGTTTGGCTTGTCCCATTTTTAACTTTTATTTTGAGCCCAAACGGCTACCTCATAGTAGAAAATGGTTCTTCTTGTGCCATCGAAGATTTCTTGATGCATCTCATAGATTTCGGTTGAACAGATCAAAATTTAATGGTTTCATTGATCGTAGACCACCTCTAAAGTTGTTAACTGGTTCTGAAATATTGACATAACTTGAAAATGTTGAAACAGAATTTGGGAAGGTTCATCATTTGAATGATAGCAAAAAATGGGTCTGAAGTGTATCGTCAAGTGAAATCAGAACGCAACAATGGAAGAAAAAAAGTATATTCTTCAAACTTCTGTATTGATAATTTAATTTGTTGCGGCATAATCTTGATATGATGCATATTGAGAATAATGTATGTGACAATTTGATTTTCACATTACTTAATGAGCATGGAAAGTCGAAGGATCATATCAATGCTCACAAAGACTTATAAGTAATGAACATAAAACGTGATCTCTGGCTAGATGAGAATGAAAAGTATGATCCGGCAATTTTTGCAATGAAAAATAGGGATAAAGATACATTCCTTCGAATTTTAAATAATGTGAAGGTATCTGATGGGTATTCAAGTAACATCTCAATGTGTGTTGACTTGAAGAATCATAAGCTACATGGATTGAAAAGTCACGATTCACATATTTTGTTACAATAGTTACTACCATTGGCATTGCGTACATTATTACCTGAAAAAGTTATTGTTGTTGTACTCCAATTCTGCACATTTTTCAGGCAATTATGTGAAAAATCTATACATCCATTCCAGCTTGACAACCTCTAAGAGAGGTTTTTATTGACCCTTTGTGCAATGGATATGATCTTTCCTCCATCGTTTTTTACTGTCATGATGCATTTAATTGTGCATTTGGTTGAGGAAGCTAAATTAGGAGGCCCTGTTCATTATCGATGGATGTATCCAATTGATAGGTATTTTATTTATATGTTTTTCAGTTAAGTAAACAATTTTTGGCATTTAAATAAATGCATAGCTATGATTATTTTATTTCACAGATATCTTGGGCATTTGAAAGCATACGTGAGAAATAAAGCTCAACCAGAAGGCTCTATTGTTGAAGACTATTTGGTTGAGGAGTGTCTTACCTTTTGTTCCAGACACTTGGATGATATTGAGACAAGATTTAATTGAGTTGGTCGTGTTGACAACACATCGACTCAATCTCAAATACATCAGAAATAAAAAAAAAATCCTACTATTGGTCGATCAGTTGGGAGGACCTCAAATGTGACAGTGACAGAATTGGAATTATTACAGGCACATAGATATGTGCTATTGAATAGTGAAATTGTAGATCCATTTATTGAAGAGTTGAGAATATAAACAAAGATATGAATGAGAGGCTGAACACGAAATGAGAAAGATATAAGGAAAGCTGTGAATAAAGAGCTTGTAGAATGGTTTGCATGACGTGTAAGTTCATAAATATTGCAATAAATATGAATATTAGTTTGACACATATATTTTGTAAATATAATAAATTATATTTCTTTTTTTAGATCATGAATACTGATACTCGAGTAGAGTTGTCAGAAGATTTGAAGTTTCTTGCTAGAGGTCCTATAAAACAAGTTATAAAGTTCGACGCTTACAGTGTGAATGGCTTTAGATTTCGTACAGTCGATCGAGAAGTGGGTTTGAAAACACATAATAGTGGTATATTTACATTTTATGAAGTGGGATACTATGGAAAGCTACTTGATATTATTGAATTAAACTACCACGGGCATTTTTTGTTGTTTTATTCAAATGCAATTGGGTCAATATTATCAGAGGTGTTAAAAGAGATTCCTTGCAATTTACTTCTGTGAACTTCTCTCGCTTGATGGATGTTGGTGATCGTGAACTGCATGATCCATATATCTTATCATCGCAAGCAAAAATGGTATATTATGTGAATGATGTTGTGGATGAAGGGTGTAGTGTAGTTTCTCATGTAATACAAAGAGATTTGTATGATATGGGTGATGAAGTGGAAGATTTGACCTCTGAAATTGAATCTCATCAACAACAAGAAGCAAGATTATTTGTCCATCATGATGTTGAAAATATTAGTCTATCAAGGATGAATGAAGTGGATGAAGTAATGGAGTAGGGAACCGACATGATTGAAGGGGAAAATGATTGTATGTACAGTTATTTATTCATTCAGCATCCACTTATTTCATTTGTGCAGTCATTCATTATCATTGTTATATATATATTTTTTGTTAGTACTGGGCATCTATTATCATTTTTAAATTTTTTTTTTCTGCATAATTTTTTTGAAATATATATTCTAGACTTAATTTTATTTGATTAAATGATAGGAAAGCCAAGAAGAAAGCGGTACACTATTTCATCTACTACTGGGACAGATGACGATCCATCTGTCTCCCTCCCCACAGCATTTGAGCCACCAGCTGCCTACACCCCTGTACCATCTCCCCCTACACCATCTCTCAACCCCTCTGTGGGTGTCCCATTAGAGGTTGATTCGTCGACTCTCCCTTCAGGATCCTCATTAGTGGGGCAATAGCACGCCCCTTCCAGTTCATCACGGGCATACTGGAGGGTCACTGTCATAGGTAAAAATTTTAATATAAATAAATTTATTACATTTTGTTTATACTAATTGTTTGCTCATTGAAGATAAAAAAAATGCAACCGTGGAGAAAAAAATAAAATGTTCAGATATTTGGAATATGAATGGCGAGAAGATATTCATGCCATTTAATTCATTTGGGGTCCCTATAGATGACGTTGTGGGGTTACTTGGCTAGATTCTAAGCCAACTGGCAGCGAAGCCCATTTCCCTACCTATTTCTTATGATGATTGGATACATATGCCTCCAAGTTGGAAAAATAAAGTTTTTTATTCACAAATAAAGGTAATTTTAATACATTATGGTTTAATTGAATGTCATGTTACTAATATGTTCAAAATGAATTTCTGTATACAGATGTTCTTCCACTTTACAGTTGTTGATGTGATAGCACGAAAGTAGACGTTGAAAAATCTTGGTAAGAAATGGAAAGACTTCAAATGGAGATTTTGGTGCAATTTCAATGATACTCCATTGACCGTGCAACAAATGTATGAGAAGCTACCTAGTGGGGTACCGAAATAATAGTGGAAATTTTTTGTTGGCAGACATCGTGATGAGAAGCGGATGGTATTGAAATATATATTATTATATTATCCTCATTTTACATTTATACATGTATATGAAGAGGAGATGACATTTAATACATTACTATTAAATTTCATTTTATTTATTTCAGGATCTCTCAAGACAGAATGCATCAAACCGGACTAGGCAAGTCATCCCTCACACTACGGGGTCAAAAAGATTTTCTAGAAGTCAAACGACTCTGGTAATCTTTTCATTAGTTTAAATATTTATAAGGCAATATTATCTGTTTAATATATTAAATTGTTGATTTATCATTGCTTAATGCAGTCACAGAGTTTAGGGCACGAAGCATCCCGAACTGAAGTGTGGTTGGATGTTCACAAAAAATTAGATGGAAGTTTTGTTAATGAGCCTGCAAAAGAAGTTGGGGTATGAAGTCAATTTTTTATTATAATAACTTGTTATCAGTTTTTACTGTGTTAATATATATTGATATTTGATTTATAGGTAAAAATTAAATAACTATGGGATGTCAATCCTGGGCAGTCCTACTCAGTCTCACGGGATGACTCGGTTGCTAAAGTCCTTGGGAAGGAGCATCCTGGTAGAGTGTGCGGGGTGGGTTTCGGACCCGTACCATCTGAGGTCTTTGGCAGGCCACCAAGGATTTCAGCTGCATCTACTTCTGATTATAGTCAGTCCATACCTGAAGATGATCAGAGGGAGATTGCTTCTCTATGAACCACAGTTCAAGACCAGGGGGCTTAGATATCCGCTTTGCAGAAAGCGATGACTGATATATATCAGCAGATGAGCAGATATGCCCCCGGTGGTAGTGCATCGACTGGTGGTAAGCAAGTAAATCACAAAAAAACAAAATCATTTAGTTTTCAAACTTTTATTGGTTTTAAGTTTAAATATAAATATGCAACAGTATTTAATTTTCAATATAATGTTCTTACAGGTGACAGCAGAAAGTGGAGATGGAGGTGGAGAGGGTGACGATACATGTTCATCATCGGACTGTGAGTAGTTGTATTGTTGATGTGTTGGACAAATATGGGAACAGTTGGTTTGTATGTGTATCATGTGTGGCACATAGTTACCACCAAACATTTTCATGACCTAACATTTTATTGATTTATCATGTTTCCTTTTATGCATTTTATTGATTTCTAATGTTTCCTTTCATGTATTGATTTCTAGAGTGTGGTATGCACCATATATGTCGATTCTTTATTGTGATGATTCATTTTTTATGAGTATTTTTTCCATAGAATTTTAGGACTGAAAGGGCCAGAGATTTTATGCATTTAGAGTATGGTTCTATGTTTGTTATGGAGTGTTTGACTCACTTTACGAGCTTTTAGGTTTTGTGCATATTTGTCTTATAGATGATCCATCTAGGGTGATATGATTCGCGTTCGGGCACAATCATGTTGTTTGATCATAGGTGAATGTATTTTGGTTGTCCTCCATATAAAAAATAAATCAGGTTCTTATTACATAACATAACTCGGGGTAAGGTTTGGGCACAAAGCAGGGTAGTTCAGTTTTTTGACCCAATGGAAAAGTGTTTGGTGGAAGGAAGTGACACTTTGTGACCTATCATTAAGGGAATAATTTATAGAGCATTGGTGTTGGTAATTATATTTTCTATCATTGGTGTGGGAGGCAGGGATACATGGGGAGACTGTGTGATGGTAATCAAGTTGAGTGTCGAGATTGCAGTAGGATGAGTCATCTACAGGATTTTTGTAGATCTTTTCCTATAGTATACAGTGAATGAGTGTCTGCAATAATTCCACATTTAGGAGTGGGTAAATCAGCTTCATGTTAGGAAGGGAGATATTGTTTGGCCAATCAATCAGTCTGAAGCGGTGGTCATGGTCAAAGCATCCAGACACAAGACTTACATCACTAGCATAGAGGACCTGCTCAAGGTATCTAGGCTATATATTAGGGGAAAAGATCAGTATAACTGTATAAAGTGAGACCAATATGTGAGGAACAGAGTGTTGGACCTTCTATAGTGAGAGGTACTATTTTGGTAGCTTCCACTTTAGTGTCTATTTTTTTTATATAGGTGCTTCTCATTCCATCATATTTGTGCATGTTGTGGAGATCCTTGGGCTCGACATTCAGTTTTCTTATGAAGTGATGACACTCAAAACTTTGTTGGGGATTTGATTAGAGAATTTATGTTAGTGTAGGGAGTGGACCTTGATATAAGTGGGTGTCACCTCGTATGGGACCTCGTTTTCCTCGAGATGATTGTTTTGACATCATTCTTGGGATGAAATGGTTCTTCCCCTACTATGCTTACATTGATTGTTATCGCCAAAGGGTGTCATTCACATCACCATAGGGTGGGTTTTTTTATTCACAAGGGTGAATAGGATGTACAAGAAAGATGAGATGGACTCGAGCATCATGGGTTGGGTGTGATGATAAACTGAATTACTTGATTATATCTAGAGCATAATGAAGGCATTGGAAAAATTTACATGCCAACAAGGCTCATAGAATCTAAACCCGGTCGTGGGAATCCCTGTTGTAGAGTTACCAAACAATTCATTTCCTACGTTCTCATAATAGAGGTAGAGGCAAGATGATGTTGAATAATTAATGATGATACAATCACACAAAATTAACTTTGTAACATAAGTGCATACATGAGTTTATGTTTGTAGTTTCTCTTTGTGAATTTTTTATTTATATTACTAAAGGATGTGCTTTCTTCTTATACATGGAATCTCTTTTTATTCTCTATATATATTACTAATTTTATTTTTTCCAATATACATATTCATATATGTGCTTATTTTCTAGTATACATTACTAGTTTTCACTTGTATAAAAAGTAATTGTGACATGACTACTGTATGCACTGTTTTTCCACTATGCATTACTAATATTCACTTTTATAGAATATAAGTCCATTCTTGTATGCACTTATTTTCAAAGAATTAATTTTGAAAAAAATTCAAATTATTTTTATGTGAACGTGTAATTGATTGATCGTGTCATGCTAATTCACAAGTTGGGTAGTAGTTCTTTATAACCTAGTGGTTAGGGAAACAAAAGAATGTGTCAAATCAGATGTTCATTAAGGGTAAACGCGAGAGATATCAATTGATAATAATATGAAAGCATAAGATAAGAATAATGATATGAGAGAATAACTATAAATTATGAATATCATACACAATTCATCATATATTACAAGTGGGATGTATGTTGATATGAATTGTTGTGTCAGGGTTGGAACTGGTATGGGTGGAATAGGTTGAACCTAGGCTTGTCATTGTTTTCATGAAATATGACAGACATGATTGTTTATAATTTTGTTTAAAGGTCTAATGGTCATGTGATATGTTTATCTGCATTCCTTGACTGAAAGATGCATTTGATAGTGCTTAGTTAAACATCTCTTTTCATATTGACTAGTATGCATTCTGTTAGACTATTCGTATTCCTGTAATGGTTTGTTTTTCAGGGCACTGGTGCAGGGGATGCAGAGCTGCTTATTTTTTTTCCCGGATCAGCTTTTAGCGGCGGTTAAAACCGCCGCTAAATGAAACTGGTAAAATTGTAGCGGTGGTTTTAACCGCCGCTAAATATATATATTTTTCTCATAGCGGCGGTTAAAATCGCCGCTACAGTGTCCCACCATCTGCGTGTATTCCACTGCGGTTTTGATTATTTTAGCTGCACTTTATCGGCGAGGGGGTGTTTTTTATTCGCGGTGGTTATAACCGCCGCAAATAAAAGAGATCCACCGGCCGTAAAACTGCCGCTAAAAAAACCAGAACCGCCGCGAAATGAGGCAATTACGACGATTCATTTAAACCGCCGCGAAACGGATATAATCGCCGCTAATAGTTTCCCGACGCGCAATTTAACGGCGGTTTCCTAAAACCGCCGCCAAAGCATATAGCGGCGGTTTAAACCGCTGCTAATAGGTTATTTTCCTGTAGTGCTGGTTCGTGTTGTAGAGGTGACACAGGTTTTTAGGTTTTGGTATTGGTAGTGTGGTAATTATGACAGGTGTTGGTAGTGATGCTTGGTATTAATTTTTGGGTTGGGATTTGAGAGTGTGACTATGATATACATATGATGTATTTTCTTGTGATTTCTTACGCACCCCATTTGAGTTGGATAAGCTTACCAATGCCCAAAAGGTTTTGGATTTCGAGTGTTTTCCCCAAACGTCCAGGCTGATGAGGGAACGGATGACTGATTGTCGTCTCTTTCTCGCTCTCCCTTCCAGGCGTAGTATCGATTGTGATGGTTTGAAGTTTTGACGCACGAGTTGTGATGACCAGAATCTAGAGTGCAAATAATGTTAAGTGATAATGATGTGATTAAGGATGTGTTACATGGTGGGGGAGCGTGCATGGTAGGAAGATGACATGTGGTTGATGTCCTTCGTATCCACATACCCTATTGTGATGACAATATTTTGTGCGATTACGGGATGTGGATGTGGTATGCAATATGATGTGATACGTCGTTCGAATGTGGATGTGGTTATGTGATTATGAGGCGGTGTGTGGATATGTGGATATAAAAGCAATTGAAGCACAATATGTTTATCGTTGGGGCGTGAGAGCGACAAACTAGTGAGGAAGTGGTTGTGGGGTGCCTTTTTTATATATTCTTCGATACTATGTTATTATATTTGGATGCGATGTTGAGTGAACCTTGGTGAGGTTGGGCAATAGTTGACCTCACATAGGCACGCGTTGACCCTACTATTTATTCATCGAATCATTAATATGCTTCTTGCACATTTGCACTATATGTGTTGAGGATGATTCTTCTGAGTATGCATGTATGCTCACCCCTATATATATTACAGGTTTTCAGCAGGGAGTAGTTGGTAACCGAGCTGATCATTACGGGTTTGAGGCTTGGAGCTGTTGTCGGAGCCGGTGTCGTAGGAGTTTTTTGTATCTTATTTGGAGACCTTGTTTTATGTACGACATTTATATGCATTGTGGGATGTTGGTTTTCATTTATATTATGAAGTTGATTGGTGGTTTCCTTTTATATGTTCATAATCAATCATATAAACATGAAAATTTTGATTAAATTAATAAAACCCAAATCTATAATTAATAATAATTTACCATCTAAATTTGGGAACTCTGAGGGCAATGTTTCCAATTTGTGTGTTTTATACCCTCAATGTTTGTAACACCCCCGGTTTGAGGTACTTCGCTCTTTCATTATATATTTTGAAGCTATATAATATTTGGGTTGAGTTCAGGAGTTTTTTAATGGTTTCTGAGAGTTTTAGAAGCATTCTGGAGGGAACACAGTTAGAGGAAACCGTGCGGGGTAGAGAGGAGACTTGGGAGGAAGCGCACGATTGACGCATGGTTTGGGTAAACCTTTCAGTCTTAAAGTTTTTCAAACAATGACATTTTGCACGGTTGACACACATTTTGCCCAACTGTGCGACCCTGAGTTTTGTTCAGTGACACTTATACGGTTGGCGCACGGTTTGCCAAACCCTGTGGCCTAACTGTGTGAGGTGATTAATGAAATCCGAAAATTAGATTTTTAACCCGAAACTCCCCCCAGAGCCCTCATTCTTCCTCCCGTGACTTAGGCTCTTGAACTCTAAGCTTCCTCTAGGTGATTTTGGCGATTCCTTTTCTCTTAGAGGCCGATCCTAACAAATAGGAGAGCGTTGAATTTAGAAAATCAAAGGTAAAGACCTCATTCTTCCTTTCTTTTTTTGATCTTCTCATTTTCTCTAAAGAGAAACCCTAGACCGGGGGTGTCATCCCCATATCCATGGTTTATGGCTTATTTTGATGGAATATTTTTAGGATTAGTTGAAGGAATGAAAACGAGATCCCGGATTTGCGAGGCCGTGAAACGATTCTTCACATTGAACGATGCCTTGGAGACAAGTAGCTTATCTCCTATTCCACTTCTATCAAGAGCTTTATGACTTGTTTTCTAAATTGATTGCCCATGATGAAAACCTTCAATGAAAACCCTTCCGTAAAACCCGACATTGATTGGTTTTATGAGTTGTTTATAGAACCATGTCTTTTGTTTTAATGCTGAATTGATCATTTTTTAAGAGACATTCTATTTCTACTCACATTATCTTAGAACTCTTAGTTACAAAAGTACAGGGTTTTATCAACTTTTTTATGAATCAATTTTGTACCATGTATTTTTTTTTTTCATATTTACTTTACCGACTTAAACCCTTAACTGATAAATGGGCTCACACATCTGCCTTATACACCACACACCATCACACCATCACACCATCACACCATCTTGTTTGCTCATGAACAGGCCTCGCCATTGCACGCAACCAACGAAAACTTCCACGAATCACGGCGCATGTTCCAAGGTCAACTGCTTCTGTGACAAAAACAATCATGATTTTTTATTATTGGCACATAATATATAGTTTTAAATATCCACAACGACTCGTCATCCCAACTTCAGCTCGGAGAACGTACCGAGAACGTACCGAGAACGTACCGAGAACGGGATGAGGCGTCGAAGTTGGTTTTATACAATTCAATTCAACGGTCGGTGGTCGGTCCTCCATCGGACGGCAGCCACGCCCCGTTCCTCCTATGCGCGGCATTTTGAAAATAACAAGAAAATGAGAACGGAAAACACATAACAAAACAAAATCCCCCAATTCCCGTGCCCGCCCTTCCCCTCCTCCCTCCCTCCCTCCCTCCCTCCCTCCCTCCCCATTTCTTCCCTCGCCGTGGACTCGCATCAGTACGATTCTTCTCCAATTCCCCTTCCCCGTCTCTTGATCCGGGGGAGAGCAGCCATTGATCCTCCCCGTGCCGTTGATCATGTCGCTTTCGGATTCCGATTCCTCGTCCCAGGGCGGCGTCGACTACAAGAATTTCAGACAGATTACCCGCGATCGTGAGTTCTTTTCCCCACCGTCTCCGTGCACACTTAAACCGCTCTTTAATTTGACCAGGACATGGTAACTGTTCTCATTACAATCTCCTGTCAGCATGGTGAATTGAATGCTGCAAAACATGCTGGTTCTTGCTATTTTGCTTCGTTTGCTTTGGTTTAAAATTCGTGGCGACGGTGTGGTACGTGCTTCGTACTTAACCTTGGCGATTGGTTCGATCAATTTAGGAAGCGTAGACATGGAAAGCTATACTGCTCACGTGCGTCTCGAGTCCCTGTACTGTTTACAGCTTTTAGGCGTCTGTTGATGCTTGCTGGATCCAGGACTCGGCGTCAGGTCACTGTTAGTTGTCATCCCATGGTCATTTGCTTCCCAATGTATACGATTCATATGAATTTTGATATAGGGCGCGCCATATAAAGTCACCCGAGGTTTATGTTCAACTGTCTGTGTTTCTTTACCCGAATTACTCCCTCTCAGATCACTTGATTAGCATCATTGATCTCTGGGTCATCACTCATGCTTAACCCTCATTGTCAGGGAAGCAGACAGGGCTCTTTCATGATTCGCATTGAGGGACAATTTTTGGTTTTAATAATCCCATAGACTGATTTATATCAATGAATGGCCTCTACGGTGTAATCATTTTCCATTATTTTTTCCTTTAAAATTATTTACGACATTGCATCATTTTTATCTCTCTCTATTGAGAGTGAAGATTTAACTGAATTGGCCATCATTAATATATTATTATGGTGCATATTTAATGTCATGTTTGTCTAGAATCTTAACCAGTGCATATGAGAGGATTTTGTTCATTTTACTTACATTTTTATTTATATGGTATTCATGTTATCAGGGCTACTCTATGAAATGCTTCGATCAACTAGAACTGGGAATTCAAAGTCAAGTTGGAAGGTATCACTCTGTTTTGTTCATGATGCCATTTTGAAATTAGTTGACTAAGATTTTTCTCGTTTACGTGTGCTGGTGGGTGGTGGTGGTGGTGGTGGTGAGCCCCCCTTATGTTTGCATTTCCCCCCTTCAAAATCTACAAGGTTTATTGTTCCACATTAATTGAAGTCAAATATTTTCCCCATTGTCTTCCATAAAATAGTTTTCCTTCAAGCTAGCAAGGGCTCTTCTGTTCAATCAATGCCAGGGCACTTTTTGAGGGAGTTGGAAGCTTCAAGATTGGAGCTTAATTTTAAATTAGTGATTTTTTTTCGGTTTGTAGCTTGATTTCAAATCTTCTAGTTTGTGACTTTGCTAGAGAATTCCACGTCTGAAGCTGTAAATACCACAATAATGGCTTGTTGAGTCTGAAACTTTTAGTTGGTGTTATTCACAGAATTCACGTCTGCATTTCATGGTTGCAGTTTGCTAAATTTGCTCTTACAAGCTGTTTATATATTAGAATTGCACCATGACTGTCAAGAAGCCATATGATGGCCAGTTTAAGCACATTTTTTTGCCTTGCATGCCATGGTATGCTCTCTCAAGCAGTGCGTGTAGTATTTTGGTTTCCTTCTCTAATTCAATGCACCATATGACAGCCCTTATAAGCTGTTTATAAATTAGAAGGCACTGTGACTGTCTAGAAGTAATATGATGGGCAGTTTAAGTAATTTTTTTTTGCATTTCATGCCTTGGGATTATTGTTGGGGAAGAGAGACGCCTTCTCCTGAAAAGCCGATACGAAATACCGGATAGTTGCACCTTGAGTTCATCGGAAGTTCGTATCCACCGACAATTTAGCACAGCGGAATTCCAAATTACTGGATCTTCCACCTATGTTTTAGAGCTCTGGAATTAGGAAGTTAAGCAACACCCAAATCACCGCTCAAAAAGACGAATCACACACACACACACAAAGAATAGGAATGAATATAAAAAACACCGATTTTACGTGGTTCAGACTTTCGCCCTATGTCCATGGGAGAACACTGCTAACCCTTTCGTATTGTCGGAAGTACAAGTTTTACAAACTTTGTTACTTAGAAAGTCAGCGTTACACTTTTCGAAATTCAATTACCATACAATACTATAGTTTTATGTTCATCGATCACATCGTCAACAATTGATCCTACCTCCTTTTATAGAGGTTTATTGTCGGTCAAACAGGTAACACCGACCTCCAAAAAATGCGGTCAACCATCTGTTGACTTCGCTGTTCAGTTGAGATTTCCACTGGCTCAACCGACCTAGTCAGTACACTGTTTACTATGCCCAAAGACCAAATTGCACACTATCTATCAGAAGTTTGCGAACTTCTTGTGGTCAGACCCGTATGCTGAAGGTTTTTGCTGCCCTTGTCGAAGCGAACTTTCGAAGTGCGAACCGCCGATGAGCGAACTTCCGCTGACTTGAACACATATGCTCTGAGCTACCGATGCTCTGAACCAGACTTCACATCCCAATAATCTTCCACTCGAAGACTTGTTTTAGGAAACCTCATCGGCATTGGGCAAACCAATTCCTTCTTCCGCGCGTGTTGCAGTGTTCTCATTTCTACCCCCGTTCAACTGAGTCCCACTGAGGCACAATGGTACCTCGGACTTTCTTGGACTAACACTTTTGGGAACATTGATTCCCTGCAATCTTTCGAAGCTCAAACACCTTGTTCTCCAGCATATTCCCGATGAAATGGAATTTTAGGTCAATGTGTTTCGTTGTTGCGTGAAATACCAGATTCTTTGCTAGGTGGATAATACTCTGACCGTCACAAAATAATGTTCCTCCTTTCAATGCTTTTCCAAGTTCCTTCACCAAGCGCATTAACCATATCAACTCCATCCCAACTTTCGTAACTGCAACATACTCTGCTTCAGTTATTGACAAAGTCACCATCGATTGTAGCCGCGACATCTAGCTGATCGCAGTTCCACCAGGTAAACACAAAACCCGCTGTTCTTTTTCATGTGTCAGAATTACCAGAAAAACTCGCATCAATGAATCCTTGTAAAAGATCATCTTCCGTGAAGCACAATGCTGTATCTTTCGATCCTTTCAAGTATCGAATGATCCACTTCACGACTTCCTAGTGCTCCTTCCTAGGGTTAGATATGAAATGACTTACCACTCCCACCGCAAAGGCAATGTTTGGCCACACATAAACCATCGCATACATCAAGCTCTCTACAGCTGAAGCATATGGTACTTTCGCCATTTACCGGACCTCATATTCTGTTGAAGGCGTGTGTGCCTTGGATAACATGAAGTTTCCAGCCAAGGGGAGTTCCGACGATTTACATCCAATCATTTGAAACTTTTCAATGATCTTCCGAATGTATTCCTTCTGGAATAACTCCAGAGTACCGGATTTTCGATCCCTTTAGATCCTCATCCCCAAGATTTTCTTGGCTTGATCAAGATCCTTCATTTCAAATCTTCTAAATAACTTATTCTTCAGCTCCTCAATTCGCTGAATTTCTGGTCCTGCCAACAACATGTCATCCATATAAAGTAGGAGAATTATGTAAGTTCCATCATTCCTGGACTTCTGATAGCAACATTGATCAGAATCACTCCTTATGAGACCTTCCTCATTCATGAAAGCGTCGAACTTCTGATTCCATCATCGAGGTGCTTGTTTCAGGCTATATAGACTTCGCTTTAGTTTGCAAACAAAGCCCCTTCCGATGGTTTTCATACCCCTTGGACTGCTTCATGTAGATCTCCTCCTTCAAATCACCATGAAGAAAGACAATCTTCACATCCATCTGCTCTAAGTGTAACCTATCGGATGCAACAATGCTTAACACTATTCGAATTGTAGTATGCTTTACTATTGGTGAAAAAATTCCTGATAAATTGATTCCTTCTTTCTGTTGAAATCATTTCACCACCGACTGTGCCTTATATCTTATACTTCCATTAGCTTCTTTTTTCAAACGGTAAACCCATTTGTTCTCAAGTGCTCTTTTACCCTTCGGTAGTTTAGTCAACTCCCAAGTTCTGTTGAACTTTAAAGAAATCTTCTCTTCCTCTATGGATGACTCCCACTGCTTTCGAGTCATCATCAAGTGTTGCTGCCTTTTCTGGGCATTTGGGTTCCCCAACATCCGTTAGAAGTAAGAAGCTCGTGTCGACCTCATACCGCTGAACATGTCGTTTGACTTTAGAAGATCTTCCCAGAGAAGCTTCAGCATTCACCTGAATTTCAGTTTCTGGTGCTTGAACTTCTCCTGCTGCTGATTGTTCTGCTATTAGAGCTTTTCCTCAGTCTTTTGCAGTTCTTGAGCATTCAGTCATATGTATCGTTGGTTGAACTTCTGATGCATTTCTTCTGCTGTCTGGTATTACTGGTATCTGTGAATTTCCAGTGTTTTCATCTAGACTAACTAGTACTTCAGTAGTTGACCCATTTTCCTCAACCTCTGATCCATCCAAGTTTCGATCCTTCCATAGGATCTTCTCATTGAAGATTACATTTCGACTTCCGATGATCTTCCGTTGATCATCACTTCGTAGTCGATAGTCAAACTCTTCATTTCCATAGCCTACAAGAAAATAGATTTTGGATTTTGCCTCCAACTTATCACTGCCCTTAGCATCAACAAGTGCATAAGTTACGCAACCCAAGATTTTGAGATGTGAGACTTTCGGTAGTTTATCGGACCAGAGTTCTTTAGGTAAACTTTGTCTTACTGCAGAGGCTGTGATAGGCAGCGGGAGGAGTCAGGTGGCCAGCGGGAGGAGTCTGGTGGCCGGTCCAGGCCACTTGTTCTGTTTACATATCATAGAAGGTGGCGGGGGCTACATTAGGGGCAATATTGTAATTGTTTCCTTTTTCTGTTGAGTCTGTCCAGTGGCGGTTATAGATAGGAGGGGAGGTTAGTTTGTTAGACAGACTGATATTTGCTTAGAAGGCAGTTCGGCCTAGGACTCCAGAGAAGTTCTCTCTCCTCTGGTGTAATGTGTTTCCAAAATCTCTTCTAATAACAGTTTCTTTCTAGATTCTCCTTCTCTCAAATCTAGAAGCTCTATCAGGCTGGACTTCTGTTTGCCAAGTATGCTGCCATGTTAATTGTTTCTGCTCAAATGGCCTTGGGCATACCAGAGTGCACACGCATGCATCTAACCTAAAGTCAGATTCATCCTCTCTGCCACTCCATTATGCTGTGGAGTTCCGAGTACTGTTCTCTCAAGCCTGATCCCCTTTTTTCGATAGAAGTTTCGGAAGTTGTCCGTTGTATTCACCACCATTATTTGATCTTAAGCACTTCAATTTCCTACCACTTTCCAATCCCATCATGGCTTTTCACTGTACAAAGGCCTCAAACACATCAGATTTATTTTTAAGAAAATAAACCCATACCTTCCTGGTTGCATCAATAATGAATGTGACAAAGCATCACGATCCTCTGTGAGATTGAACTGAAGCAGGTCCCCAAACATTCGTGTGAAGGATCTCCAGTTTTTGGGCTCTGGGCTTCCGATCATTTAGATTGAATGAGACCCTCTTTTGCTTTCCAAGCACACAACTCTCACAACTTCTGATTGTTGTATGATCGAGCTTCAGAATGCCCTTCCCAGGGAGATTTTTCATGTTCTTTTCACTGAGGTGACCTAGTTTGCAATGCAAGACCTCTAGATTTCCAGAGGCTGAAATTCCGACCATTGCACTCTTATTTGAACTTTCGATCATATATAGGGTTCTGTCTTTAACTCCTCGCGCCACAACCATGGATCATCGAGTTACTTTCCAGACTCCATTGTTGAAAGTAGTTCCGAACCCTTCATCATCTAACTGCCCCACTGAAATGAGATACCTCTTGAGACCTGATATGTGTCTCCTTTCAACTCAAGAATACTCATTCTGCATTCGAAGATTTACACCTCCTTTTTCCAATCGCTTCCAAAGCTTCGTCTGCCAGATGAACTTCCCCAAAGCTTCTAGATACATAACTTGTCATGCATCCTTGACCAGTTGATGAGTGGAAGGATGCACTAGAGTCAACTACTCATGACTCCATCGGATTGTGAACAATGAGCAATAGATCGCTACTAACTTTCGTTGCGTTAACGGATTTTGAACTTATGGTAGCCGATCTTTCGGTATTTCCCTTGCGATTTTTGCAGTTCCTCTGAAGATGTCAGCGCTTACTGTAGTGCCAACAGGTAAGCCCCAGATCAGTTAACTTTTCACGACTCTTCTGTCCAATCTTATCTTCAGATTGTCGACGATTCTTCCCATGAGGTGAGCATCCCCTACCGTTAGTATTCAACGCACTACCTGTAGGTTCTTCAACCTCTCTTCTCCTGAGCTCCTCATTAAGGATCAAATTTCAGACAACCACAAATACAAGATCAGATTTTCCACATGAATTGCTTACTGCAGTAACCATGCTATCCCAAGATTCCGTTAAAGATGAAAGTAGTAGTATAGCCCATACTTCATCTGTGAAGGTCACTTTCAGTGACTCGAGATGACTTCTGATCATGTTGAAATCGTTTACATAATCTGGTGCTGACCGTCCTTCCCATAACCTCAAGCTAAACAAACATCTCATCAGGAACACTTTGTTTTAAAGTTGTCAGTTTCTCATACATCTTCGCCAGGGCCGCCATAAGTGCAGCCGTAGTCTTCTTCTCCCTGATGTTGAAGGCAACATTCTGTGCCAACGTCATTCTCACCAAGGCTAAAGCTTTTTTGTCCAACTTTTCCCATTCGCCTTTCTTCATATTGTTGGGCTTTTCACCCAATGAAAGTTTGAGATTCTTTTGGATTAGATAGTCCTCTATCAGTATCTTCTAGAAATCAAAGTGTTCCATTGAACCGACTGATCCGAACCTTGCCTCCAAGGCTAAAGCTTTTTTGTCCAACTTTTCCCATTCGCCTTTCTTCATATTGTTGGGCTTTTCACCCAATGAAAGTTTGAGATTCTTTTGGATTAGATAGTCCTCTATCAGTATCTTCTAGAAATCAAAGTGTTCCATTGAACCGACTGATCCGAACCTTGCCTTCATCCGTTGCCATATCTTCCGATGACAGTTCGACCAAATGAAATTCAATAAGACTCGGAGGCAAGTGAGAAAGTTACCTGTATTGCTGAGTGTGTCCAAAGTCAAGTACCAATTCTTTGATACCTCTTCTTTGGGGAAGAGAGATGCCTTCTCCTGAAAAGCTGATGCGAAATATCGGATAGTTGAACCTTGAGTTCATCGGAAGTTCGTATCCACCGGTAGTTCAGCACAACGAAATTCCAAACTGTCGGATCTTCAACCACTATCTTAGAGCTTTGGAATTAGGAAATCAAATAGCACCCTAATCACTGCCCAAAAAGACGAATCACACACATACATGCATACAAAGAATAGAAAAGCAAAGAAAGAACATTGGTTTTACGTGGTTTAGACTTTCGCCCTGCGTCCGCAGGAGAACACTACTAACCCTTTAAAAAGACGAATCACACACATACATGCATACAAAGAATAGAAAAGCAAAGAAAGAACATTGGTTTTACGTGGTTCAGACTTTCGCCCTGCGTCCGCAGAACACTGCTAACCCTTTCGTATTATTAGAAGTACAAGTTTTACGAACATCGTAGTTTAAAAAGCCAGTGTTACACTTTTCGAAATTCAGTTACTATACAATACTAGAGTTTTCTGTTCATCGATCACATCGTTAGTAGTCCCACCTCCTTTTATAGAGGTTCATTGCTGGTCAAACAAGTAACACCAACCTCCGAAAAATGCGGCCAGACATCCGTTGACTTTGTTGTTCAGTTGAGATTTCCACCGACGCAACCGACCTAGCTGGTACACTGTTCACCACTCCCAACGACTAAACTGCACACACATCCATTGGAAGTTTGCGAACTTTCGGTGGTTAGACCCGTATGCTGAAGGTTCTTGCTGTCGCTGAACTGTCAAGGCTGAAGCAAACTTCCAAAGATTGAACCTCCGACGAGGGAACTTCTGGTGACATGAACTTCAGATGTTCTGAGCTTATGATCTGAACCAGGCTTCACATCCCAACAGTTATCTCTCAAGCAACGCACATGGTATTTTTGGTTTCTATCTCTAATTCAATGCACCATATGGAGGCAAATGTCAGAGTGTTCCTCTAGATTTATTTTCCCATGTTGCTTGTGATGAAATCTAGCAACCCTTGTTGTTTTAAGTACTCCCAAACAGTTCCAAATTTGGTTGGAAACTTAACTCATATATGATGGTTCTGGGCGCAGCGGAAGCGTGCGGTGGTGAGCGCTATATTAAAATTTCATTTAATCATCGTTGTTTGAAACCATGAATGATGATCTTGCACGTCAAATTTATAATTAATTTATTTAATATTTGAAGAAATAAATATCTAGGCTTATGATCCAAGGATAGAATCCCTCTATCGGTGATCCACATGTGCTCCGATGATCTTCGAGCAACACCACTTGATCATCGGGTGCTAGCGCGGCGAATCGAATGTCTTGCGTTGTTCGTTCTTGATCACTCGTTCTTTGGTTTTGAAGAAATCTCTTTTGTGCTTCTCGTTCTTGAGAGGGAGAGAGAGGTCGAGATAGAATTCGTTGCGACAATTCTCTATTTTCAATTTTTGGATGCAATATACAATAGTCATAACCGTCTATTTAGAGTTAGTGTTTAAGTTAAAATATTATTTAATTGCATGCCGACCATTAAATACCATTTAAAACCTTTAATAAATCTTAAGCCACATAATAATAATATCATTATTATTATTTTGTGGAGCGCGTTAACTTGCGCAATAACAAATATTATGTAACGGTCTTGTTAATTAATATTTGTCACTGGACTCGGTCTTGGTCCGTTTGAACTCCTCTAGCATTTATTGAACAACCGAATAAATATTTTATTCATAAATAATTATTTTATTCACAATCCAGCGAATAAATATTTATTAAAAATATTTAATAAATAAAATAAATATTTTATTCACAATCTAGCAAATAAATATTTTATATATATTCACATAATCAAATAAATTATTTATTAATAAACAAATAATTATTTATTACCTTGTGAATATTAACGATCGATAAAATTTGAATAAAATTATTCCTCGGTCTTGAATATACTTATTGTGTTGCCCTTTAGGATTTTTTCTTGTTGGCATTAGATAGACTTGTCTAAAGTTCAAGATTACTGTCTAGCAACGAGTCAAGGCATTCAAGAGAAAGAACTTAATGTCGCAACAACGACAATCACATACGAACGCTCACTGTGTAATATAATCCATTTGTTTCAATATCTTATCAAACAGGTTGCACATCTGTGTCACCAACCTATATGCTCAATACGTCTTTCTTTGACTATTTGAAATAGACACGTTGTTACATCATAACCATGAAATTTAGGACGACAGTTTCATTCCAAACAAAGAGCTGACATATCAGCTTCCATAAAGATGGAAGCGACAAATCCTTCATTGACTTATCCATCATTGACATGTCACCCGTGACGCACCCAACGTATCCAACTTCGTCATGAACTATTATCGTCATGGTTTACGAAATACATCTAAGTACGTGAGTTGTAACATGCATTAATAATAATCTTAAAGTCCAAAGACATACATGCTCACAGATAGGAATATCCGATGAAACCAAAACATTCAGAATTCCTACTGGTGGGTTTGTTCTCATAATCTCCCATCTTGGGGATTATCAAGTGCAAACTTTATGAGAAAAAGTCTCATCTGCTTACGAGTACTCACACCCGACGGTCTATGTACTATGTTCATCATAATACTTTATCCAATCGCAAAATTTTATTTAAGAATATCGTCATAGCACATCAAAGTTCTCATCATAGCGGGGAACTGCTATGACTGTATCAATGCGACATATACTCTAGGACATTATTACATTAGAGTCATGCAGAACAACGATCAATTTATAATAAGAAGTTTTATTAATATTCAATACATCGAATATACATGTAATCAAAGTACAAACAGTTGGTCTTAGGACACCGACTTCAACAAACTCCCACTTGGACTAGAGTCAACTGCCTACGACCTTCAGTCCACTAGACCTCACATGATAGTCATGTTTCTGCTGAGTCAAGACTTTAGTCAAGGGGTCTATCACGTTTGTCTTTCGTGGAAATACTGCTCACTGCAACTTCACCTCTCTGAGAAAAATCCCTTAAGAGATGATACTTTCGATGTATGTGCTTCGTCTGTTGATGTGACATTGACTCTTTTAAGAGCCATCGCTGCAGTATCATCACAATAGAGTGTGATAGGATCTTTACTGCTAGGTACCACGTCAAGCTCTTAGACGAAGTTGCGTATCCATACTGCTTCTTTAGCTGCATCAAAAGCCGTAATGTACTTGGACTCAGTGTTGTCAAAGGCGTGCGGCGCAATAAGGCCCAAAAGCCACTTGGGGATGCGGCGCGAGGCGCAATTAAGGCACAACTAAGGCGCATGCGCACATAATTAATTATATACAATTTTCAATAATATTTTAAATTTAAAAAAATTTAAATTCAATAAAAAAATACAAATTAAAATAGATACAGATAATTTTTAACTAAGGTGAGTGGTGCAGTGGAACATGTTTTTATAGTGTATGTTGTGTTTTTTTTAATAGATTTAATTTAGTTCCCTCGATTTCGAGTGTCCTTCCTCGATCTTCGCCACCCGACCACCCCCGATCTCCTTCCCCGATCTCGTCCGATCGCCCTCACCTGTATGTACCCCCGATCTTCGTCGATCGCCCTCACCGCCAGCCACCCTAGATTTCGTCGCCCCACCCCCCCGATCTCCACCACCCATCTGTACCCACAATTTCCGCTTGTACCCAGATTTCCATCTACCACGATTTTTGCCGCCACCATCTATATCGTCGCTCGCTCCCGATCTCCGCCGTCGCCTCTGTCTGCCGTGTCGCCCCTGATCCCAGCGGCCACGAGTGCGCCTTACGGTGCTTGGCGCTTTTAGCGCCCCATGGTTTAGCGCACGAGGTGCGCGCCTTTGGCGCGCATCGGTGAGGCCGCACTGCGTCACCGGTATTGAGGCGCAGCAGCTGCGCCTCGCCTCGCCTCACGCCAAGGCGTGGTGAGGCGAGTGCCTTTGACATCACTACTCGGACTCTGCTGTATAATTCGTAACCACAACCCGCTTTGAGCTTTTCCAGCTCACAACACCTCCATTCAATGTGAAGATGTATCCTGTTTGTGACTTCATGTCATCTTGATTAGTTTGGAAACTAGCATTTGCATATCCTCTGATGACTGGTTTCTCATCTCCTCCATAAACCAGGAACATATCCATAGTACGCCTCCGATGCTTAAGGGTAGTCTTGATTGACATCCAATGACGGTCACTTGGATCTGCTTGATATCTTCCTACCGCACTTAATGCGTAAGCGACATCTAGTCCAGTACTTTGCATAACATATACGACTCACCCAATCGCTGAAGCGTATGAAATTTTTGTTATTCTCTTTCTTTCCTCATGTGTTTGAGGACACGTTTTCCTGGAAAGATGAATGCCATCTGATGCTGACAACAATCCCCTTTTTGAATTGCTCCATACAGAATCTTTTCAGTATCTTGTCAATGTATGTATTTTGACTTCGGCCAAACAACCTCTTGGATCTATCATAATGAATCTTGATCCGAAGAATATATGTTGCCTCGCTCAAGTCCTTCATAGAGAAGCATTTATTCAACCACGCCTTAACAGACTGTAAAACTGATATTTCGTTTTCTATGAGTAATATGTCATCAACATATACTATTAAAAAAACGGCTACACTCCCACTAAACCGTTTATAGACACACGACTCACATTCGTTCTTTATGAAACCTGTTGAACCCCATTTTATTATAATGGGTATTTCCGAGTCCCACATCAGAATATCCCACCTTGTAATCTATATTACCCATCTATAAAAGAATGTCTCCGCCTCACATTGAGGTGAAGAGAATTCGCCTCCTACATGGTATCAGAGGGTGTTCTTTAACCCGAGTCCTCTCACAATTTTTTTTCTCCTGTTTAGGGTTTTTCAAAAACTCCTTGTGCGGCCTCCCGGTTCTGCCTGACCCCGCCCTCCAGTGCGGCCTCCCGGTTCTTCCTGGCCCCGCCCTCCTTGCTGCGGCTTCCCGGCGTCGCCCGACTCCCGGCTCCTCGCCTTCCTTCCCGTCGCCTGTCCCTGCGCAGCGACGACTCCGTTCTGGGACGCGACTCCGTACGCTCCCCCTCCCATCCTGCTCCCGTGCGACGACTCACCTCACCGGCTCTCTCGTTCGATGGCTCCTTCCCTGACGGCTGCCGGTTCCCCGCCTCAGTCACGACTCCCTCCTGCCAACACGACTTCCCATCCCACCCGGTGACTTCCTCCTTGCGCGCGCCACGCGACGACACTTCCCGGCCCGCCTCCGACCCCCGTGGCACGTCCCGCCTCAGGCGCTCTAGCGGCACGTCCCCTCCCGCGGCGCTCTACCGGCCCCAGCCTACTCGCGCCCTGCCGTGATTTTCCGGCCCATCCCTCCAGCGGCTCTTCGACGTATCCAAGCCCAGCCTTTGACGTGACCTCTTAACACCTGCCTCCTGTCGCGGCTCCCAGCCCCTGCCTCTGTCGCGGACTCCAGGCCCCGCCTTCTCTACGACCTCCCTTGCGACGATCGACCACATCTCCCGGCGTCTCCCGGTCCCGCCGGGGCCCTCCGTCCTTCCGGACGACAGTCTCCCGCCTGACCACATTGTCCCGCCCGCGGCCCACACTCCTAGCCTGCTTCCAACACGGAACCAACACCGCTCTCCAGGCAGGCCGAGTTCAGTTATTATATATTCTTTATTGATGAATACCCGCGCATGACCTGACTTTACCTTCTTCATGATCGGTCTTAAATTTTTTCTACTTTTCAGACCTTTTATAATGAAATTCATACTCAATTCTCCACCTCCCTTAAATGTCTCTGCTCCAATAATGGAAGAGAATATTTATCCACTTCCTTTCAGCAGTTCCTCAAGGATAAAGACATCATTCATCAGACATCATGCCCCGATACACCTCACCAAAATGGAGTGGCCGAGTGGAAACATCTCCATATTCTGGAGACTGCTCGTGCTCTCCTATTCCACATGAAGATGCCTCTCTTTTTCTGGGTCCAATGCCATCCTGACTGCTACCTACCTCCCAAGCCGACTCCTTTCTTCTATCCTTCAAGGGGAGACTCTTTTTCAGACTATGTTCTCCTCTCTCCCTCCTCACTCACTTCCACTCCGTGTGTTTGAGTGTTTATGTTATGTACGGGACACTCGCCCCAATCTCTCCAAACTTTCTCCCAAATCCCTCTGTTGCATTTTCCTCTGATATTCCCGCACTCAGTGCGAATACCGGTGCTTCTCTCTCGACTTACGACGCTATATTATCTCTGTTGATGTGTCGTTTGTTGAGAGCTCTCCTTTCACTCTTCCCTCTCTATCCAGACACCACCATCGATGATTGTCTTCCTCTCATCATCCACCCTCCTGGTGTCTCCCCTTGCTGATCGTCGGTTTGGTATAGTCTACTCTCGTCGCCCATCGACTGTGCCCCCCGTCCAGGCCGAGGAAACCATTGTCCCAGCTTCGTCCGATGCTCCTGCCCCAGTACTAGACGACTTGCACATTGTACTCCGGAAAGATACTCGTTCTTGCCGGAATACTCATCTCTATACATCTTCATACAGATGTTTGTTAGCTCTGGAGACAATATCTATTCCCCGCACGGTTGGCGATGCCAAATCTCATCCGGGGTGGCTACAAGCGATGTGGGATGAACTGCAGGCTCTAGATGACAACCATATTTGGGATCTGCTCCCCCTTCTAGAAGGCTGCAAATGAATTTATACGGTTCGTCTCAATGCTGATGACACTCTCCATCGCCTCAAAGCCCGACTTGTGGCGAAGGGCTTTGCTCAGACACATGACATCGACTATTTTGAGACCTTCTCTCTGGTTGCCAAGATGACATCGGTCCGCTTATCCATCTCTCTGGCCGCTCATCATTACTAGCCGCTTCATCAACTGGATGTCAAGAATGCCTTTCTCCATGGCTTTCTTGAAGAAGAGATATATCTGTAGCAGCCCCCTCGGATTTCGTGCCTCAGGAGCCGACTTTCATGTCTGCCGACTTCATCGCTCTCTCTATGGTCTCAAGCAGTCTGCTCGTGCTTGGTTTGACCGCTTCAGCACTGTCATCACCGCATTTGGACTCTCTCGTAGTATGGACCGCACCGTCTTCTACCGTACGACGTCCAACTGCTGCATCCTGCTGGCGGTATATGTTGATGATATCATCATCACCGGGTGCGACTCCACTAGTATCGCCCAACTCAAGGGGCATCTTCACCACCACTTTCACACCAAAGATCTCAGTCCTCTCACATACTTCCTTGGCATCTAGGTCTCCCGTTCTACGAATATCATCTTTCTCTGCCAATGAAAATATGCCATGGATCTCTTGCAGGATGCGGCTTTGACTCAGGCAACTACTGTGGACACTCCTCTTAAGCCTGGGGAACGTTCTCTCTATGACGACACGATACCCTTTCCTCACCCAGAGAGCTATTCTCGTCTTGTGAGCAAATTCAATTACCTCACTATGACATGACCAGACATTGCCTGCACTGTTGGCAAAGTAAGCCAATTCATGGAGCATCCCATCAAATCTCAGTGGGATGCTGTTGTCCGCATTGCCAAGTACATCAAGAAAGATCTTGCCTGTGGTCTTTAGTACCCACATCACGCTCATCTGAATGTTGAGGCCTTCTGTGATGGTGACTATGCTGGTTGCCTTGCTACCCGAATGTTCACTTCTGGGTTTGCCGTTTTCTTGGCCGGTAAGCTCATCTCTTAGTGCAGCAAAAATCAGACTGTCGTTTCCAGATCTAGTGCGGAGTTTGAATACCGTGCCATGACCACAGTCACTACTGAGATCCTTTGGCTTCGTTATATCCTTCATGAGTTTGACTTCCCATCGCAGACGTCCGCTCATATTTGGTGTGACAATCAGGTAACCATAAAGATTGTTTTGAATCCCGTCTTCCATGAACGAACGAAGCATATTAAGGTGGACTGCCACTTTTTTCGCCATCGCCTTGAGCAGGACTATATCAGTTTCGGCCACATTCCGACGATAGATCAGCTTGCCGACATCTACACCAAAGGCCTCCCAGGAGCTCGTCTGGACTCTCTCAGTATCAAGTTGGGTATCCGCAGAATCAGCGACCCAGCTTGAGGGGGAGTGTGTATGGTCTTGTTCGATGTCGCCTTTCTTTTTGTGGGACTCTTGGTCCAAGCTGGGCATGTCCAGCTTGATGGAGAGTGTTGAACCCCATTTTATTATAATGGGTGTTTTTGAGTCCCACATCAGAATATCCCACCTTGTAATCTATATTACCCATCTAAAAAAGAATGTCTCCGCCTCACATTGAGGTAAAGAGAATTCGCCTCTTAAAAAACCAAATTCCGTTATGGTCTCATCAAAATGAATGTTTCATGACCTGGATGCTTGTTTTAATCCATAAATGGATCTTTGCAACTTGGATACTTTGTTGGCATCCTTTGGAATCACAAACGATTCGGGTTGTGTCATATAGATATCTTTCTGAAGGTTCCTGTTAAGGAAGACTGTTTTGACATCCGTTTGCAAAATCTCATAATCATGGAAAGCCGCAATGACAAGTAGAATTCTGATGGATTTCAGCATTGCAACTGGTGAAAAGGTTTCGTCGTTGTCATTGCCTTGACGCTGTTTAAACCCTTTTGCAATCAGTCACGCCTTATAGGTACCGTCTTGTCCTTCCATGTCTAGTTTCTTCTTAAATACCCATTTGCAAATAACAAATTTTACATCTACTGGAGGGTCTATCAAAATCCAGACTTGGTTTTGGTATATGGAATCTATTTCAGAATTCATGGCCTCTTGCCACTTGGCAACATCTGTGCCACTTGTTGGTTCCTTGCAGGTTAGAGGATCATTATTATCAATTAACAATAAGTCACCATCTTCGGCGATTAGAAAATCATACCGTTCTGGTTCTCTAACCTCTCTAGTACTCCTACGCAATAATTGCATTTCTAGAACAATTTTTTCTTTCACGGGGCTTTGTGAAATTTGTTTCTGTGCCAACTCTTGTGTATCTTGAGCCTGGACTTTATCGAAGTCTATCTCGTTCCCACTATCTCTTTTAGAGATAAAACCCTCCTCAAGAAATGTGAGACGTCTGTCAACCACAACCTTTTTGTCCGCAAGACTGTATAGGTAATATTCCTTTGTTTCTTTGAGATATCCTATAAAGATACACTTTGTGCCTCGAGGTGCAAGCTTGCTACCTCAAGAGGCTTTAACAAATGTTTCGCAACCCCACACATGTAAGTAAGACAACACAAGTTTCTTTTCATACCATAATTAGTATGGTATATTGTCTGTTGCTTTAGTTGACACTTGGTTTAGTATGTATGCTGTTGTTTGTAATGCATATCCCCAAAAGGATAATGAATGACTTGCATGACTCATCATTGATCTCACCATGTCTAACAAGGTGCAGTTCCTCCTTTCGTTTACACCATTTCACTGAGGAGTATAAGGAGTGAGTTAAGATAGTATTTAGAACTCTCATAAATAATCAATGAAGTCTTGATTAAGATATTCTCCACCACGGTCTGAACGAAGTTTTTTAATCTCCTTACCAAGCTGGTTCTCAACTTCATTCTTGTATTCCTTGAATTTATCAAAAGAATATGATTTATACCTCATTAAATAGACATATCCATATATACTAAAATTATCAGTAAAAGTTATGAAATATGAGTACCCATCCCTTGCCTCAACAGGAAATGGTTCACACACATCAGTTCGAACTAATTCAAGAAGCTCTTTAGCCCTTTCACCTTTCCCACTAAATGGGGCTTCAGTCATTATTCCTTGTAAACATGCGTGTCATATATAAAGTGGTTTTAGTTCAAAAAAATTTAAATATCCATCTTGATGTAATTTAGTCAAGCTGTTTTCATTTATATGACCTAGCCAGTGATACCAAAGTTGGGTTTGGTATGAGTTATGTGAAGTATGTAATGCCCCGACCCCAGTTACCCAGAGTCGGTGCGTTATTGCGTAACATTGGCATGATCACAAAAGATCAAGTCTCGAAAGACCGATTAGTTTAGTAGCCTTGGAAACACTAGATACATTTATAAATGTTACATTACATCATAAAGTGAAAAACTACAATAACAAAGTCTCCATAGCCACACTCATATCCTCTTCTGACTATCCCTGCAGGTCATTCATAAAATACTTCTTCACATCCTGGAAAATATTAAAACATTGAAAGGGGTGAGCTCAGATGCTCAGTAAGGATAACAATATAGCGGAAACTTTCATAAATAAACATAAACATTTAAGGCAATGTATGACTAAAATAAAAGCCTTTTAAACTTGAACTTCAACATAATATGGCAAAAGTAAAATGAGATAATGCCATTTACTTATTCACATGGATATTCTACTGGTCGAATAATCACATGCAATATCAATAACCACTTTCATAATGATAGAATGCATAATGCCAGACTATCATAACCACGTAGCCAAGGCCTCGTGCCAAGACTACAAATAAGATTTTGTCAAGGCTTCGTGCCAAGACACTAGTTTGTCTCATGAGACCTACCGATGCATCGAGGAGCTATAGCGGGCTCCACCCGTCACTTATTAAGTCCAATGCATTCCTCATATGAATAGGTTTAAACATATCATAAACCATAACATAATCGTATCACATAAAACATGCATAAAGGAAACATAACATTTCCACATTTCAATCACAAGATATCAATACAACACATTGATATAATAAAAACACTTTCAAAACCATTTTCAATACCAAAATAAAAGAAAGTTAAAACTTTGTATTTATTTTTCATTAAAAAAAAGTTATGGCTTGTAGAGGAAGCCGAAACTCAAATAATGGTCACGGCGGCGGAGAAGTCGTTGTCGCCGCATATGTACGGCAAAAAAAACATTCCATTTTTGTCGTTTAGTAAAACGCTTCGTATAAAAAAGATTCCTTTTGAATAAACGTAAAAGTCAAAGGGGTTTATACACCGTATAAAAGAAAGTTGTGTATAAAACAAAATATGCTTCAATGAAAGGATATTGAGACGAAGACCCTTACAAAGATTATTATTTTTTAAATAAAGTAGATCTATTATGTGTATTCACTATAAGTACACATAAATAAAGTACAAATACAAGATAAGACATAATAATATCATGACATAATTTGAAAGTAGGAGATTAACCCAAAGAATAGAAATTGGGTTAAGAAATTCCCTTACCTCGTGTCCGAGTTGACTCGACCGTTCTTTAACCTCCTGAATAATAAACTAGAGTTAATTTCTATTTGCTTAAGAACCTTTTTCATGTTCATTATTCCTTTTATATCACTTATTACCATGTTATGAACATTATGTAATTATTTAAGTTAATAACGGTCATTTTGTCGATCTTTGGTACTTGAGTCAAAAATAAACTTCTTATAATTACAAGTTGTTCATGTGGTGAAATATCTATTATATCCAGAATTATATTCATGATATAGATATCATATATCTCATATATATCCAGTATATACATGCATTTATAATATTCCATAACGTTTAGAGGTAAGAAATGAAATGCACCGCTCATGGAGACGGTAAGCCGTACGTACACATGAACGCTACTTTTATTTCTATTTCGTATTTAATGAAATCATAATGATATAAAGGTATATTATAATTCCAGTATAATATCATATATAATATCATTTACTCCATCCTTTATACATCCCACATATGGAATTAACGATTTAAATCACTTTGAGGGGGCGGTAGTCCGCACTTCCTAAAATGAAAATATCGCGTTTACCCATAATGGAAACAATAAAGGTATGCCATAAATGAAAAATACAGAACCTTAAGTAAAACATAAACATATTATATATCATGTATAAATAGAGTGACATCTTAATGACTACCTTTGAAGGTGTTATATGAGTGTTGAACAATCATCGTTTCGTGAGGCAGAAATTCGCCATCCACAGAAACAATATGTTTTTTAACCATTAGATGTAGGTGTGTGTAAGTGTAGCTCGAATACTTCTTATAACAACATCCTAGTATATTGAGGATACTGGTGTTGTTACAAAAGAAATGAATAAAAAGAGTTTAGGGGGTTGGATAAGCAAAATAAAACAAAATAACATAAGAGAAGACATTATCTTAAAATCGGGTAACTCTTTTGATTTGAGCCAAAGGCTTCCTTGGGAAGAATTCTGCCCAAAGTGAGGCTTCTATGAGTAAGGGAGGGAAGTTGAGAGAGTATTTGGGCAGAGGTTGGCCGAGCCAAAAGGCTTTGAAAGTGTGAGTAAGGTGGTAGTGGTGGAGGCCTTTTATAAGGGGAGAGGAGGGACACTCTTGGAAAGATTGAAATGTTACATTATTATGATATGCTTTTCGTATTCTAAAGGTCCCACAATGATATATTTCGAGGATAAAGTGATAAAGGTTCGAAATATACTCATCCAATAGGTTTTTGACAAGTGTAAGTCTTAGATTTTACATTATCTTTTCATTTTATTTCAATCGTTAATTAATGAGGTAATCGCTGCATCATTATTGTGTCACATATAATTTAATTTATTTAATGTCTAAAAATTATAAAAAAATTACCATTATGTAGGAAATCTTTTTAGCTTTCCAATGAATATTTATAGTCAAAAATATGACTTTTATAACCCCATTTAAAAATTGTTTTAGTAAAACAACTCTTGTTTGTGACATTTTTATTTTAACATTAAATAAAAAGTTATTTATGTCCTTTTCCTACCAAAGTGGCTCCATGGGGTCCCCAAGTTGACCCATGGATTGTCTTGGTCGGCCATGACATATGACAAGTGTAAAGGTCATTCTATATTTTTATAATACTATTTTTACCTTAAATTTCACTAATTACCTTTAATCGTGATTAATTAAACTTAAAAGTTACTATTCACCAAAAAATTATTTTAATCCCATTGAACCACATTTTACTTCCTAATGACAACCATGTATGTCGGATTTTTGAAAATCAAATCACAGAAGTGGTAATGTTTCATTTAAACGAAAAATCAGTTTTTTAACTACCACTTAGTGGTTCCACTATTCATCAAAAATTGAAGTTTTTCAGAACAATGCCAAAATTTCACCCTAAGCTATAATTGATATTCCGAATTCAAAAATGATGTCTATTTTACAAAATTCCAAACATATAAGTTGCATTAATTAATTTCATAATTAATTCCCGCTGTCACAACAAATAGCGTGTTTTTAAGAAACAATATATATCAAAAGATTGACAATTGTTTATGTCCAATTTCAAAGTGAAATTAATTCTAATGACAACCATTGGATAAAATGGTAAAAATATATTCTAATTATACTTTAAAACCACTCAATAGTATAATTTATCACTATAAATTATTTTGATTAAAAAAGTTGTTTTTAAGTATTTTTCACTATTTATAAAAAAATGGAAGTGCTCAGAAAATTACAAAAAATTCAACTTGGGATAATTTCGATATTACGAATACAAAAATGAAGTCCATTTTGAAATATAAAATTTCTATAATTTTAAAAAGTGGGTATTACTATTCATAATGGCTACATTGATTAGTTGTGGTGTGTGTTTAGAACTCGAAGTTGCGTACAACACACGCTGCTGTATTATTCAAAGAGAAGTGTATCGTGAAAGCTTGGAGTGTTACAAAGTAACTTCGTTATCAATTGCCATTACTTGGTTTGTGTAATCCAACACATAAAGACCGTTATTTAAATGTGCTTTACCATAACAAATGCTATCTTTATAAAAGAAACAACATTTATTCCCAAATTTGAAAATTAATCCATCCGTATCTAATCTTGATACAAAAATAATGTTTTTGGTAACTGAAGACACATAATAACAACCCTTTAAAACCAAGATCATTCTGGTTGGCAATGCGAGGTGGTAGTCCCCGATAGCTACAACATCAAGTTTAGCTTCGTTGACTGCTCGTAGATCCACCTTCCCTCGGTCAATTTTTCTGAATCTATTTGGTTCCTGTATTTGAATACATATGTGAGCACCGCAAACTGTATCTAATACCCAATTTGAAGAAACAGATAAATTGCGCTCGATAACAAACGCACCTGAAGCTTCCCCTTGCTTCTTTGGCTGAGTGTAGTTTTTCTTCCAGTGACCCTTTTTGCCGCATGCGAAACAGACAACATCCTGTTTCCTTGCTTGCCCCTTGATCTTCCTCTTCTTGAAAGGATGTGAAGAAGCTTTGGATTTAAAGCTCTTCGCTTGCCCTTTTCGTTTGTTCACCATAATGACCGAAGGCTTTTTGCGCTTCGTATCCTTATCAACTTGTCGAAGAAGAGTGAGAAGATCTGAGATAGACTTCTCAATGTTGTTTATATTAAAATTCACAACAAAGCTAGAGAAGCTCTTAGGGAGTGATGCCAGAATGAGATCGTTGCTCAGTTATTTGGGGAGTTTAAACCTTAGAATCTCTAGGCCCTCAATGTAGCCAATGAACCTGACTACGTGAGGCCCATCTGAGGCACCCTCTCCAAGTTTGCTCTGAAAAAGCACCTTGGAAATCTCAAACCGTTCCTGTCAAGCTCTCTCCTAGTATAAACCACAGAGGTTCTCTAGCGTGCTATACGCATCCATGTTTTCGTGAGATTTCATTAGTTCACTAGATATCGAAGAAAGCATAAAACATTGAACGTTGATCGTGTCGCTCAAATGTTTTTCGTAGACAAGGAACTCTTTATCACTCGCCTCTTTAGAAGACAAATCAGACATTGAGGATTCTAGCACTTAAGATTTCCGTTCAGGGCGTGACACAATTCAAAAGCGTCTAAGCCACTCCTGGAAGTTACTGCCAGTCAAGAGGTTGTCTTTCTCAAATATTGATCGTAGGGAGAGTGTGGATTATGAGTTTTCCATTTTATTCTACAATTAAAAGAACATATTCTTAGTACTTTTTTCTTGATTACAAATTATGTGAGAATTAATTAATTAATTAATTAATTTTATTCAATCTCCCATTATTTTATCAAGTCCCAATATCCCTCACTATTGAACTCAGAATGTATAGTTGCCATGACATTCTAGTGGCAAGGATTCCCATTACTTTTTTTAATGATTCAGACTTCGGCTATGGAAACCATAAGAAAGTAATTTAGATAGACGGTCTTGCCAACTGCAGGCTTGCAGCTCCTTGATCCGTTGAGTGGATTCCCCTGTTCTGAAATCCTGACTTGGATTTTCTACACCTGTCTCTAAATTTATATTGAACAAACTTTGACCGTTAAAATCAATACAAGTTCTGTTAAGTCAACCCAAAACTCTCATGAGATTTCCTTGATAAAAGTAAGTGTTCAGACTTTGACCATGCACTACACTTAGTTCTATGGTTTCATTCCCAATAAAGTAAGGGATTTTAATTAATTTATGCATAAATTTTACCTTGTTTTATCCTTTAGACGTCTTTTTAATATTAAGTGGATGTTACTTAATTAATTAACCGCGTTGGATAAAACATTTATGTATAATTCATTTATTTAATTTCCGTCTTTGTATATCAATTCATTCATTTATGTGACTGCGGTCTTGCATACATAAAATAAATAATGCATAGACTGAAATAAATAAAGTAAATGAACCGATCATGAGCTTATCTAATGGTTGATTTAACGAACGACCATTAAATCAACCTATGACCTAGGGGAATAACTCCATTTGCCGGCAATGACATGAGTTACTGCATTCCACCTGTATATCTGTGTATCACTGAGTTGACATCATCATGGTTCCATCTTGAACCGCCTCCACGTCCTTGGGTGCTCCATTAATTATAAGTATTTATTACTCACACGCAGGTGAGGGGAACTAAATGATTGATTAAAGAAGATTACATAAATATCTTTGGACACGCAGGTCCTACATAATAATGGAGGGAGAGATGACTCACAGAGGATCATTTAATTTAATATTAAATAATTGCAAATCCATACAATAAATTAAATTAAATAAATGCCAACACATACATAGGTCTTAGTCAAGCTCATGATCGTTCTACAAGCAATGAATACGCCAAAGTAACGGACTAACATTCATTCATTTATTCATTCTTTATTATTAAAATAAACGCGCTTGCATTAATTAATTAATTCCCTTACATATTAATGATCATCCGATCTTAATTGAAGATACCCATTATTTATGACATTCATGACAAATAAACGACATAACCAATAGATATTAATTACAATAAATTAATTTAGCATTTAATATTCTTTAAAACCATTATTAAATTGTCAAACACACATTGGTGTGACAATCAATAAAATAAGGTTTTAATGTTGCAATTTTCAATTTAATGTAATTTTTAATTATGTCCTTTAAGGGAGATTACACGACGTGTACAGTTCAGCTACATGCCGTGTACCTCGGTTGCCGTGTATTCGAGTCACATGCCTGGGGCTTCAGTGTGTTAATTCGGCCGGACTACATGGCGTGTACATGCCAGCTACACGCCATGTATCCGCTTGCCGTGTGTCAGGTTGGCCCGGTCAACACGCGACGTGCAATAAATGCACCGCATGTAATTAACTGCTCGGCGCATCCAGGTACAATGCGTGGGTACACAACGTGTACTTCGGCTGCACACCGTGTAACCCAATTTTACCAGCTAAAGATTTGACACTTTTCGATGACATCTCTGGTCGTTCTTCATTTATTTTTAATCCCTTAAGAAAATGGAACACTGAACGATTATGATTAATATGCCGATAACATGTTAATTCAAATTGGATTGAATTACGAATAAAATGAAATGAAAATCTAACCATAATTGCGCATAGATCAACAATCAAATAAATAATTATAAATTTAAACGTGACCGCTCTGATAATACTTGATGGTTCTGGGCGCAACGAAAACATGCGGCGGTGGGTGATATATTAAAATTTCATTTAATCACCGTTGTCTGAAATCATGAACGAGAATCTTGCACGTCAAATTTATGATTAATTTATTTAATATTTGAAGAAATAAAATACCTGGTCTTAGAAACTTTCTTTGTTGATGATTGTTGATCTTCTGAAAAGACCATTTTGGATTGCCTTCATTGCGCTGTGAGGATTTAAGGATAAAATCCCTCTAGCGGTGATCCACAGGTGCTCCAATGATCTCCGAGTAACACCACTCGATCATCCGGTGCTAGTGCGGCGAATTAATGTCTTGCGTTGTTCGTTCTTGATCACTCATTCTTCGCTCTTGAATAAATCTCTTTTGCACTTCTCGTTCTTGAGAGGGAGAGAGAATGGGGAGTCGCGAGAGAATTCGTTGTGCGCAATAATTCTCTGTTCTCAATTTTTGGATGCAATATACAATACACATAACCGTCTATTTATAGAGTTAGAGTTTAGGCTAAAATTGTAGAATGATAAAAGGAGAGACCCGAATCCCCAAGGTGCTCTCTAAAGGAGGCATTGAGGTTCTTTTATAATGAATAATTAAGACCACATCGGACCATAAGTTCGATGTGGGATGTAGACTCCAACACTCCCCTCAAGCTAGGTGTACCTAGTTTGAACACATAAAGAAAAAACAAAGCAATCAACATACTGCAAACACTCCCCCTCAAGCTGGACATACTCAGCTTGATTACAAAACAGAACGAAATAAAAAGAAACAATCGACAATCGTAGCTCCCCCTCAAGATCGCAGCTCCCCCTCAGGATGATGGATGAAAGAAGATGCTGCGGGCGCAACAGAAGAACCACACAAACCGGGCCGGTTGACGGAGCGCCAGAAAATCCGCACTAGCGGGGCCGGTCGATGATATGTCGGGAAAGCCGCACTAGCACCGGGAAAGCCGCACTTGCGGGGTCGGCGATGGGAGGCGGTGATTCTGCAGAGTCGTTGCGGGATCTGGCGGCGCCAAAGGGCCCAGATCCAAGGCGGTCGAGGTGCTGCGCCACGATGGAGGAAGCACGAGGGCGTGCCGGCGGACAGGGTGTGCCGACGCTTTAGACTGGAAGGAGCGCCGCCGGAGGGGAGGCGTGCCGCCAGAAATGGTTCCGCTGAGAAAGAGAGACGACTGCTTGGAGAGCAGCGCAGGAGGAGGGGTCGCCGCGAGGAGGCGCGCACAGGGAAGGGGGTGCCGCCAGAGGGTCTGTTGCCCGATTGGGAAACGAGGCAGGAGGGGGACTGGCTTGCCCAGATCTGGAGGAGTCTTTTGTAGACAAGATCTGGACGGGATCCGACCAGATCTAGTTGGATCTGGGAGAGCAGGCGAGGGAAGCAGAGCATCAACGGGAGAGGGGGCCGACCAGAAGCACCCATCGGTGAGGGTCGTCGTTGTGGAAGGGGCGACGGGAATTGGGGCAGTCGTAGGGAGGTCGTCGTGTGAGGGGGTGGCGACGGGAACAAAGGCACTGGACGAGAACCGCGTCGCGCGGGTGGGAGTAGCCGGGAAGCCGCTCGGAGGACGGGCTGGGAACCGTGACGGGAGGCGCGATCGGAGCGACTGTGGAGGGGTCGTCGCCGTCGGAAAGCCGCACGGACAGAGCGCGGGCGGAGGCGTCGCACAGGGTAGCGGCGCAACGGAGGATCAAACGACGCTGGAGGGCCGCGCGGGGGAGAACCCGCGGCGGGCGGGATGCGGAGTCGCGTGGGAGCACAGGGCCGTCGCACACAACGGGGAGGGGACACTGGGGAAGGAGGCGTCGACAGGGGGGAAAGCCGCCAGACAGAACCGGGAGGGAGCCGCGCGGTAGGAGTCACATGCAGGAAGGAGGAGGAAGGGGCGACGACAGATCTTGCTGGCCATGGAGGTCGCCGCCGCCCCCCACAGGGGAATTAGTGGGAACCCTAAACGGAATAAAAAAATAGATGGGAGGGAGGACTCAGATTTATCAAACCTCCTCTGATACCATGTAGAATGATAAAAGGAGAGACCTGAATCCCTAAGGCGCTCTCTAAAGGAGGTCTTGAGTTATAATGAATAATTAAGACCACATCGGACCATAAGTCCGATGTGGGATGCAGACTCCAACAAAAATATTATTTAATCGCATGCGGGTTATGAAATAACATGTAAAACCTTTAATAAACCCCATGATACATAATAATAATATCATTATTATTATTTTGTGATGCGCGCCAACTTGTGGTATTATGAATTTTATGTAACGGTTTTGTTAATTAATATTTATTACCAGACATTCATAAATAAATATTTTATTCACAATTTGGCGAATAAATTTTTATTAAAAATATTCAATAAATAAAATAAATATTTTATTCACAATTCAGGAAATAAATATTTTATATATATTTACGTAGTCAAATAAATTATCTATTAATAAACAAATAATTATTTATTACTTTGTGAATATTAGCGATCAATAAAACTTGAATAAAATTATTCATCAGTTTTGTGAATAATATTTATTTCAATAATTAAATTCAAATAGAATTTAATCGAGATCAACGGATACACTTAGTGTTCGACCCTCTTATTCTTTCTCGTTGGCATTAAACGGACTTGCCTAAAGTCCAAGATTACTGTCTATCAACGAGTCAAGGCACCTAAGAGAAAGAACTTAATGTCGCACCGACGACGACCACATACGAACGCTCACTGTGTAATATAATTTATTTGTCTCAATATCTCATCAAGCGGATTCACCTATCTATATGCTCGATACGTCTTTCTTTGGCTATCTGAAATAAACACGTCGTTACATCATGACCATGAAATTTAGGGCGACGGTTCCATTCCAATCAAATGGATGAGATATCAGTTTCCATAAAGATGGAAGACACAAATCCTTCCTCGATTTATCCATTAATGACATGTTACTCGTGACGTACTTAACGCATCCAACGAGTCAAGACACCTAAGAGAAAGAAATTAATGTCGCACCGACGACGACCACATACAAACGCTCACTGTGTAATATAATTCATTTGTCTCAATATCTCATCAAGCGGATTCACCTTTCTATATGCTCGATACGTCTTTCTTTGGCTATCTGAAATAAACACATCGTTACATCATGACCATGGAATTTAGGGCGACGGTTCCATTCCAATCAAAGGGATGAGATATCAGTTTCCATAAAGATGGAAGACACAAATCTTTCCTCAATTTATCCATTAATGACATGTCACTTGTGACGTACTTAACGCATCCAACTTTGCCCTGAACTCTTATCGTTATGGTTTGCGAAATGCATATAATTACGTGAGTTGTAACATGCACTAATAATAATCTTAAAGTCTAAGGACCATCACACATGCTCGCAGATAGAAATATCTGACGACACTAAAACATGCAAAATTCTTACTAGCGGGTCTGTTCTCATAATCTCCCGTCTTGGAGATTACCAAGTACGAATTTCATGAGATGAAACCTCATCTGGTTACGAGTACTCATACCTAACAGTCTATGTACTATGTATTCCATCATAATACGTTATCCAACCGCAAAACTTTATTTAAGAATATTGTTATAACACATCAAGGTTCTCATCATAGCAGAGAACTGCTATGACCTTATCAATGTGGAGTATACTCTAGGACATTATTACATTAGAGTCATGCAGAACAACGATCAATATGTAATATGAAGTTTTATTAATATTCAATAAATAGAATATATATGTAATCAAAGTACAAACTGTTGGTCCCAGAACACTAACTCCAACAATATTTACAAAGAACAATGTCAGTTTGGGAACAATTGAATGATATTTTCATATCGATAGCATGTTATAATCACTCATGAAGATGATGTTTTGTGTGGTGCTGCAAAAGATGTTTGTTATTTGCTCTATTTTGGTGTTTGTGAAAGTGTTGCTTTTTTCATGGGACTTTCATTTGATGGTGGGATGATAAAAAATAGGAGCATGGGCGATCTGCATCTGTAGTTGCCATAGCTACGCAGATCCACCATCACCCCTACCAGAGGGAGCAACTTAACGTAAGAGTTGAATTAGATGGCGGTGCTTTCAGTTCTCCGGTCATCAGGTTTTTGAATATTCGAGATATTCCCATCCCCTTAATAGGATTTGCAAATTTGTGCATTATGAACTGTGGATAGTCCATAGAGTCTTGGATAGGGGCTGGAGGACCCCATTCATGGATCTGACATTTTTTTTTGTTAGTACACTTTTATGGCCAACACCTAGTCAGGGCTGTCAAACCCAGTGATTCCTTGTAAGTTTGGCCTTGAATGTTCATATTCTACGCTTTTTGTTGTTTTGCTTGTAAGAGCCATCTAAGTTACTCTTCATAACTTCAGTTGGTATTGTTTTTCCGAATCATTTTTTCCCAGCAGGGCTTGTTTCATGCATTTGTTCGTCCAATTTATATTTTCTCCAAATTTTTCTTCCTTAGTTGCTACATTTCTTGATGCAATATACGCTGCAAGAAGCAGAAAAACCTTCACAATGGGTGGTTGTAAATATTCTGTCTACTTACTCTCCTTGCTTCAGGTACTCATTATGGACAAAGTAACTGTTAAAGTAATGTCTTGCTCTTGCAAGATGGCAGATATTACCGACGAAGGTGTTTCATGTAAGTAACTAAAGCCTGATTCCCAGTACCTTACTTTCTCCCCATTTTCTTCCATGTTTGTTTGTGTGCATTTGCCATTTTTTAAAAAAAGAAATGCAACCTACCAAGTTATCAAACTTAATTTTGTCTGGGATGATCCGCACATGTTTTTTGGGTAACTTGAATCAATATTATTCAACAATCAAGTAACAATTAGGAGCGCACGAGGATGAGTGGGTGCATTGATGAAGAAGAGTCAATTTGAGAGGAGGTGTTGGGGAAAACAATGAAGGTGGAAGGGGCTTGATCACATGCACACTGTAACAGACAGAACACACATTATTGATTGCCCCTAAAAACAATTTTAGTTGGTGAGAATATAACAAGGGTAGCATTAGTTTTGAGTGATCTTGCATATAAATAATAAATTGAAAGGACTTTGAGGTACATGTGCTATGAAATATAATTCAAGACAATAGTTAGAGTTGCACCATCAGTAGATGTATAGTAAAAATGTAAAATATCTATTGAGCTAGTCACATGGTTGGAAGCTCCATCATCTGCCACCCTAGTAGTCGGGTGATGGGAAAAGCAATCCGTGGAAGGGATGACATGAACAATATGGGCTCTAAAAAGAGGAGGAATCTCCTGTCAAGACCAAGGACGAAGACAATCTTCCTTGTATGTTGTGTGGATGGTGGGGGCTGACCATGTGTGGGCATGTGTATTATGTAACTGCTAAGGGGAAGTTATAAGAGGAGATGAGAAAAAGGGTTAGATAGAAAATATGCCATTAGCAATATAACATTACATTATATACATGATATTGGAATTATCATGCTTTGATGGATGGATGAGGTGAGTAGAAGGTAGAAGAAGAAAAGAAATCAAGAGAGGTGGTTTAAGAAAGCTACCTCTTGAATATTAAGTGTAGGAAGATAAAATGAGAGAAACCCGAACCCCCTTGGTCTACTCACTAAAGGAGCCCTTGGGGTTAATTTATAATGAATATTAAAGACCACACCGGACCTCAAGTCCGATGTGGGATGCAGACTCCAACACTCCCCCTCAAGCTAGGTGTACCTAGCTTGGACACATAATGAAAAGAAAGCAACAAAACAGACGCTAACACTCCCCCTCAAGCTGGACATGCCCAACTTGATGACAAAGATAAGACAAAAACAGAAGAAACGAAAATAATAAAATCGTTGTTGATGTTGCTCCCCCTCAAGATGGTAATGTGATGCCGCTGGAAAAAAAAGATGGGTCATCGCCGGAAAAGTGCGGGGCCGGACAACAGAGCGCTGGGAAATCCACACTGGCGGGTCGGTCGTCAGAGCGTCGGGAAAATCCACACTACGGGCCGGTCGCCAGAGCGCCGAGAAATCCGTAATGTCGGGCCGATCGTCAAAGCGCCGAGAAATCCGCTCGGGAGGGCCGGTCGTCAAATTGCCGAGAAATCCGCAATGGCGGTGCCGATTGTCGAAGCGCTGGGAAAGCCGCAGGAGGAGGCCGGGCAGGAAGGCGGGGATTCCGCAGGAGGCACCGGGCAGGAAGGCGGGGATGCTGCAGGAAGCAGAAGGAGGCCGACATTGAGGGAGCAGCCTGGACCGGTTCGCCTGGACCGGTTCGCCGGGAGGGAGCCGGTTCTGGAAGGGAAGTAACCGGACGGGCGGGCGCCGGCGCAAGGGATCCGCCAGGAAGGGAGCAGCCGGACGGAGAGGGGCCGGCAGCATGGGATCCGCCGGGAAGGGAGCAGCCGGACGGAGAGGGGCAGGCAACATGGGATCCGCCGGGAAGGGAGTAGCCGGACGGAGAGGGGCCGACGGCATGGGAGAAGCGCCGTGAGTCGCTCGGGGAGAGGCACGGCTGGAGGGCCGCGACCGTGAGGCGCCGTCGCCGGGAGCCTTGCACAGGAGGCAGAGCTGGGAGAAGCAGAGGCGCCGGGGTGCCGTCGCGGGAGCCTTGATAGGACTGGGGATTCCGTAGGAGGTGGCCGGCGAGGCTGCTGGACAGAGGCGACACGGGAGGCCGGCAGGGTTGGAGGCCGGCAGGAATAGAGGCCGGCTGTCGCGCTGAGAAGGGCCAGCAGGAGTCGCTGGGATCGGGAGGGGAAGGAGCGCCGACTGCTGGAGGATGTTGGAGCGGGATGGCCGTCGTGTGGGAGCAGTGCAGGAGGGCCGCGCGCATGAGAGAGGGCCGCCGAGGGTGGTCGACGGGAGGTTGGGGTCGCCGAGCGGGAGATGCGGGAGCCGACCGTTCTTCTCGCCGGGAGATGGGTGTTGCGGAATCACCGGGAGACAGAACGACAGAAAAACGAGAAAACAAAAGAAAGAAAAGCAACAATGAACACGGCGATTTACGTGGTTCGGGAAAAATCCCTACGTCCACGGGAGAGGCAGAACTTCACTATGATTTGGGAGCACAGAAATTACAGAGGATTTCCAACATAAAACCCTAGCCCGAAATGGGATACATATGAAGAAGACGGTCTACTGTTCTGAATAGTAGTCCGCGTTGCAACAGTGATCGGCGGCTCACTTTGTCAAAAGTGCTACAGTGTCTGTCGGCTGGAAGTCAAAAGCGCTGCAGTACTGTTGACCCCGAAGTCCGCACCGCTACAGTGCCTGTCGGTGTCGGTCGGTCAGCTCCGCTACAGTGGTCAGCATTGCTACAGTTCCGAAAAATTTGGGCCAGGGGGCCTTCGGCCCCCGGACCCCCGGAGCAGGGGCGCGTTGCCCCCTGCAACCCCCAACGAGCTCACCGCGGAGCTCGACCCGCGAAAGTTGCGGGCCACAAGCATTCGGCCCAACCGGATCGGGCAACACCAATCCAACAATGGGGGAGTGGTTGCCGACAGTTGCGGGGAGCTGGAAAGAACGCCGAGAAGGGCGCAAGCGGGTGCCGACAGTTGCGGGAAGGCGGAAAGATCGCTGCAGGGGTCGCGCGCAGGGAGGCGAGGAACGTCGCGCCGGGAGGAAAGCCGTCGGCTGGGAGTGCGCGGCTGGGAGGGACGCCGTCGGGAGCCGGGAGGGCCGCAGAGAAGGGGCCGCGTGCCTTCGTCGGGGCGGAGCGAAGCCGACAGGAAGAGGGGCCGCGTCGGGAGGAAGGCCGACGGGAGGAGCCGCGGCAGGGAGTCGGGAGTGTCGCGCTTGGGAGAAGCCACGACTGGAAGGGCGCGCGCTCTGGGAGGGAGGAGGCGTCGGGATTGGGCCTTCTTTCCAGGCGGGCCGAGCGGCGCTCGGAAGGGAGGGGAGGGGCGACGGCAGAGCTGGCCATGGAGGCCGCCGCCCCCCCTTACGGGGAAAACTGCAGTTAACCCTAGAGCAGAATAAAAAAAAAGATTGGAGGGTGGGGTCGGGATTAACTTCTCTCTGATACCATGTAGGAAGATAAAATGAGAGAAACCCGAACCCCCTAGGTCTACTCACTAAAGGAGCCCTTGGGGTTAATTTATAATGAATATTAAAGACCACACCGGACCTCAAGTCCGATGTGGGATGCAGACTCCAACATTAAGGAATTTGAAATTGGTCTTTTGGTGAGACCGACATTTGGACGTGGGGAGAGTGGAGAGAAGAGTGTTTAATAGAGATTTGGAAAGCTTCAAGGCTCGAATGGTGTGAGGAATAAGGGTTGTGAGGGGTGATATTTATAAGGGAGAAGATGAGTGTTTTTGAAATTTATCAAAAGACTAAATTATAATAAATTCATTTTCTATCAAAATACCACTAAATGACCATGGATTCGAAGATGAGAGGAGATAAAGTTGTAATTTCATCAATCAATAGAATTTAGACATTGGTTTTAACCCCCTTTGTCTGTACGGGTCAAAAATGGGGGTTCCGGTGAAATTACAATGCTGCCCCCTCTTAAAATCTCATCCAGAAGCCCACCGGCAAGCCGGTATGATCTCACCGGCTGGCTGGTGAGCCTAGCAGACCTGGAGAGGTTTTGTTTTGGCCACCGGCTAGCCGGTGAGCCCAGTAGAGTAGGGCTTTTGTCTTGCCCACCGGCTGGCCAGTGGTGCCTCACCGGCTAGCTGGTGGTTTGTGCAGCTGCATTTTAGCTGCAGGCTTAGGTCTTTTTTGAAATCCCAGGCCCCGGACTCCCGAAACACCCCCAAAGCCTTTCCTATTCTCGAAAACATACACAACTAAAGCCAAAATTAAATAGAAACACACCTCAAGGAAAGACTGAGGTGTTACAATCTCCTCACCATATAACAACTCGTCCCCGAGCTGCCTTCACAAGCATCACTGAGCATCATCGGCGTATAACCCAGGCCACTGGGCCTGCACATCAAACTCCTGTTCTCATGTCTTCTCCCGGATACATCCGTGTTGCCATTGCACTCGTACCAGAGGAATCTTATTCCTGCACAAACTTATAGCATGTCAATTTCTTATTTCTGAACATTTGCTTCATAAATCTTTAAATTTACTTCAATGAAAATTACCTAAGATATTTTTCAAGGCATAAAGTTGTTTACAAAATATTTCTATCTTTTCCTTTGCTCTCTCTCCCTCTCTCCAAAAAAGTAAAAAAAATCAATGGACCTAATTTGAAGAAATTTTAGCTGGTTTATAACTTGGAATTTATGAGAAAAGATGTATGTAGACCTAATTTTAGTTTTACTTATAATATTATAATAAAATATATCCATCTTTTGTTCTTTTCCCCTGCAGTGGTGGAGGATATATATAGGCGAAGGCAGCCACTTCCTACCATGGAAGCCATCTACTTCATCCAGCCATCAAAAGAGAAGTAATATTTTCATATTTCTATCACTGCTAATCTAATGATAGGATCTCTTAGTCAAGTGCATTTGATGTCAGTTGTATACGTTTTCCTTCTTTTCTGTTTCCTGCTCTGGGAAACTTTTCTTAAAAGTTTGTTTTTTTAGTATGTAACAACAGGATTGCCTTTTCCTTCCATTAGATGTTATTTTCTAAAAAAATAGTGCATGTTTGAGTCTAGCTTGCTAATTGTGCCTTAGGTTGTATCTCATGTTTTCCATGTATTTATTTTTTGTTTGTTGACCCGCTGCCACATCATGCAATGAAAACTTATCTTTGGGGAACTATAAACCTTGTCTCAAATTTTTAAGTCATGGAATTAAAATTCCAACCACTGTTTCATAGTTCCATGGGTGATGAACTTTTTGATTCCTATTCTCCTGTTGTGTGGTACCCTGCAGTGTTATCATGCTTGTCTCAGACATGGGTGGCAGATCGCCTTTGTACAAGAAGTACGTGAATAATGTATGTTTATTTTTTTAAAGATAAGTTGCTTGAAATTATATCTTCTGAATTTTCAGTCCATTTTTTTCTTTGTGTCAGAGCTTTTGTTTTCTTCAGTTCACCGATTTCTAGAGAACTGGTAAATCATATCAAGAAAGATCCGACCATATTGCCGCGCATAGGAGCATTGAAAGAGGTTCTCTTTGCTTTTTGACCTTCAATAAAGAAGAGATTGTTCTTTTTCTTTTTTTAAAAAAGAAAACATCTAACAACTCATTATTTTTGTGCTATTAAAATTTGATAGCATTCTGCACCATTTCTATCCTCTGAAGATAGCAGTAGATAGCAATTTAAACTATTTTTTTTGGGACATGTGGTTGCAGATGAATTTGGAGTATTTTGCTTTGGACAGCCAGGTGTGTGTTGCTACTCTGCTTGTGATGTTATTTGTAATATTTACACTGTTATCATGCCATGAATCTAATCACCCTGTTTGTGTTTTCCTTATAAAAATGTCACAAAATTTTCCCCTTCATCTTCTCTCGTCAACAAATCCGAAACCACTGGATGAAATTGGATGCTGCTGTAAAACTGCCACCAATGGACAGATGATTTTGGCCAGTCATTAGATGAGGTCATATTGTGTACGTAATAACCTTTATGATGAAGCTGTAGTCTCATTTCAATTTTTACCGACTGTATTTTAACATAATTTTAAGGTTCTGGTTTGTTAGAGAGGAAGCCGCCCCTCATCCAGCTGGGGTGCACCCCCTTCTCCAGCTGCGATGGCCCCCTGCCGTGTCGATTTTCCTTGTTGGACGGCCCTCTGCGCCGTGTGTACCTTCTGCAGTTGCTCCTTCCCTGGACAAAGCCACACCAGCTTCGCGCCCCCACCGCTTCTGCGCTGCCCTTCCCTGCCACGCCGTCCCCATCCAACCCCTCAGGGCGCGTGACTTCCGGCCTGCCCCAGGCGCTTCCCTCCTATTGGGCCGCCTTCCCGCTGCGGCAAGCTGCCCCCTACCACCCATACTGCGCACTCAAGACATCCCTCCTGGCATCTAGATCTGTTTCTTTGCATCTAGATCTTCCCTCTACTGGGCCTTGCCGCTACCCGATTCTTCATCGGGTCTCATTGTTGCTGCGCTATCATTGCTGTCAATCGGAAATGCTTCCTTTTGGTTCCTCTAGTCGGGCACTGTTTTGCCCGACCTTTTTGGATCCGTTAGTCAGGCGTCGCTCCACCCAGCCTTTTGGGTCCGCTACTCGGGCACCGTTTCACCCGGTGTTTTGGGTCTGCTAGTCGGGTGATGTTCCACCCAGCCTTTTGGATCCGCTAGTTAGGCGCCGTTTTAGCGGCTTTTTTGGGTTCTGCTATTCGGCCCCTGTTTCACATGGCCTTTTGGATCTTCTATTCGCGTGCCATTTCACCCAGTCCTTTGGGTTCGCTATTCGGGCGCCGTTTCACCCGACCATTTTGAGGCTGCTTGTCGGTCGCCGTTTCATCCGACATTTTCAAGCAATGGTCATCATCAACATGGGAGCTCTTTTTAGTGGCAATCTCTTCTTTAGCAACAATTGTTATTTCACAATCATTTCCATCATGATAAGTTCACACCGAGGAGGACAGGGTAAAACAAGCTTGAGGGATCCATCGTGAATGTTCTTATTTATCTTATGTTTTTTTTTTCTTTTTTTATTCAAGGTGTCTATGTCCAGCTTGAGGGGGAGTCTTAGGACATGCGGACATACTAAGATGGATAAGCTTAAAAATGTACGTGTTCAAGAGAAAATTGGAGTGACTCCGATTGACGAGAAGATGACTGGTATTGGATTAAGGTGGTTTGAACATGTTAGAATAAGACCTAAGGATGCACCTGTTAATAGGGCAATCTTAATGACAAATTCACTTATTAAAAGAAGTAGAGCTGGACCTAGAAAGATCCTTAAACAAATCATTTAAGATGATGTTGTTCTAAATTGTTTCAATGAAAATATGGTCTTCAATAGAGCTAATTGGTGACATTTGATTCATGTAGCCGGCTCCATTTAATTGGCTTTAGGGCTTGTTTGTTGTTGTTGTTGTTGTATTATGTGTCCAAGCTAGGTAAACCTAGTTTGTGGGGGAGTGTTAGAGTAATTAAATATTTAGATATTTAGGTTAGGTTTGAATGAGTAATCCTCATCACATTTATTTAAATTTAAAATCTTTCACTCATCTCTTGTATTGATTTCCTTATAAAGCCTCCGGCCTCATTTGAGATACAAAGATTCTGGGTTTCTCTTTCTACATGGTTTAATGGCCCATCTTCAGCATTTAGTTTTTTCTTCTGGTTGCTTTTGCTGTGCATTTCTTTGTTTGTTGTAAAATCAGAAATCCACCACACCTTTCAAGGTGAGGAGAGGGCCCTCATTTATAGAAAGAAAGGGAAGTTACAAAGAGAAGTTACAAAGGAAGTGGGGCAGGAAATTACAAAGGAAGTGGGGCAGGAAGTTACAAAGGAAGTGGGGCAGGAAGTTACACATACTCCAACACTCCCCCTCAAGCTAGGTGTACCTAGCTTGGACACATAATGAAAAACAGAAAAATCAATAAAAAGACCGCAACACTCCCCCTCAAGCTGGACATACCCAGCTTGATGACAAAACAAGACAAAAAACAGAAGAAACAGAAATAATAAAATCGTTGATGATGCCGCTCCCCCTCAAGATTGTAATGTGATGCCGCTGAAAATGATGGGTCATCGCCGGAAAAGTGCGGGGCCGGACAACAGAGCGCCGGGAAATCCACACTGGCGGGTGCCAGTCGTCAGAGCGTCGGGAAAATCCGCACTACGGGCCGGTCGTAAGAGCGCCGGTAAACCGTAATGTCGGGCCGATCGTCAAAGCGCCGAGAAATCCGCTCGGAAGGGCCGGTCGTCAAAGTGCCAAGGAAATCCGCAATGGCGGGTGCCAGTCGTCGAAGCGCCGGGAAATCCGCAGGAGGAGGCCGGCGATGAGATGCGGTGATTCAGCAGGAGATGTCGGGCAGAGAGGCGGGGATTCCGCTGGAGGCACCGGGCAGAGAGGCGGGGATTCCGCAGGATGCAGGAGGAGGTCGGCATGGAGGGAGTAGTTGAGCAGAGGTGGCACGGGAGGCCGGCAGGGCTGTTGGCCGACTGCTGGAGGAGCCGGCAGGAATGGAGGCCAGCTACTGGAGGAGCCGGCAGGAGTGGAGGCCGGCAGGGGTGGAGGCCGATCGTCAACAGAGCCGGCGGGAGATCGCACAGGAGGCGGGCTGCCGGAAAGAGCCGCAAGCCGGGGAAGGGAGGCTGCCGGTGCGGGGAGTCGTCCGGCAGGGAGCAGTCGGGGAAGGGAGGTCCGCCGGGAAGAACAAGGCGGGAAAGGCGCAGCCGGCCAGCCGGAAGGGTTGCCGGAAAATCCGCAGGAGAGCTGCCGGGAGAAGGATCTGGCCGAAAAATCCGGGAAGGGATGAGAGGGCGCGCGGAGGGCCGGCCGGGAGGCGCGTGGAGGGCCGGCCAGGAAGCGCACGGAGGGGACGTCGGCAACGGAGCAGTGCCGGATGACGGGAAGCCGCGGGACGACGGCGGTAACCCTACGGGGCTTTGAGGCCGCCGCCCCCCGGACGGGGAAAAAAAAACCTAAAGGCTGATGGGAGAAAAAATAATAAGAATGAGGGAGGGAGAGTCGGGAGTAAATCCCTCTGATACCATGTAAAATCAGAAATCCCCCACGCTCCTCAAGGTGAGGAGAGGACCCTCATTTATAGAAAGAAAGGGAAGTTACAAAGAGAAGTTACAAAGGAAGTGGGGCAGGAAGTTACAAAGGAAGTGGGGCAGGAAGTTACACATACTCCAACACTCCCCCTCAAGCTAGGTGTACCTAGCTTGGACACATAATGAAAAACAGAAAAATCAATAAAAAGACCGCAACATTTGTGTTGTAACATTTGTTTCAGCATCTGTTACTTTTTATGTAGGGTTTTATCACAGACAGTGCAAGGGCTTTAGAGGATCTTTTCGGGGACGAGGAAAATCATCAGAAGGGCGATGCTTGCTTAAATGCGATGGCCACCCGCATAGCCACAGTTTTTGCTTCATTACGAGTACGTGTGTACTTAGATGTCAGTCAAAATTGTGTTTTAGAAATTTATAATTTATGTTTGGAACAGGAGCTCCCTTTTGTACGTTACCGAGCTGCCAAGTCCCTTGACGCCAACACTATGACAACATTTTGTGATCTAGTTCCCACCAAACTTGCAGCTGGAGTTTGGAATTTTCTTTTGAAATATAAATCTAGCATCCCTGACTTCCCTCAGATGGAAACATGCGAGTTGCTAATATTGGACAGAACAGTAGATCAGGTTTTTATTTTAAAATTATATATATATGATTCTGCTTTCATTATTAATTTCAAAATTGTTTTTTTATTCTTGTTTTTGTTGTCTAATTTCATATTCTTCAGATTGCTCCTGTGATACATGAATGGACGTATGATGCCATGTGCCATGATTTATTAAATATGGAGGGAAATAAGTATGTGCACGAGGTAAATTTTAGTTTTCTGCTGTTCTGTATTTTTCTTTGTCAGATTGCGTTGGTTATTTTTGTTCCTTTTTTTTGGCACTGCCATGTTCATGGAGCTATACCTTTTTAGGTGACTGGCAAGGTGAGTGGTCCCCCTGAGAAAAAAGAGGTTCTTTTGGAGGATCATGATCCTATCTGGCTTGAGCTTCGGCATGCCCATATAGCAGATGTATGTATTTGGCATGAGATGTGTACTTTTGTATTTATATTATGGATGCCCTTTGATCATTGCTCTTGCTGTCAGGCTAGTGAACGGTTGCACGAGAAAATGACAAGCTTTGTAGCGAAGAATAAAGCAGCTCACATTCACCATGGTTCAAGGTTGGTGCGAACTTGATGATTTTATCCCTGAATTTGTCATTGATCAATAGTGCTTTTGTTGTTGTATGATATGTATACTATAATTAAATGAGTTCGAGAAATATTCTCATCGTCTACTGCTTGCCATTTTTTTCTTTGTTGGAAAATCCAATTTGATTTCATGATCATTGTCATGGTTATCAAATTGGAAAGCTGGTTTCCTGAATTGTGTGTTAAATATGATGGTTGGAAATCTGTTCTGTTCTAACAGATATTTTCCAGAGTTTCAATCGATTGTGTTCTAATATGTTTCTTGCATCATGTGTGATGCAGAGATGGTGAATTATCAACACGAGATCTGCAAAAGATGGTCCAGGCTTTACCACAATACAGTGAACAAATTGAAAAAATTTCCCTCCACGTTGAGGTTAGTTTTTTTCCTTCTGCAATTTTACTGCCTTTAGATACTACTTGCCTAATAATGTGCATGATGCACATACATGGCTGTGAATGTGAGACATTATTCATAAAAGAAGGTGTTAGAATGGAGGAGCTGTGACCCAAAGCTCAAGATACCTCCTAAGAGAGGCCTTGATGTTTATTTATAATGAATAATAAGGATGAAAAAATACCTAATATCTGATGTGAAGACTCATCCTCTAACACCCCCTCTCAAGCTAGGTGTAACTAGCTTGGATACATAATAAAACAAAAAGAAACATCCTCTAACACTTCCCCTCAAGCTGGACATGCCCAACTTGCAATACAAATTCAAAAAACAAAAAAACACTGTATCAAAGAGGCCCGACGGCGGCAGGTAGCATCCAAAAGGCCTGGCGGAGATCTGGGTAGTGGCAAAGAGTTTTGACAAAGGGCTGGGAAGCTCGACGGAAATCTGAGCATTAGCAGGGGCCCCGACAAAGATTCGGGCAATAGTGGGAGGTCCTGACAGAGGTCTGGGCAGCGGTGGAATGACTCAATGGAGATTCGGGTGGCCTGACGGAGATCTAGGCAGTGGGGATGAAGCCTGATGGAGATTCGGGCACAAAGCATCAAGGTCTGTTGGGATGACGGGGGGATGCCTGAAGACTGGCGTGCGTCTGGTAGAGCAGCGCTGAAGGGAGGTCGAGCAATTGAAGGTGGTGACTGGGTAGGGAGGGCCCTTGACGGCGGTTGGGAAGAAGCATGCGGTTGGAGGCCTGCAGTAGGGAGGGTGCTGCGTCAGGGAAGTGGGGGCGATTGGCTTTGCACCTTGAAGACCTTGAGCAAAGACTTTCTTACCTTCTAAAAACTTTTGCAAAGGTAACTTTTGTGGTTCCTGTAATCCCTGAAGAGTAACTCTCTTCCCCTGATGATCAAAACTCATTGCGAGTTTCTTCTAATGAGAAGTAATGTATGCAAGAGTTTCTAACCATGCCATTCCTAAAACCAGATTTGGTCCTGTAGTATCAAACAAGAAAGCTTCCACTTCAATTAAAGTCACTCAGGTTAACAAGAAGAACTTCACACTTGCCACTTGATATTACTCGATGTCCACCACCCAATATAATTCCAAATGGCCTAGTTTCAGTTACCTGAGCATCAACATTATGGCTAACTCCACTATCGATCGATATCGGTATCCGGTATTGATACAGCTTCAACATTTCCTTCCATTAACAATGATTTAGTACCTCGGGCCTTCGGCTTTTCCATTGCAGGTAGTGACAACATCTGACAAGTCATTTCCTATAGCTCTTCCTTTAAACCACAAACCTCCCTCCTGATTTTTGCATTCTACCATTAAACGAAACCCCTTCTCGGGACACTTGTGAGTTGTTCCATACTTTAATCCATAAGATAAACATAATCCCTTGGCTCTCCTATCTTTATATAGATATATTTTTGACTCCCTTTGTCACAACCCCGCCCCCACTGGAACCCCCCACCTTCTAGGTTGGCAATGAAGATGAGAGTGGTCCCCGAAGCCGGCCTCCAATAGGCCATGGGTTGGTAACTGACACCGAGGGCACATAAACACACAAATGAGAGACATTACCCTCATAAATCTCAGGAGATGAAAGAAATCCACCAACCAACTCCGTAACATAATAAATATACTAATTCCATCATGCATGCAATGCCATACAAATCGCGGACCTGAAAAACAAATATAGATATAGGGGTGAACATATAAGTATACTCAATAGGATCATCTTCAAACCCCTCGTGCAAATGTGAAAGAAGCATACAATACTGAAATTTCATTGAATAAATAGCGAAACCAACTTGTTATCTTAACCAGGTTAACTAATTCCCATCCTTACCATGGCCTGCTTGCCCAAATATTGAATTGAAATACAAGTAGCATAGTATCAAAAAGATTATAATAAGTGAAAGAAGCATACAACACTAAAATCTCATTGAATAAATAGTGAAACCAACTCGTTATCTTAACCAGGTTAACTAATTCCCATCCTTACCATGACCCGCTTGCCCAAATATTGAATTGAAATACAAGTAGCATAGTATCAAAAAGATATATAATAAGAAAAGTACCTCACTTCCTCTTTCCCAATGAACTAGCTGCCCTATACCTCAACATCACACGTCCTGGTGCTCCCACTCCTATAAATCATATCACCGAGTACCACATATCCGCATATCCACATCACAGCCACACCTGTGTAATCAGCATCTCATCACCATCACATTCACATTATCACATAACATAACCTAGGGCCATTACAACACACACACACTTATGTACACTTATCATAACTGTAGGCCATTACAACCTATACATATATATGTAGCACAACCTTAAGCCATTTCAGTCCCCACATACATGTGTCATAACCATTGGCCATTACAGCCTGCATGGATACATATACCATAACCTTAAGCCGTCACAACCTGTATATGTATACATATCATACTACTTCTAGAAGAGAGAGTGGAGTAGGGAGAGTAGTAATCCATCCGTAACCTCTACACCCTAGATGTTGGGAAGACACCCAGAACCCAAAACTAAGGGCACCGGTTGCGTTACCCGACTTGGTTGGTGGAGCGTATGATATAACAAAACTACAATGAATATATAATAGAACACAAATCCATCTAGGGTCAACATCAACAATACCCTCCCACTATCAATCACATCAATCCACCGCCACAACAACATTAGCAACCCGACCCTCGCCACAACAAATCAACCGTCACCATAATTAATTTAATCACAGCAAGGGTATTATTACCTTAATAACTACAGCAGCGATAATTACAACCACACCAGAATTAAATATCTATAAACTACCAAAGCAGCGTGCAACATCAACTAGCATAATCAAGCTTAGTACAAAGCCCAGGCATAAACAACTTCAATTATTAATTCCAGATTTCAGATCTTTGTTTTCTTTTACCATCTTTCGACTGTTAATCAATTACGAGCATGTTAAACAAACATCAAGCCTGATATCGCAGCAATGATTAACACAAATAAACTGCAGCAATAGCAGCGAATAACAAGACTCTAATATACTCAATTCATGCTTCAATCATATTAAACAATTCTATGAGTGTTGTCAACATTTATCGATTCCACGTTTGATATCCTCTTACTCTTACCATTTTTAAGTTATTTCACCATTTATGAACATGATGATCAAACAACAATGAATATAAAATTACAGAAATAAACTACCACACAATCTATGAAATATCATATAATCAATATCATAAATAATAACATAATCACATGCGCATGACAACCTTCCCCTTCTTAAATTTTTGGTTCATTATTTTCTTAGGTCAATTCCATCTCTTTACCCATTGACAACAATAGCATAATAATTCCACATTCACACATAATAATAAAGGAGAAGTTTTGAATTCTCAACCTCGAAACGAAGCTTCGATGATCACTGAGCTAGAGCGAGATGAACGATGAACACATCACTAAGAATCCTCAAGACGAACCCACAACAAACTATGAACATCACCCCACCATGAAACCTCCATCAAACCTCGACCAAGAACTCCCAAAATTGAGAGAACACCGCTGCCATGCTCTTACGGGGAGAGAAAAGAACGGAGGGGAAGTAAAAAAAAGAATTACCTTGGATCAAATGAGGATTGCCGAATGAATCGAGAGCCTGAGGATTGATCATAGGGGCCTAGGACTACCAAGAACACTCCCACGGGTTCGAGAGGAGGAAACAAGATGATTTCGAGTGACACCTCGAATTTATAATAAAAGTCTAGGGACGCATCATCACGACACAATGGTGGCCATATCTGAGATTTATAGCGCAACTCCCCCACATGGTTTCCCCCTTTATCGTGGTCAATGATCGTTTCAATCGCTGATAACAAAGGGAATTACGATGCAACGAGAGGCATCACACAACAATGCTCGAACCCCAGGAATCACGATGCAATCCCCACCCCTCTTCCTCATACCTGATCGACCCAGACCAAAATCACAACGCAATTGATGCACCATGGTGCATCGGTCCCCAAAAAGGAAGTACCAAGGAATTCAACAGTCAAGGCTTCACGGCGTAATGCCTACCATCATGATGCAACCTTCCTTACGTAAGATTAAACCAAATACCAGATAAGACCCTTCTCATTGCACGTAGGCCCATTGCTCCTTTACAGCGGTACACACTAGGACCACAACGCAATTCAAGCCACCGGCTGAAATTTCAGCTAAAACCTCTCTCCTCCTACCGAGCCACCTCCAAACACTTCCCGACACCTTCAGCACCCAAAAACGACAAAGGGTTCGGGAAAGTCCGGGCCTTTACACCCTTCCATTTAGGCTTTAACCCGTTCTTTTCCACCCCCTTTTCCTTATTTCTTTCTTGTCCAAAAGAATTTTGGAGCAACTTAATAGTCCCACCATTAAAAGTTCTACTGCCTTGGTAAAACCCGACCAGTCCTCCTTTCCTTATTTCTTTCTTTTCCACCCGACCAATCCTCCTTTGTTTATGTTTCCTAATAATGCCTTTAATAATAAGCTCTCGTTCAATATTCCTGGTTAATGGCAACAATTGTGCTTTCGTCTTTGGGATCACATGTTATCACTGAACTCTCTATTTTTTGGACGCAATACGCCTAAAAAACCAAGGCATCGAAAGTCTTGAGATGCTTAATGCCACCCTTTCAAGCTCTCTGATGTAATCGTTCATCGAGCCTGTTTGTTTAATTCCTTTTAGGTGCTTCAATGTATCACTTTCTGCAACAATACCATATCGACAGTGGATTTCTATGTTCAGCTCGTTTGTAGTCAGATCAGATCGAATCGAAAGTATTGACAAAAGCCAATGTTGCACAATTCCTTCCATACATAGCTGTGCAATTGGCATTCACAAATTATTGCGAGTTTTATGGATCATGAAATACGTCACAATCCGTGTAATGCAAACAATAGGATCCTCTCCTGTAAAAGAAGATAATTCTACTCGGCTATAGTTTTTAATTTCTCCCAAAATTCTTCCTCTCACGCACACCTTCTTCCCTTAAGTTGAGAATTTTGGACAGGATCCACTTTCCCCTGATTCCTCTTATCAAATCTTGAACTAAGATCAAACGTTTCCCTGCCTCCGATCACGATTCGAATCCATATTCTCCTTTCCTCTCCAATATTGTCCAGTTCTCTCAATTCCTGGATTGGTTTGCTCCTCATTCATAGGTTTCAAATGTCCTGGAGTAGATTGATGAACAGAAAATTAAGCTAATGCTCTTGTTTGTTTCTGTATCGCCTCCTGTAATTCACGCTGTTGCCTCACAAGCTCCGACTTTACCCTTGCAAGAAACTCAACGGTGGACTAAACTTCCCTCATGGGTCCTTCATGGTTCTACAATCTTTCAGTCTGCTTTCGTAAATCGGCCGCCTGAACCTGCACCAACTGCTCCAAGCTAGAATTCAGGGACTCCGTAGATGCAATGCGTGACTCAATTTTTGAAGGCATTCACCAACATGACTCTGAAGTTCCCACACAATCAACTCTCAATGAAAGCACCAATTGATAAGACTAAGTGCTATTGGGAGAAAACAATGGAATAGTAGTAAAAAGTAGAGTTTCACTAGGAAGAGAATTTGTCTGTACAAATAGTTCAAGAAGAAAATCCCCTGGGAAGGCCAAGGTTGAAACCTTCCAACAACAAAGTTGTAATACAACCGGCACCTCTTCCCTCTCCCTCGCAACAGAACTTATACTGCTATTATTCTGTCACAAACACAAAGACTTTTATCAAACTAACCCTGTACATTAACCGCCCTCCCCTTCCTCCTATAATAGGTTTTAAAAGTCATGCTGTCAGCTAAACTGTCAGTGGACTTATCATACTGGGACATATGGGTCATATGGACAACCCGATCAACTTATAATGTCACCAGTCACATGAAATCTCACAAATTCATTACCTCATGTTTACTCCAATTATCCGGGGTTTCAATTGAAACTACTAATTTCTGCAAATCTGAACGTGACTAAATATGGTGAGTGTAGAATGCAATTTTTTTGGTAATTTTCAGCACTCTGATGGAAATTATATATGTTAGAAAAGGGTCTTCATGCTTTATCTGTTTATTGGCATAGATTGCTGGAAAGATCAACAAAATTATCAGAGAGTTGAATCTTCGGGAACTTGGACAACTGGAACAGGACATTGTCTTTGGAGATGCCGGAACAAAGGAGTTAATTAATTTTCTGAGAACAAAAGCAGTGAGTGCTCAACTAATTGCACTCTGATGCACCTTGTAATGTTTATATGGTCTCCAAAACTACTACTTTTATGCAGGATGTAACTCGAGAAAGCAAGTTACGACTATTGATGATTTATGCAGCTGTTTATCCTGAAAAATTAGAGGGCGAGAAAGGATCAAAACTGATGCAAGTAAGTTTTTTAGATTACATATTGCAATTCATTGCCCATACTCTACTTTGTCAAGCAACTAGTGTGTGGTGTTTCATTCTTCAAATTAACAAATTTCTATTCACCCGATGGTTCTTATTAGATACAAATTTTAATGTAAATTTGGTAAATTGTTATTATCCAAATTTTTGCTTGAACTACGTAGGTTTATCTTCAGCTGTGGGATATTAATCAATTTGGACCCTGTAACAACCTCTATGTCCCTGTATATATGTGTATATACAGCTGACATTTGTTTTGCGACTTCATTGTGTTTGGCCTCAACAGAAACAGATGGTTATGACTAAAAGTTGATTCTTTCAATTAAATGTTTTAGTGCAGCTTAATATCAGCATAATCCTTGCTGTCATTAATACAAATTATGAAGGTAGGCCATGATTGCTCATGTATGTATGGCTACATAAAAATTTTCCCGAGCCATCTATAAGTAGATTTGATGAATTCGCTTGTATGATGTATGGAAATTTTTTGTTATTGTTAATTATGGATGTTACCTTATGCATGTTTTCCCTGGTTGCTTTGGATGCTTACATTATGAATAAAAATTAAACGCAATTATTGGCTGGAGTTTTTTTGTGCAATGTATGCCAAATTAAAATTACTGTAAAGTTGGAAGCTTGCATGGTACATTATAACTATATTATATGTATCTTAGATTTTTTGGTTAATCATTCCCTTCACATTGTCATAGTTACTGCTGTCATTGTGAAGTTCTCTCTCCATTGTTGCACTTTTTCCCTTCCAATATTGTGATATGTACCTCAATTTCTGAAGGGTTGGGAGTTCTTTAAAAGTCCACAACAATTCTTGCGGTTTCATGTGCAAAACCAAATTGATGCCCTAACAACTAACCAGAGGGAATATTTTTTAATTCATACCATCATTTTAATATCCTATCCGTTTTAAGTGAATTTCACTATATTTGTATAGGCAATGGGTTATGGGTTCTTGAGTGAATTGCATGATTTGTACTGTATAATGTTTTTCATACCAGTTTTCAAAATTATACTTTTGTTAAAGAAAGTGATTTATTTTTATCTAGAGATATTTATCCTTGTATCATACACCTGGACTTTTGGAAACAATGAAGTTAAAAAGAAAAAATAGAAGGCAACCAGTAGTATGAATGGATTATTGTTGCCCCCGGTTGGTTCCAATGTGAAAGGATGACCCGTGAAAGCATTGCTAGTTGTGTTTTTCACTTCTACTCCAATGAGAAATGTACAGTTGATGTCAGAGTAACTCTTCTTTTTCAGCCATCCCATACCCCCCCCATGCTTCTCCATGCAACTGCTTTAGAGAGCTCTTGAGGTCAATCATAGCTCTCCACCTGCCAATCTTCTTTCTGGTGATCTGCCGCACCTCCTTCGACAATGAGAATCCAAAGACCAAGCAATGATGGGATTCATCCATCACATAACAAAGTAAACAATTAGGAGAGACATCATGGCTCCAAATTTTATCTTTAATTTGAAGTTGTTCAGTAATTGCCAGCCACTGGATAAATGAGTATTTAGGGGTATTCAAATCCTCCCTTTGGAAATTTTCTATGCTTGTTGATACCCTTGCCCTTATGCCTGAACCAAACACGTGGCACCCTTCAACTTCCTTCATTGCCACCTCTGCTCTTGTTTCCGCTTAATGGATGTATGTCTAAAACTGTAAGGTTTGACATTTCCTTGTTAATTAATTTATATTCAATGTTTAGATCTAATTGACAACACTTGGGCCCCGTTTGGCACCATTTCAATAATGGAATGGAATGAAATTGAGTGATGTGAAATACGATGGAGTGTAGAAGAATGATTCTTGTTATGTAATAAAAAAACTAAATTTAATTATTATTTTAATTATTGTTGATAATAAAATATTGAGAAATTAATTAATTATTATTTATTTATTAAATTTGAAGATTCCATGCGATCATGTTGTCTTTGTTGTAAATGCATAATAAATAAAGGATGGACATAAGATTTTAAAGATGATCACACGTCGAAGAAGATTACTCAAGAAGAATGAATATCATGAGTTGTTGAAAAGAAGATATCATGAGTTGTCAACTCCATGAAAAACAAAGAAAAGTGAATGACAAGCATCATGAGAATTAAATGAAGAAGAGTGGAGAAGTTGACTCCAAGCAAAGGTGAATGAAGATATTCTATAAGCATTAGAATGCTTGTCATCGAGGAATGAAGTTTCTTCACAAATATCATTGTATCCTATGATGTGATGCCAAAAACCTCTTTATGAGAGTAGACCGTGGAGAGACTCCATTGAGGAAAAAGAGTACAAGACACATGAGCTTTATCATATATATCATTGTTGTGTTTTATAGGTACTCATGAGAAGAGCTCCACCTGATCAAGAAAAAGTTCAATTGTTGAACATGGGTTGTTACTTTGATTTTTTCCTTTTTTGGAAAGAATAATTATTTGAAGTCTCATTTATGTTCAATAAGGCACGATTCCTCCAAACACACCATTCCACTATGGTGTTCCAGGAGGAGTGAGTTGTGAAACAATTCTACAATCTCTTGGATGATCAATACATCCTTGGTGTATTGATCACCCTGATCTGATCATAAAATCTTAATACTTTTTCCTAGTTGATTCCGCACTTTGTTTTTAAACTCTTTGCACTTTTAAAAAATTTCAAACTCGTGTCTCATAAGAAACACATTATCATACCGATCAAAGTTGTAGAATGAGGAAACCCCCTTGCCTCCTTACCTCAAAGTGAGGCGGAGACATTCTTTTATAATGAATGATAAACTCCACATCGGACCACAAGTCCGATGTGGGATACAGACTCTAACACTCCCCCTCAAGTTAGGTGTACCTAGCTTGAACATATAATGAAAAGAAAGCAACAAAACAGACGCTAACACTCCCCCTCAAGCTGGACAGACCCAGCTTGATCACAAAACAGACGAAATAAAAAAAAAGCTGCAAAAGGCTGCTGCTCCCCCCACGATCAAAGCTCCTCCGCAGGATGATTGATGGATGATGTCGCGGACGCAATAGAGGAACCACTCAAACCGGGCTGATGGACGGAGCGCCAGGAATGCCGCACTAGTGGGGCCGGTCGATGAAACGCTGGGAAATCCAAACTAGCACCGGGAAAACCGCATTTGCGGGGCCGGCGACGGGAGGCGGGGATTCCGCAGAATTGTTGCGGGGCTGGCGGCGCCAACGGGCCCAAATCCTAGGTGGTCGAGCTGCTGCGCCAGCGAATGGACGTGCCGACGGACATAGATGCGGCTGCCGGGAGTCGTCGGGAGATGCCGGCGAGGCGGGGATGCCGCAGGAGGTGCTGGAGAGCCGAAACTGAAGTTGGGCAGCCGCAGGGAGAAATTAGAGCCGACTGGCTGCCGGAAGAGAAGAGCAGGAGGAGGCCGGCGAGGGAGCAGGAGGCCGGGAGGCGGCGCTGGAAGCCGGAGGAGGCCGGCTGTCGGAGGCGCCGGCAGGGTGGGGAGACCGGCTGAATAGGGAGGCGACGTTGCAGTGGGATTGCAGCGGAGGTGCACGGGGACGGATCTGGCCGGAACAGTCCGAAACTGCCTAGATCTGAGAGATGTTGCGTGCAGGGAGTGGATCCGGCCAGATCCGGCCGGATCTGACAGAGGGAGCCGCCGAGAGGCCATTGCGCGAAGGAGGGAGCTGCGCCGGAAGTCGCGCGGGAGGAAGGAGATCCGCGCTGGATCTGGACGCCGCCGGGAAGATCCGCGGAGGGCCGACGACGGGAACTGGAGCCGCGGCGGGGAAGCGGGAGTCGCGCACATGGAGGTCGTCGGGGCTTGGACGCCGGAGAGCAGCGGGCGAGGACGCCGGGAGTTGCGCCTGGAACCGCCTTCGGGAAGAACCGTCGTCGGGATCTGCGGGAGTCGCGGGTTGTAGGAGCGCCGCCGGGAGTCACGGCCGGAAGGAGGATCAACCGCCGGAAAAATCCGCAGGAGGCAGGGGGGGGGGGAGTCCGTCGGAGCAGTGCGAACGGAGGGTCGCCGAGCGGGAGTTCAGGAGGAAGCCACCGGGGAAGGGGGTGGCCACCTAGGGCAGAGGAGGAACCGGACCGGGCATAAGCGCCGGGAAGAAGCGCCGGGAGGGAAGGCGATCCGCTTAGGGCAGGAGGGCCACGAGGAGGAGGGGCAACGACATAAAACCTAGGGCCACCGAGGCCGCCGCCCCCCGCGGGGGACTTGACGTCGGAAAGCCCTAGATGGGAGGGAGGGATCGGGTTAAAAAACCCTCTAATACCATGTAGAATGAGGAAACCCCCTTGCCTCCTTACCTCAAAGTGAGGCGGAGGCATTCTTTTATAATGAATGATAAACTCCACATCGGACCACAAGTCCGATGTGGGATACAGACTCTAACAAAAGTCATAGTAAAGGCTATGAAGTATATATACCCACCACTTGCTTGAGTACTCATTAGTCCACATACATCACTATGTATAAGAACCGGTAATCCACTAGTTCTTTCACCTTTTCTACTAAATGGTGCTTTGGTCTTTTTGCCTAATAAACAAAATTTATATTTGCTAAATAATTCACTATCGAATGAGTTCAACAATCCATCCTTGTGAAGTCTTTGAATGTATTTCTCATTCATATGTCTAAAGCGACAATGCCAATCATAAATGGTGTTAGAATCAACCTTAACCTTCTTATCTTGAATGTTATAGACCAAATTGGCCTTATCCATAATTTATAAACCATTCACCTTATTCCTAATGTCATAAAATGTAACATCCTGACCCGAATCACCAGGTTCGAGCCGAAATGCTAGATGACCTCATGCGCGTCTCCCTGTACGCAAGAGGCTGTCGACTAGCAGCGAGGGTCTCAAGTGGAACTTTGGGGAGACTATACCCTCTGTATCGAGTCATAGGATCAATAATCAACAACAACAATATAAATAATCAGAGTAAAATGCAGAAATGTAAACATGACATACATATAATGTAACGACCCCCAAAGTGGCAAGCAAAACCAAGTAAGCAGTAGAAAGAAAACCAGAAAGTAAATAAACAATCATCCGTGGAGTGCTCCGGTGCCTGTCTCGATCTGCTTCCGCTCCATGCTCCACCGCTCAGCCGTCCGCCATAGGGCTCTCACCCTTCATCGGATCTCTGGTCACAAAATCTACAAGCGCACCGAAATGCCCAAGTAGGGTGTGAGTACAAGACTCAGTAGGACACCACCAATGCGTCCTAAACCTGATGTGCTCAAAATACAAGTGTATGCCATAATAAATAACGCGTAGTAAACACACAATCCATAACCGAGCGGTTGTGCGCTAACCAAGCTGCCACAACCCCTGGCCGTACCTGCTTCGGTTCTATGCTAGATGGATAACCAAGGTGTAAGATGAGTCAACGATTAGCCACTTGGCTAATGAATCATGTTTCTCGGCGTCGTCGTGCGACACAGTATCAATGCTCTGCAATAAGGTATGTACTCCGTGTGTGCAAGGGAAACGAGAGCTAATCAGCTTCCCTTAATCGTTAAGTTGACATACTGAGGACCAAGAGCGAATCGGCGCCCTTTAGTCATCGAAGCACACCGTCGAGTAACATACTAGAGACCGAGAGCTAATCAGCGTCCCCTCTTCATTGAGTGTATTCCAAGACATCATCGTGTGCCTTCCTCATGTATTGGACTCTCGTCGTCAGTCATGCGCATCCCTCCTCCAAAGGATAACACAAGTCGCGGTGGTCCACTACACGATATCCCCTAAGTATCATCATGTGCCTACCCCATGCATCGGATCCTCATCGCCAGTCATGCGCATCCCTCCTCCAAAGGATAACGTAAGTTGACGGTCCACCTATTTTGGTTCCAAGAATAAAACCACGAGGTATACATAGCATGGCAGGATATATATATATATATATATATATATATATGCAAGAATAACACATCATCATGAGTAAAGCAGTACACAATGTACACGTAATCATACAACAATGTGAATAAACTACAAGTACTCATGACATCAAGTGTAATAGAGAGTTTCCGGGGCTACACACACCCACATGCATTCACTATCTAGCATGGTCATTAAACATGTATGCACATAATCACATTAATGACAATCATTTGTAAACAAGCTCAAAAGGTTAAGGAACTTCCTACCTTAACAGTTGGAAAACCTCTCGTAGTTTTTCTGACGTCAGGGCGATGTGTCAAAGTCTCGAGCTGTTGGCATGTCGGTGCTTGAGGTATATCAAAGTTTTTCCAGGTGGGGTGCGCTGCGCAAGGAGGCCGTAAGGGGAGAGGAGGCTGCCCGGTGGAATCCGATTTTTTTTGGTTGTTTTTGCTCTCGAAATAAGACGAGTTGTGGTGATTATATTGGTTGAGGTGTTGGGTTTATATAGGGGTAACCAGACGCGTGAGGGTTGACAAATCTAACCCTAAATTCCAGCTCCGTGTTGAAAATTAATTACCCTTTTCCAACCATTAAACACCAAATTGATGATTGTGGAGTCGTTTAATATCACCCATTAACGTGTTTTAATTTTTTAACGCGGTTGAAACAGACCAAAATGAAGCCTTGGGAAGCTTCCCACGCCTCCCATGGAGGAAAGGCGTGCGCTGTGTGGGTGGGGGGGGGGAGGCGCATGAACCGTGTTTGCCCCCCTCCCCTTTTTTATCATTTAATTAATTAAATTTTTTAATTATTTATCTTTTTCACACAATTAAACCAATTTGATAGAAAATGTGATTAAAGGGGGTCAATTTCGTGTAAAAATTACACCCTTTAGGGTAAACCCCCCGTTCCGGACACAATGGCGGTGTCAAAATTTCTGTATGACGCGCTGTTTGTGAGATATAAAATTATTTCCAATAATTTAATATTTTAAACACTTCTTTATTTTAGCGAGCGAGGCCTCCAAACGCCCGACGCTCTCGAGTGTTATACCCTTCCTAGGGTAAACACCACGTTCCGGACCCAATAGTGGTCTCAATTTTATTATGCGACGCACCGTTTTGTTGTTATTCAATTATTTTGAATAAATTGTCCGCGCTTAAAATAATATATTTAATATTTTTATTTTGTCTTCGCCGAGACTTTGCAGACTTCACAAACTTGTTCTAACTCAGTGTTTAACTCTGAAAATATTCAATTGAATATTCCAGAGTGTTAACTGGGTTTTTTACCCTTCCGTGATGTGTTTAACAAAAAAATCGAGATTTTTCGCTGGTAAATCAATTTTTTCCACTTAATAATTTATCATAAGTGGGCTTTATGATTATTGTAAAAATCAAGATGTTACATAAAACATTTCATTTATATATATATAACTCTTGTTCTTAATAATGAACGAAAATCCTTGTCTAAGCAAGATATAGAAATCAAATTTCTATTTTTGGCGGGAACATAGTAACGGTTTTCCTATCCTGAACTAATCTATTAGTTAGACTTAAGTGTCGACCTCCAATGTGGCAGCTCTTGCCCCATTGCCAACACAAAAATTTATTTCTCCTTTAATCAATTCTCTCATATTTTTGAGTGTTTATCAGTATAAATGTGCTATGTGTTGGAGATGGTGCCATAGAGCCGACTTGTTTAGTACTTGATTACATGTTTTCATTATTAATAAAGTTTTCTTATCACATTATTATTATTTCTCTGCATGGAATTTATGTGATAATGTCCTAAGAATTTATGTCGCGCTGAAAGGTCATAGCAGTTTTCCGTTATGATGAGAACCTAGAGGTGCCACGACATTATTCTTGAGCCTTGTTCTATGGTCGGATGCTATTGTCTGACGAGACACAGACGATACGAACTATTAGGGGTGGGAGGCTTATAAGACATTGAGACACCTTCTCATGGTGTTCGCCTTTGGCGATCTCCAGTTAGGAGGTTATGAGAATATACCCGTTAATAGGAAATCCACATTTCCATGTGTCATTGGATGTTCCTATATACAAACATATGTATTGATCCTTAGAATTTAAGATTATCATTAATGGATATCATCACGCGCATGCTTTGATGTATTGATAAAAACCATGACGACATTGTAGGTTCCGAGCGCAGCGGAAGTGTGCGATGGGCAATGCCTAACATTGCTTTTGTCGCGATCGATGATCAATCTGAGATTTGAACGACGATAAACGACGAGATCTACGGAATTGAATTAAAGAAATAGACAAGAGAAATAACGTCAGAATCAGAGGGAGGATCATCACATATTATTTATAATTAATTTAATTAAATAAAGAATTACCTTTAAGGAATTCTTTCTTCGTCGATGAATCCAGTGACAGATCTGAGGTGCACCGTCGCTGCGTTGTAGAAACCAAATGTATGGTTTCCTCTAGTGGTGATCCACACGTGTTTCACGGATCTTCGGATGTCGTCGAAGGAATCTCCGTGTGCTAGCACGACACATCCTTGTGCTTGCGTCGTCTGCCTTTGATCGCTTGGAGAACTGCTTCCAAAGCATTCTCCTTGATCCAGTGGAGGGGGATTGCTTTCCGTTCTTGGAAGCGTTTTTGGAGAAAGGAGCTCTCTAGACTTGAGAGGATTCTCCAAATCCGTTGCGCACAACCAGGACAAATGAATTGACTTCTTGAGAAAATAACATAACTGAGTTTATATATCGTTAGGGTTAAAATAAAATAATTGCACAAGTGCCCTTAATTATTGATTTAATCCTTGCGAAATCCCATGTCAAATAATAATAGTATCATTATGTAGAATGATAAAAGTGGTGGAGACCGAATACCCAAGATACCTCTCTAAGGGAGACCTTGAAGTTATTTTATAATGAATAATAAAAACCACATAAGACCACAAGTCCGATGTGGGACGCAGACTCCAACACTCCCCCTCAAGCTAGGTCTACCTAGCTTGGATGCATAATTAAAGAAAACAAAGAAAACAAGAAATACTGCAAACACTCCCCCTCAAGCTGGACATACCCAGTTTGATTACAAAACAAGACGAAACAAAAAGAAATGAATCATCCGCGATCGCAGCTCCCCCTCGAGATGAAAAGAAGATGCTGCTGAAATAGTCGGATTATATCATTTGCCTGACAAGTTGTCGAGGCGCAGCAGAGGAACCGCGCAGGCGGAGCCGGTCGACAGGACACTGGAAAAGCCGCATAGGCGGGCCGGTCGTCAGGACGCCAGGATAGGCGATGTCACGACCCGTCCCAGAGGAGCCTGTGCCGCGACTCCCCAAGTCCGCCTCCAATAGTCCAGAGGTTGGTGACTGGCACCGAGTAGACATATCACTAAATGAGAGACATTGCCTTAGTACCTGTATGCACACACACATCTCCAAGCCCACAAATATTGAAATGTTAAAAACTTAGTAAACAATGCATGCAAACCACTATAACACACAACCAGAGTACAACAGTGAAAGTGATGGTAATTAAACGGAGCCAGAATACAAGCCCATCAAAAAGAAAGTCTGTAATTAAGTTCCTGAAACTCATCCGCAGAAAACCATACCTGAAGGCAAGGTACTGGGGCTACTGTCTGAAGCCGTAGGAACACCACGGTCTGTCTGATCTCACAAGGCTCCGTCCGGTCCTGGTCCGCCCTGGACTTGTCAAAAGGTCTGCACAAGACACGACACGTGCGGGCAAACCCCGTATAGGGGTGAATATAACAATACTCAGTAGGATACTCTAAAACCACAAATCAATATACAAAGGAAAATTATAGTCAGCTCCACACAAGTATATGTCTACAACATATAACAAGAATATCCAGATATACTCAAACCATACCACACAGCCTAGAGTAAGTCACAACCACCGCATACCGCCTCTAGGGATTCGACTCGAAGATTCCATAAAGCACTCATTCGGGAGAACACAATCCCGAGTTCGATAGCACTGATGACGTCCGTCCGAGAAGTACTGTTCGTCGGAAACCGTCATGAGAGAGAGAGACTGAAAGATCTGAAGAGATACGATACATCAAATGTGAATCACAACCATGGCCATGGAGTGATATCAACGACTCAATCTCGATTAACCCACTAAGTCGAGGATCGACGCCCGATGAAGTTTGTTACGTCAATATCGAAGACTCTACCTAGGGCACGAAGAAGGAATAGAGGATCCGTTTCGGGCCTCTTAGGGGATTCCAACAACTCTATCGCGGAAGTCCTGCTGAAGAGATCATACTCCTGTGAGTAAGAAATGATACCGACAAACCTTCAGGGAAACGATAAAGGGAAAGAACCCTAACGAAACTCCAAGGTACGATGGACGAAGGAATCAATTCACGTAGAAAAGAGAGGGTGCACGGTGAGTAGTAGTCACACCCGCCGTACCGCTTGACTCCGGGTACTGTCCGTGTAAACGAACCGTGTCATTGGAAAGATATCCAAGTTAGAACCCACCATTGGTTTCATAAGGACTGTCTCGTCGTAAGTGTCCCAACGCCGCTAACGACACATCAAATGGACGCTCCGTTTGAAAGTTACGACCGTTTTAGTTAAAGATCCAACTCGGGTCCGACCCGACCCGTCAGACCCATTGGACGACACGACCCGGTTCAGTCGATGCGACTTGACCCGCCGAACTTGTTGGTTTACGCAACCCGATCGACGCGACCCGACTTGGTCCGCTGGGCTCGGTCCGGCTCGGCACGCTCCCCTGGTCCGGCCCGCATGCATGCGGGCTGGCTTGTTCGCTGCACGCAGTCCGCCCTGACCGCGTGCCCCCTTGGCCCACGCGGTCTACCAAGCGTGTCTGCGCGCCCCCCGCGCGCTCCGCTTGCCCGTGGCCTCGCCGCCGCCACATGCCCCTTCTCTGCGGCCAAACCGCGTTTCACGTGGTGCCGGCGCGCCGCGCCGTCGACCATCAGTGCTGCTGGGTCGCTGATCGTCCTCCAGTGCTCCGTTTTTCGAAATGAAGCTACTTCCGTGATCCTCAGGTCGTCGATCGTCCTCCGGTGCTCCGTTTTTCGAAACGGAGCTACTTCCGCGGTCCTCGGGTCGCGTTCTACATTGCCTTGGGCTTTGATTCATCTTGCCTTCACTTTGGGGGTCCGATCGTGGTCTGAGCCTCCCGACATATTGAGCCGCGACCACAAGGGTCCAACGGCGAAGAATGCCAAGAACGAGGGTAATAAAAGCATAAAGAACGTCCTGTGGAACGAACCTCGACCTTTGTTCGTATCGGCCTCAATTCGTTCCCATTAGAACGAAGGACGAAGAAACAAGAACAAATAACAATAAACCCCAATGATTTCCCGAAATTAAGCCCTTCCCAAAAGAACAATCAAACCGCGGGTCAACCTGTTCGTTGGTTGATCCGCGTTCGTCGTTGATTGTTGAAGCGGGGAAAGAAAATCAAAGAACAACGCCCTACCTCGATTCGGATTAGTCGTGGACGAAGGATTGTTGTCGTCGTCGAAGTTCCTTCGAATTCGGGTTTCGTTGATCGTCGATCTATGATCTGCTGCTGTTCGTTGGAGAGAGCTCTGTCTCCTACCTCAGAGGAATTCTAGGGTTATGTCGTAATCCTGAATTCCTGACAAAGGCATATTAAAAGAAAAACCAACGCTACGTCAAATAAAATATTTTTATTAATATATTTTTATTCCCGTTACGTCTAAAAACTACTTTTCACAGCCGACCCGTGCCGACTTATGTTAGGCTTCGCCCAGGGTAAACTCGCTACTCTGAACGCAACGGTGCCCTCAGATTTCTGATCCGGACACCCATTTAGAAGTTATTTTACTTTTTCAGGAAAACCGCTTGCACGTGCTATTTAAAGTTTAATATTTTTCAAACAGTTATTCCGGGCACATCGGGTCTCGAAATCGCACGTCGTCTCGGCGCCTGGCTTTGAAATAATTCCATATAATATTTAAAATAATATACGGAAAAATCTAGGACATTACAAGCGAGGCCAGTCGACGGAGTGTCGAGAAAGCCGCACTGGCGGGGCTGGTCGAAGGAGCGCCGGGAAAGCCGCACTGGTGGGGCCGGTCGATGGAGTGCTGGGAAAGCCGCATTAGCGGGGCCGGTTGATGGAGCACTGTAAATACCGCTGGAGGGGCCGAACGGGATGCCAAATCTGGAGGCAGAAGTGGATTGACACGCAAGGGCTGCTTTAGCGGAAGGAGACGTGCAGAGAGACGACGTGACTAGATCCGTCGCCCAGGTCGATGCGCAGTAGCGCAGGGCGGAAGAGATTGGTGGCATAGGGGGTGGTTGTTGGAGGAGGCGGTCGGGTCCGCCACACCGCTGGGAAGGAGGGGGGAGTTGCCCGTTCACTGATGTAGAGGAGCTTAACTGCTTGGGTGGAAGGCAACCACGACAGCAAGTGGCGGCGGGACAAGGCCGAGACTGTCCCGTAGGTGGGCCGATCGTCGAGAGGCACCGGGATAGGATGAATGAAATTTGCTAGAACTGCTCCGACGAACCTTTGTAGCGACATCCTTGGAGAAATCCACGTCACCTAAAAATTATCCGACGAATTGTGCGAAGATGACAACAGAGAGGTCGCCAGGATGAACTCTGAAGGGCAACAGATGTAAACGAGGATGGCGTGTTGGAGATGAAGGCGTCACACAGTGAGGGAACGCACAAAAAAGGGCGTACGAGAGAGCCGCATCAGCGACGGGGACAGAGTACTGGAGGAGCGCCGTCGTACATAAAGTTGGCGTGCACGGGGAGGCGTCGCACAATGGGGGCTCACGTAGGGAGGTCGCACCAGGAGAGGTCGGCCAGAGAGGTGTCGTTGTGGCCGTTGGAGATGGCGTCGCACGGGGCCATCGTTGTGGAAGAGGCGACGAGAATGGGGCCGTTGCAGGGAGGAGGCGTGAAGGCAGGCAACGGGAGAGTGGGCGCCACTAGGGGTGGAGGCTGCTTAGGAGGGGCACTGCCTAGAAGGCTGTCGCGCGAGCGGGTGGCGACGGGAAGAGGTGCGACCGACAGGAGGGGTCGTACCAGGAGTCGCTGGGGGCGGCGCTACTATGACGGTGGCCAAGGGGCCTGGGCTGCTGCCCCCTAACGGGGGAAATCGCTAGAAAATCTAGGGAGGAAAAAAAACAGGAGGGAGGGTTTTGGGTTATACCCCCTCTGATACCATGTAGAATGATAAGAGGTGGACACCGAATACCCAAGATACCTCTCTAAGGGAGGTCTTGAGGTTATTTTATAATGAACAGTAAAGACCACATAAGACTATAAGTCCGATGTGGGACGCAGACTACAATACATTATTTCTCGACACACGCTTAACTTTCGAGTTATAATTAAATATTATTTAATCAAATAATATTCAATATTTATTATTTCTCATCGGACCTTAAAACTCGGTCCTCTATTCCTCCATAATATTTATCGGACCTTGAATAATGACTATTTATTTATTAAATAAATATCTTGCATTATTCGTCAATAAATAAATAAATATTATATATACTAAATAGCAAATAAATAGTTATATGCGATAAAGTATACATGAATAATTATTAAACCATGTGCGAGAATAATATTTATTCAACTTGTTAAATAATAAATAATAATATATTATTTAACTGAGATTTTGGATACATTTAGTGTGTGATCCTGTAGGCCTTTTTCTCAGTGGCATTAGGTGAAGCAGCCTAAAGTCCAAGGTTAGCGTCTAGCAACACGCCAAGACACCCATAGATAAAGAAGTTAATGCCGCAATGACATGTCACCTCATACGGATGCTTACTGTGTGATATAATACATTTATTATGATATCTAAAATCAAGCAGGTTGTATGCCAGTGCCATCAAACCATGTGCTCGATATCTCTTTGACTTATCGTAATTTGAACTTGCCTATAGAACACTATGATTATGAATTTATTTAGGCTATATCATTTCTATCAAAGGGTTTGAGATATTAATTTCCGTTAAAGAACAGAAGGGATAAATCTTTTCTTGTGTTATTCATTAATGCAATATTACTTGTGACGCACCCAACGTATCCTACTTCATCGCGAACATCTGTCGTCACGGTTTTCGTCAACACATCTAAGTGCGCGACTCATAATACTCATTAATAATAATCTTAAAGTCTAAGGATCAATACACACGTTCGCAGATATGAACATTCAATGACACATATAAATGCGGATTTCCTACTGGCGGGTCTCGTTCTCATAATATCCTACTGGATATTTATAAGGGCGTACAACATGAGAAGGCGCCTCAAAGTCCTATAAGTCTCCACTCCTGATAGCCTGTATCATTTGTGCCCCTCAAATGATATCATCTGGTTATAGAACATTTATTCAGGAATAGCGTCGTAGCACTTTCGGGTTCTCATCATGACGGGAAACTGCTATGACCTTTTAGTGCGGCAACTGCTCTTAGGACATTATCACATAACTAGTTTATTAATATTCAAAATTATGAATACAAGTTATCATAAAGTACACAGAAGTTGGTTCTAGGGAACCAACTCCAAAAGACATATGCTCGCGACGAGGTAGGATATGTTGGGTGCGTCACAAGTGATATTGCATTAATGGATAATGCGAGAAAAGGTCATAGAATGATAAGAGGTGGACACCGAATACCCAAGATACCTCTCTAAGGGAGGTCTTGAGGTTATTTTATAATGAACAGTAAAGACCACATAAGACTATAAGTCCGATGTGGGACGCAGACTCCAATACATTATTTCTCGACACACGCTTAACTTTCGAGTTATAATTAAATATTATTTAATCAAATAATATTCAATATTTATTATTTCTCATCGGACCTTAAAACTCGGTCCTCTATTCCTCCATAATATTTATCGGACCTTGAATAATGACTATTTATTTATTAAATAAATATCTTGCATTATTCGTCAATAAATAAATAAATATTATATATACTAAATAGCAAATAAATAGTTATATGCGATAAAGCATACATGAATAATTATTAAACCATGTGCGAGAATAATATTTATTCAACTTGTTAAATAATAAATAATAATATATTATTTAACTGAGATTTTGGATACATTTAGTGTGTGATCCTGTAGGCCTTTTTCTCAGTGGCATTAGGTGAAGCAGCCTAAAGTCCAAGGTTAGCGTCTAGCAACACGCCAAGACACCCATAAATAAAGAAGTTAATGCCGCAATGACATGTCACCTCATACGGATGCTTACTGTGTGATATAATACATTTATTATGATATCTAAAATCAAGCAGGTTTTATGCCAGTGCCATCAAACCATGTGCTCGATATCTCTTTGACTTATCGTAATTTGAACTTGCCTATAGAACACTATGATTATGAATTTATTTAGGCTATATCATTTCTATCAAAGGGTTTGAGATATTAATTTCCGTTAAAGAACAGAAGGGATAAATCTTTTCTTGTGTTATTCATTAATGCAATATTACTTGTGACGCACCCAACGTATCCTACTTCATCGCGAACATCTGTCGTCACGGTTTTCGTCAACACATCTAAGTGCGCGACTCATAATACTCATTAATAATAATCTTAAAGTCTAAGGATCAATACACACGTTCGCAGATATGAACATTCAATGACACATATAAATGCGGATTTCCTACTGGCGGGTCTCGTTCTAATAATATCCTACTGGATATTTATAAGGGCGTACAACATGAGAAGGCGCCTCAAAGTCCTATAAGTCTCCACTCCTGATAGCCTGTATCATTTGTGCCCCTCAAATGATATCATCTGGTTATAGAACATTTATTCAGGAATAACGTCGTAGCACTTTCGGGTTCTAATCATGACGGGAAACTGCTATGACCTTTTAGTGCGGCAACTGCTCTTAGGACATTATCACATAACTAGTTTATTAATATTCAAAATCATGAATACAAGTTATCATAAAGTACACAGAAGTTGGTTCTAGGGAACCAACTCCAAAAGACATATGCTCGCGACGAGGTAGGATATGTTGGGTGCGTCACAAGTGATATTGCATTAATGGATAATGCGAGAAAAGGTCATAGAATGATAAGAGGTGGACACCGAATACCCAAGATACCTCTCTAAGGGAGGTCTTGAGGTTATTTTATAATGAACAGTAAAGACCACATAAGACTATAAGTCCGATGTGGGATGCAGACTCCAATACATTATTTCTCGACACACGCTTAACTTTCGAGTTATAATTAAATATTATTTAATCAAATAATATTCAATATTTATTATTTCTCATCGGACCTTAAAACTCGGTCCTCTATTCCTCCATAATATTTATCGGACCTTGAATAATGACTATTTATTTATTAAATAAATATCTTGCATTATTCGTCAATAAATAAATAAATATTATATATACTAAATAGCAAATAAATAGTTATATGCGATAAAGCATACATGAATAATTATTAAACCATGTGCGAGAATAATATTTATTCAACTTGTTAAATAATAAATAATAATATATTATTTAACTGAGATTTTGGATACATTTAGTGTGTGATCCTGTAGGCCTTTTTCTCAGTGGCATTAGGTGAAGCAGCCTAAAGTCCAAGGTTAGCGTCTAGCAACACGCCAAGGCACCCATAGATAAAGAAGTTAATGCCGCAATGACATGTCACCTCATACGGATGCTTACTGTGTGATATAATACATTTATTATGATATCTAAAATCAAGCAGGTTGTATGCCAGTGCCATCAAACCATGTGCTCGATATCTCTTTGACTTATCGTAATTTGAACTTGCCTATAGAACACTATGATTATGAATTTATTTAGGCTATATCATTTCTATCAAAGGGTTTGAGATATTAATTTCCGTTAAAGAACAGAAGGGATAAATCTTTTCTTGTGTTATTCATTAATGCAATATTACTTGTGACGCACCCAACGTATCCTACTTCATCGCGAACATCTGTCGTCACGGTTTTCGTCAACACATCTAAGTGCGCGACTCATAATACTCATTAATAATAATCTTAAAGTCTAAGGATCAATACACACGTTCGCAGATATGAACATTTAATGACACATATAAATGCGGATTTCCTACTGGCGGGTCTCGTTCTCATAATATCCTACTGGATATTTATAAGGGCGTACAACATGAGAAGGCGCCTCAAAGTCCTATAAGTCTCCACTCCTGATAGCCTGTATCATTTGTGCCCCTCAAATGATATCATCTGGTTATAGAACATTTATTCAAGAATAGCGTCGTAGCACTTTCGGGTTCTCATCATGACGGGAAACTGCTATGACATTTTAGTGCGGCAACTGCTCTTAGGACATCATCACATAACTAGTTTATTAATATTCAAAATCATGAATACAAGTTATCATAAAGTACACAGAAGTTGGTTCTAGGGAACCAACTCCAAAAGACATATGCTCGCGACGAGGTAGGATATGTTGGGTGCGTCACAAGTGATATTGCATTAATGGATAATGCGAGAAAAGATTTATCCCTTCTGTTCCTTGACGAAAGTTGATATTTTAGGCTCTTTGATGAGAATGAGACCGCTTGCATAAATCCATGGCTATGGTGTTCAGTGGACGAGTTCATTTCCAGAAAGTCAAAGAAAGAGATATCGAACATATAGGTTGATGACACCGACATGCAACCTACTTGATTCGAGATATCACGATAAAAATATTATATTAAACGATAAACATTTGTAGGAGGTTGGACGTCGTTGCGACATTAACTTCTTTCTCTATGGGTCCCTTGGCGTGTTGCCAGACACTAACCTTGAACTTTAGACGGTTATGCCTAATGCCACTGAGAAAGAGCCCTAGAGTGTCACACACTTGGTGTATCCACAATCTCAGTTAAATTCAAGTAACGAATTTAACAAGTTAGAATAAATTAGATTTATTCGGTTTGGTCGATCGTCAAAATTTAGTCACAGGTTATTTGAAAGAATAATTGAGTTAAATAATAATAATAAATATTTGTTTTCAAGTTTGACGAATATAATATTTATTATATTTATCGTAGAATAATGTAGTGACATTTATTTATTAAATAATCATTATTTGAGGATCGCTAAATGTTGACGGAAGAAAACGGATCGAGCTTAATGGTTCGATTGGAAATAGTGCAAATGATATTTATTTATACTCAATGCGCTGCACATGTTAAACGATTAATAATAATAATATTATTATTCATGGACATTGGGTCAACTAAGAATATTAACGATGGTAAAAGGCTCGTGTGCGATTTGCCAATCTTAAACTTTCCATAATAAATATGTAATTATATCACTTTCCATAACTCATTTTTGGTGTGCACACTGGATAGAGAGAGACTCTCTTAAGTCCTAAAGAGAGATCTAGAGAGCTTGAGTGCACTCTCTCTTCCTTCTCTCTCAAGTTTTTGAGAGAGCATCAAGAGTTCTTCCTCCGAGAAGAATACTCTTGCGATCAACGACGAACTACGCCAGTAATCATGATCAGCCATACTAGCACCCGACAATTCTACGGTGACGTTTTGAGATTGTGGTGCATGTGTGAATCACAGTTGGATGAATTCTGCACTTGGATCATCCAACGCAACGATGGTACGACAAGATCTTATTAATCGGATCATCAACGAAGAGAGAATTACAAATTGAGGTAATTCCATATCTGCTCATAAATTAATTATAAATTAAATGTGATGATCCTTCTATTCTGCTTCCGACGTTTTAATCTAGTCCAATAATCTACTGTTTTCGTTGGGCATGGCGTTTTAATCATGTGTGGCAACGATTACATGTAAATTAAGACTAAAAGCCGAGTTGGTCATACCATCAAAGGACGCTTCCGCTGCTTCCAAAACCTACAAGTGGTCACAAAATGCTCATATGTTTATTTTATGATTATTTATTATTCGTTTTAAAAACGAAGAAGCATTCGATTCATACCATCTGGAGGTGCCAAAGGCTTTGTCTGGACAAAATCAGAGTACACTGCGTGTATTACCTACATACATGCCGTGTATTTTTGTTTTCATGTCCGAATCTTGCGATAAAGTCGAATAGATCCGACAAAAACGGATCGGCGTGTAGATCCAGACTGACTGGCTCACGGCTTGAAAAACCGCACGCCGTGTAAACACGACGTGTAGCCCCTATTTTCTTGCGGCTGAGAACACGAGGTGTCCTAACGTGCCTTGTATTAGATGCATGACACGAGAACAGATGAGCCGTGCAACTTTGAGGTCACACGCCGTGTAAGTTGGACTACACGCCGTGTACCTCAAACTCGCCAACAACAAGCAAAACACCAGACCTAATGTGAATGTTGTAGACACGACCATAGGACAATACACGCCGTGTAGTCTGCTGCAGACAACATGCCCAATTTTTCGCGGAGAAAAAATAAATATATAATCAAACCTATTCACATGTGTCCCGTGCGTCATTTATTTGACAAAGTACATACCATGTCATATGATTGATAATTATATGTTAAATCTATTCCGTGTTAAAATTATAGATAAGCACACGAAGTTGCCTCGAAGTACATTTGTGTACTTCATTAATTTTAAATAAAATTAATTTTGTTTAAAATTATAGATGATGACGAGTTACAGATGCTTGGATGAAATTAAGATAAATTGAATTAATTGGATTAATTCGTGATGCATTATCTTAATTAAAGAACGAATTGAAGTAATTGATAACAAGATAGAAAATGCATGCTCGTAGCAGTGCGGACTTTCTGTGCGGTTGGTGACACAACACTTCATCTTATTTATTAGCCCATTTCGGGATAGGGTTTTTTGTGTGGAACTTTGAGATCTCCCTGTATTTTTTTGTGTTTCTGAAACTAGTGAAATTCTGCCTCTCCGTGGACATAGGGATCATTTCTCGAACCACGTAAATTTCTGTGTCCTGTGTGATTCTTTCTTCTGTCTTTTCTTAATCTGCAAACCTATTCTGTCATTGCTTCTCTCGACGTTTCCGCAACAAAGGTATCCATTGATCAGTGGAATCACCGAAAGCTTCGGCAGGGCTTCTTCTCCACAAAGATGTGCTAGCACCTAGTTGCTTGAATGATATACCTTACCATTCCATATGAACACCACAACGTGGTATTAAGAATCACGAGAAGCCACAAACCATGATGTGCCAACCTTTACCATGTCGTTGTTTATGTTTTAGTGCTTATTTTCAACAAATTCTTTGACATGGTATTGAAACCACAATGCGTTTTTCTCCTCGTGGTGCCATGCCTTCAATCTCCAGAACTGCGACTAGAACTATGGCTGTTTTCTTCATGTTTCTTCACAAGCCGTTTTCTTAGGAACAAACCACTACATGTTTTGTTGAGCAGCACGTTGTGGTTCTCATATATGTGAGATTTTTCCTTTGCGACATATTGAACTTCTTTTTGGCACAAACCACACCATAACAAATATAACCACAACGTGGTTTAGTCCAAATGTGAATTCTTTAATCTTTCACTCAAGTGCGAATCTCCACATGTTTTTCTTTCTTCTCAAGCATCCATAATATATTCCAAGACTTTATCATGATGTCTTTGAATCAACTTGTTTTCAGCTTTCAATTTGAGCCTCAATCTTCCTCTCTCCTTTTAACAAAATACATGCAAGACACAACTGCAAAACATATATTTGTGAAGTATGTTTGTGTGTCATGAATTTCTCATCATTGGAAGAAACCAAATCCAACTCCTTTCGGAGGTTCATGCCACCATACCATCTGTTTGGATAGTGTTTGTGAGAGATCTTCATCCCTCGGCGAGCAAGCAATCATGCGGTCAATGGAAAGTCTTTTCCTCATCACAAGGAGTCACAAAATCCTTTTTGGTTACTCCAAGTGGGAACTTCAACCAAGGAGTTCTTATTCTCCATGAACTAGTCAGGGCATATGATCTTCATCGACTTGCTTCCTCAAAAGCTCTATCTTCAAGAGTATTCAAGCTCTTTCCTTCTCAACTCATGATGATCCCATTCAGCTTCACAAATCCAATCAAGCATGACTATATTGACAACCAAACCAATATGTCATCAATACATCCAACACATCTTGCATTGGAACATCAATCTCCCATGAGCACATCAATCTCCTCGATGTATTAGCAAATCCAGTATGAATGTATATTGACAACAAATCCAGCACATCCTGCATGAACTTCATCAATCTCCATCTTCATGATATGCATAGGCATATCAGATGTTTCACTGTAAAGCAGTTTAAGACTATCCCTTTGTTATTATTTTTGTTCTTTACTTGATTGCAAGAATATGACAACGTGGAGTTAGATAATAACCACTGCACACCAAAGACTACTACTCACATCAAGGATTGAACGTTGTAATAATCTTGGTGCCATGATCATTGTTTATTTTCCATTCATTAAGAGAGAATTTGACATGAACGAGTAATCTTGAAGGATCGTTACATTTTCACTAGTGACGAAGACTTGAGTTGAAGAATTTCATTGAAGTTTTTAAGGGTGCTGGATCACTGATTCATTCCCTTCTCTGTAATTCTCAATTTCTGAGTTAATCAAAATCTATTATTATTTTATTAAAATATTGATAATTAATAATTTGCAATTTTTTAGAATTATTCTATTATTTGTTATCATTTTATGTTTTTTGTGTTATTTTATCATTTTTAATTGATTTATACATATGGAATCCAAATTCCTTCAATCCTGTGAAGGAATTTGGACTCATTAAAATTTTGGAGTTGCTGCTAGCTAGGGGTTCCATCCTGACCAATTTAACACACAAAATTAAAGGATTGTTGGAATCTGGCTTTCCGTCGATCAGGATTCTCTTTACCAAACAGGGCCTTACAGAGAGTATCGTATAACAAAATCATGCTATGATGCTGGCAACTATAGCAATGGGTGTTCATTGATCATGAAGCTACTGTGTTGTTGAGTGATGTTGAATCTTTTACTCTGGATCGGTTGTAATTTGAAGGTAGAAATGGATGCCATGCATGTGCTTCTGTACTTCGGGAATCACTGCTTCTTTTTAATTTTTTCTGGTATTATTTTTGATTTGGAAAGTTGGAATAAATCAGTTTCTCGTTTAATAAAGAAATTTTCCCAAAAAAGTTGAAGAAAGAGATGACTGGATAAAACCTGATGACCCTAATGTTCGATGCATAAATTTCAGCATCTACATCTCTCTCAAATCCTGGAGTTATTTTAGCTGTTTATTATCATTCAAACCCATTTTGATTACTTCGTCTCAGTTAGCAGGATTATTGCCAGATGACATGAATGCAGTCAACAATATGAGGTTGCTTGAGGGAACACCTAGTTCTAAAAAAAGCTCAGCTGGGTCTTTCTCCACTTTAAAGTTTGACATTCATAAGGTACTTGGTTGCTTGGTAGCTGAACTGCTTTCCCATGGTCAGTTGTTGCTTTCCATTAAATTTATTTCTTCAAAACTGTTAGAGGAAGCATGCTGCTAGAAAGGATCGCCCTGGTGAACAAGAGATGTGGATGCTCTCCCGTTTTTACCCAATGGTTGAGGTACGCATTATATATTGATCATTAAAGCTTTACAGAGTCCCAAATATTGAGCTCTCAGCATAGCCAGTTTCCATAATAATCAATTTTTAAATAATTTCTTGGCTATAACCTCGCTTCTCAGTTTCCCTATATTAATTTCTTTTATCGTAGATACTAATCTATTCTTTTGTGATATATCTTGGCTATCCCTTTACATCAATTCTATTTCTTGGCTTCCCATTTTGGTACTCTTGATGCTGTATAAATTCACACACATGTTTCTGGAATTTTTGGAGATCATTTCTTTTCCATGTTGTCTTTGATAAAATCATACATTATTAATAGGTCATTTTGAGTCACACCCTAGCCTCTCGAGCCCCTGAAATCTCTCAAAACCATGGGCCTGAATTTTTTTCCCTGTTAATTTGTTTGTGTGCCAGGGCCTATACTCACTAGAGTTTATCCATTAAGGCTATATGTCCCCAAAAGTCGAAAACAACATAAAAATCATGAAATCCCTCATAATCATGATCAGGCGACATATGACATAAAATTGTACTAAACCACAATATGTACTTTGCATTGGAAACTCTGATAGACAATGGAGAGAAAATAAAAGGAAACCAGAAAAATAATAAAAAGATCAATAGAAGGAATTTGCAAAATCTAGGTAAATGCTCCAATAAGGCCTAGAAACTGTTTCTCTTGAGTATTGAAGAGATAAAACAATGGCATGATTGTCAAATTGAGCCGCATGAACACTAAAGGCGATATCAGAATTGTCATGAAAAACGCTCTTTTATGAGTTGTATGGATGCCGTGATCTTCTCAGTCATCGAAGAAAGTGCTGGAACTTGCATGAAGAATATGCATGGAATAGTTCGTCTGAAATAGATTGCTTTTAAAAGATCTTTTGGAAAAGGACGTCTAAAAGAGGATGCCTAACGCAGTCATCTGAAGAGGATGTTTGGAGCACAATGTCATGGGGCGTTTCGGGAGAGAAGGTCACGCGTGGCCGCAATGCCTGGGTTTGAATACAACATGTCAAAACCATATTAATCTAACTGGCGCATCCCTAGGTCTTCTTCTAACATATCCAATCCATCCTAATCTCGTTTCGGTCATCTTCTAATCAATCGGACCCACTTCAATTTTCTCCCGAACACATTCCTTTTTAATCTTATCCATCTTAGTATGCTTACATGTCCATCTTAACGTTTTCTTTTTCGTTACCCTTATTTTTTGTTTAAGATAATCCGTTAAAGACCAACACTCACTACCATATAGAATAACCGATCCAATGACAGTCCTATAAAATTTACCCTTCAATTTCAAAGGAATTTTACGGTCACAAAGCATCACAAAAGCCTTTCTCCATTTAATCCATTCAGTTTAATTCCTGTGAGAGACATCTGCGTTAATATCTCCATCACGTTGCAGAAATGAGTCTAAATATAAAAAATGATCCACTTTTGAAATAACATGGTCTCTCAATCTCACATCCATAATATTACTAGACAATCCTTTGCTAAAACAACACTCTGTCTTTCGTCTTATCTATGCTAAGACGAAAACCATTCAATTCTAAAGTCTCTCTCCAAATCTCTAACTTTAAAGTGGGTCACTTCTATCAAATTTGGGAAATTCTACCTTTGCATGTGGTTGTCTTGTTGGATTTTTGTATTCCCATGCAATTTCCTGGTCCCTGTGAACAACATCTCCCCATAGTCCTTTACTCTCCTTTGCGGTCCCGATTGAATTTCCTTGGGAATGATCTTGCTCACAATATCTAGAACCTTAGTTGTAGAGAAAGAAAGAATGAGAGTTTTGATTCAAGGAGTTTTTCACTGTATGAATGTCTTTCACCATCTCATCTTTTCTGTTTCAATTTATAGGCTTTAAGGACATTCCTTTAGAAGCTTCGTAAAGCCAAACATTTCATAAATATTCAATGTTTCATTATTCCAAACATCAAAACATTTGATCTATGAAACCTACGTTTTGTAACGTTCAACCATATAAAAAACAAAACCTCACTTAAATGTTCTAGTAAACTCCTTTAAACATCATCCAATGATGTTTACAACCGATCATGATAACTTTCATTGGGTCGAAGCAACAACTGGTATGCATTATCATATAATGCATATACTGTCGTTCACAAAACCACAACGTAGTGACTCACCACGATATGGTTTGCTTAAGCCCAAATCATGTTGTGGTTAATATCACCACACTTTGGTTGATACTACCACACCATAGTTTAGTTTTAATGCATATTTCTATCATTTGGGTACATAGGCGTTCTCTTGATCTTGGCCATGGTGGCTCTCTAGATGCAAAGAATAAAGATTCCTTTAACTCGACCTGACTTTGTCGTGATCCCGACATGGGTTAGCGATGAGACATGGCAGACGTCTCTCAAAGTTCTGTTGGATTGGTGTAGCCCGATCCGATTGGGCCGAATGCTTGTGGCCCGCAACTGTCGCGGAGCTGACCGACCGACACCGACAGTCACTGTAGCAGTGCAGACTTCAGAGTCAACAGTACTGTAGCACTTTTGACAAAGATGACTGTCGTTCACTGTAGCACCGCGGACTTACTTTTCGGAACAATGACCGTCTTCTCCATTTTTATAGCCATTTTTCGAGCTAGGGTTACTACTGAAAAAAACCCTCTGTAATTTTGTGCTCCCAACAATAGTGAAGTTCTGCCTCTCCCGTGGACGTAGGGATTATTCCCGAACCACGTAAATCGTTGTGTTCTCGTTGTTTTCTTTCTTCTGCATTTCCTTTCGCTTTCTCGTTTCTGTCATTGTGACTCCCGACGATTTCGCAACAAGTTCGTCTTTAATAGTTCAGAGGTTGGCGACTTGTTCTGAGAGTATGTCACACACATAAGAGACATTACTCTATGCAACATCTGACCACCACTGCATACAGACCCAAATACAAATGCCAATGAAAAAAGCCTCAACACTCATGATGATATCAAGTAGTGAATATCAAATGAAAAATGCACAACATAAATCACTATAATTCCCTAGTAAACTACAATGTACACCACAAAGAAAAGGGGAAAAGCCCATGCACCCCTCGTCTATCTCTAGTTATGGTCTGCACCTGCAACAACTTCTAGAGACATCACTAGAGGAACAACAACGAAACCCAAAGTCCTACAAAACAGAATAATAAGGGCGAGTGTTTCTTCTTGGTAGGATCACCTTGAAGTGATCTTCAACAGGTCAAGGTGGAGAAAACATACCAAGTGAAGACTTGATTATGTAAACCTACCAAATCAAGAAAATCAGTCCAATTCCAAGGTAAAGTCCAATCCTAGAGCTACCCATATAACTCACTGCAATCTCTCACTAGTTGGGCAGAATGCTACGTACATATTAGCCAATAACCGCATATTGCACGCTCTTAAGAGCTCCATGCCGTATCGATCTACCAAAGGCGTCCCCCTCTTAATATCAATCCATTAATGTTTTTATTAAAATGCATATTTTTTCATTTTTTAAATATTTCTTAATTATAAGTAAGATAATTTTATTGGTTCATGTTTTATAAATTATTATTTTAATGATATTTTTATTAAATTTAGATATGTTAAATTAAAATAGAGACAATTTAGTCAAAACATGATATAATTGTATCCTTCCTCTCCAGGAGGATTTGGGGAGGTGGGGGAAAATTTAAAAAATTTATCCTCCCCTTCCCTTCATTTTTTTTGAATCAAACAAGTGGAGGAAAGCAAAATCCCTTCCCTATTTTCAAATATCTAATTTAGGTTTTAAACTTGAATGTGTATTATTTCTCTCCATTAATTTTATGTATTTCTTTTCATGTTTTCCAAATTGCCTCTTCATCAATCATGCCCACACTAATCTATTGGAAATTTTCTCCAATAAAAAGGCCGAAGTGCTAATGATTGGTCCTATGCAATGGATCAAGTTTTGTGTTCCTTCTCACACATGAACCACGGTTGAATATGAATATCCTTTTCTTTTTCCACATTATTGTTAAAACCGGGTCTTGCACTTCTTTCCATATTAATAAAGAGATGTTGTTGGCTCCTCTTGCCTTTTGGATTTTGAAAACTATTTTGACTATTAAGTGAAGTAGCGTAATATAAAATTAAGTATTACAGTTATAGAACAAATTCTTAAATGTCATCTATGTTGATCCATGTGAACCTTTGTTGAATGTTTCACAACTCATGGGCCACATGGATGAAAGCTTGGTGAGTGAAGTGCTCCTGATCCAGAGCATCAAGAAGGTATTTTGTCTAGTTAGCCAATTTTCATCTATCTCAATTGCACGACCCAGGTGCCTCTTGAACCCTCTCCCAGAGAAATCAATTGAGGTTTGGCGTGACTCAAGATGACATTGATGGGACCCAGGCACAACTTAAGCTTTCAGTGTCTGTATTTTCAAAATTTTCTGATCGCATCTCTGTTGTAACACGAGATCCAATCTAAGAACATCCGAATTTTCCCATGGTTCACATACAACAAAATCAAGCACAAGGAAAACCAAACGAAATTATACCTCAATTGTTCGTCGTGATCTGACCGTTCTCCTTTCATTGTCGATTTGTTGTAGCTCGAAGGATCCAAATGTGGATCCCTCTACACGTGCTCGACAAGCTCTTGAGAGTCGATCTTAGATCTCTGAGTGCTAGCATAAAGGATCAAAGTGCTTTTACGACACCCGTATGATCGCCAGAACACTACGAACACGATCCGCGAGAGATCGATCTATTAATGTATCTCTCTCATTGTCTCTCTCTCTATGCCTTGAGAGGATGGAGGGGGGTTGTCAATTCATGCCTCCAACAAATGTGTCGAGTTTTGAGTCATAAACACTTCGGTTAAAGTTTCTTAAATTGCACTTAGGTCCTTTTAGAAACTTAACCTCTTCAAATGACCCTTAACTCATCTTAAGACTTGTTTAACTTGTTTAAGTGCCACAAATATTTAATCACACTTAACACTTCCATGCATCACTTGATGAAATATGAGTCATTGATTCGGCTCAAGTCCTCCCGTAATTATTTATCAAACCTTGAACATCGAAAGTTCGTTTGATAAGTAACTTCTTGTATCCACTTATTTAAAATCAGATAACTTGTGAATACCTTGATATATGAATTCAATTCACATTATTCTTGTAGAGGAATTCTCCTTACCTCAAGGTGAGGCGGAGACCTTCTTTTATAGATTGAGAAAAAAGAATACATGGAGTATTCCGATGTGGGACTCGGAAATACCCAGAATAATAAAAATAGGGTTTAACACCCCCCCTCAAGCTGGACATGCCCAGTTTGGACCATGAGTCCCACAAAAGAAAGATGACATTAGACAAGACCATACACACTCCCCCTCAAACTGGGTCGCAGATGCTGTGGATGCCTAGCTTGGAACTGAGCGAGGCCAGGCGAGTCCCTGGGATGCCTTTGGTGAAGATGTCAGCAGACTGATCCGCCGTCGGGATGTGGCTAAAGCTGACATGGTTGTGCTTGAGGTGGTGACGAAGAAAGTGGCCGTCCACCTCGATAGACTTCGTGCATTCATGGAAGGCGAGATTTGAAGCAATCTTGGTGGCTGCCTGATTGTCACACCAGATATGAGCAGATGTCTGCGGAGGAAAGCCAAGCTCCTGGAGAAGATAACGAAGCCAAAGGATCTTCGTAGTGATGACCATGGCACGGTATTGAGACTCCGCACTAGATCTGGAGACGACAATCTATTTCTTGCTGCGCCAAGAGATGAGGTTGCCTGCCTAGAAAACGGCAAATCCAAAAGTAGACTTTCGGGTAGCAAGGCAACCAGCATAGTCAACATCACAGAAGACCTCAATATTTAGATGAGCTTGGTGAGAGTAGCGAAGTCCACGGGTAGAGTCTCTCTTGATGTATTTGGCGATTCAGAGGACATCATCCCACTGAGAGGTGGTCGGATGCTCCATGAATTGACTCACTTTGCCAACAACGCAGACAATGTCTGGACGAGTCATGGTGAGATAATTGAGTTTGCCCACCAGTCAACGGTACCTCTCTGGGTGTGAATACGGTTCTGAGGAGTCATAGAGGGACTGTCCCCCAGGCTCAAGTGGAGTGTCAACGGCGGTGGCCTGTGTCAGTCCAGCATCCTGCAGAATGTCCAACGCATATCTCCGTTGACAGAGGGAGATGGTGTCCGGAAAACAGGAGACCTTGATGCTAAGGAAGTATGTGAGAGGGCCGGGATCTTTGGTGTGGAAGTGATGATGAAGATGCCCCTTGAGGTGGGCGATTCCAGTGGAGTCGCTCCCGATGATGATGATATCCTCCGCATATACTACCAATAGGATGCAGCCGGTGGATATCGTCCTGTAGACCATGGTGTGGTTCTTCATACTGCGAGAGAGCCCAAAGTCGGTGACGACGGTGCTGAATCGGCCAAACCAAGCACGAGGAGACTGCTTGAGACCATATAGAGAGCGGCTAAGTCGGCTGACTTAAGAGTCAGCGTCAGAGGCACAAAATTTGGGGGGCTGCTGCATATAAACCTCTTCCTCAAGAAATCCATGGAAGAAGACATTCTTGACATCCAGTTGATGAAGGGACCAATGATGATGAACGACTAAAGAGATGAATAATTGAACGGAGACCATCTTGACAACTGGAGAAAAGGTATCAAAATAGTCAATACCATATGTCTGAGCAAAGCTGTCACGACCCACTTTCACCAAGACGAGGGAAAGGAAATCCAGGTGCCACACCCTTTCTTAAGACGAAAACGAGATAATGACCCCCGAGTCCCGCATTCAATAGGCTTCGGAGTGGTGACTAGCACCAAGGGTATGAAATCTCACGTAATATGGAAGGCATTACCCTTTTTATAGAACAAGATCGTGAGATAAGATGGTAAATCTCAAACAACTCCAAAAGTTGAAAGCAAAAGTAAAGCCAAAATCCATTCCCATATGCATGTTCAAAATAAACTGATACAAGTACAAGAAAACTCTAGAGAAAAGTACCAAAAGAAAAGAAAAGCAACAATGACGACTCTCGGCACCCGAGCTAGTAAGGTCCGACATGGTCCCCAAAGTCCTCCTGGAACTTGAAAGCAGTTTTATATATGTAGGGTGAGTATACATGTATACTCTGTAGGAAAAACCAAAAACACTCGTGCACAAGTGGGGAGACATTCTAATTTCCCGCGAGAAAGTACAGGTAACAAAAACACGTAACAATTAAAACTACCCGCCCAGCCTCACCAAGGCACGCTCCCCAAACAACGCTAACCAGGTAAAATAATAGAAATAACACATCGATATTTGGGTACCCCGCACCGCTTTCCCACTGGTTATTTAGAACATCCTACGCGTCAGACTTCCCCCATAGATCGCACTGCAGTCCCACTGCCGCTCCCAACAACAACCATATGGGCCATCCCAACCGTACGTTCCTCCCGCCCGCAAACACTTGGGCCACCACAACCACACACAACCACGCCCGCAGACACCTGGGCTACAACAACCACCACCACGCCCGAAGACACCTGGGCTAGAACGACCACTGCCACGCCCGAAGACACCTGAGCCTCATCCCGAAGACACTTGGGAAAACAACCTGCCCGCACACACCTGGGCCAACCACCACAATAGCACCCTGCCCGAAGAGTCTTGGGCCATAATAATCCTTAGACCGTCACAGCCTACCCGAAGAATCTTGGGCTACCTCTGAGAGAGGGAGCAGAAAAGAGCTAATAACCAGTCACTCATAAGAATGTTGGGAAAAACACATTCTCCCATTAAATGAGGGTGTTCGGCACGAAGTGCTCAACATGGGTGGTGTGCGTATAAGAAACACAAGAACTAAATCTTATACATATAGGTAATCAAGCACTCATCCCAACTTAAGGGTTCTGAAACAGACAACCGGCCTGTACACCACCACTCTCGCTGCTATCCCTACATGCACAAATACGCAACAGCCCAACCAGAACACAACTCATTTCTAGAAAACAAATCCCTCATTGTACCCGTTCTCGTTATCATGTTCAAGTGATTCCTTTTAAAAAATTCCTCCACTACCGGGCTACTAACAGGTATAACCACAAGCCAAAACAACAACCGAAGGAAAAACCGCCAAGCATGATTTTAAGCATTCACACCCGGTTCTCTTGTAAAGTCACAACAACAAAAGGGGATCCGTGAGATCCCTTGAAGTACTGAAAACAAACCAAGCTCCAACATACCGGCTCCACACGACCTCCGATTCACAAACCAACAAATGGACAACCAGATGTCCCATCCCCATTCACGTCACCCCACAAAGCATGAGATAGAGCAACCATACATTTCACCAGAATGAACCAAGAAGTTTACAAAATTAGCCAACACCATTCATTAAGTACCTTCTTTCCGTTTGGTTAACCGGGGTGATCACACAGGGGCTATTGTCCATCGGGCATCCATTTAATCAACCTAGTTTACGTGATTAACCAATTTCCATGTTACGGCCATTTATACACGAGGTCATCCAAAAAATAGAGCTTCATTAGTGCGCAAGAAAGGACCACCAACGACCACGATTTTCAGTGGACATAAGCCCATACAATTCACAACAGAAAAACAAAGGTAACACAACAACGTCAACATCATCATTCCCACCTCTTTATTCTTTAAAAGGGTCCGTTCATTATCTTCGTTAAAGTTGGTTTCATCTACGTCCAGAAGGATCATCATCATACCCTCCCACACGATGCACAATTAAAGAGAGACGAAGGAAAAACCTCTAACTTTGATGATCAAGGACCGACGTTTCCTCCTCGCACCAAGAACTGTGGTCGCACGAGCAGCAGGAAAAACTCCACAAAGGCTGAGCGGGAAGGGCTCTAGCACAAGCGGACGACTCGTCTCCTGAGGAAGGACTTCAAGTGCATCCAGAGGGAACAAAAGAGACCGAGGAAGAAGATCTTGGTGATAAAGTTCCGATCCAAGAGTTATGGGATATGCTGTTTCAAAGCGCTTGAAAAACGGGTCGTGACTTGACCACGCGGATGGGCGGTTCCACATGTTTCATTTATTAAACTGCTCCTGATAGTTAGGAATTTGAAGGCATGACTAGTGGGCTTTGAAACGGCCTAAAACTGCTCGAAACGTGGCTTTTAATAAGTTTTACGGTCAAAGGTGGCGTTGCGGGAGGGAAACTAGATAGAAACCCGATACTCCATGGTGGCCGATCGGTGGAACAGATTGGTGAGACTGATCGGTGGAGCTGATCGATGAGACTGATCGGTGAAGCCGATCGGTGAAGCTGATCGATGAAGCCGTTTGGTGGAGCTGATTGGTGATCGATGATGCTGATCGCTGGAGCTGATCGGTGGAGCTGATCGGTGATCAGTGAAGTTGATCAGTGGAGCTGATCGGTGAAGCGGATCGGTGAGACCGATGGGTGGAACCGATGAGTGGAACCGATCGGTGGCACCGATAGGTGACACCATGGTGACACGTTGCTACTGACACCATCGTCCTGGAATACCAGAATTTGACAAAGTAATGGACCAGGAAAGTCCGGGCCATTACAAAAGCTCTTTGCCACAAGGCGGGCTTTGAGGCGATGGAGAGTGCCATCAACATTAAGCCGGACTGTATAAATCCATTTGCTACCAACCGCCTGTTTGCCTGCCGGAAGAGGGACCAGATCCCAAGTATGGTTGTCTTCTAGAGCTTGCAATTCATCCCGTATCCCTTGTAGCCATCTCGGGTGAGATTTGGCCTCGCTAACTGTGCGGGGAATGGATATCGTCTCCAGAGCGAATATACCTCTGTATGAAGATGTAAATAGAGGAGTAGTTTGGCAAGAACGAGTACCTTTTCGAAGTGCAATGGGCAAATCTTCTGGTGCCGGGACAGAAACATCAGACAAAGCGGGGACGATGGTGTTCTCGGCCTGGACGGGGGTACAGTCGATGGACGACGAGAGTAGACCGTACCAAAATTGTGATCAACAGGGGGAGACATCAGTGGAGGGTGGATGATGAGAGGAAGACAATCATCAATGTTAGTGTCGGGATGAGGAGAGGAAAGTGAAAACAGGGAGCTCTCAACAAACGAGACCTCAACAGAGATAGCAGAGAGCTCTCAACAAACGAGACGTCAGCAGAGATGATATACTGCCGTAGGTCCAGAGAGAAGCATCGATATCCGCGTTGAGTGCAGGAATAGCTGAGGAATATGCAGCGGAGGGATTTAGGAGAGAGTTTGGAGAGACCGGGACGAGTGTCACGGACATAACAGAGACATCCAAACACACAAAGTGGAAGTGAGTGAGGGAGAGAAGAGAACAGAGTTCGGAAAGGAGTTTTTTTTGAAGGATAGAAGAAGGGAAACCGTTTAGGAGGTAGGTAGTAGTCAGGATTACATCGCTTTAAAAATTGAGAGGCACCTTCATGTGTAATAGGAGGGCACGAGCAGTCTCCAGAATATGGCGATGTTTCCGTTTGACCACTCCATTCTGCTGAGGTGTATCGGGGCAGGATGTCTGATGAATAATGCCTTTATCCTTGAGAAACTGCTGAAAGGGAGTGGATAAATATTCCCGTCCATTGTCAGAGCAGAGACATTTCTGGGAGGTAGAGAATTGAGTATGAATCTCATTATAGAAGGTCTGAAAGGTAGAAAACACTTTAGACCGATCAAGAAGAAGGTAGAGCCAAGTCATGCAGGAGTAGTCATCGATAAAAAATATATAATAATGGTACCCGGATTGGCTAGGAACCCTACAAGGACCCTATACATCGGAATGAACAAGGTCGAAAGGATTCACTGCACGCGAGTCCAATTGAGGAACATATGTCACCCGATGATGCTTAGCAAACTTGCAGGGTTCACAATGGAAGGAAAGGTGAGAACTAAATTGGGGGCAAAACTTTTGTAGGACGGAAGCTTACGGATGACCAAGGCGTGAATTAAGGTCAAAGGCACGGGCTGAGGTGGATGAGCAAGCAAGAGGTGGTGGGATATCGAGTATGTGCACCCCAGCCCTAAGATGACCTCGACCAAGTTCCCGATTCGTCGATCGCTCCTGAAAGACAACGCCAAATGACGTAAAAATAACAGCACAATTTAAGTCTTTGGTGAGTTCGTTGATGGAGAGAAGATTAAACGGGTTTTGAGGAACATGAGCGACTGAAGGCAGACTAATAGACGGGGTCAAATGCATGTGCCAAATCCCGCAATGGGGATTGTTGATCCATGGACAACAGTGATTGTAGAAGCACTAGTAGACGGATGGTAGGTAGTGAACATACTAGAATCCCCTGTGAGATGTTCGGATGCACTGAAGTCGAGCATCCAGGTTGACGGTCGATGAGATAGACAGGCGTTAGAGCCACCAGTATGAGCAATGGTGGCTGAAGAATAGGACGGTTGCTCAGGCGGGTGCCGGGAAATCCCGGGAGGTGGGCCGAGAGACCGCCGAGGATGGCGGGGGCCGGGAGACTGCGTTAGAGGCAGGCCGAGAATCACCGAGGAGGGCGGGGGGAGCCGGACGACCGCGTTGAAGGCAGTCCGGGGAGTGCTGAGAAGGGCGGGGAGTCCAGGAGACCGCATCGGAGGCAATGGCTGGGAATCTGCTGGGAAGTCGGCCGAATTGCGGGAGGTCGCAGTGAACGGGAGACGACGAGGGAGATGGGCCGTTCGTCGAGCGGGAGAACCTGCGGGGCGACCTGGAGATCATGGTGAGAGGCTGCAGGGAGGCGGGGCTGGTTGAAGCTGGGAGGCCGCAGGGAGAGGCGGTCGGTCGGCAGCTGGAGGGCACCGTGTTGGAGGTCCGTTGGAGAGAGAGCCGCGACCAGAGTCGATGCTGGGAGGAGATTCGTGCCGGGAGGGAAGCGTGCTGGGTCGCCGTGCGAGGAGGCCGACGTGGAGAGAGGTCGACCGCGGGGAGGGATGCTGCCGGGATGGCGAGCAGGAGGCCGATCGCGCCTGGACGAGGAGGGCGTCAGGATGAGCAGGCGGGAGGTTGGGCTGGGCGTCGCGAGTCGGGAGCGCCGCTGGGAGAGGGCTACGACGGGAGAGGAGGGCTACCGCGGGAGGTCCGATCGGGGAGGGGCACTGTGGGCGAGGCGGGAGCTGGGAAGCGGGGGCCATCGGGATGTGCAGCGGGAGGGGCACCGCGTAGGGCGGGAGCCGCTGTAGGCGAGGTGGTGGGAGGTGCGACGAAGGTGGTGTGCTGCACAGGGAAGGAGGCGGGGCTGGGCGAACCGGGAGTCCGCAGGGAGGGTAGGGCTGGGTAGAACCGATAGGCTGCACGGGGAATTACTCGAAAAAAATAAAATAAAACCGGAGGGAGGGCTCGGGATTAGTTTCCCTTTGATACCATGTAGAGGAATTCTCCTTACCTCAAGGTGAGGTGAAAACCTTCTTTTATAGATTGAGAAAAAAGAATACATGATAGAGTTTCCGGTGTGAGACTCAGAAATACCTAGAATAATAAAAACAAGGTTTAATAATTCTAAACACAAATAACTTAATTGAATTTATTTATTTACCTGCGATCATTCTCACTTGGACGAAAACCAGCACATGGTCGTATGGACCGCATCATCCCAAACTCTTATTCATTTGAATTATTGAAACTTCTCTAGATCCTTATCTCGATAGCAATGGGTCTAACTCATAGATTTAGATCAGTATATAGTAACATATAATTGTCTCCAATGAGATAAGGATAAGTCTCAACGACAATCTTTTTACGAATATGCACTGTATAATACAATCTCTTTGTCAAATGATTTCTCATAAAGCAAAATGCATACTCTATGTTACCATCCTTTCATGATTTATCTTTTTTATTTGATGGATTGGATGGACTTGCCTTCCTCTACCACGACCTTGAATTTAATCGTGGTGCTACTATCCAAAGTTAAAAGGCAAGAGATATCTTCTTTTCATACCAGGAAGTGACAAATTCTATCTTGATCATTTAATTAATGTCTTTCCATTAATGACGCAATGAATTAAGTCACCCCATCACAAACATAAACTGTAATAATTTTCATCATGCATCGAAGTACGTGATTGACATACATTAATAATGATATCAAGTCAAAAGACCAATATACACGCTCATAGATAGAAACATCCAATGACATCTAAAACATGCAGTGTTTGTATTGGCTTGTTAGTTCTCATAATCTCCTATACTTGAGATCTTCAAATGTGAACTTCATGTGAAGAAGTCTCAGGGCTTATTTGGCCCCATCACCTAATAGTCAAACATCATCCGTGTCCTATCAGATTGATATATCCAAACCATAGGACATACAAATTTTTATCATAGTTGTAGATTGATGAAGAGAGGTAGACCTAATGCCTAAGGTTCTCTCTAAAGGAGGCCTTGAATTTTTTTATAATGAATAATAACGACCACATCGGACCACAAGTCCGATGTGGGATGCAGACTGCCACACTTCCCCTCAAGTTAGGTGTACCTAGCTTGAACACATAAAGAAAAACAAAGCAATCAATAGACACTGCGAACACTCCCCCTCAAGCTGGACACACCCAACTTGATTACAAAACAAAACAGAGAAAAAATAACCCGCCATGACTGCTGCTCCCCCTCAAGAAGATGGATGATGCAACTGAAAAAGATTTGCCAAGCTGCTCAAGCGGTGTCGGTCGACGAAGCGTCGGGAAAGCCGCACTGGCGGTGTCGGTCGACCGAGCGCTAGGAAATCCACACAGGCGGGCCGATCGTCAGAGTCGTCGGGAATACCGCACGGGCGGACCGGTCGTCAGAGTCGCCGAGAAAACTGCACTGGCGGACCGGTCGTCAGAGTCGCCGGGAAAACGCTGGAGGCCGACATGGAGGCGGTGGCTGGCGCAGGAGGAGGCCGACATGGAGGGAGCAGCGGTGGAGGCGTCGCGGAAAGGGGATGCTCCGCAGGAGGTGCTGTCAGGTGGAGGACCGTCCGAAAGATGTGGTTACAGTGCACGGGAATGGTCGGGGAGAAGAGCCGACGTGAGGAGAGGCCAACGACGAGATCCGGTCGGATCGGGCCATATCTGGAAGAGGGGAGGCCGCCTAGTCCGGAGCACGCAGAGGAGGAGGCTGCGGATCTTGCAGGCCAGCTGAGGGAGAGGCAGACGACTGACCGGGTGACTGGGAAGCCAGCAGGAAGTGATCACGGGTCGCCAGATTTGGGGAAGCCGGCAGGAGACTTGGCGAGCAGCGCTGGCGCACAGGGGAAAAAAATGTGGGAAAGGGCAGCGCCACTTTAGAAGGAGCTCTGGCGCGGCGAGCAGGGGAGGCAGAGCTCAAATCTGGATGACGTCGTAGGAGCTCTGGCGCGGTGGAGGAGAAAGGGGTGCGGGGCTGGGGCTAGGTGCGAAGCCGGGAGGCCGCGAGAGAGGTAGGGGCCTGGTGTCACGAAGGAGGCGGGCCGGTACGGTGTTGCTTCGGAGGTAGACGACAGGGGGACAGGAACCGCGTCGCGCGAGCGGGAGTAGCTGGAAAACTGCTTGAAGTGGGATGGGACGCGTCGTGTTGGATGCGGAGGGCCGGGACGTAGGGCCGCAGAGAGTTGCGTGCAGGAGGTGCGCCGTCGCACAAAGAGAGCCGGCGACGCAGAGCAGGAGCCGTGCATGGGGATGTTGACAGGGCGCAGCGGAGGAACCCGCTCAGGAAGGCCGTCAACGGACCGTCGGGAGGGAGATGCCGACAAGGGGGCGACGACGGAGGACTTACGACTCACTGGCCATGGAGGCCGCCCCCCTCCCCCCAGCGGAGGGAAATCCAAAACTTAGGGCAAGTGATAAAAAAAGTGAGGGCTCGGGTTTAGAAAACCTCCTTTGATACCATGTAGAGTGATAAAGAGAGGTAGACCTAATGCCTAAGGTTCTCTTTAAAGGAGCCTTTGAGGTTCTTTTATAATGAATAATAACGACTATATCGGACCACAAGTTCGACGTGGGATGCAGATTCCAACAATAGTATCATCAGTTTCTCATTATAGCTGAGAACCGCTATAACCATTTGATGCGGTAAATAATATTAGGACATTACCATGTATAATACACGCAAAAGTAAAAATATTTTCATGGTAAGAGAAATATGTGTGTATATATGCATGATATGGTAATCGAAAAGTACAAGCTCAGGTTGGGTCCAAGACACCAACTCTTGCAACAAATATTGCCTTTCATTGGCTACTTCAAATTAATTTTTGGCTTCATGATTAAGTAGAGGAGCAACCCTCTCAATTTTTTTAAGGTCCTGTTTGCATTATATAATGTTTAAGTTATGATTATACATTGTATTTTTATATTATTAGGACAAACAACAATAGAACAATTGCAATAGAAAAGGACAAACGACATATTAACTGAACAAATATTGAAATACTAAAAAATAGTTTATAATTACATCTTCAATCATTATGTAAAAGCTGTATATGTTTGGCCTCTGGCCAGACTGGCCAATGCTACAAATGAGCCAGTCTTGCAAAAATCATCACCCGTTTAAACGATAGGCCTAAATGGGTGAGCTATGTCAATTTAAGACTGTTAAACTCTGTTTTATTATAACGGGTATTTTCGAGTCCCACATCGAAATATCCCACCATGTAATTCTTTTTACTCATCTATAAATGGATGTCACCTCACATTAAGGTAAGGAGAATTCACCCAAAACTTACATGGTATCAGAGGGTAACCCTCGATAGTTTTTTTTTCTCCCTTCCACTGCACTCCTCCCTCCTGACGTGGCCCTACCTTCTGCTGCACCCCGTCCTTCCCGACGGCTCCGTCCTGCCCGAGCGGCACCCTCCCGCCCGCGCACTGCCGTCCCGTCCGAGCGTCTCCCTCCCGCCCACGAACATCCTCCGACGTGGCGACTCCCGACCCCGCCTCCGATGCGGTTTCCCGACTCGCCCCCCCTTCGACGCATCCCGTCCGGCCGCTGCTGTTCCGCGTGGCTTTCAGACGCCCGCGGCCCTCCCGGCTCCCTCTAGGCGGATACTCCCGCCGCCTCCTTGTGCGGCGTTCCAGCCCCGATTCCAACGTGGACGACCGACACCGCCCTTTCTGCGGATTCCCGACCCGCCTCCTTCGCGACAACCGGTCCCACCGCTCTCTTCGGCGTGTCCTGGCGTTCCTTGTTGCCCTCCTCCTGCGGCACTCCTGACGCGGACGACTGGCATAACGTCTCAGGCGGAACCCCTCCCACGGCGCACTACCGACCCCGCCTGCTCGCGGCCTCTCGGCTTCGCGACTAGCCCGACCTTCCGCCGTGATTTTCCAGCCCCGCCCTCCAGCGGCTCTATGGTTTCACCTGGCCCCACCTTCTCTGCGGTTTCCCAGCATCGACCTCCCTTACGACATCCCAGCCCCGCCTCTCTTGGCGACTCCTGGTCCCGCTCTCCATGGCAAGTCCCGACCTCGCCCATCCAATGACTGAATCTTCTGTTCTCCCCCTGTTGATCACCGGTTTGGTACGGTCTACTCTTGTCGCCCATCGACTATGCCCCTGTCCAGGCCGGGGAAACCATCGTCCCAGGTTCGCCCGATGCTCCTGCCCCGACACCAGATGACTTGCCCATTGCACTCCGGAAAGGTACTCGTTTTTGCCAGAATACTCCTCTCTATACATCTTCATACAGAGGTCTGTCAGTTTTGGAGACGGTATCTATTCCTCGCACAGTTGGCGATGCGAAATCTCACCCAGGGTGGCTACGAGCGATGCGAGATGAATTGCAGGCTCTGGACGACAACTATACTTGGGATCTGGTCCCCCTTCCGGCAGACAAACAAGCGGTCGGTAACAAATGGATCTATATGGTTCGTCTCAATGCCGATGACACTCTCCATCGCCTCAAAGCCCAACTTGTGGCGAAGGGCTTTGCTCAGACATATGGTATCGACTATTTTGATACCTTCTTTCCAGTTGCAAAGATGCCTTCATTCCGATTATCCATCTCTCTGACCGCTCATCATCATTGGCCCCTTCATCAACTGGATGTAAAAAATGCCTTTCTCCATGTCTTTCTTGAAGTAGAGATGTATCTACAGCACCCTCCAGAATTTTGTGCATCCGAAGCCGACTCTCATGCCTGTCGACTTCGTCGCTCTCTATATGGTCTCAAGCAGTCTTTTCGTGCTTGGTTTGACCGATTTTGCATCGTTATCACCGCATTTGGGCTCTCTCGCAGTATGAAGGATTACACCGTATTCTACCGTACGACGTCCAACGGCTGTATCCTGCTAATGGTGTATGTTGATGATATCATCATCAACAGGAGCGACTCCACTGGAATCGCCCAACTCAAGGGGCATCTTCACCACCACTTTCACACCAAAAATCTTGGTCCTCTCACATACTTCCTTGGCATCGTGGTCTCCCGTTCTATGAACACCATCTTTTTCTGCCAACGAAAATATGCCATGGATATCTTGCAGGATGCGGGTTTGAGTCAGACAACTTCCGTGGACACTCCTCTTGAGCTTGAGGAACGTTCTCTTTATGACAACACATAACCTTTTTCTCACCCAGAAAGCTATCGTCGTCTTGTGAGAAAACTCAATTATCTCACCATGACATGTCCGGACATTGCCTACGCTGTTGGCAAAGTGAGCCAATTCATGGAGCGTCTGACCAACTCTCAGTGGGATGCCGTCCTCCGCATTGCCAAATACATCAAGAAAGACTCTGCCCGTGGTCTTCGGTATTTACATCACGCTCATCTGAATGTTGAGCCTTTCTGTGATTTTGACTATGCAGGTTGCCTTGCTACCTGAAAGTCTACTTCCGGGTTTGCTTTTTTCTTGTCAGATAACCTTATCTTTTGGCGCAGCAAGAAGCAGACTGTTGTCTACAAATCTAATGCAGAGTCTGAATACCGTGCCATTACCACAGTCACTATTGAGATACTTTGGTTTTGTCATCTCCTCCACGAGCTTGGCTTCCCACCGCAAACGTCTGCTCATATCTGGTGTAACAATCAGGCAACAACGAAGATTGCTTCTAATTCCGTCTACCATGAACACACGAAGCATATCGAGGTAGACCGCCACTTTCTTCGCCATCACTTCGAGCAGAACCATATCAGTTTCGCCCACATTCCGATGGCAGAACAGCTTGCCGACATCTTCACCAAAGGCTTTTCGGGTGCTCGTTTGTACTCTCAGTACCAAGCTGGGTATCCACTGCATCGGCAACCCAACTTGAGGTGGAGTGTGTATGGTCTTGTTTGTTATCATCTTTCTTTTGTGGGACTCTTGGTCCAAGCTGGGCATGTCCAGTTTGAGAGGAAGTGTTAAACCCTGTTTTATTATAATAGGTATTTTCGTGTCCCACATCGGAATATCCCACAATGCAATCTTTGTTATTCATCTATAAAAGAATGTCCCCACCTCATATTGAGGTAAGGGGAATTCGCCCAAAAACTACAAAGACCATGACTGTTCAACACCTTACTAACCTGGATGGGGCTGCCTATTTGACGCCCTTGACATTCATGATGATATTCTGAATTGTAGTTGGTTTCCTAATTAGAATAAGACAGGCAAACTATATAATTGAGACTGCTTTGTCATTTCTTCTAGTTGTGGGATATTTATACTGTGCGATTTGGCAGCGTTGCTGTTTGTTAAATCTAGTATAACTTTCTGGTGCAAAGGCAGTGGAAGAAGTCCTTGCCATATGCTAGTGAAGAAAATTTTATTGTTGTTTTTTACAAATTAATTAATTTTTGTGAAGTATATGGTTTTTGATATCTTAATTCTGACGGAGCAAACTTCTTATGCATATCTTGATCATGTCAGTTGAATTATGAAAACCAATTGCACCATCATCTATTGCTCTTTGTTACTAATCGCCATTTGTCTTTCAGGTACTGGTGGAAAGGCTTGACAAGGGTGAATTATCAAAGGATGACTATCCATGCATGAACGACCCGAGTCCAACTTTCCATGGAAATTCACAGATTACATCAGTTGGGGCGAGTCCGGCTTCATCTGCTCGATCAAGACGAACACCAACATGGGCTCGGCCCCGTAGCTCTGATGATGATGGTTACTCAAGGTACTTTTCTTGAAACCATGTTTTTTTTAAGGGTAGCTATTTATGACCAAAACAAGTAGAATTAGCCAAATTACTTATTTTGTGAGGATACCGTATCAGTAACTTCAAATTTCGTCCTTGTTAACACCTGATGCAAGGTAAAACAAAGAAACAAAGCATCGTGAATGTTAGCTGATTAATCTTGAATCATTCTATTAATTTTATGATAAAATGCATCAATAATAAAAATGGTACATTTAGGATTTTAGATTACAAAGGTAACAATCTAACATTGAGATTTCATGTAAATCATTTCTTCTTGGCTTTTATCTCTTCTAACAGTAAACATTGAGTTTGAATTATGCTAACGAATCTGCAAATTATGTCTTGAGGTTTTGGAATTATAAATTGGTTGAGCTCCTTCCTCGAAAATTGTCTCGAAGCGTGCATTACATAACTAGCTGATTTGCAACTCTGCATCACTTTCCTAACAAACCATCCATATAAAAAATGATTAAATTAAGCCCCGATTCACTAAGAATTATTGAAATAATAAATTACTGTAGGAGGATAAAATGAGAGAGACCGAACCCCCCAAGGTGTTCTCTTTAAAGGAGCCCTTGGGGTTCTTTTATAACAAATAATTAAGACCACACCGGACCTCAAGTACGATGTGCGATACATACTCCAACACTCCCCCTCAAGTTAGGTGTACCTAGCTTGGACACACAAAAAAAAAACAAAGCAAGCAACAGGCTGCAAACACTCCCCCTCAAGCTGGACATACCCAGCTTGATGACAAAACAAGACGAAATAAAATAAAAGAAAAAGCTGCAAGACTGCTCCCCCTCACGATCGCAGCTCCCCCTCAGAATGATGGATGGATGATGTTGCGGGCGCAGCAGAAGAACCACACATAGACCGGGTTGGTTGACGGAACGCCAGGAATGCCGCACTAGTGGGGCCGGTCGATGAAACGCCGGGAAATCCAAACTAGCACCGGGAAAACCGCACTTCCGTGGCCGGCGACGGGGGGCGGGGATTCCGCAGAATTGTTGCGGGGTCTAGCGGCGCCAAATGGACCGAATCCAAGGTGGTCGAGCTGCTGCGCCACGGTGGAGGAAGTGCGAAGGCATGTGTTGGCGGACAAGGAGGCGGCTGCCGAGAGTCGTCGGGACATGCCGACGAGGCGGGGATTCCGCAGGAGGTGCCGGAGATCCGAAACTGGAAGCAGGGCAGCCGCTAGGAGGAGGGCGGCATGGAGGGAGCAGCGGAAGAGACGGGAGCCGCTGGACGTCGCAGGGCGGAGCGAAGCCGCAGGAGGCGCATAGAGAGGGGGTGGTTGTCCGGTAGGGGAGGAGATGCCGGCAGGGGAGGATATGCCGGCAGGGGGGGAATCCGCTGGATGGGAGATCAGCAGCGCCGGCCTGGGATGGAAGGCGGAGGAGGATCAGGAACTGGAGGCGCGACGGGATCGGGAGCCGGGACTCACGTGGGAGGCGATCCGCCGGGAGCCGCGCAAGGAGGAGGTGGGCTGGGAGTCGCGTGAGATGATGAGGCCGGCGCGCGCAGCGGGGAGGAGACGCCGGGGAAGGAAGCCGTCGCGCGCAGCAGAGGAGGCAGCGCGCAGGGATGGAGTCGCCGGGGTGCAGCGCGTCACAGAGGTGGGAAGCCGCAGGAGGGAGTCGCACAGGGATCCGGGAGCCGGAGGGATGGAACCGCTGGGAGAGGAGCCGCCGCCGCGCTTGGGTCGGGAGCAGAGGAACGACGCGGGAGGGCCGTCGCGCCGGGAGGAGGAGCAACTGCCGAGAGGGAGAAGAGATCCGCTGCACAGAGCTGGAGCAAGGCCGGAGGAGAATCGCCGCAGGCGTGGTTGAATCCGATCGGGATCGGGAGGCCCGACAGGAGATCGGGCGTCGCGCACAGCGGGGAGGGGAAAAGAGCCCGAAGGGAGCCGCCGGGGATTCCGCCGGATTGATGGAAGGGAGCCGACAAGGGGAGGAAGTACCGGCAGGGGGGGCGGCGGTAATACCTATGGCTTGCTGGCCATGGAGACCGCCGCCCCCCAGACCGGGAGAAACCCTAGAGGCCGACGGAAAAAAAATAAAATAAAATGGGAGGGGTCGGGATTAGGTTCCCTCTGAAGCCACTCAGGCATGCTTCATGTTTGTCCTCTTCGACAGCCATTTGAGCCACCGTGGACCTTTTCATCTTTGGTGGATCTTCGCATTCTCATACATCTTTCTCACAGTTGGAGCAACTTCCTTCTTTTTCCTCCAAATTTGTTTTTTTCGTTCAAAGAGGATTGCCATGACTTACTTTCTTTTGATGTAACCATTCTTCCAGTTCTTCACAGGAATGGAGGAATTCTTTACGGAAGCTTTAGCCCCTCTCTTGCTGTAATTTCTAGCCATATGTCCATTGTTAGCAAAAATAAAGCATCTCTCGTTAAAAGCATACCTCGTATAGTCATGCCTAGGTTGAGATGTTGCAGCAAATTTTCTTTTTTCCTTTGAGCCCTTGGGCTTTTAGAAATATACCCATGGCATGTCCCATGATTCAACAGTAGTAGCGCATTGTAGCTACCTTTCTTTGTGAGTATTCTCTTCTAGACTTTGTAGGAATTTTCTGCTTTCTCACTGATTTTAGATTTCCACATTTGTGGACCCTACATGTTGATGCTGCCATATAAGGGATCTTCTTCGTGCCATTAGAGGTTTTGAACCTCTCCTCGAGCTCCTTGATCTTCCCATCCTTCTCCTTTGGTTGGGCAGTCATCCCCTGCACACTCGAGCTTGCTTCCTTTCCAGATTTTATCATCTCTTCAAGATTTGTCTTGAGTGGGATAATGCTTGTTTTCAGCTCCTTCCCTGTGACGATTTTCTCTTCTATCTCATGTGCAAGTTCTTCAAGTAAATCGCTTCACCCCTTCATTTTTTTCACTCATTTTCATAATATCTTCCTTCAAGGCCACCTCCACTTGCTTAGCTTTTGATTCTCCTTGACCAATTCTGCTATGTGTGTGGCAAGTTCATCCTTCGCTTTTAAGTTTTGAATCTCTTGAGTCAAGGCCCTTCTCCTTTGAACCAACTTTAAACTTCTGCACGTTTAAAGACATCTCCTCCAATTCCTCAGCCTGAGAATCTTTTTCTCTGGACCAGTAACCACTTTAATTAGTCTTTCGCTCATGCTCTTCAATTTTTCAACTTCAATCTTTAGCACTTAAACCCAGATTTCTTAAGACTCATTCTTCTTTCTCAGCTCTGTTTTTTTTCTTTCAGCCCATGATCTAGTTTCTCTAACACGTGGACAACTTCCACCTTGGATCTGTTGACATCTCATCATCAGTAGATCCAATAACACTGGGGAAATCAGGTTCCTCAGCTAGTCCTGCTGCATTATTGAATGAATTAATAGATGCATAATCAAAATCATTCTTACTTTTCTTTTGACAGCTGCAGGAATGCCGGAATCCTTCATCTCGATCACACATTTCCCAAAAACCGTCACATTATATGGGATTCCCTTGGAGTTCTGCTTCAAATTCTTTTCCTTTCTCATATCATCAAATGATTGTAAGGGCGGGTTAGAACTCAACTCCAATAATCACTCGGATCAATTCAGAACAAAACAAATCCTACTGGATAAACTTTTGCTCTGATACCACTTGTTGGCCCCACAAAGGTCTTTAGTGAAAGATACCCTGGTGGGGGGGTGTATCAGGGTATGATACTCATTCCAATTTAAAGCCCTTAAACCTTAAAATCTCACTGCCCTCAACGATCTTGTTCTCATTGTTAGTAGGGCCACTCTTGTATTCTTATTTCAATGATGACCCAATTGATACTTTGCTTCTATTAGCCTTAATCCGGTTTGATCAATGATCACTTAACCCATGCACTCTAATCTAAGTGGAGCATGCACGTCGGACACAAAAATTTTACTTAGTTTACCTGTACTGGACTAATCTAAGGAGCATACAATGATAATGTGCCGAAGTACCAAAATCCACTAAAGCACTTTCAGTGGTGAGTTTAGGCGAGGTCACTCCAATGCCTGGAGTCATTCCCCTAGTAAGATTTAGGGACGGTTTATTGCCTCTAGATGGTCTCCCCCTTTACAATGTTTCTGGGTTCAGTCACTCCTCACCCAAGGTCACTCCTTTACTTCAAGAGTCACTCGCTTCTTCTCTCCTTTGCTCACTGCTCCAGAGAGGATAATTATTTGGCACACAGGTCAATACAAGACTTAAATGTCTTTTTGTTGCACTAAGTATGGGTAGGTGCTCGTTGATCTTCACACTGCTCTTTCACAGACTAATTATGAAATCCTTCATAACAACTTCACTTTCCTTGATAATTTGGCAAAGTCTTCAACGAGTGCCAAATCGCTTTCTGTATTGTTCACTCATTGCGAATGACCGATACCTACTTTCGCACAACTTCTTGTTCGTGTAAGTATGCTCTTGTATGGCCCCTATGCAAGAACCTTGTTCAAGTTCGTTCGTTCGTGCAAGACTGTCCTTTGCATAAAACAAAGGTTCACGCAAAAATTATGTTTACGGAACATAGTGGTTTGCACAAGTCACCCACGGAACACAGTGGTTTGCTCAAGTCACTCACATAACACAGTGGTTCACGTAACCCTTTTGCACAACTTTGGCGAAATTAGAGTGTTTTGGTCTCAAGAGTCTTCCTCAACTAATTCTCTCTTTTCTTCTCCGGGGCTCGGGTATTTATAGACAAAATCCTAACCCTTCGCACATTGCGTAACTCCTTTTTCACGCGACTCTGCTTCGCATAACTTCTCACTATGTGCAGCGTCCCTTTGCACGGTGCCTCCTTTTTCGTTGACGGTGTGCAACTCCATCTTTGCGTGGCGCCTCTTCGCTAACTTTAGCGCGTTTGCACAACTTTGTTTGCACGATGCCTTTATTTCGTTAACTTTGGCACATTTGTGAGTCCCTACATGTCTTTGCACGAAAATGCTTCCTTTGCACCGTATTCTTGTGCTAACTTCCCAAACACCTTTAAAAACCTCCCGAATCACTCCTTCATGAATATAGAAATGTCTTCATGGATGTGGAACTGTATCATGGACTTTGCATGATGCAACTGTATCTCGATGCTCGTCTTTCTTGCAAAAGTCTTCATGTGTTGTCAGTGTCTGGATCTTTGTCATGGGGTAGTCCATCACAACACAGTCTAACACTTAAGCACTTTCCCTCAAAGAATAGTCTCTCGACCCATATCAGTCTTCATGTATTCTGACTTTGTCACTCGATCAACACAATTGCATCCATTCTCATATTGGATGCTAACATTCCCTCCATTGGGAAATCCAACACTTCACACAACTGTTGACATAATGAACGACAAATCCGACATGCCCAACTCACCATGTCAAGGTTGATAATAAATCCAACACATAATAGCACCAATTCTTATTGAATGCTGATAGGGGTAATGGCTAACGAAAGATAGCTCTTAGGATCAAGTTTGGAGGTATCATGTGGAGTTGGAGGTGACTCAAACGGCGACGTCTCGACAAAAACATCAAGAGATACAACGTGTTGTCCCATATCGAGAGAGTAGCAATGATACCCCCGTTTTGTGTGAGAATACCAAGGGAAGATGCATTGGAGAGAACGAATATCAAACTTCGTGTGAGTGGTATTTTGTGTCACTAACAAAACCCAAGCAGTCAAAAATGTGAAGTTGAATTTTGTGTGGTGTAAAGGATGGGGAAGCATGTGTTATGGGGTCTCCCCCTCAAGGACCGACAATGAGAGATGATTGATAAGATATGTCGTCAAAATAGCAGCACTCCTCAAAGTGGTCGAAACCTTCATATGAAAAAAATGCCTAAGAGAAATATAAAAGGCGATGATTCTTTTGCTTCACAATACTGTTTTGGTGGGGTGTATTGCGGTGGGATGCTTGCTAAATTATATTGTGTTCATCAAGGAACATGAAAAATGAAGTGGACTGACATTCACGACTATTGTCATAACGTAAACATTTTATGAAGATAGTGAATTGAGTTTTTATTTCAATATAGAAAAAAACTTATCAAAAACACTGGATTAATTTTTCAAGAGATATATCCAGGACATACGTGTGAAATCATCAATAATGGGCATGTAGTAGTAGTAATCTAATTTACCGATGAGGATGGGGTTGGGACCCAACACATCGAAGTGAATTAACTAAACGATCTTGTCACTTGTTTATATTATTGGGGAATGTAGAAGGAAATTTCCTTACCTCAAGGTGAGGAGGAGGCTCTCTGTTATAGAATGAGAAAAAGGAATACATAAAGAGGTATTCCGATGTGGGACTCGGAAAATACCCAGAAGAATAAAAAAGGGTTTTAACACTCCCCCTCAAGCTGTACATGCCCAGTTTGGATCACGAGTCCCATAAATAAAAAGGAAGACATCAGGCCAGGTCAACAAGACCAGACACACTCCCCCTCAAGTTGGGTCGCAGATGCTGTGGATACCCAGCACGGAACTGAGCGAGGCTAGGCGAGTCGCCGGGAGGCCTTTGGTGAAGAGGTCGGCTAGCTGGTCCGTCCTCGGGATGTGACAAAAACTGACATGATTGTGTTCCAGGTGGTGGCGAAGAAAGTGGCAGTCCACCTCAATATGATTCGTGGGTTCATGGAAGACGGGATTCGAAGCTATCTTGGTGGCTGTTTGGTTGTCACACCAGATGTGAGCAGATCGCTGCGGAGGAAAGCCAAGCTCCTGGAGAAGATGTCGAAGCCACATGATCTCAGTAGTGATGATGGCCATGGCACGATACTCAGACTCCGCACTGGAGCGGGAGACGATTGTTTGTTTCTTGCTGCGCCAGGAGATGAGGTTGCCGGCTAAGAACACGGCAAACCCAGAAGTAGATTTCCGGGTCGCAAGATAACCAGCATAATCAGCATCACAGAAGACCTCAATATTCAGATGAGCATGCCAGGAGTAGCGAATGCCGCGGGCAGGGTCCCGCTTGATGTATTTGGCGATGCGGAGAACAACATCCTACTGAGAGATGGTCGGGTGCTTCATAAATTGGCTCACTTTGCCAACAACGCAGACAATGTCAGGACGAGTCATAGTGAGATAATTGAGTTTGCCTACCAGTTGACGGTACCGCTCCTGGTGTGAAAAAAGGCCGGAGGAGTCATAAAGAGATCGCTCCCCAGGTTCCAGAGGAGTGTCCACTACAGTGGCCTGTGTCAGCCCAGCATCCTGCAGAATATCCAACGCATATTTCATTTGGCCGAGGAAGATGGTGTTTGGAGAATAGGAGACCTCGATGCCGAGGAAGTATGTGAGAGGGCCGAGGTCCTTAGTGTGGAAATGCTGGTGGAGATGCCCCTTGAGGTGGGTGATGCCATCAGAGTCGCTGCCGGTGATGATGATATCATCCACTTAGACAACCAACAGGATGTAGCCAACGGATGTCATCCTGTAGAACACTGTGTGGTTCTTCAAGCTGCGAGAGAGTCCAAAGGCGGTGACAACAGTGCTGAATCGGCCAAACCAAGCACAGGGAGACTACTTGAGGCCGTAAAGTGAGCAGCGGAGTCAACAGATTTGAGACTCGGTGCCGGAGGCACAAAATCCAGGGGGCTGCTGTAGATAAACCTCTTCCTCAAGAAAGCCATGTAGGAAGACATTTTGACATCCAGTTGATGAAGAGACCAATGATGATGGGCGGCCAGAGAGATGAATAATTGAACGGAGGCCATCTTGGCAACTGGTGAGAAGGTATCAAAGTAGTCAATACCGTAAGTTTGCGTGAAGCCCTTTGCCACAAGGCGGGCTTTGAGACGATGGAGAGTGCCATCGGGATTCAGCCTGACTGTGTAAATCCATTTGCTGCCTACCGCCTGTTTGCCTGCTGGAAGGGGGACAAGATCCCAAGTATGGTTGTCTTCCAGAGCCTGCAGTTCATCGCGCATTGCTGCTAGCCAGTCGGGGTGAGATTTGGCATCATCAATTGTGCGAGGAATAGAAGCTGTCTCCAGAGCGGACAGACCCTGGTATAAAGATACAAATAGAGGAGGAGCGAGTACCTTTCCGTAGGGCAATGGGCAAGTCGTCTGGCGGCGGGGCAGGAGCATCGGACGAAGCGGGGACGACGATGTCATTGGTCGGGACGAGGGATACAGTGGATGGACGACGGGAGTAGACCTGGCCAAAATGAGTGTCAACAGGGGGAGACACCAGAGGAGGGTGGATGATGAGAGGAAGACAATCATCGATGACAGAGGCCGGATGAGGAGAGGGAAGGGAGAAATGAGAGCTCTCAACAAATGCGACGTCGGCCGAGATGATATACCTCCGTAGGTCTGGAGAGAAGCAGCGATATCCGCGCTGAGTGCGGGAATAACCGAGGAATATGCAGCGGAGGGATTTAGGAGAGAGCTTGGAGAGACCAGACCGAGTGTCACGAACATAACAGAGACATCCAAAGACACACAGTGGAAGTGAGTGAGGAGGGAGAGAGGAGAACAGAATCTGAAAAGGAGTCTCCCTTTTTAGGATAGAAGAAGGGAGGCGATTAATGAGGTATGTAGCAGTCAGGATAGCATCGCGCCAAAATGTGAGAGGCACCTTCATGTGGAATAGGAGGGCACGGGCAGTCTCTAGAATATGGCGATGTTTCCGCTCGGCCACTCCATTCTACTGAGGTGTATCGGGGCAAGATATTTGGTGAATGATGCCTTTATCCTTGAGAAACTGCTGAAGGGGAGTGGATAAATATTTTCGTCCATTATCGGAGCGGAGACATTTCAGGGAGGTTGAGAATTGAGTATGAATCTCATTGTAGAAGGTCTGAAAGGTAGAAAACACTTCAGACCGAGCACGAAGAAGGTAGAACCTTGTCATGCGGGAGTAGTCATCGATAAAGGTAATATAATACTGGAACCCAGACAGAACTGGGAATCCGCAGGGGAGGGAGGGTTCAGGATTAATTTTCCTTTGATACCATGTAGAAGGAAATCTCCTTACCTCAAGGTGAGGCGGAGGCTCTCTTTTATAGAATGAGAAAAAGGAATACATAAAGAGGTATTCCGATGTGGGACTCAGAAAATACCCAGAAGAATAAAAAAGGGTTTTAACAGGGAACATAGGTGATCCGATGATGCTTAGAAAATGACACGAATCACAATAAATAATCAGAATTGTTCGTAACTTGAGATAAAGACACATGAGAATTGGTTCAAGTGGATGGCTATGATGGAATTGAAACTCTCGATCACAAGCAGAAAAGGACGAACAAACAAGGGATGTGGATAAGTCCAACATATATACTTCGCGATGCAGTCTTGTCCTACCAAGCACTTGATTCGTTGATAGCTCCTGAAAGATAACTTTCATCATTGATAATAAAGAGCATTGCAAATCTTGAGTAAGTTTACAAATTAAAAGTAAACTAAACGAGTTATGCGGAACATACATCATTGAATATCAAGAATGATAGAGCATGTGTTGAAATCAGCTATGGTTGTGGAGGATTCATAAACCACGATAATAACACTACCATCTAAGTCTCGATTGTAAGATTAAAGAATGCCTGTAGTGCTGGTGACATGATTAGAAGCACGAAAGTCCAAGAAATATGTGGTAGAATGCTAAGATATTGTTAGTCTAGGCTATATAGATACTGGAGGGGGCGGGTTCTTTGCGTTTAGACTACTTATGATGATACTCGTTTAAATGATCCATCGTATGGCGGATATCAAAATCCAGGGTCAAGGTCAGCCACTGTTGCCTGAATAGGTTGAGAGCGATTAGGAGGTGGTTGAGAGAGACTTAGAGGTGAAGGGTGGTTGGGATAACCATGAAGTTGCAAACAAGTATCAACCGTGTGAGTTGAGCAGTCATGGTGAGTACACTAAGGGTGAAGATGACCATGACAACTGTCGCCAAACCTACTTATACCACTACTACCTCATCCACCACCACATAATGAAAGGGCATTGTGATTGGAGAAGCACCTGAAGCAGCGGAGGTGGGTGGACAACTGGCTTGGATAAGACAACTATGTGGTGGAACTAAGATAAGAACACATAATGGTTGTCAGTCTAGGCTACACAAATACTAGATACGACGAGTCCTTTGTGTTGAGATTGAATATGATGATACTTCTTATCAGAGTGATCCATCATGCGACTGAGAAGTTGGGTTCAAAATCGGCCACCGATGCTTGATAGGACGAAAGTGGTTAAGAGATAGAGGGTGTTTGAGATGACCATGAAGTTGCTCGTTTCTAATGCTTTTCTCGCGAGCCCATTTTGATTATCTCGGGTCTCACGCGACTCCCACTTTTCAAAAGTGGACGACCTCTCGATCATCTGGGGTGGTGACTATGTCACCTTTTGCCGGATGTGAGGATGAGAGGTCAACCCATCCCATGAAGAGTCTTGTTGCTTAGTTTGAGACTCTAATGTTTGTGAAATCCTTCTCAGTAACAATATCAGTTACCTTTTGGTGAAATTGATTGATTGACCAACGACATGCATCTAAGAGGACATCACACATAAGAATTATAATCTCTCATTTGATCCAAATATTTGATTACTTTATAATTTAAAGCCATATAGGTAGGCACTTTGGAATTTATTACCATCCAGGGAGGCATTGAGCTCCCGTGAAAGGAGGCTAGAGGTGTCGTGGAGTTGGGATCTGTTATTGGTGAATTCTCGTTACCTCAATGTGAGGTGGAGATATTCTTTTATAGATGAGTAAATCTAATTACAAGGAGGGTAATTCCGATGTGGGACTCAGAAATGCCCATTTAACTTAAATGGGGTCCAACACTCCCCCTCAAGCTGGACATGCCCAGATTGAATTGAGTCCCACAAAGAAAAAGATGACAAGACACAAAAACTGTCTCATACTCCCCCTCAAGCTGGACCATGGAGGCTCTGAATACCCAGCCTGGTAGTGAGAGAGTAAAGCCGAGCTCCGAGGAGGCCTTTGGTGAAGAGATCTGCAAGCTGATCTGCCGTCGGAATATGACCAAAACTGATATGATTCTGCTCCAGATGATGACGGAGGAAGTGGCAGTCCACCTCGATATGCTTCGTCTGTTCATGGAAGACGGGATTCGAGGCTATCTTTGTGGCTGCCTGATTGTCACACCAGATATGAGCAGGGGTTTGTGCGGGGAAGCCGAGCTCATGGAGGAGATGACGAAGCCAGAGGATCTCAGTGGTGACTGTGGCCATGACTCGGTATTTGGCCTCGACACTCGATCTGGAGACGACTGTCTGCTTCTTGCTGCGCCAAGAGATGAGGTTACCAGCGAAGAATACGGCGAATCCCGAAGTATACTTGCGGGTAGCGAGGCAGCCTGCATAGTCCGCATCACAGAAGGCTTCAACATCTAAGTGAGAATGATGTGAGTACTGAAGGCCACGGGCAGAATCTTTTTGGATGTATTTGGCGATGCGGAGGACAACATCCCACTGAGATCTGGTTGGATGCTCCATGAATTGACTGACTTTGCCAACGGCGCAGGCAATGTCGGGTCGCGTCATGGTGAGGTAGTTCAGTTTACCCACAAGACGTCGATAACTCTCGGGATGAGGAAATGGTTCCGAGTCTGTATGGAGAGAGCGTTCGCCAGACTCAAGTGGAGTGTCCACTGCAGTGGCTGTCCTCAAACCGGCATCCTGCAAGATATCAAGAGCATACTTGCGCTGGCAGAGAGAGATAGTGTCCTCAGAGCGGGAGACCTCGATACCAAGGAAGTAGGTTAGGGGACCGAGATCTTTGGTGTGAAAGTGTTGGTGAAGGTGCACCTTGAGGTTGACGATTCCTGTGGAGTCGCTCCCTGTGATGATGATATCATCCACATAGACCACCAAGAGGATACAGCCAGCATGAGTCGTTCTGTAAAAAACTGTGTGATCCTTCATACTTCGAGAGAGGCCAAAATCAGTGACAACAATGCTGAAGCGGCCGAACCAAGCACGAGAAGATTGCTTGAGGCCGTACAGAGAGCGGCGGAGTCGACAAACTTGAGACTCGGCGCCAGAGGCACAAAATCCAGGTGGCTGTTGCAGATAAACTTCTTCCTCAAGAAAGCCATGGAGGAAGACATTCTTGACATCCAGCTGATGAAGAGGCCAACAATGATGTGCTGCCAGAGAGATGAATAATCGGACGGAGGTCATCTTGGCCATTAGAGAGAATGTATCAAAGTAGTCCACCCCATAAGTTTGTGCAAAGCCCTTAGCCACAAGGCGGGCTTTGAGTCGATGGAGAGTGCCATCGGGATTGAGCCGGACAGTGTAAATCCATTTGCTTCCAACCGCCTGTTTGCTTGTTGGAAGGGGGACAAGATCCCAAGTATGATTTTCTTTCAGGGCCTGCAATTCATCCCGCATTGCTGCTAGCCACCCCGGGTGAGATTTTGCATCACCAACGGTTCGAGGAATCGATACTGTCTCCAGAGCTGACAGACCCCTGTATGAAGATACATATAAAGGTGTACTCTGGCACGAACGAGTACCTTTCCGGAGTGCAATGGGCAAGTCGTCTGGTGCCGGAGTAGGAGCATCAGACGAAGCGGGGGCGATGGTGTCCTCGGCCGAGACAGGGGGTACAGGCAAAGGGCGACGAGAGTAGACCGCACCAAAATGGTGATCAGCAACAGCAGGGGTGGACACCAGAGGAGGGTGGATGATGAGGGGAAGACAATCATCAATGTCAGTGTCTGGATGGGGAGAGAGATGGGAAAAAGGAGAGCTCTCAAAGAACGCTACGTCAGCAGAGATGATATACCACCGTAGGTCCGGAGAGAAGCATCGATATCCGCGCTGAGTACGAGAATAATCGAGGAATATGCAGCGGAGAGATTTAAGAGAGAGTTTGGAGAGACCGGGTCGAGTGTCACGGACATAACAGAGACATCCAAAGACACGCAAGGGAAGAGAGTGAGGAGGGAGAGAGGAGAACAGAGTCCGAAAAGGAGTCTCCCCTTGAAGGACAGAAGAAGGGAGGCGGTTAATGAGGTAGGTAGCAGTCAGGATAACATCGCACCAAAATTGGAGAGACACATTCATGTGAAATAGGAGGGCACGGGCAGTCTCCAGAATATGGCGGTGTTTCCGCTCGACCACTTCATTCTGCTGCGGTGTATCGGGGCAAGATGTCTGGTGAATGATGCCTTTATCCTTGAGAAACTGCTGAAGGGTGGAGGATAAATATTTCCGGCCATTGTCGGAGCGGAGACATTTCAATGAGGTTGAGAATTGAGTATGAATTTCATTGTAGAAGGTCTGAAAGGTAGAATACACTTCAGACCGATCACGAAGAAGGTATAGCCAGGTCATGCGGGAGTAGTCATCAATAAAGGTAATATAATACTGGTACCCGGGCTGGCTAGGAACCCTGCAAGGACCCCATGCATCGGAGTGAACAAGGTCGAAAGGATTCGCGGCACGCGAGTCCAAGCGAGGTACATATGTCACCCGATGATGTTTCGCAAATTTGCAGGGTTCACAATGGAATGAAAGATTAAGACTAAATTGGGGGCAAAGTTTATGTAGGGACGGTAGCCGGCGGATGACCAAGACGAGAATGTAGGTCAAGAGCACGGGCGGAGGTGGATGGGCAGGCAATAGGGTGTGGGATATCGAGTATGTACACCCTGGCCTGAAGATGACCTCGACCAAGTTCCCGATTCGTCGATCGCTCCTGAAACACAACACCAGAAGATGTAAAAATAGCAGCACAATTTAAATCTTTGGTGAGTTGGCTGATGGAGAGAAGATTAAATTGGCAGTGAGGAACGTGAGCAACGGAAGACAGACTCAGAGACGGGGTCAAAAGGCATGTGCCAAAGCCCGCAATGGGGATTGTTGATCCATCAGCAACAGTGATTGGAGAAGCACTGGTCGACGGATGATAGGTAGTGAATAGACCAAAATCTCCTATGAGATGTTGAGACGCACCGGAGTCGAGCATCCAGACTGACGGTCGATGAGAGAGGTAGGCGGTGGAGCAAGTAGTCTGAGCAATGGTGGCTGGATAAGAGGGCCGATGCTCAGGACGAGGTCGGGAAACCGCTGGAGGCGGACCGAGAGACCGCATCGGATGCAGGAGCCGAGAACCGTCGGGAGACTGTCCAGTCAAACGTCGTCGGGAGTGCTGCGGGAGGGCGAGGCCGGATGACCGCATTGGATCCAGAAAATAGGAAACGCCTGGATTGCGGGAGGAAGCACCGGTCTGGATCTGCTGCCGGTGGCCGCGGGCAAACCTGGTGCTGGTACAGCCGAAGGAGAGCGCCGACCTTAGGGGCACCCGGCGGAGCGGCTTCGAGCTGGAACGCCAGGGAGGGGCAACAACGGAGGGTCGCGCGCAGGTTGACGGGGCTGGTGCGCGCAACCGGGAGGAGACGCCGGGCCGCCGGGAGGAGGTGGCCGCAGGGCGAGGGCACCGGGGCGAGGGGGGCCGCTGGGCGAGGGCGTCGCTGGGCGAGGGTGTCGGGGCGAGGGCTCCGCTGGGGCGAGGGCGTCGCTGGGGCGAGGGCGCAGGTTCCATTGGGGCGAGGGCGCGACTGGGGTGAGGGCGGCGCTGGGTGAGGGTGCCGGAAGCCGGGGCCGGGAGCCGCGCCGGGAGCCGCGCCGGGAGAGGAGCCGCTGGGCGAGAGGGTTGCCGGGAGAGAGAGCCGCGCCGGGAGAGGAGGGGCCGCCGGGAAAGGGGAGCCGCGCCTGGATAGAGGGCCGTCGGGAGGGGTGCCGCACAAGAGAGATGGCCGCCGGGAAGGGCAAGGCCAGAGGGGAGAGTGGCGGGGCCGGACAGAGCCGGGAATCCGCTGGGAGGGAGGGTCGGGATTAAGATCCCTCTGATACCATGTTATTGGTGAATTCCCCTTACCTCAATGTGAGGTGGAGATATTCTTTTATAGATGAGTAAATCCAATTACAAGGAGGGTAAGTCCGATGTGAGACTCAAAAATACCCATTTAACTTAAATGGAGTTCAACAGGATCAGACACACGAAAGGGGCTTCCTGCAAGAGGAAGATCTCTTCTCAAGGAATTTGAGGATCCTTGAGAAAAATCTCGACTCAAGGAATTTGAGGAAACAAAGAGGTGGATTTCGACTCAAGACATTTGAGGAAACCAAGAGGTGTATCTCAACTCAAGGCATTCTGGGAAACCAAGAGGAGGATCTCGACTCAAGGCATTTGAGGAAACCAAGAGGAGGATCTCGACTCAAGGCATTTGAGGAAACCAAAAGGTGCATCCCGACTCAAGCCATTCCGGGCAACCAAGAGGGAGATATCAACTTAAGGAATCCGAGGAAACCAAGAGGGGCATCTCAACTCAAGGAATTTGAGGAAACTAGGAGGAGAATCTTGACTCAAGGTATATAAGAGAACCAAGAGGCACAAGAGCTTCAACCCGGTTGGTGAGAATTCGGCAAGTGCATCCAAGAGACTCGAGATGAAATCCGGGCGGAGACATATTTCCGGGTTACTGTAGCACCACTTTATCCGACACTGTAGCAGGTACTGTTCGTTACTATAAGAGTCAGAACTATTCACCCGTTTGGGCTTTCCGGCCACTGGTTTGGTCCTCGGGTCCTTCAAGGCCTTCGGGCCACCCAAGGCCTTCGGGCCAACCAAGGCCTTCGGGCCAGTAAGATTTTCATGCCACCTCAAGGCCTTCAGGCCACCTCAAGGCTTTCGGGCCACATGAATTTGTGCTTAATGGACCAGACAGACTCTACAAGGGGCAGAATCCAGATGAGGATACAAAACATGAGCATTCACCAGAGCAGAAGCTATCGGATTTGGAAGAATGAGAGGGTATGACACTTGCCATCGGGACCAGCCTGTGCTTGCACGAGAAGCCTAGCTGAACAACCATGCGAAGGTGGAGAGCTGACATCATGATGAAGACGCTAGGGATGGATAGTTCAAAGTAGTTATGATCTGGATGAATTCCCCTAAGACCTTCAGGTCATGTAATGCCACGAAGCCTACATGCCATGTAAGGGTTCCCCTTCAACCCTTAAAGTGAGGATTATCAAAAATGAATAAAAAGAAGGCCTTCGGGCCATTCGGGTGATATGAGCGAACCAAGAGGAGGATCTTGGCTCAAGATTTTTTGAGGATACCAAGATGAGGATATCGACTCAAGTTATATGAGGGAACCAGGAGGTGGATTTTAACTTAAGGTAGGGGTTATAGGTATCGTGACCCAAATCCTGTGTGACCCGACCTGAAAAGTTCGCGGTGCGATTCTAGATTTTTCATTACAATCAGCGATGGAAGTAAAGAGACCGGGTAGGTGGCTTGGACCGAATGGGCGCCCGGGTGTACCCATGGGGGTTGGGCATGACTCTGAATGGGGTGCCTGGGCGAATGGGCGCTGAGGTTGGTGAATGCCCGTTCAAGTGGTCGGGTGCCCAGGTTCTTCGGTGCTTAGGAGCTCTGATGCCCAGGTGCTTCGACACTTGGTTGGCACCCAGGTGCTCCAATTAAGAGGGTCTGGGTGTGGACTTTTCTACCCTCTCTCCCTAGGTTTTGATTTGAAAATCACTTAATGGTTCTATGTGCTCAAGTGCTTCAGCGCTTAGGTCTGCTTGACACTTATCTTTACTTCGTACTGGTCTCGAAAATGGGTGGCCAGAGGTTCCTTTTATTGGAAATCCCCGGCTTGGCTGCCCTGCCATGGGTGGTAACCGCTCTTAACTGCTCGAGGTGCCCAGGTGTTCCATATGGGTGCGTGTGTGACGACTTCTTTTGGGCATGCGCACAGAGTTTTGGCTGGGTGCGAGCCACCTGGGAGCGCAAGGCAGGGCACGAGCCACCTGGGTGCGCAGGGCAGGGGCAAAATTGGGTGCGTGAGGGAGGGCGCGCACGAGGAGCAAGGCGCGTATCCGGACTCTATCTTAGCACGGGCGTGGACTTTGGCAAAACTCCTCCATAGAAGTCCAACTTCATACAACCATGACTTTAGATCCGGAAGTCCGTCTTAGTTTTATGAATTGTCAAATTGAAGCTTACGGAATGAACTACATCGTTAGCTATCTGGTTTACCCGTGATAGGTGTTTTCCAAGGCTGAAGGAGGCCTGCAGAGGTTCTGAAAATGCATCCGAATACTGGATCAACCTTTTCTTTTACAAGGGATGAAATCCACCGCCTATTTCCTATGAGAGTTTCTCACCACCACGTCACTGGATTGGATTATGTTTTTGAAGGGTCTTCACCCCTCAGTGTGTGAGCAGTCATGCGACACATGGAGATCCCATTAGTGTATTCTTCATCAAGTGCGACACTCCATCTTCAACTCAACTGATAGGTGATTTCTAATTATAGAGGAAAGAATTTCAGAGAAGAGTTACCTTTGATTAATTCTGTAGTAATTCTGTTACAACCGACTGGAGCTACAATTGCTCCTCCTAGAAGTTTCTAATCTTCCCTGACCCAAGCTTCTTCCAGAACTACTCCACCAAGTCCCGATCCACCCCCCCCCCCCCCCCCAAGCACCAATCCCTTTATTTATAGCCCAAACAGATATAACAACCATACAGAACTAACTAGACTAATTATTACAAAACCTGGCAGTTACACCCCAACCCTGGCAGTTACACAGACACATCCCAACGCTTTACCCAGGCTGCTTCCTACGCTGGTAAGTATAATGGATAGGTGGCCTTATTCGAATCGAACCACCCCCTCCCTATCATTTCCTCCTCCTTGAACATTCACCTTGTCCTCAAGGTGACAATCAGGGAACTGATTTTTAAGTATGTTCGCATCCTCCCATGTTGTTTCTTCCTCCAGTCTTCCTCACCACTTAACTAACCAAAATTGGGAAATACCTTGTTTTTCCACTGCCAGTATGGCTTCAGGATATTCATCTTCTGCTAAAAATTCCTCTGGCAGCTATCTTTCAACAGAATGATCCCCCACAACTGCTTTTAATTGGGACACATGAAAAACTGGGTTTACCTTACTTGTTTCGGGTAAACTCAACTGGTAAGCTGCTATCCCAATTTTTCCATCAACCGCAAAAGGTCCAAAATACCGTGCAACCAACTTTCCGCTAAATCTAGCATTGCCCCCAAGTAGATTCAGTCTCATCTTGACCCAAACAAGGTCACCTACCTCAAACTTCACTTCCCTTCGATGTCAGTTTGCATACTTTATCATCAGTTGTTGTGCACGCTGGAGATTTATTCGTAGTTGTTTCAACGCTTCATCCCTGTCCACTAAAGCATTAGCCACTGCTTCCACAGCTGCTTCCCCTATAGAATATTGAATAATCTGTGGTGGTTTCCTTCTATAAACTGCTTCAAACGATGTTTGTCCAATAGAAGTATGGTATGACGTGTTAAAACTATATTCTGCTCATTACAACCACCTTACCCATTGCCACGGTTGATCCGGAGTAAAACACCTGAGATATATCTCCAAGCATCTATTTAAAACTTATGTCTGTTCATTACTTTGAGGATGATATGATGAACTCATCTTCAAAGTGGTACCTTGTCATTTAAATAGCTCTTTCCAAAATAAACTTGTGAATAGAGGGTCTCGATTACTAACTATTGCATTGGGTATCCCATGCAACTGAAGCACCTCTTTCATGAATACCTTAGCCATTGTTTTAGCCGAATAAGGGTGTTTCAAATGAATAAAATGTACATATTTACTCAGCCTATCGACCACAAGAAGCACCACTTCGTACCCTTGGGATTTAGGCAATTCAGAAACAAAATCCATCGATACTTCCACCCATACCAATGCCGGAATAGGTTAAGGTTGAAATAATCCGCTTGGAAAAGGCTCATATTCACTTCGTTGACACACTTCACATCCCCGGACATATTTCTGCACTGTATGTATCATGCCAGTCCAAAATAACCCATTAGCCAGCCTTTTGTAAGTCTTTAAATACCCCAAATGTCCCCCAACAGGTGAAGAGTGGTAATGCTGCATTAATCGAGGAATTAAAACAGACTTTTAGGATAATACCAGTCTATTTTTGTAATACAACAGCCCTTCCCGAAAAGTATAACCAGATTTTACCTTGTCACCCTGCTGTATAGCTTAGATTACAGTTTGCAACTCATCATCTTGTTATAATTCTGCTCGTATCACTTGTATATCTACCCAACTCGGTCTAGAAACTGCAATTTGACACAACTTCCTTTCTGGAACAGGCCTGTACAAAGCATCAACAACATTGTGCAACTTTCCAGGGCGATATAAAACCTCAAAATTATACCCCATCAACTTTGCTTGCCAATATTGTTGGTTTGCTGATATTATCCGCTGACTCAAGATATGTTTTAAATTCCGGTGGTCAGTAAACACTTTAAATCGGCTTCCCAATAGATATTGTCTCCAATGTTGTATAGACAAGACAAATGCCATCAATTCTTTTCCATAAACCTACTTGGCCAGGTTATTATCAGACAGCGCCTTGCTGAAGTATGTCAGGGGACGCCCATCTTGAACTAAAACTGTACCGATTCTCAGCCCGGAAGCATCACATTCTACAGAAAATTCTTTTGGGAAATCCGTTAACCCCAAAACTGGCGCGGTTGTCATTTGTTTTTTAAGTTCCTCAAAAGCCAATTGTGCTTCCTTTGTCCACCTAAATTCCCCCTTTTTTGTTAATGCCGTCAAAGGTCTTGCAATTTTTCCATAATCTCTAATAAATTTCCGATACTATCCTGTAAGACCGAGGAACCCTCTTACTTGACATTCAGCGACACTCGCCAATCTTCTACAGCTCCCAATTTCATAAGATCCATGGAAACGCCTTTAGCAGAAATTATATGTCCTAAGTACTCTACCATCTGCCTCCCAAATGAGCATTTTTTCCTGTTGGCATGCAATGAATTATTTTCCATCAACTGTAATAATTGATGTAACATAGCTAAATGCTCCTCCCAACCTCTACTGTTGAGCAGAATATCATCAAAAAATACCAAAACTCCCTTAGTATTGGTCGAAAAATATTGTTCATAGTAGCTTGGAAAGTTGCCGGTGCATTCATCAACCCGAAAGGCATAACTACATATTAAATGCTGTTTTACAAATGTCCCCACTCCTCATCCGAACATGATAAAATCCCGACTTGAGGTCCAACTTAGTAAAATAAGTTGCTCCATGCAATTTGTTGGACCCCATTTAAGTTTAAATGGGTATTTCTGAGTCCCACATCGGACTTACCCTCGTAATTAGATTTACTCATCTATAAAAGAATATCCCCACCTCACATTGAGGTAAGGGGAATTCACCATCTACATGGTATCAGAGGGATCTTAATCCCGACCCTCCTTCCCAGCGGATTCCCGGTTCTGTCCGGCCCCGCCTCTCTTCCCTCCTCTGGCCTTGCCCTTCCCGGCGGCCACCTCTCCTGCACGGCGTTCCTCCCGGCGGCCCTCCCTCCAGGCGCGGCTCCACCTCCCGACGACCCTCTCGCCCAGCCGCTCCTCTTCCGGTGGCCCTATAGCCCCGCCGCTCCTCTCCTGGCGGCCCTCTCGCCCAGCGGCTCCCCTCCCGGCGCCCTCCCCCAGCGGCGTTCTCCCGGCCCCCGCTCCCGGCGCGGCTCACAGCCTCGGCTTCCGGCGCACTCCCACGGAGCACCCTCGCCCAGCGCCGCCCTCCTCCCAGTGGCACCCTCGCACGGCGCCTGCGCCCTAGCCCTAGCGGCGCCCTTGCCCCAGCAGCACCCTCGCCCAGCGCCCGCGCCCTAGCCCCAGCGGCGCCCTCGCCCCAGCAGAGCCCTCGCCCAGCGGCGCCCTCGCCCAATGCCAGCCCCTCGCCCCGGCGTTTCCTCCTGAGCGCGACCCCCCGTCGCAGCTCTCTCCGGCGACATCTCCAGGCCGCCTCCCTTCCAACGCGCGGCTCCCGACAACCAGATCCAACGCCCGCCCTCCATGGACGCTTCCTCAGTTCTGCCGTCCCTGATCACTGCCTCCTCCCGGCTTGTCGATGACCGGCTGGACGCCACAAATTTCTCCGTCTGGCGGAAGACGGTCTTGATGTCCCTACGCGGCATGAGACTTCATTCTCATCTTGAGAATCCCCCACCCGCCATCACTGACCCCAAATTTGACTCCTGGCAACTGGCAGACAGCAAAATTTTCGCATTACTGGTCAACTCCGTGGACCGATCGGTGAAAGATGTCACCAGGACTGCCAACACTGTCAAAGAGCTATGGGATATCTTGATTGTCATGTACTCTGAGACCAATAACTTGGCTCGGGTCTCCGACGTTCTACAACGTCTCTCCCACATCTGACATCAGGATCGGACCTTTCCAAACTATTTCATGGAATGGAAGGGTCTCCGAGACGAACTGCAAGAACTCTGGCCTGTTCCTCAGACTCCGGCAGAAGCGCAGACTCAATGGGACCAGCTCTGCCTTTTCAATCTCCTGAATGGCCTTGCCCCGGACTACGCCACGACGACCACTGAGATGCTAGCCAACCCTTCTACGCTGGATATCCCGCAGGTCTATCATCGCCTGCAGAAGGCTCATCGGGCCCTTGCACCACCCGTCCCCATCCCTGATCACACAACTCTTCTGGGACGTGGCGGTGGCCGCCCTACCGGCCCTCGTGGACGCGGCCGTGGAGACGGCCGACCTTGCCCCCTCTGCCAGCACTGTGGCAAGCTCGGCCACCTGGTCGACCGCTGCTGGGTCCTTCATGGTCGTCCCGATTCGCACCCCCGACAGGGCCAGACTACGATCCGCGATGCATCATCACCTGCTGCTGCTCTTCCACCGTCTTTGGATCTCTCCCTGGCTGAGATCCAGCTGATTCACGATTATCGGACCACCTCTATACCGGGCTCTTCATCAGCATGTCTTGCCCATTCCGGTGGTCCCACTGCTTTTGTCAGTCATCGTTCCCCTGCATGGATGCTTGACTCAGGTGCGTCCGACCACCTCACCGGGGATGCAGGTATACTCTCCAACTACCGTCTCTATACTGGATCATCAGCCATCACTGTTGCTAATGGGTCCACTCTCCCCATAGCCGGCTTTGGTACATGTTCCCTCACCTCCTCCCTTCACCTATCCTCGGTGGCTCGTACCTCGCAGTCCATTTAACCTGCTTTCCATCAGCAAGCTGACCAAGGATCTCAATTGTAATGTTATCTTTACCTCGTCTTCTGTTTTGTTTCAGGAGCGGAAGACGAACCAGGAACTTGGTAGAGGCCAGCTTCGGGATGGGGTGTACATGTTCGATGACCCGACTTCCATCGCCTGCACGTCTGTCCCGGCTCGTGCCGTAGACCTCCATTCTCGGTGGGGCCACCCCTCCGCCTCCGCTCTTCATCAGCTCTATCCCGATATTAGTTCCCGTTTATCTTTTCCTTGTGAGTCGTGTCGTTTTGCGAAACACCATCGCACATCATATTTTCCTCGAGTTGACACACGGGCCGCCAAACCCTTTGATTTGGTTCATTCCGATGTATGGGGTGCCTGCGCCACCTCGAGTCAATCTGGGTATAAATATTACATTTCTTTCATTGATGATTATTCCCGTATGACATGGCTTTACCTTTTCGAGATCGGACAGTGGTTCTCTCCACCTTTCAGACCTTTTTCCATGAGATCCAGACACAGTTTTCTATCCCTGTGAAATGTCTCCGATCTGACAATGGGCGGGAATACTTATCCACTCACTTTCAGCAGTTTCTGCGGGCCCACAACATCATCCACCCGACCTCCTGTCCTGATACCCCTCAGCAAAATGGGGTGGCCGAGCGGAAACACCGGCATATTCTGGAAACTGCTCGTGCCCTCCTCTTCCACCGCTAGGTACTTCTTCTCTTCTGGGGGGATGCCATCCTCACTGCTACTTACCTTCTCAATCGTCTTCCCTCCTCCATCCTTCAGGGGGAGACTCCTTTTCATACCATGTTCCCCTCTATTCCTCCTCACTCCCTTCCACTCCGCGTCTTCGGATGTCTCTGCTATGTCCGGGACACTCGCCCCAATCTCTCTAAATTTTCTCCCAAATCCCTTCGATGTATTTTTCTCAGATATTCCCGCACTCAGCGCGGGTACCGATGCTTCTCTCCAGACCTACGCCGGTATATCACCTTTGCCGATGTATCGTTTGTCGAGAGCTCTCCTTTCACTCCGCCCTCTCCTCATCCAGACACTACCATCGATGACTGTCTTCCACTCATGATTCACCCGCCTCTGGTGTCTCCTCCGACCGGTCATCTCTTTGGACAGACCTACTCTCGTCGTCCATCCGCTGTACCCCCCATCCAGGCCGAGGACAACATTGTTTCCGCTTCGTCCGATGCTCCTGTCACAGCTCCTGAGGACTTGCCGATTGCGCTCCGGAAAGGTACTCGCTCGTGTCATACTACTCCTCTCTTTGTATCTTCATACAGGGGTCTGTCAGCTTTGAAGACCGTGTCGATTCCTCGCACAGTGGGTGAAGTCAAATCTCACCCCGGGTGGCTAGAAGCAATGCGGGATGAATTGCAAGCTCTGGATGACAACCATACATGGGATCTTGTTCCACTTTCGGCGGGCAAACAGGCGGTCGGCTGTAAATGGATTTTTACAATTCGTCTCTATCCCGATGGCTCTCTTTGCCGCCTCAAAGCCCGGTTTGTGGCAAAGGGATTTGCTCAGACGTATGACATCGACTACTTTGAGACCTTCTCTCCAGTCGCAAAGATGACCTCTGTTCGCCTATTCATATATCTGGCTGCTCATCATCACTGGCCGCTTCATCAACTGGATGTCAAGAATGATTTTCTTCATGACTTTCTTGACGAAGAAGTCTACCTGCAGCAGCCCCCTGGCTTTTCTGCCTCTGGTGCCGACTCCCATGTCTGCCGTCTCCGTCGATCCCTCTACGGCCTCAAGCAGTCTCCTCGAGCATGGTTTGGCCGTTTCAGCATTGTCGTCACAGCCTTTGGCCTCTCTCGCAGTATGAAAGATCACACAGTCTTCTTCCGTACGACGACGCACGACTGTATCTTGCTTGTGGTATATGTTGATGATATCATCATCACAGGGAGCGACTCCAGAGGCATCGTCGGCCTCAAGGCACATCTTCACCAGTACTTTCACACCAAAGATCTTGGCCCCCTCACCTACTTCCTTGGCATCGAGGTCTCCCGGACTGCGGACACTATCTCTCTTTGCCAGCGCAAGTATGCTCTTTATATCTTGCAGGATGCCGGTTTGAGCACAGCCACTGCAGTGGACACTCCACTTGAGCCTGGGGAACGCTCTTTTCATTCCAACTCAGAACCATTTCCTCATCCCGAGAGCTATCGACGTCTGGTAGGTAAACTTAAGTACCTCACCATGACGCGCCCTGACATTGCCTGCGCCGTTGGCATAGTCAGCCAGTTCATGGAGGATCCAACCAGATCTCAATGGGATGATGTCCTCCGCATTGCCAAATACATCAAGAAAGACCTTGCACGTGGCCTTCAGTACTCACATCATGCTCACATGAATGTTGAGGCCTTCTGTGATGCGGACTATGCAGGTTGCCTCGCTACCCGCAAGTCTACTTCGGGATTCGCCGTGTTCTTCACCGGTAATCTCATCTCTTAGCGCAGCAAGAAGCAGACTGTCGTCTCCAGATCGAGTGCCGAGGCCGAGTATCGGGCCATGGGCACAGTCACTACTGAGATCCTCTGGCTTCGTGATCTCCTCCATGAGCTCGGTTTCCCAGCACAGACTGCTGCTCATATCTGGTGTGACAATCAGGCAGCCACGAAAATTGCTTCGAATCCCGTCTTCCATGAACGGACAAAGCATATCGAGGTGGACTGTCACTTTCTCCGCCACCATCTGGAGCAGAACCATATCAGTTTTGGCCATATCCTGATGGCAGATCAGCTTGCCGATCTCTTCACCAAAGGTCTACCAGGAGCTCACCTTGAGTCTCTCACTACCAGGCTGGGTATTCACAGCCTCCATGGCCCAGCTTGAGGGGGAGTATGAGATGGTCTTTGTGTCTTGTCATCTTTTTCTTTGTGGGACTTCATCCAATCTGGGCATGTCCAGCTTGAGGGGGAGTGTTGGACCCCATTTAAGTTTAAATGGGTATTTCTGAGTCCCACATCGGACATACCCTCCTTGTAATTAGATTTACTCATCTATAAAAGAATATCCCCACCTCACATTGAGGTAAGAGGAATTCACCATCTACACAATTCATCCATCAATTCCTCAATCATCGGAATAGGATACCTATCAACCACTATTATATTATTTAAAGCACGAAAGTCAACACACATTTGCCACCCACCATCTTACTTTTTAACCATTATTATTGAGTTTGAATAAGGACTGCGGCTATGTCTGATAAATCCTAATTCCAACAACTCCTGTACCTGATTCTCAATCTCACTTTTCATGTGTTAAGCATGCTTGTAAGGCCTGCTATTCACAGGTTCAACCCCTACCTTCAACTTAAACGTACCAGAATTTTCTGTAACTGCTGTTGCTGAACAGAGTCCAACCATTTGTCAACAGAATCTTTTTCTGATGCTGCCCACAGAATTCCCTGCAACTTCTTCCTTTTTCCCAAATATTCCTGTAAAGCTCCTGAAATATTCTGTGAGGAACGAACTCCCTGCAGAGCCACTTGTTTCCCTTTCCAATCGAATTTCATAGTCATTTCCTTCCAATTAGTTGTGACATATCCCAGGGTCTCCAGGCACGAAATTTCCAAAACTAAATCTGGCCCCGTTGTATCAAATATGTAAGCATCTACCCAGAGCTTTTCAGTTCCAAGTTCAATTTGTAAAGACTTACATAAGCCGCTGGATGCTACACGGTGGCCATCGCCCAGCTGGATATAAAACGACTTTGTCTCATCTACTTAGGTAGCAAACTGTCTTGTGAGCTTTCTTGAAATGAAATTATGACTTGTCCCATTGTCAATCAAAACCAGCAAAGGTATCCATTCCACTTTTCCTTCTGTCATCACCAACTTTGTACCTATTTTTTTCCAAGTCACTTGTGGTTCCCAATTCCAATTCCCATAAATTCCTTGTTTCCCATTCCTTTGTGGCTTCCTTTTCTGTCTCCTCCTAGTCTTCTTCTCAAGGCTCTATGCATTCCCACACCATCAGTTTATACCCTTTTTTAGAACAACGATGTCCAGGGTTGTAGGTTGAGAAACCCCCTTGCCTCCTTACCTCAAAGTGAGGCGGAGACATTCTTTTATAATGAATGAAAATGACCACATCGGACCACAAGTCCGATGTGGGATACAAACTCCAACACTCCCCCTCAAGCTAGGTGAACCTAGCTTGGACACATAAAGAAAAAACAAGCCAAACAAATGAAGACAAAGCAATCAACAGACTGCAAACACTCCCCCTCAAGCTGGACAGACCCAGCTTGATTACAAAACCAAACGAAATAAAAAGAAAGCTACAAAGGCTGCTGCTCCCCCTCACGATCGAAGCTCCCCCGTAGGATGATGGATGGATAATGTCGCGGACGCAACAGATGATCCACTCAGACCGGGCTGATGGACGGAGTGCCAGGAATGCCGCACTAGTGGGGCCGATCGATGAAACGCCGGGAAATCCAAACTAGCACCGGGAAAACCGCACTTGCGGGGCCGGCGACGGGAGGCGGGGATTTCGCAGAAGTGTTGCGGGATTTGGCGACGCCAACGGTCTCAAATCTTAGGTGGTCGAGCTGCTGCTCCAGCGCATGGGCGTGCCAGCGGACAGAGATGCGATCGCTGGAAAGATGCCGGGAGATGCCGGTGAGGCGGGGATTCCGCAGGAGGTGCCGAAAGGGAGCAGATGAAGCCGGCCGGAGGGAGGGCTGCCTTGCTGGAGGAGGCCGACAAGGAGGGAGAGCAGCGGACGGGGAACCTGGTCCGTCGGAAGTCTCACACAGGAAGGATCCGGGATAAGTAGAGGCGCCAGGAGAATCACAAGGAGGCGGAGGAGTCCGCCCGGAGCGAGGGAGGCTGCTGGTGAAGGGAGGTCACCGGCGCTGGGAGTCATCCGGGACGGAGCCGCCAGGGAAGGGAGGCCGCCGGGGAAGAGAGGCCGTGAGGTAGGGATCGGCCGGACAGAGGCAATAGGGCAGGCGCTGGGCAGAACCAGGAGGCTGCCAGAAGGGTGCTGTGGAAGTCGCAGCAGGAGAAAGGATCGGGAGGGAGGCGGCGCCAGAAAGCGCTTGAACCGGAGGGCAATTTGGGCGAAGCGGGAGATGCGGGAGCGGCCCATTTCGGTTGCCTGGAGAAGCGGGAGATGGTGCGGGCCGTTGCGGGAGCCGGATGGATCGCCGGGGAAGGCGGGAGCCGCTGAGGAGGTGGGGCCGAGTGTCACTGGGAGTCCGCAGGAGAGACGACGGTGGGGAGAGGGACGCCGCCTGGGTTGAGGGAGGCGGCGCTGGAAGCCGTCAAACGGGAGGTCGCGCGCATGGAGGACGGGAGGAGCCGTCGGGATCGGGCGTCGGGCCGTCGGCCATCGCGCGGAGCAGGGGGAGATCACCAGGAGGGAGAGGCTGCCGGGACGAGGGTGCCGGACTAGGTCGCCTGGAAGTGGCCGTCGCGTGCGCAGAGGCGGAACCAGGGAGGGGCGGGCTGGCGCTGTAAATCCGTCGTGTGCAGAGAAGGCAGCAGGAGGGATCCGCCGGGAAGGAGGTACCGGTAGGGAGAAGCACCGCCAGACAGAGGCCGACTGGGAGAGATCCGCAGCCTGGAAGTCCGCACAGGAGGCCGGGATTCCACCGGATGGAGGAGACGGCAGGGGGGGGAACCGCCGAGAGGGCAGGGGGATCCGCGACTGAAGGAGTCGCCAACAGGGGGAGGTCCGCCGGGGAGGGAGGGCCTGCCCGACCGGGAGGAGCAGCGGAGGGGGGGGGGGTAGCCAACTATTTGGATGAGAGCCACCGCCCCCCGGACGGAGAAAACCCTAAAGCAAGGGAGAAAAAAAAAATAATTAGGGAGGGAGGAGGGATCGAGTTTCGAAAACCTCCTTTGATACCATGTAGGTTGAGAAACCCCCTTGCCTCCTTACCTCAAAGTGAGGCGGAGACATTCTTTTATAATGAATGAAAATGACCACGTCGGACCACAAGTCCGATGTGGGATACAGACTCCAACAGTTATACTTATGTCCACAAGAAAACAATCCTTTAGACTTTCGGTTCTCAAGTTCTTCCCTAGATAAGTTTCTAACCCCCCAAAATTTAGTTGCAGCTCCTCCTTTCTTGCTCACTTATCTCAACAGAAGACACTGCCTTAGCAGGACTAGGAATCCATCCTTTGTTCAGTCCTCCAGCAGCTAAATTCCTGCTTCGTGGTTCTGTAGTTTTGATAATTCCCTTGATTATCAGCTCCCGCTCCACACGCCTCGCCAATGTTAACAATCGTACCTTTGTTTTTGGATTGTGTGTTATTATAGTACTACTAATTTCTGGTTTTAGACCCCCAATGAACATGCTCATGTACCTCAGTCAAATCAGGTATTCATAATGCTACCCATTCAAACTCATCTACGTAGGCATCCACTGTCCCTGTTTGACGCAGTCCTTTCAGGAATACCATGGGATCTTCTTCCTCAGCGTTACCATACCATCCCATTAACTCCACTTTTAACTGTTTCCAAGTTAATTCCAGCTGGACTGATCTCAGCGAAATGATCCAATACTGAACCATATCCTCCATGCTGAGCGGTGCAAGTGGCACCTTAAGCTCCTCCCGTGTACGCTGGATTGCAAAGAATAGCTCTGCTCTCGTGATCCATGCGACTGGATCCTCTCCAGAAAACAAAGGCATCTCCGACTGCCTTGTCATGGCACATAATTCTCCCTGCTCAGCCACTCGAAATTCAGGTTCCTCCCGAACGTTCTTGTTCCGACTCCCTCCTTCAATATCAAACTTCAGTCTACTTTCTCCCTCCACAAATTCTACTGTCTTGCCTTTGTCGTCTCCCTGTCCTGAACTCTCAAATCAGCTCGGCCTGAGTTGAGCTACCGTAGTGATCAATCCTGAAGCTGGAGTCCTTGCCGTCGATATTCATCTTCTCTCCGCTGAAATGCGTATTCCAACTGCCGTTTTCCAGCTTCCTGGCGTTGCATTCAAGTTTTCAGATCAGCAGATGTTGCCTCCAATTGTGTTATTCTGTTCTCCTTGCGCGTGGACATCCCCAAAAAAAAAAAAAAAAAAAAAAAAAAAAACAAAAACAAACAAATCCGCTTCCAACTTCTCTCTTCTAGAAAAATTCTCTCTCTAAAACCACTCTATCCACAGGAACAGTGCTTTCTCTCAATGAAAGCACCAAGATGATAGGTGATTTTTAATTATAGAAGAAAGAATTTCAGAGGAGTTACCTTTGATTAATTCTGTAGTAATTTTGTTACAACTGGAGCTACAATTGCTCCTGGAATTTGTAATCTTCCCACCAAGTCCTGATCCCCCCTCCCCTAAGCACCAACCCCTTGGTTTATAGCCCAAACAGAAATAACGGCCATACAGAACTAACTGGACTAATTATTACAAAACCGCCCCCTGGTAGTTACACCCCAGCACAGGCAGTTACACAGACACATCCCAACACTCTACTCAGGCTGCTTCCTATGCTGGTAAGTATAATGGATAGGTGGCCTTACCCGAACTGGACTATCCCCCTCCCTATCATCAACTCATGTCATCCAAGTGAGCCTCCTATTACGGTCATCGTGGCAAAGTGCGCGCCACATTTTTCGGCGCCAACGCTACCAATGGGTGTCAATCATGTGACCTGAGTGGTCACAGTGAGTACACTGAGGGTGAGGACGACCATGACCCCAGCTGCCAGACCGACCTTTGCCATGTCTGCTGCCCACAGAATGCAAGTGCACTGCAATTGGAGAAGTCACAAGAAGCAACGGGGGTGGATGGGCAGCTGACTCGATGGAGACACACTAAGGATGGATGTAGCATAGTGGGGCGGATGAACTTCTCGGTCACGGTTGTGACAAACTTCGGATTCAGCGCCTGTAGAAAAATACAGGAAAAACCGTTCATGCTGAGACCACATATCATGAGTCTGAGGAACGTGCCATATGTCATGGATCTCATTCACTGCTGAAAGAGATCCAATACAGAAGTGAGATTATTAATCTCGGAGAACATGAGAAGTGAAGAGTGCTCGATCTTCTTGACAATAGTCGCATTCTTGTGAAATTATTAATCTCAGAGAACATGAGAAGTGAAGAGTGCTCGATCTCCTTGACAATAGTTGCATTCTTTGTAATCCAACGAAGAAAAGCAATCCAATGAGATATTATTAACACCGCCATAATCTCAGTCTATCATGGTGTTCTAGTTTTGCTCTTGATGTTGTTTTTTCCCCTTTCTTTTGAGTTTAGTGCTTAGGCAGTGTTTGATATGTAGGATTTTAAACTTGGGCGGAAAGGGAAACATCATTTTACCATGTTGGTGTGCAAGAATTAAGTTGCTTGAATTGAAAAAATTCCATCATTTGTTGGAATTTTCTTTCCACTGCTATGTTGGTGGAATTTTTATGGATTTTTTTGGGATTCCATAGTTTTTTTGGACAAAAGTGCCCTTATTTTTTAATTTTTTCCCCTTCAAATAATAGCAATATTCCATTAAATTTTCTTGGCATTCCAAACATTCCTCTTAAGCATCATTCTTATTCACTGTTCTGTTCACTTTTTTTCCATTAGAAAGGTTGTTTTTCTTTGAGTAAAGATCTATGGTTTAGAGTTTTAGAAATGGGTTATTTTGCAACAAATAAAAAGAATGAAAAAGATTTAAGGGTGCATAAGATAAATGGTGCCTCAACCCTCACATACTGGGGTGCATGTAGTTTTATTTTATTTTCCAGTTTTTGCGATCTCTGGGTTTCTATTCCAGGTTCTTATCCTTGTATTCTTATTTCTTCTTCTAGTGATTCTATATTGAGACATGCGTCCAGTGATTCCAAAAAGATGGGCCGTCGTATTTTTTTATTTATCATAGGCGGGGCTACTCGATCAGAGGTATGTAAACTGATGAAATTTCTAAGTTAATTTGTTTTTCTCTTGCTGTATATTTGGGATATCAGAGGAGGTATATATATTTATATATGTTTTGTCAGCTGCGTGTTTGCCACAAGCTCACCACAAAGCTTAAAAGGGAAGTGGTGTTGGGGTCAACGAGCCTAGATGATCCTGCGCAATTTATCACGGTAACCCTTTCATTACAAGGCGAAGTCCATTTGCCCCAATTACTGGCACTGTTTTTTTGGCGTGGTTTATCAATCCTTTTCTTATCGAGTGCAGAAACTGAAGCTCCTGAGATCACAAGAACTTTCATTAGATGACCTGGAGATTTGAAGATTGGCATTGGGGGATTGCACATATTCGGGAGGTTTGTGCTTTCATCTGTTTCATTACATTAGAATATTTCAAGCCTCGAAAAGCTTCAGGTTACCTGCTGCTTTTCATCAATGTATTTATTGTAATTGCTGCTTGTGTGATCTGATTTCGAATCGCATAAAGTGAGTTCATGCATGCTCACCATTGAAGCTGATTCATGTACACGTGATGCTGGGTTTCAATTATTTTCATGTTTTTTTGCCCCTTATCCATTCATACCCAATATATTAGAGGACTGTTGAGGGAATTTTGATGGCCCATAGCCTTTGTCGTTGAAATCCCCATTAAGTCATCAAATGGAAAATTGACCGATTTACGTGGAGTGACATCTTGAAATGCAGTTGCACCTCGTCCACAAATCAACTCCATTCCTCATGGACTCCGTTTGCCGTAATCTTCATAAAGACTTTACTCATATTCAATGATCAAGAAAAGCCATGATGCTTCCATGTGAGTCTCAAGAATCATCTTCAAGATTATCCATGGAATGTAGAACACACTCATGTTGAAACATTGTCATAGAAGTCTAAGCATCATTTTCATGTTCATTATCTTCATGGGATTTTCAAATGAACACAACAAAATATCAGTTCTTTTCGAGCTCCTTTAGCAAGCTTTCCATACAATTAGCCTCGTCAATTCTTTTTGACAGGTGAATGTATTGCCATGTGTATCTATCGAACAAAAAAATTATGTGTCTATATGTATGTATATATATATGTCATTTTGTTTTGTCATAAAAGAGAATCCATTATTTCCAAGAATTTTTTGTCTTGCCCTTCTCATGTTAACAAAAAATTTCTACCTCTTAATACCGATTGATTGCCACTTGTTATTTGCAATCATTTAGAAGTTATTCCAATGTCATGATGGGTGAAAAATGTAGTATTGAAGCTCTAGCCCTAAATGAGCTCATAAATCAATGTGGTCCTACGACATCTCGTGTTGTTACATCATCCAAATCCGCAGAATGGTCCATGGTGTTAAAATACCTTGCATCAGTGTGGTCTATGCCAAATCAATGTTTTGTACAAGCCTCTACCATTTGACCCTCCATTTGGCTAATCAGGGTTCACCATTCCAACAATCACTCATGCTTTTCTAGTAATTGATCTCTTTTCATGCTCCTTGAGTGTGCTATATTTTGTCTCTCAACCTCCATTCACTAATGAAGTTCAATAAACACAATAATCTCAAATTCTTAATCACCATTAGCTTTGTTAACACATCTTCTGAATGTATCACACTAACTATTGCAGTGTAGTACATTGTACTTTTCACTTCCTGTTAAGTTCATCCAAGAAGTTCTTTACCCAAACAATCTTCTTCCCGACTCCTATTATAATAATATATTTTGCCTCTATCCTAAAAAGTGTCGCAACCTTCCACAATGAAACACATAGCTTGTAGTGGGCTTTAGTGGTTCTGTTTTTACATATTTAGGTACACTTTCAAGTTTAACTTGCACCTGATTCTTTTTTCTCGCGGCCATTTTTAATTGCATGGCGGTCCTTGTACATGAAACATTCATTAAATATCATGTTCTAATTTTTGATGATCTTGTTCTCATCATCCTAGAAGCGATATCCAAACTCAAACTAATAAAGAAACATGTTTTGGGCTTATCATCAATACGATTTCTTGCATTATAATCTACATGTACACATGCCAAATAACCAAAGATTCATAAATGAGAGAATCTTACCACTTTTCTTGACCAGATCCCCTTGGGTAGGTGTTCTCCCATTGGGTTAGGTGAACTGTTGTTGACAAGATATGTTGACATATTCATTTTCTCTACCAAGACATAAACTTTACGTTGGATAACCCGCATCGATGTCATCTCTGATAACTTTCCTATTTTTGTTAGGGCCTTCACCCCCTTCTCAATCATGTGGCCTAACAAAAAATGCCATAATTGTGAAACCCTAACCGAGTTTGTTGTTGCAATCATATCCATTATATTTTATGACATTTTATAAGATTATATTCTTAGCCCTACGAGTAATGACCATAGCTCATTGGTAATCTTCCAAGCATCACCAATGAAAGTGGTGCTAAAGCATGCATCATCAAGTTGCTTAACTAAAAAAAATTCCTTCTCAACTCAGGAATATGTCACACATTCTTCCAAATGAGGAGAATCCCACTATCACGACCCCTCCCTCAAAAGATACCGCAATGAGGGGAGAGAGATAATGACTCCCGAGTCCTGCCTTTAGTAGGCACTGGGTTAGTGATTAGCATCGAGTGTATAAAAATCTCAAGAAATGGGAGGCATTACACTCTTTAATTATATTGGATCAGGAGATAAAATGAATCATCCACAATAAACCTCATGACATAATATAAAAAGGGACCAAAACCATCCCACAATGCATGTATAAATAAACCTGATACAAAAAAGTCTCCAAGGTAAATACCCAAAAGTAAATCTAAAGCAATGACACAACAACCATCCAAGATCCGAGCTAGTAATGTCCAACATGATCCACGTAATCCACTTGGAAACCTGAAAACAATTTTATACAAGTAAGGTGGGCATACAAGTATACTCAGTAGGAAAACAAAAGTTTCCCGTACACATATGAAAGAAGCATATTAATGCTCCTATGAGAAAATAGCAGAACCAAACAACACTTATATAGGTATACTAACCAAACTCAACCTCACCAAGACACACTCACCAAATAATGCAAGTCAAGTAATATAATATAACACGAATCACATCGATAAGGGTACTACATACCACTTTCCCACTGGTATGCCGCTCTCACACCCTAACATCGTACATCCTAACGCTCCCATATATTCTGTTTACCACACCGCTCCACAGGCATGATCACAACACACCACGCCCGAAGACACCTGGGCTCACCGCCCCATAAGCATGACAACATCACATCTCACCTGATGACACTAGGGCTCGCGACCCCACAAGCATGACCACATCACATCTCACTCGAAAACACATGAGCCATAACACAACCATTGTAAAAATCAGAGTAGTAGGGTATCATGAACATGTAGGACATCAACCTCGTGCCCCCCTCCTACCATGCATGACCCCCACCAGAAGCCGTCCCATAAGATCAATCATATTACATCTCACCCAAAACACATGGGCCACCACATCTCACCCGAAGACACATGGGCTATCACAACCACCATATAATGCACTAATAGACCTCCGACCATCACAACCTATGCAATACCTACCTCGCCTGGAAGAGAGCATGAAAGAGCGGGTACCCAGCCATCCGTCCTCACCCGATGTCGGAAAAAACACCCACCGCATGACTATATGGGTGTCGGCACATGGTGCTCGACATGGGTGGGGTGTGTATAGAAAACACAAGGAATATACAAGTATATATATAATATCAAACACTCAAACCCAACCTAAGGGTTCACAATCAAAAGCTAACCAACTCACAACACTGTCACTTTTGCTGCCACCTCTAAATGTAGAACACCACACAAGCCACAACCACAAGTCACATTTCCAACCAATTTCATTTAATCATCCCATTCTTTTCATTATTTAGCATCAACCACATTTAACCACACAACCCACTACTTAATTATTCATTTACCATTTACATCCCATTAACCAAACCAAACCTTGGCCATTTCAATCATTATTTAATAATTATTTATTCCATCACCACCTGAGCATTTAGCATAAAGCAACAACCACCTCACCGCTCTAAAAGCACGACAAACAAACCACACCTCCCTGCCCCAAAAGCACGACCAAACAAACCACCCCACCGCCCTAAAATCATGACAAAAAAACCACCTCACCCCACATGCCCCAACCACACATCGCTATCACACAAGCATGACCACACATCACAAAACATCAAAATCATTTTACAAATTTATAAATGGGATTTTATCACATTCTACTTTATTTTATGGGCGTTATCACACAAACCATAATCCTTGGGAAACCATTTTATTATCCAAATATAAGTGGTTAACCAATTTTCATTTTAGGGTGATATCACAACAATAACAATGGTCACAGCAATCACAATACATATATATAGTGCAAACAATGCTCCCAACGACCACAATTTTTAGCAGGGTAGCAAGCCCGTACAATCCACAATGTCACAATCATATCAAAGCCATAAAAGCATGAAAATCAAACCCCTTTACCCTTTCAACAGCATGATACATACTAAAGAGAAAAGAAGGATTCCCTACCTCAAAGAAGCTTAACTGACTCGCTGTGCACCGCAGGGTGAAGAAGAATGCTCGTAAACCACAACTGCACCACGATAAACCACAGATCAACCTACACTGCACCAAAAAACCATAAAAACACATCCCAAATGCACAACCCATGCCAAACTGCACTATTGCAACAAAACTCTAAAGAAGAATGAGAGGAAACATATGAGAACGAGAGGAGAACTCACCATGGATCGAAGATGAGAAGACGAGAATCAAACCCTGTCGAAAGGAAACTCAAAACGCCTCAAGGGAGCACCATCGACTACCTAAAATGAGAGAGAGCATAGGGTTTGAGAAAAACCCGAGCGCTCTACAGCTTTATAATTGCATTGCATCAGGGATTTACATGACATATAATCCCCCTTCATATCATGTAATCCTCAAGGTTTAGTTTTGCTGAAAAAATGTGTCGCCTTTTTATTATTTAACCCCAAAAATCTACACGTCGTGAATTGGACCTGGACAAGCTGTGTAACCAACTTTCACGTTGTGTATTTCCTACAGCAGCTCAGCTGCACCTCTAGATTCCACCGAAAACTCTTGGAACCTCCCCTGAACACCTCCAACCACCAAAACCAGCAAAGTAATGAACTAGGAAGACATATACTGTTACATTAGATACATCTCAAATGATTCTCGCCCTCGAGAATCCATAACCAAGCCCAGAAGGAAAGGGGTTCAAACAATCACATCATCACACAACCTCATCACCACACAACCTCATCACCACACAACCGAAAACTGTCTCCTCTCAGACAACCACGCTGTCACACAACCACAGTAAAACCATCTCAACCTCTACATAGCCCAAACCAACAACCACTACAACCAAGAAACTGCATTGCCCTAAACAAATGAATTAGGGAATTTAGTCCTCCATGTCAAGATACTATCTGATCTGGGTGGCACTGACTCACCCACACGAGTTTAATCATATCGTAGTTAATGCGTCCCAATTAGGAATCAGGTCCTCCCCTTTTCATATGTCAGGAATTTATCACACATTAGACGTCACAAACAAAGGAAAAAGATCATCTCATAAAAAAGAAGGATCCAAACATCACATCACAAAGAAAAATAGAGAAAAAAAACTCAAAACAACTCTGGGTACTAGGCACACATCTACGTCTCTCGCTCCCAAGAACTCTCCTCTAGGCCACCATGCATCCACAACACACAAACCAAAGGAATGGTCTGTCCACACAGTGCCTTCTCTTAGTGATCTTGGAGATTTTTTGGACGCTCCACAAACGTCGCATCATCCTCGATATCCAACTCTCCCCAGTCAATGACATGGGAGTCATCGTGATGATGCAGATAAAGCTGAGAGACGTGGAAAGCATCATGGATATCTCCAACTGCGGTGGAAACACCATCTGATACACCACCACACCAACTCGCCCCAACACCTCAAAGGGCCCAACAACCCTAGGAGAAAGCTTAGTCCCTCTATAAAACCTCCACTGCCCATGTCGAGGGGAAAATTTCAAGAAAATGTGGTCACTAACCTCAAACTCCAAGGGGCTCCTCCTATGATCGACATAAGACTTTTGACAGTCCTGCGCTGCTTTCATCCTCTCACAAACAAGTTGAACCTTCCCAGTCGTGCTCTGCACCACATCGGGACCAAGAATTGATGCCTCTCAACCTCCATCCAAAAAAATGGAGAACGAAACGGTCTTCTATACAAATCCTCAAATGGATCCATGCCAATGAAATATTGATAGATATTATTGTAAGAAAACTCAACCAAAGGTAGGTGTCATACCCAAGGTCCACCAAAGTCCAAGACATATGTCCGTAACATATACTCTAGTGTCTGGATAGTTCGCTCAGTTTTCCCATCTGTGTGAGGGTGGAAAACAGTGCTGAGGCGTAACTGAGTTCCAAAAGCATGATATAATCCCATCTAGTCTCATAAGGTAAAACATGCATCTTGATCCAAGACAATGGACCTCCTAACTCCATGAAACCACACCACCTCATCCATATACCTCTTAGCCAAAACATCCACTGTGCCAGACTCCTTGATCGCTAAGAAGTGGGCTGATTTCATCAACCAATCCACAATCACCCAAATAACATCACGACCTCCCTGAGCTCGGGGTAACCCTATGAAAAAATCCAACAAAATTTTATCCCATTTCCACTTGGGAACATCCAAGGGCTGTAAAAAACCACTAGGAACATGATGCTCGACAGTTAACTCCTAGAAAACAATCACTTTCCATGAACTCCGCTACTACCTGTTTCATCCCGGGCCATCAAAACTGCATCCTCAAACCACGGTACATCTTGGAAGCTCCTGGGTGTACCACCAAAGGTGAGCTATGAAACCCATAAAGGAATCCCTCATGCATAAATATAAGAACAAACAACCTCCCAAAAAACAAAATCCAGTTCCAATAATCCTCTGACCATCCCTCCAGAGCATTACCATGGCTAACACGATCTCACGTCATCTCTGCCTTTGCGTCTCCCCACCGAGACTCCTCCAACTGCTGCATTAGAGAAGATTGCACCATCATCTGAAGAAAACAACCTCTATCACCATCCACCCTTTCATCTAAGTGAAAGGATTCCAAATCCTCAATTGTTCTTCAAGTATCCCCAAAATCCTGAACAACATCTTTCCCCAATTTCCTGCTCAAAGTGTTGTCCACAACATTCCCTTTCCCCGAGGTGTAGGAAACCTAAAAATCATAATCTTGAAGAAAATCCAACCACCTCCATTGCTGAAAGTTCAGATCACACTGGGAAAAGATATACCTCAGGCTATTGTGATCCGTGAAGACCACAAAGCACTCTCCAAGGAGGTAATGCGACCGTAACTTCAATGAAAAAACCACCGATTCCAACTCTAGATCATGGGTGAAATAGTTATGCTCATGTGGACGTAAATTTATAGACCTATAAGAGATCACTTCCCTCTGTAGTGTCAACACACATCCCAAACCCATACAAGAAGTGTCACAAAACACCTCAAACATCACCCTCTACTTAGGAAAATGAAGCACTGGAGCACTGACCAACTTCCCCTTTAGGTAACCGAACACTGCCTAACACTGGTCATTCTATAAAAAATATTGGTCCTTCATATTCAAAGATGTCAATGGGGCTGCAACTCAAGAGAAATCAGGTACAAACCTCCAATAATAGCCTACAAGACCAAGAAAACTGTGAACCTCTACCACGTTCTTGGGTGCTACCCAAGAAAAAACTGCCCCAACCTTTGATGGGTCCACTACCACACCCCGTTGAGACACCACATGCTTGAGGAAATAAAATACTCTGAGATGTTCGGTATGCTCCTCCTCTTACTTCAAGTAGATCAAGATATCATCAATGAATATGACAAAAAACTGGTCCAGAAACTCACAGAACATGGAATTCATAATCCCCATGAATACAACTGGCATGTTCATAACATTGAACAACATGACTACAAACTCGAAGTTCCCATACGTGCATCTGAAGGCAGTCTTCAGGATATCACCCTCCTTCACCCTCAACTAGTGATATCCAGACCGCATATCGATCTTAGAAAACCATATTTCCCCTCTCAGCTGGTCAAAAAGACCGCCTATACTCGGAAGAGGGTAACATTTCTTGACCATCACCTAATTCTACCTCCGATAGTCTATAAACAACCTAAAACTACCATCCTCATTATTAGAGAAAAACACTGGAGCACCACATGGTGATACACTAGTCCAGATAAAACTCTTATGCATCAGATCATCTATCTAAATCCTCAACTCTCGCAGCTTGAAAGGTGTCATCCGATAAGGAGCCATTGAAATCAGAGAAGCAATAGGATGCAAGTCTATCTCAAAATCAACATCACATTGAGGTGGTAGTGTCACAATCTCCTTGGAAAAAACATATAGAAACTCCCCAATGATCCTAGGGACCTCCACTATCCGAGCCTCTACTAATTCCACAGAAAAATCAACCAAAAAAGAAGTAAGGGGCTACACACACCAACTTCCCAACCAACAACCCCACCCACCAACGAAAACCACATGCCGACCATCCACATTTGAGAACAAAACTCTCCTCTAAAATCATTCGATAATAGAACACATAGAATACAACCATTTAATTTTGAGGATAACATCGTATGGATGTATCTATAGTAAGAAAAGATCCCCATAGGACTGATGTGGACCCATCATCAGTCTACATCCCGACACACATCAAACAAGCTAGCCTGGACACTGATTGATGTAGTCAGCACCAGAGGCACATAAAGCCTCTCTATGTATAGTACCATAACATATACTAGAGTGGGTGAAACAAAGGAGTGTGAAACTCCTAAATAAAACAAGAAACAAATAATAGTACTAAACAAACCGATCGTGCCTCTAATGATCTCTTGCCCCTCCGAAATTGCCGCCTCCACGCATGAAAATGACCATGCCCAGCTCCTTTACCTCTCTACTGAGGACCATGTCTATGAAAATTCTTGGGTGGAGGTCCATAAACACTAGGAACATATTGAGATTGAACTCTACTTACTCCATCTCCTCCCAGCGGAGTAAAACCCTGCTGCCCCTACTACTGAAACAGTTTCACTGGAAACTTATACTAAGGCTGGTGCTAAACCTATCCACCACCACAAAAATAAGCTCGGGGAACCACTGGTCACTGGTTATAGCAATGGACACAAACCCCATAGTCAAAACACATCGACACAAATCCCCCAGGAAAAGCACAAAATCCACTAGCCCCATAAGGTCAGAAGGGAAGATGCTAAGGTCGAATCCCCGCTAGTCAAAACCTCGAAGGTCCCAACACTTGAGACCTAGCACTGAAAACTCTACTCCTTAAGTAACCCTGTTAGTTATCTTATCGTGGTAAACCTCCTCATGAGTGCATCCTCTCGATCACCTCCTCCTTCTGAAACTCTAGATACATTGACAATGTAAAAGGAGTAATTTCATACTGGATAGAAGGACATAATGCCTCCTCAAGACATCTCGCATAAGACTCCTCATATGAAAAAATATCCAGGGAAAATGAAGAAGGTCATTGAACTTGATTCCCTACTCCCACACTGACATACTCCCCTACTGAAGAGAAAGAAGCTCCTGCCTCTTTACTTCCTTCACAGTCGAGACTCCTCATATGAAAAAAGATCTAGGGAAAATGAAGAAGGTAATTGAAATTGATTCCCTACTCCCACATTTACATACTCCCCTACTGAAGAGAAAGAAGATCCTGCCTCTTTACTTCTTTCACAGTCGATGAAAGGAAATCTGCCTGAAACTCATTCTGGAAGTCAACCCATGAAATATTTGCCTCATTCTGATCTCCCAGATACAAAATCCACCACTAACATATAGCTCCCCACATTTGGCTAACTACCAAAGGGACCCAGTACTCCACCGGGGCCCAGATCAAACTAAAAGCGATCTCGAGCTCCTCCATCCATTTCTCTATCTCTGCATTTGAAACACCTCCCTCATACTTTCCCAAAGCATGCCATTGGAAAGCACACAATTCCTTCTTCCAAGCCTCATCCACCTTTGTCGGATCAACCCTGTGGCGATCAAATCGATCAACCTGCTGAACCTCAACCACCTGAGTCACACACATATAATGAACATGAGCCATAAATGAAAAGAAAACAAGAGCTTCCTAAGCCTAGTAGTATGAAATTTTATTTAGATTCATTTTAATTCACTTTATTTACTTTAAAATTCCCAAAACAACCCAAATTAAAACAAGAAAACAGGTCATTATGAAGCATGTACCTCTCTTAGGTCTCTATGTTTCAAATAGGACCACCTTACTTGGTCATTCAATAAGCTTAGAGTCTATGCACTAGATCACAGAGGGCCCTAAAATCCCATGTCCTAGACAATATCCCTATCTTATGTAACTAATAGAGATAATATTTTCATCATTTTTCATATGTTTTTAATGATTTAATACCTAAAAATAAAACAATTTTAGTTTTTGGATTTTTGGTGTGTTTTGGGCTTAATGGGAAAAGGCCTAATTTTGGAATTTAACTATTTTAATTTATTTAAGTATTTCATCAACAACTTTTTATAAACTAATTTAATTTATGAAATTCCTTTTTTAAGGATTAAATACATCTTGGGATTCATTTCATTCTTTTGGATCAAGAGTTGAATCCAACATTTGGTGGCCCAAAATATGCTCACAAGTCAAGCCTCAAAATTTGTGCACAGACCGGGATACCTTTGAAGATGGGCCCATATCTCATAAATAGATAGTCCAAAGGAGATAGAATTCTACATGGATAAATAAAAAATCTGGATAAACAAATTTTATTTCTATGTAAATGTGTAATTCGCTCATTATAAAGGTCATAAATGCAATGAAAATCAGATTTTGGAAATTCAAAGATTCTGCCTAAATATAATAAATTTTATAAGTAAATGGGATATAAATTTTTCCACATTATGTGGATGAAGTTGAAATTTGGTGGTAAAATGAAAAATACATATATGAACAACTTTCAAGAAGAAACTATTCCCAAATCCGGTCATTAAATGGGTCCATCACGAGCAAACTATCGATGGATAGAATTTGGAGGAGATCTTAAAGGGAGATTTGGAAGATCTTGAATTTGAATACCAAAGGATGGAACCCCTTGGACTATATAAGGAGGAGTTTATCCATGATTAAGGAGTTCCATAACCTTAATAGAGAGGAGTCTGAGGGATATGCTAATGTTCCCTTTTCCCTTAGTTGTATTTTTTCTTTTATTTTAATTTTTAGTTTTATTTCTCATGTAATTTGAATTTTAGTTAATTAAATAATTCATGCATCCTTTTTTAAAAGCATTCCCTCCACCCAATTCATTCTTTTTTTTATTTCATTCATCCATTCTTATTATTATCTTCTTCTTCTTCTTTTTTATTTTATTCTTTTTATGTGTTTTAACTATTTTATTATTTTAACTTCTTATATATATATTTCTTTTCTTTTATTCTCTCTCTCTATTCTATCTCTCTATTATATTATTTTTATTATTTTATTTTCCTATCTTTATTTCTTATTCCACCATGACCTATTACCCTAAAAAATGAGGGGCTAACATGAGTCTTGGCTCGGGGTTGTGGGGGGGGGGTAAGTGGAAATTCCATTCATTTTTCACTTACATTCTAATGTTTTATTAAGTTTGTGATGAGAAAGAGTGAAGTAAATGAGTATGGTGATCATCCACTATGACACTAATCTCAAAATCATTCCTATTATTTTATTAAATATTTTCCCTCCCTTCTACTGAATATAAGATCTTCATATGATGGAGTTGATCCATTCAGTTGATGAAATGACATACGATGGAGCCAGGTCCTAAGAGATGTCACACTATCGATTGAGGTGTTCAATCAACCTTGATTATAGGAGGAGGTGAAATTGAGATTGCTATAGGAATTCAAGATTTCACACCAATAAATAAAAGAATAGTAATTCATGAATGAGATCTCAAAATTGAATTATCAAACTTAATCTAAATACCAACAAAGATAATGATGGAACCCATGAACCAATCCATAAAGGCCAAGTTCTTTCGTCACTAATTACATTTTTCATTTCATGTTACTTTAACCTTTTCTTTCATTTAAATTCAATTACTTTCATAGATTAAATAAAAATAACAAAAAATAAGTAGTTTTGGTGAATTATATTGAGTGAAAAACTGATAAAGCTCCTCAAATGAGACGACCTTGGTCAGCCTTTATGCTACATTAGGAAAATAATTTTCTTTTTTCCATGCCCCACGACAGGTGTGTGTCAGTCACACACTAAGGTCAACTGGTAGTATTTCCATACCAATCCATGAAATCCTCACCATGCCTAACTCCATGCTCCATCCTATCTCTCAACCATCACCTTTAATACCACTATGTCACGACCCCCTCCCTACAAAGATACCTCAATGAGGGGAGAGAGAGAATAAACCATGTGTCCTACCTCTAGTAGGCTCCAGGTTGGCGACTATCACTGAGTGTATAAAAATATCAATAAATATGATGCATCACCCTCTTTAATTATATAGGATAGAGAGATAAGATGAATCATACACAATATACTCCATGACATAATATAAAAAAAACCAAAACCATCCTATAATGCATGTATAAATAAAACCGATACAAAAAGTCTCCAAGGTAAATACCCAAAAGTAAAGCTAAAGAAGCAACATAAAAACTATCCATGATCCGAGCTAGTAATGTCCAGCATGATACACATAATCGTCCTAGAAACTTAAAAACAATTTTATATACGTAGGGTAGGCATACAAGTATACTTAGTAGGAAAACCAAATTATCTCATGCAAATGTGAAAGAAGTATACTAATACACCTATAAGAAAACAACGGAACCAAACAACACCTATAAAAGTATACTAACCAAACCCAACCTCACCAAGGAACACTCACCAAATAACACAAGTCAAGTAATATAATATAACATGAATCACATCGAAAAGGGTACCCCTCACAACTTTCTTACTGGTATGCAACTCTCACACCCCAACGTCGCATGTCGTAGTGATTCCATCTCTTTTTTATACCACCCCACCCCACCAGAATGGTCAAAACACACCTCACTTGAATACACTTTGGATTTCCGCCCCACAAGCATGACCACTTCACATCTCACTCGAAGACACCTGGGATTGCCGCCCCATAAGCACGAAAACATCACGTCTAACCTGAAAACACCTGGTCCACAACAAAACCACTGCCAAAAACTAGAGTAGTAGGATATCGTGAACATATAGGACATAAACCTCATTCCCTCCTCCTACCATGCATGCCCCCACCAGAAGAAACCCCACAAACATAGTCATATCACATCTCTCACAAAAACACCTAGGCCGCCACATCTCACCCGAAGACACATGGGCTATCAAAACCACCATCTAATTCACTAACAGACCTCTGATCATCACAACCTGTGAAATACCTACCTCATCTGGAAGAGAGATTAGGAAAGAGCGGGTATTGAGGAACCTATCCTCCTCATTGAATGTTGGAAAAAACACACCCCGTATGACTATGTGGGTGTAATCACATGGTGTTCAATGTGGGTGGGGTGTATATAGAAATCATATGAAATATACAAGTATATATATAATATCAAACACTCAAGATAAACCTATGGGTTCAAAACCAAAATCTAACCAACTCACAAAACCGTCACTTTTCTTTCCACCTCTAAATGCAAAACACCACACAAGCCACATCCACAAGTCACATTCCCAACCAATTTCATTTAATCGTCCCATTATTTTCATTATTTAGAATCAACCAAATTTAACTACACAACCCAACATTTAATTATTCATTAAAAATTTCCATCCCATTAACCAAACAGAACCACAATCATTTCAATTATTATTTCATAATTATTTATTCCATCACCACCTGGGAATCTAGCACAAAGCAACCACCACCTAACTTCCCTAAAATCATGACTAAACAAACCTCCTCACCACCCCAAAAGCATGAACAAACAAACCACCTTGCCCCACATTCCCCAACCACACATTGCCATCCCACAAGCATGACCACACATCCCAATACATCAAGATCATTTTATGGATTCACAAAGGATATTTTATCGCATTACACTTTATTTTAGGGGAGTTATCACACAAACCATAATCTCGGGGAAACCATTTTATTATAAAAATATAAGTGGTTATCCAATTACCATTTTAGGGTGATATCACAATAATCACAATGGACATAATAGTAAAAATACATATATCCAATGCAAAAAAAATCCCCCAACGACCACAATTTTCAGTGGGGCATTCAATCCCGTATGATCCAAAATATCACAATAATATCAAAGCTATAAAATCATGAGAATTAGACCCCTTTACCCTTTAAATTTCAATTAAACCGATTCTTTATCTTTGATTAAGACAACAAAATCATAACCTATAGTTAAACAAAAGTAAAACCCTCTTGCATGATACACAGTAAAGAGAAACAAGACATTCCCAACCTCAAAGAATATTTTCCGACTCACTACAAACTGCAGAGAGAAGAAGAATTCTTGAAAACCACAACCAAACCATGAGAAACCATGAATCAACCTACACCACACCCAAAGACTATCAAAACACATACCAAACACACATCCCAAACCAAAACACACCACAATAGTGAAACTCCAAAGAACAAAAGAAAGAAACATATGGGAACGAGAGGATAACTCACCACATATCGAAGATGGGAAGCCAAGAATCAATCCTCATCAAAGGGAATCTCAAAATGCCTCAAGGGAGCACCATCGACCACTTGTAACGAGAGATATCATAGGGTTTGAGGAAAACATGATAACTTTTCTTCTTTATAACTATACCGCATCAGGAATTTACATGATGTGTAATCCCCTTTCATGTCATGTAATCCTCGGGTCCAATTTATCTGAAAAACATGTCACCTTTTTATTATTTAACCCTAAAAATCTACACATTGTAAACCATCCATGGACAAGCTGTGAAACCAAATTTCACATCGTGTAAGCTGTACACGACATGTATTTCCTACAGAAGCTCTACCGCACCTCCAGCTTCCATAAAAAACCCCCGAAACCACCCCCAAACACCTCCAACCACCAAAACTAGCAAATTAACAAATTGGGAAGGCACGAAACATTACACCCACTATTAGTTTTTGATATCTACATCACCATTTCCTAAAACCTATAGAGGTTCATCATCAAAAATATGTACCATACCAAAATTTTCTGAAAGATAACTATTATGGAGATTCTTCTCTAATGTGGAATGGAATGATGCTCCTGATTCTAAAATTCAAGTCTTCATGGGACTGATTGTTTAAAATGTACACTAAAGGCACCACCAAAACATGGTGGTTTAGACTACATCATGGTTTGTGTTGGTGTGATCCATGACAAAGTGATTCTCACTATTTCATGGTTCTATTCATGTAAATATATGTGATATCTAATATTAAGTGCCTTATCCTTCTTCTTCCACTCCAACTATCAAACATTAGTTTGATTATCATATGATGATAATATAAGGAGTTCAAATTCCCAAATTTTTTGTTTAAACATTAAACAATTAATAATCAAATGAGTATTTATGAGTTATAAATATTTTAACTCATGAAACATTTATAAAATGTTTCTCCATAAGTGGATAAACTTTTAGAGTGTACTTGTAAGACCTATATAAGGAGGCTCTTTGTTTTTAGATGGCTGTGTGATTCCTGACATTAAAAATCTTCAAGTTTAATCTCCGTTTAACTCTTGTTTTCTTCAATCCTTTAAATTGAAGGTTTCAGAAGACCATGGATTGAAGAAAATATTTCCCAAGCATTGGAAAATTTATACAAACTATGGATACCCTTAGTGAAAGGAGTCTATTGGATTCTTCTTAGTGATCACTATCATGATCGTGTGTTAGAGCTTGGAAAATATGGACCATCAAAGGAAAATGCATTCCATTATTCATTTTTATTCAATTTAATATAAATGGAAAGATTTTATGTTTTTAGGTCTTGGTTGATGTTTTCCGCTATGTTTGGATAAGTATTATCCCATAAAAAACCCTTTAATGGTATCATAGGCTCTTCCATCTCATGTAGATCAAATTATTAGAGAAATGAAGAAACTGTAAAAATGATAATTCAATTGCCTCAACACAGTTCAGTTCAAAATGACCATTTTTATTCTTGAAATTTTTTAACCATGTCATAAGTGTTATGAAAAATGATCGTGGTCCTATAAAAGTTATATGACCATGCTGAAGTTTATCTAAAATGTCTATAGAAAAATTTTATGAAAAATAGAGCATCATTTTTCAAATTCACTATGCTGTGGTGAAATAAGCACTATAGTGTGGTGACATCTTCCATGAGAATAGATCATGCCATAGTAGGCATTAATATTTTGTAGCCCAAAATGATTTTCAAAATGGGTGTAGTCTTCCCAAAGGGACATGGCTAACTCAAAATGGCGTCAACCTAAAATGAAATCCTAAAAAGAACTTCAATAGTAGTCGTGGTTTATGGTATGAACATCAAATCAAAATGATTTTCCAAAATGGTTTTGGCATGTAGAATTTTGAAAAAAAAATATTTTTATAAAAATTCTCAAAAAGCTTTGCTGGTGCGAGCCTGAAGGGCCCATGCTGAATCCAAGGGGGTGCTTTAAACTAGCCAATTTTTTTGGTAGATATGATCTAGTTTTAAAGTGAATTTATATGATAAATAATTTATCACGTGTTAATAAATTATAAAACAAGGTGAAATGTAAATGTGTTTATATTTATTTATGAATTATTTGTAAATGGAAATATAAAATGTTTATATCAGAAGGTCTTATTTCAAAATATTTGATGTTTAGTTTATGTAAAGTATTTACATAAAATATGAAAAGTTTATATGATTATTTCATGAATATCACCTATTTTTAAATATATTGGAGTTCATATTAAATGCCATGTGAATTAATAATACGAAGAAGTTCACATTAAAATATATTTTAAATTTTAATGTTTATTTAATTTATAGAATTTTAATAAATAAAGACTAAATTATTAAGTGTTTATAATTGATTTATTTATGAATTGTTCATAATTGTTTATATCATGTATAAATTTATGAAATGTTCATTTATTTATTATTATTACATGAATTATTCATACATATAAATTATTTATATTTTGAATTAATGTATGATTTAGTTTAAATATGTTTAAACTATTTCTTTAAATTACCATACATGCATTTGATTTGTTACATGATAGGTATGATAATTGATTTAGTTTTTTCTACCTTGAATTTGAATTTTATTTGGTTATGATATTGAATTTAAAGGTTGATTATAGTTTATACATATTAGGTGTTTAATTGTGATGAAATTGAGGCCTCTCTTGAGTAAAGAACTATGGGTAGAGAGAATTTAGGTTGGATTGATCATTGGACCGAAGTGTCATATTCTTTCCAAAGTGAACACATGTTAAGTCCTAGATCATGAAACTAAGAAGTTTCATGCTAAATATGAGTGTCCACGAATTATCTTGTGTAAGGTATGGTGAAAATGGTCAATCTCAAGAGTTAAGTAATGAAAACCCACTATGTGATTTGTGTTAGACTTAGCTGGGAAACCCTATGTGATAGGATACCATAAGAATAGAGTTGAGTTTATTCATATACTAGATTGAGAAAGGAGTTGTTCACTCAATTATTTAAGAGTCATATGTGATATGGTTAGCATGAAAAACTACTTAAATAGATAAGCGAGGATATGATCACTAAAATGGACTCATTACATAGTGAAATATGGATCTTAGTCCTCTAATGGATATGGTGGATTCAAAAGGGGTCATCATTTTAGTGGGAGAATATTTAATAAAATTACCAATTAAATGAATGTTAAAAATTATACTTATATGTTAAAATATTATATTGTAGATATAATTACATCATCTTCATACAACTTAACATTTGGACCAGTCTAAGAAAAGGAGGATCTTAATGGAAACAACTTCATAGATTGGTATAGAAACTTAATAATCATTCTTAAATTAGAGGGAAAATTCTATTTTTTTGAGGAAACCCCTTCCTAAGTTTCTAAATATTGAAATATTTTAATAGGTGGATATATAAATTCTTATGATAAGTATAGAGGTGTGACATACTGACCCAAGTGCCACATGTCAGTGCCTTAAGCTAGTTCGACACGTGACCTTAGGCGTGGATCATTATATGCCAGAGGCTGCTGACTAGTAGCGATTGTCTAATACATATTATGGGGACACTATACCCTCTTTATCAAAGAAGCATGATAAAAAAATAGCCAAATGATAATAAAACATAACTAAGATAGCACCATAACCAATATAATACCAAGAATCACATGATGAATCCAAGATAATGAAACAACAACCAAAACTAAAGAAGTAAATATGTCATGTCAGATAAGTGTCAAGTGTCAAATGAAAACCCAAAATAGAGACACAATGAAAACTCCCAAGTAGATTTTGACATCATGTTCGATTACCTCAATAATGATCCATTTTGAATCCCAAATTAGCCATCTAACATAGGGATCTTTCCATTACCATATCCTAAAAACATAAATTCTATTCAGGTACCGATCATGTAGCATGAGTAGGGTGTGAGTACAACTCAGTAGGCCACCAACAATGAAGTTTAAAGTAAAATACAATCTATATCAGTGTATTTAGTTGTATAAAGAAGAAAGATAAAATGAATAAATAAAAAGGTCTCACATTTAATTATTGTTTAAATAACCAAATCATACCTGCTTCAGCCCGTGCCGAAGTCTGAACCATAAATCATAGGGTTATCATAATTCACTATATCATGGGATTTCATTATTCATTTAATTTCAATTTCATATTTAGTATCTTGGACACCAATCCAAGTATCTATATCTCGGTCAATTGAAACATCAATCTAAAGCCAATATGTTGGGGGGCTAGAGCATCCATCTGAAACCCTATGGGTATTTAGAGCATCGGTCCCAATCCCTAACCTCATGTGTATTTAGATCATTAGTATCTATCCCATACTTTATTATATATATGCATGCATTGGGGGCCTATAACATCAGCCTGGCACCCCATGGGTATTTGGAGCATCTGTCCCTATCCCACACCTCATTTATTAATCAATCATAAATATCACATATATCCCATTTGTTGGTCGGAGTGGATACTCAAGAGGGGGGGGGGGGGGTGAATTGAGTTCCTATTAAAAATTTCTATTTATAAGATTTATATTGAAATCCCCCAATTCATAAAACAAGTTAAACTGTAGTGAATTTATAAATTTTGTAAGTGTTCAATTAGTTTCTCAAAGATTGATTATTTCTCAGTTAACTTAATCTGAAGATTAAGTAAGATTTTAAAACTAAATTACTGTCTAGAAATAATTATAAACACTTTCTAGTTCAACTATCAGATTTACTTTAAAATAGATTTGAATTTCAAAGTAATTAGAAGCGGAATATTGAAAATAGTTTAAACTAAAATAAGATACACAACAGTTTTAACCAAGAGGTTCAGTCTCAAGCTGAGACTTAGTCCTCTGAAATAGTTTATATAAAAATTTGATCCACACCCTGGATCGGGGTTTACAACAGTACTCATACTGTCCAGGTCCTCAGACCTCTACCACAGTTCTACGTGCGAAAGCAGCAACAACAGCACACAGGCTCTCCAGGTCCTCAGACCTCTACCATAGTTCTACGTGGGATACACAAAGGTATAAAGAGTTTGGTTTGAGGATTTCAGTATCCTCCAGTTCATCTTAGGAGTTAGTGTGTGTCCAAACAGACATAAGCACACACACTTCTCGTAATGTAATAAAAATGATCACAACAGAGAAATAATATGAAGATGAGTTTAGAATTCTCTTGTGTGATGTCAATGCAGCTTTGGAATCCTTTGGATTGAAAAAGATGAAGCTTTGAGTCCTTCTCTGGAAGTTTTCTGGAAAACAGAGTGTTGCGATTCAACTTGTGTTCTTCGTAAGGTTCAAAAGAGCGAAGATGTTCTCTAATCTTCAAATATGCTTCGTGTGTTCTTCAACAATGTTGAGTTACATGCAGTGGGACTTTCTTTTGAAAATTTCTCTAAGTGTCCTTCGTTGTCGTGCTCATGGCCTTTCTTCTTGGTTTTGTATCGCGTGCTATGATTCTTGGTCACACTTTGCTTTTATCTTGGAAATGCATGTGTTGGACCCACATGTTTCATGTATTCTATACCTCATACCTCGTACTGTTCGATGATATGTCTACAAAGAAACATTAATTATGACAGTGCATTAAAATCTTCAAATATGACCGTTAGAAATTAAATTGAAAGAAGAAGAAATAGTTTAAGAAACAGTGTCACAGTAAGTCATGGAAACAATGTATCCTTCACAAGGTGTCTAGATTAATCACGGTGTCTGAGTGTCACAGTGTCTCGTGGTCAGAGTGTCTTGTTCACGGTGTCAGTTTCACAGTGTCTTGTTCACGGTGTCTACTTCACGGTGTCATGTTCACGATGTTTGCTTCACGGTGTCTGTTTCACGTTGTCTTGCTTCACAGTGTCAGCTTCACGGTATCTTGCTTCACGGTGTATTGCTTTATGGTGTCTGATTCACGGTGTCTTGCTTCACAGTGTTAGAAATACATAGCCAGTGGAAAACTCACGGTGTCTCAGACTTTTCAAAGTAACTGTGTTCAGACTTAAGTAATGATGATAATAGAATGGATTAGACTTAAGCATTTGTTAAAGAAGGTATTATGATAGTAGATCAAAGATAACATAAAGTAAGTAAACTAAATATAGAGAAATTAAGATCATGAATGGATCTTCTTGAAGTATGAGAATACTTTAAACATTAATATACATGATTTGATAAAATTTATAGGAGTTAACTAGATTGAAATAAGATTTGTGATCATTAAAACATGATTAATACATGAGGAGTCCAACAATCTCCCCCCTTTTGATGATAAAAAATGATGTAAAGTTTAAGTGTATATTGGATTCAACTATAGAGATAAATGTATAGTATATAGAAATTTCTACCCCTTTTGGGATTATCAAAAATATGGAATAAGAGAATTCAAAAAGTGCACATTCCATTAAGAGTAAATAGGGTTCAGTATAAAAAAAAAGAGAAATACAAAAGCAAAATCATCCCCATCAAAAAGGAGTAATCACTGTTCTTCTTCAGAGGTTGGACTTCTCTTTTCCTTTAGCAGCAGTGGTAGAAGAGGAAGCCATAGGGGCATAGTTCAAGGTAGAAGAAGGCAGAGAGGTGGTTGATAAAGAGGGTAAAGGAAGACCTTCAAATATTGAGGGAGCCAAGGTAGGGGAAGTAGAAGATCTAGGAAGTTGTTTATCAAGAATCACATGCTTGATCTGACTTAGTGCTTGGATGAAAAACATGGTGGTTGAGGCTAGGGCAGAGGTGAAGGTAGGCAGCCCAGGTTTGAGAGGTGAAACCTCTGGAGCAACAATGGATGTACTCTGGACATGAAGATAGGGTCTCAGATGTTTGATGAAATCTGTAATGATATCTCCACCATACTGCATGAATTTCTCAAAATCATCCTTGTTCTCCATAAACTTGTCCAAAAATCAAGTAAAATCTGTGAGCTTCTGGACTTGGGTCTTGAAAGCTTGAGTAACAGGAGGAATCCACATATTTTCTACAAGGTACTTGAAATGGTTTGTCATATCGGCCTTAAAGAAGATTCTGTTGAAGTAGAAATCCACTTTCTTGGAAATCTCTTATTAAGAATCATTAGTAATTTTGAAGTGGATTTGTACTAGATCAAGAACTCTATCACTGTTCTTGATCATTTCAGATAAAGAAGCCGTATTGAAACCACTGAGTACATTCTGAAGGTCTTATTTGACTACAGTTCTGAGTAGATCACTATCCAAGGTAGGTTTAGAGGATTGACCATATTCTTTGACAACTGCGGTCAGAGATTTTAGTTGATTCAGTACCTTTTGAAGACACCCCGTATACTCATCAGTGAGTTTATTAAGATTGGAAACAAGATCTTTCATTTCCTTCACAATTTGTTTGTTTCTTTCAGCGATATTTTCATCTAAGGAAGCTAGATAAGGTTGAATCTGAGACACACCAACCTATGGGATTTGAGGAGCAACAGGTTCTACAGGAGGAGCAATAGGATCAGATCTCGAATGCAGCTCTATATGCATGTCTTCAACCATACTTCTTAGGGTATTCACTTCATTACTGAGAAACTTATTTTTAACTCTTACTTCTTGAATCTCATGAAGCATCTTAGGTTGTATTTTCCAAATAATTTTCTCCAATAATAGTGAGGCATCTCTCTCACTTAAATTTGTCACAGGACGAGGTTGGTCATTCATGAGTTTCACAACTCCAGATAAGAGGGTAGCACTAAATTCCTTCAAATCATCCTTACTCACAAAATATGGCTGTTCAGATAAGGGTTTAGGAGTAGGGACTGGTACAGGCTCAGGTTCTTTCTCAGGCGCAATATTGAAGACCGATTTCAAGTGAAATATAGAGGAAAGATCAAGTACTGTTGCTGTAACCTACTGAGAGTCATCCACATCATAGAAACTGGGGAATTATACCGAGTGTCTACAGGACTTGACTCAGTTGTATGAGAGGCTTCAATAGACTCAAGATTTGGGGTTTTATTACCCTCAACAGATGCCTCCTTCTCAGGAATGAGAGGCTTAGGATCTTGGTCTAATTCCACAGACTCAGTTCTAATTTCCTCACTCATTTCCTGTCTAGCCACCTGAAAATCTAGCTCCATCCGTTCTTCAGCTGTAGGTATGATTTCAGGAACAGATTGTTCCACAGGGAGTTCCTCAAGATTGACCTCTTGTAAAATAGGTGACTCTTCTACTATAGGCTCTTCTATGGCATGATTTTCAGATTCTTTGAAAACTGATTCTATTTCAGCCTCAGGTTGAATTTCTATATTAACAACTTCTTTGGGAGTAGGGAATTATTCTTCAAGAACTTCAGGAGGAGTAATTATCCTGTCTTCCTCAATGGTAACAACTTCCCTAGGTGGCACTACAACCTCTTCTTCCTCTTCTTCAGGATACTCAACAATCTCATCTAGTTCCAAAACAGGATCAGAAATGTCTTTTGGTCTTAAGGGATAATCCAAATGATTTAATTTCTCATAAACTCTATCATTGTCTTCCACCCATTCCTTTTTCCAAGGATTCTAGTTTATCTTCATTCTTTTGATAATGGCTTTTGAGAGATAGTAATCACAGTCCATAATTACTTCCTCATTAGGTCCAACCATACCTTTGGTAGGAAGCATGGCTGAGATTAGCCGAGAGTAAAACAGAGAAGTTGAATTGGATGTGACTTTGATCAACTCACAAATATGGTGTATGATATACTTTCACAGGTTGATCTTATGCCCATTTTTCATGAGGCGAATCAGAAACACATCTTGATATTTTAAAATAGAAAAATCACCTTTTCTCAGACTAACCAAATTATGTATAAACTTGAACAGACGCCTTGATTCTCCATATAATTCAGCAGAAATGGCTCTCCTTTGGCTGCCATTTTCAGTTAAGGTTTTCAGGGCATCCTCTAAATCAAAGAATTCTGTTGAAGGTGGTGGTCCTCTCTGGCAATCCTCACAGATGCCTTCATGAGGTATCCTAAGGCATGTAGCCCATAACCTCGAAGAGAATGAGCATCTCTAGCCATTGAACCAGCTTCTTACAATATAACTATCACCAGAATCTAAGGATAATTGAATGTACTGGTAAAACTGAGCCACTAACCTAGGGTAGATGGTTCTATATTCCTTCAAGAACCATTCTAACCGACCTTGTTGTTTTAACACTTTCAATACCAGAGACTTACTAGACAGAAGCCATTTGGGGAAAATCTCTTTCTCAGGTACAACAACGCGGTTTACCAGATTCAGATTTAAAGGGCCTTCGGGTGTCAGCTTAGGTGCAATCTTCTTCTTCTTTGAGCTGCACTTCTTAGGTGTCGATGATGAAAAACGTTTCATTCTTGACATTCACTGAAGGTTTGAGCGAGATAAGGGTTGCAGGGATGAATAAGGGTTTGAAAAGAGTAAGTAGAAGAAACCTCGAGTGAAGAATCAAGTAATAATTTCTTTGTTTTATCATTTAGGAATACCAAACTTCGCAAAAATAAAAATGCGGGAAAATGAAAAAAAGGTGAAAATGATAATTACCGCGATACAAGTTTAAAGAAAAACATAAAGAATTTTTACAGTGAGACCATGTCTGGTCATTACGTTGAGACAGTAAACGAGCTTCATGGTGAGACCGTGAATGAACTTCTCAGTGTGCATTACGGTGAGATAGTAATCGTCAGACAGTAAGTGAAAAATACTAATTGTGAGACCGTAAACATAAAACTTTATGGTGAGACAGTAAACATGAGAGACAGTAACTGAGAAACCATAATCATGAAACAGTAAAGTATAACACAGTAAGATATCGAACAGTATGATCTGAAACAGTAACAAGTAAGGGATCTATTTGATATTTATCATGCCTATTTCATGTATGATGTAGTCTATCCTCTCAAAATTTAATGGTTTGGTGAATATATCAGCAAGTTGATATTCAGTACCAATGAATTCCAAAGTGATATCACCTTTTTGATAATGATCTCTCAAAAAGTGATGTCTTACATCAATGTGCTTTGTCCTAGAATGTGAAATAGGATTCTTTGAGATGATAATAGCACTTGTGTTGTCACAATTTATAGGTAAATGTCTGAATTGATACCCATAATCTAGTAATGTGTGTTTCATCCATAAAATTTTTCAACAACAACTTCCAGCAGCTATGTATTCAGATTCTGTAGTAGATAATGCAATAGAATTTTGTTTCTTACTACACCATGATACTAGTGACTTTCCTAAAAGGTGACATGTTCCATAGGTGCTTTTTATATCTAAATTACATCCACCAAAGTTAGCATCAGGATAACTAACTAATTCAAATGATTGTCCTTTAGGATAAAATAGTCCTAGATTGGGTGTATGCTTGAGGTATTTGAAAATTCTCTTTACAGGATTTAAATGAGATTCCTTAGGGTTTTCTTGAAAACAAGCACACATACACACACTAAACATAATTTCAGGATGACTAGAAGTTAAGTAGAGTAAACTTCCAATCATTCCTCTATAAGTGGTTTGATCAATAGATTTTCCATCTTCAACAAGATCCAACTTACACGTGGTACTCATGGGAGTGTCACTACTTTCAGTGCTATCCAATCCAAAACGTTTTAGAATATCTCTAGTATATTTACTTTGGGTTAAAACAATTCCATCATTATTTTGAAATATTTGAAATCCAAGAAATAATTTTAGTTCACCCGTTAAACTCATTTCAAATTCGTTTTGCATCATTTTAGAAAAATCAACACATAAATAATTCTTCGAATATCCAAAAATAATGTCATCTACATAGATTTGAAAAACTAAAACATCATTAGAAATTTGTTTTATAAAAAGGGTAGGATAATCTATTCCTTTTGTAAAACCTTTTGAAATAAGAAAAGTACTCAATCTGTCATACCAAGCTCTTGGAGATTTCTTTAAACCATATAAATCTTTTGATAGTTTAAAAATATGATTTGGAAAAAGGGGGTTTGTAAATCCAGGGGGTTGTTCAACAAAAACATCCTCAACTATATACCAATTTAAGAATACACTCTTAACATCCATTTGATATAGTTTGAAATTTAGATGTGCAGTATAGACAAGCAGGATTCTGATGGCTTCAAGTCTGCCTACTGGTGCAAAGGTCTCCTCATAGTCAATTCTTTCTTCTTGACTATAGACTTGTGCAACTAGTCTAGACTTGTTTCTAACTATGTTACCAGCTTCATCTACCTTATTTCTAAATACCCATTTAGTGCCTATGGTGAAAGTTTCCTTAGGTATGTCTAATAATTCCCAGACTTTGTTTCTTTCAAATTGATTTAACTCTTCTTGCATAACCATTACCCAAAATTCATCATTGATATCATCATTGATATTTTTAGGTTATGATTGTGAAAGAAAGGCTTGATGTTCAACCTGATTTATTAGAGAAGCTCTAGTTTGTGTTCCTCTATCTAAATATCCTACAACAACATCTAAAGGATGGTTTTTAAGGGTCCTAGTTGGTCTAGAAAAAGTAGGGCTAGAAATTTCAGGTTCATTTATAGGTTCGGGTTCAATAGAAACAAGTTCTGGAAAATTTCCAGAACTGGTTTTCTTAACAATAGGTCCACTGTTCTTATCACTAAGGTTTGGAATTGACAAATCTTCTTCAAGATTTTCAAGAGGGGTCTTAGATTCATGTGGATCAGTTTCATCAAATTTGATGTGTACAGATTCTTCCACACATTTGGTCCTCTTATTAAATACTCTATAATCTTTGCTAGATATAGAATAACCTAGAAAGATTCCTTCATCACTTTTGGATGAAAACTTATCAAGATTATCTCTAGTATTGTGAATAAAGACTTTGCAACCAACAACTCTAAAGTAACTAACTTTAGGCTTCATATTATTCCACAGTTCATAAGGGGTATTTTTAAGAACAGGTCTAATCAAGACTCTATTTATAATATAACAATATGTATTGATAGCTTCAGACCAAAAGTAAATAGGTAATTCATACTCATTGAGCATAGTTCTTGAAATTTCCTGAAGGGTTCTATTCCTTATTTCTACTACACCATTCTGTTGAGGTGTCCTAAGAGCAGAAAAGTTGTGACTGTAGCCATTATGTGAGAAATAGGTTTCAAAGTCATAATTTTCAAACTCACGGCCATGATCACTTCTCAGGGTCTTAATCTTAAGTCCACTAAGGTTCTCTACAGACTTGGAGTATTTAATAAAATAGGAACAAGATTCACTTTTGAGAGCAAGAAAGTATACCCAAGTGTATCTAGAAAAGTTATCTACTAGAACATAGACATAGTACTTCCCATTTAAACTAGAAACTCTAGATGGTCCAAATAAATCCATATGAACCAACTCAAGAGGTTGAGAAGTTGAAACTTCTTTCTTTGATTTGAAAGAAACTTTATGTTGCTTTCCCTTTTGAAAGGGATTACAAACTTTGTCTGTTGGGAATTTTAGTTTGGGTAGGTCTCTAATTAAACCTTTCCTAGTCAGTTTCTTAAGTGAATGAACATTGCAGTGTCCTAATCTTCTGTGCCATAGCCAAGATTCTTTATAAAAAGCATTTAAACAAGTAACCTTTTGTTTGGATAAAGAATTCAAATCTACAAAATATACATTTTCATCTCTTAAAGCAATAAATACCAAAATATTTTTAGAATTAAATACATTGCAAGCATCATTTTTAAATTTAACATTGAAACCATCATCACACAACTGAGAAATGCTTAAAAAATTGTATTTTAGTCCATCAACAAATAATATTTTAGAAATTAAAATTGAATCATTGTTACCAATCTGGCCTAAGCTAATGATCTTTCCTTTTGAGTTATCACCAATGGTGACATGCCCTCCATAAACCTTGATTAAGCTCTTAAAGAATGAGTAGTCTCTTGTCATATGCCTTGAACATCCACTATCCAAGTACCATATCTTCCTACAAGAACTTTTCAAGCAAGTTTCTTACAAAAAAGATTTAGATATAAGATAATTTTGGTACCCAGATTTTCTTGGATCCAAAAAGGTTAGCAAGTAAAACTTTAGGCACCCATATTTGTCTAATGGGTTTCCTATAATTAACAGATTCAAACGATTTTGATAAATAAACTTTGTTTAGTCTGTAAGAATTTGAATAGCTAGATGAAGCATAAGAATTTCCAGAACTAGAACTAGCAGCATACTATCCAGATTTTGGAATAAATTTATTCTTAACAATATGTCTCTGTCCAGGTTGGTATCCTAAACCAGTAGTATACTTTGGTGCAACTTGTTTTCCAAGCATTTGAGTTAGAGTGTTCTTTCCATTTCTGAACTTATCTTTGTTTTTTCTAAGTTGCTCATTGGAAAATTTAAGTTCAGTATTCTCCTTTAACACTTGAGCATTCTTTTCCTTTTCTATACTAAGATTAGATTTAACAATACTAGTTAAGGCATACTGTTTCTTTAATGATTTGTACTTATCTTTTAGCTCATTGCAATTATCTTCCAACATATTACAATATTAAAATAATTCAGCTTTAGACATATTATCATCATTATTTGAATCACTTTCATTCCTAGAATAATAATCATTGTGCATAGGGGAATTAAGTGTTACCTTGGATGTTTCAGTCATGAAACACATGTTGGCATGATTATTTTCCTCATAATCATAAGCTTCAGATCCACTTGAGCTGTCTTCAGAAGCACTCCATGTAGCTTTCATAGATTTCTTATATTTTTTGTCCTTGAAATCATATTTCTTCTTAAACTTCAATTTTGGATAGTCATCATTAACATGTACTTTCCTTTTACATTCATAATAGACTATCTCATCATCTTTATCAGCTTTCTTCCAATCCCTCTTCCAATTTCCTCGTTGGTCAGACTTACCCTTATAATTCGATTTTCTAAAAAATTTCTTCTTCCTATAGAATTTCTTGAATCTCCTGGCTATATGAGCCATCTCTTCATCACTATCTGAATCTGAACCTTCACTTGTTAAGATTTCAACAGGTATGTGAACTTTCTCCTTGTCCTTGGTCTTTGAGGAAGTAGACATAAATTATACTAACTTCTCCTTAGGTTCATCATCTTCATCTTTGTTTACCTTCATCTCTTCTTCATACATCATCAACTTACCAATAAGCTCCTTGATAGGTAGCTTGACAATGTCACATGATTCTCGTATAGAGACAGAGGTTCCTCTCCATCTGTCTGGTAGGCAGCTCAGTATCCTCATTATTTGCTCTTTTACTGGAACAACTTTTCCTAGTGAGCTAATTGTATTAACTATCTCATTAAACCTGAGATACATATCAGAAATAGATTCATCAGATTTCATTTTAAAATTATCATATTTAATAGTGTATGTATTTAGTCTCATCTCCTTAACATTGGTTGTTCCCTCATGGGAAACAACCAAAGTATCCCAAATTTCATAAGTAGTCTTACAAGCATATATTCGATTAAATTCTTCATCTCCTAAAGAACAATACAGATCATTCATTTATTTAAAATTATTATTGTAACCAGCTTTTTTAGGTTCATCCCAAGTAGTTCTAACAGTTTCTGGAATCTTATACTGAGTCTCTATAGCAGTCCAGATGTCAAATCCCATACTTTCTAACTGAATTTTCATTTTGATTTTCCATAGGGCATAATTAACACCATTAAAGAAAGGTGGCCTGTTGGTAGATACAAATTTTAATCTGTTATCCATAAGAACTAAGTTTTAAAAAGATATATAAAGATATAAAAATTTATAATTAATAGAAATTTTGAGATCTTTAAGATACAACTAAAATCACAGTTGAAAACTTTTCAGAAACAGAGTGTTTTGAATTTTTTTTCACAAACAGAGTGTTTTGAAAAACTTTTATCAACTCCTTTGATACCAAATGTTGTTCAGAGTGGATACTCAAGAGGGGTGGGGGGGTGAATTGAGTTCCAATTAAAAATTTCTATTTAAAAGATTTATATTGAAATCCCCCAATTCATAAAACAAGTTAAACTATAGTGAATTTATAAATATTGTAAGTGTTCAATTAGTTTCTCAAAGACTGATCATTTCTCTGTTAACTTAATCTGAAGATTAAGTTAGCTTTTGAAACTAACTTACTAGATATCAATAATTAAAAACACTTGCAAGTTCAACTATCAAAGTTACTTTAAAACAGATTTGAATTTCAAAGTAATTAGTAGCAGAATATTGAAAATAGTTTAAACTAAAATAAGATGCACAATAGTTTTAACCAAGAGGCTCAATCTCAAGATGAGACTTAGTCCTCTCAAACAGTTTATATAAAACTTTGATCCACACCATGGATCAGGGTTTACAATAGTACTCAGACTGTCCAGGTCCTCAGACCTCTACCACAGTTCTACGTGGGAAAGCAACAACAACAGCACACAGGCTGTCCAGGGCCTCAGACCTCTACCACAGTTCTATGTGGTATACACAAAGTTATAAAGAGTTTAGTGTGAGGATTTCAGTATCCTCCAATTCAGCTTAGGAGTTAGTGTATGTCCAAATAGACATAAGAACACACACACTACTCGTAATTTAATAAAAATGATCACAGTAGAGCAATAATATGAAGATGAGTTTATAATGCTCTTATGTGATGTCAATGAAGCTCTGGACTCCTTTGGATTAAAGCAGATGAATATTTGAGTCCTTCTATGGAAGTTTTTTGGAAAACAGAGTGTCGAGATTCATCTTGTGTTCTTCGTAAGGTTCAAAAGAGCGAAAATTTTCTCTAAGCTTCAAATATGATTTGTGTGTTCTTCAGTAGTGTCGATTTGTATGCAGTGGGACTTTCTTTTGAAACTTTCTCTAAGTGTCCTTTGTTGTCGTGCTCATGGCCTTTATTTTTATTTTTGTATCGTGCACTATGATTCTTAGTCACACTTCGCTTTAATCTTGGAAATGCATGTGTTGGAGCCGACAGGTTGCTTGTATTCTGCACCTCGTACCTCGTACTGTCCGATGATATGTCTAAAAAGAAACATTAATTATGTCAGTGCATTAAAATCTTCAAATATGACCATTAGAAATTAAATTGAAAGACTAAAAAATAGTTTAAGAAACGGTGTCACAGTAAGTCATGGAAACAATGTCTCTTTCACACGGTGTCTAGATTAATCGTGGTGTCTGAGTGTCATGGTGGCTCGCGATTATGGTGTCTTGTTCACGATGTCATCTTCACGGTGTCTTGTTCCCGGTGTCTTGTTCACGGTGTCTGCTTCACGGTGTCATGTTCACGGTGTCTGCTTCACGGTGTCTGCTTCACGGTGTCTGCTTCACGGTGTCTTGCTTCACGGTGTCAGCTTCACTGTGTCTTGCTTCACGGTATCTTTCTCCACGGTGTCTGCTTCATGGTATCTTGCTTCACAGTGTCAGAAAGACATATCCAGTGTCAGAATCACGGTGTCTCAGTCCTTTCAAAGTAATTGTGTTCATACTTAAGTAATGATGATAATAGAAGGGATTAGACTTAAGCATTTTTCAAAGAAGGTATTATGAGAGTAGATCAAAGATAGCATAAAGTAAGTAAACTGAATATAGAGAAATTAAGATCTTGAATGGCTCTTCTTAAAGCATGATAATAATTTAAACATTAATATACATGATTTGATAAAATTTACAGGAGTTAACTAGATTGAAATAAGATTTGTGATCATTAAAACATGATTAATACATGAGGAGTCTGAAATGCACGGCCGATTGTCGCCTATCGTCCGGTCAAGATTCCAGTGCTCTTCTAATGTGTATAGAAGCACTTGGGTCTAATCCTCGACGATGATACTTTGTAATATTAGTTTGTTTTTATTTAATTGTATTTTGATTAGGGGGGTTTGTTTGCAGAGCTTAATTGAAATGATTGATTGACTATAATTGATTTAAAAAATTGATAAAGATTGGGGTGAGTTCATTATTAGGGAGTTAAGCTTGTGATATCCTTGAGCTTTGCTTTATATTTCATTTAAATTAACACCCACTTCACAAGATAATGTTTATTGGAATTCCTAAGTGTCAAGGCTTTAATCCAAGCCTTAAAATAACTTAGGTTCTAATAATTACCATTACTTGTTTATGGTAGTGTATTTATGGTTCCAATAATCCATGGAAACCAAATGTTAAACAAAATATGTCATCAATACATGAAATGTTAAGTCCAATATACACAATGTTAAATTAACAAATACTCATCGAGAAAATACTCTCAATCACTTAACATCCCTAAATTTTGACTCACCCTAATGAGATATTTACTCATCCATCTGGGTGTTTAATAGTCTGGTTACAATGATTTCGATTGAATGAGGAATCAAAATAAGGGAAGGGGATTAAAATGTATTTAAACTATTTTAAGAACATTAATATTAATATATAGAAGGTGGGTTATAATAATAGATTGAGGAAGAAACTTTCATTAAAACAGAATTACAAAACACAAACTTACAAGATTATAAACGAAGAACAACACAAAAGTGAAAGGAAACAAAGAGAGGAGGAAGGGTATCTCAAGTGAAAACTTGAGTATTTAAGGTCCTCCCCAACCCTTTTAAAGGCTTTGGTCGGGCCAATTTATTCTCCTCTCTTCTGAAATTCCAACCCCTTTGAAGGAGTGGAGGGGGATGTATTTATAGCTCAAGGAAGTGGACTATTTGCATTCCCAATCTGTCCCTCCACTTGGATCGATGATTTAGATATCCAGACAGAGGAATCTAGAGATATCTCATTCTTCAAAGTTGTAGATAATAATGTTGGTCGACTACTCTCAAAATTTGGAAGCATTTGGACCTATTTATCCAAAGTTATGGCCGTCTGATTAAACAATTTTAATCTATGTATTTCAATCCAGTCTTTTTGAAGTCCAAAATGTGAAATAGTTTTTGAATAGGAATATTCCTTAAAAACTGAATGATTTCTTAAAAAAATTCTTCCTACTATATCTCCTCTTTCACACTGGAAAATAGAAGCTCGATTTGATGATTACATCATGAGATATGTCATGAATAGTGTCCGGATTTTAATTCTCGACCAGAATGGTGGGCTGGACTTCAAATCTTAATTTAGGCCCCTTGTTCTTAGAGTTGGGACATTAAATTTTTACCCATGATTATTTTGGATAATCAAGAACACATGGTGGAGTTTCACAAAATATGGGCTTCGGGAGTGAGACCAGTAACTCAATCATCATGGCTGGTCCAGTTTCTTCACAAATTCTTTGGGTCATCTTGTGTGGTCCATATGAGCCTTAAAATTGAAAAATTGGCCCATGATTCCTTCTAATGAAATGTTTTATATTGAATTAGTAATCCTAAAAAATAGGAACCACACAATTTGGATGATTATGGTGAGAGTTATAAATAAAATAGTAAACTTACTCAATTGGACTACTTCTAAAAAATGCTCAAAAATTATACTTAGTATTAAAACAATAATATTTCACACAAATTATGCACATTTCATATAAAATAAGTAAAGGGAGTATATAATAAGTCATGAGAATATTAATTACATCAAATCCCCCACACTTAGTCTTGTGCATGTCCCCACGTGCAACAAATATAAAAACATAACAAAATCATTTTCACTCACCAACAAATTTTAAAATTTTGTTTTCTCCAATCAGGGGAGGTTTAGAATATTTCACTCATCCATTTTGAATTCCACCAGAAGTTGTTACAGAAAATTTTTTCCAAAACTAATTCATTTTTTTCATGCTCAAATTTATAAATGGAAAGTGTGGACACTCAAAGCTCACACCTCTCAAGATGATAAAATTCATTTGTGGAGGTTCACTCTTCACCAACCAAAAGTGAAAATCTTAGAGTTTGAAAGAGCTCACAAATTCCAATCCCTATCCAAAGTGCATAAGAATAAAGAGGTATTTTTAAGGGGTTTTTCTGTGGCTATGGGATGGTAGGAATATAATGTCCAAGAGAGATAAGAAGAGGGGTAAACCACCAACATAGAAAAAGCAATGCACATTTTTTTTGAAATAAAACATGGAAGGAAATGAAAACACATATTTACAAGGGAATGATTGTGTGAAGAAAGACACAATATAGGATAAAAATTTGAAGGGGATGAGAAGATTAAATATTTACAAATCACAAAACTTCTTCAAATGACATAAGAATATAATTCAAGTGTTCTTTTTTTTCTTTTTTTCTCTTTTTTAGAAAGTTGAAATTGGAAAAGATCTCACACTCATATCCCAACCCATGATTGATCTCCTCATGAAACTAATTGTAATAGTTATAACAAGATCAAAGGTTGAGGAATATTGATTTCTGACCTACCCAAGAAACAACCCAATCAATTTTTTTTGTTCTCTTTTTTTGATTTTTTTGATTTTTTTTGAACACTTGTCAATAAAATTTACAAAATTACATAAATGAAAGTACATTACATTCCTCAAAACACACTGAATGAAAACCTATCCCCCATACTGAAATGGATGCTTTCCCTCAAGCATATAATAACACGGTGAAATCAACAAAGGGTACCCATAATGAAATCCATCCCCCACACTTAAATTTCAAAAAATTATGCAATGAAAATCCATGTAGATATTGGGTGGGAAATGGTATTGGGCTTATAATGTGGATATCAAAGAAAAGGTTTTCATAGGCTCGAAGGGGCTTTAAAAAGGAGGATTAATTAAAGGGAAATGGGAGGCTATTTGGCTATTGTGATTCTCATGTGGTTCAAAAAATGCCTCTATCATATTAATGCACACTAAAGTAGGAAATTCAGATCGAAGGTCCATAAACTCAAGAATCACAAATGGGGGTGAATTTTTTTTTTGAAAAGATGTCCATAGGTGGCCTTGGCATGAAATAAAATTTCGTTCCTCACGGTTTGGAAAAATCATTTTCCAAATCAAAAATTGAGCATTCAAATTTTTTTAATTTTGACACAAAATTATTTATCCAAAGTCATGATGAAGATACAAAATTTTTGAGATGAAAACATTTCTGTTAACTCCCCAAAATGGTTGGACAAAATTAGAAAATTGGAAGGTGAGTAATCATGACTCTTGATTTTTTTTGTAATTTTTTTTTTCATGATGCTTTTTTTGTTTTTTTTGTTTAGTTTTTTTTTAGTTTTTAATAAAGATGCACCCACACAAAATAGAAAGTGAAAAAGAAAGGGTTTGATAAAGAAAGTGGTAAAAAAATGAAAGAGAGATGAGGAAGAAGAAAGAGGTAGAGAGAAGAAGAGATAGAGAGAGTTACAAGGAAAGAGGTGCCCCCTGGTTTGGATTTGGCGGGTTTCCATCTCCATCTAGTGGTAGGTCTACTGGAGAAGTTGGGGATCTAGTGGAAGTTGATGTTCATCTACTACTATGTTTCCTCTCATGGGGATACTTTAACCGATGTCTATTAACTGTGAATGTCCTTTTGGAAGAGGGGTCTTGGACTTGCACTACACCAAATGGGTGAACATTAGTAATAAAAAAAGGACCTTCCCAATGAGAATTAAGCTTACCTGGGTGAAGCCGGAATTGAGAATTTAAGATAATTACCTTTTCACCTTCATGAAATATCTTTCTTAGGATGTGTTTATCATGGAGTGCCTTGGATTTTTATTTGTAGAGATTAGAATTCTCATAAGAATCAAGTCGAAGCTCCTTCAGTTAAGCCAATTGCAACAATCTTTCTTCACCGGATTTTTCAAGATCAAAATTACAATTTTTCACTGCCCAAAAAGACTTATGTTGGATTTCAACTGGTAGATGACATGCTTTACCAAAAACTAGCCTAAAAGGAGACATCCCAATGGGTGTTTTATAGGCAGTTCGATAATCCCAAAGTGCTTCACCAAGTATTTCGGGCCAGTCTTTTCTGGTGGGTTTTACAATTCTCTCAAGAACTCTTTTCACTTCTCTATTATAAAGTTCAGTCATTCCATTTGTTTGGGGGTGATATGCAGTTGAAGTTTTATGTACAACCCCATTCTTTTTCAAAAAAGATTCCATGGTTCTATTACAAAAATGGGTTCCTAAGTCACTTATCAAGGCACATAGTGTACCAAATTTGTGGAAGATGTGTGTCTTTAAGAACTCCCTAACAGTATGTGAATCATCCTTTCTAGTGGTTTTGTCCTCGACCCACCTAGAAACATAATCAACCGCAATAATAATGTATTAAAATCCATTAGAAGGGGGGAATGGTCCCATGAAATTGATACCCCAAACATAGAAGATCTCATATAAAATTAAAGGATTTTGGGGAATTTCATTTCTCTTTGAAATTGTACCAAACTTTTGGAAAGTAGGACATGATTGACAAAACTCATGTGAGTCCTTGAAGAGTGAAGGCCGGAATAATCCAGAGTATAGGACCTTTCGGGAGGTACTTTGTGGTCCAAAGTGGCCACCTTCGGGAAGTGAGTGGCAGAGTTATAATATGTAAGAATGTTCATTTTCATCGATACATCTATTTATTACCATGTCATCCCCAGTTTTCCAAAGTTTATTTTCTTCCCAAAAATAGTATTTTGAATCAATTTTAAACTTCATTTTTTGTTATTTTGAAAAATTTTCAGGAAAAACACCAGAAACCATGTAATTTAAAATTAGGGCATACCATGGTATTTTTGGAGTGAGAGATGAAAGGTGATTAGTGGAGAATTTAGGATCGATGATTTCAGAATGAGAAGAATTAGAAATTCTACTCAAGTGATCAGCCACAGGGTTTTATTTTCCTGCTCTATCTTTGATTTCAAGGTCAAACTCTTGGGGAATTAGGATCCATCTTATTAGCCTCAGTTTGGAATCTCTTTTCTTGAGTAAGAACTTTATAGCAGAATGGTTTGTGAAGATGATGATTTTGGCACCTAAGAGATAGGGCCAGAATTTATCTAAGGGAAAAACAAATGCTAAAAGTTCTTTTTCAGTGACAATGTAGTGAGATTGAGTTTCATCCAATGTTTTTGAGGCATAATAGATGACATGAGGATTTTTTTGTCTTCTTTGACCAAGAACATCCCCAATGACTCTATCAGAAGCATCACACATCAACTAAAAGGGTAAAGACCAATCTAGGGGTTGGATTATTGAGGCAGATGTAAGAGCAGTTTTGAGTTCAATGACGTCTCTCTTACAAACCTCATCGAAATGGAAAGTGACATCATTTTGGAGAAACCGAGTGAGTGGGAGGGAAATTTTACTGAAGTTATGGATGAATCGCCGATAGAAACCGACATGACCGAGAAATGAACGGATGTCTCAAATAGAAGTGGGTTGAGGAAGTGATTGGATCACTTCAATTTTGGAAGGATCAACTTCAATTCCATCTTTTGAAACTATGTGCCCTAGAACAATCCCATTTTCAACCATGAAGTGAAATTTTTCAAAATTTAACACAAGGTTACACTTGAAACACTTTTGGAGAACTAGAGAGAGTGAATTCAAACAAGATTCAAATGAATCACCATAAATGGTGAAGTCATCCATGAAGACTTCCATGCAGTGTTCAATGAGTTCAGAAAAGATACTCATAATACGCCTCTGGAATGTTGTAGGAGCATTGAAAAGTCCAAAAGGAATTCTTCTATATGCATATGTTCAAAAGGGGCATGTGAAAGTAGTCTTTTCTTGGTCCTGAGGTGCGATTGGGATTTGGAAGTAGCCAATGTATCCATCAAGAAAGCAATAGTGTGACTTTCCGGCTAATCGTTCCAGCATTTGATCAAGGAATGGAAGAGGGTAGTGATATTTTCTTGTTTCAACATTTAATTTCCTATAGTCGATGCACACACGCTATTTGTTCTTCAATCGAGTTGTGACTACCTCTCCATGTTCATTTGTGACAACAGTTATCCCACCCTTCTTAGGTACAACTTGAATTAGACTAACCCATTAACTATAAAAAATTGGGTAGATAATACCAGCTTGAAGAAGCTTGGTGATCTCTTCCCTAACTACCTCAAGGATGAGTGGATTGAGTCTTCTTTATAGTTGTCTAATTGGTTTGGATGATTCCTCAAGATGGATGTGATGCATGCAAAGAGCAGGGTTGATACCAGGTATGTCATCTAGGGTCCACCCTAAGGCCTTTTTGTTTTTCTCTAACACTTGAACAAGTTTGGACTCCTTAGTTTCGATAATTGAAGAAGAGATAATGACAGGATAAGAGTGATCATGGAAAAGGAATGCATATTTCAGGTGTTCATGAAGAGGTTTTAGATCAGTCTCATCTTTCATTTTTGGGTTAGACAACTTAGGAATGGAAGAAGGGACTTTAGTTGCATCAGATTTATTCTTCTTAATACTATCCAAGGTGGAGCAGTAGAGACCAGAGTTGATGTGGGATTCAAGAGAGTTTTTAAGTTCCTCTAGATTGATGGAGTCTATGAATTATAGGTCCATATCAACTGCACCATTTATGACTTGGTTAATCATGGTGCATATTTCACAAGATACTTTTTCATTAGAACATGAAGAACATGGTGGATTGGGGTTTGATTGACTCTTAGAAGTGTCCTCATAAGCATGGATTGAGAATTCAGAGTGATCCTCAGATGGGTATCGCATGGCTTGAAAAATGTTGAACTTGACCAGTTGGTCACCGAATTCCATGGATAAGATGCCTGAATGGACATCAATATTGGTTCTCAAAGTCATGAGGAATGTTCTTCCTATAATTAGGCGAGATCGAGAAGAGTTTGTCTCACCTTCCATGTCAAGAACATAGAAATCAGCAGGGAAGATAAGATCATTGACTCGGACAAGGACATCCTCAATTATTCCCTCAATACTGGATGTGCTTAGATTGGCCAATTGAATGAGAACACCCATTGGATGTAAGGGACCTAGACCAAGGTTGGAGAATATGGATTTGGGTATGACATTAATTGAGGCTCCTAGGTCTATGAGTGCATCATCAGAGTTGGAACTTTCAATTTGGCATGAAACCGTAAAAGTTCATGGATCCTTGCACTTTATGGGAATATACTGTTGGGTGGAAACATTTTCGAAGGTCCTAAGTTACCTCTTGTGGGTACACAACTCCTTGAGAAACTTGTAATACTTAGGAATTTGTTTTATGGAATCTAAGAGGGGAGTGTTGACTTCAACACGTCTAAACATGTCGAGCATTTCAGGATCAGGTTCAAAGGACTTCTTTGGATTAGAAACGGCTTGAGGAAAAGGAATTAGGTTCCTAAGTGGAATTGAAGGAGGTGAGGGAATGGTTTCAGGTTCTTTTTCAAGCTTCCTTTTCTTTTCATTTTCTAGGTAAACATTTAAAGTTGGTTTATATGACTTATATTGAGGTATAACAATTTTCTTTCCTAATCTAAGTGCAATTTTACTTACATTACCCCTGGGGTTGGGTAATGGTTGACCTGGAAGTTGGGAAGAATTAGATGGTTGCTGCTGACTATGGTGGGATGCCAGTTGACCAATTTGGGTTTCAATGTTGTTGAGGCTAGAACGGGTGAAAGAGGCAAGATCTTCCACTGCACTTTCCCATGGTTTCTAGGAAGAATAGGCTTGTCCTGGATTAGGATTACCTAGATTTTGGTTCTTGGGAAATCGATTGTATTGGTTTTGGAATTGGGAAGGCTCACAAGGATAATGGAATCCAGGAGGAGGATTGTTCCTTTGAGGTTGAGGAAGAAAAGGATAAGGTTGTTGGAAATTACTAACACCTTGACCATATTGAAACTGGTTTGGGTTTTGAGGAGGGAATTAAGGGGTATGAGAGATGGGATTACCATACCTCAGGCCTTGGTTATAGGAAGAAGAGAAGGGCTCAGAGTGAGGTTGGTTGAAGTTTCTAACAAACTGAACTGATAGTTGAGGGTTGATGTTATGATGAGCATATGCTGCATTGAGCTCCATTGGTCCATATGAATCAGATTGATCCTCTTGAAGTTGTGGACATGTGTCAGTTGGATGAGATCAAGAGTTGCATATTCCATAGTTTTTGATAGGTCTATGAAACATTGACTGTGGAGAAGATGAGGTTGCGGATTTGGTAGCCACAGCTAGTTGTCGCACAAGTCCTGTAAGTTCACTCATCCACTCGGTCATCTTGTTCAGCTCAATTGATTGATTATCTTGGGCTTGTTTTACTTGAGCATGTGCTCGAGTATGGAATTGTTGTGTGTTTGTAATTGTTGGAGAATATGGATTTGGGCATGACATTAATTGAGGCTCCTCAGCAATTATACTTTGTAATAGTCGTTTGATTTTAGTTGATTGTATTTTGATTAGGGGGGTTTGTTTGAAGAGCTTAATTGAAATGATTTATTGAATATAATTGATTTAAAAAATTGATAAATATTGGGGTGAGTTCATTATTTGGGAGTTAAGCTTATGATATCCTTGATCTTTTCTTTATATTGCATTTAAATTAACACCCACTTCATAAGATAATGTTGATTGGAATTCATAAGTGTTAATGCTTTAATCCAAGCCTTAAATTAACTTAGGGTTCTAATAATTACCATTACTTGTTTATGGTAGTGTATTTATTGTTCCAATAATCCATGGAAACCACATGTTAAACAAAATATTTCATCAATCCATGACATGTTAAGTCCAACATACACAATGTTAAATTAACGAATACTCATCGAGCAAATACTCTCAATCACTTAACATCCCTAAATTTTGACTCACCCCAATGAGATATTTATTCATACATTTTGGTGTTTAATAGTCTGGTTATAATTATTATGATGATAAATTAAGAATAGAAGAAAAATAAAGGGATAAGAAAAATAGTGGTGCGTCGAACACACACACACGAACAATGATGAGAATTAAAAAAAACGGACTTTCGATTGAATGAGGAAGAAAAATAAGGGAAGGGGATTCAACTGTATTTAAAATATTTTAAGAACATTAATATTAATATACATAAGGTGGATTAGAATAAGAGATATTTAAGAAGAAACTTGTATTAAAATAGAATTACAAAACACAAACTTACAAGATTATAAACGAAGAACAACACAAAAGTGAAAGAAAACAAAGAGAGGAGGAAGGGTATCTCAAGTGAAAACGTGAGTATGGAAGGTCCTCCCAAGACCTTGGAAAGGATTTGGTCGTACCAATTGATTCTACACTCTTCTGAAATGCCAACCCCATTGAAGGAGTGGAGGGGGATGTATTTATAGCCCAAGGAAGTGGACTATTTTCTTTCCCAATATGTCCCTCCAATTGGATCGATGATTTAGACATATAGATAGCAGAATATCGAGATATCTCCTTCTTAAAAGTTGTAGATAATAAAGTTGGTCGACTTCTCTCAAAATGTGGAATCATTTGGACCTTTTTATCCAAAGTTATGGCCGTCTGATTAAACAATTTTAATCTGTCCATTTTAATCCAGCCTTTTTGAAGTCCAAAATGTGAAAGGGTTTTTGAATAGGAATATTCCTTCAAAAACGAATGATTTCTTCAACAAATACGGCCTCCTATATCTCCTCTTTAACACTGAAAAATATCAGCTCTATTGGATGATTACATCATAAGATATGTCATGAATAGTGTACGGATTTTAATTCTCGGACAGAATGGTGGGCTGGACTTCAAAGCTTCATTTGGGCCCCTTGTTATTAGAGTTGGGCCATGAAATTTTTACCCATGATTCTTTTTTATAATCAAGAACACATGGTGGAGTTTAACAAAATATGGGCTTCAGGAGTATTACCAGTAACTCAATCATCATGGCTGGTATAGTTTCTTCACAAATTATTTGGGTCATTTTGTGTGGTTAATATGAGCCTTAAAATGGAAAAATTGGCCCATGATTCCTTCTAATGAAATGTTTTATATTTAATTAAAAATCCTAAAAAATAATAACTACACAATTTTGATTATTATGGTGAGAGTTATAAATAAAATAGTAAACTGACTCATTTGGACTACTTCTAAAAAATGAAAAAAATTATACTTAGTATTAAAACATTAATATTTCACACAAATTATGCACATTTCATATAAAATAAGTAAAGGGAATATATAATAAGTCATGAAAATATTAATAACATAAACTCCCCCACAATTATTGTTGTTCATGTCCCCATGTGAAACAAATATAAAAACATAACAAAATCATTTTTACCCACCAACAAATATTAAAATTTTGTTTTCTCCAATCAGGGGAGGTTTAGACTATTTCACTAATCCATTTTGAATTCCACCACAAGTTGTTATAGAAACAATTTTCCAAAACTAATTCATTTTTTTCATGATCAAATTTAGAAATGGAAAATGCGGACACTAAAAGCTCACACCTCTCAAGATGATAAAATTCATTTGTGGAGGTTCACTCTTTCACCAACCAAAAGTGAAAATCTTAGAGTTTGAAAGAGCTCTCAGCTTCCAATACCTATCCAAAGTTCACAATAATAAAGAGGTATTTTTAAGGGGGTTTTATGTTGATATGGGATGGTAGGAATATAATTTCCAAGAGAGATAATAAGAGGGGTAAAACACCAACATAGAAAAAGCAATGCACATTTTTTTTGAAATAAAATATAGAAGGAAATGAAAACAAATATTTACAAGGGAATGATGGTGTGAAGAAAGACACAATAGAGGATGAAATTTTGAAGGGTATGAGAAGATTAAATATTTAAAAATCACAAAACTTCTTCAAATGACATAATAATATAATTCAAGTGTTTTTTTCTTTTTTTTTCTTTCTCTTTTTTCAAAAGTTGAACTTGGAAAAGATCTCACACTCATATCCCAACCCATGATTGATATCCTCACGATACTAATTGTAATATTTATAACAGGATCAAAGGTTTAAGTAGGGTGATTTTTGACCTACCCAAGAAACAACCCAATCAATTTTTTTGTTCTCTTCTTTTTATTATTTTTTTGATTTTTTTATTATTTTTTGAACACTTGTCAATAAAATTTACAAAATTACATAAATGAAAGTACATTACATTCCCCAAAAAACACTGAATGACAACCTATCCCCCACAATAAAATGGATTCTTTCCCTCAAGCATATAATAACACGGTGAAATCAACAAAGGGTACCCATAATGAAATCCATCCCCCCACACTTAAATTTCAAAAAATTATGCAATGAAAATTCATGTTGATATTGGGTGGAAAAAGGTATTTTGATTGTAATGTGGATATCAAAGAAAAGGTTTTCATAGGCTTTAAGGGGATTTCAAAAGGTGGATTAATTTAAGGGAAATGGGAGGCTATTTGGCTATTGTGATTCTCATGTGGTTCAAAAAATGCCTCTATCATATTAATGCACACTAAAGTAGGAAATTCAGCTTGAAGGTCCACAAACTCAAGACTAACAAATGGGGGTGAAAACAAAATTTTTGAAAATATGGCCATAGGTGGCCTTGGCATGAAATCAAATGTTGTTCCTCATGGTTTGGGAAAATCATTTTCCAAATCAAAAATTGAGCATTCAAAATTTGTTAATTTTGAAACAAAATTATTTATCCAAAGTCATGATGAAGATACCAAAATTTTGATATGAAAACATATCTGTTAACTCCCAAAAATGGTTGGACAAAATTACAAAATTAAAAGGTGAGTAATCATGACTCTTGATTTTTTTGTAATTTTTTTTGTTTTTTTGTTTAGATTTTTTTAGTTTTTAATAAAGGTACACCCACACAAAAGAGAAAGTGAAAAAGAAAGGGTTTGATAAAGAAAGTGGTAAAAAAATGAAAGATAGAGGAAGAAGAATAAAGAGGTAGAGATAGGAAGAGATAAAGAGAGTTATAGGGAAAGAGGTGCCCCCAGGTTTGGATTTGGTGTGTTGCCATCTCTATCTAGTGGTAGGTCGACTGGAGAAGTTGGGGATCCAGTGGAAGTCAACGTTGATCCAAGATTGTGCGTCCTCTCATGGTGATGCTTTAACCGATGTCCATTAACCATGAATGTCCTTTTAGAAGAGGGGTCTTGGACTTTCACTACACAAAATGGGTAAACATTATTAATAACAAAAGGACCTTCCCAACGAGAATTAAGATTACCTGGGTGAAGCTGAAATTGAGAATTGAAGAGCATTACCTTTTCACATTCATGAATTACCTTTCTCAGGATGTGTTTATCATGGAGTGCCTTGGATTTTTCTTTGTAGATATTAGAATTCTCATAAGAATCTAGTCGAAGCTCCTCCAGTTCATCCAATTGCAACAATCTTTCTTCACCGGATGTTTCAAGATAAAAATTACAAACTTTCACTGCCCAAAAAGACTTATGTTGGATTTAAACTGGGAGATGACATGATTTACCAAAAAACTAGCCTAAAGGAGACATCCCAATGGGTGTTTTATAGGTAGTTCGATAAGCACAAAGTGCTTCACCAAGTCTTTCAGGACAGTCTTTTCTGGTGGGTTTTACAATTCTATCAAGAACTCTTTTCAATTCTCTATTATAAAGTTCAGCCATTCCATTTGTTTGGGGGTGATATGCAGTTGAGGTTTTATGTACAACCCTATTATTTTTCAAAATAGATTCCATGGTTCTATTACAAAAATGAGTTCCTAAGTCACTTATCAAGGCATGTGGTGTACCAAATTGGTGGAAGATGTGTGTCTTTAGGAAATCACTAACAGTATGTAAATCATCCTTTCAAGTGGGTTTGACCTCAAACCACCTAGAAACATAATAAACCACAAGAAGAATGTATGAAAATCCATTGGAAGGGGGGAATGGTCCCATGAAATCGATACCCCAAACATCAAAGATCTCACAGAAAATTAAAGGCTTTTGGGGCATTTCATTTATCTTTGAAATTGTGCCAAACTTTTGGCAAGTGGGACATGATTGAAAGAACTCATGTGAGTCCTTGAAGAGTGAAGGCCGGAAGAATCTAGAGTCTAGGACCTTTCAGGATGTCCTTTGTGGTCCAAAGTGGCCACCTCCGGGAAGTGAGTGAAAAAATTATAATATGTAAGAATGTTCATTTTCATCGACACATCTCCTTATTACCATGTCAGCACCAGTTTTCCAAAGTTTATTTTCTTCCCAAAAATAGTATTTTGAATCACTTTTCAACTTCATTTATTGTTTTTTTAATAAATTTTAATGAAAAACACCAGAAACCATGTAATTTAAAATTGGGGCATACCATGGTATTTTTGGAGTGAGATATGAAAGGTGATCAGTGGTGAATTCAGGATCAATGATTTCAGAATGATAAGAATTAGAAATTCTACTCAAGTGATCAGCCACATGGTTTTCTTTTCTTGGTCTATCTTTGATTTCAAAGTCAAACTCTTAGAGCATTGGGATCCATCTTATTAGCCTTAGTTTTGAATCACTTTTCTTGAGTAAGAAATTTATAGCAGAATGGTCTGTGAATATGATGATTTTGGAACCTAAGAGATAGGGCCAGAATTTATCTAAGGCAAAAAACAACTACTAAAAGTTCTTTTTCAGTGACAGTGTAGTGAGATTGAGTTTCATACAATGTTTTTGAGGCATAATAGATGACATGAGGAATTTTTTCTCTTCTTTGACCTAGAACAACCCCAACGGCTCTATCAGAATCATCACACATCAACTCAAAGGGTAAGGACCAATATGGGGGTTGGATTATTGGGGGAGATGTAAGAGCAGTTTTGAGTTCAATGAAGGCTCTCTTACAAACCTCATCAAAATGGAAAGTGACATCATTTTGGAGAAACCGAGTGAGTGTGAGGGAAATTTTACTGAAGTTATGGATGAATCACCGATAGAAACCTGCATGACTAAGAAATGAATGGATGTCTTGAACAGAAGTGGGTTGAGAAAGTGATTGGATCACTTCAATTTTGGAAGGATCAACTTAAATTCTATCTTTTGAAACTATATGCCCTAGAAGAATCCCGTTTTCAACCATGAAGTGAAATTTTTCAAAATTTAACACAAGGTTACACTTGAAACACTTTTGGAGGACTAGAGAGAGTGAATTCAAACAAGATTCAAATGAATTACCATAAATGGTGAAGTCATACCTGAAGACTTCCATGTAGTGTTCAATGAATTCAGAAAAGATACTCATCATACACCTCTGGAATGTTGCAGGAGCATTTCAAATTCCAAAAGGCATTCTTATATATGAATATGTTCCAAAGGGGCATGTTAAAGTAGTCTTTTCTTGGTCTTGAGGTTTCTATTGAGATTTAGAAGTAGCCAGTGCATCCATCAAGAAAGAAATAGTATGACTTTTCGGCTAATCGTTTCAGCATTTGATCAAGGAATGGAAGAGGGTAGTGATATTTTCTTGTTTCAACATTCAATTTCCTATAGTCGATGCACACACACTATTTGTTCTTCACTCGAGTTGTGAATACCTCTCCATGTTCATTTGTGACAATAGTTATCCCACCCTTATTAGGTAAAACTTGAATTGGACTAACCCATTCACTATCAGAAATTAGGCAGATAATACTAGCTTGAATAATCTTGGTGATCTCTTCCCTAACTACCTCAAGGATGAGTGGATTGAGTCTTCTTTGTGGTTGTCTAATTGGTTTGGATTATTCCTTAAGATGGATGTGATGCATGCAAAGAGCAGGGTTGATTCTTGGTATATCATATAGGGTCTACCCTAAGTCCTTTTTTTTCCTCTAACACTTGAACAAGTTTGGACTCCTTAGTTTCAGTAAGTGAAGAAGAGATAATGACAAGATAAGAGTGATCATGGAAAAGGAATGCATATTTTAGGTGTTCAGGAAGAGGTTTTAGATCAGTCTCATCTTTCATTTTTGGGTTAGACAACTCAGGAATGGAAGAAGGGACTTTAGTTGCTTCAGATTCATTCTTCTTAATACTATCCAAGGTGGAGCAGTAGAGATCAGAGTTGATATGAGATTCAAGAGAGTTTTCAAGTTCCTCTAGATTGATGGAGTATATGAATGAGAGGTCCACATGAAATCCTCCATTTATGACTTGGTTAATCATGATGCAAATTTCACAAGATCCTTTTTTCATTAGAACATGAAGAACATGGTGGATTGGGGATCGATTGACTCTTATAAGTGTCCTCAGAAGCTTGGATTGAGAATACAGAGTGATCCTCAGATGGGTATCACATGGCTTGGAAAATGTTGAACTTGACCAGTTGGTCACCGAATTCCATGGATAAGATGCCTGATTGGACATCAATCTTGGTTCTCGCAGTCATGAGGAATGGTCTTCCTATAATTAGGGGAGATCGAGAAGAGTTCATCTCAACTTCCATGTCATGGACATAGAAATCAGTGGGGAAGATAAGATCATTGACTCAGACAAGGATATCCTCAATTATTCCCTCAAGGCTGGCTATTCTTTGATTGGCCATTTGAATGATAACACCCATTGGATGTAAGGGACCTTGACCAAGGTTGGAGAATATGGATTTGGGAATGACATTAATTGAGGCTCTTAGGTCTATGAGTGCATCATCAAAGTTGAAACTTCCAATTTGGCATGGAACCATAAAAGTCCTTGGATCCTTGCACTTTATGGGAATAGACTGCTGGGTGGAAACATTTTTGAAGGTCCTAAGTTTCCTCTTATGGGTACACAACTCCTTGAGAAACTTGGCATACTTAGGAATTTATTTATGGCATCTAAGTGGGTAATGTTGACTTCAACATGTCTAAACATGTCGAGCATTTTAGGATCGGGTTCAAAGGACTTCTTTGGCTTAGAAACGGCTTGAGGAAAAGGAATTGGGTTCCTAAGTGGAATTGAAGGAGGTGAGGGAATGGTTTCAGGTTCGTTTTCAATCTTCTTTTTCTTTTCATTTTCTAGGTCAACATTTAAATGTGGTTTATATGACTTATCTTGAGGTATAAAAATTTGATTTCCTAATCTAAGTGTAATTTCAATTACATTACCCTTGGGGTTGGGTAATGGTTGAGTTGGAAGTTGGGAAGAATTAGATGGTTGTTGCTGACTAAGGTGGGATGCCAGTTGACCAATTTGGGTTTCAATTTTCTTGAGGCTATAACGGGTGAAAGAGGAAAGATCTTCCACTGCACTTTCCCATGGTTTCTTGGAAGAATAGGCTTGTCCCGTATTGGGATTACCTAAATTTTGGTTCTTGGTAAATCGATTGTATTGGTTTTGTAATTGGGAAGGCTTACTAGGATAATGGAATCCAGGAGGAGGATTATTCCTTTGAGGTTAAAGAAAAAAAGGATAAGGTTGTTGAAAATTACCAACACCTTGACCATATTGAAACTGTTTTGGGTTTTGAGGAGGGAATTTAGGGGGATGAGAGATGGGATTACCATACCTCAAGCCTTGGTTATAGGAAAAAGAGAAGGGCTCAGAGTGAGTTTGGTTGAAGTTTCTGACAAACTGACCTGATAGTTGAGGGTTGATGTTACGCTGAGCATATGCTGCATTGAGATCCATTGTTCCAGATGAATCAAATTGATCCTCTTGAATTTTTGGACATGTGTCAGTTGAATGAGATCAATAGTTGCAGATTCCATAGTTTTTACAGGTCTAGGAAATATTGATTGCGGAGAAGATGAGGTTGGGGATTTGGTAGCCACAACTAGTTGTCGCACAAGTCCTGTAAGTTCACTCATCCACTCGGTCAACTTGTTCATCTCAATTGATTGATTATCTTGGGATTTTTTTACTTGAGCATGTTCTCGAGTATGTAATTGTTGTGTGTTTTTAATTTTTGGAGAATATGGATTTGGGCATGACATTAATTGAGGCTCCTCGGTGATGATACTTTGTAATAGTTGTTTGTTTTTAGTTGATTGTATTTTGATTAGGGAGGTTTGTTTGCAGAGCTTAATTTAAATGATTGATTTAATATAATTGATTTAAAAAATTGATAAATATTGGGGTGAGTTCATTATTTGGGACTTAATCTTGTGATATCCTTGAGCTTTTCTTTATATTGAATTTAAATTAACACCCACTTCACAAGATAACTTTGATTGGAATTACTAAGTGTTAAGGATTTAATCCAAGCCTTAAATTAACTCAGGGTTCTAATAATTACCATTACATGTTTATGGTAGTGTATTTACGGTTCCACTAATCCATGGAAACAACATGTTAAACAAAATATGTCATCAATCCATGACATGTTAAGTCCAACATACACAATGTTAAATTAACGAATATTCATCGAGAAAATACTCTCAATCACTTAACATCCCTAAATTTTGACTCACCCCAATGAGATATTTACTCATACATTTGGGTGTTTAATAGTCTGGTTATAATTATTATGATGATAAATTAAGAATAGAAGAAAAATAAAGGGATAAGAAAAAGAGTGGTGTGTTGAATACACACACACACGAACAATGATGAGAATTAAAAAAAACAGACTTTCGATTGAATGAGGAAGAAAAAGAAGGGAAGGGGATTCAACTGTATTTAAACTATTTTAAGAACATTAATATTAATATACATAAGGTGGATTATAATAAGAGATATTGAAGAAGAAACTTTCATTAAAACAGAATTACAAAACACAAACTTACAAGATTATAAACGAAGAACAACACAAAAGTGAAAGGAATCAAAGAGAGGAGGAAGGGTATCTCAAGTGAAAACTTGAGTATGTTAGGTCCTCCCAAGACCTTGTCAAGTATTTTTTCTTTCCAATTTATTCTCCTTTATTCTGAAAGGCTAACCCCTTTGAAGGAGTGGAGGGAGATGTATTTATAGCCCAAGGAAGTGGACTGCTTGCATTCCCAATCTGTCCGTCCACTTGGATTGAATATTTAGAAATCCATACAGAATAATATAGAGATATATCCTTCTTCAAAGTTTTAGATAAAAATTTTTTCCGACTACTCTCAAAATTTTGAGGCATTTGGACCTATGTAGCCAAATTTATGGCCGGATGATTAAACAATTTTAATCTGTCCATTTCAATCCAGTCTTTTTGAAGTCCAAAATGTGAAAGGGTTTTTGAATGGGAATATGCCTTAAAAACCGAATTATTTCTTCAACAAAGTCGTCCACCTATATCTCTTCTTTCACACTGCAAAATAGAATCTCTATTTGATGATGAAATCATGAGATATGTCATGAATAGTGTCTGGATTTTAATTCTCGTCCAGGATGGTAGACTAGAATTCAAAGCTTTATTTGGGACCTTTTTTCTTAGAGTTGGAACCTGAAATTTTTACTCATTATTATTTTGGATAATCACGAACACATTGTGGAGTTTCACAAAATGTGGGCTTCGGGAGTGAGACTAGTAACTCAATCATCATTGCTGGTCTAGTTTCTTCACAAATTCTTTGGGTCATATTATGTGGTCCATATGAGCCTTAAAATGGAAGAATTGGCCCATTATTCCTTCTAATGAAATGTTTTATATTGAATTTTGAATCCTAAAAAATAGAAACCACACAATTTGGATCAGTAGGGTGAGAGTTATAAATAAAATAGTAAACTGACTCAATTAGACTACTTCTAAAAAATTCTCAAAAATTATACTTAGTATTAAAACATTAATATTTCACAAAAATTATGAACATTTCATATAAAATAAGTAAAGTGAGTATATAATAAGTCATGAAAATATTAATAACATCAGATTCCAAAACCATTCATATCAAGGTTCTACATCATTAACCTTTTATTCAATCTTTCTCATCAAGTTGCACCATTTCAATTCTTAATCACAATCATGGTTCTTTAATTTATTCCCAAGGAAGAACATAAACAATTCATCATTAAACAAAATTTCAAAAATTATTCATATCTCATTAAATCATCAAAGTTAATAAAATTCATCTCTTTAAATACCATCATCAAATATGAAATAAGGATCTAATTCAAAATTCACACAACCGTTATTTCCATTTCATATTTTATAATTATCATTCAAGGATAATTGGAACACCCCAGGGGTTTCCATCAAGCTGGTCTCATCATCTCCAATGGGTCCAATATGATCCATGGAGGGTCTCATAATCACATGGAAAATCAATTAACTAATTCAATTTAAAATGAAATTACCCAATGAGGAAATTTAAATTTCCCAATTACATACACCAAATTATAATAAAGAATATGGTAATTGAAAATTATACCACCTACCTCAAGATCATTGATGAAAATTCTCCAAATTTCAACCCTTAATTTGATTTAGAATGGTAAAAAACATAACGGCGAAGGAGATCTATGATCAAAACCTAGGACTAAGATACAAAGAAACTAGATTCATCAAAACCTAGATCTAAAACAATTTCCAATAGAGGAAATAATCCCTCCAAAATAAGAGGGAAATATGGGAGAGAGAAATGAAACCAAACAAGAAGAGATTACATATCGAAAGAGGGGTGTAATCCTTCCATCGGATATTCAATTTTCACTGGAGGTGCTTTATAGAGCTTTAGAATCCTCCAGAAAGCTTCCAAAATCAAGGATAAACATTTTAGGTCTAGTTGAGGTGATTAGGGGTCAAAACTGGGGGGTTTCATAATTTTAATAAATTTTTAGGGGGCTTAAATTCCGCACGCATGGTTACTGGGTGGAGGTGCATGATTTTCCAAATCGTGAGCCCCTACTCATGGGTTGAATGGTTTTTAATAAGTTTCACATGGTTTAAAAAATAATGAACCCATTGTGAAAATTCCCTCTGTTTGAGGGTGCATGATTTGGGGAGGGAGGCCACATGGTTTGGCCAAACCATGTGCCACCTCCTGTGGCTCCAAAAAAGGGTGCACAGTTTCCTAGGGAAAATCGTATGATTTTCCCTAGTTATGTTCCAATTGTGCACAACCCCATGGGCTTCCAAATTTCTCTAATTTCACCTGAAACAACCTAAAATCAAAACCCAACCAAGGTATAACCAAAAAAAGGGTAAAAGAGTACCTGAAAATGAGCATGAGGCATCTCCAAAATTTTGGGATCTTACAATCTCCCTACCTTATAATAGCTCTTCCTCAATATTTACACCCAATAATCTCTAATATTCTGAGGTAAAAAGGCCAGGCCACTAAGACCACATATCTACTCTCCTCTCCCATGTTTCCTCCTGAACATGACCATGTTTCCACAACACTCAGACTGCCAGCATGGTCTTTCCACACAACACTTTATCACTATGATTTATAACACGAATTAGATGCTCCTCAAAGGACGCATCTGCCTTAAGATCAACATCCTCAACATCAATCAAATGATAAGGGTTTGGGTGATACAACCAAATTTATGACACATTAAAAGTATCATGCATAACACTATACCATTGTGGAAGATCCTATCGGTACACCACTAGTCTGATTCTCTCTACAATCTCAAAAGGTCCAACAAACTTGGGCACCAAATTTCCCTACCTCCAAATACTACGTTGACCTAATATCAGTGACATCCAAAGGAACAAATGACCACCCACTATAAACTCAAGGGGTCAAAGATGTCAATTAACATTCAAATTATTCCTACTCTAAGTCGTATAAATACGTTTCCAAATCAATTGAACCTAATCTGACATCTCCTACATGTGACTTGATCCCAACAACTCAGATTCAATTGCCTCTATCCAACACAATGGTGACCTGCATGGACTCCCATAAAGTGCCTCTTATGGTTCCATCTGAATAGTCGCATGATAACTATTATTATAGGTGAAATCAACAAGTGCTAAGTGATTCTCTAAGACCCACCAACTTTGATAGTGCGCTCTGATTTCCTGTCTGTCTATGGGTGGAAAGATGTACTCAGAAACACCTGGGTATCCAATGACCTCTGTAAGCCCTGCTAGAAGTGTAGATTAAAGCAAGATTCATGGTCTGAAACTATGCTCTATGAAACCCCATGAAAACATACTATCTCCCAATCATACATCTCACCCAACTAATCCACAGTAAAAGTCTCCCAGATAGGCAAGAAATGGGTTACCATTTTCAATCGGTCCACAATCACCCAAATTGAATCATTCTTTTGAGGGATCCTCGGAAGACCCACCACAAAGTTCATGGTAATGTCTTACCACTTCCATTCTAGAATGGGAAAAAACTACAGTAAACCACTAGGTCATTAATGCTTGGATTTCACCTTCTGAAATGTGTAGCATCATGTCACAAAACCTATAAGCTCCCTTTTTATGCCCGAACACCAATACCATCTCCAAATATCGTGGTAAATTTTGGTCAAACCAATGTGCACCTCCCACTTTGAGGCATGAAACTCATACATCATATCCTCACACATACATTTAGGCATAATAACACGGTCCTAGACATAGATGATCTCATCCTAATATATAGTCTTATTGGAAGGTGACTCCCCACCTTGAAGGATTTTCCTTAAGGACAAACACTCTAGATCCTCATACCCACCTCTCTTTGACCTGGATCATAAGAATGGACTCAACTGATAAGGATATGAGGGTCATCTGCTCTTGGTCCTCCTGAACCTCAATATGCATCTCAGCCAGCATGGTCATCATCTTCTACTCAGAACTGGACTCTTGAATTTCTTGAGTCCGTTCCTTCCTTCTCAAAGTGTCCGCAACAATGTTTCCATTTCTGGGTGTATATTCTAGCTCAAAGTCAAAATACTATATATACTCAACCCATCTCCACTATCATAGATTCAATTATTTCTGTGAACGGTATACATAGTAATATTTTCACCCAACAGTTAATGCTGCTAACACTTCAAGTCATAAACCACTAAAGATAACTTGAGATAGTGCATAGGTTAATTCTATTCACATGGCCTCAACTTTTGAAACCCTTAGGCCACAACTCTATCTCTATACATCAACACTTATCCAAGTCCAATCCTAGATGCATTAAAAAACATGGTATACTCCTCACTCGTCTTGGGTAGGATCAAGACCAGTGTGATATTCAAATTATTCTTCAACTCCTGAAAATCATTATAAAATGATCTATAACATTAAAACTTGATACCCTTCTTGGTAAAGCCCAAAAGTGGTGCTTCCATATATGAAAATTCCTAGATAAAATTCTGGTAATAACCCACCAAACCTAGAAATATTCGGATATCAAAAGTATTCTTAGGCTGCTCCCAAGAAACCACTGCCTGCACCTTCTATGGGTCGACTGACACACCTTCATTAGAGATGATGTGGCCTAAGAAATGTAACATGTCAATCTAGAATTGAAAATTTTATATATTGGTGTATAAACTATTCTATATTAGTGTACTATGGATGATGTCAAGATGTTGGGCATGATCGTCACGAGTCTTAGAGTACACCAAGATATCATCCAAAAAAACAATTACAAATTGATCCAGGCATGGGTGGAATATTCGGTTCATCAAGGCCATGAATACAGATAGAGCATTCATCATCCCGAAATCCATCATGAAAAACTCATATAGGACATACCTTCTTCTGAAATTAGTTTATGGTATATCATAAGGTCAAACTCTCAGCTGATGAAACCCCAAACTCAAGTCAATCTTATAGAAAACACATGATCCTCTCAACTGGTCAAATAGATCATCAATACACAAAAAAGGATATCAGTTATTTACTATCATCCAATTCAAATTATTATAATAAATACCTAAACACAATTTCCCATCATCCTCCTTAGAAAACAAAATTGGAGAACCCTAAGGTGATTTACATGAATGAATAAATACCTTATCCAAAAACTCCTCCAGTTGAGTCTTAAGATTGTGAATCTCTATCGGTTCCATCTTGTAAGACAGAATGGAAGCCAGTTCATCTCTAGGTATCAAATCAATTGTGAATTCAACATCTCTCTCAGGTGGAATACCTAATAAATATTTAGGAAACAAGTCCTGAAACTAGTTTACCATGAGTGGAAAAGGCACAAGGTTTCACACCCTCATCATCCAATAAAAGAATTGAAACCTGGGTAGTGAACTCCCCCTATTGTCGTTGAATTAGTCATGCATGGCCTTCCTGGATATCCAATTCTCCATGATGAACATAACTATCACCCTCAAGAGATGTAAAGGTCACCCTCCTATGGTAAAAATCTATGTGGGATCAGTATGATACCATCTAGTCCATACCCAAGATAAAGTAAAACCCTGACATGTAAAGTATATAAAGATCCCAATAGAAATGGTAATCCCCAACCTTGAGAGAATACCCCTTACATAAATAGATGTCCCTTGACCATACTCCCAATGACGTGTCAATAGTTATAACCCCAATCAAAAACTCTTAATTCATACTCAAACCATTTAAAAGTTGAGCAGATATGAAAGAATGTGAGGCTCTTGTATCAAATAAAGTGCTAGAAATTGTAGAAACTACAAGAATAGTACCACTGACTGCCGATGGTCCAGACTCACTATCCAAAAGTGCATACTAAATTGCATGCAGCTATCCTACCCCTCTACCATGTGTTGAAATTTGATTCCCCTAAGTCATACTAATGTGCTGATATGGGTGCTCTTTCCCTGAAGTAGCACATCCGCACCTCGACTACCATAACCACTAGTACTCCAATTACTAGACTGGTATGGTGTAGAAGACCCCCTTCCCATACTCTAATTATTTTTATCTCCTATATCACTACCCATCTATCATGGGTTCCTACAAAACCACTGTAGATTTCCCATCCTTCCACATGCTTGATACTCTATTGGTGGTCAGGGAAACTAGTTATGATAGTGACTCGACTTACCGCACCGATTGATACATACTTTATTATTTCCATGAGTAACTGATCCTTCCCCATAACCACTCTTCTTGAAACTGTTATGGGTGACATTCTCATAGTGATTCTTCCTACCCTTATAAGGACTAACTCCTGATCATCTAGTAGAAACCACCTTCATTACAACAGAGGAATCTTTCAAGTTCCTTTCAGAAATGAGAGCCTGATTTACCACCTCATAAAATTTATTCATCCAAAATATGTTCACTTATAACTTAATATCACATTTAAGTCCATCTTGAAAACATTTAACCATAGTTACCTCATCCCCTACTAGTGTTGGGAAAAACATTTCAAGTTAGTGAAGTGACCATCACATTCCATCATAGAGATAGTCCCCTAGTTCAACCTTATAAACTCAGATTCCCTCTCCCAGCTGTGCATCTCTGGGTAAAAGTGTTCTAGGAACTTATTCTGAAAGTCCTTCTACACCATGTTTTTGTAGATTCTCATCCCTAGTCTATATATCCCACCAACACTTTAATGATCCTCATAACATATAAGCTTCTAAATTTACCCTCTTCTTATCAGGAGTCTATAAATGTTCAAGGATCATCTAGATAGACTCAATCCAGAACTTAGATACCTTAGGTTCACTATCTCTAGTGAAGGTCAGAGGGTGCTACAACTGGAACTCCCATGTTTGGTCAAACATATTTCACAAAACCCACCCTGTGTCTCTATCCATGAACTGAATAAAGTGAACAAAGTTATCATGGAACTCCTCTCAATCTCCTTCACCCAAAACTATCAAAGCCTCTGGTTTTACTGTTGGAGTCACATGTCTATCCATATCCTCCTATCATCCTATAAATAAACATTATCATGGAGGTATGTCTCTATAATGATAAATATACATCCTAGGACATATAACACATCATTATCACATTTATAAAAGTGGTATTTACATAAGGATATAACATGCCATCCCATATAAGTCACCACATGTTCAAAACTGAGGCACTATCACTACCCTCAACCTTGCCTCACCTGGGTCATGGATAAGATAGGGTAAACACTTCCATAATTCAAGTTTATCATTATATACTCATTTTATTAATTTCAAATTATTAGCATCATTTACAGTCATCAATTTCTTATTTGGAACCATTTAATTTCAATTTACTAAAACAAAGAAAAGAATTTTAATTTCAACAACTCAGCCAAACCTACTTTTCTATTCATGCCTAAAATGATGCATGTCACATAAATCCTGAGTGTCTAGAATGATGCATGTATAACCAAATCCTGTGTCATACTGATTCATGAGGAAAATATTAGAAAATGATAACATGACACAATAAGTTAATCACCCAAGGTGAAATAATATCCAACTATAAAAGAATACATCAAAAACAATAATCCCACCCTAGGTTACTTGGGTTTCCCCCCACACATGGGTTAGCTACGACCATGAATGGGCTTATGACCAAGGCACGACTCATCCTAGACTCCTGTATACCTTTACCAAATAATAAGATAACCAAAAAGAAGATAAAAATCTGCCTTTGATACCATTTTCTGATGTCCCAACCCAGGCTCCACATAGTAGTTCCCTGAGCTGATTTGACACATGACCTTAGGTGCGCCTCCCCATATGCCATAGGCTACTGATTTGTAGTAAGGGTATGATATGTATTATGGGGATAATATACCCACTTTTTCAAATCATAATGATAGTATAAATAAATAACAATATCCAAATGATAATAAACAATAACTAAGATATTACCATAAACAATATAAGACCAAGCATCACATGATGAATCCAATACAATGAAACAATAACCAAAACCAAAGTAGTAAATATTTCATGTCAAATAAGTTTCAAGATTCAAATGAAAACCCAAAATAGAGACACATTGAAAAATCCCAAGTGGGTCCTGACATCATGTTCAATTCCCTCATCCATGCTCTATCTGGAATCCCGAATCAACCATCTAACATGGGGATCTTTCCCTTATCATGTCCTGTAAACATAAATCTTATTTAGGTACCAATCAGGAAGCCCAAGTAGGGTGTGAGTACAAATTAGTAGGCCATCACCAATGATATCTAAAGTAATATCCAATCTATAAAAGTGTATGAAGTTCTATAAAGAATAAAGATAAAAATAATAAATAATAAGGTTTAACATTTAGTTATTCTTTAACCAACTAAATCATACCTGCTTCAGCCCATTCCTAATTCTTAACCATAAATCACAGGGTTATCAAAATTCATTATATCATGGGCTTTCATCATTAATTTAATTTCAATTTCATATCTGTTATCTTGGACATCAATCCAAGTATCAATATCTAGATAAATTGGAATGTCAGTCCAAATCCAATATGTTGGGGGCTTAGAGCATCATTCTGGAACCCCATGGGTATTTGGAGAATTAGTCCCTATCCCACACCTCATGGGTATTTGGAGCGTCAATCCCTGTCCCATACTTTATTATTTCCATGCATGCATTGGGGGCCTAGAACATCAGTCTGTAACCTCATGGGTATTTGGAGCATTGGTCTCTATCCCACACCTCATTTATCAATCAATCCCATATATCACATATATCACATTCATATCAAGGTTCAACATCATTAACCTTTTATTCAATATATCTCATAATGGTGAACCATTTCAATTCTTAATCACAATCATGGTTCTTTACTTAATTCCCAAGGAATAACATAAAAAATTAATCATTAAACATTTTATCAACAATTATTCATATCTCATTAACTCTTCAAAGTCATTACAATTCATATTTTTAAATCCCATTATCAAATATGACATATAGATCTAACTCAAAATTCAGACACCCATTATTTCCCTTACACATTTCATAATTATTATTTGAGGATAATTGGCACACCCCATGGGATTCCATCAATCCGATATCATCATCTTCAATGGGTCCAATGAGATCCATGGAGGGTCTCATAATCACCTGGGAAATCAATCAATTAATTAAATTTAAAATGAAATTTCCTAACATGGGAATTGGAATTTCACAATTACATACACCCAATTATAATAAAGACTATGATAATTGAAAATTAGACCAAATACCACAAGATCATTAAGGAATGCTCGCCAAATCACAACCCTCAATTTTATGTAGAATGGTAAAAACACAATGAAGAAGGAGATCCAAGATAAAAAACTAGGACCATGATCCAAAGAAACTAGATTTATCAAAACCTAGATCTAAACCCATTTCTAGTGGAGGAAATCATCCCTCTAAAAAAATAAAGAAATATGGGAGAGATAAAGGAAACCAAATGATAAGATATTACACATCGGAAGAGGGATTTAATCCTTCCAATGGATCTTTTATTTTCATTGAAAAGGGTTTTTAGAGATTTGAAATCCTCCCAAGATCTTCCAAAATTGACAACCTGCCTTTGGAAATTAGGTTTGTACCTAATTATGGATGAGAGAACCATTGGGAGTTCCCATTAAGAATGATAATGGTAACCCAATGTTAATTATTGTGTAAGAAATGAACCCCTCATAATCAAACCTCAAGCCAAACCAAATCCACCTCGATAGGGTTTCCCAGTCGTTTCATTCTCATCGAAACAAAAATGGTGAACTTGGCATGAATCTATCAAATAAAAAATTGACTAGGTTATTATCCATTGGGACATTTTTTTGCACACTATATGAAAAAAAAAATGGTGAACCTGACATGAATATCATAAAAAATATAATGATTAGTTAATCATGCATTGGGACACTTTGTTTTTCATATCTTACACAAAAAAATCTAATAATCCTGAAATAAAATTTTATAGCTGATCCTCTATAACCGGGGTTCCCATGAAATAAGTCCATTCTTACTTTGAAAATTCCACAAGAGTAGAATGGATAGATTAGAAATAAAAGGGAAATTGTGTTAAACATGCATATATTATTGATCACACATCATTCCTATAATATTATACTAATATGTGACCTTGTTCATTATTTTTTGCATGATTGAAGATACTTATCTCATCAACAATATCCTGATCTAAGAAAATTTCATCATCCAATAACCATTTTAGAAATTCAGTTGTGGATATAACCCCCATGAGTCACAAAATGATATCACCTACCTGAAAGCTTCAACTTTAGGTGGTGAATACAATGGTTTGGGAGTACCATCAACATGGTTCAATACTGACCCTTAATGATTCCAATGAGGGTCTCCAAGTACTGAATCTAATGAGTCCGTATTATCCAGGGAAAGTTGCATCTAAGCTAGTGGTCATCGTTACCCCAACCAACCACTTCGAGATATTATCCTTGAAACATAAAAATCACTACCTTCAATATCCAATGAAGGTGGACTAGGGAGTCAAATATGGCTCCCTTATGGTTCAGGTTCCACTGAGGAGGGATCCTATCAATTTCTATCACCGGCACCATCCCACCAGTACCCACCAGCTGGCTGCTGAGGGTACCACTTGATGAACTATCGACTCTGACGCCCATGCATGGGTGACAATGAAGACACATCGAGTGGTGAAGATGATAGATATCCAGAAGTATGATCATATTCCCACTCACACTAATTAAGTCTACCAGTATATTCTGGTAGTGACCAGTGAACATGCTCATATCCATGCTCACTTAGAAAAAGTCTGTGGACATATTCCCATAGCATGTATGGGGGAGGTGCATATCCCTACCCTTGTGCATTAAGTCCATCAGAATATTCTAGTGGCACAAGGAGTAAATAAGTGATCTCATATCCCTGATTCAATCAAAGATATATATCAGTACATGTGGATATGGAAAATGTGTAGGATTATATCCCTGTACACACTTTGCTAAAATGCTAATACATATTAGAAACAACTGAAGAACTCCATCGGTATATTTCGACAATGGTACAAATAAAGGGAAAAGTGCATATTCCTATCCCTATATCCAGGGTATCTCAACACTCTAATCAGTATAAAAAAATGGTTGTTCTGGAGAAAACAAACATTCTTGCTCCAATCCAGGAGGATTATCAGCATATTGCAATAAAGGATGAGGCATCGGACCGGGATAATATTCCTGTTCCAACCAGGGATCACTAGGTGAGAGCAAAACATGCCTCAAGATAGGGGCACATGATCTTTGAAAAATCATGGGGGTATATTTCAAAGGCGTAGGATCTGGACCATATTCCCATTCTGTATGGGGCTCACCAAGTGAGAGGGGCACATGCCTCGGGACAAGCTCATATTCCTATCGAAGAAGTCCAACGACATACTTCAAAGGACCAGGATCGGGCTTATATCCCCATTCTGACCGAGGATAACCAAGTGAGAAAGGAACATGCCTTGGGAGAGGCACATATTCCTATCATTGAATCTACCTGGAATAATCTAGTAGATCATGGAAGCCAAGTGGATATTCCCAATTCTGACGACAAATGACTGAACCAACATCCTTCCAAGGTAATACAAGAGGAGGATCATATCCCTTCTCCCATTTCAGAGGTCTGTTGGCATATTCCAATGGATAATGAATATTCGGACCAGGATCATATTCTTGTTCCAACTAAGGATCACTAGGTGAGATAAAAACATGCCTAGGGGATGGCTCATACTCCTTCCAAGAAAGACTAGTGGAATATTCCAAAGGATTAAGATTGGGATCATATTTTTGTCCTGACTGAGGCTCACCAAGTGATAATGGAACATGACTTGGGAAAAGATCATATTCCTTTAAATAATGAGGAAGATCATTGGACTATTCTAATATCTTATCAGTAGTGGTCTCATACTCCCGCAACACCATATGGTTATCAACAAGTTCCAATAACCATCATATGGCAGGCTCATATCCCTGCACAATTTCAAAATCCAGGTCAGTATATTCCATCCACGACATATAATGAGACCTATATTCATAATCCTCGCAATTCTAGTGTCCTTTGGGTCATTCAAGACACATTATAAACACCACAAGGGTCCTTAAAATATAGAACTGAAGCATAAGATGATTATTACCGCGATAGTACTCTTCATGGTAGTGTGGAGATGGATCAAAGGAACTATACTTTTGACATCCACCATAGTCAACCTCCCCATGATGATATCTCCTACAGAAAATTAAATCCCCCCCTTTTCTAAACACCTACTCATAGAGAGGTGTTCAAAACTTAGACTCCTTCATATAGAGAGGTTCTTGAAACATTAGTGTCAACCGCATATAGTTCCCCATAAACTTCCAACAACACTCCACTAGGGTTAGAAGGAAACCCCAAGAACCATATTCTATAGTCTAATCTTATGGTGGTGTGTAAGTCTGATGAAGAGGAGGCCTCAATTGACATACAAAAAGAGTTATATAGAAACAACCTCCCCATCATGTTCTAGCCCCTCTCCAATTTTGACTATGAAGTCCTAAATGAGCTAGAAAAGGAGTGAATGACTAATCTATTCCAAAATATGTGGGATACTCATGAACGAATGAAGGTTAGACATACCCCCCATCTAGGATATGAGTATCACTTTCATATCATAAATACATTATGTTTTTAGCTAGATATGGATTCCTTTTTTTTAGTTTGGAACTCAGGAATGTAGGAGCATGGAAAAATCCTATGTAGTGTTTCTCACCATGTCGCGACAACCCTTCTCCAACTGATTTCCAAAGCATTTACAGATGTACGTATCCGAGGATGAGAGAAATATTTAGCATTACACTTCACTATGTCCCCATAATAATAGAACCCTTTAAATAAGGTGTCCTGTAATGTCATAGACTCTGGTGAAATTAGAGAATCAAGTAACATGTGAGGAATTTGATCACTATAATAGAATCCCCTTGCTTGAAGGATGCCCAAAAATCATGAATAGAGGGAGAGGATAATAGTCATACCTTTAAACTAGGACCCTCAAAGAAATAGGAATAAATTTAAGACATGAAAGTTGAAGTTGTGATCAAACATACAACTTCCCATGAATAACGATTCCCATCACAGGATGCCATCACACCTAGATCCTACACGAGCACAACTTCACCACATCAAATGGGTAGTAGTATAAAATTCCATAGTAGCTATCCTGGAGAAAACTCAACCCACCAGGTTGGGGGAATATCTACCACCACCTCCACCTCTTGGATCAATAATTACCAAGAGGATTCATGAAATATTGGTAGGAGATGTAAAAAAATCCCACACCATTAGTTTGAGGACATTTATATCTCAATCACCATCACCAGTTTCATCATCCCCTAAGAGGGTCCTGGGGAAATCAATGGTAATTACAGATCAACCCCAAACCCACTTGGATGGGGGAATTTATATATGAATGTCTGTCCTAGGAGTCATCAAATCCCTGACTGGAATCACTAGATCCTCAATAATAGGATCAATCAATGATAATTATGGACCTGAATAACCCCCAACCCATAAGTCTAGGGGAATTTTCATCATCATCATCACCATAAATAGAATCATACTTCTCCAAGTTGGATGGTAGATATTAATGGTCGTCATCCCATCTGTTCCTCCTACCACAAGACAAACCTCTGTTATTTGGGTCTCATTCAGAAAAAATGATTATAAAATCCCTCAAAGTCACTATTCATAGACCAAAATGAGAGAAATTTATGACAAAGGTGACCAGTCCCCACCGGGTTCATAAGCCAAAATGGCCCAATATGGTTAGGGGTTAAAATAAAAAACCTGATGAAGGCAGTGTAGAATCATCATGTTGCATCTAATGTAATGGGGAAACCACCATTTCTAGATATGCCTATGTGAATTTCATCTCTATAAACACAATAAACATAGTGGATCAAGACACAAATGTAGAGGGACACAACATGGAAAATATACCCTGAGAGGAGGGTGATTTGGATGCACCAAATGAATCTGCATGCTTCCAGAACCAAATAAGGCTCCAAAATCCATCACCTATGAATATCAAGTTTCCCCCTCTCTAACGGAACACTTACAAATAAAAAGGGACAGGTGTGGCTAAATCACAATCAACTCCCAGAAGAGTTGAAGTTACTTCCATGGAGGAAATTTTGTAACAATATAAGAGTGAGATACAAACTCTCAGACAACTCAATAAAGAGATAACCAGGGGAAATATTCCTACTGGGTATTATCTTTAGGATGAGGTAAATATTCCTCATCATATAATATTTGATCCTCCAGCAAGAACATCATCTAAATGTCAGGCTAGCTCCAGATCTAGGTAGTTGGTCTGCATAAATGAGGAAGTAAAAAATGATCATGACTTCCCTCCATTATAGTGATATCCTCTCTCTCATTAGGGTGATAATTCAGTATTAGGATTAATCAAGAATCAAAAAGAGATGAGAGCGGAGACACCTCATAGACCCCACCCACTCCTTATAAATGGGTGGTGACTCAAAAAAAAGTTCCCCAAGAGTTTCTTAACAACATTGAGTCCCTGACTACTTGAATAGAATCCATGAAAGGGTGATGTGCACCTATGTATCCTGAGAGGAACCCATATCTCGAATGGGTGGATGACATTTTTATCCCACCCAATTTTGGTAATCCTAACTTCTTTATCTTTGACAGTGTAAGAGACCCCGAACAACATATCACACACTTCATATCCCAATGTGGGATGATGATGGGCCCATGAGATCAATAGGAGGTGACCAAGATGAGGTGTTTTGTACAAACCCTGATAGGGCTAGCCTTTGTTTGGTATAAAAGTATACCAAAAAGTTCCATTATAGGATGGGAATACCTTCATCATCAATTACTTCATCAGTTCATCTATATCCTGAGGAAAATGATAATCGTTGACCTGATGAACTGAAAACAATGAAAAAATGAGAGGGTTTATGACTTTATATCCATATAGAAAGGTTTAACCTATCCACTTAGCATCCCTCTCTCATAGAAAGGTTTAACCTATTCACTCAGCATCCCTCTTTCATTTTATGAGTGGTTTTTGACCAAAATCAATATTATTCTGAAATTATAACCTTTTTAAGCCACTTAGTTAAGGATATGACATTTATTATATTTTATTTATAGATAAGTTAAAATTTTCATACTCATATTTTTGATAAGTAAATAATTTTTAATATAGGTTTATACATAATATAAACTAGACTATAATTAGTCACCTAAAACACGATAAATTTATATTAATCATGATACTTTTTTTTTTAAATTTTATAGAAGAAATGATTTAATTAAAGTATTTCATAATAATGATGCAGTAATTGTTTAATTAATGGAAATATCAAATAAAGTATATTAAAAATATTAAAACAAATATAATTTAACATAATTAATTAAATAAAATAATTTTATAGATAAACTTTATGTTTTAGTGATATATTATAAGTTTTTTTATGTTATCATGTTGTTAGAATATTTTAAAAAAGAAAAATATTTAATAATATCAAAATTGTCATAAATGATACTTTAAAATAAATGATATTTTATTAAATGATATAAAATTCATAAAAATTTGAAATTAGGCCAAATAAATATAATAATTTTATAAATTTCATTAACAATTTATTAGGGGTTCATTTGGAATTTTATAGTAACTATATTAACCCTAAAGAGTAAAACTCCAAGTTGTTACGGAAAAAGTTAAAGGGTTTAACTAAGGGTTAAAGCCAAAAGATATGGTTAATATTGTGACCTAAACATGTATAAAAATCCTTGGTTGAGAGTATTTATATCTATAATCATATTAGATTATAAATAACTCACTTTTTATCTATTCGAAATCGAAAATCAATTTATATTAATTTAATATTTTAAGAGTTTCTTAAAGTGATCCCCACCTTAGTTATAAAAGGTCACATACTCCCTTAGTTATTCACATCACTTTGAGTATTAAAACTTGAAAAAACTATATCCATTTCCCTTATAAAATTCCATAGTAAAATTTTATAGGTTTTGGTATTACCACAATACCAACTCTAGTGCCCCTAATAGGGGATCTAAAGGGAGATCGTCGAAGAAGAGGTATTCTCCTTAATGGCTCTTTCAAAATTGTTTCTTCTTATACTTACCATTCATATGTTGTTCCCATTATAAATTAATAAATACAATATAAAATATATTCTGATATGTTATTAATATTATGAAACAACTATATTCCACCTTTTATTCATCCTATGAAAAACAAAAGCACCACGTGTGTGTACGTACGACTTACTGTCTCCACACCATGGTGTAATATATTTTTCATTACTAATTTATTTTGATGAATATAATGATGGATATAATGGATATAAATAATTAATAGGAAATTATATTTATTATATATATTTAATATACCATATAAGTTTTCACCATTTTACCATTAAGATAATGATATTGTTTCTCATGCGTACGTATGACCTACCGTCTCCACGATGTGATGAGATTCATCTTCCATGCTAACCATTTAAATAATGATTGTAAAAATGTATATAGTGAATAAATATAAAATATATGACATAATAATTCTAATGTAATAACACACACACATATTTTATTTACCTTATTCCATTCAGTACAATAAGAAAACGAAAACATCGTTTATGCATACATATAAATTACCATATCCATGAATGGTGTATTCCATTTCATATATCTATATTTTATATATATTTGTATACTAAATATATATTATATATAAATAATTTTTTTTCACTCTTAAATCAATTAAATTATGATCTAATTAATATTATTAAGAATAACAAGTCAAAACACATACGATAAACAAAGTAGTTATTACCCAAAACATTGCTTTAACATGTAATTGTTAATTAATGAGTAATATAAAGTCATAAAAGAATCCTATATGATATCATATATATTATTTTGATTCTGGTATAATTTAATAACATTTTTAAAACCACTATACATAAGTTTCAGAAATGTACAGAGGGAATTCGACCTAAGGTTAGGGAATCTCACATCACTTTTTATTTATCTGAGATACATTCCCTATTAACCACTCATTTATTTTGTGTGGTGTACATAATTACCATGAATTTATTATATTATTTTTATAATTTAACTTATGGGTATTTAAATATCCATTTTATAATCTCAATTTCATGGGGTTTTACAGTTCAAAAGTTACCAAATAAGTAAGGTAGTTTTGTCTCTATATGACTTCTTTTGAAACACATGTTTTTCTATGCACCCATGTTCTTTTAAGAGGTATATATTTTAAGATTTGTGTAATTTTATTATTTCATGGGTATTATTATTCAAATGTTTCAAACTGGTATGGGACACTTTTAAATGTTTAAAGTTTATTTTCCCCAAGAATTTTTTAAAAGATATCTTATGCTCATTTTCAAGGAAAAGGATTTTAAAGAAATGTTTTATGTTTTAAAGTGTTTTTCAAGGCTTACTTTATAATTTATAAAAGATATTTTTTATGTAAAAAAGATTTAATTTTTTTTCAATATTCCTTCATTTTTAAATGAAAAATGTTTTTAGAATTTCTTTACAAGTTTTCATGTTTATTTTGAATGAAAAGGGGTTTGAAATTGTTTTATGTTTTAAAAATTGATTTTTAAGGAAAATTTACATTCCAAGTGATATTTCAAAATCCTTGCTAATTTAAAATGACATAATTTTTTATAGTTCAATAATACCATTCATATTCTTTCTCTGAATAGTTTATATTGTGATGGCATGATGTTTAAGAAACCTTTTTTTTTCATGAGTTATGATTTTGATGAAATAATTATGAAACCTGTATCTTTTCCACTAGTTATGATATAATTACATGTTTATGACACCCAATACATTTCATTGGTTATGATATTATTGTTTACGATCTTGTGGAACATATATGTATGATTTCATTATGAGATCGGTGAGACCTATATCTCCCTCCAATGCATTGGGTAAAGATTTATATCTCATGAGATAGACATAAAATACCTTGTATGCTAAGATGGTATTGGGAGTGAAAATTGACTACTAATATAGTTATGGGAGTGAACCATGGCTACCAAGATGGTATGAGAAGTGAACCCATAATACTAATATGGCCTTGGAATCTATGCCTAGACTACTATGGAAATCATTATTATATTCTTATGTGTTTTCCAAAAATTTCATGTCTTATTCTTGTGTTATGATTTCAGGGATTATGTTATTTATTTAATTATGATTCATATATTATGAAATTCCAATATTTATGCCATGATTCCTATTTATGATCATTAATACACAGGGTATGATCATTTATTTTAATGATCATTTTCTCATACCCTTATACTCAAAATTATGCTTAAATTTCTTCCTTGTTTACCCTTACTGAGCATCTGAGTTCACACTTTTTCTTATGTTTTATTTTCCCTAGGTTATAAATAAAGGTTTAGTTAGGGGTACTAAAGGGTAATATCTTTATAGGAGATGTTGAAGATCTTTCTCCAGACTAGAAGTTTATGTTCCAAGTTTCCAAAGGCACTAAACTAATACAATCTTTGGGTGTGTTTTTGTGTAATGTATTAATTTTCACTAAAAAGTGATGTAATTTTAATGTACACCAAGCTTGGGTCATTATAGTTGGTATCAGAGCAAAGGTTTAGTCAACCTTTGGAAAATATGTTGAGAAAACTTTAGTGGAATCCCTAGAAATATTTATAAGGATATTTCTAGGGATGTATCAAAGGATAATATTATGGATGAGGAAAAGTATTGGAAAATGTCCTTGAATTTTGGTAAAGGATAGAGTAATTAGTTTCCCAGAAATACATCTCTGTCTAGATACTACAAGTAGATGTGGATCTTGCACATATCTACCTAGGGGTAACAAATCTAAAAAGGTGTGTTGAGACTGACTCGATCGTAACCCAATACACAACAATGAGACTTGCTTCACACCTAGTTTATCACTCCCAGGGGATATTATTTGGAAATTCACAAACTCTTGATGAACTGTTATGAAGGATTTAAATGGAAGTTGTGTATGAATAACCTAGGATAAACCCAAGGTGTCAAAGACTAAGGAAGGTTTCATAATTAATACATCATATAAGTGGTTTTTTCATGATTATTTGGTTCCTCACTATGATAATAATTTCTTACTCAATGACTTCTAATTATATTCAATGGCAGGAACCAGAAGGAACTGGATTAACATTGATGTGATGGACAAGTTTATGATGAGCAGTCAAATGAGATGATCACTGGAGTGAATGATTTTGTGATCATTACTAATCAGTTTTCATGGAACAAGATTAATAATGAGTACCTTAACTAACTCCCAAACTCACCAAAAAAGATAAGAAAGGAGTTTTAAAAGAGTTTGGGTAATGGAGACCATAGAAGAAAGAATATTCAGTTTTATTTTTTTCAAGAATGTGGATAGAATCACTTAAGTTAATGTCTTAGAGGAATAATAAGATGTTTTGAATATATAAAAGGACATAAAGCAAGTAACTCTAAAGGAAAAATGAAGGGTTCAGTTAACAAAATGGATGGGAATATTGACCTCCCTAATAAATCATCAAAATTTAAATTCTTTAAGTGTGGAATGAATGATTATTATGAAAATCAATGTCCTAAGTGGAAATCTCCTGACAAGAATCACAAAGGTGGTATGAGTAATGGTTATATTTATGATGATTATGATACTATAGATGAAGTGTGAAAGAAAAAAGGTATTAAGTAATATGATGAGGTAACATTATTATGGATTAAGGATTAAGTGGAATAATATAAGTTTTAATGCATTTTGATTTAAGAATTGTGTTATATTAATGGATAAATATACAATAATTGTTTATTTTATGTTTTTCACTCAATATTTACAAGTTTATTTTGAATGTTTCTGATGGAATGGAAATATGATTTAATGGTAGAGTGACATTTTTATTAAGGGAAAGATAACCCTTAATATGTTCCTTATGTTAAGATAATGATGTATGATAAAGATATGTTGGATGTGAATAAGTAAATTAGATGATACTGGTTATTTAAGGATTTGTTGACAAGTGGGTTATGCTATCGTGGATGGAGTTTACAAAATTTTGGGACTTAAGGAATATATTCAATAAAATTTGGTATAAGGAAACATGAATGTTTTCAATAAGTATGTATGGTAATTTAGGTTATTTCCATGTTTTAGGATAATATATGATAAAGATATTTACATGTTTGGAATGTGACAACCAAGAGATACCTTATGATTTATAAGAGATAAATGTTAAGACGATTTAGTGACCTAATTTCTAAAGTTTTGGTTTTTTATATTTCAAAAGGGTTATAAGGATAACCATTGATGATAAGTTAAAGTTAAAGTTTATGATATTAAAATATTATCTTACCATATGAGTATTTATCCATATTAGATAGCCTATTCTAACAAATTTTTGTTGATGGTAATTGATGATGGATGGGATGAATTATCATGGATCTCATGATCTGTTAGTTCTTCAGGAATGAAAAATTCACCTTCCTTTTTTGGAGAAATTGGAGAGTTGTAAATTGATCAAGGAACAACAAAGGGTGAGATTATACTAAATCAAGTAAGTATATCTTCTCATAAAAATTCTTTAACTTTAGAAAAAATGATCATGAAACCAAAAATGTTATCCTAGTACCTTCGTTTCCGATGGATAAAATGGACCCTTAGATCATCATGGATTTATGGATTTATAATTTTTAACTTTATCCTAACTATGTTCTCTATCATTCTCTATGAGAACTTGATAGTTATATTTCTCTTCTATGTTAATGTTTTCACTTGGAACCTATGTTCTCCTATGTGGGAACCCAGTTATGAGTTAATTTGGGTAACTATTATGTTTCTAACTTTCATTCTTAAAAGGAAGTCTTAGTATTCATTTTTATAATGTGAGTTTCTATGAAAGGAACTTTTAAGAATTAAAACTTTGATAAATTTATGAATTTCTAGGGTGAAATTCATTTCAAGGGGGGTAGAATGTAACACCCTAAGATTTTTGTGAATTATTATTTTTCCAAATTAATTTAATCTTTTTGATATTTTTACTTCAAAAAATACCAAATATAGATTTTTTTTATTATATAAAATCACTAATTTTGGATTACGCTATATGGAACACCAAGTTATGTTTGCGCTACACGCAACACCGACTTGTCTTGCGTTACATGCAACATCGAGTTTCCATGAAACATTATTTTATTGTTATAATTATTTAAATAAGATTATTATGACCAAAATGTTAAACATAGTAATAGGAATATCAATAACTACTTTTAAAATATTATTTATAATGGTTTTATATAAATAAAACATATTGATAATGAAAATATAATTTTTTTGGTAAAGTCATTATATGTTTAAAAAATACTATGAACTAATTTTTATATCCTTCTTTGATAAATAATAAAATTAATTTTAGACACTTATAGAAATTTAATTTGATAAAATAATTTTTTTTGAATTTTTAATTTAAAAATTAACTTAGGGTGAATTTTTAGTATTTTTATGAGAAGTTTCTTTTTTTTTTGATAAATAGTGAAAAATACTACATTGTAGTTAAAAATTTAATTTTTTGTTTAAATAATTATTATACTTTAAATTGATTTTTAAAGTCAAAATATATCAATTATACATATATTAATCCAATTTAGGAAATTTTAATCATTTTTATATTTAAATTAGATATAAAAAACTTATTGAACTTTTGAACACTCTTTTTACCTCCCTTCTCACAATGTCTGTGGGATTAGCATCAAACTTAATTTTTCCGCTTCTTGAGACTGAATTTAGAAAAATGGAAATACATTATTGTAATTATTATGATATTTAGAGTCTAATAGTATTAAGTTAATTTTTTGTATATTATAAATAATAATTTTAGTAAATTTTTATTTACCACGGTTAAGGGTAAATCGAGTAATTAAAGGAAAAATAATTTTATAATATTATAAAATTACCCTAACACTTATCCTAATTTAATTGGATGTGTGGGTTTAGACAAAAATCAAACTTATTCCAAAATTATAAACATTTTATGTCATTTGATTAAGGATATGACTTATTATATTTTATTTAAAGATAAGTTAAAAATGTCATACTCATATTTTTGATAAGAAAATCATTTTTAATATAGGATTATAAATAAAATGAATTATAATATAATTATTAATTTGAAATATAATAAATTTATATTAACCATGACAATTTTTTTTTAATTTTTAGAGTAGAAATAATTTAATTAAAGGCTTTCATAATAATGATGCAATAATTGTTTAATTAATGGAAATATCAAATAAATTATATGAAAAATATTAAAATAAATATAATTTAACATAATTAATGACATACAAGAATTTTATAGATAACTTTTATTTTTTAGTGATATATTATAAGCGTTCTTTTGAAATTATCATGTTTTTAGGATGTTTTAAAAAGAAAATATTTAATAGTATCAAAATTGACATAAATTATACTTTAAAATAAATGATATTTTATTAAATGATATAAAATTCATAAAAATTTAAATTTCAGACAAATAACTATAATAAGTTTAAATTTTTTATCAATGATCTATTTAGGGTTTATTTGGCATTTTATAGTAACTATATTAACCTTACAGATTAAAAATCCAAGTTATCTTGGTAAAATATAAAGGGTTTAACTAAGGGTTAAATCTAAAAGATAAGGTTAATATTGTGACCTAAAAATTTATAAAAATAATTGTTTGAGTGGATTTATACCCATACTAATATTATATTATAAATCACTCACTTTGGAGTTATCTAAAATTGAAAATCAATTTATATTAATTTAATATTTTAAGAGCTTCCTAAAGTTCCCCTCACCTCAATTATAAAAGGGCACCTCCTCCCTCACTTATTAACATAAATATGAGCCTTAAATCTAAACTAAAACCTAAAAATTTCCATTATAAACTTCACTAGTAACATTATATAGTTTTTGGTCTTCTAAAAAGACCAACTCTAGTGTCCCTAATAAGAGATCTAGAGGGAGATCATCGAAGAAGAGGTAATCTCCTTACCGACTCTTTCAAAATTGTTTCTTATTATAATTCTTCCTCATATGTTGTTTCCAATATAAATTAATAAATCCAGTATCAAATATATTCTGAGATGTTATTATGATTATGTAACAACCATATTCCACCTTTTATTCATCCTATGAAAAACAAAATTACAACGCGTGTGTATGTACAATTGACCGTCTCCACAACGTGGTGTAATCTATTTTTCATCACTACTTTATTTGGATGGGTATAATTATGGATATAATGGATATAAATAATAAATTTTACCTGATATCTATTCTTTATAATTAATATATCATCTAATTCCTTACCCTTTTACCAGTAAGAGAATGACATCATCGTTCGTGCATAAGTATGACCTACCGTCTCCACAACGTGATGAGATTAATCTTCCACACTAAAAATTTCTAGAATGATTATAAAAATGTATATAATGAATAAATATGAAAAATATGACATAATAATTCTAATTTAATAATAACACACACACACACACACATATATGTCATTTACCTTCTTCCATTCGGTACAATAAGAAAATGGAAACATCGTTCATGCGTACGTATGAATTACCGTCTCCATTAATGGTGTGTTAAATTTCATATATATATATATATATTTTATATGTTTATATACTAAATATATATGATATATAAATTATTTTTTACATTATAACAAGTCAAAACACCTATGATAAACAAAGCAGTTATTACCCGAAACCTTGCGTTAATGTGGAATTATTAATAAATGGGCAATATAAAGTCATAAATGAATAATATATTATATCATAAATATTATTTTGATTCTGGTATAAGTTAATAATATGTTTAGAACCACTATAAATCATTTTTAGACACATATATATAGAATCTAACCAAAGGCAAGGAAATCTCATCTCACTTTTTATTTCTACGAGATACATGCCTTATTCACCACTCATTTATTTTGTGTGGTGTATATAATTTCCATGATTGTATTCTATGATTTTTATAATTTAACTTATGATTATTTACATATCCATTTGACGATATCTATTTCATGGGGTTTTACGGTTCAAAAGTTACCAAATGAGTAAGGTAGTTTTGTCTCAATTTTCCTTCTTTTGAGACAGATGTTTTGTTATGCACCTATGTTCTTTTATGAGGTTTATATACTACCATTTTACATGTTATATAAGTAATATCCTTATTTTCATTATATTTTAAGCTTTGAGTAATTTTATTATTTCAGGGGGGTCATGATTCAAATGTTTCAAAGTGGTATGGGACACTTTGAAATATTTAAATTTTATTTTATTTAAGAAATGTTTTAAAAGATATCTTAAGATAATTTTCAAGGAAAACAATTTTAAGAAAATGTTTTTGTATTTTAAAGTGTTTTTCAAGTCTTCCTTTATATGTTATAAAAGTTATTTTTTATAGAAAAAGGATTTAATTTTTTTTCATTATTCCTTCATATTTTTTCAAGGAAAAAGGTTTTAAATTTTTTTTCAAGATTTCTTTACAAGTTTTCACATTTATTTTCAAATAAAAGGGGTTTGAAAATGTTTTATATTTTAAAAATTTATTTTAATAAAAATTCATGTTCCAAGTGATCTTTTGAAATCCTTCCCCATATAAGATGATATAATTTGTTATATTTCAAGAATACCATTCATATTCTTTCTCTAAATTGTTTATGTTTTGATGTCATGATATTTAAGAAACCTGTTTATTTTCAGGGTTTATGATTTTGATGAAAGGATTATGAAACCTATATCTTTTCCACAGGTTATGATATGATTACATGTTTATGACACCCATTACATTTCATTGGTTATTATATGATTGTTTATGATCTTGTGACACATGTATGTATGATTTTATTATGAGATGGGTGGGACCTATATCACCCTCCAATTCATTGGGTAAAGATTTATATCTCATGAGATAGAAATAAGGGTCTTTGTCTGCTAATATGGTCTTGGGAGTGAACCTTGACTACTAAGATAGTTATGGGAGTGAACCATGGATACCAAGATTGTATGGGAAGTGAACCCATACTACTATTATGGCCTTGTAAGTGATTCCTATACTACTATGGAAATCATTATTATATTCTTATGTGTATGCCACAAATTCCACGTCTTATTATTATGTTATGATTTCATGGATTATGTTATTTATTTACTTATGATTAATGTATTATGAACTACCAATATTTATGCCATGATTACTATTTATGATCATTAATATGTAGGGTATCATCTTCTATTTTAATGATCATGTTTTCATACTCTTATGCTCAAAATTATGTTTACATGTCTCTCTTTTTTACCCTTTTCGAGTATCTAAGATCGCCATTATTATTATTATTTTCCATAGGTTATAAATAAAGGTTTTAGTTAGGGGAAATAAATGGGGAGATCTTTATGGGAGATTTTGAAGATATTTCTCCAAACTAGAAGTTTGTGTTCCAATTTTCCAAAGGCACTAAACTAATACGGTCTTTGGGAGTGTGTTGGTGTAATGTATTAAGTTTTCCACAAAAATGGTGTAATGTTAATGTACATAAATATTAGTTCATTATAAGAACATAGCTAATAACCCATCATAATTTATGCATAACTTACCTTGATATCTATATCACATATCTCTCAACTATCATCAATGATCACATCCCATATATTATAAAATTGATACACTCAGTGGGGATCAACCACCCCCGACTTAAACCATCATTTTTTATCATCTCCTTTTTAATGAGGTAGGACCCTAATCCATAACCCATAATTCTTGTACCCTAGGTCACAACATAGAACCATCCTTGGATAACTACATGATACATTACCCTCAGTAGGTAATTGCTTATAAACATATAATTCAACCATTTATCTAATCCATTATCCCATTCCCATCGCACGAGTCATCCCTCAATTTGTGACTTAACCATAAGTCTCATCACTAACCCTTTTCATAGATTGAATCCTAAGGTAAACTAAAGTCTGAGTGGTTAACTCACCAGTAAACCCTTAGTGGTACTTCCTTTACAATCCATATAAGACTCTTAAGGCCATTCATGAAAATCCCCTTTCAAACCCATATGTTACCCATATTGGATAACCCATAACCCATAATTTTACCTCAAAAACCACTCATTTGGATCCATTTATAACCCATCTAATCCTATTAAGTCTGTTTATGAAAATCCCCTTTCAATCCAATTGGTTACTCCTCTTGGATAACCCATAACCCACAATATTTCTTCAACAACCACTCACTTGAATCACCCCTATCCCATCACTATAGGTGAACATCATACACAAATACATAATATCTCCTTATGTGACTAGAGTTATCTATCAATTTTGGACACCCTATATGAATTCCCTTCTCAATTTAATCCCAAAACCATCATCTAACATGGGTCGTGAAGTGACTCAATTCTTGATAAAATGTGATTGGATTCATCGCCATGGCCAATTAGGTCACAAATAATTCCTCTTTAATCACCCAATCTATTTGATTCTCACTCGAGTCAGTCACACATTCTTACCCCTTATATCATATAATACAACATATTAAATTCATATAGAGTGATAATATTAGGAACCACATACCACAATCATGGAGTTATCCCTTTCTATGAATCTCATTATCCTTAAAAAAATCTTACATCAATCATTATACATTCTCCCAATACCCTATCCCATCAAATAAACCCATTTAATCAAATATAAACTATTTATAATTAATTTATATAAATAATTACCAATACAATAATAAGTAAAATATGCATTGAGTGGAGTAACATTATTAAAACCTTATGCAACGACCTGCCAATGACCTGTAGATGACTCACAATCACTCTATAATCAAATTAACCAATTTAAAAACCCAATATTACCATAAATTTAAGAAAAATGTTATAAATTAAATATATAATTCACCAAGAAACTTACCTCAATTGAAATAGTGGGAAACCATGTGTGTTAATCACTCCTTGATATCATCTAACCCTTGACAATAAAATCTCCATCATAGCCTAGTGATTTCACTATGATCCGGTGAAATCATATTAAAATCCATTGATGAACATTTCCAAAATCACAGGGATAGGGAGAGTAAGAATATATAAGGAAGAAAGGAAGGGAAAATAACCTTAAATGGTGATGAAATCCCTCTCAGATTCCAAAAATTGGTGGTAGATGAAAAAGGAGTGGAGAAGGGGGGAGGATCCTCTTCTCATCGACCAAATGAGGATGAATCTTGAGTGGGGGTTAATATTAAAAATAGGTAAATCCTTATATTCCCCCACTTTAAAAAAATAGCAATGGGATTACTATGCTCCAACTGGGAAAATACTAGGTACCTGATGGATACCTAAGAGAATTTATTACCATTTATACACCCCATTAAGTACCCAATAATTCTACAATGGGAACCCATTGGTATTTTTTATATTTCATAATCATCATAGAACTCATTGATTATGCTATTCACCTATACTCGGTACCTAGAGGTATCTTCTTACATTTTGTAGCTACACCACTACCACTTGCTTCTAGTTTCCCAAATCACTATAATTTATTAAATACTTCAATTTAAACATAATACATGAATCTAAAGTGTCTCCTACTTGATTTTAATTAAAAATTTTAAATTTACCTCAGCTCCAGTTCCACTGGAGTCTAGATCTATCCAAATTCCACCAACCACTGATGGAGTGAGTCATTATAAAATCCCTACTATATAACTTATCATCCATAAGAAGCATCATGAAAAATATTTGGAAAACCTGGTTGGTCACTGAGACTTGATGCACACTTCTTCAGGACTCATACTGGTTATTAGTGTAACATTATCGCATCCAAACTAGTGATACTATCAAAACTCTAGAAACCTCTTATTTAAATCCATTTTAAATATTTACCATCCAGAGAATGACACTCTTAAGTCATATCCTAATTTATAATACCTGATCAGATGTGAAATATGCCGAATGTTACCCTAATGTACTAAATGTATTTGAAAAATTGATGACCAATGCACATTGACCCCATATAATTTCACTGGATTGATGATTATGTCATGATCCTATCAACATTCATGTCTTAACCAATCACCAACATTATGCACCAACAAGTGATGATGCTACACTGCACCAGATCACTACTTGCTTGGAGCTGCACCCAATATCCCTCATTTATCCATTTTTATAATTAAAATATCCCTATCAAGAACCTATCCATCATAAAAATTATCACTTCATTAGGTTGACCATATAACTCTCCTATGAGTACTAACATTCTCAAATTTCAATCATCATACTTGTAAATTCTTCAAGTATCTCACCCATAAGTTACTAAATGTAATGACTTCTCCAGATCTTTATTAATTGATTCCTAGACCTAGGTATTCCTAATAACTCAAAAAATCTCACCCACTTTCATCCAGTAATCAATAAAACCCCTAACCATCAATGGGTTGGGATTATCATTCATATCACCATTGAGGTTCACTATAATTCCCCATAAATAGATGCCTCAATATTAAGAATATGATAGTGTGCTTACCACTATAATATTTTCCTTATACTTTGAACAATGAGAACAAATATTATTAGATTCCATCATCCCCTAATCACATACTCCTACATGTCATGCTCGTTTCACCTCAATTAACTCATCCCAATGCCTTTCTTTTGGATATATAACCATATTAGTGCTTTAAACCAATGATTTATGATTTCATCACTGACCCTTTTACAAAATACTTGATTCCCAATAGACATATCATAAAACTAGTGACCCCACTTGCTGTTATGAGACTCGTTCATCCCACTATCTACAAACTCTATACCTTCTCATGAGTAGTTCTTTAATTTCACAAATTCCAAAATCACTGTGTTTGAGGTGCTCTCTAGATTCCCTAATAACCATTATGATTCACTCATATCCTTGATGTTCTTCTAAATTAATAATTTTTAACATCACATTTTATATTTATCAATAGATCACATCTCTTTTACCAGTCATATCCCAATACATTGGTTCTCACTGATTAACCCACATTTGACCATTCCTAGAGTAGATCTTACTTAGAATAACATATAATGGGACATCATAAGTATAACTTCCTTATACAATACCCAATCCAGATGAGTTGTGTCAATCATGTATACAGTTATTCCATGCCTTTAGAACCACCTGGAAAGATCATTCATTGAGTCCCACTAGAATACCATGGCTTAACTACACTTATCTGGGGAATATAAGGGGTACTAGACTATAACACAACATACTAAAACTTCTCTTATCCATTCAACCCATATGGTTCTCAAGTGACCAGACACACATCCCTAATTAGTCTAACCCTAGACACTAGGAAGGTTTCATATACAATCATCAAGCACCACTGATCATCATTGTGGTCATTTCCCCATAGAATCCATGTGACCCTTATAACTCAATCTCCATATCGCATAGATTTTTAAAATCCTCTAATCAGCATGTCCCAAATGGTACCCGAGTTTGATCATGATAAAATAAACTCAAATATCAATGGCACTAGGTTGAAATTGGTTCATAAAATTCCCTATACCAAATTTATAGTATGAAAACCTACTCTCTTATCCCCATGGTAAGAGAGTACCATAGAACCACTCTCAAAACCATGCACAACTTCTACCATTTCTATTGAATCCCATCCATGAGCAGAAATACACTCTCACACTACCCTACTACCTGAATCAACTCATGATGAGATGAGTCATATCCCACTAATCCTAGTACCACATGCATGATCAATTGATCATGAATCCAAATGACATCAGTCACATCCTTCACAAAAAAATCACTCACATTCGCATTCTAGACACACCCAAGGTATTACACATGATAATACCAATCAATCGATCACACATTACCCATGTGTCATCTCCATAAAATGAATCATCTACCCATGCCTCTATTTATGATGGAATCCATGTGCCAAGAATAACCCTCTCTCTCATGCCATCCTCATAAATATACCAAAATCATAGTATCATTATAATACTTGATTCAAAATTCACCCCAAGCATGAATAGGCCAATGCCCTATTACTATGTTATCATAATCAACACACTATTTTTATGAGTCATATCTCATTAACACTAGTCCCTCTTTCCTAGTATATGGACCATACACTCTTGGAGGTCACAACTTGTAAAGAAATAAATATGCTTCCATATTATACAACTCAAGAAAACTCATATGTCATTGCACAAACTCTAGTGATCTCATACTCTTTGAGTATCCCCATACCCATACTACCCACTCTAGGGTCATCAACATCACATATATGTGCATATTGAAAGAGGGAAGGGTGTGCTGTCACCTTTTATCCGACTCTCCTCCTTATGTTTGTGATGGTTGGAGAGGTACTCTGTCACTTTGTGCTTCCAGCACAGTGAAACTTCTTGGTGGAAGGGGTGGCACATTTTTTTGACTGATCTCACTCATACATTGTATGGTGTGGGGGAAATGGGGTTTTCTCAGGTTCTTTCTTTGGATTTTGGTTCTCTTTGATCTTGTGGGACCACTATGACCTTTGTTTCTTTCTCTTTATTGGATTTTCCCTTTCTTGTAATGGGTTCCCTCTTATCATAGTTTTAAAAGACTATTTCTTCTTTTTTGTTTAATAAAGGGGTCTTGTCCCTAAACCTTAAAAAACATTCCAAGTATGATGCATGAATACATACCTCTTTACACCCCAAACCTAGAGTAAAATAATAAACTATAACCATGAATACCATACTTTTTAAAAATTTATCAACTATAAAAATGAAAATCAATAACCATAATCATAACTGCATGCGACTTTTCAAAATGAATAAGGAATTGTGCCAACATAAGGCTTCTTGGTTAAGGAGGGAAGGGAAGAACATGCAAAGTATATGATTGCCTCATCAACTATTTGTAGGGATGTTTTTTGATTAGATGGGTGTTCTGGAAGTATAAAAACATTATTTAAATGTTTAGAGTCAATGGTAACAAACAGTACATGATATTTGGAGGTCAAATTTATAAGATGATTCTTTCCATCCAGTTCCATGACCATCAAGTGTAGAACGTTTTTTTATTTGTATATTTATGACGCCAAAATGTATGTGGGAAAAGAAAATTTAAGATAATTAAAAATGATTGAACCAGTTAAACTATTGGTTAGTCAAACCATATATTAAATATTTAAATATTCTATCACTTCCCCTTAAATTATATCATATATATTGATAATTACCAATTTTTTACACAAGATTTGTGTTTGGGGCCACTTAATCCCCTTTGTGAGGATGTTGGCATGTTGGTTTATAGTCCGAAAATGGATTTAGGTAATCTTATTTCTGAAGTTATCATGAAATAAATGACAATATACTTATATCTTCTTTATTAATTCTTGAAAATCTATATTAGTGATAATTTTTATATTATTTTGGTTGTCAAACCAGACATGTGCAAACTTTCTGATTAGATAGGCCATCTAGATTGGTGATAATTTTTATAATATTTTGGTTATCACACTAGACATGTGAAAAATTACTGATTAGATAAGACATCTCTTAGAGAAGTTTATTTAGCTCAAAAAATTTACATAGTCACATAATCCATCTCTCTATACCTAGACTCTACACTCGATCTGAAAAGTATCATTTGTTCTTTTTAACACTATGAAATAGGTTACCTCCAATGAGAACAATGAATCTTGAAATGACTTTTCTAGATGATAAATTTCCTACATAATCTTCATCACAAAATGATTCAATGTTTGTATGTCCATGATTTGAGTAAATAATGTCGATACCACGTTCTTTCCAAACATAATGAATAATTTGAAAAACAACTTCCCATTAAAGTTGTGTATGTTACTCAATGTATCAGGTCAAGTTATTTTCACATAATTGAGCTTGCTTATGAGTAGTTGGTACTCATCAAGGGATGAAAATTCCTAAATGTCAACATCAAGATATTTCTCCTTGGTACTAGAGATGTGTCAAAAAATCATCACTAGTCATCCCTATGTCCTAATGTATATCTACAATATATTTAATTTGAGTGATAAATACACATATAGTACAATGATACACCTAAATACCAAAAAAATGCTATAGGATTCCTAAATAAATTATATATAAGTGTTGATAAAAAATGATTTGAACTTTCTAATCACTATTGAGTCAAATCTAGTGATGATAATGTAATCAACATAAAAAACCATAATAATTCTTCTGGTAGCTGATCAATGATGAAAAAAAGGGATCCTTTATATTCTAGGAAATCCCAAAAATAGTTACTATTTTGAATAAAAAAACCACGAATTAGAATATTTATTGACCCCATATAATGACCGTCGAAGAGAAAAAAGTTTTGAGGATTATACCGGAGTAAAAAAACTTGACGGTTGCTTAATGTAGACCTATTCATTGATAAATCCATTAATAAAATCATTTTGACATTATTTTGGTGAAAAAATAGTGATGAGTCATTGCAAGAGTTATGAATTTTATTATAGAAGAATTTTTAGATGCCGGAAAAAATGTTTCATAATATTCAACACCATACATTTAGGCATAACCTTTAGCCAAAGGTTAATCCTTCAATTGATTAAGTTATCCATCTACAATGATAGAAATTATATATATCCATTTACAATCAATGATATATTTTTTTTGTTGGATAAAGTTTACATGTATGATTGAACTCAAGTGCTTGTAACTCTTCCTGCATTTCCTAGATCCATCATAGATGAGTTTTTTATTTTGTAATAGTTTTTGGGTATGTAGATGTCTTCCAAAGTGATAATAAACCAAGTAGTATCATCTGAAACACCCTAATAATATATAAATAGTTTTTGAAAAGTGCATGTACCTTTTCATAGTTCAATTTACAAGTTAACTAATGTAGATGGTGGAACAGATTATTCATCAAGTACGATAGTGACATAAAGCTTCATAGTGGGGTCATCACAAGGTTAATGAGAATATAAGTGCTTGAAAAAGGAACCACCATCATCAAAACATATTTAAGGGATGGGAGAGTAATTATATGTGTCCTCAAGATTAGGTAAGAGAATGACAGTAGTAAGGATAAGAAAAAAGGTGACGACTTGATAGAGGATACATTTCAAAATACCACATATTGACCCAAATCAGGTGAGAAACAATAGTAGTCATATTGTGTTTGAGAATAACCAAGAAAGATGTACTTATGTGTTCAGTTTTGTAGAGTAAAATTAATGTTTAAAGGCATATGAAACATTAAACAAAACCTATTTTACATAAGAACAAACTATTTGTTTTAATTGAATAAACATAAATATAGAACATACCATTTTATTTTTCAAATATGATCTATCCAAGATCTTATACCTGACTTTTATGGACATCCCTTGGAGGAAAAAATATCCTACATATGAGGGTAATCCATATATGATTATTAATATTCTAATTCTTGGGAAAGGTCTCCTTCCTCATGGTATTCAACAACCATAGTTAAATAGAAATAAATAATGAGAGTTTCAATTAAAGTATTTTTCACAACATGAGTGTTATTATTAATCTCATGGAATCTACCTTAATTTATAGAATTTAAGGATGTTACTTTAGAAGATATATAAATTCAAACATTTTATAAATGAAACTTATAACCCATTTCATTATTCCAAACATTCTAACCATGAAACACATGTCAAATAGTTTGTATCATTTAGCCAAAAAAAAAGAATCAAAATGTTTACCAATTAAACATTTCATAAACTCATTTGAATATCGTCATAAGATATTTCAAATTAATTATCATAGCTTTTAGTGAATGATCATCCATGATTATAAATGGGTTATTGTATAACACATGTACCCATTAACAAAACCTTGATTTAGTGATCTTCACTATGATGTGGTTTACTTTAGCATAAACCATAATGTGGTTACTACCACCACACTGTGGTTTAAATTTAGTTCATATTTATATCATTAAGTTCACATGAATCTATCTTAGTTATGGATGTCCAAGTATCAAAAACATAGTAAACATAATAAAAAATATAGATGAGAAGTTAGTGTTGAGATTAATATATAAAAATAAGATGAAAATGTTTTCCCTCCTGAAATACTAATGTGGGAATATAATTTTTAAGATATGCGGCTATAAGAATCACATCACTCTAAAATATTTCTAGGACTTTTTCAATCAGTAGCATCATTTTTTTGTGGTATTTCTGTGTAATAAGTCTGATGAAGAATCCTATACTCATCTAGTAATGATTGAAATAGTGTTGAAAAATATTCTGAACCATCATCAGATAATAAATATTTTATTTTGAGAGAAAATTGAGTTCCGATTTCATTAAAAAAAAGAAAAACACATAGAGAATATTAGAGAGATTCTTAAATAAGAAAACCCATGGCATGTGAGAGAAATATTCAATGAATATTAAAAAAATACCCAAAACCAGCTTTATTTTGGACTGAGACTAGGCTCCCAGTCATCATAATGTGCTAAATCATAAGGGGAATAGAAATAAAATCTATGACCTCACTCACAACCACATGAATCTTGCATCCCACTTTCTAATGAATCTATACCTTCCCATGATAAGTACAAAAATTTCACCAATTACCAACTCATTTTAGTTTAGGTTCTCTAAAAATTTCTTAACAATCATTCTAAACCACTTAGATTATTAGTGTTCCACTAAATTCATCATTTATCACATGACCTTTTAAATTTATCAAGAAATTTTATCTCTCACACATGTCATATTCCAATATATTGGTTCTCACTAGTTAAACCACATTTGACTATTCCCAAAGTATCTACTACTTTTAAGAATAAAAACACAACATAATAAGGATAAATTCCCTATCCAATACCTGATCTATAGGTGTATCAATCCCAACTATGGTTATTCCATTCCTTGAACACCACCTATCGTGATTATTATTTGAGTCCCACTAGAATCCCATGACTTGATTTCAATATAACACCCTATACTCTATATACATTGATGTTACTTCAAAGTTGAAGAATATTCATTACAAAATATATCAAAACCATGATAAGACTGTATAGGTATAATGTCTTTAGAAACTATAAAACATAAACAACTGGTTTTTAAGACATCTTCATTGTCCCCACTTATTTTGTCATAACTAGACCCCCTTTTGACATATCTTATTTAATACCCTTCTTCATGACCTGGGGAAAATAAAAATATGAAATGGTGAGATAAAATGATCTGTAAGGGTAAACAAGGGAGATATCAATCATATCATAAACATAAGACATAAGAACATAACACTTGAAAATCTTATCCTGTATATAAAAATTGTGATATCATACCATGGGATAAATCATAAAAGTTCATAAGGATCAATGAAAATAATAAAAAAAGTCATAACATAAAACATTAAGTTTTTTGGCATACACATAAGCATATAAAATCATTTCATATTAGTTAAGTCTCATTTCCAAGACCATTATAGAGGAGAAATTCCATTACTGAATTGAGTTCACTCCTCGTTTCAACCCTGTATTACTAAACCAAGATCATTTCCATTTCTAGACATGTCTATCTAATGTGATATAAATATTTACCCAATTAATTGGAGGTAGATATAGGTCCCACCCATATCATAATTAAATCATTCTTACATGTGCCACAAAAACATAAATCATTCATTATAGCATAATCCAAGAAATAAAATGGGTTTCTTAAACCTCATTCTATCATAATCCATATAAAACAAATGGATTTCATAAATAAAATTCCACCATAAACACAATAAATCCATAGTAATAATTGGTATAGAAACATAACCATTTTAAAATAATTTCATATTATTTTTAAAATAATTTGGATAAAACACTTGATATTAATTCTTGAGGAAAATATCTTTTCTTCTTCAATTTTTTTTCTTTTCTAAAAATGTTATGCAATTTTAAAAGAAAAATAATTTATTTTAAAATAAAATTGAAATAATATAGAGGAATATTCATGTAAATAAGGCATTATAAAGACATAAAAATCCATTCATTCTATATAAGTTTAAAAAAACATTCTCCTTATACTTTTGCCGAAAAAGTAAAAAAGTAACTCGTATCGAATAACAAAAAAAGATTCATTTCATACCATTTCATAAAAATTCACCAATGGGTAAAATTGAATTGATTTTTTTGAATAATTTAAATAATAATACATATTTAGGAAACATGGATATAGATGATAAATATACCCTAGTAAATACTTACGTATAAACAATCTCAGATAATAATGAGATTGTGAAATTATCTCTTACCTTAGGTCCGATATCCTTTGTATATATCCAAAACTCTTTTATAATAATTTAAATAATTTCCTTGAGTTATTATAGAATCATAGTAATTTTCATTCTAGAATATTTGATCATATTATCATCCATTTGTTAATAACATTTCATTATTACTTGTTATTTGGGTATTAACTGCTTCATTTACTTATGCATGCTTTTTCGAATAAGTTCCACTTATCATTCATATTTCATATTTATATCATTAAAAAATGATATTAACATAATATATATCATATTTATTCCTTATATATATTTATATAATCATGATTTAATGAAGAGAATGTAGAATAAATCACATCACATTATGGAGATGATAGGTCGTACGTACACACGAGCGCCAATATCATTCCCATAATTATTGAATGGTATAGAAGTGGGTGATTTATAATATTTCATAATGTTATAATAATAATATATAATTATTATTTCCATCATTATACCCATCCAAGTAAGGTGGCGGTGAAAAACAGATTACACAATAGTGTGAAGACGGTAAACCGTATGTACGCACCCGTGGTGATTTCGTTTTTCATAGGATGGATGGTGGAATATGGTTGTTTCATAATTATAATAAAATCTCAGTATATAAGTGATACTTGAGTTATTAATTTATAATTAAAAAAATCATGAAGAGGAAGTATAATAATAACAAAGTTTGAAACAATCGGTAAAAAATATTACCTCTTCTTCGACATGCTTCCTCTAAATCTCCTCTTAAAGCACTAGAGTCAGTCTTTGAAAAAGACTAAAACCTCTAGAATGTAACTAGGGAAGCTGATAAGGTAAAATTTTAGGGGATGGATGAGATTTAAGGATCAAATTTAAGTGAATAGGTGAGGGAGGAGGTACCCTTTTATAATAGTGATGATGAGAAATTTTGGAAACATCAAAAATACTAATTTATAAAAAAAATATAACCCTATTCAAAAAACTAAAAAATGTACCAATTTAGAAGATGATATGAGATAACACTACCACAAAACTGGGCAAGGCCAGCGCCACCCCTTTATCAGCGCTAACGAAAAAATGCTGATAAAGGGGGGTCGGGCTTTATCAGTTCTAAAAAAATCACTGATAAAAGTACCCCTTTATCATTGTTTTTTAGCGATGATAAAGGCCCCCCCTTTATCAGCGTTTTTTTAGTAGCACTGATAAATGGGGGACCTTTATCTGCATTTTTTTAAAAGCGCTGATAAAGGGTTCGACTTCAAAAAAAAAATTTAAAAATAATATATTAATATATAATTATATCAATATTGTTATATTGATATAAATATAATATATAATTTTTAAATATATTTTAGATAAGTATAAATATACATTGACACTTATTATACTTAATATATAAGACATTTAGTGAAAATGGATTATAAAAAAATTAAAAAAATATTTTTAATTAATTATTTTCTAATTATTATGGATTAATAGTCATTTAATAACAATTTGAAGACTAAAAAAATAAAAAAAATTAAAAAAAGATCCAAAATATGTTGAAAACGCAACTCAAACTTCAAACGACCATAACTTTTGATCCAGGTGTCTGTTTGAGATCTACCACATATCAAATCGAAGCCTGTGACGAGATCTACGTCACTATATTTGAAGGGAGCCCCGATCAAGGGTTTTTTGAGGCCAAAAGAGGTCCAGAAGGCCTCTAAAACTGATTTTTTAGTCAGGGTACCCTGATTTTTTAACATTTTGTGGATTTTCAGACTCGTTTAAGGGGGTATTATTGGATTTTTTTGGTGGGGACTGAATTTATTCCAAGGTATTACATTCATATTGATATTATGTCTTTAAAATTTTATCGTTTTTTATAATGCACTGCTATTTATAATCAAATATATAACTATATGTACATATTTTTTATATATTCACGCCTAAAAATTAATTTTTTTTAAATAAATAAATAAACATATTTACATATAAAATATATTAGCTTTATCTAAATAATAACTAATATACATTTTATTTAAAATACCAATATATGAATATTTATATAACTATATATTAATATAACTATATATATATATTAATATAACTATATATATATATATATATATTAATATAACTATATATATATATTAATATAACTATATATATATTAATATAACTATATATATATATATTTTAATATAACTATATATACATATATATTAATATAAATATATATTACTATACGAATAAATATAACTATATATATATATAAATAAATAGATATATCATAAATAAGAGAACAAATCAATATAGGGGAGTGACAAACTCTTTAGGTGCGTAGGGGGGAGGTCTCGAGATCAAATCCGAGTGGAGGTAGGGGCGCGCGCGTAAGGCTGATTTAGAGGGGCTAGCACTGATAAAGGGTGTAGGCGGTGTGTGCGAGCGCTGGAGGGTGCAGGGAAAGTGCTGATAAATGGGGGCTCAAGTGTTGTAAAAATCCCCCCCCTGAGATTGGCATTATTATTATTATTTTTTTTTTATCAGTTCTAAAAAAAGAGATAATAAAAGGGGTCTTTATCGGTGCTTTTTGGAGCGCTGATAAAGGGTACCCCCCTTTTATCTTCGCCAGCATTAATAGCTCTTTTTCTAGCGCTGTTAATGGCTATTTTTAGCGCTGATAAAAGCCATATTTGTAGTAGTGTAGGGTTTTAATCTCATCAACCAATAAATTTTAGACAAGTATTTATGTCAATTTAAACATTATCATTTTAATTAACACTTAGTTATTCAATTTAATTTTAATTAAGACAACAAATATTTCAATATTAAAAGGGTAAAATATTTAATTATTTGATGTAAAATAGACCATAAATAAATAAATTAGAACATTTTATACCATATAATAATTATTTTATATTTTAATTTTTTATAATGATTTTTAAATAATTAAATAAAACATTATTTTGATAAAGAACCAATAGTGTCAATTTTGATACTATTCAATTCGTTGATTTTTAAAAATATTAAGATAACAATTTTACTTCAAAAAAAATATGTTATTACATTCATAATATGTCAAGGTAATATATAAAATTCATTGGAAATATTAATTAACCCAAATTATATTTATTTTAACATTTTTAATAATATTTATTTGTTATCTCCATTAATAAAATAATTACTACATCAATTTTGTGTAATAATTTAATATATTTATTTATTTAATAAAACTTAAAATTAAAATAATATGATGAATATAAATCTACTTTATTTCATAATAATAATTTTAGTCAAATATATATTCAGTAAAATATTATAATAAAAATTTATATTAATTAATACATGAATATGACAAGTTTTTCATCACTTTAAATAAAATAATATAAGTGTCACAATCCCTTATATAAGGTTCCAAATGGTCAATAACTACAACCTTGGATGATTATGGTTGAGAGATACTCTAAAAATAATATTTGGTTAAGTTTTGGGGGCTTTTTATGGGTATTATCATTTTAATAAAAACTATATTATTGATTTTTCATCAATTAAATAATTTCTTCATCATTAATGTATTAGATATTAAGGTAATTATTTATTTCCTAAAAATTAAAAATAAATTACCATGATAAATGAAAACATTTTAGCTGTCAAATGAATATTTATAATCTAATTTATCTACAGTATAACCTTATATAAAAAATATTTATTTATTAAAATTTGAGTGGGACATATTTAACTTTTCTTTAAATAAAATAAATTAAATATCTTAATCTCATCCAAGTGGATTCCAAAGGATAATATTTTGACCCAAGGATGATTTAGGTAGAAAAAAACTCACAAAATGATATTAGGACAAGTGTTAGAGTAATTTTATAATATTATTCTTACCCTTAATTACCCAATTTACCCTTTTATTGTAATTTTTTTACTGAAGTTACTATTCATAATGCCCAAAAATAAAATAAAGATATTTACATAATTTGGACCTACTGATTCAAAATATGGAATCTATTTTTTAAAATTCAAAACACCAATGTTGGAGTAATTAATTAAAATTAAATCCGTTGTCAGAAAGAGAGAACAAGTTTTAAAAGTTAAAACATTGCAAAAGATTGAAATGTCTTTACATCAGAATTCAATATAAAATTAATTCTAATGACATAAATTACATTTAATTATAAAAATATATTCTATTTATACTTTAAAATCATTAAATATTATAGTTTAACCATATAAATTATTTCGATGAAAAAAATTGTTTTTAATTAAAATTTAGTGTATTTTTACTATTCATCAAAATTTGAAAGTTATCAGAAAAATATCAAAATTTTCTCTAAAGTAAATTTTTATATCAAAATTCTAAATGACATGTTTATTTTATCATATAAAAATTATTAATGTGTCAAAATCATAATTTAAAAAGGGCTCTCTATTAAAAGGCATAAAATTACCATTTTGAAAAATATAGGTTTTTATACATCAAATAGGGTTTATTCATAACCTATGACTAAAATATCTATTGGATGAATATAAAAAATATTTTATTAAGTATATAACATATATATATCATTAATTTCATTACTAATATTTATTCACTCAATTTATTAATACAAAATATACAAATATATAATTGATTTATATTTTTCATAAATAATTGGAAGCCAATGAATTCAAAATAAATTTTCATAAGTTAGTTATAATTATTCCTAATAACCTAAAAACTAGGATATAATGATAATTTATACTAAGGGTGTCTCACAATTCATTTAAACTCACGATTGTGTGTAATGAAATCTATTGAAGTATTAAAATTATTTAGAGAAAATATTTCATAAAAACATATGGGTGTTACATTGTACCCCCATTAAACTGAATTTATCCTTCAAAATTCATAAATTGGATAAAAAACAAAATGAGAATATATCTCCCTCGTAATATCCTCAATTTCCCATGTAGCTTCCTCAAATTGGTGGTTCCTCCTCAAAACTTTTACCAAGAGAGTAGTCTTGTTTTGCAGAACTTTTTCGCTATGATCGAGAATCTCTATTGGTTATTCTTTACAAGAAAGATCTTTCTACAGAGGTACAACTTATGAATTTAGTATATGTAAAGGATCAGGTATGTACTTTCTCTATATAGATACATGTAACACATCATGAACTTGAGAGAGATTCGGTGGAAGCGCCAATCGGTAAGTAACCTTCCGAACGCGATCCAGAATTTCAAAATGACCAATATACCTAGGGCTCAACTTGCCCTTATTTCCAAATATCACTACTCTCTTCAAGGGATATATTCTTAGAAACACCTTATCACCCACTTCAAGCTCTAGTTCTTTTCTTCCGTTGTCATCATAACCCATTTTTCGACTCTGAGCTTCTCTTATGTGTTGTTGAATAGATATGACCTTTTATACCATTTCATCTTAAAGATCAGGTCCTAATAGCTTTATTTCAACAACTTTATCCCAGAAATTTGGAGTTTAACACTTCTTTCGATAGAGGACTTTATAAGGAGACATTTGAACACTAGATTGAAAGCTATTGTTGTAAGAAAATTCCACCAAAGGTAGGTGTTTCTCCCAACCACCTTTGAAATCCATAGAGAAAGATCTCAACATGTATTATAGAGTTTGAATTTACCTCTCAGACTGACCATATGTTTGAGGATGATAATAAGTACTAAAACTTAACTTTGTATCTGGATCTTGCTTAAGAATTCAATAGAACTTCAAGGTAAACCTCAGATTCTGATCGGATATAATGGAAAGTGGTACTCTATGAAATCTTACCACTTCCTTTAAATATATCCCGACAAGATGATCAAGAGATAAATCCACTCTAATAGTAATAAAGTGTACCGACTTCGTAATGTAATCAGATATAACCCATATAGAATTATAAAATTTAGATGTTTTGGGTAGTCTGATGATAAAGTCCATAGTGATGTTTTCCCATTTCCATTTTGGTATAGGTAATGGTTGTAACATACCCTTTGACTTCTATCTCTTAGCCTTAACTTGTTGACAAACCTGGAAATAAGAGAAATATTTAACAACATAACTTTTCATTCCATCCCACCATAAATAATCTTTCAGGCCCCTTTACATCTTTTTGATTTTAGGGTGAATATAGAATGAAGAACTATGAGCCTCATCCAATAGATTCTTCTTTAATTATGGTATGGGAGGAATAAAAACCCAATTCTATAACCTTATTATTAAATCACAATCAAGGTTGAATTCACAAATATTTCTCACCTTCTTTTGTAGCTCTATATTTTCCTTTTATGCCTCCGTAATCTTCAATTGTATTGATGGTTTAACATTCATTTGAGAAAGATAATATTTCTCTCCTTTAAAATTTTAAGATCTATCCTGTGAGAATCTATAAATATTTAATCTTTTGTGATCCTCATCATGGATAGGCTAGCATGGTCCTTTCAGCTCAAAGCATTTACCACCTTGTTCACTTTCCTAGGGTGATAATGTATTGAGCAGTCATAATATTTAATCAAATCAAACCATATTCATTGACACATATTCATATCCTTTTGTGTCTAATACACTTTAAACTTTTATTATCATTATAAATATCACATCTTTCACCATAAAGATAATGCCTCCATATCTTGAATGCAAATATTACTGAAACTAACTCCAAATCCTGAGTTGGGTAATTTTTCTCATATATTTTCAACTTCCATTAGGTATAAGCTATCACAATATCATTTTCATAAGGAAAAAACACATCCTTTTTTGGATGCATCACTGTAGATCACAAACCTTTCTTCACTACAAGGTAGTGTGAGAACAAGTGCATTGGATAACCTTCTTTTGAGGTATTTGAAATTATTTTCACATTCCTCCATCCACAAAACTTAACTCCTTTTAGAGTCAACTTGGTTAGTGGATTAGATAATCAAGAAAAATCTTTCAAAAAAAAAATCTATAATATCCAGCCAAACCAAGAAAACTTTAGATCTCAGTCACTATTTTTGGTATCAGCCAACTTTCAATAACTTCTGTTTTTTCTGGATCCACATATATCTCATTTTTGAGATTATGTGACCAAAAATGAAACTTTTTGAAGCCAAAATTCACACTTGGTAAATTTTTCATAAAAATTCTCCTTTATCATGGTCTTCAGTGCAATTATCAAGTGATCTTTATGTTATTACTTGATCTTAAAATAGAAAATAATATCATCTATAAAGACTACCATAAACTGATCAAGATAGTCTCTAAAGAATATATTCATTAGATCCCTGAAGATAGTATGGTAATTAGTAAGACCAAAAGGAATCACTATAAATACATAGTGTCCATACCTTATATGGAATTACATCTCTGGTATATCCTTCTTATTGAACCTTAATTGATTATATCCTAAATGAATATCAATATTGGAAAAGTATTGTGCTATGTTTAGTTGGTCTGATAAGTCATTAATGAGGGGAAGATGATATTTTTTCTTGATAGTGATCTTGTTAAGTTCTTGATAATCAATAAAGAGTCTCATTGATCCATCTTTCTTCTTAACAAATATAACATGTGCTCACCAAGGTGATGTACTATGGTGTATGAATCCCTTATCAATATTATCTTGGAGTTTATTCTTCAATTCCTATAACTCAAATGGGTCCATTCTATAATGTGTATTTGAAATAGGTATAACACCCAGTATGAGTTCTATTGAAAACTCAACCTCACGATTCGGTGGAAGACCTATAAATTATTCCAGAAAGACATTATCAAAATTCCATAAAATGGGTGTATTATTAATTTCTAGTTTATCCCCAACCATTTGATATAAATAACCTTCATTAAAAGGAATCAAGACCCATAATATAGAAGAAATTTCTATTGGAAGGTTATATTCATCCTTGTACCGATAAATGATCATAGATTGATTCAGAATATTAAACATGACTTCCCTTCCTTGGAAATTGATCTAATATCCATATAGATAAATCCAATATGTAACAAGAATCACATAAAATTACACTGTAGGAAGGATCACAAGATTTTCATGAAGAAATTTCCCACAAAATTCAACCGAAGAAGAATTATAGACTTTTGATGCGACTATTGTGCCATTAGGAGTTTTCACAGCTAAATTAATATCTAATTGTTGATGTACTATAGATATAACTTTATAAAATTCTTCTTAAATAAAAGAGTGGGTGGATGAAAAATCAAATAAAAAAATTTCTTCTTTAAAGTGGATGGTAAGTGTACCTTTCATCACTTCATTATTGTACTCCACATCGCCGATAGTGATCGCATGTGACTTGACTTTTTATTTGGCCTTAAGAGTTTTCTAACATCAATCATCAATAATAACCCCTAGATTAGGGCATTAATTGGAATAGTTACCCATTTCCTTACACTTGTATCACTGAAGTGTATGAGGTTCATTATATGTTACATTTTCTTTATTTTCATCATTAGACATCTTTTTCCCATCACTTCAACATTTAACTACTCCATGACCTTATTTTACACATTTAAAACATTTAATATCCCCTTTAAGACAATTCCATCTATGTTTCTTTCCACACTTTAAACATAAAGAAAAAATCATCATCTTTTCAGTGTGGTATTTATATTTTCCCTTGAATTAATTTTTTATCTTCTTATCAAACCCATAGGACTGATTGGTTACTCCAATCTCCATATCAACCTTGAGAGAAAATCAAATTATTTTCTTATATCCATTGAAGTACCTTATGGATAATTTCTTTCAGTGACTTAGTTTTAAGCTACTAAATAATCGATCAATTTTACTATCAGGTTGGATAATAATTCCAAAAGTGTACTTTACAAGTCTTGTAAAATTTTCTTCTTAGGCACCAACAAATTCATCATCCTTTTTCTTAAGTTCAAGGAAATAATTATCCATATTTTTTCAAAGAATACAAGGAAAGTACTTATTAAAAAATAAGTTCCTGAACTCATCCCATTCCATGGATTCAATTTCATCTCTTTTCCTTGTATTCTTGATAAGGTTTCACCATTGATCAGATTTTAATTCCAAATGATAGATTTCTAAGATTAATTTATGATGTTCCAAACATTGGAGAACTGAAAATATATTTTCAGTGGTACTAATCCATTTTTTAACCACTAATGGATCAGAAGACCCACTAAAAGAAGGTGGATGCTGCCACATGAAGGACTCAACAGAAAGTTGTTCCCTCCTTTGATCATTTGGAAGTACATGATGATTCACAACTTGATAAAGTTGTGAGATCATAGATATAATATTTTTTATTCCATCTCCCATACCATTTGGTTTCTCAGGAGGACAATCATTGCATTTCCCATCACATTCAGCATTAACACGGTTCTTTTGGGTTCCAACCATTGAGTAAAACCAAGAAACATAGTGTGATCAACACTAATCATAATGTGAAAACCACATAATAATAATAAAAGTTCAATTTTGGATGCTTTAGGTTTTATACTAGGTTATTCATGATCATTTCTAAAACACAAGGATTGTAACCTATACTTTGACATATCCTTTGGGTTATTACTAAGGTTTTCTCATCCTAGTTTCCAAAGGTTAACTATACCTTTCCTCTGATAACAACTATAATACATACATTGATATTACTTAAAAGTTAGAGAATATTTATTAAAAAATATTTCAAAACCATGATAGGACTTTATAGGTTTAGTATCTTTAGAAACTAGGAAACATAAACAACTGGTTCATAAGACATATTAATTGTCTCCCACTTATTTCATCATAACTAGACCCCTTTTTGACATATCTTATTTAATACCCTTCTTTATGACCTGGGTAAAATAAACATATAAAATGGTGATCTCAAATGCTCAGTAAGTGTAAACAAGATATATCAATCATATCATAAACATAATACATAAGAACATAACATTTGAAAAATATTATCTTGCATATGAAAGATCGTGATGTCATTCCATGGGATAAATCATAAAAGTTCATAAGAATCAATGAACATAATCCCAAAAGTCATAACATAAGACATGAAGTTTTGTAGAATACACATAATCATTGAAAATCATTTCATATTAGTCAAGGCTTATTTCCCAAACCATCATAGTGGACAAATTCCATTACTGAATTGAGTTTACTCCTCTCATTCTAGCCCTGTATTACTGAACTAAGATCATTTTCCATTCCATCCATGTCTATCTCATGAGATATAAATCTTTACCCAATGAATTTAAGGGAGATATAGGTTCCACACATCTCATAATAAAATCATTCTTACGTGTTCCACAAAAAAATAAATCATTCATCATAGCATAAGCCAAGGAATAAAATAGGTTTCTACAATATAATTCCATCATAATACATATAAAAAAATGGATTTCATAAATAGAATTCCATAATAAACACAATAAAAACATAGTAATAATATATGTATAAACATAAACCTATTTAAATAATGTTATCTTAGATATAAAATAATTTTGATAAACACTTGATATTAATTATTAAGGAAAATATCATTTCTTATTAAAAAACATTTTATTTTCTCAAAATGCAGTGCAATTTTAACAGAAAAGAATTTATTTAAAAATAAACTTGAAATCATGTAGAGGAAGCTTCATGGAAATAAGGAGTTATTAGGACATAAAAATCTGTTCATGTTGTATAAGTTAAAAAAACATTCTCCTCATACTTTTTCCGAAAAAGTCAAAAAGTACCTCTTATCAAATAACGAAAAAAGATTCCTTTCATACCATTTAATAAAAACTAACCAATGGGTAAAATTGAATTTAAAAGTTTTTAGAAGAATATAAATAATATTATATATTTAGGAAACATGGAAATGGATGATAAATATAACCCAGTAAATACTTACATATAAACAATCTTAGATAATAATGAGATTGCAAAATTATCCCTTACCTTAGGTCTGATATCCTTCATATGTAGCTGAAACTACTATATAATGATTTAAATAATGTCATTGACATATTATAGAATCATATCCATTTTTATGATATCATATATGATCATATTATCATCCATTTGTTAATAACATTTCATTATTACTTTTTATTTGGGCATTAAGTGCTTCATTTTCTTATGCATGTTTTGTCGAATAAGTTCTATTTATCCTTTATAGGTTATATTTATATCATTATAAAATTATATTAACATAATATATATCATATCTATTAATTATATACATTTATATAATCATGATTTAATGAAGATAATATAGAATGAATCACATCGCATCGCGAAGACAATAGGCCATACGTAGGCATGATCAGCAATATCATTCCCATAATTATTGAATTATATTGAAGTAGATGGTGTATAATATTTCATAATTTTATAATAATCAAATATATTTATTTTTTCTATCATTATACTCATCCAACTAAGGTGGTGGTGAAAAACAGATTACACCACGGCGTGGAGACGGTAAGCCGTATGTACGTGCACGTGGTGATTTCATTTTTCATAGGATGGATGGTGGAATATGGTTGTTTCATAATTATAATAAAATATATGTATATATGTGATAATGGATTTATTACTTTATAACGAAACAACTAATTAAGAGGAAGTATAATAAGAAATATGTTTGAAATAATCGGTAGAGGAGATTACCTCTTCTTCGACATGCTTCCTCTAAATCTCCTCTTAGAGTACTAGAGTTGGTCTTGGAAAAAGACCAGAACCTCTAGAATGTAACTAGGGAATTTTAGAAGGTAAAAGGGCAGGGGATGACCAATATTTAAGGCTTAAAGTTAAGTGAATAGGTGAGGGAGGAGGAGCCCTTTTATAATTGAGATGAGAAACACTTTTGGAAACCTCAAAAGTACTAATTTATAAAAAAATAAAACCCTACCCAAAAACCTACAAAATGTCCAAATTTATAATATTATATGGGATAGATTTTAATATCATCAAACAATAAATTTTATACAAGTATTTATGTCAATTTAAACATTATCATTTTAATTAACAGTTAGTTATTCTATTTAATTTTAATTAAGATAAAAAATATTTCAAAATTAAAAGAATGTAATATTTACTTATTTGATGTCGAATAGAACATAAATAAATAAATTAGAAAACTTTAGAACATATAATAATTATTTTATATTTTTAATTTTTTTAATGATTTTTAAATAATTAAATAAAATATTATTTTGATAAACAAGCAATAGTGTCAATTTTGACACTATTCAATTCATTGATTTTTATAAATATTAATATAACATGTTTACTTCTAAAAAAATATTTTATTATATTAATAAGAGGTCAAGGTAATATATAAAATTCATTGGACATATTAATTAACTCAAATTATATTTATTTTAACATTTTTAATAATTTTTATTTCTTATCTCTATTAATAAAATAATTACTACATCAATTTTGTGTAATTATTTATTATACTTATTTGTTGAATAAAAATTAAAAATAAATAAATTTGATGAAGACAAATATACTTTTTTTTTCAGAAAATAATTTTAGTCTAATATATCTTCTGTAAAATGCTATTTTAAAAATTTTATATTAATTAAATCATGAATGTGACAAGTTTATCACGACTTTAAATAAAATAATATAAGTGTCACAATACCTTATATAAGGCTCAAAATGGTAAATAACTAGACTCTTGGATGATTATGGTCAATAAATACTCTAACAATAATATTTGGTTAAATTTTGGGGGTCTTTTAATGGGTATTATCATTTTAATAAAAACTATATTATTGATTTTTCATTAATTAAATAATTTATGCATAATTAATGTATAAGATATTATGGTAATTATTTATTTCATAAAAATTAGAAATAAATTACCATTATAAAGGAAAACATTTTATCTTGCAAATGAGTATTTATAATCGAATTTATCTACTATATTACCTTATATAAAAAAATATTTAGTTATTAAAATTTGAGTGGTACATATTTAGATTTTCTTTAAATAAAATAAATTAAATGTCCTAATCTCATACAAGCAGATTCTAAAGGATAACATTTCAATCCAAGGATGATTTAGGTTAAAAAACTCTCATACAATTATATTAGGACAAGTGTTAGGATAATTTTATAATATTATTCTTACACTTAATTACCTTATTTACCCTTTTACCATAAAAATAAAAATTACCAAAGTTACTATTCATAATGCCCAAAAATAAAATAAAGTAATTTAAATAATTTTGACCTACTGATTAAAAATATAAAATCCATTTTTCAAAATTTAAAATATATAAGTTTTTGTAATTAATTAAAATTAACCCCATTATCAGAAAGAGAGAACACGTTTTATAAGTTAAAACATTGCAAAATATTGAAATGTTTTTACATCTAAATTTAATGTAAAATTAAAGATAATGAAATACATTATATTTAATGATAAAAATATATTCTATTTATAAATTAAAACTATTAAATATTATAATTTAATAATATAAAATATTTTGGTGAAAAAAATTGTTTTTAATTAAAATTTAGAGTATTTTTACTATTTATCAAAATTTGAAAGTTATCAGAAAAATATCAAAATTTCATCCAAAGTAAATTTTTATATCCCACATAAAAATAAAATATTTATGTTATCATATAAAAATTATTAATGTTTCAAAATCATAATTTAAAAAGGGTTCTCCATTAAAAGGCGTAAAATTACCCTTTTGAAAAATATAGGTTTTTATACATCAAATAGGGTTTATTCATACCCTATGACTAAAATTTCCATTGAATTAATATAAATATATTTTATTAAGTATAATATATATATATATATATCATTAATTTCACTACTAATAGTTATTCACTCAATTTATTAACATAAAAATATAAATATATAATTGATTTATATTTTTCATAAATAATTGGCTGTTAATTAATTCACAATACATTTTCATAAATTATTTATACTTATTTCCGCTAACCTAATGACTAGGATATAACAGTCATTTTATACTAAGGGAGTCTCACAGTTCGTTTAAACTCACGATTCCGTGCAATGCAATCTATTAAAGAATTAAAATTATTTAGAAAAAATATTTCATAAAAACATCCAGGTGTTACATGCAAACTATTGGGGAATATAATCACTCCTAGACTCCAAATAAATATATTAGAACCTCTCAAAGTCATAAAACCTATAAATTTATCAAGATACCAAACACACATCCTTGATCAGTCTACCCCTGAATACCAGGAAGGTATCTCCTGCAATCATCAAGCATCGATGATAACCATCATAACCCTTACCTCTGGAAGTCATGTGACCCTTATAAATCAATCTCCCCATATCATAGTTTTTCCAAATCTTTTAATCTTCATGTAACACATGCTACCCATGTTTGGTCATGCCTAAGTGAAAAATAATCTTAATGTAACTAGTTCATAGCATATACCACATTTATAGTATGAAAATCTACTCTCTTATCACCATAGTAAGAGAGTACATTATAACCACTCTCACAATAGTGCACAACTACCATTGTAATATATTGAAACCCATTTATGAGAAATAATAAACTCTTGTAATACCCTTTTACCTAACTTAATGAAATCCATCATGATTTGTATCCCATCTATCCTAGGACCACTTGTGAAATCAGTTTCTTATGAATCCCAATCATGCCAGTCACATCCTTCACATGAAGTACCACTCGTATTCTCATTTCAAACACACCTAAGGCATTCCATATAGTGTTACCAATCAATGGATCACACATCACCCATGTTTCATCCTTATCACACAAAAAATCTACACATGTCTCTATTTATAAAGGAATCTATATGCCTTGGTTAAACCCTCTATCTCAGGCCACACTCATAAATATAACCATGTCACATTATTGTTATAATCCTGGATTTGACAATTTACTCCAAGAAAAAATTGGCCAATGTCCCATTAATCTGCTATCACAATCAACTCACTACTATTCTGAGCTATATCTCATTGACACTAAGACCTTCTACCTAGCATATAGACCATACATCCCTAAAGGCCACAACTTACAAAGCAATGAATATGGTTCCATCTCACACAACTTAAGACTACTCATATGTAATTTCACACACTATAGAGATCTCATCCTCTTCAGGTATCCCCATACCCTACTACCCACTCTAGGTTGATCACTATCACATCTATGTGCATATCAACTTTATCGATATCAATTAATTCATACCCTAGGAATTATTATAGAGATGTATTGTTTAAGTATTGTGAAACTAATAAGTCATTTGATAAAAACATTGAATAAGTCATTATCGATGTTTTAAATAACCACATTTTCTATTTTATCCTAAAAATAATTCAATCAAACATACAAAAGCATTCACATATCAGGTGAATCTACATTCCATGTATGATGCATGTACACATGACTCTTTCCACCCCAGTCCTAGTGTAAAATGATAAACTATAACCATTAACACCATACTTGTCAAAAATTTCTCAACTATAATAATAAAAATAAATAACCGCAATCCTAAATCTATGGAAACTTGGATTACTACTTATATAGGTATTGTATAAGCATAATGATTATGAGCTTGAATTTAAAGTTTTTTTATAGTTTATACATATTTGGTGTTATAATTATGATATAATTGTGGTCTCTCTTAAGTAAAGAACCATTGGTAGAGGGACTTTGGGTCAGATTGCTCACTAGCTTGAGAGATGAAGCTCTATCTAGAAAATTAGAGGTTCCACTTTCCACTCCATGCTTAATCTTATGAATGTTATTGATTTTATATGATTCTAATCCTTTATATGGAAGGTTATTATAAGGACCTAGCCTTAAACATTACACAATCTAGTGCCTATAGACTATAATTCACTTTATTTTATTCCCAAATATTTTTTAGGTTTATATTTTAGAAAATTAAGCCATAACTCTTACATAAAAACCTATATATTACAAAGTTGAAAAATCTACACAGTATCCATTTTCCCACAATATAAAACTTTTAAAAAGAAACAAGTTTTCTTTTCATGATCAATCTTTATAACTTCCAAATTGACTTCTTATTTTTTATTACCCATCCTTAAACCCTATGAAAAACATTTAAAAACATGGGATGAGAACAAAAAGCTCAATAAGGGACATAAAATAAAGAAATATGTTAGTCCAGTAAAAAAAATGAAAAACCATAAATGTTTTACCTTTATCATAATATTCTTTGAGTGTATGAAATAAATCATAATCTCATGAAAAACAAACTTTTTCTAAAAGAAAACCATTAAAACCCCTTACAAGAAAATAGAAACCCTTTTTTGGAAACATAGAGAATTATATTTATAAATAATGTTAAAATAATGTCATAAATAACTAGATTCTAGTTAAATCCATAGGAGAAACCTTTATGATTAACCCCAATTTCTTTCCTATGAAGATAAAGAACATTACCTAATGCATTGGGGAGCAATATTAGGCTCACCCAACGTTTAAGATGTATCAGGATCACCCATCATATAAGCTATATCAGGCTCACCTGTAATAATCCATAATGCTAAAATACTATATCATGAATATTTTTTTAATATTTCACCTTTTTATCTTAAATACATTGAAAAAATATTTTGAACCCATACACAAAACATTTTTAGATATCGAAATTCCCTTTCCTTTTAAAAACTAATTTTCAAAACTAAAACACAAAAAAATAGAAAGGGGGTTGTATTTGAAGAAAACATGTAATATTTTAAATTAATACCAACATAAAATAATGGTTTTAGTGGTGGGAAAAACCATTTATTCCATATACATTAAAATATGACATTCATTTTTCCTTTTGTAAAAAAGTCCAAACTTTCCATAAAAAGGTTTCTTTTAATATTTTTTTTGAAAGAAAGTAAAAAGAGAAATAAAATAAATTTTATAATTCGTTTATGTATATATAAATACATCTATAAAATAATTTTAAGAACATGGACATGGAAGAAAAATATTTAGAAAATAAATCTTTAAAACATTTAAAACGAGGTTTTAAGTTAAAGTGTCCCTTACCTTGAGTCTGATTCACCACATACGTTCTTTATCTTCCTGAATAATAAACTTATATTAATTATTTACTTTCTTAAGAAAAAATTTTAAGTTTATTATTCCTTTTATTTTATTTATTACCATGTTATATATAATTACTTAATCAATTAAGTTCGCATCAGATGTTTTGGCGATATTCAGCTCATATGTCCAGAATGACATTAGTAAGTTGACTACAGTCAAAGTGGTAATTATTACATCATATCTAGAATAATAATAATAAAATAATTATAATTCTTTGTACAAAAATTATAATTTTAATACCAATATTGAAATATGGTTATGAAAAATGAACCACATTACAATCATGGAGTCAGTAAGTCGTATGTACACATGAGTAATGCTTCCATTTTACAATGATCATGATGAAATGAAGGTTAATATTATTTTATCTTTACAGAGTGATGATTATATAATTAATATAATATTATATTTTTAAATAAATAAATATATAAATATATATACATATATATATATCATCCAACTAATGTGGTGATGAAAAATAAATCACATCGCTTTGTGGAGGTGGTAGTCCACACGCACGCACAAACGACATTATCATTTTTCAATGAATAAAAATATAATAAAGTAGGAAATATATTATCTTTAAATAATGATAAATATTTCATTAATATCATATATATGCATTAAATCTATCATTATAAATAATCATGAGGGGCAGTGATGGAAAATGAATTATATTGGTTTGTGAGGCGGTAGTCCACTGTACACACAAAAAAAAATTTCGTTTACCATTTGATGGAAGAGGAGATGGATATAGATTATTCCATTAACATAATAAAATTTTAGTATATGGAATAAAATTATTTTATTATTTTATCATTGTTGAAGAATATTTTAAGGAGTTGGAAGAAGAAATAAAAGAAAAATGCTTCGATAAGAACCGTACCTCTTCTTCGGAAATCCTCTTTAGGTTTACACAAAAATCCTTCCTAGGATGGTTTTATAATAAATAAAAGGACTATAAAATGTGGATAGTGAAGTAGGAGAGATATGGGAATATATTTTACAAACTAAAGTGCTCAAAATTCATGAGGAAGAGATGAGATGAGGTCCCCTTTTATAAATTGGGGGAAGAGCAATCTTAGAATTTCTTAAAGTATTAAATTAATATAAATTAATTTTCCTGTAAAAATGGATAAAAATTGATAAATTTAAAATATTATATGATAATGGGTCTAAATAATATCATATAATAAAATTTTGACAAGTTTGAGTTATTTTTTCAACCTTATCTCGTTGTTTTAACCCTTGTTAACCCTTTTGTCAATTATTGCGGTATCAACATTTTTTAAACTAAAGGGGTCATGAAAGTTACTATAAAAGGAAAGTGTCTAATAAATGGAAAATGGTCATAATTATAAACTATATAACATTTCATTGGCCGAAGATAGGTTTTTAGGAAATTTAAATCATTTAATAAACCATTATTTATTTTAAAATATCATTAATGTCATTTTTGAAAGTATTCATTTAATTTGAAATTGAAAATTACATAAAAGAAATATAATTATAATATCATAAATTAAAAATTAAATAATAAGTTATTTTCATCTATAAAATTTATGGGATACTAAAACTTACTAAAAAAATATTACTTTTATATTTTTTTAAAATATTTGTTTTATTTTTCTATTGCTAGCACAAGCACTATGTTGGAGTTATGCAAACATTTAAGATAATTATTCTATAAAAAAACTAAAAAAATTACCATGATAAAAAAATAATTTATATTTAAAATGAAAATTTATAACTGAACACAAGTTTTTTTAATCCATATCAAAAAATATTATAGATATGAAAAACAAGAGAGTGACATTTTTGACTTTATATTTATATAAAATAATATAAATGTTATAATAAAAGGTAAGTGGCTAGAAATTTAATTTTTTTTGAATCTTAGATAGTAAAGGTAAAAAATTTTATCAAATAAAATAAGTACAAGTTTCATGGATATTTTTAGGCATTATTACATTATTTTTAACCCTAATTAACTGATTTACCCTTATCAAGGTGAAAAATATTTACTACAGTTTCTATTGATTGTGAAAAAATAAAAGGGAACTATTTAATTTTTTTTTGAACTCATGGTTATAAATATGGAATAAATTTTAAAATATTAAATTTCTATAATTTGTTAAAATTAATTTAAGATCAAAATTTAAAACACAATAATGAAATACAGTTTTTAGAAAAATGTATTTTTAAGAAAAAAAATGTACCGAAATTAGATATAAATATGATTAAAATATAATTAATTAGATTATATCTAACTAAATAATTATTTTATTAATTTTATCTCAAATTAAAATCACAATTTTACTTTTAAATTACTCTATTTAATGAAAATAAATGAAAACTTTACAAAAAATCGGTATGTTTCACTATTCACTAAAAAATCAATCTTTTCATAAAAATACCAAAATTTCACCCTAAGATAGTTTTGATATACTAATTTAAAAAATTAAGTTCATTTTATAAAATTTAAATTCTATAATTTGTATAAAAATATTTTAAATAAAACCATATAAGGCATGGAAACTCAGTTTGGTTAGAAATAAATCCTTTTCTTTTCGAATGAAAAATTACTTAATATTTTTATAATGAATATAAATATATAAAATATAATTAATTAATATTAATAATACATAAAAATTATCTGTCTTTAAATTACATGGGTCGTTAAATTTTTTCCCTATTTTAGAAATCATGTCCTCACAATTTTATTTATTTCTTAAACAAGTGGTAATATCATTCTCTCATAACATTTTCTAATTATCATTTTTCTTTTTCAATCATATGGTTTTTCCAAAAAAACCTTAGCATGGTGAATCGACTTATTCTCTAACAACTTCTCTTTATAGTTAGGAATCTTAACATGTTATTCCTTATAATAAAGTCTCTCTTCCAATTGTACTAATTCAGGGATCCAAATATGAGACACATCTAACACATATTTTCTTAATAACAAAACATGAAATAAATCATGTAACTTAGATAAAATAATAGACCTGTAAACTCGGTAAACAACTGATCCAACTTTCTCTAAAATTTCATATGGTCTAATAAACCATAATCATAACTTCCCCTTTTAATGAAGAGAATGTAGAATGAATCACATAACATTGTGGAGATGATAGGTCGTACATACACAAAAGCGCCAATATCATTCCAATAATTATTGAATGGTATAAAAGTAGATGATTTATAATACTTAATAATTTTATAATAATAATATATAATTATTATTTCCATCATTATACCCATCCAAGTAAGGTGGTGGTGAAAAATAGATTACACAATAGTGTGAAGACGGTAAGCCGTATGTATGCACGCATGGTGATTTCATTTTTTATAGGATGGATGGTGGAATATGGTTGTTTCATAATTATAATAAAATCTCTGTATATAAGTGATACTAGAGTTATTACTTTATAATGAAACAACTCATGAAGAGGAATTATAATAATAACGAAGTCTAAAACAATCGGTAAAGAATATTACCTCTTCTTCGACATGCTTCCTCCAAATCTTCTCTTAAAGCACTAGAGTCGGTGTTTGAAAAAGACTAAAACCTATAGAATGTAACTAGGGAAGTTGATACGGTAAAATTTTAGGGTATGGATGATCTTCTAGGCTCAAATTTAAGTGAAGAGGTGAGGGAGGAGGTGCCCTTTTATAATAGTGATGATGGGAACTTTTGGAAACATCAAAATACTAATTTATAAAAAAAATAAAACCCTATTCAAAAAAATAATGAATGCACCAATTTAGAAGATGATATGAGATAGGGTTTTAATATCATCAACTAATAAATTTTAGACAAGTATTTATGTCAATTTAAACATTATCATTTTAATTAACACTTAGTTATTCTATTTAATTTTAATTAAGATAACAAATATTTCAATATTAAAAGGGTGAAATATTTAATTATTTGATGTAAAATAAACCATAAATAAATAAATTAGAACATTTTATACAATATAATAATTATTTTATATTTAAATTTTTTTAATGATTTTTAAATAATTAAATAAAACATTATTTTGATAAAGAACCAATAGTGTCAATTTTTATACTATTCAATTCGTTGATTTTTATAAATATTAAGATAAAAATTTTACTTCAAAAAAAAATTTTATTACATTCATAATATGTCAAGGTAATATATAAAATTCATTGGACATATTAATTAACCCAAATTATATTTATTTTAACATTTTTAATAATATTTATTTGTTATCTCCATTAATAAAATAATTACTACATCAAGTTTGTGTAATTATTTAATATAATTATTTATTTAATAAAAATTAAAAATAAAATACTATGATGAAAATAAATATAATATATTTCATAATAATAATTTTATTCTAATATATATTCTGTAAAATCTTATATTAATCAATACATGAATATAACAAGTTTGTCAACACTTTAAATAAAATAATACAAGTGTCACAATCCCTTATATAAGGTTCCAAATGGCCAATAAATCGAACCTTGGATTATTATGGTCAAGATATACTCGAAAAATAATATTTGGTTAAGTTTTTGGGACTTTTAATGGTTATTATCATTTTAATAAAAACTATATTATTGATTTTTCATCAATTAAATAATTTCTTCATCATTAATGTATTAGCTATTAAGGTAATTATTTATTTCCTAAAAATTACAAATAAATTACCATGATAAATTAAAAAATTTTAGCTGTCAAATGAGTATTTATAATCTAATTTATCTACAATATAACCTTATATAAAAAAATATTTATTTTTTAAAATTTGAGTGGGACATATTTAACTTATCTTTAAATAAAATAAATTAAATATCCTAATCTCATCCAAGTGGATTTCAAAGGATACAATTTTGACCCAAGGATTATTTAGGTCGAAAAAAACTCATAAAATGGTATTAGAACAAGTGTTAGGGTAATTTTATAATATTATTCTTACCCTTAATTACCCAATTTACCCTTTTACTGTAAATTGTTTTTACTGAAGTTACTATTCATAATGCCCAAAAATAAAATAAATATATTTACATAATTTGTACCTACTGATTGAAAATATGGAATCTATTTTTTAAAATTTGAAACAAAAAAGTTGTGTTAATTAATTAAAATTAAATCCGTTGTGAGAAAGAGAGAACAAGTTTTAAAAGTTAAAACATTGCAAAAGATTGAAATGTTTTTATATATGAATTCAATATAAAATTAATTCTAATCACATAAATTATATTTAATTATAAAAATATATTATATTTATACTTTAAAATCATTTAATATTATAATTTAACCATATAAATTATTTTGATGAAAAAGATTGTCCTTAGTTAAAATTTAGTGTATTTTTACTATTCATCAAAATTTGAATGTTATTAGAAAAATGTCAAAATTTTCTCCAAAGTAAATTTTTATATAAAAATTCTAAAGAACATTTATATTTTATCATATAAAAATTATTAATGTGTCAAAATCATAATTTAAAAAGGGCACTCTATTAAAAGGCGTAAAATTACCATTTTAAAAAATATAAGTTTTTATACATCAAATAGGGTTTATTCATAATCTATGACTAAAATATACATTGGATGAATATCAAAAATATTTTATTAAGTATATAAAATATATATATCATTAATTTCATTACTAATATTTATTCACTCAATTTATTAATACAAAAAATAAAAATGTATAATTGATTTATATTTTTCATAAATAATTGGCAGCCAATGAATTCAAAATAAAATTTCATAAGTTAGTTATAATTATTCCTGATAACCTAAAAACTAGGATATAATGATAATTTATACTAAGGGTGTCTCACGATTCATTTAAACTCACGATTGTGTGCAATGAAAGCTATTGAAGGATTAAAATTATTTAGAGAAAATATTTTATAAAAACATATGGGTGTTACATTGTACCCCCATTAAACCGAATTTATCCATCAAAATTCATCAATTGGATAAAAAAAAATGAGGATATATCTCCCTATTAATATCGCCAATTTCCCATGTAGCTTCCTAAAATTGGTGGTTCCTCCACAAAACTTTAACCAAGAGAGTAGTCTTGTTTCGCAAAACATTTTCTCTATGATCCAGAATCTCTATCGGTTGTTCTTCATAAGAAAGATCTTTCTCCAGAGGTACGACTTCTGAGTTTAGTATATTTAAAGGATTAGGTATTTACTTTCTCTAGATAGATACATGGAACACATCATGAACTTGAGAGAGATTCGGTGGAAGCCCCAATCAGTAAGTAACCTTCCCAACACGATCCAAAATTTCAAAAGGACCAATATACCTAGGGATCATCTTGCCCTTATTTCCAAATCTCACTACTCTCTTCAAGGGAGATATTCATAGAAACACCTTATCACCCACTTCAAACTCTAGGTCTTTTCTTCAGTTGTCATCATAACCTTTTTTTGACTCTGATCTTCTTTTATGTGTTGTTGAATAGATATGACCTTTTACACCATTTCATCTTAAAGATCAGGTCCTAATAGCTTTCTTTCCACAAATTTATCCCATAAAGTTGGAGTTCAACACTTCTTTCCATATTGGACTTTATAAGGATCCATATAAACACTGGAGTGAAAGCTAGTTTTGTAAGAAAATTCCACCAAAGGAAGGCGTTTCTCCCAATCACCTTTGAAATCCATAGAGAAAAATCTCAACATGTCTTATAGAGTTTGAATTTTCCTCTCAGACTGACCATCTGTTCGAGGATGATAAGCAGTAATGAAACTTAACTCTGTATCTAGAGCTTTCTAAAGACTTCAATAGAACTTCAAGGTAAACCTCAGATCCTGATCAGATATAATGGAAAGTGGTACTCCATGAAATCTTACCACTTCCTTTACATATATCCCAAAAAAATGATCAAGATAGAAATCCCCTCTAATAGTAATAAAGTGTACCGACTTCGTAAGGGAATCAACTATAACCCATATAGCATTATAAAATTTAGATGTTTTGGGAAGTCTGATGATAAATTCTATACTTATGTTTTCCCATTTCCATTTTGGTATAGGTAATGGTTGTAACATACCCTTTGACTTCTATCTCTTAGCATTAACTTGTTGACAAACCTAGAAAAAAGAGACATATTCAACAACATAACTTTTCATTCCATCCCACCATAAATACTCTTTCAGGACACTTTATATCTTTGTGATTTTAGGGTGAATATATAATGAAGAACTATGAGCCTCATCCAATATCTTCTTCTTTAATTCTGGTATGGGAGGAATAAAAACCCGATTCTAGAGCCTTATTATTAAATCACAATCAAGGTTGAATTCAGGAATATTTCTCACCTTCTTTTGTAGCTCTACATTTTCCTTATATGCCTCCTTAATATTCACTTGTATTGATGTTTTAACATTCATTCAAGAAAGATAATATTTTTACCCTTTAAAATTTCAAGATCCATCCTTTGAAAATCCATAAATATTTGATCTTTTGTGACCCTCATCATGGATAGGCTAGCATGGTCCTTTCGGCTCAAAGAATTTACCACCTTGTTCGCTATCCTAGGGTGGTAATGTATTGAGAAGTCATAATATTTAATCAACTCCAATCATATTCTTTGACACATATTCATATCATTTTGTGTTTAATACACTTTAAACTTTTATTATCATTATAAATATCACACCTTTCACCATAAAGATAATGCCTCCATATCTTTAATGAAACTATTACTGAAACTAACTCCAAATCCTGAGTTGGGTAATTTTGCTCATATATTTTCATATTTCATTAGGTATAATCTATCACAATATCATTTTTCATGAGGAAAAAACACATCCTTTTTTGGATGCATCATTGTAGATCACAAACCGTTCTTCACTACAAGGCAGTGTGAGCAGAGGTGCATTGGATAACCTTCTTTTAAGCTATTTGAAATTATTTTCACATTCCTCCATCCACACCAACTTAACTTCTTTTTGAGTCAACTTGGTTAGTGAATTAGATAATCATGAAAAATCTTTCAAAAACATCTACAATATCCAACCAAACCATGAAAACTTTAGATCTCAGTTACTATTTTTGGTATCGTCCAACTTTCAATAACTTCTGTTTTTGCTGGATCCACATATATACCACTTTTGAGATTATGTGACCTAAAAATGAAAAATTTTGACGCCAAAATTCACACTTGGTAAATTTTTCATAAAAATTCTCCTTTCTCAGGGTATTCAGTACAATTATCAAGTGATCTTTATGTTATTCCTTGATCTTCAAATAGAAAATAATATCATCTATAAAGACTACCATAAACTGATCAAGATAGTCTATAAAGACTATATTCATTATATCCATAAAGATAGTGTGGGAATTAGTAAGACCAAAAGGAATCACTATAAATTCATAGTGTCCATACCTTATATGGAATTACATCTCTGGTATATTCTCCTTCTTGAACCTTAATTGATTATATCCTAAATGAATATCAATCTTGGAAAATTATTGAGCTCTGTTTAGTTGTTCTAATAAGTCATTAATGAGGGGAAGATGATATTTTTTCTTGATAGTGATCTTGTTAAGTTCTTGATAATCAATGAAGAGTCTCATTGATCCATATTTCTTCTTAAAAAATATAACAGGTGCTCCCTAAGGTGATGTACTATGGTGTATGAATACCTTATGAATATTTTCATGGAGTTTATTCTTCAATTCCTATAACTCAATTGGGTACATTATATAAGGTGTATTTGAAATTGGCATAACACCCAGTATGAGTTCTATTGAAAACTCAACCTCATGATTCGGTGGAAGACCTAGAAATTCTTCCAGAAAGACATCATCAAACTCCTATAAAATGGGTGTATTCTTAATTTTGAGGTTATCCCCAACCATTTGATATAAATAACCTTCATTAAAAGGAATCAAGACCCATAATATTGAAGAAATTTATATTGGAAGGTTATATTCATCCTTGTACCGATAGATGATCATAGATTGGTCCATAATATGAAATGTGACTTCCCTTCCTTGGAAATTGATATGATATCCCTATAGAGAAATCCAATATGTAACAAGAATCACATAAAATTACACTATAGGAAGGATAATAAGATTTTCATGAAGCAATTTCCCACAAACTTCAACCGAAGAAGAATTATAGACTTTTGATGCGACCATTGTTCCATTAGGAGTTGTCATAGCTAAATTAATATCTAATTGTTGATTTACTATAGATATATCCTTAGAAAATTCTTATTAAATAAAAGAGTGGGTGTATACAAAATCAAATAAAAAATTTTCTTCTTTAGAGTGGATGGTAAGTGTACCTTTCATCACTTCATTATCATACTCCACATCACCGATAGTGATTGCATGTGACTTGACTTTGTATTTGGCCTTAAGAGTTTTCTAACATCAATCATCAATAATAATCTCTAGATTAGGGCATTGATTAGAATAATTCCCCATTTCCATATACTTGTATCATTGAAGTGTTTGAGGTGCATTCTGTGTATCCTTTCCTTTATTTTCATCATTAGACATCTTTTTCCCATCACTTCAGCATTTAACTACTCGATGAACTTATTTTCCACATTTAAAACATTTAATAGCCCCTTTAAGGAAATTCCCTCTATGTTTCTTTCCACACTTTAAACATAAGGGGAAAATCGTCATCTTTTCAGTGTGGTATTTATATTTTCCCTTGAATTACATTTTTCTCTTCTTATCAAACACATAGGACTAATTGGTTACTCCAATCTCCATATCCACCTTGAGATAACATCAAATGATTTTCTTATATCCATTAAAGTCCCTTATGGATAATTCCCTTCAGAGACTTGGTTTTAAGCTACTAAATAATTGATCAATTTTACTCTCAGGTTAGATAATAATTCCAAAATTTTACTTTACAAGTCTTTTTAAATTTTCTTCATAGGCACCAAAAAATTCATCATCCTTTTGCTTAAGTTCAAGGAACTCATTATCCATATTTTTTCAAAGAATACAAGGAAAGTAATTATTGAAAAATAAGTTCCTAAACTCATCCCATTCCATGGATTCAATTTCATCTCTTTGCCTTGTATTCTTGATAAGGTTCCACCGTTGATCAGATTTTCATTCCAAACGATAGACTTATAAGATGAATTTATCATGTTCCAAACATTGGAGAACTGAAAATATATTTTCAGTGGTACTAATCCATTTTTCAACCACTAATGGATCAGAAGACCCACTAAAAGAAGGTGGACGCTGCCTCATGAAGGACTCAACAGAATATCGTTCCCTACTTTTCTCATTTGGAAGTACTTCATGATTCAAAACTTGATAAAGTTGTGTGCTCATAGATATAATATTTTTCATTCCATCTCCCATACCATTTGGTTTCTCAGGAGTACAATCATTGAATTTCCCATCACATTCAGCATTAATTAGGTTCTTTTGGGTTCCAACCATTGAGTAAAACCAAGAAACATAGTGTGATAAACACTAATCATAATGTGAAAACCACATAACAATAATAAAAGTTAAATTTTGAATTCTTTAGGTTTTATACTAGGTTATTCATGATCATTTCTAAAACACTAGGATTGTAACCTATACTTCGACATATCCTTAGGGTTATTACTAAGGTTTTCTCATCCTAGTTTCCAAAGGTTAACTATACATTTCCTCTGATACCAACTATAATACATACATTTATATTACTTAAAAGTTAGAGAATATTCATTACCAAATATTTCAAAACCACGATAGGAATTTATAGGTTTTATATCTTTAGAAACTAGGAAACATAAACAAGTAGTTCATAAGACATATTCATTGTCTCCCACTTATTTCATTATAACTAGACCCCTTTTTGACATATATTATTTAATACCCTTCTTTATGACCTGGGTAAAAGAAACATATGAAATGGTGAGCTCAAATTCTCAGTAAGTGTAAACAATAGAGATATCAATCATATCATAAACATAATACATAAGAGCATAACATTTGAAAATCTTATCTTGCATATGAAAGATCATGAAATTTCATAATAATCAATGAACATAATCCCAAAATTCATAACACAATACATGAAGTTTTGTGGAATACACATAATCATAGAAAATAATTTCATATTACACTACTGAAAAAACGACCTATACCCACGGTTCAAAACCGTGGGTATAGCCCCCAAAACCATGGGTATAGGCTATACCCACAGTTTTGGGAACCGTGGGCTTGAACGACATTGGGATAGGGGTTTTGAAATATACCCATGGTTTGTTAGAACCATGGGTATAGGTGTGTCACACACCAACAACCTGCTGCACAGCATGGCAGGGCATTTACCCCACGGTTTTCAAACTGTGAGAAATTTAAAATTTTTAAAAATTGCGGGATGTGGGTTTTGAACATGCACCACACGCAGGGACTCAGCGCCGCAACACAACAGCAGACCAACCGAGCTAACATATTTATATGTATATACAGATAATTTTATTATAATATATTAATACCAATGCTATTATCTAAAAAACGTAACCAGCGGGTTTCGAACACGCGACCTGGAGGGAAGGAGTAGAGCAGTGAACCAACTATGCTACGAGGATTATGTTTATATAATTATATAATTTTATACTTATATTAATATTGTCGGTATATTTGAAAATTTCTAGTGTCAAGATTCGAACACCGCACTTCACAGAATAGAACGGAGAACTAAACCATTGAAGCTACCAAATTTTTATTAATAAATATTGGTATCCGTATAATTATATTATTTAAGACATTGTTCCCGTGTAAAATTTATTTCATCCCACGCAATTTTTTTCCCATTTTTACCCCCGCCATAATGTGGGAAACCTATACCCATGGTTTTTAAAAATCATGGGTATAGGTCTTCACAAAAAAATCTATGCCCATGGTTTTGGAAAAACCATGGGTATAGGTCTTCAAAAAAAACCTATGCCCACGGTTTGAAAAAACCGTGGGGATAGGTTCCCATACTATCTTATACCCACGGTTCTGGAAAATTGTGGGTATAGGGGGGACCTATACCCATGGTTTTTCATAAAACTGTGGGTATAGGCCCAATTTCCAGTAGTGTTAGTCAATGCTTATTTCCCAAACCATCATAGTAGACAAAGTCCATTACTGAATTGAGTTTACTCCTCTCATTCTAGCCCTGTATTACTGAAATGAGATCATTTTCCATTCCATCGATGTCTATCTCATGAGATATAAATATTTACCCAATAAATTGGAGGGAGATATAGGTTCCACCCATCTCATAATAAAATCATTCTTACGTGTGCCACAAAAACATAAATCATTCATCATAGCATAACCCAAGGAATAAAATAGGTTTCTTGAACATAATTCCATCATAATACATATAAAAAATGGATTTCATAAATATAATTCCATAATAAACACAATAAAAACATAGTAATAATATATATATAAACATAACCCTATTTAAATAATGTTATCTTAGATATAAAATAATTTTTATAAACACTTGATATTAATTCTTAAGGAAAATATCATTTCTTCTTCAAAAACATTTTCTTTTCTCAAAATGTGGTGCAATTTTAAAAGAAAAGAATTTATTTGAAAATAAACTTGAAATCGTGTAGAAAAATATTCATGGAAATAAGGAGTTAAGAGGACATAAAAATCTGTTCTTGTTGTATAAGTTAAAAAACATTCTCCTCATACTTTTGCCAAAAAAGTCAAAAAGTACCTCGTATCAAATAATGAAAAAAGATTCCTTTCATACCGTTTAATAAAAACTAACTAATGGGTAAAATTTAATTTAAATTTTTTTAGAAGAATAGAAATAATATTATATATTTAGGAAACATGGACATTGATGATAAATATAACCCTATAAATACTTACATATAAACAATCTTAGATAATAATGAGATTGCAAAATTATCCCTTACCTTAGGTCTGATATCCTTCATATGTATTCGAAAATCCTATATAATGATTTAAATAATGTCATTGAAATATTAAATAATCATATCCATTTTTATGATATCATATATGATCATATTATCATTCACTTGTTAATAACATTTCAGTATTACTTTTTATTTGGGCATTAATTGCTTCATTTTATTATTAATGTTTTGTCGAATAAGTTCTATTTATCCTTAATAGGTCATATTTATATCATTATAAAATGATCTTAAAATAATATATATCATATTTATTAATTATATAAATTTATATAATCATGATTTAATGAAGATAATATAGAATGAATCACATCGCCTCGCGGAGACAGTAGGCCGTACGTAGACACGATTGACGATATCATTTCCATAATTGTTGAATTCTATTAAAGTAGATGGTGTAGAATATTTCATAATTTTAAAATAATCACATATAGTTATTTTTTCTATCATTATACTCATCCAACTAAGGTTGTGGTAAAAAACAGACTACACCACGACGTGGAGACGGTAAGCCATATGTACACGCGCGTGGTGATTTCATTTTTCATAGGATGGATGGTGGAATATGGTTGTTTCATAATTATAATAAAATATATGTATATATTTGATAATTTATTTATTAATTTATAATGAAAAAACTAATTAAGAGTAAGTATAATAAGAAAGACGTTTGAAATAATCAGTAGAGGAGATTACCTCTTCTTCGACATGCTTCCTCTAAATCTCCTCTTAGAGTACTAGAGTTTGTCTTTGAAAAATACCAGAACCTCTAGAATGTAACTAGGGAATTTGAGAAGGTAAAAGGGTAGGGGATGACCAATCTTGAAGTCTCAAAGTTAAGTGAAGAGGTGAGGGAGGAGGTGCCCTTTTATAATTGAGATGAGAAGCACTTTTGGAAACCTCAAAAATACTAATTTATAAAAAAATAAAACCCTAACCAAAAACCTAAAAAATGTCCCAATTTAGAAGATTATATGGGATGGATTTGTAATATCATCAAAAAATAAATTTTAGACAAGTATCTATGTCAATTTAAACATTATCATTTTAATTAACACTTAGTTATTCTATTTAATTTTAATTAAGATAACAAATATTTCAATATTAAAAGAATGTAATATTTACTTATTTAATGTCAAATAGACCATAAATAAATAAATTAGAACACTTTAGACCGTATAATAATTATTTTATATTTTTTAATTTTTTTAATGATTTTTAAATAATTAAATAAAACATTATTTTGATAAAAAACCAATAGTGTCAATTTTGACACTATTCAATTCATTGATTTTTAAAAATATTAATATAACATGTTTACTTCTAAAAAAATATTTTATTAAATTAATAGAAGGTCAAGGTAATATATAAAATTCATTGGACATATTAATTAACCCAAATTATATTTATTTTAACATTTTTTATAATATTTATTTATTGTTTCCATTAATAAAATAATTACTACATCAATTATGTGTAATTATTTATTATACTTATTTGTTGAATAAAAATTAAAAATAAAATAATTTGATGAAGATAAATATAATTTTTTTCAGAAAATAATTTTAGTCTAATATATATTCTGTAAAATACTATTTTAAAAATGTTATATTAATTAAATCATGAATGTGACAAGTTTATCATCACCTTAAATAAAATAATATAAGTTTCACAGTACCTTATATAAGGCTAAAAATGGTAAATAACTAGACTATTGGATGATTATTGTAAATAAATAATCTACCAATAATATTTGGTCGAATTTTGGGGGTCTTTTAATGGGTATTATCATTTTAATAAAAACTATATTATTGATTTCTCATTAATTAAATAATTTCTGCACAATTAATCTATAAGATATTATGGTAAATATTTATTTCATAAAAATTAAAAATAAATTACTATTATAAAGGAAAACATTTTATCTTTCAAATGAGTATTTATAATTGAATTTATCTAGTGTATTACCTTATATTAAAAAATATTTAGTTATTAAAATTTGAGTGGTACATATTTAACTTTTCTTTAAATAAAATAAATTAAATGTCCTAATCTCATTCAAGCAGATTCTAAAGGATAAAATTTCAATACAAGGATTATTTAGGTTAAAAAAATCTCATCCAATTATATTAGGACAAGTGTTAGGATAATTTTATAATATTATTCTTACACTTAATTACCTAATTTACCCTTTTACCGTAAAAATAAAAATTACCGAAGTAACTATTTATAATGCTCAAAAATAAAAAAAGCTATTTAAATAATTTGGACCTACTGATTCCAAATATTGAATCCATTTATCAAAATTTAAAATATAGAAGTTTTTTAATTAATTAAAATTAATCCCATTGTCAGAAAGAGAGAAGGAGTTTTAAAAGTTAAAACATTACAAAAGATTGAAATGTTTTTACATTTGAATTTAATGTAAAATTAATGATAATGACATACATTATATTTAATGATAAAAATATATTCTATTTATAAATTAAAACTATTCAATATTATAATTTAATAATATAAATTATTTTGGTGAAGAAAATTGTTTTCAACTAAAATTTAGTGTATTTTTACTATTCATCAAAATTTGAAAGTTATCAGAAAAATATAAAAATTTCATCCAAAGTAAATTTTTATATTCCTCTTAAAAATAACATGTTTATTTTATCATATCAAAATTATTAATGTGTCAAAATCATAATTTAAAAAGGGTTCCCCATTAAAAGGCGTAAAATTACCCTTTTAAAAAATATAGGTTTTTATACATCAAATATGGTTTATTCATACCCTATGACTAAAATTTCCATTGAATGAATATAAACATATTTTATTAAGTATATAATATATATATATCATTAATTTCACTACTAATAGTTATTTACTAAATTTATTAATATAAACATATAAATATATAATTGATTTATATTTTTCATAAATAATTGGCAGCCAATGAATTCACAATACATTTTCATAAGTTATTTATACTTATTCCCGCTAACCTAATGGCTAGGATATAACAGTCATTTTATACTAAGGGAGTCTCATAGTTTTTTTAAACTCATGATTGTGTGCAATGTATGCTATTAAAGAATTAAAATTATTTAGAAAAAACATTTCATAAAAACATACAGGTGTTACATGCAAACTATTGGGGAATATAATCACTCCTAGACTCCAAATAAATATATTAGAACCTCTCAAAGTCATAAACCCTATACATTTATCAAGATACCAAACACACATCCTTGATCAGTCTACCCCCGAATACCTAGAAGGTATCTCCTGCAATCATCATGCATCGATGATAACCATCATAACCCTTCCCTCTAGAAGTCATGTGACCCTTATAAATCAATCTCCCCATATCATAGTTTTTCCAAATCTTTTAATCTTCATGTAACACATGCTACCCAATTTTGGTCATGCCTAAGTGAAAACTAATCTTAATGTAACTAGTTCGTAGCATATACCACATTTATAGTATGAAAATCTACTCTATTATCACCATAGTAAGAGAGTACATTATAACCACTCTCACAATAGTGCACAACTACCATTGTCATATATTGAAACCCATTCATGGGAAAAAATAAACTCTCGTAATACCCTTTTACCTAACTCAATGAAATCCATCATTATTTGTATCCCATCGATCCTAGGACCACTTGTGAAATCAGTTTCTTATGAATCCCAATCATGCCAGTCACATCCTTCGCATGAAGTACCACTCATATTCTCATTTCAAACACACCTAAGGCATTCCATATACTGTTACTAATCAATGGATCACACATCACCCATGTATCATCCTTCTCACACAATAAATCTACACATGTCTCTATTTATGAAGGAATCTATATGCCTTGGTTAACCCCTCTATCTTAGGCCACACTCATAAATATAACCATGTCACATTATTGTTATAATCCTGGATTTAAAAATTTACTCCAAGAATAAATAGGCCAATGTCCCATTAATCTTCTATCACAATCAACTCATTACTATTCTAAGCTACATCTCATTGACACTAATACCTTCTACCTATAATATAGACCATACATCCCTAAAGGTCACAACTTACAAAGAAATGAATATGATTCCATCTCACACAACTTAAGACCACTCATATGTAATTTCACACACTATAGAGATCTCATCCTCTTCAGGTATCCCCATACCCTACTACCCACTCTAGATTGATCACCATCACATCTATGTGCATATCAAATTTATCGATATCAATTAATTCATACCATAGGAATTATTATAGAGATATATTGTTTAAGTATTTTGTAACTAATAATTCATTTTATAAAAACATTTAATAAGTCATTATCGATGTTTCAAATAACCACATTTTCTATTTTATCCTAAAAATAATTCAATGAAACATACAAAAGAATTCACATATCAGGTGAATCTACATTCCATGTATAATGCATGCACACATGCCTCTTTCCATACCAGTTCTTGAGTAAAATGATAAACTATAACCATTAACACCATACCTATCAAAAATTTCTAAACTATAATAATAAAAATAAATAACCACACTCCTAAATCTATGGAAACTTGGATTACTTCCTATATAGGTGTTGTATAAGAATAATGGTTATGAGCTTGAATTTAAAGGTTTATTATAGTTTATACATATTTGGTGTTATAATTATGATATAATTAAGGTCTCTCTTAAGTAAAGAACCATTGGTAGAGGGACTTTGGGTCAGATTGCTCACTAGCTTGAGAGTTGAAGCTCTATCTAGAAAATTAGAGGTTCCACTTTCCACTCCATGCTTAATCTTATGAATATTATTGATTTTATATGATTATAATCCTTTATATGGAAGGTTATTATAATGACCTAGTGTTAAACATTACACAATCTAGTGACTTTAGACTATAATTCAATTTATTTTATTCCCAAGGATCTATTAGGTTTATATTTTAGATAATTAAACCATAACTCTTACATAAAAAACCTATATATTTCAAAGTGGAAAAATATTTACAGTATCCATTTTCCCACAATATAAAACTCTTAAAAAGAAACAAGTTTTCTTTTCATGATCAATCTTTATAACTTTCAAATGTACTTATTATTTTTTATTACCCATCCTTAAACCCTATGAAAAACATTTAAAAACATGGTATGAGAAAAAAAAGATCAATAAGGGACATAAAATAAAGAAATATGTTAGTCCAATAAAAAAATGAAAAACCATAAATGTTTTACCTTTATCATAATATTCTTTGAGTGTATGAAATAAATTATAATCTCATGAAAACACTAACTTTTTCTTAAATAAAACCTTTAAAACCCCTAACAAGAAAATTGAAACTTTTTTTTGGAAACATAGAGAATAATATTCATAAATCATGTTAAAATAATGTCATAAAGAACTAGATTCTAGTTAAATCCCTAGGAGAAACCTCCCTGATTAACACCACTTTCTTTCCTATGAAGATAAAGAACCTTACCTAATGCATTGGGGAGAAATATTGGGCTCACCCATCATTTAAGATTTATCAGGATCGCCCATTATATAAGATATATTAGGCTCACCTATAATAATCAATAATGATAAAATACTATATCATGATTTTTTTTAAATATTTCACCTTTTTATCTTAAATACATTGAAAAAATATTTTGAACCCATACACAAAACATTTTTAGATATCGAAATTCCCTTTCCTTTTAAAAACTAATTTTCAAAACTAAAACACAAAAAATAGAAAATGGGTTTTATTTGAAGAAAACATGAAATATTTTAAATTAATCCCAACATAAAATAATGGTTTCAGTGGTGGGAAAAACCATTGATGCTATATACATTAAAATAGAAAATTCCTTTTGCCTTTTGTAAAGAAAGTCCAAATGTTCCATAAAAAGATTCCTTTTAATATTTTTTTGAAAGAAAGTAAAATGAGAAAGAAAATAAATTTTATAATTAGTTTATGTATATATAAATAAATCTATAAAATAATTTTAAGAACATGGACATGGAATAAAAATATTTATAAAAAAATCTTTAAAACATCTAAAATGATGTTTTATGTTAAAGTGTCCCTTACCTTGAGTCTGATTGACCACATACGTTCTTTATCTTCCTGAATAATAAAATTATATTAATTATGTACTTTCTTAAGAAAAAATTTCAAGTTTATTATTCCTTTTGTTTTATTTATTACCATGTTATATATAATTACTTAATCAATTAAGTTTGCATCAGATGTTTTGAGGATATTCAGCTCATATGTCCAGAATGACAATAGTTAGTTGACTAAAGTCAAAGTGGTAATTATTCCACCATATCTAGAATAATAATAATGAAATAATTATAATTTTTGTACAAAAATTATAATTTTAATACCAATATTGAAATATGGTTATGAAAAATGAATGACATTACAATCATAGAGTCAGTAAGTCGTACGTACACATGAGTGATGCTTCCATTTTACAATGATCATGATGAAAAGAAAGTAAGTATTATTTTATATTTACATAGTGATGATTATATAATTAATAGAATATTATATATTTAAATAAATAAATAAATAAATAAATATATACACACATATATATATATATATATCATCCAATTGATGTGGTGATGAAAAATAAATCACATCGCTTCATAGAGGTGGTAGTCCACACGCACGCACAAACGACGTTATCATTTTTCAATGAATAAAAATGTAATAAATTAGGAAATATATTATCTTTAAATAATGATAGATATGTCATTAATATCGTATATATACATTAAATCTATCATTATAACTAATCATGATGGGCAGTGATGGAAAACGAATTACATTGGTTTGTGAGGCGGTAGTCCACTGTACACACAAACAACAATTTTGTTTAACATTTGATGGAAGAGGAGATGAATATAGATTATTACATTATCATAATAAAATTTTAGTATATGTAATAAAATTATTTTATTATTTTATCATGGTTGAAGAATATTTTAAGGAGTTGGAAGAAGAAATAAAAGAAAAATGATTCGATAAGAACCATACCTCTTCTTTAGAAATCCTATTTAGGTTTACACCAAAAGCCTTACTAGGATAGTTTGATAATAAATAAAAGGACTCTAAAATGTGGATAGTGAATTAGGAGAGATATGGGAATATATTTTACAAACTAAAGTTCTCAAAATGCGTGAGGAAGAGATGAGATGAGGTCCCCTTTTATAAATTTGGGGAGGAGCAATCTTAGAATTTCTTAAAGTATTAAATTAATATAAATTAATTTTCATGTAAAAATGTATAAAAATTGATATATTTAATATATTATATGATAATGGGTCTAAATAATATCATATAATAAAATTTTGACAAGTTTATGTTATTTTTTCAACCTTATCCGGTTGTTTTTACCCTTGTTAACCCTTTTGTCGATTATTGTGGTATCAAAGTTTTTTAAACTAAAGGGGTCATGAAAGTTACTATAAAATGAAAAGTGTCTAATAAATGGAAAATGGGCTGAATTATAAACTATATAACATTAAATTTGATGAATATAGGTTTTTAGGAAATTAAAATCATTTAATAAACCATTATTTATTATAAAATATCATTAATGTCATTTTTTTGAAGTATTCATTTAATTTGAAATTAATAATTACATAAAATAAATATAATTATAATATTATCAATTAAAAATTCAATAATAAGTTATTTTTATCTATAAAATTTATGGGATACTAAAACTTACTCAAAAAATATTACTTTTATATTTTTTTAAAATATTTGTTTTATTTTTCTATTGCTAGCACAAGCACTATGTTGGAGTTATGTAAACATTTAAGATAATTATTCTATCACAAAAAACTAAAAAAATTACCATGATAAAAAAATAATTTATATTTAAAATGAAAATTTATAACTGAACATAAGTTTTTTTAATCCATATCACAAAATATTATAGATATGAAAAACAAGAGAGTGACATTTTTGACTTTATATTTACATAAAATAATATAAATGTTATAATAAAAGGTAAGTTGCTAGAAATTTATTTTTTTTGAATCTTAGATATTAAAGGAAAAAAAATTTATCAAATAAAATAAGTACAAGTTTCATGGATATTTTTAGGAATTATTAAATTATTTTTAACCTTAATTACCTGATTTACCCTTATTAAGGTGAAAAATATTTACTATAGTTTCTATTGATTGTGAAAAAAATAAAAGGGAACTATTTAAATTTTTTTGAACTCATGGTTATAAATATGGAATAAATTTTAAAGTATTAAATTTCTATAATTTGTTGAAAATAATTTAAGATCAAAATTTAAAACACAATAAAGAAAAAAAGTTTTTATAAAAATGTATTTTTTAAGACAAAAAATACACTTATACCAAAATTAGATATAAATATGATTAAAATATAATTAATTAGATTATATCTTACTAAATAATTATTTTATTAATTTTATCTCAAATCAAAATCACTATGTTACTTTTAAATTACTTTATTTAATGAAAATAAATGAAAACTTTACAAAAAATCGATATGTTTCACTATTCACTAAAAAATAAATCTTTTTAGAAAAATACCGAAGTTTCACCCTAAGATAGTTTTGATATACTAATTTAAAAAATTTAAGTTCATTTTATAAAATTTAAATTCTATAATTTTTAAATAAATATTTTAAATAAAACCATATAAGGAATGAAAACCCAGTTTGGTTAGAAATAAATCCTTTTCTTTTAGAATGAAAAATTACTTAATATTTTTATAATGAATATAAATATAAAAAATATAATTAATGAATATTAATAATACATAAAAATTATTTGTCTTTAAATTTCTTAGGTTTTTAAATTCTTTCCCCATTTTGGAAATTATGTCCTCACAATTTTATTTATTTCTTAAACAAGTGGTAATATCTTTCTCTCATAACATTTTCTAATTATCATTTTTCCTTTTCAATCATATAGTTTTTCCAAAAAAACCTTAACATGGTGAATCAACTTATTCTGCAATAACTTCTCTCTATGGTTAGGAATATAAACATGTTATTCCTTATAATAAAGTCTCTCTTCCAATTGTACTAATTTAGGGATCCAAATTTGAGACACATCTAACACATATTTTCTTAATAACAAAACATAAAATACATCATGTACCTTAGATAAAATAATAGACATGTAAAATCGGTAAAAAACTGATCTAACTTTATCTAAAATTTCATATGGTCTAATTAACCATAATCATAACTTCCCCTTTTTACCAAAATACAAAACACTTTTCTATGGAGATACATTAAGAAAAACATGATCGACTACCTCAAAATAAAGATCTTTCCTCCAATTACTTGCATAACGTTTTTGCCTAATATGATCCATTCTCATATATTTTTAAATCATCTTAACCTTATAAACCATTTTTATACCAAATTTAGTCCCATAAACTTCATTTTACATACTTAATCCCAATAAGCCGGAGTCTAACATTGATTTCCATATAATTCCTCAAAAGGTTACATCTGTCAACTATAATGAAAAAATTTTTCATAAGAAAACTTATCTAATGAAATATTTTGATTCCAAAATCCATGATAATCCATTTAACAAGTATGAAACATATCTTCCAAGTTCCGAATCATTCACTTAGACTATCATTCATATCAAGGATGAAAAGTTGTATTGAAATTTAATTTAATATCCAATGACTTCTGAAGGCCTTTCCAAAAATTAAAAGTAAACCTTGGATCACATTCAGATACAATAGATTGAGGAAATCCATATAATTTTACTAAATCCTTGAGGTGTATTCAAGAAATATGATATAAATAAATAATATCTTAAATAAGAAGGAAATGTGAAGATTTAGTTAGTCAATTGACAATAACCGAAATCACATTATTACCACGACATGTCTTTGGTATACCACCATGAAATCCATGGATATATTTTCCCATTTTCACTCTAGAACAGGGAAAGGATGAATCATTCAATTTAGTAATTTTCATTTGTATTTAACCTATTAACAAGTTAAACTTTTCATGGTAAAGTCATCAATATCTCATTTCATTCCTTCCCACCACTATTACCCCTGAAGGTCTCTATACATCTTAGTGTTGATAGGATGAATGGAAAAAATTAACTATGAGCTTCAATCAAGAATTATATCTTTAGCTGCAGATCACAAGACACACATAATCTTTTTTTTAAAAAAAAATTTATAACACCTTCTTCTTCAAAATTAAACTCTAGAAACTTACCCTTCTTAACACATTATACCTTTTACTTTAAAACATGATCCTATTTTTGAGCTTTCTTAATTACTTATGATAGAGACTATTGTGCTGACACCTAAAAAAACAAAAGAAGTTCCTACATACATAATTTATATTCCAAAATTCATCGAATCATTAACCAAATGGTAATATTCTAAACATAACATGGTTAATGATGCATTATATTTTTGACTCATAGCATCAACTACTTTGTTTTATTTTCTAGGATGGTAAGGAATCATGCAATCATAATCCTTAATTATTCTATCCATATTCTCTATCTCATGTTCATCTCTTTCTAAGTGAATATATACTTTAAAATTTTATGATCAGTATATATTTAAAATTTTAATCCATATAAATGATGCCTCCAATTTTCCAAAGGAAAAACCACATCACCTAATTATAGATCTTGTGTAGGATATTATAACTCATGATATTTCAGTTGACATGAAGAATAGGAAATTACTTGATCATTTTTCATCAGTACACAACCAATTACATTCAATGAAGCATCACTATAGATGAAAAATTCATTATTTCTAGAGGACAGGGAAAAAAATGGAGCATTCAATAGTATTATTTTTGGTTCTTGAAAACAATCATTAAATTATTTGATCTGGATGAGTTTAAAACCTTTTTGTATTAACTTAGTCAGTGGGATAGACAATTGAGAAAATGTTTCAACAAACTGATGGTAGTAACCTACAAATCCAAGGAAACTATGAATCTCTATAATATTTTTAGGTCTTATTAATTCTTTAACAACTTTAATTTTAGTAGGTTCAACAGTTATACTATATTTATAAACAATATTCCCAAGGGAATAAATTTGTCATAACCAAAATTCACACTCGCTAAATTTTCCATATAGTTTCTTTTCTTTTAAGGTTTGAAAAAAATCCTTAGGTGTCTTTTATGATCCTTATTACTTTTAGAATATAACAATATATCATCAATAAACACAACTACACACATATATAAATATTCATAGAAAACTCTATTCATAAGTTCATGAATACTATTGGTGAATTAGAAAATCCAAAGGGCATAACCACAAACTCATAATTCCCATATATAGCCTAAAACACTGTCTTTGGAATATTTTCCTCCTTCACCTTAAATTAATTATACCCTGACCTGAGATCAATATTTAAAAAATACTACAATTTTTTGGATTTGATTAAATAAATCATTGACATGAGGAAAATTATACTTGTTCTTAATAGTGACCTTATTAAAGTCTCTATAATTAATGAAAAATATCATTGAACCATCTTTATTTTTAACAAACAAAAAAGGATCACCCCATGGTGAAGTGATTGGATAAATGAAACTTTATCTAGAAATTCCATAAAATAGTTTTTAAATTGAAAAAGTTCTTCTTGATCCATTTGATAAGGGGGTTTTGAAATTAACCTTGAATCAGGAACTAAGTCAATAGTAAACTCAAACTCTTGATCTGAAATAACACCAAACAATTCATTAGAAAAAACATCCATATATTTATTCACTAATGGCGTATCACTAACTTGAATAGTTTATTTCTTTTCAACAAAATTTTCTTGGTAACTTTCACTTTTATTTTTAATAAATATCTCAACTTCTTAATATGTTATCAAAGGTATGAAATAATTTAATATAACTTTATTATATTTTAAATTTATATTAGCATGATAAACTAAAATCCAATCCATACAAATAATAACATAAAACTACACTATAGACAATTCAATAATATTTGTAGGAATGACTATCCCATAGATAACAATAGGAAGATTCCTATAAATCATGGTTTTTTAATATTTTCACCAGGAGTTTTCACAAAAAGTTTTATATTCTTTTTATGAAGTTATATTCCCATTTTACTCGGAAATTTATTAGAAATTAAGGATTTTGAAGATCCAAATTTAAAAAGGGAATTAGTATAATTTGAATAAATAAGTAACATACCTATCAACACTTTATTTTATGTCCCAACATCAATTGTATTAGTAGAAAATTATTTTCCACAATTTTTTTCTTCTATTTGTAATTATTTTCACCTTGAGTAACTAACTTCAAACACACATTATCATAATTCCCCAACTCATTTCAATCAACATATTTCACCATTGACTGGATATCCATGACCCCATTCTTAGATTATTAATAACTCTTTTATTTTCAGTAACAAGACCTATAATCAAATTTACCACACTGAAAATACTTTCTAGATTTTTTCAACCATTCCTTGAAATTATTTTTACTGCTCTTGGGAAATTTTGGGGTAATACCTCTAAATTTCTTAGTCAACCACTTCTTTAATTCTTGTCACCTTGACTTCTTATTACTATTGTCATCACATAGCATATATGTGTCAGAAAAATCCATCTTAACCTTCTCAAAATAATGAATAAATTTCTCATAAATTTTTAATTCTCATATGGCCAATGATCTTTATAAAATTGGTTTCAATCCTAAGTAAAATATATTATTTTTACTATTAAGGCCATGAATAAAATTTGGTATGTACCTGTCCAATATTATAAAATTTTCTTCATACACAACTGCTAAATCTTTATATTTTTCTTCAATTCCAATAATTATTTCTCCAATATGAGTCAAATAACCTTAGAGAAATATTTCTATAGGAAAATATTATTAAATGTGTCTCATTTCATGGAATAAATTTCTTATATCTCTCTAGTATTCTTAACTAAAGACCACCATTTATCTTATTTAACTTCAAAATGATAATTGGAAATAGTTACATTTTGATGTTCTTAATATACTACGACTTTGAATATTTTTTCCCAAGCATTGATACATCCTTTAATTATCATCAGACTTGAAGTTCCATTGAAATTCTAAAGGTGATATTTCATAAAATTATCAACTATCGATATGTTATTTTTTGGTAAATATACTATCTCTTTAACATAGATTCCACCACTATTTATAGCTCATGTCAATTAATCAATCACTACAAGAAACTAATCATTTCCAATTCCAACCATTCTAGACTACTGATTTAGAATGATATTTTCCTTTTGATACCTTCCTACTTCATCTTTCCTATTTTCTCTATAGAAAACCATTCTGAATAGATATATATTAGATGAAGCAATATGGTAATATTAAAATTCCATATCATTTTAACTTAACCATAAAGTAGAATCACTCAAGGGTATTCTATTATCATAACCACTAAATTTATCTAAAGCTTTTCTCTGATACCAACTATAAGGACCCACCCTTAAAAATTACACAATATGGTGCCTTTAGACTAGAATTCACTTTATTTTATTCCCAATTATATTTTAGGTTTAGAGTTTAGATATTTAGTCCATAAATATTACTTAAAAAACCCATATATTACAAAGTGGACAATTCTACCCAGTATACATTTTTTCCAAAATATAAAAATTTTAAAAAATAGGTTCTCTTTTCATGACTAATTGATTAAATTTATATGCGTCCCAAATTAATTACCCGTTCTTAGAACTTTAGTATAGCATAAGTTCAGGGTCGATCCACAGGGAACCATGGCATGCATGAATTCAATTGATTTAATACTTAATTAGGTTAAGTATGTAGAATTTAGAAGTGATTGGATTGATTTTGGGTTTTGATTGAAGCTAAATTGATTTAGTTTGAAGAAATGGATATAGTTTGAAAAAAACAACGGGTAAATTTAAAGTGTTTTTAAAATGGAAGGAAAAGATGTGTCGGGGCTATGGCGAATAAGGAGTTTTTATGCAGATTGTTTAAATGGTTGTGTTGTTCATAATAATTCAATCATTTAGGATTTCATTTTGTTACAAGATTTCCTTGGTCGGGTTCCTCTTGTTTGGAATTAGAGCAGCTGACTCCTTGGTCCGGTAGTCAGTGTTCTTAATACTTTATTACGTCCAGTACATTATTTGAATTGGTGAAAACCTTCCAATGGTCATGGATGTTTTCACCATTACTTTTATTTTGTATCACTGAGAATCCTTCCCTCGGTCCAGCTAAGAATTCTCAGTTATATTTGACAGTGGTTTAAGAAGAGTAAAATGAATTACAACGATTCAAACACAACTATATAAAACAACATACAAATTATGATCCCATCATCCACAACCCAAACACGAGGGGTTTTAGTTACACATATAAAGTGTGAGAGAAACGACACACGTGATACCTGACGGATTCATCATGTAGGCGTTGAGGTAGAGTGTCGGAAGGTGGAATGGTGGAGTGACGACACCTTGGTAGCTTCAGGAATGGTGATAGCATATTTTCTCTTTCCTCTCAATGGTTCCGAACTCCAAAATCCGTAGTCTGAGGCCTCTTTTTATAGAAAAATAAAGTACATGGCATGTATAGAGAGTACACGCTGTGTACTTTTCGTCAACACATTTTGGCGCCAGTTTCTCCACTGGCAGGTGGCCTAACACGCCGTCTTTGACTTTTGAACACGGCGCCGCCTGCAATTTGAGTGTACATGGCGTGTAGCGCCATCATACATGGCATGTAGTATCAAAAGTTTGGCCTCTAGCACCTTCTATAATAGCAGACACGGCGTGTAAAAGTTCAAACACACCGTGTCTTTATCAACAGCCACATGGGCGTGTGGATTTTTCTTCGGAAACTACCGCTTCTAGAAAGTAGTACACAATGTGTAGCGCCACCACACATGGCGTATATCTTCTACCTGGTGACATGGGCATGTAATCCCTCCTTCGGTATGTTTCCCTGCCTGGATGTACACGGCGTGTATAAAAGAACACGCCGTGTAGTTTCAAAATTTTCACAGCCTTCCCTTGATCCGTGTATTTAGCCAGAAAGTTCCTGAAAGTAAACAAATTCACCAAAATCAAAGAATATGTTCATAAAACAACATATATTTGCTGAATACTTGTTTTTATATTCAATTATATATATGGAAATGTATACACAAATTGGGTGCATCAAATTCCCCCACACTTAGTCTTTTTCTTTCCCTCAAGCAAAATCTCAACATCTAATTAAGAGATCCTATACTTTAAAAGGAAGGCATTTAATTAATCAAACGTATAACTGATAAATTTACTGAGGAAAAATTCTGAAAGGCACAAACAAACTCAATTCATAAGATATTAAAATCATACCTCATATATAATGAAATTTACTACTCTCATCCTCTTTCAACACATTTTTCAACATTTCAAAAATAAGCATGCCACTTGATGATTTACCTTACCAGTTAAAATCACAATCCACACTCAAGATTTTTTTAATCAAAGTTATGATCAATCTAAGGTATATACACTCTATCCATAGGTTTTCAAGATATCTTGTTCTCCACTTCAGAAAAATTGAATTACAAAAATCATGAGGGCTTAATCAATAAGGTTCAGATGTTTCTATGGCTAAGGGTTTGTAGGTTCAGATGTGAAAATAAATTCGGAGGCTTGAAAAAGGATGGATAATTCCTTTAAACAAAATTGCATGATATTCAAAGTAAAGCTCACTGAAAATACATCCTTCAAAAGCTCAGTCAAATGCTTTTGTAATCGTCACCATCTTCCTTAGGCAAGTAGGGTTCATGGGAAAATAAGCATAAGGTCCCCTTGTTGTTTGTTTGTTGTTGTTGTTGTTTTTTTTGTTTTTTTTTGTTTTTTTACAACAAAAAACAAGGGAATCCCTTATGAATACAATGAGTAGATGTTTGGAACCCATTTTTCCCCAAATAATCAAGAGGCACTCCCCCGCAATTTATTTCATGGTTGTACACAAAAATACGACATGTATTTCCAACTCCCTCTTTAAAGCTTAAATGAATAATCATGAAAAGTTTAAAAAGAAATAGAATAGGAAGGGAAATCGGCTTGTAATGTGGCTTTCTATAAAGGCTCTTCATGGATTCTATGGGCTTAACAAAGATTAACTGTAGGGTAGTTCTTAAGATAAAGGGGTTGAAACAATCTAATGCCTCAATCATGTTAAAGTAATTCAAAAATTTATTCATGTTTTGAAAAGAAAAACTTTCAAATTCTGGTAGTGATGCATATCCTAAGAATCTCTCAAGAAAGAGGGTATTAGAAAAGAAATATGAAAAAGGGTTTAGAATACCTCTCAGGAGTGGAAAAATAATAAAGGGACAATCAGGTCATGACATGCATATAAATTATTAGCCTAATTAACGTAATTTAATCAAGGATGAAAGGTTGCAATTGAAACTATATCAGCAATCATTTTAAAATACTTAAAAACTAAAATAAGCATGTAACCTTTCCAAAAGTTCCTACTGATAACTCTAGCATTTATAAGATTGATTAAACAAAATTGATTTACATTTTCAAATATGGAGTCTAATAATGATGTCTCCTAGGTTAGTTTTAGGGAAAAGACTAAGGTGAAAGATATAGATGCTCCCCCACACTTAATACTGCACATGGTCCACCAAGTGCAATACTAAGGTAAAGGGTGGGCAACAAGGAGAAATGGGGGACAAAATGAGGGAAAGCAGTAGAAGAAGTAAATCCAAAAAGAAATAAAATAGAAATGGAAAAATACTCCCCTCGTGAAAAGTGATTCCCAAGGCGCTCTATGCCCGTACCTGTGACTGTCGAGAAAAAGGAAAACTACAAACATGAATAACATCACAGCATGGAAAAGGACATAAGAGATATATAAGATAAAAGAAAATGTCACTATCATGGGGTTGCCTTAGGGGAGGCATCATCCTATACAGAATCGGCCGGTAGAGATGGCACAGGAGGCGTGGAAGGGTGAGGCTCTGACTCGGCATCGGGAAGGGTAGCTGAAGTAGTAGGAACCGCAAGTACTAGACTCGGGATCGGAAGCTCAGCAGCAGGCCCTGGCCCGACAGAAGTGGCAGTAGTAGAGCTCATTGTAGTCATCAGAACAGAATCTGTGGCCGGCGCAGGAGATGGCGGTGGGGCAGCAGCAGAAGGGCCAGGAACGGAGGCAGAGGCTGGTGGCTGAGGTAGTGGAACACCAAGATGCTGAGCAATATGCACCAACAGATGCTCTATCCGGTCCTGGAAGCCGTCCGGACAAATCAAATGGCGTGCAATGTTGTCCTGGCGGCTGATGATATTGGCTAACTTCTGCTCCATCGTGGCTAGGCGGAGGGAAAGGATCGAATCGACCGAGGGTGCGGTGGTAGGTGGGATGGGGGATGGGACAGAAGAAGGAAGGTCAGAAGAAGTGGGGTCAGTAGGAGGTGGGTGAGGTGGAGAAGCTGGAGGGGGTGGGGAAGGAGGAGCGGGGTCAGCAGCTGGGGCAGGGTCAGCAGGTGGCGGGGCTCGAGCCTGAGCAAGGATGTAGGCACCCCCTGCTTCCGGACCAATCCCATGCGAATGAGCTTGAGAAATTCCATCCGTTGGGGTGAACCTATAAATTCATGAGGTAATGAGGGTTCGAATACCCCCAAGTGGTGGGAAATATGGGTGGTGTAAAAACCGCCGTTCAGGTTGCCCTGATGGCCGGTAAACATGGAGTGAAAATAGGAGGCGACAAGAAAGGGGAAGTCCGGGTAGGCGTACCGGATGACACATGTAAGAAGCTCCATGTCACGGCTGGTCATGACCCCCATATCCTCATGGACAGGAAAGAGGATGGCGCTAAAGCACCAGTGGGTGAAGCGAAGGACATGGTAAGCTATAAGAGTGCTCTTCTGGGAAGTGGGGGAGTACCGATGGTCAGGACCAGCGATCTCCCACCACATGGAAATAAGGTCAGAGCGCTCGGGCCGGGTCAAGTCAGAAATGGGGGGTGGTGTGATAGGATGGGGGTAGAAGCCGCACCCTCGGCCAAACTCTGTCATTGTCAGAGAAAAACGTCGGCCGCCTAGCCGGAATCGAACTACTGGCACTGCATTGCCAGGTGTATCTCGGTACTCCAATCCATCGAACTCAAAGGAGGCCGCAAACTCCAAAAATAAATCTCGGAACACAGGAGTGCTGAACTGGAAAATCTCGAGGAGTGCGGTGTGCTCGAGAAGTACCTCCAACTCCTCCCAAATACCGAGCCGCTGCGGAATGCTGCTGTCAAGGTATCGGCCGCCCAATGGTATCGGCCGACGAGAGAAGCGTCAGATCCTGTCGTATGTGAGGTCAGTGACTGGGAAGACCATGCAGGGATAGAAAGCACCTGCAAGTCCCGGCCTAGGTGTCGGTGCAGCAACAACATCTGGCTCTGGAGGTGGATCTGCCGAAGAAGAAGGTGGCTCGGTGGAAGGTGTGCTCGAAGAGGGGCCAGCTGCTGAGGATGATGGTACAACGAAAGTGGTAGCTGGTGCAGTAGAAGTAGGCCCCGCCTCATCTGAGGGAGTGAGTGGCGGCATAATGGCCAACAGAGGGAGCTCAAAGACCGGAGCGTCGGGGTCCGACTACATAGGTGGTCGGAGTCGGATCCAACGATAGCTGGGCCTCTCGCCCTCAGTGGCGGAGGCTGGCCGCTTCCCGCGGGAATGATCATGATCTTCCATATCCTGAAATAAAAAGAAAAATAAAACAAAACAAAAGAAAAAGAAAAAGGAAGAAAATAAAACAAAGAAAATATGAGAAAACTGGAAAATAAAAGTACACGGCGTGTACTCCAGAGTACACGATGTGTAGTCAGAATATAGAGTATCCCGTGTTCTTTGGAAAGACACACCGAGGGTGGAAATAGACCATGTAATAGGACACGGTGTGTACTGAACATACACGCCATATTCACATCAAAGTGCAGGTGGTCGTGTAATATAAAGGACACGACCATGTTGTTATCAGTTCTAAGAAAACAATACATTCCGTGTAAGTACAGGCCACAGCGTGTATTGCACATGAAGAACATGGCCGTGTAGAGGGGGAGATATGGGCCGACTACAGATATAAAGGACACGGAGTGCATCGAACATACACGCCGTGTTCTGGAACATGGGGTGACAGGCCGTGTTATGCGCCACACACGAAGGGGCCAACACAAACAATGGACACGGCGTGTACCAAACATACACTCCGTTTAAATGAAAATGGTGTGTGAGGCCGTGTGCAAAGGTGTACTCGGGCACGATGAAAATGACACGGTGTGTACCGAACATACACACCATGTATATTTAAATTTCGAAAAATTCTATGTGAGGCCGTGTTCATAAGTACACGGCGTGTGTTCTTCATTTTGTGGCCGTGTACTGCCGGAAGACGAACGGTTGGCCGATCTGAAAAAACACCCTAAATGAGTCTAAAAAATTGAAACAGAGGGTGTAGAATGGTGTACCTGGATCGAGGATCACAATGTGAGAGGAATCAGAACTGGAAACATCCCAAATCGACGGATTTGGAAAGGGGGGGGGGGGTTCGGGTGGCATTCGGGAGAAGAAATGGGAAGAGGGGAGGAAATTGGGACGGCCGTGCGATACGGCCTCAAGCCGGGTGGACTGCGGCTTATATAGCCGAGGTACACGACATGTATGTTTGGTACACGACGTGTACCCCCTTTTTTAATTGGTATAAATAAATATAATTATTATAGTAAACTATATAATAATAACTAATAATTAAAATAAAATAGATATATCTACATATTATATTATAAAAACCTATACATGACGTATAATGAGAAATACACACCGTGTAATTTAAAATGAGAAAAAGAGTAGTACAACCTTTGGTCTGGTGCTTGGGGCGGGATTCGAACCGGCGATCGGCCGATTCGAATGAACGCCCTCACCCACTGGAGAAAAGGTTGTTCTGCTATTCATATTTAATTTATATATATATTTATTCTATATGACCTATACACAGAAAGAAAGAAAAGCACGGCGTGTGGTTTTTATTTAGGAAAGGATGGGGGTGAAGCAGGGAGATTAGCGCGATTCGAAACCGGGTCTTGTGAATCTGGTGATGGGACTTTGCCAATCCACCAACTTCACCCGCATGTAATTTATTATTTTTAAAACGTTTTTAATTTATATTTGAAAAATCATGGCGCACATGATGTATATCGGAGTTCACGTCGTGTGGTTTTATTAAAAGAACAAATGATGGAAATGGGACGGTCGTCTGGATTCGAACCCGGGTCTTTTGAAACCGGATTACGATTCTAGCCAACTGGCCCATCCCCAACATGGGTTTTATTAAACACATTTATATATATATAGATTGAAAATACCACACACTTCGTGTAATTAAAAGGAGGAACCCCGTGCCGAAGGTAGGTCAGGAGGATTCGAACCGAGGACGGCTCGAATAAACTCTAGTGACTTTTCCATCGACACCGGCATCATCCCTGGTTATTTATTTGTTATTCTATAGATTTATACTATTAATATTACAAATTAAAAAGATAAGTATATGCCGTGTAAATAAGTGGGACACGACGTGTAACCTCTGGGTTGCCTCCCAGGAAGCGCCTTTGTTTTAGGTCATTGGATCGACCTATTTACCTTGGTTACCTGAGGAGTATGGTGGAAAATGTTCCCACCATGTTGTCTGTAGGATGGTAAGCTTTCAACCGCTGCCAGTTTACCTTGAATGGTTGACTATCTTCTCCAGAAATTTCTACCGCTCCATGATGGAATACGTGGACAATGTGGAATGGTCCTGACCAGTGTGACTTTAATTTCCCTGGAAATAAGCAAAGACGAGAATTAAAGAGAAGTACCTGATCACTGGGTTGGAAATATTTTCGTGATATCATCCGGTCATGAATGGCTCTTGTCTTATCCTTATACGACTTGGCATTCTCGTATGCCTCTAATCGGATCTCATCTAGTTCCAATAATTGGAACTTCCGTTTCTCTTCAGCTGCCTTCAGATCAAAATTTAGGGCTTTGACGGCCCAGTAGGCTTTGTGTTCCAATTATACTAGAAAATGGCAGAGTTTTCCATAGACGAGGTGGAATGGGGACATTCCCAGTGGTGTTTTGAAAGCAGTTCGATAGGCCCACAAGGAATCATCTAACTTCTTGGACCAGTCCTTTCGCGAAGTGTTCACTGTTTTCTCCAGGATATGCTTGAGCTCACAGTTGGAGAGCTCTACCTGTCCACTGGAATGGGGATGATATGGTGTCCCCATCTGATGCTTTACTCCATACTTCGACAATATTCCTCTCATCAGTGTGTTGTCAAAGTGGGTCCCTCTATCGCTAATCAGTACTCATGGAACTCCAAACCTACTAAAAATATTTTTCTTTAATAAATTTATGACTACCTTGGATGTGTTGTGAGCTATAGCAGTAGCTTCCACCCATTTGGAGACGTAGTCAACGCAAACCAGGATGTAAGTGTTCCCAAAAGATGGGGGAAAAGGACCCATGAAATCTATGCCCCAAACGTCAAAAATCTCAACCTCCAGGATGGGGTGCTGAGGCATCTCGACTCTACGTCCCACATTACCTGTCCTCTGGCACCGATCGCAACAGGAAACAAAGGGCCGGGCATCTCTATGCATGGTGGGCCAGAAAAAGCCAGACTGCATGATCTTAGCTATGGTACGGTCCGACCCATGATGTCCTCCTACTGGTGAGGCGTGACAGAACTCCAGGACACCGTGAACTTCATTCTCTGGGATGCAACGGCGGATCACTCCATCTGCACAGGATCAGAATAGCAGAGGATCCTCCCAGAAGTACCCTTTTCACATCAGAGAAAAATCTTTTCCTTTGCTGGAAGGAGAGGTTGGGGTGAACGACACCTGTAACCAGAAAATTAGCGATATCAGCATACCATGGTCGAGGTGTTTCACTGATTTAAAAGAGGTGCTCCTTAGGAAAATCCTCCCTGATCTCCCGATCTTCTTCCTTCTCCAAGTGAGGCAGCTCGAGGCGGGAGAGATGGTCAACAATGAAGTTATTACTCCCTTTCTTATCCCGGATCTCAAGATCGAATTCTTATAGGAGGAGTACCCAGCGGATCAATCGGGGCTTTGCGTCTTTCTTGTTGAGTAGGTACTTTAGTGCTGCATGGTCAGTATAAACAATAACTTTAGACAACACTAAGTAAGAACGAAACCTATCAAATGAAAAAACCACTACGAGCATATCCTTTTCTATGGTTGTGTAGTTAATCTGTACTTCGTTGAGCATCCTGCTGGCATAATAGATAGGTCGGAAAATCCGGTTAAGTCGTTGGCCCAAGACTGATCCCACTACGTAGTCGCTCGCATCGCACATCACCTCAAATTGTTCCTCCCAGTTGGGAGAAATCATAACTGGAGCTTCCACAAGGCGCTGCTTTAGATGCTCAAAAGATCTGACACAATGGTCATCGAACTCAAATATGGCATCCTTGGTTAGAAGATTGGTGAGGGGTTGGGCTATTTTGGAGAAGTCCCAGACAAACCGCCTCTAAAAACCTGCATGCCCCAGGAAGCTGCGGATGGTGCGGACGGAAGTCGGTATTGGTAGTCGTGAAATGAATTCAATCTTCGCCGGGTCCACCTCTAACCCCTTTGCTGAAATTCTGTGGCCAAGGACTATGCCACTTTGCACCATGAAATGACACTTTTCCCATTTCAATACTAGGTTAGTGTGCTCACATCGTTCCAAAAATAGTTCTAGGTGCCGTAAACAAATGGTAAATGATTTTCCATAAATGGAAAAATCATCCATGAATAACTCTAGGATTTGTTCCGCCATGTCGTGGAAGATGGCCAGCATACAACACTGGAATGTGGCGGGGGAATTACACATGCCGAAAGACATCCTTAGATAAGAAAATGTGCCAGATGGTCAAGTGAATGTGCTCTTTTCCCGATCCTCTAGAGTAATGGAGATCTAGTTGTAACCGGAAAAACTGTCGAGGAAGCAATAGAAGTTGTGCCCTGCTAGCCTCTCTATCATTTGATCCATGAATGGCAAGGGGAAGTGATTCTTTCTTGTTGCATCGTTTAACTTCCGATAATCCACACAGACTCGCTAGCCCGTGATAGTGCGTGTAGGGATGAGATCATTCTTTTCATTTGAAATCACAGTGATACCCCCCTTTTTGGGTACCACTTAGAGAGGACTCACCCACGGACTATCCGAGATGGGATAGATGATGCCTGCATCTAATAATTTGATCACCTACTTCTTTACAACTTCCTTCATGGGAGTATTCAAGCGCCGTTGTGGTTGCCAAGATTGCTTGGCACCCTCTTCAAGTAGCACCTTGTGAGTGAAAATGGGAGGGATGATTCCATTCAGATCAGCGACTGTCCACCCAATAGCATGCTTCCACTGTTTGAAAACCTACAGAAGTGCATCTTCCTGCTCCTGTGATAGTTCTGCATTAAGTATAACAGGAAAAGTTTGATTGGGTCCTAAATACCCATACTTGAGAGAAGATGGAAGAGGCTTCAGTTCGAGTTCAGGCGCCTTTAAAATCAAAGGCACAAGTGGCTGCACCTTGTCCCGTTCCAAACTATCAGGAACAACTGCACGCTGCCAATAGTGGCCGCCCTGGCCTTCTATGAATTGCAAGTCTTCTGGCGCTTCTTCTAATAGAATATCTGGATCAGTTAAATTATTTGAAATAAAAGAACATAACAGTTCATCCCCTTTGTTGCTAAAATGATTAACCATGGTGGACACTGCATAACAGTCCTCATTCTCTAACATGGAAGCATGTTTGACGACTTTGAGGACGTTATAGGAAACTCTTTAATCACCTACCCGAAAAATAAGCTCCCCTTGGTGCACATCAATCAGTACCTTCCCAATTTCCAAGAAAGGTCTTCCAAGTATAAGAGGTGCTTCCTGGTCATCCCCCATGTTGAGGATGATGAAATCAATAGGAAGGATCAGCATACCCACCTTGACCAGTACATCCTCTAGTAGTCCCTTTGGGTGCTTGATGGATCGATCAGCAAGTTGAAGGGCTAAGCGGGTAGGCTTGAGCTCGTGGAGTCCTAGCTTCTTGAAAAATCCAAGGGGCATGAGGTTCACGCTGGCCCCTAAGTTGCAGAGGGCCTTCCCAAACTCGCAGGATCCAATAGTACAAGGAATGGTGAAACTACCTGGATCTTGGAGTTTGGGAGGAATGGAATGTTGAACCACCGTAGAGCACTCCTTTGTTAGTGCAATAACTCCCAAATCCTCCATCTTCCTCTTATTTGAGAGGATTTCCTTCATCAATTTGGCATATGTTGGCATTTGTGTCAGGGCCTCCACACATGATATGTTGATATGTATCTTCTTGAAAACATCCATGAATTTTCTGAATTGGTGGTCCGACTTCCTCTACTTCAATATTTCCGGAAAGGGTAAGGCGGGTTTGAATTGTTGGATTACTTCCTTTTCTTTATCTTTTAAAGCCTCATTCTGCGGGCTTTTGGATGAGGAGGGGTCGGTATTGGTACCTTTTTCATAAACAGTGGGTATGGATGCACCTTGCTGTGCTGATTGGTTCTGGTGGATCTCTTTTCCACTCCGGAGCATGATAGCATTGGCCTCCTCCCTTGGGTTCTTTTCGGTGTTCCCCGGTAGTGTACCAGGTTGCCTCCCTGAGAGTTGATTTTCCAGCTGGCCAATCTGATTCTCCAAGCCTCGAATCGAAGCTTCCTGATTCTGGAACTGAGTCTCAGTAGTAGATATGAATTTAGTCATCAGATCCTCTAACCTTGAGGTGTTCTCTTGCTGAGGTGGTTGTTGAGCCGGTGGAGGAGTTAGCTGCCGTGGATGTTGTGGATGAGGGTTTTGATACCCTTTTTGATGATAAGGACCCTGCTGGGGTTTTTACAGCCTTTGGTATTGGTTATGATATGGAGGCTGGTTGTAGTTGGGCGGTCACTGGGGCGGAGGATTCTGCTGTTGTTGGCCCCAGCCTGTGTTCTGTTGATCTCTCCATGCCGGGTTCTGGTACTGCTGGTACTGGTTGGGCCCTCGATTTTGGGCAACATAACTCACCTCGCTTGTCGAGGGGCCTCCAACCAAACCCAGGAATTCTCCCATGATGTGGTTATCACCACAGTCGCCACATGATGGATGGTTCGCCGCATGAACTTGAGATGCTCCTTTGAGGTTCAATACGTCGATTTTCTTGGACACAACGTCCAACTGAGCAGCTAACATAGTGGTAGCATCAATGTTGTGCATACCTCGCTTTTGAGTCCCCTTCTCGGAGTACCAATGGAAGCTATTGGCTGACATGTCTTCCAGTAGTTCGAATAGTTCTTCGGGGGATTTCCACATCACCGTACCTCCAGCAGCAGCGTCCACCACAGACTTGGTATTAGTGGTAAGTCCTCCGTAGAAGGTATGGACTTGCATCCAAAGCGGGAGTCCATGATGGGGGAATTTTCATAACATCTCCTTGAAGCATTCCCAGGACACGTACAACGACTCAGAGTCGTGCTGTTGGAAGTTCTGAATCTCATTCCGGAGTGTCACCGTCTTGGATGGTGGGAAGTACTTGGACATGAATGCCTGAGCTAGCTCCTCCCAGGTGAGGATAGATTGTTGTGGAAACCCCTTTATCAAGTCCTTCACCTTATCCCATAGAGAAAAGGGGAATAGGCAAAGACAGATGGCATCCTCGGACACGCCATGGTACCGAAAGGTGTCGCAGATCTCCAGAAAGTTGGAGAGATGGGTGTTCGGGTCCTCGCTAGCCAGGCCTCCAAATTGAACTGTGTTCTGGATCAGCTGCATGATAGAAGACTTGATCTCGAAGTGCTAGGCCTGGACCGGAGGACAAACTATGCCCGTATCAGCTCCGTGAATCAATGGAAGTTCGTAATCTATAAGGGTACGTCTTGGAGGTTGTTGTTGATGGGGTGGAGCTTGCATAAACTTCTCCTGAGGGGCAAAGTATGGCCGTGGGAAGAGTTGCTGCGGCGACCATTGGTAATCCCTTGGGAGGAATTCCATGAAGGCTCCAGGAGGTTGCTCCGGTAGACCAAAAGCGGGAGGCTGCTGATCCTGGTATTGATGCTCAGTCGCAGCATCTACGGATGGTGCTCCCTCTTCCTTGTTCGCCATGGGTTGTGGATGATGGTTGTGAGTTCCTATCCATGTACGCCGACGATAAAGCAAGGTTCGTTCGATTTCTGGGTCAAGCAGAACTAATTCTGAAGACTCGGCACTTCTAGATCGTGTAAAATGTCTAAACATACACTTTAACCTCTGCACAACACAAAAACGAAAACCAGGGGTAAAAGGGAAAAAATAAAAAAGAAAATTTGAAATGGGATTAGAAAAGATATTTTTGATAATTTTTTATTTTTATTTTCACTTAAATCAATTATTAACACAATTTAAATCTTATCACTAAAACCAAACGGTGTTCCCCGACAACGACGCCAAAATTTGGTCTTGCTTATCGTTGATTGAAGTTATATGCGTCCCAAATTAATTAACCGTTCTTAGAAATTTAGTATAGCATAAGTTCGGGGTTGATCCATAGGGAACCGTGGCATGCATGAATTCAATTGAGTTAATACATAATTAGGTGAAGTATGCAGAATTTAGAAGTGATTGGATTGATTTTGGGTTTTGATTGAAGCTAAGTTGATTTACTTTGAAGAAATGGATACAGTTTCAAAGAAAACAACGGGTAAATTTAAAGAGTTTTTAAAATAGAAAGAAAAGATGTGTCGGGGATGTGGTGAATAGGGAGTTTTTATGCAGATTGTTTAAATGGTTATGTTGTTCATAATAATTCAATCATTTAGGATTTCATTTTGTTACAAGATTTTCTTGGTTCGGTTCCTCTTGTTTGGAATTAGAGCAGCTGACTCCTTGGTCCGGTAGTCAGTGTTCTTAATACTTTATTATGTCCAGTCCATTATTTGAATCGGTGAAAACCTTCCAATGGTCATGGATGTTTTCACTGTTACTTTTCTTTTGTATCGCTGAGAATCCTTCCGTTGGTCCGGCTAAGAATTCTCAGTTATATTAGACAGTGGTTTAAGAAGAGTAAGATGAATTAAAACGATTCAAACACAACTATATAAAACAACATATAAATTATGATCCCATAATCCATAGCCCCAACACGAGGGGTTTTAGTTACACATAGAAAGTGGGGGAGAAACGACACACGTGATACCTGACGGATTCATCGTGTAGGCGTTGAGGTAGAATGTCAGAAGGTGGAATGGTGGAGTGACGGCACCTTGGTAGCTTCGGGAATGGTGATAGAAGATTTTCTCTTTACTCTCAATGGTTCCGAACTCCAAAATCCGTATGTAAGGCCTCTTTTTATAGAAAAATAAAGTACATGGCGTGTATAGAGAGTACACACTGTGTACTTTTCATCAACGCGTTTTGACGCAAGTTTCTCTGCTGGCAGGTGGCCTAACACGCCGTATTTGACTTTTGAACATGGAGCCGCCTGCAAGTTGAGTGTACACGGCGTGTAGCGCCGTCATACATGGCGTGTAGTATCAAAAGTTTGGCTGCTAGCCCCTTCTAGAATAGCAGACACAACATGTAAAAGTTCAAACATGCTGTGTCTTTATCAACGGCCACATGGGCATGTGGATTTTTCTTCGGCAACTACCACTTATAGAAAGTAGTACACGGCGTGTAGAGCTTCCACACATGGCGTGTATCTTCTGCCTGGTGACATGGGCGTGTACTCCCTCCTTCGGTCCGTGTCCCTACCTGGATGTACACGGTGTGTATAAAAGAACACGCTGTGTAGTTTCAAAATTTTCACAGACTTCCCTTGATCCGTGTATTTAGCCAGAAAGTTCCTGAAAGTAAACATATTCACCAAAATCAAAGAATATGTTCATAAAACAACAGATATTCGCTGAAAACTTGTTTTTATCTTCAATTATATATATGGAAATGTATACACAAATTGGGTGCATCACTAATATTCATGAATTTTAACTTGACTTCTTCTTTGTTCTTACGCATCCCTATACCCTTTAAAAAACATTTAAGAATGTAGCATGAGAATATAAGACTTAGAAAGGTTCATAAAATAAATAAATCCGTTAGTCCAGTGAAAAACATAAAAAAAATAATTTTTTTTTATATTTTTTAAAATATTATTTGAGCATATGAAATAAATCACAACCTCATAAAAAACACACACTTTTTCTCAAATAAAACATTTAAAACCCATAATGATCAAATATAAACCATTTCTTTGGAAATATAGAGCATTATATTCATAACACATGTTAAAATCATATAAGAAATAACTAGATCCCATTTAAATGAATAAGATAAACCTTTATAGTTAACTCCCTCCTTCTTTACTATGAAGATAAGGAACATGAACCAATTAATTGAATAGTTTTATCGGGATCACCCTTCATATAAGCTGTATCGGGCTCACCCATCATATAAGTTGTATCTGGATCACCTATTGTATAAGTTGTATCAGTATCATCCACCATAATATATAATTTTCAAGTACCATATCATGAATAAAACATTTTTAATATTTCACCTTTTTATCATAAATCCCTTAAAAAACTCTTTTGATCCCATATGAAAAACATTTTTGGATATAAAAATACCATTTCCTTTAAAAAACTCATTTTCAAAACATAAATACCCATAAAAAAGTGAAACAACGTTTTTATTTAAAAAAATTTAAAGATTTTAAAAGAATAAAAATATTAAATTTTTTATGGTGGTAGAAAAAGATGTTGACTTCATATGTGTTAAAATATAACATTCTTTTTTCTCTTTTTGTAAAGAATGTCAAAAAATTCTATAAAAAGAGCACTTTTAAAAAAAATTGAAAGAAATTAAAAAGAGACATAAAATTCCTTTAATAATTCATTTATTTCTATATAAATACATTTATAAATAATTATAAGAATATGTACATGGAAGAAAAATATTTAGAAAATAAATATTTAAAATATTTAAAACCAAGTTTTAAGTTAAAGTGTCCCTTACCTTGAGTCCGAATCATCAAGCATGTTATTTATTTTCTTGAATAATGTAATTATGTTAATTATTTACTTTATTATGATTTTTTTTCAATTTTATTATTAATTTTGTTTTTTTATTACTCTCTTATATATAATTACTTAATCAATTAAGTTCACATTAGATGTTCTCACAATATTAAGCTCATATGTCTAAAATGAATTTGGTAAGTTGAATATGGTCAAATATGTCATTATTAAATAACATATAGAACAATAATCATAATATAATTATCATTTTTATATATAAATTATAATTTTAAAACCAGATATAAAATATGGTTATGAAAAATAAACAACATTGCAATCATGGAGATGGTAAGCCAAACATACGTATGAGCAACATTTCCATTTTTAATGATCATGATAGAAAGAAGGTAAGATTTTTTATATTTAAATAATGATTATTATATTATATATATAATATTAAATCTTTAAATAAACTTATATATATCATCCATATGATGTGGTGATAAAAAAATCACATTACTTAGTGGAGGTGGTAGTCCACACGTACGTACGATTGATGTTATCATTTTTCAATGAATGTTAAGGGAATAAAATAGTTAATATATTATATTTCAATAATTATAAATACACAATTAATATATTATATATACATTAAATCCATAATTATAACCTACCGTGAGAGCTGATGATGGAAAAATAATTACATCTGTTTGTGAGGCAGTAGTCCACCTTACAGAATTATGTGCCATTAGTTCATACATTTAAAAATTAAATATATGGAAATTATACCATGATTTAAATATAATCCATTTTTTTTCTATTTTGACCATTCCATGCACGTTTTAGTGTTTTAAAACACTAAAAACCCATTTACGACCATAACGGGAAAAATGTCATTTGGAATGAAGGGACGCTAGTTACTACATTTAAAAATTAAATCTATGATCATTGTACCCTTATTTCCTGACAATCAAATATAGTTTTCCTAGTTTTACCCCTGAAACTTGTTTTTAAATGACTTTGTACCTTGTATAAGTCTTTATCGAGTCAAAACCGAGAAAACAATCTCAAATTGTATTCACACTTATGGATAAAAATCTATAATTTATTTTTGACGTGTAGGAATCAACCAAACATCAATCCAACACAATACATGGTTGGTATAACTTTAAATTCATGCTTTCTATATAAAATTGTTATTTTAGTTTTTTATGGATGCTGTATGTATTCTTTGAAAAGTCCATGGGCGTGAAAAGGAGTCAGGAACATAAAAATGAAAAAATCTAGAAATAAAAAGCATAAAGAACTCATTTTTAAGCTGTAGGAATATGCCTCTGAGGTGTTGATCGACTAGAATCCTGAATTTTTTTTTTGTTCTTGGAATTCTTGCATTTGAAATGGTTAAGGTATATTAAAAATATAAATAGTTCGAAACTAAAATCCTTTTTCCAAAAAAATAAAAAGTAAAACTAGAACAATTTATATATGTACGAAACACTTATCAATGAGAACTTGTAATATAATTTCATTACCAATTTATATATTAAATTATCTTTATCTTCATTAGCTTCATTGTTATCAACCATTAATGTGATGAGTCCTTAATTTTCACCCTCTGTTGAAAGTTATACTAATTTGATATTGTTAGGAAATAACTATTCAATATTTTGTGGTTGATGATATTCACTATAAAAAATAACCAGTTGATCTTCATATCCCACATAATATAAGTCACTCTAATTTAAGTGTACAACAACACTATAACCTTCATGTATTTCATCATCCACATAATAAACCATATTCACTTGTGAATACAAGATAAATGGATCATGCTATGAACGCTCACTAGTATCCATCAAGTGAGAGAAGTTGACAGAAGTAAAATGTAACAAATATTTCCTTATACCCCTATCAATTTTGACCCACTTTCATTTGAGTATGACAACTAAAAACTAGCCATGATAGTTTAATTTAATTATATCAATCAACTTACCATAGTGTCCCACCTCTAAAAATGTAAATACACCACTATTATGATTTTTCAAGTCTTCTTCATGATAAATTGTACGAACCTGAATCCATGAATATTGTAGGCATTGAATCTCTTAGATTACCTTAGAGAACCTCAAGGTAAAAACTTAAAATCATTCAATATTTCAGCTTGATTGTCAATATTCATTATCTTGGGAAAAAATATAAGCTATTACTTTTAACATAGAAAAAACAACTACATGTCAATAATATGAATATGATTATATACTTACACAATGGGAGAGACATTTGACAAGATCCTTATTAAAATATTTCGTTAATTCCAACTCATTTCTAGCTCAACCCCTTAGTCACATCTTTTTTTTGCAGTCACAATTTTTAAATAAATGGATATACAATAACAATATTGAGTAGAACATATCTATGTGATTATACCAACTCCAATTTAGTGAGTGTAAAATTTAGCCCCTTTCCAATTGGTTGTCCAATAGTCAGAAATACCGATGAATGATTTTCATAAATAGAATTAGTAGAGATGTCATAAACATGTCCAGCATGATTAAATCTAGTCTCAATACCATCCAAATACCAAGAAAAGAAGGCCAACCACTCTTCAACTATGTAACCTTCAGTAATAAATCTTTCTGGTTGAGATTTATTCCTCACATATGATTTTAAATGACCTAATTACCTGATGCAAAAAATAAGAAGAATATTAAAAAAATTACTCAATGATTTTATAAAATCAAATTCACCAATGAAAATAAAAAATATATCAATGTACCTCTCAATTGGATACATCCATCAATAGTGTACCGATCCACCAAATTTAGATTATTCAACCAAATGAATAGTAAAATGAATCATGATAGTGAGTAATGAAGGGGAAAATAACATATCCAAATGAAATAGTGTCAAAAAATTATTTCTTGAAGTTTATCAAGATCGGTTGGATTTAATGTTTTCCCATGAATCTATATAAAAGAAGTAAAAAACTCAACTATAAACCCAATTAATTTTTTATGTAAAGTATTATGCAAAGCCAAAAAAAAAAATTATCCATACAAATACGTGAGTAATGACTTTTCAATCCATGTAACTTTTGATGTTTCAAGTCAACGCACCTTGATATGTTACTTTAATATCCATATATTACTTTTACATTCTTTAAAGTTAAAATTAATATGTATTTATCATGTTTTTTCATTGTAAAAATAGATGTATTATACTTTACATTATCATTTTCCCACAAACCATGCTTTATATTCATTGACTTAAAATCCTTATGAGCATTAAAGTGATCCTTCTATTTACCCTACTCATTAAGCACTATAAAAATTACATTTTCATAGACGTTCTTCTTAATATGCATTATTTAAAGATTATAAAATATTAAATTAAAATCCCAATAATGAAGTTTAAAAAATATACTCCTTTTCTTCCATTTTTTTGTTCCAACTTCTTCAGATACTGTACCTCATACCCTTTCCACCCTTCCTTAAACTGATGACATTTTTCAAATTCTTCATTGACATTCATTAATTGTACCAAGATTTATGAACCAGATAACAACATCTTTGACTTATTAATTTCAATATATCTATTTAATTGTGTCTTTTTAAACCTAAATTTATGAGAATCATCAAGAAATTGATGATGACACATAAATCACCATTTTTTTCTACGAGGTAAAGGTTGAGTTTCAAAATCAAAATTACAAACTGGACAAGACAAACCAGTATGAGTGTTCCAACCAGATAAATTTACTAGTCTATTAAATTCACTAATTATCCAAATTAAAGTATCATGAATTTTTAATAGTTGTCTTATTGAAGCATCATATGTTTCCATGCCATTATCCCATAATTCATGCAATTATTTGATTAAAGGTTGAAGGTATACATCAATGTCATTTCCAAGAATTTTATTTATAGGAATAATCATTAAAATAATGAAAGAATTATTATTTATACACATCCATGGAGGTAGATTATTGGGGATCAAAACAACTATCCAAATGCTATAATTAGAACTTAATGTAAAAAAAGGGTTAAAACCATCAGAATCCAATCCCAAACGCACATTCATAGGATCTGAAGAAAAATATAGATATAGTGAATCAAACATCTTACATGGTGTTTAATCTTTTAGATGTATCATTAAACCATCATTACTATCCTGATAATTCCACTTCATGTCGTCTTCAGTCTTAGATGACATGAAAAATCTTTGCAAATGTGGTTTCAGAGGAAAGTAAATTTGTAAGTGTTTTCTTCTTATATTTCTTCCTGCGGTTGCATTGATTTATACTCTCACTATTTTTCATTGACTTACATCTTCTTGTATTACATATTGTGCATTATTATTTATCATAGTATTCTCCCTAATAAATCATTCAATCATTAGGGCATGAATGTATCTTTGTATAATAAAGTCTAAGTTTGTTAACAACTTTCTTCATATCATAGAATGATGCAAGGATCTTATATTCACTAAATGTATCATGAAGTAAATCTAAAATCATGGAAATTTGTTTTTTATTAATTCCACATAGACACTTGATATGATACAACTTAATTATAAAATAAAACTTCGAATACTTGTCACACCCTTCATACAGTTCTTGATGTCCATCTTCAACTAATTCATAAAATTCATTTTTTTGGTCACTGAAGTTTTGAGGAAGATTAACCTAATCAGGATCAACTGAAGGCTCTATTGATCTATTAAAATCTTGTAAATTTTATTATTCAAAACCAAATTCTTCATTTAAAAAATTTTAAACTAAATTCTCCTCTACCGGGTCACTTTGTATTTTGTTGACAGTATTGACATTGTTTTGACTTTCCATAACATTTGATTAACAATGCCAAATCCAACATACATATCGAGAAAGAAAATATTTCAATATAAAATGCTCATATACTCTATTTATATTCAACCATTTCTTGAATTTATAATCATGACACACACTTTTTATTCTTCCATCCATTGATCGGTTTGAAATTGCATAATCTAAAAATTATTCCAATCCCTTGGCACACCGAGGTGTGTTCAGAGGTAAATTAATCCAAATTTTATCCATATGTATTGGATTTTATTCTCCCTATACATTCAAATATAAGGATATAAATGTTTAACCGATCAAGTACAATCAAAATTAAAGAATAATCAATACAGGTTAGAATAAGACTCAAGAGCATGGTATTTGAAGTTAGATACATTCTTGAAACAATTAATATTTAATGATGGAAGTATGGAAAATAACCTCTACATTAAATATGATAAATATGTATAAATTTTTTATATTTTATATGTATATTATATTATTTTTATAGTAGAAAAAGATAACGGTGTATTCTACCTTAGTGTTGTAAATAAAGAGGTTATATTCCATTGAAAAATTAGCTACATTGATCAATGCACGAACTATTTCCCATAGTCTAACTAAGAACAAGAGAACCCATTTAAAAATATTAATGAAAATTATACTTTATTTGGATATCACACACTATTGGATGGATAAAAGTAAAAAAAATATTAGTTTTAGTTTGTAATATATGCTTATACTTCATTCTTCCATTTAAGGTCATTTTATATGTGAACTTAAATTTACTAAAAAACTATCTAGGGAGGGGAAAATTTTACTAGACACATACTACACCTTAATATTTAGTGAATTAAAATAAAAATATTTAAAATTCTAAAATTTCTCCAATGTGATAAGTAATGATTCTTAAATCTTAGTCATGTTTTTGGAACTATTACTAGGTATCTAGTGAACGTAGTGGAAGATTATATTTGATAGATTAATACATGTATTTTCTCACCGATTTTTTTTTTCATTTTTAATATTTAGGATTGGTGTTTTCATAATGATAATTTCTTATTATACAATGTTTAAACATGAATATTCCACTCATAAGAAAGTTATTAAATCATGGAATACAATTTCAACTTTAATGTTAAGATTAAGAATTTATTATGGAAGAAAAATGAATGAAGACTAAATGAATGAAGTCAATAAATATCATGGAGTAGAATAAGTAGTTAAAAGAGGAAAACTGAGTCAAAACACTCAGGGGGTACAATTTATATTAAAGTATAGGAGTATAACCAAGTGTCATTGTTCCAAAAATTATTGTGAAAAAATTCAAGACAAATCAAAAGATTCCAATTATATATATTATAATGAATAAAATAATTTTTAGGGATGGAAGAAATAAGAGAATACACTTTTAGAAACCTATTTATAAAATTTCCTTTGAAAACTAAAATACTCAATCATCATAAAGTCACTCTATTAAAGGTAACCCAATATTGGATCTTAAAAATCCTTACAAACCCTTGGAATTCACGAGTTTCCATTAAAAATTATTTTAAGAACAAAAATAAATTTTAAAGTCATGGAATCAGATGATAAAATAAATTCTACTATTTTATCAAATGTTAGGTGTGTATGGTAGTTTAAAAATAAATTTAAAATAAATATTTTCATATAAAAAATCCTATGCATTTAATGGAAAATAAGAGAAACATAGTTTCCCTTTAAAATAGATTTATATACACACATAATAATTTAATTAGTAATCTAAAACCTAGATTAAAGAGTTAAGACATAATATTTATTAATTTAATGACCTAAACAATAGAGAAAACCAACCTCTAATATTCCACTTCCAGAACATGGGACACTAAATCCCCACAACAAGGCCAAAGAAGTATTAAGAGGCTAGGAGGAGGGAAACCGAGTCCGAGATAGGGAGTTTGGAGGGGGGGGGGGGGTCATCACTGCTAGGAAGATGGAGGTCGGAGGGGGGTTCATGGGGGTTGGGATCACTGTTGAGTTTGGAGTTGGGAGGTTAGAGGGGTTCTACATTTTTTTCAAGAAGAGGGAGGTTGGAGGGGGGTCGAGGTTACTGCTAAGGATGGAGGAGGGATGTTGGGGGGGGGGGTCGCATCACCATTGGAGAGAGGTAGGTCGTAGGGGGGGGGGGGGTCATATGGTTAGGGTCACGTGGGGAGTGGGGGAGGATAGGGGTCAGGGTTAGGTCATGCAGAGGGAGCAGGGGAGGGGGAAAAATAGGGGTTTTTAAAACATTTTGTGGCAGTTCAATGAAAACCGCTGCTATATTATTTTTTTACCCAAATTTATTTAGCGGAGGTTAATAGAACCCCTACTAATAAAATGACACTAACCCATTATTTTTTGTGGTGATGGTTAAAAACTTTGAACTACAAAAAAACCCCGTCTTCCGCATAGAACGCCAGCTATGAAAGTCTCCTCTCTGCATAACACTTCTACATAGAACTCCCGTATAATGATCCAATATAGTTCCCCCACAAAAAAAATTCTGTTTTTAGGTAAAGGATTCACCATTCAAACCTCTAAAAAAATTCCATTTGTAGGGAAAGATATCCTCTTCCGGACCCCCACAAACAAAGATTCATTTGCAGGGCAAGGCATCAGTTTCAGACTATCGACAAAAGAAATATTGTTTTAGGGGTGAGAAGTCTTATCCATCCCACCCAAAAACTAATTTTCACTTTCAAGGTGAGGTGTTATATTCTGGATTCCCACAAACCAAAATCCTTCATTGGTAGTTATTTTTCATTGCTTCTGGTCAACCCAGGATAATGGTTACATCCATACCCCTATAAAAACCTCACCTAGAAATGGATGAAGTGAAGGGGAAAATGGATATAAATAGTATGAGAAAGTGACTTCATCATGTAATCTTACCACATATCACAAATTTTGAAAGGGAACTCACCCAAACTCTTGCAAAGGGGTGGACTCTCAAAATCACTCATCTTCATAGAAAACTCTTTGGGAACATCTGTCTGTATAGGAAAATCCTTTATGGGCAAACATCCACATTTTCAATTTCTTTGTCGACCACCACTATGTGTACCATATGAAAATAGAGTCTTTGTGGACCTCCATCCTTCATAGCTAATAGTATGTGGGATATATTCCTTCAGTCTCGATACCCTTCCACATAGTGTTCATCCTTACCTAAGCACCTACATGAAGTATCCAATTAACCCTCTATGTCAACCTCTCTTGTGAAGTTATAGGCCCCATATGGACCCCTTCCTTAACTGGTAAAGAATACCATCCACCAAGTCCTCTAGACTTTCATGATTAGTGAAAAATACACATCAGTGTGTCTCCCAGTATACTATCCATTCCCTCAATAAAAGTTGTACCAAACTTATCCTACCTAATGGGTAAGGTCCTTGGGATTTTTTCAATTATGAATCCCCTCAGTAATGAGGAACCCAACCTCAGAGTTAGTTCCAAGGAACTCTCCATTTTAGATAGTGAGAGGAACCACTTTCCTCCCCCTTTGATGAGAGCTAGTGCCTTATCCTTCTCTCATCCTATCCAAAGTAGAGAACATGGAATCCCTCTAGGAGTAAGCCTCTATCCTTTATTATATGAGGTCATAACCCTCCTACATTATATCTGCAAAACAAGATAGGATATGGGCGCATTAAATCCCTTTGTATCTCCTATATCCCCAACCCCATCCACCAAATGACAAAAGAGATTATGTGGGTTTTCAGATCTTTTTATTCCTATTATTCCTCACACCGAGCATGAATCAAATGATTTTAGATGTTAGTAACAATCATGACATCCATACGATCAAATTCCTACCTCAGGAAGAGATTCCATTTTCAGATCTTACTCTCTTCTTAAAAATGGGCCTTCTATTCAGTAGAATATCCAATAATTCTCACTCACATGGGCCACCTTCATAGGTGTAAGCCGCAACATCTACATGAGATTTAATTCCCATCCAAATGGTATATGTAGGAAGAATCTATAAGGTAAAAACCCAACACCTTAAACTTTCCCTAACCTTATCTAGGCCATATTTATAGTAGGATCATATCCAACCTAGTAGGATACATCCATTCTAGGTCCCTTGGACTGTTTCTACACAAGTCCCATACCAGCCTTTGACTAGGAACCTTTCACCTAGATGTACTTTCCACATGATTTTAAACTGCATGGTTTGGTCCTCATCACATGACCTTAAAATGTATGATGCATCCCATTAAGTTGAACTAAATTACATGGGTTATGATTCCTTTTATAATGATACGTAGGAATCCCATATCATGGGACCAATACTAACATGAAAATAACTCCCATCTTCTTGGATGATGATAAATTCCAAAGTGCCTTACTGTGTGGATTAAATCCAACATTATAACACCCTGGTATTTTATGAATTATTATTTTTTTAATTAATTTAATCTTTTTGATATTTTTCATTTCACACAACACTAAAAATAGTTTATTTTATACTAAAGAACTATGTTTGGTTTGAGTTATATGCAACACCAAGTTAATTTTATACTACAAGCAACACAAATTTTATATTTCTCTACACATAACACTAATTTTAGCTTTCATTACACATAACAATGAATTTTCTTCAATGGTTTGCATAACACGCATGACTGATTTTTATCAAACAATAATATATCATTAAAATGTTATAATTTAAAATAATAAGATATAACCTAGCTATTAAATTAGAGGTTATGAATAATATTAACTAATTTATGAAAATTTACGATTTATATAAATATAATATGAATTCATATGTTACTAGTTAATTATAAATGAATATGAAAATCGATTGACTATAAAAGAAAATATTATTATTTTTATAGTCACAAAGTTGTTTTAGCCTAATAAATTAAATTAATTAAAATTAGTGAGTGATATTAATGTAATATATATTTTATATATTCAATCAAATATTTTTTATATTCATACAATAGATTTTATAGACATAAGATAATAAAAAATCCAATTTTGTGCTTAAAAACTATATTTCTTATAAAGGTATTTTTACTATATTTTAATTAAGAACCTATTTTAAGTCCAATTTTTTGAACTTTCATAGATTTAATATATCAAAATAAACTTAATATTTGGAATCAAAACAAAAAAATTGTCTTAGGAAATTTTTTTGATATTTTTCTGTAAGGTTTTAGTTTTTAATGAATAGTTAAAAATACTGGATTTTAATTCAAAACTGTCTTTTCATCTAATTTATTTACATGGTTAAATTATATTTCAATTTGTTTTAAAAGTTTAATTAGATCATATTTTTATCAATTAACCAAATTTAGGTCATTAGAATCAATTTTACATTGAAATTTGGTATAAAAAACTTAGCAAAAAGTTAGGACGTTTTTACTTTAAAAACCCGTAGTGTCGTCCCATCAGTAAGATTAATTTTAAAATAATTTATGCCACTTCTGTGATTATAATTTGGAAAAATAGATTCCATATTTTTATTTAGAATAATTTATAATTTATAATAATGTAAACTTTATTTTTTACCAAAAATATTAGTGAAATTGATTACAATTAATTACAACGGTTAAGAGAAAAATTAGGTCAATAAAGTAATAAACCTTAAATTCAAGACCCAAAACGACCTATAAAATTGTAAAAAACCCATTATATGGAAATTATTCGTACATTAAACTTCCATTATTGAGTTGTTTTTGGTTTGGTATGACTTTTTGTTGTAAAAACGTGGGTACACCTAACTTATTTCCGAAAATGCCAAGTGTGTCCTTTCCCTTCCTAATAAAAGGCCACAACCTAGCCATCTTATTCACACATATAAAAACACTTAGTTTTGAAAATTATAAAAAAATAAACTTTCCAAAATCCCTAACTTACTCATATAATCCTCCCCTTGGGTATAAATAAATCAAAATAAGCCTTTTGTCACAAACCAAAAGGAGTTACCCAATTAAGAGGCAACGTCTTCTCTCAAGTTCCTTTATTTTATTTTCTTTCTCCACCCATCCACTCTATTTATTCCATGATTTTAAAAAAAATTGTATCTTAAAAATACTATGATTTTTTATTCTATGTATTCTACCCACACTTACACATACCTCCATTTAATGGGTAACAAACATGTTGTTTACGTCTATGGCGAACTGTCGCCTTACTAAATGATGATTGCTCACTTTTCCTCTACCACCTATCATGGTAGAAATTATGATGGAAAATGTTTTTCTATATTTTATATATTATATTTATTATATTTTTAAGTTTCTTTATTCCTTTTACAACACACATATTTTTTACTTTCTATTTGGTGTAAATATGATAATTTCGTTTGAGGAAGTATGGACTACCGTCCCCTCAAAGCGATGTGATTCATTCACACACTACATGGAATGTATTAAAGAAGTTTTTAGTGAAATTTTATGAAATATATAAAATTATAATTATACTTTAATTATATTATATTCATATATTTATATACACATATACTTATTTTTATTTATTTCTTTCAATACGACAATAAAAACAGAAACAACGTTCATCCGTATGTACGAATTATCATCTCCATGAACGGTGTATTCCATTTCATAATTATATATTATATAGATTATTATAATACAAATATAATGAATATAAATTATATTTATATCATTTTTTAAATTCTGGAATCATTATATAAGTATAATGAACAAATATACAACAAATTAAAACACATGTGAAGAACATAGTGGATATTACCCGATGTGAAACCTTAACATAGGATTGTTAACAAGCGAGTAATATAAGGTCATAATAAAAACATATATGGTATTATATATAATAATATGGTAATAAATTTATTTTTATTATACTGGTGTTTTTAATGAGTACTATGTGAGTCAAAACACAAGGTAAGGGAATTACATCTCACTTTTTTTCCATGAGATACATTATTTATTCACCACCCATTCCTTTTGTGTGGTGTATATACTGAAAATATATGTATTATATGATTCTTATACTTAAATTTATGGGCATTCAAATATCCTTTTTATGATATTTCTCTCATGGGGTTTATGTTTCAAAAGTTACTACATCAGTAAAGTAATTTTATCACAATTTCCCTTCCTTCAGACACATACCATGTTATGCAACTTTATTTTTCTATGAGGTGTATATAATGAATTTGAAATTTTATATCATGAATATTATTCTTTTAAATATATTTTAATATTCATTTAATTCCATTTTCTTAAATTATGAGTATGGTTCAAAGTTACCAAGTGGTAAGAGTTTATTGAAACAATCTCATCACTTTTTGAGATTGTATACATTTATGCTTAGTTTGATGAAATATTATGATCTATCTATCAAGAAAAATCATGAATTTTATACTATTATGGTTATTCATGATATATTCATGTATTATTACAATTTTTCAAATCTTTTTTACATAAGATAGTTAATAAATTGTTTTTATGAAAGCCCGACTTTACCCTATCTTCAGTTGGAAATCTGTGTTCCTTCAAAATAATGTTTTCTAAAAATAGTTTCCAAGAACATTCTACTATTTTCCTAAAATATCTAAAATAATTTTTTTCCCTTTTTGTCTTCTACTAATTTTTTCAAAGGAATATTCTTATCACTTTTTTAATGAGGCATTTTTCTAATGTTTTTACCGTGAAAAAAGAATATTTTTTACCTCATATGGTATGTACATATTTACCTGATGTAAATTTTTTTAAGATTTATTTTCATGTTTAAAAGGTTAATTTTTAATAAAATGTTTTAAAAGATATTTTAAAGTAAATTATTTTCAAAAGTTTTTATGTTTTAATGATCCATTTTCAAAGAATAAAATATATTTACCTCAAGAAATGTTTTCAAAATATCCTTCCAAGTTATTTTCCATATAAGATAACATATATTGATGTTACTCATTACCTTATATAAAATGATCCAAAGGTTCCAATCATATTCTTTATTTAATGGTTTATGTTTTTATGGAATAATGCTTATGACACCCATTTCAATTCCTTTGGTTTTATGCTTTTGAAACCCACTTCTTTTTATGGGTTATTCTTTCATAAAGTGATTATGAAACCTATATATTTTAATGGGCTATGATGTGATTAAATGTTAATGATAACCATTTTATTTCATGGGTTATTATTTTATGTTTATAAAACCTATCTCTTTTTATGGTTCATAATATGATGAATGTTTTATTATCTTGTGGAACATTTATAAATGATTTTATTATGAGATGGGTGGGACCTATATATCCTTCCAATGAATTGATAAATAATAATTTTTATATGAGATCAAAGGGTAAAAGGGTTATAGACCAAGAAAAAAAATAATAAGGTACATGGGTTATAACCCAATACTGAAAACAAGATGGTACATGGGATGTAGCCCAATCCTAAAAGAAAGAAGGTACATGGGTTCTATCCCAAGTCTAAAAGTAAGAGGGTACATGGGTTGTAGTCTTAGACTGAAAAAAAGAATGTATATGGGTTGTATCTTGAGCCTAAAAGTAATAGGGTACATAGTTTTTTATCCCAAGCATGAAGTTGATACATGGGTTGTAGACCAATCCTAACATGTTATAAAGGTCTTGGTAGGTATCCTTGACATAAGATTTTCTATTCTTATATGTATGCCACAAATTCCATGTCTTATTAATATGTTATGATTTCATGAATTATTCTATTAATTATATTATGATATATTTCTTATGAAATTTAAATCTTTATTATGATATCTAATATGCAGGGTATGATCTTAAAATGTTATGCTTAAGAATTTCCTTTATTTATCCTTACTGAGCATATGAGCTCACACATTTCTTATGTTTTCTTTCCAAAGGTTATAAAGAAATGTTTTTGGTAGAATTATTGAAGTTAGAGATATTTATGGGAGATTTTGAAGATCTTTCACTAGGATATAATATTTTTCTTCCAAGTTTCCAAAGACACTAAACTATTACGGTCCTTGGGCATGTGTTTTTGTAATTTACCAAATATTCATCTAAAATGATGTAATATACATGTATGTTAAGCCTAGATAATTATATTTTGAATCATAGTAAAGGTTTATTAAACCTTTGGAAACTAGGATGATAAATATTTAGTGAGATCCCTAGGTTATTTCTAAGGATATGTCTAGTGACGTCTCTAAGGATAAGTATAAGGATGATTCAACATTTAGGAAAATTTCCTAGAATTTTGGTAATGGATAGAGTGAGTGGTTTCCTAGAAATACATCTCTTTCTGGATACTAAAAGTGAATGTGGTTGTGGAATAGATGTACCTTGGGGTAACAACTCTGAAAAGATGTCACAGGCTTGACTCAGAGTAATCTGGTACATGACAACAGACCTTGCTCCACACCTGGTTTGACACTCCTGGGGGATATGATTTGGAAATTCACGAACTCTTTATGAACCATTATGAAATATTTGAATAGAATATGACTATTAATAACCTAGTATAAACCTAAGGTGTCTTTAATTAAAAGGTTGGTGTCATTATTTAGACATACTATAAGTAAATTTTCATGATTATGTGTATTTCTTATATGATATGTGTTTCTCAACCAGTTCTTTATGGTTTTAGTCAATGGATAAAACTATAAGGAACATGGTTAACATTGAATGTTTCAGATGTGGAAATTTTGGGCATTGTGAAAATGGATTTCCAAAGTGGAAATTGCATAAATAAAATCAGGAAGGCAATATGATTATTAGTTATACTTTTGAATATAAAGATACCACAAACGACATGTGAAAGGTAAGTGATGTTCTTACAATATTTTTTACATTGATCATAAGTAGCATGATTATATTGAGGTTGAGTAACCTTAATAAATTATTTATATTTCATATTCTATGAAAGAGGTATTAAGGAATAAGTTGATGAAGCCTGAGTAATGGTTTAAGTATAAAGTTGGATTAATGAAGTATTTATGTTCTAGAATTCAAAGATTATGTTATATGAATCATGAAATGTATAAGTATTTTTAGTATAAGTTTTCATTAAGGATTGAAAAGGACATGTTTAATGGTGATGAATACATAGAAATGTGATTTCATGGAAAGGTGATATTTTGATGAAGGGAAGTTAAACCTTAATTAATGCCTATAATTGAGATAATGACCTTGGGATAATGATATATTGGATATAAATAAGTAAATTGGATGGTACAAATTACCCTAGAACTGATTATTGACAAAATAGTATATGTCATCAAGGATGAAGTTTACGAGTTCTTGGATTAAATAATATATCCAGTAATCATTGGAATAAATAAGAATGAAAGTTTTACAAAAGGATTTATGGTAATTAAGGTTATTGACATGTTTTAAGGGAATATATGATGAGGTTATTCACATGTTTGGAATGTGACAACCAAGTGGTACTTTGTGATATATGGAGGATCAATGTTAAGATTATTTTATGAATTTCTTTATAAATCTTTGAATTTTAATCTTTTGGAAGGGTTATAAGGTTAAAAAATTATGGAAAGATTAAGTTGAACTTGTGATGAAGTTTGTGAGAGTAAAGTATTATCGTACCACATGAGGATTTAGGTATATTGGAAAAACTATTATAAAAACTTATTGTTGATGATAACTGATGATATATGGGATGGCATATCATGGATCTCATGATTTGTTACTGCTTTGGGAATAAAAAATTCACCTTCCTTTTTGGAGAAAGAGGTGAAGTGGATCAAGGAACAAAAAAGGGCGAGGTTTTCATAAAATCATGAAATTATATATTTTTATGAAAATTATTTATCTTTAGGAAAAAGGATCTTGAAACCAAAAATTTTATCCCATTACCTCCATTTCTGATGAATTAGATGGTCCCTTAGTTCATTATAGATTTATGTCTTTTTGATTGTTAACTTTCTATTGACATTTTTCTTTATCAATCTCCATCTGAACTTGATAGTTATATTTTTTTTATATGTCCATGTTTTCACTTCCCAAATATGTTACTCCATGTGTAAAACTATTTATATGTTACTTTGGGAAACCATTATGGTTCCAACATTCCCTTTTTAAGGGAATTTTTAATGTTCATTTTTACGATGTGAGTTTCTATAAATGAAAATTTCAAGTATTGAACCTTTGATAACCCAAATGAATTTCAATGAAAAAATTCATTTTAAGGGGGGTAGAATGTGACACCCCAAGATTTTGTGAATTATTATTTATCAAATTAATTTAATCTTTTTGATATTTTTCATTTCACGCAAGACTGAAAACAATTTATTTTATATTAAAGCACTATGTTTGGATTGTGTTATATGAAACACCAAGTTAATAATGCAATAAAAGAAACATAAATTTTATATTTATATACATAGAAAAATGAGGTTATATTGTGTTACATGCAACAATGAATTTCCTCCTTGGCTTGCATATCACACATGATCAATTTTTACTGAAAAATAATATATCATTAAAATGTTATTATTTAAAATAATAATATATAACCAAGCCATTAAATTAGAATTTATGAATACTATTAACTAATTTTTTAAAATTTTTGGTTTAAAAAAATATAATATGAATTCACATGTTACCAATTAATTTGAAATGAATATGAAAAAAAATTGAATGTAAAGGAAAATATTATTATTTTTATAGTCACAAAGCTATTTTAACCTAATAAATTAAAATAATTAAAATTATTGAGTGATATTAATGTAATATATATGTTATATATTCAATAAAATATTTTTTATATTCATATAATATATTAGATAAACATAATATAAGAAAAACTCAATTTTATGCTTAAAAACCTATATTTTCTATAAAGGTATTTTTACCGCCTTTTAATGGAGAACCCATTTTAAATCCAATTTTTGGAAATTTTATATATTTAACAAGTCAAAATAAAATTAATATTTTTAATAGAACCATAAAAATTTGGTTAGGATATTTTTTGGTATTTTTCTATAAGGTTTCATTTTTTAATGAATAGTTAAAAATACTGGATTTTAATTCAAAACTGTCTTTTCACCTAATTTATTTATAAGGTTAAATTATATTTCAATTTTGTTTAAAAGTTTAATTAGATAATATTTTTATCAATTAAACAAATTTAGGTCATTATAACCAATTTCAATTTGAAATTGGGTATAAATAACTTAGCAAAAGTTTGGATGTTTTTACTTTAAAAACCCATAGTGTCGTCTCATCAGTGGGATTAATTTTAAATTAATTTATGACACTTATATGATTATAATTAGGAAAAATGGATTCCAAATTTTTAATTAGAATATTTAATAATTTATAATAAGGTATATTTTTTTGAACAAAAATATTAGTGAAAGTGATTAAAATTAATTACAACAGTTAAGAGAAATATTTGGTTAATAAAGTACTAAACCTTAAATTTAAGACCCAAAACGACCTAGAAAATTGTCCAACACCCATTTCATGGACATTATTCACCCATTAACCTTATATTATTTGTTTTTTTTGATTTTTTATGAATGTTTTAGCTAAAAACGTGGGTACACCTAACTTGTTTCTAAAAATGCCAAGTGTGTCCTTTCCCTTCCTTATAAAAGGCCACCACATCTCCCTCTTCTTCAAACCTCTAAAACCAATTAGTTTCAGAAAATATCTAAAAATAAACTTCCCAAAATACCTAACTTACTCCTAGATGCCTCCAATTTTGCAGAAACAAATCCAAGGAATTTTTTTCCACAAACCAAAAGGAGTTATCCGATTAAGAGGTAACATCTTCCCTCAATATCCTTTCTTCTATTTTCTTTTTACACCTCCTAAACTCTCTTTATTTCATTATTTTATAATAAAAACATTATATTAAGTATAATAGTATGTTTTTATTCTAATTATTCAACCTAAACTTATACACATCTCCATATAATGGGTAACGAGCATACGGTTTACGTGTACGACGAACTACCGCCTCACTAAATGATGATTGTTCATTTTTCCTCTAACACCTCTCTTGGTATAAATTATGATGTAAACTATGTTTATATATGTAATATATTATATTTATTATGTTTTTAATATTCTGTATTTCTTTTACAACACATATATTTTTACTTTCCATTTGGTGTAAATACGATAATTTCATTTGAGGAAGTGTGGACTACCACTCCCTTAAAGCGATGCGATTCGTTCACACACTACATGGAATGTATTAAGGATGATTTTAGTGAAATAATATGATATATATAAAATTATAATGATACTATAATTATATTATATACATATATACATATATTTCATTTTCTTTTTTATTTATTTTAATACAACAATAAAAATGGAAACAACATTCATGCATACATGCCGTTTACCGTCTCCATGAACGGTGTATTATATTTAAAAATTCTATATTATATAGATTATTATAATAAATATATACTGAATATACATGATATTTATATCATGGTTTAAATTCTTTAATCATGATATAAGTATAAGGACTGAAGATATAACAAATTAAGACACATGCAAAGAACAAATCAGATATTACCCAAAGTGAAACCTTAACATATGATTGTTAACAAGAGGGTAATATAAGGTCATAATCAAACCATTTATGGTATTATATATAATAATATTATTTTTAAAAATATTTTTAATAAATTTATATTTATTATATATGTGTTTTGAATGAGTACGATGAGAGTCAAGACACAAGATAAGGGAATTACATCTCACTTTTTATTTTCATGAGATACATGCTTTATTCACCACCCATTCCTTTTTTGTGCTATGTATACTACACATGGATGTATTATATGATTTTTATAATTAATTTTAATTTTATTTACATATCCATTTTATGATCTTTATCTCATGGGGTTTATGTTTAAAAAGTTATCAAATTGGTAAAGTACTTTTGTCACAATTTTCCTTCCTTGAGACACATACCATGTTATGCACCTATATTTTTCCATGAGGTGTATATAATAACTTTGAAATATTATATCATTAATATTAATATTTTTATGATATTTTAAGCTTCATTTAGTTTAATTTTCCTAAGTGGGGATTATGGTTCAAAGTTACCAAGTGGTAAGAGTTTATTGAAACAATCTCATCACTTTTCATGATTATTTATGTTTATGATTCCTTTGATGAAATATTATGATCCATATCTCAAGGAAACTCATTAAGTTTCTCCTATTCTATTTATTAATGATATATTCATTTATTGGTACTATTTTTTCGATATTTGGTACATAATATAGTTAATAAATAGTTTTTAAGGAAGCCCAATGTTACCGTATCTTCGACTGAAAATCTGTGTTCCTTAATTTTTTTTTTCTAAAAAGAGTTTCCAATAATATTCTACTATTATCCTAAAATATTTATTTTTTTACCCTTTTTGTCTTCTACCAAATTTTTCAAAGGAATATTATTGTTTCTTTCTGAATGAGGAAATTTTCTATTTTTTTTACCATGAAAAAGGAATGTTCTTTTTTACCTCATATGACATGTATGGATTTACCCACCATCAATTCTTTGAAGATTTATTTTCATGTTTAAAAGGTAAATTTTTAAGAAAATATTTTTAAAATAGATTTTCAAGGAAATGGTTTTCACAAAGTTTTATGTTTTAAAGATCCTTTTTTCAAAGAAGAAAGGATATTTACCTCAAAAAATGTTTTCAAAACATCCTTACAAGTTATTTTACATCTGAGATAACATCTATTGATGTTACTCATTACCTTGTAGGAAATTATAAAAAGGTTAAATTCACATTATTTCTTAAATGGTTTATGTTTTTATGGAATGATGCTTATGACACCCATTTCACTTCCACGAGTTTTATGATTTTGAAACCTGTTTCTTTTCACGGGTTATGCTTTCATGATGTGATTATGAAACCTATCTATTTTCATAGTTTATGATGTGATGAGATTTTAATGATACCCATTTCATTTCATGGGTTATTATTTTATTTTTATAAAACCTATATTTTTTTATGGGTCATGATATGATGAATGTTTTATTATCTTATGTAATATTTATGAAAAATTTTATTATGAGATGGGTGAGACCTATATCTCCCTCCAATTAATTGGTTAATGATAAGTTTCATATGATCTCAAATGGTACATGAGTTGTAGTCCAAGGACAGAAACAAGAAGGTACATGGGTTGTAGCCCAATCCTGAAATCAAGAAGGCACATGGGTTGTAGCCCAAACGTAAAAATAAGAAGGTACATGGGTTGTAGCCCAAGCCTAAAAGTAAGAGGGTACATGGGTTGTAGCGTAAGCCCGAAAACAAGAAGGTACATGGGTTGTGTCCTGATCATAAAAATAAGAGGGTGCACAGGTTGTTATCCTAAGCTTGAAGCTGGTACATGGGTCATATCCCAAGCCTAACATGTTATAAAGGCCTTGGTAGGTAACTTTGATATAATATTTTTTATTATTATGTATATTCCACAAATTTTATGTCTTATTCCTATGTTATGCTTTCATGACTTAAGATCTTAATTATATTATGGACTATGTCTTATGAAATTCCAATATTCATTATGATCTCCAATATGCAGGGTGTGATCTTCAAATGTTATTATCAATTTCCATAACCTTTTGTTCATGTTATGCTTACACATTTCCTTTATTTACCCTTACTGATCATCTAAGCTCACCCATTTCTTATGTTTCATTTCCCCAGGTTATGAAGGAAGGTTTTAGGTAGAATTACTAAAGGTGGATATCTTTATGGGATATTTTTAAGATCTTTCAATAGGATAAAATATTTTTTCCCAAGTTTCCAAAGACACTAAACTATTACGGTCCTTAGTCATGTATTTTTGTAATGTAATGAATATTAATAATAAATAATTCAATATCCATGTATGTTAATCTTGTTTCATTATAATAATAATGATAATAAATGGTATAAGAATATCTAATCCATCCATAAAATGGTACCATCGATAGAAAACCTCAGATACATACAACTATCTCCATCAATGAAGAACCTTGGATACATATAGATGATTCTAAAGCCAGTACATGTTAACAATTGATTGTTAACTTAAGAAAAACCTGTTTAATATTTGAGATTTAATTAAGGATTCATGAATATGTCTTAAATATATAAGATATTCCTAGAATAGGCAATAATTTCCCCCAAAAATGTGTGATGAGATCGACCTACCATCCTCTCATCCAATGCATTTTCTAAGATATCATTGGAAAAATCCAAGTGACCACCTATCCTTGGAAAGTAATTATCCATAAACTCGAAATTAATGAAGGAATTAAATCCATTGGAAATAAAAAATGGTGAACCCAACATGAATCCTTAACCAAAATTAATGTATCACCCACATGACAATCCCCTTTCTCACACAAAAATGATAGAGGGCCAAACATGGATCCAAAACAATTGATTATGCATGTGTTCGTTATAGCGATCCTGCCTTTTTTTTAATTTATATTACATAATTATATAGATAAACAACATAATAGTATTACAATATGAGGATCTAGAGGTTTAGTGTGTTAGGAAAACTTGGACCAAACATAACATTTACAATATCAAACATAAACATTTATTTAATCCATTCTTCTCCAGCTTCTTATTGTACCCTGAAAACTCCTTAGTACACATAATTATTTGAGGATATACATCAAGAAGGGGTGATATAAAATCCTAGTAAGAGGATAGATAAGAACAATATAGCATGGGTCGAGCATAATCATAACATCATCATCAAAAATCATGATAGGAAACATTAGATAAAGGCATGGAATGTGTCAATTTATAAAAATGAAACATCATGTCATAGTGGTCATCTACCACACATAGTTATGAACAATTATAACATCATGATCACACATCATTTACCCTTTACTAATTAGATTAATCACATTAACCACTAAATTTTAGTTCTGTATAATTATAAGTGTACCTGTCACATTCAAACATTCATATTGCGCTATATAATTCCGGGCACACCCGTCACATCATAGTTTTACACTATCATGCATTCCACATTAAACATTTATAAAACTTCAACATAACATAACCCATGAAAAGAAATTGGTTTCAAATAATAAAGCATACTTTTATAAACATTTTGTCCCCAAAATAAAGAGGGAATATCATTCTTGACATAGAACCATTAACCATGAGTGAAGAGTGAAATAATATTCACGAAAGTAAAAAGGGTGTGTTTATTTGAAAGAAGAGTTCTTTTGGAAAACATTGGGTTTTTTCATAAAATCAATTAGAGAACATTTATATCCCAGAAATGGTAAGATAATAATTAATAAATTATTTTTAATGATAACCCATACCTAACATGGTGTGAAAGAGGGATAACCTGAAGAAAGAAAGTTGGGTTTGAGAATTTCCCCTTACCTTGTATCCAAACACTTTCTTCACTTTAATGTACAATATGATGACATTATATTCATTAATTAACAAATAAAAAACCTCATTTACATGAATATGGTTCATTATGGTTTCATTAAGTTATTTTATGGGCCTTTGGATGAGTTATAGAGTTTAAATTCATTTTTTAGGAATGTTCATTTTTATAGTTTTCTTGAATGGTACACTTGTATTCATAAATGGAAGTTCGTGTAGAACATGGATAAACATAAAAAAAATGATATTTCAAGTTTTTAATGATATTAAAGTAGTTTAAATATTCTTATAATTAATTATTTTATATACCATGTGGATTAATAATTAGATAAGAATTTATTGATGATCGTTTGGGTTAATTTGGGTGGTTTTTGGACCAAAACAAACTTGTTTTGTTTAATAATTTAGTAATATGTACACATGTTAGTTACATAACATTAAATAGGATATAATAAAGATAATATAATCTGGTTCACCATAAAAATGGTTTCATGACCAGATCTGAAGGCGGTAAAGGGAAAAGAAAACATGTCATTCCTGAAAGTGATAAATTAACACCTCACGAACCACCTTTTCATTTCTTAAATAAAAAGAATAGGAGAAGGGGGTTGGATGATATATTGTACCATTATTATCATAAAATTACAGTATATGTGATATACTAGAGTTTACATACCATGTGGATGAGGATATGTGGGGAGATCTTAACAAAAAGAACATAAAATTGAAATGAAATTAAAGGAAAAGAGAGAGAGGGGAGTTACCTCTTGAATCCTCCTCTTGAGATCCTCTTTAAAGAACCTAGTCTTGGTCTTTTGATGAGAATAGAATATTTTGGACATGGGTAATGGGATAGGAAAGATGTTTGGGTAGAGTTTAGACAAGTTTTGAATCTTGATAGGTGTGAGTAAATGAGGGTGTGAAGGGTGGTATTTATAGTGGTGGGGAGAGGGGTTCTCTTAGTATTTTAATCATTAGTTTATTAATTTCCACCAAGATAATAAATAGTGATGATTACATGACCAATAATAGTAAATAAGTAATTTGAGTTCGATATATGGGTGCTTACATCATTTGTGATGTTAGGAATAGTGGATTTAAATTATAATTCATTTATACAGTAAATTAATGTATTTTACTATTCACCAAAATTCAAGTATTTCAGAAAAATACAAAAAATTTACCCTACCCATTTTTAGATGTGTAGAATCAAAAAATGAAGTTAATTTTTCAATTTTTTTCTTCTAAATATGATTATTTTAATTTTTAATTGAAATCATAATTTACTTGAAAAACACAGTTTTTAAAATTAAAACCGATTTTATAATGCTTTCAAAAATTACATAAGGTCTTATAAAATTATCTTAAAACCAGAAGACTTAGAAATTTTAATTTATGAGCACATTTTTTGAAAATAAATATTCTTTAAAATTAATTAATTATAATTAATTATTTATGACTTACAACAATACTAATACTTTTACTATGGTCAAATTATCACTTCTAATATGCCTAAATTTTATTTAATCATTCATGGGTAAGGTTACTATTATTTTGGATGATTTAATAATCATAAGTTTCATATTACTATTCATAAGGGTAGGTTACTATTTATAAGGGCATGCTACTATTCACCAAAAATTAAGTTTGCCCTATCGGACTCCAAACATCTTACTGATCACAACTGTGTACGTCATATTTTCAAAATTCAAAACATAGAAGTGGAAAAATTATGTTTAATGGTCACATAGTATTTATTATCATTATATTTCACTATGATTCCTAATGTTATTATACTATAAGGCATAATTTTAAGAAGGGAATTCCATTGATAAAACATTGGGTCGTTACATTTTCCCCCCTTATGAAATTTCACCCTCAAAATTTCATTTTACACAAACAGGTAAGGTTACTTCTCCTTCATCTTATCCTTTGGTTCCCAAGTCATTTATTCAAACTTATGGTTTCTCCACAACACTTTGACAAGGTGGGTTGTCTTGTTGCATAGAACCTTATCTCTCTGGTCGAGAATCTTCACTGCCTGCTCCTCATAAGAGATATCATCTTCTAGCTGTACCACCTCTGAGTTCAGTACATGTGAGGGGTTTGGTATGTACTTCCTCAGGAGTGATACATGAAACACATCATGAACTTGAGACATATTTTGTGGAAGTGAAAGCTGATAGGCCATAGATCTTATGTGGTCAAGGATCTCAAAGGGGCCAAAATACCTTGGTCCTAGCTTCCCTTTCTTTACAAACCACATGACTCTATTCTATGGTGATATACGAAGGAAGACTTTATCTCCAATGTTGAACTCCAATTCCCTTTGACGGTTGTCAGCATAGATCATTTGCCGACTCTGATTAGTTTTGATATGTTTCTAGATGACACGAACCTTATTTTTCATCTCTTGCATAAGATCGGATCCAAGTAGCTTTCTTTCTCCAACTTCATCCCAACAGGTTGGAGTTCTACATCGCTTTCCATAAAAAGCTTCATATGGAAACATCTGAATACTTGAGTGGAAACTATTATTGTATGAGAACTCAACCAATGGGAGATGTTGATCCCATCCACCTTTGAATTATAGAGAGAAAGATCTTATCATATCTTCAAGAATCTGAATATTCCTTTCAGATTATTTATCAGTTTGGGGGTGATAATCCATTTTGAAATTCAATTCAGTGCTCAAACCATGTTAGATAATTGTCTAGAATTTAGATGTGGATCTTGGATCACGATCAGATACAATCGAGAGTGGAACACCATGCAGTATCAACACTTCCTTTACATATATATTTTCAAGTTGTTCAAGTGAGAGATCTTCTCAAATAATTATAAAATGGGCAGTCTTGGTGAGTCGGTCAACCACAACCCATATCGCATTATTTCCCTTCGATGTCTTTGGGAGACCCATGAAAAATTCCATAGTTACATTCTCCCATTTCCACATGGGTATAGGTAATGGTTGCATCATACCTTTGGACTTTTTTCACTCTAATTTAACTTGTTTATATACCAAGAACCTTGAGATATATTCCACAATCTCCTTCTTCATGTTATCCCACTAGAAGTGTTCTCAGAGATCTTGGTATATCTTGATGCTACTAGGATGGATAGAGAAAGTTGATCTATGTTCATTGTCCAATAGATCATTCTTTATCCTGGGTGATGAAGGCACACAAAGCTGTGTTCCAAACCAAATCACACCATCATCATTGATATGGAACTCTTGCAGCTTCACTTCCTTTACTGCATTCACATTCTTTTGTAACTCTATATCTTCCCTTTGTGACTCCTTAATAATCTCTTGGATTGATGGTTGTGCAATAATTTGGGAAAGGTAGGATGTATCCCCTTCCCTTATGATTTCCAAATCCATACTTTTCATATCCAAGAAGATAAGGTCTTTCTCAATCCGTAACATGGATAGTGTAGCAGGTTATTTTCTTCTTAGAGCATCAACTACCTTGTTTTCCTTTCCAGGATGATAGTGAATAGAGAAATTGTAGTGCTTGATTAGCTCTAACAATCTCCTTTGACGCATGTTGAGCTCAATTTTTGTGAATATATACTTTAGGCTCTTGTGTTTGGTGTATATGTCACACTTATCACCATAAAGGTAGTGCCACCATATTTTCAAGGCAAAAATCACAGCTGCCAGTTCTAGATCATGCGTTGGGTAGTTCTTCTCATGAGTCTTCAACTTCTACGAGGCATAGGCTATCACATTATCATTTTTCATGAGTACAAAACCCAATTATTTCTTTTAAGCATCACTTTATATCAAAAAACTTTCTCCACTTTTTAGTAGTGTGAGTATAGGTGCATTGATCAGACTTATCTTTAGCTCCTTGAAGCTTCCCTCAAATTCTTCTATCCAGACATACTTTACCTCTTTGCTTGTTAACTTAGTTAGTGGGCTTGACAATCGTGATAAATTTCTCACAAAACATTGGTAGTACCCAGCTAATCCAAAGAAAACTATAGATTTCTGTGACACTAGAGGGTATGGGCCATTACTCAATCGCCTTTGTTTTTTAAGGGTCTACAGAAATTCCCTCTCTTGTGATCACATGTCCCAATAACATGACTTGATTCATCCAAAAGTCACACTTTCTAAACTTGGCGTACAATTTATCCTTTCTCCATGTCGCCAACACAAGTCTTATATGTTCTTCACGTTCCTCCTTGAACTTGGAGTGTATGATAATATCATCGATAAACACTACCAAAAATTTGTCGACGTAATTTATAAAGTCTCTATTCATCAAATCCAAGAAGATTTTAGGTGAATTAGTAATTCCAAAGGTCATCAACAGAAACTCATAGTGCCCATACTTCGTATGAAAGACAGTCTTCTGAATATCTTCCTTCTTCACATTTAGCTGATGATATCCAGAATGAAGACCCACCTTTGAGAAGTATTGATATCCTCTTAACTAATTAAACAAGAAATCAATCCTTGGAAGAGGATACTTCTTCTTTATGGTGATATTGTTAAGTTCTCGATAATACATACACAACCGCACTGTTCAATCCTTCTTCTTCACAAAGAGTACTGGCACACCCCAAGGTGATGCACTAGGGCGTATAAACCCTTTTTCCAAATTCCCTTGTATCTGATTCTTTAACTCCTCTATTTCTATAGTATCCACCCTATAGAGACACTTTTAAATAGGAGTATCTCCAGGTATGAGTTCTATTGAGAACTCTACCTCACGATCTGGGGGAAGTCTAGGTAACTCTTCGGTAAATACATCATGTATTCCCTCACGATGGGCATTTACACAAGGTTGTCACTTTCCTTTGACTCAACCATTTGGGTGAGGTATGCTTCTTCATAGGGAATCAACACCCACACCATTGAAGGATTTTTAAAATGAGATTCATGATCTCCCTTTCATTTATAGAGGAACATGAAATGGTTCAAAATATGAAAATATATTTATTTTTCCCAACAGTTGATATGTTTTCTATATAATGAGAGCCAATCCATTCCCATTATAGCATCGAATTCCACCAAGGGAAGTATTACACGATTCAATGGAAAAATCTTCCCACATACGCGAACATGAGAAGATTCAAACATTTGGGTTGCAATGATTTCACCACTTGGTGTTATTACAAATATCTACACTTCAAGGTTTCAGGGCTTTGATTATATAGTCTAGAAAAATTTCAAGATATAAAGGAATGCATAGAACCAGAATTAAATAATAATTTTTCCATTCTTGAATGAATAGGAAGTGTACCTTGTATGAATTAATTATCTTGCTCTAGTTCCACAGAATTGATGGCATAATCCTTCCCTTGTTACTTAGTCTTTGGTGTCTTCTGATGCTGATTAACCTCAAGGACTCGAGGTTTAGTGCACTGGCTTGCATAGTGCCCTTGCTCTCTACAATTGTAGAATTGAACCATGAGTGGTTCTATCCTTTATTCCACCACATTCTTCTTCCTTCTTATTCCTTTTCGACACTCTTGAGCATAATTTCCTTCTCTCCCACACTTGAAGCACTTCCCAACCCCTTTGAGGTAGTTCCCATGATGGAACTTCCCACATTTTTGGCATGTGAGTTATTGAGTTTTCTTTCCACCTTTATCATTAGATCCTCCAGCTTGAAACTCCATCTTTCGTTTCTTATCACCATATCCATGGGAACATTCTCAAAAATCCATATCCACTTTGTGGGAACACCGAAAAACTTATTCATAACACCCAAAGTATCGAATTTCAAGATCCTTTTGAATTTGTGTTTTTAACCCACTAAATAATATATCAATTTTTCTATCATTGTTGATAAAAAAACCTGGATCATACCTTGAAAGCCTTGTGAAATTCACTTCGTAGGTCATGAAAGATTCTCCTTCATTTTTCTTGAGCTCTATGAATTCCCTCTCCATATTTTTATTAATATTTCGTGGGAAATACATATTCAAAAACATGATCTTAAAGTCTTCCCATTGCATCTCTTAAATTTCATCACTTGGCTTGGTGTTCTTAATCAAATCCCACTATTGATAGGCCCCTCTATCTAGAGGATAAATGGATAGTGTCGGCTTCTCCATCTCAGAATAATGAAACACAGAAATGATCTTCTCCATAGAGTTGAACCAATGTTCTGAAACTAGTGGATCAGATGATCCACTAAACATCGGTGGTCGGTGTCACATAAAACCCTCGACACCCAGTTTCTCCCTCTTAGGTGAAGGAGGAAATTCCCCATTATTCTAGTTATTGTTTATAACCTGAGATAGTTGGGTAAGCATCGCCAAGAAGTTTTGAACTCCACATCCAAAATCATTGGGGATGTTATTCAGGAAATCAATTCATTGTCCCTTGAACAGGTTGTTTCCCTGGTTTCTCCCGGTTCCCACCATTTTCTAAAATAGAAAAGGTTTGAACAAAACATAAGTCATCAAGTCATGAATAAATTATTCATTTGTGAAATTAAACTAAAATAATATATAATGGGATCCCTATGTTTATAAAATTTTCTTTTGTGCATATTTTTACTTAGTCTCATACTAGAGGTTTTCTCTAGGGTTCACTAATCCTAATTCTCAAATTAACTAAACCTTGCCTCTGATACCAACTATAGCAACCGTGTATTTTTTTACATTACTATTACATCACTATAAAGATAAAAAACTTAATAGTATTACATTACAAGGATTCAGAGGTTTAGTATATTTGAAAAACTTGGACCAAACATAACATTTACAACATCAAACATAAACATTTGTTTAATTCATTCTTCTCCAGCTTCTTATTGTCCCCTGAAAACTTCTTAGTACACATAATCACATGAAGATATACATAAAAAGGGGGTGATATAAAAGCAAAGTAAGAGGATAGATAATAACAATATAGCATGGGGTGAGTATAATCATAACATCATCATCAAAAATCATGATAGGAAACATTAGATAAAGGCATGGAATGTGGCAATGGATAAAAATGAAACATCATGTCTTAGTGGTCATCTACCACACATAGTTGTGAAAAATCATAGCATCATGTTCACACATAATTTACCTTTTAATCATGATATTAATCACTTTAACCAATTCATTGAAGATATTTATAATTCTGGGCACACCCGTCACATTCAAACATTCATATTGTACTATAAAATTTCAACCTCACCTGTCACATCAGAATATTTACATTACCAAACATACCACATTAAGAATTTATAAAACTTGAACATAACATAACCCATGGAAAGAAATGGGTTTAAAATAATAAAGAATAATTTCATAAAAATTTGGTACCCAAAATAAAGAGGGAATATCATTCTTGACATAGAACCATTAACCATGAGTGAAGAGTGAAACAATATTCAAGAAAGTAAAAAAGGCGTGTTTATTTGAAAGAAGAGTTCTTTTGGAAAACATTAGATTTTTCATAAAATAAATTAGTGAAAATGTATATACAATAAATGGTAGGATAATAATGAATAAATTATTTTTAAGGAGAACCCATATCGAACATGGAGTGAAAGAGGGAGAACCTGAAGAAAGAAAGTTTGGTTCGATAATTTCGCCTTACCTTGTATCCGAAACGATTTCTTCACTTTATTGTCCTGTATAATGAGATTATATTCATTAAATAAAAAATAAATAAACTTTTTTACATGAATATGGTTCATTATGGTTTCATTAATTTATTTTATGGGCATTTGGATGAGTTTTGGAGTTTAAATTCATTGTTCGAGAATGTTCGTTTTTATAGTTTTCTTGAACCGTTCACTTGCATTCATAAATGGAAGTTCATGTAGAACATGGATAAACATAATGAACTAATATTTAAAGTTATTAATGATATTATAGTAGTTTAAATTATCTTATAATGAATTATTTTATATACTGTGTGGATGAATCTTTAGATAAGAATTTAATGATGATCATTTAGGTTAATTTGGGCGGTTTTTCGACCACAACGAACTTGTTTTGTTTAATCATTTAGTAATATGTACATATGTTAGTTAAAAAACATTAAATAGGATATAATATAAATAATATAATCTTACTCAACCATAAAAATGGTTTCATGACCATATCTGAAGGTGTTAAAGGAAAAAGGAAAACATGTTGTTGTTGAAGGTTATAAATTAACACATCACAAACAGCCTTTTCATTTCTAAAATAAAAAGAAGAGGAGAAGTGGGTTGGATGATATATAATAACATTAGTATCATAAAATTAAATTATATATGAGATAATGGAGTTACCATAACATGTGGATGAGGATAGGTGGGGAGATATTAGTAAAAGAACTTGAAATTGAAATGAAATTAAAGGAAAAGAGAGGGGGGAATTACCTCTTGAACCCTCCTCTTGAGATCCTCCTTAAGGAAACTAGGATTTGTATTTTTATGAGACCATAAGATATTTTATGTGGGTAAGGGTCTAGGGAAGATGTTTTATTAGAGTTTAGACAAGTCTTGAAGCTTGATATGTGTGAGGAAGTGAGGGTGTGAAGGGTGATATTTATAGTGGAGGGGAGATGTGTTCTCTTAATATTTTAATCATTAGTTTATTAATTTACACCAAGATAAGTAATAGTGATGATTCCATGAAAAATAATAGTAAATAGGGAATGTGAGTTTAATATTTGGGTGGTTAAATCACTTGTGATGTCACTAATAGTGGATTCAAATTATAATGTATTTATATGGTAGATTAATGTATTTTACTATTCACCAAAAATTCAAGTATTTCAGAAAAAACCCAAAAATTCACCCTAACAATTTTTCAACATGTAGAATCAAAAAATGAATTAAAAATTTCAAAAAATAATTTCTAAATATGATTAATTTAATTTTAAATTAAAATTATAATTTACTTGAAAAATAAAATTTTAAAAATTAAAACTGATTTTACAATGATTTCAAAAATTACATAAGGTCTCATAAAATTAACTTAAAACCAGAAGACATATAATTTTTAATTTATGAATTTTTTTTAGGAAAGTACATATTATTTTAAATTAATTAATTAATTATAACTAATTATTTATGACTTACAATAATACTAATACTTTTACTTTAGTCAAATTATCACTTCTATGATGCCTAAATTTTATTTAATAATTCATGGGTAATGTTACTATTATTTTGGATGATTTAATAATCATAAGGGTCATATTAATATTCATAAGGGTAGGTTACTATTCATAAGGGTAGGTTACTATTCACCAAAAATTACGTTTGTGATGTCAAACTCCAAACATCTTACTTATCTCTACCGTGTATGTCAAATTTTCAAAATTCAAAACATAGAAGTGGAAAAATTATGTTTAATGGTAACATAGTATTTAGTATCATTATATGTAATTGTGCTTCCTAATTTGATTATACTATAAGGAATAATTATAAGAAGGTAAATTCATTGATAAAACATTGGGTCGTTACATTCGTTTATTAAGATGCTGCTTTGATAGGGGTTTCTTGTTGATGTTTGTAATATGTATGTAGTAACTTTTGAAAAGAACTACCTTCAATATAATGATATCCTTCTAGTCATCCCAAAATTATGCATATGCTATCATGTAAGAAGGTTCCTTATCAAATCAAATGACACTACCACCAATCCAGCATCTTCAGCGCCAGGTCTCAAATGCGCTCATTCGAGAGTACCACTACCATGGTACTATACTGACCTTGGAAGTTGCATGAAAATCACTATAAATAATGATGCCACACCAACCATCTACTCAATTAAAGTTGGTGTCCTAGAACTAAGTGACACTAGTTTCCATCTCAAATCGTTTTGAGAGCCTATCACTAGAATACAACAACAAGTTCCTCTCTTATCTTAGATATGATGATCATGAGGTCACCAATGGCCTCATATAGACAACATATGTATCCCACCAAAGGGATCCTACCAGTAGTTGTCACTTCCAATGTTGCATGGTGTCAAACCCTCAACATGATTAGGGTTCCAACCTCAGTAGTTTGACCATAGTCACTTAGATCCTGACAATCAGTAAAGCCCATCTAGGGAAACAACCAGTCAATAGGGAACAAGAACCTACCTTCATTCCTTCCAGAGATTCCTGCAAACCAAATGTGGTGGAAAACCACGAGTAGGTGTTCACACCTTCCCACATCCACTAATCCTTCCAGCACAGTTTGGCAGTATCCAGAGAAACAAGATGGCATATCCTAATGAAATACATGGTGAAAATCCATATATCTTTCCCCACACCTGATGATTGTCAGTACATCCCAGTAATAAAATGAGGACAAGAGCATGAATAAAACCCTGATCTCACTATGGAATGGGAATATATTATCTTTCTATCTATTCTCTTTCCTACTAAAAATTATGGAGGGATAGACGTATATTCTTATCCACATTCTATAAGTTTGTTAGGATATAGTGATCACATTGGAAACTACTAAAAGTTAGACTCACAACCCCAAAACCAAATTTAAAAGGACTCAACGTATAATATGAGAGTCAAAAAGGTGAAAATTCATATCCCTGCTCTCGTCTAGAAGGGTCATGGGCCAAATCTAATAACAAATGGACAATCAAATTGGGCTCATATCCCTGTTTCAAATGAAGGATATCGATCAAATCTTATGGCCACTCTCGGGTAGGAACATATTCCTGCAAAAATTCTAGAGTCATATTGGAAAATTATAATATTTAACATGGATCCACTCGAACTGGTCCTTATATGGGAAATTCACTAGCCACAAAAGGCAACCCCAATTAGCTGCATGAAAGCATCCAAAAAGAACCCTCAACAAAGGCAATTGGAAAATGAATAACCGATCCATAAACCTGCTCTGCTGAATGCTGGAGTTCTTGAATCCCTCCGACATTTATCTATGGAGTATCAGAATCCCACTCATCTGTTACCTAATTATGAAGGTAGTAGTTGCATTAGTGAAGGTCCTCCACAAAATTTTACTGACATCAGTTCTATAGGTACTCCTTGAACCCCTTACCATGAAATATTAATTAATATCTAGAATCTAATCGATTAAGAGAGACCATCTCTTGATGAGCTCCATGGAAACCATCCTCATGGATATAATATCAAAAAGTAATGAGGTCCCACCCTTTCTATCATCCTTCCTAAAGGACCTAACTAGGGTATACACTATAGTAATTCCACTTATATTATGATGCCAATCCATGATGGTATTACTCCCCATGATATCATTTTATATGAAGTTAAACTCTCCACAATAACACTTAATTTCATAGATAAGGTCCTTACCTTGAAAAAAAAACTATGAGGAATCCCTCCCATAATAAGGCACTTGAGAAAATGAGGTCACTCTTTCTTAAGGACTCTTCATTGATAAGAAAATCCTTTCTCAACCAGAAGACAACTCAAGGCAATGTTAATTCTCCAAACCACTCTTAGATCACTTACCTTTCAATATGATAGAGGAAATCCCTACCAATCATGTTTTTTCTCAAAAAAATAGAAGGGAAATGTCTACTTTGGTTGTATTATGTTGAGTAACCTCTTTCCAAATATAAATAATACATAGTTTTCATGAGGAGATAGTTGGATAAAGCCATTATAATAGTCATGTTTGGTCCTTTAGCCACTCCCCAATATAGTATTTAGATGTGTAGTTAGAATATTGTGTACATGAAATCTTCCTAAATATATGGACAACTTTTCATCACTTAAAAATAAAAGTATTACCTTAAAATTAATTCCCAATCCATGTCAACATAATATAAGGGATACACTGTCAAATCAACTTGGCAGTCCTCCAAGCTACATGACACTCAAAATTGAAAAAAAACAAGGATCCCTTCAGAACACATGTCTTGATGCATTAAAAATGTTTCATTATCTAATCACATACACCCCACCCACTGTTTATATTAGAGTATGAGGTGAACATGAGGCATTACATTTTACATTGCTCCCTAATTAGCAAATCCCACAAAATGTGAGGTCATGAAATTTCATAACCTCAGACCGAATTCAATAATTATGATCTATTCACAATAGATGGTATGCTAAGAATGAACTAGCCCATAAAAACTCTCCAAGTCATCAAGATAGAAGACAAAGATCCATTGAAAGACTCTTGCATTGAGCATTTTAAAATATCGAGTGAGCCTCTTACTTGAGGGAAACCAATTGTCAGATAGTGAAAATATCTTTGGAAATATGTGGATCAAGTGAAAATAATATAATTCACCTATCCCATGTTCAAAAAAATCATCATAAAATAATAAGAGTAGCTACAACATATGCATCCACGACATTACATGAGTAACCCTAGCCCACAGGGCTGAGGTCATTTTTAACACAACCTTTGAGGCTAAAAAATCAAGCCCAAAATGTTGTGAAAGTGTTATAGAAGTACCCATAGCCCATAGGTCTGGTGTAATTTTTACCACAACATCCTCCCTAGTGAAAGTAATAATTTTATTTTTTGAGAGGAGTTGTACAAAATAAATCCTCCCAGTTCATCCTATCATGTGATGTAGTTTATTCTTTAGGGATGCAAACAAAAAAATTATCTAAAAGTTCCCATAAAATCACCCTTCTCTAGATGGATTTGAAGGGATCCTTGAAGTAAAGTATGATCTCCCATGACAATCTCAAAAAAAAAACTAATTTTAAAGAGAAAAACCAATCTTAGGAATCAAAACTATTCCAGTGGATACTCCTAGAGAAATCATTTTTCTCATTATTTGTAGACTGATGAAATTCTCATGATGTAGTTTGTGTCAATAAACGTAATTAACACTGATCCTTCCAATAACATAGAATACAAGGTTAATAGGGGATAAAAATAGGAGGATATGTCCATTCAGAATATGGTCTATAATTAAATGAATGAAGAGGGTGTTCATACTAGAAATCAAATTCTTTCCATGAATTTGGGGATTCCATCAACTTCTCAACCGTTTCCCCCTTGACGAGCATCAACCAAAGAAAAAGGTAAGTATATAGTTCAATCTCACCTGTTATTTGAGTATTTCAAACCCCTCACACTTGAGGAAATATTCAATCGATAGGAAGAAGAGATGAGAGAGTAAAGAAAACTCAATGCAGAAGTGCTCTAAGGAAACATCCCTACTGAATATGTTCTACAAGAAGAGCCTCACCCCATGATCCCATTCGACATACCTCAACAAAGAGGGTTTGTACCAATAGTTGAAAAGGAGCAGAAACATATGATCAAAATGGGGTACCAATAACCAATACACTGTAGAACCCACAATAGAAAGATATCAGGAGTTTCATCCCTTGGGTACACAACCAGAGTTAGGTCAGACACATCCTCATAGATCAACCCTTGTACGTTACCCACCACGAGTAAAAGAAGAATTTACATAGCTTTCCCTACTCATTGTACCCATTACTCGGGATCCCACCCATTTGGAAATTATCCCCAGCTTATTGACACCATCAAAAAACTGGAGGCTCGATTAGAATCTATGTAAGTAAGATGTATGCTATTTAAACTGGAGAGGAATCCTTACCCTAAATAGGTGGATGCAACTCTTCACCTACTAAACTTTGGGAATCCTATGTTCTTAATTTTTAATGGCATAGGGGATCTAGAGAAGCATTTGGTGAACTTTTTATTTAGGTGTGGCCCCATGATAGGGACTCTTAAGTAGCAAGAAGTGGCTAAGATCAGATGATATTATAGAATTTATGAGGACCAACCTTCACCTATTACACCAGTCTACCATTCATATTAGTCATGGGATGGAAAGATCTTCTTAGATAATTCCTTCATCAATTTAGATCTACATTTCAGAAGAGTATAGTCCTCAATCTATCAAAAATCATACAAAAAGAAAATGATAGGGTGTCAGATTTTATTTCCAGGTGGAAGAGTTTCACATATTCTATGAACTTATAGATTCCTCAAGAAGATTTATTGGGTATTTTCATTGAGAATATTCATGATGAGATTAGAACACATCATATTTTGGTAAAGTACCCATGTAGATTTCAGGATATAGCCACGGTAGCAAAAAGTTTGGAATATTCTATCTTAATAATCAAGTCCAACTCCCATATTATTCCATCTTTTCAAGTGAAGTGGATAGGTATAGTAAAATCTACAATGTTTATGTTGAAACCAGTCTCTACACTGGCTCAAACTACGAAGCCCACACCTCCTCACATGATACCTTCTTAGAAATTAAAGCATCTGTAATAGTATCCTCATCGGGATGAAAAGAAAGAGCCAAAAGGATCTCAATATGGTGACTATAATAAAAAATTCTACTCTTTTCGATATGAGAAGGTTCCCGACTACTTTTTAACATCCTTGGAAAAAAACTAGCTAACTCTATTGGAATCCAAAAGGCAGACCAAGTCATCCTTGATGATCACCTAAATTATTGTACCTTTAATTGAATATTGGGGAACAAAATTCAAGAGATTTTTGTTTTTATGGTCGTCTTACAAAAAATGGTTGATTATAGGTAGGTGAAGATGGTAAAACCACCAACACAAGTAACATGTGTTTTCGATGACACTCCAGAAGAAGTGGGTGAGTGGAAGGAAGTTACCAGAAATAATGTGAAAAAGTTAAGTGATTGGATGTTTATAAAAACAATCAGCTGAACTCATGATATCCTCTAATAATAGTTTAAACAACCAATGGTGCTCCTGGTCACTTCTACTATGACATAACTAAATAATTTAACCATAATATCATCCAAAGGACAATATTCTATGAAATGAAATGGATGTAAGGGTGGGAAACCAATGAAATAATATGAATATTCACCTAGGAAAAATTTATCCTTGACTCTCACAAAATTCATGACTTTAATCCCTAGAGGATGGGCCCCACCCCACCAAATAGTACAGTGGGCACCGAACCATCAAACAAAATACTCATTTGATGAATAATTGATCTTCAGATCCATTAATGTCATCTACTTAATAGATACCTTATCTAATGATGAATTTTATTATCAACATGATATTCCCACACCAAATTGGGGATAAATTAATTATGGTTACAGGATCCAAGGAAATAGAGGGAGGCACAACCATGACCAAACACAATATGATGGATACGTCCCTATTGGAGCTATTTATGATGCCAAAACCCATGGAAAATATCTTCAAGAATCCTATAAATAATATTAATATGCCTCCATACACATAATAAATAATTTAAAACTAAAATTTTTGGAAGAAAAATTGATGAATAGATGACAACCTGACCCGACCAAGAAAGCGGGAAGCCCAATGCAACTCAATCAAATAGTAGATAAAATGCCCTTCACATCTACTCAACTACCTGACTTGTCTACCCCAGGCACATTAGCTTCAAAAATCCCTTATAGGTAATAGTTTCGTATAGAGAAAAACATACCTTATCCCCAAAATCATGACATCTTAAAGAAATTATCCGCATTTTTGAAAAATATTTCAATTTTTAATGATCTCAACATATAAAAGGATATGTTGGAAGCACTTGTAGAATATCTGTTGTGCCCTCAAGAGTTCTAAGATGAAGTTGCTACTATCGAGGTATATCATGCAGATATTGACCCTATAGAATGTCATATATTTATCACTTTCAAAAAATAGGACATAAATGAAGTTATATAAGGAAACACCAGACCCCTATAGGTATCTAGAAGGTTAGATGACATTGACATCTGTCAAGATTTCCTTGACAATGGCTCAAGAGATAACCTTATTCCTATCAGAACACATTTCCAAATAGGATACACTAAAGCTAATTTTTTCCCTTCCACTCTAATTCTTCAAGGGTATGATGAAGGAGAATCGAATCCACTTGTCCATATTAATCTTATATCTCATTTTAAGGATATGGTGTTTGACTCATAGTTCTTGGTCATATGACAAGATACAAATTTCAATGTCTTGCTGGGAAGACTTTGGTTTCATCAACATGTAGTGATTAATTCACTATACCATAAATTCCTTAAATATTATAGCAATGGGAATATTAGGATGTTTCGTGGTGAAAAATCTCTATTTGAGTCTTGTGAATCTTAATATGTTGATGCAAGATTCTAATAAAGGGAAGAAAATCGACCTATAACTGATGGTGTAACTCAGTTTAACACTCCAAATGGTTGTGACAAATGGGTCCCAGTGACAGCACAACCACCCTGCCTTAACATGGCCGTCTAGTCCTGGCCCTCCAGGTACAACTAGTTGCCCCGCAGATACGTGGTCCCCACCCAGGGTCCCACCCATGTGCCCGCATGGGTCATCTGACTAATGATTATCCCTACATGCCAACACATGTATTTTTCAGTGTGCTTTGTCCTCACTCACACACACCCTAGGAAACTTCTGAGAAGGTCACCCATCATGATCACTACTCCGGGCCAAGCACGATTAACTATGGAGTTCTAATCAGGCAGGATCCCAAAAAGGAAGGTGCACCTTGTTGACCTGAGTCATATCATTTAGTCATTTAACACTTTATCATTTCTGGGTGTTACAATCACCCCCCCTTTAGAGCACGACGTCCTTATTGTGGGGCCTACATCTCAACCCAGGTAGTACACCACACTTAAGGCTGGGTACCACCTCTGATACCAAATGTGACAATTGGGTCCCGGTGATAGCACATCCACCCCACCTTAACATAATTGTCTGGTCCTGGCCTTCCAGGTACAACCAGTTGCCCCGCAGACATGTTGTCCCAACCCATGTGCCCGCATGGGTCATCCGACTAATAATTATCCCCACAGGACAACACATGTCCTTTCCAGTGTGCTTTGTCCTCACTCATACACACCCTGAAATGACCCCAATTCACCCATTTAAAGAACTCAATGATGAATATTTTTTTCCTATTAATTAGGTCAAATACATCTAGTCAGATTCAGAAATGTGCTCATCAGTCTTCATGATATCAACCACATCAGATGAAACCGAGGGATTGAAAAAATATATGATTCATACATTGGCATAAATAAATCAAATGAAAATGCCCCAACTTCATCCTCAAAACTTCAGTAGGACACCCCTTCATCTGCTAAACCTAAAAAAGTTATGATATCACTATTTGAAGAAAGATCTCAGGAAAATGAATTTCCCCCTAACCAGAATGAGTCCCATTTATCTCCCATACATCCCAGAATAGACCCAAAGGAAGAGGAGGAGGAAAAGAAAGAAGAGTAATAAGACAACCTCACATATTCTCCTCCATCATTTGAGGAAGGATTCCTCACCGCTCTCTATGAACTCTAATAGATACATCTGGTAATAGAGGAGGATTCACGACCAACATTGATCAACAAGAATATGACCCTCAATGAGAAGGAAATTTACACATATTTTATAAATAAGAACCAAGATGTGTTTTCGTGTAATTATAAATAACTCACAAGACTTTCTACTATTGTGGCTAGACATCACTTAGTATTTCCAGGAGACCACCTTGGTTACAAGTAAGCAGCCAAAATGAAACATCTGACTCATGATGCCAAGGTTGAAGCTGAAATTGATAATATTATCAATTCCAATTTCATTTGGAAAATCCATTATCCAAAATTGATTTCCAACGCAGTATAGATAAATAAGAATAATGTTAAAATTAGGGTTTTCATTGAATTTATTGACCTCAACTGGCACTGTATAAAATATGACTTCCCAGTTCTTATTATAGAACTTTTGATCGATAAAAATACTGACTATCAAGACATATACTTCATAGATGGATATTGAGGGTACAATCACATATAAATATCCCCATAAGATGCATAATACAATTCTTTCAGGGCCCCTTAGGGAGAATTTTTCTACGAAGTGATGCCTTTCAGTTAAAAGAATATTGGAGGTACATATCAACGTGCCATGAATCACATATTCAAACCACTCCTGGGAAATCTGGTAGAGTGTTATACTGATGATTTGGTGGTAAAATCATGAAAAATCTATGAACACCTTTCCAATTTGTAATTTTTTTTGGAAAACTTCAACAAAACAACCTGAAGATGAATCCACTGATATTTTATTTTGGCGCTACTTCATAAAAATTTCTTAGCTTCATCATAGGCCATCATGACATTGAAGTTTACCCTAAAAATACAAAAGAAATTTTAGGTATGTCACCTCCTAAAAATATTAGAGTTTAGAGGACTATAGGTAAAACATTCCTACACTCGACACTTCAAATAAAAACTTGTAAGAAAGTGTTTTACCTTCAACAGGTTGATGAAGAAAGAAGTTGTGTTTTAGTGGACTGATGAATTCCAAAAAGTATTCAACAAACTCAAGAAATATTTATTGATCCCACCAATACTAATGCCTCTAGTCGAAGGAAAAATACTCATCATGTAAATTAAAACTCTTGAATGATAACTGGGTGAATTTCCCACATTGAAAAATGATGTTGGTAGTGAAAAAAATCCTTAATTATATTAATCAAACCATGCTTGAAATTGGGACTCTATATTCATATATAAAGAAGAACTGTTTGACACTAATTTCTATAATTTAAAAATTAAGGCATCAACTGAAGAACCATGAGGTATATTTGATCTCTCAAATTTACCCATTCAGATATATTCTCAATCTTCCCATGTTGACTGTATGTTTAGTGTGATGGGTGGTGATTCTACAATAGTTCAATATCTGGTTCATACCACAGAAAGAGATAAAAGGTCAGGACTTAAAAGATTTTCTGAATGAAAATCCCTATATGGAAGAAGTTCTAATGAGTACCAAACTAACATATGAAAAAAATATTATCCATCAAGGATTCTACCATAATTTGGGAAATTTACTTTGATGGTGCATCAAAAATACCAACAGAAAAGAGAATGGAAAACCCAAAGATCAATGAATTCAAGTTGGGAATTGTTCTCATTTCTCCAATGAAGGTAGTTATATATTACTTATTTATGTTATCAAAAGGATTCATTAATAATGAGGCTTAATAATAAGAACTTATTGTAGGCTTGGATTTGGCTTTGAAAATGTCATTGACTCCCATGATAATCAAGGGTGATTCCAAGTTGGTAATTAAGAAAATCAATGGTGATTACACTGTCATAAAAAAAGAGTTGACCCCCATGCTTAATTATGTTTTAGGGATGATGTAAGAATTCACCTAAAAGACAATAATAATTCATTTCCTACATTCAAAAAATGCTCAAGAATATGCATTAGAAAATTCTGTTGTAAGATTAGAAATTCTAGATTAGGATGAAATAGCTGTCAGTATTTCCCATCGCAGAACAATATCACCATTTGTTCAAAGTGTCTTAGAGGAGATAAATAAGAAAAATTATACCCCTAAAACAGATAACACTGTAGATGGGTGGATGAATCCTATCCTGTAATACCTCTAAAATGGGGCCCTTTCACTAAGAAGAGCTATAGAAGAATAGATCTAAAGATGGGAAGTAAATTTCAACCTTTATGAAAGACCAATCCATTAGAAGGTTCTATATAAGTAAATATTTGATGGATTCTCCTCAGATGCATTGATGGAAAGAAGATGACTACCACCATGTAAGAAGTTTACGCTGAAGCTTGTGGTGCCCATCATCTCGGAACCAAAATTTCTCATGAGATTAGGAGGCTTGGGTATTTTTGGCCTTTGATGATACATGATTGCACACAATCTGTAAAAAAATTTCATTTCTACCAAGTACATTCCAACTTCATCCATCAACCCCTAGAGTTACTGTATATGGGTAAATACTCATGGCCATTATCCACATGGGGAATGAATGTTTTAGGGTCATTCCCATAAGCTACGACTTAGAAGTCCAAATACATCCTTACTACTTCCCACTTCTTCTCTAAATGGGTCAAGGTGATACCTCTTAAGGAAGTCGGGGCCAAAAGCATCATCAATTTCATGAATTCAAACATCATCGCTAGATTTTGTGTCCTTCACACAATACTGATGGACAATGACACTAATTTATACTCTTCTAAATTGAATAAGTTGTAACATGAGTATAATATAGAATATAACTATTCATCCCACTACCATGATATGTAAAATGGATAGATAGAGGCTTTCAATAAAACTCTATAAAAAATTATCCAGAAAATAGTGGATATAGAAAATAAATCTTGGCCTGAAAAGCTACTTCATGCCTTGTGGACTTACCAGACTAAAACCCACATTTCTAATCAAGAATCCCCATATTCATTGGTTTACAGAATAGATGCAGTGCTTCCCATTGAGGTATAATTTCCCTCATTTGGAATAGCTATTTGTGGACAACTCTTAGATGATGAAAAATCATATAATTAGTTTGATGAGTTAGATAAACTTGATGTGAAAATGTTTTATACCCTACATCATTTGGAGATATTCTAAAACTGGAAAGTATGATTCTTCATCAAGAAAGTTTGTCTATATTCTTTCCCTCAAGGATGATTGGTTTTTGGATCTAAAGAATCCAATGATACCTAGTAAGAAACACCCAAAGATTAAAAAAAGTGGTAATGACCTTATATCATACATAAATTATATCCTAATCAAGATTAATCATTAATCACAATGGATAGGGAACACACAAAACCCCTAAAAATTAAATATTCCTCAAGAAATACTTCATGTGATAAAGAAAAAACCTTATTCTTTGATACAAAATGTTAAAATTTGTATCATAATTGGTCTTGTATGCAAAACCTTAAAAGGAACATATCTACATTCTTGTAACAGTACATTAAACATTATGACAAAATCCTTTCTGTATGAGGTAAAACTATATGGTTCACATCCTTATTCCATGATTTAGATCTATATAAAATTTTGGTTTGGTCCTAAGCAGACCACTATCCTGGTTGTTGGTCTCTCACTACACCTTTATCTAAGTAATACACGTGGCTTGATTCTCACTTTTATGAGATATATAGTGAGGAAAAGACCTCATGTCCTAGTCCCAAGCAAAAATTAAAGAAAATACCCCCTCTCCTACATATAAACAAATATTTATATAGTTAAATTTACATTCCATGGCCAATGCCGATCCAAATTATTCCTTTGTACATGGACACATTTCTTCCACACATAATACTCCTTATACTAGGAAATTTAGGATCTCCATAAGATTTACTCGGCCATAAGTGATGGAATTTCAGATTCATGAGGAAACCTCTGTTTTGACTATACATAATATTCCCTAGTTTGGATCTACATAATTCACCCTAAAACGTTATGTCAACTAGAGGCACATTCATCCTCAGGAGAAACTTATTCTTTCTCCATAATCCCTGATATTTTTATGCTAGAAACCTATTTTCAAACATGGTCCATGGTCATTCCTTGTGTACTTGTCCCATTTCACTTCTTCTGATCCAAGAACCCCCAAGATCATGGTTTACTATTTACTCCTTCACATATGAAGTATATCAGAACATCCTTGGACTAGTATATACTATATCACTCATCATTTCCATGAAATTGGGTAACCTTCTTCATTAATATATGATATTAAACTTCATGGTTTCCAAGAACAACATACAACTTTATTCTCATTCCAATGAGATATGTAGTGGTGATCAGATCCTAGGTCCTGGTCTAGCCACTACATGATCAAATTTCCCTACCCTTCCTTCTAATTGCCTCTCATTGGTGAAAGAAACATTTTTCACTCCTTATTTCTCACACCTATCATACTTCATGTGAGCTTATAAGTTTTGGTAAAGGCTTCCCTATATGATTCAGGCATATCAGTTCATATCTGGGTTATCATGATTCTATATGTAAGACCTTAAAATGGAAACCAAATGTATGTACTACATGACATTAAACTACATGGTTGACATATCTCTCATAATGAATAGTTACTCATTGCTAGGACCCTCACCTGAGAGTATGACTATGAAAGGTTTTGGTATCACACCACCCATACTTCTAAGAACTATATATGGATTGATTATTGATTTGATGGGATATGTAGTGATGGACAAATCCAACATCCTAGTCCATAAAAAATATGAAAATGATCTCATGCTCTGATGTACAAACTAGATCTACATATAAGGGCCTAGTACAGGTTCTCACCCTACTCATGAGCCCATATTCAAATAAAAATTCCCCTATTTACACAAAAAAATTTGACCAATGTGGGGAATCTTTCCCAAAACTATGTGTTCCTTGATTCTCACTTTGAAAAGATACGCAGCGATACTCAGACCCTCTATCTTGAGCTCGATCAGAATATAAAAAAACCCCTTCTTATGTATGGGTCAGACCTACATAGGAAAAATTTCTCCACATTATTGAGTGATTTTGACATGAAATTATCATTATATACTTCAACACCTTACACAAATCACAATTGGTGTATAGTAAAATCCAAATATCTATAAGCTTTACTTGGAAATCGTTTATGAAATGTATGATTCTGAGGAAACCTTTATTTTGACTATACATAATATTCCATAGTCTAGATCTGTATAAGTCACCCTCAAAATTCCTGTCAACTATAGGCACATTAATCATTGGGAGAAACCTCTTCCATCTTCATAGGCCTCAAAAATTTCATATTAGAAACCATTTTTCGAACATGGTTCATAGTCATTCCTTTCATACATGTCCCATATCATTTTTTAGATCAAAAAGCCCCCATATTATAAATTACAACATTCCATATTCATGCATGAAGGATGATGGAACATTCTTAGTCAGATCACCATGGAATGGAAAATTACTAATTATTTTGTCAAATCCATGAGGCCATAAAATAAAACAATCATACGTCCCAAAAAAATGATATTAAACTATGAATCTAATGTCCTTTTCACAATGACATTAAATTTTATGAAAATCATCCAAGAAATAAAACATTAAACTATAATTCAAGTTCTTTATCACATGAACCTAAATTGTAGAACATCTAAGTCCTTGTAGCATGACATTAAACTTTGTGACACACAATCAGTTCAATATGACCCATTACCTACATAAGAGCTATATCCAAGCAAAGGTATCTAGTATTGTTTTTGGAGACTCACATTATTCCAATCCCATACTAGGATGAAATATGAAAATATGATTCCTCTATGCAATAATTTAATCTATATAGGCATCCCATCCTTTCTCAAGGATTCATTAGTCATGGATATCTATCCCAACCATGATTTTTTATTAACTTCAATAATGTACCTCTATGAAATATTATTTAGGTGAAAATACAACAAAATTCTCCCTTCCATGAACTCCTATAAGGATTTAAATTATTTCCCAAGTTGAATCTTTTTTCTCACACCATGCTTGACTCATGCGAGATTAGACCACCTAGAGATTCACTTTTATTAGCACACGTGAGTTTTATTTTCTATTCAAATAATGGAAACTTTTCCCTTTGGAATGACCTTTAAAATGAGAGGTAGAATCACACCCTACATGACTCAAAAATTCTCAGGTGGTCCATTTATCATGGAATATTTCTTCCCTACACATGAAAGATTGATCAATATAGAAGTATTTGGAACACAAAAAATATACACCTAAAAATATTAATACCCCATTTCTTATGTGTGAGTTTGATCTGCACATATGATTTTGAAACATTTTCTCTATTATATGGAAACATGATAAGAATAAAATTCCCCTCTCCCTACACATGATTTAGATCTATTTAGGAAGTTTCATATTCATTTCCTCCAAGACTTGTTTGGGATTATTACTCTCACAATTGTTGGTCAAAGCTATTCGAACTAAAACAACAGCTATATTGGTTGGTCCTTTAATACCGTAAAAATTCCAAATAAAAGATACGTAACACTCATCAGGTTAAAAACCTTCAGAGGGAGACCTGTGAAAGAGTCAAGTCTCATCTCTCTAGGTCATACGATCTAAAAATTTTTGATCATTTTTTCTATTCCCATTGTTACAAGTTAAACACATTAATACATGTAGATTATAATTAGTGATCCAACTCCAGTATTACTGTTAAAATTGCAAGGTAAATCCATAATTAAGTTACAAATGATTTATAAAAGACCCTATTAATTTTATATATCAATAAGACAGAGGGTACCCCACATTATGTATCCTCTCAACATTTTTAGGTAATGAGAAGAAAATTAAATGACTATAATTTTTTTGACTTGATTTATTCCATAGATTGGATAATGTTTGACGTAAGTAATTAAGGGCCTACTTGAGATTGATTCTTTTCCTAGCTTCATATTTGGATAATGGACACATTTTATTAATGAAGGTGTTTAGCACTTGACCTTTCTATCTGATGGATTCTAACCCCATGTTTGTCGATGAAAAATTTTCCTTTATTCTAGCCACATGAGCCCCATTTTCTATCAGATTCACAGTCTATACAGTTATCTAATCATGAAGTTTTTATTCCTTAGTAGCTAAATTATGTATCTCATTAGTAGTATCTTTTAAAACTTTCTCACGATGGTTGTAAAGATTAAAATGGATATGATCTCATTCAAAAGTAGCCATCTCCTCCTGAGAAATGAGAACTTGATGAATAAGGACATGTAAATCTTTATAATTGAACCCACATATGACAAAGATATGGAAGATTTGAAGAAGGATGTAAAATTTATCAATAATTTGTTATAAAGGAGTCTCCATGATAAAAATGTAAACTTAGAAACACACCCATTTTTTCACAACCTGATGTTCAATGATAGCTTTGGGATCCAAAGCCTATTCACTTGTTGTTACTAGTATATAATCCAGAATCACATTCTCTGTAGACAAACTTAATCCAAATTATGATGTAGTTTTGGGAAAATCCTCCATCACTGCATCCTCTTTAATTTCAATGATTGATCCAATATGTCTGGTGTCTATTAGTGAAGTGCTCGACACCATTTTACTAGTACCAATGTTAGTGGGCTTCCCAATAGGGTTATCCAAAAATGTTGGGTCTACAATACTACCAGCATGAGGGGTGCTTTAATTAGAAACTCCCTTAGAATTCTTAGAGTGTTTGAAAATAAATTTTTCTTCCTCAGAGATTGTATATGGATACATGATAGGAAAGGAATTGGGAAAAACCAATTTTTTATTCACATATTAGACCAGTTTCCCTAACACTCCATCTAGATAGTATTCTACCCACATTTTAGCATAACCCCGTGAAAAGTCGGTTGGCTCATATATGGAAGGTAATGAAATATCTATGTCAAATTCCTCATGCATTAGAATTAACCATAACTATTAGAGTATTAATGGGTGATATTTTCTTTAAATCCCAATTAGGGGAAAGGATAAAACCTGTTGAAGACATCTAAATTGTCACGTGGACCTATAGGGAGCATAAGGATCACAAATGGTAACCCCATATATCTGAGAAATCAGAATCCCATATTGTAATGAGACAATATAGAAGTGTTCTTATAAAGTTCCCCCACCATTATCTATCACCATCCCAGAATGTTCCAAATATGGTATTAAAGTAAAATGGGTGGGATACTTTAACAACTAAATAATACTGCTGACGCCCAAGGATTCTGGGTGAACGGAAGCAATATTGAGTAGTATGGGGTGAAATATGGAAGGGGAGATCATCAAGGTATACTAATACTCATAACATAGAATGTGTTCTACTACCTATCTATATAATAATTATAAGGGTCTGCTAAGTCACCGATATAAGAATCATGAGATGGAAAGATCCATCCACTCAAAAACATGGAAAAAAGACATCCATACCAAAGTCTTGGGATATATCTAGCCATATCTTGTATCCCCACATGGTATAATAGACTACCTAAAGAGTATCCCAATATGAACCTAGAAAACCTCAATATTTTTTATTTGGATGAGTCCTGGTGCATTTAAATTTCATCCTTGGCCCACTAACTTGTAATAACAACTTTATACAGTCACTAAATAGAATAAGTGAATGGGTGTGAAGGGGTTAACCCAATAAATTCTCTTCTATGATCAGGATATATCTCTCTAATAGAGAAACCTATTTTGGGGTTTCCCAAGTATTGGATGTAGGAAGGAACTCATAATACATGTTACCAAGAATAAACATCCCCCTTAATCAGTAGATATCCTACAAACTAATCCCTACTTCTCTATAAAGTAGGTGAAATGTATTGGTGTTCCACAAATTAATTTAGGAAGGATCCCAGTTGGAGAATATACTACAATCTGGGAAATCCATACCACTTAGTATAAGAAGAAAAACTCCATCTGCTTAAGAAATTCCACTCAATTCTGACGCACCCATAATACCCATACCCATTCATCATAATAAATCACTCTAGACCATAAATCCCACTTTGATCTCTATCCTCAGGTGTAATCACCTCACGAGAGATTAAAAATGGAAGGGTAATCTTGAATATAGAAATGCAAGGATATTTCATGATTATACTAGTTTCTCCATGTACACAAAGAACCATTTAGAATGAAAATCATCTCTTGACTCTGTTTAAGAGTGATGTACCTCACAATAGAAATGTTCACTTGAACATGATACATGGAATTCAAACCAAGAAAATGGAAAGTATCAATAAACCGATGGAAATGAAGCATTGTCTTAAATATCAAAGTTTTTTAGAGGTAATTTGTTGTAAAATGGATAATATAGAAGCTTTGGTGAAAAGAGACTCTTTAGAATAACTTCTTGAGAATTGATATGTCGTTAGGGATCAGCTTCAATGTTCCCTAGAAATAGAAATTATCCTCTCAATTTTATTAAATTTAGTGATCCTCAAACATGAAAAAATATTCATTTCATAAACCATTTTGTGCATTTGTTAAGAAAGCTGGGCAAAAAAATATCATATTCATGAAATTTAAAAGCACCACATAGCGTTTTTTGCAATCTATATAGCGTGGTATGTGAACCACATAACATTAGAATTTCAATATGAAGAGTTTTAAAATTATATATAGAGACCATTATTACATGAATCAAATTAACTATTTCATGGGATTACCAGTTCACAAACGATAATGATTCATAGTAAAGTCCTTCAACAAAGGAAACTTCTATATAGGGAAGGATGCTACGCCGCAAGTTCAGATCAGACCACAAAGCGCTTGATTCACTATGTGAAAAATGATTTGATAACATGACAAATTTTATAGTCTTGTAACTTCCTTTGGGTCTATAGGTACCCCATAAAGAATCCAACCAGACCAAATTCTTCATCGGAATTGACTCTTCTTCATGCTGATCAGAATCTATTCCGACTGGGGGAATTTTTTTGTGTTTGAAAATATTTGCATGGATTATCCAAAGGATTTATGAATTTGGAAAGTCTATAAGAGACCAATGAAATTAAAAATGGTTAAAAACATGGAGTTGCAAAGAAACCCCATATTCCACATATAACACTCGCTATACAAGTCTCCACTCCACATATCTCCCCCCTATAGTGCTACCACATAGTGCCCACACAAACAACATTTTGTTTGGGGGGAGAGACGTATCCATTCAAACCTCCATAAATGAATTTCCATTTTTAGGGAAATACATCCTCTTCAGGACCCCCATAAATGAAAATTTTATTTTGGTCCAAGTAATCTCTTTTAGGCCCCCTGCAAATGAAATTTCCTTTATAGGGTGAGGCATATTCTCCAGTACCCTTGAAAACAAATTTTCTCTTATGGGGTGAGGAATTATATTAATTCCAACCAAAAAACAAAATCATTTATGGTAATAAGTTTTTCATTGCTTTTGATAAACCCTAGTGAATGGTTACATCCATACCCTTATAAAAACCCCACATATGAACAAATGAAGAGAAGAAAAAAATATAGAGAAACAGTATGAGCAAGCGATTTTAGTAGGTAATCACTTACCACATATCTCAAAGTTAGAAAGGAAAATCACCGGAAAACCCAAAAAGGGGTGGCCTCTCATAAGAAACCATCCTCATAAAAAACCCCTTTTAAGACAACCATCCACATATAAAAATAATTTACGAACATCCATCTTCATAAAAATATCCTTTTCAGGCCACCATTTCATGAATCATATGTGGATGAAGTCTTTGAGGACCACCATCCTACATTGAAAATAATATGAAAGCTGGATCCCTTCAGTCTCAACACCCTTCAACATGGAATTTATACTTTTAACATCCCCTATAAAAACATTCTAATAAACCCTATCCGTCAACCTCTCCCACAAAGTTATGGGACCCATATGGGCCCCTTCATGAAATACAAAAGAACATCATCCACCAAGGCCTCTAGACTTGTATGATCAGGGTAAAGGAAACATCATCATGTTTCCCATTCGATTGTTCATTCCCTTGGTAAATTTTTCCCACACTTAACCTACCTAATGGGTAAGGTCCTTAGTATATTTGTAATTTCACATCCATTTAGTAATGGGGATCCCAACCTCAGAGGTAGTTCCAGGGACCCCCCATTTCAAACAGTGATAAGAACCACTTTCCTTTCCCTTTGATGAGGGATAATGTCTTATCCTTCTCTCATCCTCTCCCAAATTGGAAACATGGAATCCCTATAGGAGTAATCCCCTAACATTTTTACTAGAATTCATACACCTCATACCTTCCATTTTCCCCAGTTAAAAAATCAAGATAGGATATGGGTTCATCAAAGACCTTTCCCTCTCCCATATCCCCTACCTCATCCATTAGTGGATTAATAAGATTATGTGGTTTACCATATCTTCTGTTTCTACTTTTTCTCACACTGAGCATGAATCACATGGTCCCAGAGGTTAGTAAGAATCATGAAATCGACACGATCAAATACCTACATCAAAAGGAGATTTTCTTTCCAGATCTTCATCTTGCATTAAAAATGGGATTCCTATTCAGTATAAGCCCCAACCATAATCACTCACATGGGTATCATCTGTAGGTTTAAGGACCAACATTCTAAACTACATGGGCTTTGATTTCTGTCCAAATGGGATACATAGGAAGCCTCACTGAGGTCTAAAACTAGTACATTAAACTCACCCAAACCTTATCTAGGATATATTCCTAGTAGGATCATATCCAAAAAAATGAGTAAACATCCCTTCCAGGCCCCTTGGGTCATTTCTTCATAAGTCCCAAACCTACCTTTGACTAGGAACCTTTCTCTTAGACATCCTTACCATACGATGTTAAAATACACGATTTGGTCCTCATCACATGAACTTAAAAGGTATGATGTTTCCCATTAAGTGTAAGTAAAATACAAGGGTAGTGATTCCTTTAAGAAGGATACATAAGAAACCCATCTCATGGGACCGATCCGGACATGAAAACAACTCATGTATTCCTGACCGAAGATAAATTCCACTACAACCTATTGAGTTTTTTAAATCCAACATCATGATAATAAATAGTATAAAAATAACTAATCTTTCCATAAAAGGGTACCATCTACAGAGAACCTCATATATATGCATATGTATCCATTGATAAAGAACCACATATACATATAGATGATTATAAATACAATAAATGCAAAAAAACTGATTTTTAAATTATGGGAGACATGTTTTATATATGGGAATTAATAAAGGATTCAAAAATATATCTTAAATCTATAAGAGAGTACCAAAGTAAGCAATAATTCCTCCCAAAAGGTATGATGAGCCCAACCTCCCATCACTACTAAAAATTGGACCTTTAATAGCACTAATAAAAGGGATTTATCATTGCTATATAAGCACTAATAATGTAAGAAATGTTAAAGGGTCAGATTTAACAATGCTCATAAAAAGTGCTGATAAAGGCTCCCTTTAATAGTGCTAAAAAAAGCGATGATAAAGGGGGATTTTAGTAGTGCTTTTTTCCTGCACTGATGAAGGGGGAATTTATTAGCGCTTTTTTAGCATTGTTAAAGTCCACCTTTATTAGCGTTTTTAGAACTATTAAAGGAACCCTTTAAGAGATCTAACAAAAAACATTGATATAGGGCCCACCAATAAAGAATATATTTTTTTCATGTCCCGCCCCACCCCCTATCAGCCCACCCCCAACTTTATCAGCCCACTACCCTTTATCAATTCCCCCTTCCCTACTTTATCAGCCCTACCCCCAACCACCCTTTTATTAGAGATTTAGTATGTTCCCTTACCTACAATGAGTTTTTCACCTGGGACCTCTAGTTTATACACCAACGCCTTTCCCACTCCCCTATATTATTTTTTAACATTTTATGATATATCTATATATTTATATATATTTTGTTATATTTTTATCCATATATTTATATATATATTTATATATATTTTTAAAATGGATATTAACTCTAAAAACCCTTAAAACACATAACAACATTAAGAAACTATAAAAACCCTAAAACCAATAAAAACCCTAAAACAACAATAAATTATGATCTAGGAGTCCGTTTCAGCTCTAAAACTGGTAAAATAAAATATTATGAAATGAGATTCAATATGATATGTGGTACATACCAAACGAACACCTAGATTAGAAGTTATAACCATTTGAATTTTAAGAAACTAGGGTCAATGATTAAAAAATCTATTTCAGAGGCCTTCTGGACCATTCTGGGGGTAAAAATATGTGAACTAAGATATTTGAGCTTCTCAATGGCCCTTAATGGTGTAGATATTGTCAAAGGTTTTGATTTTATATTTGGTAGATCCCAAACAGACGCCCAGATCAAAATTTATGGCCGTTTGAAGTTCAAGTTCAATTTTTGACTTTTTTAAAACTATAATATATTTTATTCCTTCGACTATCACATGATTTAAATATCATATGGTTTTATATCATTTAATAATATTTTATTTGACTGGTTGTTGAGCTGAAACAGACTCCCAGATCACAAGTTATGGTTGTTTCATGGTTTTTAGGGTTTCTTAATGTTTTTATGGGTTTTAAGGGTTTCAAGAGTTATTACCAGTTTTTCAAGTTTTTTGGGTTTGTAGAGATTTTCTAGATTTGTAAGACATTTTATCTAAATATCTTATATATTATGTGTAAATTATTATTAATACTTATGTAAAACATATTTTAAAAATATATATTATATTTATATCAATATAAATATACCAATATATCAATATATCAATATATTTTTTAATGAAATATTTTTTTGAAATAAAACCTTTATCAGTGCTAGTAAAAAAGGGATGATGGGGGGGGGGGGGGTCTTTATCAGCATTTCTAAAAAAGCACTGATAAATACCACCATTTTATCAGTGATTTTTTACTAGCATTGATAATGGACCCCCATTATCAGTGTTTTTTTAGAAGCATTGATAAATGCCTATTTTTACAAGCACTAATAAAGGGCCTTATTTAACAGTGATTTTTTTAGCACTATTAAAGACCCCATTTAACAACACTAAAAAAGTGTTGTTAAATACCCCCTTCAACTGTTATTTTTCTAGCGCTGAGAAAGGGGGGATTTTAACAGTGATTTAAGAGAGAGCTATTAAAACCCTAGAATTTTATAAACCTAGTTTTTTAGTAGTGAATCCTCTCTTACAAAACATTTTCTAAGATTTCATTGAAAAAATATAAGTGACCTATTGAATTTTTAAAGTAGGCATACGTCAAATCAAAACGAGTGAGGGCATGAAATCCCTCAGAAATAAGGGGTCATCATTTTAGTGGGATAATATTTAATAAAATTACTTATTAAATGAATGTTAAACATGATTCTTGTCAGATAAAAGAATCTTATATAGATATAATGACACCATCTTCATCCAAATTAACTTTAAGATCAATCTTAAAAATGAATAAGACTAATAGTAATAACTTCTTGGAATGATATAGAAACTTAATAATCATTCTTAAATAATAGGGAAAATTCTATGTTTTTGGAAAACTCCTTTCCAAGTAGAAAAATATTGAAATATTTCAATAAATGGATCTCTAAATTCTTATGAGAAGAATAAAAGGATTACCTTAAGGTTTTAAAATAATCTTGGAAATTCATTATTATTGAATGAATTTTAGTCTTTTATCATTTACTTAATATTATTGGGTATTTAATGTATTGGAGTGAATATAGGTTTCCTTTATGTTTTAATCTATCTATGGAATTTATTTTGGAATTATTATTGTAAATGTTTTGAAAATATGTATGATATCAAGAAATTTTTACCATATCTCTTAAAATTATTGAGGATGACTGAGTAGGATATGTGATATCCAAGATTTGGTGTTATACTGATAGTATAAATGGGTAAAATTTTATGATAATTGAAAAATATTATAGGGTTTAATTGTCATAATTTTTCATTGAATCCTAAAGGTGGTAATAAGAATGAGTGTAAATATTTCCATATTAGATGGTATTATCCAAAATAAATAAAGGATTTTGAGATAATGTATGAAAATTCCATGTCAGGTATTAGTATTATAGAAATAAATTATTTAATTTTAATGGGTATATGATACCAAATGTATATTTTACAATTCTTTTAAATATAAAGTAGTTCATATTTTAGGAAAGGATTGATAAAGCTTGGAGTTTTCATTATAGTGATAAATAAAAGGGTTTTTAAATCATAGAGTTAGATGTAAAGGAATATTTTAAGCTTAGATGGATCTAAAAAAAGGATTTACATTTCCATCTTTTTTTCTTTTATATGATAAGAGAAGTTGTTTGTTAATAAAGTGTTGTTATGAATAATATGAGATGATGATTTTAATACACATGGTTTATGATTCATCAATATCTATAACATTGTTTGAAATAATGATAATGATAAAAGTTATTTTATCCAGGATAAAAGTGTTTATCCATATTTTTTAAAATACGATAGATATGATCCCACCACATGATGGTGGACTATTTTAAAGAATAAAATCTATTTTTCATAATTATTCTATAAACACATAGAATATCCATATAAGATATGGGTGTTAATATTTTCTTTATAAATATTCACACTAAATAAAATAAATTTTATTTTCTAAAAAAAGAGTTTGTGTAACTTAGAAAGGTATACTAGTGAGAATTTTGTTTCTAAGAGACTAGTAGAAGTTTGTATGAACTTAAATAAGTTTAAAGTGTAACAAATAAATAATTAAACTAGTTGAATTCCATGTGAATATAAATTTATATCCTAAAAATTTTTAGGACATGTTGTTAAAGAAAGATAATGTTAAAATTTACATTTAGTTACTAGAATGATCTAAAATAAAAGTTTTGTTGTAAAGGTTCCATGAAGATGATAATGAGATTATAAATAGTTCTAAGTAGATAACCAAAGTTATTAATATCATAAAATTTGATGTTTTAAAGTAAATGAGTTTTAATACTATGCTAAAAGAGTTGAACATTAGGAATATGATTCCTAAGTCTCACCATTATTAAAATAAACATTCTTCATAGACTTTACACATTAAGAGAGTTTAGTGGGAGAGTTTTATTAGATAGAAACATAGATATGTGGTGAGAGTTACATGGAGATATAAGAGTTTAATAAAAAAAGAGTTGCAAACATAATGCCTCTTTGGTGGTTTATTATATGGGATATGATTATAAAAGTTCTTATTTATTGTTTTTTAGTACTATTAATGTATTTTAAAGTCTAAAATGTCTCATTTTATACAAAAGGTATATCTAATTTATCATTCTTTCATGATGGATTCATATATTGTGTGAAGTGAAATAATAATTGACCTCTTAAAGTATGATTTTGAGTTATCCCTAATCAATGTTAATTGTGGATTATTATAGTTTGTGGAAAAATGTTAAGGTTATCATGAGTAATATTTCATATGGAGGTAAAAAATATGTTCATAGGTAACAAAATTAATTTTGTGTGTAGAATGACCCACTGAGTATACCACATAGAGTTTCATACACAGTCTTTAGTATATGAGGTGTTAATGTTTTTTATTGAAGTCCCATAATTGAGGTTGGAAATATATCAAGAACGACAACCTTCATACTTTTATAAATTTATTATTCCATCATTGAGGTGAATCTAATCAGGGGGTGGTTGGGTATGCTGTTGATCATGTCATTGGTTGAGTCTTAACCAAGATAGGGGTTGTCTTATTGTATAAAAATTATGAATTATAGGCCCTCAATTGAGATATACTAAGGGAATTTATTTCCATACCTAGATAAGGTATATGTGTTGTGCTTATCTATTTGGGAAAGGGGAATTTGAGTACTCATATTCTTGAGTGAATGGCATGATATGTATTCATCTATCTGGTTAGTCTATTCCCATAGAATCGAGAACGTATGTGTGGGATATATAGGATTGACATACACTATGACTCATGGTCACTCAATATACTATACAAATGGACTATATGATTATGTATACTTGTATATGATACACCTGATAAAAATAATTAGAATGATTCATATGTTTGATGGAGATCATGCAAGTTCCCTTTATTGGTTAAGTAGCATTGGTTCTTTGATATAGTCTATTAATTTCTTAAATTTATAGATTACGGAATTCACAATTGTTTTTAATGTTACAAGAGGACTATGGGGTCACAGTTAGTGGTTATGTGAGTGAGGATTAAATTTTATTACAAAGTGTTGTACAAAAAATCTTGATCAACACCAAGAGTGATTTAGAGGATATAAAAAATAAAATTTTGATATTTTTTCAAAATTTATTACATGTGTTGTGACATATGATGAAAAGGAATGATATATTTTCCAAAAGGTTTTTTTATAATATATCCAAAAGAGTTTTTATTATAGTTTCACAAGTTGTTACATAATATATAACATAAGGTAAAGATATGCTAAGTCTATGTGGCTTTAGTTATAGTGAGATATTGTTGTATATGTTCACTAATGTTATCACCATGATCTGAAATTTTAGACATTAACATGGTTTGTTTTGGTTTTATCCATGAAATAATGAGGGTTATAATTTTGTGGTGTTTTTTCATGGGACTATATTTGATATATGATATCATATGACTCAACCTTAATCTTCTAATTCATCTATCACACCTAAAATACTAAAGGCCATAAATATTTTTATTGTTTTTGGATATTACCCTTTTAATAGTTTAGGGGGAACCTTACATGGCCCGTAGGATCCGAAGGAATATATGACCTCATACATAACCTTGAGGGCCCCAAAATCTGACACCACAAGAGAAGACCTGCCCAATATATATATTCAAAATCACAAACTTTTCAAGGTTGCACATATAACATTACCTTATGTAGATTATCAAATGAAGAGTCATGAGTTACAAATTTTTTTGTTTCACCTCAACTCTTTTGAGGTTCATCTCAATTTTAATTTTTGAAAAAAACATCTTTAATCACCCTTGTTAATTATTTTCCTAGAGTAGGATAGGCTCAAGAGAGTCTAGGTAGAACAAAGGAGAAAGTAGGAGTGGATGTGAAACTTTTCAAAAAAAAAAGATGTAGGTACCACCGGCTCACCGGTAGACTAAATAGAGGTAAATATACCCTTATAGGATCATTGACTAGCTAGTGATCTAGAACCAACTAGTCCGTGGCCAAAACAGAACCACCCAAGTTCTATTTGGCCCCACTAGCTCTCTAGTAGATTCCATCAGCTAGCTAGTGGGCATGTTGAATGGTTTTTAGTGAGGGGATCCATGGTAATTTCCATTATAACCACATTGTTAGTAAATAATTTATCCCAAAACCATACTCAAATTATATGAATGAGGAGAGCTTGTATTAGAAATTTTGGACCCCCTCTCTTGATTCTTTTATGTTTGAAGTGTCATTGATTATATTTGGTTCCTACAGGCAAGGCTAACCTCATTTAAGCATTAACTCAATATTTATTACATATATATTATTTTAGGACTCTAAAATGATGTATTTGAGTATTATCCAGGGTCTTTCACTCATCAGGATTGAATTGTGAGGATATAATTGGAAATTGATGCTTGTTATGCTTGAGGTAGGTGGTCTTGACTTATCCTTTGATGTATTTATGCCTTTTTATTGTATATATGATGTGAGTCCACTACGACATAATGATAGATTTTAATTTTCTAAATAATAACTAAATTGTGTCTGTTAATTGATTACCATAGACCTTTCCACAAGTCCTGGGTGACCCATTGGAATATAAGAAGTGAGAAGTTGGTCATTATGAAAGGGGATACAATTTCTGAAAATTAAAATAGGAAACAAATTGGTGACTCTAGGAGTGTCATATCCTTAAGAAAAGATTAGTGTATATACAAGGAACGATTGAGATGAATGAAAAATTATAGATATTTTAATTAAAATGATTTTATAGTTATGTAAAATTAAATCTTTAAACTGTGAATTAATGACTAATGGAAATTGATAATTTTTCAGCAAAAAAATAGGGAAACCTAATTTTGAAAAGATGTTGCATGGTTATTTATGGAAAATGTGATAACGAAATTGAAACAAAATAATTGATTATATTTAATTTATTATTATCCTATTTGGGGACCTTAGATATGAGTCTAAGGATCTGGTGTTCTCATGATTACAACTATTGTGTGATCTTGATGTCATTCCAAGTATCTAATGTGCTTGAAGATGTTATTTTGGAAGGGAGACATTGGAATTTTTTTTAAGGATATGACGTTTCAATTGTCATTATTATTGGGGGACCTTTATGTGACTCCAATGATTCGATATAATCATCTATATTATTCTATTGGGTGAAATTGGAGGAATATCAAGGATCTTATATGCACAATTGTCTCTTATTGAGGGACTTTGAGGAAACTCCAAATATTTGTTGTTACCATTATACATTACAATTTTTGGGGACCTTGAACTTAGTCCATGGATCTAGTATACACTTATAATTATGAAAATGAATGAGATACTATAGAAATAGATAGCCGAAATTGGATGAAGTAGGTATGGTTGACCATGAGTTCCACCATAGAATTGAGGGTTGATGATATTTAATTATTAATTGTTTAAAAAATTATTTATTTTATTTCACATAAATATATAAATGACACTCATACTGGATATAATTTAGACACCATTTTTGGTGAGCTAATAAGTTGTAATCACACCCTACTCGAGCCACCTTTGTTACTCAAGTAGACTTCATATTTTTAGGTTAGGATAAGACAAAGGGGCATGTGATAGATGGGTGATATGTTGTGTCAGGATTGGAGCATGGATAGATGGATCGGGCATGACCTCATGACCTAGTTTGGGTTTAGATTTTATTTTTTTATTTTTTATGTCAGTTAAATTTATTGTATGAAATTTTAATTAGCATGAATTTTCATTTTAGAATGTTTATCATGGTTATTATTTTGGATTATTTGGAACTTTCCTTGTCTAATAGTTTTTATTGTGTGAAATGTTATTATTATGATTTCTGTTGTTATTATTATTACTCTAAACAAAGGGAATAATCTCCCCATGAACTCACTTAGGCCCTCACTACTTATCAGTAACCTATGGCTTACATGGTTGCACACTTGAGGACATATAGAAACCCATTCCAGTTACTTATGAGTGAACCATGTTAGGTATGTTACATAGTGGTATCAAAGGATCTATTTTTTATGACTATTTTGGGAAAGGTAGACATAAGATAGGGTTTTTTCGATACTTGGTATGAAACTCATACATGGGAGTAGCTAACCCACATATGATAGTCTCCCCATGATCCCTATTTGGACCTCACTACTTATCGGAAGCCTCTAGAATACATGGATGCACACTTGAGGCCATATATCAACCCATACCAGTTACTTATGAGTGAATCAAGTTGGGGATGTTACATAGTGGTATCAAAGGATCTATTTTTTTTTGACTATTTGGGGAAAGGTAGACATGAGATAGGGTGTTTTTGGGACTTTGTATGAAACTCATACATGGGAGTAGCTAACCCACATATGAATAAATCTTAAGTTAGCAAGAGAAGGATTTCTATTTTAGTTTTTTCTATCATAGTTTATTGATTTGACCTTAAGTGATGCACTTTATTTTTAGGATTTATTACTTATTTAATTATAATTGTGGTCCAGTATGGTGTGAGGGTGTTTGTGTGTGCATACTAATATGCACATTTGTATTTCACTCTATCACTTGATTGATTTTGATAAGTAATTGAGTAAGCAAAAAAACCGTTTCATGCATAAATCATAAATTGTTGAGTGTAAATTACATGAAATCATTATTGATATATTTTTTTAATTTTAGGTTCTAATATTTCTATAATGTGATTAAAACTTGTGTTTGATATTATAGAGTTATGCATACATGAATACCACCAGCTGAGAAATAGGAGGGTGTCGTTGAGCACGCCCCTATGGCTGTTAAACTAGAGCCTCTTTTGGATCCAACGAATATTGTAGATGATATGCTTTGGGTAAGATTTTCATGAGTTATATAGTTAATGGAAAAGGATACCCTATGAGTTGTTCCATATATGTTTGACCTTTACAAGGAGTTTAAACTACAGAACCTATTAATACTTTTAGTGGGAGGTGGTCCCCTAGTAGCTAGTTTTGGTTGGAATCAGTGCAGAACATTTTCAAACATATAGATACTCTCATAGAGATAAGATTCAAGTTTATAGATTATATGCTTCATGGATCATCTAAGTAATGGTGGAAGTTTTTTTCTTAAAATATTTTCACATGGGTATGACTTGAAAGAAATTCAAGACCAAGTTATTTGATTATTTATTTCCATATAACTTGAGGCATTTAAAGGTTTGGAAGTTCATGAACCTCGATAAAGGATGTATGTATATAATGGATTACATAGCTCATTTCACAAAATCGAAGCATTTTTTTGATGTTTACATGGGATGAGTTGACCAGTGCAATGAAATTTGAAGATAGACTTTGATATGAGATTAGGTAACATGTGAATATTATTTTCTTGAAAAACTTATGTAAAGTGGTGAATTAAGCTCTCATTACGGACAAGTATCAATAGATGGACCCAAGTGGTAGGTATGAATTTTCATCGATGAAGTATGGTAGTAGATATTCTGGTGTTAGGAAGCACCACTTCTAGAATTTTTGATCAAATTAGTACTAGGAAGAGCCACCAGGGTTGTGGACTAGTGAGATATTTTTAGTTTGGAAAGGATAGGTGAAAGAAACATCTGTGTGATCAACCATTAGTGGAATGTCGATATTATAGGAATATGGGGAATATTCAGAGGTTTTATAGTAATAATTCATAGATGTACGATAATGAGTATTTCAGATAGATAAAAAACTCGAGTATGATATTAACCATGCTGAAACAAATGGACAGTTGGATCTCTATGTGTCATATGAGATGAGGAGGGAGATTCTGTACCCTAGGAATAGGGCCTCAAAGATAGTATAATAGTGTGGTCTAAGGGGGGGGGGTAGTCTAGGACTCAAGGTCATGGATTAGGAAAACTACATACAATATAGCCTACTCCAACCAATCTAGATATCTAACCTTCCACCATCCAAGGTATGATTCTAGTGGCTTATTCTTTGGAATTTGTTTTTTTTTGACATAGGATCTTCACATTAATTTATGTCTATTCAGTTTTTTGAGAGATTGGGTCTTATTATGGAGTGACTATATGGTGTGATGACCCTAGATATTCCATTAGGTAAGCGGTAAAAGAACATTCATTACTGTAGGGAGTTTCCTATCATAGTTGGTGGATATATATTTACATGGGATTTATTTATGATTAAAATGATAATTACTGGTCACTTTCTTGTGATATATTGGTTAGCTCCATATCTATCTCACATTGTTGATTACCACCATCAGATATCCTTTATAGTTATCAATGGTACTGATCATGTTTATATGGGAAAATAAGATTTTTGGGAAAGATGTTCTAGACCTGACCATCAGTTGTTGGATAGAAATATGACCTATGTAGATTGGCTCATAGTGGACAAAAATATTGCATATAAGGAAGTGAATACTCTAGTTGTTGATTAGTTCTGAGATGTTTTTCCTGATTATTTCTTGGGATTTCCACTTGAGAGGGTGGGGGAGTTTACTATAGATCTCTTGTCAGGGGTTAATACACTTTCTATACCCCCTTATCAGATGGACCCTATGAAGATTTGATAATTAAAAACCCAATTATAAGACTTGGAAGACAATGGATTTTTTAGGCTAAGCACATCACTATGGGGTTCTCCAGTTCTATTCACCAAAAAATAAAATAGCTCCTTGAGATTGTGTGTAGACTATTGAAGGCTAAAATAAGTAAAAATTAGGAATTGATATACAACTCCATGAATATATGACTTGTTTGGACATCTTAGGGGAGAATATATGTTTTCCAAGATTAAATTAAGACTAGGTTGTCATAAGTTGTGGGTGAGACTTTCACACATACCCATTACTACATTTTGGAGCAGGTATAGTCTGTATGAGTACTTAGCTATGATGTTTGGATTGAAAAATTCCCATATAGTGTTTATGGATTTGATTAACTAATTCTTTCACTCATTATTAGATAAGTTTCTTTTTGTTTTTATTGATGACATCCTCATTTATTCCAAATCATATGAAGATCACACACATTATCTAGAAATTGTTTTGGAAAAATTAAGGGATAACCATTTATATGTAAATCTATAAAAGTTTCACTTATTAAGAGACCAATTTGACTTCATAGGTCTTGTAATATTCAATGTAGAAGTGTTAGTGGATCCTGAAAAGGCAAGAGAAGTAGTTTCTTTGGATAGGCCCAAGAATGTTTTAGATATTTGTAGCTTTCTGGGTTTGGATGGGTATTACATAATGTTTATCTAGTAATTATCTCGCTTGTAAGAACCAAAGAAAAAATTGACGAATAAAGGGGTGGATTCCATGTGGTTCAATGCTTATGAGAGTGAATTTCAAGAATTTAAGGGAATTTTGACCTCAACAATGATTCTGATCTTACAAAAACTGGGTAAGGAATATACCATGTATTGTAATGCATCAGGAATAGGGATAAGGGTGATGTTGATGCTGGATAGTCATGTGGTTACTTATGGAGCATAGTATCTTAGACCGCATGAGAAGAAATATCAAACACATGACCTATAATTTGAAGTAGTGGTTCATAATTTGAAGTATTAGCACCATTATCTATTGGGTGAGAGGTTTGTAGTATACATAGACCATAAGATCCTAAAATACATTTCTTATCAGAATGATCTAAATATTCGGCATTCGATATGGGTTGAATAACTGCAATCATTTTATTTTGAGCTAAAATATTCCCTTGGAAAAGGTAACTTAATTAATGATTCTTAAAAAACCCAAACTTAGGTTTTTCCGGAGTCCTTTTGTGTGTTGTAGATGATGAATTTTTTTATCATGATACACTTGGTTATACATGAGTATCAGAGTTGATAAAATCTTATATATTTATTCATAACTTCTTTTCTTCTCAATAGGATATATATGGTGTAGTTTTTGGATGACCATCGATGATGATGTTATCCTTTATGTCAATGGATGTGTTCTGGTTCCCACAAATACACACGAAGAGTTGATGAAGAATTTCCATGTCAAGAAGTTTCCAATACACCCTAGTTTGACCAAGATGTATAGAGGCATCCATTGATAGTATTGGTGGAGAAGAATGAAAAGGGAGATAGTAAGTTTTATCACACAGGGATCTACCTGTCAGCAGGTGAAATCTAAACACCAGTGGCCTAATGGTATAGTACAACCATTTCCCATTCACGAGTGGAAATGGGATGATGTAACTATAGATTTTATGGATATATTACCAAGTTAAACCCAAATAAATGATGATTTGTGGGTTATCATTGATATATTAATGAAGGTATCATACTTATTACCAGTTCATGAGACTTTTACCATGGATAAGTTAGAAAAGAATAATGTTTAGAAGATTATGTGTCTATACAGAGTAACATGCAATATCATTTCATAACAAGATAATTATTTCACCTAATGATTATTGTAGAAAATACATAAGCTTCTTGGTATGTAGGTACACTTGAGTACCTACTTATTATCCACAGACTGATGGAAAATATGAGCATACCATTAAAATTATGGATGACATCTTGATGAAATGCTTCTTGGATCTTGCTGGTTCATAGGAGAACCACATGTATTTAGTAGTGTTTTATTAGAAAAATAGATTCTAGGATTTCATTCATATGTATCCATTTGAGGTCTTGTATGGTAGGATATTCTGATCACCATTGAGTTTGTTGGACTGGTGAGTTTTCTTTTGTCAGACTACGCGTCCCGAATAAGACAACAGAACATGTTTACTTGATTAAAAATCTATTGATAACTACCCAAATTAGGAAAAAGTCATATAATGATCATTAAAGGAGACCTATGTATTTTTAGGTCAGATATGGGGTATTGTTTTGGTTCTGACTAATTTTGGGGAACCACTATATCCAGAAGTAGGTAAAACTAGCACCCAAGTATATTGGGCCCTTTGAGATTGTGGAGTATATTAGTGTTATGGAATAAAGGTTGTCCCTAATACAACATTTTAGTGCTATTAATGATGTATTTGATGTATCACAACTTTGAAAGTATCACATTGACCCATCACATGTGATCAACACTGAGGAAATTTAGTTCGAGACTGATGAATCCTTTGAGGAGTGTCCAATTTGTATAGTTGATTTGTGTGAAAAGACTCTTCATGGGAAAATTATTCCTATGGTGCGGGTTCTATGGTATAATTGACACATACAATAGGATACATGGGATTTAGAGATAGACATGTGCTCCTAGTGGCCTAACTTATTCACTAAAGGACCTCAATGATTCTCACAAGGGAACCTCAAAATGAGCTATAATATGGTGGGGAGATTATAACACCTTGGATATTTTTGAGGTGAATATCCTTTTTTATATTAAAAAACCTCTTTAAACACCCTTTTAATTATATTCTGGGAATATGAGAGGCTTGGGAGAGTCTAGGGAGAATAGAGGAGTAGGCAATAGAGGACTTATAACATAAAAAAAGTTGTATGGACCACTGAACAACCAATGGGATACAAATATCCATCTAATAGACTAAATAGAAGAAATTAGACCCTTCTAGGCTCATCATATAGACAATGTGCAAAATGTAACTACCCAGGTTCTATTTATCCCTACTAGCTCGCCAGTGGAGTCTAGCGGCTAGCCGGTGGGCCTACTAGATGATTTTTAATGAAAGGATCCATGGTAATTTCCTTTGAAACCCATTTTTAGTAACTTATTATTTATACCTAACCCAAAATCAAATTGTATGAATGTAGAGATATTCCCTTGGAAAATTTGGACCCTTCTCTCTCGATTCTTGGGTGTTTGAAGTGTCTTCTATTTCATTTTATTCCTACAGGTAAGGCTAGCCTCATTTAACACTTAAATCATTATATCTTCCTTATTTCTTATTCTAGGTCTCTAAAGTGATGAATTTGGGGATAATTTAGGATTTTTAGCTCATTGGGTTTGAATCATGATGTGTTCTTTTACAACTGAGGCTTGTTATGCTTTTGGTAGTTGGTCTCAAGTTATCACTTGATGTATTGATAACTTTTTATTGTATATAGGATGTGCAACTGCACCAACATAATGAACTATTGGAATTTTCTAAAAAATAACTAATTTTTTCACTTAATTAATTACCATAGACCTTTCTAAGAGTCTCGGGTGACCCATTGGCATATAAGAACTGAGAATTTGGTCATAGTGAAAGGATTGAAAATTTTTGAAAATTAATATGGGAAATGAATTGTTCACTCGATGAGTTCCATAACATTAAAAAATTATTAGTATATATACAAGGAATGATTTGGATGAATCCACACTTCTAGATATTTTAATTAAAATTATTTACAAATTATGTCAAATTAGATGTTTAAATATGGAATTCTTAACTGATAAAAAGTTATGATTTTTTAGATAATAAAATAGGGATCCCTGATTGTGAAAATATGTTTCATGGATATTTATGGAAAATGTGATGATGAACTTTAAACCATGGAATACATTATACATCCTTTATTATTATCATATTGGGGGATCTTATACATGTGTATAATGATTTAGTGTGCCTATGATTTATTCTGTTGGGGGACCTTGATGTGTTTCCAAGGATTCAATATTCCTTTTAGTGTTATTATGAAAAAGGGACCTTGGAAATAGTTCCAAAGATATGGTGTTACTATGATAATTATTATCAGAGTACCTTGACATGATTCCAAGGATTTGGAATGAACATTTATATTATTCTATTGAGGGACCCTGGATGAACACCAAGGATCTGGTATGCCTATTTTTCTCTTATTGGGGAAATTTAGAGAAACTCTAAAGATCCAATGTTACCATAATATATTTTACTATTGTGGGACCTTGAACTTAGTTTTGGGATCTGGTATTCCTTTATAATTATTAAAATGAATATTATACAATGGATAAATACATCTGGACCTATCCGAAGAAGGTGTGGTTGACCCTAACTACCACCCTAGACCTGAGGATTGATAGTATTTAATTATTAAGTTTTGAAGCACTTTATTTATTCAATTTCATATTAATATATACATGAAACTCATACTAGATATGATTTAGACACCATTGGTGGTAGAATATTGTGTTGTACTCATTTCCTGCTTTGAATTCCATTGGTATCTGAGTAAACTTCATGGTTGTAGGTTAGGATAAGAGCAAGGTTCCTATTATAGATGAGTGATATCTTATGTTGGGACTAGAGCATGGATGGATAAACTAAGCATTTACTCCAGAACTAGTTTGGGTTTAGATTTTGTTTTTTTATTTCTTTTGGGACCAGTTATATTCATAGTATGAACTTTCATTTTTCATGAATATTGTTTTGGATTATTTAACATGGATATCATTTTTGATTATTTGGTAATTTCTTTATACTATACTTGTGATGGTATAAAATGGATAATCTTATTATTATTATATTATTATTATTATTATTATTATTATTATTACCAAAGGGCATAGTCTCCAAAATATCTCACTTATTCCCTCACTTCTTTTCGACAACCTTTGGCTTATGGGGAGGCACACATGAGTCCATGTTGCGATCCAAGCCAATTAATTATTAATGAACAAGTTTTTGGAAATTAGAGTTGTAACTTTTAAAACATTGATGAAATGTTTCTATATAAATTACTAAACATTTTAGAGTTTTCTTAGAATTCATATATAAGGAGGCTCTTGTTTTATGGATTGGTGTGTGATTCCTTTTATTTAAATTGCTCAAGATAAATCTTTATTTAGCTCTCTATTTCTATAATACTTGAAGATTATGGATTCAATAGGACTTTCATTGAAGGAAATAATTCTTAAGTGTTGGTAGATCTATATAACCCATTGATACCCTTAGTGGAAAGAGTCTATTGGATTATTCTCAGTGATCACTACAAAGCATGTGTGGTAGAGCTTGGATAATTTGAATTATAAAATGAAAAGGTACGTTATTATTTATTTATTTATTCAATCTAATAAAAATGGAAATATTATTTGGTTTTTGGATTTTGGTTGATTTTTTCCACTATATTTAGATAGTTTTTATCTTCCCTAAAACCCTGCACTATCCGTACTCAGTAGAAAAACATTCTCAGTTCCTTAACTATGGTGATTACTAAATTATTTTAAGTTTAATTATATTTATCCCTATATTCCTTCTTAATCCTTTTCCCCATAATCCCAATAGCTAAACCTAGTCCACATAACCTTATATTGGTTTTTCCCTTGATTTAGATCATATTCATTGATTTTATCAGTGTTTTAAATAGACTCTTCCATTACCATGAAGAGAAGAACCCGAGAATATACTCAAATATATTTTCTGAATATTCTAAAAAAGAATTAAATATTTCACATTATTCAACTTCAATTTTTTATTCCTCAAATAATTACTCATGAATATTATAACAGCTTCCCGATTTCTAGGTAATTGAGGAAATAAAACTAGGGCACATACCTCATCATCTAGCACAATTCCCCTCGATATCAACTAAATTATGATGGTATTGAATTAATTGATTAAATCAACAATTTTATTCCCATAAATCATATTTATATTGAATAAATTTCACATTAGGTACACTTTTTTCTATTCTAATGGATTATCATACATGTTTACTAGTGATACCATACACATAGTTTTTGTTTTCTCCACTCTAATGTTGAACACATGTTTTTTGACAATATAAGATACATAAATCCTAGAACCTATAAATCTAGAAAAAACCACTCATTATTTTCCATCTTGATTAGTTTTACCCCTATAATCAATAATTTTATATTTTTATAATAAAAATATCCCCCAGTTTGAGTTTTTAAGAAATGAAAATTGGATCCATTAAAATGATAAATATTCACCTTTTATTGTTATAAAATAATCTTTCAATTTGAGAAATATGACATCAATTTTTTAATCATTATCCTTGATACTAGTTTTAACTAAAATTTGGAATATTTAATGATAAAAAATTCTATAAATAAGAAAAAATAAGAGAGAAAAAGAATATGAAGAGCATATAGGATCAAAGAGTATATCAATGGATATAATATAGGGGTGAATTGTAGTTTAAAAAATTAAACTAACTAAAATCCAAAACCCTTTAGTAAATATTTATTGCATACATTTATTATCCAATATTTAGAGTTTATTCATTCAGACACACATATATTCCATAATATCAAAGTTCAATAAAGTTTGGTAAAATAAAAATTTCTAAAAAAAATGGAAAATAAAAAATAAAAAATTGTTAAAAAACAAAAAAGACTTCAATAAATTGTAAATAAAACTTAAAAAACTTTATAAAAGAATTAATCCATTCTTTAACTTAAACATTAAGGAAATATATAACCCAGAATTTTGGTATCTATAGTTTTAGCCTACTGTAAGGGATGTATTTCTTAACCAATAAATCTCTAAATTACAAAAATTGGAATAGGATCTATCTTCCTAGTCTAAGAAGTACTAGATCAATTAGATTAGATACAATAGTCTTCCTATCCTTAGAATACCTTGATCTAAACCCAGACTAGAAATGAAGAATACAAAAATCAAAATATTTTGAGAAATTTACAATCCTCACTTGGATTCATTAGAACAAAAACTCTTTAAATACTTATAAAGATAAAAGTAAGAAGATGCTACTACTTAATAAAATTCAAGTGGGTTTAGTTTCAAAATAATTAGCTACCACCTACATGAGTGAACCTTTATTTATAGGCACACTTCTAATGGTCATATTCCTTAATTCTTGGAGTTGGTTTCAATGTATTTGGATGAGATCATTCCTGAAAACTTAGTATGATTTGTATAGACTTAATCCAATGGCTGTTCTGATATAATTATCAAAATTCTATAAAATATTCCATCTAGTAGAAATAAATTTTTTCATTTGATTATAAAATTTAATAATATGATGAACTAAAATAAATTTGTCTGATGGTATGGACTTCATTTATCCAATAGATTGAACTTTATTTTTGTAATGGACTTAATTGAGTTCGTTTGATGGACTGAAATGAGTTCATCTGATCTATTGAACTGAGTTAACCGAATGGACTAATCTGAGTTCATCAAAAGGATTGAACTTTGTTTTGTTATCCAAATATAAAGTTCATATTTGTATGATTATAATTTTTTCTACATATGGTAAAAATAAGTGTTTTCTATAAAAATATTCTAAATATTATGAAATATAAAGTTAGTAAAACATAGTATTTAAGAAAATGTGTTGTTATTTTCAAAAATAAGGATAGAAACTGTAGAAAGTGAAACTTTCAACTCAAAAATATACCCCTATTTGAAAAGCATAAAACATTACATTTAAAGTAAAAAACAATAACTTTGAAAAACATATAATCCCTTTTACTTATTCATTAAAGAAATTTATTATTTTCTTCTTAAAACAATTATCCCATTTCTTTCTAATCTCCCTTATATTAGTATCTCCTTTTTTCAACAATATTTGTATGAAATATTTTCTATAAAAATGGTAAAATAAGAAATTATAAAAAAATTCACCCCAATAAATTCTCCCCCTTTGTGATTTTCTAAAAGAATAGAAAATAAAATGTACCAGAAATGTTAGAGAAAAATATTTCTATATTTCTTTAAGAAATATAAATATTCATTCAAAAAATATAAAGAACACATATCCAACCATTATTGTAAAAAATAATTAAATTAAAATGTATGGATAATGATTTATTAAATCAAAATATTAAACCAAGAGTTTGATTATTACAGCATCAAGAGTTTAGAAGAAAAAAAAATCATTCCTTCTTCTATCAATTTTTCACAATGGATTTCATATTTTTCAGGTCATCTTGATTTTTCTAGGAATCTACTATTAAAGATTAAAAATTAGAAATATTGTCCTCCAATACTTAGAAACTAGTTTTATTTTTTCAACAAGAGAACCTATTCTTCAAGAAATTGAATTTTTATATTCTCTACTTTCATATTCAAGACTTCTTATTCTTCAAGATAAATTATTCTTTTTTTAGTTCATAAAATTATTGATGTTGAGACTTATAAATATTTTTTAAAACATCAATAAGCATTGATTTCATAGAAATAATAGAAGAAAAACCTTCAACATTTTTTTATATAACCAAATATTACTTTTTCACTCATTTTATTTTCTCATCATGAAAATTTAAGTCACTTTTTGTTTGTTTCATCCATATAAAAACATTATTGACCTTTATTCTTTTTTCCCTTGAATAATATTTGAAATATTTGAATTCAGTATCATTTTGAACAAAATATTTAGCTAATTGTTTCAAAGAATCTGAGTTTCTAAGACATCTAACCTAATTTTAATGTAATTTCAATGATATTCAATACTCGGTAGATAAGGAATCGAGTCAATAATATTTTTCAAAGATTCATTGAAATAGGTTAACCTCATTTCAAGATTTTGAAAGGAATTACTAGCTATAGAATACAAAAAGTCCATTGAAACATCAGAAAAATGACATCTATAAGTTCTAGAATCTTCTTTATCTTTTCATTTCACTGAATCCAATAGTTTAAAAACAACATTTTTCTTATCAGAAACCACTCTATTCGATAACCTTATATGATATTTTTTATTCTTAAATTTATCTTAGAACTTACTTATTTCTATGAAATTTCTAAGTAAACATATTTTTCAGACTAATAGTAGAAAGAGGATGACTCAAAAGAACTCACTTCTTCTTCTCCTGATGATTATTATGATTCTTCTTCTAACTATTTTTCTAAAACTCTTCCCAAGTGCTCATAAATTTTTATATCTACCTTCCCTAATTTATTCTCACTTTTCTAAACTCTCTCTTCAACTTTTTCTGGAAAATAATTTGTTTTCTTGAAAAATTTATCAAAAAAATAAAGAACATTAGAGGTTCCATATCTATTAGTATCTGTTTGAATCGATTGACGAATAACAGACCGAGTAATGGTCATAGGAGGAACTAGTTAAACAACTGATGATGGACAGACTGAAATCAGTTCTACATGAGATTTTTCTACAACTTTTTAAAAACTATTCACAAGTTTAGCTTCATCAAATAACTTGTTCTACTTATTCTTCTTATCTTCATATTTTAAAGTTTCATGAATTTTTTCCTTTAACTCCAAAGCCTCTTCTTGTACTAAGAAAAAACTAAATCACTTTTCTTGTTTTTATGTTTATTATTCCTGATTTCTTTAAAGTCCCCATCATATATTGCATTAACTTTATTCTTTGGTTTTAGTGAAGAAGAAACAAATTTCATTTTATCTTGAACCTTTTGTTTTTACTAAATAAAGTCTATATCAGATGTGAAATTTTCGGATTTGTCAACAATTTTTTTTATTTAGGAATAAAGACTAACTTCATTCTAGAAATCATTTCATCACTGATTAAGGAAACCTTATATCTTATAGAAAATTAAAAATTCTCAATTTTCATTATAATAATGAATTTACCTATAATTTTTTAATGAATTAGGGAAATACAAAAATCTTTAACTTTCAGGAACTTTTCATCACTACTTCTATTGAAAGAAAAACAAACTTTACCAAGTTAAGCCTCCTTATATTAACCAAAAATTATAATACATAGATATAAAATCCTTTCAACTTATCTCTATCCCCTTTTCTTATGATAATATACCCTTTTATCCAAATATCCATGAATCTAGAATCCAAAGATAAATAAAAAACGTTCCTTACTTTTTCATATGAAGGAAAAAGAGATTTCCCAGCCTTTAACTTCTCCATACCATCAAGATTGACCAAAAGTTTGTGTGTAACCATATACGATTATACTTCCAAATAAAATTCCACTAAATATTCAACTTGTTTTAAATTAAAATTATAACATTCATCAAAAAGCCTGAAAGTGATAACCTCCAAATTATCTTCAGAACTAAAAACAATAGAATAATAAAACTCTTTTACTATCACCAGATAGTGAAGATCTAAATATTCATTTTCAATAAAAACCTTATCCCATCCTTGAAATTAGATAGATTCATTCAGTATTGAATCTTTCATATCAAACCATGATTTTTCTATCATACTTTCCTCTATCAGTTATTTTTTTTCTAATATCTTCAACAAAATCCTTTTTGCTAAAGCTGATCGGATGAAATCCAAAAAATCTGGTGTATAATAAATTTAGATCCTAGAGTCAAGATCAAAGAGAAAAAGAGATGTGGGATATAGTGACCCACACTCATATTTATAGGCCTGTAAGTGACCCTTCAAATTAACAAAATCTAACTGCTTAAAATAAAACCCATTTATGATCCGACGACTAATATTTATCCTTGAAAGTTTAAATATAAATTCTGAACTCTTAATGGTTTTTATTAAGAAATAATTTTTTAGATGAAAATATTGCCTAGTAATTTTTTTTGTAATGTTTTTAGAAATTATAAAATTTGTAAAAAAAATAAAATAGAATGGAATAAAAAATAGTAAAAAATAATTATTAAAGATTACATATTAGAGTAAAATTATAAATTTCTATGGAAATGTTTTTAGGTAATTAATAATATTATTTTTAAAAAAAAATAAATTCTATACATTAAAAAATAGAATTGGGAAAACTAAAAACATTAGAAAAACAATTTTTTTTAGAAAAAATATAAATTTTAGAAAAACCAAAGTTTTATAAAAATTAAAAATTTTATAAAAACCAAAGTTTTAGAAAAAAATAAAATTTTTAGACAAACCAAATATGTAGAAAGACTAAAAATTTTATAAAAACCAAAGTAATATGTACTCCCCCTTTGAAAAGGTGTTAATTACTATAAGGTGATTGGTAAATGATATGTAGATATTAGTAATTATTTTGTGGGATATTATATATTTAATACAATGCTAAAATCCCATGAGATATTATCTATTTAATCAGAAAGTGTAGGTATATTATAAATAATGAGCTCAAGATCTACCATACCCTTAGACAAGGTAACTTCACTTCGAACAACCTGGGTAGTATAGAAAGTCCTTAGGGTATATTTATTACTTATCAGAATACATGTTCCGTCCTTCGTGAGTGTGATATTATTGTCAGTAGTGATACTTTAGGGCTTCACCATTACAGACCTTCTTAAATCTATGTTGTCTTTACGTTTTTAGAATAAATAGTGACTATTGAGTGAGTGAGTGATCATTTTGTATTGAAAATTCCAATAATCTGTTTAATATATTCAAATCTATAAGAATTCAGGGGGTTTATAAACATATCAGTAAGTTGTTCTTGCATTCTAATGAATTGTAAAATGATATATTCTTTTTGTGTATGATTCCAAAGGAAATGGTTTCTTATATTTATGTTCTTAGATCATGAGTGATGTTATGAGTTTTTAATTAAATCAATGGAACTTGTGTTATCACAAAAAATTGGTTTTTTACTAAAAATAAAGAAAAATTCAGTGAGTGTGTATTTCACCCACAAAACTTGAGCACAACAACTTCCACCCGCCATGTATTCCGCTTCAGCAATGGAAAGTGCTACAAAATTTTGTTTATTACAATTCCAAGAAACTAAAGCCTATCCTAATAAGTGAATAGTTCCAGATGTAAATTTTATATCAATCTTACCACCACCAAATCATGTATATGAAATAATTTTAAGTTCAAATTAATATATATAAGAATAAAATAATCCAAGATCCATAGTTCCCTTAAGATAATGAAAAATTTATTTTACTAATTTTATATGGGATTATTTTATATTAGATTGATATATTTATCATAAGCCTAAAAATAAGATCAAAGATAGATGAATAGATGTTAAGTATAATAAACTACCAATCATTCCAATAAAGATATTTTGATCAACTAGTTTCCTATATTTTTCAATATATAAAGTATTTGTGGCCCTGATAGGTGTACTTATACTTTTAGTGTTCTCATATCCAAATTTATTAAGAAGATATTTTATATACTTATTTTGATAAATAAAATTTCATTCTGGGTTTTGTGAAATACAAAAACCAAGAAAGAAATTAATTTCACCCATCATTCTCATTTTAAACTCATATTTCATAAGATCCATAAACAAACCTGTCATTTTTTTTTAAGTTGAACCAAATATTATTTCATTGAAATAACTTTAAACAATAATTGTATTTTCAGAAACATTTTTAATAAAATTTTTTGGATTGTAAATACCTTTATAAAAGTTGATTTTTTAACAAAAATATAGTTAATCTATCATACTAGGATCTAGGGGTATGTTTAAGTCTCTATAGTGCCTTGGTAAGATTAAATACATGATTTGGAGTTTTTTATTTATTTTAAATACAAGGGGGTTTTTATATATAAAATTCCATCCATACATATCTGTTAATAAATGCACACTTAAAATCCATTTGGAAAAGTTTTAAATTTAAAAATTTTGCATATTCTAAAAAATATGTATAAATTCAAGTCTTTATAATGGAGCATAAGTTTATTCATAGTTTATGCCTTATTTTTTATTAAAAACATTTCCAAAAATTATATCTTTATTTCTAAATATGACTCCATTTTTATCACATTTATTTCTAAAAACCCATTTTACACCAATAACTAGAGAATATTTAGGTATTTCAACTAAAGTCCAAACTTGATTCCTTTCGAATTCATTGAATTCTCCTTGCATATATTTTATCCAATCTTCATCACCTAAAGCCTCATCCAGAGTCTTAGGTTTTAATTGTGATAATAATTTATAATATTCAATTTCATTTCTTAAGGAACTTATAGTTTTAATTGGTTTATCTATATCACAATGATATTATCACTAGGTTAATTCCTAAGGATCAACTGAATCCTTAGGTTTATAAAACTTTATTCTTCAACAGCAGACTGGAATTCTTCTTAAGGAAGAACTCTAGAAAAGTTGTCTTCAATTTTTCTCTGATAAAAATAATTTTACAACATGGTTTGAAAATTTGTTTTTAAAAGAGAATCCAAATATGTGAGTTGAGGTTGTTTGAAAAAAAATGGTATGTTTCATAAAATTTATCATGTACTATTTCTTAAATAATACTTGTGTTTTTATTAAAAACTCTATAATCCTTACATATTGTGGAATAACCTAAAAATATTCCTTCATTGGATTTTGGATAAAATTTATATAGATTATCTTTAGTATTAAAAATGAATACTTTTCATCCAAAAACTTTCAATTAATAAAGATTTAGTTTTTTATAGTCTGCAAATCATAAAGAGTTTTATTAATAAAAGGCCTTATTAAAACACAACTTATATTATAACAAGAAGTACTAACTAATTTACCCCAATTTTTGTTATAAATTGAGTATTCACTCAAAATGGTTCTAGTTATTTCTTAATTAATTCCATTTCTTCTTCTAACTACACCATTTTTATGAGGAGTTCTAGGTTCTGAGAAGTTATCTATTATACCTTTTTTACAATAAAAAAGTTCAAATTCAGTATTTAGAAATTCTCCACCATAATCACTATGAATTTTCACCAAGGGTAGATTTTGTTTGATTTTTAACACTGGATACAAATTTTTTAAAATAGAAAATGGATTCTAACTTCTTTTCTAAAAAATATACCCATGTATATCTTGTATAATTATCAACTAAAACATATATATAATATTTTCTACTCATACTTCCAGTTTGTGTGGCACTAAATAAATCCATGTGTACTAACTATAAGGCATTAAAATATAAGATTCCACTTATAGATATAAAAATGGACTTTTTTCTTTCTAAATTGATAAGGATTACAAACTTTAAAAGAATCAAACTTAAGATTAAGTAGATATATAAATAGTTATTTATTATAGAGTTTAAATAAATTTATAACATTACAGTGTCTGAAACTTCTAAAACAATTAACGTGGATCAACCCACGAATAGGTTAATCCACAAGTTGCTTTTTCTTGTGGGAGGGTGTTTTATCTTGGGGATTGCATCAGGTTATTTGTTGATATAACATTAATCTCCTCTTCCCATGTTTCAAAAACTATAATGCGGAGGAATCAGGAAGACTCGAACAAGGCCCTGATTCCATATTCTTTGGGAGTTCTTGTGATCTTAATGACTGCACCTATGAATTGGAGGTATGGAAAATTCAAGGATATAATAGGGAAGATGGAAAACAAAGAAGTTCGTGGGCGTAGATGGTTCAAGAAACAGACCACTGAAGCGAACTTGGTGGTTTGCGAAAGAGACCATCGGCGCGCCGACACTGGTGATGGCGGTCACAGGTGGGTGGTAGTGCACTGAGGTAGAGCCCTCCACCGAATGAAGCTATGGTGTGGCAATAGGGACCACTAAAATGTATTTCGAAGGCTGGTGAAGGCGGACGCGACCACCCGACCGCATTGGAGGAGCGCCTCCCAGTCCAGCGGTGGACCGTGTGCAAGAAGGGGGTGGCAGGGGTGGGGGGATTTGCTGGCCTTGTGGCAGCACAATCCTAACACCTCTTGCCATCTGGGAAAGAGAAGATCCAGCCCACATAGCAGGCTAGACCAGGTTGGATTTGGGTCGGGTCAGGTTGGCCTGACCGGGTGAGGCCGAACCCGGACCCGACCAACCCCCTTTTGAAAAAACGGTCCTAAATATCAAACCGTATACCCGATTAATGAGACATTTAAGGCATTGGAACTCTCATGATGAGCAGGATATTTTGGAATGTTCTAAGGAGACTTTCATGTAAGTTTAGATACAATGAATGGATTTAGGAGTGGATTCTCCTGTAATCAAGCACGCTTCGTATGAGAATCCTACAGCTGGATGAGACCTGAAGACTACTGATGAGTGGGTCTAAGTGACCCTGTAGGCCTAGATGATAAGAGGATATATGTTTACTATCTAAAAGAGGCTCTGTGTGCACCATCTACAAGAATATCTTTGTGAACTAGCTATAAGAGGCCCTTTGTGGACCGGCTATAAACGACCCTATGTAGACCGGCTATGATGGCCTAAGTGGGGAGCAGCTCTGTTTGACCTGACAGACCAACGGTGGGGAGAGAATATTTATGACCTGTCAGAACCATGATACTCATCAGTCCAAGGTTTCTATTGTTACGACTGATAGTCTTTCTTTCTATACTTTATATTATACCTGAGTGAGGTGACAATACCTTGTGTATACTTTCCTTTGTGGTCTTTACCTTGTGTTTCAGGATCCCTACTGATTATTGTGTTAATCAGCACTACACGGGCTCCACTCGTATGTGTCGTGTCTGGTGCAGATGATAGACACTTCGATAGAGACCTTGGGGGCCCGGAACCAGGCGGTTCCCACTGAGATACGACAGGCAGGACATACTTTTATAGCTTCCAGAAGCCACTCCCTACCTACCCTTCAAATGGGTTTCTCATGTGGATAACTTTTCAGAGATATTTTTTACTTATTTGTTTTCAGTTTGTCTTTTTTGGGTTAGTATTCGGTCCCATTTGACTTACAGCTTGTACCTTTACTCATTGGTTGTTTAGTGGCATGCATTTTTTCTTTTCCAGCATTTTGGGACGTGGTTTTGCGTGTGTGTGCGTAAAGGTAATCAGGAAAATACTTCCCACACGTAGGATAATGCCTTAGGTGATAGTATCCAGACCCTGGCCTTTTGGAGGCTAGCTTGGGGTAGTCACAACAAGGGCCCTAGGGGACGGGTCATGAAAAATTGGTATCATAGGTGGTCGGTTCTACCACAAAGATCAAGATTCTATTGTTTTTATTTTTGGGAAACAATGTTAAATGTTTCGATTTAAAATTTTAGGTTTAGGGAATTTAGTGTTGGTGTGGCAACTGACGTATCCATACACCAGGACCCTGAATTCTACTTTTTGACTAATTACATGAAACCACTGGTTGTATGAATCATATAGGAATTGATATTTTCCTCATGTTCTTCTTGAATCAGAGTCATCTCACCAATTATAATCTATTGAATGTGGTACATCTTGATCTATTTCAGGATGCTTCTACACAAACAGCTAGACATGATTCTGATTCATGACCGTGAGGACATACCACCTAAAGATGATGCATCATTTCAAGGACCAGTGCTAGAGATAGACCCATCAGGTGGTGCACCAGTGTTACCACCACCCGTTGATCAAAAATTAGTATCGGTGCTACTAGTAGTGGACTCACATAGGATAAGTGCCTTGCATGAGTTTCAGAGGCAGATAACTCCCAGGTTCAGGGGTGAGACTAACCCCCAGGTGGCTGATGATTTGCTTGAGGTGGTTACATGAGTCTTCCGACTAGTGAGGATTCCTTTCAACCTGATAGAGATCTTATCCACAGGCCTTCCTCAGGGATCAATGAAGAGATAGTGGAGCTTGACGATCCATACACATGATGAGGTGACCCAGATGTGGATAGAATTTGAGCACCTATTTAGTGAGGAGTTCTTCCCGACAATGTTGTGCTCTGTGTGAATATAGGAGAAACTACACCTACAACAGGGTATCATGACAATAATAGAGTACTCAGTGAGATTCATTGAGATTTATAGCTACTCTACTGACATCATGTGAGATCTATTCTTCAGGGCTCAAGCCTTTGAGAAAGGACTCCACCGAGAGATCTGTGAATCCATAGTGTCTCTCAGAATCCCTACTCAGGTTGGGTTGCTGGAGTGAGCCCTAAATGTAGAGAAATTCCTAGTAGATTAGACACCGATAGCTAGAGCCACCAGTAGATAACAGGAGGCCGAGTATTCAGTGGTGGTAATCAAGCAGAAGACGTAGGGACCCAATAAGGTAAGGACTTTTAGGGGATGACCTCATGACTCACGATCAGTAGAGCGGGTATCCCAGAGAAGAGGAAGTCAATAGGGGGACATGATGTGCTTCTCATGCGGCAGGCAGGGACACGTGGCTCGTGATTGCCTGATTTTCCACGCAGATGATTAGTAGAAGGTTGAGGGACCACCGAGATAGAGGAATAGGTTCGAGTGAAGAGGTCTGTAGGGAAGTGGATGTGGCAGAGGAGCAGTCTGAGCATAAGACAATGGGTGAAGGTTTGAGGTACCACCACCACCACCCCCAGGTGGTCTACTACGACCTCACGGAGTAGGTGGACATGGGTGGACTCAGCTTCAAGAGGTGGAGTCATATGACCATGGTGCTCCAGAGATGATTAGAGGTATAATCTATGTCTTCTTCACCTTATATTTAGTTCTTATAGACACAGGTGCCAGTAACTCTTTCCTTACCACAAACCTTGTTCAGATCTCAAAGATTTGGGTGGATCCGTTGGTTTGATCCTTGTGATTAGAGGCTTCTAAAGGAGGGTACTCAATGATTACACACTGTTACTAGTAGTGTGAGATTACTCTTGGAGGTGAGATCTTTGGATAGGATCTCCTAGTAGTGGCATCGAGGCCTTAAAATTTCATCTTAGGTACGTACTGGTTATCAATAGTCCATGCTCAGATTGACTATTTTAGGCACACAGTGTGGTGTATTCATAGATATGGGACTAGGTTCTCCTTTACCAATGAAAGGGGGATTCTTGTAGCATAGGAAAAACTTTCTCAAAGAAGGGTGTAGCCAATAACTCACCAGTTGGATGACCTAACCATTGGTGTGGTGGAATAGGAGAGTCCCCAGTTCCCTATAGTGGTGTATGATTACGAGGATTTCTTCCCCAAGGATGTTACAAGATTACCTCGTCGCGGGGAGGTCGAATTATACATCAACTTTTACCCTAGTACGACACTGATATCTACACTTTCATATCGAATGGCTCTCGCAGAGCTCTGGGAGATGAGGGTGCAGTTGGAGGACTTATAGAGGAAAGGGTTCGTAAGGCCTAGTGTGTTGAGAAAGTGTTGTTTTCAACAATACTATATACTGTTATGATTGGGGAAGATTGTTGATCATAGATTGTTTCAACAATACTCTATCTTTTTATGATGATTTTGATGCTCACAAATACCCTTGTTTGTTATTATAATGATTTTATTTTGAGTATGTTTTAGGAAATTAATATTATTTCTATTTTTATTTTGGAATAATATTAAATCATTTAATTCACATAGAATATTTGAAAAAGTTTTTGGAAATCAGTTTAGCGTGTTCTGGAAACACCGTTTATACCCTACGTCGAAGAGCATAGCCTAAGAATAAAATTCTACATTTTCTTTATGAGAGTTCCAAAAATTATAGTAAAAAACATTATGTTTGGAAGTAAGCTTATGTTTGTAATGTTAGAAAATTATGAAAGAAGAACCTTACATAAGTATGTAACCTTACATTTGCTTCACGAAAGTATGGATCATCAACCTTACATTTCTAACGAATCTTACATTCTATCGAAAAGTATGGATCATATATCTTAGGTTTTGATAAAGAGGAAAGTATGAATAATATACCATAAATTTGAAAGTTGAATAGAAAAGTATAGATCAGAAACCTTACATTTGATATCAACCATACATTTGAAGAATAGATCATCAACCCTACATTTAGCATCAGAAATTTAAAATACGATTTATTTGAGTAATGGTATTTATACGGAATATCATGCTGATTTCAAGCCAGATTCAAATCCCAATATTAAAGTACACCTTTGAATGATTTAAAGATGTTTATTTGTGATTCAAAGGATTGATTTAAGAGGAGGATTTCATTCCAATTATTAAGTGAATTTACGACTGCTCTGTTATTCAAACATTTGAATATCATGATTCTTAAGGCGACATTTGTGGATCTAAATTTGAAAGTAAAATGTTCGGATTTATTATTTATATTTCTATGTTATTTTTAATGAAATTGTGATAGATAGATCATTTCAAAAAATATAAGAAGAAAAATATCTATAGTTTTTCATGACTACAATTTTTACAGAGTTATACAAGTCACATAAATCTGCTGCAACCAAGATCTATCAGATTTGTTTTTCTAGAGAAAAGGAAAAGTGTTAAATATTATTATTCTAAATCGAATATCTATCATGAATCTATTGTTATTAAAGTTGATTATTTTATTTCAAGATCTATTTGCGACTGGATCGACTCAGAACTGCGGTTACCTGAAGAAAATATTTTCTGAAGATGATGATCCATCTACTATTAGTTGCATGCTGTTGTAACTATGAAGAACAACTGGAATGTATTTTTTTTGACAAATACTCTTTTCATTTTGAGTAACCGACATCTCGTTATAATCTATGTATTCAGTTCTATGAATAAACCAGAAGGATCTATTTTAGCCTTATCTTGTAAAGGTGTCAACCAACTGCACTCAGTTGTGGACAGTCTGTTGATAAGAGGACCAGATAGTTAAAATTACAAAGATCACAGAGTAGAGTGTTGGTGGAGTGGAATAGGGGCCTTCTGTTCCCCAAACCACTATACATCCATTCGTCCTTCAATCTGTTTATTTTCCACTTCATAAAAATTACGATAAAGTTAAAGGACAGATTGGGAAATCATCATAATTCTCAAATAAATTATAAACGTCACAATTTAACCCCCTATTGTGTATATTTTTTATATCCCAATCCAACAATTGGTATCAAAGGTGGTTCTTTTGGTAAAGCTATAACAATCTGAAAGCTTCAAAGGATTATACTCAGAGATATCAATGGTTGATACATGAGAGGTAATGTCAATGGTTTGAGCTCTGTACTTCAGTGGTAAAAACAATGGATGTTGGAAGTCGAGGATGATCATCTATCTTAAAAATCTTGGATACAGAGTCTACTAAAAATTTCTTACTCCTTATAAAATTCCTGAGAAATATGAAACATGGAGTGCAGCTACTAAAGAAGAGTATGACATAAATTAAAAAGCTATGAATTCTATAATCTGTGGTTGAGGAACAAATGAATTTAATTGATTATCTCAATATCCTACTGCATATGAGATGTGGTAGACAATTGTAGTTGCCTATGAAGGAATTGACAATATCAGACAAATGAGGCATGCCACAACAAAATTAAAATTTGATACATTCAGAATGATTGATGGTGAAAGTATCACTCAGATTAATGGAAGGCTTACAGAAATAGTTAAGTAGATCACTGCCTTGGGAGATCCTATCAAACAATAAGATCAAGACCTAAAAGTACTGAGAGTACTTCCAACCCAATGAAATGGAATATCGGCTACCATTAGGCAATCATCACTAGTCAAAGATCTAACTATGAGGTAATTAATTGGAACCCTGATGATGTATAAAGTTGAGATGAAAGATGAATCAAATGAGCATAAAGTCTTGATCAAGAGAAAAAATAATGCTTTGAAAGTAACATCCCAAAAGAAGAGCAGAAATATGCAGAAAAAAAGATCAAGAGAAAACCAAAAAGTTATGATTCATCTAATTCAGATGTGGAACTGGCACAGATGGCCAAAAAATTCAGTAAATTCCATAGAAAGAAGAAATGATTCAGAAAATACTTCAAGAGAGATGTGAAAGAACCGAATGAAGTCAGATGTTATGAATGCAAAAAGATAGATCACATAAGACCTGACTATCCTCAATTAAAAGGAGAAAAGAAAAATATTTTTTTCAAAAAAAATGTTTTTGAGTAGAAAGACAAAATAGAAATGAAAGATACTTGGAGTGTTTCTGAAGACTCCAACAGCTCATAAAAGTATGACTCATAAAAGGAAGAATCAAATCTAAAAGAAAATATGTTCTTTATAGAATAAGCTGGTGAGGTACAATCTTATTACTCATCTGATTCAGATTATAGTTCTAGTCGATCAAATGATAAAATTGCAGCCTACTACAATATGATTGAATATAAATATGATTCCTTATTTAAGAAACATAAGTCACTGAAAGATATTCACACTACTATTTTAGGAGAAAGAGACAATCTCCTAAAACAAAATCAAGAGTTAATTGAAAAATATAACTCATCAAACAAAAATTGTACAGATAATGAAACTAAAATAAAAACACTGCAAATAGAAGTATAGAAATACAAAAAAACAACTCTTTTTTTTACAAAAGGAGAAATTTATCTAAATGAAATTCTTGGAAAGAATGTGATTAAGAAAGAAAGATATTAAATAGGCAGTAAAGGTGAGAAACCCAAACTGTATAAGAACTATTTTTTTTGCAAATAAAAAAGGTATAATTTGTAACTACTGTGGAACAAAAGGTCGCATATCTAAAAACTGTTATTTAAGGCAACCTCAAATAAGTGGGATTAAGAAATCCTTTATTTCAAGCAGTTTATATGATTCTATTGATTATAAAAAAACAAATCAAGTCCGGATTCCTAGATCTTTATTAGCTAACACTGCTGGACCCTATAGAATATGGTTCCCAAAACAAACTTTTGTTTGAATATTTTTGTAGGAAGCAGGTCATAGAAGCCAAACTATAAATATGGTATATAGACAGTGGATGTTCCAGGCATATGAGTAGGAATTCATCAAACCTTAAAAAATTAACTCAAAAGGACGGAGGATTAGTAACATTCTGTGACAATGCAACGGTAAAATAATTGGCATTGGAACTATTGGAGTTCCAGAAGCTGTCTCAAATAATAAAGTACTCTATGTACAAGGATTGAAACAAAACCTGATAAGTATCTCTCAACTATGTGATGATGGTTATTTTGTTGATTTTTCCAACAATTTTTGTTTTGTTTTTAAAGATAAAATGCTTAAATTTAGAGCACCTAGAATTGATAATGTTTATACTATGGAATTAAATTCCTTGTGTAAACAAAAAGTAAAATTTTTAACTGCTAAGATAAATGAATCTCGAATCTGGCATAGAAGACTTGGACATTGCAATATATATGATTTACATAAGTTATCTAAGAAACAACTAGTTTCTAATTTACCTAGTCTTAAATTTGATAGTGACAGATTTTGTGATGCATGTCAACTTGGACAGCAACACAAATCATCCTTCAAATCTATTAACAAAATTGCTAAATCTAAACCTTTATAACTTATCTACATGGATTTGTTTGGTCCTTCAAGAATAGAAAGTTTGACTGGTAAATTATATGTATATGTTTTAGTTTATGAATATTCTAGATTTACTTGGATTTATTTTCTAATATATAAAAATGAAGCTTTTATTATATTTGAAAGTTTTTGTAAAGCTGCTCAAAATGAAAAAGGTTTTAAAATAATTTCATTAAGAAGTGATCATGGTGGAGAATTTGAGAATTTGGAATTCAATTCCTTTTGCTCAAATTTAGGTATTAAACACACCTTCTCTGCACCAAGAACACCTCAACAGAATGGGATTGTTGAAAGAAGAAATAGAACTATTCAAGAAATGGCTAGGATTATGCTAAATAAGTACAGACTTCCAACCTATTTCTAGAAAGAAGCTATAAGTACAACCTGTTATATAATGAATAGAGTTTTAATTAGACCTATTTTGAAAAATACACCCTATGAACTTTGGAATAATAGAAATCCTAAAGTAAAATACTTTAAAGTTTTTGGATGCAATGTTTATATCTTGAACACCAAGGACAACCTTGGTAAGTTTGATCCAAAATTTGATGAAGGCATTTTCTTAGGATATTCTGCTACCTCCAAATCTTATAGAGTTTTTAATAAAAAGTCAATGATTGTTAAAGAATTAGTTCATGTGAAATTTGATGAATTTGATCCCTTTGAGAAAAGGAAAGATCAAATTGAAGAATTTAAATCTAATGATAACATGAGACTTGAGAACTTGAAAGTTGATTTTGAAAAGGATATAAATAAAATTCAGTACAGTTCATAAGAACATGACAATGATGAACCTAATAGTGTATTACCTAGACTATCTAGAACCCTAAAGAATCATATTTTAGAAACTGTTATAGGATACCTAGACACATGAATACAGACTAGAAGAAATGTAGGAAATCTTATTGAGTGTTCTGCATTTCTATCCCAATTAGAACCTAAGACATTAGAAGAAGCCTTAGTGGATGAAAGTTAGATGATAGAAATTCAATAAAAAATAAACTTTTTCAAGATAAATGAAGTTTGGAATTTAGTTGAAAGACCACAGAACTATCCAGTTATAGGAACTAAATGGGTCTTTAGAAATAAACAAGATGATTAGGGAGTAATAACTAAAAATAAAGCAAGACTAATAGCTAAATGATATAATCAAGAAGAAGGTATAGATTATGATGAGGCCTTTTCACATGTAGCTAGATTAGAATCAATTAGAATACTTTTATCCTATGCATCTCATAAAAACTTTAAATTATTTTAGATGGATGTTAAGTAAACCTTTTTAAATGGTTATTTAATAGAGGAAATTTATGTTGAGCAACCTCCTGGTTTTGAAAATTCTCCAAAAACAGATTTTTTTTAAAACTTACTAAATCTCTTTATGGCCTTAAACAAGCACCTAGAGCTTGGTATGAAAGATTAAGTCATTTTCATTTGAAAAAATATGTTACTGTTGGAATGACAGATCTAACATTATTTAAGAAAACTATAAACTCTAATATTTAATTGGTTTAAATTTATGTTGATGATGTAATTTTTGGTTCAACAAACAAAAAACTTTGTCATGAGTTTTCAAATTTAATGCAAAAAGAATTTGAAATGAGTATAATGGGAGAATTAAATTTTTTCTAGAACTTCAAATATATCAAAAAGATTTTGGAAATGTTTTGAATCAAAGAAAATAAATTACTGATTTACTGAATAAATTTAGACTTGAAAACAACAAGACACATAAAACTCCTATGTGTACTAATATAAAACTTGATTTGGATGAAACTAGAAAATCAATTGACAACAAGTTGTAAAGAGGTATGATGGGTAGTTTATTATATCTTATTTCTATCAAACCATATATAATGTACTCAGTATGTCTTTGTACAAGATTTAAATAAAATATTAAATAATCTCACTTAAGTGTTGTTAAAAGAATTTTTAGATATTTAAAAGAAACTGTTTTTCAATCTCTTCTCTATCCAAAACTTCTGATTTTAATTTAATTTCATATTCAGATGCTGACTTTGGAAGCTGTAGATTTGATAGAAACAACGCCTCAAGAACCTGTCACTTTTTAGAAATTTTTTTAGTTTCATGGTCTAGTAAAAAACTACAGTCAATTTCCTTGTCAATAGTTGAGGCAGAATATGTGCCTGTAGGAAATTGCTGTACACAAGTGTTTTGGATGAAAAACAATCTTATGGACTTTGAACTAAATTTTAATAATACACCTATTTTATGTGATAATATAAGCGTAATAAATATTTCAAAAAACCCTATTAATCATTATATTACTAAGCATATTGATATCAGACATCATTTTCTAAGAGATCATGTTCTTAAAAAGAATATATTCTTAGAATTTGTAAGTACTAAAATTAAATTAGCTAATATTTTTACTAAACCACTTCCCACTGCAAGGTTTGATTTTATTAAGGGGGATCTAGGTTTATTTAATTTTAAATGAAAATTTAATATTAATTTTACTTATTTTATTATATTAATTATTATTTTATTTTAATCTTCAATGTTTTAAATAATTTAATTATTTTTTTAGAATAATTTAAAATTTCATCTGTACTGTTATAAATTGTTTTTATTTTTTCATATGTTTTTTATTATAAATATTGTAATGATTATTATGTACATAATAACATGAGAATCAAGGTTGTCAGAACCCATTTCAAATTCCAAACCTGTTCATTTTCATAAAACCTTTATAAACACCTAACCACTTACTATCTTCGTCTATCTTTGACTAAAACTTCGAAACCCTAAACCTTAGAGCCTTTAGAACTTTGAGACAGAAATGGCCAAGAAAAAGATAATCGATAAAGGAGAAGCCAGTAATGCCAAGTGTCAACGTTTGTTAGGAAGGAATAGTTTACAGGTCAAAGTAATGGATTTGGAATGGATGTACCAAACAAATCTAACACTAAAGCAAGATTTGACTTTTTAAAATCTTGAAAAAACATTCAGTGATGAAAACACTAAATTTATATATGAGGTAGAGTTGAAAAATTTCTTAAAAATGGTTTAGTTCAGTCTTGGAGACAGAGAGGACTCCATATTCGTGAGAATTGAAGATAAATATTTTTCTATTTTGTTTGTGGAAATAGATAGAATCTTAAACCGCCCTCATGAGAGAGTTTATCAATTTGATTTAAAATGTATTGGAGATAATTAACATAAGTCATAGGATATTATATCATTTTTATTTGTTTCTTCATATATTAGAAAGATGTTAATCAAGGATCTGGATTAAGATCAAAAAAATCTTTTAAAATTTGTTCAAATACGGATTGCCCCAAGGATGTCTGAAATGGAAAATATTTTATTTTCTGATATGTATTTGATGTTTCTATTTTTGAATGACATCAAGTTTAATTTTACTCATTTTATAATAAGGTATTTGAACTATTGTTGTCAACCAAAGGTGATGATGAACTTCTATCCCTATGGGAGTTTCATTTCAAAATTATTGTTTACGTTTGATATGGTGAGATTAGTAGATTCCAGAGTGAGATGCCATCACGGTAATGTGTTCAATGCTGGACCTTTAAGAAAAATAGTATTTTTATAGAGTACTATGAAAGGAAAAATTATGCCTCTTAGTGTTGATGAAGATTAAGAGTCATCTCAGGGAGAGAAAATTGGGAAACCAAAGAAGGGATAGCAGAATCAAGGACCAGTTATGTTTCAAAAACATCAAGAAGAATTATATTTGAAGCAGTTTATGAACCTACTGACGAGGGAAGTCAAGAGGAACTTTAGAGGAAAAGACATAGAGCAGATCAAGATGGTGAGGAGCCTATTCAAACAAATACTGTTACAAATGGATATCTTTTAAGTTACATATTTGTAAGAGAAGTTGTTTCTCAGATTGAGGTGGTACCTCAACTTAAAGAGGAAGTTATACCTCAGGTAGAGGCAAATCTTGGAGAATTTTAAGTGGCTCGAACTGAATCTGTTCAAGAACAGTCTTTACAGCCTACTAAAGTTATTCAAGAAGAAACATTTCAAGAAGAACCTGTTTTATAGGAAGAGAATACAGATGCTCATGAGAAGCAACAACCTGATAAAAATGTTATAAAGGAAAGAGTTCATCTAAAGTTCATAATGAAGTTTTAAATGAATTTTTTTCTATGGATGAGTCAGTTCAAGACTATGAGGGAAAATCGGTTGAGCAACTAGTGGATAAGGATACAGATCAGAGATCTGATGCTCAATCATTGCCTTTAATTTTGTTAAATCAATTTAAGAATCAAACACATGATACCTCTGATTTTGAGAATAATCATGCGGAGGAGTTAATCAAAAAATTTAGTAAAATTCAAGCTGAAAATGCTTATTTTCTTAGAGAATTAGATAAGGAGAGACATAAGTTTTACAACTTGAAAGAAAGTTCGGTTTCAAAAAGAGAAGTGGAATATTCTAAGGAGATGTTAGTCAAAGTTGGAAAATTAAAATATGAAATTGTACTAAAATCAGGTTTGGCAGACTTTAAAACTTTCATGGAGCACCAGTTGGGAACTATCTGGGTAGTCAAGCAAGTACATCAGGTACTTCGCCTGATCTGATTAAGAGATTCCAGATAATTACAACTATAATGAGAAATATGAATGAAATGTTGCAAGACTTACAATGTAATAGTGCTCCACTATCCATTATGTTGGATAATCAAAATCATTTTTTTGACCAGATTACATTAGATGAACCAGGGGTAAGAGAGTTATTGAACAGATTCACTAAAAAACTAAATAATTTCATGGAAAAGGAAGAAATATTTCGTGAGTTTTTCAAAGTCAATCTGATTTAAGAAATTAATTTGACTCAGGAAGGAAGAGATCTGATAATTCATTTAGGAGATGGCCTGATGAAGAGGTTGATAATGTAGTTATCAGACCTAAAGGAAGATGTTCAGAGGTGTTGAAATACCCTTTTTCAAACAATTTTACTCGAAAATTGATTCCTGTATCAATTATGTATTTACATTTTCAATACACATTTTCTGAATCTCATTTTTATGTGTTTTTAATTTGTTTTCCTATTCTGTCTATGTTATAATTCCAGACTCTAGATTCAATTATTGATAAATAGTTTATGATAACATTTACTAAAGTTCAGTGCTATAATAAATGTGTCATATTCCTTATTCTATGATTCTTTTTGATATCACAAAATGGGGGAGAAATTGGATAATTTTTTTTATTTTAATATTTTTTTCAGGGGGATAAATTTGGATGCAATATGACATTTTATATTGTTTTTATGTTTTACCTTTACGGTAGAAAATTTGATAAATGCAAAATATTATTTTCTTTATTTTACTTCTAAAAGGGGGAGAAATTTCTAAAAGGATTTTTTTTAAAAAATATTTTCTTTATAAGTAAAAACTATGGATAACACTTTATTTATTTATTTCTTTTTGAAATAAATCTGTTAAAATAAAATATTTTTTTATCCTTGCTAAATTCTAAATTATATGAAATTAACTTAATGGGTTATTTCATGGGTTTTTTGATCATCAAAACGGGGGACATTGTTGAGAAAGTGTTGTTTTAAACAATACTCTATACTATTATGATTGGGGGAGATTTTTGAGAATGTATTGTTTCAACAATACTCTATATTTTTATGATGATTTTGATGCTAAAAAATAACCTTTTTTGTTATTCTAATGATTTTATTTTGAGTATATTTCTGGGAATTAATATTATTTAGATTTCTATTTTGGAATAATATTAAAGAATTTAATTCACGTGGAATATTTGACAAAGTGTTTGGAAATCATTTTAGTGTGTTCTAGAAACACAGTTCATACCATATGACAAAGAGTGTAGCGTAAGGATAAAATTCTATGTTTTGTTTATGAGAGTTCATAAAAGTATAGTAAAAGAACCTTACATTTGGAAGGAACCTTAAATTTGTAATATTAGAAAATTATGAAAGAAGAACCTTACATAAGTATGGAACCTTATGTTTTCTTCACAAAAGTATGGATCATCAACCTTACTTTTCTAATGAATCTTACATTCTATCGAAAAGTATGGATCATGTATCTTACATTTTGATAAATAGTAAAGTATGTATAATATAACATACGTTTGAAAGTTAAATAGAAAAGTATTAATGATCAACTTTATGTTTGAGATCAACCTTAAATTTTAACAATAGATCATCAACCCTACTTTTAGCATCAGAAATTTAAAATATGACTTTATTGAGCAAGGATCTTTATGCGTAATATCAAGCTGATTTCAAGCCAGATTCAAAGCCCACTGTTAAAGCACATCTTTGACTGATTTAAACCTCTTTATTTTTTATTTAAAGGATAGATTTAAGAGGAGTATTTCATGCCGATTATTAAGGGAAGCTACGACTGCTCTTTTATTCAAACATTTTAATATCTCGATTCTTAAGGCAACATTTGTGGATCTAAATTTGAAATGAAAACGATCATCTTTATTCTTTATATATCCGTTTTATTTTGAATTACATAGTGAGAGATATATCATTGTAAAAAAGATAAGAAGAACAATCTCTCGAGTTTTTTATGACTACAATTTTTACAGAGTTATACAAGTCACACAGATCTGATGCTACCAAGATCTATCAGGTTTGTTTTTCTGAAGAAAAGGAAAAGTGTTAAAGATTATTATTCTACATAGAAGATCTATCATGAATATATTGTTGTTAATGTTGATGATTTTATTTCAAGATCTATTTACGACTATATTGACTCAGAACTTCACTTACCTGAAGAACATCTTTTCTGAAGATGACGATCCATATACTATTAGTTGTGTGCTATTGTAACATTGAAGAACAACTAGAAAGTATTTTTTTAGATAAATACACTTTTCATTTTGAGTAACCGACTTCTCATTATAGGTTGTGTATTCGGTTCTATGCATAAAACAGAAGGTTCTTTTTTATCCTTATCTTATAAAGGTGTCAACTTCCTGCACTCAGTTGTGGACGGTCTATTGATAAGAGGACCAGATAGTGAAAATCATCAAGCTTGTCGAGTAGAGAATTGGTGGAGTGGACTAGAGGACTTCTATTCCCCGAACCACTATACATCCATGCGTCCTTCAATCTGTTTATTTTATATTTCATAAACATTTTGATAATGTTAAAGGACATATTTGGTAATCATCACAATTCTCGAAGAAATTGTAAAAGTCACAATTCACCCCCTCTTGTGCATATTTGGTATAAACTGATCCAACACAGTGTTTCACCATGGGAATCCCCGATGTTTTTTTCCAAGAAGGTAGATGAAATATTTATGATATGCATAGACTATCAGGTCCTGAATCAGGTGATCATGTAGAATAAATATCCACTACTGAGAATTTATGAACTATTCGATCAGCTGAAGGGAGCAAGGTGGTTCAAAAAGATATACCTCAGGTCTATCTATTATCATCTTCAGGTACAATATGAGGACGTACAAAAGACAACCTTTAGATGTAGTTATGGCCACTATGAGTTCCTGGTGACTCTATTCAGCATGACCAATTCCCCAAAAGTCTTTACGAGACTCATGAATAGGATCTTACAGCCTTATCTTGACCGGTTTGTCATGGTCTTCATTAATGACATCTTGGTGTACTCGACTCCAGAGGAGGAGAACACAACACACCTACGGATAGTCCTAGATATTCTCTGAGAGCACTAGATTTGTGGGAAGTTGTTGAAGTTCTAGTTCTGGATTTAGAAGGTCCACTTTCTGGGACACTTCATCTTAGAGGCTGGAGTTGCAGTGGGTCTGGTGAAGATAGAGATAGTGCTTTCTTGGGAGCCACCCAGGAGCGTGACTAAGGTATAGAGCTTCTTAGGTTTGGCTAGAAACTACCGAAGTTTCGTGCCTGAATTTTCTAGGGTAACATCACCCTTATCATCCTGGACATGGAGGTGAAATACCTATGTGTGGATGGAGAATTTACCACAGAGTTTCTAGGAGATGAGGTAGAGACTGACGAGTTCCCCTATCTTTTGGTTTTCAGAAAAAAGGTGTTGGATATGTAGTTTTATGCGATGCATCTAGAACCAGATTGGGTTGTGTCATGATGTAGGGGAAATTGGTGATTTCCTGTGGTTCAAAATAGTCGAGGAAACTTGAGAAAAACTATGCAACCCATGACCTTGATATATAAATAGTGGTCTACACTCTGAAGACATGGAGACACTACTTATTTGGTGAGTGGTTTACAGTCTACTCTAACCACAAAATTCTTAGGTATATCTTCTCCAAGAAGTACCTGAACTTTAGGCCGCAGTGATATCTAGAGTTCCTCCAAAACTATGACTTCGAGATAGTCTATACTCTTGGGAAGGGGAACATGGGGGAAAAAACACTTAATAAGAGATCTAGGTTGTAGTTTCTGAGTGAGGCATAAGAGTAATTGGACGTGATGCGAATATCCTTCATGGATGATGATGGAACAACCTACCTATAGTCTATTGTTATCACTCCCCCACTCTTACAAAACTTTAGAGAGGCCCAACTCAGAGATATCAATTGTGAGTCCCAACATGCTCAGTTTACCATAGGACAAGCTTCTGATGAATTTTCTATAGGTGGATAGCATAAAATACTTTTCATAGGGTGCATAGTAGTACCAGTGGTGTTGCAAAAGGAGGTTTTGAGGGAGTTCCATACCTCCTCTTTGGTGGTACATCATGGAGTGATAAAGATGTACCAGGATCTCTAATGTCAGTACTGGTGTCTAGGGATGAAGAAAGTAGTGGCAGAGTTTGTTTCATGGTGCCTCACTTTTCAGCAAGTAAAGGATGGGAATCAGGTTCCACCAGGCCTGGCCCAACAACTTGAGGTACCAGAGTGGAAGTGGTATGATATCTCGATGGACTTTGTGATAGGTTTACCACGCACATTTAGGGGCCATGATACTATCTCAGTGATCATTGACTGACTCACCAAGTCAGATCACTTCCTACCCATCCGGGATCAGGGATTCGTAGAGGGATTGGGATGCCTCTACATCCAGGAGATAGTGCAGCTTCATGGGGTGCCTTCGATGATCGTCTTAGACCATGATGCTCACTTCACATCTCGGATGTGGAAGGGATTACATGTGGTGTTCAGGACTTAGCTACGCTTGACCACAACTTTTCATCCCCAGACTGATGGTCAGATGGAGAGGACTATTCCAGTGTCGGAGGACATGCTTTGTGCTTGTATTTTGGATTTTGGTTGTAGTTGGGAGGATACCTGACACTAGCTGATTTTACGTACAATAATTTATATCACTCCACCATTGTCATTACACCATTCTAGGAACTTTATGTGTGTCCTTGAAGATCACCTCTATATTGGACATACCATGGGGAGTTAGCACTCATGGGTTCAGAGTTGGTACGGGCTACCACTGAGATGGTGCAGATCATCCAAGAGTGGATAAAGGATACATAGAGCAGACAAAAATCTTATACTAATAGAAGATTAAGGCCCTTGGAGTTTGAGGAGGGATACCATGTGTTCCATTGGGTCTCACCCTGACGGGGATTTTGGAGATTTGGAAAGGGCGGCAAGTTATCTTTGAGATTCATCGACCTTTTCCATATTCTGAGAACATTTGGCGAGGTGGTGTACCACCTAGATCTTCCCCCACAGATGTATCAGGTCCACAATGTTTTCCACATGTTGTAGCTGAGGAGGTACGCTCATGATCCATTGCACATCATCGACTATGGTGATATAGACATTGATGATGAGGTGATGTTTTCGGAGTTCCTAATGGATATAGAGGATCGATAAAAACAAGTCCTTCATGGGCGGTCAATTCCTCTGGTGCACGTTTTTTGGCAGCATGAGAATATACAAGAGAGCACATGGGAGCAGGAGGCTCATATTCATGCTCAGTACCCCTTTCTATTTGATTAACCCTTGTTTTGGATTATGAGGATGTAAATCCCTAAAAGGGGGGAGTAATGTAATATCCCAGAATTCTATGAAATATTTTTAAAAATTAAATGGGATTATTTTGAGGCCAATCTCTAAGACGACACTTACTTCCAAGGCCCTAAGTGTCCAAAATTCATTTTTGAACTATTTTTAAGGTTCTTTAAATAAAAGTGTGAGTGGGGTTTTTATAACTTTTAAACCGGTTCCCAGATCAAAAATATAAGGGCACCGTTGAACTCAGAGCATCGAAATTCACATATAAAGGGACTAAAATTGGTTGGCGTGGGCCAATAGTGGAAAGTAGTTTTTGGCCATAAAAAAACATTAAGTAACAATAATTTTATTTTCAAATCCTCATAACTTCTAAATGGTAAATCGGATTGGAAATCTGAGTGTACCGTTGAGATCGTAAGGGCATGTTTCCCTTAGGTAGAGCATAACCTCAACCGTCATGGATCGAGGGTGAAAGATAGTTTTCATACATTTTAAGGAAAATAAAATATACTTAAAAATTTTATTTTATTCAAAAATTGTTCACTGCAATGCAGAAATGATCCGACTGTTTCATTCCATAAATGAAATAACGTAACGACTCTTTAACTGAAGCATAAAAGAAACACTATTTAATAAATTAAATAGAACAATGAAGCGACGAATAACCATAATAGAAATGTTACGATACATTTACCATTTAATGAGATAACGAGGTTGGAGAAACAAATCTAGATCTGGAATTCCTCTGATGAACGATGAAGGAATCCTCTCTAACAACGAATGTTGGTGAATTGGAAAGCAGTGATGACACCCTTGAAGAATGGATCTAGGACCAGAGATCAATGAACTCCAAAATATTCAAACAAATCATGAATCCCCATAGATGGATCACCACAGATTCTAGGGAGGGGTAGTTCCTTTTAGATTGTCTGGTTTAATTCCCTAAGACCTTCGGGTCTTGTAATCTCATAAGCCTACAGACCATGTAACCTCTGATCCTACGCGGTCCTTGTAAGGATTCCCCGTCATCCCTTAAAAGGGGGGTTATCAAAAATCAATAAAAATTAAGGCCTTTGGGCCACTCAAGAATATATGTATCACCACTAGAAATGAGAATTTCCTCTGATCGAAGCTTCTCTAGGTAGGGGTTTATCTTTTTGAGAATTTTGAATTCCCCGTTCTTCTTTCTAAAACAAAGAACGTGGATCAACCCACAAATAGGTTGATCCGTGGGTCACATGTTCTTGTAGGAGGGTGTTTTATCTCATGTATTTACTCAAGTTATTTGTTGATAGAACCTTAATTTCCTCTTCCTATGTTTCAAAAACTCTAACGTAGAGGAATCGAACCGAAACGAACAAGGACTTGATTCCTTAGTCTTTGGGCATTCCTGTGATCTTCATGACCGCACCTCCGAATCAGAAGAAAGGATAATTCAAGTCCTTAGTGGGGAATACAGTGACCCAATAAGTCTTGGGGAATAGACCGTTCGAGAAATGGACCACCAGAGTGAACTCGGCGGTCCATGGAAGATATCAATGGTGGCGGCGGCAGCTGCGGGCAAGGGGTGGCACAACACGACGGCGCTCCGAGGCAGAGGCTGCGGCCGAATGGTGCCTCTGTGGTGTAGTAGGGGCCGTCGACATGTAGGAAAAAAGCTAGTGAAAAAATATGTGGCCACCAAGCCACGTCAGAGGAGTGGCTTGCAGCTACGGGCTGCAGCATGCATTGTCACACAATCCAGTGGGGACCGCGTGTAGGATGGGGGGTAGCCGACCTCAACCGGCCATGTGGAGGCACAAACCCGATGCCTCCAGGTGTATGGGAAGGAGAAGATCTAGCCCACATACTAGGCCGGGAAGGAGGCGGGTCAGACCCAAAACCCAATGGGTCAGATCAGATCCGTATCGGGTCTGACCAGACCCGGACCTGACCGACCACTTTTTTGGAAAAAAAGGTCATAACTCTCAAACTGTACGCCTGATTGATGATCAATTTTCGGTGTTAGAACCCTCATGATGAGGTGGATATTTTGGAATGTTATATATATAATTTAATAGAATTTGAGATATGATGAATGGATTGAGGAGTGTATTCTCCCAGAATCATGCGCGCCACGTAAGGGAATCATGCGGTTGGTTGAGATGCGAAGACTACTGAAGAGTGGGTCTAAGTGACCCTACAGTCCTAGATGATAAGTGGACCTATTCGGACCAAATACAAGTGGCTCTTTTTGAACCAGCTATAAGCAGCTTTGTGTGAACTAGCTATAAGCGGCCCTGTGTGGATCAGCTATAAGAGGCCCTGTGTGGAACAACTATGATGGCCTAAGTGGGGTGCGACTCTTTGTAACCCGACAGATTCACGGTGGGGAGTAGATCTGTGTGACCCAACAGACCCACGGTACTCATTAGGGATGAGTACCTCAGCAGGCCAAGGTGTTCAGTGTTATGACTGATAGAATTGCTTTCCATACTTTAGATTATACCTGCATGAGATGGCAATACCTTATGTATACTTTCCTTTGTGGTGTTTCTATTATGTTTCAGGATCCTTATTGAGTATTGTGTTACTCCCCCCTACACGGGCTCTGTCTGCACGTGTCGTTTATGGTGAATACAACATACACTTCAACCTAGACCTTGGTTGCTCGGGACTAGGTGGTGCCCAGTGAGATACGACAGTTAGGATGTACTTCTACAAATTCCAGCATTCACTCCCTACTTACCTTTCAGGTGGGGTTATCCTGCAGATGAATTTTCATATATCTTTTTTACTTTCTTGTTTTCAGTTTGTCTATTATTGGGGTTTTTTTTGGCCCATTTTACCTACAACTTGTACCTTTGATCAGTGTAACACCCCAGACTTTTATGAGAAATATTTTGTTTTTAAACCATCAAATAAATCTTTCACTACACACAACACTATATTGGCTTGATTTACACGCAATCACGGCCTTCCTCGATAGCTTGCGTCGTACGCAATACCGAGTTTCACTAAACAATGATATGCTATTAAAATATTATTAAAACTAGCCGTTATGAATAGTAATAACCACTTTTTGAAATTTTATAAATTTTATATTTTAAAATGGACTTCATTTTTGGATTCGGAATATCGAAATTAGCCTAGGGTGAAATTTTGGTATTTTTTTTTGAAAACTTTCAATTTTTGATGAATAGTGAAACCACTAAGTGGTAGTTAAAAAAACAGAATTTTTCATAAAAATTAATTTTACCGCTTCTGTGAGTGGAATTTCGAAAATCCGAGAGACACGGTTCATATCAAGGACTAAAATGTGGTTCAATGAGATGAAAATAATTTTTGGTGAATAATAACTTTTTACTTTTTTTTACCACGGTTAAAAGTAAATAGGGTAATTAAGGGTAAAAGTGTTATTATTATTACCATAAAACATGTCCTAATTCTATTGGATATGTGTAATTCGACCAAAAACAACCTTAGGAATAAAATATGACCATTTAGGCCCACTTGGATTAGATTAGGACATTTATTATCAATTTATTTAAAGAAGGGTTAAAATAGTTAAAATCAAAGTTTAATAACTAAATCATTTTTAATATAAAGTTATACATAAGATAAATTCGACTATAAATATTCATTAGAAAGATAAAAATATTTCCAACATAATGGTATTTTATTTATAATTTTTAGACATTAAATAATTTAATTTATTTATGACACAACGATGATGCAATAATTATCTTATTAATGAAATATTTACATAATTGATGTTATAAATACCCAAATAAATGTAATTTGAGACTTTTTATGAATTCCACTAATTTTCTAGGTTAATATGACATTTTAGTATTGATTTAATTAACTTTTTTAGAACTAATCGTTCTGTTATAATTTTCAGAAAAATCAATTACTAAATAGTGTCAAAATTGACATAAAATTGTTTTTAAAACAAATATTATATTATTAATTGTAATTTTATTCCTAAAAATACAAGGTTTGACCAAATGACTTAGATAAAGTTATATATATTAATAATAAACAACTTGGGTTTCGTTTGGCTTGTTATAGTAAGTTTATTAACCTTATAGTGTAAGAACACAAGAAGACACGGTAAAAGTAAAATTATTTAACTTAATGTTAAATCTAAATGATAAGGATAAAATAGGAACCTAAACTTGTCTAAATTCTATTGGATGATAGGATTTAGACCCATACCCACCTTAGATTCGAAATAAATCAATTTGGAGCTATTTAAAACTGAATTTGGCTTTATAATAAAATAATATTTTTAGTTTTTTCAAAGGAGCCCCTCTCCTCCCTTATAAAAGGGCACCTCCTCCCCCTCTTCCTCACACCACTTTGAGCCTTCAAGCTCGGCCAAACCCTACCAATTTTTTCTCTCCACTTCCCTAGAGACATCCTAGAGGTCCTGGTCTTCTTCAAAGACCAATTTTAGTGCCCTAAAATGAGGTCTCAAAGAAGCGCTTCAAAGAAGAGGAGGTTCAGACACTTATGAAGCAAATCAGACCTAAGGTAAGGGACAATCTCGCAATCTCAATTTTTATTTGAGATTTTTTATACTTCAGAATTTACTGGGGAGTATTTTATCATCCAAATCCATGTTTCCTCAATATGTAATATTATTTCCATCCACCTACAATTGTTTAAATCCAATTTTACCCTTCAGTGAGTTTTTAGTAAAAGATATGAAAGGAATATTTTGTCGTTTTTCATACGAGGTACTTTTTGACTTTTCTGAAAAAAGTACGAGAAGAATGTTTTTTAAACTTATACGGAATGAATGGATTTTTAAAACATTATTTCCAAGAAGCTTCCTTTACAAGTTTTCAAGTTTATTTTTAATCAACTTCTTTTAGTTTAAAATTGTATGACATGTTAATAAAGGAAAAATGTTTTTGAAGTAAAAAGGATATTTTCCTCAAGAATGGAGTTCAAGTGTTTTATAAAAATTATTTTCCATCTAAGATAATATAGGGTTCAGTTTCTATCCCTATTATTACATTTATTTGATTATGTTGTGATGGAATTATTTTTATGAATTCCTTTATCTTATATGAATTGTTTTATGATGTCATGTTGTTTAAGAATCCCATTTTTACTACATGGGTTATACAATGATGTATGATTTATGATTTTGTGGCACACATAAGAATGGTATCATTATGAGATGGGTGGGACCTATATCTTCCTCTAATGCATTGGGTAAAGATTTCATATCTCATGAGATAGACATGGCTTGAACGATAGGTTAAACCGGTTCAGTGAAACAGGACTGGAACGAGGAGTGAACTCGGTTCAGAAATGGAATTTGTCCGCTAAGATAGTCTTGGAAATGAGTCTTGACTACTAAGAAATTATTCTCTATGATTATGTGTTTATGCCACAAAGTTTCATGTTTTAAGTTATTATTATTGTGATTACATTTCACTGCCATGATTTATCCCATGTTATGAAATTATGATCTCTTTTGCAGGGTGATATTTCCAAAATGTTATGTTCTTATGAATATGATGTGATTGATATTTATTTTGTTTACCCTTACTGAGAATTTGAGCTCACCCTTTTGTATGTTTTCTTTCCCTAGGTTAGGAAGAAGGTTATTAAGTAAGATATGCCAAAAGGGACTATAGATATGATGAAATAAATGAGAAACAATGTAGACGCTTTATGAACCAGTTGTTTATGTTTCCTAGTTTCTAAAGAAACTATACCTATATGGTCCTTTCCGGGTTTTTTTATATGTTTTAATAAGTGTGCTTCAATTTTGAAGTAATAATAATGTATGTAAAGTATGGGTCATTGTAGTTGGTATCAGATGAAAGGTATAGCCAACCTTTGGAAACTAGGATGTGAAAGCCTTAGTAAGAACCCTAAGGATAAGTCTAAGCATAGAACACAATCTTAGTGTTTTAGAAATGGCCATGAATAACCTAGGATAAGACCTTATGTGTGAAATTTTATTCTTGATTATGTGTTTTTCCTATTATAATTACTATTTCTCACACTATTCTTCTTGGTTTTAGTCAATGGCTGGAACCCAAAGGAACCATGTTAATACGGAATGCGACGGGCAGTGCAATGATTGTCCCCCTGAGCAACCAAACGTTATGGGAGCTGTAATGAAAAATCTTGTATCCATGCTCACACAACTTTCTCAAGCTATGAATCATGCAGGACTTCCAAACGAGTAAAGGAAGGAGCAACATTCTGTTGAATCCTTCATGAGGCAGCGTCCACCTTCTTTCAACGGGTCTACTGATCCATTAGTTTCTGAACAATGGATTAGTACTACTGAAAAGATATTTTCAGTTCTTCAATGTTCTGAACATGATAAATTCATCTTAGAAGTGTATCGTTTGGAAGGAGATGCTGATCAATGGTGGAATATTATTAAGAATACGAGGCAAAGGGATGAAATTGAGTCCATGGAATAGGAAGAGTTCAAGAACTTATTTTTCAATAAGTACTTCCCTCATATTCTCCGAACAAAGATGGAGAAAGAGTTTCTTGAACTGAAGCAAAAGAATGATGAATCTGTTGGTACCTATGAAGCAAATTTTACAAGACTTTCAAGGTATGCTTCTGGTATTATTATCCAACTTGAGAGTAAGATCGATTGATTCTTTAGTGGCTTAAAACCAAGTCTTCGAAGGGCGTTAGCCATAAGGGACTTCAATAGCTACGAGGAAATCGTTCGATGTGCTCTGAAAGTCAAGATGGAGATTGGAGTAACCCATCAGTCATATGGGTTTGATAAGAAGAGGAAAATGGAATTCAAAGGAAAATCTAAAGAGCACACTGAAAAGAAGATGATTTTTCCATTATGCTCAAAGTGTGTAAAGAAACATGGAGGGAGTTTTCTTAAAGGGACAAGTAAATGTTTCAAATGTGGAAATGAAGGTCATCGGGCATTTGAATTCTACAATGATGGGAAGAAGATGCCTAATGATGAAAATAAAGGAAGGGATACACAGAATGAACCTACTACACTTCAATGTTTCAAGTGCAAGGAGATGGGGCATTATGCCAATCAATGCCCAAATCCATGGGTTGATGATGATGGTCGATGCCAACAAACTCTTAAGGCTAAAGACAAAGGAAAGTCACATGCAATTTCTATCAGTGATGTGGAGTACGATAATGATGTGGTGAAAGGTAAACATACCATACACTCTAAATTAGAAAATGTTTTATTTGATTTTGGATCCACCCACTCTTTTATTTCTGAAGAATTTTCTAAGGATATCACCGTATTACCTCAACAATTAGATGTTGAGTTAGCCGTGACAACCCCTAATGGCACAACAGTCGCATCAAAAGTTTATAATTCTTCTCTGATTGAAGTTTGTGGGAAAGTGCTTCCTGCAAATCTTATGATCCTTCCTATAGTGGAATTTGATGTGATTCTTGGCATGTATTGTCTTTCTTTATATGGATCTCATATCAATTGCCAAAGAAGGGAAGTCACATTTCATATTCCAGATCAATCTATGATTGTCTATCGATGCAAGGATGAACATAACCTTCCAGTGAAAATTTCTTCCATCTTATGGGTCTTGATTCCACTAAATGAAGGTTATTTATCTCAAATGGTTGGTGATAAACTCACGATTAAGAATATGCCCATTGTACGGGAGTTTGAAGATGTCTTTCCGGAGGAATTGCCAGGTCATCCACCAAATCGTGAAGTGGAGTTTTCAATAGAACTCGTACCAGGTGCTTTACCTATTTCAAAGACACCTTATAGAATGGCCCCAATTGAGTTGCAGGAATTGAATAAGCAACTCCAAGAGAATCTTGATAAGGGATTCATACGCCCTAGTGCGTCACCTTGGGTAACACCTATTCTATTTGTTAAGAAGAAAGATGGATAAATGAGACTCTGCATTGATTATCGAGAACTTAACAAGATCACTATCAAGAACAAATATCCTCTCCCACGCATTGATGACTTATTTGACCAACTACGCGGAGCTCAACACTTTTCCAAGATTGATCTTCGGTCAGGGTATCATCAATTAAGGGTCAAAAGGGAGGATATACCAAAGACGGATTTCCATACAAGGTATGGATACTATGAATTTATAGTGATTCCATTTGGTCTTACTAATGCCCCTGCTATCTTCATGGATCTGATGAATAGAGTCTTTAGAGACTATCTTGATCAGTTTGTGGTAGTCTTTATAGATGATATTCTTGTCTATTCAAAGAGCAAGGAATAACATAAAGATCACTTTAGAATTATATTGAAGACCCTGAGAAAGGAGAATCTTTATGCCAAATTTACCAAGTGTGAATTTTGGCTTCAAAAAGTTTCATTTTTGGGTTACATAATCTCAAAAGAGGGGATATCTGTGGATACAGCAAAAATAGAGGTTATCGAAAGATGGTCGAGACCAACAACAGTAACTGAGATCCAAAGTTTTCTTGGTTTGGCTGGATATTATCGATGTTTTGTGAAAGATTTATCACGATTATCTAATCCACTCACCAAGTTGACTCAGAAAGGAGTTAAGTTTGTTTGGATGGAAGAATGTGAAGAGAATTTCAAGGAGTTGAAAAGAAGGTTATCCAGTGCACCTGTGCTCACACTGCCTTGTATTGGAGAAAGGTTTGTGATCTATAGTGATGCATCTAAGAAGGGATTGGGGTGTGTTCTTATGCAAAATGATATGGTCATAGCTTATGCCTCACAACAGTTGAAAATCCATGAACAAAATTACCCAACACATGATTTGGAGTTAGCTGCGGTAATCTTTGCATTAAAGATTTGGAGGCATTATCTTTGTGGAGAAAGGAGTGACATTTATACTGATCATAAAAGTTTAAAGTATATTTTCACACAAAAGGAGATGAATATACGCCAAAGAAGATGGTTGGAGCTGATTAAGGATTACGACTGATCAATCCATTACCACCCTGGGAAAGCAAACAAGGTGGAAGATGCATTAAGTCGACAAGACCATGCCAGTTTATCCATGATGGGGATCAAAAAAGATCCAATGTTTATGGATTTACAAAGGATAGATCTTGGAATTATAATGGAAAGGGAAAAATCTTATCTTTCTCAAATGAATGTTCAACCATCTATACATGTGAAGATTAAAGAGGCACAGAAAGAAGATGTCAAGTTACAAAAGAAGCTGAGAAATGTTCCTGAATTCAACCTTGATTGGGATGGGATAATAAAGTTCAGGAATCAGGTTTGTGTTCCTCCCATCCCCGAATTAAAGAAGGATCTACTAGATGAGGCTCATAGTTCTTCATTCTCTATTCATCCTGGAATCACGAAGATGTATAGGGACCTGAAAGAGTACTTCTGGTGGGATGAAATGAAAAGAGATGTTGCTGAATATGTCTCTCGATGCTTGGTTTGTCAGCAAGTTAAAGATGAGATACAGAAGTCTAAGGGGATGTTACAACCATTACCCATACCCGAATGGAAATGGGAAAACATCACTATGTACTTTGTTACAGGACTTCCTAAAACATCCAAAGGAAATAATGCTATCTGGGTCATAGTTGATTGTCTTACAAAGTCTGCACACTTCATATCTATTAGAGAGGATTTCTCTCTGGATCAGCTTGCCAGGATATATGTGAAGGAAGTGGTAAGATTGCATGGAGTAACACTTTCTATTATATCTGATCGGGATCCGAGGTTTACCTCAAAGTTCTGGCGAAGTCTTCAGCATACTATGGATACAGAGTTGAGTTTCAGTACTGCTTATCATCCTCAGACAGACGGTCAGTCTGAGAGAAAAATTCAAACTCTAGAAGATATGTTGAGAGCTTGCTCTATGGATTTCAAATGTGGTGGGGATCAACACCTACCTTTGGTGGAATTTTCTTATAATAATAGCTTTCACTCCAGTATTCAGATGGCTCCTTATGAAGCTCTCTATGGAAAGAAATGCAGGACTCCAACTTGTTGGGATGAAGTTGGGGAAAGAAAGCGATTAGGACCTGATATTGTTGATGAAATGGCAGAAAAGGTCAGATCTATTCAACAACACATAAGAGCAGCTCAGAGTCGACAGAAAAGTTATGCCGACAACCGAAGAAAAGACCTAGAGTTTGAAGTGGGTGATAAAATGTTCTTACGAATATCTCCCTAGAAGAGGGTCATGAGATTTGGAAAGAAGGGGAAGTTGAGCCCTAGATATATCGATCCTTTCGAAATACTGGATTGTGTTGGAAAGGTAGCTTACCGATTGGCGCTTCCACTGAATCTCTATCAAGTTCACGATGTGTTCCATGTATCTCTCCTGATAAAGTACATACTTGATCATTCACATGTACTCAGCTCAGAAGGTGTACCGCTGGAGCAAGATCTTTCTTATAAAGAATAGCCGATAGAGATTCTGGATCGTAGCGAAAAAGTCCTACGAAAAAAGGCCACTCGATTGGTGAAAGTTTTATGGAGGAACCACCAATTAGAATAATCTACATGGGAGCTTGAGGATATGATGAGGGAGAGGTATCCTCATCTGTTTGTTACAAAGTGACGAATTTCGAGGGCAAAATTTATTTTAAGGGGGGTATAATGTAACACCCGAGACTTTTATGAGAAATATTTTGTTTTTAAATCATCAAAGGAATATTTCACTACACACAACACTAGATTGGCTTTCTTTACACGCAATCACGACCTTCCTCGATAGCTTTCATCGTACGCAATACCGAGTTTCACTAAACAATGATATGCTATTAAAATATTATTAAAACTAGCCGTTATGAATAGTAATAACCACTTTTTGAAATTTTATAAATTTTATTTTTCAAAATGGACTTCATTTTTTGATTCGGAATATCGAAATTATCTTAGGGTGAAATTTTGGTATTTTTCAGAAAACTTTCAATTTTTGATGAATAGTGAAACCGCTAAGTGGTAGTTAAAAGAACTGAATTTTTCATAAAACATAATTTTACAAATTCTGTGAGTGGAATTTCGAAAATCCGAGAGACACGGTTAATATCAAGGACTAAAATTTGGTTCAATGAGATGAAAATAATTTTTGGTGAATAGTAACTTTTTACTTTTTTTTACCACGGTTAAAAGTAAATAGGGTAATTAAGGGTAAAAGTGTTATTATTATTACCTGAACACATGTCCTAATTCTATTGGATAAGTGTAATTAGACCAAAAACAACCTTAGGAATAAAATATGACCATTTAGTCCTACTTGGATTAGATTAGGACATTTATTATCAATTTATTTAAAGAAGGGTTAAAATAGTTAAAATCAAAGTTTAATAACTAAATCATTTTTAATATAGAGTTATAAATAAGATAAATTCAACTATAAATATTCATTAGAAAGATAAAAAGATTTCAAACATAATGGTATTTTATTTATAATTTTTAGACATTAAATAATTTAATTTATTTATGACACAACGATGATTCATTAATTATCTTATTAATGAAATATTGACATAATTGATGTTATAAATACCCAAATAAATGTAATTTGAGACTTTTTATGAATTACACTAATTTTCTAGGTTAATATGACATGTTAGTATTGATTTAATTAACTTTTTTCTAACTAATAATTCTGTTATAATTTTCACAAAAATCAATTACTAAATAGTGTCAAAATTGACATAAAATAGTTTTTAAAACAAATATTATATTATTAATTGTTATTTTATTCCTAAAAATATAAGGTTAGGCCAAATGACTTATATAAGGTTATATATATTAATAATAAACAACTTGGGGTTTTTTTGGTTTGTTATAGTAAGTTTATTAGCCTTATAGTGTAAGAACACAAGAAGACACGATAAAAGTAAAATTATTTAACTTAATGTTAAATCTAAATGATAAGGATAAAATAGGAACCTAAACTTGTCTAAATTCTATTGGATGAGAGGATTTAGACCCATCACCGCCTTAGATTCTAAATAAATCAATTTTGAGCTATTTAAAACCGAATTTGGCTTTATAATAAATAATATTTTTAGTTTTTCCAAAGGAGCCCCTCTCCTCCCTTATAAATGGGCACCTCCTCCCCCTCTTCCTCACACCACTTTGAGCCTTCAAGCTCGGCCAACCCCTGCCAATTTTTTCTCTCCACATCCCTAGAGACATCCTAGAGGTCCTGGTCTTCTTCAAAGACCAATTTTAGTACCCTAAAAGGAGGTCTAAAAGAAGCGCTTCAAAGAAGAGGAGGTTCAGACACTTATGAAGCAAATCAGACCTAAGGTAAGGGACAATCTCGCAATCTCATTTTTTATTTGAGATTGTTTATACTTCATAATTTACTGGGGTGTATTTTATCATCCACATCCATGTTTCCTCAATATGTAATATTATTTCCATCCACCTACAATTGTTTAAATCCAATTTACCCTTCAGTGAGTTTTTAGTAAAAGATATGAAAGGAATCTTTTGTCGTTTTTCGTACGAGGTACTTTTTGAATTTTCCTACAAAGGTATGAGAAGAATGTTTTTTTTAACTTATACGGCATGAATGAATTTTTAAAACATTATTTCCAAGAAGATTCCTTTTAACTTATACGCCAGATCCATCCATGGATTTTTCTCTCCCGGCGCCACCTCCTGGTTTCACCCCGATCAGGCGCCGCTTCCTCCCCTTCCTTGTTTGTGGTTCGCGGCGGGGACTTCCTTGGCTCGGTCGCCATGACGGTGCACTTGATTCAGCCTTATTTTACGGCGGCGCATGCGTCGAATGACCGAGTCCCAGAGTCCGCGGGTTGAGGGAGTCTTACTGTTTGTGGTCGCAGGCATCTGGTGAGGGGCATGGCTTCCGAGGGTCTAAAGGTTGGTGGCGCTGGGTTTCGGAACTAGATCTAGTTTTTACTAGTTCCTTTTCCGGTTTTGTGCGTTTTTCTGTTTTTTCTTTCTGTCCTTCCTGCCTCTGGTTCCTGGATGGGTGAATTTGTGTTGTCGTTTCATGGATGGATCTGGCGGTTTATTGTCGTAGTTTTTGATGTTAATGCGTCTTCGCGAGCATGTGATGATTCTATTCCTCTTTGTTTTGAGGATGATGTTTTTGTGTGAGTGGAAGTTTCTGTATGTTGTGATTTCATCGGCCTCCAGTGCCGCTGATGTTTGTACCGGTGAGGTCGATAGACGCTGAAGGTCTGTGATGTCGGTGACGATGATGGTCGACGGTAGACGACGACAGTTGACAGTGGCCGATAACGGTCGCCGGTGATGGAGTCGACGGGAGCCGGTGAACCTCGCCGGTGTCTCGGTTAAAGTGGGTTTTCCATTCGCATCGGGGGTGTATCCCGAGGATGATGAGGCGGTGGCAGGTGATCTCGGGTTTTGAGGCGGCGCGTGGGCTCGCGGATCGAGGTGTTACGCGGTTTCTTTTGATGGGTGTTTTTTTGAATTTTGAAATGTTTAATGTACTTGTTGGACTTTTCTTTTATTTAATAAATAGTCAGGGGCCTAAAAAAAATTGTATGACATGTTAAGAAAGGAAAAAAAATTTGAAGTAGAAAGGATATTTTCCTCAAGAATGGAGTTCAAGTGTTTTATCAAAATTATTTTCCATCTAAGATAATATAGGGTTCTGTTTCTATCCCTATTATTAAATTTATTTCATTATGTTGTGATGGAATTATTTTTATGAATTCCTTTATCTTATATGAATTATTTTATGATGTCATGTTGTTTAAGAATCCCATTTTTACTACATGGGTTATACAATGATGTATGATTTATGATTTTGTGGAACACATAAGAATGGTATCATTATGAGATGGGTGGTACCTATATCTCCCTCCAATTCATTGGGTAAAGATTTCATATCTCATGAGATAGACATGGCTGGAACGGCAGGTTAAACCGGTTCAGTGAAACAGGACTGGAACGAGGAGTGAACTCGGTTCAGAAATGGACTTTGTCCGCTAAGATAGTCTTGTCAATGAGTCTTGACTAATAAGAAATGATTCTCTATGATTATGTGTGTATGCCACAAAGTTTCATGTTTTAAGTTATGATTATTGTGATTACATTTCACTACCATGATTTATCCCATGTTATGAAATTATGATCTCTTTTGCAGGGTGAGATTTCCAAAATGTTATGTTCTTATGAATATGATGTGATTGATATTTCTTTTGTTTACCCTTACTGAGCATTTGAGCTCACCCTTTTGTATGTTTTCTTTCCCCAGGTCAGGAAGAAGGTTATTAAGTAAGATATGCCGAAATGGACTATAGATATGATGAAATAAATGGGAGACAGTGTAGACGCTTTATGAACCAGTTGTTTATGTTTCCTAGTTTCTAAAGACACTATACCTATACAGACCTTTCCTGGTTTTGTTATATGTTGTAATAAGTGTGCTTCAATTTTGAAGTAATAACAATGTATGTAAAGTATGGGTTGTTATAATCAGTGGTTGTTTATTGGCATGTATGTTTTCTTTTCCAGCTTTTTGGGACATGGTTGTGTCTCTGCATGCATATAGGTACACATGCATTTGCCTCCCACTCGTGGGATAATTCCTTCGGTTCTAGTCGCTATCCTCGGGCCTTTGGGAGGTGGGATTGGGATAGTCATGAAATTGAACCTTAGGGACGGGTCGTCACATTTTATTTCCCTAAGGAATTGTAGATATTTTATTTTAATTTCTTCCAAGTTAATTGTGTATACATTTTCAGGCCTATTTGCGGAGAGAATAAACTTATCTTATGAACTATAAACAATACATTTATCATTTCTAAAGTTCAAAAGATAAACCTCCTCACATAATTATATTATTCTAATAAAATTTTATTTAAGAACTACTACAACTAAAACATTTCAAATAAATTCTTTTCAAATAAGAACAATATTACATATTCCAACAATTTATCCTAGATCATTATCACCAGAATTTACTTTTCCACCTTTCATTTTAATAATCTTCTTAATAAATCCTTGTTCCCAGTCATAGGAATGGAACATCCAATATCCATGTACCAAATATTAATATTATTGGTACACTTTATATTTTCTTAAAAGTTAAAATATTAGTATTTTGTAACCCAAACCTGCTTGGGTCTAGCATTATTAGGAAATAATTTTTTCAGAATCCACATCTTTCCAACTTTATGATGTTCAGTAGTTTTCAATTATTTAGAAAAATATTCATTAGGAAATACTAAATATTAAACTGTATTTAAACAACATCTATTTTTCCAATTTTCTCCACTTTGACATTTAGTGAAAAATGGGGTACTCTTTAAAATGAAATATTTATTTTTAAAATTTGTTTATTATTTGTAAAACTGACCCATGAAACATTCCTTGGAGGTTTTATTTGTTTATAAATTTTATCAAAATTTTCATTACCATTATTAAAATTTTAAAGTAATTTTTTTAAACTTAATATTTCAAAACTTATTTTAACAACTAAATTTTATCCTCATTATAAATAATAGAATAATTCAATTTTTCTTTCTCTTTTGAAAGTTATTATTTTTCTAACTCTTTTAGAAAATAATTTTTATTATGTTCAAATTTTTAAATCCCTTTTGAAAGGTTATGTATTTAAAAATAAATTAAATAAATTATTGAATTTTATTTGGAAATTTTTGCCTTTGTATTTACATAGCTTTTATAAATATTACAATTTTCATTTTCTAATAAAGTAAAAAATCTTGAGACTTCCTCAAAACTAGGTATAATATCATCTTCTTCATATGAATTATATTTTTCATTAGAATTTTTAGAACTATTTTTAATATTACTATCATGATATTTTTCATTTAAATTAAGGTTGGTAAATGTTTTAGTAGATACCTTAACCATAAATAAATTGTTATTCTTTGAAATTGTAGTAAAGAAATCAATATTCATATGATCTTCACTTCCTTTATCAAAAGAACTTTATAATGAACTATCGCCAATAATTAATCTCTAAGTGTACAAGGCTATAAAAATGTTCTTATTTTCATTCTTGAAGAACTTATTATAATTTCTATCTAAATTCCTATCCTTCTTATCTTTTATTTTCAATTTTGGAAAATCCAGCCTTAAATAACCATCCATCTTGAACTCCAAGAAAATGACTTCAAAAGAATCTTAATATTCATTTATATCCTTATGAATATTATTATACTTATATTAAAAAATTTTCTTACCAATAATCTTGTACATTATTTTAGAAATATGAGCTTGCTTATTCTATAACTGTTCATAAGAACTACTATCTAATTCTACTTGAACTATATTTTTATTTGAAGATTTAGAAACATTCCCAACTAAATGAAATTTGTTAGTAACATTTGAATTAGTATGAAATGATACTCATATATTATTTTTCTTTCTCTTCTTAGAATTATCTTTACTCTACCCCCATACTACATGAGAGTTCTAATCAGATCATCCAAGGTTAAATTTTTCATTCTGTTTGTATCCTTTAAAGTAGTTTTTTGAATCCCATTATTTGGGAATAAAATCAATGATCTTATCTACTAGAATTTCATCAGTAAGGTCCTTTTCACCAAAATATTAAAAACAATTACCAATTTTTATAAATATCTGATACATATTTGTAATAGATTCACAAATTAAGAAATCAAAATCTTGGCAATCCACCCTCATCTTAGCTCTGCTATTCTCAATCACTTTAGAAGTTAAAAAATGAGTACCTTTCAACCTATTACATATACTATTTTTAGATTCACAAGAATTTATTTTACTATAGATATTTATTTTCATAAAACACAACAAATTATTTCAAACATGATAATTCAGTTGATATTATATCTTATCTTGATTAGTAAAAGTAGAAACTTCTTTTTTAGGGATTATATAATTTCTAGTCAACATAAAAATGATCTATACTCTAGTATTAATTAAAATGGGATTCATTATATCTCTTAAATACTCCTAATAAGCTCCATTGAAAATCAGTGGTTTACTATGATTAAGATTCTTAAGAGTTCCAACATTTAGACCTTCCATCTTGAAGACACAAGAAAAAATATTTCTATAAAATACATGTTAGTGTCATAACAATTTATATAAAAAAAACAAAACAACAATTTTTCCTAAACTTAGAAACTTGCTCTAAATAAAACAATTTCATGTAAAATAACTAGAATCTGATTTCATACTAATTATTGGATCGAAGAGTATATCAATGGATATAAGAGGGGGGGGGGTGAATTGTAGTTAAAAAAATTAAACTAACTAAAATCACAAACCTTTTAGTTAAGATTTATTAGACATAGAGATCTTATGATCTTAAAAGTTTATTTATTTGGGTGCACAAATAATCCATAATATTAGAGTTTAATAAGGTTTGGTAATATAAAATTTTATAAAAAATATCACACTATAAAAGAAAAACTTGTTAAAACAAAAAAAATAATTTTATAAATTATAAATAAAACTTAAAGAACTTTATGAAGGAATGAATCCATGCTTTAACATTAAATTTTAAGGAAGTATATAACCTAGAATTTTGGTATCCATTATTTTAACCTACTATAAGGTATTCCTTTCTTAATTATGAAATAACTCGATTAAAAAAATTAGAATAAAATTTGTCTTCCTAATCATAGAATCCCTTGACCAACCAGACCAGATATAAAAGTCTTCATATCCTCAGATTCCCTTGATCTAAACCTAGATCTAAAACATTGAATACAAAAGAAAAATATTATAAGTAATTTAAAATCCTTACTCAGATTTATTAGAACAAAAAATCTCTAAATATATAAAAAGTGAAAGTAACAAGATGTTACAACTTAGTAAACTTATGATAGGTTGAGTTTCAAAAGAATCAGCTACCAACTCAATAAATTCACCTCTATTTATAACCACACATCCAATGGTCATATTCTATGATTCTTGGATCTTGTTGTAATGGACCTGGACGAGCTCTATCCTGAAAGATTAAGATGATTTGTATAAACTTCGTTTGATGTTTGTTTTGATAGATTCAACACAATGCTGTAAAATATTTTTTCTGGTAGAAATAACTTTGTTTTTTTAAATTATAAACTCTAATAATATGATTACCTAAAATTTATATTTCTGATGGTTTTATTTTTTTATAGTGGACTGAAATTCGTTCATTTTATGGAATAAAATTAATTCATATGATGTACTGATATGATTTCATCTAATGGAACAAACTAAGTTCATCTGATGGGCTAAACCAGGTTCATCTGATGGAATGAACAGAGTTCCTATGATGGAATAAACATTGTTTTTTAATCTTGATATAAATTTCATACTTTTACAATTATAATGTTTTCTATGTATGTTAAAAATAAATTCCTTCTAAAAAATAATCTAAATCATGGGAAGTATAAATTTAGAAAAACATAGTATTTAGTGAAGTGTGTTGTGAATTTCAAAATTGTATATAGAAAGTGTAGAAAGTAATAATTTTAACTCAACATAACACATAATGATTTATGTAGTTTGGGAAGAATCCTAACATCCATGGAGAGAAATAATTACTTTCACTTAATTTATATGGAGCATAATTATAGGGATTGAAAATGCAGCACATAAAGAATAGCTTGAAATAAGCTTATAAAGAAACACAATAAGATAGTACCCTACATTATTACATCACTAAGATCCAAATAGTGTTCTATAATGATAAATAATATAAACATACATAAACATTAATAATATTAGAGTTCCATATTTGGATTTACACTAGAAGGAATACCATTACAAAAACATTACCATTGTATAACAAAATATGCCAAATCATGATGATACAATCATTTTATATATTTGGAAATATCTATAATGATCAATCACATATGGTAAAGAAGTATAACTAAATAATAAAACAATAAAAAAGACTAAATTACCAATCTTTAGCCTCATCTTGGAACTTTCCCACATCCTTGATGAGATCCTCCCATCCACTTACTTGTGCTAAGGCCCTTTCCCCAACCTAAATTCCAAATGCAACACCCCATGATTTCATAGTATGTTATCTCTTTAAATTAATTCAATAGCTTGCGCTACATGAAACACCGAGTTCGAGTGCACCAAGACTTACCAAACTAGCCGTTCAAAAAGAGGTTATGAATAATATTAACCACATTTTGAATTTTATATATATCCTATATAATTTTAACATTCAAATTTTGTGTTTCTTAGACATAATATAAGGACAAATTCAATTTTTCAGATAAAAGAAGTATTTTTCAGAAAATACAATTTTACCGCATTTTAATGACAAACCTTTTTTAAATACAATAGTTGACACTTTTTTATATTTGATTTGAAAAAATAAAATTTTTCTTTAGAATAGGGACATAAAAAATTAGTTTTGATAAATTTTTGGTACTTTTTTGATAAATTTTATATTTCGATGAATAGTGAAAAATACTAAATTTTAATTGAAAATATATTTTTTAATCGAAATAATTTATAGTGTAAAATTATGAATTTGAATAGTTTTGAAGTATAATTAGATTATATTTTTATCATTTAATACAATTTAGGTCATTATAAGTAATTTCACATTTAAATTTGACATAAACACATGTCAATCTTTGTATAATTTTTTCTTTTTAAAAAACCCGTTTTTTGATTTTGACAACAGGAATTAATTTTAAATTAATTAATAAAACTTATATATTTTTAATTTGGTAAAATAGAATTCATTTTTTAATTTTTAATATTAAAATTAACTTAGGGTGAATTTTTGGTATTTTTCAGAAAACATTCAATTTTTGATGAATAGTGAAAAACACTCCATTATTATTTAAAACCAAAATTTTATTTAAATAATTAGTTATTTTATTTAAATTTATTTTAAGTAAAAATAGATATATAATACCTATATAAGTTCAATTTAATTTATTGGAGTCGTTTTATAATAAAATTATATGTACAATTTTTTATTGAACTTTTTAACGTCTTTTACCCACCTTCTAGGCACATTTGAAAATTTACATAAAACGTAATTTTACCACTTCTGTGAACTAAATTTAAAAAATCCAAGAGACACAGTTGACATCAATAAGTAAAATGTGGTTCAATAAGATGAAAATAATTTTTGGTGAATATTAACTTTTGAATTTTATTTACCACAGTTAAAAGTATATAGTGTAATTAAAGGTAAAAATGATATTATAATTACCACAACACATGTCCTAATTCTACTAGATAAGTGTATTTAGACCAAAAACAACCTTAGGAATAGAATATTACCCTTTTTGATCCAATTGGATTAGATTATGACATTTATTATTATTTTATTTAAAGAAGAGTGAAATGTGTAAAATTCAAAATTTAATAAATAAAACATATTTAATATAGGGTTATACATAAGATAAATTCGACTATAAATATTAATTAGAAAGATAAAAAGATTTCTCACATCATGGTATTTTATTTATAATTTTTAGACATTAAATAATTAAATTTATTTATGACACAATGATGATGCGGTAATTACCTTATTAACGAAAGATTAAAATAATTGATATTATAAATATTAAAATAAATGTAAATTGATAATTTTGATGAATTATACGAATTTTATTAATTAATTTGACATGTTAGGGTTAATTAAATGAATTTTTTTTCAAATAATTAAGATTTTTATGACTTCCACAAAAACAAAATACTAAATAGTGTCAAAATTGGCATAAATGAGTTTTTAAAACAAATACTTTTTTATTAAATTATTTAACAGTCCTAAAAATATAAGGTTTGGAAAAATGAATTATATAATGATATTCATGTCATTAATGAACCAATTTAGGTTCTATTGAAATCTTATAGTATGTTTATATACCATTTATTATAATAATACAAGAAGACATGGTAAAAGTTACACTATTTAACGAAGGGTTAAATCTAAAAGATACGGTTAATATGGAGACCTAAAACTATCTAAAACATATTGGTTGAGTGTATTTCGACCCATACCTACCTTATCCTAAAAATAAATCCATTTTTAGTTATTGGAAACCAAAAATGGTTTTATAATAAAATATTATTTCAAGCTTTTCCTAAAGTGACCCTCACCTCACGTATAAAAAGGTACTTCCCCTTCTCTCAAAATCACACCTCAAAATCCATATGGATCTTCCAAAACCAACACAAATATCCTCCCAATTTACTCAATTAAACCTAGAGGAATTCCCTTGAGCATAAATCCAACCTAAGTAGCCCTTTTTTTCAAATGAAAAGGAAACACCCCAAGAAGAGGTAATTATTTTATCCCCTCTTTCAAAGTTCTTTTCTTCTTCAAATTTCTATTTCTTGGTTACTTCCATACCAAAATAATAAATCCAGTAACTTCTACATAATATGATGTTATTATAAATATGGTGCAACCATATTCATTATTCTATCCATCCAATGAATGATAATGTCACCTTGTGTGCGTACATACGACTTACGGTCTCCACGTCATGGTGTAATTTGTTATTCAATACTATGTTATTTGGATGGATATAATGATGAGTAATATGTATATAAATAATGAAAATAACATGATAATATTTCTCTAAAATTAATATACCATCCAATTCCACATCTTTTAATCATTAAGGAAATGATATCATCGCTTGTGTGTACGTACGACTTACCGTCTCCACGACGCGATGAGATTCATTTCCACGTTCACCATTCAAAGATAATTATAAAAATATATATTATTAATAATTATGTAATATATGACATAATAATTCTACTGGATATATATATATATATATGTATGTATGTATGTATGTATGTATTTACATATATCTTATTCACTTATTTTCGTTCAATACGAAATGAAAATGAAAACTACATTTATGAGTACGTACGGCCTACCGTCTCCATAGACGGTGTTTTACATTTCATATATATATCTATTATACATATTTATATTATAAATATATATGATATATTAATCATTTTTTATATTCTATAAGTACTTAAATTATGATCTAAGTGATACGATCAAGAATAACAAGTTAAAACATGTACAATAAAGAATGCGATTATTACCCAAAATGTTAATTTAACATGGAAATTATTATTAAATGGGTAGTATAAAGCCATAAATGAATCATGTATGATATCATAAATATTAATATGGTTCTGTTATAATTTAATAACATACTATGGTCATTATACAAGAGGTTAAACGTACCCTCGACCAAAAGGAAGTACAAGGTAAGGGTTAATTCCTCAATATCATTATTATCCAAGATTGTTTATGTGTATGTTTTTACTGGGACATATTTATTATCCATATATATGTTTCATAAAATAGTTCTAAAAATGATTCTTTTTAAGGTACTCTTTAACTAAAACATCATTTTAAATGTTTTAAATATTTATTCTTCTAAATCTTTCTCATTAATGTACATGTTTTCAAAACGTTTTTAAGGATTTTTTTTATATGGACATGAATAATTTAAAATGTTAACTCCTTTAAAAAGTTTCAAAGTGGTATGGGACAATTTTATTAAAAAATATCTTTTAAATTTCTTCCTTTATAAATTGTGTGACTTTTTTAAATGATTTCATGAAAAGGGGTATTTCACTCAAAGAATTTTACTGATCATTTTAAACTATATCAACATTATTTACTATATATTATTCTTGATTGAGGTTGATTTATTATAATAAAATCTTCTATATTGTATTTAATGAGTTATGATTTGTTTTACTATGTATGTGATATTTTTATACCATTCATGGTTTATGGCTAAAGTATTGAAATTTTGTATGCTAGTTTTAATACGAATGTTTATGTTATGTTTCAAACTTTTCATATGAGGAATGTAATGGACTTAGTAAGTGACCGGTGGGGCCCACTATATTCCCTTGATTCATGGTCTCATGAGACAAACTAGTGTCTTGACACAAGGCCTTGACAGAAATTTTATTTTTAGTCTTGGCACGAGGCCTTGACTATGTGGTAATGATGTATGGGGTTAGGCATTCCCTTTTTATGAAATTAATTATTACATATGATTATTCAACTAATATAATATCGATGTGCATGTTTATATGGTAATGTTTGATTTATTTTCTTGATATTATATTCAAGTTTATGTTTAAAAGGATGTTGTTTTTATTACACATCTTGCCTTAAAAGTTTATAGCTTCTGCTAAATTATTTACCATTACTGAGAATCTGAGCTCACCCCTTTCTTATGTTTTGTTTTCCTAGGATTCCAAGAAGTGTATTAGGATTGATATACAGGGTTAAGATAATGGAATAATGGCATTCTCAATGGATTATTTATGCAGTGTTGTATTTTATAAAGTGTAATGTAATATTCATGTATGTAATCTAATTTCCAAGAATGCTATACCGGTCGGTCCTTAGAGACTTGATTCCTTGTAATCATGACAATGTATTAAAATAATGCACCGACTCTAGGTAACTGGGGTCTGGGAGTTACAGTTGGTATCAGAGAATGTTTAGTACAAAACTTGGAAACTAGATTTAGAAAAACTATGATTAGAGAACATTAACCTAAGATAGAATTTGAGGATTAGTATAGAAGAACTTCCTAGAATTTTGGTAATGTAGAGATTTTGTGTATTTTCAAAGAAATAAATCCTTGTCTGGATATGAGTAGGTAGAGGCGGCTCTGGGACAGATGTTCCTACGAGTGAAAACTCCGACAAGGAGTTTCAGGCTTCACTTGGGGTATCCTGGTACACGACAACGGGCCTTGCTGCACTATTGGTTATGACACTCCTGGGGGATATGCTTTGGATAATTTACATTTTCTTTATAATCTATTATGAAGGATTTATGAGTAAATATGTTAGTAAAGAAACCGTTTTTATGATTATGAGACAAGATGTGAGAAAATGTTCAATTAATGTTGAGAATTTTTGTAGTTTTTGGATTATGCATTATGATATGATCTATCCTAGTGTATTTCTTCATATAGAAATGGTGCCAAGTAGAATAAATGAGAACTCAAGAAATACGCATGATCCAAATAGTAAGAAGGATCATATCTTTCATGATCTTACGCTATCATTTAGAAGGGAAATATTTTCCCATGTATTATCATTATATGAAGAATTAATAACATGTGTTAATAATATAAGTAAAGGATTCTCTGAGACATATGGCTTTAAAGGGAAGCCTAGGAAGAAGAGGATGGTAGAGAGAAAGATAGATAAAGGTAAGAAGGGAAAGAAGGATTTTCCCATATGTGATAACTGTGGAAAGAATCACCTTGGTAAATGCTTGATGGGAATGATAGTTTGTTATAAGTGTAAAGAAAAAGGACACCAAGTACATTATTTGAAAGGGTAAGAAAAAGTTTTCAAATGTACAATGTTTCATATGCAAGGATTTGGGACATTAAGTGAATCAATGTACCAATCATCAGAGTATACCCCAAATGATGCTATTGGATAATAATCAAGTTATGATACTACTTCAAATAAAGAGAAATGATTAGTTTTCTTAAGTTGTTATTATAGAATTGTGTCATTTGAGTATTGTATTAATGATGTTCAAGTTATAAGAATTATAAAGTATATAAGGATTGTACTACAATATTTTTCCATTTACGATTTCAGATTTTATTGTACCAAGTAAAGTGAAAAAGTTTCAAGTTAAACATTTTGGAAAATATTTGGTTGGGGGAAATATAACCCTTAATATGTTTCTAAAATTTAGATAATGATTTTTGAATAAGATATGATTGATTTGGACAAATTATATTTTATATTCTTGACTACCTTGAAACTAATTAATTGTTTTTTTATTCCATCATTGTTGGAGTGTACAAAATTTTGGATATTAGGAGTTTATCAAGTATTCTATAAGGAATAAGGGAGAATGAATGTAATTAGTAAGGTTTTATGGTAATTCAGGGTGTTACCATGTTTTAAGAGTATACACGATGAAGGTATTCACATGATATTACATTGAAAAAGAGATCTTCAATATGTTTACCTCCCTTATAAATTTTGGATTGTGAATTTAGACAGGAGTATTTTGGATAAGTCTAAAGGTTGGAATGAATTAAGTTGGACATTGTATATTATTGTTTAAGATTAAAACATTTCTTAAGATTTTTTTTGGATTGTTATAAAAAGGACAACCCGGAGGTTGGGTGACAACCTGTAGCGTCCGGCAAGGACACGAGACTTGAACCCACAACTGAAATGCGACAAAGGTACATCACCTACCGCTGGCCTATGTGATGTGCCAGTTTGTATAATGTAGTTTTTTAAATGATCCGATAGATGAATTATAAATTCATTTTTTGAAACCCTATATGATTAGGATAAATATAATATTTTTGAATTCTATTATCTTTTGGAGTGAAAGATGAGTTTGTGGTAGAAGTTAGTTGAAGGATGGAACTCTACTTGTCAAGTATTTTTTTCTCTTATTATATGAAGAAATTAATTCTTCAACTTTAGGGAAGGGATCTGAAAACCAAAAATGTGTTATCCTAATACCTTATGTTTGGTCAAACTGATTTTATTTAAATCATCATAGATTTATGGCTTTGAGGCCCCCAATATTCCATTTATTATTCATTAGTTTGTGATTGATGACCTAAATCACTCACTATAAATATTTATATTTTCCCACAAATTATGTGTATATAATTTCCACCATTGTTCTCCTATTCAAGATCATAATTTTGTGGTGAATTTTTTCATTTTCCTTTCTCTCTTATTAAGACTAAATTTTATTAACCCTATTTCCGATGTGGGTTTTCCACAAAGGTATTTTCTATATTTAACCTGTTATTTTTGAAAAAAAATTTAAAATTGTGAGGACACAATTTATTGAAGGATGGGAGAATGTAACACCCCAGGATTTCATAGTATGTTATCTCTTTAAAGTATTCCAATAGCTTGCGATACACGCAACACAGAGATTGAGTGCACCACGACTTACTAAACTAGCCATTCAAAAAGAGGTTATGAATAGTATTAACCTCATTTTTAATTTTATATATATCCTATATAATTTTAACATTCAAATTTTGTATTTCTTAGACATAATATAAGTACAAATTCAATTTTTCAGATAAAAGAAGTATTTTTCAGAAAATGCAATTTTACCGCCTTTTAAAGGAGAACCATTTTTAAATCCAATATTTAACACTTTTATATATTTTATTTGACAAAATAAAATTCTTCTTTATAAGAGGGACCTAAAAAATTATTTTGGATAAATTTTTGGCACATTTCTGATAACTTTCATATTTTGATGAATAATGAAAATACTAAGATTTAGTTGAAAACAACTTTTTTAATCGAAATAATTTATATTGTTAAATTATGAATTTGAATGGTTTTGAAGTATAATTAGATTGTATTTTTATCATATAATACAATTTAGGTCATTATAATTAATTTTACATTTAAATTTTACATAAACACATGTCAAGCTTTTGATAGTATTTACTTTTTAAGAAACCCGCTTTTTAGTTTTGACAACGGGAATTAATTTTAAATTAATTAATGCAACTTCTATTTTTTGAATTTGTTAAAAGAGAATTCATTTTTGAATTTGGAATATCCAAATTATCTTAGGTTGAATTTTTGGTTTTTTTCTAAAAACTTTCAAATTCTGATGAATAGTGAAAACACCGTGTAATTGTTTCAAACCGACTTTTTCTTTAAATAATTATTTATTTTTTTTAAATTTATTTTAAGTCAAAATAGATATATAATACCAATATAAGTTCAATTTAATTAATTTTAGTCATTTTATAAGAAAATTAGATGTATAAAATTTTATTTAACTTTTAACGTTTTTTACCCACCTTCTAGGCACATTTGCAAATTTGCATAAAATGTGATTTACTACTTATATGAATTGAATTTTAAAAATCCGAGAGACATGGTTTACATCAGTAAATAAAATTTGGTTCAATAATATGAAACTAATTTTTGGTGAATAGTAACTTTTGAATTTTATTTACCACTGTTAAAATTAAATAGAAAAATTAAAGGTAAAATGATATTGTAATTACCCCAAAACATGTCCTAATTATATTGGATAAGTGTATTTCAACCAAAAAAACCTTAAGAATAAAATATTATCCTTTTTGATACACTTGGATTAGATTAAGACATTTATTATTATTTAATTTAAAGAAGAGTTAAAAGTGTAAAATTCAAATTTTAATAACTAATTTTTTTAATATAGGGTTATACATAAGATAAATTAAACTATAAATATTAATTATAAATATAAAAATATTTCCTAAATCATGGTATTTTATTTATAATTTTTATACATTAAATAATTTAATTTATTTATGACACAATGATGATGCAAAAATTACCTTCTTAATGAAAGATTAAAATAATTGATTTTATAAATATTAAACTAAATGTAAATTGATACTTTTGATGCATTACAAGAATTTTATAGGTTAATATGACATTTTAGGGTTAATTAAATGAATTTGGTTTGAAGATGTCAGATTTTTATGACTTTCACAAAAATCAAAAACTAAATAGTGTGAAAATTGACATAAATGAGTTTTTAAAACAAATACTATTTTATTAAATTATATAATAGTTCAAAAAATATGAGGTTTGAAAAAATAACTTATATAATTACAGGTATGTCATTAATGAACCAATCAAGGTTCGCTTTAAATCTTATAGTAAGTTTATTAACCATTTATTATAATAATACAAGAAGACATGGTTAAAGTTAAACTATTTAACTAAGGGTTAAATATAAAAGATAAGGTTAATATGGTGACCTAAACTTGTAGAAAACATATTGGTTGAGAGGTTTTTGATCCATAACGAACTTATCCTCAAAATAAATCCATTTGGAGTGATTAGTAACCGAAAATGATTTTATAATAAAATAATATTTCATTTTTTTTCCTAAAGTGACACTCACCTCTCTTAAAAAAGGGTACTTCCCCTTATCTCAAAATCACACCTCCAAATCTATTTGGATCGGCCAACCCCTACTCCAATCTCATCCAAACTTTCCTAAATTCAACCTAGATTCCTTCCCTTGAGCATAAATCCAACCTAAAGATCCCTTTTGTTTAAATCTATGGGAAACACCCAAAGAAGAGATAATTATTTTATCACCTATTTTAAAGTTATTTTCCTCTTCCACTTTCTTTTCATTTGTTATTTCCATACCAAAATAATAACTTCAATACCTTATACATACTTTGATGTTATTATAAATATGGTTGACCATATTCATTATTCTATCCATCCTATGAAGGATAATGTCACCATGTGTGCTTACGTACGACTTACCGTCTCCACGTCGTGGTGTAATTTGTTATTCAACACTATATTATTTGGATGGATATAATGATGAGTAATATGTATATAAATAATGAAAATAACATGATAATGTTTCTGCAAAATTTATATACCATCCAATTCCACACCTTTTAATCATTAATGAAGTGATATCTTTGCTCATGTGTATGTACAACTTACCATCTCCACGATGCGATGAGATTCATTTCCACGTTCACCATTCAACGATAATTATAAAAATATATATTATTAATAAGTATGTAATATATTACATAATAATGCTACAGGATATATATATATATATATATGTATGTATGTATTTACATATATCTTATTCACATAGTATCGTTCAATATGATATGAAAACGGAAACATCGTTTATACGTACGTACAACCTACCATCTCCATAAACGGTGTTTTATATTCATATATATATCTATTATATGTATTTATATTATAAATATATATGATATATAAATCAAGTTTTATATTCTGGAAGTATTTAAATCATGATCTAAGTGACACGATCAAGAATAACAAGTTAAAACACATACAATAAAGTGATTGTTAACCAAAATGTTAATTTAACAATGACATTATTATTAAATGTGTAGTATAAAGTCATAAATGAATTATGTATGATATCATAAATATTAATATGATTCTGGTATAATTTAATAACATACTATGGTCATTATACAGGAGGTTAAACGTACCCTCGACCAAAGGGAAGTACATGGTAAGGGTTAATTCCTCAATATCATTATTATCCGAGATTGTTTATGTGTATTTTTTTTCTGGGATATATTTATTATCCATGTCTATTTTTCATAAAATAGTTATCAAAAGGATTATTTTTAAGGTACTCTTTAACTAAATCATTATTTTAAATGTTTTAAATATTTATTCTTATAAATCTTTCTCATTAATGTCCATGTTTTCAAAATGGTTTTAAGGATTTGTTTATTTGGACATGCATGTTTTAAAATGTTAAATCATTTTAAAAGTTTCAAAGTGGTATGAGAAACTTTGATTCAAAAATATATTTTAAATTTATTCCTTTATAAATTGTGTGACTTTTAAATGATTTCATGAAAAAGGGGTATTTCACTCAAAGAGTCTTAGTGACCATTTTCAACTATATTTACATCCTTTATTGAATATTATTCTTGATTGAGGTTGATTTATTATAATAAAATATTCGATATTGTATTCAATGAGTTATGATATGTGTTACTATGGATGTGATATTTTTATACCATTCATGGTTTATGGCTAAATTATTTAAATTTCCTATGCTAGTTTTAATACGAATGTTTATGTTATGTTTCAACATTTTAATACGAGGAATGAAATAGAGATACTAAGTGACCGGTGGGGCCTGATATAACCCCTCGATGCATCGGTAGGTCTCATGAGACAAAATAGTATCTTGGAACAAGGTATTTACAAAAATTTTATTTTTAGTCTTGGGATGAGGCCTTGACTATGTGGTAATGATGCCCGGGGTTAGGCATTACCTCATTATGAAATTAATTATTACATGTGATTATTCGACTAGTAGAATATGAATGTGCATGTTTATATGGTAATGTTCAATTTATTTTCTCCATATTATGTTCAAGTTTATTTTTAAAAGGTTTTTGTTTTTATTACACATCTTTCCTTAAAAGTTTGTAGCTTCCGCTAAATTATTTACCCTTACTGAGCATCTGATCTCACCCATTTATTATGTTTTGTTTTCCTAGGATTCCAAGAAGTGTATTATGATTGATATTCGGGGTCATGCTAAGGGAATAATGACATTATCAAAGGATTATTTATGTTGTGTTGTATGTTATAAAGTGTAATGTAACATTCACGTATGTAATCAATTTTCCAAGATTTGTAAACTGATCGGTACTTTGTGACTTGATTCCTTGTAATCATGCCAATGTATTAAAATAATGAACCGACTCTGGGTAAATGGGGTTGAGGCGTTACAGTTGGTATCAGAGGAAGTTTAATACAAAACATAGAAACTAGATTTATAAAAACTATGATTAGATAACATTACACCAAGATAGACATTGAGGATTACTATACAAGAAATTCCTAGAATTTTGGTAATGTATATATTTTGTGTATTTTCCAAGAAATACATCCATGTATGGATACGAGCCGGTAGAGGCGGCTCTGGAACAAATATACCTAGGAGTGAAAACTCCAACAAGGAGTTTCGGGCTTGACCCGGGGTATCCTGTTATACTACAATGGGCCTCACTGCACTCTTGGTTACGACACTCCCTGGGGATATGCTTAAGATAATTCAAATTTTCTTTAGAATCCATTATGAAGGATTTATGAGTAAATATCTCAGTAAAGAAACCATTTTTATGATTATGAGACTAGATGTGTGAAAATATTCAATTAATGTTCTGAATTTTTTTAGTTTTTGGATTATACAATAGGATATGATCTAACCTAGTGTATTTCATCATTTAGAAATGGTTCCCAGTAGAAGGAATGAGAACTCAAGATATACGCATTATTCAAAGAGTAATAAGAATCATATCTTTCATGGTCTTACGCTGTAATTTAGAAGGTAAATATTCTCCAATGTATTCTCATCATATGAAGAAATAGTATCATGTGTTAATAAGATAAGTAAAGAATTATCTAAATCATATGGATTTAAAGGGAAGACAGGGAAGAAGAGGATGGTAGAGAGAAATATGGATAAAGGGAAGAAGGGAAAAAAGGATTTTCCCTTATGTGATAATTGTGGAAAGAATCACCTTGGTAAATTCTTGAAGGGAATGCGAGTTTGTTATAAGTGTGGAAAAAAAGGACACCAAGTACATGATTAAAAGGGTAAGAAAAAGGTTTAAAATGTACAATGCTTCGTCTTCAAGGATTTGGAACACTACACGAATCAATGTCCCAATCATCAGATTATACCCCAAATGATTCTATTAGATAATAATCAAGTTATGATACTACTGAAAATGAAGAGGAATGATTAGTGTTCTTAAGTTGTTATTATAGAATTGTGTCATTCGAGTATTGTATTAATTATGTAAAACTTATAAGATTTATAAAGTATATAAGGATTGTACTGCAATACATTTTCATTAAGTATTTGAAATTTTATGGTACCAAGTAAAGTGAAAAAGTTTCAATTTAAACATTTTGGAAAATATATGGTTGGGGGAAATAGAACCCTTAATATGTTTCTAAAATTGAGATAATGATTTTGGAATAATATATGATTAATTTGGATAAATTATATTATATATTCTTGACTACCTTGAAACTAATTAATTGTTTTTTTATTCCATCATTGTTGGAGTTTAGAATATTTTTGGATATAAGAAGTATATATAGTATTCTATAAGGAATAATGGAGTATGAATGTAATCAGTAAGGTTTTATGGTAATTCAGGGTGCTACCATTATTTAAGAGTATACAAGATGAAGGTATTCACATGTTATTATGTGGAAAAAGAGATATTCATGATTTTTACCTTCTTTATAAATTTTGGACTGTTAGTTTAGACAGAAGTATTTTGGATAAGTCTAAAGGTTGGAATTAATTATGTTAGACATTGTATATTATTGTTTAAGATTAAAACTTTTCTTAAGATTATTTTTGGATTGTTATAAAAAAGACAACCCGGAGGTTGGGTGATAACCCATTGTGTCCGACAATGCTGTGAGACTTGAACCCGCAACCGAAGGGAGACAAAGGTGCATCACCTACCAGTGGCCTACATGATTTCCTGGTTTGTATAATGTAGTTTTTTAAATGATCTGAGAGTTTAATTATAAATTAATTTTTTTGAAACCCTATACGTTTAGGATAAATATAATATTTTTGAATTCTATTATCTTTAGGAGTGAAAGATGATTTTGTGGTAGAAGTTAGTTGAAGGATGGAACTCTACTTGTAAAATATTATTTTTTCTCTGATTATATGAACAAATTAATTCTTAAACTTTAGGGAATGGATCTTAAAACAAAAAATGTGTTATCCTTATACCTTATGTTTTGTCGAACCGATGGTATTTAAATGATCATATATTTATGGATTTGAGGCCATCAATATTCCATTTATTGTTCACTTGTTTGTGACTGATGACCTTAATAAATCCCTATAAATATTTATATTTTCCCAAAAATTACGTGTCTCTAATTTCCACCAATGTTCTCATATTTGAGATCATAATTTGGTGCTGAATTTTTTATTTCCATTCCCCTCTTATTAAGACAAAATTTTATTAACCCTATTTCTGATGTGGGTTTTCCACAAAGGTATTTTCTATTTTTATGCTTTTATTTTTTAAGATCAATTTGAAATTGTGAGGATTCAATTTATTGAAGGAAGGGAGAATGTAACACCCCAGGATTTCATAGGACGTTATCTCTTTAATGTAATTCAATAGCTTGTGCTACACGCAACACCGAGTTCGAGTGCACCACGACTTACCAAACTAGCCATTAAAAAAGAGTTTGTGAATAGTATGAACCACATTTTAAATTTTATATATATCCTATATAATTTTAACATTAAACTTTTGTATTTCTTAGACATAATATAAGGACAAATTCAATTTTTCGTTTAAAAGAAGTATTTTTCAAAAAATGCAATTTTACCGGCTTTTAATGGTGAACCATTTTTAAATCCAATATTTGACACATTTATATATTTGTTTTGACAAAATAAAATTCTTCTTTATAAGAGGGACATAAAAAATTAGTTTGGGTAAATTTTTGTACTTTTTTGATAATTTTCATATTTTGATGAATAGTAAAAAATACTAAATTTTAATTGAAAACAACTTTTTTAATCGAAATAATTTATAGTGTTAAATTATGAATTTTAATGGTTTGGAAGTATAATTAGATTTTATTTTTATCATTTAATACAATTTAGGTCATTATATGTAATTTTACATTTAAATTTGACATAAACACAAGTCAATCTTTTGATAGTTTTTACTTTTTAAAAAACTCGCCTTTTGGTTTTGATAATAGGAAATAATTTTAAATTAATTAATGAAACTTATAGGTTTTGAATTTGGTAAAGTAGAATTCATTTTTAAATTTGTAATATCCAAATTAGCTTACGGTGAATTTTTGGTATTTTTCTGAAAACTTTCAATTTTTGATGAATAGTGAAAAACACTACGTTATTATTTAAAACTGACTCTTTGTTTAAATAATTATTTATTTTACTTAAATATATTTTAAGTCAAAATAGATATATAATACCTATATAAGTTCAATATAATTCATTGGATTCATTTTATAATAAAATTAGATGTATAAAATTTTATTGAACTTTTTAACGTCTTTTACCCACCTTCTAGGCATATTTGAAAATTTGCATAAAACATAATTTTACCACTTTTTTGAATTTAATTTCAAAAATCCGAGAGACACAGTTGACATAAGTAAGTAAAATGTGGTTAAATAAGATGAAAATAATTTTTGGTTAATAGTAACTTTTGAATTTTATTTACCACGGTTAAAAGTAAATAGCGTAATTAAAGGTACAAATGATATTATAATTACCCCAACACATGTCCTAATTCTATTTGATAAACGTATTTATACCAAAAACAACCTTAAGAATAAAAATATGATCTGTTTTGATCTACTTGGATTAGATTAGGACATTTATTATTATTTTATTTAAAGAAGAGTTAAAAGTGTAAAATTCAAAATTTAATAACTAAAAAATTATTAATATGTGGTTATAATTACGATAAATTAGACTATAAATATACCTTAGAAATCTAAAAATATTTCCTACATCATGGTAATTTATTTGTAATTTTTAGAAATTAAATAATTAAATTTATTTATGACACAATGAAGATGCAGTAATTACCTTATTAATGAAATATTAAAATAATTGATTTTATTAATATTAAAATAATTGTAAATTGAAACTTTTGATGCATTAAACGAATTTTATAGGTTAATATGACATTTTAGGGTTAATTAAATTATTTTCTTTTGAAGAATTCATATTGTTATGACTTTCACAAAAATCAAATACTAAATAGTGTCAAAATTTACATAAATGAGTTTTTAAAACAAATACTATTTTATTAAATTATATAATAGTCTTAAAAATCTGAATTTCAGAAAAATGACTTATATAATGAAAAGTATTTTATTAATGAACCAATTGAGATTCACTTGGCATCTTATAGTAAGTTTATTAACCATTTATTATAATAATACAAGAAGACATGGTAAAAGTTAAACTATTTAACTAAGGGTTAAATCTAAAAGATAAGGTTAATATGGTGACATAAACTTGTCTAAAACCTATTGTTTGAGATGTTTTCAACCCATACCAACCTTATAATCTAAATAAATTAATTTGTATCCATTATAAATCGAAAATTATTTTATAATAAAATAATATATCAAGCTTTTCCTAAAGTGACCCTCACCTCTCTTACAAAAAGGGTACTTCCCCTTATCTTGAAATCACACCTCCAAAGCTATTTGGATCCACCAAAACCTTACTAAATATCCTCCAAACTTCCCAAAATTCAACTTAGAGGCCTTACCTTGAGCATAAATCCACCCTAAGGATCCCTTTTGTTCAAATCAAAAGGAAACCCCCCAAGTAAGAGGTAATTAATTTATCACCTCTTTCAAAGTTCTTTTCTTCTTCCACTTTCTCTTTATTTTTTATTTCCATACCAAAATAATGTCTCTAGTACCTTATACATAATGTAATTTTATTATAAATATTTTATGGAAATTTTCATTATTCAATCCATCCTACGAATGATAATGTCACCATGCATGTGTACGTACGGCTTATCGTCTACATGCCGTGGTGTAATTTGTTTTTAAACACTATATTATTTGGACAGATATAATGATGAGTAATATGTATATAAATAATGAAAATAACATTATAATGTTTCTGTACAACTAATATGACATCCAATTCCACAGCTTTTAATCCTTAATGAAATGATATCATCGCTCGTGAGTACGTACGACTTACTGTCTCCACGACGCGATGAGACTCATTTCCACGTTCACCATTCAATGATAATTATAAAAATATATATTATTAATAAGTATGTAATATATTAAATAATAATTATACAGGATATATATATATATATATATATACATATATCTTATTCACTTAGTTCTGTTCAATACGATATGAAAAATGAAACAACGTTTATGCATACGTATGACCTACCGTCTCCATAAACAATGTTTTCCATTTCATATAACTATATATTATACATATTTATATTCTAAATATATATGATATATAAATCATGTTTTATATTCTGGAAGTATTTAAAATATTATCTAAGTGATACGATAAAGAATAACAAGTTAAAACATGTACGATAAAGAAAGCGATTATTACTCGAAATTTTAATTTAACATAGAAATTATTATTAAATGGGAAGTATAAAGTCATAAATGAATCATGTATGACATCATAAATATTAATATAGTTCTTTTATAATTTAATAACATACTATGGTCATTATACATGAGGTTAAACATTCCCTCGACCAAAGGAAAGTACAAGGTAAGGGTTAATTATTCAATCTCATTATTATCTGAGATTGTTTATGTGTATGTTTTTACTGGGAAATATTTATTATTCATGTCTATGTTTCCTAAAATATTTTTCAATAGTATTCTTTTAAAGGTACTATTTAACTAAAACATCATTTTAAATGTTTTAAATATTTATTCTTCTAAATCTTTTTTCATTAATGTCCATGTTTTCAAAATGGTTTTAAGGATTTGTTTATATAGACATGAATGTTTTAAAATGTTAACTCCTTTAAAAAGTTTGAAATTTGAATGGGACACTTTGATTCAAAAATATATTTTAAATGTCTTCCTTTATAAATTGTTTGACTTTTAAATGATTTCATAAAAAGGGGTATTTCACTCAAAAAGTTTTACTGATCATTTTCAACTATATCAATATCCTTTACTAGATATTATTCTTGATTGAGGTTGATTTATTATAATACAATATTCCATATTGTATTGAATGAGTTATGATATGTTTTACTGTGGATGTGATATTTTTATACCATTCATGGTTTATGGCTAAAGTATTGACATTTAGTATGCTAGTTTTAATATGAATGTTTATGTTATGTTTCAACATTTTCATACGTGGAATGAAATAGACTTAGTAAGTGACTTTTGGGGCCCACTATAGCCCCTCAATGCATCGATAGGTATAATGAGAAAAACTAGTGTCTTGGAATAAGGCCTTTACATAAATGTTTTTGTAGTCTTGGCATGAGGCCTTGACTATGTGGTAATGATATCCGGGGTTAGGCATTCCCTCATTATAAAATTAATTATTACAAGTGATTATTCAACTAGTAGAATATCCATGTGAATGTTTATATGGTAATGTTTGATTTATTTTCTCCATATTATGTTCAAGTTTATGTTTAAAAGGTTGTTTTTTTCAATACACATCTTGCCTTAAAAGTTTATAGCTTTCGCTAAATTATTTACCCTTTCTGAGCATCTGAGCTCACCCATTTCTAATGTTTTGTTTTCCTAGCATTCTAAGAAGTGTATTATGATTTATATTCAGGGTTAATATAAGGGAATAATGGTAATATCAAAGCATTAATTATACTGTTTTGTATATTATATAGTGTAATGTAACATTTATGTATGCAATCTATTTTCCAAGACTGCTAAACCGATCGGTCCTTCAGGACTTGATCCCTTGTAATCATGACAATGTATTAAAATAATGCACCGACTCTATGTAACTGGGGTTGATGTGTTATAGTTGATATCATAGGAAGTTTAGTACAAACATTGGAAACTAGATTTAGAAAAACTCTGATTAGAGATCATTACCCTAAGATAAATTTTGAGGATTAGTATAGAAAAACTTGTTAGAATTTTGATAATGTAGAGATTTTGTGTATTTTCCAAGAAATACATCCCTGTCTGGATACGGGAAGGTAGAGGCAGCTCTGGAACATATGTACTTAGGAGTGAAAACTTTGATAAGGAATTTTGGGCATGACCTGGGGTATCCTGGTACACAACAACGGGCCTTACTGCACTCTTGGTTACGACACTCCTGGGGGATATGCTTAGGATAATTCACATTTTCTTTAAAATCCATTATGAAAGATTTATGAGTAAATATGTTAGTAAAGAAACCATTTTTATTATTATGAGACTATATGTGTGAAAATATTCAATTAATGTTGAGAATTTTTGTAGTTTTTGGATTATACATTATGATATGATCTAGCCTAGTGTATTTCGTCATTTAGAAATGGAACCCAGTAGAAGGAATGAGAACTCAAGCAATACGAATGGTCCAAAGATTAAGAAAGATCATTATCTTTTATGGTCTTACGCCATCGTTTAGAAGGGGAATATTTTCCCACGTATTCTCATCATATGAACAAATAGTATCATGTGTTAATAAGATAAGTAAAGAATTTTCTGAGTCATATGGTTTTAAAGGGAAGTAGAGAAGAAGTGGATGAAAGAGAGAAACATGGTTAAGGGGAAGAAGGAAAAGAAATATTATCCTATATGTGATAACTGTGGAAAGAATCACCTTGGTAAATGATTTAGTGGAATGAGAGTTTGTTATAAGTGTGGAGAAAAAGGAAACCAAGTACGCGATTTAAAGGGTAAGAAAAAGGTTTCAAATGTACAATGCTTCATCTGCAAGAAGTTGGGACACTATGAAAATCAATTTCCCTATCATCAGAGTATACCCAAATGATGCTATTGGATAATAATCAAGTTATGATACTACCCAAAATGAAGAGGAATGATTAGTGTTCTTAAGTTTTTATTATATAATTGTATCATTTGAGTATTTCATTAATTATTTACAAGTTATAAGAATTATAAAGTATATAAAGATTTTACTGAAATACATTTTCATTAAGGATTTTAGATTTTATGGTACCAAGTAAAGTGATAAAGTTTCAAGTTAAACATTTTGGAAAATATATGGTTGGGGAAAATATGACCCTTAATATGTTTCTGAAATTGAGATAATGATTTCATAATAAGATATGATTGATTTGGAGAAATTATATTAGATATTCTTGACTACCTTAACAATAATTAATTGTTTGTTTATTCCATCATTTTTGGAGTTTACAACATTTTGGGATATAAGGATTATATCAAGTATTCTATAAGGAATAAGAGAGAATGAATGTAATCAGTAAGTTTTTATGGAAATTCATGGTGTTACCATGTTTTAAGCATATAAATGATGATGGTATTCACATGTTATTACGGGAAAAAATAGATACTGAATTTGTTTTCCTTTCTTATAAATTTTGGACTGTGAGTTTAGATAGAAGTATTTTGGATAAGTCTAAATGTTGGAATGAATTAAGTTGGACATTATATATTATTGTTTAAGTTTAAAAATTTTCTTAAGATTGTTTTTGGATTTTTAAAAAAAGGAAAACCCAGAGGTTAGATGATAACCCATCGCATCTGGCTAGGTCGCAAGACTTGAACCCGCAACCGAAGGGTGAAAAAGGTGCATCACCTACCACTGGCCTACGTGATGTCCATGTTTGTATAATATTGTTTCTTTAAATGATATGATAAATGAATTATAAATTATTATTTTTGAAACACTATATAATTAGAATAAATAGAATATTTTTTAATTCTATTATCTTTTGGAGTGAAAGATGAGTTTGTGGTAAAAGTTAGTTGAAGGATGGAACTCTACATGTCAGGTATTTTTGTTCTCTTATTATATGAATAAATTAATTATTAAACTTTAGGGAAGGTATCTTAAAACCAAAAATATGTTATCTTAATACATTATGTTTTGTCGAACCGATAGTATTTAAATCATCATAGATTTATGGCTTTGAGGCCCTCAATATTCTATTTATTGCTCACTTGTTTGTGATTGATGAACTCAATCACTCCCTATAAATATTTAAGTTTTTCCACCAATTAAGTGTCTTTAATTTCCACGAATGTTCTCATATTTGAGATCATCATTTTGGTGGTGAATTTTTCATTTTCCTTTCCCTATTATTAAGACTAAATTTTATTAACCCTATTTCCAATGTAGGTTTTCCACAAAGATATTTTCTATTTTTAAACTTTTATTTTTGAAGAACAATTTAAAATTGTGAGGACACAATTTATTGAAGGAGATGATAATGTAAAACCCTTTAGTAAGTTATCTCTTTAATGTAATTCAATAGGTTGTGCTACACGCAACACCGAGTTCGAGTGCACCACGACTTACCAAACTAGCTATTAAGAAAGAGGTTATGAATAGTATTAACCACATTTTGAATTATATATATATACTATATAATTTTAACATTCAACTTTTGTTTTTATTAGACATAAATATAAGTCACTACTGGAAATTCCATCTTTCCCAATGGTTTTAAACCGTTGGGATATCCACTTAAACCATTGGGATAGTTATTCCCAACGGCTTCACAAACCGTTGGTATGTGAGGCATGGCAATAACTCTATACCAACGGTTCCTAGAAAACCGTTGGCATATATGGTCTGAAATTAATCCATACCAACGGTTCAAGTAGAACCGTTGGTATATATATGTACCAACGGTTCACCAACTGTTGGTACTGGTGAGTATACCAACGGTTTTCAGACCATTGGTATACATTTTATTCCAACCTGTAGTATACCAACGGTTTCAGAACCATTGGCATACCTGTATACCAACGATTTCAAAACCGTTAGTATACTCTCTCCTGTTTACCAACAGTTTCAGAACTATTGGCATACTCTCAGAACTGCATATCTGTATACCAACGGTTTGCAGAACCGTTGGTATACATCTTATATCCCCAAAACTGGACAGCCTGCAAGTAAACAGCCTGCATCATGCATGTGGACAACCTAAATCTATTGTGTGGTTTTGGAAATTATAGGTGTGTTTAAAGTTTGATATGTGTCTAACCTTTTAGGGGAGTGATCTATAAAAGTTAAGAATGTATTTAGAAAGAGCTACTAAAAGGAATAATCTGTGAATTCAGCAATGTGTTGGGTTGTAAAAATCTGAAATTTGTTTACAGAAAACTAAAAATCTGAAATATGTTTACAAAATCAGGAATTTGTGAAATATTTTTGTAACCTATGAACTACTCTAAAAGTTTTTAGAGTATGGTTATAGGAAATATGAAATCGGTTTAAAAAATCAAGAACTTGTGAACTGTTTTTATAACCTGTAAACTGCTCTAAAACCTTTTTGATCATGGTTGCAAAAAATCTAAAATATGTTTACAAAATCAAAAAACCTGTCAACTGTTTTTGTAACCTGTGAACTGCTCAAAAATTATTCTAAGAATGGTTACATGAATATGTCATTTATAGGTTCAATGAATGATTTTGATATTGAAGAAGTATTGATTCACTACTCATATCTCATGATATTTCAAATTGGTATCAAGAGATTCAAAGTTTGTGAAGGTATGAATGTAAATCACTATCTTTGAGTTGTGTCGGCCACACTATGCATCGTATTGAGGAGGGGTTGACTCTTACACGTCACATATCACCCATGGATCATTTTCTTAAAGTTTCAACAGAATCCGAATGCGTTTGGTCGGTTTTCCGTATATCAGTTGTTGTTTTCACTTAAAATGATGTCCATTTTAAACAAAAGAGAGACACTTTGAGTGGTTTCGGCCAAACCGCACCTCATATTGAGGCAGGGTTGACTCATACATGTCATAAATTACCCATGTATCGTTGTCCTAAAGTATTAACACAATCCGAATGCGTTTGGTTGGTTTTCCGTATGCCGGTTGTTGTTTTCACTTAAAATGGTGTCCATTTTAAAAAAAAGAGAGACACTTTGAGTGGTGTCAGCCAAACCGCGCCTCATATTGAGGATGGGTTAGAGAATGTACAAATCATGGCATAACCGCGACATGACCGCGGTGTGACCAGGGCTTGACCGCGGCGTGACTGCGGCATGACCACTGTGTGACGACGGCGTGATGGCGGCGTAACCGCGGCGTGACCGCAGCGTGACCGCGGCATGAAAACGCTGTGACTGCGGCATGTCGGCCCGGTCCAGCAACATCTGTGGGGCAGCATCTTCTGGCCTGGAGCAAAGGGAGCAGGAGGAGGCGGGGAAACATTCCAGTCATCGCCTCCCTCCCCATTAACTATGAGTGGGTAATGTATCTAAAACTCTATCTTGGTATCATACATCGAATTCTGACAGGACTTCGAACCGCCGTGAGGTGTCGTCCTGAAGTAGATCCAAATCACGGCATTACCACAGCGTGACTGTGGCGTGTTGGCCTGATCTGACGACATCCGCAGGGCAGCATCTTCCGGCCAGGATTGAAAGGAGTGGGAGGAAGCGGGGAAACATTTCGGTCGTCGCCTCCCTCCCCATTAACTATGGGTGAGTAATGTATCTAAAACTCTATCTAGGTATCATACATCGAATTTAGAAAGGACTGCAAACCGCCACAGGGTGACGTCCCAGAGCAGGGCCAAATCACAGCGTGAACGTGGCGTGACTGCGGCGTGACCACGGCATGACTGCGGCATGATCGCAACATGACCGCGGCGTGACCGCGGCATGACCACATCGTGTTGGACCGGTCCAACGACATCTGCGGGGCATCATCTTCTAGTCAGGAGCGAAGGGAGCGGGAGGAAGCGGGGAATCATTTCGGTTGTCACCTCCCTCCCCATTAACTATGGGTGGGTAATGTATCAAAAACTCTATATAGGTATCATACATCGAATTCCGATAGGAATGCGAACCACCACGAGGTGTCGTCCTGGAGCAGGGCCAAATTACGGCGTGACTGCAGCGTGACTACAGTGTGACCACGGCGTGACCGCGGCGAGACCACGACGTGACTGTGGCGTGACCGAAACGTATTGGCCTGGTCCAGCAACATCTGTGGGACAATATCTTCCAGCTAGGATTCCAAATAAATCCAATGTAGTTGTCCTTCACATTATAGAAACCGATCTTATGTTATAAAAAACAGACTCTTGATTCAGGATTGTGGTATGATAAAGATATATAATTTATATTCTTTGTTTTTAAAAGTAGTTTTATTATAAAAACATGACTTTATTTATCAAATGAAACAATTATATTAAAAAAAATTATTTAAGATATGCAATTCAATATAATTAAGCAGAATTAAGAAATAATCTAAATTCAATTTAAAGCTTTCTTAAATTAAAGAGGCTACAAGAGGGACTCTGCCTCAAGGTGGAACCAAGCCATCCACTTCAGCTCTTGGAGATTTATAACTAAAATTTTCTTCTCCCCCACTAGGTATACACACCTTCACACACATGCAAGGACACCTAGCCCCTATGCACACACCCGCATGGCCATGATCATGTGAAAGAGGATCCTTACACATATTCTTATATGAATATACCAGTCTTCACTCACCTGCATATTCATTTTTATATATATACAATGGCACACCTAGCCCCATACATGTATAATCATTGCCATGGTTGACTATACACGTAACGGGGGAACCCACATACATATACTTACTTAACTATGCACACGCAGGCGAGTCACCCTTGACTTGGTGACTCGAAACCAATGAGAAAGGACCAACGCACTACACAAAGGATATTAAGAACCTTAAAACACATAAAGGAACCTACATAACTAGATAAAAACCAACCAACATAATTAAAGCCTTACCTCGATTGGTGAGAACCAAATCCACCCGAACCAACACAAAATGATCCAACGCCCTACCAAAAACATAATATGGAGTCAAAAACATTGAAATCCCCAAAATATATGAGGTGTGAGACAAGTAGTAATCATAGAATCTTACCTCGGATCAAAGCCAGTGTACTGAAACAATCTGAACCCCTTCTGGCCTCCTTTGTATAATATAACTACTCCATGTCCATAGAAACCAGTAAAAGACCTAAGTGGCCAATGCGATAAAGAAAATAAAATAAAAACTAAACTAAGACATACCTATCTCTTGTGACTATACATGTCACCGCCCAACATATAAGAACCACAACACCACATGGGTCAAATCATGTTTCTGAAGCAAGGGGGAAAATCAATATTTCTAAATGACACTATAAAAAAGTACATTCCTATTAATTAACAATTAATCTTCCTATAAATGGTATATAATTAGTTTGGCTCGAGTTTCAGCTTAGTTTGGTTTTGTTCAATACAAGTTTGTTTGGGAAATTATATGGCTACACCATTACTAAAGGGTCAAGATAGGTTGTGGTGTAAAGTTATTGTGGAATGGGATGATTAAAACATTATTTGAAGTGATTCCAACTAATATTCAATGACTAAAACTTCCTAGATGAGCTTAAACAATCTAGATCTTTATATCTGTTAGATATTGAGTAGGAAAAATTGTTTGTGATTGAATATGAATTAACATTCACTAATCTGGTAATTATATGTCAAATCATATGATTAATATAAGGATTAAGGCATGAAGATTTGTGATTAAGCTATGACTAATGATGTGATCATGGAACAGTCTTCTGATTTTTCTCACCTATATATTTGTGGTTAGTATGATGTCTTTGGAAAATATAGGTTTTACATGAACATGGAAGGGGAGTTATTTAATTCCTCATTCATGTGGAGGGAATACATCATTTAGTAGTTAGAAGATGAAGTATAAGAACCTCCATGGGTGATCAACCATTACTTAAATTAATTGTTTCTTTAAATAATAATTCTTATGTATATAAAGATAGTATTAAGAGCCTCGATAGACCCTTAAACACTAACTTGATTATTCGATCATAGATTTCCAAGGGATTGATTATAACTATGTTCCATGGGAGTCATGGAGTCTAAGGACGGTAAATGAAAGTAAATAGATTAACTTAGTAGACCTATAGATATGGTTTTCACAAGCCTCGAAGGTTTAGATAAAATTATTTAGTGATTATATGGAAATGAAATCACCCTGTCACTAGGTCTCCAAGTGGATAAGATATCGATTAGGATATGAGTGGTCTAACATATGTCTTATAATTTGGATGATACGTGTATGGACTGGATGAGGGTTTAGATCAAGTAAAATATTCCTAAGAGGATTGGGCCTTATGGTGATAGATGTAGAAATTGTACATCTAGTGTTTGATGAGGAAATAATTATGAGGATGGATTAGGCCTTATCTAGGAATCATACATTGAATTCCGACAGGACTGCGAACCGCCGCGGGGTGTCATCTTAGAGCAGGGCCAAATCACGGCGTGATCGCGGTGTGACCGTGGCGTGACCGCAACGTGATCGCGGCGTGACCGTGGAGTGACTGCGGCGTGACCGCGGCGTGACCGCAGCCTAACCACGGCGTGACTGTGGCGTGTTGGCCCGGTCCAGCGACATCTGTGGGGCAGCATCTTCTGGCTAGGAGCGAAGGGAGCGGGAGGAGGTGGGGAAACATTCCGGTCGTCGCCTCCCTCAAGGGGGAAACCGTTCTATTTAAGAACTGCACCGCCCCATGGGTCAAATCATGTTTTTTTCAAGCAAGGGGGAAACAGTTCCATTTAATAATCTCTTCATTTTTCATTGTGTTCTTTATATAGCACGTTATTGGAAACACCATACTAGTACACTTATCCATTGAATATGCACCTATGATACATTAGTTGAGTTGAAGATTGTGCACATAACCCCGCTAGAACCCCGCCGCGTCGCACCACGATCCTAGATTGACTACAAAACCATGCGTATATTTAAGCATTCAAACATCACAAAATCCCAAACCAAAATTAAGAAAAAATTCTAATAGGAGAGGAGGTATTGAAGGAATTAGAGGGCCTTATCTGAGGATATTTGTTGTTGGGTTCTCCAGTTCCATCACATTCTGTAAAAAATGGGGCCAATTATTAAAATGGATAGAAAATAATGACAGAGAATAATTTATTAGATAAAATAGTTGTCTGGAAGTTTTTTTAATGAGGGAATGAAATGACAGATAATGACATCCCAAGTCATCCAATGTCATATTTCTTTGACCCTCTAAATTAGGGTTGTAAATAGCCTTGAGTTCTCACAAGCTAATTGGACTCGCTCGACAAATACTTGAATTTGGTTCGGATTTTTTCAAGCTCAAGCTGTGAGTAGTGAAGTCGAATTTAGTGTTATAATAACACAATCAAGTCGGTTCCAAAGGCTAATTTAACATCTAATATTTTAACATGTTATTTTTACTCAATATATGTGTATTTAATTTCATGCTCAAGCTCGAATTCAAGAAATATCTTGTAATTAAAATTATGATAAGACATCTTAATCAAAACAAGTCAAGCCTAATTGAGTAGCTCGATCAAGCTCGAGGTCGAGCCGGTAAATTAATGCTCAATCGAGCACTAAGTATAATAAAACCATTTCATTTCACCATAACCCAAAAATTCAATTATGTTCCATTACATTGTATAAAATCTCTCAAAAATAAATTAAGGTAAGATGGGAGTCATGGAGACATGACCATAAACAGCACCCGACCATCTCCGTGACATGTGAGGCATCTATCCACAACATCCCTGGTGAGTTTAGAGGGTTCTCTCCCACAAGGAACACTGTTGAGTTTCTGTAGCATCCAGGAGATCTGCACACATTATCCCATCTTCAGGGACACCTATCGTGGCCTATAATGATCATTGAATATATAACAGAAATTATCTTTTCGGATTAAACAACACTAAAACAACAACAAAGTCATTGTTTTATAGTGGAAAAAAATGTAGATACCAAAAATGTAGGGAAAAAGCAGACATTGCACCCATTACAGTTGTACCAATAGAAGAAGAAGCTCCCCAAAGCCAAGGCTGAGACCTACCAATCAGCTAAATCTGAAAGCCACACAGATTTGACTCCACCATAGCTACTCTAGATCTTGGGGGGCAGGGTTCGGCCCCAAAAATATTATTTCCCAGGCGGGAGGAGAGGGAGCTAAGAGAGGGGGACGTCTCGTGGGGTGTTCGGGCATAGGGGGTCTCATGCGCGATTGGAGAGGGGGTCGAGGGATGTTAGAGGAGGAGATTGAGCTTAGATGTCGCCAAGAGAGGGAGAAGAGAGGGGAGATGGGAACATCTCTGGGATATGAGAGGGGAGGGGGATGTCGTCTTCGGAGAAGGAGCTGAGAGGGGAAGGGGAACGTCGCCAGAGGAGTGGGAGGGGGGCCGGGAGGCGGAGGCTGAGGATGAGAGGAGGTCGAGGCCGGGGAGAGTAGGAGCGTGTGGGGATGAAATGTATCGAGGGAGGGAGCCCTAATTTGGGTCTAATATTTCCCAACAGTTAATAAAAACCGTGGGTAATACATCTCTTTCCCAACGGTTGTCTTAAACTGTTGGGAAAACCCATAATAAAATAGCCCTTGCCAACAGTTGTAGTAAACCATTGGCATAGGTTATTTTTCCCAATGGGTTTTCTAAACCATTGGGAAAAAAGTGTTGGTATAGGCTCTATTTCCAATAGTGAGTATAAATTTAATTTTTCAGATAAAAGAAGTATTTAAAAAAAATGCAATTTTACCACCTTTTAATGGAGAACCCTTTTAAAATCCAAATTTGACACTTTTATATATTTTATTTGAAAAAATAAAAATCTTATTTAGAATCAGGATATAAAAATTATTTTGGATTAATTTTTGGTACTTTTTTGATAACTTTCATATTTTGATGAATAGTAAAAAATACTAATTATTAATTGAAAACAACTTTTTTAATCGAAATAATTTATAGTGTTAAATTATGCATTTGAATAGTTTGGAAGTATAATTAGATTATATTTTTATAATTTAATATAATTTAGGTCATTATAAGTAATTTCACTTTTAAATTTGACATAAACACATGTCAATATTTTGATAGTTTTTAGTTTTTAAAAAACCCACCTTTTTATTTTGACAATGAGAATTAATTTTAAATTAATTAATGAATCTTCTATTTTTTAATTTGGGAAAATATAATTCATTTTTGAATTTTCAATATCCAAATTATCTTAGGGTGAATGTTTGGTATTTTTATGGAAACTTTCAATTTTTGATGAATAGTGAAAAACATTGCATTATTCTTTAAAACAGAATTTTTATTTAAATAATTATTTATTTTATTTATTTTCTTAAAGTCAAAAAATATATATAATACCTATATAAGTTCAATGTAATTCATTGGAGTCATTTTATAATAAAATTATATGTATAAAATTTTATTGAACTTTTTAACGTATTTTACCCACCTTCTAGGCAAATTTGAAAATTTGCATAAAACATAATTTTACCTCTTTTGTGAATTGAATTTTAAAAATCCAAGAGTCATGATTGAAATTAGTAAGTAAAATGTGGTTCAATAAGATGAAAATAATTTTTGGTGAATAGTAACTTTTGAATTTTTTTACCACGGTTAAAAGTAAATAGGGTAATTAAAGGTAAAAATGATATTATAATTATCCCAACACATGTCCTAATTCTATTGGATAAGTGTATTTCGGACAAAAACAACCTTATTAATAAAATATGATCCTTTTTTATCCACTTGGATAAAATTATGATATTTATTATTATTTTATTTAAAGAAGAGTTAACAGTGTAAAATTCAAAATTTAATAACTATTTTTTTAATATATGGTTTTACATAAGATAAATTCAAAGATAAATATTAATTAGAAAGATAAAAATATTTCATACATCATGGTATTTTTTGAATAATTTTTATATATTAAATAATTAAATTTATTTATGACACAATGATGATGTAGTAATTACCTTATCAATGAAATATTAAAATAATTGATATTATAAATATTAAAATAAATGTAAATTGATACTTTTTATGAGTTACACGAATTTTATAGGTTAATATGACATGTTAGGGTTAATTCAATGAATTTGTTTTGAATAAGTCAGATTTTTATGACTTTCACAAATACCAAATACTAAATAGTGTCAAAATTGACATAAATGAGTTTTTAAAACAAATACTATTTTATTAAATTATATAATATCCTAAAAATATCAAGATCAACCAAATGACTTATATAATGATAGGTATGTCATTAATGAACCAATTTAGGTTCGATTGGAATCTTATAGTAAGTTTATTAAACATTTATTATAATATTACAAGACGACATTGTAAAAGTTAAACTATTTAACTAAGGGTTAAATATAAAAGATAAGGTTAATATGGTGACCTAAACTTGTCTAAAACCTATTTTTTGATAGGTATTAAACCCATACATACCTTATACTTTAAATAAATCCATTTGGAGCCATTATATACCGAAAATTATTTTATAATAAAATAATATTTCAAACTTTTCCTAAAGGGACCCTCACCTCTCTTATAAGAGGGCACTTACCCTTCTCTAAAAATAACATCTCCAAAGCCATTTTCCTTGACCAACCCCTGACCAAATATCCTTCCAAATTACCTCACTTGAACCTAGAGGCCATCAATTGAGCATAAATTCAACCTAAGGAGCCCTTTTGTTCAAATCAAAAGGAAACACCCAAAGAAGAGGTAATTATGTTATCAACTCTTTCAAAGTTATTTTCTTCTTCCACTTTCTCTTTATTTGTTATTTCCATACCAAAATAATAAATCTAGTAACTTCTACATACTTTTATGTTATTATAAATATTTTATAACCAAATTCATTATTCTATCCATCCTATGAATGATAATGTCACCTTGCGTGCGTATGTACGGCTTACCATCTCCACGCCATGGTGTAATTTGTTATTAAATACTATGTTATATGGAAGGGTTTATATGATTAGAAATATGTATATAAATAATGAAAATAACCTGATAATGTTTCTATACAATTAATATTCTCTCTAATTCCAAACCTTTTAATCATTATGGAAATAACATCGTCGCTCGTGTGTATGTACGTCTTCCCGTCTCCACGACGTGATGAGATTCATTTCCACATTCACCATCCAAAAATAATTATAAAAATATATATTTTTAATAAGTATGTAAAATATGAAATAATAATTTTACAGGAAATATATATATATATATATTTATATATATTTACATATATCTTATTCACTTAGTTTCGTTCAATACGATATGAAAATGGAAACAACATTTATGCGTACATACGGCCTACCATCTCCATAAACGATGTTTTCCTTTTCATATATCTATCTATTATACATATTTATATTCTAATATATATGATATATAAATCATGTTTTATATTATGTAAGTATTTAAATCACGATCTAAGTGATATGATCAAGAATAACAAGTTAAAACACGTATGATAAAGAAGGCGATTATTACCCGAAATGTTAATTTAACATAGAGATTATTATTAAATGTGTAGTATAAAGTCATAAATGAATCATGTATGATAAAATAAATATTAATATGGTTTTGGTATAATTTAATAACATACTATGGTCATTATACAAGAGGTTAAAATTACCCTCGACCAAAGGGAAGTACAAGGTAAGGGTTAATTCCTCAATCTCATTATTATCAGAGATTGTTTATGCGTATGTTTTTACTCAGATATATTTATTATATATGTCTGTGTTTCATAAAATAATTTTCAAAAGTATTATTTTTAAGGTACTATTTAACTAAAACATCATTTTAAATGTTTTAAATATTTATTATTTTAAATCTTTCTCATTAATGTCCATGTTTTCAAAATGGTTTTAAGGATTTATTTATATGGAAATGAAGGTTTAAAAATTTTAAATCCTTTAAAAAGTTTCAAAGTGGTATAAGACACTTTGATTAAAAAAAATCTTTTAAATGTATTCCTTTATAAATGGTGAGAATTTTAAAATATTTTTGAACAAAGGGGTATTTCACTCAAAGAGTTTTACTGATCATTTTCAACTATATCAACATCATTTACTGGATATTATTCTTGATTGAGGTTGATTTATTATAACGAAGCGTTCCATATTTTATTGAATGAGTTATGATATGTTTTACTATGGATGTGGTATTTTATTACCATTCATGTTTTATGGTTTAAGTATTGACATTTTGAATTTTAGTTTTAATACGAATGTTTATGTTATGTTTCAACATTTTCATATGAGGAATGCAATGGACTTAGTAAGTGACGGGTGGGGCTCTCTATAGCCCCTCGATGCATAGGTAGGTATCATGAGACATACTAGTGTCTTGACACAAGGCCTTGACATAAATTTTATTTGAAGTCTTGGCACAAGGCCTTGACTACATGGTAATGATGTCCGACATTAGACATTCCCTCATTATGAAATTAATTATTACATGTGATTATTTGACTAGTAGAATATACATGTTCATGTTTATATGGTAAAGTTTGATTTATTTTCTCTATATTATGTTCAAGTTTATGTTTAAAAGGCAGTTGTTTTTATTACACATATTTCCTTAAAAGTTTATAGCTTTTTCTAAATTATTTACCCTTACTGAGAATCTGAGCTCACCCCTTTCTTATGTTTTGTTTTCTCAGGATTCCAAGAAGTGTATTATGATTGATATGAAGGTTTAAGCTAAGGGAATAATGGATTTATAAAAGGATTATTTATGATGTGTTGTATGTTATAAAGTGTAATGTAACATTCATGTATGTAATGTATTTTCCAAGAATGCTAAACCGATCATTCCTTCGGGACTTGATTCCTTATAATCATGCCAATGTATTAAAATAATACACCGACTCTAGGTAACTGAGGTCGGGGTGTTACAGTTAGTATCAGAGTAATTTTAGTACAAACCTTGGAAACTATATTTAGAAAACCTCTAATTAGAGAAAATTACCCTAAGATAGAATTTGTGGATTAGTATAGTAGAACTTCCTATAATTTTGGTAATGTAGAGATTTTGTGTATTTTCCAAGCAATACATACCTGTCTGGATGCGAGTAGGTAGAGGTGGCTCTGGCACAGATGTATCTTGGAGTGAAAACTCCGAAAAGGAGTTTCAGTCTTGAATTGGGGTATCCTGGTACATGACAACGGGCCTTGCTACACTCTTGGTTATGACAGTCCCAGGGAATATGATTAGGATAATTCACATTTTCTTTATAATATATTATAAAGGATTTATGAGTAAATATTTCAGTAAAGAAACCATTTTTATAATTATGATACTAGACATGTGAAAATATTAAATTAATTTTGATAATTTTTGTAGTTTTTGGATTATAGATTATGATATGATTTAACCTAGTGTGTTTCTTCATTTAAGAAATGGCACCCAGTAGAAAGAATGAGAACTCAAGCAATACGCATGATCCAAATAGTTAGAAGGATCATATATTTCATGGTCTTATGCCATCATTTATAAGGGAAATATTCTACCATGTATTATCATCATATGAAGAAATAGTATCATGTGTTAATAAGATTAGTAAATAATTCTCTGAGTCATATGGTTTTAAATGGAACCCAGAGAAGAAGAGGATGATAGAGAGAAATATGGATAAAGGTAATAAGGGATAGAATTTTTTTCAAATATGTGATAACTGGGGAAAGAATCACCATGGTAAATGCTTGAAGGAAATGAGAGTTTGTTATAAGTTTGGAGAAAAAGGACACCAAATATGTGATTTAAAGGGTAAGAAAAATGTTTCAAATGTACAATGCTTAATCTGGAAGGAGTTGGGGATAGTACGCGAATCAATTTCCCAATCATTATAGTATACACCAAATGATGCTATTGGATAATAATAAAGTTATGATACTACTGAAAATGAAGAGGAATGATTAGTGTTATTAAGTTTTTATTATAGAATTGTGTCATTGGAGTATTTCATTAATGACGCACAAGTTATAAGAATTATAATTTATATAATTATTGTACTGAAATACGTTTTCATTAAGGATTTGAGATTTTATGGTACCAAGTAATGTGACAAAGTTTCAAGTTAAAAATTTTGGAAAATATATGGTTGGGGGAAATATATCCCTTAATATGTTTATGAAATTGAGATAATGATTTCAGAATAAGATATGATTGATTTGGAAAAATTATATTAGATATTATTAACTACATTGAGACTAATTAATTGATAGTTTATTGTAGTTGGGGTTTGGATTAGTGGTAAGCACCCCGTAATCCTACATGTAAAATGGGGGGTTCAAAACCCATTGGGCGTAGGGTACTGTAGTAGTACTGTAGAGGTACTGTAGCAGTGGTGGTACTGTATATTGGCGGGTACTGTAGCAGTGGCATGGCACTATAGCAGTGGTGGTATTGTGTGGGTACTATAGCAGCCAGGTTACTATTCACAGAATGGCAATTGGGCCAAAAAATTGGGCCTACGGGCTATGTAATGGGTTAGAAGCCCACTGGGACTTCAGGCTATATAATAGGCCTCCCTCTACCTAGTTAAAAGAGGTCTTTGATTTTCTTTAATAATAAACTGAGGCTTTGACCCCAACCTTTAAAAAAATTGATATTTTATTCCATCATTGTTGGAGTTTACAACATTTTTGGATATAAGGAGTATACCTAGAATTCTATAAAAAATAAGGGAGAATGAACGTAATCAATAAGGTTTTATGGTAATTCAGGGTGTTACGATGTTTTAGGAGTATACATGATGAAGGTATTCACATGTTATTAAGTGGAAAAAGAGATCTTCAATATGTTTACATTCCTTATAATTTTTGGACTGTGAGTTTAGACAGATGTATTTTGGATAAGTCTAAAGGTTTGAATGAATTAAGTTGAACATTGGATATTATTTTTTAAGCTTAAAAAATTTCTTAAGATTTGTTTTGGATTGTTAGAAAAAGGAATACCCAGAGGTTGTGTGACAACCTCTCGCGTTAGGCAAGGCCATGAGACTTTAACCCACAACTGAAGGGTGAAAAAGGTGCATCACCTACCACTGGCCTATGTGATGTCTTAGTTTGTATAATTTAGTTTTTTAAATGATTTGATAGATTAATTATAAATTCATTTTTTTGAAACCCTATACGATTTGGATAAATAGAATATTTTTGAATTCTATTATCTTTTAGCATGAAAGAAGAGTTTGTGGTAGAAGTTAGTTGAAGGATGGAACTCTACTTGTCAAGAATTTTTTTTCTATTATTATATGAAGAAATTAATTCTTAAATATTAGGGAAGAGATATTAAGACCAAAAATTTGTTATCCTAATACCTTATGTTTTGTCGAACCGATGGTATTTAAATCATCCTCGATTTATGGCTTTGAGGCTCTCAAAATTCGATTTATTGTTCACTTGTTTGTGATTGATGACCTCAATCACTCCCTATAAATATTTACATTTTCCCACAAATTATGTTTCTCTAATTGAAACCAATGTTATCCTATTTGAGATGATAATTTAGGGGTGACTTTTTCATGTCCCTTTCCATATTATTAAGACTAAATTTTATTAACCCTATTTCTGATGTGGAATTTCCACAAAGGTAATTTCTATTTTTAACCTTTTATTTTTGAAGATGAATTTGAAATTGTGAGGATGAAATTTATTGAAGGAGGGGAGAATGTAACACCCCAGGATTTCATAGTACATTATCTTTTTAAAGTAATTCAATAGCTTGCGCTACACGCAACACCGAGTTTGATTGCACCATGAATTACCAAACTAGCCTTTCAAAAAGAGGTTATTAATAGTATTAACCACATTTTGAATTTTATATGTATCATATATAATTTTAACATTAAAATTTTTTGTTTCATAGACATAATACAATGACGAATTCAATTTTTCTGATAAAAGAAACATTTTTCAGAAAATGCAATTTTATCACCTTTTAATGGTGAACCCTTTTTAAATCCAATATTGAAACTTTTATATATTTTATTTGAAAAAATAAAATCCTTCTTTATAAGAGGGAAATAAAAAATTAGTTTGGATAAATTTTTGGTACTTTTCTGATAACTTTCATATTTTGATGAATAATGAAAAATACTAAATTTTAATTGAAAACTACTTTTTTAATTGAAATAATTTATAGTGTTAAATTATGCATTTTAACAGTTTTAAAGTAAAATTAGATTATATTTTTATCATTTAATACAATTTAAGTCATTATAAGTAATTTCACATTTAAATTTTACATAAACACATGTCAATCTTTTGATTGTTTTTACTTTTTAAAAAACATGCCTTTTGGTTTTGAAAACAAGAATTAATTTTTAATTAATTAATGCAACTTCTATGTATTGAATTTGGTAAAATAGAATTAATTTTTGAATTTGAAATATCAAAATTATCTTAGGCTGGGTTTTTGGTATTTTTCGGAAAACTTTCAATTTTTGATGAATAATGAAGAACACGACATTATTGTTTAAAGCTGACTTTTTAATTAAATAATTATTTATTTTATTTAAATTTATTTTAAGTAAAAATAGATATATAATACATCTATAGGTTTAATTTAATTCATTAGAGTCATTTTATAATAAAATTTGTTGTGTAAATATTTTTTGAACTTTTTAACTCTTTTACCCACTTTCTAAGAACATTTACAAATTTGCATAAAACATAATTTTACCACTTTTGTGAATTAAATTTCAAAAATCCGAGAGTCATGATTGAAATCAGTAAGTAAAATGTGGTTCAATAAGATGAAAATAATATTTTGTGAATAGTAACTTTTGAATTTTATTTACCGCGGTTAAAAGTAAATAGGGTAATTAAATGTAAAAATGATATTATAATAACCCAACACATGTCCTAATTCTATTAGATAAGTGTATTTATCTCAAAAAAAAACCTTAGGAATAAAATATGATCCTTTTTTATCCACTTGGATTAGATTAGTACATTTATTATTATTTTATTTAAAGAAGAGTTAAAAGTGTAAAATTCAAAATTTAATAACTAATTTTTTTTAATATAGGGTTATACATATGAAAAATTAGACTATAAATATTCATTAGAAAATTAAAAATATTTCTTGCATCATGGTATTTTATTTATAATTTTTAGACATTAAATAATTAAATTTATTTATGACACAACGATGATGAAATAATTACCTTGTTAATGAATGATTAAAATAATTAATATTATAAATATTTAACTAAAATTAAATTGAAACTTTTGATTAATTGAATGAATTTTATAGGTTAATATGACATTTTAGGGTTAATTTAGTGAATTTGGTTCGAAGAAGTCAGATTGTTATGACTCTCACAAAAAAATTCTAAATAGTGTCAAAATTGACATAAATGAGTTTTTAAAACAAATACTATTTTATTAAATTATATAATTGTCTTAAAAATCTATGGTTTGAGAAAATGACTTATATAATGATAGGTATGTCATTAATGAACCAATTTAGGTTTGATTAGCATCTTATAGTAAGTTTATTAACCATTTATTATAATAATACAAGAAGACATGGTAAAAGTTATGTTATTTAACTAAGGGTTAAATCTAAAAGATAAGTTTAATATAGTGACCTAAAATTTTCTAAAACCTATTGGTTGAGAGGATTTAGACCCATAAAAACCTTAGCCTATAAATAAATCCATTTGGATCCATTAGAAACTGAAAATAATTTTATAATAAAATAATATTTCATGGTTTTCCTAAAGTGACTCTCACCTCTCTTATAAAAGGGTACTTCCCCTTCTCTCAAAATCACACCTCAAAATCCATTTGGATCAGCTAAACCATACCCAAATCTCCTCCCAAATTCCCTCACTTCAACCTATTAGCCTTCCATTGAGCAGAAATCCAACCTAAGGAGCCCTTTTGTTCAAATCAATAGGAAAAACCCAAAGAAGAGGTAATTATTTTATCACCTCTTTCAAAGTTATTTTCTTCTTCCACTTTATATTTCTTTTTTATTTACATACCAAAATAATAAATCCAGTACCTTATACATACTGTGATATTATTATAAATATGGTACAACCATATTCATTATTCTATCCATCTTATGAATGATAATGTCACCATGCGTGCGTACGTACGGTTTACCATCTCCACGCCGTGGTGTAATTTTTTATTCAACACTATGTTATTTGGATAGATATAATGATGAGTAATATCTATATAAATAATGAAAATAAAATGATAATGTTTCTGTACAATAAATATACCATCCAATTCCACACCTTTTAATCATTAAGGAAATGATATCGTCGCTCGTGTGTACGTACAACTTACCGTCTCCACGATGTGATGAGATTCATTTCCACGTTCGCCATTCAATGATAATTATAAAAAAATATATTATTAATTAGTATGTAATATATGACATAATAATGCTACTGGATATATATATATATATATATTTACATTTATCTTATTCACCTAGTTATGTTCAATAAGATATGAAAATGGAGATAACGTTTATGCGTACGTACGACCTGCCGTCTCCATAAACGGTGTTTTACATTTCATATATCAATATCTTATACATATTTATATTTTAAATATATATTATATATAAATCATGTTTTATATTCTTAAAGTATTTAAATTATGATCTAAGTGATACGATCAAGAATAACAAGTTAAAACACGTACGATAAAGAAATCAATTATTACCCGAAATGTTAATTTAACATGAAAATTATTATTAAATAGGTTGTATAAAGTCATAAATGAATCATGTATGATATCATAAATATTTATATGGTTCAGGTTTAATTTAATGACATACTGTGGTCATTATACAGGAGGTTAAACATACCCTCGACCAAAGGGAAGTATAAGGTAAGGGTTAATTCCTCAATCTCATTATTATCCGAGATTGTTTATGTGTATGTTTTTACTGGGAAATATTTATTATCCATGTCTATGTTTCATAAAAGATATTTCAAAAGGATTATTTTTAAGTTACTATTTAACTAAAAAATCATTTGAAATGCTTCAAATATTTATTCTTCGAAATCTTTCTCATTAATATCCATGTTTTCCAAAAGATTGTAAGGATTTGTTTATTTAGACATCAATGTTTAAAAATGTTAACTCATTAAAATAGTTTCAAATTGGTATGGGACACTTTGATTAAAAAATATCTTTTAAATTTATTCCTTTATAAATTCTGTGACTTTCAAATGATTTCATGAAAATGGGGTATTTCACTCAAAGAGTTTTACTAATCATTTTCAACTATATAAACATCCTTTACTGGATATTACTCTTGATTGAGGTTGATTTATTACAATAAAATCTTCCACATTGTATGGAATGAGTTGTGTTATGTTTTACCATGGATGTGATATTTTTATACCATTCATGGTTTATGGATAAAGTATTGACATTTCATATGCTAGTTTTAATACAAATGTTTATGTTATGTTTCAACATTTTCATATGAGGAATGCAATGGACTTAGTAAGTAACAGGTGGAGCACAATATCGCCCCTCAATGCATCGGTAGGTCTTATGAGACAAACTAGTGTCTTGGCACAAGTCCTTGACCAAATTTTATTGGTATTCTTGGCATAAGGCCTTGACTATGTGGTAATGATGTTTGTTGTTAGGCATTCCATCATTATGAAATTAATTATTACATGTTATTATTCGACTAATAAAATATCCATGTGCTTGTTTATATGGTAATGTTTGAATTATTTTCTCCATATTATGTTCAAGTTTATGTTTAAAAGGCTATTTTTTTATTAAACATATTCCCTTAAAATTTTATAGCTTATTCTAAATTATTTACCCTCACCGAGCATATGAGCTCACCACTTTCTTATGTTTTGTTTCCCCAGTATTCCAAGAACTATATTATTATTGATATACAAGGTTAATATAAGGGGATAATGACATTATCAAAGGTTTATTTATGTTGTGTTTTATGTTATAAAGTGTAATGTAACATTCATGTATGTAATCTATTTTCCAAGACTGCTGAACCGATCGGTCCTCTGGGAATTGATTCCTTATAATCATGAAAATGTATTAAAATAAGGCACTGACTCTGGGTAACTAGATTTAGGGCGTTATAGTTGATATCATAGGAAGTTTAGTAAAAACCTTGGAAACTAGATTTGGAAAAATAATGATTAGAGAACATTACCCTAAGATAGACTTTGAGAATTAGTATAGAATAAATTCCTAAAATTTTGGTAATATAGAGATTTTCTGTATTTTCCAAGAAATACATCCTTGTCTGGATACAATCAGGTAGAGGCAGCTCTGATATAGATGTACCAAGGAGTGAAAACTCTGACAAGGAGTTTCGGGCAAGACCTGGGGTATCCTGGTACACGAAAATGGGCCTTTCTTCACTCTTAGTTACGACACTTCTAGGGAATATTCTTAGGATAATTCACATTTTATTTACAATCCGTTATGAAGGATTTATGAGTAAATATGTCCATAAAGAAACCATTTTTATGATTATGAGACTAGATGTGTAAAAATATTCAATTAATGTTGATAATTTTTGTAGTTTTTGGATTATAAATTATGATATGATAAGAACTAGTGTATTTCATCATTTAGAAATAACGCCCAGTAGAAGGAATTAGAATTCAAGCAATACGCATGATCCAAAGAGTAAGAAGGATCATATCTTTCATGGTCTTACTCCATCATTTATAAGGTAAATATTCTGCCACATATTCTCATCATATGAAGAAATAATATCATGTGTTAATAAGATAAGTAAAGAATTATCTGAGTCATATTGTTTTAAAGGGAAGCTAGAGAATAAGAGGATGGTATAGAGAAATATGGATAAAGGGAATAAGGGAAAGAAGGATTTTCCCATATGTGATAACTGTGGAAAGAATCACCTTGGTAAATTCTTGAAGGGAATGGAAGTTTGTATTAAGTTTAGAGAAAAAAGACACCAAGTACGTGATTGAAAGGGTAAGAAAAAGGTTTCAAATGTATAATGCTTCATCTGCATAGAGTTGGGACACTACGCAAATCAATGTACCAATCATCAGAGTATACCCAAAATGATACTATTGGATAATAGTCAAGTTATGATACTACCAAAAATGAAGAGGAATGATTAGTATTATTAATTTTTTATTATAGAATTGTGTTATTTGATTATTTAATTAGTGATGTACAAGTTATAATAATTATAAATTATATGATGATTGTAATGAAATATGTTTTCATTAATAATTTGAGATTTTATAGTACCAATTAAAGTGAAAAAGTATCAAGTTAAACATTTTAGAAAATATTTTGTTGGGGGAAATATAACCCTTAATATGTTTCTGAAACTGTGATAATGATTTTGGAATAAGATATGATTGATTTGGACAAATTATATTAGATATTCTTGACTACCTTGAAACTAATTATTTTTTAGTTTATTCAATCATTGTTAGAGTTTACAAAATTTTTGGATATAAGGTATGACAACCCTGATCTTTTATTACACAATTAAACATAAATTATTATATAAACATCATTTGATACAACATATAAGATCTAGAGGTCTAGTGTCATTGGGGATTAATATCATTAAATAACAACATAAAACATGAAACATAACTTCTTTATCGAAAACTTCCTTTACATGACAACTACATTCCCTCGTACTTAGCATTGCATGGGATAACCTGAGGACATGCATAAGAAAATGGTGAGCTATAAAGCCTAGTAAGGGAATAATCATGAAATAACATGAGGAATACAATACATGTTAGAAAATAGGCATATAAATAGAGCACAAGAGAAGAATAAACATAAAGGCATGATAAATCATGATAATCATAACATGGAAATGTGGTAACAACACTTAACATGGAATTAGCATGAGCCAAGGATCATTGCACATGGAGAATGAGTAAACCGTCGTTGCACATGAATCATGAGTAAACCCTCGTTGTACTTGAATTCACATGAGTAAAAAACCATTTCACATGACATATCATGATACTATACTTTACCTAATGCATTGGAGTGCTATCAGGGTGCACCCTTCTTAAACATTTTATTTCATGCATAAGTGTGCCACATGGATCATAAAACATCGAATAATTCAACATAATCATTTACTCCATGATAAAAATATGTGGAATACATACTTGAAACTATTTATACAATAAGTAAATGTGCATAAAGGTGAATACCCTTGATAGATAAATGAGCATGGTATTCACTACATAATGACTTTAGCTCGGAAAAAAACGGTCCAATTTCGGCAGCATAATGGCGTGACATAAGAACTCATAAAAAAAATGGTTGATGATAGAGAAATAGGCGTCTCATCATATTTACATGGAATTTATAGTAAGGGGGTCATATAGATACATTCCCAACAAATTTAATTGAATTTATATTCATGATACAAAATAATTGCTTGAATGTAAATGAGGAGAGAGAAATTCCTTTTGGAATTTCGGCATAGTAACAGGTGTACATGGGAGGCATTTAATAAGAGATAAAGGGGTATCCCGTCATTAAAACATAGAGGGAAGTATGGGTGAGGTGAGAAACCATACCCCAATATTTATAATTGAAATAGAAAGGGCATAACAACTTAAAGAATATTGGACAAGAATGATAAAGGAATAAATCCCTTACATGGAAGTGTGCTTCCAAAGGCTTGAGAGAGGCTTAAGAGAGGATTCTTGAGAGATTGGGGAACCTTGGGAGGATTATAAAGATAAGAGGGTAGAGGTTGGATGGACTCAAAAAGATTTGAGTGAGGAGGAAGTGGGAGCTTGGGTGGGTTTATATAGGACCAGTGAGGGAATTATTTATTATTTAGGTTTGGGACACCTCACATTAACACTACTGGAAATGGAGGATATACCAACGGTTCAAAACCGTTGGTATAGGCTGGAAAACCGTTGGTATATTCTTTACCAACGGTTGTTCAAACCGTAGTGAAGTAAGGCGTGGGGAAATATCTATACCAACGGGTTGAACTAAACCGTTGGTATAGCCCACTCTATGTCTTGATTTGCCAACAGTTCTTGTTGAATTGTTGGTATAGGTTTACCCAACCGTTTAAAACCATTGGGAATTCTTTGATTTTGATATTATACCAACGGTTTACAACCGTTGGTATAGTTTTCTTCCCAACGGTTTCAATGAAACCGTTGGCATATGTTCAATAAAAAATACTATACCAACGGTTACAAACCGTTGGTATAATTCTTTCTCAAAGTATACCAGTGGTTGTAAACCATTGGTATTGTGTATTTACAGAATTTTTGCACAGCAGCATCTCCTGTGCGTACACCTGCATACAAAACAACACTTAAAACAGTGAGAACTTAAAAAAAAGACCACCTCTTTGATTAGAGACATGGTGAATAATTCCCCATTTGAGTCTTCATATGACAGCAATCATCTAGTATAGTTGAATAAGAGTTTCAATAACTCAAATATTATTTACACCCATTTCAATCTTCATATGACAACCAATTTTCTAATATATGGTGAAAAGGTATTTTCTTAGGAGTCTCATCACTTGTGACTCCATAAGTGCCACACCGGGCCTCGGATTGAGGCGGGGTTGACTGGTACATGTCACATATGATCCATGAATCATTTTCCTAAAGTTTCAACACAATCATAATCCGTTTGATCAATTTGGCATATGTACGTAAAATATTGTCCATTTTGAACAAAAGAGAGGCAGTTCGGGTGGTCCCGACCCAACGGTGACTTCAATTGAGGCATGGTTGACTCGTACACATCACATATGACCCATGGATCGTTTTCCTAAAGTTTCAACAGAATCCGAAGGCGTTTGGTCCGTTTCCCGTATGTCAGTTGTTTATATCACTTACAATTTAGTCCATTTTAACAAAAGAGAGACAGTTTGAGTGGTCCCGGCCACACCGCGGCTCAGGTTGAGGCGGAGTTGATGCTTACATGTCAAATATGACCCATGGATCGTTTTCCTAAAGTTTTAATAGAATCCGAAGGTGTTTGGTTGGTTTGGCGTATGTCAGTTGTTGTTTTCACTTAAAATTAAGTCCATTTTAAACAAAAGAGAGACACTTTGAGTGGTGACGGCCACACTGGGCCTCGTATTAAGGTAGGGTTGACTCGTACATGTCAAATATTAGCCATGGATCGTTTTCCTAATGTTTCAACACAATCAGAATCCGTTTGATCGGGTTGGCATATGTACATAAAATATTGTCCATTTTTAACATAAGAGAGACAATTTGGGTGGTGTCGGCCACATCGCCCCTCGGATTGAGGCGATATTGACTCGTACACATCACATATGACCCATGGATCGTTTTCCTAAAGTGTCAATAGAATCTGAAGGTGTTTGGTTGATTTCCCGCATGACAGTTGTTGATTTCATTTACTATTTAGTCCATTTTCAACAAAAGAGAGACTGTTTGAGTGGTCCCAGCCACACCGCATCTCGTATTGAGGCAGAGTTGACTTGTACATGTCACATATGACCCATGGATCGTTTTCCTAAAGTTTCAACAGAATCCGAAGGTGTTTGGTTGGTTTGGATTATGTCTATTGTTGTTTTCACTAAAAATTAAGTTCATTTTAAACAAAAGAGAGGCACTTTGAGTGGTGTCGGCCACACCGTGCCTCGGATTGAGGCAGGGTTGACTCGTACATGTAACATATAATCCATGGATCATTTTCCTAAAGTTTCAACATAATCAGAATCCTTTTGTTCGGTTTGGTATATGTACGTAAAATATTGTCCATTTTGAACAAAAGAGAGGCAGTTTGGGTGGTCCCGGCCACACGGCGCCTTGGATTGAGGCGGGGTTGACTAGTACACATCACATATGACCCATGGATCGTTTTCCTAAAGTGTAAACAGAATCTGAAGGTGTTTGGTAGGTTTCTCGTATGTCATTTGTTGATATCACATACAATTTAGTCCATTTTGAACAAATGAGAGACAGTTTGAGTGGTCCCAGCCACACCGCGGCTCAGATTGAGGCGGGGTTGACTCGTACACATCAAATATGACCCATGGATCGTTTTACTAATGTTTCAATAGAATCCGAAGGCGTTTGGTTGGTTTGGCGTATGCCAGTTGTTGTTTTCACTTAAAATTAAGTCCATTTTAAACAAAACAGGGGCACATTGAGTGGTGTCGGCCACACCGGGCCTTCTATTGAGGCGGAGTTGACTCGTACACATCAAATATGACCCATGGATCATTTTCCTAAAGTTTCAATAGAATCCGTAGTCGTTTGGTCAGTTTTCCGTATGTCAGTTGTTGTTTTCACTTAAAATTAAGTACATTTTAAAAAAAGAGAGGCACTTTGAGTGGTGTCGGCCACACTGGGCCTCATATTGAGGAGGGGTTAACTCGTGCACGTCACATATGAGCCAAGGATCATTGTCCTAGAGTTTCAACACAATCCGAATTCGTTTGATCGGTTTGGCCTATGTACGTAGAATATTGTCCATTTGGAACAAAAGAGAGGCAGTTTGGGTGGTCTTGGCCCCACAGTGCCTCAGATTGAGGCGTGGTTGACTTGTACACATCACAAATGACCCATGGATTCTTTTCCTAATGTTTAAACAGAATTCGAAGAATTTGGTCAGTTTCCCGTATGTCAGTTGTTGATTTCACTTGCAATTTAGTCCATTTTGAAAAAAAGAGAGACAGTTTGAGTGGTCTCGGTCACACCGAAACTCGGATTGAGGCGAGGTTGACACGTACACGTTAAATATGACCCATGGATCGTTTTCCTAAAGTTTCAATAGAATCAGAAGTTGTTTGGTTGCTTTGGTGTATGTCAGTTGTTGTTTTCATTTACAATTTAGTCCATTTTCAACAAAAGAGAGACAATTTTAGTGGTCCTGGCCACACCGCGGCTCAGATTGAGGCGAGGTTGACTCTAACATGTCAAATCTGACCCATGGATCGTTTTCCAAAAGTTTCAACAGAATATGAAGGTGTTTGGTTGGTTTGACGTATGTCAGTTGTTGTTTTCACTTAAAATTAAGTCCATTTTAAACAAAAGAGAGCCACTTTGAGTGGTGTCGGCCACACCAGGCCTCAGATTGAAGTGGGGCTGACTCGTACACGTCACATATAAAAAATGGATCATTTTCCTAAAGTTTCAACACAATTTGAATCCGTTTGATCGGTTTGGCGTATGTACGTAAAATATTGTCCATTTTGAACAAAAGAGAGGCATTTTGGGTGGTCCCATCCGCACGGAGCCTCAGATTGAGTTGGGGTTGACTCGTAAACATCACATTTGACTCATGGATTGTTTTCCTTATGTTTCAATATAATCAAAATGTGTTTGGTCGGTTTGTTGTATGTCAGTTGTTGATTTCACTTAAAATTAAGTCTATTTTTAACAAAACAGAGACACTTTGAGTGGTGTCGGCCACACCGGGCCTCGAATTGAGGCAGGGTTGACTCGTACACATCACATATGAGTCATGGATCGTTGTGAAAGCATATCAACACAATCAGAATCCGTTTGATCTGTTTGGCGTATGTACGTAAAATATTGTCCATTTTAAACAAAAGAGGGACAGTTTGGGTGGTTCCGGCCACACCATGCCTTGGATTGAGGCGGGGTTGACTCGTACACATCACATATGACCCAAGTATCATTTTCCTAAAGTTTAAATAGATTTGGAATTCATTTGGTCGGTTTTCCGTATGTCAGTTGTTATTTTCACTTAAAATTAAAGTCATTTTGAACAAAAAAGATACATTTTGAATGGTACCGTCCACACCGCACCTTGGATTGAGGTGGGGTTGACTTGTACATGTCACATATGACCCATGGATCTTTTTCCTATAGTATCAATAGAATCTGAATGCGTTTGGTCAGTTTACCGTATGTCAGTTGTTGATTTCACTTAAAATTAAGTCCATTTTTAACAAAATAGAGGCATTTTGAGTGGTGTCGGCCACACCGAGCCTTGTATTGGGAAGGAGTTGACTCATACATGTCAAATTTGACTCATGGATCGTTTTCCTTAAGTTTCAACAGAATACGAATGCGTTTGGTCGGTTTTCCGTATGTCAGTTGTTGATTTCACTTAAAATTAAGTCAATTTTTAACAAAATAGAGGCACTTTGTGTGGTATCGGCCACACCGGGCCTCTAATTGAGGCGGGGTTGACTCGTACACGTCACATATGAGTCATGGATCATTGTTATAAAGTATCAACACAATAAAAATCTATTTTATTGGATTGGTGTATGTACGTAAAATATTGTCCATTTTAAACAAAATACATACACTTGGAGTGATACCAGCCACACCGTACATCGGATTGAGGCAGAGTTGACTTTTACATGTCACATATGACCCATGGATCGTTTTACTAAAGTTTCAACACAATCCGAAGGCGTTTGGTCAGTTTCCCATATGTCAGTTGTTGATTTCAGTTAAAAATAAGTCAATTTTGAACAAAAGAGAGGCAGTTTGAGTGATCCTGGACACACCGTGCCTTTTATTGAGGCGAGGTAGACTTATACACGTCAAATTTGACCCATGGATTGTTTACCTTAAGTTTCAGCATAATCCGAATGCGTTTGGTTAGAGGGGAAGGGTCTAGTCGGGTACGCGGAGATGCTCTTCTACCTCTGGTACGAACCTCCCTCGTACTATCGGCCAAAGAACCGAAAGAATGGAATAATGAAAAGTGCACATACTTATGTACCTATAAAATCTACACATAGAAAGCACATAGCCGCATCATGTCATAAAAAATAACACCAAAGATCAGACAAAATAGAAGCAGTCATGCAGAGTAATGACAAGTGCACATACAGATCAGAAGCAGCTAAAAAATTGTTGCATACATGCCATGTTTATTTCCTAAAACAGAGTAAAAAAATCAAAATGATGAAACTCTAGAATATGGGTTTCCTCCTAGGAAGTTCTAAGTTTTACGTCTTCATCCAGATGGATGGACACTAGTCAATCATCTTGGTTCATCAACTCAGAACTCCTCTGCCTCTTACAAGAACTGGTGGCCGTGTCATCAAGCTCACATGGACGCTTAGTGGGAATGATCACTTCTAGAGCATAGCGGGCGTGAATCTGGTGTGGAAGTAAGAAAATATGGCGCTCGTCATCAGTCAGACACTGAGTGGGATTGATTACTTCAGGAGCGTAGCGGGCGTGAATCTGGTGTGGAAGTAAGAGAATCTGGCGCTCGTCATCAGTCAGACGTTGAGTCACCCATCGTGCGAGGTCAGATGGAGACGGGACGTGCACATCGATGATCATGGAAGAGTAAGACAAGCTATACAATGTTGGTTAAGATGCATCCACAAATAGATTCATTTTTATATATTAGAACCATTATAAATGTTTGTCCCATTTTTACAAACAATTAATGTGTGAAAATTGTCAAAAATAACTTATCAGATATATAAAAATGGATTTACTCATGGACATGATGTATAATATCTCAAATATTCCTCATTGGATCCCAATTTGAAATTTTAATCCATTATCAAATGTCTTATATCAATTTATTTTTATTTGGATCTTTAAGGTTCAACGCTTTTTGTAAAATCTAGCCAAGGGAGGATAGACTAGTGACTTGGAATAAAATTGGATGTTATGTGGTGAAAACCACATTATAAGAATTGTTTAGGATATTATTGAGGTGGTTTGAGGATAAATCTATCTTTTTAGAGAAAATCCAGCATGTCCAAGTTTGGTGGTCATTGTTTTGAAGTGGGGGGGTATTTGGTGGTTGAGGAGGGGGTGAGGGGGATGTCCAAGGTCTAGGAGGAGGGGTGGGGGTTGTCCAGGGTCCAGGAAGGGGGGCTGGGGGCTGTCTAGGGTCAAGGAGAAGGGGAGAAGGGGTTGTCCATGGTCTAGGAAGGAGGGGGGGGGGGGGGGGGTTGTCCAGGGTCCATCGAGGAGGGGGCTATCCATGGTCCAGGGTGGATGGTGGGGGGCTTCCTAGGGTCCAGGAAGGAGGGGGGACTATACAAGGTCCTGGGAGGAGGGTGGAGGGGGGTTGTCCAGGGTCCAGGAGGGGGGATGTCCAAGTTTCAGGAAAGAGGGGGGCCAGGCTGTCCAAGTTCCAGGAGGGGGGACTGTCCAGGGTCCAAGAGGGGGGGGTGTCTAGGGTCCATGAGGAGTGGGGGCTCTGTTAAAGGGAGGAAATCCCCAAATAATTCATTAAAAATTAACTAAACTTAATCCAAAAAACATCACAATTCCAATACATCACCCAACCAACAACCAATTCATCCTCAATATCACTAACCTTCGCATGCCATAAACAACACAACCTAGTTTATACCAAATTAAAACAGAAAACAAAAATAATAAATGGAAAACATTAAAACTAAGGTAGTACTTACATATTTAGAGTGTAGAACTACAAAATTGTTTGATTTAATATGGATCTATGAGTGGAAAGAGTTTCTGAGTCCTTGTATAGAGAGATCCGAGACATTTAGGTCAAATCAAAATAGAAAATAAAAAATAGATGAAGAACATTAGAACTTACAGATTTGAAGTGTAGAACAGAAAAATTGTTCGATTGAAGAGGATGGATGGAGTTTTGGAGACTGGGTAATGAGAGTGCGTCGAGAGAGCTTCAATTTAGGACTGCAGTCGAGCGGAGGGGGACTGCAATCGAGCAAAGTGGCTACTGGATTTAGGGGAAAACTTTCCCAACGGTTTTTAAAAACCATTGGGAATGTATGTTTACCTAAGGCATATACCAATGGTTTACACAAACCGTTGGTATAGATTCCAACATATACCAACGGTTAGTGTATAACCATTGGTAAAAGTCTCTTAATGGAGCCCTATACTAACAGTTTATAAAACTGTTGGTAAAAATCTTCATAAAAGCCTCTATGCCAACAGTTTTCTTAAAACTGTTGGTATACATAACCATTCCCAATGGTTTGATAAACCATTGGGATATAAGCGTTGGTAAAAATGGGATTTCTAGTAGTGTAAACAAATACAAACCACAAACCAGCCCATGGTTTTTCCCATGGTTTTTTAAAAGGGAAGTGGGAAAAAATATTTTATAATTCCAAAGTCTGAACTTCTTAAAATAAAGGGGTTGCTTATGTGGATGTGAGTCACACTCCCAAGGAAAATAATTTAAAAAGACAAAATGTTTAATAAGTCTTGAAGGGTCCACTAAAGCTTGGTAAAATAAATCAAACAAACCCAAAATCACATTATTTTAATGGTAAAACATATATTGGACAAACCTAATGTTTATTGTATTTTATTACATCACTATTGGGTCATTATGATGTCATAAAACACATTATATATTTAAACTATATTTAATTTTTACCAAAACAATTGACTATCTCAGAAAATTATGAAAAATTCACCATTGGATAATTTTTATATCCTGATTCCAGAAATAATATCCATTTTATATAAATAATTTTCTAAATATGTTAATTTTAACTTTTAAAATAAAAACTAACATTTATTGAAAATTATTTGGTTTTTGACAAAAATGGATTTCAACCCTTAATAAAAATTACAATTGCATTCATAAAATTATAAGATCATATATATTTGATAAAATTTAATTATATATTAATAATAATATTTTATTAAAATATTATTTAATTTTAAAATCCATTAATTCATCAAAATAGATTTCTTAGTTGAACATTAACTAAAAATACTATTTGTTCTTTAAAAATTATTTACAAGGTAACAATAATAAAATGAAAGTATATTCATCATTATATACAAAAACAATGTACATAACCATAGTTCTAAGGTCTTGTTACATAACCCTTTATAACACCCGCATAAGACTGAAGGGTAAGGTGCGTGATGTTGAGTGACTCTTGGGGTGGCTCCGATAACATTACTCGGGTGGTAATCTCTATCAACTTCCATTTCTCTTGTAGGAGGTCCCATTCAAGCTTAACATATTCAATATCATCTTGGGCTAGGTCAAGAGTGAATCCCAAAGACACAACCTCCTTTTCGAGCTCTGACAAATGGGCTTCGTATGGGGCACATTTAATGGATGATGCCATCACTTCCTTTGTCTGAGTAAATTGGATTTGTTAAAGCCCTATATTTATACTAATCATGTGATCACTATTCAATGGCTATATTAGCAATGATCACAATTCATAATAGTATTTTAGAAATCCAAAAACATAAAAACAAAGAAGTTGAAATTTTATATAAACATTTTACATAAAGATACATTTAACTAGATCAAGAGGGATTTCCATTAATGAAAGTTAAGGTCGTTACAATATTCCCCCATTAAGAAATCTCACCCTTGAAATTTCCTTTTACCACACTAAAACAGATATGGGTAACTCTGCTTCATCATTTCCTCCGATTCCCACATCGCTTCTTCAAACTTGTGGTTTTTCCACAACACCTTAATGAGGGGCATTGTCTTATTTTGTAGAACTTTTTCTCTACGATATAAGATCTTCATTGGTTGCTCATCATAAGAAAGATCATCCTCTAACTGTACGAACTCTGAAGAGAGTACTTGTGAAATATCTGATATGTACTTCTTTAAGAGGGATACATGAAAGACATCATGTACTTTGGCCATGGTAGGTGGAAGTAATAATTGATAGGCCATAACCCCAACACGATCAAGAATCCTGAAGGGGCCGATGTACCTTGGAATTAACTTAACTTTCTTTCCAAACCTCATGATCTTATTCCATGGAGATATGCATAGAAATACCATGTCTCCAACTTTAAACTCAAGGTCTCATTGACGGTTATCTACATAACTCTTTTGTCGACTTCGGGATGCCTTTATATGTTCCTGAATGGTTTTAACCTTTTCCACCATTTCTTTGACCATTTCTAGTCCAAGTAGCTTACGCTCACTGACCTTATCCCAACACGCCGATGTTCTGCACCTTTTCCCATGAAGGGCTTCATATGGTGCCATTTGGATGCTCGAGTGGAAACTATTATTATAAGATAACTCAACCAGAGGAATATGTTGATCCTATCATCCTTTAAAGTCCATTGAGCATTCTATTAACATGTACTAAAGTGTTTGGATAGTCCACTCTGATTGGCCATTAGTTTGATGACGATAGGACATACTGAAGTTCAGTTTAGTATTGATAGCATGTTGAAGAATCTTCCAAAATTTAGAGGTAAATCTTGGATCTCGATCAGACACAATAGAGAGTGGTACTTCATGAAGCTTTACCAATTACTTGATATATATCTGTTCCAGTTGATCCAATGGGAAATCCTCCTAAATCTCAATGACGCGTGAAACCTTTGTAAGACGATCCACAACAACCCAAATTGCATTGTTTCCTTTGGATGTATTCAGAAGTCTGGTGACAAAGTCCATGGTGATGTTCTCCCATTTCCATTATAGTATGGGCAATGGTTTCATCATAACATTATACTTCTGCCTCTTTTCCTTCACTTGCTAACACACCAGACACTTCGATGTATATTAAGCGATCTCCTTCTTTATATTATCTCACCAATAATTCTCTCGGATATCTCGATACATCTTTGTGTTTCTAGGATGAATAGAGAAATTTGAACTATGTGCATCATCCAAAAGTTCCTTCTTCATCTCCAGACATGATGGAACACATAGTCTTTTCCCAAATCTCACAATTCCTTCTCCATTAACATTAAACTCCGAGGATTTCCCTTTTCCAATAGCTTCCATTTTTTCTGAATTCCCATATCATCCTTTTGAGAATCCTTTAACCTTTCCAAAAGTGACAGATGAGAAATAATTTGTGAAAGGATTGATGATGTTCCCTTCTTTATTATTCCCATGTCCATCTTCATCAAATATAAGAAGATTGGATCCTTTTCAATTCTCATCAATGATTGAATAACTAGGTCCTTTCAACTTAGGGAATTCGCCATCGTGTTTGCTTTCTCAGGGTGGTAATGGATTGAGCAGTCATAGTATTTGATCAGCTCTAACCATCTGCATTGGAGAATGTTCAACTCTTTCTATGTGAATATATAATTGAGGCTTTTTTGGTCCGTATATATTTCACACTTCTCCCCAATGAGATAATGTTGCCAAATTTTCAAAGTGAAGATCACTGCAGCCAAATCAAGGTCATGTGTTAGATAGTTTTGTTCATGAACTTTCAATTTCCTTGAAGCATATGCAATGAATTTGTCATTTTTCATCAACACACATCACAGGTCCTTCTTCAAAACATCACTGAATAACAAAAAAAGTTTTCCACTTATGGGTAAAGTGAGAACGAGCGCAGTGATAAGCCTCCTTTTAAACTCTTTGAAGATTTATTTGCATTAATCACTCCAAGAAAACTTTACTCCCTTCCGAGTTAGCTTGGTAAGAGGGTTGGATAATTGTGAGAAATTTCTCACAAATTATAGATATTATCCAGCTAACCTCAAGAAGCTACGGATATTCATTACTGATGTTGGCTTCGGCCATCCCGCAATTGCATCTATTTTAGAGGGATCCATAGATATCCCATTGCTTGTGATGATATAGCCTAAGAATGAGACCTCCTTCAACCAGAACTCACACTTGCTGTACCTTACATAGAGATTATCCTTCCACAAGGTCTCTAGTACAGTTCTTATATGCTCCTCATGATCCTCCTTGGTTTTGGAGTATATAAGAATATAATCTATAGATAAAACCACAAATTTGTCGTGGGAATATCTAAAGACTCTATTCATCAAGTCCATGAATATTTCTGAAGCATTAGTGAGTCCTAAAGGCATTACTATGAATTCATAGTGCCTGTATCTTGTACGAAAATCAGTCTTTGGGATATCTTCCTTTTTCACCCTTACTTGATAATATCCCAACCACAAATCCACCTTGGAGATGTATTGTGATCCACACAACTGATCGAACAAGTCATCAATTTGTGGGATAGGATACTTGTTCTTTATTGTGATTTTGTTAAATTCGTGATAATCGATGCCAAGTCACATTGACCCATCCTTATTCTTGATGAAGAGGATTGGGGCACCCCATGGTGAAGCACTTGGGCATATAAACCCTTTTTCCAGATTCTCCTGTAGTTGTTTCTTTAGCTCCCCAAGATCCATAATAGAAATTCTATTTGGATTATTGGATATTGGAAATTCCCCAGGTATAATATCAATTGAGAATTCAACATCTCTTCTAGGAGGAAGACCATGCAATTCCTCAGGAAACACTTTAGCAAATTCCCTCACAATAAGAATGTATTAAAGGATAGTTGCTTCCTCAGACTCAATCATCTGAGCCAGATATGCGTGCTAATAGGGCAGTAATATCCGTGCCTGAGATGATGGATCTAAAGAAGATTCATCTTCCTCCTTGAACTTGTATAAAATCGGGGGTCGATTATCCACATAGAGAGTGATTTCCCTCTCCTGACAATTTATGTTGGCTCTATATAAGGAAAGTCAATCCATGCCAATAATCACATCAAATTCCACCAGAGGGAGTATGATGAGGTTCTCTGGGAAGTTTAATCCACTGATTATGATAGGGGAGGAGTTATATTCATGAGATGCAATGATTTCCCCATTTTCCATACTCACTTACATCTTCACTTCCATGATTTGTGGTGGTGCTAGGATTTTTCTAATAAACTTTCGAGATATAAAAGAATGAATAGAACCTAAATAAAAAAGTACATTCTCTATTATTGAATGAATAACTAGAGTACCTATCACCACTTCATTGCCAGGGTTCACTTCGGTAGTAGTGATGGAAAACGATCACCCTTTCTACCTCCGAAAACCCTTGGCTTAGGGAACTTATTTTCAAAATGCCCTGGTTCTTTGAAGTTATAGCAATGAACCACGCGTTGTGGTTCAAACGGAGAGTTTCTCTCCTCTGTCACAGCCAAGGGTATTTATTGCCGACATTTAATAGCTATATTCCCTTCTCTTCCACACCTAAATCATTTCCTCGTCCCTTTCAGGCAATTTGTGGGGTGCTTCTTTCTGCACCTTTGGTAAATGGGGTGTTGGATCTTCTTAGCACCATTGGATTTATCCATCAGACCGCCATCATTGAAGTCCATATTATGATTCTTATCCCCATGATACACATGAGATTCTCCAATCTCCATTTCAACCTTGAGGGCTCATCATGAAATTTCTTCATAGCAGTCGAAGTCACGGATCACCAGCGCTTTCCGCGGGCTAGGTTTCGGCCCACCAAAGACGTGGTCAACCTTGAATTCGGGGGTAACGATAAAGCTGGCGGCGTTTCATGAAAGCCTTGTAAAGTTTGAATCATACACTCTGAAAGATTCCTTGCTTTTTTCTTGAGGTCAAGGAAGTCCCTTTCCATCTTAATCCATAGGGTGTGCTGAAAATATTTATTGAAAAACATCTTTCAGAAATCCATCCATTCTAATGCCTTGATCTCTTCCTCAGGCTTCTTATTTTTGATCAACATACACCATTGATCAGCTTCATCCTCCATACGATAAGAAGCCAGGAGAACCTTCTCTTGTTCAGAACATTGAAGGATGGAGAAGATCTTTTCAATGGAGTTGATCCATTGTTCAACGATTGAGGGATCAACCGATCCATTAAAAGTAGGAGGCCTTTGTCTCATGAAGCTCTCGATAGTGACTTGTTCTTTCTTAGGGGGGTTTAACGTTCCTCTTGACCCATGTTTCTATTCAAATCTTGAGTTAGCTGAGAGAGAAGCGTGGCAAAGTTGACGATTCCCGCTCCCATTGGATTGGGCATTTCATTAGTATAGTCATCACATTGATATTCACATTGGTTGTTATCCTGAGTCCTCCTATTAATGGCTATTGGCTGGAATAAAATGAAATTTAGGGGTAACACATAAAGGGTAATACAAGGACAAAAATGATGACTTATAAATAACTTTTACTTCCTTAACATATGAATCTATTGGCCCCAGTCTTTTTTATCCATGATCTACTTTCTAACATATATTATTAGGGAATTTTTTTGTCCCTTAATAATGGATCATACTAAGATTGTGAATTTACCAAAGCATATACCCCAGGAGTTTCATAACCAAGAGTGCAACAAGGCCCGTTGTTGTGCACCAGTTCCCGTTTGAGTCTAGCTCAAAGCGGTGTTTTCAGGTTTTACCCCTAGGATACATCTGTGCCAGAGCCACCTCTACCTGCTCGTATCCAGAAAAGAATGTATTTTCTTGATAAAACATTTACTCAACACTCACAAAAACTTAGGGATTTTTTTATTATACTTAGTCTTGTCTCTAAATCTTTACTAGGGTTTTCTAATCCTAATCCAAAAAATAACTAAACCTATCCTCTGATACCAACTATGACAACCCTAATCTTTTATTACAAAATTAAACATAAATTATTACATAAACTTCATTTGATACAACATAGAAGATCAAGAGGGATAGTGTCTTTGAGGCTTAGAATCATTACATAACAACATAAAACATGAAATAAAACTACTTTATTGAAAACTTCCTTCACATAACCACTACATTCCCTAGTACTTAGCATTACATGGGATAACCTAAGGACATGCATAAGAAAAAGGTGAGCTATAAAGCCCAGTAAGGGAATAATAATGGAATAACATGAAAAATACAATAAATTTTAGAAAATAGGAATATCAATAGAGCACAAGAGAAGCATAAACATAAAGGCATGATAAATCATGATAATCATAACATGGAAATGTGGCAACAACACCTAACATGGAATTAGCATGAGCCAATGCTCATTGCCCATGGAGCATGAGCAAACCCTCATTGCACATGAAGCACGAGTATAACCTAATTGCACTTGAATTAGCATGAGTAAACACCCATTTCACATGACATATCATGACACTATACTTTACCCAATGCATTGGAGCACTATCAGGGCACACCCTTCTAAAACATTTTATTTCATGCATAAGTGTGCCACCTAGATCATAAAACATCGAATCATTCAATATAATAATTTATTACATGATAAATGAATGTGGAATAAATACTTGAAACTATTTTAAACAATAAGTAAATGTGCATAAAGGTGGATACCCTTAATAGAGAAATATGCACGTTATTCACTACACAGTGACTTTGGCTTAGAAAAACGCGGTGCAATTTTGGCAGCATAATGACGCGGCATAAGAACTCATAAAAAATGGTTGATGAGAGAGAAAGGGGTGTATCATAATATTTACATGACGTGGACAGTAAGGGGGTCATATAGATACATGTATCAACAAATGTAATGGAATTTAGATTCATGATACAAAAGAATTTCTTGAATGTTAATGAGGAGAGAGAAATTCTTTTCGGAATTTCGGCATAGTAACATGTGTACATGGGAGGAATTTAATGAGAGAAAAAGGGGTCTACCATCATTAAAACATAAATAGGGCAGTATGGGGGAGGTGAAAAACCATACCCCAACATTTATAACTGAAATAAAAATGGAATAACAACTTAAAGAATATTGGACAAAAATGAGAAAGGAAGAAATCCCTTACTTGGACGTGTGCTTCCAAAGGCTTGAGAGAGGCCTGAGAGAGGATTTTTGGGAGCTTGGGGCGCCTTGGAAGGATTCTAAATAGAGGAGGGAAGAGGTTTTATGAACTCCAAATTCTTCTAGTGATGAGGAAGTGAGAACTTGGGTGGGGTTATATAGGAAATGTGAGGGAATTCTTTATTATTTAGGTTTGGGACACCTCACATTAAACTAATCAAAACTACAAAACCACCCATGGTTTTTGGAAAAAGGAATTATAAAAAAATATTTTATAAATAAAAATTCCTAACTTCTTAAAATAATGGGGTTGCTTATGTGGAGGTGAGTCACACTCCAAAGGAAAACAATTTAAAAAGACAAAATGTTTAATAAGTCTTGAAGGGTCCACTAAAGCTTTGTAAAATAAATCAAACAAACCCAAAATCACACTATTTTAATGGTAAAACATATATTGGCCTAACATAAAGTTTATAGTATTTTATTACATCACTATTGGGTCATTATGATGTCATAAAACACATTATATATTTAAACTGTAATTAATTTTTACCCAAAAATTTGACTGTCTCAGAAAATTATGAAAAATTCACCATTGGATAATTTCGATGTCCTGATTCCAGAAATAATATTCATTTTATCTAAATAATTTTATATATATGTTAATTTTCACTTTTAAAATAAAAACCGACATTTATAAAAAATTCATGGGTTTTGACAAAAATGGCTTTCAAACCTTAATAAAAATTACAATTTCATTCATAAAATTATACGATCTTTTATATTTAATAAAAATTAAGTTAATAATAATAACATTTTATTAAAATATTATTTAATTCAAAAACCCATAAATTCATCAAAATATATTTCTTAGTTGAACATTAACTAAAAATATTATTTGTTCTTTAAAAATAATTTACAAGGTAACAATAATAAAATGAAAGTATATTAATTAGTATATACAAAAACACTGTACATAACCATAGTGAAAAGGTCTTGTTACATAACCCCTTATAACACCCACATAAGACTAAAGAGTAAGGTGTGCGATGGTGACTGACTCCTGGGGTGGCTCAGATAACATTGCTCAGGTGGTAATCTCTCTCAACTTCCACTTCTCTTGTAGGCGGTCCTGCTTGAGCTTAACATATTCAAGCTCAGCTTGGGCTTGGTCAAGAGAGAATCCCAATGACGCAAACTCCTTTCCAAGATCTGACAAATGGGATTCATATGGGGCACGTCTACTGAATGAGGCCATCGCTTCCTTTTTCTGAGTAAATTGGATTTGTTAAAGCCCTATATTTATACTAATCATGTGATCACTGTTCAACGACTATATTAGCAACGACCACAATTCTTAACAGTATTTTAAAAATCCAAAAACATAAAACCAAAGAAGTTGTCATTTTATATAAACATTTTATACAAAGAGACATTTAATTATATCAAGAGGGATTTCCATTAATGAAAGTTTGGGTCATTACATAAGGAGTATATCTAGTATTCTATAAGGAATAAGGGAGAAAGAATGGAATCAGTAATGTTTTATGGTAATTAAAGGTGTTACCATGTTTTAAGAGTATACATGATGATGGTATTCACATGTTATTACATGGAAAAAGGGATCTTCAATATGTTTGCCTTTTTTATTAATTTTAGACTGTGAGTTTAGACAGAAGTATTTTGGATAAGTATAAAGGTTGAAATGAATTAAGTTGGAAATTTGATATTATTGTTTAATATTAAAACATTTCTTAAGATTATTTTTAGATTTTTATAAAAAGGACAACTCGGAGGTTGGGTGATAACCCGTTGCGTCTGGTAAGGCCGTGAGACTTGAACCCGCAACCGAAGGGCGAAAAAGGTGCATCACCTACCACTGCCTTACGTGATGTTCTGGTTTGTATAATGTAGTCTTTTAAATGACCTGATTGATGAATTATAAATTCATTTTTTTGAAACCCTATACAATTAGGATAAATAGAATATTTTTGAATTCTATTATCTTTTGGAGTGAAAGATGTGTTTTTGGTAGAAGTTAGTTGAAGGATATAACTCTACTTATAAAGTATTTTTTTCTCTTATTATATGAAGACAATAATTCTTAAACTTTAGGGAAGAGATCTTAAAACCAAAAATGTTTCATACTAATACCTTATGTTTTGTTGAAATGATGGTATTTAAATCATCTTAGATTTATGGCTTTGAGGCCCTCAATATTCCATTTACTGTTCACTTGTTTGGGATTGATGACCTCAATAACTCCCTATAAATATTTACATTTTCCACAAATTATGTGTCTCTAATTTCCACCAATGTTCTTCTATTTGAGATCATAATTTATTGGGGACTTTTTCATTTCCCTTTCCCTCTTTTTAAGACAAAATTTTATTAACCCTATTTCTGATGTGGTTTTTCCACAAATGTATTTTCAATTTTTAACCTTTTATTTTTTTAAAACAATTAGAAATTGTGAGGTTTATATTTATGGAAGGAGGGGAGAATGTAACAGTCCATGATTTCATAGTACGTTATCTCTTTAAAGTAATTCAATAGCTTGCACTACACACAACACTGAGTTCAAGTGCACCACGACTTACCAAAAAAGCCATTCAAAATGAGGTGATAAATAGTATTGACCAAATTTTTAATTTTATATATATCCTATATAATTTTAACATTAAAAATTTGTGTTTATTAGACATAATATAAGGACAAATTCAAATTTTCATATAAAAGAAGTATTTTTTAGAAAATGAAATTTTACCTCTTTTTAATGGATAACCCTTTTTAAATCCAATATTTGACACTTTTATATATTATATTTGACAAAATAAAATTCTTTTTTAGAATCGGGACATAAAAAATTAGTTTGGATAAATTTTTGGTACTTTTCTGATAACTTTCATATTTTGATAAATATTGAAAAATAGTAAATTTTAATTGAAAACAACCTTTTTAAATTGAAATAATTTATAGCGTTAAATTATGCATTTTAATGGTTTGGAATTATAATTATATTATATTTTTTATAATTTAATGCAATTTAGGTCATTAAAAGTAATTTTACTTTTAAATTTGACATAAACATATGTTAATCTTTTGATAGTTTTTACCTTTTAAAAAACCCACTTTTTGGTTTTTACAACAGGAATTAATTTTAAATTAAAAAATAAAAGTTCTCTGTTTTGAATTTGGTAAAATAGAATTCATTTTTGAATTTTTAATATGAAAATTATCTTAGGAGTGAATTTGTGGTATTTTTCTGAAAACATTGAATTTTTGATGAATAGTGAAAAACACTTCTTTATTGTTTAAAACCTACTTTTTATTTAAATAATTATTTATTTTAATTAAATTTATTTTAAGTCAAAATAGTTATATAATACCTATATAAGTTCAATGTAATTAATTGGAGTCATTTTATAATAAAATTAGATGTATAAAATTTTATTGAACTTTTTACATCTTTAACCCACCTTCTAGGCACATTTGCAAATTTGCATAAAATGTTATTTTACCACTTATGTGAATTGAATTTAAAAAATTTGAGAGAAAATGTTGACATAATTAATTAAAATTTGATTCAATAAGATGAAAATAATTTTTGGTGAATAGTAACTTTTGAATTTTATTTACCACAGTTAAAAGTAAATAGGGTAATTAAAGGTAAAAATGATATTATAATTATCCCAAAACATGTTCAGATTCTATTGAATAAGTTTATTTCTAACAAAAACAACCAAGGGAATAAAATATGATCCTTTTTGATCCACTTCGATTAGATTAGGACATTTATTATTATTTTATTTAAAGAAGAGTTAAAAGTGTAAAATTCAAAATTTAATAACTAACCAATTTTTAATATAGGGTTATACATAATATTAATTCGACTATAAATATTTATTAGAAATCTAAAACGTTTTCCTACATCATTTTATTTTATTTATAATTTTTAGACATTAAATAATTAAATTTATTTATGACACAACGATGATGCAGTAATTACCTTATTAATGAAAGGTTAAAATAATTGATATTATAAATATTAAAATAAATGTAAATTGATAATTTTGATGTATTAAATGAATTTTATAGGTTAATATGACATATTTGGGTTAATTTAGGGATTTTTTTTTGAATAATTCATATTTTTATGACTTTCACAAAAAACCAAATACTAAATAGTGTCAAAATTGACATAAATGAGTTTTAAAAGAAATCATATTTTATTAAATTATATAATAATAATAAAAATATATGGTTTATAAAAATGACTTATATAATGATAGTTATGTTACTAATGAACCAATTGAGGTTTTATTGGAATCTTATAGTAAGTTTATTAACCATTTATTATAATAATACAAGAAGACCTCGTAAAAGTTAAACTATTTAACTAAGGGTTAAATCTAAAAGATAAGGTTAATATGGTGACATAAACTTATATAAAACCTATTTGTTTAGATGTTTTTGACCCATACTTACCTTATCCTAGAAATAAATTCATTTGGAGCCATCAGAAACCGAAAATGATTTTATAATAAAATAACATTTCAAGCTTTTGCTAAAGTGACCCTCACATTTCTTATAAAAGGGTACTTACCCTTCTCTCAAAATCACACCTTCAAATCAATTTTCTCAGCCAAAACCTGCCCAAATCTCCTCCAAAATTCCCTCAATTCAACCAATAGTCCTTCTCTTGAGCATAAATCCAACCTAAGGAGCCCTTTTGTTCAAATCAAAAGGAAACACCCAAATAAAAGGTAATTATTTTATCACCTCTTTCAAAGTTCTTTTCTTCTTCCACTTTATATTTCTTTGTTATTTCCATAAAAAAATAATAAATATAGTACCTTCTACATAATGTGATGTTATTATAATTATGGTACAACAATATTCATTATTCTATCCATCCTATAAATGATAATGTCACCATGTGTGCGTACGTACGACTTACCGTCTCCACGCCGTGGTGTAATTTGTTATTCAACACTATGCTATTTGGATGGATATAATGATGAGTAATATGTATATAAATAATGAAAATAACATGATAATGTTTTTATAAAATTAATATACAATCCAATTCCACACCTTTTAATCATTAAGGAAATGATATCGTCGCTCGTGTGTACGTACGACTTACCGTCTCTGATATGCAATGAGATTCATTTCCATGTTCACCATTCAACGATAATTATAAAAATATTTATTATTAAAAAGTATATAATATATGAAATAATAATGCTACTGGATATATATATATATATATATTTACATATATCTTATTCACTTAGTTCCGTTCAATACGATATGAAAAAGGAAAGGGAGTTTATGCGTACGTACGGTCTAGCGTCTCCATAAACGGTGTTTTACATTTCATATATCTATCTATTATACAAATTTATATTCTAAATATAAGTGATATATAAATTAGGTTTTATTTTCTGGAAGTATTTAAATCATGATCTAAGTGATATGATCAAAAATAACAAGTTAAAACACATATGATAAAGAAAGCGATTATTACCCGAAATGTTAATTTAACATGGAAATTATTATTAAATGGGTAGTATAAAGTCATAAATGAATCATTTATGATATCATAAATATTAATATGGTTCTGGTATAATTTAATAACAAACTATGATCATTATACCAAAGGTTAAACGAACCCTTGACCAAAGGGAATTAAAAGGTATGGGTTAATTACTCAATATCATTATTATCCGAGATTGTTTATGTGTACGTTTTTACTGGGACATATTTATTATCCATGTATATGTTTCCTAAAAGTGTTTTCAAATTTATTCTTTTTAAGATACTCTTTAACTGAAACATCATTTTAAATGTTTTAAATATTTATTCTTCTAAATCTTTCTCATTAATGTCCATGTTTTCAAAATGGTTTTAAGGATTTGTTTATATGGACATGAATGTCTAAAAATGTTAAATCCTTTAAAATTTTTCAAAGTGGTATGAGACACTTTGATTAAAAAATATATTTTAAATGTCTTCCTTTATAAATTGTGTGACTTTTAAATGATTTCATGAAAATGGGGTATTTCACTCAAAGAGTTTTTCTGATCATTTTCAACTATATCAACATCCTTTACTGGATATTATTCTTGATTGAGGATGATTTATTATAATAAAATCTTCCATATTGTATTTAATGAGTTATGACATGTTTTAATGTGGATTAAATATTTTTAAACCATTCATGGTTTATGGTTAATGTATTGACATTTCATATACTAGTTTTAATATGAATGTTTATGTTATATATAAAAATTTTCATATGCGGAATGAAATGAACTTTTTAAGTGATGGGTGGGGCCTACTATATCCCCTTGATGCATTGGTAGGTCTAATGAGACAAACTAGGGTATTGGAAAAAGGCCTTGACAAAAATTTTATTTGTAGTCTTAGCACGAGGACTTGACTATGTGGTAATGATGTCCAGTGTTAGATATTCACTCATTGTGAAATTAATTATTACATGTGATTATTTGACTAGTAGAATATCCATGTGCATGTTTATATGGTAAAATTTTATTTATTTTCTCCATATTATGTTCAAGTTTATGTTTAAAAGGTTTTTGTTTTTATTATACATCTTGGCTTAAAAGTTTATAACTTCCACTAAATTATTTATTCTTACTGAGCATCTGAGCTCACCCCTTTCTTATGTTTTGTTTTCCCAGGATTCCAAGAAGTGTATTATGATTGATATTTAGGGTTAAGATAAGGGAATAATGGAATTATAAAAGTATTATTTATGTTGTGTTGTATGTTATAAGTGTAATGTAACATTCATGCATGTAATCTATTTTCCAAGACTGCTAAAAAGATCGGTCCCTTAGAACATGATTCCTTGTAATCATGCCAATGTATTAAAATAATGCACCAAATCTGGTTAATTGGGGTCAGTGTGTTACATTTGGTATTAGAGGAAGTTTAGTACAAAACTTGGAAACTATATTTAGAAAAACTCTTATTAGAGAATATTACCATAAGATAAAATTTGAGGATTAGTAAAGAAAAACTTCATTGAATTTTGATAATGTATAGATTTTGTGTATTTTCCAAGAAATACATCCCTTTCTGTATACGAGAAGGTAGAGGTGGATCTAGTACAAATGTAAATAGGAGTGAAAACTCCAACAAGGAGTTTTGGGCTTGACCCGAGGTATCCTGGTACATAACAACGGGTCTTGTTGCACTCTTGGTTATGAAACTCCTAGGGGATATGGTTAGGATAATTCACATTTTCTTTACAATCCATTATGAAGGATTTATGAGTAAATATGTCAGTAAATAAACTATTTTTATTATTATGAGACTAGATGTGTGAAAATATTCAATTAATGTTGAGAATTTTTGTAGTTTTTGGATTATACATTATGATATGATCTAACCTAGTGTATTTAATCATTTAAAAATGGAGCCCAGTAGAAGGAATGAGAACTCAAGAAATACACATGATCCAAAGAGTAAGAAGGGTCATATCTTTCATGGTCTTACACCATCATTTAGAAGGGAAATATTCTCCCACGTATTCTCATCATATGATGAAATAGTATTATGTGTTAATAAGATAAGTAAATAATTCTCCGAGTCATATGGCTTTAAAGGGAAGCCAGAGAAGAAGAGGATGGTGGAGAGAAAGATGGATAAAGGGAAGAAGGGAAAGAAGGATTTTCCATATTTGGTAACTATGTAAAGAATCACATTGGTAAATTCTTGAAAGGAATGAGAGTTTGTTATAAGTGTGGAGAAAAGGGTCATCAAGTTCGTGATTGAAAGGGTAATAAAAATGTTTCAAATGTACAATGCTTCATCTGCAAGGTGTTGGGACACTACGCGAATCAATGTCCCAATCATCAGAGTATACCCCAAATGATGCTATTGGATAATAATAAAGTTATGATACTACCGAAAATGAAGAGTAATTATTAGTGTTCTTAAGTTATTATAGAATTGAGTCATTTGAGTATTGCATTAATGATGTACAAGTTATAATAATTATAAATTATATAAGGATTGTACTGCAAGACGTTTTCATTAAGGATTTGAGATTTTATGGTACCAAGTAAAGTGAAAAATTTTCAAGTTAAACATTTTGGAAAATATATGGTTGGGGGAAATATAACCCATAATATGTTTTTGAAATTGAGATAATTATTTTGGAATATGATATTATTGATTTGGACAAATAATATTAGATATTCTTGACTAGCTTTAAACTAATTAATTGTTTGTTTATTCCATCATTGTTTGTCACATACATGACTTATTTTAAAGGTAAATTTCATTTAATTTCAATTCATTCTTTGTTTTGGGGGTTTCCCAAGCTTTTATGGAGGAATGGGTGAGTTTTCATGAATTGGGCCAAACTGTGAGCCCAATTCAAGATTTAAAAATAAATTTTGATTCCTTTATAACTCCTTCATTTTCAACATTTTAATCCATTCCTATTCCTACTTGGAATCCTTTGACTTATGAACACCACCAAATTAATTTGGACCATTTAGAAATCTATAATCATGGTGTATTTGAGTTTTTATTTAAGGGATTGGGCCTGCCCGAAAGCCCATTTCCTGCATTAAAAATATTTTTTAAATGTTTTTATAACTCATTCAATTTTTAAGTTTTTTCGGTGATTCTAAGTCTCCCCCGAGTCCACATACCTAAGGCGTGCCCCCATTCTCTCCTCCCCCAATTTGGAGATCAATAGAATCGCGAAATTAGGCGAAAAGTCTCTAGATTTCACAAATCACACAGATTTGAAGAGGTAAATTGATCCTTTCACAACTACCTCTATTTTTACTCTTTTCCCCCCTTTAAAGTTCCTAAATTATCTTCTAATCCTTGTTCAAACCTCCCTTAAATTTTTAGCTGTTTTAAAATTCATATACTGGTGGATTTTGGGTCTTTTTATTCGTTATTGTTTTGGGTAAGTGTTTCTCTCTTCAATTCCTTCCTTCTCCTTAGGGTTTTCTCTCTCTTTCATGAATTTATATAATTTCCATAAGTAAGGGTTCGAACCTAGGGTTTTATTTGGTTTCTTGTTGATCAAATATTGTGGTCCAATGTTAGATTTATCTTCTTTGTGGTGCGGTGGTGGTGCGGTTGATGTTTCGCACCATGTTTTGAGGGATTTGACACTTTTGGTAGGTGGTTCCATGTGTAAACAACTATTGATGAGTTATGTTTCTGTATTTATTCATTTTTTTGTATTCATAATATATTCGGTGTTGTGCGAAAACTGTTTATGATTGATTTGGTTAAGTGTTTAATTTTATAGATGCTTTGTAACTTGAAATTGGGTGTTTTCATGTGTAACACATGGGGTATTATTTGGGTGTATTTTATAACTTATGGAATTGGTTTACTAAATCTTGTTTGGCCTACCAATTATGGTTTGGTAATGTATTAGTGTCATGTGGGACAAAAAATAGGGGTTTTTTAATAGGTTTGATGTGTAAAACATTGTTATACTTCATGAGAGCATTTTATGAAAATGTGTGTTTTCATTTGTATCTTTTGTGGTATTATTCAAGGTGATTTAATAAAACATGAAATTGGTTTTATAAATTTACCTAGAGCTGAAAATTATGTTTTGGCTAGGAATTAGTATGGTTTTGGTCTTAAATGAGGGGTTTGAAATGGGTTTTGTGTGCAAGACATAGTTACACCACTTGGGTTCTTTTTATGAAAATTGTAAATGTTTTAGTTGGTTACACAAAGTGGTAAAAGGGTGCATATGTAATTTTTGGTGTGCGTGTTCACCTAATATGGGTTTTTAAAAGTTTAAGTGATGTTTTAAGATGTCAAATATTTTTAGAATGTTTTGTAAATTTCTGAAATGTTTTATTAAATTGTGATGTTGGGGAAAAACTTGTTTGTGGGCTGTTTCCTGTATGTTTGGTGATAAAATGATTTTCAAGGTAAAATGGTATTATGTAGCATGTGCGTGTGGGATGTTATGTTATGTGTATAACCTTTTAAATGTTTTATAAATTTTTTTAATAGATTTGTGGAAGTGTTAAAGAAATGTGAATGTGTTGTGGGGTATTTTGGTGTGAGTTGGATTTCAAAATCAATTTGAATGAAAAGTGGACTTTTGTGACTTGTGTGGTATACATGTGGGATTTTTGGTAAATTTGTGATGTGGAAATGATATTTTCATGTGAAAGGTATATTTCTTGACTTGTTGAACATGTTTGAGCACAAAGGGAAAATCCGGGTATCTTGGTGGGTGGACGTGTACTAGTATGCTAGTGAATCCGTGGGGTTTGGCCTCAATTTCACTTAGCAAGATTGACGCTTAAAACTCTAACGAAACTATGATGATGATTATTGGGGACCAATAGGTTATGGGTATGTTCCCTACTAGTGGCTCGTTCATGAGAAAATATATTTGTGATGGTTACTCTCACTGAGATACGAGGTACCTGGGAACCACAATGAGCTAGTGTCTAGGGGTTATTTCCTATTGCCTGTGATCATTAGTTAGTTTGTGCTTACTGTCGACATACGATATAGTTGGATGGAAAATTCAGTAGTGTTTACATTATTCTTAAAACTGCTGATTCTTAATGATATACCACTTGAAAACTATTTCAATTTTTAAGTTGCATCTTTTATAAATTGTAACTAGCATTTCCTGTTTATGAAAACTTGTAAGATTTTCATCTTTGAATGTTTATCACATGGAATATCTTTGTGGCGGAATCCTACTGGGAATTGGATCACACCATACTTAAACCCTTGGGTGCATGTAGACTTGGTTATTTTTTTTGTCACAGGTTGGGTACAATTTTTAGTGCCAGTGGTTCGGGTTTCTAGCAGGTCCTTGGTGGTGAAGTCTTGTGGTGGTGGCTTGAGGGAGGTACCTATTGCCATGTGGATGTTATTGGGATGTCCTTATTTGGTTTTGTACCTTTGTAATGGTCTTTAAACATAGTTTTAACTTATGTAATTCAGTTCTGAAATTTTCTAAAAGACGGTTTTAGTTGAAAAATCCATATTTGTTTTATTGAGTTTATTTGTTGTTTAATGTTTATAAAATCGGGTAAATCGTTCCCAATTCTTATTATATGATACCCGGGAACTTGTTCCAGCCTGTGGGGATCGTAAATGCCCTTTGGTCCTTGTCAGAGGCCGGGTTTGGGGCTGTGTTCAGTGGCTACCAGATTTCGTTCGTGACATTGTTGGAGTTTACAACATTTTTGGATATAAGGAGTATATCAAATATTTTATAAGGAATAAAGAATAATTAATGTAATTAGTAAGGTTTTATGGTAATTCAGGGTGTTTCAATGTTTTAATTGTATACATATTGAAGGTATTCACATGTTATTATGTGGAAAAAGAGATCTTCAATATTTTTACCTTCCTTATAAATTTTAGACTGTGAGTTTAGACATAAGTATTTTGGATAAGTCTAAAGGTTGTAATAAATTAAGTTGGAAATTGGATATTATTGTTTAATATTAAAAAATTTCTTAAGATTATATTTGGATTTTTATAAAAAGGACAACCCAGTGGTTGGGTGACAACCCGTTGAGTCCGGTAAGGCCGCAAGACTTGAACCCGAAACTGAAGGGCGACAAAGGTGCATCTCCTACCACTAGACTACGTGATTTCATCATTTGTATAATGTAATTTTTTTAAATGATCTAATAGATGAATTATATATTTATTTTTTTGAAACCTTATACGATTTGGATAAATAGAATATTTTTTAATTTTATTATCTTTTGGAGTGAAAGATGAGTTTTTGGTAGAAGTTAGTTGAAGGATGGAACTCTACTTGTCAAGTATTTTTTTCTCTTATTATATGAAGAAATAAATTCATAAACTTTAGGGAAGGGATCTTAAAACCAAAAATGTGTTATCATAAAACCTTATTTTTTTAGAACCGATGGTATTTCAATCATCATAGATTTATAGATTTGAGGCCCTCAATATTCTCTTTGTTATTCACTTGTTTGTGATTGATGACCTCAATCAATTCCAATAAATATTTACGTATTCTACAAATTATGTGTCTCTAATTTCCACCAATTTTCTTCTATTCGATATTATAATTTGGTGATGAATTTTTTATTTCCCTTTCCCTCTTATTAAGGCTAAATTTTATTAACCCAATTTCCGATGTGAGTTTTCCACAAAGGTAGTTTCTATTTTTAACCTTTTATTTTTGAAGAACAATTTGAAATTGAGAGGACACAATTTATTGAAGTAGGGGAGAATGTAACACCCGAGGATTTTATAGTACGTTATCTCTTTAAAGTAATTCAATAGCTTGCGCTACACGCAACTCTGAGTTCGAGTGCACCACGACTTACCAAACTAGCCGTTCAAAAAGAGGTTATGGATAGTATTAACCACATTTATAATTTTATATATATCATATATAATTTTAACATTTAACATTTTTTTTCTTAGATATAATATAAGAACAAATTCAATTTCTCAGATAAAATAAGTATTTTTCAGAAAATGCAATTTTACCGTGTTTTAATAGCGAACCATTTTCAAATCCAATATTTGAAAAGTTTATATTTTTGGTTTGACAAAATAAAATTCTTTTTAGAAGCGGGACATAAAAAATTAGTTTGGATAAATATTTGGTACTATGCTAATTACTTTCATATTTTGTTGAATAGTGAAAAATACAAAATTTTAATTGAAAATCACTTTTTTAATCGAAATAATTTATAGTGTTAAATTATGCATTTGATTGGTTTGTAAGTAAGATTAGATTATATTTTTATCATTTAATAAAATTTAGGTCATTATAGTAATTTTACATTTAAATTTGACATAAACACATGTCAATCTTTTGATAGTTTTTACTTTTTAAAAAACCCGCTTTTTGGTTTTGAAAACGAGAATTAATTTTAAATTAATTAATGAAAATTATATGATATGAATTTGGTAAAATAGAATTTATTTTTGAATTTGGAATATCAAAATTATCTTAGGGTGAATTTTTGTTATTTTTATGAAAACTTTCAATTTTTGATAAATAGTGAAAAACGATGTGTTATTGTTTAAAACCGACTTTTTATTTAAATAATTATTTTTTTATATAAAATTATTTTATGTAAAAATATGTATATAATACATATATTAGGTAAATTTAATTCATTGGAGTCATTTTATAATAAAATTAGATGCATAAAATTTTATTTAACTTTTTAACGTTTTTTACCCACCTTCTAGGCACATTTGCAAATTTGCATAAAATGAAATTTAACCTCTTCTGTGAATTGAATTTCAAAAATCCAAGAGACATGATTGAAATCAGTAAGTAAAATTTGGTTCAATAAGATGAAAATAATTTTTGGTGAATAGTCACTTTTGAATTTTATTTATCACGGTTCAAAGTAAATAGGGTAATTAAAGGTAAAAATGATGTTATAATTACCCCAAAACATGTCTTAATTCTATTGGATAAGTTTATTTCGACCAAAAAACAAACTTAATAATAAAATATGATTCTTCTTTATCCAATTGGATTAGATTAGGACATTTATTATTATTTTATTTAAAGAAGAGTTAAAAGTGTATAATTCAAAATTTAATAACTAAAACATTTTTAATATAGGGTTATACATAAGATAAATTTGACTATAAATATTCATTAGAAAGATAAAAATATTTCATACATCATGGTATTTTATTTATAAAATTTAGACATTAAATAACTAAACTAACTTATGACACAATGATGATGCAGTAATTACCTTATTATTGAAAGATTAAAATAATTGATATTATAAATAATAAAATAAATGAAAATTGTTACCTTTGATGCATAAAACGAATTTTATAGGTTAATATTACATTCTAGGGTTAATTAAATGAATTTTTTTGAATAAGTCATATTGTTATGACTTTCACAATAACCAAATACTAAATAGTGTTAAAATTGACAAAAATGAGTTTTTTTAAAAAATAATTTTTTATTAAATTATATAACAGTCCTAAAAACATATTCTTTCTCCAAACAACTTATATAATTAGAGTTATATCATTATGAACCAATTTAGGTTCTATTGGCATCTTATAGTAAGTTTATTTACCATTTATTATAATAATACAAGAAGATATGGTAAAAGTTAAACTATTTAACAAAGGGTTAAATCTAAAAGATAAGGTTATTATGGTGACCTAAACTTGTCTAAAACCTATTGGTTGATTGATATGTTTTCGACCCATAACAACATTAATCTCTAAATAAATCCATTTGGATCCATTAGAAACCAAAATTGATTTTATAACAAAATAATATTTCTATCTTTTCCTAAAGTGACCCTCACCTATCTTATAAAAGGGTACTTCCCCTTCTCTCAAATTCAAAACTGCAAAGCCACTTGGCTTGGCCAAACCATACCCAAATATCCTCCTAACATAATAAATTCAATATAGAGTCCTTAAATTGAGCATAAATCCAACCTAAGGATCCGTTTTGTTCAAATCAAATGGAAACACCCAAAGAAGAGGTAATTATTTTATCACCGCTTTCAAAGCTCTTTTTTTCTTCCACTATATCTTTATTTGTTATTTCCATACCAAAATAATAAATCCAGTACCTTATAAATAATAATATGTTATTAAAAATATGGTTTAAACATATTCATTATTCAATCCATCCCAAGAATGATAATGTCACAATGTGTGAATATGTACATCTTACCGTCTCCACGCTGTGGTGTAATTTGTTATTCAATAATACGTTATTTTTATGGATATGATGATGAGTAATATGTATATAAATAATGAAAATAACATGATAATGTTTATTTATAATTAATATACCATCCAATTCCACACCTTTTATTCATTCAGGAAATGATATCGTCGTTCGTGTGTACGTACGACTTACCGTCTCCCCGACACGATGAGATTCATTTCAACGTTCACCATTCAAAGATAATTATAAAAATATATATTATTAATAAGTATGTAATATATGACATAATAATTCTACTGGAAATACACACAAACACACACACACACATAGATATATATATATATATATATACATATATCTTATTCACTTATTTCCCTTCAATACGATATGAAAAAGGAGACAACATTTATGAGTACGTACGGCCTACCATATCCATAAATGGTGTTTTAAATTTCACATATATATCTATTATACATATTTATATTTTAAATATATATGATATATAAATCATGTTATATATTCTGGAAGTATTTAAATCACGATCTAAGTGATACGATCAAGAATAACAAGTTAAAACACATACAATAAAGAAAACGATTATTACCAAAAATGTTAATTTAACATGGAAATTATTATTAAATGGGTAGTATAAAGTAATAAATGAATAATTTATGATATCATAAATATTAATATGGTTATGTTATAATTTAATAACATACTATGGTCATTATATAAGAGGTTAAACGTCCCCTTAACCAAAGGGAAGTACAAGAGCAAAGCTAATTCCTTAATCTCATTATTATTCGTGATTGTTTTTACTGGGAAATATTTATTATACATTTATGTGTTTCATAAAATATTATTTAAAAGGATTATTTTTAAGGTACTCTTTAACTAAAACATCATTTTAAATGTTTTAAATATTTATTCTTCTAAATATTTCTCATTAATATTAATGTTTTCAAACTGGTTTTAAGGATTTGTTTGTATGGAAATGAATGTTTAAAAATGCTAACTCCTTTAAATTTTTTTCAAAGTTGTAGGGAACACTTTTATTCAAAAATTTATTTTAAATGATTTCGTTTATAATTTTTTTTTACTTTTAAATGATTTCATGAAAAAGGGGTATTTCACTCAAAGAGTTTTACTGATCATTTTCAACAATATCAACATCCTTTACTAGATATTACTCTTGATTGAGGTTGATTTATTATAATAAAATCTTCCATATTTTATTTAATGAGTTATGATATGTTTTACTATGGATGTGATATTTATATACCATTCCTGGTTTATGGTTAAAGTATTGACATTTTGTATGCTACTTTTAATATGAATGTTTATGTTATGTTTCAATATTTTCATATGTGGAATGCAATGGAATTAGTAAGTGATGGGTGAGGCCCGCTATATCCCCTTGATGCATCGGTAGGTCTCATGATACAAACTAGTGTCTTGGCACGAGGCCTTGACAGAACTTTTATTTTTAGTCTTGGCACGAGGCCTTGACTATGTGGTAACGATGTCCGGCGTTAGGAATTCCCTCATTATGAAATTAATTATTACATGTGATTACTCGACTAGTAGAATATCCATATGCATGTTTATATAGTAAAATTTGATTTATTTTCTTCATATTATGTTCAAGTTTATGTTTTAAAGGTGGTTGTTTTTATTACACATCTTGCCTTAAAAGTTAATAGCTTTCACTAAATTATTTACCCTTACTGAGTATCTAAGCTCACCCCTTTCTTTTGTTTAATTTTCCAAGGATTCCAAGAAGTGTATTATGATTGATATGACGGGTTAAGCTAAGGGAATAATGGAATTCTCAAAATATTATTTATGTTGTGTTATATGTTATAAAGAGTAATGTAACATTCATGTATGTAATCTATTTTCCAAGACTGCTAAACTGATCAGTCCTTCATGAATTGATTCCTTGTAATCATGAAAATGTATTAAAATAATGCTCTGAATATGGGTAACTGGGTTTGGGGTGTTACAGTTGGTATCAGAGGAAGTTTAGTACAAACCTTGGAAACTAGATTTAGAAAAACTCTGATTAGAGAACATTACCCTAAGATAATCTTCGAGGGTTAGTATAGAAAAAATTTCTAGAAATTTTGTAATATAGGTTTTTTGTGTATTTTCCATGCAATACAACCCTATTTAGATACGATCAGGTAGAGGAGGCTCTAGCATAGATATACCTAGGAGTGAAAACTCCAACAATGAGTTTTGGGCTTGACCCGAGGTATCCATGTACAACACAATGGGCCTTGCTGCACTCTTGGTTAAGACACTCCCGGGGGATATGCTTAGGATAATTTACATTTTCTCTATAATCTATTATGAAATATTTATGAGTAAATATGTTAGTAAAGAAACTTTTTTTTATCATTATGAGACTAGATGTGTGATAATATTCAATTAATGTTGAATGTTTTCGTAGTTTTTGGATTATACATTATGATATAATCTAACCTAGTGTATTTATCCATTTAAGAATTGAGCCTAGTATAAGGAATGATAACTCAAGAAATACACATGATCCAAAGAGTAAGAAGGATCATATCATTCATGGTCTTACACCATCATTTAGAAGGGAAATATTCTCCCACGTATTCTCGTTATATGATGAAATATAATTATGTGTTAATAAGATAAGTAAATAATTATTTGAGTTATATGGATTTAAAGGGAAGCCAGAGAAGAAGAGGATGGTAGATAGAAAGATGGATAAAGAGAATAAGGGAAAGAAGGATTTTTCCATATGTGGTAACTATGGAAAGAATCACCTTGGTAAATTCTTGAAGGGAATGAGAGTTTGTTATAAGTGTGGAGAAAAAGGAAAAAAAGTACGTGATTGAAAGGGTAAGAAAAAGGTTTCAAATGAACAATGCTTCTTCTGCAAGGAGTTGGGACACCACGTGAATCAATGTCCCAATCATCATAGTATACCCCAAATGATGCTATTGGATAATAATCATGTTATGATACTACAATAAATGAAGAGGAATGATTAGTGTTCTTAAGTTGTTATTATATAATTGTGTCATTTGAGTATTACATTAATTATGTACAAGTTATAAGAATTATAAAGTATATAAGGATTATGATGCAACAAATTTTCATTAAGGATTTAAGATTTTATGGTACCAAGTAAAGTGACAAAGTTTGAAGTTAAAATTTTTGTAAAATATATGGTTGGGGGAAATATATCTCATAATATGTTTCTGAAATCAAGATAATGATTTCGGAATAATATATGATTGATTTGGACAAATTATATTATATATTCTTGACTACCTTGAAACTAATTAATTGTTATTTTATTCCATCATTATTGGAGTTTACAACATTTTTGGATATAAGGAGTATATCAAGTATTCTATAATGAATAAGGGAGAATGATTGTAATCCGTAAGGTTTTATGGTAATTTAGGATGTTACCATGTTTTAAGAGTATACATGATGAAGGTATTCACATGTTATTACGTGGAAAAATAGATATTCAGTATGTTTACCTTCCTTATAAATTTTGGACTGTGAGTTTAGACAGAAGTATTTTGGATAAGTCTAAAGGTTGGAATAAATTAAGTTGGAAATTAAATATTATTGTTTAAGCTTAAAAATTTCTTAATATTGTTTTTGGATTGTTAAAAAATGGACAACTTGGAGGTTGGGTGATAACCCATTGCGTCTGGCTAGGCCGCGATACTTGAACCCGCAACTGAAGGGAGAAAAAGGTGAATCACCTACCACTGGCCTACGTGATGTCTGGGTTTTTATAATGTAGTTTTTTTAAATTATCTGATATATGAATTATAAATTTATTTTTTTGAAACCCTATACGATTAGAATAAATAGAATATTTTTGAATTATATTATCTTTTGGTGTGAAAGATGAGTTTGTGGTAGAAGTTAGTTAAAGGATGAAATTATACTTGTCAAGTATTTTTTTCTCTTATTATATGAAGAAATAAATTCTTAAACTTTAGGAAAGGGATCTTAAAACAAAAAATTTGTTATCCTAATACCTTATGTTTTGTCGAATTGATGGTATTTAAATCATCATAGATTTATGGCTTTGAGGCCCTCAATATTCCATTTATTGTTTACTTGTTTGTGATTGATGGCCTCAATCAATCCCTATAAATATTTACATTTTCCACCAATTATGTGTCTCTAATTTCCACCAATGTTCTCATATTCGAGATTATAATTTGGTGGTGACTTTTTCATTTCCCTTTCGCTATTTTTAAGACTAAATTTTGTTAACCCTATTTCTGATGTGGGTTTTCCACAGATGTATTTTCTATTTTTAAACTTTTATTTTTGAAGAACAATTTAAAATTGTGAGGATGAAATTTATTGGAGGAGGGGAGAATGTAAAACCCTTGTATTTCATAGTACATTATCTCTTTAATGTAATTCAATAGCTTGCGCTATACGCAACACTGAGTTCGAGTGCACCACAACTAACAAACTAGCCATTCAAAAAGATTTTATGAATAATTTTAACCACATTTTTAATTTTATATATATCCTATATAATTTTAACTTTAAACTTTTGTGTTTTTAGACATAATATAAGGATGAATTCAATTTTTCAGATAAAAGAAGTAATTTTTAGAAAATGCAATTTTTCTGCCTTTTAATGGGGAACCCCTTTTAAATACAATATTTGACACTTTTATATATTCAGTTTGACAAAATAAAATTATTCATTAGAATAAGGACCTAAAATATTATTTTGGATAAATTTTTGGTACTTTTCTGATAACTTTCATATTTTGATGAATAGTGAAAAATACTAAATTTTAATTGAAAACAACCGTTTTAATTGAAATAATTTATAGTGTTAAATTATGTATTTGAATGGTTAGGAAGTATAATTATATTATATTTATATCATTTAATAAAATTTATGTCATTATAAGTAATTTCACATTTAAATATCACATAAACACATGTCAATCTTTTGATTGTTTTTAGTTTTTAAGAAACCCACTTTTTTGGTTTTGACAACGAGAATTAATTTTCAATTAATTAATGAAACTTCTATGTTTTGAATTTGGTTAATTGGAATTTATTTATTAATTTGGAATATCAAAATTAGCTTAGGGTTAATTTATGGTATTTTTCTGAAAACTTTCAATTTTTGGTGAATAGTGAAAAGCACTATGTTATTGTTTAAAACCGACTTTTTATTTAAATAATTATTTATGTTATTTAAATTTATTTTAATTCAAAATAGATATATAATAACTATATAAGTTCAATTCAATTAATTGTAGTCATTTTATAATAAAATTAGATGTATAAAATTTTATTGAACTTTTTAACGTCTTTTACCCACCTTCTAGGAACATTTGAAAATTTGTATAAAACATAATTTCAGCGTATCTGTGAATTGAATTTCACAAATATGAGTAACACGGTTGATATTAGTAAGTAAAATTTGGTTTAATAAGATGAAAATAATTTTTTTGAATAGTAACTTTTGAATTTTATTTTCCACGGTTAAAAGTAAACTAGGTAATTAAAGGTAAAAATGATATTATAATTACCCCAAAACATGTCCTAATTCTATTGGATAAGTGATTTTTGACCAAAAACAACCTTAGGAATAAAATATGATCCTTTTTTATCCACTTGGATTATATTAGTACATTTATTATTATTTTATTTAATATAGGGTTATTCATAAGATAAACTCGACTATAAATATTCATTAGAAAAATAAAAAGATTTACTACATCATGATATTTTATTTATAATTTTTAGACATTAAATAATTATATTTATTTATGAAAAAATGATGATGCAGTAATTAACTTATTAATGAAAGATTAAAATAATTGATATTATAAATGTTAAAATAAATGTAAATTGATAATTTTGGTGCATTATATGAATTTTATAGGTTAATATGACATGTTAGGGTTAATTTAATGAATTTGTTTTGAAGAATTCGGATTGTTATGACTTTCACAAAAACCAAATACTAAATAGTGTCAAAACTGACATAAATGAGTTTTTAAAAAAAATATTATTTTATTAAATTATATAAAAGTTCTAAAAATATAAGTTTCATCCAAATGACTTATATAACCACTACTAGAAATGAAGGTTATACCAACGGTTCTAAACCGTTGGTATAGGCTGGAAAACCATTTTTCTAGCCTATACCAATGGTTTTCCAAACTGTAGGGCAGTAAGACGTGAGGAAAGCTCTATACCAACAGTTTGATCTAAACTGTTGGTATAGGCTACTATATGTATTGATTTACCAATGGTTATAGGCTAACTGTTGGAATATGTTTGTATATCATTTTTACCAACGATTTCAATGAAAACGTTGGTATATATTGAAGACTAAATACTATACCAACATTTTTAGAACCGTTGGGATAGTTTTTAATTTTTTCTCAAAGTATAACAACGTTTTAAAACTGTTAGTATTGTGTATTTCTAGAACTATTTCATAGCATCCCGTCCAATAGCCCCTTCAGTATACACCTGCATAAAAAATAGCACAAAACACACATACAAACAGACTTAAAACAGCATAAAAAACACCTACAATAGCACAAAAAAACACATAAAACCATCAAACTCTTTTAACCATGTCATGTACTACAATTCCCTATTTCAATCTTCATATGACAAAAATCTTCCAGTAAATTTGAATAACAGTTTCAATAACTCAAACATTATTTACACCCATTTCAATATTCATATGAAAACCACTCTTCCTATAGTAATTCACCTCACCCCTGCATAACCCCCCCAACCAGCACAACCCCCCACCTCCCCATCAAATTCTAATAGGCATAATAGTATGAGAAATACTTATTAGAGTTGAATAAGAGTTTTAAATTGGCTCAAATCCCAATTTTTTTTTTCTGATCCTAGATTTGGTTATTTAATGATTTTTGATGCATTTTGCATTGAACTTGTATTTTTTATAATATATGGCGAAAAGATATTTTCATAGGAGTCTCATCAGTTATGACCCCATGAGTGAAACTACCCAACTCATGAAAAAGAGTTTGCGACTATCGTTGATGAGTGTAAATTTCAGAGACACCACCTATTTGATTAGAGACATGTTATATATACAAACTAAATGTCAAAGTAATATAATTTATTCTAATTTGAACTAAATCGTTTTCAGATTTGTTGGATAAAATACATATAGATGTTCAAATTTGAAATGAAATATGTTCTTTGTAAAGGAAATGTCAGTTTTAATGCACTAAGAAGGAAGATGAAGGAGGTAGGGGTGTTAATGTCAGATATTGGGTGAATGGTAATGGCTTTGTTGGTAGACTCTATAGTGGTAATAACATAATATACTTGGGTATTGATTTTTATACGCATAGTGATCATGTCCAAATTGGTTGAATAAGTGGATGTTGAACATGTGTCTGATCTAGAGTGTGTCATGATTCATATGAGGTTGACAAAAAATAGTCCCCTTCCAGGATAGGCTATAGTCATACATGGTGTACTACTAGTTAATATAAGGTCGAAACTTCTTTATTCTTTGATAAAAATAATTTATGAGACCCTCTCATGCTTAATAGTGAGAATAAAAGTGACGACACATAATATACTCAAAAAAATTGGATCCAAATGAATCATTCCCCAAATACCCTCTTTAACCCAACCATCCTACCAAAGGACTTTGACAAGTGGCATCATATTCCCTCGCTACACTTACTTGATGTTGTGAAATAAAACCCCTCAATTTTTGAAATTGTTAGGTTTTTGAGGATCAAAATAAGATCATTTGATAACGAAAGAACACCCAAATATGATCTATCCTCAAACAAAAGAAACATTTATAGAAAATGAAAAACGTCTGAAAATGGATTTTACCTGGGAGTGGTTTTCTTCTTCCTAAATCTAAAGAGAAAGTTTGATGATGCATGCTATGAAACTAAATTTAAAAATGGGGTATGGAAACTGACCCATGGTTCCATGGTCATTACAAAAGGATTAAAGTATGGAACTCTTTACTTGATTTAAAATTAAGGCAGAACTAAAATGATCAGAATTTCAACTTTTGATGGTCTAGAAGAATGGAACTGTATGTTTATTGACCTTAGTGAGAATAATATTAATGTTCTTAAGGCTATGAACACTAAATGGTACAAGTATGGTGAGATCTATTGATTAGAGTAGGATTCCACCACATCGTGCCTTGGATTGAGGTGGGGTTGACTTGTATAGGTAAAGCATGACCAATGTATCATTGTCCTAAAGTATCAAAACAATCCAAATAAGTTTGGTCAGTTTTCTGTATGCTAGTTGTTGATTTCACTTAAAATGTTGTTCATTTTAAAAAAAGTGAGATACTTAGAGTGATACCGGCCACACTATTCCTTGGATGGAGGTTGGTTTGACTCTTACACGTCACAAATGACACATGTATTGTTTTCCTAAATTATTAATACAATATAAAGGCGTTTGGTTAGTTTTCTGTATGCAAGTTGTTGTTTTCACTTAAAATCCTGTCCATTTAAAATAAAAGAGAGACACTTTTAGTGATACCGGCCACACCATGCCCCAGATTGAGGCGGGGTTGACTTTTAGATTTCACAAATGACTCATGAATCATTGTCATAAATTATCAATAGAATCTGAATGCGTTTGGTCTGTTTTCCGTATGCCAGTTGTTGTTTTCACTTAAAATGTTTTCCATTTCAAATAAAGGTGAGATACTATGAGTGATGTCGGCCACACCGTGCCTCGGATTTAGCCGGGGTTGACTTTTACACATCACATATGACCCATGGATCTTTGTTCTAGAGTATAAACACAATACGAATACGTTTGGTCGGTTTTCCATATGCCAATTGTTTTTACTTAAAATGATGTCCATTTTAAACAAAAGAGAGACAGTTAGAGTGATACTGGCCACACCTCAACTCGTATTGATGCGGGTTTGACTCTTACACATCACATATAATCCATGGATAATTTTATTAAAGTTTCAACAGAATCCGAATGTGTTTGGTTGGTTTTATGTTTGTCAGTTGTTGTTTTCACTTAAAATGATGTCCATTTTAAACAAAAGGGAGACACTTTGAGTGGTGTCGGCTACACCACACCTCGGATTGAGGCGGGGTTGACTCGTACACGTCACATATGACCCATGGATCATTTTACTGAATTTTTAATAGAATCCAAATGCATTTTTTTTTTCAGTTTTCTATATGTCAATTGTTTTTTCACTTAAAATGATGTTCATTTTAAACAAAAGAGATACAATTTGGGTAGTTCTGAACACAATGTGCTTTGGATTTAGGAATGGTTGACTCTTAATCATCACATATGACCCATGGATCAATTTCCTAAAGTTTCAACAAAATATGAATGCGTTTGGTCGGTTTTCCATATGTCAGTTGTTGTTTTCACTTAAAATGGTGTCAATTTTAAACAAAAGAGAGACACTTTGAGTGGTGTCGGCCACAAAATTCCTCAAATTTAATAGAGCTTGACTATTACACATCACATATGACCCATGGATTGTTTTCATAAATTTTCAACAGAATCCAAATGCATTTGGTCAGTTTTTCGTATGTCAATTTTTGTTTTCACTTAAAATGATGTTCATTTTAAACAAAAAGAGACACTTTGAGTGGTTCCAACCGCACTATGATTCTTATTGAGGTGGGGTTTACTCTTACACGTCACATATGACCCATTAATCTATTTCCTAAAGTTTCAATAGAATCTGAATGCGTTTAGTCAGTTTTTTCGTATGTCAGTTGTTGTTTTCACATAAAATGATGTCCATTTTAAACAAAAGAGAGACATTTTGAGTGGTGTCGGCCACACCACACCTCAGATTGAGACGGAGTTGACTCGTACATGTCAAAAAATGACCCATGGATCATTTTCCTAAAGTTTCAACACAATCCTAATGCGTTTGGTTGGTTTTACGTATGCCAGTTGTTTTCACTTAAAATCCTGTCCATTTCAAATAAAAGTGAGACAGTTTAAGTGGGTCCAGCCACAACGACCCTCAGATTGAGGTAGGGTTGACTCTTACATGTCACATGGGACCCATGGATCGTTTTCCTAAAGTTTCAACAGAATCCAAATGCCTTTGGTCAGTTTTCCGTATGTCAGTTGTTGTATTCACCTAAAATGATGTCCTTTTGAAACAAAAGAGAGACACTTTGAGTGGTTCCAGCCACACTGTGCCTCAGATTGAGGCGGGGTAGACTCGTACAAGTCAAAAATGACCCATGTATCTTTTTCCTAAATTATCCACAAAATTATAATGCATTTGGTCAGTTTTCCGTATGCAATTTGTTTTTACTTAAAAGCGTTTCCATTTTAAACAAAAGAACGACACTTTGAGTGGTACCAGCCACATTGTGCCTCGGATTAAGGAGGGGTTGACTCGTACACATAAAAAATGACCCATGGATACTTTTCTTAAAGTATCAATAGAATTGGAATGATTTTGGTCAGTTTTCCGTATGCCAGTTGTTGTTTTCACTTTAAATTTTGTCCATTTCAAAGAAAAGTGAGACACTTTGAGTGGTTCTAGCCACACCGCGCATTGGATTGAGGCGAGGTTGACTCGTACACGTCAAAAATGACCCATGGACCGTTGTGTTGAAGTATAAACACAATCCAAATGTGTTTGGCCAGTTTTCCATATGCCAGTTGTTGTTTTCACTTAAAATTTTGTCCATTTCAAAAATAAGTGAGACACTTTGAGTGGTACTGGCCACATCGTGCCTCAGATTGAGGTGGGGTTGACTCGTACATGTCAAAAATGACCGATGGATCGTTGTGTTGAAGTATCGACCCAATACTAATGAATTTGGTCAGTTTTCTGTATGCCAGTTTTTGTTTTCACTTAAAATGTGGTCCATTTCAAATAAAAGTGAGAGACTTCGAGTGATAATGGCCACACTATGCCTCGTATTGAGGCGGGGTTGACTTGTACACATAAAAAATGACCCATGGATCGTTTTCCTAAAGTATCAAAAAAATCTGATTGCTTTTGATCGGTTTTTCGTATGCCATTTGTTTCTTTCATTTAAAATGTTGTCCATTTCAAATAAAAGTGAAACACTTTGAGTGGCATCAAACACACCGTGCCTTGGATTGAGGTGGGGTTGAATTGTACACGTCACAAATGACTCATGGATCATTGTGATAAAGTATCAACAAAATCTGAATCCGTTTGGTCTATTTTCCATATGTTAGTTGTTGTTTTCATTTAAAATGTTGTCCATTTCAAATAAAAGTGAGACACTTTGAGTGGTACCGGCCACACTGTGCCTCGGTTTGAGGCGGGGTTAACTCTTAAAAATCACTTGGGTGTTTTGAGTGCCATCAAGTGTGGATTGAAGATCCGAGTGAGTCTAATCCTCTCATTTATTCCTCTTTTTGATTAGGGTTTGCACTCTTCTCTAATATTCTTCCAAATCTCTAAAACCCTCTTTTCCATTGTGATTTAGGGTGAATCTTGAAGAGAGCTTAAATTGGGATCCGCGTTCCAGGGAAGAGGGTTGGGGGGGCTGTCCGGGGTCCAGGGAGGATTGTGGGGGGGGGGGGGGGGCTATCCGGGGGTAATGTATCTAAAACCCTATCTATGTATCATACATCGACTTCCGACAGGACTACGAACCACCACGGGGTGTCGTCCTGGAGCAGGGCCAAATCACGACATTACCACAGCGTAACCGCGGCATGACCATGGTGTGTTGGCCCGGTCCAATGGCATCTGTGGGGCAGCATCTTCCGGATAGGAGCGAAGGGAGCGGGAGGAAGCGAGGAAACATTTTGGTCGTCGTCTCCCTCCCCATTAACTATGGATGGGTAATATATCTAAAACTATATATAGGTATCATACATCAAATTCTGACAGGACTATGAACCGTCGCGGGGTTTCATCCTAGAGCAGGGCCAAGTCATGGCATTACCGCGACATGATCGCGACGTGACCACAACGTGACTGCGGCGTGCCCGCGGTGTGACTGCGGCGTGACCGCAACGTGACTGCGGCTTGACCGTGGCGTGACCGCGGCATGACTGCTCCGTGACTGCGACGTGTTGGCCCGATCCCGCGACATCCGTGGGGAAACATCTTCCGGCCAAGATTCCAAATATATCCTATGTAGTTGTCTTTCACATTATATAAACTGATCTTATGTTATAAAAAACAGACTCTTGATTCGAGATTGTGGTATGATAATGATATATTTTTTATATTCATTGTTTTTAAAAGTGGTACTAAGTAGTTGAAACTATTGATTGAGAGTCAAATTATGCAGGTGTATTACTTATCAATGGTATATGAATTTCTTGGAACTATAAAAATAAAACTTCAGTAACATTGAGAACAATAGAATTTGAGCATGTTTTAACATTTCAGGATGCAGCAGAAATCTTATGGGAGAATTCATATTTGTAAAAAATTAGATGTCCATCGAGGCCAAGAAAACACCCAAAACAGTGTTAAGATGAAGCTTATGGTGGGGAGAACCATAAGACTGAAAGGTGTTAAAGAATGACACCATCAATGTTTTTAGATATATAGTCTTGGGTAAACCCCATAAGGGGTGGCCAAGAGGCCAAGAAAACACCCAAAATGGGTTTCACCATAAGATAAGGTCACAACAGACATGAGAGAACAAATAAACTATTTAATATGTTATAACAAGGGATCGTCAGAATGTTTTAGTGAGTTTCACAATGACACAACATCTAAAGGGAAATGAAACAATGAAAAATAATCATACACCCTAAACTAACACTGTGATTTTTCGCAGACAGCTCACCTCCATTGGAGGGGTTTTATTATAAAAACATGACTTTATTTATCAAATGAAACAATTATATTAAAGAAAACTTATTCAAGATATGCAATTCAATATAATTAAACAGAATTACGAAAGAAGCTAAATTCAATTTAAAGCATTCTTTAATTAAGGAGGCTACGAGAGGGACTCTACCTCAAGGTGGAACCAAGCCGTCTACTTTGGATCTTGGAGCTTTCTATCTAAAAACTACTGCTCCTCCACTGGGTATACTCACCGTCACACACATTCAAGGACACCTAGCCCCTATGCACACACCTGCGTGGCCATGAGCATGTGCAAGGGGATCCCTACACATATTCTTATATGCATATATCAGTATCCACTCACCTGCGTATGCATTTATATATATATATACATGGCCACACCTAGCCCCATACGTGCATAATCACTACCATGGATGACTATGCACGTAATGGGGGAACCTACATACATATACTTACTTACCTATGAACACGCAGGAAAGTCTCCCTTGACTTGGTGACTTGAAACCAACGAGCAGGGATCAACGCAATACACAAAGGATATTAAGAACCATAAAACACATGAAGGACGATACATAACCAGTGAGAAACAAACCAATGGAATTAAAGCCTTACCTAGATTGGCAGTGGAGAACCAAATCCACCCGAACCAACATGAAATGATCCAATGCCCTACCAAAAACATAATATGGAGTAAAAAAAACTAAATCCCCAAATACATGAGGTGTGAGACAAGTAGTAACCATAGAATCTTACCTCGGCACTAGTGCAGAAAACGTTTTTTACGTCGGTTATTTTTTATTATTTACGTCGGTTTTTAGGCGACGTTAATACGGACGACGTTATAAATAACGTTTTTTACGTCGGTTATTTAAAACCGACATAATATCCCTAACTTCACGGTGGTTATCACGTCGGTTCATATAATAACCGACGTGATAAATATGCGCGGGGGGCTTTATCACGTCGGTTATTCCCTAAACCAACGTGATAAAATGCCTGGGATATCGTTTATCACGTCGGTTATGTCATAACCGACGTGATAAACCCTTCCCCTGGCCTATTACCACGTCGGTTATTTAGGAAACCGACGTGATAAAAAGGCCTGGGAAACGTTTTAGCACGTCGGTTATTCAATAACCGACGTGGTAAATCGATTCCCAGGCCTTTTATCACGTCGGTTATACTAAGAACCGACGTGATAAAATCCCCGGGAAAGGTTTATCACGTCGGTTCTAGAAAAAACCGACGTGATAAACCCCTAGCGATTTATTTACCACGTCGGTTATAAAATAACCGACGTGAAAGGATTTTTTTTTTAAATAATTGCACTGCTCTCACCAAAAAGCAACCAGAAACCAAACAAAAATAACCATGCCAGCCCTCCCCCAAGCCCCAACTGAACCCCACCCTCATCTATACCCACCTAACAACCTGGCCAGCCCTCCCCCACCACATTGGAGCCCCACCACAACCCTTGGACACCCCTCCCATATCCCTTGGACACCCTCCACCCCTTGGACACCCCCCACCCTCATTTACACCCCCAAGACCCCTAGTACAGCCTCAAACACCCATTGGACACCCCCCCACACCTTGACAGCCCTCCCAGACCCCTTGGACACCCCCCCCCTCATTTACACCCAACCTGCCCCTTGGACACCCCCCACCCCTTCGACAGCCCCCCCACCCTCATTTACACCCCCCGAACACTAGGACAGCCCCAAACACCCCTTGGACACCCCTCCCATATCCCTTGGACACCCCCCCCACCCCTTGGACACCCCCCCACCCACTGGATAGCCCCCCACCCCCTGGACACCCCCCGACCCCTTGGAAACCCCCCTACCCCTTGGAAACCCCCCTACCCCTTGGAAACCCCCCCATCCCCTTGGACAGCCCCAAACACCCCTTGGACACCCCTCCTATATCCCTTGGACACCCCCCACCACTTGGACACCCAACCGACTCCTTGGACAGCCCCAAACACACCTTGGACACCCCTCCCATATCCCTTGGACACCCCCCACCCCTTGGACACCCCCACCCTCATTTACACCCCCCGACCCCTAGGACAGCCCCAAACACACCTTGGACACCCCTCCCATATCCCTTGGACACCCCCCAAACACCCACCCACCCCCTTGGAACCTCTCCCCCCATACCAAAATCCAGACCAGAAAAACCATCAAAAGTAGACCAAAACAAGAAGTAGAGAAAAATTAAACATTCACTTATATAACATTCAAAACTTACAATGTCAACTTCAAAAAAAACTAAATCCAACCTAAACGACTACGAAATACACAATTACATTGACAATATTCAAAATTACATTTTACATTACAAACAACTAAAAGTCAATCAAACCTGTAAAATAATTTGACCACTCCACTTGTAAGTGTTTGATATCTTCAGCAGTAAAGGGTTGAGGGTCATCAAAAAGCTACAAAGGAAAAGGATAGTAGTCAACGTGTATAATGAATAAATCAAATTGAAATATTATTAGAAAGAGGAAATCTTACCAGGTCAAAACTCAGAACTGTCCCAGTTGTTATTATTTCATACATAAATCTTAACATGTAATATCCGCATTCGATGATGCCTTGTTGCTCATGACATTTCTGTTTGAATGAGTGTAAATTCAATATATTATTTTTATGTAATAAATCAAAATGTACAAATTATAAATGGATATTTACCTTCGCATGTACATATTTGATCTTGTAATTCCTTTTCTTTGCGCTTTTTCGAAAGTGGACCCATGCCCTGTTAGAAAATAATACGAATGGGGTAAATTTAAAATTCATTATAATATATAAAACTATTGTGAAATTGAAACTTACGTTTCCAATATATTCTTAAAACTTTCTCGCACATCATCATGGAGAGAGCATATCCAATAAAGTGTTTTCTCCCTAGGGCAAAAAACCCCTAACATCCAATGATCCCTGAGAAAAGGAAATTTAACGTTAGTGGTTTTTTATGTTAAAATATAATTAACTCTTTGAGAGGGATGTGTTTCATACCTCTCACAAAAAGGCATCATCCAACACTGTGTGATTACATTCTTTTCAAATCTATCAGCAATATAAAGCATTCTTTGTTCCTCATCCAATGCACATGCTTCAGGGGAAATCAATTGTGGGTCCATGAATCCATATACATCTGTCAGCTCATTCCTCTCACAAATTTTATACATATACCTAATACAAAGCAGACATAAGTATACATTTTTAATAAATATAACGCAAGGAAAAGGAGTTAAGACTTACATGATAAAAATTTGCACCACGTTGATGCCCATCTTATCTCCAGTGGCAAACTCCATGATATCAGTTTTCATAATCCCCACACATAGTTCACGTCCACAGACATGAGCTTCCATTGTAAAGTCATAATGATCCGCCAACAAATTTGAATATCTTGACAATTTGTCAAGACTGCTAGTATCTGCATCTGATGTCATAGCTATCTGTCTTTGTTGTTGTCTATACAGTATTTCTTTACCTTTGAAGTATTCCTGTAAAAATAAATTGAAAAATATATTAGTTTTCAAATGATAAAACATTAATAAAAATATAAAATAAAAGATATAACATCCATACCTCTATGGTAATGAGTCGAAGAAGTCTGGATGGCCAAAGTAAAAAATGGCCGATACTATGTCCAACTGTCGTCACCTCATCTGTAGGTAATGGTATCCGAGCTGATCTATCTATAATATCCTGTACAGTGACCCTCTGATTCTCTACCTCTAACTGTTGATGATGAACTGTATCTCCTATACAATATACCATCCCATATGCAACTATATGATGTTGAGGATCATCAACATACAACTCAGAATAAGTAGGTAGCTGCGGCGGAGGAGGAGGATCAAAAATGGGGTCCGCAGGCTGAGGTGGGGGAGTGGGAGCTACTGGGAGAGGTGGAGTGGGAGCTGCACCCTGAAATTGTCTTTGCAAGTCTGCAAACATTAACTGCACCGATGCTCTAATCTTGTCCTCCATTGTCGCATTAATATTATGGACTTCAGCCTCCAACGATTCTATTTTTTTTTATAAACTCCCTCAACGTTAGAAGTTGAGGAACGTGGCAACACTTTTCTTACCGATACACCTGCCGGATATCCTCTTACACGGCCAGGATGTTCGGGCTTTCCCAATGCCACAGATAAAATATCTTCCCTCCCAGATGGTGTAAATGTCCCCTGTGAACTCTGCTCCTCAAGAGAGTCCTGTAATAATTAATTGAACTTTTCTATAATGATTGGAAATATATGACGAAAATAGTAAACTTAAATAAATAAAATAGATATCTTACAATCCTCTCAACTACGAGTCTCGATTCTTCCGAAAGATATTGTCCTTTTTTGCCCTTCCGAGCTCTTTTCCATTTCTCATGTCTAGATGGAGGGGATGGAGGGGCCACCTCTCCAGAGCTTGAAGACTCAGCTCTTAGTTGTTGAAATTTTTCTGCCATCATTTGTTCTTCCAATAATGCATACCCTCCCCGAGATAAACTATGAGGGTATACATTTTTAGATTGGATCTCTTGATGAGCTTTCCTTGTTTGCTGTAAATTAAGAATAAGTAATCATTAACAAAACAATAATAAGATCATTTATATAAGAAAGCTTATAAAAGTTTACATTGCCCTTACCAAAAATGATTCTTTTCTTCTACTTTCAAAAAATTCTCTCCATGTGTCTTCATCTATAAAAGGATATATACGACATGGATTCTCATGACTCCTATGACCATAAATGAAATCAGATGAGAGGGTTGATTTGAAATCCCTCCATCTCCTAGCAGCCAACGATAAGCATTTCTTCCTGACTCCTCCAGTGTCAGGAATATCAAATGTCATCTGATAAAAAAGAGGTTAAAAATATTATATATACTAGAAACATTTAAAGAACAGTCAAACAATAGCAAAAGATCTTACCAAAATGGTCTCCCACAGCTGAGAAATTATCGCCTTATCCACACTTCTCCAATCATCATAGAGAATGCTTACTTTGCTCTTAGCCTGAGTTGCTACAAAACCCTTAAAATCTTTAGCATTTGGACCTCTAGGAAGATCATCCTCATCAAACTCCACGACTATCCTCTCCTCCTTCGTACGGGCAAGTGATAATTTTGGTAAACGTGTGCACCCACGCTTACCAACCTTTGAACTCTTTTTCGTAATAGGAGCATGTGAATGTTCCTCCCCAGATGTATGACCAATATGCTCATCTCCAGAATCATGTGGCTGATCAACTGATTGATCTGTCATTTTCCTTCAAATCAAAAAAACAAACATTAGTTCACAAATAGAAAAGTGTACTAAATTACATAATAGTAAACATCGGTAATATGATAAGCATGTTAAACAATGATAAACATGGTAAACACAGGCAAAATGTTGCCAAGGAGTTGGCATAAGAAAGCTGAAAAGTGGACTCACTGATGCCACCGGCCGGCCGCTGGCTCACCACCGGCCGGCCGGTGGAGCAGACAACCTTCCTCTGTCTGGACCACCGGCCGGCCGCTGGATCACCACCGGCTGGCCGGTGGACCAGACAGAGAGCCTTCCTCTCTGTCTCAACCACCGGCCGGCCGCTGGCTCCTCACCGGCCGGCCGCTGGTGATCCAGACAGAGAGGAAGGCTCTCTGTCTGGTCCACCGGGCGGCCGGTGGTGATCCAGCGGCCGGCCGGTGGACCAGACAGAGAGCCTTCCTCTCTGTTTGAACCACCGGCCGGCCGCTGGCTCAACACCGGCCGGCCGCTGGTGATCCAGACAGAGAGGCTCTGTCTCTGTCTGGACCACCGGCCGGCCGCTGGCTCAGCACCGGCCGGCCGGTGGACCAGACAGAGAGCCTTCCTCTCTGTCTGAACCACCGGCCGGCCGCTGGCTCAACACCGGCCGGCCGCTGGTGATCCAGACAGAGAGGAAGGCTCTCTGTCTGGTCCACCGGCCGGCCGGTGGTGAGCCAGCGGCCGGCCGGTGGTACAGACAGAGAGGACCGGTTGCCGGTGCGTGCATGACTTCTCCTCTTTACGGTTTTTATTGTTTTATCGTTTTGGTTTGATACATATTTTAATAAGTAAAAAATTTACAGTATCTAACATTATATGAAAAAACTAAATGTAAACAAGATATATACTTGTGTTACCAGTAATTTTAGGAATGTACAGTTGGATTGTTTTCCCAAATTCCTTCGTCGTGATCGTTCCTAATGGCACAAACCATGTCTTCAACATACTCATCATTATGTTCTGTTAATCTTTCCATGGAAGTAGGGATCTCACATAAATCAGCATCTTCATCAAATTCATCCTCACCAACATATTGGTTTTTCCCTTGTAAAACAACAGCCCACTGCATATCTGATTGATCTACTACATAGAAAATTTGTTTGGCATGTGTTGCCATTATAAAAGAATCAGCTGTGTCTTCCAATCTATTCAGATTAACAAGTGTCATTCCAAATTCATCGTGTCTGACACTGTTGTTACCGATAAACCATTTACAGTTAAAAACGGGAACTTTAATTTTAAAGTAATCAGCCTCCCATATGTCTTCAATCACTCCATAATATGCACTTGATGCCGAAATTGGGTTTCTGTCCTTAGCACTCGAAAAATGCATTGCTTCTGCAAACACCAATACACCACTATTCTGAACTGCACTTCTGTTGTCCTGAGCTTTCGTATGAAATGTATAGCCATTAATGTCATAAGCGGACCATGTTATCACATTTAAAGATGGACCACCCACTATCCATTTTAATGTCTCTGATACATCTGATCTACCAAGCAAGGTCTTTTTAAACCATGGCAAAAAAGTTTTGTTGTGCTCATTCAAAATCCACATTTCTTTCTTCTTTGGATGACATTGTTTCAACTCATTAATATGCAATGTGATATACGGTTGAACATCAGCTATGTTATTCAAGATGTATGATTCTAACTTCTTCATATGTTCAGCTGACAGTGATTTGACTTTCAAGCCACGAATCCCCTTTCCCTCATTATTAACCCGTTCATGGCGAGATGGAGGCAAACCTATGTGTTGCGCCGTAGCCAAGTAACTCGTACAAAACTCTGCTACCTCCTCAGAAATATACTTTTCAATAATGGAGGCTTCAGGTCGATATGGATTTTTAACATATCCCTTTAATATTTTCATATACCTTTCAAAAGGATACATCCAACGAAGATATACAGGTCCACAAAGCCTTATTTCTCGAACCAGATGAATCAGTAAATGCACCATCATATCAAAAAAAGTTGGAGGAAAATACATTTCCAAATGACAAAGTATAATAATTGCATCCTTTTCCAAAATGTTCAAAGCATTCACATCAATCGCCTTGTTGCAAATTGAATTGAAAAAATAACACAACCTCATTATAGTCTTTCTGACACGGATGGGCAATATTCCACGCAGTGCAACTGGTAGAATTTGTTGCATCATGACATGACAATCATGTGATTTCATACCTATCAACTTCAAGTCTTTCAATGAGACAAAATTTTTTACATTTGAAGAATAACCTTGAGGCACTTTGATATCATGAAGACACTGACAGAAGCTACTTTTCTCCCTCTTCGATAATGTATGACAAGCCGGGGGAAGAAATGTTCGTCTTCCTTTAGGAGTGGGAGCTAACTCTAAACGTATTCCCATTGACAGTAGGTCTAACCTTGCATTCAACCCATATTTTGTCTTTCCTTTAATATCTAGCAATGTTCCGATCAAAGAATCACAGATATTCTTCTCCACGTGCATGACATCAATATTATGTTTGACTTCATGATACCTCCAATATGGTAGCTCAAAAAATATTGACCTTTTCTTCCAAATATGTCTATCATTACCATATTTCTGTGTCTTTCCCAATGTCACATCAAGGTTTTTCACCCTCTCAAAATACAATTCTGGGGATAAAGGTTGAGGTGCAGTATCAAATTCTTGTGAGCCATTGAATGCCTTTTTTAGTCTTCTATAAGGGTGATCCATAGGCAAAAACTTTCGATGACCCATGTACACTGTTTTCCTCCCATGATGCAATTGACAATATGACGTCTGTTGTTCGCAAATTGGACATGCTTTATGCCCTTTAACACTGTATCCTGACAAATTTCCATATGCTGGGAAGTCATTTATAGTGAATAGAAGCACTGCATGCAGTTGAAAATATTCCATTTTATAAGAATCATACACCCTAATACCATCAGCCCATAAAAGTTTCAAATCATCAATCAGCGGTGACAAGTATACATCAATATCATTGCCGGGTTGCTTTGGACCAGAGATCATGATACTCAACATGACATATTTGCGCTTCATACAAACTTCAGGAGAGAGGTTGTAAATTACCAATAAAACAGGCCATGAACTATGTGTGCTACTGAGGGTTCGGTATGGATTCATTCCATCTGTGCACAAGCCTAGTCTCAGATTTCTAATTTCATTTCCAAATGTAGGGTACTGGGCATCAATTTTCTTCCATTGTGGACAATCAGCTGGATGACATATTTTTCCATCACATACCCGCTCATCAGCATGCCATCTTAACCTTTTTGCATCATGTGAATTAGCAAATAAACGTTTGAAACGAGGAATTATAGAAAGATACCAAAATACCTTTGAAGGGAGCTTTGTAATCTCTACATCAGCTTGTGATTTTTCTTTCACCTTATACCGTGATGTCCCACATTTGGGACACTCTTTCAGAAATTCATATTCCTTCCTATATATAATGCAGTCATTCGGACATGCATGTATTTTCCTGTATCCCAATCCCATCGGGCATAATATTTTTTTGGCCTTATAATGTGAATCTGGAAGATCGTTATCTTTTGGAAGAATGTCTTTCATCAATTGTAGCAGCTCTGTAAAACTTCTGTCACTCCATCCATGTTTCGCCTTCAGGTTAATCAATCTTAACACCGCCGACAAAACCGTAAAATCTGTACAACCAGGATATAATGGTTTTTCGGCATCACCATATAGACGTGCAACTCTCGGTTCTATCTCAATTTGTTCTGCTACAATATCGCGAATCATTTCATCAATTCCATCGGAGTTACCATCTTGCGATTCATTATCATCAGTGACATTCTGTCCAGTTTCGCCATGCCAAATCCAAGGGTTGTAACTCGGATTGAAACCATGACAAATCAGATGATCTTTTATCTCTCTACTTTTCAACTTCTTCATATTCAGACATTTCAGGCATGGACAGAAAAAAATGTCACTACTTGGAACATTTCGTTTAGCAAATTCCAAAAAGGCATCAACACCTTCCTCATATTCATTGCTCATTCGATGTGCCGTAATCCAACTTCGACTCATTATTACCTATAAAAAATAGCAAAAATATATATATTTTTTAGATAAGACAAATATATGTTTATATGAAAAAAATCATAATTTGAATATAACAATTTTGAAATATAAAACAAATCGATGTGTAAACCCCCCTGGACACCCCCCGACCCCTCTGGACAGCCCCCCACCCCTCCTGGACACAACCCCCCACCCCCGACCTGCTTGGACACCCCCCTGGACACCCCCCAACCCTCTGGACAGCCCCCCCACCCCTCCTAAACACCACCCCCACCCCCTACCCCCTTGGACACCCCCCTGGACACCCCCAACGCCCACCCACACCCTTGGACAGCCCCCCACACCCACCCACCCCCTTGTAAACCCCCCTGGACACCCCCTGACCCCTCTGGACAGCCCCCCACCCCTCCTGGACACCACCCCCACCCCCTACCCCCTTGGACACCCCCCTAGACATCCCCCAACCCTCTGGGAAGCCCCCCACCCACCCGGACAACCCCAAATACCCTCTGGAGAGGCCGCCACCCACTTGGACAGCCCCCCACACCCATCCACCCCCTTGGACACCCCCCTGGACACCCCACCGACCCCTCTGGACAGGCCGCCACCCCCTTGGACAGCCCCCCACACCCACCCATCCCCTTGGACACCACCCTGGACACCCCCCGACCCCTCTAGAAAGCACCCCCACCCCTCCTGGACACAACCCCCCACCCCCGACCTGCTTGGACACCCCCCTGGACACCCCCCAACCCTCTGGACAGCCCCCCCACCCCTCCTAAACACCACCACCCACCCCCTACCCCTTGGACACCCCCCTGGACACCCCCCAACACCCACCCACGCCCTTGGACAGCCCCCCACACCCATCCACCCCCTTGGACAGCCCCCCACACCCATCCACCCCCTTGGACACCCCCCTGGACACCCCACCGACCCCTCTGGACAGACCGCCACCCCCTTGGACAGCCCCCCACACCCACCCATACCCTTGGACACCACCCTGGACACCCCCCGACCCCTCTAGAAAACACCCCCACCCCTCCTGGACACAACCCCCCACCCCCGACCTGCTTGGACACCCCCCTGGACACCCCCCAACCCTCTGGACAGCCCCCCCACCCCTCCTAAACACCACCACCCACCCCCTACCCCCTTGGACACCCCCCTGGACACCCCCCAACACCCACCCACGCCCTTGGACAGCCCCCCACACCCACCCACCCCCTTGTAAACCCCCCTGGACACCCCCGACCCCTCTGGACAGCCCCCGCCCCTCCTGGACACCACCCCCCACCCCCTACCCCCTTGGACACCCCCCTGGACATCCCCCAACCCTCTGGACAGCCCCCCCACCCACCCGGACAACCCCAAATACCCTCTGGAGAGGCCGCCACCCACGTGGACAGCCCCCCACACCCATCCACCCCCTTGGACACCCCCCTGGACACCCCACCGACCCCTCTGGACAGGCCGCCACCCCCTTGGACAGCCCCCCACACCCACCCATCCCCTTGGACACCACCCTGGACACCCCCCGACCCCTCTCGACAGCCCCCGACCCCTCTAGAAAGCACCCCCACCCCTCCTGGACACAACCCCCCACCCCCGACCTGCTTGGACACCCCCCTGGACACCCCCCAACCCTCTGGACAGCCCCCCCACCCCTCCTGGACACCACCCCCACCCCCTACCCCCTTGGACACCCCCCTGGACACCCCCCAACACCCACCCACACCCTTGGACAGCCCCCCACACCCACCCACCCCCTTGTAAACCCCCCTGGACACCCCCCGACCCCAAATCCATGCACCTATGCCATGGTTGTGTGTGAATAAAGTAGTAACAACTGTAAAAGGGCAACCCATCCAAATGGACACGCCCCAACCCTCTCGGGGATTTATAGAAAACGATGAAAAATTAGTGAAATCATAAAATTACTCAATATTGCAAGTCGAACAAATAGATCTAGGGATGATAAATAAGATTATGGTGCCAAAACGAGTTAAAAGGGTTCGCAATCGAAGAATCTTAGCTAGTTTCAACAAAAAAATCACAACACATATATATTTACTATCCGCGAAAAAAAACGAACGAGTGGGAGGATTACCTGAGTGCTGCGAGTTTAGATGATTGATCCGAGGAGATTAAATATGAGAAACGATGATCGCAAAACGAATCTAAACCAACGAAATGGACGAGCCGATTCGGGTTTACGCGCGAGAGAGACGAGTCGCGACTGTCAAAGGTAAACTCGCGAATGACAATCCACGGGTCTGGGTAAATTTTTAATTGAGTTATCACGTCGGTTATTCAATAACCGACGTGATAATTGTTTTAAAAACATTTATAACGTCGGTTATTGAAATAACCGACGTAAACAACTTCCTCCGATTCATTGTTTACGTCGGTTATATAATAACCGACGTAAAAAATGGCTCAAAATCCGCGTTTTTTTACGTCGGTTATGGAATAACCGACGTCAAAAACATCTGCGGATTCTTTTTTTACGTCGGTTATTTTATAACCGACGTCAAAAAGCCTTCAAAAACCGCGTTTGTTACGTCGGTTATTCAATAACCGACGTGAAAGGGCCTTCGAAAACCGCGTTTTTTACGTCGGTTATAAAAATAACCGACGTAAAAAACGAAGCCGCGAGATTAATAACGTCGGTTATTTGTATAACCGACGTTAAATGTGTACCGAACACAGGTTTTTACGTCGGTTAAGAAATAACCGACGTAAAAAACCTCGTTTTACATATTATGACGTCGGTTTTATATAACCGACGTAAAAAATGGTGACGTAAAAAACGTTTTCTGCACTAGTGCGGATAAAAGTCGGTGGACTGAATCTATCTGAACTCCTTCTGGCACCCTTCGCAGAATATAACTACCCTCTGTCCATAGAAATCAGTCAAAGATCTAAGTGACCAATGCGATAAAGAAAATAAAATAAAAACTAAACTAAAACATACCTATCTCCTGTGACTATACCTCTCACCACCCAACATATAAGTACCACAGCGCCCCATGGGTCAAATCATGTTCTTGAAAGAAAAGGGGAAACCGATCAATGTTTCAAAATGATATTATCAAATAGTACATTCCTATTAATTAACAACTAATCTTCCTATTAATGGTATATAATCAATTTGGCCTGAGTTTCAGCTTAGTTTGGTTTTGTTGGATACAAGGGATGAGGTCTTATTATTCTTGGTTTTTATGTTTACACTTGAGATATTCATTTAAAAATGATGCATGCATTTGGCATTATTATTTATGGTTTTAGTTCTTATCCTATTACCATGGGGCCTGTCCACACGAATAATTCTTGGAATGTTGGGTTCAGTTGAAATTTATGTGCTTTAATGTGATTGATGTCACTAACTATGAGGATTTAGATCAATTAAAATATTCCTAGGAGGATTGGGCCTTGTAGTGATAGGTGTTGAAATTGTACATCTAGCTTTTGATGAGGAAATACTTATGAGGATGGATTGGAATATTGGTAGGTTCTTAGAGTGGGATGGTTCCTCTGAGTATATAAAATGTATTATGAAACGTTTTAATCCATTTAAGGATTAAAGAGTTCAACTAAAGAGATGAATGATGCAATTCTAGTGTGGGTATTGGGTATTGTCAGACAGATTGGCATTATAATGCCAAGAGGCTTGGTGTAATTTAGCTTAGGATGTAACCTAGTTAGTGGGGATGGGTTATAATACATGATTTTGATGAGGTTCTTGACCAGATTATTGAGAATATAATGTATATGGGTTCAACATGGTGTGATTTTGTGACTAGGACAATCATAAGGTGAATAATCCTCTTTATCTAGTTGGATGAAGAGATGTGCATCGAGGCATGGGATAATCCTCGAGAGATGAGTCTAGAATATGTGACTGAGAGGATAGACTAGGATAGGGTTGATAGTATTGGGGGAGTAGACAACCCATGTGAGGATGATACAATGTATGGAGACACTTGGAGACACTTGGGGTTATTTATGCTATCTCATGGAGACACTTGGGGTTATTTCATGACTCCAACATACTCCAGAAATGTTCCCACAAAATGTTTTAGAAAAAAAATTCCATCTCATGGACGACCCCAAGGATCCTTTATCTTCCAATGTTTCCTCAAACTCACACCTCATGTTATTACAGTATATAAGTGATCCACATCAACTAGTCATGATAGAATCACTACCCTCCATTTGTAGAAAGAAGTAAAATTCCTAAGTGGACAATGCGATAAAAAAAATAAAATAAAAAATAAATAAAAACATATCTGTATCCTGTGACTATACATGTCACCACCCAATATATAAGAACCACACCACCCCACGGGTCAAATCATGTTCCTGCAAGCAAGGGGGAAACCGTTCCATTTAATAATCTCTTCATTTTTCATTATGTTATTTATATAGCATGTTGTTGGAAACACCATACTAGTACACTTAGCCATTGAATACACACCTATGCTACATTAGTTTAGTTGAAGATTGTGCACATAACCCTCTTCACTATGGAAAGAACCTCAGAGGGACCACAATCAATGTTTAATAGTTGATCCTACTCTTGAACCTGGTTGGGCACCAGTCCATGAACCAGATGGTCTACTTGGTCATGAGGGTGTAAACCATTTAATTAAACTATACTAAGAATAAAGGTGTTGGTATCTTTTCTACCAGCAATGGGAATTTCTCAAGGCTTTAGTCCCAATCTACTTGAGTTTCTAAGTTAATGGCCCCTTAACTATCCGTAGATGTCAGGGGGTGTCTCCCATGGGTGTCTTGTGGTGTGTAGTGTCTATCTATGATTTCTGTGGTGATTCTGTATTGTGGGAAATGTGTATTGCATGGTTAGTTTAATAAATACATTAGTCAATTGGAAAATACACCCATATTCAATAGAGATATACCCACTTTTGATAGATAATACCATCCAAATAACCAACTCGGAAATATGAGACCAACATTTTACTTTACCAATTCCAATTACATAATATATGCAACATCAACTTCTGTTTTATGAACCAATCAATTAAAGGGAAAGAAACTCCTCACAATATCCCATAAATTGTTTATGTCATGGGGGCTGTCAATGGTCCAGGGGGTGAGGGGGTCTAGGGGGTGGGGGTCCAGGGGGTTGGGTGGTGTTCAAGGGAGGAAATCCCCAAATAATACTTTGAAAATTAACTATACCCAATCCAACCAACATCACAATTCTAATAAATCAAAAATCCAACAACTAATTCATACTCAATATCACTATCCTTCCCATTATTCCTTGAACAAATACATAAAAACAAAATCCAAATCCAATTTTCAACTAAACTAAAGACCATAGAAACTACCTTATCACCCCACTAAAGAAATGGAAAACCACCTATGCCACTACCCCAACCATCCCCAATCACTTCACATGGACCATCCTTATATCCATTACCCACCTTGACACAATATGACTAAACAAATCCTTTACCATATTTGAGTGGGGATACATCTCACCAACAAATCCATTAGTTCATATGGTTCACTAACTACATAGAAGGAGTGTCTATGAAGACTTGAAATAAATTTGATCCATACAATAATGACACTTAAGTGTTGAAAAAATAGGAAACAAATCAAAGTTAACTTATTGGTTATGCCATGCCAGGGACATCACGACATGGTTTGGAAAAAATCAAAATAGAAAATAAAAACAATAGATGGAAAACATTAAAACTAAGGTAGTACTTACAGATTTGGAGTGTAGAACTAATTTTTTTTTATTTAAGATGGATCTATTGGGTGGAAGCAGTTTCCCAGCCAGGGTAAAGAGAAATCCCTCTTGTTTAGGCTAAATCAAAATAGAGAAGAAAAAAACAGATTATGAACCTTAAAAGTAATTTAGGACTTACAGATTTGATGTCGATTGAAGAGGATGGAAGGATTTACATAGTCTAGGTAACCAGAGAGCTTCGACAGATCTTCATTTTTTGGGTTGTAGTCACACGAACAGAGGAGAATTGGGGTTGCTGTATTTTTGGGGAAACCTTTCCCAACGGTTTTTAAAAACCGTTGGGGAATGTATTATATACCAACGGATTTTAAAAACCATTGGTATAGGTTTTTGTAATGGGAATTTAACTGTTGGGGAAAAGTAGGAATTTCCCAATGGTTTGGGAAAAATGTTGGGAAAGGCTGGTAATAATGGGAGTTTACCAATGGTTTGTTCAAACCATTGGGGTAGTCCACCTATGCCAACGGTTTGTTCAAACCATTGGCATCAAAGTGTTGGTATATATATGAATTCAAAAAGTGAATTATAGGTATATCATTAATGAACTAATTGAGGTTCGATTGGCATCTTATAGTAAGTTTATCAACCATTTATTATAATAATACTAGAAGACATGGTAAAATTTAAACTATTTAACAAAGGGTTAAATCTAAAATATAAGGTTAATATGGTGACCTAAACTTGTCTAAAACCTATTGTTTGAGAGGTTTGAGACCCATATCTACCTTAACCTTGATATAAATTCATTTGGAGACATTAGAAACTGAAAATGATTTTATGATAAAATAATATTTCAAGCTTTTCCTAAAGTTATCCTATCATTTCTTATAAAAGGGTACTTCACCTTCTCTCAAAATCACACCTCCAATGCCATTTGGATTGGCCAAACCCTGCCCAAACCTCCTCACAACTTCCCTCACTTCATCCTAGAGGTATTCCCTTGAGAATAAATCCAACCTAAGGATCCATTTTATTCAAATAAAAATGAAACACTCAAAGAAGAGGTAATTATTTTATCACCTCTGTAAGAACTCGGGTTTTTAGAACGAGTCAAAATCCTGACCCTGATTGAATTTTTGACTTGTCCCTGATAAAAATGATAAAATCTGGGGTGTTCTGGAAATTTCCAGACAACACGCTGTGTACTCTAGTGTGCACGCCATGTATGGGTTAGGCGAGTACCGGTCGTGTTCTCACCAAGTACATGCCGCCTGTGACCGTGTAGAAATTTCCTACTACATGGCGTGTAGTGCTGCTCAACACACCGTGTATTATTCTTCTGTGTACCGGCTAGGTTTAGGCCGTGTGTCAACCCGTGTGGAGAGTCCAAGCCATGTTTCTATATCCACTTAAGTCAGAGTATGGAAAAGGCCACTACACGGCGTATAGTTCCTAAATACACACCGTTTACTTTTTTTATTCGCTTAAATGATAGAGCATCATGTCTTATTTTGTAAAACATCTTTTTCTTCCCCAACTCCGGGACCTCTTTATTTCAAAAGCCCGATGAACATACCTAGCCCTATATTCTTCATCCGTCATCAATTCTTCAATCCATCGGTGGCTGCGGGATTGCAACAACGAGACTAAACCTACACACCCTATTCTATTCTTGATTCTTCGCCTCACGCGTCGCAGTTTCCATCCATGTGGAATTGCTGGAATTTGACAGAAACATAGATCTACAAAGATCGACATCGAATTGGAGCTTGATGCCAAACATTTCTACATCTACAAGTCTCATGTAGGTGGTACATACCTCTTTTTGGGTTTTCGTAGACTTTTGGGTGGCGCGGCCTATGGCAAGTTTTTGGGTATTTTGAGCCTGGCCCTATTTTATCTGTTATTTATTATTAAATTGTTAATTGACCTATGGGATGCCTTTGGTTATTCCCTATTACCTATTTTTATTGAGTGGGGCTGGGTGAGTGTCCATTGCTCATCGAGGCATTTTGGCCGAAGAATGCCAAAATGATTATAATTGTTTTTGTTTGATTAAACTGTTGAGTTTTGTTTATTAAACCTTGATATGAATTTTTAGAGGCATTCAAGATGTCATCACTATTGGTTGATAACCATTGGGCTAGTGAAATTCAACTATTTAGATTATTTTTCATGTTATGTGTTTTGATTAAATGTGTTATATATGTAATTGCTGAATTGCATATGCTGGAACCTTTGGGTTGTGTTGGGCATGGACCAGAAATTCTTGAGTGATTCTAATCATGGGTTGGGCTTGGCCTAAGTTACGTTGGGTGGTTATGACCACTGGATTGGGCGTCATGGACACCGGTTTGAGGCAATGTGACTGTCAGGTTGGGCATGGCTGGGTTACTTGGATGGTAGGGCCATCAGACTTGAGTGACATGGTCACAGGGGAACTAGGTGTCAGAGATGTTCTGGCTTGGGTACTATTTGGTGATTACTGTTCATCCGAAACTATGAGTAGTGTGCACACAAAGAGACTCTATGATGAGGTGGTTTTGACCACTCGTGTGGGTAGAGGCCCCCGTTAGTTGCGATTTTGGTACTATTGGTTTGGGGGTTCTTGTCATAGGAAGCCATGTGGAAGGTCAGGAGCCTTCAGGGGATAGCATTGAGGCTATCGGGTTGGGGCCAGAGGCTCACCGTTATTGTGAGGGCAGACATCACTATCCCTATGGTTACTCTATTTGAGGACAGGCATCGCTGTCCCCCTAAATACTTATTTGAGGGCAGACATCACTATCCCTCCGGTTACTTATTTGAGGATAGGCATCACTGTTCCTCTGGATTAATACTGTTGAGCGTGCCTTCAGGACGTCGGTACATGAGACACACAGTGTCAGGGGACACATGGTGCTGGGTTACATGACAGAGATGCCAGCGTCGACCAAAGTAGGTGACACTCCATGGTGGCTGCTAATCACTAATGGAGTTTTTGTTTATTTGTGCAACATGATGTTTATGTTTTCTTTATAAATTCTTTCCTACTTAAACACTTATATTAGGTACACACCATTGGGTGGTATCCTACTGAGATTCATCTCACACCCTACACGGGCCCTTCAGGATGCGTGCATGCTTTATGGATTTACGTGCAGGAAAGTGGCTATCTTCTAGAGCTGGGCTGCATTAGCTGTTACATGGAGATGGTATGGACCTTGAGGTCTTTCCTAGATGGAGTTTAATTTGTTTTTCTTACTTTACTGTATCAGAATGCTTACTTGTTTTGTAGCTACAGTTGGTTAGCCATTGTCGCCTTTACATTTGGATATGTATGACATACTTTGGATGCATGTTTGTTGTTCAGTAGTAGTTACAAGTGATCAACATGCTGTTGTATTTAATTTCTGCTATTTTTGATTATATTTATTTCTTCTGCTATTTATCGATATTGAATGTGTTTCCTCTCTATGGGTTTAGTTCGAGTCTGCTGAGTCGTTTATTCCACTGCATCTTTATTATTATATTCGGACCGGTACCATTATTATCCTCTAAGAGGGTATAGACTCCCCACTATACCTATAAATACCCTTTATTCTAGTTATAAGCCTTTGGAGTTTGGGGAGGTGCACCTAAGGTAGTAACACCCGACCTGTTTAGAACTATTTAAGTGGATGTTCAGGTCCGGGTTGTTACAAAGTGGTGTTAGAGGAGTTCTTGACAAGGATTTAGTAGAAGTGTTTTACTGGATACTAATGAAATTGATGCTTCTTTTTTTTATTTCTGTAGGTTTTACTATTTGAGATATGGTAGACTGGAGATAGGTTGTTACTAGAACTGGGTTCTATCTTGTGCTTGGGTACCTGCATCCCCAGGTATGAGGGATGGACCAAGTTTCCATGGGTGGGAATTGATGTTTTCTTTTTTTCTTAGATTATAGTTTATATGATTTCCACATCAGTGGTTCACTTTGTGTGTGATTTTAATGATTGTGATATGTAAACCTTGACCCAGTTTGGTAAGGGAGAATTATACCTTGGCCCGGTATGGAAAGTCTTGTTTTATTGGATTTTGATAGGCACATTTTCTGTGTATTTCAATTTCATAACTGCATGTATGCTTTGTGAAGTGATAATTCCATGTGAATGATATCAATTTACTTGCTTTTTATTCTTTGAAATGTGAAAATGTTAAATTCCATATAGAATTTATTGTTTGTTGCAATGTGTTATTCCATGATTTATACTTTTGTAGGATTGCATGTGATGGGAAGGAACTATGGTTTAAGTGATTTTGATCACTAGAATTTGGTGACTAGGTCATCGATTTAAGGAAACGTTGGTTGTCAGGATGGGAATAACCTCGAGTTACTTTTGATACTTGGCTCTGTTGGGGGCGGGTAAGGAGGCCATGAGGCCGGGATGCCATGGGGCATGGTTGCAGCGGGGGAGAGTAAGGGTGGTAGTTGTGTGCTGCCTTTTACTACTTTCCTTATCTGTATGGAATATATATATATATATATATATATATATATATATATATATGGGATGTCTGACCATTTATGGTATTCAGCGGGTTACTCTTATACGTCTTGATGGAGAGTCAGGTGAGTGATGATATAGTGCCACAGGTGAAGGATCAGGTTCAAGATCTGGTGTAGGTAGAGCAGGATCCGAATGTACAAGCTTAGGGATAGAATTAGGTTCAGTATCTGGTGTAGGCAGAGCAAGAGACATAGGTATATGCTTAGGGACAGAATCAGGTTCAGGATGTAGTGCTAGTTGGGTAGTAGCTGGGTTTGGCAGAGTTCGGGTCGTGGATCGACGAGCAGCTCTGGTCTAGTCTGGTACGTGTCTTGTAGGGGATCGAAAGAACTGCACAAGGTACAGATCCATCTATGGAATATCTGACACGGGAGTTCTAGTCGCAGTACCCGCCACTTTTTCAGGGTGAGGGTTGTCCATAGGTGGCTGAGAACTGGATAGAGAGCATGAAGATGATCTTCGAGCAGCTCGGGAAGCCTCCAGGGTAGAGGGTCGAGCTGGCGACGTACATGCTAAGAAGACCAGCGAAGCGCTGGTGGGATGTGATGGTTCAGGATCGTAGGCACGAAGGACTAGCATGGAAGGACTTTGAGGACAAGTTCTTTGAGTAGTTTTACCCATAGACATTGAGGGCCGAGAGAGATCAGGATTTCTTGAGTCTTCAGCAGGGAGATATGTCTGTCATGGACTATGCATCTACTTTCACTGAGCTGTCTCAATTTGCACTTGGCATGGTAAGCAATGACACCTAAAGGGTGAGGAACTTCAAGGATGGATTACGACACGCCATTCGGATCCAGGTGAATATCTTCAGGCTGGGTTCATTTACAGAGGTAGTGAATCAGGTGCTCATAGCTGAGGGAAACTAGAGGGATAGACTCCAGGTTGGTCAGGGAACAATTTTAGGTGATGGTTTAGACAACAGGAAGTGAGGACGAGATGCGTTCTAGTAGGTAAGTTAGACCAATGACTCAGATAGACCACCTTGTAATAGTTCTTCAGTGGTTTGATTTCAGTGTGGACAACCATGGCATGTCTAGACTCAGTGTGATGGGCCTCCAAAGGAGTTTCGGGCATGTGGATAGGTCAGGAATCTAGAGAGGTTCTATAGGCAGCCTTCTTAGACAGAAGGCAGGCAGGGACCATGACAGACGGTGGCATATGGAGTTGGCTTAGGTTCAGTACCGGGTGACGGTAGCCGAGGTTCAGCTGCATGCGGAGGAAGTGACAGAGACAACATGATCCAGCTGAGGGGTTAGTGGCTGGTGGCTAGAGCAACACCGTAGGGAGGTCAGGCATCAGGCAGCCGTACTTCAGGCTAGGTGCATGCCGTGGAGTTGCTAGAGGCTGAGCATGCTGGTGAGCCAACAAAGGTTAGAGGTACACCACGGGTGTGGCCGTGATTTCCATGTTTCCTTTTTGGAATGACCTATAGAGGCATGTCTGTTTTGAGTGCACATGATGCACATGACCTATGTGAACTGACTAGATTCCAGTCAGTGGGATTGGTGCCCTATCGGGTGAGTGATATATTTATATATATGCATGAGGTGTCATGGGCATCGGGGCATCGAGGATGAAAGTTAATTGAGGTGCCTTGGGCATCAGGGAATGAAGGATGCATGTTACTTGAGGTTCCTTGGGTATCGGGGCATCGAGGATGCGGGTTACGTGAGGTTCCATAGTCATTAGGGCATCGAGGATGTAGGTTACTTGAGGTTCTAGGCACTGGGTTCGTTTTTTAGCATCTATGAGATATAGGATCTTGTGGAGGTGGACACCGACGCAGTGTGGGATATGTTTGGGTGTCATAAACGAAGAAGGATCCCCAAAGAGGCACAATGGTGATGATGCATCACAAGAGGACCATGCATCTGGAAAACCGGTTAGTGAACCTTTTCTTGTTTGAGTTTTATCGGGTTGAGACTGAGTTAAGAGAATCTTAAGGTGGCGAGCCCCTTGAGGAATTTAGCAAGAACCTTAAAATCGGGGAATTCCTGCTTAATTTTATCGATGTGGTATGTTCGGTTCCATCTTCGGGTTTCGTTTGATTGCTCAAGGATGAGCTATATTAAGGTGGGGAGATTGTAAGAACCCGGGTTTTTAGAACGGGTCAAAATCCCGACCCTGTTTGAATTTTTGACTTGTTCCTGAGAAAACTGGGAAAATATGAGGTGTTCTATATATTTCTAGACTACACTCCGTGTACTCTAGAGTACGCACTGTGTATGGATTAGGTGAGTACCGACCATTTGCTCGCCGATTACATGTCGTGTGTGACCGTGAAGAAATTTCCTACTATACGGTGTGTAGTGCTACTCGACACACCATGTATTCTCCTTCTGCATACCGGCTGGGTTCAAGACGTGTGTCAACTCCTGTGGAGTGTCCAAGATGTGTGGATATCTCCGATTAATTCAGAGTATGGAAAAGGCCACTACACGACGTGTAGTTCCTAAATACACACAATGTACATTTTTTATTCACTTAAATGATAGAGCGTCACGTCTTAATTCGTTAAACGTCTTATTCTTCCCCAACTTCAGGACCTATCCATTACAAAATCCCAAAGAACATACCTAGCCCTATATTCTTCATCCTTCATCTGTTCTTCAATCCGTTAGTGGACCTGGGATCACAACAGCAAGACTAAACCCACACACCCTGTTCCGTTCTTGATTCTTTGCCTCACACGTCATAGTTTCTATCTGAGTGGAATTTCCGTAATATGACGGAAACATATATCTATAAAGATTAGTATCGAATTGGAGCTCAATATCGGACGTGCCTATGTCTACAAGTCTCAGGTAGGTGGTGCATACCTATTTTTGTGTTTTTGTAGACTTTTGGGTGGCACGGCCTATGGCACATTTTTGGGTATTTTAAGTGTGGACCTGTTTTATCTGTTATTTCCTATTAAATTGTTAATTGACCTATGGGATGTCTTTTGATATGCCCTGTTACCTTTTTTTCTTGAGTGGGGTCGGGTGAGTGGTCGTTTCTCATTGGGGAATTTTGTCCAGGAAATGCCAAAATGATTATAATTGTTTTTGCTTGATTAAACAGTTGAGTTTAGTTTATTAAAACTTGATATGAATTGTTAAAGGCATTCAAGACCACATCACTGTTGGTTGGTAACTATTGGGCTAGTGCAATTCAACTATTTGGATTATTTTTCATGTTATGTGTTTTGTTTAAATGTGTTATATATGTAATTGCTGAATTGAATATGCTGAAACCTTTGGGTTGTGTTGGGAATGGCCCGAATATTCTAGAGTGATGCTAATCACAGGTTGGGCTTGGTCTGGGTTACGTTGGGTGGCTCTAACCATGGGATTGGGTGTCATGGACATCAGCATGAGGCAGTGTGACTATCAGGTTGGGCATGGCTGGGTTACTTGGATGGAAGGGCCATCGGATTTGAGCGGCATGGTCGTAGGGGCATGAGGTGTCAGAGATGTTGTGGCTTGGGTACTATTTGGTGATTACCTCTCACCCAAAACTATGAGTAGTGTGAAGACAGAGAGACTCCGTGATGAGGCGGTTTTGACCACTCATGTGGGTAGATGCCCCCATTTGTTGCAGTTTAAGTACTATTAGTTTGGGGGTACTTGTCGTAGGAAGCCACGTGGAAGGTGAGGAACCTTAAGAGGATAGCATTGAGGCTATTGGGTTAGGGGTAGAGGCTCGCCGTAATTGTGAGGGAAGACATCGTTGTCTCTCTGGTTACTCTATTTGAGGGAAGACATCGCTTTCCCTATGGATACTTATTTGAGGGAAGACATCGTTGTCCCTCCAGTTACTTATTTGAGGACAGGAAACACTGTTCCTTTTGGTTACTACTATTGAGCATGCCTTCAGGACGTCCGTACTTGAGACACACGGTGTCAGGGGGCACATGGTGCCGGGATACATGACAGAGATTCCAGCATTGGCCGAAGAAGGTGACACTCCATGGCGGCTGCTGAGCACCAATGGAGTTTGTTTTATTTTTGCAACGCGATGTTTCCGTTTTCTTTATAAATTCTTGCCTTCTTAAACACTTATATTAGGTACGCACTGTTGGGTGGTATCCTACTAAGATGCTTATCTCACCCTGCATGGGCCCTTTGGGACGCGTGCAGTCTTTATGGATTTACGTGCAGGAAAGAGGCCAGCTACAAGAGCGGGGCTACATTAGCTGTTGCATGGAGATGGTATGGACCTTGAGTTCTTTCCTAGCTGGAGTTTACTTTATATTACTTACTTTCCTATATCATCATGCTTACTTATTTTGTAGCTACAGTTGGTTAGCCATCGGTGCCCTTGCATATGAATATGTATAACCTGATTGGGATTCATGTTTGTTGTTCAGTGGTAGTTACAAGTGATCAGCATTATATTGTGTTTACTTTCCGCTATTGTTGTTTATATTTATTGCTTCTGCTGTTTATCGATATTGAATGTGTTTCCACTTTGTGGGTTTGGTTCGAGTCTGCTGAGTCGTTTATTCCATTGCATCTTTATTATTATATTCGGACCAGTACCATTATTATCCTTCGAGAGGGTATATCCTCCCCACAATTCCTATAAATAAACTCACTTCTAGTTGGTAGCCTTTGTCTTTTGGGGAGGTGTGCCTAAGGTAGTAACACATGACCCGTTTAGCACTGTTTGGGTGGATGTTCAGGTCCAGGTCGTTACAACATATTTCAAAGTTCTTTTCTTCTTCCACTTTCCCTTTATTTTTTATTTTCATACCAAAATTATAACTCCAGTACCTTTTACATACTGTGATATTATTAAATATATTGTATGAACATATTCATTATTCTATATCCTATGAATGATAATGTCACAATGTGTGCATTTGTACAGCTTACTGTCTCCACACAGTGGTGTAATTTTTTATTCAACACTATGTTATTTGGATGGATATAATGATGAGTAATATGTATATAAATAATGAAAATAACTTGATAATTTTTATTTATAATTAATATACCATCCAATTCCACATCTTTTAATCATTAAGAAAATGACATCGTTGCCTGTGTGTGTGTATGGCTTACCGTCTCCACGACGCGATGGGATTTATTTCCACATTCACCATTCAACAATAATTATAAAATATATATTATTAATAAGTATGTAATATATGACATAATAATTCTTCTAGATATATATATATACATATATACATATATACATATATCTTATTCACTTAGTTCCGTTCAATATGATATGAAAATGGAAACAGTGTTTATGCATACGTACGACCCACCATCTCCATAAACAGTGTTTTCTATTTCAAATATAAATCTATTATACATATTTATATTCTAAATATATATGATATATAAATCATTTTTTATATTTTGGAAGTATTTAAACCATGATCTAAGTGACATGATCAAGAATAACAAGTTAAAACACGTACGATAAAGAAAGCGATTATTACCTGAAATGTTAATTTAACTTGGAAATTATTATTAAATGGGTAGTATACAGTCATACATGAATAATGTATGATATCATAAATATTAATATGGTTCTAGTATAATTTAATAACATACTATGGTCATTATATAGGAGGTTAAATGTACCCTCGACCAAAGGAAAGTACAAGGTAAGGGTTAATTCATCAATCTCATTATTATCCGAGATTGTTTATGTGTATGTTTTTACTGGGAAATATTTATTATCCATGTCTATGTTTCCTAAAATATGTTTCAAAATGATTCTTTTTAAGGTACTCTTTAACTAAAACATAATTTTAAATGTTTTAAATATTTATTCTTATAAATCTTTCTCATTAATTTCCATGTTTTCAAAATGATTTTAAGGATTTGTTTATATGGAAATGAATGTTTTAAAATGTTAACTCCTTTTAAAAGTTTCAATTTGGTATGGAACACTTTGACTCAAAAATATATTTTAAATGTTTTACTTTATAAATTGTGTGACTTTTAAATGATTTCATGGAAAAGGTGTATTTCACTAAAAGAGTTTTACGTATCATTTTCAACTATATCAACATCCTTTACTAGATATTATTCTTGATTGAGGTTGATTTATTATAATAAAATATTCAATATTGTATTGAATGAGTTATGATATGCTTTACTGTGGATGAAATATTTTAATACCATTCATGATTTATGGCTAAAGTATTGACATTTCATATGCTAGTTTTAATACGAATGTTTATGTTAGGTTTCTAAACTTTCATAAGATGAATTAAATAGACTTAGTAAGTGACGGGAGGGGCCCGCTATAGCCCCTTGATGCATCGGTAGGTCTAATGTGACAAAATAGTGTCTTACCACAATTCCTTGAAAAAAAATTTATTTGTAGTCTTGGCACGAGGTCTTGACTATGCGACAAGGATGTTCGGCGTTAGACATTACCTCATTTTGAAATTAATTATTACTTGTGATTATTCGACTAATAGAACATCTATGTGAAAGTTTATATGGTAATGTTTGATTTATTTTCTCTATATTATGTTCAATTTTATGTTTAAAAGGCTGATGTTTTTATTACACGTCTTTCCTTAAAAGTGTATAGCTTCCACTAAATTATTTACCCTTACTGAGAATCTAAGATCACCCTTTTCTTATGTTTTGTTTTCCCAGGATTACAAGAAGTGTATTATGATTGATATAAAGGGCTCAGCTAAGGGAATAATATAATTCTCAAAGTATTATTTATGCGGTGTTGTATGTTATAAATTTTAATGTAACATTCATGTATGTAATCTGTTTTCCAAGACTGCTAAACCGATAGGTCCTTCGGGACTTGATTCCTTGTAATCATTCCAATACATTAAAATAATTCACTGACTCTAGGTAACTAGGGTTAGGTAATTAAACAAAATATAAGGTTTATACATCTATCTAGGTGTGCATGCATGGTTTCAGCATAAAACATAATAATCCACCACTAATAGTGCCCCTAATAATAACCTGTATATGTGAACATTTTTATATAGTATGAAATGAAGTGAAAATATATATACACAACACTGATCCTAAAAGGGCCCATTTTCTCACATCTTTCCCATTGTGAGGTTAAGGTAGGTGAGGGTGGTTGAATGATGAAAATATTATTATAAGGTGGATTCATGGTGAAAAAGTAGTATTCACAACATGAATTGAGATTAAAATTTTGAATTCTAATTCATATCCTAAAGGGTTTTGAGGTGAATTTTTGTGGTTTTAACTAGTAATAATTCAAAGTGTGAATGAGAAATTAATGGTGTGGGAGGGTTATGTGAATTTTTGAGTAGGTGACTTAATTTTTGATGGATGTGGGATTTGAGGAATTCATGGTGTGAAGTATCATTTCACATAGTGAATTTTGTTTTACCAGCCTAGTTATAAGTTGGGGATACCACTCAGGATTCTCTTATTTCCCCTCTTCTATCTGGAACCCTAGGTGACCATGATATATTTTATAAAGGAATTTTAATCCCCTTAAATTAGATTCAACCAACAACTTATAGATATTGATCTTTATTGATCCGAGGTTAGTTTTCCCTTCTCTGATGGTTCCATTTGCTTCTATTATTTTTTTTATGATATGGAGGCTTGTATTCCTTAGTTTTATGGCCTTAGTTCCATTTACTAAGTGAATAAAATACATTTTAAAAGCATATGTTCTCTAGGAATTTTGAATCCTTGTTTTGATAGTTTTATAATCACGTGTGGTTGGTTTTCCTTTATGGGTAATGGGATAGGGGCCAAATTCTATTTATGGATTGGAGGCCTTTGAATGTTTTACTAATGGTTGTTTTAATATATTTAGGAATGTTGGATGAGAAATGGGCTGGGAACCTGGGATATAGTGATTTTTGATGTCGGTGATGGAGGAAAAATTTGATGTTATACATAATAGTGGGGTACATTGAGGCAGTCGGGAAAATTTCAGAGAGGGGTTTTATCATCGATGCTTACTAATTGATTGATTATTGTTATATGGACTATTGGATGTATTTTTTTCATTGTATAACCAATTTATGTTGTAGTTAAAATCTTTGTATGACATTTACAGTTCTGATGTGGTAGCTTAGGATAAATTATTAGAGCACCACAAAAAATTTATGAATTTATAAATGTAATTTAATAAAATAACGGGGTTGGTTATTGATGATTTAAAGATATTGATGACATAATTGAGCATATAAGAAAGAGAATTTATAATGCCTTTGGAACTTGTATTAGGAATATTAAAATGTTAATCTTGGAGAATATTATTGTGAATTTATTAATTGTTAATTAATTAATTAATAAGGAACTTGATGCTTGTGTGCTTGTTTGATATCTAATCCTTAACAGTTACATCCAAGGGTCTTGTGTAACATTAGTATTAGATGAGTCTAAGTTTAGGTAGTTTCCCTCAAAGTAGTTTATGAATGATATTATTTATATTTTCAGATTTCATATGCTATTCTAACTGAATTGGTAGGGAAACCGACACCCAAATGTTTTTGGAGGTGTTTTCTCCAATATCCAGGATGGTGAGAGAATAAATAGTTTTCTTCTACTTATCCCCCAATCTACCTTGGTATATATATACAAGTAAGTGTATCCCAATCTATAATAGATTACAATATATGTTTTGTTCCTACCTGATATGTATATTAGTTTTACTATGAATTTATATGCAGGCTATAATGGATTGAGGTATAACACATACTTATATGTGGTAATGGTGGATCTGGATTCCTATGAGTGTATGAAAATGGTCTATGATGGATTGAGGTATAATTTATTTACACAGGATGCATTGGATTCCAAACATACAATTGGTTATATATGGGATAATATTAATAATGATATGGTTCTTTGGAGTGATTCCAACACAAGATGTTGGGCCCTATGTGGGACTATGGTATGTAGGGATGAGGCCTCACTCACATTAGGGATGATTTAATTCTGAAAGTGATGAGCATATGATGTGTGGAATTAGGGTACAAGAGAGACAAACTGGTGGGGAAGTGGAAGCAGGGTAACTTATATATATATATATATATATGTATGATTTTAATATAAAATTATTTACTTATATACATTACTTGGTGAGTGATCCATGGTGATGATGAGAAACATAGGTGTAACTATTAATGTTTTGAGTAAGTTTCATTTGTTTATGAAATAAGATTTAGTATACTTATTTCACATTTTTCATAAGAGGTTTTGGGGAGTATCCAACTAAGTATACATGTTATTCTCACCCTACATATATATAAACAATTTTCTAGGTTATTAGAAATATATTTGTGATTGAGTTGGATGTTACTCATTTGGAAGAGTTATTGAACAATTGTTAGGAGTTGCTGAAGTTTGTGGTAGCTGCCTAGTTTTACTTCTGGTACATTCGGTTTGATGAATTAGTTGTTTCTATTTATGTATAAAATTACATGTTTTGGTATTTCTTATGGTTTATGCATGGTGTTGGTTAGAATTTTTTCCTTCTTATTTTTTGTTCTTTAAATATATATGAGGGTAATGCCTCCCATGTGTGTGATTATTATACCCTTGGTATTTATATCCATCATGTGGCATAATGCAGGTAGGATTTAGGTGTCATTATATCTATTTATTTATCACTAGCCTAGGTGGGGTACCTTTGGATGTGGGGTGGGGGTCATGATAGTTTGATATCAAAGGTAATGTTTGATAAATATGATAGAGTTTGGAGTTAGACACTGGTAAGGATGCATGGGTTGGTGGGGTATAAATATCATCTAGGATTAATATTTACTTTAGACATTCGAGACTGTCTAAGACATGGGAATTTATGGCCTCCTATGATCCAACACAAATAGATTCAAGTTTATTGAATATACTAAGAGAAGTGATGCTGCTTTCAAGGCATAATCCTAGGAGAGGATCATGCATCATGATTTTCTATTCCTATTTTCGAATTATATAGAAATTGTTAAATAGGATAAAATAAATTAATATATTAAATTAATTAACATTAAAATTTTATTTTCTATAGGGTTTAGGATTTTATTAAATTTTTTCTTTTTAACACATAGAACCAGGTAAATGTTCATGTTGGGTCTATGTAGAATAAGTTCAGTAGGATGTTCCAGTGGATCATTGCCAAGTAGAGGTCAATGACGATGCCACTTGGGAGAGGAAACTCTGATAGTATTATCACCAATTTCTACAAAAGCATGAGGGAGACATTTTAGATTGATAGATAGAGGATTTTATAGAGGAGGAGGATGATTTAGACTTCAGCTCGATCGGTGGTTTATGTTTGATTGTAAGAGTTATAATGGCTACTAGAGGGGGGGGGGTGAATTTTAGTTTCAATACTTTAAAATAATTAAAACCTTAACCTCTTTATTTCAGATATCATAATGATAATTCATCTGATTATAATTTTAACTTATATCATACTTAGAGTGTTTCTGGTAAATCAGAGTGAATAAAAGTTTAATAAAATAAAAATTATTAGCAAATTTTACTATGGTAAATATAACTCATAAAAACTAAGTAAAAATATTTTTACAAAGTTATATATAATTACAGAAGAAAATTTATAAAAATAATGAATACACTTTTAACCTTTAGGGTAAAGGAAGTAAAAAACATTGACTTAAGGTATCCATAGTTTAAACCAAACTGTTAGGACTATCTTTTTTTAGTTGGAATACCTCAATCATTAAGATTATAATTTTCTCTATCTTTGTATCCACATAATCCCTCTATTATCCCAATTAGATCAAACTGTATTCCTATCTCTAGAACCCCTCAATCATAACCTCGATCGGAATAAAATATAATTGAAAAAGATGTTCTTAGGATTTTACATTCCTCACATGGAATCCCAAGTACATAAAACTATATAAAATATGACAAAGAAAATAAAAAAAGAAGTTACAAAAGAGAAATATTTATATTTATTGAGTTCACAAAATAATTAGCTACCACCTCCTCAAATGCACATATATTTATAGGTACTTCTTAAATGGTCATAATTCCATGATTTGTAGAGTTGTTTGCAATGGATTTTGATTTTTATCACTTGAAAGTTCAACATAATTATATCTTAAACTGATGTCATTTTGGTAGTACCATTACAATTCCTTTAAAAAAGAATTTAGACACATAGTTATAATTATAAATCTAATTATAAACTTCTTAATCTATTGGAATAACAAATATCATTACAATATATGAAAATTATGTTACATTGATATATTAAATATCATCACAGTGAAAGACTAAATATCATCACACCTATATATTAGATATCCTCACATGGCTAGACTGGATATCATCACACTAATAGATTATATTTATTCATACTGATAGATTAAATATCATTAGACTGATATAATGGATATTATCTTACCAATATATTGAATATCGCCATACTGATATATTAGACTTTTTTAATCCAATGGTCTGTAGTTCTGTCAGTTCGATGGACTGTAATTCTATCAGTTAAATGGAACTTAATTACAGGGAAAGTTTATATTCATTTAGTTAATGTGTATTCATAAATTTTGTAGAATATTTTTTTTCCTACAAAAACATTCTAAAACATAGGAAATATATTTTAGTAATTTTTTTAAGAGTGTGTTGTGATTTTAAAAATCAAGGATAAAAAAGGTATAAAGTAAAATGTATACTCAACAATCTCCCCCTTTTTAAAAACATAAAATACAATACATAAAGATAAAACTAATACGTTAGAAATACTTACAATCCCTTTAAATGTTTATAAATACAAATCACTTTCTCCTTCCTATCTCCCCATTTCTTTGTGACTCATTTATAGTTAAACAAACTATGTTTGGATAAAAGAGATAAGATATATTTATAAAAGAAATATCCCCCAAAATAAAATATTATCCACTAAATAATTACTCCTCAATAACTTCTTTTAATAATTCATCCCTATTTACTTCTCTAAATAATTCTCCCCTAATTAATTCTCCCAAAACTTACCCCCTTAATTTTTTTCAAAAAATGGGGGTAAAATGTACATGAAATGTTAGTAATAAAAATTATGTGGTACAATTTATGAAAGATAGAAATTTATCCAAAAAAATATAAAGTACATTCATCCAAAATTATAAAAAATTTATTTAAATATTTAAATGGAAGAACATTAAAACTTGAATTCATTAAAAAAATTATTTGAATATTACACATGATTAAGAGTTCAGAAAGAAATTATTATTTCTTTTGTGACTTTATGATTGTGACATTAATATTTTTGAAATCCTACCAATTTTTTACATTCTATAGATCCATTTCCTAAAGCTTTGAAAGACTTTCAGCCAAAACTTGAAATATTTTAAATTCTTGCTTTAGGATTTCAACTTCGTATCTAGGGAATTTATTCTCTGTATACCCATCTTTCACCTTTTTAACTTCTTCATTTAGAAACTGATCCTAAATACTTTTGAATTTAAGATTATGAGTTTCTTCTTCGAGTGAAAATGTTTTTTTATAATTTCTTAAATATCCTAATTTTGAGATTCTGATAGACTTGAACTGATCAAAAAGTTCAAACTTTACATAAACTTATAAAGAAAACTTCCGAAAAGTTTTAGTAATTTCTAATGATGTCTTCTTAAACACTATGATCTATTAATTATGAACACTCATATCTCTCTATATATATTTCAACCATATTAAAATCTATTTAAACCTCCTTCTTTCAGCTTTTGAGTCAACTTAAAATCTTTAAACTCTAATTCATTTTTACAACATTCTCTACGAATGGTTTTAAAACTTTAAATTTTTCTAACACATGTAACCAATTATGAATTTGTTTTCATTCAGACTCTAGATTAAGTAGAAGTGAAAAAAATAAAAGAAATTATTTAATTAATCAATGAAATATATCAATTTAGATTCCATTATATGATCTAAATGAGTTTCATGAGATTTTTTTGAGTCTGATGAGACATTGAACAAGTATCTTTTTGAAGGTCCAACAACAACATCCACTTTATCCTTTTCTATTTATTTTATATTTCCATCTTCCAAAACTTCTATCACATCTATATTTTTATTGATATCTTCTCTATCTGATACCTAGGTATGAAATTTTTGATTTTCAACTTTTTTTTATATCTATATTCTTTCTCAAAAAGCAACTAAATACACATCTTTTTATGATATAGTAGTAAATGAATATGTTTCTTTAAAACTCTTTTCCTCTTATTCTTCTTCTTCCGACTATTACTATTCAAAAGAAGTTTCTTTGGTAATGTATTCTATTTCTAACCATTTGGATAAATTTTCATAACTTCTCAAATAATCTTTATCATGATTCTTCATAGGTTTATTCACTTCAAAATCAACTAGTTTTGAATCATCTTTTTCAAATTCAACGACCCCTTTCTCAACAACAATAGTAAATTGGGTAGTTCCAACAAATTCTTATTACAGAATGGATTGAGCAAAGATAAGTGGAAATAATTGAGAAATTGGTTAAACCACATATAAATGATAAATAGAAATAATTATTTGACTTTCCTCTATATTATTTGTATAAAAATCACCATGTTCTCTCTAAACACCTTTCATCAAGTTTTCAACTACTTTAGATTCCTGAAGTCTTATCTTGTGTTTTCTATTTTTCTCATATTATTTCAACTTTTATTAAATTATATATTTAAGTTCTAAATAATCATCCTTATATAATAAAAACTCTATATTTTCTTTATTTTTTCAAATTTCATTTTCATCAATTCATTATATGTATAAATAGTAATGGTTTTTATTTTCTTCTACGAACTATAATGTGAAAAAAATCTTTTATTTTTTTCTTGTAATTTTTCACTCAAATATTTTAATTAAACATCATATAATCCTTTTTTCAATTTATCTACAAACCTCTTGAGTTTTGGAATAAAAACTAGTTTCAACCACAAAATTGTTTCCTCACTAATTAATGAAACCTTTTATAGCATAATAACCACTTTATTTTTAGTATTCATCACATAAAATTATTTTATGAACAAATTTTAATTAATAAATGAAACAAAATAATCCTTACCTTCATATGTATTTTCTTGAATTCCTGAACTAATAGAAAAACATATTTTTCCAGATTCATTTTCCTTATTCTTATAAGAAAATCCAACCTGAATATGTCAAGAACCTTCAGCATATCTTAGTCACCCTTCCTTGGTATATGGTAACACTACATCCATAATGCAATGAACCTTGCATATAGCTTCAAATGAAATAATTTCCTTAATATTTAAAAATAATGAAACAATAAATCTTTAGACTTTACTTTTTCAAAACATCCCAACTCCACTAGTAGTTTATGAGTTACAAAATAAGCTTATCCATTCAATTGAACTTAATGAGGTTTGATACTCATAGGATGTTAAACTTATAATTATCATAAAAAATATTAAATTTTATTACTTCCAAATTGTATTACTTAATATATTCAATAGAATAATAAAATTATTTTACAATAGTTAGGTAGTGAAGACCAAAGTCTTCTTTCTCAATACATACCTTCCGCCAACCCTAAAAATAAATTATCTATTTCTAAGAAGAATTTTTTTTATACCACTTCTTCAAGATCAGTCTTTAATTCATACTCTATATGTTTTTAATTTATTTAAAATTATACATCTTTCAATACTGAACTGACTGATAAGTTCTAAATTAGATGAAGTAGAAAAAAATTAGATGAACCATAAATATTCAAACTCATGAGAAATTTAAGTGCTGAGGGTCTCCAAAAATTAACAAAACTGATGTGGGATGTGGTTAAACACTCATAAATCTATAGGATTGGGGTAAAATTTAAAATTATAGAGATATTATTGCTTATATTCAAGAGCAAATATGATCCGATGGTCAAGAATTGTATAGAAATATTTAAATATATTTCCAAACTCTTAATGGTTTTTGAATACTATCATCAGACTAAGATATTTTCTAGAAATTAACATTTTATGTTTTTCAAAATAATAAAAAATAGAAAAAATATAAACAAAAATAAAATAGATAAAAAATATTAAATATTGAAGATAATATATTACCTTTTAGAGTGAATATATGAATTTCTATATGAAAATAAAATTACAGTAAACTATTCTGTTTTTTTTAGAAATAACTAATTTTTTTTTGTAAAACTAATGTTTTAGAAAACTAATTTATTTGAAATACTAATTTTTAGTTATTCATATTTTTTTTGAAAAACTAAATATTTAGTAAATTTTCATATTTTTGGAAAAAAAGATGTTTTGAAAACATAATTTTTTTATAAAACCAAAACAAATGTAAACCCCCTTTGAAAATGATTTCATTAATGTAAGGAGATTGGTAAATAAGAAATAGATATTAATACTAATTTATTATTTATAATTCCTATATTTTGTTTAACAAATTAAATTATATTTGAACTAAGGGGTTTAATAAAAATATCAGCAAGTTGTTCTTGCATTCTGATGAATTATAAAATAATATCTCCTTCTTGTGTGTGATCCTAATGGAAATGGTGTCTTATATATATATATGTTATTTTATCATGAGTGATGTGTTGAGTTTTTATTTAAAGTAATGGAACTTGTGTTGTTACAAAATATTTTAGTTTTACTAAAACTCATGGTATGTTCAGTGAGTGCGTGTTTCATCAACAAAACTTGAGAACAACAACTTACACATGCCACATATTTTTCTTAGTAGTGGAAATTGCTACTGAGTGTTTTTCCTTATAAGACCAAGACACTAAATCTTATACAAATAAATTAAAAGTTCTAGAAGTAGTTTTTTTATCCATTTACTTCCACCAATGTCAACATCCAATTTTTTTAATTCAAAATCATTCTCAAAAGAGTAAAATATGCCTAAATTTATAGATCCCTTAAGAAAAAGAAAAAAAATAATTTTACAGCTTCTACATGGGATTCTTTATGATTTTCCTGATACCTTTCAAACAATAATATTGAAAACATTAAATCATGATGAACATTTATTAAGTATAGTAAACTTTCAATCATTCTCTAAAGATTTTTTGATCAACTGGTTTCCCAGATGCATTAATATCTAAAGAATTTTTGGTTTATATAGGAGTTAAAATAAATTTAGTATTGTCTTATCTAATTTTTTTAAGAATATATTTTATATACTTATGTTCTGATATAAAAGTTTCTTCTAATTTTTGTGAAATTGGAAAACCTAAAAAATAAATAAGTTCTCCAATAATGCTCATTTAAAACTCATATTTCATAAGATACACAAAAGAATCTATTAAATATTTTTGAGTTGAACTAAATATAAAGTCATTAAAATAAATTTTAATAATTATAATTTTTTAAAAAAATTCATTTATAAAATGTGTTGGATCTGTAGCTCCCTTAATAAATATTTTTATAATAAAATCCAATTAACCAATCACACCGGGACGTAGGGGATTTTATATATATGTAAAGTACCTTAGTAAGTTTAAAAACATGTTATGGAATTTTTTCTCAAAACCAGGGGTTTTTCTATATAAACTTCCACTTACACATATCTATAAAAAAATGCACACTTTATTTCCATTTGAAATATTTTTAAATTAAGAAATGATGTGTATGCTAGAATAATACAAATATATTCAAACCATGATACCAAAACATAAGTTTATTTATAATATATGAACTCTTGTTTATTTTACCCTTTAGCAATAAGTCTTTCTTTATTTCTAACTAATATTCCATTTTCGTCACAATTGTTCTAGAAAACCCATTTTACACCAATTACAGATGTGTCTTTAGTTCATTAAACCAAAGCCCAAAAATGAAATTGTTAAATTTATTGAGTTCATCTTGCAATTATTTTATCCCATATTCATCAACTAAATCCTCATCTAGATTTTTAGGTTCAAAATGTGAAAAAAATTCAAAATGATAAATTTCATTTATTAAGGAACTTATAGTTATAACATGTTGATCTAAATCACTAATTATGTTATCATTAGGACTATTCTTAAGGATCAACTGATTTCTTTGGTTTAAAAATTTATGTTCTTAAACAATATGTTGAAATTATTATTGATATAGAAGATTAAAAACATATTATTTAGTTGCTATCTCATGAGAAGAACTTTTCTACATTGGTTTAAAATCAACTTTTGAAATAACATCCAAATATATATGTTGAAGTTGTTTACAAATAAATGGATCGGTTTCATAAAATTTAACATGTATGGTTACCTAAAAAGTACTTATATTTTTATTAAAAACAATATATGAATTAATAGTTGTAGAATATCCAGAAAATATCCCTTCATCGGATTTTGGAGAAAATTTATGTGAATTGTATCTATAATTAAAAATTAATACTTTTCATCCAAAAACATTGAAGTAAGAAAGTTTTCATTTTCTTCCAATCCAAAACTCATAAGGAGTTTTATTAATAAAATATTCTATTAAAACTCGATTTATTGTATAACAGGAAGTACCGACTTCTTCAGCTGAGAGATTTTTAGCTACTGATTATTCACTCAACATGGTTCTTGTAATCACTTGAAGAATTCTATTTATCCTCTCAACAACATCAGTTTTTTTTGTGGAGTTATAGGTGCCAACAATTTATTTATTTTACATTTTTTACTAAAAAAATATTTAAAATCATAATTTATGAAATTCTACACCATGATCACTATGAATAGTTATCAAGGATATATTTTTCACATTTTTTATTCGGGGTAAAAAAAATTTAAAACAAAAAGGCTTCAGACTTATTTACTTGAATATAAACCCATGTATATCTAGTGTAATCATCAAATAAAACCAATACATAGTATTTTAAAATAATACTTCCATTTTGTGTAGGACCAAACAAGTCTATGTACACTAACTATAAACAATATAAAGTTGATAATTCACTAATATATTTAAAACTTGACTTATTTTTATTTCCAAATTGACAAGGATCACAAAATTTTAAAGTAATAAACTTAAGTTTCAGTAAATATTTTTCTAGTCCTTTCATAGAAAGTTTATATAAATTTATAACATTACATTTTATGAATATTCTAAAACATAACCAAGATTTATCTTCCATTTCTCTAAGTCAAGGTAGATATTGGATCTTAAGATGTTCTATGTTTAGTGTGTAAACATTCTCATTCCGATTGATAGAAAGATTAAATTTATATTTTAAACTACGAATAATACATTTTTCATTCATATAATTCATGAGATATCCCTCATAAAATAATTATATTATGATAATAAGGTTGTGTTTATGATATAAAATAAATGATACATTCAAAATTAATGCTTTTCTAAGAAGAACAATGTTACACATTCCAATGATTTCTCCTTGGGAATTTTCACCAAAGGTAACTTTTACACATTTCATTTTTATAATATTATTGAAGAAATCCTTGTTTACAATAATATGTTGGGAGAAACCACTATTCATGTACCATATGTTTTTTTGGTACATTTCTTATTTCTTTGAAAAAAAAGATTAGTAATTTGGAACCCAAACCATCTTGGGTATAGTATTATTAGAAAGTAAAATTTTAATAATCTACATTTTTTAAAATTTACAATGTTGAGTAGATGTTAATTATTTTGAAAATTAATCATTATGAAAACCTAAGGTTTAATCTCAATTTGAAAAAATTTATTTTTATAATAACCACCACTTTAACATTTATTGAAAAATAAAGCACTTTTTGGAACAAATTAATTATTTAAAAAAAATTGTTTCTTATTAGTAAACCCATTCCTGAAACATACCTATGAGGTATTATCTATTTAAAAATATTATAAAAATTTTCCTTACCAAAAGTAAACATTGATAATATATTTTCCAAACTATATATCTTATAATTTAGTTTTACAACTAGATTCACACCCTCAACATAAGTAGTATTTTAACTAAGTTTCTCTACAACATTGTTTAATTTTTTTTTTCAGAATTAGGCTTCTCAAGTTATTTTAAAAGATAATTTTCTCAATTTTTTATCTAAATATTTTTAAAGATATGATATTTCATTATTAAGAGTAGAAATACTTGATTTTTTTTCACAAGTTTTTCTTGAGCAATATCATTTTTTTATAAATTTTTAAATTTTCACTTTCAAGTAGTTTTGAAAATATAGATACCTATTCAAAAATAGGTAGATTATTATTCTCTTTTGATGAATAATATTCCTCATAAGAAGATGAAGAATTATTATTATCATCAATATCAGGATATTTTTCATTTAAAGTAATATTTTTCAATGAATCAGTAGTTACCTTTTCCATGAAGCAATTATTGATCTTCAGAATCTCAGTATAGAATATGATATTATTTTTATATTCAATTCCACTATTTAAAGAATTTTATAATGATCTATATTTACCACTAATACTCCAAGTATCTGAATATTTTAGAATCTTCTTATTCTTATCCTTATAGTACTTCTTTTAATACCTTTCAAAATTATTTTCCTTCTATCTTTTCTTTTGATCTTAAGATAATCTGGTCTTATATGTACATGTTTCTTACATTCATAACAGATAACTTATGATGAATCCTTATTATGACTTCTTCCCCTGTGGTTCTTCTTATATCTATATTATACATCCTTCTACTCAACTATATTGTTAATCCTAATTTAAATATTAGCTAATTCATATCTATATTTTTCTAATGAATGACTTTTTGATTCGACTATAACTTTATTCTTCTTAGAATACTTTGAAGCCCTTTCAGCTAAATGAACCTTATTAAAAACATTACAATTTATATCAAAAGAAACTCCTTCATCCTTGTTTTTCATATTTTCGGAATTTCTTTTCAGTATTCCCTCATATTTCATAAGGGTACCGATTAAATCGTCTAAAGTTATATGTGTAATTCTTATCGTATCATCTAATGAAACCCTCTTAGACTCCCATTCTCCAGGAATTATTTCTATTATCTTTTTAACCAAGATATCATCTATAAGATCTTTCTATCCAAGGGATTTTAAAATATTTAAAATCATGATAAATTTTTTATGAATCCTTGCAATAGTATCACTAGGTATAAAATCAAATACTTGACAATCAGCATGAAGCATAACTTCTGAGTTTCAATAACTATAGAAGTTCTAAAGTGAGTAACTTACAATTTATTTCAAATACCATTATAAGCTTTACAAGATGATTTATAACTATATATGTTTGCAATATTAAATAAAAGTATAGTATTCTTTACTCTATAAATCAACTCACACTCTTTTTTCTCTTGAATTATAAAAGAAGTAAATTAATTATCAAAAAACATGAAATTTATATTTAACACAAAAAATTATCAAATCTAGTGTTTATAAAAAACATATTTATTATATCTCTCCAATAAACATAATGTGCACCATAAAATATTTGTGGTTTGCTAGTATTTAGATTTTCTAGAGTACCAACATTCAAACCTTCTATCTAATATAAACAACTCTTTCTATAATTTTTATGTTACTGTAATAATAGTTTTAAAAAATAGTTTATAATAATTTTTTAGAACTTTAGAAACTCACAATAGTATAACAAAATTAAAAACCAATAAAAAAAGAAGTAGAACTAGCTCTGATACCAACTTTTGGATCCTAAGAGTTGTAATGGATACAAGAGGGGTGGGGGTGAATTATAGTTTAAAAAATTTAAACTAATTAAAAACAAAACCTATTTATTTCAATTATCAAACAAATAATGTGTTTGATTATCAGTTTAACTTATATCAGAATCATATTGCATCTAGTAAATTAGATTGAAGAAAAGTTTACAAAAATAATCTTTCTTAACAAATTGTATAGTGGAAAATATAACTTGTAAAAAAAGTAAAATAACTTGGTAAAGTTTTATAGAATTACTAATAGAAAATTTATAAAAATAATGAATACACTTTTAACCTTAACTGTAAAGGAATTCAATAGCCATGAATTAAGGTATCCACAGTTTAAACCAAACTGTTAGGTTAGACTTTATTTAGCCGAAAGCCCATGATTATTAAGATAAGAAATGTCTCTATCTTCCTATCCCCAAAATACCTTGATCAGCCCGATATAATTCAACTATCTTCATATCATTATAATCCCTTGATCATAACCTTTTTTAGACAAAAAACAATTGAAAAAGATATTCTAAGGGTTTTAAAATCCTCACATGGAATCCTTATAATAGAAAATTCTCTAAATTATTATGAATAAAACCATAACAAGAAGTTACAATAGAGAAATATTTATATCAATTGAGTTTTCAAAAAAGCATTATATACCTCCTCCTAAAATGTACCTCTATTTATATGTACCCATTCAACAGTCATATTTCTATGATTATCAGAGTTGGTTGCAGAAACTTTAGATGTTCTTCACTTGACAGATCAAAAAATTATATATTCACTCGATGTAATTCAAATAGCACCATTATAATGATATTGAAAAATTTATTCCAACAGGTAGTAATAATTCTAACTCTGATAATAAATTTATAATTATTATGGAATAAAACATATCATTCCGATTGGTGAAAATTATATCACACCGATAGACTAAATATAATCACACTGATAGAACAAATATCCTCACACCAATATATTAGATACCATCACATGGATATATTTTATATCAAATAATTATATTTTAGATATCGTCATATTGATAGATTAAATATCATAATTTTGATAGATTAAAAATTTTCATACAAATAGATTAGACTTTTGTTAATAAAATTTACTACACTGTCAGTCTAATGAACTAGACTACTATCTGTATTATGGATCAGACTTTTAAGGAAAATTTATATTTGTTTAATTAATAAGTATTCCTACATTCTTTAAAATAAGTTTTCTTCTACAAAACATTCTAAAATAAAAGAAATATAAATTTAGTAAAACATATTTTTAAGAGTGTGTTTTGATTTTAAAAATTAAGGATAGAAAACTTGGAAAGTAAACTTTCAAATCAACATTTGATAAGAGAATTGGGTTTCTTTAGATATGTTGATTTTATATGGGTCAAATCGTTAGTGGTTAATTTCTTTCCTTAGGGATCATGAAGAGTTAACTGTTTCATGGGAAAAGGTCAAGGATTAGTTTTAGGCTATGTTTCTATATTTTACCACTATGGTATCTTTTTTAACTAAATATCCTTATCCTTAATCAGGGGATTCTCAATGTTCAAGAGTTTAGTATCCACTATAAGAATCTTCTATGTTATACTTAAGACCTTTTTTTAGATGAGGAGACTAGGGTGAGTTATTTTAATGAGGATTTTCACTCATAGATCTAGTGTTATGTCAACCAATTTATGTTGATGTTATATCTCATGATTCTAGAAAATTAAGATTCCATAGATAAGGCATTTTCCAGGACCGATCATCATGGTATGTGAGTCTTTATGAATCTTTATGGAGTAGATACATGACCAAGGGTTCTCAGTTTCTTGGTCAGAAGAAGTTTCAGTCAGTATGGAGATGGTTTCATCCCTCCCCAACCCACTTCACTGGAGATAATAGTTCTTGGGACATTTCTAGTGGATTGATAATGGTTTTCATTTCATATAGAGGTTATTATATCACAAGTGATAGTATAAAACCTTTTTTAGTTGTTAGTGTATAACTGGTGGAACTTTTTAGGCCCAACCTTTGTAGGAGTTTCAATTAAGGTAGAAATAGTAGAAGGGCATTCCATATTTTAAATATAAGAGAGGGGATGGGGTAAGAAGAATAAATCCCCATTATATCCTTCATTCTATAATAGTATGGGCTAAGCGTGGCCATGGAAGTGGCCTCCATCAGGGATAGAGAGGTCATGGATTAGGTCATGGATAGATGCATGCTTTAGCGCTGCCAGCACCAAGTGAACCCAATGTTGTACGAGGTGCTATCTACCTATTTTATACTTGGGATTATGCCTTGATTTATTATTTATCTACAAAATCCTTTGTTTCACCCGCTCTAGTCTATGCTTTGGGACTTGAGGTGGAGAAGAATTCCAGTTCCCTTAGTCTCTAATATGCTAGTTTGAGGTCAAGATGGCCTATTTCATGTGTACATAGATTGTGATATGGTTCTATGGAGTAACCATAGTTATGGATAATTCTTATGATTAAAAACACATCTCACCGACATCATCTTTGGTATAGATTGGATATATGTAATACAATCTATCATGGATTGATTTAGTAGACACATTATATTCTATGATGTCAATGGAGACCAAGAAGTGTTAATTGTAAAGTTAGACCCTCTAATGAGTTATAGGCATGTTGAGTATCCATCTTCTTTGTTGGATGATCTAATGTTGAGTTTTGTAGAATATTGGCCTATGGTGTTTTTCTAGGTGGTTAATGTGTACCCCAATGTATTCATTGAAGAGGCTGTGATGCTACCCCCTCACAAAGAGATAAATTTTGTGATAGATAAGAAATCTAGTGTTTCTATAATATTGATGTCTTTATATTAGTTTTAACCTTATGAGTTGTGATAACTATGGATTCAGGTTGATGAACTCTTACATAAAGGATTTATTCAGTATAGTGTGTCAAATTGAGAACCTATAGTTCTAATTGTGAATTAGTTATATGGAAGTATACAATTTTGTGTTGATTACCATCATTTTAACCAAGTAATGTTGAGGAATGAATATCATATCTCATGGATTGATGATTTATTCAATTAGATAAATGGAGCTAGCTGGTTCTTTAATATTGAATTGTGGTCTGAGTATCATCAGATTTGGGTAAAGGATGTGGATATCCTAAAGATTTATTTTATATTTCATTATGGGAATTATGAGTTCATTGTCATACCATTTTGTGTAATGAATTCTCCAGCAGTGTTCATGGGGTTAATGAATCCAGTGTTCCATGAGTTTTTGGACCAGTTAATGATGGTATTTATTTGTGAAATCCTTTCATTTTTAGTGTTAGAGTAGGAACACACATAGCATTTTTGGGTTATGTTGGGTGATATTAGGTTTCATCAGCTATTTGGGAAGTTTTCAAAGTGTGAGCTCTTGGTGTGTGAGGTTTATTTCATGGGTCATGTTTTTTCCTAACATAGAGTAGTCATTGATCCTTTTAAGGTCAAGGTAGTTGTTTCTTAGGTATCACCGAATAATTTTGTATATGTGTGGAGCTTCATTGGTCTAGTCAGATATTATAGGAGGTTTATTCTTGACTTCTTTCAAATTGTGACTCCTATAAAAAATTTGAATAGAAAGAACTAGGTGTTTGTGTAAAATAACTTGTTCCATACTGATTTTGATTATTTAAATGAGAATATGGTTAGTACTCCAGTTCTTCATCTACTGGAGGTGGGAATTGTGTTTGAGATTTACTATAGTGCTTCATGTCTTGTCTTGTGTTGTGTGTTTATGCAATAGAGAAAAATTATATATTAAAGGTCTCAATAGTTATAGAATCAGGAATATAATTATTCCACCCATGATATTGAGAATTCTAGAGTAGTTTTTTTGCTAATTTTTTTTAGAAACTACCTTATTAGTGAGTTTTTTGTGGTCTTGATAGTTCATAAGAGTTTGAAGTATATATTCTCCTAGAACAACTTTAATTTTTTGTAGTAGCGGTGGATAAATTTCTTTTTGAGCTAGCTAATTTTTTTAAAACTAGTAAATGGAATTTTGTGGTATATTCCTTGAGGAATAATTCATGAGGTGGGCCTATTCATGAATTTGGAGACTATTAGAGAGTGATAGAAGAGTTGTCTATGATTCAACTTGATATGAGAGTATTTGATGACCATGGAAATATTTTTCAAATGATGGTGTTGTTATGCTTAGTGAATAAAGTGGAAGAGTCCCAGTTGGGGAATTTTTAGGAAGATGTTTTTCATGATCGAGTTGTTTATAGAGATTCTCCTAAGGGTTTTCATAAAGATGGAAAACATCAAGTGTTATTCCAAGGGAATATTTTCATTAAATTGGTGATATGCAAGGTGGTTCTATTTGAGTTCCACAATTCACCCTTGTTAATAAATATAAGTGTGGAAAATATGTATCATTCTATAAGGAATCAGTTTTGGTGGTCTGGTTTGAAGCACAAAATTTTAGAGTTTGTATCTCAATGTTTAGTCTTCTAGAAGGTGAAGGCCAAGAATTATGTTCTTGGTGGTTTGCTTTAGACACTTTATGTTCCCTAGTGTAAGTTGGTGAAAAAACTGATAGAATATTTCACTATTTTACCCAATTCTTAGGGAGTTTCTTATTCCATATGGGTAATCATGGACCGCTTAAAAAAATTAGATCACTTTTTAGTGATTAATGAGTCAACCTCAGTTGGGTTTTTCCAAGGTAGTATCCAGAGGATGAGATTACCCATCCCAGATTCAAGTATCACTGAGAGGGGGAGGGGGTGAATTAATGATATATTTTTATTTTCTGTTTCCTTACTTTAGAAATAACCGTCACCTCCTATTAAATATTTCTTCATCTACTGAAAACAAATCAAACAGACAACCACAAGAACATAAGAATTTACAAGGTTCACTACTCAGAAATAGTATCTAGTCCTTGGTATGGTTTATAAATAATCCAATACCACACAATCCACTAGAAAAAAATAATTTTGTGTGAATACAATGATTATTATATTCCATTACAGTCATGTATCACTATGTTCAATAAAATAGTTCATGTACTTCAAGTATCATGAAATGATGTAATACAATTTTTGTAACAAACATGTTATGGTGCTTCTTGATCAACTTTCCAAAATATGATCTTTCAAAATAATTATTCAATTTCTTACCCAAAAGATAGTAAGAACTTCATAGACTTTGTAATGATACTCATTTAGATTGTTCAATATAGAAAATGTAACTTTGGAAGAATACCACTTAAAACAAATCTGAACTTCTTCTTCCTTAGTTTGGAAATCTCAATACAATTTTATTGGTCTGATTATCCATCTTAATACGAAATCCAGCTAAATACAATCTCCTTCCTCCTCCTCATTCTTCTATATGGATAACTTATTCACAAAAACAAAATCAATAAATATTTTTTCTAGAATTTCATAGATTCTCTCTCCTATTTTATTAGTGATTCAAGTCACAAAATAAATGAAGTACTCTCCTCATGTTTATAGGCTCAGAATAATGGTTTAAGAGGGATACTAAAAAGGTTTTCTTTCTTTACTAAAACACCCAAATATTCAATCTGCCCTTAATCTTAGATCTTTCTTTGACTCATTAAATTCACCTTGAAATCTAAATATTTCCTTAAATTCTTCAACCATAATTGATTTTCAGATCTTCTCTTGACATTAGCTCCCTCCAATAATTCTAAAAAATCTTGATTCTAATTTTTCATTCTTATTTTCCCATTATTATTATCTATTATGATGGTTATCATGATTTCTTGACCCACTTGTTAATCCAGAACTAAAGACTTGCAGTCTAATTTCGATTCTATTTCCAATTTCAAAATATGATTTCTTAATTACGATAAATGAATTTGGTCAATCTAATTTTTTACCCACTTGTAAACAAATCAGAACTGAAGATATTTCATTACATTTCTCTACACCACCCGATAGAATATCTACCAATTCTGATTTCTTCATTATGATGGAAGCACATGTTAAAAAACAGTCTCTTAATTATGTTTATCCAAACTAAATGTAGGAAGAAAAATATATGGATTCTTAATATGGTTCTTAGAACAAACTCTAATTATGATTTCTTCATTATGATGGAGGCATCATATTCTTTCAAACTTCTTCGACTACTTTTACATATTCTTTTTTGAATATGATACTAAAGATCTTTTAGAACTCAACTTATTTCACTTTTATGATTATGATACTCATAAAATTTATTATCCAAAGATATAAATCTTTTGAATTTTGGTCATATTGAATACTGGAACCTTCATTTTATCTCTTTATGATCAAGAAAAACTTCCCAACCTTCAAAAAAATATGAATCCACTGATATGAGATCATAAAATTTTGACTTTGGAGACTTTATTCTTCCACAAACCTTTTCTTATAAACATGAATTATTTCATTAATTTTATTATGTTAAAGAAAACCTTTAGAATCATATGACTCACCAAGGAAAGTATTATAACATCCCAAAAACATCTTTTCAATCCAAACCTGTATACGATTGTGTTGAATAAAATTGTTCTGAATATGATTGGTAGTATCTTTTATCCTAATCTGATGCTCAATATTATTTTCAGCACTTGTTCTCCCCCTTTATTTTATAAATATTTCATCACAAGTTTTTCAGAAAACTTATGAATTTTTTGAATTAAAAAATAGAAAATCATCATTATATTTTATATTGGATCCATGCAGAATCTGATTCTCTTAATTAATACGATCAAAAAGTCATTCCAGAACAAAGGTGAGTCTGATGAACATTTTATAAAAGAAAAAATATTTCCGTTCTGATGGAATTTTGTAGGAATTGTGATTCAAATTTTCTAAATATGATGTTCAGTATAATTTTCACCAAAAACAAAGTGAGGAGATTTATCCTTCTTTGATATTTCCTTGAAAACAAAATACAATACCTGAATACGATAATCTTACTTATCATCTTAGTACTAAAAATATCTCCCTTGTATTTGTTGTTTACCAAGATTTATATATCACAGAACCTTTTAACCTATTTATATAGATTAAATATCAACAATTATAAGCATATGTGAGCTATCTTATTTTAGGAAACAAGAATCATTGATAGAAAAATCATTCTTTCTAAAATTAGTGAATCATAAAAAACTTCCTCATATTTTCTTCCTAATATTTCTTCCTTATCCTATCTCCATTTATTCAAATTCTTTGGAATATAATTTTTTTCCTATAACCACTCTAAAAATAGTTATAATAGTTCTCACACTTACATTTTGGAATCACAACTTACCGAAAACTCTCCCTTTGTGCATCCTTCCATTATGATAGATTTATGAAACAATTATCCCCCTTTAAAACACTATCCAAAGGTAATATGAGATAAGGGAAAATAATTCACACCTCACCATTGATGAGAAAGAGGTTGGGAACCCATGTTAAACCTCAATATATAAAAATATTCCTTTAGTAAAGTTTTTGTTAATATAGAAGCAACTTGTTCCAATGTAGGAATATAATCTAGCATCAATTAATTCTTTTCCACATGATATTTGATTTTTTGGTGCTTTATGTCAATATGTTTGGAATGATAATGTTAAACCAGATTCCTTAAAAGGTTTATTTATCTTTTATTATCACATCCTAAGAGTAAGGATAAATTTACTTCCACAATTAAGTCTTCCAACTGAGTTTTTATCCAAATAAGTTGGGTAACATCTTGAGTGACAACAACATACTCAACTTCAAAAATTCTAAGAGTTACTAAATTTTGTTTCTTTATATTCCCACTTAAAAAAATTTCATGGAAAGAATAATCCTCCAGATTTGAATCTTCTATCATAAATATTTCCTACCCAACTAACATCTAAATACCCAAATAGGTTAATACTTTTTGAGCCATCATACCTGATTCCAAATTTTTTTGTGCCTTTGATATATATTTAATAATTTTTATTCTAGTAAGTAAATGTGATTATTTAGGAGAACTTTGAAATCTATCACATATGGTAACCAAATAAAAAATGTCAGGTCTTGAGGAAGTCAAATATAATAAACATCCAATAAGATTTCGAAACTCTTTCTGATCAATTTACTTACCTTCTTTATCTTTAGAAAACTTGGTTCCCACAGAAATCAATGTGAAAAATAGTTTTTAATTTTCCATTCCAAACTTCTTAATAAGTTACTTAGCATACTTTTCTTGAGAAATAAAAATGTGTTTCTTCTTTCTTAAAATTTGTAACCCAATAATGTATTTCATTTCTCCTAGAACAGACATCTAATAAAACTTTTTCATATATTCAGAAAATCTTTCACAAGTTCTTTTATCATTCCCAGAAAATATAATTCCATCACAATAAATAATTATGATGAGGTAAAAATAATGAATTTCTTTAATGTAAAAATTTCTATCATCTCTTCATTTCTTAAAACCCATATTTCTTAAGAAAGAATCTAACTTGGAATACCATTACCTCAAAGATTTTTTCTTCCCATACAAGGATTTCTTCAACCTTTACACTTTATTTTCATCTTTCCCAACAACAAATCCATAAGTTTTTTCTATATAAACATCCTAATCAAGATCACCATTCAAGAACAAGGACTTCACCTCAATTTTAATGTTTTGTAACTTCGTTGTGCAGTAATAGAATTAAAAATTCTATTTTTTTCTAACCTTACAATTGGAGAAAAATTATCATCGAAATCAACACCTTTAATTTTTGAGTAACCTTTACACACTAATCTTTATTTGTTACTTATCACTTCACGTTATTCATTAAAATTATTCAATAAAAAATATTTTTACCAATAAATTTCTTTTATATAACTTGGGTATGAGTTCCCAAGTATCATTATTTTCTATATGATTAATATATTCATTCATATCCTGAATCTCTTTTGGATGCTCAAAATCTTTATTCACATATTTTGGATTTAATATTGAATACAAAGAAGTATGTGAAACAACTTTTGAAGTTCTTCTTATTAGATCCTTAAGATGTTGATCACCAACAATGTTCTGAGCCTCCACTAGCTTCCTCAACCTAGGTGGATTTATTTTAGTTTTATCCTAATCATTTGAAATAGCTATGTTCAATTCTTCTTATTAAGTAGGATTAAAATTTTCTGTATCCTTATCAAAAATGTTAACCAAATTTTCCTTATCCTACTTAACTTAATTATTTTTATGAGAATGGTTATCCTAATCTAATTTCTCAATAAATTTCACATAAATGAAATCAATAATTATTTCTATTTTTTTTAAATACTTGTATCCTCTTCCTTCTGGAGCACAACTAGGAAAAATTTCATTTTCACCTCTTTTCTCAAAATTTATAAGGTTTCCAACTTTCTTATTTATAATGCACAGACTCCCAAAAACACTTATGTCTTTTAAACTTATAGTTTTTTCATAAAAAATTTCATATGGAGTCATATATAAACTTGGAATATAGAAACATAAATTTTGAATATACACAATACTACTCATGGCTTTCCTCCAACAGTAATGAGAGAGACCATGTTCAAGTAACATAATTCATCCCATTTCAACCAAACTTATATTCTTTCTTTCCAAAACCCCATTTTTTTGAGGAGTTTATGGTGAACTGAACTCATGTAAAATTTCATTATTCTCAAGATAACTTTCAAATTATTCATTCTAATACTCACCACAATTATCAGTTCATAACTTCTCTATAGAATACCTAGATTCCTTCCTAGATTTACTCTTGAAAATTTTAAACATTTTCTAAGAATCTGACTTATGTTTGATATATATAACACAAGTAATGAAATTAAAGTCATAAATAAAAGGGATGAAGTACTTATCTTCATTAGTTTATTTTTTCTCATTGGACTACAAATATCAAAATGAATACATTCTAGGGGTCATTTTGAAAAAAATGTAAACTTTCTTATGCACAAAATTTATAATCCTTCCTTTCTGAAAAATAGTGAAACACCAATCTCTTTTTATTGATATATCAAGAATATATTGAAAAATATATTGATTTGATAATTTTATCATTTATCTCTGACATATGTGTCCCATCCTTTTATGCCACAAATTATTCTCTTCCACCATACCCAAGTAACAAGTGTTTTTTATTTCACCAACTTGAAATAAGTTTCCTTTTGTATGTTGGCCTATTATAACTATCTTTACATCTTCCTCACTCTTCACAAAAAACCCATATTTTCAAATGATAACTTATTTAACCTCATAAAAAAGTTATAAAACACTCAATAGGTTATTTTTCATCCCATCAACATATAAATCCTTCTTTGATTTCATCTTTCCTTTCCCAATGATGGCTGGTCCAACTCCTTTGATTCATATTGATTCATCAGTTTAAAATGTCACCATTCCTTATTTGAATTATTTAAAATTATAAAAAAACATTAAACCCCCTATCATATGGAATGAACAACCACTATAAATACTTCAAGTTCATTATCCTTTTTAGCTGTCTACACAGTTTCAACAATAAGAGATTTTTATTCTCCATTTTCTTTCTTCACCTCCAACTTATGAGAATTGTTAAGAAAGTTGTGTTATGATAGTAACAAAACAAGACAACCCTTAGAAAGATATATAGGTTATTCACATATTTTAAAAATTGTTTCCCAGGGTTGGAACCTATTCTTACATTTTACACCAACATTCTCAGGTTTCTTCCAAACATTATTCTCAAACTTATTATTTTTAGAGGATTAAATCCCCCTAAACATTGTCTTTCGTAACCTATGGAATAGTATTAATGTTGTTTATTGAAGAAAAAAATATTTTCCATATTTCCAAATCCACCAAAATACTAGTATTATCCTTAGAAATAATATTTAGCTCTGAAACTTTCTGATTGACCAGTGTTGTGCGTATGTTTCACATCAACCTTTTTGTTTTCTTCCAAAATCATCTTACACAGCTCAATTTTCTGTTAAGACTTATCGGAACTAGAAGTTGTAATAACTTTTCTATATTCAAAATGTTTAGAAAAATTTTCTGACTCAGGGTTTTTAGAAACTTCTAATTTTTTATCGTTGTTAACTTTGGCCACATATATAACTTTCCCTATATTATTCTTCTTTGAAACAATTTAAAATCTCTTTTCATCCTTTTAAGGTGAATTTTGTTGATCCTTATTAGGTTTATCCTTATAATAACTTTCATAAAATTTTGATATATATTTTTAATTTTTTTTACCTATCTGTGCATCTTTTTAAATTATTTGTTGGACAAGTTCCAACTCTTCTTTTCATTTTCCTTCAGTTTTACTTCCAGATACTCATTAAATTTTTTTTATTTCTCAAGAGATTTATTCGAATAATATATCAATTTCATCATATTAAATTTTACATCTAGAAAAACTTCTTGATTATTTTTTATAGAGTTATCATTATTTATTTTCCGGATTTATTTTTCTTTCATTCCAATATTTCTCAGCCACTATTTCAATTCTTCTTTAAGATGAAATTATAATTGAGTTTCTTCCAATTCTTCGAAATCATTTCTTCTGAACTCTTCATTATTAACTATTTCAATAACAGTCCTCTATAAATCTTTATCAATAAAATATTTTTTCGTATATGATTCATTGTATTCTTCTTTTTCATCTTTAGACAAAAAACTTCTTCTTTTAGGTTTAAAGTATTTTTTTCTTTTCCTAAGGAAAAATATTTTTCCTTATTACATTGTTTATTTCACAAAATTCTTAGTCTTATTTATTTTTTATCACTGTATTATTCTTTATTTATTCAAGGAAAATTATCTACAAAGTGACCAATGGCTCCACATTCAAGACACTTTAGGTAATTGTACCTTTATATTTACCTGTACCTATTTTTACATTTTAAAAAAACAAGGATAAAAATTCATCAATGTTTTAATATACCACATTTTTGGAGTTAGGATCATAAACATCATCTTACTCAAGAACCTTCTTAGAATTTTCTTTCTTGGAAGCTTTAAAATACATTTTTTTATTAGGTTTTTCTTTTACCATCATAACTTTTTCCCTTATCATTTCATAAGTAATGAGATTACTATAAAGATCATCCAGAGATAGAGTTTTTGGATCACTATCTTCTAATAAGGAAACTTTGGAATTAAAATTATTAATAAGTATTGTTAATATCTTTTTAAAATATATAGAATATTCCAACCTTTCACCAAGACATATGATAGTGTTAACTATATTATTTACCATGGTAAAGAAGTCACGAAAATATTCAAATTCACCCATCTTGAGATCTTCATACTTTAATATCTGTATTTATAATTTTTCCTTATTTACTTTTGTATTGCCTTCATAAATGTTTTTCAACTTACCTCATATAACTTTTGCATTGGAAACACCTTTCACTAAAAAAACTCACTTTTAGAAAGTGATGAGATTAAGTCATTTTTTTTCAATTCCATCATTATCAATATTCTTCTTATCAATAGGATTAAGAGGAACATTTTCATCAATAGGAGGAAATCCATCTGTTGTAACTTCCAGAACATCATACCCAAAATAAATAAGATAAGGAAACATTATATATTTTCATATATGATAGTTCTTCACATAAAATATTAGAATACCTTTACAATTGACATAATTCAAATTCTCCATCAAAAATTCCCTTTTAGAAACTTAAGAAAAGAGTAAACGAATGAGACCTTCTCTTTGATTCCAACTGAGATCACCCAACTAGGATTCAAGTATCACTAATAGGGGTAGGGGTGAATCAGTGATAAATTTTTATTTTATGTTTCCTTACATTAGAAAAAAAATTTAACACTTGCTAAATATTTCCTTCTCTATTAAAAACAACTCATATACACAACCACAAGAACACAAGAATTTACAAGGTTCACTACTCAACAAGTGTAGATAATCCTTGTTAAGGTTAAAAAATAATCCAATACCACATAATACACTATAAAACAATAATTTTTTGTGGAATACAATGAGTAGGATATGACCTTACACTCATGCATTACTATATTCAATACAATAGTGCATGTTCTTCAAGTAGTATGAAATGATGTAATACAATTTTTGTAAAAAACATGTTATAGTGATTCTTGGTCAACTTTACCAAATTTGATATTTCAAAATAATTCTTCACTTTCTTACCTATAAGATGGTAAAAAAATATAGGACTTTGTAATGACACTCAGTCTGATTTCCCAGTCCGATTCCCAAGTCCTATGGTTCAATACAAAAAATGAAACTTTTTTAGAATAACACTTAAAAAAATATAAAGTTCTTATTCCTTAGTTTGGAAATCAAAATACTATTTTCCTGGTATAATTTTCTTGCGCAATGTAACACCCTGAGCTTCCACGGTACGCTTCTATTTGAATAATACAGTAGCGTGTGTTGTACGCAACTTCGAGTTCTAACACAGACCACAACCAATCAAACTAGCCATTATGAATAGTAATACCTAATTTTTGAAATTATATATATTTTATATTTCATAATGTATTTAGTTTTTGGATTAGGAATATCGAATTTATCCTAGGGTGAAATTTTGGAACTTTTCGGATAACACTTATATTTTGAAAATTACTAAATTTTAATTAAAAACAACTTTTTTAATCGAAATAATTTATATTTATAAATTATGAATTTGAGTGGTTTTAAAGTATATTTAGAATATATTTTTACCATTTAATATAATTTAGTTCATTGTACATAATTTTACAATTAAACTGGACAAAAACAAGTGTCAATCTTTTGATAGTTATTATCTCTTAAAAGCACGCTTTTTGTTTTAACAACTGGAATTAATTTTAAATTAATTTATGCCACTTCTGTGTTTTGAATTTGGAAAAATGGAATCCATATTTGTAATTAGGATGTTCATATTGTGTAAATAGGTAAATTTTATTTTTATACATTTTGAATAATTACTGTGGTAAATATTTTATTTACCATGGTTAAGGGTAAATCTGGTAAATAAGGGTTAAAAAATAATATTATAATAATAATAATTACCCTAAAACATGTCATAACCTTATTTGTGGATACATTTCCGACCATGGGAATCTTTGGGTCGATTTGGGGACCCCATGGAGCCACTAGTAGGTGATAGGGACACTTTATTTTAATTAAGTTAAAATAAGTACAAAAATGACATAAGCATATATCTTTTAGAAAAACAATTTTTACATAGGGTTATATATGTTGGATTTTCGACTATAAATATTCATTAGAAATCTAAAAAGATTTCCTACATAAAGATAATTTATTTATAATTTTTATACATTAAATAATTTAGTTTATTTATGACACAATGATGATGCAGTAATTACCATAATAGTGAAAAATTAAAATAATTGATATTATAAATACCCAAATAAATATAATTTGAGACTTTTATTGAATTAAACTAATTCTAAAGGTTAATATGACATATTAGGATTTATTTAATTGACTTTTTTAGAAGTAATAATTCTGTTATAAGTTTCACAAAAATCAATTATTGAATAGTGTAAAAATTGACATAAAAGAGTTTTTAAAACAAATATTATATTATTAATTGATATTAAATTCCTAAAAATATAAGGTTCAGACAAGAGACTTATATCATGATAGGTGTATCATTAATGGACCACTTGGGGGTCTCTTGGATGTATATAGTAAGTTTATTAACCATATAATATAAAAATACAAAGAGACATTGTAAAAGTGAAACTAATTAACTTAGAGTTAATACTTAAAGATAAGGTTAATATAGTAACCCAAACCTGTCTAAATTCTATTGGTTGAATGGGTTTAGACCCATAACCAGATTAAAATTTAAATAATCAACTTTGGAGCCATTATAAACCGAATATGAATTTATTATAAATTAATATTTTCTAGCATTTCCAAAGGTGCCCCTCACCCCTCTTATAAAAGGGAACTCCCCCTTCTCATTACTTCACACCTTCAAAGCCTTTTGGTTTGGCCAACCCCTGCCCAAATACTCTATCAAATTCCCTCACTAAAACATAAGGGTATTAGTTTGATCAGAAATCCAACCTAAGGAGCCCTTTTGATCAAATCAAAAGGAAGAACCCGAAGAAGAGGTAATGATTTCACCACCCTTTTTCAAGTTCCTTTCTTCTTCCACTTCCTCTTCCTTTGTTGTTACCATTATAAAATAATAACTCTAGTATAATATATATACTGTGATGTTATTATAAATATGGTACAACCATATTCAGTATTCTATCTTTCCTTTGAATAACATGTCACCATACGTGCGTACGTACGGCTTACCGTCTCCACGTCGTGGTGTAATTGTTATTCAATAAATTATTATTTGGATGAGTATAATAATGATGTGTAAATCATGTAAATAATAAATATAACATGATAATGATTCTATATATATGATATAACATCCAATTATATATTATTTTAATATCAAAAGAATGATATTTTCGCTCGTGCGTACGTACGGATTACCGTCTCCACGACGCGATGAGATTCATTTCCAAGTTCACCATTCATCGACGATCATAAAAATATATATTACTAATAAGTATGTAATATATGACATAATAATTCTACTGGATATATATATATATATATATATATATATATAAGGATTTATGTACTTACATATATCTTATTCACTTACTTCCGTTCAATACTATATGAAAATAGAAACAACGTTTATGCGTACGTACAGACAACCATCTCTATAAACGGTGTTTTCCATTTCATATATATGTCTATTATACATATTTATATTCTAAATATATATTATATATTTATCATGTTTTATATTCTGGAAGTATTTAAATCATGATCTAATTGACACAACCAAGAGTGACAAGTTAAAACACGTACGATAAAGAAAGTGATTATTACCCGAAATGTTAACTTAACATAGAAATTATTATTAAATGGGTAATATAAAGTCATAAAAGAATCATGTATGATATCATAAATATTAATATGGTTCTGGTATAATTTAATAACATACTACGATCTTCGTACAAGAGGTTAAACGTACCCTCGACTAAAGGAAAGTGCAAGGTAAGGGGTTTTCATCTCACTCCTTATTCCCGTGAGATTCATGCCATATTGCCACCATTACCTTTTGTGTGGTGTATGTAATGCCCATAATTATATTCTTTGTGTAATACACTTTAATTTATGTGTATTTACATATTCATTGTATGATACCTCTTTCATGGGTTGTATGTTTCGTAAGTTACCAAATTGGTAAGGGTTTATTTTGCAATCTCTTCATTATCCGAGGTTGTTTATACATAATAATCTACTGGGATTTCTTTATCATCCACATCCATGTTTCTTAAAAATGTATTTCAAAACATTTTTACTATTTACTAGAATATGGTTTAAAGTCATTTATACCCTTGTTGACTTTTATAAGTGGTTTATAAAGGAATCTTTCCGTCGTTTTCCAAACAAGGTCCTTTTTAACCTTTTTTACAAAATTAAGGTAAGAATTTTTTTTAACTTATACTGCGGGTGCGGTTATTCTCCCCCATTATTACACCTTTGAATCTTTCTTCACAATATTATAAAGATATTTTCAAAATAATGGTTTTATCTATAATTATGCGACTTTTAAAATGATTTAAAAAAAGAGATATTTCTCTCAAATAGTATTGATATCATCTATGTCAACATCTTTTGATAAATTTTAAACTTGTTTCAAGTTGATTTATTATGATACAAATCATCCATATTGTATCTAAGGTTTTGTGATATTTTTGACTATGGATGAGTTATTTTTATGCCATTAATGGTTGATGATTAAAGTTTTGACATTTTGTATGTTAGTTTTAATACGAATGTTTATGTTATATTTCATCCTCTTCTTAAGATGAATGTGTTGAGCTAGTATGTTCCGGGTTGGGGACCAGTAAAAGTAAGCCCTCCGGGTTGGTGTCCGGTTATTAGAGGCACTCCGGGTTGGTGTCCGGTTATTAGAGGCACTCCGGGTTGGTGTCCGGTTATTAGAGGCACTCCGGGTTGGTGTCCGGTTATTAGAGGCACTCCGGGTTGGTGTCCGGTTATTAGAGGCACTCTGGGTTGGTGTCCGCTTATTAGAGGCACTCCAGGATGGAGTCCGGTTATAGAGGCTCTTCGGGTTGGGTTCCGGTTACAGTTATCCCTTAGGTCTTGGCACGAGGCCTCGACACAGAAATTAAAGTTCGACATCATGCATTACATCATTATGAAAGTTGTTAGTGATATTTCATGTGATTATTCGATTAGTAGAATATCTATGTGAATAATTAAATGGCATTATTTCATTTTATTTCTGCCATATTATGCTGAAGTTCAATTTTAAAAGGATTTGGTTTTAGTTTTATACATTGCCTTAAATGTTTATGCTTATTTATGAAAGTTACCGCTGTATTGTTTACCCTTACTGAGTATTTGAGCTCTCCCCTTTATATGTTTTATTTTTCCCAGGATTCCAAGAAGTGTAATGTGATTTATATGCAGGGTTAAGCCAAGGGAATAATGGAGTTCATAAAGATTATTTATTTTGTTTTGTACGTCATAAAGTGAAAATGTAACATTTATGTATGCGATCTATTTTTCCAAGACTGCTAAACAGATCGGTCCTTCAGGACTTGATTCCTTGTAATCATGCCAATGTATTAAAATAATGCACCGACTCTAGGTAACTGGGGTCGGGGCATTACAGTTGGTATCAGAGGAAGTTTAGTAATAACCTTGGAAACTAGATTTAGATAAAATCTGATTAGAGCACATAGCCCTAAGATAAACTTTGAGGATTAGTATAGAAGAACTTCCTAGAATTTTGGTATTGTAGAGATTTTGTGAGTTTTCTGAGAAATACATCCCTGTCTGGATACGAATAGGTAGAGGCGGCTCTGGCACAGATGTACCTAGGGGTAAAACCCGAAAACACCGCTTTGAGCTAGACTCGAACAGGAACTGGTGCACGACAACGGGGCTTGCTGCACTCTTGGTTACGACACTCCCAGGGGATATGCTTAGGATAATTCTCATTTTCTTTACAAACCATTATTAATGGATTATGAGTATATACTTACTCAAATAAAACATTTTTATGATTATGGATTATATCCATAAACTGTTCAATTTGTGTTAGGTATTTTACAAGTTTGGTAATTATTCATTTCAATTCATAAACTGAACGAGTTTATGCTGTTATATAGAAATGGTGCCCAGTAGAAGGAATGTGAACTCCCGTAATATGTATGATCCAAAGAGTAAGAAGGATCATATCTTTCATGGTACTATGCCAGAATTTAGAAGGGAAATAGTTTCCCACATATTATTATCATATGAAGAAATAATATCATGTGTTGATAAGACGAGTAAATAATTCTCAGAGTCCTATGTCTTTGAAGGGAAGCAAGAGAAGAAAAGGATGGAAGAGGTAAAATATGGGTAAAGGGAAGAGGGAAAAGAAGAATTTTCCCATATGTGATAACTGTGGGAAGAAACACCCTGGAACTTGCCTGAAAGGAATGGGAGTTTTTTATAAGTGTGGAGGAAAAGGGCACAAAGTACGTGACTGCAAGGGTAAGAAAATGGTTTCAAATGTACAATGCTTCATTTTCAAGGAGTTTGGACACTATGCGAACCAATGTCCTAGTAATCAGACTATGCCACAAATGATGCTATTGGATAATAATCAAGTTATGATACTACCACAGATGAAGAGGAATGACTAGTGTTCTTATGTTGTCATTTTAGAATTATTTCATTTAAGTGTTGTATCAATGATGTTCTGGAAATAAATAAGGATTGTACTTAAGTACTATTTAATTAAGGATTTGAGATTTTATAGTACTAAGAAAAGTGACTCCACAGTGAGTTAATTTTTTTTGGAAATTACATGGTTGAAGGAAAGATAAACCTTAATATGGTCCTAATATTGAGGTAGTGATTTTGGAATAAGAGATGGTTGATTTTGGTAATTCAGGAAGTTGCGGTGTTTTAAAAGAATATATGAGGAAGGCGTTCACATGTTATTACCTGGAAAAAAGGATCCTAATTATGTTTAACTTCCTTGTAAATTTTGGATTGTGAGTTTGGATAATATTATTTTGGATAAGTCTAATGGTTGGAATGGATTAAGTTTGAAAGGTTAGTTTTTTGGATTTTTATAAAAGGACAACACGCAGACCGTGTGACGACCAGTCGTGTTAGAAAGATCTATGGGAATCAAATCCACAACCATAGTGCAATTGGGATTTATCACCTACCATTTTGCTACATGATGTTCCTGGATTGTATAATGTAGTTTCTTTACATAAAGGGTCTGATATGTGAAATATAAATTCATTATATTTGGAACACTATACGATTAGGATAAATAGAGTATTTTTGAGTTGTATTATGTTTTGGGGTGAAAGATGAGTTTTTGGTAGAAATTTATTAATGGATAAAACTCTAATTATAAAGTAAGTATATCTATTTATGATCTTAGCCAATCTCATAAATAAATTCCTCAACATTAAGAAAAGGAACTTAGAACAAAAATGTTGTCCTAGATGGTACCTTATATCATCACTAATTTATGGCTTTGGGATTGTTGGCCTTTTCATAGCCATGTTCTCTACCACTCTCCATCAGATAATTGATGGTTATATTTCTCTTCCATATCCATATTTCCTTACATGGAACCCTAGTATGTGTTATTTTCTGTAAGCTTTATACTTTACACTATTTATTTTAAATAGAGGCCTCATTAATACATTTTTCGATGTGGGATTTCAAATAAGATATTTTGAAATGTCAAAAATGTGTTATCCTAATACCTTATGTTTTGTTGAACCGATGGTATTTTAAATCATCATAGATTGATGAATTTAAGGACCTCAATTTTAAACTTGTTTGTGATTGATGACCTCAATCACTACCTATAAATATTTACGTTTTTCCTCCAGTTATATGTATATAATTTCCACCAATGTCCTCTTAATCGAGATCATAATTTTTTTGGTGACCCTTTCATTTCTCTTTTCATCTTGTTAAGACTAAAATTTTATTAACCAAATTTCTGATGTGGATTTTTTCCACAAAGATATTTTATATTTTCAACCTTTATTTTTAAAGAACAATATCAAATTGCGAGGACGCAATTTGTTGAAGGAGGGGAGAATGTAACACCCCGAGCTTCCACAGTACGCTTCTCTTTGAATAATACAGCAGCGTGTGTTGTACGCAACTTCGAGTTCTAACACACACCACAACCAATCAAACTAGCCGTTATGAATAGTAATACCTACTTTTTGAAATTATATATATTTTATATTTCAAAATGGACTTCATTTTTGGATTCGTAATATCGAATTTAGCCTAGGGTAAAATTTTGTAACTTTTCGGATAACACTTATATTTTGAAAATTACTAAATTTTAATTAAAAAAAACTTTTTTAATCGAAATAATTTATATTGATAAATTATGAATTTTAGTGGTTTTAAAGTATATTTATAATCTATTTTTACCATTTAATATAATTTTTTTCATTGTACATAATTTTACAATTAAACCGGACAAAAACAAGTGTCAATATTTTGATAGTTATTATCTCTTAAAAACACGCTTTTTTGTTTTAACAACGGGAATTAATTTTAAATTAATTTCTGCCACTTTTGTGTTTTGAATTTGGAAAAATGGATTCAATATTTGGAATCAGGATGTTCATATTGTGTAAATAGGTAACTTTTATTTTTAGACATTTTGAATAATTACTGTGGTAAATATTTTATTTACCATGGTTAAGGGTAAATCTAGTAAATAAGGGTTAAAAAATAATATTATAATAATAATAAATTACCCTAAAAAGTGTCCTAACCTTATTTGTGGATACATTTCTGACCATGGGCATCTTTGGGTCTATTTTGGGACCCCATGGATCCACTTGTAGGTGATAGGGACACTTTATTTTAATTAATTTAAAATAAGTACAAAAATGACATAAGCATATATCTTTTAGAAAAACAATTTTTACATAGGGTTATATATGTTGTCCTTTCGACTATAAATATTCATTAGAAATCTAAAAATATTTCCTACATGAATATATTTTATTTATAATTTTTAGACATTAAATATCTTAGTTTAGTTATGACACAATGATGATGCAGTAATTACCATAATAGTGAAAAATTAAAATAATTGATATTATAAATACCCAAATAAATATAATTTGAGACTTTTATTGAATTAAAATAATTTTATAGGTTAATATGACATATTAGGATTGATTTAATTGACTTTTTTAGAAGTAATAATTCTGTAATAAGTTTCAAAATAATCAATTATTGAATAGTGTCAAAATTGACATAAAAGAGTTTTTAAAACAAATATTATATTATTAATTGATATTAAATTCTTAAAAATCTAAGGTTCGGCCAAGAGACTTATATCATGATAGGTGTATAATTAATGGACCACTTGGGGGTCTCTTGGATGTATATAGTAAGTTTATTAACCATATAATATAAAAATACAAAGAGACATTGTAAAAGTGAAACTAATTAACTTAGAGTTAATACTTAAAGATAAGGTTAATATAGTAACCCAAACCTGTCCAAATTCTATTGGTTGAATGTTTTTCGACCCATAACCAGATTAAAATATAAATAATAAACTTTCGGGCCATTAGAAATCGAATATGAATTTATTATAAATTAATATTTCTAGCTTTTCCAACGGTGCCCCTCACCCCTCTTATAAAAGGGCACTCCCCCTTCTCATTACTTCACACCTTCAAAGCCTTTTGGTTCGGCCAACCCCTGCCCAAATACTCTCTCAACTTCCCTCAATACAACCTATAGGTCTTAGTTTGATCAGAAAGCCAACCTAAGGAGCCCTTTTGATCAAATCAAAAGGAAGAACCCGAAGAAGAGGTAATGATTTCAGCACCCTTTTTCAAGTTCCTTTCTTCTTCCACTTCCTCTTCCATTGTTGTTACCATTCTAAAATACTAACTACAGTATAATATATATACTGTTATGTTATTATAAATATGGTACAAAAATATTCAGTATTCTATCCATCCTTTGAATAACATGTCACCATACGTGCGTACATACGGCTTACCGTCTCCACGTCGTGGTGTAATTGTTATTCAATAAATTATTATTTGGATGGGTATAATAATGATGTGTAAATAATGTAAATAATAAATATAACATGATAATGATTCTGTATATATGATATAACATCCAATTATATATTATTTTAATATCAAAAGAATAATATTTTCGCTCGTGCGTACGTACGAATTACCGTCTCCACGACACGATGAGATTCATTTCCAAGTTCACCATTCATCGACGATTATAAAAATATATATTACTAATAAGTATGTAATATATGACATAATAATTATACTGGAGATATATATATATATATATACATAATGATTTATGTACTTACATATATCTTATTCACTTACTTCCGTTCAATACTATATGAAAACAGAAACATCGTTTATGCGTACGTACGAACTACGGTCTCCATAAACGGTGTTTTCCATTTCATATATATGTCTATTATACATATTTATATTTAAATATATATGATATATTTATCATGTTTTATATTCTGGAAGTATTTAAATCGTGATCTAAGTGATACAACCAAGAGTGACAAGTTAAAACACGTACGATAAAGAAAGTGATTATTACCTGAAATGTTAACTTAACATAGAAATTATTATTAAATGGGTAATATAAAGTCATAAATGAATCATGTATGATATCATAAATATTAATATGGTTCTGGTATAATTTAATAACATACTACTATCTTCGTACAGGAGGTTAAACGTACCCTCGACTAAAGGAAAGTGCAAGGTAAGGGGTTTTCATCTCACTCCTTATTCCCGTGAGATTCATGCCATATTGCCACCATTACCTTTTGTGTGGTGTATGTACTACCCATAATTATATTCTTTGTGTAATACACTTTAATTTATGTGTATTTACATATTCATTTTATGATACCTCTTTCATGGGTTTTATGTTTCGTAAGTTACCAAATTGGTAAGGGTTTATTTCGCAATCTCTTCATTATCCGAGGTTGTTTATACGTAATAATCTACGGGGATTTCTTTATCATCCACATCCATGTTTCTTAAAAATATATTTCAAAACATTTTTACTATTTACTAGAATATGGGTTAAAGTCATTTATACCCTTGTTGACTTTTATAAGTGGTTTATAAAGGAATCTTTCCGTCGTTTTCAAAACAAGGTCCTTTTTAACCTTTTTGACAAAATTAAGGTAAGAATGTTTTTTTAACTTATACGGCGGGTGCAGTTATTGTCCCTCGTTATTACACCTTTGAATCTTCCTTCACAGGATTATAAAGATATTTTCAAAATAAAGGTTTTCTCTATAATTATGCGACTTTTAAAATGATTTAAAAAAAAGAGATATTTCTCTAAAATAGTATTGATTTCATCTATGTCAACATCCTTTGATAAATTTTAAACTTGGTTCAAGTTGATTTATTATGATACAAATCATCCATATTGTATTTAAGGTTTTGTGATATTTTTGACTATGGATGAGTTATTTTTATTCCAGTAATGGTTTATGATTAAAGTTTTGACATTTTGTATGTTAGTTTTAATACAAATGTTTATGTTATATTTCATCCTCTTCTTAAGATGAATGTGTTGGACTAGTATGTTCCGGGTTGGGGACCAGTAAAAGTAAGCCCTCCAGGTTGGTGACCTGTTTTTAGAGGCACTCCGGGTTGGTGTCCGGTTATTAGAGGCACTCCGGGTTGGTGTCCGGTTATTAGAGGCACTCCGGGTTGGTGTCCGGTTATTAGAGGCACTCCGGGTTGGTGTCCGGTTATTAGAGGCACTCCGGGTAGGTGTCCGGTTATTAGAGGCACTCCAGGATGGAGCCCAGTTACAGAGGCTCTCCGGGTTGGGTTCCGGTTACAGTTATCCCTTAGGTCTTGGCACGAGGTCTCGACACAGAAATTAAAGTTCGGCATCATGCATTCCATCATTATGAAAGTGGTTAGTGATATTGCATGTGATTATTCGATTAGTAGAATATCCATGTGAATAAGTAAATGGAATTATTTCATTTTTTTTCTTCCATATTATGCTGAAGTTCAATTTTAAAAGGCTTTTGTTTTAGTTTTATACATTGCCTTAAATTTTTATGCTTATTTATGAAAGTTACCACTGTATTGTTTACCCTTACTGAGCATTTGAGCTCACCCCTTTCTATGATTTATTTTTCCCAGGATTCCAAGAAGTGTAATGTGATTGATATGCAGGGTTAAGCCAAGGGAATAATGGAGTTCATAAAGATTGTTTATGTTGTTTTTTACATTATAAATTGAAAATGTAACATTCATGTATGCGATCTATTTTTTCACGACTGCTAAACTAATCGGTCCTTCGGGACTTGATTCCTTGTAATCATGCCAATGTATTAAAATAATGCACCGACTCTAGGTAACTGGGGTTGGGGCGTTACATGCAATATGAAATCCAAATGAGTACAATATTTTTTACATATTCTGTCTGACTAACTTCTTTAAGAAAAAAAATCTGGAAACTTTTTCCTTTTAGAATAGTAGAGCTTCTATCTCCTATTTTGTGAGCAATTAAAGTCATAGAATGCATGAATTACTCTTCTCATATTTATAGGATCATAATAATGGTTTAAGCAGGATCCTTAAAAGGTTTTTTCCACTTTACCAAAACTCATAAATCATTAATTTTCCTTCAATATTGAATCTTTCTTTGAATTATTTAATTCCCCTTGAAATCTGGATCTTTCTTTGAATTATTTAACCATTCTTGAATTTCATATATTCTCTTTAATTTATCTCTCTTTAGTATTTATTTAAAATCTTGATTTTGTTTTTGTATTCTGATTTTCCCATTATTATTATCCATTATGATGGTTATCCTGATTTCTTGACCCACTTATAAATATGGAACTGAAGACTTTTAGTCTGATTCAGATTCCGATCCTTGTTTCTAAATATAATTTCTTCATTATGATAACGGCATTTATTCAATTATATTTTCATTACCCACTTGAAAAAAAAAATCAGAACCAATGATATTTCATTACATTTCTCTTCACCACCTGAAATAATATCTACCGATTACTATTTCTTCATTATGATGGAAACATATGTTAACTAACATTTCTTCAATTTGTTTCTCTACACCAAATGTTGTAAAAAACATATGTATTCTTATTATGATTCTCAGAACCAACTATTATTCCCATTTATTCATTATGATGGAGACAACATATTCTTTCAAAATTATTCAACTGCTTATACTTCTTCATTTCTAAAAATGATACCAAAGATATTTCAGAACTCAACTTCTTTCTCTTTTCTGATTACGATACTTATCAAATTCATTCTTTGAATATTTAATTATTTTTTATTTTGGTCTGATTGAAAACTAGTACCTTAAGTTTCTCTCATTATAATCAAGAAAACCTTCCCAACTTTCAAAAAAATCTAAATCTGATGATCTGAGGCTGGAAAATTTTACTTTAGAAACTTTCTTCTTCCAAAAACTTTTGATTGTAAGCATGAATTCCTTCATGAATTTGATTATGTTGAAGATCAGCTTTATAATTGTTTAACATACCAATGAGAGTATTGTAACTTCCCAACAAATTCTTTCTAATCCAAATCTGAATAAGGTTATCTGAAATAAAATTGGAATGAATAAAATTGAAAATACCTTTTCCCCCTATTCGATGCTAATATGATTTTTAACACCTGTTCTACCCATTTATTTCATAAAGCTTTTATCAAAAGTTTCTTAGACAAATTATGTATTTTTTGAATTAAAAAACATAAAAGCATCATCAGATTCCATATTAGATCTATGTAGTATCTGATTCTCGTCTTAAATACAATCAGAACCTCAATACAGACCCAAGGTGAGTCTGGTGATCCTTTTCTAAAAAAACATATTTCCATTTTGATGGATTTTCTTAGGCATCATGAGTCATATTTTCTGAATATGATGGTTATTACAATTTTCACCATAAATAAAGTGAATTGATTTCTCATTCTTTGATATTTCCTTGAAAATAGAAGACAATACTTGAATACAATAATATTACTTATCATTATGGTACTAACATAGGAGATAGTGAGGATTCATTGGGTTCCTAAGATGATCATCTCTAATCGTGATACCCATTTTACCTATAGGGTGTAGAGAGGTCTCAAAAATTATTTTGGCTCCCAGTTATTCCTTAAAAATATTTTTTATTCATAGAAAAATGGACAAACATAGTAAATTATCTAGACTCTATAAGACATCTTGTATATGGGTATTCTATATTTCAGAGGTATGTGGGTACAAAACCTACCATTGATGGAGTTTTTCTACCATAATAGTTATCACTCATATATTTGTATGAAATATTTTGATGGAATATATGGAAGAACTTTCCAACCACCGTTATGATGGAATGAGGTCATAGAGTCAGCTATTCTTAGACAAAAATGGGTATAGATTATAACAGATAAGTTATAAGTGATTCAAGAGAGAATAATGGAATTTCAAGATCTTCATAAGTCTTTTGATAATAATAGGAGGATGCATCTAGATTTTGACGTTGAATATCACATGTTCTTAAAGGTGTCTCCTTGTTGTGGGAAGTGAAGGTTCGGTCATCTGAGTAAGCTCACTCCTAGGTTCAATGGACCTTTCAAAGTGATGGATTGGGTTGAAGCTATGGATTATTGGTTAGAACTAACCCTATAGATGTACCAGATCCATGATGTCTTCTATGTATCAAAAATTTTCGGGTATCTTCATAAATATTATTACGTCATTGATTAGGGTGAGTTGTATGTTGAAGATGATGAAACCTTTAAGGAGTAACCTATGAAGAATTAGGACCACCATGAGAAGGTGTTGTATAGGAAATGTATCCCTTTGGTTCATATCCCATGGTGGCATAATGGTTTGGTGGGGAGATCTTGGGGGTGGGAGTCGTGGATGGGAACTCAATATCCATAGTTTTTTATGCTTTGTTTTAGCTTTGTTGGAATGATTTGTAAACCCCTCTTTATTTTATGAGATCATTTATCTTCCTCAGTTTTGTGCTTGTTTTGGCCATTCCCTAGTGGTATCTCCCATGAGAGTGTGTTTTGGGGTTGGTTGGTGATGATGTGAGTTTTTTCAATTTATTTATTTAGTGGGATTGGTGTGTTCTTTATATAATAAGAATGTTGATAGATATATCATAGGGTGGTTTTTCATAACCCTTTTATTTTTTAGAATTTTTTTAAAAAAATTTGAGAGGTATCTGATATAAGATCCTAGTTTTACCTGGAATTTCCCTTTTCTAGCATGAGGTGGGGGTGGGTGGTCGGAATCTGAAAAATATAATTACAAGATGGATTAATGATGTGAACCCAACATTCAAAGAACAAATTTAGGTTCTCAGATTGAATTCTAGTTTGTGACATGAAGGGTTTCAAGGTGGAATTTTGTGGTTCTTCCCATAAATAATTCACTGTAGGAATCTTAAATTCACAGTGTGAATGGGTTTTCTTAAATTTCTAAGCAAGTGACTTAATTTTTAGAAGATGTGAGATTTGAGGAATTCACAGAATAAAGTATCATTTCATGTTGTGAATGCGTATTTACTATACTAATTATTAGTTTTGGACCCCCCTTGGGATTATATTAGTGTAGCTCTCCTATCTCAAACCCTAAGTGACTCGGAGAACTTTTTCAATGGTCATTGAATCCCCTTTTATAGGATTCAACCCTTATCCTATAGAGATATATCCATCATGATCTAAGGTTTGTTTTCCCTTCTCTAATGGGTTTTGCCCTTATGTTTTTCTTTTTCCATGCTATGTTGGTTTATTCTCTTCAATTTTATTATAGTTTTTGTCAATGAATGATAACTGGATCTTGTTATTCTAGTGTTATAAGGATCATTGGATCCTTATAGAAGAGGTAATTAAACTTTTTCACATGGTGATCCATTATTTCATAGAGAATATTTAGATCTTTATGTTTATGTAGGTGATCTCTTTCATATCTTTGACTTAAAGTGAATGTGTGATATTATCATGATTTAACCCTTGGGTAATGATGTAATAAACCAAATAAAGGTAAAAGCATACTAATTTTAAAGAAAAAATGATCTTGGGGTTTGGGTTTTATTATATATGATTGTTTTATGATTTTTGATGCCTTATTTTTTTTCTAATATAGTATGCTGTATTATTTTTTGTTTCTGTTGTTGTTTTTAACTGGGTTAATTTTTTTAGAAATCTGATAAACAAAAGAAAATATAGAATAATTATGATAATGTGACTAAAGTAAGAGTCATGTAAATTAATATTCATTCATACATATTTTTGATATAATATGAAATTAATTATAAACACTTATTTATATTGATTCATAACTATTGGTAGATGATAATTTATAGGTTTCTTGTTGCTAAGAACCAATGTATAATAAAACAGTTAATTCAAGATGAGAATTGAAATGGTTATTTTCTAAAGAAAATTCTTTGGGGATGAGTGAGCCTATTCTTGTTATGGAAGGATTGTATACCTTGGTTATACATCCATAGTTCCTTTTCCAATGCATGAAAAATATATTTTAAATGTCTCTGTGCTCTATGAATTTTAGATATTTGTTGTGATTATTTAATAACCATGTGTGGATGGTTTTCCCTAATGAGTAATGGGATGGGGCCATAGGGCAGTTTATGGGCCTAGGGACCAAGGATATTTGATTGGTGATTGTTTTAATATGGTTAAAACCTTAGATGAGAAATGGTCTAGGATACCAGGATTTAATGATGGTTGTTACCAGTAAAGGTAGGATAATTTGATATCATATGTAATGGTGTGGGACACTAGGGTGGTCAACAAGAGTTCAAAGTGGGTTTTTATCATCGATGAATACTTCTTACTTGATGATTACTAGACAGACTGTTGTCTTGATAATTTTCATCAGTTTCACATTACCTAATACAATCTAACTCTTTTCACGACATGGGTAGTTTTGACGTGGTACCTTAAGATGAAGTACTAGGGTACCTGGAAAATTTATCTATAGATAAATGGAATTAGTAAAGGAATGGGGTTGGTTCTTATGGATTTAAGTATGTTGATAAAATAGTTGAGAATATAAGAAATATAATTGATAGTTCCATTTTCACTTGTCTTAAGAAGATTAAAATGTTAATCTTGGAAAATTTTAATGAGAATTAATTAATGGTTAATTAATTAACTAACATGGTACTTGATGGTTGTGTTCTTGTTTAATTTTTAGTCCTTAGAAGTAGTATTTGAGGGTCCTTTAAGACATTAGTAATGGATGCTTCTATGGATATATAGTTTCCCTTAGTTTTGTTTGTGAATGATATTATTTATATTTTCTGATTTCATATGCTACCCCAAAAGTGTTTATAAGAAAACCAATACCCAAATGTTTTGGGGTGTCTTATCCAACATCTAGGATGCTGAGGGAATATATGACTAACTACTCCCTCTCCAACCCTCTTCCTTTGGAAGTATATATGAGTAAGATTATGATGATCTATAATGAATTACAGTATAGGGTGAGTTACTACTAGGGATATGATGAATCTTGGTTTTACTATACTTTTATGTGTGGGATGTATTGTCATGATTCATACTTGTATCAGATCATGGTGGATCTAACTTCCCATGGGTGTACATGTATGGTTTGTGATATATTGAGGTATAATTCATTTACACATTCTATAGGGGATTCTAAACATACACTTGGTTATATATGGGATGATGTTGATGATGATATGGTTATACGGAATGATGCCAACTTAAGATGTTGGACCCTGTGTGAGACTGAGGTAGTTAAGGATAAGGATTGTCTCACATTAGAGAAGATATACTTATGCAAGGGATGTGAACAAGATATAGAGAATTGGAATGTGAGAGCTATAAACCAATGTGGAAGCAGAAGCATGGTACTTTACTTATATATATATATATACGATTTTTATAATGAATGGTTTAATTTTATGCATTAATTAGGGAGTGATCCATGGTGAGGATGGGAAACATAACTATACATATTTTGGTGATGATTTACTTTCATTTATTTATTCACTAGGATTTAGTATGCTTCTTTCACATTATCCATGACAGGTTTCATGGATTATACTACAATTTATTCATGTTATATTCACCCTATGTATATATAAACAATTTTTCAAGTCAGTTGGAATAGGGTTATGATCAGGATGAATGTTAAAAGCTTGGAAGAGTTTTTTACCATTTTTTATGAGTTTCTAAAGCTCATGGTCGCTACCCAGTTTTACTTTTGGTTCTTTCAGTTTTTCTTTTTAGTTGTTTTAGTTTGTGTATGAAATTGCATATATTAATATTTTTTATATTTTATGAATGATGTTGGTTGGTGGTTTCACTTATCATATATTTTTCATTATATATATGTGTGGGTGAATCCTACCATGTGTGTGATTCATATACCCTCAGTTCCAGTTTCCAACCTGTGGCCTACTGGAGGTGAGATTTAAGGGTTATTATCTCCCTTCTTCATTTTTGTCCCCGATGGGTACCTTTATAGGGGGTGGGGGTGGGATAGATTATACCATTATATCCCCAGGAATACACCTTAATGGTTGAATTATAACTACTTTGACGAGTGAAAAAATATGGGATAAAATATCCCATGGACCGATCATATAAACATATATGAGATCAATATGAAAAAACTAGTTTCTAGTGGGTAAGAGTTTTGAAAATCTCATTATAGGGTTGGTTCATGTATAGAATTTTTCAAATAGTAGAGTGAGGGAATAATATATAATTATAGTACCAATTATAGACTCATGATACTAGGTGACATAAAATCTTACCATCTAAAAATATTAGGCCCATGTTTGGCATCTTATAAATATGATCAATAATACTAGGCTCATGAATAACCTCATGATACAAGGTCAGAACAAAGTCTACCTACCAATCTCATCTTCTATAACATACTATTATTGTTTTTAGGTATTCCTAAACCCCTATTTTAACCAATATTTAGTTGGGTTTCATTTGGCGTGTCTTCAGGTGAATTTCTGAAAATTCTGGAATTTTTTGGGCTAGTGCACAATTGGCAAATGGTTTTCTCGAACCATGCATCCTCTTAAGAAAATGATGAAACCCAAGGAAGTGGAATTTTTCATGGTTGGTGCATGGTTAGTAAAACCCTAAACCCTTTCAAGATAAACTATGTGGCCCATTTATTACAGGTTTATGGATTGCACACAGTTTGTCTAAACCATGCGCCTTTTCCTGGGAAACCATACAGATGTGATTTTAAGTGATCCAAATTTTTATTAAAATTTCTTGACTCCCCCTTTTAGGACCCTGACAAAATTTTATGACCTAAGATCAGTTTCAACCATCCCTGTATCTCCCAATAATGATTTTTGGCCCCTTAGATGCCTCTTAGAAATGATATGAATCTTGAGGAATGCCCTTTGATCTTCATGCGTTTAGTTTCCTCCTTCTGTTCTCATTCTCTTGTGGTATCTCTTCTCCTATATAGGGCTCAATAGATCACCGTTTTGTGTTTTTTGATATAATACCCACTATTTTAGATCTAAACCTAGGTTTGATTCATAGATCCTTGTTGCTTTCATTCTCCATTGGAGTTCTCGGTTTATGGCCTTGTGATTTGAGATCCATTGACTTTGAGGTAGGTGGTGCATTTACAATGCCCAATTAATGTTAACCCTAAATTCCCTTGTTTTATTTCAATATTTTGTATTAAATTAAATTTCTTGTTTTTGATTAAATGCATTTTAATTTTTTTTTGAAAAAATCCCAATTCCATTGAGTTGGCGATTTTAAGAAAAATAGGTTTTTGGAATGAAATTGGAAGGCCCCCAATTCTATTGAATTGGGCTGTGTTTATGGGAATTTTTAAAATTTAAATTATTCAATTTAAATTGTGTATTTTATGGATTTTTTTTCAATTGAATTGTTGATTTTTTTGGAAATGGTTTTGATGGGAAATTGTAAAAAACCCCAATTACATTGAATGGGGGGGGGGGGTTGTGATGAAATTGATGGAATTGTTTGAAAATTGAATTACTGAATTTAATTATAAAATTGGATTATGAAATTGAATGGTGAATTGGTTTCAAATACATATTTGTGAAAATGGATTAAAATGGTTTTTATTGAAACCTTAGGATTTTATCTTGGTAAAAAGCATGTTTAAAAAAAAAACCCATTATGGGGTTTAAGGAAAAATTAGAATATTTGAAATAGAGAATTAGATTAAATTGTATTTTAAGTAATCTTAAAATAAATTTCCCATATTTTTTTGTTATTAGAGTACATATAAGACTTATGTAGCTAGTGAGTTATTTGGATGACACTTAATGATTTAAAACTCCCTACAACATCATATCATCACATCACGTCATTTAGGTGATGGGGATGAGTCCTCTTTGGCCATTATTCAAAGGGATGTATTTATATATTTTAAATTTCAAAGTGTCGGGTCCCTATAGTCTGGAACTATAATACCTTATTTAGAATATGACCATGTTTCTCACTCGTTTGTATTTGAAATGAATATATCCCATCATTGTAAACTGTTTTACATTCCTTATGATTTATATAAAATGTTTTATATGAAAGTGTTTATTTCATCTATTTGTTAAAAGTATCATTTGTGAAAATCACTCCTTTGTTTAAATTTAATTCCATCCTTTAAAATTTATTTCCATAATTTTAAATGTGAATCATGAATTGCTAAAGTATTTCCATCCTTTGAAATGTAAAACATATTTTTTTAAATATTTATTTGAAATAAAAAACCTATTTATTTGAAAATTTAATGAACTTTCTAGGTTAATTTGATATTGGCATATTGTTATGGAATATTTGGGTGAAATTATTTTGGGCTTTGTCTCAAAACCTACTTGTGACTTTGGGTGTTTGTAGATTACCTTCTTTATAAGCTCAAACAAGGGAAAAAGGATCACTTGATGGTGGTTCTAGATATTAATCCGTGGAATTGGTGAGTGAAATCCTTGTTGAGACTTGGGGAAATTTTTACTTTTTTCTAGTACATGGTTGTATTACTTTGGGTTGTTATTCTGGTTTGACTTTTGGTACATTACTCCTAGTGGAGTTTCTTTTGTATGCATACAGATTTTTTATCTTGCTTCCACATTGTTTGTGTAAAATTCATTCCCACTTTATTTTTGTATGATGCCAGGTGCTAGTTATTTACCCATGGAGATCGAGAACACCCTAATGGCTATGTCAGGACTAGTTTGGTTATCAGGTTACTAGGGTACGTGGGATGGTTCATGACAATGTGGTATCAAAGGTTAAGGTTGAACTTATTGTCTTGAAGTTAGTATTAATTGTGAAATCTTGTCCAGAATTAGCAAGTATTTGTGATTGAGTACCAAGAAATATCTCACCACAATGAACCTTGTGTCACCAGGGGAGGTTAGGGAAAGTCATCTTGTGGATTAGTTCTAGTATCTCCCAATTTTTATTCGTATAGAGTAAAGTCCAAATCTCATTTTTTCTATCTGATGGGATTGATTTTTCTTATTTATATATTTGAGTGTAACTTGATATATTCCTTATTCTCTGATGATTTTGTGTAGCATCATGCCTCTGATAAGATATGTGGATTAGATATAGGAAGAATTTGTTATTGAATATTAGAAAAAAAATCTAGTTATAGGTCGGAATCTGGTTGAGGTGATTATGTGAACTGTCCAAGCTTCAGGACATGCACCACCTCTAGTTCCCATTAATCCACAATTTATATAACCTCAGAGAGAAGTTCTCATGATTTGTTCTCAAGAGTTGCTTCACTAGAAACTAGAACCATTCAATGGTTCAAATGACCCTCAAGAGGTTGAGTAATGGTTGAATAGAATGGAATGCTTGTTTGGGTTTTTTGAGACACCTGTCAAAATCAAGGTGAAGTGCGCCACATTCATGTTGGAGGACTGAGTAGGAGATAGTGGGACATGATGGTGATGGTGAATAAACATGAAGTATTAGTGTGGAAATACTTAATGTTTATTTTTACCGAACTGTTCTTTATAGAGTAAATGTTGTTGGCCAAGTCCATTGAATTTTTCAAACTTGAGTAGGATGACATGACCATGATAGAGTATGCAAACCGTTTTGCTAATCTCATGAATTTCACACCTGATATTGTATCGAATTAGAAGATGAATGCTCTAAGGTTATAGTTGGTACTTTTTTAGGATATCAATTCTCTGGATTTCTTATTAAAACTACCTTTTTATACTGATGTGCTAGATTGAGAACTTATAGTTGAAATTGACCTGGATGGCATGTTTGGTTTATCAGGAGTTTCTTTACCTCATTGTTGAAGCATGAGTTCCTTTGAGGTAAAGTTGAAGTATGATGACTCTCATGATAGTTCTTGATAGAAGGGTCATTCTAGAACTCCTGCAGTTATAGGAAGAGGTCTTTTTATTTGATACTAGTGTGGAAATCCAAAACATTTAAATAGGAGTTTCACTAAGAAACCCAAGAACTAGGGATCATGTAGTCACTCAGGGAACTTACAAATATTCTTCAATGTCTATTCTACTCCACCTAGTGGAAAATGATTGTCAGACCCTCCTAAAATCACGGGTAATCAAATGATTCATGTATCAAAGGGTTCCAACCACATGCATATTAAACGAAGCTAATTAATGTAGTGGAAGAGTCTCAAGAGGAATAAAATATATGGCCAACGACCATGATATGTACCATTACTATAGCTTCATCATTATTGACTGCTCGATTTGATACTAGTGCATATCATTCATTTATTTCAACAAGTGTGATTAATCTGCTTAATCTTTCTATGGATATTTTGTCTTATATTATGGATATTACTACACCCCTTGGTATAAAGAGATAAAGGGTATCCATATCCCCTATTATGTCTTATTTTTGTTAGATGTTATGATTTCATGAAATTTTCTAGTTCTCAACATGAAACCACTTAATGTCATATTCGGTATGGATTGGCTAGTTTCCAATAAATCCCAGATTTATTGTTATCTTCAATGGGTCTCCTTTACTACACCCAGTGGTGTGCCTCGTGTATTTTAAGGAGAATGAGACTCAAGGTCAAGCAGAGATGGACCTTATTATCTGGGGTTTGGGAAAGTAATATCAGTGTTTTCTTTTGATTTGGAGAGGGAATATTTGAGTGGTGATCTCCCTCTAGTTTTCATCGAGCTTCATGAAATGTTTACTTCTTACTTGTATAGTTTTCCATCAGTAAGGGAAGTTGAGTTTTCCATTGACTTAATGTCTAGTACTTAAAAAATTTATATTCCCTCTTACTACATGGAACTATCTGATCTGAAATAGATGAAGTCCCAGTTGGATGATCTGCTTGAGGAAGGATTTATATTCCCAAGTGTGTAACCTTGGGTGGAACATATTATCTTTTCTAAGAAATATGATGGTTCAATTTTCCAATGTGTTGATTATCGAAAGTTAAATCGAGTGATGTTAAAAAAAAGTACTTGTTTCCACATATTGATGATCTATTTGATTAGTTGAAGGGGGAAAAGTGGTTCTTGAAGATTGATCTTTACTCTAGTTATAATTATTTGAGGATAAAAGAATATGAAATTCCAAAAATTTCTTTTGGAGATGGTATGGTCATTATGAGTCCCTTGTTATTCCCTTTTGTCTAATTAATTCTCTTAACGTTTTCATGAATTTAATGAATAGGATTTTCCATGAGTATCTTAATACCTTTGTGGTATTTATTATAGATGACATCCTTTTTACTGTAATCATGAGGAGGATAATGTGAATCATATGAGAATAGTTTTGAGTCTGTTGAAAAATCATCTAATTTATGACAATCATTAAAAATGAGACTTCTAGACTTAGAAAATAAAATTATTTGGACACTTGGTGTCTGAAAAAGGTATTTCAGTTGATCCTGAAAAGGTAAAAGCTATTATGGAATGGGAACAACCAGGAAATGTCTTCAAGATTCAGCTCTTCTTAGGTCTATTTGGTTATTATCACAGGTTTGTTAAAGAATTATTAAATTTGGATTCTCTGATAGATTCCCTAACTCAAAAGGGAGTAATGTTTTATTGGAATGAAATATGTTAGAAATATTTTTTAGAGTTGAAATATCTTTTGAATACTATTATGGTGTTGACTATACCAGAGGCCGATCAGGGCTATGTAGTCTTCTGTGATGCATCGAGTTCAGGCTTGGGATAAATTCTTATACAAGGTGATCATTTTGAAACCTATATATCTCATCAGATTAGGCCACACAAGAATAATTATCAAACCCAGGACTTTGAACTTTCATTTGTGATGTACATGCTTATGATTTGGTGGAATTACCATTATAGAGAAAAGTTTACCCTATTTTTAGACCAAAATATATTGAGTTATATATTATCTAAATAATATTTGAATCTCTACCAGAGGAGTTGGGTGGAATATCTAAAATATTACAACATTGACATCTCTTATACCCTAGGGAAAATGGAATGTTACCACATATGCTTTGAGAAGGAAAATTCCAACCCAAGTAGTGAAAGAATCTTCAGAAGAGTGAGATTTGATGGTTATCTTTTCAAAGTTGCATATTAGATTCTAGGAATCAAAGGCTGAGTTTTATTTAGATAGTTTCTAGTTAAAATCCACTCTTCTTGAGATGATTCTTTAGAAACATCATCTTGATGATAAGTTTTGTTTCATTAGATACCCTCTTTATGGTGGGGAAACCATGCTTGAATGGTCGTTATCCACTGAGGGTAATCTTTGCTTTCAAATTTTTTTTGTTGTGTCGTTAGCGGAAATAAAAGATGTTATGGGAAACTTCCATAACTCCTAGTGGGATGTGCACCAAGGAACCACAAATATGTTATATGACATGAAATGGTAGTTTTTGTGTCCATGTATGAGATGGGGAATTATTTGAGTTTGTATCTCATTGTTATATGTGCCAGCAGGTAAAGGCCAAGCACCAAAAACCTTCGGGTTTGCTTCATCCACTTCCAGTACCTAATTATATGTGGTAAGAGGTTTATATAGATTGTTTGGCTGGGTTTTTATGTACCCATAGAAATATTAATGCGATATGAGTTGTGATCGATCATCTGACTAAATATGCTAACTTTTTATACATTCGCGATACAACCAAAGTTGAGGAGTTGGGAAATATTTATGTGAAATATATTATTCATTTTCATAGAGTTTCATCTATTATATTCTTTTAAATGGATCCATGGTTCACTTATCATTTTCTAAGATTCCTTCATGAGGCACTGGGATATCACATTTGTTTGAGTACACCATACCATCTACAGTCAGATGGAAAATAGAATGAGTTATATAGATTCTTGAGAAAATGATTCATGCTTGTGTTATAAACTTTTTTGGGGCTTGGGATGATCATTTGTGTAAAGTTGAGTTTAATTATAACAATAGTTACTAGTCTTTGATTAGAATGGATCCTTTTAAGGCCTTTTATGGATGGCCTTACAGATCACTATTGTGTTGGTCATAGGTTGGTGAAAGTTCCTTGGTTGGACAGAGCTTAGTAGAAGAGATGACATAAAAGATTTAGTGGATTCAGTAGGTAATGTTGATGGCACAAAGCCTATATAAGTCTTATTTTGATCGTCACCATAGAATGTTGGAGTTATTAGTTGGTGACTAGGTGTTCTGGAAATTTTTACCTCGGTTGGGTCATTGAAGGCTTGGGAGGCAAGGGAAGCCTACTCCTTGTTTTGTTGGACCTTTTGAGATTCTTGAGATGGTGGGGAAAGTTTCTTACCCTTTATAAATTACAACGTAGATGACATTAATACATAACATGTTTCATGTATCTCAGCTCTGAAATTATCTTTCTGATCCATCTCATGTTCTGAGTTTGCGTGATCATGAGGTTGAACCTGATTTATCCATGAGTGAATGACTAGTTAGTATAGTTGATTCTGAAACCAAGGTACTTTATGGGAGGAATAAACCTTTGGTTTGTATGCTATGGTATCATAATTATGATAGTCATGTGATGTGGGATAGGGAGGAACTAATGAGAGAGAAGTGGCCTCATCTTTTCAGCATAGAAGCTTCTATGTAGAATTTATGGGGATAAAAAGTCTCTATGGTGGGGATTTTGTAACATCCTATTACTATTTTTAGGTATTACTAAACCCCTATTTTTACCAATATTTGGTTGGATTTCATTTGGGGTTGTTTTGGGTGAATTTATGAGAATTTTTGAATTTTATGGGCCAGTGCACGGTTGGTGCACAATTTTCCCAAACCCTGCGTCCTATCAATAAAACTATGCAAACCAAGGAAGTGGGATTTTGTATGAATAACATGTAGTTAGTAAAAAATTGTGCCATTTTAGGAGAAACTGTGAGTCCCATTTATAACCGGTGCACGCCTTGCACACTGTTTTTCAAACCATGTGCTTTTTCCTAGGAAACCATTTGGATGAGATTTTAAGTGATCCAAATTTTTATTAAAATTTCCCGAACCCATATTTTAGGACACCTAAAGACCGATATGACCTAAGATCATTTCCTTCAATCCTTAGAGCTCTCAAGAAGTATTTTATCCCCCTCAGATCCCTCCAAGAAGTAATCTGAAGCTTGAGGAACACCCTTCGATCTTCACACGGTTAGTTTCCCCCTACCGTTCTTATTCTCCGATGGATTCTCTTCTCCTATCTAGGGTTCCTTGGATCCCCATTTAGTTTTGAGGATCTAATAACCACTATTTTGGATATAAACCAAGATTTTATTCATAGATCCTTATTGTCTTTGTTCTCCATTGGAGTTTTCTATTTATGACTTTGTGGTTCCAGATCCGTTTATCTCAAGGTATGTGGTTTCGTTATGATGACTAATTCATATTAACCCTAAATTGATTTGTTTGATTTCAATTTTTTTAATTAAAAAAATTCATTGTTTTTATTAAATGGATTTCATTTTTTTTATTAAAAAAACCCAATTCTATTGAATTGTGGGGTTTTAAGAAAACTAGGTTTTTGGAATGAAATTGGAAAACCCCCAATTTTATTGAATTGGTGTGTGTTTATAGAAATTTTAAAAATTTAAATTATTCAATTTAAATTTTGTATTTTATGGAATTTATTTCAATTAAATTTTTTAATTTAATTTTGGAAATGGTTTTGATGAGAAATTATCAAAAACTCTAATACAACTAAATTGGGGGTTTGTGATGAAATTGATGGAACTGTTTGAAAATTAAATTATTGAATTTAATTGAGAAATTGGATTGTGAAATTGAACGGTGAATTGGTTTTAAATACCTATTTGTGAAAATGGATTAACATGGTTTTGAAAGAAACCTTAGGGTTTTATCTTGGTAAGAATACAAGTTTTTGATTAAAACCCCATTATGGGTTTTAAAGGGAAAATTTCAATATTTGAAATGGAGAATGGGATTTAATTTTATTTTTAGAAGTCTTAAAATAAATTGACCATCATTGTTTTTCTATTAGATAAAATGAAATCCTTAAGTAGTTAGTGAGTTATTTGGGTGAAACTTTATGATTTACAACATTCTAAAACATTATATATGCACATAACATCCCTTAGGAAATGATGACGATCCTTCTTTGGACTTGGTTCAAAGGGATATATGTACATATTTTCCATTTCACAATGTCAGGTCCCAATATCCTAGAACTATCATACCTTATTAGGAATATGATTGTGTTTCTATCTTATTTTTATTTTAAATGAATATCTTCCATTGTTGTAAACTGTTTTACATGCCTTATGATTTATATAAACTATTTTACATAAAAGTGTTTATTTAATATATTTGTTAAAATTTCCTTTTGTGTAAAACACACCTTTGTTTAAAGGTAATTCCACCACTTTAAATGTACTTCCATCATTTAAAATGTGAATTATGAATTACTAAATTATTTCCATCATTTGAAATGTGAAGAATGATTGTTTTTAAATATGAATTTAAAATTTCAAGCCTGTTTATTTAAAAATTTAATACTCTTTCTTGGTTAATTTGATATTAGCATCTGGTTATGAAATATTTGGGTGAAATCCTGTTGGGCTTTGGCTCACACCCTACTTATGCCTTCAGGTTTTTATAGATTACCTCCTTCCAGGGTCGAGTAAGGGAAAAAGATCACTTGGAATTGGTTCTAGATATTGATCCATGGAATTAATGAGGCGCGTCCTTGTTGGGACTTGGGTGGGTTTTCCTATTTTGTGGTACTTGGTTGTAGTACTTTGGGTTGTTATACCTATTTGAATTCTGGTACATTAAAACTAGTAGATTTTCTTTTGTATTCACACTGATTTTTTGTCTTCCTTAAACATTTTTTTGGGTGAAAATCTATTCCCACCTTATTTTTGAATGATGAAAGCTTCTAGTAACTAACCCCTGGTGATGAAGAATTCCCTTTAGGATATGTCAAGACCAACTCAATTATTGGGTTACTAGGGTTCCCAGGCTCGTTCATGATATCTTCAACCAGATACTAGGTTTTTTGGGCACCTAAATCATATGATCTCATAATATAAAGTGATTATATATATCACTAGTCAACCACCTATGGGTGTAGGGACACACTAATAATTGTAAGATCGAGTATAGCCTCATACCATTTAATAATATCCTATTTATAGTGGTGTAAAAAAACCATCTTTCTAGTAGTGAATGACATATTACATAATAATAAAAGGTAATAATAATAATAAATCATAGGAGAATGCACCACCGAACCCAAACCTTAGTTAATAACCCATCACACCTCATGCATAATGTATCCTAATATATTTATCACAAATCTATTGACTATCATAAATGAACACAACCCATGTATTATGAAACTTATAGAATCGTTGAGGCCTAAGTACACATGAATTAACACATAACTTTTGATAATATCTTTTTTGGTGATGTAGGCCCTTAAGACATAATCCATAATTACCATCCCCAAGCTCATGATGTGGACCCATCCTTGGATAACTACATGACACTTTACTCTCAGTAGGTCATTTCTTATAAATATATAATACAACCATTGATCTTATCCATTAGACCGTTCCTATAAAATGAATCACCCCTCACTAAGTGAATTAACCATAAGGCTCATCACTAACCCTTTTCATACCCTAAACCCCAAGGTAAAACAAAGGTAGATCGATTAACTCATGGGATAATCCTTGAGGGTAATTACCTCAAAACCCATCTAAGAATCTTAAATCTTTTCATAGAAGTCCCCTCTCAAACCTAGATATCACTTCTCTTGGATGACCAATAATCCACAAGGTTGCGTTAAAAACCACTCACTTGACTCCCTTTACAGCCCATCTAAGCCTCTAAAGTCCATTTGTTAAAATAACCTTTTAAACCCATTGGTTACCCCTCCTAGATAACCAATAACCCATATGGTTGCCTCAAAAACCACTCAATTGACTCACCCCTATCCCTTCACTATAGGTGAACGTCACACACAAACAAATAAGTAATTTCTAAGCAACTAGAGTTCTATATCAATGTTATACACCCTATGTGGGTCCCCTTATCAATGTATTCCTAAAACAATTATTTAACAGGAGTTGTAGAGTGACCCAATTACAAAGAAAATGTTAGTGAATTCACAGTCTTGGCCCATTAGGACATAACTAATTCCCCTTTAATCACCCATTCCCTTTGTATATAACTTTATTTGGTCACACATGCTTACTCCCACCAAAATATCACACAACATTTGAAATTCATACAGAGTGATAATACTAGGGACCACATACCTCAATCACGGAGTTACCACTTTCTATGAATATTTACCTCCTTAAAAAAGTTTTCATTGATCATTCTCTATGATCCCAAAACCATATACCATCCAATAATTTCAATTAATTAATTATAAATAATTTATAATTAGTTTATACAAGTGATCCTCAATACCATAATAGGAAAAATCCTCACAGAGTGGTGTAACATTCTTAAAATCTTGTGAAATGACATACCAAGGACCTTTATATGACTCACTATCACTTTATAATCAAATAAACCAATTAAAAACGCAATACAACCATCAATTTCAACCTTTTTCGAAAAATTTAATAGATAAATTAACTAGAAAACTTACTTTTAGACCCTCAAAAGAAGATATGGAACATTACAAAATGGTGGAGGTGAATTTTATTTAAAAAACTAAAATTTTTCTTCTATCCATCTAATGGCCCGAAGGCCTTGTAACACTCCGAGATTTTATGAAAAATATTCTTTTTAATTTTATTGATGTCTTGTGTTGTACGTTACAACAAAGGAGTCTTGCACAACATGAAACCCTAACTTGGCTTCATTATACGCAATCACGACCATCCTCGATAGCGTGTGTTGTACGCAATACCGAGTTTCACTAAACAATGATATGCTATTAAAATATTATTAAAACTAGCCGTTATGAATAGTAATAACCACTTTTTGATTTTTTTTAAATTTCATCTTTCAAAATAGACTTTATTTTTGGATTTGGAATATCGAAATTAGCCTAGGGTGAAATTTTTGTATTTTTCTGAAAACTTTCAATTTTTGATGAATAGTGAAAACACTGGGTTACTATTTAAAAACTGATTTTTTATTTAAATAATTATTTATTTTATTTAAATTTATTTTAGGTAAAAATTGACACATAATACGTATATAAGTTCAATGTAATTAATTGGAGTCATTTTATAATAATTTTAGACATATAAAAATTTTATTGAACTTTTGGCCGTCTTTTACCCACCTCCTAGGAGAATTTACAAATTTACATAAAACATAATTTTACCGCTTTTGTGAATGGAATTTCAAAAATCCAAGAGACATGATTGATGTTGGTAAGTAAAATGTGGTTCAATGAGATGAAAATAATTTTCGGTGAACAATAACTTTTTACTTTTATTTACCATGGTTAAAAGTAAATAGGGTAATTAAGGGTAAAATGATATTATTATTACCCTAACACATGTCCTAATTCTATTAGATAAGTGTAATTCGACCAAAAAAAACTTAGGAATAAAATATTACAATTTAGGCCTACTTGGATTAGATTAGGACATTTAATATTAATTTATTTAAAGAAGGGTTAACATAGTTAAAATCAAAATTTAATAAGTAAATCATTTTTAATATAAGGTTATACATTAGATAAATTCGACTATAAATATTCATTAGAAAGATAAAAATATTTCCTAAATAATGGTAGTTTATTTATAAATTTTAGACATTAAATAATTTAATTTATTTTTGACACAATGATGATGTAGTAATTATCTTATTAATGAAATATTGACATAATTGATGTTATAAATACCCAAATAAATGTAATTTGAGACTTTTTATGAATTAAACTAATTTTAGAGGTTAATATGACATGTTAGTATTAATATAGTTAACCTTTTTTAACTAATCATTCTGTTATAATTTTCACAAAAATCAATTACCAAATAGTGTCAAAATTGACATAAAATAGTTTTTAAAACAACTATTATATTATTAATTGTTATCTTATTCCTAAAAATATAAGGTTCATCCAAATGACTTAGATAAGGTTATATATATTAATAATAAACAACTTGGGGTTCATTTGGCTTGTTATAGTAAGTTTATTAACCTTATAGTGTAAGACCACAAAAAGACACGGTAAAAGTAAAATTTTCTAACTTAAAGTTAAATCTAAATGATAAGATTAAAATAGAAAACTAAACTTTTCCAAATTCTATTTGATGAGAGTATTTCGACCCCTCTCAACCTTATAATCTAAATAAACCAATTTTTAGCCATTTAAAACCGAATATGGATTTATAATAAAATAATATTGTTAGTTTTTCCAAAGGTGCCCCTCTCCTCCCTTATAAAAGGGCACCTCCTCCCTCTCTTCCTCACACCACTTTGAGCCTTAAATATTGTCCAAAACCTGCCAAATTATCTTCTCCACTTCCCTAGAAACATCCTAGAGGTCCTGGTATTCTTAAAAGAGAAATTTTAGTGCCCTAAGAGGAGGTCTCAAAGAGGCGCTTCAAAGAAGAGGTAATGTCCGTTACCGATTCTTTCAATTTTATTTCTTCTTCCACTTATTCTTCTTTAGTTGTTACATTATGAAGTAATAACATCAGTATCACTAATATACTGATATGTTATTATAAGTATGAAACAATCGTATTTCATCATCTATCCATCCTATGGAAAACGAAATCACCGAGCGTGCGTACGTACGAAATACCGTCTCCACGCCGTGGTGTAATCTATTTTCCACCACCACCTTACTTGGATGAGTATAATGGTGAAAGTAATGAATATATATGGTTATTGTAAAGTGATATTGATTATTTAATATTATAAATACACTTTAATATAGTTCCACGATCATGGGAATGATATCATCGCTCGTGCGTACGTACGGACTACCGTCTCCACGAACGCGATGAGATTCATTTTCCATGATTAACCATTCAAAAACGATTATAAAGTATATATAATGAATAATAATGAAATATATGACATAATAATTCTATTGGATTTATGTATATATATGTATGTCATCTATTTAATTTCATTCAATTCAATAAGGAAACGAAAACATCGTTCATGCGTACGTACGGCCTACCGTCTCCATGAACGGTGTATTTCCTTTATTTTTATAGATATATAATATATATGTATATGATGAATATATATTATATATAAATCATATTTTACACTCTGGAATTATGTAAATCATTATATAAGTAATAATATCAAGAACGATAAGTCGAAACACATACGATAAATGAAATGATTTTACCCAAAACGCTACTTTAACATGGAATTTACAAAAGAACGGGTAATATAAAGTCATAAGTGAAACATATATGATATCATAACAATGAATATGATTATGTAATAAGTCAATGACATTATTTAAATCATTATATAGGAAGTTCGGATCCATACGAAGCATATCAGACCTAAGGTAAGGGATAATTATTCCAATCTCATTCTTATCCGAGATTGTTTATTTGTAAGTATTTACTGGGGCTATGATTATTATTCATGTCCATATGTTCTCAAAATGTTTTCATAAAATATTTACATTTCATCCATGTATGTTTAAAGTAATTTTTACCCTTTTCTACTTTTACAACATCGTATGGAAGGAATATTTCTTTTGTTTACCATACGAGGTACTTTTTGAATTTTTCGACAAAAGTACGAGAAGAATGTTATTTTTAACTTATACGGCATGAACAGATTTTTACGGTTTTATAAAGACTTATTTTTATAAAGCTTCCTCCAAAATATTTCATGACTATTTTCAAAAAAATACTTGTCTTTTAAAATTGCATGACATTTTTTGAAAACAAAATGATTTTGAAGAAAAAAAGGATATTTTCCTCAAGAATTCATTTCAAGTGTTTTATAAAAACCATTTTCATCTAAGATGACATTATTTCACATGTGTATGTTTCAAGTATCATGTCTCTATGATTTACATGGTTTCACTTTTCTAATTATGAAATGATATCCAATTTTTTTGTATGGATTATGTTATGATGGAATGATGTTTATGAAACACATTTTATTCTTGGGTTATGATGAATGATTTATGTTTATATTGTGGAACACGAAATAATGATTTCAATATGAGATGGGTGGGACCTATATCTCCCTCCAATTCATTGGGTAATGATTTATATCTCACGAGATAGACATGGATGGAACGGTAAGTTAATCCAGTTCAGTGTTACAGGACTGAAACGAGGAGTGAACTCGATTCAGAAAGGGACTTTTTCCACTAAGATGGTCTTGGAAGCAATGCCTTGGATACTATAGAAATCATAACAAGTGCTTAATGGTTTCCACAATTACATGTTTTATTCCCATGCTATTTTATCATGATTTATGTTCCATTATGATCTATAACTTATGTACTTCCATGTTTTATGTCGTTGCTCAAGATTCTGATGTTTAAAAATTATGTTCGTGTTTTTATGTTCAAATGTATATGGTATGTTTTATTTTATCCATGCTTACCCTTACTGAGCATTTGAGCTCACCCTTTTTATGTTTTATTTTCCCCCAGGATTAAAAGAAAGGTTTTAGGTAAGGGAACAAAAGTGGAAGATCTTTATGGGAGATGTTGAAGATCTTTCACCACGATTAGAAGATTATGTTCCAATTTTCCAAAGACACTAAACTATTACGGTCCTTGTGTGTCTGTATTTGTTATGTATTAAGTATTCTTTAAAAGTAATGTAGTATCCATGTATGTCAAGCTTCGGGTCTCTACAATTGGTATCAGAGGAAAGGTTTAGTCAACCTTTGGAAACTAGGATGCGAAAACTTTAGTGAGATCCCAAGAGATATTTCTAAGGTATGTCTAGGGATGTCCCTAAGGTTAAGTATACTTATAGGTTATAGTCCTAGAATTGCCACTACTAGAAATGCAGGATTTCCCAACGGTTTAGAACTGTTGGGAAAGGCTGAAGAACCGTTGGTATATGTTATACCAACGGTTCTGCAAACCGTAGGGAAGTAAGCTGTTGGGAAAAGTTTTTCCCAACGGTTTACAATGAACCGTTGGGATAGGGTGCTGAAAAATTACCCTATCCCAACGGTTTTGGAAAACCGTTGGGAAATCTTTTTCCCAATGGTTTACAACAGTTGGGATACAGTGCACAAAATTATCATGATTTTTCCAACGGTTTGCCAAACCGTTGGGAAAAACCCAGCATATCCTCTTTCCCAACGGTTTAGAACTGTTGGGAAAAGTGTTTTACCAACGGTTCTATGAATAGTTGGTAAAACAAGACCTACACATTCTATGCCAACAGTTTTTAACCGTTGGCATAGCCTCTGCTAGGAAAATTGCACAGCAGCTCTGCAATTTACCCAGCACCTCTCCAATTTGACCACCGACTCTCCAATTTTCCCACCAGGTCTCATTTTGTGGGTTCCCTCTCATTTTCAATCCAATTAACTAACACATACATATACTATTATTGTACCTACAATAACCAACTAACACTTACATATAGAGAACAAATTCATACAGATTTAACATATAATGGTGGAACTATACACATCCATAATTAAATTAGAATTCATAACATAACTATAAACATACATAATTCATTTAGAATTCAATTTAAAATTTAGATGACAATTATATGTTGAATCCGGAAGTCAATTCATAATTTGATCAGTTTTTTGTATACCATATATTATTACTTTAAATAATGTCCATTTTAAACATAATACATACACCTGGAGAGCTACAGGACACACCGCGCCTCGGATTGAGGCGGGGTTGACTCGTACACGTCACATATGACCCATGGATCATTGTGCTAATGTATCGACACAATCCGAATGCATTTGGTCGGTTTTCCGTATGCCAGTTGATGTTTTTCAATTAAAATGACATACTTTTGAAACAAAAGGCATCGACTTTGAGTGGTTCCGGCCACACCGTGCCTCGGATTGAGACGACGTTGACTCTTACACATCACATATGACCCATAGATCGTTCTCCTAAAGTTTCAATGGAAACAAAATGCGTTTGGTCGGTTTTCCATATGTACTTAAATTGTTGTCCATTTTAAGCAAAAGAGAGCCACTTAGAGTGATTCCGGACACACCGTGCCTCAAATTAAGGCAGGGTTGAGTCATACACATCAAATATTACCCATGGATCGTTATACTAAAGTATCTACACAATCCTAATGCGTTTGGTCAGTTTTCTGTATGCCAGTTGATGTTTTTCACTTCAAATGTCGTCCTTTTGAAACGAAAGACAGACACTTTGAGTGGTGGCGGCCACACCACGCCTCGGATTGAGGCAGGGTTTACTTGTACATGTCACATATGACCCATGGATCTTTGTGTTAATGTATCAACACAATCCGAATGCGTTTGGTCGGTTTTACGTATGATAGTTGATGTTTTTCAATTAAAATGACGTACTTTTGAAACAAAAGGCAGACACTTTGAGTGGTTCCAGCCACACCGTGCCTCGGATTGAGGCAGTGTTGACTCATACATGTCAAATATGACCCATGAATCGTTCTTCTAAAGTTTCAATGGAAACCGAATGCGTTTGGTCGGTTTTCTGTATGTACTTAAAGTGTTGTCCATTTTTAGCAAAAGACAGACATTTTGAGTGGTGGCGGCCACACCGCGCCTCATATTGAGGCAAGGTTGACTCGTACACGTCACATATGACCCATGGATCATTGTGCTAAAGTATCAACATAATCCGAATGCGTTTGGTCAGTTTTCCGTATGCCAGTTGATGTATTTTACTTCAAATTATGTCCTTTTGAAACAGAAGACAAACACTTTGAGTGGTGGCGGCCACACCACACCTCAGATTGAGGCGGGGTTGACTCTTACACGTCACATATGACCCATGGATCGTTGTACTAATGTATAGACACAATCCGAATACGTTTGGTCGGTTTTCCGTATGCGAGTTGATGTTTTTCAATTAAAATGACGTACTTTTGAAACAAAAGGCAGGCACTTTGAGTGGTGCCGGCCGCACCACACCTCTGATTGAGGCAGCATTGACTCGTACACGTCACATATGACCCATGGATAGTTCTCCTAAAGTTTCAATGGAAACCGAATGCGTTTGGTTGGTTTTCGGTGTGTACTTATATTGTTGTCCATTTTAAGCAAAAGAGAGCCACATAGAGTGATTTCGGCCACACCGTGCCTCTGATTCAGCCGAGGTTGACTCGTACATGTCACATATGACCCATGGATCGTTGTGCTAATTTATCGACACAATCTGAATGCATTTGGTCGGTTTTCCGTATGCCAGTTGATGTTTTTCACTTCAAATGACGTCCTTTTGAAACAAAAGGCAGACACTTTGAGTGGTGGCGGCCACACTGTGCCTCGTATTGAGGCGGGGTTGACTTGTACACGTCACATATGACCCATGGATCGTTGTGATAATGTATCGACACAATCCGAATGCGTTTGGTCGGTTTTCCGTATGCCAGTTGATGTTTTTCAATTAAAATGACGTACTTTTGAAACAAAAGGCAGACACTTTGAGTGGTGTCAGCCACACCGCACCTCAGATTGAGGCGGCGTTGACTCTTACACGTCACATATGACCCATGTATCTTTCTCCTAAAGTTTCAATGGAAACCGAATGCGTTTGGTTGGCTTTCCGTATGTACTTAAATTGTTGTCCATTTTAAGCAAAAGACAGACACTTTGAATGGTGGCGGCCACACCGCACCTCGTATTGAGGCGGGGTTGACTCATACACATCACATATGACCCATGGATCGATTTGCTAAAGTATCTACACAATAATAATGCGTTTGGTCAGTTTTCCGTATGCCAGTTGATGTATTTCACTTCAAATTATGTCCTTTTGAAACAGAAGACAGACACTTTGAGTGGTGGCGGCCACACCGCACCTCGGATTGAGGCGGGGTTGACTCGTACACGTCACAAATGACCCATGAATCGTTGTGCTAATGTATCGACACAATCTGAATGCGTTTGGTCGGTTTTCCGTATGCCAGTAGATGTTTTTCAATTAAAATGACGTACTTTTGAAACAGAAGTCAGAAAATTTGAGTGGTGCCGGCCACACCGCACCTCGGATTGAGGCGGCATTGACTCTTACATGTCAAATATGACCCATGGATCATTCTCCTAAAGTTTCAATGGAAACCTAATGCGTTTGGTCAGTTTTCCATATGTACTTAAATTGTTGTCCATTTTAAGCAAAATAGAGCCACTTAGAGTGATTCCGGCCACACTGTGCCTCAGATTCAGGAGGGGTTGACTCGTACACGTCACATATGATCCATGGATCGTTGTTCTAAAGTATCAACACAATCCGAATGCGTTTGGTCGGTTTTCTGTATGCCAGTTGATGTTTTTCACTTCAAATGACGTCCTTTTGAAACAAAAGACAGACACTTTGAGTGGTGGCGGCCACACCGTGCCTCGGATTGAGGCGGGGTTGACTCTTACACATCAAATATGAACCATGGATCATTGTTCTAATGTATCGATACAATCCGAATATGTTTGGTCGGTTTTCCGTATGCCAGTTGATGTTTTTCAATTAGAATGATGTACTTTTGAAACAAAATGTAGACACATTGAGTGGTTTCAGCCACACCGCGCCTCAGATTGAGGCAGCATTGGCTCGTACACGTCACATATGACCGATGGATCGTTCTCCTAAAGTTTAAATGGAATCTGAATGTGTTTGGTCGGTTTTCCGTATGTACTTAAATTGTTGTCCATTTTAAGAAAAAGACAGATACTTTGAGTGGTGGCGGCGACACCACTCCTCGGATTGAGGCGGGGTTGACTCGTACACGTGACATATGACCCATGGATTGTTGTGCTAAAGTATCAACACAATCCGAATGCGTTTGGTCAGTTTTCTGTATGCCAGTTGATGTATTTCACTTCAAATTATGTCCTTTTGAAATAGAAGACAGACACTTTGAGTGGTGGCGGCCACACAACGCCTGGGATTGAGGCGGGGTTGACTCGTACACATCACATATGACCCATGGATCATTGTGCTAATGTATCAACATAATCCAAATGCGTTTGGTCGGTTTTCCCTATGCTATTTGTTGTTTTTCAATTAAAATGATGTACTTTTGAAAGAGAAGGTAGAGACTTTCAGTGGTGCCGGTCACACCGCACCTCGGATTGAGGCAGTGTTGACTCATACACGTCACATATGACCCATGGATCATTCTCCTAATGTTTAAATGGAAACCGAATGCGTTTGGTCAGTTCTCCGTATGTACTTAAATTTTTGTCCATTTTAAGCAAAAGAGAGCCACTTAGAGTGATTCCGGCCACACCGTGCCTCAGATTCAGGCGGGGTTGACTCGTGCACGTCACATATGACTCATGGATCGTTGTGATAAAGTATCGACACAATCCGAATGCGTTTGGTTGGTTTTATGTATGCCAGTTGATGTTTTTCACTTCAAATGACACCCTTTTGAAACAAAAGACAGACACTTTGAGTGGTGGCGACCACATCACACCTCGGATTGAGGCGAGGTTGAGTCGTACACGTCACATATGACCCATGGATCATTGTTCTAATGTATCGACACAATCCGAATGCATTTGGTCAGTTTTCCGTATGCCAGTTGATGTTTTTCAATTAAAATGACGTCCTTTTGAAACAAAAGTTAGACACTTTGAGTGGTGGTGGCCACACCGCGCCTCGGATTGAGGCGTGGTTGACTTCTACACGTCACATATGACCCATGGATCGTTGTGCTAATGTATCAACACAACCTGAATGCGTTTGGTCGGTTATCCGCATGTACTTAAAATGTTGTCCATTTTATGAGAATCCTCTGTGCGGGGGGTTGTTCGGGGTCCAAGGAAGAGGGTGGGCGGGCTGTCCAGGGGGCTGTCTGGGGGGCTGTCCGGGGGGCTGTCCGGGGGGCTGTCTGGGGACCAGGGATGAGGGTGGGGGGGGGGGCTGTGTGGGGGGCTGTCCGGGGGGTGTTCGGGGGGTTGTCCGGGGTCCAAGGAGGAGGGTGGGGGGGGGGGGGGGGGGCTGTCTGGGGGCTGTCCGGGGGGCTGTTCGGGGGCTATCTGGGGGCTGTCCAGGGCTGTTTGGGGGGTTGTCTGGGGTCCAAGGAAGAGGGTGGGGGGGGGGGGGGCTGTCCGGGTTGCTGTCTGGGGGCTTCCTGGGGGGTTGTCCAGGGTCCAGGGATGAGGGTGGGGGGGGGGGGGGGCTGTTCGGGGGGCTGTCTGGGGGGCTGTCCGGCGGGGCTGCCCGGGGTCCAGGGAGGAGGGTGGGGGGGGGGGGGTTGTCCAGGGTCTAGGAAGGAGGGGGGTTCCCAAACACACAACCACTAAAAGACAACAACATCCATAAACACAGATAATATATAAAAATAACTCAACTACAATACTATACTACGAGTCTAGATAAAACCAACAACCAGAATAGATTAAATATCAAATTTCATTAATATCAGTCAAAAATTTAATGGATCAACTTGTCACACATCACCATCACCATCATCACCATCATCATCATCACCCTCATCCTCGTCCCCATCATTGTCCTCGCCCTCGCCCTCCTCCTCATCCCCACCCTCCTCCTCACCCTCGACACCCGCCTCACCATCCTCCTCTCCCTCATCTTCCGCATCAGACTCCTCGCCATCATCATCGTCAAGCTGTACATCATCCTGACTACCACTATAACTACCACATGGAGCACCGTATATATAACGTATCGATGAAATATACTCATCAAAAGCTGGGCTGGCCTCTGCTGGAAGTGTAGGACGTAGAACTTCAATAAATTTCATAAACGCACTGTTTTCCCTAGCAGACTATTCTTCCATCTCTATGGCCCTTTTCTCATCCTGTTTAGCACGTTCCCTAACTTTATGCAGCTCGGTGGCACTACAACTCGTACTTGAGGTGGGCCAATACCTCGTCGGGGCTATCTTGGTCGGCAACATATTCTGCGAGAATTCTCCTCTCCCAACACCTGATGTAAGTGATCTGTTGGCCCAAAATTTTCTGGTTCTTGGGCATCAAGGGCCTCTAAAGCATCCTGTTACAAATATAAATATATCATTAAGTTAAAAAATAGATATTAAAAATTAAATTCAACAGATTAAAACTTACAATCTGCTACTGAGTCACTTCGTTGACGACACTTCCATCCTTTTTCTGTCTACTCGAGCAAAACAGTTTTGCTCGAGGCACACGTCCTTCAATATTTTTTATTTTCCTCTACAATGACATTGAAAACTAAAGTTATATGAAAACTTTATCAAACTATTAAATAATTGAAGAAACAAAAGAAAGTTTAAGTCATAAAGAAAAATTATAAACAATTGTTATACCTGCTTCCTCTCATGATCAGACATCGTAGTGCATCCCAGTGTGTGGAGGTATTTTTTTGCATCAATGTTCTTTTTATTTTTCCCAGATGATTCCTAAATAAAATTCGAAAATTCAACAGATAGTATTAATGAAAAACATGAAATTTATTATTTAAATAACTCAAATGTTATTAATACCTTAAATTGGGTACTCGTCCAATGAGTAATCATCTGACGACACTGCTCTATAGGACAATCATCCACCACTGGTAATGCCTCTAACTAAGTTCCAACTCTAGAAACCCATCCAATATACAACTCATGCTTTTAGGCTCTCCAAAGCTCGCCTAAATCCTTTAGACGTTCCGATCGGGCACCCTCACCATCGGGAAAATTAAATCGAAGCTGAAATCAAAATATTAATTCTTATAAATACAAAAATAATTCATGAAATTAAATAAAACAGATTTTTTTACCCATATCTCTGCCCAAGCTCTATCCTTGACCTCATGTGTAAAATGTATCCATGATAGCGGGCTGACGAGAATGATGTCGGAGTATTTGGCAAGCGTTGCCAAAAAACTCCGACATTGCTGCCCTGTTTTCTCAATGATTTGGTTGTCTTAATTATAATCCACCATAACCTGTGTGCGGAGGTTCCACACCAAACGCATGCGTGTACGCCCCCGCCCACGCCTCCTGTCAGTAGATGTATCTGTCATGAAAGAAAAACAAATATTTTATCAAAACATTTTATAATGAAAATAAACATTTCTATAAAAATTTGTTAGGGTTCTATAAATATACCTGTGCTGGTCTGATCGCTGAGTGCCACTGGATCCATAGAAACTGATGGAACACCCTGTGGTGGAACAGGAGTCGAAGACGATGGAATATAGAAGCTTGGAGAGACAGAAGTAGAAGGAAAAGAAGATAGGACAGCTGTCTGACCGGATGCTGACTGAGGAGTGGGAATCATCATGGGATGTGAAAATGATGGGCCAGAAGATGCATAAGGTAGCAAAAACATGGGAGGCCTAAATATCCCGCGTGTCTCTAACGACACATCGGGATCAGAATGTGGGAAGGATGACATGTCAGTGGGAGGGGCATGGTCTAGTCGGGTATGCGCAGCTGCTCGTCCACCTCTGGTACGAACCCTCCTTGTACCACCGGCCTGAGTACTAGGACCAGTACTAGGCTCCTCGTCAAATAACTGTCGACGTATAGGTGGATTCTACAAAAATGTTTACAAAAAAATTAATCACATGACATTATATATTCTTTAAATATATCAATTTGAAATAAAGTACTCACTGTAGGCACTAATGGTGGAACGCCCATCTGCGTCATTCGACGATTGTTCTCCATCATTTTTTTCCTTAGTCTCTCTTCAATTGGCTTCATTTCCTGCTTTTGAAAACAAATATGTAATTAATTAGAAAAAGAAAACTAATGTGTAACCCAAAAAACTAAATATATGAGGGAATACGGGATTCATGGGTAATTTAGCTATCAATTGTTTTAGAAGAGCTGGAATGGATTTAATAAATCATACATGTTGTAATGTTCACCAAGTTTTAAATATTGTTTGACTATGTTTGAATACAGTTCAATTCCAAATTAGAAAATGCAATTCAAATAAAACTGCAACCAATAAACATTGAAAATTCATATAATGGTCAATTAAGCTATCAATTGTTTTAGAAGAGATTGAATGGATTTAATAAATCATTCAAGTTTTAATGTTCACCAAGTTAGAAATATTGTTTGACTATGTTTGAATACAGTTCAATTCCAAATTAGAAAATGCAATTCAAATAAAACTACAACCAACAAACATTGAAAATTCACATAACAGTCAAGTCAGTTATCAATTGTTTTAGAAGATCTTGAATGGATTTAATAAATCATACAAGTTGTAATGTTCTCCAAGTTAGAAATATTGTTTGACTATGTTTGAATACAGTTCAATTCTAAATTATAAAATGAAATTCAAATAAAACTACAACCAATAAACATTGAAAATTCACATAACGGTCAAGTCAGCTAAAACATATTTGTGATCAATACTAAATCAATTTGAATATTACCAAACTTAACAACCCAACTCGAGGTAAACCAAAAGAATTGAGAACATGGATGAATGATTATATATATTTTCAACCACAACTTCAGGTTCACAATCAACTCTGAAAATTGAGCTATTTGAGTCATCAAAAGAAATAAATGGATTGGTTCCAATGGCACTAGGGACAGTGTCAATTCCATCATCACCATTATAAAAAATATGTCTTGGAATTAGTTCAACTATGACACCAAATTCAGGTCGAAGTTGGTCTTTGACATAAAAAACTTGTTTAGCCATTGATGCGAACACATATGGTTCTTTGGTAGCAAGAGTGCGAGTCATATTAATTACTCGAAATCCACAATCATCAATAAATGTGCCATGTCTGGTCATCGAATCAAACCAATGGCATTTCATCATTGTGACTCTTCCATGAGAGTAATAATCCAATATTATTATTTTATCAACAACTCTATAATAACCCACATTTTCAAATCGTGGTCTACTATCTGATGCACTGGCATAAAAATCTGTTCTGGCAGTAACCATAACACCATCATGTTGTGTTCTCATGTTCTTTGCTCGTTCAGTGACAATAAATTTGTACCCATTGATAACAATTGATTTATAGTCACGAACCACGGTATTTGGAGAAAAAGACAAAGATCTTATTTCCTCAAAGACAGAGTCATTAGAAAAACTCAATACCTGCAATATAAATGAATATTAAACTTAATTAAATATTGATATAATTATTTTAAACATTAATTTTTTTATACCTTAAATTTTAACCAAGAATAAAACTCTTTGCTATGAAAATTCTCTCTCCTTCTCAAAGATAAAGAACGATGCTTCCTATTTATCATTGTTTTATGTTCCCTATAGATAAAAAATATTAATAGTTTAACAGATATATATGTAAGATATACATAATCAATTTAGTTACCTGATATAGTCATTGAACAAATCACAGTTGAACAAAACTGTGCGATGTGCCATCTCCTGCTCTTCATGGATTAATGTATTCAATGTGTATTATCCAGAAATTCCTCCTGTTTGAGGAAGTGATGTAAAACTGGGTTCAATTTTCTCATACTGATCTTCTTCATTTCTCATTGGTCTGTTCAATCTTGTAGTCAGATCAGACAAATACATCAAGTAGAAATCCATACATTCTTGAGCCAAGTAACCATTCATGATAGAACCTTTGGGATGATTTCTATTTCGGACATAAGACTTTAATGTGAACATATTTATTTCAGTTGGATACATCCAACGAAAAGAAACAGGTCCTCCGAGAAGTATTTCAGTGGGAATATGGATAGTCATATGCAGCATGCATGTGAAAAATGATGGAGGAAATATTTTATCCAACTCACACAAAATTAATGGGGCATCTGTCAACATTTTTTGCAAGAAAGACTTGGAAAACTTCTTAGCACAAAGATCTCTAAAAAATGGAACAACCGAATAATAAACACCCTTACATTATTGGACAAAAGATGACAGATTTCTATTGGAAGAAACTCATGCAGTAGAACGTGATAATCATGAGTCTTCAAATATTTTAACTTCAACTCTCTTCTATTGACCCGTTTAGATATGTTGCTTGAACAACCATCAGGAACTCTAATAGTCTCTAATAATTCCAGAAAGTTTTTTTTTCGCAGGTGTCATCACATAAGAAGCACATGAAAGTTTCCATTTATTTTCACTGATACGCACAGGATGCAATTCTGGTCTGATGCCCCAATCCACCAAATCACGCCTAGATCGTAAATCATCTTTTGTCTTCCCCTTGACATTTAGAAGAACTGAAAGCAACATTTCGCATATATTCTTTTCAATATGCATTACGTCTAAGCAATGATGTAACAAATTGGTTGACCAATAAGGCAAATCAAAAAAGATACTCTTGTTCCTCCAATTGTAACAGGTTTCAGTGGAAACATTATTTATCTTCCCAGATTTCATTTGACCCTTCCCGAATGAAAAACTGAAATCTTTCAATTCATTAAGCACGTCAGTTCTAGACATACGCTGAGGTGGATCATCAGTCTCTATGGTATTATCAAATCTTCGATGATTCATTCTATATGGATGATCCTTTGGCAAGAATCGTCGATGTCCCATAAAACTGAAACTACAACGATGTTTCAGTCTTCTAGATCGTGTATTCTTCATACAAACTGGACATGACAGTTTTCCCTTCGTGCTCCATCCAGACATCATTGCATAAGCCGGAAAATCATTGATCGTCCACATAAGCGCAGCACGCATCTGAAATATATATTTCGAACATGCATCGTATGTGCGCACACCCACATCCCAAAGAAGTTTCAACTCTTTTATTAAAGGGTGCATGTATACATCAATATCAATGTTAGGATCAGAAGGACCCGATATGAGTATAATCATAAATGTGAAAGGTTTTTTCATACACAACCATGGGGGAAGATTATAAATGTGTATAAAAACTGGCCATGTGCTGTGCGAAGTAAGCATCTGCCCAAAAGGATTAAAACCGTCGCATGAAAGACCCAACCTCACATTATGCACGTTAGCTGCAAAATCAGGATGTAGAGCATCAAATCTCCGCCATGAAAATCCATCTACAGGATGAACCAACTCATCAATAGTCTTCTTTCTCTCGGTATCATGCCATCTCATTTTTATTGATATTTCATCAGACATAAAAAGATTCTGAAGTCTGGGGATCAATGGAAAGTGCCACATTACTTTTTGTGGAACGCGGGATGGTGTTCCATCAGATTTTGACTTCCAGTGGGATGTGCCACATTTTATACAATCATTTCGTTTAGCGGTTTCCTCCCAGAATAAACTACAATCTTTCGGGCAAGCATGAATTTTATTTCTTGAAAATCCAAGTTCCTCAACTAACTTCCATTCCATATAGTGGTATGAGGGAATATCTGCATCATCTGGAAGTAAATCCTTCAAGTGGGTAAGAATGTAATCGATTGCTGTATTGGAAATTCCATACATAGTTTTCCCATGAAACAATCGGATTAAAAATTCCAGCTTTTTTATTTTATCGCATTGTCGATATACTGGAGTCGTGGCAGCATCATTCAGTTTTTTCACCCTATCAATATCATCATTTTCACTAGATGCTTCAGTTTTCCTCATATCAAAGTCTTCTTGGGTCGAAATACTTTCTTTTTCATGATGACGAATAAACAGAAACTAATCATCTAACAAATTCTCCATTCCAATCCTTTCATTTCGATCATCACCAATTTGAGATTTCATTTTCTCCCCATTGTGATACCACACAAAGTAGTTTTCTTGAAAACCATTTTTGGTTATGTGGTAGCTGACTTCTTCACGGCTCAACCAATGTCTACCAACATAATTGGAACATGGGCAGTGTATGCGACCACTATCTGAAGCATTGTGAAATGCAAAATCTATAAAGCTCTCCAAATTGTTTTGAAAATTGCTTGAGATCCGATCGGTTTCATACATCCAACTTCTGTCCATTCTGTAAAAAGAATTTATATAAGTCATTTTGTCATAAACAATTCAATAGGATTGAACATTAATAGAAAATATATTTAAGTGAACGATAAAGGAAGGAGTTTCTAGTTGATGTAGTGAACTATTAAAACAATGTAAAGATATACTAATTAATTCAGTTATGTGTGCCAAGATTTGAGGTGAGATGTGTTTTGTAATTTTTTCATTTATCACATACCAAGAAGACACCATAGACCTGATAAAACATTGTTCAAGATATTAAAAAGTGAAGGCTTTTCATGAAAGATGCAGAATGTGTAAAGAGAGTTTTTTAAATAATTTATTGATTCTAAAAAATGGAAATATTGTGAAAAGTTAGTACATTTCATTACACCCAAACTAAAGTCCACAGAAAGTACCATATCACCCCACTAAAAAAAAGGAAAACTACCTACCCCACTACCCCAACCATGTCAATTATCTCAATGAGGGCTTCTATGTCTGTATTTGGGAAGAGGTTGAAGGAGTCTAACCTGGATGGGGGAGTTGCAGCTGATCAGATGGAAGTCCTCAGGTTAGGGTTCACCTGCGTGGGGCTTCTGGAAATTTGGGGAAATGCAGAGTTATTTTCTTCTGTGTAATCGGGGGCGGGTTGTCCACGGGGGTGGCGGGGTTGTCCAGGGGGTACGGGGTTTCTCGGGGGTGGGCGGGCTGTCCACGAGGGTGGAGGGGCTATCTAGGGGGGAGGTGTGTCCAGGGGGTGGGCGGGCTATCCACGGGGGTGGGGGGGGGGGCTTTCCAGGGGGTACAAGGTGTCCAGGGGGTGGGGGTGTCGGGGGGGGGGGGGGGGGGGGGGGGGGGAGTGTCCAGGGGGTGGGCGGGCTGTCCACGGGGTTGGAGGGCTGTCCAGGGAGTAGGGGGTGTCCAGGGGGTGGGAAGGCTTTCCACGGGGGTGGTGGGGTTGTCCAAGGGGTACAGGGTGTCCAGGGGGGGTGGGCGGACTGTCCACGAGGGTGGTAGGGCTGTCTAGGGGGTAGGGGTGTCCAGGGGGGTGGTCGAGCTGTCCACAAGGGTGTGGCTTGAGAGCTATGAGATTTAATTGGGTTGTCATTCATGTTATGAAAAACAAAAGATGGGTTTTAAGGATTAGAATAGTATTTTTTTAGTGAAAATCCAATTTGGTAGGATTAGTCACTTGATAACATGATGGTATCAAGTTTGCAATTGGGAAAATGTTGGGGCATTGGATTCTAAAAGGCTCCCACAACCTTCCAAGGATATATTAATCCTATAAAAATGTGTTGTGGGAGAAAGAATTCATCCTATATAGTTGATGTCACTTTTAGATCATGTGATGCCTTACTCATCATGATGACTAGACAAGAACCAAAACCAAAGAGGGCTCTCAAAACTATCCAAATATCTAGAAGTGATGAATTCTACGTGCTTATTGGTGAACTATGGAAGTGGTGACTTCCCACCTGCACAGCCCCCCTCCCCCACCTCACCCCCAACAGACTCCCCCTGCACAACCCCCTCCCATCCACCGACTGCACAACCTCCTCCCATCCACTGAACGCACAACCCCCCCCCCCACCTGCACCCCCACTTGCACAACCCCCCCTCCCCCACCCCCACCTGCACAACCCCCTCCCATCCACCCACTGGACACCCCCCACCTCACCCCCAATATACTCCCACCTGCCCACCCCACCCCCAACCTACACACTCCCCTCCCCCCACCCACTCAGCACAGCCACCCCCCACCTACACCCCCCACTTGCACAACCCCCCCTACCCCACCCCCACCTGCACAGCCACCCTCCCCCCACCACCACCTGGACACCCCACCCCCACCTCACCCCCAACAGACTCCCACCTACCCAGCCCACCCCCCCAACCTGCACACTCCCCTCCCCCCACCTACTTGCACATCACCCCTCCACTTTTACCCTCCACTTGAACAACCCCCCCTCCCCCACCCCCACCTGCACAACCCACCCCACCCCCCACCTGTACAACCCCCACCGCACCTCCCAAGACTCTGACCTGCCCAGCCCACCCCCCCCCCCCCAACCTGCACACTCCCCTCCCCCCACCCACTTGCATAACAACCCCCCTCTACTTGCACCCCCACCTGCACAACCCACCCCTCCCCCACCCCCACCTGCACAACCCACCCCCACCCCCACCTAAACACCCCACCAGCACACCCCCTTCCCCCACCTACTGCTCCCAAGCACCTCCCACCAGAACAAAAACAGAAAACAAAAACAGAACAAAAAATTGATTCACACATGACACCAGAACAAAAACAGAAAAAAATAACAAATCCAATTGAAATTGTTGGTATACCCTACTGCACGAACCTTAGTTTTAAGCCAAATCAAAACAGAAAAGTAAAAAATTAGATGCAAAACATTAAACATAACGTACTACTTACAAACAAATTTGAAGTGTAGAACAAAACAACCTTGTGATTGAGTATAGATCTGGTGGAATGGTTTTCCAAGAGAGAGTGATCTTAGCTCTCAATTTCAGCAGCAGCCGCGAGCGTGGATGGGATCTCAGGGCTGCTGAGATTTTAGGGAAAAACTATCCCAACGGTTTGTAAAAACCGTTGGGAAAGGTGAGCTTTACCAACGGTTTACACAAACCGTTGGGAAAGCCTTGGTCTTTTACAACGGTTTTGTAAAACTGTTGGTAAAGGGGGAAATTTTTTTAGATTTCCCAATGGTTTATTCAAACCGTTGGGAAATACTTATTTTATACCCCTATGCCAACGGTTCAACAGAACCGTTGGAAAACAAGCGTTGGGAAAACCCAACTTCCTAGTAGTGCGCGCTAACGATCTTAGAATTAAACCTAAGATGTTAGATATTGAAGGTACTCCCCCTTTATTATGTTGTTTTCCCTAGCATGGTATTTTCCTCTCACACTATTATTTGTGGGTTTTAGACGATGGATAGAACCCGAAGTAACCATGTTTATCAATGTAATGGACAATGCAATGATTTTCCTCCTGAACAAACCAATGTCATGGGAGATGGAGTGAACAATCTTATTTCTATACTTACACAAGCTATGAATCATTATGGATTTCAAAATGAGCAGAGAAAGGAGAAACATTCTATTGAATCCTTCATGAGGCAGCGTCTACCTTCATTCAGCAGGTCTTCTGATCCCTTAGTGGCTGAACAATGGATCAATACTACTGAAAAGATATTTTCAGTTCTACAAAGTTCTGAGCATGATAAACTCATCTTAGCAGTATATCATTTGGAAGGTGATGCTGATAAATGGTGGAATCTTATCAAGAATACGAGGCAAAGAGATGAAATTGAGTCCATGGAATGGGACGAGTTCAAGAACTTGTTTTTCAGTAATTACTTCCGTCGTATTCTTCGAACAAAGATGGAAAATGAGTTTCTTGAGCTTAAGCATAAGGATGATGAATCTGTTGGTATATATGAAGCAAATTTTACAAGACTTTCAAGGTATTCATCTGGCTTTATCATCCAACCTAAAAGTAAAGTTGATAGATTTTTCAGTGGCTTAAAACCAAGTCTTCGAAGGGCATTAGCTATAAGAGACTTTAGTAGCTATGAAGAAATTGTGCATTGTGCTATCAAGGTAGAACTGCAAGTTGGTGTAACATATCCATCTCATGGTTTTGACAAGAAACAAAAGATTGAGTTCAAGGAGAAATCTCAGAACAATGGTGAAAAGAAGATGAATGTTTCTTTATGCTCAAAGTGTGGAAAGAAGCATGGTGGAGATTGCCTAAAATGTACTAGAAAATTTTTTAAGTGTGGAAAAGAAGGTCATCGAACAATTGATTGTCGATGTAATGGGAAAAAGGTTTCTAATGATGTGAATAGAGAAAAGACTACAGAGAACTCTCCACCAACACTTCAATGCTTCAAGTGCAAGGAAATGGGGAATTATGCTAATAAAATCCCTAATCCACGGGTTAATGATGATCAGCGTGAGCAACCTCTTAAGAAAAAGGATAAAGGGAAGTCTCATGCGATCACTATTTGTGATGTTGAGTATGAAAATGTTGTTGTGTAATGATTAAGTGTTTATGTAATGAGATTTCAAAATTGTATCACAGAATCTCATTTATGGTATTGTGGAATTTTGGAATATCTATGTATTGGTTTTGAATAATTATATGGTACTGGTCACCATGAAAAGGTGATTGAAATATTTTTAGAAAGCAGATGAAATGTGTATAATAAAGGGATAAGAAGAAAATAATATGATAGTAATGATGAGCTCATGACTGATACAAGGACTAAGTGATATTATGGTTTGAGTATATTGTATTTTTGGGATTTTGGTGTGTGGAAAGTGTTAAAATTTAACAACATTCATGTTTTCACTAAGGTTCAATGGGTATTCATTCTTAAATAGAATACATGATTAAGGTATTCACATGTTTGTAATTTGACCAAAAAGATATATCTTATGATATATGGGGGATAAATGATGGCATTCACGTGATTATTATGTGACATTTAAAGTAATCATTTTCTTTATACTATGAGCTTGGACCGAAGTATTTTAGATAAGCCTAAAGATTGGAATGGATTATGTTGGACATAAGTTAGTTTGATATTATTGATGGGATGTTATAGTAATGTAGTTTTAGAAAAAGGACAACATGCAGGACATGCGACAACCCATCGTGTCGGACAAGGCTGTGGGAATCGAACCCCCAACCGAAGTGCGACTGGCCTTTATCACCTACCACTGGCCTACAGGAAGTCCCTCGTTAGTAGAAACTAGTTTTATTTTATTAAGCTGTATGATATATGAAGTATAAATTCATTTTTGGAACCATATACAATTAATCTAACCATAAGATGGACTTATAACTTTTGCTAACCTTTTGTTTGAAATAGATGGAATGACCCATCATTCTATCACATGATCTGCTAACACATCACGAATAACAAATTCAACTTCATTTCTTTAAGGGATGAAGTGTAAATTGTTCAATTCATGAACAACAGTGACATTGTACCAAAATCATGTAAGTATTTCTTTTAATTCATCAAATTTAGTGAAATGATCTTGAAAACCAAAAATGTTGTCATAGTTCCCTTATATCCGATGAATCAGATGGTACCCTAGATCATCAAAAATCTATAGCTTTGTGATTGTTGGGTTTTTCATAGCCATGTTCTCTACCACTATCCATCAGAACATGATGGTTAGGTTTCTCTTCTATATCCATATTTTCACCTATGTTCTCCTATGTGGAAACCCAGTGATTAAGTTAATTTGGGTAACCGTTATGTTTCATACTTTAGTTTTTAAAGATTGGTTTTGGTATTCTTTTTTACGATGTGGGTTTCTATTAAAGAAACTTTCGAGTAGTAAACTATTTATAACCCCGACGAATTTCGAGGGTGAAATTCATTTTAAGGGGGGTAGAATGTAACACCCCGAGATTTTATGAAAAATATTATTTTTAATTTTATTGATGTCTTGTGTTGTACGTTACAACAAAGGAGTCTTGCACAACATGCAACCCTAACTTGGCTGCATTACACGCAATCACGACCTTCCTCGATAGCGTGTGTTGTACGCAATACCGAGTTTCACTAAACAACGATATGCTATTAAAATATTATTAAAACTAGCCATTATGAATAGTAATAAACAATTTTTGAAATTTTGTAAATTTCATCCTTCAAAATGGAATTCATTTTTGGATTCAGAATATCGAAATTAGCCTAGGGTGAAATTTTGGTATTTTTCTGAAAATGTTCAATTTTTGACAAACAGTTAAAACACTGGGTTACTATTTAAAAACCGACTTTTTATTTAAATAATTATTTATTTTATTTAAATTTATTTTAGGTCAAAATTGACACATAATACCTATATAAGTTCAATGTAATTCATTAGAGTCATTTTATAATAATTTTAGATATATAAAAATTTTATTGAACTTTTGACCGTCTTTTACCCACCTCCTAGGAGAATTTGCAAATTTACATAAAACTTAATTTTACCGCTTTTATGAATGGAATTTAAAAAATCTGAGAGACACGGTTGATGTCAGTAAGTAAAATGTGGTTCAATGAGATGAAAATAATTTTTGGTGAATAGTTACTTTTTACTTTTATTTACCACGGTTAAAAGTAAATAGGGTAATTAAAGGTAAAAATGATATTATTATTACCCTAAAACATGACCTAATTCTATTGGATAAGTTTAATTCGACCAAAAACAATCTTAGGAATAAAATATTAACATTTAGGCCCACTTTTATTAGATTAGGACATTTAATATTAATTTATTTAAAGAAGGGTTAAAATAGTTAAATTCAAAGTTTAATAAGTAAATCATTTTTAATATATGGTTATACATAAGATAAATTCGACTATAAAAATTCATTATAAAGATAAAACGATTTCCTACATAATGGTATTTTATTTATAATTTTTAGAAATTAAATAATTTATTTTACTTTTGACACAATGATGATGTAGTAATTATCTTATTAATGAAATATTGACATAATTGATGTTATAAATACCCAAATAAATGTAATTTGAGACTTTTTATGAATTAAAATAATTTTCAAGGTTAATATTACATGTTAGTATTGATTTAGTTAACTTTTTTTGAAGTAATCATTCTGTTATGATTTTTACAAAAATCAATTACCAAATAGTGTCAAAATTGACATAAAATAGTTTTTAAAACAAATATTATATTATTAATTGTTATTTTATTCCTAAGAATATAAGGTTCGGCCAAATGACTTATATAAGGTTATATATATTAATAATAAACAACTTGGGGTACGTTTGGCTTGTTATAGTAAGTTTATTAACCTTATAGTGTAAGAACACAAAAAGACACAGTAAAAGTAAAATTATCTAACTTAAAGTTAAATCTAAATGATAAGATTAAAATAGTAAACTAAACTTGTCCAAATTCTATTGGATGAGCGGATTTAGACCCATCCCCACATTATCTTCGAAATAAATCAATTTGGAGCTATTTAAAACCGAATATGGCATTATAATAAAATAATATTTTTAATATTTCCAAAGGTGCCCCTCTCCTCCCTTATAAAAGGGCACCTCCTACCTCTCTTCCTAACACCACTTTGAGCCTTCAAGCTCGGCCAAAACCTGCCAAATTATCTTCTAAACTTCCCTAGAAACATCCTAGAGGTATTGGTCTTCTTCAAAGAGCAATTTCAGTGCCCTAAGAAGAGGTCTCAAAGAGGCGCTTCAAAGAAGAGGTAATGTCCGTTACCGATTCTTTCAAATTTATTTCTTCTTCCAATTCTTCTTCTTTAGTTGTTTCATTATGAAGTAATAAAATAAGTATAAATCATATAATGATATGTTATTTTAAGTATGAAACAACCATATTTCACCATCTATCCATCCTATGGAAAACGAAATCACCGCACGTGCGTACGTACGGAATACCGTCTCCACGCCGTGGTGTAATCTATTTTCCACCACCACCTTACTTGTATGAGTATAATGGTGAAAGTAATGAATATGTATGATTATTGTAAAGTGATATTGATTCTGTAATATTATACATACACTTTAATACAATTCCACGATCATGGGAATGATATCATCGCTCGTGCGTATGTACGGACTACCATCTCCACGAACGCGATGAGATTCATTTTCCATGATTAACCATTCAAAAAAGATTATAAAGTATATATAATGAATAATAATGAAATATATTACATAATAATGATACTGGATTTATTTATATATATGTTTTTCATCTATTTAATTTCATTCAATTCAATAAGGAAATGAAAACATCATTCATGCGTACGTACGACCTACCGTCTCCATGAGCGGTGTATTTCCTTTCTTTTTATAGATCTATAATATATATGTACATGATGAATATATATTATATATAAATCATGTTTTACACTCTGTAATTATGTAAATCATGATATAAGTAATAATATCAAGAACGACATGTCGAACCACATACGATAAATGAAATGATTTTACCCAAAACGCTACTTTAACATGGAATTTACAAAAGAACGGGTAATATAAAGTCATAAGTGAAACATATATGATATCATAACAATGAATATGATTATGTAATAAGTCGATGAAATTATTTAAATCATTATACAGGAGGTTCAGATCCATACGAAGCATATCAGACCTAAGGTAAGGGATAATTATTCTAATCTCATTCTTATCCGAGATTGTTTATTTGTAAGTATTTACTGGGGTTATGATTATTATCCATGTCCATATGTTCTCAAAATGTTTTCATAAAATGTTTAAATTTCTTCCATTTATGTTTAAAGTCATTTTTACCCTTTTCTACTTTTAGCACATCGTATGGAAGGAATCTTTCTTTTGATTACCATACGAGGTACTTTTTGACTTTTCCGACAAAAGTACGAGAAGAATGTTATTTTTAACTTATATGGCGTGAACAGATTTTTATGGTTTTATAAAGCCTTATTTTCATAAAGATTCCTCCAAAATATTTCATGACTATTTTCAACAAAATCCTTTTCTTTTAAAATTTCATGACATTTTGTGAAAAGAAAATGATTTTGAAGAAAAAAAGGATATTTTCCTCAAGAATTCATTTCAAGTGTTTTATCAAAACCATTGTCATCTAAGATGACATTATTTCACATGTGTATGTTTCAAGTACCATGTCTCTATGATTTACATGGTTTCACTTTTCTAATGATGAAATGATATCCAATTTTTTTGTATGGATTACATTATGATGGAATGATATTTATGAAACCCATTTTATTCTTGGGTTATGATGAATGATTTATGTTTATATTATGGCACACGAAAGAATTATTTCAATATGAGATGGGTGGGACCTATATCTCCCTACAATGCATTGGGTAAAGATTTATATCTCATGAGATAGACATGGATGGAATGGTAAGTTAATCCGGTTCAGTGTTACAGGACTGAAACGAGGAGTGAACTCGATTCAGAAAGGGACTTTGTCCACTAAGATGGTCTTGGCAGTAATGCCTTGGATACTATAGAAATCATAAGAAGTGTTGAATGGTTTCCACAATTACATGTTTTATTCCCATGCTATTTTATCATGTTTTATGTTCCATTATGATATATTCCATATGTACTTCCATGTTTTATGTCGTTGCTCAAGATTTTGATGTTTAAACATTATGTTCGTGTTTTTAAGTTCAAATGTATATGGTATGTATTATTTTATCCATTCTTACCCTTACTGAGCATTTGAGCTCACCCTTTTTATGTTTTATTTTCCCCTTGGATTAAAATAAAGGTTTTAGGTAAGGAAACAAAAGTGGAAGATCTTTATGGGAGATGTTGAAGATCTTTCACCATGATTAGAAGATTATGTTCCATGTTTCCAAAGACAATAAACTATTATGGTCCTTGTGTGTCTGTATTTTTTATGTATTAAGTATTCCACTAAAGTAATGTAATATCCATGTATGTCAAGCTTCAGATCTCTACAAGCCTTCATTTTATTTATTTATTTTGATAATCTGCCTTTAAAGGGGTGATGTGAAACCCTTACAAGGCATGTAGGCATAAGTATTACATGGACCATAGGCCTTAGTAGTTAATATACTATACAGTGAATCAAATAAGTATAGTAAAAATTTAAACATATAATGCAAAGTGATATAATGAAAATGTAAAAAAAAGTAGAGTATTGAGGAATAACTCAAATACCGTAAAAGTATATCAATTTCCAAAAAAAATTCTAATAAAGGAACACTTTACTTTTATACCAATGAAAAATGTGGTTTATAACCTAAACCAAGGTATCCCACTTACACACAAAGAAGTTTATTAACAGAAACACATTATACAGTATCAATGTTATGTTCATAGACACTCTGTCTTCCTAACCATAGAAATCCTTGATCAACCTGATCGGTCAAGATCTATCTTATTGATTGATGGAATCACTCGATAATGAAGGATCATACAATAATCTATTATTTTAGCTCTAAAATCCATTAATATCAAAGGATTGTACTTACAAAAATCATAATAATAAATATTTATAGAATTTATAATGATACATCACATACATATTCTCTAAGATAAATCTCTCCAAATAAAAATAAAATTGGGAGAACTCTACAAAACAAAATTTTCAGACTTCCAAATGAAAGAAAATATTTTAGATCTCTTGTTTAAGGTTTTTATAATCCCCAAATCCTTAGGTCGTATTTATAGAAATTTATTATAACAAACTATGACATTGTTATTATGAGTTCTTGAAGCCTATTTGAATCTAAATCCAATGTATACTTACATAACTAGATAAATGTGATTTAATATTGCATCGTCCGATGTGTTCACCCTACTATGCCACCACAAAGCACTATTTTCCATATAATGAAGTTTGGTGAACTAAATCTCAAGAGATAATAAATTATTCAAGCATTAACAGTTTGAACAATATATTTTCACTAAAATATAAATTAAAACAACCAATATGAAGTAATATTAATAAATCAATGAAGTTGAATATGAATTTTCAAATCCAAGGATAATGAGAGTTATTGACTAAAAAATATTTCACTTTTTAAAAATCACAAGACATATAAGAAAAAAAAGTAATGTTTGATAAGAATTTTTATAAAAGAAACTTCTTATACTGATTCTTGTCTGATTAACCCCCCTAATAAGAAGATTCAAGAATTATCCCATTAAATGAATAAAACAAGAACAAAAAAACATTTAATAAAAATACTCCCTTTTAATAAGAGATTAAATCCCCCCCCCCTTTTTGAAATAAATTAATACTTTCTCCCCCTTAAAAAATATGTTTTATTAAATTTTCCATTAAGGTTTCCCCATAAAAAACCTACAAAATCCATTTAATTATTCATTAAGTCATTAAGTTTAGAATTCCATTAATTTCTCCCCCTTTGTGATAGTCAAAAAGAAAACACGGGAAAATGAAAAGAGAAAAAAGGAAATATAGTGGAATGGTCAAATAAAAAGTTTTGAGTAAAATGATAGAGTAAATATATGATAATTTTAAAGAGAACAAAACTTCTAGAAGTTATCTTATGATACCTATAAATGTTATTATTTGAATGAATATGGTTCTGGATAATGTTTAAAGTTTATTTTCTTATCTTTTTAATAATTTAAGGCTATGAACCTATGATAAAGTAAAGAAAATTTCTTTCTTTCTTAAGAGTTTGTCAAAAAATTCATATGAGTAATGGAATATAATAAATAGTTATAGAGTATCAGATTATAAGTGAATCATGAGATATATAATAATATTTAAAACATTTTTTAATGAATAAGATCATGAAACTTGACATCCATTTTACTTAAAATTTTTTAATAGATTATAGCATAAAACAAATTCTAAAAACTAGAGTAGTGAGAAAAATATGGAAAAATCAGGACTATATACAGAAAATGAAATAAAAATAATTGGATCATTGGATGCTTATCATGAATCTAAAAGTACTCTGATGTAAAGTTTACCATATTGAAGAAATTATTTTTGAACTTAACTGAATATGTAACCTCCTATAGGTATAGTTTGGGTAAATTTTTTTTTTATTGAAGTATAATACCTATAAAAAATGTTAGTACAATTATAAAACATAGAATATATTCCCAATTTCTCAAAGAGTTTTTCAATTTTAAGAGATAGTTGAGACTTGTGGTGGGAATTATGATCACTTTTTGTTGATCATACCTAACTTTCATTAGATATATTAAAATATATTATAATTAAATGGTATAATAAAAATACTAGCAAGATGATTTTAAGTTATGATAAACAAGAGAATGAGATATCCTTTTTGTGTATGTTCTAGGAGGAAGTGGTGTCTTATGTCTATGTGATTCACACGTGTGTGAAGTTCTAGGTTATAAGAAATATAAATAACACTAGTGCTATAAAAAATTGTACTTTGAGTAAAACTCAATCCAAAATCTATGAGTGCATGCTACATCCATAATAACAAAGTGAAATAACTTCAAACCACCAAATATTAATATTCAGTGTTGGATAGTGAAAATGAGTGATGTTTATTGTTGTACCATGAAACTAAGGGATCACCTAAGAAATGAAAAGTTCTAAAGGTTCTATTTTGATCTATTATACTTCTACAAAAGTCATAAATAAAATAAATATTAACTAAAAATTAATTTTCGAATAAATATAATAAACCAAGTTCTAGAGTAACCTTAAGATAATAGAAAATATGTTTTACCAATTTAATATGTGACTTTAGTTTTACTTGGAATATTACACATATTAATAAAGAAAACATAATGTCCATTATATTATGCGTTAAGAATATTAATCTTCTAATCACCCTTTGAATAAATTATGATAAAATGGTTTCCTGTATTCATCAACATCTAGTTTATATTAGGTACCGATCAAATCACTTATAATAGAGTCATTTTCAAAACAAAATTAATTAATTAAATATGTTATATACTTATGTTGATTTATGTTTTTTCCATTCAATTTTAAAATTATTTGGAAGCCCAGAAAGAAATTTAGTTATCTCATAATTCTCATCTAGAACTCACTCTATAATAGTTTTTGAGAAACTATATGTGATTTTTTATTTGAGCCAAATATAATTCCATAGACATATATTTGAAAAATGATAGTGTTATTAAAAACAATCTTGAAAAATAGGGTAGGGTGAGTTTTTATTTTAACAAAAAAAATTGAAAAAGGAAACTTTACAAACACTCATACTAGAATCTCATAGCTTGTTTAATATTGCAAATAAATTTAATAAGTTTAAAAAAATGTTTTAGTAAATTAAAAATTTTAAAACTAGGAGGTTGGCCAATAAAAACTTCTTCATTAAAATATCAATTAATACAGTAAATCTCAACATCCATTTGATATAGAGTAAAATTAAGATGGGTCTCAAAAGGATAGATGTATGCATAATGATTTGACCCTAGCTGCGAGAGCAAAGATTTATTTATAATAAATTTCCTCTTCTTGAGAACAAACCTTATAAAAAAATCTTACCTTATTCTGAATGATAATACCACTTTCATCACATTTATTTTGGAAGACCCATTTCACTCCAACTGTAAAACCCCAAGATTTTATGTGTTTTTATTCTTAAATAAATTCGGTTTATTTGATATTTTACATTTCAAAAATGAACCATGGTATACTATTAAATATTCAAATGACAGTTGGAATAGTAATGTTACCATTAGGAATAGTAATGTGGCCATTAGACTAATAAATTCACCTATAAAATTATAAATAATTTTTTTCATCTCATAAATGAGAGTATGACATATTTATATTGAAGAATAAGTAAATAAATGTTTTAAAAATGATAAATTAAGTGTTGGTATTTTTGTGAAATGAGAATTCTTATTTACAATTTTATAATTAATATAATTATTTAAAATATTTTTTTATAAAATAGATTGATAAATTAATATTATATTTCATTATAATTATAAGACAATTTTATGAGACCATAATTAATTTTTTAAAGTGTAGTAAAATCAGATATAATATTAAATTTTTATTTTTCAAATAAATGATGATTTTATTTAAAAATTAAATTTATCATATTTAGAAAATTATTTTTAAAAAATAGAGTCCATTTTAGAAATATATATATAGAAAAATGGTTAGAAGGATTTTTTGATATTTTTATAAAATAGTTAATTTTTTTTGTGAATAGTGAAATATGGTAATTTATGGTAATTAACGTTATAAATAAAAAATGAATTTTTGAGTCATGGTTGAGTAATGGATGATGTAAGTGGCCATTATATTGAACTCACATGATCTTTTTTTTGTATTTAGTCATAACAATCAATACTATTAATAGTCTTGATCCAAAATAATAAACTAATGAATAAGATAATCAAAAAACACCCCTCCCATCCACTATAAATACCACCCTCACCACCTATTATCCTGAGACCTTATAATCTTTGGATATTTCTTATATTATAACCAATTCCTATAAAAGGCCTCTTCTCCATGTTATGGTCTTTCATTTCTCACCAAAAGACCATTTCCAATTTCCTTAACGAGGTTCTTAAAGAGACAAAACTCAAGAGGTAAAACCCTCCCTCTTCATATTTTATTTTATTTTATTTTATCATCCTTCCCTTACATCCTCTATCCAAAGTAACATGATAAATCCAATATCATATATGTACATTATCATCCTTCCCTCACCTCTCCTTTGTGGATGATAAGTTTTCATTTTTCCATTAACGCCCTCAACTTTGGTCATAAAACCATTATTATAGTCTAGTAAGATTTTATTTTACATATTATAAGTTATATCATGTTCTGGAACCAATATATAAACATAATATTAAATAAAATTACACAAGTTTGTGATGGTCTTATAAACTGTTAAAATAAATTAAGACATTTTCATCAATATTTTATCATACGATTCATCCTCATACCATATAACCAAATGATATATACAAACATTTAAACTTCTATAAGTTCATTACTACTATATAATTTCACTTCAATAGAAGTTATTCCCATTTGACAAGAACTCCCAGATTTTAGTCAAGGGAACTGACCATAAAACCATGAAACAAAAGCTCCCTGAACAAAGAAAATAAAATTTATAACTCATAAAATGGCCATAAATGAATTTAATAAAATTATAATAAATAAAATATATGTTCAAGAGGTTATTAATTAATTAATTAATTAATCTAATTTGATTAATCAAGATATTAAGATTACGTGTATAATGCTTTCGGATATAAGATAAGGGTTTCTCATCTCAGTTTTATTTCTATAAGATATTCCTTATTAATCACTTATTTATTGTGTGTGGTTTATGAATAATTACATTTTATATATAATATCATGAATCTATTTATATTCATGGAATTAAATGTTTCATTTGATGATCATTAATTTTATTGTGCATATGATTCTACTATTTTCGTAGTGGTAAGGAAATTTTTAACCCAATTTCCATTCATTGGGTTAAACAACCACTCCATTGATTATGTTGTTCTATGATTTTTTTAAAATTAATTTTTATTATGTTATTTTATATTTACACTTGTTTTATATATATTTATAACTGATACACATAATCAATTCATTTTCTTAATTCTCACACTTTATTTTAAAAATACTCATTTAAATATTTCTTTTTCAAAATTTAAAAGGAAAGTTTTTTTAAAACTTACCTGGAATGAGAGGATTTTCCTAATTTCATAACACCTTAATGTTTTTATGAATAATTGATAAGTTTACAAGGTTACTTTCAAATAAAATGTTTTCATTTTATAATTTCGCGTCTTTTTAAATAAATGATTCCAAAGTAAAAAGGGTATTTATGTTGAGAAATTTTCAATTATTTTGTTAGATTAATTTCATTTCTTTCAAAAACATTATTGAATATAATTCCTAATTGAGGTTGATATCTTATGATACCATATACCATATTTTATTGAATGGGTTATGATCATTTTAACCGAGGATGTACTATCTTGATACCATTCTCCATATTACTCTGGATAGTTTATAATTATGTTTACTGATCAGGGAAACTATTTAAATTCTATATACTAGTTTAAATATGAATTTATATGTTGATTTTCTATCAACAATTTTATATGAGGAATGCATTGGACTTAGTAGATGTCAGTCAGGGGATGCTATATCCTCTTGATAAATCAGTAGGTCTCATGATACAAACTAGACCGAGTTTTGTCCCAGACCTTACCCATTAGGTAGACTACTTGGCTGAGACATTGATGGTACGTTTATGATGTCCCACATTATGAATTCCATAATTATGAGATTAATTATTGATAATACCCACGATTATTCAACTAATATAATATATATGGGTAAATATCATTCACTTGTTATTATTTATATGGAATTATTTGATCTACTTTTATTCCTATCATATTATTCTCAAGATTATGTTTTAATGAAATGCATTTTTAGTTATTCACCTTGCGTTATTATTTATATTTATTTATGATATCTTTTACTATATTCTTACCCTTAATAAAAATCTGAGCATACCCATTTCTTATGTTTTATTTTTTTCCCACGATGCCAAGAAGTATATTATGATTGACTTGTATGGATAATCTAGGAGAATAAGGTGCTTACAATGGAGTTACTATGTTGTATTTAATTTCATGTTATAATGTAATACTTTCGTTTTTATATATTTTCCCAATTATAATAAAACATTCGGTCCTTCAGGATGTGATTACTTTTTACCATGGAAATGTAATAAATTAAGGCACCGACTTCGGGCTACCAGGGTCGAGATATTTACACCTATTACCATAAAATCCATTGGATACTCAACAAGGGTAATATTTTAATAGTGGGTTCCCTAGACAGAACTTAATAGTAATTTTAATTACCATATCTTGTATACAGTTAGTTATACATGATGTATTCTTACCATTATAGTGTAGACTTTTTCTACATCCACTATAGAAATAGTAATGTTCATAAATTAATTATCATATCAAAAGGTTATAAAAGATATCAGACTATAATAATACCCTCAAGATACTATGGAATTAATCTTAAACAAAGGTCCTATGCTCTAGATACATATTACTAAATGGACATAGTAGATGTTTGACTATCAGGTGCTGGAGGCTTATAAGCATTGAGACTTTTTCTCATGAAGTTTATAGTTTGTGATCTCTGGTAATGAGATCTTGAGGATAGAACCACCAATAAGAACACCACATGTTTTAGGTGTCATTGGTAGTTTCTATCTTCAGACATGTGTATTAATCTCCTGATTTGATATCATTACTAGTGTGTATCATTTTATCACGTACATTGATGCAGGTAAAAAACCATGATTATAAAATCATGGTGAGGTATCTTGTCTTGGGTGTGTTATTAGTGGTATAACATTGGTTGAATGGTCAAGTAATGATTTTTTCTTTTGGGTTGAGGAAGTAATATATCTCGGGACTTAATTATCAGGATGGTAGTTAATTCATCATACCTCAACCAAGATAGTCGAGGATAAATCCATCTAGTTAGATAAAAAATTACAAATCAAGAAAATGGAGATGACACAAGTGTGTGTCCTCCTTTATGAGATATAAAAGGCAAAGAGATTATAGTACACAGTTCATGTTCCTAGGTTGGTTGTCATTGCTATGACTATTCTTATCTCTTTAGGGGTCTTGATGAGTTTCTATAATTCTCTCTTGGTATATGGATTTTATTCACTACTATCGAGATAAGGGCCTAGAGGGTCACACACAATAGTGTATTCAATAATCATCCATATTCAGTTGAATATTTATATTGGACATGGTGGGCCCCACTATGGGGTCCGAGTGTTATCCAAGTTATCGATAACCGATAAATAAATAAATTTATATTATTCAAGTAAAGAATAATTTGTGTTAATTTTTTTATTAAATGTATTTAAAGGTTAAGTAAATACGATAAAATATTATCTAATCCAATATTATTTTAATATTCTAGGTACGTTTGATATTAAGAAATAATTAAGAGTCGAGTTAAATGACTCGGGTTTATCACGTAATATATATTTAATATATATTATAGGTATGTGATAAAAATAATAAATAATATTGTCATAGTTTAGTTCATCATAATTATTTATTTAGTGGATGTCAAGTAAACGAGGGTCAGAGAACCCTACCGAGTATTTTGGTCATCCACTATAAATAGGTGGAGAGAGGATCATGCTTTGGACTATTCATGAATAATTTTCCAGATCCTATCTCTTATCCTGCTTCTTAGAGATAGAATATCTTGATCTCGGTGTTCAGATTGAGTTATACCCCACATATCGAATGTATGTCGATGCAGTGATCATCAAAGCATTAAAGGTTTCGTTGGATTTCCATGATTTCACCTAGAATTCAATGATCGATACTCCAGTGGATTTTTGAAGCGCATGTGGATGATCAAGAGGGATACTTCTGTGGATCCTTCAAGCAATGATCACCAGTTATGAGTTGTAGTTGGGCACAGATACAGAACATAGAAGGTATGTTTTCAATTTATGTTTTTTCCCTGTTTAATTTACACAAGATCCTAGGGCCATAATGAGGCTTAGATCATTGGAGACAACAAGTCTCATAATCTTGAAGATGATTTTATTAAAAATACATAGCTCACCAGCTTCCGCTAATCACTTCATTTCCTTTAATTAGTATTAGATAATTAATATAATTATTCTGATGTAGGAAAATTAATTTTTCTTTAAATTTATGTAGAGTCTTTGAAATCAGTACTAAGAGATTCGACTGTGATTCAGTCCGATCTTGGATGGCCAAGTTATGACCATCAGATTTTTTTTATGGATTGTGTGTAGTTTGATTTCAAGTATTAAATCTTGAAAATGGTATTGTTTTCTGTTAACTTGTCTGTTCTAGCCAGTGATGTCTGGAACAGTTTTCTCTGTCCATCCTTTGTTCTACATTTTTATGGAATATGATAATAATAATAATAATAATTTTTATGAATTAATAATAATAATAATTATTTTTATAATAATCATAATATTATATTAATATCTTAACTGATGTTTTTGTCTTATATGGAATTATATACAGATAAAAATAAATTTTAAAAAGTGGAAGTAGGTAAATTTTAAAGGAATAAAATAAAAAAAAGCGTTTTTTGAAATTGGGGAGGATAGTCCCTCCCCTATTGGTCATGGGCCACCTGCACATAGGGCCAACCCTCCTCCTTCATGGATTCTTCTACTCCTCACTATCTCACCTCTCAGATACCAGCTCCTCAAACTGATAGATCCTCCTACTTTAGTATTCCTCCTCTAGCTAGCTTCCCGGTCGACCACCACTACACATCAAGCCCACCACCTCGCTCGACACCACAGTAGATCTGGTGACCACCAGTCTGACCAGTGACCTTTCCTCCTCCACCTGTAGCGTTGTCTGATGACTCAACCTGTCACATAGTGCCTCACCATCATCCTTTGAGAGCTAGCAACCCACCTTTGAAAGTGCCACCTACTAAATTAGCTTCCTATTGTGCCGTTGAGATCTAGCCGCACACATCTTCAGTGACGTATTCGTCGAATTCTCTGTTGAATTCTCTGGAGACCTCTCTGTCCCAGATACATTGTGGAACCCTTACTGTTGTCAACCATCGGTGAAAGTTCCTCTTGCAGAACCTAGGTACCCCTTCCACTAGTTTTGTAGAATCTTAATAGCCCCATAGAGGCCTAGGCAGGTCTGTCCAATCAGGAATGTGTCTCGGCAGACTATCCTAGCCTAGAAAATCCCAGAACGGGCTTTACGTGACCCGCACTAGGCCTATATGATGTTTCAGTGAACATTTTATTAAAATTTAATTAATTTAATTAATTTATTTTTATAATTAAATTAAATTAATTAAAATATTAATTTTTGATTTAAAATAATAATACATAGGATAAAAAATAATTTAATTTTGGTCTTAAATTAAATTAATTAGTTAATTTAATTTTTGGAATCTAAAAAAATTAAATCAAAAGTGGACCAAATTTAGTTAAATTATTTTAATTGATTTAATTAATTTAATTCAATTAAATATCCCTCGTACTTAAATTATTTCAATTTAATTTTATCATTCTTTAATTTTTCCAATTTATTGGTCTTGAGAACCAATTAGTCTATGTATGAATTTAATTATTCATTACATGCATGTGATGATTATAATAAGTAGTTAAAATATTGATGGTTTAAGCATCATCATTTTTTTCGATCAGTTTGTATAAGGTCATGCACAACCATTTTATCATATGTAAATTCCACCCCTAGTCTCCCTTGCTTGTACATGGGTATTTTTTTATAATTGATGAATATTATGTATGAAATGCATCCCTCCAAGAAGAGGCAGTTCACCTTAATGAAGACGATGCATGATGTGGAAACCGCCAAGATGAGGCGTTACTCCAGACGAGTAATGGACATACTGGATGGGGGAGATTTGCATCACGAGTCAAGTGACGACTCAGGTATGATTCCCATAGGTCATTTTAGATTTCTCAAAATCATTCGAGTAAGTTATTACCTTTATGAATTTATTTTTTATTTTATGCATTTTATAACAGCCATAAAATACATAAAATAATAAATAATAAAATTCATAAATAATCAATGTATGTTTTCAATTAATGTTCCATTGTGAGCATGAAAAAATAGATGAACAAAAATAATATAAATGGATTACATTTATCTATATAAAAAAACCTCTCAAATAAATATTAAGTCATTAACCGCCTTTGATCAATCAAATTTAAACAAAACTATTTTTTTGGGGTGCTCATCATGCCATAGATGAGGGTTCCTCTTACTACCTGGGAGTTCTTATGAGAGTGGTGGATTGAATTAACTAAAGTGGTAGTAATTATTATCCATATATAACTTGATATCATTTTAGAATAATGCTTTGAGTAAATAAAGTTATGATTTTTGAAGCTGAGACTTCACTCAACAGATTAGGGAGCCTCCAGTTAATGTGGTTGGCCATCCAAACACCTACATTGAACCCTCAGAATAGTGGTGTAATTATTTTTTGTAGACAATAAGGGGAGGTTTAGGGATTCTTTCAACTATAATAATCAAAGGATATACTATTTTGATTCTACTATAGCAGGTTCCTAGAATTTAATAAAATAGTGGTAGACATTTAATGATATAATTAATCAATTGTGTCTAATTTGATAATAAAAATAAAAGTACAATCTACTAGAATTTATTTTTTTAGAAAAATGGTTTGTAATACTACAAAATTATACTGTGATAATATTGGACTAATTACATGTCCATACCATCAAAAATTTCGATGTGTAGTACAAACTCTTGTACATATTACTACGATATCAAAAATTCAAGGTGCTGGTGTCCCTATATCTGTTAAGCCACCTCAGGAAGTGAGGGTGTAAAATTTCTTACATGAGACACATGTATGAATCATATGATGTTTATGTCATAATTATACCACTAATTTTTTATGTTTTTGTGGTTACAACATCATGACATGTATGATTACACATGTTGTCTCATCTTCGAGAAGATTATGAGGAGAAAGTGAAGTGAGTTTTGAATGTGATGATAACATTAGCTATGTGTAAATTGGAATAAAAATTATTATCTTTCATGTAATCCCACTCTTACACCAAATTAATCCAATTTAATTTAATATTACATAATTAGTAATATGGAATAAATTCTTCATTACCTTTAGGTGATGTTTGTTAAGTTATAAGAATATCAAATAAAGTTTAATATTTAATTATTACAGTGAAAACGTTGATAGATAAGGTGAAAATTCCAAATGAAATAGAAACACCAAAGGAAAATTCATAACATATTTCAATTAAAATAGGTTGATTATAAAACCAGAGGTTATTTTCTTCTCATAACATGAAATAAATTCTATGGAAGTTTATACGCAATGAGATAAATTAAAGAAGAAAGTACATGTTTCTCCTTCAGGTATATTCATTAATATAAAATGTAAGGTTCTAACATCTTCATGGTTATAAAATAAAATATTCCAATCACATATGTGTATTTTAATATAGAAACCCAATAAGTATAGAAACAGTACAATAAGTTACATGTATACTCTAAGTAGCTGAGAAAGGGTTATTCTTAAGTCAACGGTGAGAAGCACATAACTTTTGATTGAAAAGTAGATGATTCAAGTGGAAATTTTACTGATTATAATCAAAACATTTATCTCACATATCCATTGGACACTAGGAGACATTATTCAAGGTTCATGAATGAATTTTGTGTGTGGTGTTTCATACTCAACTAATAGTTCAATAATACTTGAATCATAAGAAATAATTTAGGAATATAAAATGTAAGAATTATTTACCAGTTGTGGAAAGATAATTATTTGTAAAGTAAAAGTAAAAGTGGACATCAATGATATACCCAGTTATTTATTTAGGATTTGTACAACTAAACACATTTGGTATTATCGATTTCTTCAGTTTGGACAAAGAAACCTTTAGAAATAAAGGTATGAAACAAGGTTTTTCAAATTAGTTCAACAAGTAAGCATGAAATATTCCAAAGGGTAAGCTAGTTGTAAATACAATTCATAAGATTACTTTAATTAATAAAGGAATAGTAAGGTGATGTATGATATATGCATGGTCAGAAGATATGAGTTGATTCTGGCTGACATGCTGAAGAATATATTTGCCAAGAATTCATCAATCATGATATTGTAGTGCGGAGTAATTCCTAAATTCACATTACGTTATCTACATCCTGAAATTTTTTGTTAATGACGAGGATTGATAAGGAAGTCTTACATGGTAAATTTGATAAAAAAATGTAAAATGGAGAAATTCATAAACAAAAATTTTATAAATCAGAGTTACGATGTAAGAAGAATCAATGTTGCAACTTTTAGAAACTTCTATTATATTTCAAGACATGATTTGAAAATAATGACGATATCCCATAACCACAAGACAACTATAATGACACATGGATATCATATAAGTCAATTATGATGGAAATCCATAATGTCAAAAGGAGAGTGTTTATATGCAAAGAGTTTGTTAGGATATAAAAAAACTTACATCTAGATAAACACATTGTGAATCTAATTAATTATCCTGACTGTTTCTTAGGATATTACATAAATTACAAAGATAGAAAAGTTATATTCAAGTGATAGACTAATTTTATATATAAGGGTGTACATCCCTACTTGAGATTGTGGGAGAAAGATTGACTTGGGTCTAGTCAATGCCAAAGATTCACACGCAGTCAACATAAGAACATGTTCCACAAGTGTATGTGGAATAGGTGTCACGAACCAAATAGGGTTTCCACCGAAAATGGAACCAAACCCAGACCGTGACAAGGACCTAAGGGTGTTACCAATCCCTACAGGCTGGCACAAGAGCCAGGGTATCATAAAATGAGAATTGGGAACGATTTACCCGAGTTTATAAACTTAAAACAACAAAAGAATCCAATAAAACGAATCTGGATTTTTCAAACCAAACAATCTTTTACAAAAATTCAGAACTGAATTAAATATTTTAAAAAAACTCAAAAATACAATAACAAAGGTACAAAACCAAAAGGAAATAGCCCAATTACCCTCATGGCAAGGGGCACCGCCGTCAAGCCATCTCCACAAGACTTCACCACCAAGGACCGACTAGAAACCTAAACCACTGGGACCAAAAACTGTACCCTACCCATGAAAAAAATATACAAGTCTAATTACACCCAAGGGTGTAAGTAGGGTGTTATCCAATGCCCAGTATAATACCACCACTAATATATTCCATGTGATAAACATTGAAAGATGAAAATCATGCAAGTTTTCAAAAACATGTAATTTCTAGATACAATTTCTAATAGATGGAACTTAAAAAAAATCAGTTTTCAAGTGGGATAATGTAAGGAATCCACAATTTTAAAATAAATTCCAAAGATACTGAATTTTCCATCCAAATATAACATATTCCGACGGTAAGTATAAAGGATCTAATGAGCACAAGTAATAGGAAATAACCCTAGGCACTAGCTCGTTGTGGGTCCCAGGTACCTCGTATCACGGTGAGAGTAACTATCAAAAATATATGTTCTCGTGCACGAGAAAATAGTATGGAACATACTCATAACATAGTGGTCCCCAATCATCTTCATCATAGTTTAGTTTTAGTTTTACACATCAATCTTTCTAAGTGAAACTGAGGCCAAACCCCATGGATTCACTAGCATACTAGTACCCATCCACCTACCTAGATACCCAGGATTCCCTTAACTGCTAAGTCAAGTTACACATATTATCAAATCCACTTTCCACATCAAAATTCCATTAACAAACCATAAACACACAAACATCCTACAAACAAGCTACACATTTCATTCACAAATCAATAAACCACTCAAAAGATTCGTAAAACAATTTCAAGGAGTATAACAAGGATTTTCACCTAAAATCCATTCCAAAATGCTCTTCTAAGGACACAAAACCATAAATAACATAAAAACCCAGATTTGGAAGCCCCAAAACCAAATAACAAATCATTTTCATGGACCATAAAATTTACCCAAAATATAGAACATGAAATACACATGGAAACCATTTTTACAAAAAAACAAATGCCAAACAGGCCTTTAAGCCTTTCTCAAAACTATCCTTTGAAAAAGTTATGCATTTAAATTTTATGAAGGAGGTGTATAAACACCATTTACAGAAGCAAAACACAATTATAAATCCCTTAAATTATTCAGATTACATATTCAAAACACAACCATTTTCATAAGGGTGTGAAACGAGCATTTTTCCAACAACTCAAGCCAAAACATTTTATAAACCAAAACCCATTTGTTTGTAAAACCAAATCCAAATATGAAAGACATATTAGGACCCAAAATATAATTTACCGTTATTCTAATTCATTTATAAATCCAAAAAAATAATTTTTTAAATCAAACATAACACATAAAATCCAACCAGAAAATTTACCGAACACATGACATGCCCTTTTAAACAAAACAATTTATTTAAAGCACTTGACAAAGAATAAAACACCAATTGCATGCCATATTTTATAAAAGCTACTATAACATATTAAAAATACCACAAACCAGGTTCTAAACCTCGAAAAATAGTTTGGAATGATAGTGGAACATTTTAATAAACACCTGGTATGTACTTTTATGAAAAAACAACACCACCTTTCACAAAACAAGGATTAAACAACCATTTTTCACACCAAGAAAATTACCCAAATACTAAAATTTATGCTCATTGGATATTTGTACTCACTATCGGCATATGGTGTGTTTGGTTGGTAAATTTAGTTGTCTGTGTGACTTATTTAAATGTATAAACTCTTTAAATCAGTCCTCTTAAAAACTATTTTCATATTGAGATTGCACCTCTTTGAAAATTATTACTAGAATTTTTGTTTATAAAACATGCATGTTTCATTCTGGTAATTGTTTTTATAACATGGGACCTAATTTAGAAAAAAAAAACTTTATATTTTTTTTAAAATGTGAAATGGATGTTTCTTTTATTTTAAAAGATGTGCATTGGGAATAGAACATCGAGCTAACTTACTGAGTTTTAATACTCATGCCTATTGTTTTCTTCTGTTTTTATCCCTTGTGAAGGTTTAAGCTTGAGTTAAATCACCTTGGGAGACGTTTGATCATTATGTTGGAGAGTGACTATAAGGGTCCCATGGAGTTAGTTGGTTATCGAGTTTGGTCATTTGAGTTGTTGGTTTAGTTGTACATTCAGTTTCTTGTACAAATAATATTCAGTTCGGTTTTTATATAAATGTATTTTGGGTTGTCCATTTCTTTCAATTGTTTGTTTTATTGTTTATATATGGGAGAAATCATTCCATTGTGTACTCTATTGATGCCCTTGGTGATTGTCACCATCCTGGGAGGATCGAGAATGCCTCTCGGGACTTGTCGCGGGCTGTCCTGGGTGACATGTTCAGGGTTGACTCGGGATAGTTCGTGACAATTGGTATGTTCCAAAGACATATAATTTGTAGGAAGGTTAAAAACTATAGTAATGGTTTTATATACCCCATGGCCGGTGATCCATTATTAATTGCGAATAATAATTCCTAAAAGTAGGTAGTATATGAAAACAAGATAAAATTGAAAAGGTTAATTAAAATTCAATAATTTATTCTATGTATCAAAGTGAAAAGGGGGATTATAAATTGAATACCGTGGTAGGTATTCAAGTGAGTTGATACATGGATGGTACAAGAATGATACCAATAAGGCTTGATTGGTAATATAAATTCAATATGACTAAATACATTATAATTTTACATGTCATAAATTCTATGATCATTTATTGAGAATTGGCTGTCATGACCCCCAATCGTGAAAGGTGTCTATACGATGCAACTAGAAAAATATGGTCACGTCACAGATTGGTAATAAATGTTGCAAGTAACTAAAAACCAATTTAGATTTGAAGAAAACAATAGGATCATAAAGCACTCATTTAGAATGAATATGTTCAATGTATGTACCATAGGTTAGTGTGAGTGCCATAGTTTTATAAGGGAAATATGATTGACAACATATGGGAAACAACTATCGATCTTATAGTTATTTAATAGCATAATAAAAATAATTCTCTAGTGATTGACTTAAAGTGGCAACCTAAGTTCTAGGGAGTAGGATCTACTGAGGTAGATCTAATAGTTTCTTTGACCTATTCAGTCGTATATATAGTGACATGGTATTGAAAAACACAAGTTGGAAAAATTAAAGAGAAGAACTGTTTCCACTGCGACATGGAATAAATCTATCCAAGTAGACATGAAGTTGTATACGAGGATATTAATAAGTCAGTTGAGTTCCATTCTCTTCAGCGACGGATCAATCACATATTCGATGATATTTAAAAGAAATTATATTAAGAATATATACTCTATTTTGGGAAAATATTAGTTATATCCAGGAGAACTAAAAGTGAAGTAGTCAGAACTATCTAATTGTACTTAAAAAAGTACAGAGGATATATACCTAGAAAGTGGAGAATAAAGGATACTAGTCTTTAGTGGGACACAAACTAGTATTCCTTTAGATAAATTTGATCTAGTAACTCAGTTAGGATAAGGTGATGAGTGAGACAAGATCATAAAATCTAGTGGAATCCATACCTACAAAACTGAGTACATTGTAGATTCTGAAGGAGATAAAAAGTAGTTATTAATTGAAAAAATTTGTTCCATTTCATGGAATCTCACCAACCAAGTAATGTTTTATCAACATGATAATTCCGTTACTAGTACTAGGAAATATGAAAAGTTTTGATAGTGAAAAAAGGGATATAATTAGGGGTACCATATCTTTATAGGTTTTAATCAATCATATAAGGACTCAAATAGAAGAATATCCATGAGGAGGAAACATAGAATACCTAGAAACTAAAGTAGTTACTCAGTAGAAACATGATATTTATCATGTGAGAGATAACAAGGTACGTTATCAAGATAACACTAGTGGAAGTTGAAGTGCTGTAATAGTGGGTTCCCTAGATCCAACATAAAATTACTTTTGATCACCATATCTTGTATACAGTTAGTTATAAATGGTGTATTATTACCATTATTATGTATAATTTTTCTACGCCCGCTATTTTAATGGTAATTTCCATGGATTAGTTGTCATTTTAAAAGGTAATAGAAGATCTCATGGTATAATGAGAACCGAGAGACATTATGAAATTAATCTTAAATAGAGGTCCTATGGTCTAGATACATATTAATGATTGGAAACAGTATATGTTTGACTATCAGGTGTTGGGGGTTCATAAGAATTTAGACTTCTTATCATGAAGTTCTCACTTGGTGATCTTTGGTAGTGAAATCATGAGGAAAAACCCACCAATAGGAACACCACATGTTTCATGTGTAATTGGTTGTTCCTATCTATGAAAATGTGTATTGATATACTAAATTGATATCATTACCACTATGTATCATTTGATCACATACTTTGATGGAGTGTAAAAACCATGATAATGAAATCATGGAAAAGTAGCTTGTGTTGGGTGTTTTTATAACGACAAAAAATTTATGAATAAAATTACATTTATTTTAAATGTCTTATGGATATAAGAAATAGATGAACTCCTTTTGTTTTATTATATCCAATTAGATTTAAATGAACATCAAGTATCCTTAATGTTTATAATATATCAGTTGAACATTGATCACATGACTACTATATATATAGGGTTTTATAAAAACCCTTTTGGAACAGACTAAGGAAGTGATGGCCTCAACCAGTTGGATATTACCCTATGAAGCCCATTTTTCATAGCTTACAAGGGATATAGAATTTCCATATTTTCCCAAGAATACTCTAAAGCTGAGATCCACCAACTTAAGCATAAAAAACACTGTTTATGGGATAAGTTCAAGATTGTAGAGATCATGACCAGAACCATGTTCACCGAACGACCTCGAGAAAGCCCCACCATCGCACACCTTACTCTTATGGGATATGTTGGTGTAATAAATGAATATAGAACAAGACCCTATCATTATGATTATGAGAATTATTTTTATATATAATAATAAATATACTTTCATTCTATTATTGTTACTTTGTAAATGATTTTGAAAGCATAAATAGTACTTTCGGTTAATATTTACATTCAATAATGAAATAATTTTGATGAATTAATGGATTTTTGAATTAAATAATATTTTAATAAAATATTATTATTAAATTAATTTTATTAAATATAAATGATCATATAATTTTTATGAACTCAAATGAAATTTTTATTAAGGTTTGAAAACGATTTTGTTTCAAAACCCCTCAATTTTAAATAAATGACATTTTTTATTTTAAAAGTAAAAATTCACATATTATTAAAATTATTTAGATAAAATGATTATTATATTTGGAATAAGGATGTTGAAATTATCCAATGATTAATTTTTCATTATTTTTTGAGATAGACAAATTTTTGGGTAAAAAATAAATACCGTATAAATATAAAATTTGTTTTATTACATCATAATGACCCAAAATTGATGTAATAAAATAATATAAAATTTATCTTCAGACAAATATATTTTTTTTCTTTAAAATAATTTAGTTTTAGTTTTATTTGATTTATTTTATTAATCCTTAGTAAATCCTCGAAGATATATAAAATATTTTAAGATTTTTAAAATCAATTATTTGAATGTGTGACTCACCTCCACATAATAAAGGAAAATATTTTAATATTTTAGGCCCTTATCCTTTTAAAATAATTTATAAAATTCCCCTATTCTAGAAACCATGGGAAAAACCATGGTATAGTTTGTGGTTTTGAATAATTTTGTGTGTACTATCTAAAACCAAAATAATAAAGAATTCCCCCACCTTTTCTATATAAACCCACCCAATCACCAATTTATCTTCACTCAAGATATTTGAATATCGACCACCCTCTTCCCCATACTCCCTATAGTCCCAAAAAGGATCCCACAAGCTCTCAAAAATCCTCTCCCAAGCCTTTGGAGTCACACATCCATGCAAGGGATCTCCCTCTCTTTTTTTTCTTCAAGAACCTCTTTTATGTCATGTCTTTTAATTTGCATTTGATTTATTTGGGATATGTTCTTCCATACCTCTTTAATTTCCATTTGATTTATAGATGATGGTATATTCCTTTCACTCCCATAAATACTCCCTATAATCCTTTAAACCCACCCATTACTATGCCACAATTCTGTAAGGGATTTCTCTATTTTCATTTATATGCAAGAATTTATTTTATATTATGCATATAAAATCCATTTAACATGTGTGATATTATATTAAATGATCCAATTACTATCAATACCATGTATAAATGATGATATAACCCTTTTTATCTCATCAACCCAATTTATAAATTTCTATATGACGTCGTTATACTGCCAAAATTACACCGTGATTTTCCATGCCAAAATCATCAAGTAGTGAATACCATACCTATTACTCTATCAAGGGTATTCAACTTTATGAACACGTAGTTATTGAATGGTTACAAACATATATGAATTCCACATTCCTTTATCATTTAATAAATGATGATGTTGGATGAATCCATGTTATATGATCTATAGGGCACACTTAAGCATGAGATTGAAATGATTATGAAGGGTGTGCACTGATAGTGCTCCAATGCATGGGGTAATGTATTGTATCATGATACATCATGTTGGGATAGGGGTTTACCTATTACATTATAGGATTTTCCACTATTTTGGGATAGGGGTTTAACTGATTACTTTATGTTAATAATGCAATGTTTTAAGTTGTTTCCACATTTCCATGTTAGGATATTCATGCTATATCATGCCTTTATGTTCATGTTTATCTTCCGCTACATTGATATGTATATTTCCTAAAAATTATTATATTCTTCATGTTATGACTTTTTTAATCCCTTACTAGGATTTATAGCTCACAATTTTTTATGTATTTCCTCTGGTAATCCCATGCAATGCTATGTACGAATGAATGTTGTGGTCATGTAAAAGAAGTTTTCAATAAAGATGTGTATTTCATGTTTTAAGTTGTTATGTAATGTTCCTAATACCCAAAGAAACTATACATATTTATTTTCTGAGTTTAATTAAGTGAATTTTTATGTAATAAATCATGTTTAAATATGTAATAAATAGCAGAGTTGTTATAGTTGGTATTAGAGGACAGGTTTTGTTATTTTTAAGAATATGATCAGAAAACTCTAGTGAAATCCTTAAAGACAAGACTAACTATATGAAAATAATAAATAAATTTTGGTTATTATATATTAAGTGGTTTATCAGGAAAATACATGATTTTCTGGATATAAACAAGTAGAGGGGGTTCTATCACCAATATATCTAGGGATAAAACCCGAAAACACCTCTTTAAGCTAGGATCAAATGGAAACTGGTGCATGAAAACAAGCCTTGATGCACTCTTTTTTTGACAATACTTGGGGATATGATTTGGTAAATTTATAATCCTAGTACGAACCATTATTAAAACAACAAAAAAATCCCATAATAATATATGTTAGGAAGTAAATCATGCATAACTTAGAAAAAAGCCTATAAATTAATATGTTAAGAAGATAAATGTAATTTATAAGTTATCCCTTTAATGTCATTGGATTCACCTTTATGTGTTCAACAGTTTATATGTAACTATCCCAAATTATATATCAAATAAAGTAGAATAAGAATAGAAAAATTAATGGTAGGTTTATCATCCATAGTTTTACAAATTCTTTTATATCTTGAAAGTTTAGTAGAACAATCCAAATATCACACAAAGCATGGAAGTAGGGATGTCGATTGAAATGAAAAATGGGGAAAATATAGAATCCCATGAATATGACTCCTCCCCTATCAAATTTTTTGGATTGAACTTCTCGGAGAACCACATCATACTTCCCTTGGTGTAATTTTATGCAATTCTTGGCATGGATTGGCTTTCCCAATATAGAGCCAACATTAATTTCCATGAGAGGGAAATCACTCTCTATATGGTGAATCAAACCCCGATTCAATACAAGTGCAAGGAGGAGGATGAATCTTCTTTAGAATCGTCATCTAAATCATGGATATTATTGCCCTATGATCATGTGTGTCTTTCTCAGATGATTGAGTTTAAGGAAAGAACCATCCTTGAAGACATGCCTATTGTGAGGGAATTCACTGATGCGTTTCCAGAGGAATTTCCTGGTCATCCTCCTAGACGAGATGTTGAATTATTGATTGATCTTATACATAGAAAGTTTTCAATATCCAAGACTCCATATAGAATGGTTATTGGGGAACTTGAGGAGTTAATCAAACAACTACAAGAGAATCTAGAAAAGGGTTTATATGCCCAAGTGCTTCACCATGGGGCACACCGGTACTCTTAATCAAGAATAAGTATGGGTTAATGCTCCTTCGAATTTATTATAATGAGCTCAACAAAATCATGATAAAGAACAAATATCCTTTTCCATGAATTGATGACTTTTTTGAGTAGCTAAGTTGAGTACAATACTTATCCAAGGTGGATCTGTGATCGGGATATTACCATGTAAGGGTGAAGAAGTAAGATATCCCGAAGACTTATTTTTATACAAGGTATGGGCACTATAAATTCATATTAATTCCTTTAAGACTCACTAATGCTCCATAATATTCACGGAATTGATGAATAGTGTCTTTAGATATTACCTTAACAAATTTTTGGTAGTCTTTATTGATGATATTCTAATATAATCCAAAAGTAATAAGGATCATGAGGAGCATTTAAGTACTATTCTAAAGACCATGAAAAAGGAAAAGATTTATGCCAAGTAAAAAAATGTGAGTTCTGGTTCAAAAAAGTCTCTTTATTGGGGAATATCATCACAAGAAATGGAATATATTTGGATCCTTCCAAAGCAAAAGTAATTGAGGGATGGTCATGGCCGAAATCTTTGACGGATATCCATAGATTCCTAGGGTTAGCTGGATATTATCTCTGATTTGTGAGAAATTTATAATGATTGTTAAACCATCATACCAAGATAACTTAGAAGGGAGTCAAGATTTCTTGGAATGATGAATGTGAAGAAAGCCTCATGGAGTTAAAGAAGAGGCTTATCACTACCCCTATGCTCACATTACCCACAAGTGGGGAGAGTTTCATAATCTTCATCGATTATTTGAAGAAGGTCTTCAGTTGTGTGTTGATGAAGAATGAAAAATACATTGCCTATAACTCAAGGAAGTTGGAAATTCATGAGAAAAACTATCCCATGCATGATCATAGTTGGAAACTATGATCTTTGCGTTGGAAATATAGAAGTATTATCTCTTTCAGAAAAATTGTGAAATATATACGGAACACAAAAGTCTCAAATATATATTCGCATAGAAAAATCTGAATATGTGATAATGAAGATAGTTAGAGCTCATTAAGGATTATGACTACTCAATCCATTACCACCCTCGGAAAGAGAACATAGTTGTGGATGATCTAAGTATAAAGGAACCAATAATTCTATCATTGATGAGAATTTAAAAGGATTCAATATTCTTAGATTTTATGAAGATGGACATGGGAATCATAAATAAGGGAACATAATCAATCCTTTCACAAATGAATACTCAACTATCACTTTTGGAAAGGTTAAAGGATGCTCAAAAGGATGATTTGGGAATTTAGAAGAAAGTGTAAAGTATCAGAAAAAGGAAATCCTTAGAGTTCAATGTTAATGAATAATGAATCATAAGATTTTGGTCAAGACTATGTGTTCTATCAAATCTTGAGTGAAAGAAATAACTTTTGGATGCTGTACATAGTTCTAATTTCTCCATTAAACCAGGAAACACAAAGATGTATTGAGATCTATAAGAGAACTATTGGTGGGATAAAATGAAGAAGGATATCTCTAAATATAAATCAAAGTGCCTGGTTCGTTAGCAAGTGATATTTGAGAAAAAAAGTCCAAGGGGATGATGCAAACATTACCCATACCAACATGGAAATGGGAAAACATAACCATGGAATTTATCACCAAACTTCTAAATACATCCAAAGAAAATAATTCTATCAGGGTTGTTTTGGATCTTTTTATAAAGTATACACACTTCATTGAAATTCTAGAGGATTTATTATGGGATCAAATAGCACGAATATACATATGAAAAGTCGTAAAATTTCATGGAGTACCAATATCGATTGGGTTCGATTAAGATCCAATATTCACCTATAATTTTTTGAAGAGTCTTTAATATGATCTAAAAATAGAGCTGAACTTCAGTTAGTCTTATCACCCTCAAACTGATTGACAATCTTAGCAGACTATCCAAACACTTGAGGACATGCGGAGGGATTTGTAAATGAACATCAAAGGTGGATGATACCAACATCTTCCTTCAATAGAATTTTCTTACAAAAATAGTTTCCACTTAAGAATCCAAATGGATCCTTATGAATCCCTTTATGGAAAGAGGTTCATAACAACAACATGTTAGGATGAAGTTGGGAAACAAAAACTTCTAGGTCCTGAAATGGTCAAAGAAATGGTAGAGAAGGTTAAGACCATCCGGAAGCACACCAAAGCTTCCAAGAGTCGACAAAAGATCTATGCTAATAATAATTGATGATACCTAGAGTTTGATGTTAGAGACATGGTATTCCTCTACATATATCCATGGAATATATTTATGAGATTTGGGAATAAGGGAAAGCTTATTCCAAGGTACATCATCCCATTTGATATCCTTGATCACATCAAATTAGTGACCTATCGACTAGCACTCCCATCGAACCTATCTCAAGTAAATGATGTATTATATGTATCACTCTTAAGGAAGTACATACCAAACCCATCACATGTACTCAATACAGATGTGGTTCCATTGAAGAATATACTCTCCTATGAAGGGAAGTTAGTGAAAATATTTGGTCGTAGAGAAAAGTTATATGAAATAGGACAATTCCCCTTGTCAAAGTGTTGTGGAGAAACCATAAGATTGAAGAAGTGATGTGGGAACCTGATAAAGTGATGAATATAAGTTACCCTTATCTATTTTAATGTGTGAAAAGAAAATCCCGAGGGATAAATTTCTTAAGGGGGTATGGTAGTAACGACGTAAACATTTATGAATAAAATTCCCTTTATTTTAAATGTATTATGGATATAGAAAACACATGAACTCCTTTTATTTTATTATATCTAATTGGATTTAAATATCCATTAATTATTCTTACCATTGATAATATAGCCATTGAGCAGTGATCACATAACTAGTATAAATATAGGGTTTTAAAAAATCCTTTTGGCAGAGACTAATGAAGTGATGGCCCCAACCAATAGGATTTTACCCTATGAAGCCCATTTATCAGAGCTTATGGGGGAGATAGAATTTCTGAGATTTTCCCTAGACCAAGCCTAGGATGATATCCAACAACTTAAGCATGATCTAAACTGTTTATGGGAGAAGTTCAATCTCATCGAGATCACGACCCAAACCATGTTCACCGAACGACCCCAAGAAAGCCCCAACATCGCACACCTTACTCTTAGGGTGTATTCTAGGGTAATAAATGGATATGTAACAAAACCATATAATTATGAATATGTGATTTATTATTTTATAGAATAATGAGTATACTTTCATTCAATTATTTTCACTTTGTAAATGATTTTTAATGCTCAAATAGTATTTTAGGTTAATATTAAAATTCAATTAATAAATATATTTTGAGGAATTAATGGAGTTTTTAATTAAATAATATTTTAATAAACTATTATTATTAAATTAATTTTATTAAACATAAATTATCTTATATTTTTTATGAAGTAAAATCTAATTTTTATTAAGGTTTGAAAACTATTTTTGTCCAAACCGGTCAATTTTCAATAAATGCCAGTTTTTATTTTAAAAGTAAAAATTAAAATATTTATAAAATTACTTAGATAAAATTAATATTATTTTAGGAATCAAGATGTAGAAATTATCCAATGATGAATTTTTCCTAATTTTTTGATACAGTCACATTTTTAGGTAAAAATTAAATACTGTATAAATATATAATGTGGTTTATGACATCATTATGAAAAAATAGTAATGTAATAAACTAATATAAAATGTATCTTAGTCCAAATATATGTTTTTTATTTAAAATAATTTCATTTCAGATTTATTTGATTTATTTTATAAAGACTTTGTGAATCCTCTAAGACATATAAAATATTTTAAGATTTTAAATTCATTTCCTTGAAAGTGTGACTCACCTCCACATGATAAAGGGAAATATTATAATATCTTTTGCCCTTATTATTTTAAAATAATTTATATCACCCTCTTTTTATAGAAAAAATTTGAAAAATACATGGGATGGTTTTTTGTTTTTAATATTTTAGTGTGTAGTGCCAAAACCAAATTAATAAAGAATTCTCCCACATTTCTTATATAAACCCACACAAGCACACATTTCTCTTAAATAATTATCTTTTAATCTCAACCAACCTCTTCCCCCTACTCCCAAGAGTCCTACCAAGGCACCCCAGGATCCCAAGAAGCCTCTACCAAGCTTTTGGAGTCACACATCCAAGTAAGGGATCTCCCTCTCTCCTTTTTTCTTCAAGAACCTCTTTTATGCCAGGACTTTTAATTTCTATTTTCTTGATTTGTGATATGTTATTCCAAACCTCCTTAATTTCCATTAGATTTATGAATTATGGTATATTCCTTTCACTCCCATTAATCCCCCCTATGGTCCTTTAAACCCACCCATTATTATTCCAAAATTCTGTAAGGGATTTCTCTCTTCTCATTTCCATTCAAGAATTTCTTTTATATTATTCATATAAATTCCATTTTACATGTAGGATATTATGTTCCATGATCTCCTACTATCTATCCCTTGTATAAATTATTATATACCCCTTTATCTCTCATGAACCCAATTTATGGATTTCCATGTGACGTTGTTATGCTGCCAAAATTGCACCACAATTTTCCATGCCAAAATCATCATGTAGTGAATACCATAACCATTCCTCTATAAAGGGTACTCACCTTTATTCAAAAATACTTATAAAATAGTGAATTACATGTATGAATTACACATTACTTAATCTTGTAATAAATGATGATGTTTAATGTATCCCTGTTATATGATCTATGTGGAACACTTAAGCATGATATTGAAATGGTTATAAAGGGTGTGCCCTGATAGCACTCCAATGCATTGGGTAATGTTTAGTATCATGATACACCATGTTAGGATAAAGTTTTACCTGATTCCTTTATAGTATTTTTTTTCCAAAATGTTGGATAGGGGTTTACCTGATACTTTTATGTTAATGATGTAGTGTTTGAAGTTGTTGCCACATTTCCATGTTATGATAATCATGATATATCATGCCTTCATATTCATGTTTCTATTACACACCATTGATATGCCTATTTACTAACATGTATTGTATTATTCATGTCATCGCTTTTTTACTCTTTAGTAGTCTTTATAGATCAAATTTTTTTATGTATGTCTTAGGGTTATCCCATGAAATTCTAAGTACAAAAAATGTTGTGGTCATGTAAAAGAAGTTTTCAATAAAGATGTGTATTTCATGTTTTAAGTTATTATGTAATGTTCCTAATCCATAAAGACACTAGAACTCTTGATATTATGATTTGTATTAAGTTAATTTTTATGTAATAAATCATGTTTAAATATTTAATAAATAGAACAATTGTTATAGTTTTGTTAGTGGAATGAAATTGGTTGAATGGTTAAGAAAGTATTTTTTTGCTTTTGGGTTGAGGATTTAATATATCTCCAGCCTTGCTAATTAGGATGGTAACACCTTAATAAGACCTTGGAAGAAGAATTTGAGGGTAAATCCATCCATTTAGATCAAAAAAATAATAAATCATGAAAATTGTGATGATACAAGTGCATGTTCTGCTTTATAAGATATAATAGAAAAAGTGATTATAGTACATAGTGCATGTTTATAGGTTGGTTGTCATATATATGACCATCCTTATATCTTTAGGGGCCTTTATTAGTTTCTGGACTCCACTCCTGGTCTGTGGATTTTACTTAATCCTATCAAGATAAAGACCTAGACGGTCACATATAATAGTATATTCAAGAATCCACCATATTCAGTTGAATATGTATTTTGGACATGGTGGGCCCACCATGAGGTCTGATTGTTGTCCAAATTATTGATCACTGATAAATAAATAAATTAATACTTTTCAAGTAAGGAATAATTAGAACTGAATTTATTTATTAAATTCATTTATATGTTAAGTAAATATGATAAAATATTATTCGAAGAAATATTATTTTAATATTCCAGATTCGTTTGATATTAAGCAGGAATTATGAGACGAGTTAAATGACTCGGGTTTATCATGTAATATATATTTAATATATATTATAGGTATTTGATACAAAAAATAAATAATATTGACATATTTTAGTTCATCATAATTATTCATTTAGTGGAACTAAAATAAACGAGGGCCAGAGAACCCCACCTGATATTTTGGACATCCACTATAAATAGGTGAAGAGAGTCTCGTGATTTAGACTATTAATGGTGAATTTTCTAAATCCTCTCTATACTCCCACTTCCTTGAGATATAATATCTTGATTTAGGTGTTTGGATCTAGTTCTCCCACATACATTGAAGTCACATCGATGTGGTGAGCATCAGGGCATCGAAGGAATCATTGGATTTTCATGCCAACACAAGGAATTTGACAATCGACGCTCCATTGAATTTATGAAGCATGTGTTGAATATATAGATGGGTCCTTCTATGGATTATTCAATCAACGATCACTAGTTATGATTTTCATTTGAGTGTGGATTCCAAATGGAAAAGGTATATTTTTGAATCATGTTTTTTTCACTATTTAATTTACATGAGATCCTCAGACCATACCGAGAATCAGATCATCAGAGATAACAAGCATCATTGTTCTAGAGATGATTTTCTTTAAAATCCTTGGCCCACAAGCTTCCACTAATCGCTTCAGTTCCTTAAATTCCAAGTATTGTTTCATTAAAACTGATTAGGATCATATTGCATAAGGATTATTTAAATTTCATCACAAAGGGATTCATATGTTGTTTTAGGTTTGAGGTAAGATAAGGCTTCAGGATGACCATATTAATTTCAGAAGGAATTTATGGTTTAAACCATTTGTCTTACATCCCCAATTATATTATTAGTGGTATGATTCCTTACGACTATTTGATTCTTTGGTAAATAGGTATGTTGACATTTTTCTACCAATTTATTAACTTCTATTGAAGTAAATTCTAGATGTTCTTCTTCTCATGATATATTTTTTGGTATGTTAATTTTTAGTTTATGGAATAAAACATTTCGTAATAAAAAATAATGGGTTTTAAATTTAGAATATACATATAAATAATCCAATTGTTTTAAGTAGATAGGTCTATTAAAACTTTTCAATCACCGTTTCTTATAAAGTAAGTGTCCTATTTTTGAAAACATGATACACCTTACTAGTGGTGGAATAATAAAGGAAAATTTAATCATCATTTTTTGGATCAATTTTATTAACATTATATTTACTATTCAAAATAAATAATTTTCATTCAAAACTTTTAAGTAATACATTTATGGTTTTTTTCTAATATATAATTCATAAGGAGTTTTATTAAACAATAGAATAAATAAAACACCATTTATGTTGTGATCGGTTGTACTCATGGATTGCACGCAAAAATTTTTAGAAACCAAATATTCACAAAAAATTGTCTAGGTAATTTCATAAATGGTTATATTCCTTATTTGAACAATTTCATTTAGTTGTGGAGTTCTATGTGATGAAAAATTTTATGTTATACATGTTTCACTACAAAAGGGTTCAAACCCCGAATTTAACAACTCTCTACCTCTATCACTTTGGATAGTGATTAAAAGTCATTTTTTAAATATTTGAACATTAGAAAGAATATTTTTTAAAATAGAGAGTTATTTCAATTTAATTGATATAAAATAATCACAAGTATATCTATTGTAATCATCAAAAAATACATACACAAATCATTTTCCCATGATACACAAAATTTTCATAAGACCAAAAAGATCCATGCATACTAACTATAAATTAATGGATTTTGATACTTTACTGATGGATTTAAATCTTGAATTATTTTTCATAACATATTGGAAATAATCAAAAACATTTGAGGTATTAAATTTATGTTTCAGTAGTTCCTTGGGTAATCATTTCATATAAATCTTAGTTAATGTTAAAAAATTACAATGTCCTAGTCTTATATGATAAAGCAAAGAAGAATCTCAAAGCCTCTAAGATAAGGAAAATTATGATTACTAAGGTCTTCTAAATTTAGTGTGTATATATTATCATTCCTTTCGTAAGATAAAGTTCACACTTAATCTGAAATTTTAATTGTACATTTATCATTATCAATGTCTAAAAAGTAACTTACGTCGCATAATTGATTTTTTCTAATGAGGTTGTTCTTATGACCTAGAACATAAAGAAAATTTTAAAGTCAAGACTTACCAATAATGACAACATTACCCACACTAAAAAATTCACCTTTTAAATTATATCCCAAGGAGTCTCTTCCTACCTTTACTGTTTATAAGTTATAGAAGTTAAAATTTTCTCTAGACATATGTTGAGAATAATCATTTCTTATGTATAGAATATTTTAGCTATAGGTACTCATCCAATCTTCCTAAAAAATTCAATACCAATATTTTAGTACCCAAAATTTCTTGGTTATGTTAATGTTAGAAAATAAGAATTTAAGAACTCACATATGTTTAGATTTTTTATGTTTCAAATATTTATTCTCTCCAGTAAAATAATCTTTATGATGTCAAAGTGATTGAATTTTATTCAGGGAACATTGTTCTCTCCAACATTATCTTCTCTAATTTTTTATAAAAATGGTGAATAAATAGGCACAAAATAATTATTTTAGATACAATCATAAAATAGTTTTATGACCAATACCAATTTTCATTCATTTAAGATTCATATTTTTATATAATTTTAAAAATAATTTACCCTTATAGTAAAGTTATAAAAATGTTTATTAAACCTTTCAGTATCCAACATAAGCATAACATTTTCATTTCTATCTTCTGATGAAATTATCAATGGTGAATTAGTTCTAAATTTAGTATTTAACTTAGATATTTATATTTTATATTCACCAAACTCATTAAAGAATTTACTATTCTCTTTATTTATTTCATATATTTTTACATCTTTATTATTAATCTTAGAAGAAAATTTAGAAACATGAAAATAAAGGTTAGAAATCCTATATTAATCTTTAGAAAAATGTTCCTTGTGATAATATAAATCTTTAGTTAGTTTTTTATTATTCTTTTCAAGATATTCCATATTTTTATCAATTTATTCAATAAAAGGAATAATACATTCATCTTCCAATGAAGTTGAATTCTCATCATATGATGATTAAGAATTTTTTTAATAAAAAGATAATTTGGATAAAGTATAATGAGTTACCCTTCCTATCAATAATAGATCATTCTATGGGATATTATAATAGAAAAAACTTCATTTATTCTATAATCCTCTAAAAAACCACTATAGTGAGAGAAAGGACACTGACACTACACATATCATTCATAATATAGAATTTTTTTTTATTTCCTATTCAAATATTTACCATCCTCATTCCTTTTGCTTAACCTAAAAAAACTGTTCTAATATGTATGTGTTTTTTGACTCATTGAAAATAGATTCATAAGACTATTTATTTTCATATTTATCTTTTCTATTCTTCTGATGATTATATATGAAGTTCTTATTTCTGATAATCTTATCCATTCTCATAATAATAATGGTGTTTTGTCCTTTAATCTATTACAAATTAATTTCATATGATTGATGTTTAGATTTATTCTTCACAAAATTATACTTAGAGTTTCGAGTGTCAAAATTTTAAACACTTGAAGTATAAGAATGAGTAAAAACATTCTTTATTTTCTCCTTCCCAACATCTCTTTTTAACTAATTATCATACCGTATTAATGTACCAATGAGATAATAAAGACTTAGATTAGTTATATTTTTTTTCTTCTATAACTATTAGTTTAGATTCTTATTCCTTGGGTGAAATATCAATAACCTTCTACATATTTGTTTTTCATCAATTGTTTTTTTCTAAATATTAAATTCTATTTACAATGATCATAAAACAATGATTCATCTGTGATACTATTTCTCTAGGTAAGAGATCAAAATCTTGATAATCATAATAGAGAATAGACCTTCAATTTTAAAGATCCTTGTAAGTTTCAAAATGAGTTATCCATGAATTCTTCTATATTCCATTAGTGGTCTCACAAGATGAGTTTTGTTTATAGATATTCTAATCCATTAAACAATTAAATTTATTCCAATATTTTTAATACTACATATTTTCATCATGTGGAAAAATAGATAATATTTTTTATATAATTTTGTAATTTTTAATCACTATAAGAAAACAATCAAATATTATATTGATAGTGAATGCCATTATTCTGTTATTCCAATATTCATAGTTATTTCCAACAAAGATTAGAAGGTGAATAGGATTAAGATTACTTAAGGTAAAAATTGGACTTACTACCATACATAAAATAAGAAGATACTTTCCACTTATATACGTTATTTTAAGAAAAATGTTGTATGTTCAAACCGGTCAATGTTCTATATGGACACAAAATAAAAGCCAGAAAAATCAAGGAACTGAAATAGAGTGTACTGGAAAAAACTTAATGTTATCTAAAGCCCAGTGTTTTTAGGGTTTGATATGAAGTGTTTTCCAAATAAAACAAGATATGACATACTATAGGGGGTGAATTATAGTTTTTAAAAAATATATAAATTTTCATCCCACTCAAGAGTAAATTGACCAAATGATAAGATTTTCTAATAAAATCAATGTATATCAGAGTAAATGAAGTTAGAATAGAGTAGAATGAAGTTATTTATAGTAAAATAATTTCTAATGAATCAAATAATAACAGATAAAAATTTAAACATATAATTCAAATTAAAACAATGAAAATATAGAAATAAAAAAATATTGAGTAACAAATAAAATACACCTAAAATGATATCAATTACCAAAAAAATTACAATATAATAATCCATCAATTTTATAACAATGTGGAAGGTGGTTAGTAACCTTAAACAAGGTATTCTGTTTACTCACCATTTAGATCCTTGAATGAAAACTGTCAGAGAGTATCAATTTCTTATCCATGAAGACTCTATTTTTATGACCATAGAATCCCTCAATTAGCCTGATCAGAAAAACTTTGTCTTGCTAACAATGAAATCCATTGATAATAAAGGATTTGATAAACCTTTAGTATTTCATCCCCAAAATACCTTCATCTTAATGTTTGGATAAAAAATAATTATCAAAATAAAGTCCTATAGTATTTACGATGAAACCTCACATACTGATTCTCTAAGAAAATGTATATAAATAAAAATACAATCAGAATCACTATAAGAAAAAAGTTGGTGTATATTTAAAAATGAAATAAAATTATTCAGTATTATTTTGAAATATTCATCTGATTTATGATTACTTGATTTCTCTTTTTATATATCCGTTTTTACAAACTAAAACTGACATATTCTAAGTTATTTCGAACAACATTATACACATTCTTTCATTATTTGATGAATGATAATCCATAATACATTTTATATTATCTTCAACACATTGCACCATCACAATGCACCATTTACCATATAATAATGCTTGGTGAACTGAATCTCAAGATATAATTAGTTAACTTGATGCTAAAGGTTCAAATAACAATTCTTCCACAAAATAGACACTAAAACAACCAATATAATGTAAGATTACAAATTAAATTATGTGTATTCTAAATTTTTGAAACAAATGATAGTGGGATTTATTGACTCAACACATACCTAAACATAAATAGCTTTAAAACATGTGAGTTCATCACTCTCCTACATCCTATTACCTCTAAACATTAAAGATCCATCATAAAAGATTTATTTCACAATTATTTGGTAGAATTGTACAAAAATAATTTGAAAAAAACTTCCAAAATCAAAGGGAGATAAAGAAGATTAATATAAGAGGGATAAAGGAAGAAAAACAAACATTAAATTATGAATAAATCCCCCTAAAATTCAAAAAATTAGTGGTATAAGAAAAAGAAAAATGAGGATAAAAGAGGGAATTATTATAATCTCATCAACCACCTAGGGATGAAACCTAAACGGGTGTTCTTATTAAAAATATGGGAATCCCTATTTACCTCTACTTTAAAAAATAGCCTTGGGATTATTGTTCTCTCGGTAACTACTGAGTAACCAGGGTCTACCTGGGTAACTTTATTACCATCTGACTACCCCACTAGGTACTTGATAATTCTATAACATGTACCTAATGGTATATTTTATATTTCATAACAACCTCATAACTCATTGGGTTTACTATACACCTCTACTGGGAACCTGGTGGTCTCTTATAACATTTTTAATATACACCACTTAATGTTGTTTCCATCTACCAAAATCAACATAATTACTTCTATAAATCAATTTAAATATCATAAATTTGTTTAAAGTGACTCCTACCTAATTTTAATTTTACTATTAACCAAATTCCAGTGGAGTCTATATCGCTTCTGATTCCACCAACCACTAACGATGTGAATCTTTATGAACTCTCCACTATAAAAATTCTCATATCCAAGAATCATCCTCATATATATTTGGAAAAACATTTTGGTCACTGAAATTTTATGCACGATTCTTTCATTTAGGAATCATTCTTATTATTAGCATAACATCATCACACCAAAACTAGTGAAACTATCCACAAAATAAACACATTTTTTTCAAATCCTTTATACATATCAACCATACCTGAAATAATGTGAATGAGTTAAAAATGATGGAAATATGACTTTTACCAACGGTTTTGGCCAAACTATTGGTATAGTTCATTAGTTTGGACCTATACCAACGGTTTGGCCAAAACCGTTGGTATAGGTCACTTATATTGACCTATACCAACAGTTTTGGACAAACCGTTGGTATAGGTCCATTATAAAGAACCTATATAGATACCCTATACCAACGGTTTGTCAAAACCGTTGGTATAGGTCCCCTCTATACCAACGGTTTGTACAAAACCATTGGTATAGGTCCCAAAATAAAAGGACCTATACCAAGGGTTCTCAAAACCGTTGGTATAGGTCCTTTGATTTTTTTATAGAATCTTCTTACTGAGAACATTATATAAATCAAAATTTGAAATAATTATTACACTACATATATATATTTACAAAATTATGTTCACAAAAATCATGTTAGGTTAGTTGTTAAGTCATTCAATTATAAACTAGAGGTCCTGGGATCAAATCCCACCGAATGTTTTTTTTTGAAATACATATACCAATGGTTTTTAGAACCGTTGGTATAGATTTTCATTTTACTTATACCAACGGTTTTCCCAAAACCATTGGTATAGACCTATTGTCATGGATTACTTGGCAACGGTCCTCCAAACCATTGGTATAGCCTATACCAACGGTTTAGAGGCCTATACCAACGGTTCCAAACCTTTAGTATAGGGTATTTTTCCAGTAGTGTAAATATTGATTTATAATAAATGATCACATGTGAAATGTGTCAGCAGGTACCCTGATGTACTGACTATCTTTGAAAACTTGACAACTAACACACAATGACAGTGAGTAATTTCACCAACTTTATGATAATGTCATAATCATACTCATATTCATGTATTACCCAATAACTTGTGTCTTGATCCAACAATTAACTATGGTTCACTGTACTATATCACTTCCAACTTGTATATGCACTCACCAACCCTTGGTCATCTATGTACATAATTTCAATCACCCTCTTAAGACTCTATCCATCGCATGAATCCTTTCTCGATTGAGCTAATAGAAGAACTCTCCCCATGAGTACCAAAATTATCAAATATCAATTACCATAGATGGATATTCTTAAAATATCTCACCCATTAGTTAATAAACATATATAATTCACCAAAATGTTACTGATCGATTTATATACCTAGGTATTCAAGCTAACTCTACATATCTCATCAAATTTTATTCAAGAATCAATGAAAACCCCAAAACATCACTGGTTTAGGGTTTTAATGCATTTAACCCCATAGGTTCACTATAATTACCTCAAAATAGGTTCTATATGCTTAATAATATGATGGTGTGCTTCAAACCATAATATTTTTATTATAATTTTCTTAATGAACACTAATATTATTCGATTCCATTGTAACATGATCATCGAATCCCACATGTCATACTTGTTTAACCTCAATTGAACCATCCCTCAAGCCTTAATTTTGGATATATAACAATCATGGTTCTCTGCACTAATTATATATAATTTAATTGAATATCCTTCACCACAATACTCTAGTACTGGTAGATATTCTGTAAAATTAGTAACCACACTTTCTTCCACATGACTCTTGAATCCCATTTTCTATAGAATCACACCTTCCTATGATAAGTTATATAATTTCAACAATTCACAACTCATTATATATGATATGTTCTCAAGATTATGTAATAATCATTTAGATTCACTTGGATCCTCAATGATCTAATAAATTCATTATCTATCACATTACCTTTTACATTTATCAAGAGATATCATCTCCTATACCTTTTATATTACATGAAATTGGTTCTCACTAGTTAAAAAATATTTTACCATTCATAGAGAAACTCCTACATAGACAAACACACAATAAAATATTATAATGTTAAATTATTTATCTAATACTCATTCCAGATGAGGTTTCTTAGTCCTGTGTATGGTTATTGCATTCCTCGAGCACCACCTGACATGATCATTCATTAAGCCCAACTATAATCCCATGACTTAACTATAAATAACTAGGGAATATAAGAAGTAATAGACTCCAAAAAATATACTAGAACCTATAAATTCTACATACCTTATAAGGTTCTCAGTATTCCAAACACAACCCAATTTTTTTTAACCTTATATACTAGGGAATCTGTATATAAAACCATCATGAATTGATGTTCATCATCATGGATGTTTCCTATGAGAAGTATTGAGACCCTTATAACTCAATCTCCCCATCGCAGAGATTTTCAAAATCCTTTAATTGGAATATACCACATAATTCCCAATTCTAATTATTCCCAAATGACCTCTAATCACAATGTTACTCAGTTGATATTTCTTCAATCATTTAGTATTCAATATATATAGTAGAAAATGTAATACCTTATCACTTTGGTGAGAGAGTACCCTAGAGATACTCCCATAATGGAAATTAACACTATTTCATATTTAATCCCATTCATGAGTAGGAATAAACATTCATACTACCCTATTAATTGACTTAAGTCATGTTTTCATGAATCTTATCCCCTAAATCCTGGTCGCACATTCATAATTAGATGATCATGCATCCCAATCATGTAAGTTATTCTCTTCACATATAGAATCACCTGTTTTCTTATTCTATACACACCTAAGGTATTCCACATGATGGTACCAATCACTCAATCACACCTCACCCATGTGTTACCCTATCACAAGAAATTTATATCTATTCTTATATTTATAAAGTCATCCATGTGCATGAACTAACCCCTCTCTCTTAGGATAAACATACCCATGTCAATGTTTTATTATAATACAATATTTCACAATTAACCACAAGAATGAATAGATCAATATCCCATTTCTTTGGTATCACAATCAAATCATCACTATTTTGAGTCATATTTCATTGACCCTAGTCCCTCCTACCTAGTATATGAATTATACAACCCTGAAGGTCACAATATATGAACTAATGAACATTATTCTATCTCAAATAATTGAAGACAACTCATATGTCATTTCAAAAACTCTAGGGATCTTTTCCACTTGGGGAATCCCCATAACCATGCTACCCACTCTAGGGTCATCAAAATTAAATCTAAGTGAAGATCAAATTTATCACTATCAAGAAAGTATTATCCTAGGTTTTATTACAGAGTTGTCTTGGTTCAGTAATTCACTACTAAATATTATTTGGGAACACATTTAATAAGTTATATTTTATGTTTTAAATAACTAAGTTCACTATTTTTTCATCAAAACCATTTTATAAAACACACAAATCATTCACATGTAAAGTGAATCTCTGTTAAAGTATGGTGTATGTACTAATGCCTCTTTCCACCCCAGAACATGATTAAAATAATAAACTATAACAATGAACACCATAATTTTTAAAAAATCTATTGTAATAATGAAAATCAATAAATATAATCCTAACTACAAGGAAATTTAAAAAATAATAAATAATTGTGTCAATGTAAGGATTATTGGTTGAATAGGGAAGGGAATAACATCAAGAGACTGATATTTTCTTGATTACTATTTGGCGTAGAGTTTCTATTTAGAAGGGTTCTTTAGAATTAGAACAACGTGATTTAAATATTGAGATTCAATGGTAATATACATGACTTAATATATGAAGGGAAAATTTATAATAATATTTTTCAAACAATTTTAGTGACCCTCAAGTGTGGTATAACCTTTTATTTATAAATTTATAGTGCAAAATCCATGTGGGAAAATAAAAAGTAAAAATACATAAAAATTATTGAACCAATTGAACCATATATTAAATATCTAACTATTCTATCACTCTACCTCAAGTTAGATCATATATATCGATCATTTCCAGTTTATTATATAATATTTTCATCTATGGACCCATTATACCCTTTCTAAAAATATTAGTAAGGTGATTTTCTATTCGAACATGCCTAAAGGTAATCTTATTCTCAAATTTATCACAAAATAAATTCAAACAAATTTCCATGGTCACATAATATATAACTCTATAACTGAACTTTACACTTGATATGAATATTTCTATCTATTACTTGATACACTAATATAAAGCCCTAAATATTTTTTTTAAAATATAGAAATGATTTTTCCTTATTATACTTTGATTTTTTTCTATTTGAGCCATGTTGGGTTAGGTCTTGTAGATTTGAAAAGCTCAAAATTTTGTTTGGTGACATTTCTATAAAAACAGGATGCACCACATTGTAATAGAGCCGACTACACCATAGTGGTGATATGGAATTAAGGCCATTTCATTGAGGAAAGGGTTGTACCATGGTGATATTGACTAATAGATTTTTCAATACAGCCTTCATTGTGGGGGAAAGTTCAAGAAGTTTGCACCATTGTAATTTAAACCATGTTACATAAACCATTATTCTTATGTTATTGATAGATGGTCTAGTCATTTGGTCATTGATAGTTATGAGTTTAAATGATCTATTTTAGTATTAATTTGTGGTAGTTGTTTCATAATTAAAAAATGCATCAATGAGGGGTTTCCATGTGGTTAATCCCTTACAAATATTTATTTTTATCCCCATTTTTGAAATGATCTAGATTTACAAATGTTTTTAAAGATGACTTCACACCGCATTTCTCACCTTATGCCATAGTTATTCAAGTTTCTATGTAGCTGTATGTCATAGTTCTCTTTCTACACCATAGAGGTCGATTTCCAATACTCTCTATGAAACAACTATTAATCTTACACTATGGTGGTATGTTATGGTGCACCTCTACTCCATGTTGGATCACTCTATGCCTTGGTGGTTGTTTCTAGTACACCTTCATGCCAAAATTACTTTCTTGTACCATGGACCCTTCAAGATCCTTATTGGGATAATTGTTTCTTTATTATCATTCTGGGAGAGACATTCATTTCTTCTTTCAACTTAGCCTGAAGACTACCATTGATGGTGGTAAAACTTGGGAGTTCTTGGTATGTGAGACATTTCTATTGGTGTTCTAGTGAGTATTGGGTGATGACACATTTGAGTAACCTTGATGTTGACTTCAGAAACATTGAGTTAGGACATTTCTTACCATATGGGGCTCTCATATACACTTGCTTCCATAGTGCAATTCATGTGTTTTCATGGTTGTTTTTTTGATTGATGGTAATTTATTACGGGTGTGTTCATTGATGTGTTACCCATATATGATCTTTGTTTCCATGAGAATCTCTAGAGTATATTTTTCCATGTTTGACATTGATTCACATGCGAATATATGATACTACTATATTTATCATGATTCCATGCTATGTTTTTTATCATAATTTACCTTTTTGTGTATTATATTGATTTTGGAGGTTTGGTGCATGTCAAACGTAACATGTTAACATTGTGATATGGTTTCCACTTAGACAGGCATTGCACATGGAATGATATCATGATGAAAGTATAACATGATATCCCTATTCCTCAGATGAAACTCAATGACTTAATGGATTTGAGGAACATTAAAACACTTGATGCCTTGTGGATATAGATTAGATTGTTAAATAGATGCATTTTAGATATCGAGAATCAGGTGCACTTGATTCTTTGAGGATACTAAGTGGCATGTCAAAAACCTCATGGATGGTACTAATTTTACCATCATCTCCATTATCCATCCGACATGGAGTTGAAGAAGGTATAGCTGGGGGTGTGTGGTGGCTTGGTTATCACATGAATGCTTGATACACGATTTTATTTTTGTTATTATTATTTAAAAATTTATTATTATCATGGAATACACCTATTATACATGTTTACATTTGTTAAAGAAACATTTGTGTTGTCCTATTAGGTTTTATTGCTCACACCCTATACGTGTATTTCAATGCATGTGCAGACTTCATGTATAAAGATATGAGAATTTTCTGGGGGACCACAATAGATATTTGAGACAAGGAGCATGGATCTAGGAGTAGTACTGGGATTGAATCCAGAGGATTATCATAATTAAAATTTATTATTAAATATCTCACTTTTACTTTGGTTTGGATTTAAACTGTAGAATCTATTTTGTTTATTGAATAACTAGTATAAAATATACTTAATTTCCACATGTTTAATTAGTTTATTATATTTTTAATTATACTAATATATAATAATGAAGGTATAGTCTCCCCATTCACAAACATAGATCCTTGTTTCTAGTCAGCAGCGTCTTGCATACTAGGGGGGTTATGAGGTTAAGTGGAACTCTGGTTCGAACCTAGTGGTTCAAGCTGAGACATTACAAATTGGAATCAAAGTAAAATTTCTCAATTTATTTTGGAATAACATGGGACATGGTAGAAAAGATATTTCTATATGGGACTCGAGTAGTGGATTTTCCATGTTCATAGCTAGCACACATGTAATGGACCTCGAAGTTACCATTAATGGGATTAATGTCACTGTTTTATGGGGTTTCAGGTGACTTCATGCATCATGAATAGAAACGTGGGTCCAAATTCTATAACTGTTTTTATGCTTCATATTAATTCATTAATTAAATACCTTGATGTGTGCTATCTGTTCAAGATATTTTCTTAGTTATGTGATGTTACATGTTGTGGTGATATATATTTATTATAATTAATTAGTTTAGCTAATAATGATGTTATGTTTTTTTGTATATATATAATTGTGACTAACGTGAAGGGAAAGAGAACCTTATTTAGTTCATGGGAGGGTTATTCCTTTGTATAAGGGTATAATTATAGGGAAAAAATTTCATGATCCCATAGATTGATTAGGATTTATCCTTATAGAATTTATTTTTCTTAAGAATTATTTTCATTTATTAGAATATGACACCACATAGAAAAGTGGTAGGACCACCTAATATGTTGAAGGATATTAAAAATCATGATTCCACACCAACTATAGTAGTTCAATCAGAAGGACCACTTTATATAGTCATATTATACCTAGTGAACATCCAAGAAAGGGGAGTCACTAGGACTATGACCGAATATGATCAAGACTTTCATCTACACCATCCTTCATCTCTCTAGGTAACTGAAGGACCTTGAGATAATGAGGATTGGACTCATATTTTTGAGAGGATATTCAAATGGGTAGACACCCTGGAGGATTGAGAGGTGATGCTTGTGACCTTTAGTCTTCAAGGAGTTATTGATATGTTATTCTCTAGGATATAATATGTGAGGGTATCACATGGGGGACATTCAAGGAACTATTATTCAAGGAGTTATTTCGAGGTATGATGACGGTGGATTGAGCATAAGAGTTTATAGATCTTTTTCAGGGGATGAATAATGTGTCTTTTTTACTCAACACACTTCATAGATATTATTCTATTTTATCCTCTATTAGATAATAATTAAGCATAAAAATCTAGGAAGTTTCATATTAGGTTTCAAAAGGAGTTGAGACGCCAAATCAGAAACCTAGATTTGATAACTTATACCTAAGTTCTTCCTAAGGCCCTGATAGTGTAGAAGGGTTTGGAGGAGGATCAAGCAACTGAACTTCTTTCATCCTTTATTACTCAGATGGTTGGAACTCTTACTAATACCATGGGTGACACATATTATAGTAGGAAGAGGAAAAATTATTATGTATAACAGGGAAATTTCATTAAATTTGAGTATAGTATATCTTTATTATCCCTGTCAGGAGGAGTTCCACAATGATTCATCTTTGGAAAGGTTGAACATTCTTGAAAGTAATGTACAACACCTTATAAACCCTTTTGATAGTGAGGTAAGATAAGGCATCTATGAAATTTTTTATCTTAGGATTTTAGGTTGATATTTTATAGGGGTAGAGGACAGACATGATTTATGACATGGGGATCCAACCAGGGTCCTCAGTAGTATATTTAGACATCAACTTAGACTGGTCATGCATTTATGGGATAAGGTCATAGAGATGAGGCAATTCATTTTTATATAGTGGATCAAAGTATAGAAAATTCTCATGAGTAACTATCTACTAATCAAGGTATGATTTTGATCAATTCTACTTTATGTACTACCTTTTTTGATACCGTTGCCTCCCATTTCTTCATTTCTACATAATTTTTTTCCAAACTTGACTTATTGATCAAGTTTTCTTCTGAGTTACTTTATCGTGATACACCATTGGTAATGATAGTGGACCATCTTTAGTGATTCCCAGAGTGTTCTATAGTCATCTTTAATTATAAAAATCTATGGGATCTTATTATTTGGATGCTGATGACATTTTATGTGATTCTTGGCATTGACTAGTTGAACATTTTCCTTAAGATTGTTCTGAGCATGCTTCGAGCATATTGTCTTTACACTAATCTATTTAAGTGACACTTATGGATTTAGGAGGTCAAGTTCTTGGCTAATGTGGTGTCTAGGAGATTTATAATCATGGAAATATAGAAAGTGGAGGCAGTAACACCATGGATATTTTCCTAGAATATGTTTGAGATCCGGATCTTATTTGGTATAACTGGAAATTACCGACAATTTATCCATGTGTTATTTTGTTTATCATCAACTATGACTATGATGAAAAATAAGGGAGTAATGTTTTAGTGGTATAACTAGTTTGAAGAGTCATTTCTTAAGATGAAGAGGTGGTTGAATAAAAATACAATGATGATACTTCCCAAGTATGGAATTGGTTACTATATATACTAAGATGACTTGGGAATTGGATTGGAAGTAATACTGATTAATAGGGAGAAGGGAGTAGGTTATGGGACATTTTAACTATGAAACCATGAGTAGAACTACCCTACCCATGAATTGGAAATGGTAGCTATGGTCCATGCATTGATGTGTTGGGGAAATTATCTCTTCAGTGTGAGTTTTATTCTCTACAATAACTTTAAGATCCTTCATTATGTCTTTACATATAGAGACCTCAATATGAGAAAGTGGTGCTGGGTAGAGTATATATATACATTTTAATTCAAGATAGATTATTCCCTAGGGAAAGGTAATGTCATAGTAGATGATCTTAGACATATGACATGAGTATCTCATGATACTGGTGAGTAGCCTTTTGAGGAGCAGTAGTGCCTGATGAGATTATTATATGAGTAGAAAATGGATGATTCTGAGGATCAGGGACCACAAAATTATTCTCCACTAGTGGCCACATCTTATTTGTTAGATCACATAATGGATTGATAGGAGACTGACCCAGAGTGTGATGTGATGTTGGAACAACTAACAGGATGTATTTCTATACCTAGGTGGTCATTGAGTGATGACTATGTAATCCTTATGCATGATAGAGTTTTAGTACTTGAATCTATTATGGATTATCTGATGAGAGACTTATATACCTCTATATGGGAAGAAAATCTTGGTATGAAAAATATGTTCCATGATTTCATGTGACAGTTTTGGTAGTTAGGGATGAATAAGGACATCACTTGTTTTTTCCCAATGCCTTAATTTCATGAAGGTAAAGGCCAAGAAACAATGTTCTGGTGGGTTTCTAAAGACACTTATAGTTCCCTTGTATAAGTGGTAAGACATCATGATGGACTTTATGATGGGTTTACCCAGGACACTTAGGAGTCATGATGCTATCTGGGTGAATATTGGTCAGTTGATGAAAGTTTATCACTTTTACCAATCTAAGATACTCACTTAGTAGATGAGTTGGAAGGTATTTATATCAGTGTGATATTAAACTTTTATATAGTTCCCTTTATCACCATATTTTATAGATACACATGTTTCATGTTGTGGTTTTGGTATGGTTTGTAGAGGGACTTTGGGAATTAGATAAGTTTGATCATAACAAACCGTCTCCAGATTGATGGAATATACTAGAAAGTGATTCAAATATTGATGGATATACTTTTCTCTTATGTTTTAGACTTTTATGTATCTTGGGATGAGAACCTAGCCTTGGTGGGATTTTCTTAAAACAATAGTTACCAATATTTAATTCAAATTTCATCAGTTGAGGATATCTATAAATGGTTGTGTCACTCAACAATGAATCAAATGTGTATTCCATTTAAGTGGTTCTTTGAATTTGGGGTTTCGATAATCTCGTGTTTTTCTGGTTCCCTCTCACCCAAAAAAAAAGATTTTGAAATCAAATATTTTTTTTTTCAGTCAGACTCAACACTACATTGGAATGCGGTGTCCATTTTGGGTCTAGTATGGTGAATGAGACCTAACAAAGGGAATAATTTATTAGTAATTAGTTTTTAACTACTTATAGAAGGCAGTGATCATATACATATTGATGGAGATGAATTTTGGAGTTTTATATTTGTTACTATGTTTTCTTAAGATTAACTACCTAGTTAGGCCACTAATGTTTGAGGACATAAGGAAAGATTTCCCTATGCTAATTTGAACCCTTTAAGATCACCAAGAAGGTTTATTCAACGGAATATATCACCTGGATATTTCTTACCACTAATAAGGTATGAAAAATATGTTTCATGTGTCTCATATCCAAAGGTATATTCCAAATCTTATGCATGTCATCTATTGTGAGTATAATGATCTGAGTCCTAAGGCATAATATGAGGAGCACCCAATTCATATCATCAAATGAAGCTAAATATTAATTGAAGAAAATATAGTGAAACTTTTTCCAGATTTTGTGGTGACATGGAATGATCTGAGAGGAGTCTTGGGAGTGCGAGGATGATGTTCCATATTAGTAGCTTGAGTTATTTGAGAATAAAAATTATGGATGTTTCTTAGGGTTAACAAGTATTTGTAGGGTGAGATTGTAAAGTTCCATATCTTTTGTTCAAATATAGAAAGGATTGTTTTTATTCATCTATTTTTATTTCTTTGATTCAATCTATGTTGGGTAAAGGGTTGTGGATTTGAGAAGCTTAAATTTGTGTTTGTAGACCTTTTTTCCAAAACAGGATACACTATCCTATAGTGGTGGTGGCTCAACCATAGTGATTATTTGCAATTAAAGATACAACACTGAGAAAAGGGTTTCACCTTAGTGAGTCTAACTGATGGATTTTGTTTCGTATCCTTCACTGTGGAGGGTTTTTCAAGGTGGTTATGCTATAGTGGTTAAAGGCATTCCACACAACCTTCTCTGTGTCAGTTACAGATGGTAGTTTTAACCGTTTGTTCTTCAGGAGTTATGGGTTTAAATGATCCATTTTAATATTAACATAGGGTAGTATTTTCAGAAATAAATATGCTTTAATGAGAGGTTTCCATGAGGTTCATCCCTTTAAAATACCAATTTTTAACCCCATTTTTTCATTTTTCTAGAGTTATGAAGGGATACATATACAACACCACACCACATTGATCACTTTACATCATAATGGTTCGAGTTTATTTATGTTTCTACATTGAATCACTATGTTTTTTTTCTTTTTATAGGTTGAATTACGATATTATCTACACCATATTAGTTCATCCAACACTATGGTGGTCTCTTCCATCACAAATCTGTGTCATGGTTTCTCTCTACGTGATATGGTGGTTTCTTTTAGTACACCTAAACACAACAGTTCTCTGCTTATGCCATGGTCCATTATGAATCCATGATGGAAACCTTGTTCCTTCATATTTATTATTGGAGTATCATTATTTTGTTATTCTAACCAAATATAAATATTTCCATTAACAAAAATCAACCTTGTGAGTTTTTAGTGTGAGAAACATTTCAATTGGAGTGTGAGTGTGTTTTAGGTGATGAAACCTTTGAAAAAACTTGACATTGACATCAATAATCTTGAGATATAAAGTTCCTTACCATTTAAGGATCTCATACTGTAATGAACCATGTTTTTTAGCCAAGGTATAATTCCAAGGGAATTTAAATTTTGGTATTTAGTTGATGGGTCATTCTTTGAACAGAGATGCATAACGCAACTCGAATATTTGGAACACTTCAAAGTGTTTTTTTAGACTTGGGTGGAGGCCCAAGGGGTCCCCTTGGTGTCTCATTGAGTTTAGGGAACGATGAGACCTAAAAATACCATGTTTGGATGATCTGATAGAGGTTCATGGGTTTTATTAAACAGTATGGTCCCCAACAGCAAATCGTGTGGCTTATAGAGGTGAAAATATGTGAAGCATATGGGATGAACATGGTTTTCCCAAACCATACACCTAGTACACATAGTTAGTGACACTTAGTCAGTACCTAAGATCTATTCATCCCATGGTTGGAACACCATTTGAGAAAACTATGCGACATAATAGTACAAGGTGGATTTCTTAGGCAGAGGCTATGGCACAGTTGGCGCATGGTTTGTCCAAATCATACGCCCAAACCATGCAACCCAATATTTTTGGTTTAAATGACCATCTTTCTCTTATTGAGTTTAAGAACACATTTCTTCCTTTAATATCCTCTTAGAGGCCTTGTGAGCCACCACTCCTTCATGGGTTTCTCCTCCTTAAGCCTATTATATGCATGGTGATATATCCTCCATCAGTTGTCCAAACCGATCATCGTCGGTCTCTATGGATCTGGATCAATATGATCTCAATTAATTTTTAACCTTTCTTTATTTAATATTATCTTGAAAAATTTATTGAGGTGAAAGCTAATTTTATCGATTTTTAGGGGGGATGTATGTTTCTTATATTTCATCCAAACTAAACTAAATCAATCCTTGATATTGTATAGTTGGAACATTCTAAGCATAAGGTAGGTTGTCTATGACTTTTTCCCAAAAAAACATTCATTTTAGAATAGTTGTATTGTTCCACACACCAACCTTTTCTAAGCATTTCCTTTTAATTCAGTTCTTCATATCAAATTGATCAACACACCTAGATATATGCCCTATGATCCTTGTATTGTAAATAGAGGATATAAACATCGATTGGAAACACCCCTTAAGTATTAAAACTTTAATTGGACCATTATAATTAAATGATTAAATGATTGTAACTCCTTATAATAATTTTTTTTGGATTAATAATGAAATTTACCCTAGTCGGGAATAGAATAGATGTCAATGGAACCTCCTAAGTGTTGTTTTGAGCCTTATAAATGTTTTAACATGTTTGGTTGTTTTATTTTAAAATGAATGTTTTGGGTGAACTAAGATTTGATTCTTGAAAATGATGCTTAATTGTTTAAATGAATCGTATTATAAAATATGTTATGAGTTTATAATAAATAACGTTGAATGAGGTGAACTGTCTTTGATATTACAAAGTGATGAATGTTGTTTCAAACATTCTTAGATTTACACTTTTATTTTTTTATATACTTTGATGTCACATTGTTATACAAGGTATGTTTACTACACAACCTATTTTGTTAATCTTAAATGGGGTTTCCCTTTTTTATATAAATTTCCATTAAGACAATGCACCTTCTAAGTGCCTGACTTGGCCCACACTTATCAAAATTACTAGGGAAGCGACCTCCTCATAAGGACTTGGTGTGATTAGTAAATGGGATTACCCATGTAGGTAGATTCCCAATATACTTTTGTTCCATCTAAGTGCCTCTTTGACCTCTGAAAAAGGATTTCCATGTTTTTTTATTCAATGTAATATTATTAATTGAGTAGTTTATTCATGAGGTTTGTTTTCATTATAATAAATGGGATGGATTGACATAATGGATTACCTTACCTGATTGATTTAAATGGAATGTATTAATTTTATTAGATTGTTCATGATGATTTAATTACTTTTAATTTATTAAATTAATTTATTGAAATGGAATGTAATTCGATGGTATGACTGTGCCTCTTGTTATAATTAATGAATAATGAATTATGTGAATTTTTTTAATTGTGATGCTCTTAGTTAGGACCAAGCTTATTAAATGTAAAGCATGAGAGGTACTACCTCAAGTGTATTTCATTATAAATATGATTACACCTTGATATGGTCTTTGGAATGATGAAAAGGGTTCTTTTGAGCATGCTAGAACCATGATCCCTTACCTCAGGTGTCGATTCATGGAATATCGTACCAGCGATAATATTGGACGGTGGGAATGGAACACCACATCCCTTGTTTAGTGTTGACATGATTGCACACTCACTACTATATCAAGTGTTGACATGATGAGACACTCACCATCTCGAGTGAAGATCATGATGTCTCCAAATCATTATAACATTGAGGGAATGTACCCTTTTTTGGAGCTTATAAGCTTATTCTGATTGGTTATATATGACTGAGTTACAACTCATCCCATCCAACACCTAGTAATCCAGGTATATGGCCACTTACATCCGTATATACTTGGTTTATATAGATGGATGTAATACATTAATAAACTATATATATAATTACTAATATATATATATATATATATTAGTCAAAACTCTCACTTCGATAATGAGCTGAAGATGGTAGATCCACTAGGTTTCTTTTTGGAACCTGGGTGGGATGATGTTTATTTATTCAGTTCTATTTATTATTATGTACACATGCACACTTCAGTACATTATATTCATAGACTGGATTTAGTCATAGACACCATGGCTGGTAACATACTTGGATTTATATCTCACACCCTTATGGTGCCTCCATTGCACTGGGGTACCTGAGTAGACCTTATGTTTACATGACCATGGATTATTGATTGAGCTGTTTTCATATACATGAGAGTTAAGAGCACATGACTGAGATGGGTCTCAAGATGCTTATGGAGTTCACCCTTCATGATTTTTTTCTTTCTTGGTTTTTTACTACACTGTATCTAATGCATGTTATATGTCTCATGTTTTAGATTGTGTACCATCATTTGGACATTCATACATTGTTATATATTAGCATTAGATATTGTTTTTATTTAGTTTATATTATTCTTCCACTGCTCTGAATTTCTTTTATTACTTCTTCTGATGTTGTCTATTTTTTATTTTCTGATATACCACTATGCTATTTTGATATGAGGGTATATTTTCCCTATTATCACCTCCATAGACCCTAGTTACTATTAAAAAGCCTCTAGCATATGGGAAGTCACACTTGAGGATATGTGAACCATTGGTCTCGATATTGTCTTAGTGGTCAGCTAGATCAGAATGTTATAAAGTGGTATCAGAGCCTTATTTTTTCATTTGTATTACTATTTTTTTCTGGTAAAAAAGAGACTAGGAATGTGTTGGCACTTTGTAAATATCCATTCATGGTAGTGATCAACCCATATACAGGAAAAAATCCAAGTGGAAAAGGATGGGATTGATGTTTTTTTGTTTGATATTACAGTTTCTTATGATTTTACCTTGAGTGAATGGTGTAATTTACACTACTTATTGACTTATCAATTTTTTGGTATTTTTCCTTTGGATTGGTATAGAAATGAAGTAACATTACATGAATCATTATAGTCACATAAGAATTCACATTTCATTTATATGCCATTCCATGTAGTTTCATTTGTAGCTTTCCTATTGATTATGATTCATTGCCTTGATTGTTATTCCATGATTATATTTTCTTTATCATACTTGGTTATATAATATTCTTTGGTGATTTATTTAACATGTTAATATATGACATGATTATATGATAATATTCAATGTTTCCTATTTAATTATCATGTCTTGATTATGTTCTGCGCCCCAGTTCTTATTAGCACAATTTATTTGTTTACTGCTTATAATAACATGATCCATTTTATTTTGATATATAAATAGTTTCATGGGATAAATATATGGGTTGTGAGTAAATAGGAGACAATTTTCATTTTTAAGGTGTATGGGCGCCTAATAATTGGGAGAAGGTAACCTGTGAGCTAAAAAAATATTTGATATTTATTTATAAATAGATAAAGTTGTTAAAATGAAAAGCTGATAAAGTTTAAATTTAAAGTGAATTGGTTTTGATTAATGGGATCCAAATGATAAAATGTCAAGTGTATGGGTGCTTTATAGACTAGTAGATGTCCACACATGTAATTGGACCATTGTTTCTTCCTCCTTTTCATTCTATCTCACTGAATCCGAAGGTCTTAGAGATGCTTGATGGGATGCTGAACCTCCAATTGTCATCCGAGGAGTTCTTGGCCTCTTCGGATTTGTTGAAACACACCCTGGTTGCTAGATTTCATGGACATTGCCCGCCAGTTGATTCATTTGACAGGTTTGTCTTTGATGCTTGGGGTTTGCATGATAGGGAGACGATGGGTCTTCTGGACTATCGGCAGATAATGGTGCGGTTTTCTTCAGAATCTGATCTTTTCCAGGCATGGGAAAATGCTCCTCGAGTCTTCAATGGTTTCAAATTTTCTCTTCTTGAGCGGACCTTCGACTTTCACATGAAGCGGGATTCCCCCACGATGGTGATTTGGGTTAGTTTTCCCAGCCTCCCTTTTCCATTTCAAAATCCATTTGTGTTGTGTATGATAGGAAACCTGATAGGTAGATATCTGTGCTCGGATAGCCGCATGGAGGCGCTTTGTCACCCAGTTAATCCACTTATTTGTGTGGAAATGGATATGTCCAAGGATCCGTTTGAGTATGTGTGGGTCACCATGGGTGAAGAATATAGATGTAAAAAGAGGGTGATTTATGAGTCATGGATGGATTTCTGCTTGGGTTGAAAGCGGCTAGGTCATGCATTGAGTTTCTGTCGTAAAGAGATTCGAATGAAGAACATGAGAAGGGGATTTGGAAAGATCAAGGAGAGGGAACCACTGGTTGAGACAGATGGGGCGGTTCAATGATCTTTGCTGAAAGATGCTAGCAAGGGGAAGGAAATTTCCCTTGATAAACAATGTAGGGAGGATTTCCTAGTAGGTATTACTTCAGGTAATGGTGTTTTGGGTATTGAGGTAGAAGCTAACAGGAGGGAGGATGGTTTTTGTCAGTAGGGTTTGGATAGTGGAGAAGGACAGGTGGCTTGTTGTACCAAGGAGGCTTGTGTAGAGGCTGTGAAACAGATCTCCTCGATGATAGAAGTGGTTGGAGAGGCAGTAGTTGTTCAGATGGATATTATGGAAAAGGGGATGGAGAAAGGTTTGGTTCAGCTTGAAGTAGATGGAGGGGAAAGCATGCCCCGGTTAGTGGTGGACCAGGAGTATATATCACTGGTCGATGTAGGGTCTGGTAGTAGTTCTTACAAGAGGGGGCAACATGGTCAATGTTATTTAAAGGTTAATCAGGACAACCAAAGGCAGGCTTCTATTCCCCTGAACAACAGATTTGAAGGTCTGCTTGATGATGCTTCCAGTTCCATTCATATTATTCCTTTTGAAACAGGGGGTGGGCATAAGAATGAATGCAATGGGGGTGAACAAATTCACTCGAAATATGGAACACCATCTCAGGAGAATGGAAGTAAATCAAGGAGGAGGAGAAGGAGGGACTATTCATCCTTGACTCCCCCTTTGGAGACCAGATCGTCCAGGAAGACAAATGGGAAAAGGGGGACCTCGGAGGATGTGGGCACTTGGATGGCAGGTGTCCAGGGTGGGCATCCATTGGAGTTATTGCTTAGCGGTGAGGAGGAAGTGTCTGAACAGGTGCTATGGCTCAATGCTTCGGAGCAGGAGGCTGCTTCCATGATGGGGAGATCCTTAAGGGAAACCTTCAATGAGGAACAATATGCTTGGATTGAAAAGAAAGACCTAGTCCTTGTTTGGGGTTTCAACAAAGGGAAGATCATCATTGACGATTATATACCATCATGGGACCAAATGGCCTCAGAATTTGAAAATATCCTATCATATTTATAAAACATACAGGTTTCTTCTTTATCTTGGAAATTGTTTCGGTATATGGTCTCTGGTAAACTTAGTTTTATCTTCAATGCTCCTAGTTAATTGGGTGGTTTTTCATATCTAGGTTGGGGAGTCTTCGGTCTAGAATGTTTGGTTCTCTGTGCTGTGTGGTTTGTGGTGTTTTCCTTTTCTTTATTCGTAGCTGGAAATATGCTTGGATCTTCTTCAGATGGGGATTGAGCGCTTTTTGACACCGATGCATCTCATTTAGATTTAGAAGTCTGAGAGGGTATGGCTTTGCCATCAGTACTGGGCCCATGCATCCTTGCATGGGACAACAAGCCGAGTGACATGGCATCAGTGAAAGATTCTTACCACGTTGAAACTGCTGGGGTGAGGAAGATCTGGTATGTTGTTTTGGTTACTTTTGGGTTTGGTTTTTATGCCTGTAAAGTTGGGATTTGCAGTTTCTCACTTTTCCTTAAAAGTGTTTCTTAATAAAAAATAATTGTCAGTCAGTCAGGGTTTTAAAATTTTGATAATTTAACGACTTCTATTGGGTTGCATTCTAATACACCCCCGTTGGCTTAGTGGGACCCTCATTGGTCTCCTTATTTGTAATAATATAAAAATAAAATTAATTCATAAATTAATTAATTATGATGGGATTTAATAAATTTTTTAATGTTTAAAAAGGAATTTGATAATACTTTCCTGTTTTTCCCTTGGGGAATTAGTTAAATCAATTATCAAGTTCTTTTATTTTATAATTGGTACTCGATGTTCTATTTTGAATATTTTAAATATTTAATGATTGAATAGTAATAAATGTAAAGACCATAAAATTAAACCTTAGGTGGTGTTATTTTTTTAAAACATTCATGTAAGTGTAGTTTAAACATATCTTCTGAGTTTCCTTGGAATAGAAACATGAGATTTTTTCCTAGACCTCTACTCCTTTTTATAAATAGCTTTAATGATGGGATCTTGAGCCTATTGACATTCTGTTTGGCATGACCCAGTGATATTTTTTAGGATTATTATTTTTGAGGGGCTAAACCATGGTAGGTATCACCCTTAGAGCTTACATTCCTTGATAAATGATGTGGGATTTCTATCATTTGGTTCCATTCAGGTGGTACTGTCCCTAGTAAGACTCTTATCTCTAAATGAAACCCTTATTCGGATGGGTGGTCATGTTTTCCTTGGACATTTTCTGGGAATGAGAATCATATAATTCTCATTTTCAGTGGTTATACATTCCAAGGGCATTGTTGGTCACTTCATAGGTCTTTTGACCCTATTTATTTTTTTCCTTGGGTGACTTGAGAGGTCGTTGGTCTATTTTATAGTCAAGTGGGACAATGATATTTGGTCCATTTTTCTACATGGTCCATCTGATACTTTATTGAACAGTGAAGATAGCCTATGGATATAATTCAATATATTCAATCTTTCTTCTAAAATCTTTGGGTAATATACATTCATATACACTGAGCTATTGAGTTTCTAAATGCTATAACAACCTAGTTGAATTAGGTGAAATCAATGGTCCTTGTTCGGTTGAGTATGTTCTCTGGCCATCTACATTGTATAGTATAAAGGAATCAATTTTTTCCTAATGCTTAGGATGAATTCCAAGAGGATCGAGTGTTTTGACACACCAATTAGTTTAGTTTTGGTTCTCAGAAAAAATTATAAGACTTATTTGAGCATGTATCGAAGTATCATCACATTTAAAAAATGGTGAATCTGATATAGCGTGCTTATGAGAAACTAGTACATCCTTTATTTTGATGACTAAGACACTCATAAGGTAGGGAGAATTATGTCAGTTCTATTGTACGTGTTGGTGCTTGACCGTTAACATGAATTTAATGTGGTTGGTTGTGTATACAACCTTTGGAAACACCATTTGTTTTGGATGTACTTTGGTGATAAATATTGAACGATCTTGAGATTCCCCAAGTTATAATCCTTGTGATCAGTTAATGGAGATGCGTTAGAAGGGTGAAGCCGTGCATCTTTCAAGAAGTAGACCAGTAGTGTCTTGACTAATTTATTTATAGTATTTGGGGTTTGTTGGTTGGAAACCATTCAAATCCTCTTAGTATAATCTTCTAAAACAGATTATAATTCCCCCTATCTTGACATCATCCTTGATGCACTAATAGATCTTTGGTCATATGTCGTGCTAATGTTTTAAAGACCATCGGTCTTGATAAGTGATATCTATTAGAGTTGTGAGATGGATGTGTGGTTTTATTTTAGGCATGGGTAGTCCCAAGTGATACCTAGGTTCCTGTGAAGGAATGAATTGGAGGAACTCTTGTCCAATAACCATATTACTTTTACTTGATTTCTAGGAGGATGTCACTCTGGGCTCAGTCAATTAAGAGATGAGGATCTCTTGGATTTTTACCAGTTTCTCTTTTGTAAACATGATGTTTGGAATACTTTAGTTTAGTTTCTTGCACTCCATTTTGTTGATTTTGAGGTTAAACTGGACTATATTTTGGGCTCACTGATGTTTGATCATGGAACATCACCAAAAGTTAGTAATAATATTCAGTGAACGTTCTTGTGGTAAACACAAGATGCCTTGGAAGAAGGCATTGGAGTTCAGTATGTAATGTACCAACCATATGAACCGAGTGTTTTCAATAATAGTCAATTGGAGTGGCTTGATTTTTATCCAAATTTTTAATGTATACTATCTAATTTGAGAAAAGTTTTAAAATAATTCCATTAGGGTAAGGTAGGTGTAGTGTGATGGTTGGAAGTATCTTTTGGGAAAGCGTGCATGACCAGTTTTATTTTGGTCAATCAAGATTTGATCATTCCTTTACAGTGAGGTTTTTGTTATGAACTCGGAAGTGATAATGTTCTACTAGTTAAATAAATCATGATGGGAGCATCGCTATAATTATTAGAGGCGTTGTTTTTAGGAAATTTCGATATTAGAGGTACCGTGACTTGGAATTGGACCCTTTTCATGATAATACCTATGGTGTGGATCACCATAGGAAAGATGTTCAAAGACACAATTACATGATCAGGTCTCTAATTGAATGGGATTGGGTAAGCTCCGTTTAGGTGTTTCAATCAGAAAATGAGTGTTTGTTTTAGTTTTGACGGCTTAAATGTCCTTTTATTAAGTGATTCATGGAGGTACGTTGGGAATTTGGAAAACAATGTGACCATTTGAATGGTACTTCATGACCCTTTTAGGCTGGGTGATGTTTTCAAAGTTCATGAAGGATTCTCGATGATCAGAAGTTCTAAGTAGGGGATCTTATAATGACCCATGTTTTTGATCCAAGGTAGAATTACAAGGGAATTTTATTTTTTTTATTTAGTGGAAAAGTGATTATTTGAATCTATATTTGAAACTTAATTCCAAGAGTTTGAATACATCAAAGTTTTTTTAGATTTAGGTGGAGGCCTGAGGGTTTCCTTGGGTGTCTCGATGAGTTTTGGGAGCACCAGGCCCCGAAAATCTCATGTTTGGGTGGTCTGACAGAGGTACATGGTTTGTGTGAAGTAATACATCCCCCTACAACAAAAAATTTGGATAATAGTGGTGAGTATATGTGAAGTGCATGGGTTATGACAAATTTTCCTAAATTGTGATCCTATCCCACATGATTAGTGAAACTTAGCCAGTACCTAATCACTATTCATCACTCAGTTGACACCCATTTTGGGAAAACCATGCGAAATAACTGTGTGAGGTGGATTTCTTAGGAAGAGGGTTCCACACGATTGGTGAACGGTTTGGCCAAACTGAGTGACCTAGTTTTGGGGGGTAAAATGACAGTTTTTCCTTAATGAGTTTAAGAACTCCTTTTTTTCTTCTCCTACTAGAATCCATGTCATCCTACTCTCCTTCGTGGGTTTATCCTCCCCAATGTTATTATAGGAATGGAGATATCTCCTACATTCATTGTCTAGATTGAATTCCATTAGTCTCTATGGATCCACATCAACAGTAACTAGATTATTTTTAACCTTTATTTATTTAATATTATCTCAAAAAAGTTATCGAGGTGCAATATCATTTTCCCGATTTTCAGAGAAAATGTCCATTTCTAAGATTTATTCTAAACTAGATCAAATCTAACCTTGATATTGGATGAGTAGAACATCCTAATAATAAGGTTGGTGGTCTATGGATTTTTCAAAAAACAATATGTCATTTTTTAATAGTTCCACTATTCAATGTGCTGGCCTTTGTCTAGCATCACCTATTAATTGAGTTCTTAATATGAAATTGATCAAAACACCTAGATACATACCCTATGATAATTGTTTAGTAAATAGAGGATGTCAACATTGACCATGGACACCTCCTGGATGTGATTGATTTAATTGTCCCATTATAATTAAATGATCAAATTTACGGAATGCCTTTTAAGCATTTAACTTGGATTAATAATGGAATTTCCCCTAGTTGAGAATTTTATAGATGTTAATGGAACCTCATAATTGTCGTGTTGAGACTTATATATGTTTTTCCATGTTTGGGTGTTTTATTTTAAAATTATTCTTTTGGGAAAACTGATATTCGATTCCTGAAAATGATGATTAATTATTTAAATGAATTTCAATACAAAAAATTTCATTATTTTATAATATAACCCCTCAAATGAGGTGTGCTATCTTCAAAATTAAAAAGTGATGAATGTTGTTTCAAACATGCTTGTCATAAATATTTTATCTTTCTATATTATTTGATGTCACAGTGTGATACAAGTCTTGTTTAATACATGGACTCTTTTGTTATTCTTAAATGGAGTTTCCCTTTTTTTATATAAATGTTTATTGAGGCAATGAATCTTATAAGTGCATGGCTTGGACCGCACTTATCTAATTTACTGAGGAACCAAACTCCTCCTAAGGTCTTGGTGTGCTTAATAAATGGGATTACCCATGTCAATAAATACCAAATGGACTATGGTGCCTTCTAAGTGATTCTTTGACCATTGAAAAAGGATTTTCCATGTTTATTATAATTAAATGGAATGTTATTAATTTTGGAGTTTATTCATGTTGGTTGTTTTCTTTAAATAAATGTGATGGATGGAATTGATGGATTGAATTCCTTGAGTGATTTAAATGACATGTATTAATTTGATTATCTTGTTCACGACGACTTTATTTCCTTGAATGTATTAAATGAATTAATTGAAATGGAATTGAATTGGGTGGTATGACCATTCCTCCTGTTATAATTAAATTAGTACAACTTATGTGAATTGTTTTAATTGCGAGGCCCTTAGTTATGAGTGGGATTATTAAATGTAATGCATGAGAGTTACTACCTCATGGATAATTGATTATAAATATGATTATTACTTGATATAGATTATGGAACACTGGTAATGGTTCTATTTAGAATGATAGTATCATGCTCCCTTACATCGAGTGTTGAGTCATGACATCTCACACATGTGATACTATAGGTTGGTGGGTATGATGCACCACACTCATTGTTAAGTGTTGACATAATTTCACACTCAATATTGTATCGAGTGTTGACATGAAAACAAAATCACCATATCGAGTGAAGTGGATGATGTATCCCACTCATCATGAGATATTGGTCATGTAACCTTTGCTGGAGCTTATAGGCTCTTTAAAACTGGTTATGGATGACTAAGTTATGCCCCAGTCCAACCAATAACTAGTATTCTAGGTAAATGGACATTTAATTCTGTATGTACATAGTTCATATAGGTTGATGCAATATATAAATAAACTCTATATATAATTATTAATATATATATGTATATTATTAATAGTTAGACACCTAACTTACAAAATGAGCTGAAGTAGGTAGAGCTTCCATGTGTTCTTTAGAAACCTGAGTGGAATATTGTTTATTTATTCAGTTCTACTTATTATTTTGTATATTTGTATATTACTATACATTATATTCATAGTTTAGATTCAGTTATAGAATCTATGGGTGGTAAAATAATGGTATTTATATCTCATAGCATGATCGAGCCACCGTTGTACTGGGGGTACCTGAGTTGACCTTATTTCATAGGACCATGGACTATTACTTGAGATATTTTCTCGTTCATGGGATTTAGAAGCCAAGGAATGAGCTGGAGCTCAAGTTTCTCTTGGAGTTTGACTTTGGGAATTTATTTTATTTTTATGTTTTATACTACACTGCATCTTTTGCCTACTGTACATTTTCTATTTTAGATTGTGTATCATCATTTGGACATGCATACATTGTTACATATTGGTGTTGTACATCATTTTTCTTCAGTTTATTTTATTATTTCATTGCTCTTTCTTTATTTTATTACAACTTCCCCTATTGTATGTTTTTTTATTTTCTAATATACCATTTTTCTACTCCGATATGAAGGTATAGTCTCCCCACTATCACCTCCATAGACACTTGCTGCTAGTCGGCAACCTATGGTGTATGAGGAGGCGCACTTGAGTCTATATGACCCATTGGTCCTAATACTTTCTTAGTGGTGATCCGGGTTTGGATGTTACACATAGACACTTGTTTCCATGGTGTGAATCATGTGATCACATTATTGTGTTATTGATTGATGGTAATTTTTATGGGTGTGCACATGATGTTTTACCCATATTTGATCCTTGTTTCCTAGATAATTGCTAGAGTATCTTTTACCATGTTTGAAATTGATTCACATGTTTTCATATAATGATACTATATTTCTCACAATGCCATGCTATGTTTGTGTATCATTATTTATGTTGTTGGGTATTATCTTGCCTTTGGTGGTTTTGTGCTTGATATATGTGATACGTGTTTGTCGTGATATGGTTCCCCTTAGAGGGGGAGGGTGCATGACATATGATGATGATAACAGTGTAGCATGATATCCATGTGGATCAAACAAAAATTGATGCCCTTAGTATTCTAAGGAACATGTTGACACTCAATTACTTATGGATACCTATCAGTGTGTCAAATCAATGCCTTATATATAACAATTATTTTGTCCACTTAATGACCTGAGGATACCAAGTAACATGTTTATAGCCTTGTGGATAGTATTAATTTCACCAATATCTCTATTATCCATCTGACATAGAGTTGAAGCAGGTACAACCATGGGTTTGTAGTGGCTTGGTTAACAGATGAACACTTAATACATGATTTTATTTTTGTTATGATTATTTATGCATTTATTATTATTATTAGGGAATAAACCTATTATATATGTGCATATTTTTTAAGGAACATTGGTGGTTCCTTATAAGGTTTTATTACTTGCACACTATTCATGAATTTGGGTGTGTGTAGACTTCATGTATAGGTATTTGATTAAAGGAAAGAGGGTTATGGTAGAAAGTTATGCCAAGGAGAATGAATATTGGAGTGGTATTGGGAAAAAGTCTAAAGGATTATCACAAATTTATTTACTATTACATAATGTAGATTTAATATGGTTTGAATTGACACTTTTTGAGTCCTTTTGTTTATTATATGACTGGTATTTCATATAATTAGTTTCATATAAAATGCTGTTGAAATGTGAACATACCATTTTATGGTGAAATCAACAATTCAACTGATATAGATGGTATGTTCAATTTTAAACATCTCCCACAAAGTTATTCTCATATAGTACCTTTATTATATATATATCTGTTTCACTCCTCATGTCTTAATCATTTTTTAATGATAAAAAATCCTATACATCATGTAAAACTTGTTAATTATATTTAATCTATCTCAAATCATGTGTACATATTGTTGGTTTATTTATTCTTTAAATAAACTTATCCTAGATCTTAAGTTCTATGTTTGATTATTGTAAACTATATTTAACTTTGGTCTATAATTATTACTTTTATGAATGATTAAATATAATTAATTCTGTGAATATAACTGCTCAAGTATATATACATATATTTGGTTAATTTTGAGACACCATGACCCAGACACCATGACCCAGACACCATGACCCAGACACCATGACCAGACACCTTGACCCAGACACCATGACCCAGAAACTGTGACCCTGACTCTGTGACCCAGACACTATGACCAGACCCCGTGACCAGACACCATGACCAAACACCATGATCCTAACACCACATATGTGCTTCCAGTTCTTGATCTCTATACAACCATGCCATTATAAATCTCTCACCACTCAAAGTAAAAGATGGAGACACTATTTCGTGGTGACACCATTTCCAAGTGAAAACATTTCCAGAAAGACTGTGACACCATTCTTTAATCTGTTTTGAAATTTTCAATTTAATTTATAACAGTCATATTTGAGTCATTTAAATGCACTGACATAATTAATATTTCTTTGTTGACATGTCACCTGAAATTATGAGGTACAAGGTGTATAATACTTGCATCCTGTTGGCTCCAACAAATGGACCCCAAGAATAAAAATAAAAGCGTGGTCCATAAACGAACAAGGTGATATAGTGAAGAAGTGTGAGCATTATTAAAAAAATGAACCAACACATACGACAAGATACATATGAGGAACACATGAAGCATTCATGAATCCAAAAAGCTAGAAAACCATAGATCGGAGTCAAAAACATCTTTGAAATACCATCTCCATGAAGAACACGAGCCAAATCTAACTGAAAACCAGAGAATCAGACTTGCGATATTCTGTTTCACACAAAATGACTTGATTCCTGCATCTGTTTCATCCTAGAAGTCCAGAGCTACATAGAATAACACTCAGATAACTTCTAACCTTATCTCATCATCTACTCTCTATTGTGTACTTTTTTTATCTTTTGAGTAATGTGTGTGTGTGTATGTATTAAAAGACACACTTTCTCGTGCACTAAATTAAAGGATACAAGATATCATTCTTCTAATATATTTTTACACTTGTTTACTCCCATAGATAATTGTGGAAGAGGTCCATATGTGACCTATTAGTTTATACCCATGAAAAACTGTGGAAGAGGTAATGTGAACTGGATAGTCCTATACACAGTTTTTTATCACGATCCAGGGTTTGGATCATGTTTATTAAAATAAAATGCTTGTTGGAAAGTGATCACCAAGTGGAGTGGATTAGGTCTCAGCTTGAAAATAAAAAACTTGTTTTATATATGCTATGTTGTTTAATTTAGTTTTCTCTATTTTTCTGTATAATTGAGAAATCACTATATTCACTTTGATAGTTAATCTTGGACATAATTTATAATTGTTTTTCTTTATTAGAGTATCTTTAAAAGTAATATCAATAACCGATATTTAAATTACTAATAATTAATCAATCTTCTAAGAAGTTTTTTGAATAGTAAGACTTTCATAACCGTATTACTTTGATTAACTGAGCTGTATCTATTTTTATTGGGTAACATTTTAATAAAACTTTTAAAACATTTATTTTTATAGATACTCAATTCACCCCCTCTTGAGTACTCTACTCTTCCCAAAATTTGGTATTAGTGGTTTTTTTCTATTCCTGTTAAGACTTATTTTTGAAACTATTCAACTGTGATTTTAGTTTCACTTTAAAGATCTGTAAATTTCTGTTAATTATAAATTTCTAACTCTTTCAAATAATTTATTTATTATGGATAATATACTAGAAGGATCTGAAACAAATAGGCCACCATTATTTAATAGAACCAATTATACCCAATGAAAAATTAAAATGAAAATGCATTTATAAACTATTTGTTTTGAAATTTGGTCTTCAATTATAGATGAGTATAAGATTACTTCTACTGATAGAATAACTTGGGATGATCCAACCAAGACTACCTATAATAAAAATTTCAAATCCATGGATGTTTTATATTAATCCTTAGGAGATGAGGAATTTAACAGAATTTCTGCATGTAAAACAGCCCATTTTTTTCAAAAGGTTGGGGCTAAAGCCTCATTTATTATTAAACCAAAGAAAATACCTCTTTAACTGGGTATAGGGAGACCCATTACATATACCAAAGGCACAGTGGGCATTTACACCATTTCATGGCCCGTAGGCCCGATTTTTTGGCCCAATGACCTTATGCGAATAGTACTGCTAAAGTACCAGCGCTGCTAGAGTATTGCACAGTACGCACCGCTACTATAGTACGATGTCGCCGCTATAGTGACCTATCGCTGCTACAGTTCTACCACTTCTACAGTCGCTATAGTGCTGCTACAATACCTGTTCCCAATGGGGTTTGAACCTCTATTTTTCATGTAGAATTAAGGGGTGCTTACCACTAAGCCAAACCCCAACTACACATGTAAAACTACCCATGAAACTTGGTATACTTTGTCTGTTTCATATGAAGGAAATTCTAGTGTGAAATAAATTAGACTTCATACTTATACTATTAAATATGATAACTTTAAAATGAAACATGATGAGCCTATTTATGACATGCATCCAAGGTTCAACAAAATTTTCACCAAAATTATTTTTCTTGGAAGAGAAGTCAATGTCAAAGAACAAATCATGAGGATTCGCAGATTCATACCTGATATATGGAGAGGAACCTCTATCTCTATTAGAGAGTCATGCGACATCAACAAGTTACCTATAAAAGTACTCATTGGGAAACTAATGATGTATAAAGAGGAGATGAAAGTCAACAAGTAAGAGGATGATGAACCCAAAATCAAATCTATTGCATTTAATACCACCACATCTAAACACAAAGAAAAATTGAAATTGCAAGTCTCTATCAAAAGTTCTAGCAGTGAAAAATCATAACCTGATAGTGATGAGGATATGGATCAATTAGCCTGAAGGTTTAAGAGATTTTACGAGAAGAACAAATTTTTTCAGAAAGCCTAACTTCAAAAGAAGATATGACAAAAAAGTAAGGTAGAAGAAATATTGGAAAAAAAGTGACAAGTCTGATGAGATGGTATGATATGAATATAAGAGAAAGGGGCATGTAAAGGCTGACTATCACAAGATCAAGTACAAAAATAAACATGAGTAAAAAGATAGAAAGTACAAAAAAGGCAATTAAAGAAACATGGAGTGCTTCTGAGGATAGTTCAAGTGGCTCAGAATCTTCACATGATGAACAGTATAACAAATCCAATATGTGTTTTATGAAAAACACATCTGAGGTAACATTGGAATATCCTGTACACAATTCCAATTATTCTAGAGATGAAAGTGATTCTGATAATTTTTATAACGAATAAATGTTTGAGTACTGTAATATGTTTGAAGAGATATGTAATGAACTAAAAGATAAATATAAGTCTTTAAAGAAACAACATGCTCATACCTTAACTGTTAAATATGAAAATACTGTAGAAAGGGATAAAAATGATCAATTACTCAAAGAAAAAAATGCACTAAAGCTATATAATGAGCAATAGAAAAAGGAGCTTGAAAATTTTACTAAGGGTAAAGATACTTTAATACAAATTCTTGGTAAACAGATTGCTCCTAAATATACTACTGGTATTGGCTATCAACCTGGTAAAAGAAATTTTGGAAAAACTAATTTTTTTTCTAAATCTAGGATACACAACTTTACTCTTAGTTCTATAAAACATTCATCTAGTTCAAATTAAGATGCACACTCTACTATCTCAATATTTTCTGGACCAAATAGAGTTTATTTTTCAAGCACTTGACATAATTATTATAGGAAACCTATGAGGAAGATGTGGGTTCTTAAAGAACTAATCACCAATATTACTAGAACCAAACAAATAAGGGTACCAAAGTCTATTTTTATTTGACTATTTTATAGGAAAGTTTCTTAAAGATCTCCTATAAAAGATTATGGTACTTGGACAATGGGTGTTCAAGACACATGATAGGGGACTATTCATTCTTCAAGAACTTAATAAAAATTTATGGTGGAAATGTCACCGTTGGTGAAAATGCAAAAGAAAAAATCATTATCCTTGAAAAAATATATAATTCTAACTTAGTTTTAATTTATAGAGTAATTTTGGTTGATATATTGGAATATAAATTTCTTAGTATTTCAAAACTATGTGATGCTGGATTTCATATTAAATTTTAAAATTATGCTTGCAATGTTTTTAACTCTAAAAATGAATTAGTGTTTTCTACATTAAGAAATAAAAATGTATAATCTATAAACTTAGATTCTTTAGTCTCTCAAAATGCATCATGTTTAAGTGTATTTCATAAAGAGTCTTGGATTTGGAATAAGAGACTAAGACACTGTAATATTCACTCCCTTAGAAAGATAAGTAGAAAAATATTAGTCAAAGATCTACCCAAGTGTGTGTTTCCAAATGATAAAGTGTGTAATCCTTGTCAAATGGAAAATCAACACAAAATTTCATTCAAACTGAATAAAGAAGTGTCAAATTCTCAACCTATCGAACTGGTTCACATGGATTTGTTTCAACCATCATGATTTTCTAGTTTAAATGGGAAGCACTTTGTTTATGTTCTTGTAGATGAATTTTATACATATACATGGATTTTGTTTTTGTCTTACAAAAGTGAAGCCTAATATCACTTTACCAAATATGCTAAAGCTATATAAAATCTTAGTGGACATAGAATTAAATCATTAATAAGTGATCATGGTAGTGATTTTAAAAATCATGAGTTTGAATCATTTTGTTCACAAAATGGCTATAGTCATAATTTATCTACCCCTTGAACACCTCAACAGAATGGAGTTGTTGAAAAAAGAAATAGAACCTTACAAGAGATTTCTAGAACCATGATTAGTTAATATGGCTTACCTATTTATTTTTGGGATGAAGCTTTAAATACAACATGCTATATTATTAATAGAGTGTTGATTAGACCCATTCTTAAAATAAATCCATATGATTTATGGAACAATAGAAAACCCAAATTATGGTACTTTAACATTTTTGGTTGCAAAGTCTATATCCTTAATACTAAGGAAAATATTGACAAATTTGCATCCAAGAGTGATGAACGAATCTTTCTAGGATATTCAATCTCTACTAAAGCCTATAGAGTGTTTAATAAAAGAACTAAATGTGTGGAAGAATCTGTCCAAGTTAAATATTATGAAACAGATCCACATGATCCCAAGGCTACTCTAAATAACCTAGAGGATGATGTTTCAAATCTGGAAATCAATTCAAAATCCTCCAACTATCTTATAACGGAATTTGTGAAAACTTCTAGTTATGGAAATTCTTCATATTTAGGTCATAATGAACCTGAACCTGTTAAAGAACCTGAAATCATGGTCCTTTTTATAGAGCTGTTAGAACTCTTAAGAATTATACTTTAGATGTAGTAGTATGAGATTTAGATAAAGGAACTAAAACTAGAGCTTCTCTTAGAAATCAGGTTGAACATCAAGTCTACTTGTCATATCTTGAATGTAAAAACATTAATGATGCTATAAATGGTGAATTTTGGGTGATGGATATGCAAGAATAACTTAATCTATTTGAAAGGAAAAAATTTAGGAAACTTGTTGACAAACCCAAAGACACATTTACCAAAGGCACTAAGTGGGTGTTTATAAATAAAGTAGATGAAGTTGTTAACATAGTTAGAAACAATACTATATTGGTTGCACAAGGCTATAATCAAGAAGAAGCAAATTACTATTAGGAAACCTTTTCACCAGTTTCTAGACTTAGATCCATCATAATTCTTCTTGCTTAAACAACACATCTGAATTTCAAAATATATCAAATGGATGTTAAAAGTGCATTCCTAGATAGGAATATAGATAAGGATTTATTTTTTGAGAAACCCCATGGTTTTACAAATCCTCATTTTCCAAATCATGTTTTTAAATTATCAAAAGCTTTATATGGTTTAAAACAAGTTCCAAGAGATTGGTATGATAGATTAAGTACTTTTCTTATTTCCAAAGGTTTTGTAAAAGGAATAGATGATCCTACCATTTTTAAAAAATTAATTTCCAATGATGTTTTAGTAGTTCAAATTTATGTAAATGATATTATCTTTGGATCATCAAAAAATTATTTATGTATTGAATTTTATAAAATGATGACAAATGTATTTGAAATGATTTTAATGGGTGATCTAAAATTATTTATTGGATTTAAAATCTTTAAAAATAATGATGGAACTATTTTAAATCAAAAAAACATACTAGAGATCTTCCAAAACATTTTGTCTTGGATAACACTAAAAGTAGTGACACACCAATGAGTACTACTTGTAAGTTGGATCTTGATGAAGATAGAAAATCTGTTGATAAAGCTCCTTATAGAGGAAGGATTGGAAGCCTACTCTACTTAACTTCTTTCCAACCTGACATTAAGTTTAATGTATGTATGTGTGATCATTTTCAAGAAAAACCTAAGGAATCTCATTTAAATGATGTTAATAGAATTTTCAAATACCTCAAGCATACACCCAATCTAGGACTATTCTATCCTGGAGGACAATCTTTTGAGTTAGTTGGTTATTCTGATGCTAATTTCGGTGGTTTTAAGTTAGATAAAAAAAGAACCTATGGAACATGTCACGTTTTCGGCAAGTCACTCGTATCATGGTTTAGTACGAAACAAAACTTTGTTGCATTATCTTCTGCCGAAGATAAATACATAGCTGCAAGTAGTTGTTGTGGATAAATTTTGTGGATAAAGCACACCTTACTAGATTATGGATATAAATTCAGGAATGTACCCATAAATTGTGACAATACAAGTTCCATTAACATCTCTAAAAATCATGTTTCACACTCCTAGAAAAATTATATTGATGTAAGACATCACTTTTTGAGAAACCATTATTGAAAAGGTGATATCACTTTAGAATTCATTGGAACTGAATATCTGCTCGCTAATATATTCACCAAACCATTAAATTTTGAAATAATTGATTAAATCATACATGAATTGGGAATGATAAATCTTAAGTAATTAGTGAACTATTTCACAACTTAATATTTGAGAGTTTACGGTTTCACAAGTCACTATCTTAAGATTACTATCTAACTCTTACAATTCTATAGTTTGTTGTCTTAAAAGTTAGTGTTTCTTGTTTACGGTCTTACAGTTACTATCTCTCGGTCACTATCTGGCACATACTGTTTCAAAAAATATGGTCGCACAGTTTTGAAGTCACACAGTAGATATCTCACTGTGAAAACCGATTACGGTCTCAAAGTGAAAACCTATTACGGTCTCACCAAGAAAACCTGTAACGGTATCACTGTAAAATTCTGTTTCAGTCTCACCATAAAGACACTTTATCCTTTTATTTACATATTTTAACCCGTATCACTATACTTAGTTATTTTATTATTTTACTTCCCTTTGCTTTTGAATTTGTGATGCTTGATATCCATAAATGATAAAAACAAAATAAGTTTCAATCTTTTCTTCACTCAAGCCTTCTTCTCTCAATCCAAAAACCTCTCTCTCTCTCTCTTGATCCTTCGTTGAATTCCTAGAATGAAATTCCCATCCTCATAAACTCCAGAGAAGCAAAGATCAAAGAAGAAGATGAAAATAACACCGAAGATAGTTCTCAAAGGTCCTTTGAATCCTAACCTGGTGAACATAATAGTGGTACCTAAAAAGGAAATCTTCCCCAAGTAGCCTTTGTCAAGTAAGTCTTTAGTATTGAAAGTACTAAAATAGAAATGATGTATGGATTTGTTGAAAAAAGGGGAAATATTGATTTATCCAAAGCTAGTTCCTCAGTTTTATCAGTTCGTTCAATTCTATTTTGATACAAAATATGGTTTTGTTGTGAGAAGCTAGATCAATGGAAGAATATTCACTTTTTCTTAGAGGTTATGGGATGCCTACCTAAGAATACCTCATGGGGGAATTTTTTAGGACTACCAGAGAGGTCCTCCTCCTCCAACTGATATATTTGTTTTCGAAGAAGCCTTGGGAAGCTTGACCAGTAATAAAACAAAGAGAAGATCCATTGCTGCTAAGCTAGATGGTGAAACCCGACTATTGTTTAAGTTTGTTCAGAATCTTATTAGTCCAAGAAAAGGATATTTTTCTACACTCAAGTATCAGGATGTATCTTTGATACATGTTATGAAGAATGGACACAATATTTACCTATGAAAGTATGTTATACTTCATATGTGTGACTTGATAAAGACACACTCAAAGTCAACCACCCTGTTCTACTCAAGGTTAATCTCTGATATGCTTCATGCTAAAGGGTTGGTTATACCAGATAAAGAATTAATTAAGGATTGTGAATTTTGTATCTCAAAGGTTACAGTAAAAAGAATGAAAATTAGTTAGAATACGTGCAGAAAAGAATGGGTAGAGGATAATGACTGGGTTTATGAAAAGTTCAACCATGTTGATCATTTTCTAAGACCTAAGTAAATTTCTGATCCTAGTCTAGAACCAGTTGATATTGTTGGCTATCCTCTTGAGGAAGAAGAAGAAGAGATTGTTGCACCTACATGGGAAACTTTCTGGGGTAAGGAAGGCAATGAACCTGTTCCTCCAATCTTAATTGATAAGTAAGTGCCTATTCCTAAAGAAATATTTGTTTTGGGAGAAGAATAAAATTCTTCTAAAGAATAATGTGTTGTTAATATAAGGGAAAATTCCATTCTGTAAGAGCATATATAAGAATATATTTTTTTGAAGAAAGAATCTTCTTTTAAGGAACACTTAGAGGAAAAAGATGTTCCTGAGATTATCCCATATTCTAAGGAAATAATGGAGAAATCCTTTCAGTTTCCCAGAAAATAAATGGGTGAGGATATTAGGGGTGAAATCTTAGAAATAGATCAATGATCTAAATCTCTTAGTCCTGTAAGAGATGCACTTGTTGAGGGGGAGCAACACCCCAATACGTAAAGTGTTGATATTAATAACCCAATTGATACATGATCTATGGATACATGGTATAAATTCCCTAGATATTTTGATGTAAATGATTCCCATGAAGCCTCAGTTAAAGGTATAGATCTATCTAATTTGTTTCAATTGAAATTGGTATATGCTATTGAATTTATCTTTACAAAGTAACCTGATCTTGTCTGAGCTTCTATTCCTAAACCTTCACAAGAACCTTCCATCTTAGTGAGTAAGGATGATTTGAAAGCCTTTATAGATACCTTATTGGATGGATTTAAAAATCTCATGAACACTCAACCTGCTCGTATAACCAACTTGAGTGAAAGAGATGCTTCCCTATTGTTAGAGAAGATCATATGGCAGATTCGGCCAAAAATGCTTCATGAAATTCAAGAGGTAAGAATTGAGAACAAACATCTAAATGATGAAGTGAAGTATATTAAAGATATGGTTGAAGATAAGTATAGAGTGTTGAAATCAAGACCAAAACCTCGTTATCATCCTGTTGAGGATGTTAGTGGTCAGATTACACATGAAGTTTCCTCCATGATTTAACCTAACCTAACTTCCTCAGCTAACAAGGTGGATGAAAGAAACAAGAAAATAGTTCAAGAAATGAGTTATCTTGTTATTGGTCTTAACAAATTAACTGATGAGTATAAGGGTTGTCTCTAAAAATTTATAAATCAACTGAAGTCCCTTACTTCAGCTGTTACAGCTTCTAGTACCTCTGGAGATTCATCTCAACCCTCATTGGAAAATGATCTGCTCAGAACAGTTATTAAGGAAGAACTTCAATCAGTGTTTAGTGGATTTGAAAAAGATTATCTATATATGGTTTTCAATAATAGTGACAATGTTCTTGATTTGGTAATAATTCATTCCAAGATTTCCAATGATTCTCAAGAATAAATTACTAAAAAGGTGGATTTCTACTTCAATAGGATTTTCTCTAAGCATGATATGACAAACCATTTCATGTACCTTGTAGAGAATCTGAAAATCCCTCCCTTCAGTCAAGCATTAAAAACTCAAGTTCAAAAGCTGAAGGATTTCACTACTTTGTATGAAAATTTCATGGAGAACAAAGACGACTTTGAGAAAGATATGAAGTATGGTGGTGAGATTATTGTTGACTTCATCAAGCTGTTGAGGCCATATCTTCATGTGAAAAGATCTACTATTGTGGCTCCTACAGCTGCATCCTTGCGACCTGGTTTGACTCCTTCCTCATTTATTGAATTTACCTATACTTCTATGTCTATCTCTCAGGCTCTGAGTCAGATCATACCTATTATCCTTGACCAAAAAATACCTCGGTCTTATACCAAACCTACCTTGGCACCTTCTGTTTTTGAAGGACTCTCTCTCCCTTCTCTGACAGGTGGTTCACTTCCTTCTTCAACTTCTACCTCTACTCCTGTGGATTCTCTTGATTCTACTGCTAAGGGAAAAGGGAAGACAACTAGTGCTGAAGAAAAGTGAACACCATCTTTTGATTGGGATATTTTTGTATTTTTGTTGTCTATTGTTTGTAATGACACATATTTCTCCATATAATGAATTGTGAACTCTTCTTATCTATTATCTTATTTACATTTTTATTTATTTTGATAATCCCTAAATGGGGAGAGACATGCACTCTAAATGCACACTAAGAGAGATACATATCCACTAAGAACAGATATCTCACACACATGATTTGTGATCATCAAAAAAGGGGAAGATTGTTGGACTCCTCATGTCTTAATCATGTTTTAATGATAAAAAATTACATACATATTGTAAAACTTTTCAATCCAATTTAATTTGTCTCAAATCATGTTTACAGATGGTTGGTTTCTTTATGCTTTAAATAAACCTCTCTAAGATCTTAAGTGCTATGTTTGATTATTATAAATTGTATTTAACTTTGGTCTATAATTATTACTTTTATGAATGATTATGTATAATTCTCTCTGTGAATATTACTACTCAAGTATATATATAGATATTTGGCTAAAATTGAGACACTTTGACCCAAACACCATGACCAGACACTGTGACCTAGACACCGTGATGTCGACACCTTGACCTTGACACCGTGACCCAGACACTGTGACCAGACACCATGACCAAACACCGTGACCAGACACTATGATCATAACACCACATATGTGCTACTTGTTCCTGATATCTATACCACCATGCCATCATAACCATCTCACTACTCAAAGGAAAAGAAAGAGACATTGTTTCATGTTTCCATGTGACATTGTTTCCAAACAGACAATGACACCATTATTTAATCTGTTTTATCATTTTCAATTAAATTTCTAATCATCATATTTGAGTCTTTTAAACGCACTAACATTATTAATATTTCTTTGTAGATATTTCACCATATAGTACGGGGTGTAGAATACAAGCATCCTATCAGCTCCAACACATGCACTCCAAGAATAAAAAGAAAAGCGTGGACCAGAAACTAAGAAGGTAATATTGTGAAGAAGCACGAGAATTCCTAAAAACAAGAATTGACTCATGAAACAAGATACATATGAAGAAAACGCAAAGCATTCACAAATACAAAAGGCTAGGATACCATAGATAAGAGTCAAGAACATCTTCACAATACCAACTTCACGAAGAACACAAGCCAGATCTAACTGGAAACCAGAGAATAAGACTTACGATACTCTATTTCTCGCAAGAGGACTCGATTCCTGCATCTTCATCATCCTAGAAGTCCAAAGCTGCATAGAATAAAACTCAGAGGACTTCTAACCTTATCTCATCATATTTTCTCTCATGTGTACTATTTTTAGCTTGTGAACAGTGTGTGTCTTTATTAAAACACACACTATCTCCTGCACTAAACCGAAGGATACAAGATATACTTCCTCTCATATCTTTTTTACACTTTTTTACTCCCACAGATAATTGTGGAAGAGGTCCATGTGTGACCTGTTAATTTATACCCATGAACTCTGTGGAAGAGGTTATGTGACCTAGACAGTCCTGTGCACTGTTGTTTACCCAGATCAAGGTTGTGGATCATGTTTATTAATATAAAATTCTTGGTGGCATGTGATCACCAAGTGGAGTGGATTAGGTCTTGGATTGAGATTGAACCACTTTTTTTATATCCGCAGTGTTGTTTAATTTTATTTTCTCTTTTTTACTATATAATTGAGAAATCACTAGATTCAATTTGATAGTTAATCTAGGACAGAAGTTATAATTGTTTTTCCTTATTAGAATATCTTCAAAAGTAATATCAATAACTGATATTGAGATTATTGAGAATTAATCAATCTTCTAAGAAGTTTTTTGAATAGTCAAACATTCATAACCATATTAATTTTATTAAATAGGGTGTATTTATTTTTATTGGGGAACCTTTTAAGAAAAATTTTCAAACAGAAATTTTTATCGATACTCAATTAACCCCCTCTTGAGTACTCCACTCCAACCAACAATATCCTACTTAAAACCTTTCTTCATAACTTTGTGAAATGGAAACATAAGAAATGGTTAGCTCAAATTTTTAGTAAGGGTAATCATAAGAGATATTAATTGATGATCATAAGTGATTATACGATACACATCATGGTATGCATTATGGAATAAGATATAAATCATTTGTTATGGCATAAGTATTTTTTATTACAAATGACTGAGTTATAAGAGTGAAGAATCATTAATAATAAATCATGAGACGTAAGAGAATATCATAAGCACAAGACATAAGTTTATGTAATACACATAAGAATATAAAAACAATTCCTTATTCATGGACCACTGCTAAGGCCATTATAGTGTAATAAGTCACATTGTGGATTTTTTTCAAACCCCATTGATATAAACATAATGGAAAAAGTCCCATAGTGGATTAGGTTTATTACCCATTCCCAAAAACATAGTGGGAAACGTTTCATAGTGTATTGGGTTCATTACACATTCCTTTTATATTATCACATGAGATATCAATATTTACCCAATGAATTGAAGGGTTATATAATTTTAGGACCACTCATTACATAATAAAAACCATGCCTAAGGTTTCCCTAAGGTCATAAAAATATTCATCAATTCAAAATGGATTAATTAACCCATGGGGAAGAAAAAGGTTTCCTAAAAATATACTTTAAACATTATCATAATAATACATCCAATAAATTAAAGTGGATGCTATTATAAGATCAAAACTCTAGTGAAGCCTAAAAAATATTAAAGGATTCTGACATTGATAAAATATACTTTTATAAAAACATTTGAATTATTATTAAAAAACAAAAAAAATATCCTTTTCATTTGATATCTTTTAACAACTAAAAATTCACATAATAATGGATATATTATTTTATTTGAAAACCCATATAAACATATAAGGTAATCTTTATAATAACTAATGGTCATAATGATTAAAAAATTATATTGATTAGTAAATGTTAAAGAAACATTATGTTCTTACTTTTTTAAAAAGTTCCAAATTGAGTCATATATAAAACATCTGAATAAATTAGTTTTAATCATTTGTAAATAAAGTAAAAGTTATTATAAAATAATTCTATTATATATTTATATAAAGTTATAAACTTTAGTATTTTTTTTGAAGAACATGGATATGGAATAGAAAGATCCATTACCAAATATTAGAAATATTTTTGGATTTTTTTAAAAATATTATATTGGTATTTTTGAGTACCAAAGAGGGAGGAAATGGAAATAATGAATTTAAACCATTGAAATAACCATAGAAGAATAAAATATATGTTGTTTAGAATAGAAATAATATCCAATTTCTTGCAATGTAAAGTGAAACATAAATAATCCTGATAAAAAGTGAGATTGTAACATAAACCCTTACAACTTTTGTATTTTTAAATAAAAATGTCATGAAAGAAATAAACCTATATAGATATTTAAATCCCCACAGTTTTTATTAAAATAATTATAAAATAAATTCATGGTAATCATATACCCCACACAAAATAAATAAGGTGGTGAATATAGAAAATATCTAAATGAAGGGAAATTGAGATGAAGATACTCTTACAACATTGGTATCTATTGAATCGAAAGACCATGAAATATAGAAATTGAGATGTATTTTTAAATCCTTGAAATTTCATTAATTTATGAAAAAAAATATATAAGGCAGTATATACACCACACAATATAAAATAAGTGGTTAAAACAACATGTGTCTCAAAGAAATAAAATTGAGATAAGAAACCCTTACAACATTGGTATCTATTAAATTGGAATCACTTGTGATATAGAACACAATAAGGATAATTAAATCCATTTAATTTTATTAAATTATGATGAAAACCACTATAAGATATCATATACATGTCACAATATAAAAAACGTGGTGAATATGTCATATATCTCAAAGAAATAAAAGTGAGATAAGAAGCCCATACCTTAAGTCCGTACTTGTTTCATAGATGGTGTAACATCCTATATAATAAATTTAAATTTATTAAAAATCTATAATAAAATAATATTAATACTTATATTACTATATATCTTTCCTTTATAATTTATCATCAACCATTTATTAATAATTTTATTAAAATTTATATTTGGGTGTTAACTGTTCCGTTTTCTATTCTTTTTTCAGTTTCATGATTTTAGTAATTTACATTTAGTTATGGTTATAAAATATTAATAATTCCATAAATATAATATCTACTTATTATATAAAATTTGATAATAATACATGTAAATAAATGATTAGAAATAAATTACATCACTTAACAGAGGTGGTAGTCTGAACGTATGCACAAATGATGTTTGTATTTTTTAATAAATAGAAAAAATAATCGTAAATAATAATTTATATTTATAGAATCATTACTATAACATAAATATGATATATATTCATTAAATCCATCTATATAACCAAAATTTTTTGGTGGTGATGAAAAATCAATTACATATCTTCATAGAGGCGGTAGTCCACATGCACACAAGAGCGATGCTTTTATTTTCCATTAGAAGAAAATGATATAGAAAATGGTTATTCCATTTACATAAAAATATTTTTAAGTATATTAAATATAATTATTACATTATGTTAATATATTTATGGAATATGTGGAGGGTTATTAAGAAGAAATAAACTTGAAAGAGGTCAATAAGAATATATACATATTCATGGGATAATCACCATTAAAAGCAAGTTAAGGATTATTATATGTGTCTTCTGGGAATACCAAAGCCTCAAGGTCCTGGATAAGGGTTTTGAGAATGTATTTGGTGCGATATTAATTAATCTAATATTCTTAAGAGGTTTGTAAAAGTGATAATAGGAAGTACCCTTTTATAAGTGATGGGAGTGATATAATGTCATTTCATAGGAAAGTGGGAAAAAAATGAAAAAATGATTCAATATAGGATAAGGTAAGTTCGAAATAGAATAAAAAATAATATTTAGACTATTTATAGTGATAATTGAAGATTTATATCTTCTTTTAACCCCCTATTTTTTCCTTTGCACCCTTAATATGGTGAAAATATTTTACCATGGTAAATATTTATCATAGAAGAAAATTGTGTTAATATTATTACATAATATTTATTATAATAATTAAAATTATTATTATATGATTCAATTAATATAAGTGGTATAAATTAATTCCAATATCCACTCAAAAATCATGTAAAAACCATTTTTACTAAAAAAATGTATTTTTAAGCATAAAAATGATTTTATTCTCATTACTTTTCTTGTAAAATCCCCGAGATGAATGTTAATTTATTTTATTGAATATATTATATACACATTTCCTTAAAATAATTCATTAATATTGATTAATTTAATTTATTAAGATGAACCTCCCCATACACTTGATATTGAAAACTAGATATCTGGGTAAAATAGTATCTTATGGAAGGAGTATATCCTCGATAATACCACATACAATAAAAAATAATAATATAAATATCCATAATTTTAAATTAAATTAGAGTGTCACAAATAGATTTACCATAGAAAGAATACCATGAAAACAATCATTACGATATAACAAAATGAACATAAAAATAATGATATAGGAATGTTATATATTAATAAAGATCATCTAATAACTGATAAAATACAATATAGACATAAAAATAGAAAATAATACAACAAAAAATACCCGACTACCAATCTTCAACCATTACTCATACCAGTTTGCATGCCCCATTAAGCTCCATGAACTCTCTCAACTATTCAAGGGGCCCTTCCCTAACCTTTATTTGATATATTAATCTCATACACCCACCAAGGTCCACATATAAGACACAAACATAAAACTCAATATGATAACACCAATGGTTCCACTAATAATAACTAGTATATGAGTAAATGAAATTATATTATGAAATAAAGCGGTAAAAAATATGTGTGTAATAGAAGTCATACTGTTAGGTTCTCAAGAATCCTACCAAATGTTCAACTCATACCTACTTCAGGTAGTGATGAAATATGGGATGGGGTATATCATAGTTCGATCATATAAACACATATGGGGTTTCCATGTAATTAATATCTCCCAATGGGTTGGATTTTCCCAAATTCCATTATATGGAAGGCTCAAGTATAACCTTATATAACCTATAGTGTAAATACATAATATATAGTGATATGATCAAGTATATAATTGGGATAATTGGAAACATAATGTCATCCCAAACAACTATAATAGGCTTGAGTATAGTATCAACATATATTAATTAGGATAAACAATTGGTACAAGAATTTATTTGGGAAGTGTTTATTCTATATTAGGATTTTATAATCCATTGTGTAGTGAGACAACTGATCTGAAATATCTAAGCATATTTCTATATTTATTAAAGAGAGAATTTATGGTGGGGAGATACTCAAAGGATAGTTCCAGGATTCCCATTCATTCCTCTATGGCCATGAAAGACTCATTGTTTTTATGAGCATGAGGGAAAATTTCAAAAGGAATATCATTATTCCAGATGGGGTTTTTTACATAATAAAATATTATATCTGAGAATGAAAATGAAATTATTTTTTTTCTAAATTCCTTAATTTTCAAAAGGTTAAAGTGAAGCATCACAGACATATCAAGATTAGTTAAAGGATAAGATACTGTATGGGTGATTATAAATAACTTAACTAAGATGGATCAATTTTTTATATTTTAAAATAACTTTCCATAATTAATTTGGGAAAATTATACATTTATAAGACCATATAGATTCCTTGAGTGTTGATGAGCATCATTTATAACCATGAATTGAGATTCAAATCCAGGTTCTTTCTAGGGTTGTACTGATAACTCAGTACTCAAGTAAAACCAAGTACAACTTATCAACCTTATATGGATGGCTAGTAAGAGTATACCATTCATATATTGGATGATATAATTTACACCTTATTATTTACTTTTTTGAATATTATTAATATCACTTATCATTGATAGATTTTTACTACACTAATAGTTTTTATTCATCAATTTATATGACTCTTTTTGAGTCTCTATATATAAGGCCTTATCATCTATTACTATGTTGGACTAATATTGGTTAGTCATCAATAATTTGGTATAATATAGTTCAAGAGATTAATAAACAAGTAAAATTTCATAAAAAAATATTTATTACTACTCAGAGACTCTAAAATTATTATGCTGATCATATATATATAATATTTGAATTTAAGATCATTGATTATGTGTTTTATATTTTTATCTATTATTATCTCTCTAACAGAAGAAATATTGGGGGAAAATAACTCATTAAGTTTTTTAAGCTTCTAAAATATTAGATAATATTAGGGATGTTTATTACATATTATCTTTAACACCTTTATTTAGTTTTATATATAATGTCATCAATTTTTTTTGAATTGAATAGATATGCACCTGATCCTACTCATGTTATACATTACAATGATATAAAAATGGAAGCTAATTTTTCCTATTAGGATTAACTTGTTTTTATAATTGATAAGAGTGAGAATATAATATCCCAAATTTGGATGAATTATAAATTCCATAGATAATTTGAATTTTCATTTATTGGATGTGTAAAATTTTGAATCAATACTTATAATGGAATTCCAAGAGCTAAAATCTATTAAAGTGTTCTTTTGAGATGAAGAATGATTTTATGGTGGTAGCTTGAGTGTTTGAATGAGTCTTGGAGTATTTGAGTTATATTTATGGAGTTTTTGGGAATTTTGATCAGGTATCATGGTTTGGTGTGCATGGTTTATGTGAAACCTTGTGAAACCATGATGCTCAGAAGGTTTGAAGTTTATTTGAAACTGAGCACAAATGTGTTTCATGATTATCACATAGTTAAGGAAAAACTGTGCGGCATCCAACGTGAAATTTTGTGAGGATGATGAGTTCCTGGACATTGTTCATGACCTTCACATAATTATATACAAACCATGAATATTATTATAGTGAGGTGTGGCATGGTTTACACAAGGTTTGGCCGATCATGTGGCCAAACCACATGGGTATGTTGGATTGGACAGGGCCAACCGCACGGTTAACACATGTTGTGAAAAAATATGTGTCCAAACCATTCAACTTCCTAGAATCTCATTAAAATAGTTATTTTACCATTTCCCCTCTCATATTTTAACTTACCCTCCTCTTAATCTTCCCCTTGAATGCATGAACTAGAGTAGGTTTACCCCTTCCTTCCTCCTCTATTCAAACATCGTCAAGGAGGTGTTCTTGGTGGTTTTCCTTGACCTTTTATGGTAATAATTGACCTCTAGTTACTTTCTTTACTACTTTTCTTACTCCTCTATAATTTTGGATCTATTTGGTTTAGGTTTTGTTGACAATTCCACCAGTACATGGAGTAATCATCTGTTTCTCATGGGTATTTCAATTGGATTGTGAATAGGAGATCCTAAAATAGATTTCACATGAGGTTGTATGGAGTTTCCTTAAGTTATGTGTCTATGGTAAATTTTCTTAGGGGTTTCCCAATGGATTAATTTAATTAAGTGTTTAAATGGTACTTCCTCATATGTAATCACCTAGGAATATTGTTTGGAGTCCATTGTGGACCTATTCTGGTTGTTTCATAGAGTTTCGATAAGAGGTGAGAACCCAGTGAGTTTTCTTGAAATATGTTGAGTCGGGGTTTAATGAATTAATTAATTATAATTGTTATAATTAATTAATTATTATTTCTTGGTGTGTGGTTAGATCCAAGGTAGTTTTTCTAGATATTTTGGATGCCAAAGAGATTATAAGGGACTTGGATGGACCTTGGCAAGGTTATCTTACTTCAAATTTTTTTAGAAAGCTTTGTTAATGAGGCAGGTGGTATAAGATCTTTACCCATATTCATATAAATTTACCTACATGTTTATGTGGTATAATTCTTTACACCCATGTGTGGTGTGTTTTCTTCCTTGGTTTAATTAAATTGTTTTGAGCCTTAAATTGGTACTTTAGACATTTCATGGATCTTGTCATATTAGTTGGTGTTTATAAGACCAAACCTAGTACCGACCATGGGGTGTTCCATTCCTTGAAAACTGTATATTGGTTTTTGTAGGATAAAGTAGGTGGGTTATGATATTAACCCAGTTATGCTCAATAGTTTACATAATTGAATTATTAAAGAGTTAATGAGTGGAAAATTTTAATAAATGCGTTGTTTTCATGTGTTAATCATTTATAAAATTCCTATGAGCCACTTGAAACGGTATTAACCATGTACACTGGGTTTTGACTTGGTTTTGGATGTTAGGGTGGGGGATCTATGTTTTGAAATTATTATTATCTTAAAATTAGGTGTTGACTTCTATGTGGTTCCATAAAAAGGGGTTATAAAAGGGTTACAATGTTGATGGGAAATGGGTGTGTAGTTTCCCCCTTTGGGGAGATTCCTTGATGGTTATTTTTAATTGTTTAAATAAAAGAAAGGTTTTAACTTGGTTTTAGTGTTAAAGTCCTAGAGGGACATTGGTAAATAATAATGGTCTGAAAAAGGATTTTTTTGTGACCTTTTTAATGTTATTAGGGTTAATATATTGACCCTTAGTATTTTTAGAAATGATGAAATAGTTTGGGTGAAAGACTAATGCTCAAGGAATATGGAGTATAATATATGGAAAAGGTGTTGTATAAGGCTATACGAAAAAGTAGTATACTATAAGATTTAAATTCTAGATGCAAGATCTTGGAATAATGGTATACCATATGGAAATGGATTGTGTAATGACACTTTTCATCCACAGTTTAAAGGTGACAGACTGATACTCCAATCACTGTTGATGAATGTATGAGTAAGTTCTGGAATGAGGCTTTGGGAACCATTTTTATAATGTATAATTATAATTATGGAACTAATGATCCGTATTAGTATTGACAGTTTTGAGTATGGGATGGTTGTGGGACCGAGGTTCCTGACATGGTTTAACTTGATGTTTATGCTTCTGAGTGATAAATGGTAAATGAAAAGCCACATTTCCTTGTTCAAAGTATATATTACCCTAATTTTTGTGGATTAAATGACTGAACAAGGTCTATATAGGTCTGGTTGTTCTTTGCGTCACTTTAGACCAAGAGGACTAATGGGTATAGGATGAGATATTGTACTCCTTATCATGTATCTTCCTTTATGTGTTGTTTATTTATTTATCAGTGTATCTAGATACACTGATTCTCTAACTGGTATTTTTAATACACTATTGGTTGTGGCCTATTGAGTTTTACTCACACCCTTATCGAGCTTCCACTACACATGGGTACTCAGGAAACTCTCATATGTTTATTATAGGCACATGTGTGGGCTTATGCCTATGTTGAGTGTTATAGGAAGGGGTTGGATAGTTCAGATGGTGTCACAATACAAGATACCAGACATACGACATGGATCATAGTTTTCAGTAGTTCCTGAGGTATTTATTTTTCAATTACTAATTTTTATGTATAGGATTGGGCTAGTGAGTGACCAGTGTTATATGTAAGACATGGCTATTTGAGACCTTACTGCATTTCATTTTATTACATAATACTTACATTTTAGTCCATTTATTCTTCCCATGGACTCTAATTTGTATTATTTTTTGTTATTTACTTCTGGTTGTGCACTCTGACATGGGGGTATATTCTCCTCAAAGTACCACCTTAGACTACCATAGCTGGTCAGAAACATCTAGCATATGAAGAGGAACACCTTAAGTCTTGTGGTGAATCAGATTAGAGTCTAGTTTATTGGCATCTGGGTTGGGAGGTTATAGATAAGTTTTGACTATATCAGGGGTGAAATGACAATAGGTATGACTTCATGATGGAACTTGGGAATGACAGCATGAGGTTAAATTAATATGTTTTGTATTGTTCTCTTAGGATTATCATTGATTCTTGTTGAGGAACATAAGATTGATTTTGCGGAGTTTATAATGACCCACTTCATTTAGGATAGTTTTATATTAAAAAATTAGTTTTTTATATTAGTAAATTAATTAAATTAAAATCTTAAAAAATATGGAATAATGAATTAAATAATTTAAATAAGGTGGGAAATAAATAGTGTTATAGTTTAACAGGGGAACTAGATACCTGATGACTATACACCAGTTATCTATTGGTATATTTGTGGCCATAGAAACCATGGTGGATACACACTATATTTTTCATGGGTTCCAATGATGTTTTCTAATAAAAGGAAAATATAATCATTTTCATTACAAAAAACGAAAATGAATTATTTAGTAAATTGGGATTCATTTCCATAGACCCAAAAAATCTCTATATTACATTATCTACTCCCTATCCCATTTATCTAATTAATACCACTAATTAATTTTGATTCGGACTTCCTAAAAATTACCATAGTATTATTTCTTTGGAAAAGATTAGGGGAGATCATCATTCCTCCTTATATTTCTTGTTTCTCCAAGATGTAGTATAGAAAGTACCTAATTCCTCTTTCATCTATTTTGTTTGAAATCCCACATACCCTCTGTATTTGTTTTATCAACCTATACTAGGTGATCATATTTTGAAATCTTGGCATTATGGAACCATCCCCCCATTCTATTTCTCCTTGGTAAAGTGAACTAATTCCCTAGATTCTCCTATATTTGTTTAGTATAATATTTGGAGGTGGAGGAATACCTTATTCCTCCAACATATGAATTTGAATTAGTAGATAAATTAGTATGTTACCCCTTCCTTTGACATATTATTTCAATGTATGGGTTAGCAATGGTATGGGGTGGAGTGAGGTGAAATCTAAAATAAAATTTTCTTCAAAATAAATGGTTCACTTGATTTTCTTTCCAATATGAATTTGAATTACTTGTGTTATATTTTCCATGATACTAGTATATTTGATTATTCCCATTCCACTTGTTATATTTTTATGGATCATTAGTTCTACTCATTGTTTTTATGAAAACAAGAAATCTTTTATTCATATTTCTAATATCCATTTTATATATATTCTATCATAACATGTTAAAAAGGTTATTAGATATATAATTTTTTGGTAAATGGTTTATAAATGTGTTTCAAATCATTGATTATGATTCCTTTATAATTATATGGTTACACCTTTGATATATATATATATGTACTAATATTTTAAAAAGTTAAATAGTATACTGATTATTATTATTGATTATTTTGTAGGTTTATCAGGCCCATGAAGATAGGATAATGGCTTGGAATGTACACACCAACTATACATGGATATGTATACACCAAATATACAAGGATATATAGAATAATTAGATGAGTTCCAGGGTATTGTGACTTGGAATGAGACTAAAATTGAGGTACCTTGAATATTATTAATAAAACAAATTTCCCCTTCCCTATACATATGTGCCTCTAGAACTTTATTATTTATTCATTAGAATCCACAAGTCTATTTATTCTACCATCATTGATATAGAGCACATATAAAATAAGGTAATTTTGGTTTCCATTATGGATTGTATGGAATGTGTAAACTAACAATTGATACATTTTTTAGAATTTATTTAAGAAAATTATTATTACATGTGATGGTATATACATTATTAATGGTTCTACTATTTGCACATAGTTTTATAGTAGAGTGGTAGGGGTTAAGTGGTGAACGTCTACTGGATATGATGTACTCATGCTCTATAAATGTCTCTTTGGGATGTAAATAGATATCATTATTCATAATTTAGATAAGGGGAATTCACAAGTGTAATAGAGATATCATGTCCCAAATATAGGAGCTTGGGAGAACGTTTTGAGCTTGTGATTTTTGGTACGAGCGTGATGTATTGGTTTTTTTCCTTTTTGGTTATAATATATATATATATATTAATTGTTTTCTATTTATGTTTAATAATTATATTTTATGTATGTATTTGAATGGACTTGTATTAGGTATTCATACCTATATATTTCTATTTATAAAATTATATAGTTATGACATGTACCCTTTAATGAATAGGTTTCTTTATACTAGTGTAAAGGTTTTAATTTTTTAGAATGTCTGATATATGAAAGGGTTATGGCATATTTTTGGTAGAATTTGGAAATGACCCAGTCCAATTCTCAATGATTATAAATAACTTCCCACTATACCATACATTATACCTTGATATTTATATTACCCTTTGAATACTATGAATCATTCTTGAGGTTTTATGGTGATTTATGTTAGATCCTTTGGATCTAGACTAGGTTGTTACATGGATTTTTAGTAGAAAGAATACCACGATAAACAAGAATCAATATTCTATGACAAAATGAACTCATACATGGAGATACATGCATGGCATAAATCAAGAATCATTTCCCAATGACAGATCATATAAAATATAAAAGAACAAATTATAAAACAAAACAACCACAAAGACTCAATTACTAATCCTAGACATCACCTTAGACTTGTTTCAACCACCACAATGAGATCCTTTGACTGATTCACTTGTTATAGGGACATTTCCCTAACATGCATACCAAAAATAGGTTCTAGACATCCATCGAGATTCATGTGTAGAGTGCAAGCATAAATCATAGTAGGCCACCACCAATAGAACCTCTAATAAAAACCAACCCATTTGTGTATCTTTGTACATTATAGGGTTTCCTTCATTATAAATGGATAACTATTTATGTGTTTCTAATATATGAAATCCTAAATAAATATTTATTTTCCAGTTTGTTATATAAAATTCATAGTACTTACTTACAAGTTATTATAAAATGTTGTTATTCAATAAACAATAAAGAGTTCAGTATTGATTTTTCAAATAATGAATGTTCTATTTTGATTCACAGTGGGTATTCTTAGATAGTATATTTTTTCTTATTTATATAGGAGATCATGTTTTAGAGATATAAATTTAGATAGACTTGGGTAGTTTTTGTTAGTAGGTTTTATAGTGGAGGTCTACATCATTTTTTATCTAAAGTAATCTTACTCTATATTATATTTATAGGCGGTTGGGTTGACCAATTTTTTATTCGAGAATCATGAATATTGAAGTAAAGTGATATCATTTTTGTTATTGTAAGAGATTATCCAAATATCTTATTAATATATAGTACTTATCTCATAATTATCAAAGTTTTGGTTATATTCTTAGGGTATCTGTGTCATGGGTTTATAAGGTGTATATCCCTATTGTGTTGAATATTTGAATGTAAGGTGGTTATTCAATGAAATTAATGTATTTGTTCTTGTTTAGTGAGTTTCCCAGTTTGATAGTTGTCTTTCTAAAGCGTTTATCTAACGTTGTTTAAAGTTTTATGATTTATAAAATCTTTCATGGTCACGAATTCACGTTCAAAGGGTCTTGTTCATAAATTCTACCTTGTGGGGTTATTTTTAAAATAGGGTAAGATTAGGTTAGCTTGCATTAATACTCATTATTATACAACTTTTCTTATCTCAACTATAAATATATATATATATTCAAATTATATTTCTCAAATCCAATAAAAGTTTTATAATTCATTTTGTGTTCATTATGTAAGTGATACATAGGATTTTTTAAATTTATTTTCTGAAATTATTCTTTATATGGAGTTTTTATTCCATTTTTACTCAATCATTTGTTATCTATAGGTTATGAATGAAGGTATATAATTTAATCAATTTTCATTTATCCAGTGATTGGTATCATACCATACATAAAGTATAAGGACCCAACCTTAAACATTACATAATCTAGTCAATTTACTTCTTTTCACACCCAAATATCTTTTTTATTTAGAGTTTGAGAAAGTTAGTATATAATTAATACATATCAACCCATAAGAATATAAAGTTTATACTACTAAAAAAATATCCATTATTTTAAACATATAAATATTTTTAATAAAAAACATGCTACCTATTCATGGAAATTCTTCACAACATTCATCTTGGCTTCTCCTTTTATCTTACCCATCCTTAAACCCTTTGTAAAACATTTTAAAACATGGAATGAGAACAAAAATACCAGTAATGGATATAAAAATAAGAAGATAAACCATTAGTACATGAATAATTATAAAAAATGAAAATCATTCTCACTAAGACATACTTCTCACCCAATAGGTATCATATTGTTACTTTTTGAAAACATGAGATTTCCATAAAACATAGAAAACATAAATAATAACATAAATATAACATGGGGAATTAATTACTTAATATTTTAACCCTCACATATACCTTAGGATTTTAACCCCCATGTCTACCTTATAATGTAACCCTCACAACTACCTTATGGTGTAACAATCACAGTTACACATGGAATAACCATACGACAAACCTCAAACTTAAAATACACAATACATTGGAGGGAGATATAGGTCCCACCATTAATCATAAACAATTCCAAAGAAACATAACATAATAAAAAAATAAAATTACTTACATTATATAAATCATTCCATTTTAAAAAAGAAAATAAATTAAAAGAGTTTTTTAATGAAAATTCCCTTACAAATATCATATATTTGAAGTAATAATTGATAAAAAAATAATATAATATGTGTATAAAATATAAATAAACATAATAAAAATTAATATAATAAATATTAATTTCACAAATAAACATTGTACCACATAATCAATAAAGTAAAAGGTTAACCCAAAGAATGGAAATTTGGTTAAGAATTCCCTTACCTAGGGTTTGTCTTACTTAAACATGTTCATCCTAATATATATTGGTTTAAATATTGGTATTAATATATTAAATAACAAAATTAAAATTTATAATTACTTATTTGATATTATCATAACATCTTTCAACCCATTTATTAATAACATTTTGTTATTTTCATTGTTTCACATGCATTTATTTCATGGTTTCCATGGTTTGTTTATTATGGATTTTCTGGTTGGAAGGGAGAAAAACTCCATAATTTAAATTAAATGATATTAATGATATTCCAGAATAATAAATGGTCTTATATATCATTTTGGTAATATTTTTCGAGTATGAATCATTAGATAAAACAATAGTGATGAATGTTAGTTTATTTTGGTGAATTTTGATCATGACAAACTACTTTTGTTTAATTAATTAATATTATGTATAAAAACTAGTTACAAAATATAATATAACTTATATTATGTATAATAAAATATTATTTAACCATATTAATGGTTTTATGACCATATTTTAAGAAATGAATGGTAATTAAAAACACAATGTCCACGATGTCAGTAAATCAACACATCACGAATGATGTTTTAATTTTTAGAATAAAGGGGATAGGAGAAGAAGTATGATGATTAAAGTTTCCATAAACATGATAAAATTCTACCATATATATGATAAAATATTTTTAATGCCTCTTGAATAAGGGTAGTGGAAGATATTATAAAAAAAGGAAAATAATTGAAAATAAAATAAAAGAAAATGAAAGAGGATTTTTACCTCATGGATTCAATTCATTGAAAACTTATTAAGGAACTTAGATTTGGAATTTTAGTGAGAAACTTAGGTCTTGGATGTGGGTAAGAGTCTTTAGAAATGACTTGGGTAGAAATTAATCAAGATAAAAGGATTTTAGGTGTTAGGAGAAAATTTGGAGAGGTGTGGTATTTCTAGTGGAGGAGAGGGGTGTTTTCTCATTATTATATGAATTAGTTTATTAATTTGGATCAATACTATGAATAGTTTGAGAATTATCATCAAATATATTAAAATAATTAAGTATAGTTCAAGAATTTGGGATTAAATCATTCTTAAATCATATATGAATCAATAAATCATGTATTTAGCTTATATCATAAATTAACATATTTTATTATTCACAAAAAATTAATGTATTTTAGAAAATCCCAAAAATTCACCCCAAATTTTTTTCAATGTGAAGAATTTAAAAATGGACTCTATTTTTTTGAAAAAAAAAATCTAGATATGAAAAATCTAATTTTTAATTAAAATTATAATTTATTTGATAAATACCAATTTTAAAATAATAACTAATTTTATAACACTTTGAAAAATTAATTAAAGTCTCATAAAATTGTCTTATAATAAAAAGACAATAAAATAAAAAATTATGAATATATTTAATGAAAATAATTTTTCTTTTAAATCATTAAATTAATTTTAAAATTGTAATTAAATATTTATGAATTACAAAAACACCAACACTTAATTTATCATTTTCAAAACCCAGAGGGGTTCCTCCACCATGCCGACACCAGCCGTTGCATCAGTCCCTCCCCCACCACCGGGGGAGGGACCCTCATTGTCCAACAAAGGTGCTAACCATTCTTTCATACTCTTTTCAAACCCCAAATCCCTCCCACTTTTCCTCAAGTCTCAATCGGTTAGAAGGTCTCAGAGTTGCTCGATGGCTTCCCTAACCTGTCATTGTCAAATGCGGAGTTCTCAGAATCCTCAGATCTCTTGAAGCACACCTTGGTGGCTAGATCTTATCAGCGACACCCTTCTGTTGAATCCTTTGATAGGAATGTCTTCGGCGCTTGGGGTTTAAAAGACATGGCGACTGTGGGCCTTCTGGATAGTCGTCAAATTATGATTCATTTTTCCTAGGAAGCCGACCTCATCCAGGCCTGTCAAGTGAACCTCCCAGCTTCAATGGCTTCAGATTCTACCTATATCATTGATCCTTCAATTTTCACATGAAGGGCGATCTTCCTTCAATGGTGACCTGGGTTAGCTTTCCAAATTTTCCTCTTCTATTTCAAAATACGGTGGTTCTTCACATTCTAGGGAACCTCATTGGTAGATACATTTGTTCTGACAGTCGCACTGTGGCCCTTTTCCATCCTGTTAATCCACGTATCTGTGTTGAAATAGATTTTTCAAGAGTCTCGTTTGATTAAGTGTGGATTATGGTGGGCAAAGAGTACTGTTGCAAACAACGAGTGGTTTATGAAAGTTGGATGGACTTCTGTGTTGGATGTAGACGACTGGGGAATTCATGGGCCTACTGTCGAAGGGAGTTGAAGGCCTTGAGGCAGGGCTATGGATGTGACAGAGAGGCTGAGGTTCTTGAGGAGGCAGAAAGGATGGAGCAGGGGCCTCCATGTTTGCACAACGATTTGAGGAGGGGCGAACAAGATGGTAGTCTGTTAAGGGAGGATAGGGAATCAGTCAGGACACCAGGGGTATGTGATGCGCCAATTGAGGCATAAACGAGTATGGACACTTCTGTTTGTTTTCCAGTAGTCTCTCAAGTCAATCCAATGGTTGCAAGTGTTTTTACCAGGTTGAAGGAGGCTTTGGCTGGTCCACCTTCTTGCAACGATGGAGTGAGGGAGGAATGCTGGATTCAGCAGGACATGGTTTTTGTTGGACACAAGGTGACCAAAAGTGAATTAGACGTGGCGCGGATGGAAGTCAAAGAGGATAATGTCTTAGGAAGAGATAATATGTGGGAAGCGATGCAGGAGCCTGTTCTAGAGACAGCCTTTCCATGCGGAGTTTGGATTCCAGGGGGATCTAATGTAGGGAACCGATCCTCAATTCATTTGAGCAACATGTTTGAGGGGCTTGTAGTGGTATGAATGAGCTATGCTAATGATATATCCTTGGAGGCCGTTGGGGGGTGCATAGAAGAATTCAGAGAAGATAATCACAGCCTCTCTTCTAGTGAAGCTTCAAGTCCGAGAAATAGTAGGGGTAATAGGAGGAGGAAGAGTAGGAAGGAATACTCTTCTTTACCTCCACCTTTGGAGACACAATCATATAGAAAGGGAAACACCCAAAAGGAAGTCCTTGAGGATGTGGGTCCTCAAAGGATAGGGGATCAGGGTGATCTATCCTTGCAGATTTTGTTATGTTCTGATGAGGAAGTGGTTGAGAAGGTCTTAGTGCTTAATGCGTCTGAAGAGGAGGCTGCTAAAATGATGGAGTGGCCTTTAAGAGCATCCCTTAATGAGGAGAAATACGCCTGGGTTGACAAAAAATATCTTATTTTTTTCGGGGGATTCAACAGAGGGATGATTATCATTGACGAGTACATAGAGTCTTGGAACCGGTTGGCCTCGGAGATTGATAATATGATGACGGTGTCTCCATGAAAAGTAACTTCTATCTCATGGAAGTTGTTCAGGGAGCCAATTGTAGGTAATTTTTCTTTACTTTTTAATTCCCCTTGCTAACTTTTTGGGTTTTGTTCCTAGGTTGAGAACCAATCTATTTTTTTTGGAGTGTGATTTTGGTTAAAACTTTTTGTGTCTGGAGGTTTTGTTTGGGTTCCCAACATTTTACTTGGTTCTGTGTCATGTGGGGTTCAGAGCATGTGGATGCCACTTCTGTATGTCAGTTGAATGGATGATTGAGAGGGTATGGATATGCCATCAGTTCCATGCTCGTGCATCTTTTCACGAGACTTCTTGTCAACTTCCCATGCATTGGTGATGGCTTATTGACATGATGCATTTGCTGGGGAGAGGTAGATCTGGGGAATTCTTGGGTTTGTTTTTGTTTTGTTGGTTTTGTTGTAATACTGGATGTGGTGGTTTTTCAATTTTCCTTAAAAGTGTTTCAATAAAAAATAAATTTTCAGTCAGATACCAAAATTTTATTTATACTCTCATAGGTGAGGTTACTAGTCTTTTGTTCAAATTAATATTCCTAATGGTCAAGTCAATATTCCTAAGATCATGTTACCATTCCACCTGTATCAATTCCTTAGTCTCTATAAATATAAATTATTTCATTATATATTTATAATGAATTTAAATATTTAATTCAAGAATGAAAATAGATTATTTTATAAGTACCTGGGTTGTGACATTCTCACCACCTACTGGAAATTACTTCCTCACTCTTTTTATTTATCTATTAAAAAAATGAGGGGGCCTTTCCCTCCTAGATTTTTAAGATTCTCATGTTTCTTCTTCAACCATGTGGTTTCTCCACAAAACCTTAACCTAGTGAATTAACTTATTTCACAATAATTTCTCTATATGATCAAGAAACTAAACAATGTTTTCCTCATAAGAAGGGTTATCTTCCAGCTGAACTACTTCTGGGCTTAAAACATGAGATGAATCTAGCACATACTTTCTCAACATAGAAAAATGAAAAACATTGTGTACCTAAGAAAAACTTGGAGGAAAATATACTCATTAGGTAACTGGTCCAACTTTCTCTAGGATTTCATAGGTTCTAAGGAACTGTGGACTAATATTTCATATCTTACTAAAACACGTAACACTTTTCCATGGGGAGATTCTATAAAAAACATGATCACCTACCTTGAAAGAAAATACTTTCCTCTTATAATCTTCACAACTTTTCTACCTTATCTGAGCTATCCTCATGTGTTGTTGGATCATCACCACTTTTTCAGCCCCTTCCTCTACTGATTCTAGTCCCATAAAATTAATTTCCCTAACTGTATCCCCAAAATTTATAGTTCGAAACCGATTTTCATATAGTTCCTCAAAACGTGGCATATATATACTGGAATTAAAGCTATTATTATAAGAAAACTAAACTAAATAATGATATTTATCACAACTTCCTTGGTAGTCTATGGAATAATCTCAAAACAAATCCACCAATGTATGAATTGTTCGTTCAGTCTATCAATCCTAATGAGGATGAAATGAAGTGATAAAGTTTAATTCTACTACCAAAAAATTATGAAGGCCTTTCCAAAAGTTATAAGTGAACTTGGTATCACTGTTAGATACAATGGAAAAAGGAACTTCATGAAACCTGAAAATCTCTTTGAGGTACAATTAAGAAGGATGATCTAGAGAAAGAGTGGCTCTAATAGGAAGTAAATGCGATGATTTAGTCAATTGATCAATAATAAACCAAATCACATTGTTACCTTGAAAAGTCTTCAACAGTATCACCATGAATCCCATGGATATATTTTCCTGTTTCCACTTTAGAACTGGAAAAGGATGAAGCATCCCCTTTGTTAGTTGTCGCTCTGCTTTAACTTGATGACATGTAAAACATTTCAAGTTAAAATCTGAAATATCTCTTTTCATTCCATCCCACCAGTAATACTCTTGAAGGTCTTTGTACATCTTAGTACTTCTAGGATGATCTGAAAATAGAGAACTATAAGCTTCACTTAATAACTATTTATTCATTTGGGAATAAGAACTCACACGTAATATCTTTTTAAATCTTAAAACACAATCTTTAGTGACATTAAATTTTAGAAACTTAAAATTTTTCACCAATTCTACATTTTCCTATAACTCATCGCATTCCTTCTACACTTTCTTAATTATTTATGACTGAGATGACTGTATTGAAACCTAAAAAAAATAGAGGAATTGTGTACACCAAAAACTTCTAAGAAAAAATTCATCAAATCATTAATCAAGGGGTCATGTTTCAAACGTAACATGGTTAATGATGAATGATGTTTTTAACTCAAGGAATCTGCCATTTTGTTTTCTTTTCCTAGATTTTAATTGATCATGAAATCATAATACATTATCAATTTAATGCATCTTCTCTTCCTCATGTTTAATTCCTTCTAATTGAATATATACTCTATACTTTTATGGTCAGTATATATTTTAAATTTGGATCAATATATATTATTCCTCTAAATTTTTAAAGTGAAAACCACATATACTAAATCTAAATCATGTGTGAGATAAATTATTTCAAGAGGTTTCATGTAATACCCCAAGTTTTTCTAAAAATAAATATAAAAGAATGGGACTTTGTTTTAATGTAGATATTTATAACTATGCCGTTAAAACATAACTTTTCCACTTCTATGTTTTGAATTTCATGAAACTGTCATTTCCAATTGTGTTCAGTATGTTATTTGGAGTCTATTGAAACCAACTTGTTTTTTGGTCAATAGTAACATAACCTTATGAATAGTAATATGAATAGTAATATGACCCTAATTAATTGTAAATTGTTAAATTGTTTTATTTTCTTAAGGCTTTAAGATAATGACATCTTGATTAATTTTTCAATGTGATATAAAAGCAGTTAAAGTTTTTAAATAATTAATTTTTAAATAAAGTATGATTTTAATTAAAAATTTAATTAAAAATTATTTAGAAAATTATTTTAAAAAAATGGGCTTCATTTTTGAAATCTACACATTGATAAATGGTTATTGTGAATTTGGGGAATTTTTCTGAAACATTTGATTTTTCAATGAATAGTAAAAAATATAGTTTTTAATTTCGGTGTGTTAATGACATCATTAATGATGTAATAATGATTTCATAAATCTGTTCGACTTGTGTATAGTTAAATAATATGTGGCGTGTCCCATGTGGCTTATACCATGGGCAAATACCATGGGAAAGCCCATGGTTTTGAAAATACCACCCATGAGGTGTCCCTTGGAAATGATTAAAATATTCACTTACTTTCCCTATAAATACCAACCCATTCCTCCATTATCATCATTTCCAATTATTCCTCAACGAATATACGGCCTCCTTACCTTGTTATTAGTCTTTAAAAGGTCTTCTCAAGCCACCAAGGTCCCAACCTTCAAGTTATAAGGGTTACTCTACAAGGTAAGGAAATTCTCAATTTCTTTCTTTTTCCATTCATGTTCTCTTTTATGTGGTATAACATTGAAGTTTCCATACCATGTTCTTATTTACTTATTATTATTTATCTAATATATATTATTATTCATTTCTGGAAGGGTTAACCTTTCCCCCTCTATTTTTTATATTTTTTAAAACCATGATGTGTAGCCGTTAGGCTGCCAAATGTTTGTAAGGGATTTCACAATTGTTCTTTTATTTTGAGTTCATTTCTCATTATTTATTCATATATTATTAACCAAGAGGCATTAAATATTCATAAATAATTTATATTATTGATTTTTTCATGTTCATGAGAAATTCATCATCATTATTTTTCTCCTCTCCTACTTATTCAAGGAATAAAAACATTGTCCGTGATGTGTCAAATTACCAACATCAGGGATGATGTGATTTCAATTTTCATTAACTCTTTAAAGTATTCTTATAAAACCATTTTTATGGTTGAACCAAGTTATAATATATGTATTATATCTCATCCATGGTTCTATAATTCTTTTTAACACATGTTTTTAATTTATAAAACGAAATGAGGTCGTTATTATCAAAGAACCACTAAAATTATCGAAACGAACATCATTAATGTTTTAACATATGAATAATCCTCATGTATGAATTCAAAATGATAAATGGTATAAATTATGTTACTGGATATATGTAAATATTACTCCATTCCAATTCTGGAGTTTCACTTCCAAACGACAAGAACATCCACCATGAACCAATCATACAAATCATGTAATGAAGTCAACCAAAAATGGTGCAAGGAGAAAAATATTAACAATTAAAGGGTGAAATTATGTTATTAAATGATCATATAATATGTTATAAACATGAAAATATTTCTTTGAAACACTAATAACACTCTTTTAACCATTATACATGAGGTTTAAACAAGTTGGAAGTAAGACAAACCCATAGGTAAGGGAACTCTTAACCCGATTTCCATTCTTTGGGTTAACCATTTACTTCGTTATTTATGTGCTATTTAAATTGTTTGTGTGATGGGTTCTGTTTATATTATGTTTTAATATGTTTATTTATAGTATATATACATACACTATCCACTCTTTTAAGTATCTCTTCAATTATATGATATTTATAAGGGTATTTTCTTTAAAAATCTTCTTTTTAAATTTGGTTTAACGAAATCCAAAAGTAAGGTCTTTATGTTATTATTAATGTTGTATGGTAATGTTTTGGTTCTTGGGAATTTTTTATGATGAAGTGTGGGACCTATATCTCCTTCAAATGCATTGGTTATATGTATGTTAAAGGTCGACCGTAAGGTTACTCCAAGTGTAACTGCAATGGTTACACATAGTAAGGTAGTCATGAGGGTTATGAATTATAAGGTAGCCAAGAATGGTGACAAGATTATTTAAGTAATGCCCTAAGATACCTCTATGATTATATTTATGTTCTCAGGTTTTATTTGGATCTTGTTTAAATCTCATGTTACACAAATTAAGTATATATGGGTGACAAGAATGTCTTTTGTAAATGCTTTCATACATTACATGTATTCATGGACTAATGTGCTCTTTCCTTAATTTCTATCCCTTACTGAGATTTTGTGCTCATCCCAAGTTTTTAAATGATTTTCACAGGTTAATGGATGTGTAAGACAATGAAGGAAGACATGTTAAGTGTTGAAGAATTGTCAAGGAGTCATGTTTAAGTTTTAATGTTTTATATTTTGGAAAAAAATGGAAACTGTTTTAATGGTATCTACTCTGTAATAATGTGTAATGTGAATGTATTGTCCCAATTATCTAAAGTTATAAACTTGAAAAGATCCAAAATGTAAAAGGAAGTGTTTTCTTGACTAAATTCATTATTATTTATGTAATAAGGCTAGGTCCTTATAGTTGGTATTAGAGGATGGTTTATATAACTTTAGGGGTTAGGGTGATGATAATAGAATACCATAAATGATTTTCACTCTATGTTTAATTTGAAATGTTATAGCATTTAAAGATTACCATGTTGATTCATCCAAGATATGTTTGTTCAGAATGGTTGTACGCAGACGGAACATGGATGCTGAATAGGAGAGGCACCGACAGAATAACATCCTTCTGGAACTACATCCCAAAATGGTAGGGATTGGAACTTAGATTTTTGTGATAGTAATGGATCAGCTAACGTAGGAAATAAATGGTGGTGGAATCCATGAAAGATAAGCAAGATAGTCACTACAACAAGACATGACAATAGTGGAACATTTTATGAGACAACATCCTCTTGCATTCAATGGATCTTCTGACCCAGTAGCAGTTGAAGGATGGATCAAATCCCATGAAAAGATATTCGATGTTATGGGATGTTCATATAATCAAAAGTTAAGTCTTTCCAATTATTATTTTGAAGGGTAAGATGATCAGTGGTGGTCAATGGTAAGTAATATCAGGGGTAGAGAGGATTTTGATAGCTTAGAGTGGAATGAATTTAAATGTCTTTTCCTTGAAAAATATTTTCCTAAGGTGGTGAGACATAGAATGGAGAAGAAATTACTTGAATTTAAATAGAAGGAGGAAGATTTAGTGGCTGGGTATGAAGTGAACTTCATCCAACTGGTGAGCTATGCATCAAATATTATTCTGGATCTTGATAGAAAAATCAACCGCTTTTACTCAGGACTGAAGCCAAGGTATTGAAGGGATTTGGCCTCCCATGAATTAAAAAGTTATAATAAACTTTTATGATGTGCTGAGAGGGTAGAGATGGAGTTTTATGATGATCGCATGCAGTTTGGAAACAAAGAGAAGAAGAGGTATAGTTGGAAAGCAATGGGTAAGAATCAACCAAATAAATCTGATGGTAAGAAAATATAATTTCAAGTTTGTGAAAAGTGTGGGAAGAAACACCCTGGGGAATGTCTTAGAAAAACTAGGAAGTGTTTTAAATGTGGTAAGTTTGGACATATGGATCAAGATTACAATGAAAATGATCCTAAGACTGTAATGTGTTTTAAATGTGGTGAAATGGGTCATTATGCAAATGCCTACCAAAAGAGAAATCCAAATGATGCAAAGAATCCAGACTACAAGTAGAAAGGTGTAGTGAGATACTTTGTGACTATGTCTATAGATATCATGCCATCCAATGAAGTTGTATCAGGTTCTTTGTTTGTTCACTCAAATTTTTCTAAAGTTTTTTTTGATACGGGGTCTACAGATTCCTTCATCTCTGAGAAATTTTATGGTAAATTGGAATTATCACCACAACAAGTGAGACCCAAAATTTTTGTTAAAACACCAGGGGGAAATGTTATAGCATAGAGTAATTATAAGAATATTTCTATTGTGGTATGTGGAAAGACTTTACTAGAAAAACTTTTTGTTTTAACCTTATTCTAGTTTGATGTTATTCTGGGAATGTATTGGCTTTCTGATTATCATGCTAAGACTGACTGTAGAGCTAAAGAAGTTGTTTTTCAGAAAGAGTTTCAGTTTTTATACAAGAATTAACCCATACAATTGATAACATATCAGGATGCTGAGAAACTATTGAAAGATAGAAATTAAAGTTATCATTCTCATATTGTTGAAAACAAGGGAACTATTCAAATTATTGATGTACCAGTGGTAAATGAATACCTTGATGTTTTTACTGATGAGTTACCCGGTGTCATACCTGATCGAGAAGTCGAATTCACAATTGACTTAGTTCCTGATGCTAAGCAAATTTCAAAACCCCCATATCGTATAGCTCCAATAGAACTTCTTGAATTGAAAAATCAGTTGCAGGATTTTCATGAAAAATGATTCATTCGTCCTAGCACTTCACCATGGGGGGCTTCTGTTTTGTTTGTTAAAAAGAAAGATGGTTCCATGAGACTTTGCATTGATTATAGAGATTTGAATAACATCACTACTAAAAACATGTATCCTTTGCCTCATATCGATGACTTGTTTGATTAGATCTAGGGATCTCAGTACTTTTCCAAGATTGACTTGAGATCTGGATACCATAAGTTGAAGGTGAAGGAGGATGACATCCCCAAAACATCCTTTCATACTATATATAGGCATTATGAACTTGTTGTTATGCCGTTTGGATTAACTAATGCACCTACTGTATTCATGAATCTTATGAATAGAGTATTTCATGAGTTCTTGGATAAGTTTGTGGTTGTATTTGTTGATGACATTCAGGTATTTTCTAAAAATAAAGAGGAGGATGAAAAACATCTAAGGTTTGTTTTGCAAACTTTAAAAGAAAAGAAACTGTATGGAAAATAAATAAAGTGTGATTTTTGGTTGCGACAGATTTCTTTTCTTGGGCACATTGTAAATAAGTATGGAATAATATTTGATCCTGCAAAAACAAAAGTAGTTGATGAATGGCCAAGACCCACAAATGTTACAGAGATTCTTAGTTTTCTTGGGTTAGTAGGTTATTACCGACGGTTTGTTAAGAACTTTTCACAGTTATCTAGCTCTATAACTATGTTAACAAGGAAAGGGGTTAAATTTGTTTGGACAGAGGAATATGATGTTTGTTTTCAGGAACTGAAGAATAGAATAGTGAATGCTCTAGTTTTGGCCTTACCTTCCTGGAATGGGGAGTTTTTCATCTATAGTGATGCTTCATTAAAGGGACTTGGTTGTGTTTTGATGCAGAATGATTAGTTAATTGCCTATACATTGAGAAAACTAGAACCTCATGAGCTAAATTATCCCACGCATGATTTGGAATTGGCAGCTGTAGTTTTTGCATTGAAAATTTGGAGGCATAATTTATACAGAACCAAATTTCAAATATATATTGACCATAAAAGTCTGAAGTATATATTCACTAAGAAAGAATTAAACATGAGGCATAGAAGATTGCTAGAACTAATAAAGGATTATGACTACATGATCAATTACCATCCTTGAAAAGAAAACAATGTGGCAGATACCTCAAGTCAGAAACATCATGCATCATTAACTATGATACATTTAGAACAAGATCTCTTGATTAATGATTTGATGAATTTTGGATTAGAAGTTTTTGGTGTAGGAAATTCCTCTATTTTGTTTCAGGTTTCAGTGTAGTCTTCGTTGTTAGATAGAATTAAGAAAGCGTAGAAAGAAGACTGTGATCTACAAAGAAAGGTAAAATTGGATAAAATTGGTAAGTTTCCATAATTTAATCTTGATAAATATTGTGTTTTGAGATTTGGTAAAAGGTTGTGTGTGAATTTTGATTCCCAGTTGAAGAAATAATTGTTGTGTGAAGCTCATAGTTCTTCATTTTCTGTTCATCATGGCAGTACTAATATGTACAGAGACCTTTGAGAGTATTATTGGTGGGATGGAATGAAATGAGATACTGCTGATTTTACTATGAAATGTTTAACATGTCAAAAGGTTAAAGCAGAGTGACAGTTACTGAAGGGGATGCTTCAGAATTTTCCAGTTTCAGATTAGAAATGGGATAATGTATCCATGGACTTTGTGGTAGGACTACCAAAGACTACTCTAGGTAACAATGGGATTTGGGTTATAGTTGATAGACTAACAAAATCTGTATATTTTCATTCTATTCTAGATACAATGTCTTTGGATCAAATTTCTTGATTGTACCTTAAAGAGATTGTCAGGATACATGGGGTTCCTCTTTACATTGTATCTGACCGGGATCCCAGGTTCACTTCTAACTTTTGGAAGGGACTTCAGAAGTTGTTGGGAACAGAGTTAAATTTTAGTAAAACTTTTCATCATCAATTAGATGGGCATTCAGAACGAACGATTCAAACTTTGGAGGATATGCTTTGAGCTTGTTCAATGGACTATTAGGAAAGATGGGATCAACATATTTCTTTAGTTGTGTTTTCTTATAATAATAGTTTTCATTCCAGTATTCAGATGGAACCTTTTGAGGCCTTGTATGGGAAGCGGTGTCAGACTCCAGTGTTTTTGGATTAAGTCAGTGAAAGAAAGTTTATGGGGCCACAATTAGTAGAAGTAGTGGCTGAGAATGTGAGGATGATCCAGCAGCACATGAGGACATCTTAGAGTAGGCAGAAATGTTATGTAGATAATAGAAGAAAAGTCTTCTCTTTCTAGGTAGGTGACCATGTTTTCTTTAAAATCTATGTTGGGAAAAGTGTGATGTGTTTCAGTAAGAAAGGGAAGCTAAGTCCACAGTTCATCGGTCATTTTGAAATCATGGATAAAGTTGTAATAGTTGCATACCACGTAGCTTTGACTCCGAGTTTGTTTCAGGTACACAATGTTTTTCATGTTTCAATTTTGAGAAAGTATATTCCTGATTCATCACATGGCCTGAGCCCAAAAGTAGTTCAGTTAGAAGAGAACCTATCTTATGAAGAATAACCAGTTCAGATTCTTGATCGAAGGGAATAACTATTGTGGAATAAGGTAATCCACCAGGTAAAGGTTTTGTGGAGAAACCACATGGTTGAAGAAGCAACATGGGAGTCTGAAAATGCTATGAGGGAAAAGTACCCTTAGTTGTTTAATAAGTAAATAAAATTGCAAGGACGCAATTTATAGAAGGTGGGGATAATGTAACTCCCCAAGTTTTTCTAAAAATAAATATAAAAGCATGGGACTTTGTTTTAATGTAGATATTTATAACTAGCCTTTAACACACAACTTTTCCACTTCTATGTTTTAAATTTCAAGAAACTGTCATCTATAATTGTGTTCAGTGTGTTATTTGGTGAATAGTAATATACACTTATGAATAGTAATATGACCATAACAAATAGTAAATTGAATTATTATTTTATTTTCTTAAGGGTTTAGGATAATGACAGCTTGATTAATTTTTCAATGTAATATAAAAGCAGTTATAGTTTTTAAATAATCAATTTTTTAATTAAGTATGATTTTATTTAAAAATAAAAGTAAAACTATTTAGAAAATTATTTTCAAAAAATGGACTTAATTTTTGAAATCTACGCATCGAAAAATGGTTAGGGTAAATTTTTGGAATTTTTTAAAATAGTTGATTTCTTGGTGAATAGTTAAAAAAACAGTTTTTAGTTTCGGTGTGTTAATGACATAATTAATGATGTAATAATGATGTCATAAATCTGGTATACTTATGTATAGTTAAATAAAATGTGAGGTGTCCCAAGTGGCTTATACTATGGGAAAATACCATGGGAAAGCCCATGGTTTTTCAAATACCACCCATGAGGTGTCCCTTGGAAATGATTAAAATATTCCCTTACTTTCCCTATAAATACCCACCCATTCATCAATTAACATTATTACAAATTACTCCTCAACGAATATCTAGCCTCCTTACCTTCCTAGTAGTCCTCCCAAGGTTTCCTTAGGCCCCCCAAGGTCCCAACCTTAATGTTATAATGGTTACTCTACAAGGTAAGAAAATTATCAATTTCTTTCTTTTTCCATTCAAGTTCTCTTTTATGTGGTATAACTTTCTAGATTCCATACCATGTTATTATTTCCTTATTATTATTGATCTACTATATATTATGATTTATTTCTGTATGGGTGACCCTTTTCCCCTCTCTTTTTAATATTTTCTAAAACAATGTTGCGTAGCCGTTAGGATGCTGAATTTTTGTAAGGGATTTCTCAATTGTTCTTTTATTTTGAGTTCATTTCTCATTATTTCTTCATCTCTTATTAACCAAGAGACATGAAATCTCCATAAATAATTTATATTATGAATTTTCTAATGTTCATGGAAAATTCATCATCATCATTTTTCTCCTCTCCTACTTATTCAAGGAATAAAAACATTGTCCGTGATGTGTCGAATCATCGACATCATGGATGATGTGATTTCAATTTTCATTAACTATTTAAATTATGGGTTTGAAACCATTTTTATGTTTGAATAAAGTTATAATAAATTTATTATAGCTCATCCATGGTTCTTGAATTCTTTTTAACACATGGTTTTATTTATAAAACGAAATGAGGTCGTTATTATCAAAGATCCACAAAAATGATCTAAACGAACATCCTAAATGTTTTAACTTATGAATCATCCTCATGTAAGAATTAAAAATGTTAAATGGCATAATTTATGTTACTGTATATATGTAAATACTACTCTATTACAATTCTGGAGTTTCACTTACAAACGAAAAGAACGTCCACCATGAACCAATCATAGAAATCATGTAAAGAACTCACCCAAAAACGATGCAAGGAGAAAAATATTAACAATTAAAGGGTAAAATGATGCTATTAAATGATCATATAAGATGTTATAAACATGAAAATATTTCCTTAAAACACTAATAAAACTCTTTTAACCATTATATAGGAGGATTAAACAAGTTGGAAGTAAGACAAACCCTGAGGTAGGGGAACTCTTAACCTGATTTCCATTCTTTGGGTTAACCTTCTACTTAATTATTTATGTTCTATTTAAATTGTCTGTATGATGGGTTCTGTTTATATTATGTTTCATTATGTGTATTTATAGTATATATACATACACTATCCAATCTATTAAGTATCTCTTCAATTTTATGATATTTATAAGGGACTTTTCTTCAAAAATTCAAAAGTAATGTCTTTATGTTATTATTCATGTTGTATGGTTATGTTTTGGTTCTTGGGAATTATTTATGATGAAGGGTGGGACCTATATCTCTCTCCAATGCATTTGGTCTGTGTATGTTTGAGGTTGGCCATAAGGTTACTCCAAGTTTAACTGTAATGATTACACATAGTAAGGTAGCCGTGAGGGTTACAAATTATAATGTAACTGAGAATGGTTACAAGATTATATAAGTAATACCCTAAGATACCTCTATGATTATATTTATGTTCTCATGTTTTATGTGGATCTTGTGTAAATATCATGTTACACAAAGTAAGTATATATGGGTGAAAAGCGTGTCTTTTGTAAATTCTTTCATACATTACGTGTATTCATGGACTAATGTGCACTTTCATTCATTTCCACCCCTTACTGAGATTTTGTGATCATCCCATGTTTTTAAATGATTTTCACAGGTTAATGGATGTGTAGGACAAGGAAGGAATCCATTTTACGTGTTTAATAATTTTTAAGGAGTCATGTTTAAGTTTTAATGTTTTATATTTTGAAAAAAATGGAAACTGTTTTTATGGTATCCACTCTGTAATAATGTGTAATGTGAATGTATTGTCCCAATTCTCTAAAGCTCTAAACTTGAAAAGATCCTTAACTTAAAAGGAATTGTTTTCTTGACTAAATTCAAGATTATCTATGTAATAAGGCTGGGTTCTTATATTTCATTTGTCTTGAAGAATATGAAATTACCTGATCATTCTTCATCAGAACAAAACAAAGTCCCTTTAATGAACCATCACTATTGATGAAAAATTCACCATTTCTAGAAGGTAGAGAAAAAACTAGAGAATTCACCAATATCTTCTTCAGTTTTTGAAAACAAGAATCATATTCTTCAATCCAATTAAATTTAACACATTTTTGTGTTAACTTAGTTAGCAGGCTAGATAATCATGCAAAGTTTTTAACAAACGATTGGTAATAACCTACTAATCCAAGAAAACTATGAATCTCTGTAACATTTTTTGGTCTTGGACATTCATCAACTACTTTTGTTTTGGAGGGATCAACTATTATTCCATCCTTATTTACAATGCTCCTAGTAAATGAAATCAATTGCAACCAAAAATCACATTGGATTAATTTTCTGTATCACTTTTTTTATTTGAGATTTTATAAGACAATACATAAATATTTTTCATGATTCTCATAAATTTTTGAAAACACAAAAATATCATCAATAAAAACAATAAAAAAATATCCAAATATTCATGGAATATTATATTTATAATATCCATAAATACAGTAGGTACATTTGTCGAACCAAAGGGCATAACAAACTCATAATTCCCATATCTAGTACGGAAAGATTCTTTTGGGATTTCATCCTCCTTTCCCTACAGTTGATGGTACTTGTATCTCAATACAATATTTGGAAAATACATAACTCCCTGGAGCTGATCAAACAAGTCATCAATATGTGAAAAACGTTACTTATTATTAATAGTTATGTTATTCAAAACTCTATAATCAATGAAAAGTCTTATTGAACCATGTTTATTTTAAATAAACAAAATAGAATCAGTCCATAGTGAAGTGCTAGGATGCATGAATCCTTTATCAAGAAACTCATGAAAATTATTTTTTATTCAAAAAGTTCCACTTGATCCATTCAATAAGTGGGTTTTGAAATTATATTACCATCAGGAACCAAGTTAATACTAAATTCAACTTTCAAATCAAGAATTACACTGAGAAACTCATCAGAAAAAATATTTAAGTATTTATTTACCACTAGAAAATCATTAATCTTATAAGTTCCCTTATTTTCAACAATACGAGCAAGATAAATTTCATTTAAATTTTTAATTGTTTCTCACCTTCCTGATATTTTATCAATTGTGTTGGTTTATTCTTGTATAAAAATGGAACTACTTCTGAAAAAAACATCTTTATCTCTATAATCGTTATGATTATGATAAAAAATCCAATCTGTATCCCTAACAACATAAAATTACACTATGAAAAAAAGGTTTTAAGGTAATTAATTTCCATATAAAACGTCAAAAATATTATTACAATGCTTTTTTGTTGTAATATTTCCCCCTGGTGTTTTAACCATAAGTTACAGTCTCATTTTTTGAGGTGAATTTTCCAATTTACCAGAAAATTTATCAGAAATAAATGAATGTGTAGACCTTGTATCAAACAAGACATTATCAAAATATTAGTAAAAAAGTAACTGATACCACTTTATTGGATGAGCCGAAATATGTTGACTAGTCACAAAGGATCTCACTTCACCTTTCTACTTATAAACTGGCTATTTTCCACCATTCAGATATTTCTTTGGGTATGCATTTTCATAATGACCCATCTCACCAAATTTAAAACACATTATATTTTTCTTATCAGAATTTATCTTAAGATCATTTTCATCATAATCTCAGACCAAATTTCCAAGCTTACCACATCAAAGACACTTACGAGTTCAATTAAGGCATTCCCTAGTGTTCTTTCTACCACACATTTCACAATCTAAAAATTGGACTTTCTTACCATCATATTTCTTTGATTTATTATTACCCACATCTTTCCATCTATTCCTCTTATTCTTTTTGTTTTCAAAGTACACATGTTCATCATAAAACTCCATTTCTACCCTCTCAAAACATAAAAAAGTTTCTCATAACTTTTAAATTCACGGGAATCAAATTCCCTTCGATATGTTGTCTTCAATCTTGAGTAAAAACTATTTATTTTTTAATCAAGATCCCAAAAAATATTAGGATCATACTTTTCCAATCGAGTGAATTTTTCTTCATACATAACCACTAAATCCTCTTATTTTTTGTTTCAATTGAAGAAATTTCATTTCCATCCTATGTCGAACTACCTTAGGAAAAAAATTTGAAGGAGAATGTTTTTAAATTCTTCCAATTATATGGCATCAATCTCATAATTATCCCTAATATTATTAACCATTTGCGACCACTGGCCAACTTCACCCTCGAAAGGATAAATAGAAAGACTAACCTTTTTATTATCTAAACAACCCATAACATAAAAAATATTTTCAATGGATTTAATCCATCCTTCAGTCGCTACTGGTTCAAAAGATCCACATAAAGGAGCACTACTGGAAATTTAGGCTATTGCCACGGTTCCAAAACATGGCTATAAACCCAAAAAATGTGGCCGGTATTGGCGTGGCTATTGGAAAAAAACTATAGCCACCATTTCCAACCATGGATAAATCCCTATATCCATGGTTAAAATTATGGCTATAGCTTTATAGCTATAGTTCAAACCATGGATAAAGATTTATAGGCACATTTCGAAACTATGTCTAAAGATTTATCCAAACATAGGCTATAAACACGATTTAAAATAGTGGTTATATCCCTTCCCAATTTATAAAAAAAACACCCCCTAGATAGACCCCCTGGACAGACCCCCCTAGACAGACCCCCAGACCCCCCCTCAGACAGATCCCCCGAACCCTCCTCCCTGCACAACCCCCTCCCCCTACAGACCCCCCATTGCACCCCGTTGATAGCCCCCATCCCTCTTGGACACCCCCTAGACAACACCCCCTAGATAGCCCCCCCTCCCTCTTGGACAACACCCTTGGATATCCCCCCATCCTGGACAACCCCTCCCTCCCTCCTAGATATCAACCCGGGACAGCCCCCTCCTAGATAACCCCCTCCCGCATTCATATCACACTGCACCCCCTGGATAGCCCCATCTCCCTGGACAACCCCCCTCTCTATGGGAAAGCGCCCCTTGGACACCCCTTCCCAGACAGCCTCCCTCATGGAAATCCCCCCTCTTCCATTGCACCCCTAGAAATCCCCCCATCCCTCCTGGACAACCCCTCGACATCACCTCCCATCCTGGACACCCCATGGATAGCCTCCACCAAGATGGATATCCCTCTTCCCCCTGCAGACCGCCTTGCACCCCCTGGATAGACCTCATCCCTCCTGGACCCCATGGAAAACACCCCCTCTTGGACCCCCTGGACGACCCCCTCCCTCCTGGACACCCCTGGACAACCCCCCTGAACACCCCCCAAGACACCCCTCCCCCTAGATAGCCTCCCTCCTGGACAACACCCCCACTTAGGCATCCCCCCTTGACAGCTCCTCCATCCTGGAAAGCCCCCCTCCCACCTGCAGACCCCTTTTCACCCCCTGGACAACCCCTAACCCTCTTGAACACCCCCTAGACAACACCCCCTTATGGATAGCCCGCTCCACCCTATAGAGCCCCTTGACCCCCCCTGGATAGCCCCTATCACTTCGGGACACCCCCTGGATAGAACCCCCCTCTTGGACACCCCTAAACATCCCCCTCCCTCATGGACACCCCCTCCAAAACACCCCTAGACATCCCCCTCTCCATATTAGACATACCCCTCACCCTGTAAACCCCCTTCCACCCCCCTGAACAACCCCATATCCCTCCAGGACACCCCCCAGACAACACCCCCTCCTGGAAACCCCCCTAGACAACCCCCTTCTTCTTGGACCCCACTCCTGGAGCCCCCTGGACAACCCCCGCCTGCCTAAAATTCCCCTCCCCCTCCCCCTACAGACCCCCTTTCACCCCTGGATAGCCCCCCATCCCTCCTAGACACCCCCTGTTGAATAGACCCTAACCCTCCTAGATAACCCCCCCTCCCCTAGATAGGACCCCACCCTTTTGGACCCCCTGGATATCCCCCCTCCCTCCTAGATATCCCCCCTAAAGACCCCCTTGCACCCCCTAGATAGCCCCCCCATTCCTCCTAGACACCCCAAGATAGAACCCCCTCCTAGAAACCCCCTGAACAACCCCCTCCCCCGAGACCCCCCTGGACAACCCCCTCTCGGACACCCCCTAGACACCCCCTCTCGGACACCTCTTTAAGGACAACCCTATAAAATACAGGGAGACCCCTAAAATACATATTCCAATGATATAAAAAAATCAACTGGTCAAAAATTATTTCTAGTTTGCACATGAATTAATTTATTGAAAACCCAAAATGATTTACAGTCAAACACGCAGAAGGACATGTAAAGAAACTCTTTTCAGTAGGATAAGAGACAAATACAGTGAACATTTAACATTAAAATCACCATGAAATTTTTTTATATTACTACTCTACCCTTATTAAAGAATATTTAACATATTTTCAAAAAACAAATGATAAAATATAAATTTCAAAATATACATCATCATACATTAAAACTCAACACTCATCATGTTTTACCATAATCAAGAACATTTTCAATAACCATCGTAAACAGATTCAGTTCAATAACATCTGCATGAAAAGTATTCAACAATTTAAGGACAAACACTCAATAAGAATAACATCCTAAAATCATGAATTTAAAAAGAGTTCCAATAAGTGGTTGCATGAATTAATTGTTATAAATAAGTAAAAAACAAATTAAATACTCCCCTATGATGATATGACACATTTTTCTTGTTTTTAATGAGCCAAGAATCCTCTTATATTTTCCACTCAACCTAGATATTCTCAAAGAAGTACCTAAAAAGAAACAAAATCTTCACATTACTCTATTACTCATTACATAACATAAAATAATAAAAAATGACATTGTAAATTACATAGTTCTAAAGGAAATATTTTAAAAGACACCCCCTTCCTTGATAGACCCCCACCCCACCCACCCTCTCCCTGGACAAAACCCCCTGCACACCCCCCAGACAGACCCCACCCCCTGGACAGACCTCCCTCCCAGACAGACCCCCTTCCCCTCCCTCTTAGACAACACCATCCCTTCTGGAAACCCCCATGGATAGCCCCTCATCCCCTGGACAACCCCCCTTCCTGGACACCCCCTCTCTGTTGGACACCCCCTGGACAACCACCTCCTTCCTAGATGGACCCCCTTACAGACCCCCCTGGACAGCCCCCATCAACCCCCCTGGATAGCCCCCACCCCCTAGACATTTCCCACCCTCCTGGACACCCCGTCCCTTCCTAGACACCCCTCCCTTCCTGGATAACCCCCCTTGAACTCCTCCCATCCTTCTTGGACAAACACCCCAACCCTACACCCTCCTCATTTTCAAACTAATATATTTCCACTTTTAAATTCAATGATTGTTGACATATTACTAGGACCTACTTCATTATAGAAAATTCTTTAAGAGAGGGACCAGGTTATATTGGGTATGTTTTTATTGTCATGAATTTTAGTTGGATGTATAGTGTGTTGGGATCTATGATCTAACATGATGATCAAAATTTCACATCTACCATAATCAGGACTTCATTCTAGAGCCGTTGAGAAATCGGACACTAAGGACCAACAAATTTCTCCTACATCATTGGAAGGTTAGAAATGGTATATAGGACCTCTACCACTTCATGAGAATCTATATCTAGGTAGAGATGTATAATGAGCTCCAACTGGATAAGGATGTCTGTGATGACAAGGAGGATAAGCCAATGATCACAAGGGTGTCACAATGCCTGTCCTAGGGGAGAGTTACCAAAAAATATAGATGATGGATATTCATTTCACACAATGTTTTGTGTATTTTAAGAATGAATAAATGGACATAAATACATGAAAGCTGTGTCATTATCCAGAGGATATTTAAAAGGGAAAGGATAACTCAATTTATAAAATACTAGAGGATAAAATATTGTAGTTCTAGGGATAAAACACGAAGCTCAAGGATCCCATGGTCAGGTTAGCTGTATGTATTACTATTATGATTTATAGGTGGATGATATAGATTTGGGATACACACATGTGGGTGTGGCTGAGTGACCTATAATAGAAGAGTTTCTAGAGATGAGGTAGGGAAAAACCTAATAGTCCCAATGCATGTGAATCTATACAATTCATTCCCTCTATCAGCCAGTAGAAGACCCTCTTCTATGTGTGCCGCCCATTCCACTTCCTTTATGGTTGTCTTTCCTAACACATGGGTTTATATGAATATAAAAACCAAATCTCCAATACCAAAAATGACTTCTGGTCATCAATCATAAACATCACTAAGAGTCACCCTATCAACCTGGTCTTAGTTCTAATCGGGTGTAGGAGATGATCTTGTTGACTTACAGGAGAAAGTTTTTATGATTTATGATACCAGTAAGGGGAAGAAATCCCTTGTAATTATGAATGTTTATTCACCTATTCAAACTCCCTCTATTAGGACTGATAAGAGGCATAAATCTGTAAAGGCTACCTTTATTTCAATATTAGAGGAAGTTAAAAATAACCACTCTATTAAGGGAATATCCAAGGTTGTCTCTAGAGATAATTCCTTTTTTAAAAGTGATGTTTATGGATTTAATAAGGATGATACAAGGAATAAGGATGATCAAAGTATAGAATTGGTTGGGGGTTCCGCTAGAATTGATACTAATAGCTTAGTTGAATCTACAAAGGCTGGGAAGGATGCTTTAACAATGGGGATCATTGTATAAGTGGCTTCACGAATAAAAACCTACAAATTACACATCTCCAGTACACAAGATAAATCCAAAAGTCCAGTAGAATATATATAATCAACTGAACTGTATATAATATATGCATGAAACATTAAACACAAATATATCCCATGAGACCAATACATGGAAAACAAGACATGTGATAATTCTAAAGAAAATGAAGTACTGAGAAGATCCCACACATTTCACATACTATTGGATCACTCTTTATCTGTATTGTTGACCACTACTATCACAAATCCCCATGGTCCATAATGAATCTCCTATCATCCCCGAGCATTTTCTCTGAACAAGATACCCCAACTCTATATCTATCCAAGCCATCTCTAAACCCATGAACCTTCTACTCAATCACAACACATGTGGGCATAATTCCTGTGCATCGATGAGTATAAATATACCCAATATGATTCCTTACAACCATAAAGGTAACATAATGTGACAAGTTAGCACAAATATCTAAGTAATAAAGAGTGTTTGAGAGAAAGAAAATAATGAATAATCCATACATTCAGAATTACTAAAAGTATTAGGGAAAAAATAAGTCCAGATTATCTCATCTCTAAACCTTTAATGTCATAACATTTGAGAAAATAGGGAATCTCATAACACTAAAGAGTCTATAAAACCTAAATTTGATAGGCAATTAAATGTCACATATCCTAGGAAACAAGGATACACCCAATAATTCATAATAATCAATTAAAGACACACCACATAGCCTTTGTAACTACTATAGTGTCACCAAAATCCATGGAGGGTAGATTTTCACCATTGAAGTTAGCTATCCAGTCAAGGTACTACTACATCCTCTACCCAATTAATATTGTATGATTGATACAGCCTCTAAACTACCCGAATTCAACAATCCATGTAACCTCTCTAGAAGAGTGGTGGGGGAACCATGCCTCACCGATGTATCAACAACATTCAATGGGATACTGACCCATGTAGATGATTTATACACCACTAGAGTTCTTTGATTGGGGGATTAAGACACCATAGAGTGGGGACCTACACGCTTCGTGTGTATGGTTTGACCCTTACACTATCTATAAAAAGGAAGTGGGGGATCTATTCCACCCTATAAGTCATCATATTTAAGGGGATACCAACACCAATATCATTCCATTGATTACACATAAACCCCATCACTAGTCCTACAAAGCTAAATCATAAATCTACCTATTTTCCATTATAAATATCCATGGATAGATAAATTGATCACTCCATTTTGATCTACATAGAAAATTTGTTTGGATTAGATATCTACTTATAAAATTTTTATAATAAATGATAAATGTGAATTTTATTATATAAAATACATGATACATTACCTAATATGGATCCAGGATCATTCCATGAGTAATATTTAGGTATAAAATATTGGCCTTGAATCGTTCATCTCATTGATTTGGCCTTGATGCGAAAAAAAATTATCAATCCAACATCTTGGTTAAAAGTTACAACTGAAAAAATGGTTAACATAAAAAAAAACTAATTATTATAAAATTTATATAAATAATTGGGGTAGGACGAAAGGATTCCGGATGTCTACCCCTCACATTAACCTAAGGAGATAAAAAAACATGAATAGATACAAATTATTATGATCGATGAGAGACTTGGGTGAATATCTTCTAATTTTCACCAGAGTACATGTGTGGATGGCCCATAGTTTCACCACCAAGCACCTAAAGTATCTAATACTTATTTCCTTGAGTACACAACAACCAGTGGAACTATCAAGGCTATTCAGGTTAGTGATAAATTCAAGAAGGTAGAGGGTACTATCAATGTACCTTATGATAATGGAAGAAAAAGGGATTCTACAAAAACTTAATGAACAATGGTCACCATTACACTGGTTGTAGACAAAGGATGTAAGATCTTATACCCCCCATATTTTTCTAATTCAATTAATGTTATTTATGATAGCTTTGACAAGTCCAAAAATGAGGAATGTTAGGAGGCAAGGTACATGAACTCCAACTTCCCGCAAGGAGTTTGTATGAGAGAGGTCACATCAAGGACTAAATGTTGTTTTCACAGAGTGTTTTGAATCCCCCCACCCTTGGACAACCCCCCCCCCCCCTGGACAGAGCCCCCCACCCACTCTGCAGACACCCCCTAGACATACCCCACAGACAGGACCCCCATGCAACACCCCTTACCACATGAAAAGCCCAACTCCAATCCCACTTAGAAAACCCTCCCCATACATACCCTAGATAGACCACCCCATATAGATACCCCCTGGAAAGACCCCCCCCCCCCTGAACAGACCCCCCTCCCTGGATAGGACCCCCCCTGCAGCACCCCTTCCCCCATGCAAATCCCCCCCTCCACTCCCCCTAGACAACCCCCCATTTCACAGACACCCCATGCATTGCACCCACCCCTAGACAATCCCCCATGGACAGAGCCCCCCCTATATATTTCCCCTCAGATAGATCCCCCCTGAAGTGGTTCTCGCATGTGCATTCACACGGTGATAATCCCAAGCTCTAATAAATGACCCACTACTCAATAAAAAAACATGACTGCTAAAAAATACATGTTTTAATGGTCTAAAAAACAATCCAATACTCAAATTAAATATATCATATATTGATCAATAATAGTAGGCACACTCTAAAAAATTAATGACAACTCATTTTTAATATAAGTAAAAGAAAATATTTACTGAAAATAAAAATAAAATGACCCACTACTTGAAAATATACCGCTGCTCGAATCTTTAATGATGATGTATTTCTCCAAAATTGAGTTTTAGTCCACCTGACAGCTTGTATGCAGGATCAAAACCCTTCATGAATATTGATTATACTTAATATATTGAAAACATACATTTGTGGTACATACTATTGTAATAAAAGTTTATTAAACAAGAGTAAGCATCATAAGTTGTAAATAATTTAAATTTGAATTCATGGAAAAAAATAGCACCAAATGTAAGAATAAATTTCAGATAGGGTTCATGTTTACTAATTACACCATGTGTATAGATTTTAATTGTACCATAGGATATATGTCATGTATTTTTACATGGTTAGACAAACTGTGTACATAGAGTGTACAAGCATATGTGGGAATACACAAGCATTTATTGGAGTACACAAGTATACCCCTGGGAAGATAAGATACTCTATGTTCCACATGTAAAAGACGTGTAATTTCAAAAGGTTTACCTTTCCAGATCTAGATGAGGACATTCCCAGGTGTCCAGTCATGGTTACACATCATGTGAAACTATATAAACATCATTAAAATATCTATGATTAATACAACCTATGAATCTAATTATTTGATACTCAGATTTAGGCCTTTGAGTAGCTGATCTTGAGTAGTTTACCATGCATAACATAATGGGGGCATGCATTTTAATAGGTGAGATATGGTGAAATGTGATGATAATGGTGAATTCCTCTTATTGATTCTTATCCAATAGCAGCAATCAAGTGTGAGACAGAACATTGAATAAATTCAACATCATTTTGTTATGTAATACAATTAATCACACTAACGTTTTCCTTGAACAGTAAAAAGTAATGATCGATTATGTTAGGCAGCCATCATTGTCAGCAGGACAAGTGGTTGGTGTGGTAAATTATATCATCCATTGTGGGAATGCATTGTTCATGAATGTGGTTCCTATGTGTTTCATGAAATGGTGTTGCATGGAAGTTGAGGTCATGGTTGAAATATTGTGGATTTTAGATCCCACCAACAGCTTAATGAATAGTTTACATGGCATGGATTATAATGCATGGTAGCAGTATCCTAATAATTGAACTAGGATCATAGACACATGGTTATTGTTCCTTTATAATAATTAGTTAGATAAAAAAATGTTAGTTTTATCAAATATATCTGTGTATTCCATTTATGACAACAATTAAAATATGTTTTATTAAGATAGTTTGAGATCATGAAAAGGTTTCAATCCTATATAACCTCCCCCACCTGAACACCCTCCTAGACACCCCCCTTCTAGACACCCCTCCCTCTTTCCCCAACCACTCCCACACCTTGGATCCCACCTGCACCCTCCCCCTTCCCCCTACACACTACACACCCCCTTTCACCCCCTCCTCCCCCTTCCCCCTCCACACTACACACCCCCTTTCACAGCATTCCCCTTTCACGCCTTCCCCCCTGCACACCCCCTTTCACCCCTTCCCCCTTCCCCCTCCCCACTGCACACCCCTCCCCCTCCCCTGCACCCCCTACCCTTTTCCTAGAACCACCCCCTCCCCTACACACACCCCTTCCCCTTCCCCAACACCACCCTCTGCACCAGCACCCCCATGCGCCTGCACCAACACCCCCCTATGCCTGCACACTCACCCCGGCCCCACCCCTCCCCCCTTTCACCCCCACCTACCCAAACACACCCCTCACCAACTTCCACCCATCCCCCATCCCATTTCACCCCAACTACCCCACCCCTACACCCCCAATAAAAATATCTTTCTTAAAAACCCCCACATTTTAAAAAGAATTATGACAACTCATTTCAAAAATAAAAGAACATTAAAAAGAATCTAAATTCCTTAAAAGAAATACAAAATACATTTCATAGGGTCAAATTAAGACTTATCGAGTATAGTGTTTTTAACAAATTAATACCAGATTTGATAATCGTGAAATTATTTAAAATAAAATCTCACTCAAACATCATAAATTTATCCTATATTTTCAAAACACCTCATGAATTTCATTATAAGACCAAAAAATTTCATGAAATACTATTTCGTTTTAAATCATTTACCAAATTATATAATTTAGTTCATCAATTTCAAATCATCATCTGAAAGTAAAAACAAATAATAAAACCGGTTTTTTAATCCAAAATATCCATTAGTCCCATTTTCAAATTAATCACGGAAAAGGTTTTAAATTAAAACACTTTCTGAAATGTATTTTTATTTTTAATCATTTCCCAATTTCTTTGTAAACCTTACTATTGAAAAAATTATACATGATATTCAAAATACTTTACAAATAAGCCCCAAAAACCGGTTTTTGAATAAAAAAATTCCAATAATTGTACTTTTTTACAAAAAATGAAGCACCAAACATTAGAAAACTATAATAGGGTACAACATACAATATTCATTACAATAACACCAAAACAGCACTAAAACTGCCTTTTATCCATCTCCTAGGGTGTAAATTTCCTTAGGATCCATTAGAAATCAAAATAGGTTTACAAAATAAATCCAAAATTGATGCAAAATTGTGCATGACTTAGACACATGGTTTAGATGACCATACACTAATCATAGAATAACATCTGATAATTTTCTGAAACCACATGCATAGGATACATATATTTTTTCAGACTGTGCGAGATAATACCGATACTTTGGTTCCTTCTTAATTTCATCCTAAATCTTAAATAAATCCCCCAAATTATCTGATATAACTCAATGGGGATTTAATCATCATTATCAAAATAATTAAAAATGGAATCTAGATCAAAGATTGAAAAAACAACTACCCATAGAAAATAATGTTTTTTTTATGAAAAGTGGTGATCAATAAACTACTCGTGACATAAATATTGAGTCTTAATGATGATTATATATTTTTTATACTAATATGCACTCCAAATAATAATTATATCGTATAATACCATTTTTTAATGAACTGGACCAGATCAACCTGACATGTCACACAACCCAGATCTCCACAAGGCCCAAAGAATGTCTCTGATAATTGTTGGATGGTGATAAGTGTCAGGGTATCAAAGTATAACCACTGGTAATGGTTTCCCCCTCAAAATATGAATAACCACATCAAAGACTCCACCCATAAATCCAATGTGACTCATCTATACATTAGTCACTCAAGCACAAAATAAATAGTTTCAATATAAAAAAACAATCAAACATAGTATAATATTTTAGAAATAATAAAAGGTCATAAATCACATCATCACATCATCACATAATAAAGTAATAAGAATAATCCCAAGTATATAATAAATTAAAAGAAATATATGCTTCAATAAGGATTATAAATAAACATCAAAAAATATGACCAAACCTGGATCAATACTAACTACCTCTTTATGACCCACAATCCCCCATACCATCCTACACCATCTACCATCAGACCAACTAGAACATTATAAAGGTAAAAAAACATAACCTGGTCTCTTGAAACTAAACATGAAATTTTCATACATCCATTGGTGTATGCATGGTGTGAACAAAACTATGCCTAGTAAGATTTCACTAAGGTGTTTTTATAATTCCTTTAAAAAGATAATTTATTAATTATAGTTTAAAATATAAGTAGTGAATAGGTTTTTTTTCAAAAGAGGGGGTAAAGAAAAATTATAACATGTCATAACTTATTTTATAAAAAAATCCACTTTCATTTTAAAAATAAATTCTTTAAAACTAAGTAAAAAAGGATTTTCAATTATAATAAAAGGGATCTAATATTTTTTATTTTTTTTTTCAAAATACATATCTCAAAACCACACATTTAAATAAAACACCATTATTTTCTTTAATAATATAATTTTAAAACTATTTTTTTAATTCAGTTTGAATATAAACCAAAAACAAAACTGAAATGGAATATAGAAACATAACATTCACCAAGATATCAATGGGAAATTGATAATAAGAAATAACTGAAGTAATAGTGGGGATAAAAATAAGGCATGGGATGAGATCCTCTAATCAATGTTCAATGAATTATAGACATCATGGGAAACTCATTAGGCTCTAGAATGGGTGATACTAGACCTAGTTCATCATAGTAATCATTGGGACCCTATGTGAAATCAGATCATCCTATTCAGATTTCCCTTTCAGGTCTCTCCACATATAAAATAAACCCCTAGCAGGGTGGTAATATCCCAGGGCAATATCCAGCTAACATACACTAAGCTAGCATCACATTCCTCTAGAACTTCCATTATTTACCTAATTTACCATGATAAATCAATCTAGTGGAGGGGTAAAATCAAAAGAATTGATAAAAACATATTTTAAATAAATCTCATCTCATCTCCAACTCCAACTACCTCACAAGAAATAACACCTTTCACTTCATCCACATCAAAAATTGAATGCAACATACCTCCTCGGGGACCAAAATTTAAATTAGGCATAATTAAAACAAGGAGAATAATCGATGGTCAGATACTCATAATTAAAATATCTTATATAAAGTGAAAATGTACCTTTTTCGAAACCAAATCGGAAAGCCAAGTCATTTAAACAATTTAAAAACCTACTTTATCACCTTCTTTATAACTATTATATGTGAAACCACACTTAAAATCATTTGAAAAACCAACTATCTTTTCATTCAAGTCATTTTAAAATCCATTAAACCAATTATATTTCAAAAAATACTTGAAAATCATACTAATACCCTAATGGGTTCAAATACATTTTGTTATATAAATTTTTTTAAAACAAGAAATATAGGTATTCCAACAAATTATGGTCATTTAAACCAATTAATTAAAATTTATAAAACCATTATAAAACCTCTATTCCAATAAATAAAAACATTTATAACACTTTTGAAACCCACTATATCTACTAAATATTGATTTAATATGATAAAAAAAGTTTTATAAAACACCAAGAAAAAAAAAGCATGCTAACTAAAGTAAATACACAAAAATACCTACTTTAATCCAAGAATAACTGGTTGTGGAAGATATATTAAAGGTTAAATTTAACAAAATGTCAAAAAAATGTATAGATTTTATACAAAATAGCTATGAATAACTGATATCAAAATAATGAACACATAATTGTTCATAACAATGAGGTGGATGATCACCGGGAGGGGGTTGGCCGTGTTGGAGGAGGTGGGGAGGCCACCTAAGAGAATCATTGGGGGGGGGGGGGAGTTGAGGTCTCCCACATTTTGTGGCAGCGTTAGGGGAGGAGGATTTGAGATGAGAGCTTGCAGTGGGGTTTCCTCATTCGGTGGTAGCAAGGGGCACTATTGCGAGGGTCACTCTCATGAGGGGCACCGTCAGTGGAGGAGGATTGTGGATAAGAGAGGTTGTGATGGGCACCGTTGGGGAAGGAGGGTCACACACAGAGGGTATCGGGGAGGAGGGTGCCACCGTGAAGGTCTACGGTTTGAAGGGCTGTGCGTAGAGGGTATTGTGGAGGAGGGTGCCGTCATGAAGGTTGGAGGGTATCAGGGAGAAGGGAACCGCTGTGAAGGTCACAGGGTAGCTCAGTGTCACGTGTATAGGGAATTGAGGAGGAGGGAGGAGGATCCCAATGAGTGTTGGAAAGAAAAAATAAAGGGAACATTTTAGCCATGCCTTTATCATTAAATCGTTGCTATAGACATGCTATAGCCATAGACCTATAAAACCATGGATATAGGTCCGTGGCTATAACCTGAATTTCTAGTAGTGGAGGAGGGTGTTGCCTCATAAAATGTTCTACAATAATCATGTTCCATTATGGCGTCTCTGGTTGTTCTATTGCATGGATTCCACCACATTTTATAGACTACATCAATTAATACATTATTATAATAATCTATTCAGTTCCAATTCCCACAATTATTGGTTACAGATTCAGAATGATATCATCCTCTCAATTCCTTCATACTTCAGCTTCCCTATTTATTCTATGGAAAACCACTTTTAATAGAAATATCTTAGATTAATCAATATGGTAATATTAAAATGCTATATCATTTCAACATAAACATAAGGTAAAAATCATATATGATATTCTATGAACATCATCCTAACCCCTAAAGTTATCTAAACCATTCTCTGATAACAACTATAAGGAGCCGACCATAAACATTACATAATCATGTAAATCCACATATTTACATTACAAAAGATATTTTTTAGTTTAGAGATTTATAAAGTTTAGAAATAATTCATAAATATCTACCCGTTATCATAAAAAGTGGATACTTTTAAAAAATATCCATTTTTTCATAATACAAAAGTTTTTAAAAAAAATACATGTAATCTATTCATGAAAAGTCTTCACAGCATTCATTTTGACTTCTACTTTTCTCTTACCCATCCTCTAACCCTGTGAAAATAATTTTAAAACATTGGATGAGCACAAAAATCTTAGTAAGGGATATAAAAAAAAGAATATAAACTATTACTAATGAATACTTATAAGAATATGAAAATCATTATAAAAAATACATACTTCTCACTCAATAAGCATCATATAGTTGCTTTGTAAAAACATGATACTTCCATAAAACATAAAAAACATATATAATACCATAAAGGTAACTTAGTGGATTACCTACATAATATTTCAACCCTCTAATATACCTTATGATTTATAACCCTCACATCTACCTTATAATGTAACCCTCACGACTACCATATGGTGCAACCATCGTAGTTACAGTTGGTGTAACTATACGACCAAACTCCAACATAAACATACCCAATGAATTAGAGGGAGATATAGGTAAAACCATTCACCCTAAAAAAATTTCCAAGAACCAGAACATAATCATAAAATAATATTACTTACATAATATAAATCATTCCCTTTAAAAAAGAAATGAAATTAAAAGATTATTTTTCAAGAAAAGTACCATAAAATTATCATATATTTGAAGTGATAATTGATAAAAAGAATAGAATATGTGAATAAACTATAAATATATATAATAAAATATAATATAATAAAAATTAATTCCATAAATAAACTTAGTACCAAATAATCAATAAAATAGAAGGTTAACCCAAAGAACAGAAATTGGGTTAAGAATTCCCTTACCTCAGGTTCATCTTACTTCAAACATGTTCAAAATTATTATATAATGGTTTAAAGAGTGTTATTAATATATTAAATAAACACATTCAAATTTATAATCACTTATATGATATTATCATAACATATTTCAACCCATTTAATTGTAATATTGTGTGATTTTCATTATTTCAGGTGAATTTATTTCATGGTTTCCATGGTTAGTTAATTATGGATTTTCTTATCGAAAAGGATAAAACTCTTGAATTTAAATTACATGATATTAATGAACATTAAAAATATTAAATGGTATTATTTATAATTTTGGTTAGATGGTATGAGTATGAATCATTGGATAACAAATTAGTGATGAATAATAGTTTATTATGGTGAATTTTGATAATTACTAAGAACTTTTGTTTTATTGATTAATATTATGCATAAAAAGTGGTTCTAAAATATAATATAACATATATTATGTATAATAAAATATTATTTAACCATATTAATGGTTTTATGACCATATTTTAAAGAATTAATTGAAATTGAAAACACATTATCCATGATGTCGGTAAATCGGCCCATCATGGACGGTGTTTTTTTATTTTTAGAATAAAAGTGATACGAGAAGAAGTATGATGATGAAATTTTACAAAAAAAATGATATAATTACTATATATATAAGATAATGTAAATTTAATTCCTCTTGGATAAGGGTAGGTGAAGATATTATAATAAAATAAAATGAATTGAAAGGAAAATAAAAGAAAATGATAGAGGATTTTTACCTCTTGAATTATCTTCCTTGAGAAACTTCTTAAGGCCCTTGGTTGTGGAGTTTTGGTGTGAACAGTAGGTCTTGGACATGAGGAAGAGTCTTGGAAAGGTATTTGGGTATAAATTAAGCAATATACAAGTCCTTGAGGTCTGAGGATAATAGTTGGTTAGGACGTGATATTTATAGCATAGGAGAAGATTGTTTTGTCGTTATTATATTCATTAGTTTATTAATTCTTCTCAAGACTATGAATAGATTGAGAATTGTCATCATATATATGAAAATAATTAAGAAGAGTTTGAGATTTCGGTCTTACATTAGCATTACAACATCTATTACTCAATAAATCATGTATTTAACTAATATCATAAATTATCGCATTTTACTATTCATAAATAATTTAAGCATTTTAGAAAAATACCAAAAATTCACCCCGACCATTTTTTGATGTACAAAATTAAAAAAGAGCTCCATTTTTAGGAAAATAATTTTCTAAATATGATAAATCAAATTTTTAATTGAAATCATAATTTATTCAAGAAATACCAGTTTTAAAATTATAACTAATTTTATAACACTTTGAAAAATTAAATAAAGTCTCATAAAATTATATTATAATAATAATGAAAAAAATATTTTATGAAATTTTTTTATGAAAATAAATTTTCATTTAAATCGTTAAATTAATTATAAAATTGTAATTAAATATTTATGACTTAGAATAATACCAACACTTAATTTATCATTTAAAAAAAAATTATTTACTTATTCCATGATATAAATATATCATGATTACACTTATAAGATACAAATTTTTTTATAATATTGTAGGAAATGTTTCTATTATTTTGGAAAAATTACTATTCTTAATCATTATGTCACTATTCCTAATTCTATGTTACTATTCAATCAGTATAAATTCTTTAATTTATATAAATATTATTTATTTCATTATAAATTTATAATAGATTTAAATATTTAATTTCAGAATGAAAATAGATTATTTTATAAGTACCTCGGCTATTAGATAAAGTAATATTCTGGAGGGTGTATAGTGAGTAAAATCTTTTATTGGATATTCTAGATTATTTTGTTCAAATTTATGAATATTTTATTGGTATCATCATGTTTTCATTTTTAGTGGACACTTTTAATGACACCTCATGGAGAGAGATAATGATGGTAGATAATGACAACCCATAAATGTGACTTGGTTGATATAGTAGTATTCATTACATTGATAGTTATAGTGATCTCAAAAAAATTACTCTATCCATTAATATGGTGTTTTGATAACTCTCACATTGAGATATTATTATGATTAGTTCTCATATTTAGAGATTCATGGTAATTGGATATGATTTTATATTTTATATTTTCATCATATTCATGGATTGGTTGGATACTATTTGGAGATAAATAAGCTATAATGTAATAAATAAATTAGGAAAAATGTTAAACTAAGTCACGGAAGGTGACATTTTATATCAATATATATATTTTATGTAAAATTCCTTAAAAATAAATCAAGAAAAATATCAATGGTTTACACTATGGTTCCTTGATTCATTAATAAAATATCTAGACCCCATGGGGAAACAAACTATTCCATGGTTCAATCAATAACATCATTTTTAGGGGGAAATGAAAATGGTTCATGTTGTAGTTCCTATATTTAATGTTTATAACATCATGTCTATAATGAATATCAAAATATGTCATGGTTTTTATCACATTTTTTTAGTTTCTAAAAGATGTATGTTGTTGGTCATCATAGATTGAGTAGTTTATTAGGGAGTTTACCAAATATTATTCTCTTCATGTCAATAAAGAAAAAACACATCATTATTTTACCAGCTATATAATTATTAGGAGGAAAAAGACTCATGGTAATTGTTTGTGGTTTATGAGAAAGTATGATGAATTTACTAAATTCATTGGTCACAACAGTAACCAAAACTACATTATGGTTTATGTGATAGGGTTTTAGTATTAAAGTGAAATGATTATAATTCAATGATTTTTATAGACTAAGGGTGCAATAAAATAAGACTACATCATGGAATTAAATGAAGATATAATTTCAAAGATATAAATGGCCTAAAAAATTCATGGTATCTATATATTATGGATGTGAAGTTCTGATATATTATTGACTAAATGAAACCATTTCATGGTTACTTAAAATAATCCATGGTTTAGAAGATTATATATATATATTTATAAGGGTTTACACTTGGAACAGTGTAAAAAAGCTTTTGAGATAGGCACCCAATCCTTCTAGAGATAATTACAGAGAGAAAGGGTTAGGTTTGAAAAGTAAAACAAGGTGTGCCCATCATCCATTGTCTAGTGGAACATGATGAGGATGGATTAATATCTCTCATGATAATTTATAATCATCATTGATATTTCTTTCTTAGATCTCATCTTGTATACTTGTAAAAAGTTTAGAACCATATTCCTACTCTATTGCCTATTATTTTCTATAATAAAACAAGAATGTGTGACATGATATAATAACCACTTAACACTAAGGATGCAGTCACTTAATAAAAAAAGTTTTTGAATATTGTGAAAATATATTTTTTCATGGGTTATTAGATATTTCTCAATATCTCTCATCATCAATATTTTTTTGAACAACTTGAGGTTATACACACTGCCCATCATGTTATTATCATTAAATTTTGTGGGATTTTTTTTGGTTATACTAATTAATCCCCATATTAGTATATCCCACATTATTTCTAGGGTATATAAAGTGGTATCAGAGAAAAAGTTCTAAGTTCAATCCTTAAAATATTCGTTTGATATCTTAGTAAAGCGCACTATTTATAATATATATTTATTATCTAATTTATATATATATATATATTTAATTTAAGATTATTTTTGGAGAGTATGAATTCAGTAAAAAATAAGGGTATTTCCATGTTAAAAAGAAAATGTTTTCATCAATACATAGAAATAATGGTTCTATATCTATTTTCCTTAGGTTTAGACATTCTTCGTATCTTTGATAATGATATTTTATTACTTGATAAAGGAGAAAGCTTTACATTTCAATATGGGGATAACTTGAAAACCAATGTGGGAGATCACAATTATTTTCTCTCATATCATCATGAGAAGGAATTAAAAATATTTATGGGTTCAAAATTTGAAAACACCTTATATAATAAATTAAATAATATTAATGAAGGGGGAAATGTGAGATATTCATAACTTAAACATTTCATTATAAATTAAAATACATATTCATGGATGAGGAAGTATTTGTGGAAGAGTTATTTATAGGGATGAAATTTTTTTTAAATCTATTAAGGGACATGGAAGAGTTATTTAAGACTCAACCGCACAGAAGGAGTTAATGAGAATTCTATAAAAAAAATAATGTATAAATTTCAACGTTCAAGAATTAAATTTAGATGAGTTTAAAATTAAAAAATTCAATAATATATTCATAGACTATGAGATGAGAAGATGTCTTAATTTGAAGAAGAATATAAAAATAAATAAGGAAACTAATTTTAAAGACTTAAAAGGATTGAAGACCAATATTTCAAAGGGATATATTGGAAAGGAATCAAAAGTTGAATATGATGGTATAAATTTTAATGAGATTATTTTATTTTTTAAAGGCATAAAAATAAGAAAAATAAAGTAAAAAAGGAAAATATCTATTTTAATATTTCAATTATGAAAATATAAATAATTTCCAATAAATTTACTTGAGAATAAAGAAGAAAATGACAAAGATGATCATCCCAAAAGATTATGCAAAAGAAGAAATAGTATAAAAAGTGGTCCCAACAAAAGGAATTTATCAAAGGGAAAGGGAAAGTCTAATTCATTAACGAAGATGAAATTTCAATAAATGTACGAGGGTTCATCTTATAATAAAGAAAATAAAGATTTGGAAAAGGATTCATAGGGTGAAGGTGATCAAGATTTCATGGTATAATAAAATCACTCTAATGTGTCCTATAATGAAGAAGAAATTATTATGAAGATAAATAATAAGTAGAAGCAACAAAATATTTTCATCTTAGAATAGATATCATAGTTTTTATTCAAATAAAATATAAATCACGATAAAGTGGTTGAATCATTTAAGAAATCCATTTTAAAAGATAGATTCCAAATATGAATATGAGTTTTAAAGAAATATTGGTGATATAAATTCCATTATTTTTGAAATGGATATGAATATTGAAATTATTATAAACTATTTAATTGAAAAAAGTAGGTTCCCATTATCGTGTAAAATTTTCACAAGATAAGAATTCATTGATGAATGGTTAATATAAATTTAGTAGTTCTGTTATAGAAACTATATAATCATTAAAATCATAAGAAAAATTAGTTAACTCCACTAAGAAACTTAATGATTATTCTAAAAATTAGTACACACTAAAATTTCAAGCACCAAAATTCAATGGAAAGAAATATAATGAGGAAAATAATTGAAATATATTCTCTACTTCACAAAGAAATGGTGATGCAAGTATTGTTTTATTTAACGGTCGTGCTAAAAATCTTAAAAAAAAATTATGGGGAAGAGTAAGAAGATGATCACTAAGACTAAAGGGAAAGTCTATATGAAGGAAATAGTAATTAATAATAGTAAGGTTGTATAGAATATATAGATTCAAAAACTAAAGAAAAGGAAACAAATATATTTTGATCAATTAAATATCCATCATATTGGGAGATTTAGATTTAATGGAATATATTAGTGTTATGGAGTGAATGTTCGTAAGGCATAAGAATGTTGCTACAATATGTATTTATCTCAATTAAATAGGGGTTATGATTTAAGAGGGAGTCATTTTAAAAAATCCAATATAAAATTAACACAACAGCACAAACACTACAAAAAAACCGCTATTTGCGATGGGGAGGTGTCCCGTCGCAAATAACCCATCGAGAGGCACTATTTGCAATGAGACCTTTCTACCGTCACAAATAGTTAATTATTTGCAAAAATATTAGATATCCCATCATAAATGGTTTGGCGCACACTGCACGCCAAACTGCAGGAATGTTATTTGCGATGGGATTGGGTATCCTGTCATAAATACCTTTTTTTCTACTATTTGCTACTTAATAGGGTTTCATCATTTGCGACGGATCTCGTCACAAATAATATTATTAGTGACACAGTTTATCTCTAATTGCTAATACTGTGCTGGAAAGTAGGTATTTGCGACAAGTCCCATCACAAATACATTTATAACTGCCACCCATAATTAATATCGGGATGAGTATTTGTGATGGGACCCGTCGCAAATATTACTATTTGCGACCGGAATCATGTCCCAATAATTTAACCTATATAGATCCTCATCTATTTTTTTTCATTTCATACCTTTCTAAATTCCCCTCTCTCTCTCTAAAATCTCATATTTCTCTCTATTGTTTTTTCAAAGTTTAATATTTCATATCAGAGCGATTTAAAAGCCTTTCAGAGTAAAAAAGATTATGTTTTAAGGTATTTATCAATTGATTTTATTATTAGTTAATTTATTTAATTTTATGCAAGTTATAATTATTGTTAATTCTAAGAAATTAAATTAAATTAGAATTATATAGTTTTATTTTGCTTTATTTGTTTTACAAATATGTTGTTTCATTAGTAATAAATATTAATAAATTCTAATAATTAGTGCTAATTGGTAATTTTTAACGGTAATTTGTAATAAATAATTATAAATAGAAATAATTAGTAATAAATATGAATAATTAAGAATAAATAATAATAATTAGTAATAAATAGGAATAATTAAGTATAAATGGTAACAATTAGTAATAAATTGTAATAAATATGAAAAAATAGAATAATTAGGAATAATTAATAATAATTTTTTCTAAATAAGAATAAATAGGAATTGTTAAGAATAATTAGGAAAAATTAGGAATAAATAGTAATAAATAGGAATAATTAGCAATAAATAGTAATAATTGGGAATAAATATGAATAAATAACAATCAATAGTAATAAATAAGAATAGTTAGGAATAATTAGGAATAATTACTAATAAATAATAATAATTAGTAATAAATAGTAATAATTAGGAATAATTAGTTATAAATAAGATTAATTTATAATAAATAGAAGTTATTTGTAATAAATAGGTATAATTAGTAATAATTAGTAATAATTAGTAATAAATATTAATAATTAGTAATAAATAGGAATAATTAGTAATAATTAGTACTAAATAGAAATAATTTGTAATAATTAATAATTATTTGGAATAATTAATAACAATTCGGAATAATTAATAATAATTAAGAATAATTAATAATAATTAGGAATAATTAATAATAATTAGTAATAATGAAGAATAATTAGTAATAATTAGGAATAAGTAGTAATAACTAGTTATAAATAGTAATAATTCGAAATAAATATAAATAATTAAGAATAAATTATAATTATTTGTAATAAATTGGAATAATTTGTAATAAATTGGAATAATTTGTAATAAAAATGAATAAATAGTTATAAATATCAATAAATAGATATAAATAGAAATACATAGAAATAAATAGGAATAAATATTGTTAAATTTGAATGATTAGTAATAATTAAGAATAAATAGTAATAATTAGGAATAAATTGTAATAATTATGAATAATTAATAATAACTTGTAATAAATAGGAATAATTAGGAATAATTAATAATAATTGGAAATAAAATGGAATAAATATGAATAATAAATAATAATAAATAATATTTTTTTAATAAATAGGAATAATTTGGAATAATTAGTAATAATATGTAATAAATAGGAAAAAATAGGAATAATTAATAATAATTAGTAATAATTAGTCACAGTTAGTAATAAATTGTAATAAAGAGTAATAAATAGTAATAATTAACCATAAATATTAATAAATAGTATTAAGTAGTAATAAATAGTAATATATTGTGGTAATTAGGAAATGCGTCAAAAATGTATACAACCATCAGGAAAGGGTGAATTCTTAATACTTATTTAATTAATTTTTTTATTACTTTATCTACTATTTGTAAGTTAATTTCATTATTATTTTTATCTAATAATTAATTAATTTTTTATCATATCTTTTGGGAAGTCATGTTCTGTTTTCAATTATTTAAAACAACCCAAAAAATAGATAAAATGATTCTTTCTAACAATGTAACCATATTTTCTATATTCATTGAATTTCTTTGTTGAACTACCAACGCTGCATATAGATTTGATATTGTTATCCAAAAAACATTCTCATTTTTGAAGGATAGGAGAGTAAAAGAATTTCATGTTCCCATTGTGGTGACTTCACATGATATTATAGAAACATGGGCATATTCTACTCTTCTGAATTTCAACAATACGAAAAAAATTCATCTATGAAAATTGAGTTCATATGTAGTGTTGGCAGTTCTACCTAGAATGACAATAAAAATGTGGTTACATTGGAAGTTATGACTGTTTCAAGACTCAGGGATGTTTAAGAATCAACAAAACTTCAATCTGATACATATTATGAGCGGTATATACTGGGGCAGGCAGAACGTGATGTGTTAATGACAGTATCATCATTAATAGTAGGAGTAGAAGATGCGTCGATTACTATAATAACAACAGCAACAGACGATAAAGTACATGCGACATCTCACTCATGGTTTAGTGTGTTTTTTATATTTTTACGAATATTTTATTTTTTTAATATTTTATTATTTATTTAATTTTTTAATATTTTATTATTATATTATTTATTTTTATTATATTATTTTTTATTTTTTTATTTTATTTAAATTATTATTTATTATTTATTATTTTTATTTTTTTACGAATATTCTGGTTTTTATTATTTAATAATTTATTATTATTATTTTAATAATAATATTTTATTATTATTATGTTAATATTATTTATATTACTATAATAATTTTAATATTAATATTAATATTTTATTATTATTAATATTTTATTTATATTATTTTACTTATATAATTTTATACATATAATTTTATTTTTATTTTTGTAAGTTTTTGCAAATAGTATATTTTTCCATTGAAAAAAACTAATTGCGATTGGCTCATCACAATAGGTTTTTTTTTTAAAATTCGGTGAAACTATTTGAAATAGGAGGATTTCTCGTCGCAAATTCCCCATTGCAAATAACTCAATTTCCAGTAGTGAAAGAGAACATGAAAGTGACAAATAACTTTGATACACATGAGGAAGATTATTGTAGGTTTGATCTACAATGATATACAAACAATTAGTATCTTACAATTGTATTAGAGTAGATAAAAAAATATATTACTCCAAATATCATAGTTAGTGGAGTGATAAATAATATGCAATGGTTATTAAAGTTGCATACAAACCATCAAAGGGTATAGCGCCATTGATTCCGGATAATGATTTCACATCACACATGATTGTAATAAAAATATATTCACGAAAATTCATAAATATTCCTTTTCGAATGATAGATTTTTAAATATAAAAGGCATTCTAATCACTAAAATTTATAAGAATAAAATGAAATATTTCATTTTTTTAGGACAGATTGAAACATATTTTTTTGATTGTATATCAACTATATGATTACATAAATGAGGTATTTTTTTTTGAAATAACAGATGTTTTATTTGGAGATTAAGTTATGGAATAATAATCATGATAAGAAAATACATATGTTATTTTTTTCAAATTGATGAAAATTCTTACTACATGAGTATAAAGGAGGAGGAGAAGTTATGATATACACTACTTGGTTGCTTAGGTGAAAAGAGAATGAGTAGACTCATCAAGTATGATACTGTGAGAAATATCTTAATTCTTAACCATGAAATACGTTATTATTATGATTTTTTATTAAAATTAATCTGGATAACAAAATTCATAAAATCTTCAAGATAAAAAAAGAGGCCACTTGAACTCGTAGATCCCAATGCATGGGTTATAATGAGTTTTTAATCAACCAACGAAGATAATAATTTCTTTACATATATTGATGAATTTAATTATATGAATTCTGTTTTCTTTTTGAAAATCAATTCATAGTATCGTGAGATGTTTGTGTCTTATTGGTAAGTTTTTAAGATGTAAAAAATGTATTTTATCCTAATATTTTAGACTGAAAATGTATTTGAATACCCTAATAGATACTTTGAAGAATATATTTAGAAACATTGAATAATTCATGATGATAAAACTTTATACATTAATAAAAATGGAGTATGTATGTGAAAGAATCAGAGCTTGGGTGACATGCGAAGGATCATTCTCTTAGATCATAAAATTTTAAAATATTTTTAGAGAAAATCCATGACAATGGTTATCTATGTAACATCCTATACCTGGAAGCCACTAAATATGTGCCTCAAGCTGGTTTACCATATGACCTCAGGTGCACCTCCCCATATGTTAGAGGCTGTTGACTAGCTGAGAGATTCTAAGGGAATAAGTGGGTAGACTATACCAACTTTATTAAAGTGATCCACAATACATAAAATATGAAATAAGGAAAGTAATAAGTAGTAAACAACAAACATTCATTTCTAAACATTTTTCTCAAAACTAGGTACACGACCATAACTAATAGAAAACATTCTATGTAATGTCACATAGTAAAAAGTATAAGGGAAACCCAAAATAAATACAACACAATAAATCCAAAAAATAGGTCCCAAATCAAAGTCTTAATCCCTCATCCATGAACAAACCATGCCCAAATAAACCATCTAGAATAGGGCCTTTCCCCTTGTATTGACTTAAAAGCATGAAGTCTGCTCGGGTACCCAATGATAGCCTAAGAAGTGTGTGATTAAAAATCAGCAGTCCACTGCTAATGATGTATACAAAATATTCATTCTAAATAGGCAGTGTATGCATGTAATAAATGAATATCTAGATAAACAAGGGATAAACTAGCTTCAATTAGTTAACAATAATAACATAAACCATTTCTATTATTTGTTCCATGGGTTATGAATTTTATTTAAGTACACTATGGCCTATTATGACCAACTACTATGGAGAAAGGGATAAGTTAGGTTCCCTATCTCACTGGGGAAAATATTTAAGAAACAATTTCATCACACTTACCTTGGAGCCTCAGTCTAGGTAGTCTCATCCAATGAAACCTTTAGGGGAATAAAGCCTCATTCTGACTCCCTAACCCGTGCATTCTAGGGGTTGGGTTTAGAGCCCCAGTCCAACCCTATACATTGGCATAGATTCTCTAGTCAATACCCCATATACCACCAAGCCATGTGCACATGCTTCTTTATCCATAAGGCATTTACCAAACATTGACCGTAACTGTTTAACATATACATCATTTATAAACAAATTTCATTCAACACATAAGATATCATTATGACTTATCATATTTCCACTTCCTAATTCACTTGACTTAACCCATTTAATCAATTTATCATTTACATGACTTTTCCAATCAATAAATTTTATAATTTATAATCCTTAACTCATATAACCCATTTATCATAATACCATTCAACACCTTATACCATGTTAACAATTATACACAAATACCATTTATTTAGTTACATAAACTTAGATAATATTTCAACACATTTATCAAGGGATCTATGTCAATACATTCCAATTTCACACTTAACATTTCAGTCTCTTTGTTCAAGGAGAATAACACCCCATGGGTGGGCCATAACCTGGCCAAATTAATCTCAACATATCCCATGGGGATCATAAGGGTTTTAATTAAACATTTACCTAATATATTTATCATTTATACCAAGGAAAAACTAATGGGAAACACAACAAGGCCAAAGAACAATCACATACACATAAATAACCAATATGACTACATGATAAAACCTATAGACCACCTACCTAGATTCTAAAGACAAACACTCTCCTAAATCTAGTCTTTGATTTGAATTTGAATACACTTCAAAACTTAAACCTAAGATCCACTAGGAAAAGAGGGTTTTAGGGATTTACAATAAGAATAATGGCTACAAAATCCCTAATCCAAAAAAATAGAAGAAATAGGAGTGTTATAATCACCTAGAGATTCTATTGACAACCAAAAATACTCCAAACGACTTCGAGATGAGGGAGATCAAACCTTGGGATCTTTAGAGTGATTTAGTTTATCACTAGGGATGATGGGGGAATAATGAAGAAAAATATTGATTTAGTACACTTAAGGTCTGAGAGGAAAAAAAGTTAAAAACCCAATTTTAATGGGGGCACACGGTTAGTTAAACCTTATGTCAACTATGTTCCATCCTTTGTCCAAGAGGGTTCTAGTCTTCTAAATTACTTGGGAAGCATACACTATATGAAAAACCATGTGATGAATGTGTGGGATTTCTCTATCCAAGTCAGCATGGTTTTCCCTTCCCCTTTTCATGGTTTCTTAAAATAGTTAACCCATCCTCCATACATGTGTGGTTCAGATGAACTATTACAACTAACCATGCACCAACCATGAAACATACAGTAGATGGCCCTATTATCCCTTCTTTTGTGCAAAAAACCCTCAGAATACCCCCAAGCCTCCTCTTACACCTAGTAAAAATTACTCTAACCAAAATAAAAAAACATATGAAAAATATAAACAAAAACCTACCTCAAGTAAGTTTATGATCTTATAACCTCCCACGTTATAATCAATCATCCCTGAGCCACACTCCTAAGCATCACTGAGTTTCTGAGGTGAAAAGATCTGGCCACGGGCTCTTCATATCTATCTCCCTCTCCCAATTCTCTTTATAAAAATTACAATGCTTCTAAAAAAATCAATCCAAATTCATATTCTTACCCTGCATGACTTTCACACTAAGATCCACAATACATATAGGATGTTACTCTAAGGACATAATAGACTCATGACAAACATCGTCAATATCAATCAAATGATAAGGGTTTGGGTGATACTTTCAAAGCTGTGATACATGAAAAAAATCATGCATTCCACCATACCACCATGGGAGTTCCATCAGTATTCCACCGGTTCGATTCTCTCCAAAATATCAAACGACCCTATATATCAAGGCACCAACTTACCCTATTTCTAAATATGATGGTGAAACAACCTAGGAAACACCTGAAGAAACTCACGATCACCCACCATAAACTCTAGTGGTATATGATGCTGATGTGCATAAAAATTATTTCAACTAAGAGATGTATCCAAATGTATCCGAATAAACCCAACCTATTTATATTTCCCATACAAAAGACTTGGTCCCAATAAATATGATTACCCAGTCTCCATCCAATATTACAGAGATCTACATGGTCTACCATAGACCACCCTGTATGGTTCCATATTAATCGTCGTATGGTAACTATTGTTGTAGAAAAACTAATAAAGTTTCACGTTATTATCATATGATCTACCAAATTCTAGAACACATTCCCTCAAAATTTCCTCTAGAACATGAATTGTACAATTTTATTTCCTATCCATCTACGGGTGGAAGGTCGTATTCAAAAAAACTTGGGTACCAAAAACTTTCTATAACCCCTTCCAGAAGCACAAATTAATCTAAAAATCATAATATGAAACTATAGTCTACAGAACCATGTGAAAACATTATATTTCAAAAATATACAACTCACCCAACTGATCAACACTGAAGGTATCCCAAATTAGTAATAAATATTCCACCTAGGACAATTGATCCAAAACAACCCATATCACATAATTATTCCATATCATCCTAGGAACAACTATAGAAAATCCATCATCACATCATCCCATTTTTATTATGGAATTATAAAAGGATGAAAAAAACCACCCATCCGCTGATTCTCAGCCTTCACCTGCTGACAGGTATATCATCATGTCATGATACCTGCAACCTCTTTCTTCATCCCTAGACACCAATACTCCTATGAAGATTTCAATAAATTTTATTTAATCCTGGGTGCACCACCCACTTCGAATCATGGAAATCATGCATCAAATATTTCCACAAACATGAGGGCATGAAAAATGATCACGAACATAAATGATCTCATCACCACAAATAGTCCTATTAGAAGGTGACTCCCACCTTCAAGACTTTAACTCGAATCCAAACACTCTATATCATCACACTTCCTATCATTGATCCAGATAAGGAGGGTGGAATCAACTACCAAGTTTGCAAGGGTAATATTCCCTTGTCCATACCAAACCTCTAGGTGCATCTAAAAAAATAACTACATTATCCTCCACTCAGAACTAGATTCTTGAACTACCTAATTTTTAGTCTTCCTACTCAAGGCATCTGAAATACTATTCCCTTTTATCAGTGTTTAGACTAGATCAAAATCAAAGGACTTCATATATTTAACCCATATTCAATGATGAATTTTAAAATCAGGATGGAAGAATATGTAGATAACGTTTTTATGACCGTTATATGTAGTAAACCTCTTTCACAATAATTAATGCCTCCAAAACTTTAGGGAATAAACCAATGTAGCTAATTCAAGATCATGTATAGGGTACTTTTGTTCATGAGGTATAAAATATCATAATCCATATGACACAACCTGATCATTATACATCAACACTACCCCAATACCAACACTCTATGCAGCAAAAGTATGTTATACTTCATACCCAGCTCAGGTAGGATCAAAATCGATGCCATTGTTAACTGCCTCTATAACTCCTGGAAAGCCTTATCACTTGATTCAGACCATTAAAACTTGATGTGATTTTTAGTTAAAGATAAAAATGATGCCATAAAGTGGTATAATTCCTTAATAATCCTTTGATAATATAATGCTAATAATATAAAACTTTAGATATCAAAATTTTATTGGGATTCTCTCAAGATGCAATAGGTTTCAATTTCTCTGGGTCCACTAACACACTTTACTCAGAGATGATGTGACCTAAGAAATATATCATGCCCATCCATAAAATAACATTTTGATAGCTTGATGTATAGACTATTATCTCTTAGTGAACTTATGATGATATCAAGATGTTTTTCACAATTTTCATGAGTCTTGGAGTACAATAAGACATCATCTACAAAAACAACTACAAACTAATCCAGACAAGGGTGAAAGATTCATTTCATTAGGTCCATAAACACTGCTAATGTGTTGGTCATCCCAAAAAAAATCACCAAAAAACTCATATAAACCATAAGTTATTATTAAATTAGTGTATGGTATATCATAAGGCCTCACCCTTAGATGGTGATACCCTAAAGTCCAATAAATCTTAGAGAAGACAGAGCACCCCACAACTGGTCAAAAAGATCATCAATTTGTTGAAGAGGGTATTGATTCTTGACTGTTATCTGATTCAACTTCCTATAATTGACAAAAACCATAAGGATCCATCATCCTTCATGGAAAACAATATTGGATATCTCCAAGGTTACATACTCACATGGATACACCCTCAGTTCTCTAGGTCCTCCAACTGTGTCTTATGTTCCTGGAGTTCGATCGGTGCCATTCTATAGGGTGGAATAGAGACTCGTTCTACTATTGAAAATAACTCTATCACAAACTCAACATTTCTCTTTGGTGGTATCCCTGAGAAGTATTTAGGAAAATTATCCTATAACTGATCCAACATAGGAGGAAAATAAATCTATCATATTCCCCCATCATATATTCTATAGAAATCCACTTAGGTTGTGATTTGACCTGACTATCGACAAACTGTCCCTGTGTGGTCTGCTCAAATTTCCCATTCCCCATTATCAACACAAGTATTTCCCCCAAGTAATGTAAATATTACCATATATAGGTAACAATTGATATGGTATTGGTACAAAACCACCCAATTCATGCCTAAAATTATGTAAAACTTTTACATCTCAAGAAAAAAAGTCCCATAGGAATTGATAACCACCAACCTCAAGAGAAAACCCATTAATTTGTTGGATATGTTCTACTCAAAACCTTAACAGTGTATCAATTGACATAACGACACACTTATATTCCACCAATAGTCCCAAAAGAACCACAAAATGAGATTATATAAATGAATACGAGTCACCTATATCAAACGAACAACAATAATGCGTGGAAGATACAAGAATCATACCTTAAACTATCAATGGCCCAACCTTGCCACCTCTAGGGGATAGCTGAACTACATGAAGATTAAATTACCCTATACCATGGTATCTGAATTTAGTTCTTGGATCCACACTACCCTTCTAATATGGACACTCTCATCCTATAGTACCACATCTACTACCCCGATTGGTACGACCAATAGAGCTCAAACTGCATGGTTGATACGGGGTAATTGACCCCCTGTCTACACTCTACTTGGTTCTTGAACCTCAATCCATACCTAGATGCTAAGGGTTCATAGAAAACACTTGAACATGCCCCATCATTCTTTATTTTCGACACTTAATTGGTGGTAGGGTACACTAACCTTGCATGTGTCCTGGCCTACCGCACTAATATGAGAAAAATCGATCATAACCCTGATAAGATGGTTCTCTTTTCTGACCTCTCTCTCCACTACCTCCTTGGTTAAAACATATGAAGAGGAACATAATACCATTGTAATCCACACCATTGGATCACCCCAATATAATTTCATGTCCACCACTAGAAGACTCTTTGATATTTCCTTTTGAAATAAGGGTCTGATCAAACACTTCAACAATCCTATTTAAATAGAAGATATTCACATGGGACTTAATCTCATGTCTATGTCCATCCTAGAAACATCTCATCATAGCTACCTCATCCCTGACCAATGATAAAATAAATCATTGTATTTTAGTGAAGTGGAAATCATAATCCATCACTGTCATGGTCCCCTAAGTTAGGCTCATAAACTCTACATCCTTCTGCTACCTCAAGGTCTCTAGAAAGAAATGTTCTAAATTTTTTTCTCAGAACCCTTCTACAACATACCCTCTTCTTTCTCAGTTTGAATCAAGATATACCAACAATTCATTTCATTCCCTCGCAACATGTAAGATTACAATTTGAATATCTTATCAAGAGGTTTCTCTAAGTGATCATGAATCATTTGGATAGAATCTATTCCAAACTCAGATGCCTCAGTTCCACCCTATCCATCACAATTTAGAGGGTGTTGTAGATAAACCCTCTAGTTATCTCAAAAATTCCCAAAACAACCCACCTTAGGTCCTTCTCCATCATTTTTATAGAATGGTAAAATTTATAATGGAATTTATCCTCTCCTCTCTTACCTTGGATCATCATGGTTTCTTGATTAACCTATGGAGGATCATTCTTACTGATATCCACTTGTTTCTCAATTGTCACACATCACCGTGGAGATGTTTCTCTATAATTAAAAACACACATCTCAGAAAACATAATATAAAACATCCACAATTTGAAAAAAATAAGTCTCCCCACTATCCCAAAATACATATTAACATCCCTATTGATACCCCTAGCCATCTCTACCATAGATAATGGTTAACATAGGGTAAACTAACTTAAAAAACCATAAGGATTTTCATTTAACATCAATTTTAACTATTCTCACTTCCACAACACAAATATTTATATTTCAGGAACCTTTCCATATCTAGAACTTATTAGGCATAATTATTTAACCATTCTTTCACATTCATTCCATTTACCCATTTTCAATATCTTTATTTGAAACAACATCTTTCAAATTTTCAAAGGAAATTAAATTAATTCTATCCCTAATTTCCCACATATCTTCCCAGTGTGTGCCCAACATGATGCATGACACATATATCCATAGGTTCTTAAATTGATACATGGATGAACAACCTCATACCATTTCAACCATGAAAATAATATCATAAAACAGACACATCACACAATAACTGCATTAACCAACAGTGAAATATCAGTCAACTATAAAAACACATGTCAAGAATAGAAACCCCACACTAGGTACTTAGGTTTTACCCATACATGGGTTTGACACTCCCATGCATGATCTCATTTATAAGACAGAACATATCCTAGTCTCTTATATAAAATGCCTAAATAGTAAGAAAACAGAAAAGAAAAATTCCACTGATCAAACTTTGTAATGTCCCCAAACTAGAATCCAATAAACTGGTTCCCCAAACCAGGTCACCACATGACCTTAGATGCACCTCCCCGTATGATGGAGGCTTCTGATTAGCGACAAGGGTATAATATATCATGTGGGGAGACTATACCCTCTTTATCAGAGTGATCCATAACAAATAATGTATGAAATAAGGAATGAAATAAGTAGTAAACAATAAAAATTAATTTCCAATCACTTTTCCCAAAAATGGTTATAATCCCACAACTAAAATAGTAAGAATTCTAGGTAATGTCATACAATGCCAAGTGTAAGGAAAAAAATAAAGACAAGAAAATAAATCCCCAAAAAGGGTCTTGAATCAAAGTCAAGATCCCTCATCCATGAATATCCCAATCCCAAATCAACTTTATAGCATTGATAATTCTCCCTTGTCCTAACTTGCAAGCATGAAGTCTGCTTGGGTACCCAATGGAGGCTTGAGAAGGTTGTGAGTAAAAATAATTTGGCCAACACTAACACTGTATATAAAATATACAGTCAAAATAGATAGTGTATGAATGTACTAAATGAATAATAAGATAAAGAAGGGATAAACCATGTTCCATTAGTTAAAAATAATCACTTAAACCATTTACATTTCTTTTTCGATAGGCTAGGAATTTCAATCAACTACACTACAGATTATGCTAGACAAATAATCGGCAAAAGGGGATAAGTCGGGTTCCCTATATCACTAGGGAAAGCATTTCACAAAAAAAACATCAAACGTACCTTGTAACCTCATTCCATCTATTCTGATCCAATGAAACCATTATAGGAATAGAGACCCAGTTATACTACCTAACTTCTTCATTATAAGGGTGGGGTTTAGAGCCTCAGTCCAACCCATCCCTTGGGCGTAGAACCTCTAGTCAATAATCCACACACCACCAAGACATGTGCACATGCTTCTTTAACTATAATGAATTTAGTATTCATATACCATAAACATTAACACGTTCATCATTTACAACAAAAGTTCATTCAACACATAAGATATCATTATGCCTTATCCCCTTTTCACTTTCTCATTTATATGAATTCACCCATTTAACCCATTTATCATTTACATGACTTATCCAATAAACAATGTTTATCATTGATAGTACATAATTAATTTAACCCATTTATTATCATACAATACAACCCCTTATATCATGATAACAACTAAACAAAAATAACATTAATTTCATTTCATAAACCAAGATAACATGAAAACACGTTTATCAAGGTCACTATATCAATAAATTCTAATTTCACACTTAACATTTTAGTCTCCCTGTACAAGGAGTGGTACACCCCATGGGAGTCCCATAAACCTATCAAATTAACCACAATGAATTCCACAAGGATCACGAGGTGTTAAATTATACATTTACCCAGTCTATTTATAATTTATACCATGGAAAACAAAATAGGAAATAAAACAACACCAAAGCACAACCACATACACATAAATAACCAACAATACTATGTGATATAACTTATAGAACACATACCTTGATTCCAAATATGAATTCTCACTTAACCCTAGCATTTGATTCATATTCAAATAGCCTCCAAATCCCCAACTTAAGATCTTATAAAAAAAGAGGATTTTTTATTCTTTAGAATAAGAACAACAACTACAAAAGTTATAATACAAAAAAGATAAGAAGTGTGTTAGATTCACCAGGTACTTTGATCAACACCTAATGACACTATAATGGAATTAGAAACAAGGGATGTCAACCCTTATTAATTTTAGGGTGATAGGGCCTTCACTTGGGAAACTATATGAGGAATGAAGGAAAATTCCAAGTTAGAATGATTGAGGCCCAAGAGGGAAAAATGGTAAAAGCCCACTTTTCAAGGGGTTCATGATTGGAAAAATTATGCACCAACCATGTGCCACAATTTATCCAAGAATGGGCCAGGCCACATGATTACCTTGGAATTCTGAACGGTTTGAAAAATCAAGCAATGATTGTATAGAATTGCTATGTCCAGTCCCACACAATTTTCACTTCCTATTTGGGTGGTTTCTTTAAATCTTGCAACCCTCCTCTAGGAATTCATGATCCAAGTGCACAATTACTACTAACCATGAAAAAACTATGCAAAATACACCAGATGACCATATTCTCCCATATGTTATGTCCTAAACCCCCATAACACCCCAAGAATCCTCTTTCACCTGATAGACATTCCTTTAACCAAAATAAAGACAGTTAATCCAAAACATAAAAAAAAACGTACCAAAATGAATTCTAAGATCTTACTGTCAATATTATTAATTAGTGTTTTATTTGACCAAATTTATGGAACACACCTTGTGAGATTTGGTTTGAAAATAAGCTAAATTTGAATACCTTCAAGGTGTTTTACAACCCATGTTTTTTTTAAATTTAATCAATACATTTGGAAAATATTTATAAATAATCCAATGAAGGTATTTTTCCAGGAAATACACCAAGTAGAAGGAGTATCATGTTTTATAGAAAGAATACTAAGAAAAATATTAAAAAATTTAATATTTTTTTCATAGAGGATTATGGAACTTCATGAACATCATTTTCGGTTGATGATGAGATTTAGGAAACCCAAGGAGAAAGTGATTATCATTAAGGCATGATATCAATAGGGGAAATAGGTTTACACAGTTTATAAGATGATCCAAAGAGTATAAAGTGACAAGGAAGGCCTAAATAAATATGGGTATGAGTTTTCAAGAATAAGAAATACAGTTTATCCATAAAATATCATTAGATATGACAATAAATGTGTTCAAACTCGACAAAAATTTTGTAGTTTCAATCACACAATCCATCTTTAACAATTGTACTAGAAATTTTTTGAATAATTATAATAACAAAATTCCTAGATTACTATTATGTAAGTAGAGTAAAATTACATTAAAAATAATGTCATAGGAATTTTATTTTCATGTATTAAATAAAAAAATGTGATGGGGATTAATGGGTTTTCTAAAATAATCATACCAATAAAGAAGAATTTTCATGGAATAATTATCATCTTGTTTGAGAGGAATAATATCAAATTGAGGGTATTTACTTTGATGAGAATTTTACTCTAGTTTAAATGATTGAAAATATATAATTTTTTATTATAATATTAAGCCAATGAAATAATTGTTTTCCAAATACATTTGAAGTAATAATTCTCAATTGAAGATATTTATGAGGAAGTGTACATTGAAACATTAGATTGATTTATTATTTATGGTAATGGTTCTCAAGTATAAAATTTTAATAAGGGACTCTACAAGATTAAACAAGCACCTAGATCATGATACATGAAGTTAGAAAATAGCCTAAAGAGTATGCAGTTCAATGGTGGTAAGGTAGAAAAAAAATATATGTAAAATAAAAAAACACTAACTCACTCATTATTATAGTATTCATTGAAGTCATTATTTTTATTTGTAATTAAGTGAAATCTTTTGAATTATTTTCTAACCAAATAAAGAAACACTTTAAAAATTTTATAATTAGTCAGATGTTCATTGATTTTATAATAGTTATTATACTGGATTGTATCTTTATTTTATAATAAAAATATACATTTATGAGTTTCTAAAAAGATTCGGAAAAGAAGACTATATAGAATTAAATACTCCTATCACGGTTAGGATGAAAATTGAGAGAGTATGGATTAGAAGGAGTTTTAAAGACTGATTGTAATTTTACATTATTTTTTTTATGTCAAGACCATATATCATTTTTTTTACATTTTTATCAATTAAAAATAAACCCAATGGAGTGACATTTTATGGTAGAAAAGTGAATCTTGTGCTATGTTAAAGTAACTACTGAGTATGATTTTATCCCTCACTAATAAAATATATAATCATGAGTGAGATTTAAAATAGAAAAATCTATTCATATTTATAGTTTTTTTAAAAATTTATTATGTACGTGATATTGGTGAGTAAAAGAATTTTGTCACAAAGGCATCCTAAGAGGGGGGGGGGATGTCAGTGTGTAACTATTTTAAAATAGATCTGACTGTTTAATGATTTTAACTCTATAAATTTTAATAACACTTAGTTAGGAACATTTTCACCCATCTTCTCACTCAAAACTTAACTAAATTCACAAAATATAACTAAATAAACTAAAGTATAAATGACATGATTATTTTTATTTGTTAATTTGAATTGATACATGTATAAGGATCATTGAATCAACAGTGTACCATTTCTCTAAAATCCACTATTCTTGACATGTTTGGTGGATACAAATGGTTGTGGTCACTCTATGCCTAGTATCACAAATTGTACATTGTTTAGTGCCATGTCACTTATTTTCCAAGGATTACTTCCCTATATCCTCTTTTGAGCACTGATAATGGGAATAACATCCAAAAGATATGGATATGTAGGAATCTACACCATCAGTAAAAAAATTAATTGCTTTCTATATCTTCTATTATGGGTAAATGTTCCTTTTATCCTCACTTATACTTATTATTTGAATAATTATTCATGAAGATACAAGTTATCCTAACTTCAAGTATAATTTTAGAACACCTCACCTTTCTAGTACTATGAATATAATTTATTTTTCTTTGAATCGCTATAAAATCATTCATCAGTTTAAAAAATGGGTCGTCAAGATGATGTATTTTCCTTCATATATCTAAATAATAGATGTTTTAAAGGAAAAAAATTTTTGTCAATAAATTCTTCATTAAACTTATTATATTATTATCAAAGATAGAAAACCATGGGAGATATAATCTCCATATTTTGAATACAAAATGTCTAAAAATATCAATCTAGATATTTCTTGTATTTAAGTCTATACTTTTCTCTGTCATTATACATTTTATTATTTCTACGTATATTAGAATTTCATATTTTAAATATAGAAACCCGTTTTTTTCAATATATTACTTATGTAATCTCCAAAAATAACTAAGAATTTAAAATTCATGTTTAACTAAATTGATAATACTCACATGACACATTTAATCTTCATGCATGTATTGAATCAAGGAATAAATTCCACAATTTATAGAGCATCTTATATCTATTCATTATGTACTGCCAAAAAAATCTTGTATCATTAAATATAATTTATCATGACGATTTAATCAATTAACAACCAAATAGGCATCATCTGAATTAAGTAGAAAACATTAAAGAATAGTATAGATAATTTTGATATTGAATTTAGTGTAATATATATAAAAATTAATCTTAATTTTTTCATTTAACTATTCAAAATATTTCCCTTTTAATATTGACATATATTTTATAGATTTAATGCGTGTTACACAAGGGATGATTTAATTGGGTGAATTCATGATGATATAGGGATATAAAAGTTTAGGTTGTAGTAATAAATTAACTTTATGAAGTTTTTTTCTTAACCTTAAAATTCCATACTTTATTCTTGTGAGGTCCCCGTACAATTATTATTAGTTTGTGCAATAACTATATATGGTATTGCATCAAATTTAAAAATAAACTTACCAAACTTAGGAATATATACCCTAACACTATGTGTATTTTTTCTCCACCACACACAAATTATCCCAGCCTTATACATATCCAAAATTCTTATATGTTTTTAACTAACCACTTAAAAACTCTTCCAAACATTAAGATATGAACTTCAAAAACCATAGTTGGATGTCATGATGATACATTATAATTACTTTAAGATATACCTTATCAATAATTCCATACAATTCCAACTCATTATTTTAATATTTTATTAATAACTCCTAGATAACATATATTTATAATGAATCCAACATGAAACTTTAGGGTTCAAAAAATCCCCCTTTTGATTTATTTTATTTATATGACCTTAAATAAAAATAAAAAAAACTTTACCAAATCAAACAGTATATTTTAGGTGACTTATTTATACCCCTTCTCCAAATAAAACATGGATTGATTATTAATAATATCAACTTAGATCCAAATAAAAATACTTCCATAAATAGAATGATCATTTTGAGGTGACTTCTTTACCCCAATTTTCAAAATAAAATATTGATGGATTTAAGTTTAATTATGGATACCCAGTCTTATAATACATAGATATTACATATATTTTTTATTAATATTCATTACATTACTCAAAAAAATGCTTGAGGACAATAATAATTTTTGGTATTTCGAAACTTATAAACCCCCAAAATTGGTCTATAGGTAAAATAAATCATCTTCCAATATGACCTTCATAACATTCACCCTTCATAGACATATCATATTTAATACATTTTTTCATAAAATAGGGAAAGTAAACATAATAAAGGGCCAGATCAGATTTTTAGTAATTGTAAATAAGGGAGATATATAAGAATAACATGAACATAAGGGTATGAAAACTTTAGTATAACTTTTGAAAACCTTACCTTGCATATCAAATATCATAATATTGAGTCATGGAATATATATTGGAAGCTCATAACACATGAATCTTAAGGGAATCAAAGAATATGCGAAATGAGAGCATGAAATTTTCATAAGAAATATATTTGTTTTCATACACATAATCTTAAAAAACAATTTTCATAATAGTATGGGCTCATTTCTAAGGATATCATAGTGAAATGGGTTCACTACCCAAACCATCATTATAGTAAAGTTTCACTCCCAATATCATCATATTAGAAAAATTGCCTTACTTAATTGGGTTCACTCCCCATTCCATTCATGTATATTTCATGAGATACAAATATTTACTCAATGTAGTGAATGGAGATATTTGTCCCACCTGTCTCATAATGAAAACCATATTTATGTATGATATATTATCATAAAACATTCATCATATTGTAACCCATGAAATGAAATGGGTTTCATAAACATTTAAAAATATCATAAACAATAGAAAGTATAAAGGTTTCATAATCATTTAATCATTTCATCATATCATAACCTATGGAAAAAATAATCTTGTTTCAAAATAATTTTATTATGGTATAAAACATCAAAGAGAAAAGGGTTTCATAAGCATCATACCATAATGAACATAAAAAGTTCATAGAAAGAAATAATAATGGTATCTTGGGATCATATCCTTAGTAAGGAATATGTAAAATAAACAAATGTCATCATAGATGAAAAATGTTTTTGAATCATCTTTTAAAACATTTCTAGAGGAAAATATTCTTTACACTTTTAAAAAAATATTTTAAAACATAAAAAATTTTGAAAATATTTTTATTTGAAAATAAAAATGAAAACTTATAAATTAATATTCAAATAAAATATTTTTTATTATGGTGGGATGTTTCATTGATGACATACAAGTTAAAATAAATATTTCTTTCACATTTTTAGTAAATGCGAACATGATTTTTTTGGAAAACAATATGAATATCCCTTTCATTTTTTGTAAAATCTAAAACATGGGTAAAAATTTCTTTTAAAAATAATAGGTGAATAAGAATTTTTTTAGAAAGATGGGTTTTAGAAGAAAACCCATGTCTGACCGAAGAGAGAAATAATGTTGGTTTTTCTTAATTCTGTTTCTCAATCAATTTAAGTACCAAAGAGTGGAAAGTGGGACTATTAATTGAAAAAATCCCGAATAAACATATTACAATAAAATTCATGAGTTTATTGAGAAATTTATCACTAAATTTAATTATTGTAAACAAAATCATATATAATCCTGATAAATGATGAGATTATAACATAAAATCTTTACCACTTTAGTAGCTTTGAATTGTCAGAAAAATTAAGGAATAACATAAAATATAACTTAAAATATCATGAGGATAAATAAATTCATGATATTAAATGGCTAAGTGTCTTTATAAACACCTCGTGAAATAATACAAGTGCATAACATAATATACATCTCAATGAATGGAGTTTGGGACAAAAATCCCTTACCTTAAGTATTGGATTACATTGTACACATTCAAAAATCCTGTATAATAAATATAAATTTATGATAAATATATTAAATAAAAATATTTTTATATATAAAATAACATATATTATTTTATTATGACCTTTTATTACCAATTTATTAACAATTCCATGTTAAAATTATATTTTGGGTAATAACCACTTTGTTTTTCGTATATATTTTGATTTTTTTTCATATTAATTTGATCATGATTTAATCATATAAATAATTATAACCATGATGTAAATATTATATATGTTCAGTATATATATATATATATATATATATATTTATATTGATCCATAAAATTTAGTGATAGAAAATAAAATACACCATTCATAGAGATGGTAGGTTGCACATTCACATAAACACTATTTCTATTTTCTTTTCGGATAGATAAAAAAGGTAAATGGTATATTATCATTATATAATAATTTTCATATCATATATATATATATATATCACATATGTTCATTAAAACCATCCTTATGACCTTCCATGAAAAGTGTGAACGAATCGCATCACTTTGTGAGACGGTAGTCCACTGTACACATGAGCGATGCTATTGTATTCACACAAAATGGAGAGTATGAAGTTCGGTTTGATAAAATAATTATATAAGTATAAAAATATAAAAAATATAATATATAAATAATACATCCACAATAATTTCTATCCTTTAGAGGTGGTAATGGAAAAAATAATGATACTGGTTCATGAGGCAATAGTTCGCTATACACATGAATAATGATTTCATATCCCATTTGATAGAAATGGAGATGGCTGTAGGTCATGAACTTAAAATAAAAACATCTCAGTATATAAAACATATTTATGTTATTATATTGGTATTTTATAATTATAATTTAAGGAGGTGGGGGAGGAAATAAAACAAAAATTCTCATTGATGAACGCTACCTCTTCTTTGGGTATCCTCCTTAGGTTTCCACCAAAATCCTTCCTAGGTTGTATGTATGTCCAAAATAAGGATTTTAGGATGGGAGGAAGGAATTTGAGAAGTTATTTTGGTAGTTATTGGCCAATAAAAATTGTTTTTAATGTGTATAGAAGAGAGGAGAGGAGGAGGGATTTTATAATTGAGGTGAGTAACACACTTGTAAGTTTTTAAAAAGATAATGGTGTACCCATGTTTTTATCATTCCCTATGGTTATAAAATGACCATTATAGATAATATAATAGATAAGGTCTAAATATTTCTAGAAAATGGGAGTTGGAAAAGTGTTGGATTATTTTTAACCCTGATCGTTTTTGTTTTACCCCTCGGTAAACTCAATTTTACCTAAACAAGGGTAAATAATTTTTACAATTTTAATATAAATTTTCGTAAAAAATTAAGTTAAAATTATTATATAATATAATTTATGATGATTAAAAATATGGAATAAATTTTTTATAATTTCATTCATATAATTGGAAAATTTTAATTTAAAATTAATCATAGAGATGTGATGAGAAAGTAGGATTTTAAAGAAAAAATATCAAAACATTTTTATATAAAAATTAAATAGGAAATTGATTCCAATTAAATAAATTAAATTAACTGATGTATAATTGAACTAATATTACGTTATAAAACCAATTTAAAATATCATTTATATTTTTAAATAAATTAAAAAAATGAATTATTCAATTAAAATTTATTATTTTTTATTGTTCTTAAAAAAATGAAACTCTTTAGAAAAAAACCAAAATGTATCCCAAAGATAATTTTGACAAGATTATTTAAAAAATATAGTTTATTTTAACAATTTTTTTTAAAATTATAACAAATTAATTTTATTAATGCTCATCAAAATAAATAAAAATCTTTTTTTGAGAAAATAGTATTTTCGAAACATATAAAATTTTACTATAAATTATGTACTCTTTTATCAATATGCTTCATTTATGTAAAACCCTTATAATTAATATTATAAAATTATTTGATACTATTAATATGACTAATTTTAATTAATATGTTATAATGGTCATGTTTACATAACTATAATAATAATAAATCATGGTTTTGTTAAAACTTTGTGTCATGTGTAATGAAAGATAACTCAGTGTTAACTAAAGAAAAATCATAACTTGCTATTACATGGAAAGCAAGATATCAAAGAAATTAAATTCATTTGATAAAAATAATTCATAAAAACTCAGGGTGTTATATTATATTCCCCTTAAAATGAATTTAACCCTTGAAATTTTTCACTATGATACAAAAAAATGAAGATATTTCTACCTTATCATATCCTAAAGTTTCAATGTAGCTTTCTCAAATTGGCGATTTCACCACAATACTTTGACTAGATGACTGGTATTATTTTATATAACTTTCTCTCTATGATCCAAAATATCCACTATTTGTTCCTCTAAGAAATATATTTCTCTTATAGAATTACCTTTAAGTTAAGTACATGTGAAGGGTCGTGTATTTACTTTTGGAGTAGAGATACACATAAAAAATCATAGATTTAAGACAGGTTTGGTTAAAGAACCAATAGATAAGATATGGTCCTGATATGATCAAGAATTTCAAAGTGAATAATATACATAGGTATCAATTTCCCATTCTCCCCATATCTCATAACCTTCTTCCATGGAGAAATTATTAAAAACAACTTATCAACAAATTCAAATTCTATATCACACTGATGATTATCAGCATAATGCTTTTGTCAACTTTGAGCTTCCTTGATGTGTTATTTAATGACTCTATCCTTTTTTACAATTTCTTCAACTATCTTAAGTCCCAATATATTTCCTTATCCATATTCATTTTAACATGTTTGATCTCTAAACTTATTTCCATAAAGGGATTCACAGGGATCCATATGAATACTTGAGTGAAAGATATTATTGTAATAAAACTCTTCTATAGGAATGTGTCGATCCCAACCACATTTTAAATCCAAATAAAAATATCATAGCATATCCTATAGGGTTTTAATTATTCTCTCAAATATTTCATTTTTTTGAGGATTATACACAATGTTAAAACTCAACTCTGTATCAATATCTTGATGAAGACTTCACCAAAACATTGATATACCAAAGATCCTAAGAATATATAAGGGAGTGTAGTACTTCATGAAACCTTACCACTTACTTAATATATATTATAGCAATATGATCAAGAGATAATTCTTCTATGATAGTTACGAAGTGTGCTAACTTAGTAAGAAGATTGAATACAATCCATATTGCATTATTCCCTTTAGACATTTTGGGGAGTCCAATGAAAAAAATCCAAGGTGATGTTTTCCCATTTCCATTCTGGTATGGGTACTGGATGGAACATACTTTTAGGTATTTATTTTTCATCCATAACTTACTGAAATACCAAGAACTATGATACAAACTCTTTGATATATCTCTTTATTACATCCCACTACAAATACACTTTCAAATATCTATACATCTTCGTACTTCCCGGATTAATAGAGAATAAAAAACCATGAGATTCCTATAAAAACTTCTTAAAATACGGTATGGATGAAACCCATATATAGTTCTTGAACCCTATGATTCCACCATGATCATGGTTAGGATCGTGAACATTTATAACCTTCTTTTACAGCTCTACATCTTTGTTTTGGTATTATTTAATCTTCACTTAGATAGATGGTTAAAAATTCAAATTTTCAAGATAATATTTTTACCCATCCTTCAGAATTTCTAAATCCATCTTTTTAAAATCTATAAAAATTGGATTTTTATAATCCTCATCATAGATAATATAGCATGATATTTTCAACTCAACGCATCATCCACCCTGTTCCCTTTCCTAGGGTGGTAATGTTCTAAGTAGTCATAATATTTAATTAATTCTAACCATCTAATTTGGTTCATATTCAACTGTTTATATGTGAATATATACATTAAACTTTTAGTATCATTATATAAATCACAATTTTATCTATGAAGACAGTTCCTCTATATATTTGATTTAAAACATTACCATAGTTAAACCCAGATCATGAGTTAAGAAATTTTTCTCATGAATCATAAATTTTCATGTGGTATAAGAAATAGACATATTGGATATATAACTATATATTACAAACTGATATACACTATAGGGTAATTTAAGGAAAAGTGAAATAACTAATTTTATCTTCAATTCCATGAAATTTTCCTAACATTCATTTGTCCAGAAGAACATTGATCCATTCTAAGTTAACATGATCAGAGGATAATATAGTCATGATAAATTCTCCACAAACCATTAATAATATCTAGCTAAACCAATAAAACCATTCACCGTGGTTGGTTTGGTCCATCATTCAATAGACTCTGTCTTTGATGTATCTGTTGATGTACCCTGTCATGAGGTTATTTGACCCAAAAAATGAAATCATTTTCATCCAAAACTCACACTTTGTAAAAATTTTATATAGTTTTTCATTCATTAGGGTTTTCAATACAATTATCAAGTTTTATTCATGCTGTTCCTTTTATAAAACTCTATTCATTAAATCCATGAAGATAAAAAGTGCTTTAGTAAGTCCAAATGTCATCATTTTATATTTGAATTTTCCATACCTTGTATGGAAGGATGTATTGGGTATATCCTCCTTCTTGACCCTCAACTGATGAAATTTAGAATGGAGGTCAATCTTGGAAAAGTGTTGTGCTCTATGAAGTTAATCAAAAAAGCATCTATATTTGTAAAAGTATTATTATTCTAAATTTTGTTCTCATAAAACTTATGATAATCAATATAGAGTCAAATTTATCTATCTTTATTTAAAAATAAATAGGTTCACTAAAAGGTTACACAATTGGATAATGAATCCTTTTCCATGGTTTTACTATAGTTTCTTATTTGATTCATGCAACTCAATCAGGTGAATTATATAGGGAGTCTTTTATATTAGTATGGAACCAGTTATGAGCTCTATTGACAATTAAACATTAAGTTTTAGGGAAATTCTAGGTAACTCTTCCATAAAGACGTCAAAAAATTACCACACAATAGGCATGTCATTATTGTCAAGTTTGTTACAAACCATTTGAGATAAACACCTGTTATAAAAGGAATGTAAGAACCATATAATGGATATGATCTCCATCATAAGTTATTACTTATATTCACATTGATATATGATCATAGTTTAGTTTATAATATCAAATGCAACTTCCCTTACTTGACAATTTATGTAGATAAATCCATTCCATATCCAATATAACATTAAATTCAACTAGAGGAAGAATGAAAACAATTACTGGAAGCACATTCCTAACAATTTAAAATAGAGAGGAATCATAGTATTGATATGTGATCATAATAGCATTATGGGGTTTCACTATTATCTCTACATATTATATTTTAGGTGGAATCATGATACCCTTATAAAATTCTTTAGATACAGATGAATGAGTATATCCAAAGGTATGTAAGAAATTTTTTATTATATAGTGGATGATAAGTGTACCATTCACCACATAGTTATCACAAAACTCATCATAAATAGTGATCATATGAGATTTACCCTATCCCCTAAACTTAAGAGGTTTATAGCATTGATCATTGTCACTAACCCGCAAATTTGGGCATTGGTTACCATAATTCCTATGATTCTTTCATTTTAAACACTGGATTGTGGGTGGTACATTTTTTATAGATTTATATATATTTATATCATTATAGAAACTCTTCCCATCAATTTAGAAAAAATTATCTTGATAACCTTCCCATATATACTTAAAATATTTAATCGTCCCCTAAAGAAAATTTCATCTACGATTGTTCCCACACGTTGAGAATAAATGAAAGCTCATCAACTTTTTTTCATTATTTTTTGATTTTCATTTAAAATATTGTTTTATATTCTTATAAAAACCATGATATTTATACATAAATACAACCTCTATTTCTACCTTTATAGCACATTGAAAAATCACTTCATAGATATTGATTTTCTTTTGGACAACACCCCTTAGAGATTTTGTTTTAATCTAGTAAAGAATTAATCACACCCACTTTTAGGTTGGATGATAATTCCAGAAGTTTACCTAAAACTTCTCGTAAAATTTTCCGCATAGGTTCCAAAACATTCATAATCCAATTTATTTTATCTCAATGAACCCCTTCTCTATCTTCATATGAAGAATATGAGGAAAGTACTTGTTGACAAATAATGTCTTGAACTCATCCTATTCCATGGGGTAAATTGGTTCCTCGTATTATTAATAAGAGTCCACAATTTATATTATTATCCTTATAAATGACATACATACAAAAATTAATTTTTCATATTCAGAACAATGGAGAATATAAAATATATTTTTAGTGGTGCTGATCCATTTTTCAGAAATAATTAGATTAGAAGTCCCATTGAATGAAGGTGGACATTTCCTTATAAAGGACTCAACATAATGTTGTTCCATCCTTTTTAAATTTGTAAGTCCAACATCATTAACAGCTTTAAAAATTTTTGTGAACATAAAAATGATATTTTCATTCCACATACCATAATGTTTGGATGCTCAAGATGAAAATCATTTCCTTTTTTATCGCACTTAGCATTAACATAATTCCTTCAAGTTCTAGCAATTGACTAATACCAAAAAATTTATTGTAAGAAACAATAATCGTGATGGGGAACCAAATAATCATGGAAAATCACTTATATGATGTATAAATTAGGAAAACTTCTCTAATGTATGAAACCTTAGGTTTATCCTAGGCCATTCATAGTTAATATTTATTTAAATCCTTCATGATGATTCATAATTAGTTTGTGAATTTACAAATCATGTCCCCTAGGACTGTCAAAGTAGGTGTGTAGCAAGGCCCATTGTTGTTAACCAGGTCATGATCAAGTCGATCCCAATTCACCATTTTTAGAGTAATTAAACCTAGGTACATATGTTCTAGATACACATCCACCTGTAGTATCCATATAGGGATGTAATTACTTGGAAACCACTTGCTCTATCATTTAAAAAAATTCTAGGAAATTTTCCTTTACTTTGAATCATCCTTAGACTTATCCTTATAAATGTTCATAGGGGTATCAATAAGGTTTTATTATCCTAGTTTCCAAAGGATAACAAAACCTATCCTCTAATACCAAAAATAGTGACCCAATTTTATCATACATTGATATTACAACATTTGTTTATTAATATTCATTAAATCACACAAACACACACACAAGGATCATAATTGTTCAGTTTATTTGGAAACTTGGAAACAAAAACAACTGGTCCATAGGTAAACTACATCATCTCCCACTATGATATTCAAAATTTACACACCTATTATACATACAATTCATAATATATTTGTTCATAACCTAGGGAAAGGAAACATAAGAAAGGGTGATCTCAAATTCTTATTAATGGTAAACAAGGGAGATACATAATCATAAAATGAACAAAATAATTTTAGAATATGAGCATAACATTTTAAAACCATACCGTACATATCAAAGATCATTTTCACGATTCATGGAATAATTATTGGTAGTTTATAAAACCTAAACCAAAATTTAATTAAAGAAAATGACCCATGAGAGTATAACATTGGAATGAAACATAGCTTTTTGGAATACACATAATAATAGAAAATAATTTCCATTGTAGTCAAGTATCATTTATAAGGCAATCATAGTGGAATCGGTTCACTACACAAACCATGATAGATGTCTAGGTTCACTCCCAATACCATTATAGTGGAAAAATTCTATTATTGAACACATTATAATCCTCGTTCCATTCAAGTCTATCTCATGAGCTATAAATCAATACCCAATGCATTGGAGGGAGATATAGGTCTCACATATCTTATAATGAAAACCATATTTATGTTTTCCAAAAATCATAAAACATTCCTCATATTATAACACATGAAATGAAATAGTTTTCATAAAAATTTCAACATATCATAACCTAAATAAGAGAAACTGGTTTCATAATCATTTCATCATTTAATTATAGCATAACCTGTGGAAAAAGAAGTGGATTTCCTTAGAAATTTAGCATAGTATAACCTAGGGAAGAGAAAAGGGTTTCATAATAATCATTACATCATAAACATAATCCATTAAAAGAAAGAAAAAGAATGGAATCCTTGGATCATATCTTTAGTAAGGTATACATAACATCAATATATGTTATCTTAGATGTAAGATTATTTTTAACTATTATTTAAAACATTTTCCAAGGAAAATATATTTTCCATTATGAAAAATGCTATTTAAAAAATAAAATATTTTGAAAATATTTTTCTTTGAAAATGACTTTGAAAAAATAAAAAGTATTCATCAAAGAAAATAATGGTCCTAATTATGGGAAGTTTCATTTATGATGTACACGTTAAAAAAGATTCTATTCACATTATCAATAAAATATAAATGGGAATTCTTTGGAAAACAACATAAAGATTCCTTTTAATTTTTTTATAAAAAAATCAATCCCAAGTATAAATATATTTTATGAATAATATCATAATAATAATAATTTTTGTCAAAACATTTTTAGAAAACATAATTTTTGAAGAAAATAGATTTCTGACTGAAGAGTGAACTAAAGTCATATTTTAATAAAAACATTTTATCATTTATTTTAAGTACCAAAGAGTGGAAAATGGTAATATTACATGAAAATATATTCAATAAATATATTATAATATAATTAATTTTTTTGTTTATAAAGGTACCATAATATTTTATCATCATAAACATAATCATAAACAACCCCGATAAATGATGAGATTGTGACATAAAATCATTACCACTTTGGTAATTTTGAATCGTACGATCCATGAAGTATTAGCATAAAATGTGACTTAAAATATCAAAAGGATAAATAAATTCATTATATTACATGTTAAATAGTCTCCATATAAACCTTTTGAAAGAATATAGGTGTATAACATAACATACGTCTCAAAGAAGGCAAATTGAGATAAAATACCTTTCCTTAAGTCTTGACTTCCATCGTACAAATTCTATCCTCCTATATAATAAATATAAGTTTATTATAAATATATTAAATAATAATATTTATATATATCATACCCTATATTATTTTATTATGACCTTTTATTACCCGTTTGTTAATAATTCCATGCTAAAGCTATGTTTTGGGTAATTACTACTTTGTTTTTCATATATGTTTTGATTTTTTATTTTTGGTCCTATTACATTGATTCTGATTTAATAATATTAATAATGATAACCAAGATATAAAAATAATGTGTATTCAGTATATATGTATTTAGAGTAATCTAAAAAATTTAGTGATAGAAAATCAAATACATCGTTCATGGAGATGATAATTCGCACATATGTATATAAACTGTTACTATTTTCCTGTCATATTAAATAAAATAAAGGAAAATGAAATATTATGATTAAATAATAATTTTTCATGTAATATATATCACATATTTTCATTAAAACCATATTTATTTTCTTTCATGTGAAGCATGAATGAATCACGCTGCTTTTGAAGAGGTAGTCCTCCGCACAAATGAGTGACAATATAGTATTCCCAAAAAATAGAGTATATGATGGTCGATGTGATTTAATAATTAAAAAATTATAATAATATAATAAATATAATATATAAATGATAAATCCATCATTATGTTCATCCTTGGGAGGTGTTAAAGGAAAAACGTATGACATTGGTTGACAAGGTGGTAGTTTGCTATACACACGAACGATGATTTTGCAACCCATTGGATGGAAGTTGAGACGGTTTTAGGTCATGAAATTAACATAAAAAAATATTAGTATATCTCATATACCAATTTTATTATGTAATAATTTTATAATAATAATTTATAGAGGTTTATGATGAAATAAAAAAATGCTCGTTGATGGACGTTACCTCTTCTTCAGGTATCCTCCATAGGATTGCACCAAAAGCATTCCAAGGTTAGATTTATGTATAAAATAAGGCATATAGGATGAAATGATACAAGTTGATAAGTGATTTTGGAAGTTATTATCTGAACATAAAGGGTTTGAATATGTGAATAAGACAGGAGAGGAGGTTACCTTTTATAAGTGAGGTGAGTGGAAGACTTGTAATTTTTTGAAAGGAAAAAGGTGTACCCTTGTTTTTGTCCTGCCAAAAGGTTCCAAAATGAACCATTATAAATATTAAAATATATATGGTCTAAAAATTTATATAAAATGGTGTTGAAAATGTTTTTGGTTATTTTTAACCCTTGTTTTTTAGTTTAACCTCCATAGTAAACTCACTTTTACCTGAACCGTAGTAAATCATTTTTATAATTTTTTACTATTTAATTTACTCAAATATACTTTTAACTTATTAGATAATATATATTTTGATTATTAAAAATATAGAATAAATTTTTTCTAATTCAATTCAAAAAATTCTTAAAATTTAATTTAAATTAATCATACAGACATGATGAGAAAGTGGGGTTTTTAAAGAAAAAATGTTCAAAAGTGTACACAATTTTTAAATAAAAATTCAATAATAAATTTACCAAAATGACTTAAGTTTTATTACTTTATGTCTAATTTAACTAGTTTTACTTTAAAACCAATTTAAAATATATTTTATCTTTATAAATAAATTAAAAAATTGTAGTTTTCCATTAAAATTCAATATTTTTACTATTCATAAGAAAATGAATATTTATAGAAAAAAACATAAAATTCACCCTATGATAATTTAAATTTTATTATTTAGAAAATTAAGACTATTTTATCAAATTATTTTTTTTAAATGTGTGAAATATTAATTTAATTAATGTTTAAAAAAATAAAAAATAAATATTTTTTTTAGAAAATAGTATTTTCTAAACATATGTAGTCTTTACAAAAAATTAAGTACTTTTTTATTAGAATGTTTCCTTTATATAAAAACATTATAATTATTATTTTAAAATATTTATTACTATTCATATCACTAAGTTTATTTTTTACTTTATAATAGTCATGCTTAAATAACTATTGTAATAATATATCATGGTTCTGTAAAAAATCAGTGTCATGTGTAATGTAAGAAAACCCAGTGTTGCGTGCAGCGGAAGCATAACATGGAATTTCTTGTAATGAAATTTATAAATGAAATTTCATTTTTTTAAATAATAATTCATCAAAACTAGGTGTGTTACCTTAATTTTATCGCCTTTATTTTCAATGAAATAAAATTTTCTCCTCCATTATTAATGAATTTCATGTGAAAAACCTTCATCATATTTACCCCTCTTTATTATTAGAATATATGAGGGTTTCTAAATGAGCTTAATTAATTTTACATCTCTCTGTTTTTTAAAAATTTCATTACATCATTATACTTTTAGCACTATGATAATTATTTTTTATCCATTTTTAACAACAAATAATAATTTCTAGTCAGACTATCCAATTCTAGAAAAATATCATCCTTTCCATATTTGAAACACTTTATTATATTTTTTACACTAACTGAATAAACTCTAGTATGTAAAATTACTACTTAGCATTGTAGGTGTCAAAAAATAATCTATGATCACTGGGTCTGGGCTTGGTGCAGGAAACAAGAGTATAAGTTAACTCCCCCAAAGCTATCCACACCATCGATTAATTTTCCATTAAGAACTCCAGCAGCTGCGAACAATTCATTTTATACAAAAAATAAACAAAATATGATTTCATCACATTATCACACCAATCCATTTATATATAACAAAGAAATAATATAGTGAGAGAAGCATACCAAATTTAAAATTAGTTATTCCACTTGTTACTAATGAACCATTGATAACACTTTATATTCAATTTATTTAATTTTTTTAGAGTTATTCAATATCAGAAAAGGCTGTGAAACCTTAAAAATTAGTCCCTTACACTCCCTAAATTGTATCACCATATCCATTGAAATTTTATTCAGTTTGGTCATATAACTTATCCAGATTAATTCCTATTATTTATAATAATAATTTTTCTTATAAACATGAATAATTGATACAAAATGGTAGAAAATAAATAAATAAAGGTTCATCCCTATTTCTTCCTCAATCATTACTCCTCTTTTAGTGGACTATTTCCACTAAATTCCCATCCTAAATGAAATTGTGAAAAATATATTTATACCACATATTACGATTCATGATTTCTAATTTTTTATTTCTCTTTTAGTGGATTTTTTAAACTTAATTCATAGACCAATATAAATTTTAATAACTTAGATTAAATATGATACAAATGTTTGTCCTTTATATGGGTTTATCACCTTATCTTCTCATAATCCAGGACCCCTTTTTATTCAATTTCCAAATAAATAATTTTTTACTGCATTTATTTCTAGCATTGAGTATTCAAATACCAACCTGAACATCTATGACATATAACTCTAATTATTATATAAACCTCTCTATAACTTAATCAGATATAAATTAATCCCAAAAAAATAGTTTTTATAAGAAAATATATCCCATAGATCATATCTCCCCATTAAAAATGAAAAAATTCAATATAAAACTAGAAAAATATTAATTTTATAAGGAGATGAGTGCCGCTATTTTTTATTAAATTGAGGAAGATAGTTATTCATGATGAAACAAAGATTCATCTTAACAACTTCCTTTCTCTTTTTTCAAATCTAGGTAATGAAATTCCATAACCTCATTAATCTTATCTTCTTATTGGTTATAATTTATAACCAGCTTTATCATCACATTTCTAATGTAACTTTTATGTGTGATTCCACTTATATATATTTATTCGTAGATGTGAGAATACTTTTCTTTCCTATTTTGGACTTTTCCATAGTTATGTGATAGATTATAATTGTGAAAATATTCTATTGTGATGAAACACTAGTGGATATTTATTTAGGATTCCTTATTTATTGGAGGTAATTTCCTCCTGTCTATTCTTCTTTCCTTGTGGTATGTTTTATGAGACCACTAAGACATGATTCATCCTTGATTTCCATTAGATACACCTTAGACCTATCCTTTATCAGTGTAGTTTTATTCACATTTTTTTACACCTTTCTCATTATAAAATTAGCTCATTATTTTTCTTCTTCTAGATATATATTTTTTCATCCCAATAAGTCTGTTGTGGTTTAACTAATTTAGGTTATTAAGGCTCTGTTTATTGATCTCTATAATTATCCTTGAAAATTGAAAACCTATTTCCTAGATTAACAGGTTTCCTTCTAGTCTACATTCTCTCTATGTATGTAATATGTATTAGAGAATTAATTATGTATTTTTTTTATTTGAATCCTGATATAATTACTTTCCATATGACCAAGGTTAGAACATCCAAAGCATATCTATGAAAAATCATACCTCATGTGGTTTTTTGGTTGAGATATTGGTGTAATAGAGTTCTTAATAATAGTGAGACATTGGGCCTTCAGATAAAATACCATGATATCTCACAATCTTCCATAAGATTTTCCTTTTGTAGATATGTTCTTTTAGGGACTTATTACATAAAGATTATCTAATATTCTTCCTTTTAATTATAGATTTTATATTTTATATTTCTATTTCTATTCTTATTGGGAATACCATAGAGGGAACTTCTATTTATAATTTCAATTTAAGTAACTAATCATTATTTCACATTACTTAATCTCTATATCTTTTTTCATTAATTACACAACCATCTATTTCATACTTGAGGTAGCCTCTATTAAAACCCTTACCCTCTATTCTATTTAAGTTGTGAGTTGTCGAATAATTTCTTTTATCTGTTTTTCGATAGAAATTTTTTATAATATCTTGTAAAATTTATTATAGAAAATTACTATGGTATTTCATTTTTTTCACTAATTGTTTTCATGTAAATGGTTAATTCCAATTCTAACCTCTTAAAACTTTTTTCACTGGAAATATATTCTTTTCAGGAAAGGTACACTTCATGAATAATTTCTTATTTGTCCCCCCTTTCATATAAGGATTTAATATCATCATGTCAGATGTATGAAAAATCCATAGATTTGAAACCTGATATTGTTTTGACATCACCACCAGAGTTATCCTTCTCTAACATTCCATGGTAGAGTCTTCAATTTTTTATTTTTATAATTCCACTAAACCAGAGTTAGAATTATAAACAATAACATATTTATAATTTGTTATCTTAGTTGGAGTGTATTTTTTCTAAGAGAGTCTCTATTTATTCTTCCTCTTATTACCTTTATATGTAAGAAAATTTTAATCTATCATGTGCACCAAATTCTTATCATGGTTAAATTATTCATCTTCTTGTAGTAGGGATTATTTTCCTTATAAATCTTCTAAGTTAATCCATATATCATTTGAAAACATAGTGTGTGTAATATTCTCAAAATATATCTCTTTATATATTTCTTTAATTCCTTATTAACTGAGGCATTGATATCAATTTTTTTAATCTATTTCAAATATAATTCCAAAATGACTCAAAAAAAAAACAATTCCCTCTTACAAAAATTATTAGGAGACTTCTATAACATTTTCTATGTATTCCATGAACTCATTTTTCTATTTATAGAATTTTATACCATTGAAAAATGGTATATTTATAATCGATTCATTTATAAAATGAACTCCAAAAACCACTTATTTGGATAAATATAGAGACAAACTATTGTGGTTGTGATACCACTTGTTAAGTCCCAAAGTCACTTTTATTGGGTGATTGAATCAGAGTGTAATTGATTTAAGCCAGTTTTTTATTATCTTTTATTGATTTTATATCTATAGATCTTATTTTCACTTAGATAGGAACTATGGTAAACCATTTTTCTCACCCAATAACTTATTTAATTAAAAAAATTAAAATAATAAACTAAATATTGTATAAAAATATGATTTTTTTACTCGGTTCACCTACACTGAGCTATATACAAGGATCATACAATCAGTAGAGTAAATGCACCAAAATCCACTATTATTAATAGGTTTAGTGGATACTAATGGAGATGGTCACTACACACTAAGGATAACTTCCTAAAAAATATTTAGGGATTTATAACTTATTACTCAAGTATAACTTCCCTTTATCCTCCTTATACTACTCCAGATAAGAATACCAAAAATTTATATATGTATTGGTCTCCCAACTATGAACAACACATATGTAGATTTCTGAATCTTTTATTATAGGTTAATGCACTATTTATCATCATGGTGATCCTTATTTGGATGATTCTTCATGAAGAGATAATTTCTTCTTCCTTCGAGTATGAGTCTATAACACCTCCCTTTTTCTAATACTATAACTAGTTATGATTTTATTCATTTTAGTAACTTCCTTTGATTTGAAAAATGATTCCTTAAAATTATGGAGGTTCATTCTTCTTTCTAAAAGATTTTTATTCAAGGGAATACTATTTAAAATGATAAATTATTCATTATACTTATTCTTTTCTTATAGTATAAAAAAACTTATAATATCACCCTTCAATATTCTGAATATGGAACTCCAGAAAATCTCAATCCTTTGGTTTCAAAAATTTAAATCTATACATTTCTCGACCCTTATTTATTTTAATATTACCATATGTAACATATTTCCATATTTTAAATATATAAACTTAATGATTTCTCCATCTATTACTTTCATGATCTCAAAAAATGTAAAAAATTTTACAATTAGTGTTTGATTTTATTGATAACATTCACCTAACACATTTAATCCTCATGCATGCAATGAATTGAAGTATGAATTCCATGATTTATAGAATATAAAATTTCTTTTCATTCTCAGTACAAAAAACTATAATCATATATAAGGATTTTTTAATCAATTAAAAACCAAAAAATAATTGTATAAATTATGTAGATAACCTTTAGGAATATCATTGATAATATATCTCTCGAATTTAGAATAATAACCCTAAAAACCAAACTTGAATTTATCATTAAAATACTCAAAATATTTCTCCTTTAATATCATCATGGATATTATATATTGAATATATATTTCATATAGGATTATTCAACTATGTTCATGAATGTTTTTATGGTGATAGAACAATTCAGGTTGTAGTAGTGGATAAACCTTACAAAGTCATCCACATAACCTTATGATGCCCTACATCAACCTTAAAAAGTCCTCATACCAACCTTACGAGGTCAAACAATAACCTTATGTGGGATTGTATCAACTTTATAAAGACACTTACCAATATTATGATGATTTTCCCTAACTCTACACACAATATTTATTATCCTTACATGTGTCCTACCTTAACCATATGTGCATTCAGACTTCACGTAGGCATTTATCAAACTTCCTCAAACCTCTTATAGTTTCTAATATACAAACATCACACACCATAGTAAACTATATTAAATATTCATTACACTTTATTTAATAACTTCCTTATCAATAATTACATCCAATGAAAACTTATCATTTTTCTGTAATATCAAAAACTCTAACACAACATATATTTTCAATGAATCTAACATGAATCCTTAGGGTTCCATAAATCTACCCATTTAATTTTGTTGAAAATATGACCTTAAATAAAAATCAACCAATTTAAGCAAATTAAATGATCTATTTTAGGTGACTTATTTCTCTCCCTCTTTAAAATAAATCATAAATGTATTATTGAAATTATGACATTAAATATAAATCAAACAGATTCACAAAATCCATTGATGCAATTGAGTTTAATTTTCTCCCACTTTTTAAAAGAATACATAGTTATATTTAAAGAGAATTTTTCCCTTATTTCAAATGAAATAAAAAAGAGTTAAATTAATCAACATTCAACTTCAAATAATTTCTCCCCATTTGTTATTTACTTTTATGGGAATAATCCTTCATCATATTACCCCATTTTTATCCAAATACAAGAGTATTTCCACATTAGATACATTAATTTCACATATACCTCTATGTTAAAAATTTCATTTAATAATTATACTTGGAGTTCTATCGAATTGATAATTACTATTTAACACTTTTTAACAACTGATATAAATTTCTAGTTGAACTATGTAGTTCCGTAAAAAAGTCATTTTCATCTTTGAAAAACTTTCTCAAATTTAGTTACACTAACTCAAAGATGTATAGGTATTGAAATTACTACATAGCATTTGGGGTGTTAACAAATCATCTAAGAATAATGTGTCTAAGATAAGAGTATGAAATAAGTGTTCATGTTAACTCTATAAAATACACCCATATCACGCCCTTGTTTTTTATAAAAAAATACAACTAAAAAATAAATCATTTTCTCTAATAAAATTAACCTTGGATATCATCACATTCTCACTCAAAATAATTACTCAATAAGTAATGAAAAACTATGTGGGATAAAAATAACAATTATATAATAAGTTGATACAACTTATCACTAATGGACTAGTGATATCGCATGATATATATTTCCTTCCATTTTATAGGTTTATTAAATATTAGATGAGGTCATAAAACCTTGATAATTAACCACCTACCCCCCCTTAATTGCAACACCTTATTCATTGATATTTTTTAATTTAGGGATACCACTGGTTGGGAATAAATCCTCATATTTAGAAAATTTTATTAACTTATTACTATAACTTCCTCACCTAGATTCCACTAAACCGATTCAACAAGCTAGTTCTCCACATGGACTCAAGAACTCCTTTCCATATGCTAAAGTATTTTAACTATCATTGAGGGACTAAGGTGTGTTTGTGGAGAGATTATTCCCTTATATAAGAGTAACATCCATGGAAATTAACAGATATCATCGAAATCAGTAAATAATCATAGTCCAAAAGAAGTAAATAAACTGAAATAGAATCATGCTGTAATAACCAATGAAATTACATAAAATCCTAAACAACCGTGTCATACATAAAATAATGGTCACCTACTGGGCTGGACATATATGCATGAGTACATAAAGGAACTAAAATTAAAGTACACGACTCTAATACTAAATCAGAGCTGAACCACATACCCAGTTTCCAAGACACTATTGAGTTGCTCCAACCCAATCATAATAATACACATTAGTGAATCATATCATTCATTCAAACCTTGTTCCCAACCCTATCCATCATATATCTATTCTTAGCCTAAAAAGTTGAAATAAGGTCTAGATGCACACTGATGTTCACATATAGGGGGTGAGAAATAATTCTCAGTAATCCAGCCCTAAAAAATAACATATAAACTGATTCCACAATTTAATGATCTTGAAATATGCTCATCCTAGTTGTGATACAACTAGAATAATAAATAAGGCAACAAATATCCTATAAGAAGCAATTTTACAACAAATATTTGGGTTCACGATCCTGATTGTATGGACAAGGTTTCATAATATATATATATAACTATATATTTAAATATATATAATTCCACATGTATATATATATATATATTTATATATATAAGGTAAAAAATAACATGTTTAGAAAAAATCCACAACTTATCCTTGGGTCCATAACCATGATTAACCGGATATCCCATGTGAAAGTCATAAAGTTAGATGTTGTACCAATCTTGTAATTTATAATTAAGAAAATCCTTGGGTCTAAGCAATCAATGTCACCATAGGGGGATGCATTTCCTAGCTCTGGGTTCACCCGTAATCACATATAATCACAATAATGAAGGATTCTGTGTAATAACTGGATATATTGTAAAATATGGTACTATTACATTATATAAATAAAAATGGGATCTGAGGTACGTAACCAAGGTTTCCATGTATGATGATAATCAATATTTAACAATTTAATTTTTTTATGAGTCTATCCAGGGAACTCCTACTTAAGAATCTATGTATTAATCAAGGAATATATAATTTATTTTCCCTATGAGTCTACCCATGTTATTCTTACACTAGAATCTAAGTATCACACTAGTTTTATATAATTCATCTTCCCCATGAGTATGTACAAGGAATTACTATAGAGAAATACAAGTATCACTCAAGGTGTATATAATTCATCTTCCTTATGAGTACTTCCAACACATTCTTACATGGGAATAAAAGTATCATTAAAGTTGTATAAGGGATAATGTATTAATGGTGCATCCACCCCAACCCTAAGGATTATCTTAGTAATTTCTAGGGGAGATAATAATCATCCTCTAAAGTATCTAAATATCAAGATCTTTGGGAAAGTATGCCCGCCTAACAATATTATATGTGGAAAACCATGCCCATGAATTCCATCTATCCCATTATCCCATCCAAGGAATTCCATAGTAGGAATCCAAGTTACACTCAAGGTGTAATATATTTTCATCTAGCCTATGTTCCCATCCATGTAATTATTTATTGAGAATCTAGTTATTGTTTTAGGCATAATATATGATAGATCCTAGAAATTATGTATGAAAATACCAATAATCAAGCAGGATTAAAATCTATATCCAAGAATGTAAATCTAGGTATCCTTGTCATACATGAAACACCTTTAGAAATCATAGCTAAATTCATATTTAAAAAGTGGATGCATAAATAAAGGAGTTAGGGTGGATTAATTCCTAAACCCAACACTATTACCAAGATTCATTAGTCTCAAAATTTTGGTATTGGTTCTAAGGTGACACCCAGTACCATCTCTATCCAAACCTATAAAGCACTAGCTCAGGGTTGGTAAAACAACGAGGCACACATTGGGTACCTCATGTAAGAACACTAGAGAGGTATCCTACCTAGGATCATTAAGGTCTACACATAGGCGAAGGAATGCCCTTGGGAATCCTCTAAGTCATGTTGTAGGAAAAGGTACCCCTCTTGGGATCCTCTAAGATAACTTGAAAGAAAATAAATCTCTCTCGTGATCCTAAAAAATAGTAACTGGCAGAGGCATCCTACACATGATCCTCAAAATAAGTAGGTAAGAGAATGAATCCTACATAAAATAAACTAGGTTGAAACATATGTGGTGAAATCATATAAGGGATCATTTAAAAAAGTAAATAATAGAAGGAATTTTATTGGGGATCCTTGGAAACAACTAATCTCATAGCCTCCTAGGAAAAAAGGGAACATATATCTAGGGATACACTATCAAGGGAAAATATACATAATAATTGGTCTGAAAATATAGCTCATATCTCATCTTATATTAAGGTATCACTCAGAGGATGTAACCAAATTTGATTACTGGAGAAAGAATATATCCATCAATGCTCATTTTTCCCAAAACAACACGTATGAGTCCCCAAAATAACCTAAGGGTTTCACCATCATTATCTAAAAATAGAAAAAGCTAAAAATAGACTACTCATAAATCCAATTGGAATCTATGGTGAAAAAACACTAAAAACCCATAAAAAGGTAACACTGGGGTTGTACATGGTGTATACTCAAAGTACTCTATGTGTACTCCAAAACATTCTTTCGGGTTATGTACATATTTTTGGTTTGGACCACATGGGGTTTAGCCATTTAATAATTCATGAACAAGAAACATATAGGGTCTAGATATGTACTACTATATGACCATTTCTAACTTACATGGGGTATCTTCCCATGTATCATGGCTACATGGCCATGTACTACTACACGATGTGTACTTAATGTACACAATGGGTACTTTCCAAAACATATCTTCCCATATATTAATCTACATATCCAATTACATTACCATGCGTTACTATATGAAGTGTGATCAATGTACATGAAGTTTACTTTAAAAATCCATCTTCCTCAAACATGAATAATACAAATTGTGTGTTCCTGGAACCACACACCGTGTGATCATGATTTCCCAAATAGAAACCCCTACAATAATACCTAAATAATGATTTTTTTATATTTAAGAAAATATCAACACTTAGGGGGTCGTTAGAAACCATAAATGGGATTTAAAACTATAAAGAGAAACAAATATGTAGATTTATGAAAAAATATTAAAAATGACCAACCTTTGGGAGGAATTTGGTGAATATTCTCCTATTTCCATGGTCTGTAGCTTCCAAACGTTGATTTGGCTCCTCTTGAGATCCATGGTGTCACCTATCATACTATCTCTCTCTCTCTCTATATATATATCTCTCCATACTACTCTATTATCTTGTTCATGGTTATGTAATCCATGATAGTGTGTGGGTGAGAATCCTGAGGAGAAAAGAGAAAAAAATAGGAAACTAAAAGAAGAAAAAAAGAAAAAGAAAAAGGGGCCCAACCCGGACCCTAATTCTAGACATGAGTGTATGTATTTTCCATGAAAAAACCCAAATTCAAGACTCAATGGAAGAGATGAAACCTCAATCTGATGATTTTTTCAAAATATATAGTTGAATAACATGTGTGAATAAATTAAGATTTAATTAATGAAATGTTATATATTAATTATTCTATGAAAATTTGAACATATAATCTTCCAACCAAAATACTATATTAGGGTAAACAGTCTATTTTGGAACCAATAGATTTATTGGAAAAATAATATGAGATCAAATTCTAGGGGGAATGACCATTTACCCATTACATTCATCTAAATGTGTAAATTTAAATTTCTCCTCAAATTCCCAGTTTGAAAAAACATGGGTCCTCATAGTATCCATGACCAGATGGTACCAACAGTTAATATATATATATATATATATATATATAATTTAAAGTTTCATCTCTACTTATTCATAAATATTTCCTCCTCTTTTAGTAGACTGTTTCAACTAAACACTTATCCTAAAATCACTTACTTTAAATTATAATGATAAAATTTGTTAAAGGATAGGATTATCTAAATCAATCCTTATATTTTAGTGGAATGATACCAAAAAATTCATCACCTAAAATAACTTTTAGTAACTCAAATTCAACATTATACCTCTAGTTTTCACATAAATTTCATTGAAACAATATCTTTTAACAATTAATTCCCCTTTTTGTTGAGTCAATAAGGCTTTCCTTATGACTTTTACATTCCTTATTGTTTTGAAAATCACAAACACCTTATCTTTAAAAAAATTTCTTTTATAAGGAAAATTGATTTTATAAGGAAAATTGTTTTTATAAGGAAAATTGATTTTATAAGGAAAATCGCTTTTATAAGAAAAATTATCCTTATCGTATTTTCATTCATATTTTTCTTAATTATAAGATTTAGATTCATTTCTACTTTCTCTGAATTTCTTGAAACATTGATATGAAGTATTCTGTTTTATGATCCGAATTCTGGATAAGAACTGTGATAAAGTTTCACTCTGAAATCCAGAATGATAACTGTGATAATGTTTCATTCCGAATTCCAGATACAGTTTTACTCCAGATTCAGGATACGAATACTTATGAAGTTCGATAACAAATTCTTCTTAAGAATTATGATGAGGAATTCTCATTACGAATTCTGATGAGGAATTATCATTATGAATTCTGATGATGAATTCTCATTAAGAATTATGATGATAAATTCTCATTACGAATTCTGATGAGGAATTCTCATTACGAATTCTGATGATGAATTCTCATTACGAATTCTGATGATGAATTCTCATTACGAATTCTGATGATGAATTCTCATTACGAATTTTGATGATGAATTCTCATTCGGAATTCGCATTCCGAATTCACCTATTAAACAGAATTTGATCATCTTTGTTCTATACACTCTGAATTTATTCAGACTCCGAAAATTATTTTTTTTGGACTCTGATCTTTCATTTTGCTTGTGCCTTTATATTTTTACTACTCTTTATTATTTTCCTTACACTCCGAACCTTCACTCCGAAGCTTTCATTCCAGACTTTTGAGTTAGAATTAAAATGATGTTGTACATTCTGTTACACTTGTTTTGTTATAAAACGATGTTGTCCTTTCTGTTTTAAACTAACCGTTGGCTAAGTGACACGTGTACAGGTCCCTCCGATTTTTAAAAAAGATATGACCGTTGGGAAGGAGGCCGACCTTACCTATAAATAGGAGCTCATTTGAAAGAGCTCATAACACACAACAATGATTTTTGACATTGTGCATACATGCTATTGAAGTGATTTCTAGAGAGAGAGGATCTTATTAACTCTCAAAGCTTCTTGTGACTCTGAATGATGGTGATTACATTCGAGGGCTTACAAGTATAGGAAGACAGAGGTGCCGACTACCTTGAAGTTCGAGGGCTTCCTTGTTGAGGAAGACAGAGGTTGCCAACTACCTTGAAGTTTAGGGCTTCCAGGGATAGCAAGACAGAGACTCTGATCTTTGTATCGAGGGCTTACCCAGGTGTGGGTAAGACAGACTTGCTTGAAAGTATAAATCAAGGGACCTTTATCCAAGGTTGTCGGATACCCTTCTCTTTGGGTTAAAAGACTTAAATCTTGTTACTTGTAGTTCTACTACGTGTTTATATTCCGCTGTATTTTGTATTATAAGGAAAGTATAACTTTCTTATACTTCCTTATTTGTACTCTGTTTCATTTAGATTCGATACGCTTTAAGGTAGAATCTCATATTTTAATATTTTATTAAGTTTAAATTTCTGGAACCATATTTCCGGAACCTATCCCTTTCCAAGGTTTCATTCGGTGTTAGAGGTGTTGTGAATTTGCTTAGTTTAACTTTGTTAAACTTAGTCCTTTCCTTTGCTTAAGGAAAACATAGTTATTCGTAAATAACATTAAAGGTTCCAAAGGAATTTTTAAAGTATACAATTCACCCCCCTCTTGTATATTGAGCATCTACATCATTATTTCGATCCTACACTTTTCATGTAGTTTCTGTATGAAAAATTCATTATAGCATATAGTTCTTACATTAATTTTCTAGATGACATCCTAGAAATAAGAAAACTATGAATCCAATTTTAATATGGGCCTCTCACCACCTTAATTATATCATTATTCATCCATAAATCAAATTCTTTATGAGCACATATACCATATTGATTGCATCCCCCCATCAAACTAGACCACATCATTCAAAGAAAATATTGTTTATATGGAAAGAGGGGTAGATTCGTATTTCCTCAACATGAGGCAGATGGTTGGTATGGATAAACCAACCCTTTATATCTAAACATTCCATTACCATTTTTTATATTTAAGGAAACTAATTCCATTACATCATCATCATCATCTTCTTCTTGGTCATACTTTAGAACTAGATTCTTCAACCATTTTAAAATGGAACTTCTATGTGTGACTAAACTTATATAAATTTATTTTAGGAAGAGGTAATTATTTTATTTCCTTGGTTTGATTTTTTCCACAGTCAAATAATAGCTTCAACTTGTGTAAATCCTCTCTTATGATGAAACACTTGTGGATATTTCTTAGGAATCCATACTCTGTTGGAGAGAGTTTCTTCCAATATTTTATAGGTTTCTTTATAAAATGTATTTTTAGATTACTAAAACATGATTATTTATATGTGGCCATAATATCCACCTAGGAATTCACCTTTCTCAATGGATTTGTCTTCACCTTTACTTCCACCATTCTTAAATTTAGATCAAATCCTTAATTTTGATTCTAAATATATATTTATTATTTCCAAGATGTATGACATGAGTAAAATAATGTAGGTTCTTTATGAACCCACTATTTATCCATAAAATTATCCTCTAAAATATTAAACCTAATTTCTATATAAATTGGATTATGTCCAGTGTAAATTATATATTTTTTGTTTCATAGGAATGGGATAATTCCTTATGAATTTTATTTATTCGATCCCACTAGAATGCCTTGAAATATGACTAGGGTTAGAATATCTAAATAATATCTTCAAAAAATAAAAACTCGTGCATTATTTTTATGTTAAGATGTTGGTGAAACATGATTCTTTGTACGAGAGAGTGTTTTTTCCTCTAGGAATACACCCATAATATTTTTCAATATTCTATAGAAGTAAAATTTTTAGCTACTTTATTTTTGGATTTATTTCTCTTAGATTCTCCACGATTCTTCATTTTACTTCCAAATTTCATATTGGATTTTATACTACTATTATTATTAGAACTATTATAGAGTGAAATTCATTTTTCTCCATTTCCTTTATTTAATTAATTATTATTTCAAGATCATTAATTTTCTTATCTTTATTCATTAATTGGGTATCCATCTCATTCATACATTATATCACCTCTATTCCATCCCATATCCTTTTTTCTATATGTCTTTAGAGTGGGATAATACTTTATTCTAAATCATTTTTATGTCCGTTTGTTTTTTATCTCATGTAATATTTTATTAATAAAATCACTCTATTCTTTTTTTTTTCACTCATCATTTTGATGTCAATGATTAAGGAAACTTCCGATCTCCTAAACCTATTTATTTCCATGTATAGATTATATATGAGGGAAATTTACACTTCATACATAAATTCCCATTAATCTACCATTTCATATAAATATTAAATATTATAATTTATTCTATATAAAGTCTCCATATATTTGACATCTGATATTATTTTAACTTTATAACCAAATTCCCATATTATATTCAATTCTATAGAAGATTATATACTTTATGATTTTAATTATTTCACCAAGATAGGTTTAGAATTAAAGATAATATTTTATTTAGAATTGGTTACCTAAGTTGACATGTCTTTTTTCATGAGAGAGTCACTTATAATTATTCCTCTCCTTGAAAAATAAGGAAATTTTCTTATGGATTGTGAACTTACTTCTTATAATGGTAAAAGTTTCTATATTATTGATTTAATGATTATTTACCATATAAACCTTCCATGTTCATATATACATCCTTTGAAAACTTTCCATGTATAATCTTCTAAAAAATATCTCCCTTTAGAGATTTATTTACTAAATTCTTAACCAATGACTTAATATCAAAATTCTTATAATCTATTTCAAATATAATTTTATACCACCTCAACTGAATAATTCTTTCTTACATAAATTCTTGGGTGACTCCAATAAATGTTTTCATATATTCCATGAACTCCTTTTACTACCTATAATATTTTATACCATTGAAAAATGGAAGCTCTATAATGGACTATATTTCTGCATGAACTAAAAAATTATTTCTTCAACTGAACATAAATATAGAACATTTAGGCTTTTATATCACTTTTTATATCCCAAAGGAACCTTGAGAGGTGGGTGGGAGTGTGTGTGTGTGTGGGGGGGGGGGGGGGGGTGGATCATGGTGTGATCAATTTAAAACAATTTTTATATTTCACTAATTTTGACTCTATTGATATTATTAACACTCATGAAGGTACTAAATTTAACCTTTTTCTTACTGAAAACATTATCATATTCACACAAGCGAAAGAAATTAACTAGAGCATGAAAGAAATAATAAATTTTTACTTGGTTCACCAATACTAGGTTACAACAAAGGAGCATACAATCAATAGTGAATTGATGAACCAAAATCCATTATTCTTTACAAGTTTAGTGTACACAATTGGTCATGATAACTCCATGCTAAATATCACTACCTATATAATTTTTAGGGACCAGCCAACTCTTTCCCAAAGCAGAACCTTTTCCTCCTCCACACACTAATTTAGGGATGAAAACCTATAATTTATAGTCTTTTAAGTCTCCCTACTATCAAAAATAAATGTGTGTCTTTTTACATCTACTTTTATGAGAAAATGGAATCTTGATAGTCACTAACTCTACTCCTTTTAAAAATTATTCATGAAAATCTATGTTTTTCTTCCTTATAGTATGATTCTAAAACACCTACCACTTTCCAATGATGTGGATGAAATATATATTTTTTCACTACACCGACTACGTTTGGTTTAGAAAAAAAGGTTATTAATATGGTGAATGTTCTTTCCTATTTCACAAAGATTTGATGTTTCAAGGGAATAATATTTCCACTAATAAATTATTCACACTCATTATTCTATTATTTTAGTAGACATAAAACCATGAACGTTCACCTTTCCATATTTTGAATATGAAACTTATAATAATCTTCATCCTGAGATTTATTGCATTTAAATATCCACTTTTTTATCTTACTTCATTTGAATATTTCTACTTGTAATATATTTCCAACCTAATAATTATTATATATCATACTTCTATGATGTCCAAGAATGACACAACATTTATAAATTCCGTTTGAAAAAACTGAAAATTTTCACATGAGGTGTTTAATCCTCTTGCATGAAATGACTGAACACATGATTTCCACAATTCTCAAATAATAATACATCTATTGATTATCTAAAAAAATATAATATTGTATCATGATATCAACTTTATCCTGGAATTTTAATTAAGTTCTAATTGAAAGACCATAACATGAATTAATTATAAAACCTTAAAAAATAACACAGATAATTTTTTCTTGAAATTAGAATAATATCTCTAAAATATGACCTGTATTTCTTATTCAAATATTCAGAAAAATTATACTTTAATACCAACATAGATCTTATATATTGAATGTATGTTCAACATGGAACACTTTATCAACCTAAGCTAAAAACATACTTATTTTACTATATTTATATAAGTTAAACATTAAATCTTACCAAATAATGTCAAAATACCAAGAATGGAAGGTTTAGTGTTTTTTATGGGTAGACACAAAAGAAAATTATTTTACAAACCTTGTGAAAAATTTCCATATTTGATCCACAACAGACCACCTTATATATATTTTATAAGTTATACTCATATTTATAACCTGGGTTATTGAAAACATAACAAAGGGGTGATCCTATATGCCCAATAATTGTAAACATAAGAGAAAAAAATTGAATGTAATGAGTGAGAATAAGATAAGGATTTGGGTATAATCAAGATACATAAGAAACTTATACCCAAAAAATCAAAGATCACAAATTATTTAATAAGGATTGACATAACATAGTACTTGAATTAAAAATTTGTGGTAACATGGGTAAATAAACATGATCCATTAGATAATAAATAAAAATAAGAATAAGCATAAAATGTGGCATATTTTAAATGTAGAACAAAAATTAGTAAATGAAAACATTAATTTCACAAGTCATAAAATCGGTGACCACACATAAGAGAAAATAATATATACCCATGAATACTTATCTTATGAGATATAAACATTTTACAAATATAATATAGGGTGATATTGACCCCACCCATCATCATCTATAAATATTTTTTCTATATAAAATCAATCATTATATCATATAAAACCTATGGTAAGAAAATGGGATCTATATCATCTCAAAAATGGATTAACATAGAAATAATTTATGAATCCATAAATGATGATAACATGATAAACCACCATAAAATATATGGTTATAATATGAAATTAAGTAAATTTATAGGTAAATACCATTAAATCATGAAAATAAATCATATGATATTTATACCATATATATAAAGGGTATACGATTAAGTCAATAATTTTCCCAAACAATTGATGTATGGTATCTAGGTGAACACCCTTAAATAAAAAGAATCAAAAATAGGGAATTTACAGAGGAAAGGCATTAGAAGAAAAGTTTTGTTTATACGCTAAATATTATTAGGAAAGATAAAGGATGTGATGAATCAAATATCTTATAAAATTTGTACACTGATCACATTTGAAAACATAGGTAAATAATCAATTTGTATATAGAAAATAATTTTATAATAATTGTATATTTTTACATTGAAAATCATGATGAAAATGAAATTTTTCCATAAAAACCTGAGAAAATAAAAATCATAGGATAATATTAAAATAATTTACTTTTAAAATCCAAGAAAATTTGTAAAGAAGAGTAAAAATTACTAGAAAACCATTTATGTGATTTTTTTGAAAACAAGGTTCTTTACTTATTATTAAAAATAATGATTAAGCAAAAAATTCACAATTTTTTTTGGAAAATTCATTTTCATAAAAATTTAAAAGGAAAATTTTATGAAATATTAAAAAAATAATTTAAAATAAATATAAAATAATGGAGTCTTAAAAAATATATGAATGTTTTATGTGGAAAATATGGAATGGAAGATGGGAAATATATCCATGATATGTAAAAGCTTTTAATATATTGAAACACTATTATTGAAAACCAACATCATAAATAGGGAAATAAAATATTAATTTGAAAATTGGTGATGAAAATTAAAAGGATCACATGAATTAATTTATATATTAGTTCACAAATACATAGGAAGACATTGGATAGAAATAAAATACAGACATTTATGAAAAGATTCATTGGTAATAGTGTGAATTATTCTTACCAATGATATACTTTTATTTCATATTTTTTTATAGAAGTGGTTATTGACAATGAGAAGTAATTTCCTCAGATAAAAAGAGGAAATAAAATATAAAATATGGTAATTTTAGGATAAAATAAATCTTGAACAATATATTCAATGTATCATAAATTCAGTTGATGAAACCCTTACTAGATTTGAAAATTTAAACTGAATACCCCCAAAGGATATGATTTAAAATTAAAAATTAAATACCATTAATAATGATAAGTTCATGACATAAAATATTAATTTTTAGTAGATATTCCATTATAAATAAAACATGATGTATAATAATATGTACATATCAAGGGTTTGAAAATTATGATAAGAAACCCTTACCTTGTTTTCCATCTTATTCAAATACTCTCTAATCTATTTTATAAAAATATAACTATATTAATCATATGTTTCAAAACCTTATTCATATAAATATTCTTTTTTAAATTTAATTTTTAATTTTTATCTACATTTATATTAGTCGGTTATTATATATTTTCAATATCAGGTGTGAGTGATCTTGATCATTTTAAACTAGTTTAGTAAAAGTAGTGTTGTTCTTCATTATTATACCAAATGTCTTCATTAATAGATCATAAAAGGCACTATAATTGTTTCTTTAGGATATTTTTTAAAACTATAATTTTATTTTATAATAGTTTTAATTATGGTTCTCATAGACGAAATGCACGATGAGCATGTTTTGATTATTTTTAACAAATGAAAAATTGTAACTCAATTAATGATTTAAATTTTTATATTATAAATCTTGAAAAAATATTTAATTATTAACATATAATATTTATTTTACAAATCATTACTTGATAAAAATTTAAAATATTTTTTATTTAGGTTAAACTGGCTAAACAAGAATATGCTACAATATATGACTGAGTATGATTATAAACGATATCCTTTTGTTATAATATTTTCTTTAAAAGTATAATGAAATTATTTATATTTAATTATGTTTGTTAATAAAAATTGTTAAGAGTTAAAAGAATAATCTAAATTAAAAATAACATTTCACTTATGAATAAATATATTTTCTTTTTACATACGTTCTATTTAGTCGATTAGTTTTACAATGATAACTTATTGCTAATATTACTTATAGAATGACTAATTTATATTTAGAAAATATAAATCATGATATAAATAAAATATATATTCACTAAATCTATTTATATAACCATCATTGAAAGGCGGTGATGGAAAATGAAATGTGTCATTCATGGTGGCGGTAGTCTGCACACACCCATGAGCAGCCTTTTCATTTATTCGATTTAATGAGAGAGGAATAGATAGTTGTTATACCATTAATATTATTAAATTTAAGTATATTATTTTTACTAATATAATTATATACATATGGTTATAATGGTTTTTATGAGGGTGGATTAGAAGTATAAATAAAGAAAGTTAAAGTGTAAATAATACTTATGTTGATAATTTTTATCTACTCATTGACAATTCATTTGAAATTATGGACTTGAGATACTTTGTTGATGCTAGAAGATAAAAAACGTGTATAGAGGAGCTATAAGAATTATTATTTTTTAATTTTCATGGAAATTATTAACTATGGATGTGGATTGAAAAGGGTGGAAGTGAGCTTCTTTTATTGGTAAAAATGAGGGAAAAATATATGAAAAAGAGTGTTAGGTAAGGGATAAGAATGTAATTTCATGAGAGTTGGGTGGATAAATTTTAGTGAGACATATTGGTATGAATTTTGAAAATAAAAAATGTATTCTATAAATCCTAAATTTAAAATTGATTTATTAAAATTTGACCAACATTAGATTACCCATTTTAACAATTATTAATCCTGATTAAATATTAATCATCGTTATTATTTTATCACTAAAAATATTTTATAAACCTTAGTAAAAAATTTCTAAATGATGAATCAAAATTTGGAATCTATTTAATATAATTAAAATTCTAAATATTATAAAATTAACTTTTAAATTAAAACATATAATTTGTTTAAAAGTTTTTTGTTTGTAGAAAAAAATCGGTTTTAATCAGTAAGTGTTCTTAATAATATTTAACATTTATTTATAATTAAAAAAAATTTAATTCGTTTTTATAAATGTTTAAAAAAATATTGCAATCATTATTTAAAATAACTCCATTTAATTTAAAATACACAATATTTAGAAAAGTATCAATCTTTGAAAGATAATCATCTTACTGAGGTAAATAATATTTAACTTTTTAATATAATTTTATTCCAAAATATTAAATTAAACCAATTACATAATTTTAAATTTATAATTAATAATATTCAAAAAAAATAATTTATTTAAAAGCGATTGAAATTTTTTTTAATATAATCATGTACAACACATAAATATTTTTTAAGAAATATGTGTCTTATAAGAATAAAATTATCTATGTTTTATTATTATATTTTTTATATAGTTTCTATAAAATGGTTAATTTTATTGAATCCCTCAAATTTTAATTATATAATATAACAATAATATTTAATAATATTATTAAGGTAACATATTGCCCATTTTAGACAAGTGTTTCTTGTAAAATAATCTATTAAAACAATATGTATTTAAGGACAATACCTATTGAAATTTTAGGCTGTTTCATTCTTATCTCTTAAATTAATTACATCCTCATAATTTTAATAATGATTCACTAAATTAAAAATCTAAGGGGTCTATAAGAAACTCAAGATATATCTTCTACTCAGATATCTAACCCACTATCCTTGGTAAGGATGAGAAACTATTTATCTCAAATATGTTTCTTTAGTAGTTATTAGAGAAATAACTTTCACAACTTCATTTTCATGATCCTATTCCCAACTAAATATGATAACCATGAATGTTATTATAATGTCCAACCAAACCAGATTAAATGATCATATGAGTATAAAAGCTTAATATTAATATTTCCTCCCTAATAACACCTTAATTTCAAAATATTAAACACTCATTTCAACTATGCTACACTTGGTTCATCCTATAACTATCTTGGTTCAAGAAAACATAAATTCAATTGTGTTATCCCATACCTATTAACCTAATCCCAAAGATTAATTAGGAAATAAATCCTTCATAATGGACTTTTAAGAAAATGTGACTAACCAAATAATATTTTGTGAGAGTGTTTCGCTATGTGTATAGTCATAGTCCCACTCATCATGCATTAGAGTAAATATTGAGTTAACACTCAACAAAACTTTTTCATGGTGATTACACACTAAGTGAATTTTTTCTATAACCGTATCCACTTCCAGTATCCATATAGGTATGAATTTTCTAGGGAACTATACAGTCATAACTTTTCCAAAACTTTAGAATTTTATCCTACAATTAGACTCCTCCTTAGGATTTTCATGAAAGTTATCTAATTAAAGTACATAAAAATAACTAAACAAATCCTAAAAATAATTAATCCCTACTATGATATCAACAATAGAAACCAAAGATAAAAACAAATTTATTTTAAAAAAATTATATTATTTAAACATTACATATCACAAAAATAATATCACAACCCCAAGAATAAAATATTTAGTGTATTTGTGGACAAGTTATATAAGAAACTTATTTTACAACCCTTGTGGAAATTTCTCTCAAATTTATCCACACTATAATCCCTTATATACTTCTTATATGTTATACTCATCTTTATAAAATGCGGGAAAGTAAATATAATAAAGGGTGAACTCATATTCCCAATAAGGGTAACCGTAATAGAAAAAAATTAATATAATTATTGAGAACAAGATGAGAATTTTGATATAATAAATATACATAAGAAACATATGTCCACTAAAGAATAGATCATAAAATCATGGAATAATGTTTATAAAAACAAAATACATGAATCAAAATATAATAGAAACATGAGTCAGTAAACATGATCTATGATATCATAACATAAAATTGAGAATAAACATTAAAAATGACATATGTATAATAAATCACAAACATGATTATAGGGAAAATTAATTTCATGAGACACAGCATCTATCCCCATGCTTATGAGTGACTAAAATGTACTCGTAAATACTTATCTCATGAGATATAAACTTTTAACAAATTCATTAGATGGGGATATAGGACACCAGCCATCATTATCTATACATATTTACGCCACATAAAATCAATCATCATATCATAGTGAACCCATGAGAATAAAATGGGTTTCATATCATTTTCAAAATGGATTCACATAAATATCATTCATAAATCTATCAAATATTATAACTTGATAAAACCACATAAAATAAATGGGTATTATTTAAAATCAATTAAATTTATAGATAAATAACATTCAATGAATATAATAAAGTATAGGGTACTTACAAAATATAAATAAAGGGTATAAATTTATGTTAAAAATTTCATCAATCAATCTATGTATGGAATATTTGTTAACAACATTCAATCAATGGAATAGAAAATAGGGTATTCATGAAGGAAAATAATTGGAAGAAAAATTATTTTTATACATCTAAGATGATTAGTCCAGACAAAGGAAGTGATGAATAATTTCTATTATAGAAATTTTACGATGCTCATTTTTGAAAACATAGTTAAATATTAAATAATTTTGCGAATAATACTTTTAGAATAATGGTAGAATTTTACTTTGAAAATCTTGATCAAAAATACATTTTTACATAAAAAATAATGATAGTACCAACCACAATACTTAGTACATGGATAGTGGATGTTCCCAGAATATGAATATGAAAAAAAACTTCTTTGAAAACATTATCAATACGAAAGAAGGAAAAGTAACTTTCAGAGATAATTCTAAGGAAGAAATTATTGGTAAAGGTAACATTGTTCTTATTTGAAAAACTTTGATTTCAAATGTTTTATTTGTTAATGTACTTAAGAACAACCTCATTATCATAAGTCAATTATGTGATGAAGGTTACCTTGTGAATTTTTGGAATGACAAGTTCTTAGTAAACAATTCCAAGGAAGAGTTTATTCTTTCTGCCCTTAGGCAAGAGAATGTATACACACTAAACTTAGAAGACCATAGAATCCAAAATCTAACTTTTATTATTGCAATGGAAGATCATTCTTGGTTATGGCATAGAAGTTTAGGACACTGTAACCATAAGAACCCGTGAAAACCCTCTAAGAAAAGAATAGTTAAGTATCTACTGGAGCATAGATTCGATTCTTCAAAAGTTTGTAATCCTTGTAAATATGGAAAGATAAATAAATCAAGATTTAAATTAGTTGGTGAAGTCTCAACCACTGGTGAATTACAGTTAGTGCATATGTATCTTTTTGGTCCAACACAAGCTGGAAGTATAAGAGGAAAATATTATGTATTTTCCTTAGTTGATGATTACACTAGATTTACGTGGGTCTATTTTCTAGCAATTAAATTTAAAGATTTTTCTTATTTAAAAACTTTTAGAGTCCATGTTAAAAATGAGAAAAACCTTAATTTGATAACTATTCATAGTGATCATGGAGGAGAATTTCAAAATTCTTATTTTGAAACTTTTTGTTGTAGAAAAGGCATTACTCATAACTTCTCAGCACCCAAAACACCTTAGAAAAATGGTGTTGTTGAAAGAATAAATATAATTATTCAAGAGATAACAAGAACCATGTTGAGTGAATATTCAGTAGCCAAAAAATTTTGGGCTGAAGCTGTGAGTATTTCTTGTTATACTATAAATCATGTTTTGATTAGACATTTTGTTAATAAAACCCCATATGAGTTATGGGATGGTATAAAACCTAGACATTCCAACTTCAAGGTTTTTGGTTGAAAAGTGTTCATCCTGAATACTAAAGATAATCTACACAAATTTGCACCAACATCTGATTAAGGAATTTTCTTAGGCTACTCCACAACTTCTAAGTCTTATAGAGTTTTCAATAAAAACACTCGTATCATTGAAGAAATAGTACATGATAAATTTGATGAAACTTATCCTTTTGTTTTTAAACAACCTCAACCTACATCTATGTATGTGTTTTAAAAAACTAATTATAAACCATTGATAGAAGATACTTTTATTAAGAAAAATGTTCAAGAAAATATTGTTGAATCATTTACCCAAGAAGACTTCCTACCCTATGTTGATGAACAAGTTTTAAAAAACCCAAATCAGTTGTTTCTAAAGAATCATCATAGGGATAGTATCATTAGTGATGTAAATCAACCAGTAAGTACTAGAAGTTCATTAAGGAATGAAATATAACATCTATCATTACTTTCCTAATTAGAACCAAAAAGCACTGATGAATATTTAGGTGATGATGATTGGAAAAAAGATATGCAAGATGAGCTAAATGAATTCAAAAGGAATACATTCTAGACCTTGGTTGAAACACATAAGGAAAATTTTATTATTGGGGTAAAATGGGTCCTAAGAAATAAATGTGATGAAAATGGAATCATAGTAAGAAATAAAGCTTGATTAGTTGCTAAAGGATATAGTCAACAAGAAGGAATAGACTATAAAGAACCCTAATCACAAGTAGATATACTTGAATATATTTGTATTCTACTTTCCTTTAAAGCATTCTTAAACTTCAAACTTTTTCAAATTGATGTTACATGTGCTTTTTTAATGGTTATGTTCAAAAGGATGTTTTTGTTGAACAACCTCCTGATTTTAAAGATACAAAACATCCTGAACATGTTTTTAAACTTATCAAAGCTTTTTATGGACTTAAACAATCCCCTCGATCTTGGTATGATAGACTCACAAGATTTTCGATTCAAAATAATTATGTTAAGGGAAATGATGATCCAAATATTTTTATAAATAAATATAAGAAAAATGTTTTGATTGTTTAAATTTATTTTGATGAAATTATATTTGGTTCTATATGGAAATATTTAACGGATTGCTTTGTGGATCTAATGAAATCTGAGTTTGAAATGAGTATTATGGGTGAATTAACATTTTCCCTTGGTTTTCAAATTTCTCAAAAAACAGAAGGAATCTATATATCCCAACATAATTATATTAAATATCTTATTAAAAAGTATGGATATGAAAACACTAAGAGTATAATTACTCCCATTGGTACCTCAAATAAACTTGATCTTGATGAAGCTGGGAAACCAGTAGATAAAACATCTTTTAGAGGTATGATAGGAAGTCTACTTTACATGACAACTAGTCATCAAGACTTAATGTTTTTAGTATGCTTATGTGCAAGATATCAATCCAATCCTAAGGAATCTCATTTAATGGCAGTGAAAATAATTTTTTGCTACTTAAAGGGAACCATGGATCTAGAACTCTTTTACACTTATGGAAATAATTTTATTTTAAAAAGTTTTTGGGATGCTGATTTTGGTGGATTTCGAGTGGATAGGAAACGTACATCCGGAACTTGTCATTTCTTAAGAAATTCATTAGTTTCTTGGTCATGAAAAAAGAAACACTCAGTAATAATTTCCACTGCTAAAGCTGAATATGTAGCATCTGGAAGTTACTGTTCTCAAGTGTTGTGGATGAAACACACACTCACAGACTATGGTATGAGTTTTTACAAAACAAAAATTTGTGTGATAATACTAGTGCCATTTCCTTAAAAAAAACACTGCACGTCACTCTTGTGAAAAACACATAGATATTATGCATCTCTTTCTTAGGGATCACACACAAAAAGGAGATATCATTCCTCAATTTATCAGAACACAAGATCAACTTGCTGATATTTTCACAAAATCTTTACCCTCTGATAGATTTGAATACATTAAACAAAAGTTATGAATGATAACGGTAATGTAATCTTCCATGTTAACTTCCTGTTGAAACAATATTTTTACAGTAAGAAACTACTTTTCATAGGGGAGTACATTTGTTTGTTAGATCTAAATTTTCTCGTAGTCCAAAAATATTCGTAATATAATTTTTCATAGCTTAAATTTTTTCATAGTCTATAATTTCTACTAGTTTATAATTTTTCGTAGTCCAAAATTTTTTGTTGTCAAAATTTTTCATAGTCTAAATTTTTTTCGTAATCAAATTTTTGGTAGTTAATATGTTTTTTCCAAAATCTTTCCAAAAAATTATAGTCTTAAAATTTTTGGAATGAAGTTTTTTTAGTTCAAAATTATTTGTAATGAAAACTTTCATAGTTAGATTTTTCTTAATAAAGATTTTCATAGTCAAAATTTTCGTAATAAAAAATTTTCAGAATTAAAAATACTTCATGGAGAATTTTCCCCATTACGAATAATCTTCCTGGAAATCTGTAAGGTATCATTCCTTTCTTAAAATTTCATAATAAACTTTTATTTGTTAGTATTTATAACTATTTTATAAATTTTCTAATTTATTTTTTCTTCAATCCAAATTTTTTTTTAAAACCTCAAAAGATCGGATTCTATCAAAATATCCTTCCGGCTATTATCTCAACCGTCAGATTTGATCAAAAGGTTTCGTAACTATCAGATTGAGTATAGAAGCTGAATCTTCACCCCAAACTTCTATATAAAGGACCCCTGATAGTTGTCCGACATCGATCTCAAAGCTCTTGAGTGCTGAAGATCAGCACTCCAACATAAGCCCGTTCTGAATTTTTCATGGTTTCTTAACTTCAAATGTCTGCTAAAGTTTCCTCTCCGAATGACATGTCAACTGTCAAGCTGATTTCTGAAAGGCATATTTATAGAGAAAGGTTTGTACATACAAATTTATTTTCTAAGTATGACTCTATAATCTCAAATAACATGAAGTTGAATGGATGGGATAGTTTCTGTGTATCGAAACAAGGAGCTTAGGATCTGGTTTATCCAGAATTATTATTTGAATTATATGAGTTAGCATGTTTTTTCAAGGAATAAGGTAAAGATAAATTCTATTCCAAAAGATATGGGAATACTTATGCTCTTTCTTACACAAAGGTAGCTAGTTTAATTGGAGTTCCTTATAAAGGATAATTCGAGTTTTGTTCTCAAAAGCTGCCAGATGTTCAAAGAAGATTTGTTATAGTAAAGGTTATGGATTTCCTTGGTCTTTCAGATGTTAAGACTAAAAAAATTGTTCACCTATCAAAAAAATTCCGGATTCTAGAATTATGGGTGCAAGGATTCATCATTTTGAGAAAAGGGGATAAAGATACTTTGAAGAAGAGTGATATGTATATCATGGATTTATTGGTGAATATAAGTAAAATTAACTTTGTTAAGAATATTTTGATTACAATTGAGAATATAAAGAATTGAAATCTTAAGGCTCAAATTATCATGTATCCAACCATTCTCTCAAAGCTTATTGTTCGGTGTTTAGAGTCCTTCAAATCCCTTGTATTTATTAGCCAAGAAATTGAAAAGTCTTGCTGGTAAGTGATGAAACTATGAGAAGGATGAATGTTGGATTTTCCATAGAATCCAAAAAAATTTATTACTTACCTGAGGAAGACGCTAAAGCTGTTTCAAAGAAGTAAGAGGCTACTGAGACATCTTAGAAGGGAGGAAGGAAGAGTAAGTTGAAGGAAGTAGAAGAGAAAGAAAAATCATCAATGGATAAGGAAACCCAATATGTACCACCAAAGCCTTAGAAGAAAGAAATCATATCCGGATGAAGTTATAGCTAAATGGAAGGAAGATAAGACAAATAGGAAGGAAGGGGAGCCTATTTTTTTCTTGGATTCTACTGAAGAAAAATCTTTAAAAGAAAATACTGCCGATTAGCTTGAAAAGAAAGAAAAAGAAAAGAAACAAAAGAAGAATTTATCTGAAGCAGAGATTTTGAAATCTATTCTGAAGGTAGCTGAGAAAGCCTCTGAGAATATTCAGGTACTGGAGTCTTTTCTTCAAGAACCACTTCCTGAGACTCCAGGAATTTTTTTTGTGAATCTAGAAAAAGTCCAAATGAATGAAGTCCATGAAAAAGTAGTATAATAAGCGGTAGAAGAAGAAGAAGAAGCTGGCAGTGATGATACTGAAGATCTTATTAAGCAAGTTGAGGATTTTCATGAGAATGAGAGTCCTTCAAAAATATTATCAGTCCAAACTTCTCAAGACAAATCATCAAAACTTGATACTCCTGGAAAGGATGAAGAGAAGGATGATGATGAAGTAAATAAGACATCTGAAGAAGAAAACATCAATATAGATTTCGTTCATCTAGAAGATGTTGAGGAAGGAGTAGAGAAGGAGGAGATAGAAGAAGATAAAACCGTCCAGTTATCTGATAGTGAGAATGAATCACCTGACCAAGAGGTAGCTATTCCGAAATTTTATAAAATAAAACAAGTGGTATTTTATACACCTACCAAGGCTGTGATTAATAAGAATGATGCTCGTGGATCTTCAAAGAGTAAATCTAATGAGATAGATAAAGAATCCTCACCAAGCAATGTTTCTGATTTAGAATCAACATCTCTGGGAAATGATTTAGTGGTTCAGTCATTAAAGAATCTTGTTGGAACCATTCCAATATTTCTGAGCATTGAATCGAGATGCCAAATTCTTCAACACTCATTAAATCAGAAATAGGATTCAGTATCCATAGTGATGGATACGTGTATTAATCTTGAGGCAGACCTCAAAAACATCTTCATCAATTACAAAGATCACAGAAGAAATATCAAGAAGATGACCAAATGGTCTAAGAAAACCATATAAGATATGAGAATTATTTATGAGTTCCAAGAAAGTGTCAAGGATGCATTCGACACTAAAGATGTGAAGATCAAGGATCTCACAAACAGTTTTGAGGAGAAGCTAACTCTAGAATAAAATTCTGGAATTCAAGAATGAAAATATCTGAATTGGAAGTTGTATTTAGTTGATCAGATCTGGAAAGGAGAAAGATATCTTAGAATAAAGATTGATGAAAAAATTTCTAACCAAGAAGAAGTTCTAAAGGGGCAGGCAGAATCTCTCAAGGCTTAAGAAGAAAGAATCAAAGCCTTAGAGAAAAAAACTGAGGATCAAGATCAACTTCTTAAAAAAGCATATAAAGACCACATGGAACTCAAGAAGCTTAAAAAAGTAGTAAAGTATATTATTCTGAAGGAGAAGTAAGGATAAAATTGTTCAATTCCGATCTTTTTTTGTATTCCTTCCTTGAATAATTTTTTTCAATCATAATGAAATGGTTTGGTTTCTCCTTATATTTTTGTTTGTCTAGTACGCAGATTTCACGTACCACATTTCATTTTCCATTCCCTTCAATCCTTTTTTAATATCAAAAAGGGGGAGAAAGGAAGTAAAAAGAAAGGAATGAAAAAGAATAAAAAGTAAAAGAATAAATTTCCCTAATTAAGGGGGAGTTTATCTAAGGGGGAGTTCTTATCCAAGGATATTTTCGTACGCAATAAAGTGATAAAGTCTCAATCTGGAAATCAGGAATATGATCATTAGTGTTTTTTAAGCCTAAGGTGGAGTTAGTTGTATTCATTACTACTCATGTGTAATGGGAGATACGTTTTATTTACACATCCATAAAACTTCTAAGTCCTTATATTCTTTTTCTCTTTTTCGTAAGGATGTTTGGGCTTTTCAGAAAGTGTGAGATTGTTGAGTGAATAAGGCCTCCTTATAAATTTTCCATTCCATCATGTTTGGGGAGATTATTGAGTCAATAATATTTCCTTATGACTTCTCTATTATTTCATGTTTTGAAAATCAAAAACAACCTATCTTAAGGAAAATTTCATTTTCCCTAAGATTTCCCTTGATAAGGACAATTTTCCTTCCCTAAGGAAACTTTATCCTTACCTATTTTTCATTGTTCATTGTTTAACCTAAATCATTTTATTTCTACGTATAAAATTTGGTTTTAGATCTAAAACCTCAGAATCCTATAAATACATAGATAGAGAGCATTCTGTTTTCAGGATCCAAATTTTGGTTCCAAACTCTCTGAATTCAGACTCCAAACTTTATGAGTTCAGGTTCTGAACTCTCTAAATTCAGACTCTTAAGTTTCTAAGTTCTGGTTCCTAATTCTATGAATTCAGACTCTGAACCTTCTAAGTTCAGACTCTGAATTCTTCTAAGATCATACTCCCAATTCTTATGAGATCAGACTCCGAATTCTTATGAGATCAGACATTGAATTCCTTAAGAATTTAGGTTCTAAATTCCTGAGAAACAGAATAAGAATATTCTTGTATTATAGACTCCAAAGGTTAACTTGTTTAGATTCCAAATTCCTTTTTTTCCTTAGACTCCGAATTATATTTTTCCTTATATTCCTAAAAATAGTTTCAGTTAAGCAACCATATTTTTTCTGACTCATGTTTTGATTATAAAATGATGTCGTTCATTCAGTTACTAACTAACCATTATATGAGTGACACATATATAGGTCTCTCAAAAATTCAAGGAAAAATGTGACTGTTGCAGGAGGGAGCCGACCGTTGAAGATGTACCTATAAATAAAAGCTCATTTGAACAAGATCCACACAGTTCCCTGATTCTAGAGATTATATATTTTTGATGTGATTTATAGAGAGAGACGCTCTTTCAACTCTCAGTGATAAGTGAAGATGTTGCGAAAAACTTGTTTAGACGTGGTTCCTACAGATTCTGATCGTGCTGATCATGAGATTCCGTGTTTGGAAGACAGAGTTTCTGATTTCCTTCTAAATTGAGGGCTTTCGGGGATAGTAATACAGATACCAATCTTAGGATTGAGGTCTTACCTGGGTTTTGGTAAGGCTGACTTTCTTGAAAGTATAAATCAAGGGACCTTTTATCCAAGTTTGTTGGATACCCTACTCTCTGTGTTAAAATATTTCTATACTTGTTACTTGTATTTTTTCAAGTTTGTTTTCCGTTATATCTTGGTTGTTGAGGAAAGTATAACTATCTTATACTTATACTCTGAATAAATAAGGTTCTATACACATTAAGGTAGAATCATTGTTTTGTAAACTTTTGTTATGTTTCATTTCTGGAATCACATTTCCAAAATCTCATTCTTTTCGGAACTACATTTTCGGAATCAAGCAAGTTAGTAGAACTGAGAGGTGTTGTGAATTTTGTTTATACAAAATTTCTTTAAGGATTTTTGAAGTATACAATTCACCCCCCTTATATATTGAGTATCTACCTCATAGGTTTGATACTACAATCAATATCATATATATCCTAAAATCAATCCTGTAAATATATCCTAAATAAAATTTTGAAACCATAAATTAATATTCACAAGTTATTTTACTATAAAAATTAAAATAATTTTTTTATAATTTTAAATAATGGTATAAATTGGGCTCCAAACCATTATTTAAACTTATGATTTGTTGTTTTATTATGTAATGGGTTCTTAATAAAATTTTAATTATAGGAGACTTCCTTGTTTACATTGAGCGCTAAAATTAAATTATTTTATTAAAATTTTATGCAAGCTTAATTTTCCTAATTTTAACATTTAATGTATTTTGGAATCATCATTGGTTTTGTTATCCTTAACATGATTTATTACAAATACTTCCATGAAATTACATATTATAAGATGCTTCTTGTTTAGTATTACATAAATGGGGATGACTATGCTTTTCCCTCATATACACCGAGTTATGAATATGTTATGATATTGACCATAAATCTATAATAGATTAATTATATACTTTTAGGTACACTTCTACATGCCTCCACAATGTCCTCTTATAAGGGATACTAACACATGATGACCTTATAAAAGGGTTTTCGAACTATGTTATAAATTTAAAAAACACCTGAGGTGTATAATATGAGGATAAACTTTAGGATATTTCTTAGAGGATGAATAGAGTTTGATCATAATGTTCTCTACTTATGTTTTTGAATTTTAAAATATTAATTGTTTTTTTATTTTTGAATAGTTTTTAGAGATATTGAGAAATAAAACTATTGGTGATGGATCTAAAATGTAAATAAAAATTATAAGAGAAAAATTAAAAGAATATAGTGATGTTATGTAGGTTATCTAGAAAAAATACATATTGAAGGTGTTTTACTAAATTATTTTTTAATCATAGTTCTAAATTTATATTTGATCTCAAACAAGCTCATTAAATTGAGTGATTGATTTCTCACAACACAAAATTAACTCTTTTATTTGAAATTTATGCGAACTCCTCACAAAAATGTATTCAAATTAATTATTGAATCTTTGAAAAAGTATGATGGAGAGTTACAAATATCTCACAAAAAATCCACCAAACCTCTATATTTAAGGATCAATCTATTAAGATGAATCAAAAATAAAGGGAAGAAAAAAATTACAAGGAATATGAAGCAACATATAATGGGGAATCATGAGCTTCCAACTCATGATATGAACTATAAATTGAGATATTATAATGAGTGAGAAATAAAAATAATAGAAGGATATTTGGAACTCAAAAATATAATTTTAAGTGTGCTCCCATGATATAAAAATTAAGGCTATCCCACCACTGGTGCTTCTAGATCACAGCACTGTGAGAATAAGTAGGGGAACCACACTTTCAAAAAATAAATATAAACAAATCAATGGGGAAGGGAAAACATAAGATTGAAAATATACAAAAAATGTTGATTTATTGAAACTATTTTAAATGAATAATGAAAATTAAAAAAATAAAAAAATAATAAAAACAATATAAAAAATAGAGTAATGATGAACCATGAAATTTTTTGAAACCTACATCACATTAATATAACAACTTCCTCTCACTTGTACAAGGGATAAACCCAAATAAATGAACCCTGAAGTAGTCACAATATCTTCAATTTATAATTAACAACAAAAATATTTAATTTCCATAGAATACATGGTTTGAAAAAAAAATATCATAAACATTTTAGTGATATGAGATTCATGTTGCATGATTATAGGTTTCTCTTTTTAGGATGAACCACCCATGTATTTTCCCCTCACATCCAATGAATCTCCCAATGATATTACTCACTTTTTAGGTTCATAGAAAAAGATACATGGGATTTTGATCTGGTAAAATCAAAGGGGATAAAAAAATAATGAAACTGTGAAAATATCCTCCACATATCTTGGAATATGATCCCATGACCTTCATTAGTCTTATAGATAATTATTTGATCCTTTTAAGTGGATCCCAATCCAATGATTTTTGTATTCATAGGGAATGTTCAGTTATAGGTGTAATAGTCTATTCCTTACTAGCCCATTACATTGAGAGTTTTTTGGTTGGAAAATTCTTGGAGGAGGTCCTGAAGGGTTCAGAGGAGTTTGAGCTATATTTGTGCGGTATTATGAAGTTTATGATGTAAAAATGTAATTTAAATTATATGTTTGAATTTTATAACTTGTCAATATGGCTGTTTATATCTTTTTTGTAGTGAGGGGATACCATGTGAAATGTGTTTATGCCATAATGAAGGGGGTTTTCAACATAAATTTATTCTCAATGATGTTTCATGAAAATTATAGAAACTTAAAATGTTTTTTAATTTATGAAATAAATTTGTTTTGTGGTCTATTTTTTATAGACACCATGGATTTTACATCATAAAAGTGTGTTTTACACCATAAAATGTGTGGTTTTTAGGTTTTTTTATAACTCTTGTTCGACCATTTATTTTATCATTTGTCCAACATCTATCTCGTTTTGATAAGAACCCTAGGTGACGCTCATAAGATATTCTAGAACCTTCTTCTTAATTTGGTCATGACTTTTGGTGGTGGTAATTTTGTGATCTAAGTTGAGTTCTCATCCTATCCAAAATATTTTACTTGTGTTATTATTTTGGGTATCCACTGAGAAAGTGTAGTTCTGATCAGGCTATGCTTTAGTATATGTTTTTTATAACCGTTAGTTGTGGTTTAGTGTGATCCTTGTTTTCTATGTGCGGTTCTAGTTTTCGAGCTATTTATTATTTTCCTAGTTGGTAATAGTAAGATAAAAATGATTATTTTAGGTAGGGTATCCTCATTCTATCACTTTTATATTTGTTATGAATGGGGATTTCATGGTTTTGTTTCCTTTGAGAGGATATTAATGGTCGGCGTAAAAATATAATAAATTGCATAACTAAAATTTATGGGTACGAGAGAGATATCATGGGATTTTCTTCTTTTATATATTTCATTAATGGTTTTGTACATTCATGTTGTGAATTTTGAAAATAACAGCTATTAGTAGCCTTGTTTTCACTATAAATCATATGTGATGGGACCCTTTCTAGGTTGTTATGTGATTTCACCCAGAATAAAATCCTAATGTAATTATATTTGGATAATTAATTGGTTGCCCTAGAATTTTGGTTTGTGTGATAATACCCAATATAAAAAAAGAGGTAATGTGATAAAATCCTTTGAATAAATATGGAATTTGTAATGTGTTGAAGTTGTCTATGGTTTATTTGTTGTGTTTCCTTGTGTGTTATATGATATTGTGTGGTGGGGTGGTGATTTGTTGGGTTGTGTAGTGCGTTGGGAAATGATGCAGTGGTTTCATGGCATGAATGTGATATGGGAAGTTCTATGTTGTGGTGTATAGTGGTTGTGATGTGTGATGTGGTTGTGGTGTATAATGTGGATGTTTTGTGGTTTTCAATGATGTAATTTTGTAATGGTTGTGATTTGTGGTGGTTTTAGTGAGATGTCTTGGTTGATGAGGTGCAGTGATGATGGTTGATGTGATTTAGACAAATTATGTAGTGGCATGGTTGTGTTAGTTTCTCACTTCGCAAAGTAATAAATGATGATGTTGAATTAAATGAATAAATTAATGGCTAAGTAATTTAATGTAATAATATGAAAATTGATATGTGTTTATTAGAATAAATGAAATGAGTAAATGAATGGTTGTGTAAATGTGGAATAAAATAATGGAAGTTAGCGTAACTTTTTGAAAAATAGAAAATTGAGTGTTTTAATTGAAAGTGGTCATGTATGGTGGTTGTGTCGTGAGTTTCATATAATATTTTGGTTATGATGGTTGAATTATTGTGTAGTGGTGGTGGGACGATGTATGTTAGTGTAGTTTTTTTGGACCCATATGTTGAGTATAGTGAGATATACGTATATCATATATTTTATTTAATTTCTTTACGATCCACACAAAATTAGGATATCCTTTCCAACTCTTAGAGGATTTGTGTTATGGGTGTTTTACCTAACATTCAGTATGGTGGTGATATGGATGGATAACTAAACCCTCTTCCCAAATATTCCCTTGTCATTAGTGATAATACGTGTTCGTGCTGGGGATTACCCATCGGTGGTGGACCATGTATTTTTGGGTGATGTGTGATATGATGAGGTGGTGGTGAGATGTAATTTGTGGTGGGGGATATGAATGGTGGGAGGAGGGTATGAGGTTGATGTTCTTGACATTCATGATACCACACTGCCCGATTAAATGATGAGATAGTATGTGATGAACCAGGTGTTTGCGTGAGAGATTTGATGTGATGGACCAAGTGTCTATAAGTGATATATAGTATGTTGATACAAGATGCTAGAACATGATTCTAGACCTTGAAAGGGTGTGGTAGGTAGGTTTTCATCCCGAACCACATCAAAGATGGATGAATATGTGGGGTGATATGTACAAGAGGAAAGGGAGCATATGATATTCAACATTGGATAATGAGAGCAACAGTTTAGTGAGGATGTGGCATTAGGATCCCTTGTTTTGTTATGTTCTAAATGTTATATTAATATATTTAATGTATTATTTTTGTGATCAAGACTTGGTGAGGGAAGGTTTAGGTTGTTTTACCTAAATAGGTTCTTGTTGGTTCTGTAATTTGTGCACTGGACTATTAACATTAACTTTTATCAGGTGAACATGATACCTTGGGTATAATTTTAACGAGTATAGATGTATCCTCACCCTATATATATAAACTATTTTCAGGTTTCCATGAAGATTTTAGGGGCCAATATGGACATTTATTTCTTGGGTTTTGGAGCTGTTGTTAATTCACTACTATAGAACTTGTCTTTGGAATTTACTTTGGATATTTTTGATGTTTTAGTTTAATTCATTCATGTATGGTGGGATATATTTTGATTTAATATTATATATATTTGATAGATTTTTTTTGGGAGGTTTTATATTGTATCCCAATTATATTTTATTTATAGTGGATAATATAACCCATATGTATGATTTTTATACCCTTGACGCTTGTCACTAACCAGAGGCCTACTGGTGGCATGTATTAGGGGTCATTATCTCTCTTAATTTATTATGGTATTATTGGATGGTATCTTTCATGATATAGTGGTTTCAAAGGTTTTACTTCAGAGTTAGGATAGATTTTTGAGTTAGTAACTTATAGGCTTTTATGTGTTGGTAGGGAAACAATTCCTGATGATCTTCATATGTGACATTGTTGGGTGAAAATCCCTCACAGTGTCCTCTATGTATGTTTTGGCTGTATTTGTGTTTGTTGAAAAATCCAGATGGTTGCGAATGAGTATGTAGGGTTTTTTCCGAAGTAGGTGTTTAAGGTGGTGCAGTTTCCCAGTGTTTTCGAAATTTTTGGGCCTCACAAATGGGAGTCCGATTTTGGTAAAGGATGATTTTAATGTAGGAGTACATGGTATGAGGACTGTGAATAATTTTTTGAGGAATGAATTTAGTTGTACAAGGATCATCGAATGGAATCATTTAAGGAAGGGAACCGTGAAGCACGAGATAGAGACCGTGTATGGGAACAGTTCCTGGGGAGAAAACAGTTCAAAACAAAGGCATGTGGTAGATGTAAGGCTTGCGATACGAAGGATGGATTTTTGTTTTTGTAAATGGGGCGATTATTTTATAAAACATGAAGGGTGTCATTGATGGAAACAAGGAAATGATTCAAGAAACCACAAATATCATCGTTGGTGAAAACATAATAGTGATTTTTTCCACTACGAAGGTAGAGAGGTGGCACACAGATCGGGTAGGGAATAATGATATGTGGTTGGAGCACAATATGTGGTTAATGTTATACCAAATTGAATATTTGGTTAATCTCAGATTACCAGATTTTTTGGATCAATTTTCTTATATAAATAGTGATAATATCATTATTAAGTAGAGTATTTTTCCTAAAAAACATCTTTGTTTTGGGAATTCGGCTGAGTCTAAAGTGTTATACAGGAAACAAGTTTACAAAAGATGAGAGGTTCATAAGGAGGATTAAAAAAATAAGGAGTTCATAGAAATGTTTTTAATAGGTTTTGTGAGGCACCATATCCTGGAAAGGAAAATGGTACGTAGAAGAGAATTGGTTTTTGAAGGATAAGTGGTCCATGAAAGAAGAAGTATACGGAAGAAGAAAGTTCAGTATGCAGAAGTTGTTACGAAGATGGTACGCAGAGGTGGTATGTAGAAATGAATGTGGGGGCAGTATGTAGAGGAGATGGTCCATAATGTAGGGATATAAAGTTTTTCAAAGAGAAAGGCATTCCATAGAGGGATTGAGAAAGTATGAAAATTCACAAATAGTTCGCGAAAGTAATTTCTGCTAACAATATGAAGAAACATGGATTTCATCTACTAGTGAAAAAAGGTACTTCAATATAGAATCTATCTACATTTTAGGATTCATGATTTCATGAAAATTAAGGGACATAAAAATCCATAAACATAGTATGTATCCATTACAAGAGTAGTGAGTAAATGAAGAGGAAGATGGTGATCCTTCCCACTAGAAGTGATCCAGAGGAAGAGACATACGGAGTGACCCTTGGAAACGAAGTAAGAAGACACAAAATCTTGTAGATGTAGTGATTCTAAGCCTAAAAGTGAATTATAACAAACCTTGTAATTGGTAGGTAGATTTACTGAATTTGGTTCATTGACACATCGTTGTTGTATGATCCTTAGACGTATCCTAGTGAGGGTGAATCGAATAAAATAATTGTGTCATGTGAATGGTCACATTCCTGTTCATATATTTCTATGGGAGAAAGGGAGAAGTGTGTTTTGTTTAATGAAAAAAAAGATCTGACGGGGCAGTAGTTTTAATCTGTCACACCCTGATTCACCCCCCTCTCATTGTATTTGACCTAGTCGACCTAATGAACATAGGTCAGGGAGTCTTTATAGGACATGATATTTTAGTGACCCATGATCCAATACATGAACTATGGGCTTATTGAATGAATTAGTGAGGTAGAATTGTTTGTAGTTTAGATACATGGGGGGTACTTGATTTATTATTTCTAGTGTTCATGTTTTAATTGGGTTGTTATAGAAGAATAAATTGAATTAAATATAAAAACTTTGATAAAATTCATTGTTAACATCCTTAAGATATTCTTCTTGATTTTTAGGAGTGGTTACCTATTGTTGTCTATGCGTGGCTCAGGTAGTTTACGTTCCGAAGGCTGGACTAGTTGATTGTCTAAGGATTTAGCTGATAGAGGATGATGAGTTTTGGAAGAGGGCCTTGCAATCCTTTCAGTGAAAGAGTTTAGGAAAGTACAATAGAGTGTCTCTAATCCATAGATAGATTATTAGATGAAGAAACATGATATTCATATTGGTTTATTCTAAGCAAAATAGGAGCTATGGGTGCTGTTAATATTTAGTTATTTATAGGGAGATTCACATTAATGGTGGACAAAAATTATTTATGACCACAAGGAGGAAGATGTGTTATGGCCCGATGTTCATAAGGTGTTCCATTTTTAATTCCTATCAGAGACAATGAGAAAAGCTAAGAGTAAAGATATAATCTCTATTAAAGAGGGATACTGAGTGTATGGGAGCTTGGGATCTAGTTCAAGGAACTCCAACACTTTACTTTAGATATTTTGTTAGATCATGAGTTCAAAACATGACATCTGGAGTAGGATTTTCACCTAGTGATTTGCTATGCAGCAACTTAGTTTATACTATCTACGTATTTATAGGTATAAAAAAATAAACAGGTTATCAATCATATACACTCTTTTAGATTTAATCCTTCAAAAAGTATATAACATGGAATCTTATGGAGAAGAGCTTTATGCAGTGGGTCATGTGTATTTAGGATGTTAGGGTCCTGATTAATAGGAAACCTATCACGATAGATCTCTTTCCATCATTCTAGGTAAGGTTCCTTATGAGAACATACTCAAGGACTTATTGTTTCGTTATATTTTTTTGGGGGGATTGGGGTGGGCATGGTAACTTCTATAATTAGTGTTTGAACACATAGGGAGGATATTATTAGATGGTTGGTTAAGTACCTTTCCAATAGTAGTAGCATTTTCCTCCGATATAGTTTCAGCAGTAGGGTTTGCAAATGCTTGTTTAGTAGTTTAGGGAAGAAGGTGTTGGTTGTGGAAAAACTCATGATGATCTTTATCCATAGATACTTAAGCCAGATCAAGATTTTATATTAAGACATTAAATAGGTAGAGGAGATGGGCATGGTAATATGTACACATTTTAAGTATCTACACTAGTTGGGATAAATGTTATCAGAGGTACAATCAGTTTGTTATCTACCATTGTATATGATTTGTTTGATTAAATATCCTCACATTAATTTGTTTCTATTACATTTATATATATATATTGGTACTTGATGTGGATATACTTACAGTTCCCCTGGTGTTATCTACATTGTTTTGAGGTCACACTGTTTTGTTTGATGTGTCCCGGGGATGCAGAATGGTGATACTGTAAAACTAGTTAGTTTGGGATTTCTTATTAATAAAGGCACAACTATAGTAGTTTATCCTTAGAATAAATTTGATATATTACTTGAATGTATTCACCTACCACTTCTAGATAAGATTATTATTTTCGGATGTGGATGGCCAGCGAGTGACATTAATTAAAGAGAGAGGTTATCGAATGGGTGGTAGGAAATTAGAGCCTCTTTTTTCTCAGTTGGCAGAGTTATCAGTGGAATATTAGGAAGATGATATTCCTAGAGTTGTGGTAGATTTACTCTATGTTTTTATAGTTGAGGTTATTTAAATACCCCCTTGACATAATTCTGAATTTGGGATAGAGTTTCAACCTTAAGAATTATCCATTTTAATGGATCCATTTCTAATAGCTTTTATGAAGTTGCACAAGTTGAGGATATAAGTGGATGACCTGATGCAAATGGGTTTTATCCAGCCCAGTATGTTATCAGGGGGTGATCTAGTATTTTTTTCCAAGAATATGGGTTATATTATGTGGTTGTGTGTAGACTAATGAAGGTTAAATTTTGTAAAGTTCAGTAACCATTAACCTCTTATAAGGACCAATGTTCTATTTGACTAGTTGAGACGGTCTTGTTGCTTTTTATATGGTTGATCTATGTTATGGATATCACTAGTTGAGGGTTAAGTATATTCAGATGACTACCATCAGATAAAGTCTAGTTAACATCACGTTTTTGGTCATGCCATTCAGTGTTATGAACGCACCATCCATGTTCATGGGGGTCACAAAATCTCTATTATGTGATTTCTTGGACTGTTTTTTCATTGTATTAATCAATAATATCTTTTTATCTACTTGAAGTCATAGGAGGAATATATCAATCATCACAGAGCTATTTTACATCTCCTTTAAAAACACTATCTCTATGGAAATCTATCCAAGTGTGAGTTTTAGATGTGATTTGTGTGTTTCCTTGGACATGCAATGTCATAGAAACATGTAGCAGTGGACCCTTCTATGATCAAGTTAGTTGTTTCTTGGGTAGATCCGAAGAATATGATATAGAATCATAGATTCCTTGGTCTTGTAGTAAATTATCCGTGGTTTTTACTTGATTTAACTTGAATTATAGCAACTCTAATAGCATTGACTAGTATGAACTAGGATTTTGTGTGGAGTGATTAGTTCTAGGTAGTGTTCAGTTTCCTAAAGGAGAAGTTTGTTAGTGCTCTAATGCTTTAGTTTCTTAAGGAGGGAGCACTGTTCGAGGTTTTCTATGATGTTTCCCTCCCATGATTCAGATGTGTGATGATATATTAGAGGGTGGTGGTCTCATATGGGTCTAGGAAGATATGTCCCCATGAGTATAGCTATTCCTCCCATGATCTGGAGTATTTTCATCATGTTTTCTCTAAATTTGTGATTTCATTACCTCATAAATGAGTTCCTTTTGGGTTTTTATAGACAACAAGAACCTAAAATATGTTTTCTCTCAATGATATTTGAATCTATGCAGACAATGAATGATACAGTTTATCTAGGATTATGATTTTGATATCTATTTACCCCAATAAAGGAGAATGTTTTTTCTAATGTGTTTAGTTATAATTCTTGATGGGATGTGGTTTGGAAGTCCATGGATGTTTATAAAGGGATGGAGGATCGTGTAGTGATGCATCATGGTGTCACAGAGGGTAGTGTCCATGGTTTCCTTTATCAGATAACTATAGGTTCATCATTGATATGGTAGGTGGATGAGTCATTGTGGGGAGACTCAGAGGTAGAGGTGATGTGTGATCATGTTGGATATGGTGATTACCTAAAGGTATGATCAAAGGTTGACCAGAATTGGATGATGTTATAGATTGGATTTCTTATTCTATTGGTAGTTCAGGAGGGTATTCCATAAGAGTTTAATATATCAACTGTAGCGGTACATCCTGGTGTGGAAATATGTATTGTGGATAAAGGAGACAACTTTGGTGGTTGGGGATGAAATAGTCAGTGGAAGAATTTTTGGTGAGGTTTTTGGTTTATCAGTAGGTGAAAGGAGAACACCATATTTATGGAGCATTTAATAGTCCTTATGTTTAACGGTTTGTCCCTTATGAATCTAATTTTTCTCTTAATCACGGTAATTAATTTTAATTACTTTCAATAATATTTTGTATAAAAAACTAAGTTTAGGTTATTATAAATTAAAAATTATTCATATTAAAAATATGGAATCTATTTTTTCAAATTAAAATCACAAAAGTGGATGAAATTAATTTAAATTCAATCCCGCATATGAGATGACAAAGATGGTTTCAAAGTAAAAACATTGAAATGATTGCTATGTTTTAACATCCAATTCAAAAATTTAAATTTATTTAAATGACCTAAATTGGATTAAATGATATCATATTTCACTAAATATACTTTAAAACTAAATCATAACATAATTTAACTATATATATGAATTATTCCAAAAAAATATTTTGGGATTAAAATTTAGTATTTTTCATTATTCTTTGAAAAATGAAACCTCAATAAAAATATAGAAAATTTACCCCAAAAGAATTTTTATGATTTTATTTCAAAAATAAAGTTTATCCTATAATATTAAATTTATAAATGTGTCAAAATTCATATTTAATATAGTTACTCCATTAAAAGGCGGTAAAACCATCACTATAAAAATATAGGTTTTAATGTTTAAAATTGGCTTTGTTCTTATCTTATTCTTATAAAATATATTGAATGAATTTAAAAAATATTTTATTTATTTATATAATATCATTGAATAATTTTAATTAATTTAATTTATTAGGAAAAAATAATTCATAGTATAAAATAGTTTATTTATTAAAAAAAATCCCTTTATTTTCAATTGGTTATTATATTCAATTATAATTAATTTTCCATCAATGAATTAAAATAAATATTTTAGTAAGTTAATTTATAATATTTATAACTAAAAATTTCACGTCTAGGTTGTATATTATTTTATTAAATAATAATATCTTAATAATATATAATTTTTTGGTAAAACACGGCCTTTTGTGTAACATAAACTATAGAACAAATTTATTCTTCTTGTAACGCAAACTAACTCAATTTTTCATTAATTAAAAGATATATAATAGATATATTTAAAATATTAAATATACATTAAATTATAAGGAATTTATATTCCTTTCTACACATGGTTTTTAATATCACACATGCAATTAAATACAATGTTCTTACATTAAAATTTTGGGTGTTACATTGTCCCCACAATAATTACATTGCATCATCACAATTTAAACATGATCTCTGTAATCAAGGGTTTTATTTTTTAAAATAATATTTATGAAAATCCCATATCGTAAATAGGGTCAATAACACATATTATTAATAAGAGAGATAAGGAAACATAAAGTTCATATAACTAGGATCCCAAGTAAGAGAACATATGTGGGAAAAACATAGAAATGGATGAAAAGCGTAAAAAAACTATAGTAATTAGTTAGAAGAAAGTAAGTGATCAATGTAAGGTTAAGGGACTCAAAACCATAAATTTGTAATGATCTAAAGGACCATTAGGTTCATCATAAATACATGTAATAGGGTAAGATTTTTATTTAAAAACCCTTTTTCTAGAGTTGCAGAATTATTTCACAATCTAAGAATATAGATAAATATTATTGTTTATAAACATAATATTTTCCTTTTATTACACATTAAACTATTTAAACTTCATATCTTAGAACAAGATTCTTCATTTAGTGAATTAATACATTAAACCATTTCATAAATTGTAAAAGTTTATAAACGGTTATGATTCAACAGTTTAAAATCATTTACATGGTAGTTAGTAATATCCAATTTACTTAACCATATAAATAATAATTATCTCAACATTATGCACATATTAATGGATATCTTTCCCTCATCCATTCATTTTTTTAAAAATATAACTTTTACAGATTCAATTTTATTAGCACCATTTAACATGTGATCTCAAATCCTTAATAAAATTGTAAAACAGTACAATCCAAACATATTTAATAACCCTTATAACCAGTACATTATTGATACCATAATAAAATAACATAATTTTTTAATCTAAATAAAATCACATTAATAATTCTAATTATGTAGTATCCAAAAAGTAAACTTGACTTTGATCCCTTAGCTTCTTTTGAGGTATATTCTCTTGATGCATAGAGAATTCATCTTTTTAATGCCCCATCTCCTTACAGTTATAACAGTTTAACAGTTTTATTTTCTTTCTTTCCTTTTCTTTCTCTTTCCTTGGGACTGTTTTCTCCACACTTATAAAAAACTCCCAATACTTTCAAGAATTTACCTGGGCGATTGTTTCTGCAGTTCTCACACAATAGAAATTTATATATCATCTTCTATGATGCATTCTCTCTCTTGGTGTTCAGATGACCTATTATTATCTTTTTTTCCATTTAATATATTGATCCTATAAAATTCCTTATACTTTTTTATGGAACATAAAACTACCACTTTGTATGATGAAAAAGTATGAGAAACCAGTTCCCTTGAGAGATTTGGCTGAAGTACTTTTAAGAAGTGGTAAATATTACACTTCTTATTATGTTTGTAATCTGTAGAATACCTAGATAACCTTGTAAAGGTTTCTTTATAATATTTAACTCTCTCTTCATAATATTTATTTAATCTAAGGAAATTTCTATTCAACACAATTTTGTGATCAAGAGGGAAATATTTTTTGGATAATGTCTCCTTAAAAGTTCTCTATTACTTGAGTTTTATTTCTTATTCCTCCCTAGTATTATGGACCAACAACCACCATTGATCAATATTTACATTGAGAAAATACACTACAAGTGTAACCTTTTACTTTTCACTGAATCTGAATTCCATGAATATCTTATCCAAATACTTAATCCACTACCCAAAAATAATTTTATTTGTAGTCCCACTAAATTATTGGGGAATCTATCCTATAAAGAAATCCAACATAGGGGATTATTACCGTGGATTAGGTTTATCCATTCTGGAAGGGATATTTTTCATAGCCTCATTAATTTTACCTAATATAGCCATAATTTTATCCATTCTAATATCATCTTTATTGATTTCCTCAGTAGGGAAATATCTACATTTTCTAGGAGTATTGATACCATTCATCCTTCTAGGAACTATTTCTAAATAATGGCATACACTCGATTAGATCATAACATTATGTAAAATAATGTATAATCCCAAAAATAGTAAAACAGTAATCATAAATTGAAATTTTTTTCCCTAACTAATCTCATAATAATAAATATGGTCTCTTTAGGGATATCTTTATTTTTAAATCCTTTATAATTATTTTTAAATTGAATGTGGATTATCCTTGGAGTATCCCTCGGGAGTGTCATACCAGTTGCACATTAAGTCCTATTTTCTTGTACCTGGTTACACTGAGTTAGGCCCAATACACCTTTTCATATTTTTTACCCCTAGGTACATCTATTCAAGAACCATGTACACCTATTGTATACAGACATAGATGTATTTCTAGGGATACCCATATAATATCTACCTTACCAAAATTCTATAATGTTCTTCAATAATTATCCTCAAAGTATATCTTAGGGTAATGTTCCTTAATATAATTTTTATAAATCCACTTTCCATGTTTTTTTCGAAACATCCTCTGATACCAACTATAATGTCTCAACCTCAAGAGCCCAAAGCCAATGCCTTTATTACATTGGCATGATTACAAGGAATCAAATCCTGAATGAAAAATATATTTTGTATATTTGAAAAACTATATTACACACATGATACCCATATTACATTGGAAAATATATAATAAAATATTATACATAATAAAATTAAATGAACTAAATCCTAGTAATATTATTCAAATATTTTTTCTTCATAACCTGGGTAAAAGAAATAAAATAAGGCTAAGATTAAATTCTCACCAAGGGTAAGTAAAATAGAAGAAATAATGAATCAATGGGAATAAATCCACATGGAAAGTTAAATAACTAAGAAGAAATTCCATTCATATTACTGGATAAGGCATAAATAATATGGAAATGTAAGTAACTGAAACACATACCATTGAATCAATAAAATGAGAATTAACTACATCCATAGAAAATATGAAAGCAATAATACCATTGATAAATAATAACTGACTGTAAATGAGGCAAATTATTAATTAGTGGACACCATTTTTCAAAGGTACATGGTTCCTTTACTATCAATAACTTTTATAATACATCTTAGCATATCCTGAAAAAAGCCCATATAATTTGGCCAACTGATGCATCTCATGAGAATACTAATGCATTAAGGGGAAATCTATAACCAAGCCCCACCCATGTTATACCTATCCAAAAAATTCCTCATATATTGAATAATCTATTTAACTCATGAATAATGTGCCTTATAAAATATTTGAATAAAATAAAATATATGAATTTATTAATAATTCCCATTTTAATCAAATAACTTTTAAAGTGAACAGTGAATGTAAAATGGTATAATTTTTTTGAAATAATAATATCCATTTCATGAGAATATGGATATTTAAGAAAAATTTAATTTACCATAAAAATGATCATAAAGAAAGTGATTATTTTAAGATAAAGTTGAAAATCAAAAAATAAAGTGAGATTGAAATGGTAATCATTATAACACAATATTAAAGAAAATAATTTTTAAACATTTCAAAGTGTCCCATACCTCTTTGGAACATCTGAATTATAATCCACTTAAATAAATAAAAATAATTTTTTTGAATAATATGAGTATAAAATGATTCATGATATAATATAATGGGGTAGTGTATACACCACAGAAAATAAGTAAGTGGTGAATATGGAATTTATGTCAAAATGTAAAAAGTGAGATGAAAATCCATTACATTTAATTTAGTTTTGTTTGAATGCCCATTAACATCATATATAATAGATTTAATAGTGTAAATAACTTATCAAGGAACCATATTAAGGTTTATAATATCATATATAATCTTTTTATAATATATTAATACCTATTTGATAACAATGTTTCATTATTTTGACTATTTTTTGTGTTAATTGAATTGTTTTTTTAATGTTTTGACATGTTATTTTTTATTTATATTAAATATATCACGATTTAATCATATATAGAATTTAAATAATTATTTAACTTATATATATTCATTATATATGTATTTATAATAATACATAATATTTTAATATAGGAAATGAAATGCAACATCCATGGAAAAGGTAGGTTGTACGTACTTATGAGCGTTACTTCCCTTTATTTTTCACATTTAGAAGAATGAAATGTCAATGATAAATATGTGTATTATAATTATTGTTTCATATTAATGTCATATATTTTACATATTTTAATTAAAATCATCCATAATTCTTTCCATATATATCGTGAATGAATCACATCGTTTTGAGGAGGTGGTAGTCCACATTTCTACAAACGATGTTATCATATATAAAAAAATGTAAATAATAAAGGTATGTGTTGTATGAAAATTATTGAAGAATAAAGACATTATAAATATCACAGATATCATATATAAATTTGGTTTATATCTTAATTCCCATCATAAAGGGTGGTAAATAAAATAATAGAAAATCATTGTTTCGTAAGGACGTAGTTCACAGTACACGAATGGTAAGTTAATTACACATTTGATGGAAGTGTTTGTAAGTGTAGGTATAAAAATTAATATAAAAATTTCTAAGTATATTTACGATACTGATTTTATTATTTAATAATTTAATAATAATATCTTAGAAGGTGTATAATTAAAATAAATCAAAATATCTTGAAGAAGGATGTTACCACTTATTTGGGTAAATCCTTTCAGTTTTCACAAAAGGGAATCCTTTAATAGATTTATTCCAAAATTAAGTTTTATATTCTGAGGATATGGTTTTTGGGATAATATTTGATTATATTTTGGTCGATCTAATGATATTGATAGGTGTTAATAAATGGAAGGGATCTTGACCTTTTTATAGTGGAGTAGGAGTGACATTCTTGTAAATTTTGAAAAGGGTATTCAAACCACATTTTGCTAATGTCAAGTGGATCCAATAATGGAAAATATTATTCAAAATGGAAGATAAGGTACAAATAGAAACATAAAATGGATTTTTTATAAGTATATTTGTCATTACATCCATTAAGTTTAAGGTTTAGTCCCTTGTTAAGCTAATTTTTCTCTTAATCACTATAATTAATTTTAATTAATTTCACTAATATTTTTGGTTAAAAACAGTTTGACAATATTAGAAATTAAATATTAATTTTATTCCAAATATGGAATACATTTTTTTTAATTCCAATAAATGAAGTGACATAAATTAACTTAAATTTAATCATGCAGATGGGACGACAGAGCGGGTTTTTAATTTAAAAAAGTTAAAAAATTTGCTAAGTTTTATATCCAATTACTAATAGAAATGTATTCTTATAATCTAAATTGAATTATATGATATAATGTTTTTCAAATTATAATTTTAATCAAAATAAAAACATAATTTAATTATATAAATAAATTAGTCGAAAAAGCATTTTTGAATAAAAATTCAGTATTTTTCACTTTTCATCCAAAAAAGAAACCTCATAGAAAAATATAAAAAATTCACTCTAACCTAATTTTGATTTTTTAATTTCAAAAATGAATTTTATTTGGTCATTTTTAATTTATAAAAGTTTCAAGATTCATATTTAATGTAGGCGAGCCATTAAAATTATAGTAAAACTCTCTTTACAAAAATATTGGGTTTTTAAAAAAATTTGTTTGTTCTTATCTTATGTTTATCAAATATATTGGATAAATGTAAAACATATTTTATTTATATATATAATATATTTGAATAATTTTAATGTATTTAATTTATTTGGAAAAAACTAATTTGTTTGCATAATATAGTTTTTTCTAAAAACATTCCCTTTATATTCAATTGCTTATTATATTCATTTATAATTAGTTTTTAACTAATGAATTTTTCCACAAATTTTCATAAGTTAGTTAAACCTATTGATAACTCATAATTTAACAGCTAGGTCATAACTTATTTTATTAAAAAATAATAACTTATTAATATATATTTTTCTTTAAAAATAGGTCTTGCGAGTAACGCAAACTAGCTAACCATGTAATTCTTGCAAGTAACATAATCTAACTAAATGTTTCATGCATTTATATATATATATATAATATATTTATTTAAAATATTAAATATATCATAAACTATAAGGATGTTATATTCATTTATATTTATGCTGGTGTGTGTCACACATTCTATTAAATGAAATTCTCTTACATTAGAATTTCAATGTGTTACAATATTCCTGGATATAATTTTTCATATCTTTTTTTACCCATTTAATCAAAATTATTTATTAAAAACCATTATTTAACGATTTTTTCACATGCATGTTTTGAGTCAACGGTTCCTATTCTTTCACCTTGGTCGTGGTTTCACCAAATCCAAATTCTAAATCCTATTATAATTATCATGTTTATATATTAAATATTCCTTTTTAACCATTTATGTAAGGTGGTCATGAAAAATGATCTACATCATATTATGGAGGCAGTAGTATGTATATATGCAGAAGCGGTGCTTTCATTTTTATAATATTTGAAAAGGAAATAAAATATATAAAATATTAAATTTAGTAAATCATAATAATATTATAAATATCATATCTCTTCATTAAAACTATCCTTATGACTAGTAATGTGGTACGAAAATCAAAAAATAAATGCATCTTTCAGGGAGGCGGTAGACTGGGTGTATGCATGAGCGGTATTTCCATTTTACAACGGATGGGAGAGTAAGATGGTATATAATATATTATATTTGTAAAATAATAATTATGTAATAAATATCATATTTATTCATTAATTCTATATTTATAACCATATATGTGTGGTGATGATAAAAAATTAAATACACCACTTCATGGAGATGGTAGTCTATACATATGCATGTGCATCATTTCTATTTCCCATAGGATAGAAATGAGGATGAAAATAGTTTTTACATACACAAAATAGCATTTTATTATTTTAAAGATACTCATGTCATTATATTATTATGGTTAGAGTATAATTTATTGATGAAGAGGAAGAAATAAATTTGAAAGCATTCATTAAATACTTAAACCTTCACATTGAGAATACTCCTTTTAATATTTATTTAAGACTTATTAAGTTGGTATTTTGGTGAGACCGGAAGCTATAAAAAATGGGTATGATAGTTTGGACGGTATATAGGAAGAAATTGGTTGATCTAAAATGTATTCTAAGTTTTTTTTCAAACGAAATGTTATAGTGTATTTATACTTGATGAGAGGTGTGTTGTAGGGTTAAAATATGGATAATTTTATCATTTAAGCCTAATACTTTTGAGGAGGGACGATTCCAATGATTTTTTTGTTTATTATTAAACACATGAAGGTTATTTTACATTGGAATCATTCAAAAATTTAATTCAATCATTGAAACACTTCATTAAAGGTAGTGAATCAAAAAAATATATTTTTTGAATAAAATAAAACATCGACTTCAAAATTTCAAACACATGTTTATAAATTCAATTCATTATTTTTTAAATGATTTTTAATTCTAAATAATTACATTTTATGTCAATAAAATCTTAATACAAATATTTAAATATAGTTTTCATGATATTTTAAGCTTTTACCACTTAGTTTACCCCATTTTACTTCATTTTATCTTTTTTTGGTAATTCTTTTTTGACCATGGTAACTTGTTTTTATGACCAAAAATGAAATTGAACTTATAATAATATTTTTACTTGTTGATTATATATATATAATCCATTTATAAGTTTCAATTTTCAGAAGTGGTAAAAATTACTTTTAGTATAAGTACACAAATCGAATGGAAAACAATTATTATAAAAATGACATTTTAAAACCTAAAAAATGAATTTTTTCCAAAATCTTGTATAAAATTGATTTCCATAAATATTTTTATTTATTATTGAAAAAATTAATTTTATTTGATATTTATATAAATATAAAACTAAAATTCATCTTCCAACCATTCAATTAAATGAGAATAAATAAAAATAGGGTTTTTATTAGAATAAAATAAAACTTAGGTTGTAAAAATTCAAGCATGGGTTTAAAAATTTAAAAATATATACATTTAAATACATTATTATACTAATAAAATAACTATTTTTTTAGAAAAACATTTTATAAAATTTTAGGTTCTAATTATATCATGATGATTTGATAAAAGTTAGTTATAAATAAAAACGATATTTTTCATTATTCACCAAAAAAAATGAACTTCTATGAAAAAGTACCCAAAATTCACCCTATATAAATTTAAAAATTCTGAATTGAAAAATGAAGTAAAAATTCTAAAATAAAATTTTTAGTGGTGGAAGATATTAATTCTAATTTCCATGCACAAAACACATAAAAACTTTTTTTTGAAAACATATATTTTCAAAGTATAAAATGAATTTATTCTCACTACTTATTGAGTAAAAAACATTATTTGATTGAATATATTATTAATAAATTTTCTCAAAATATTTTATCAGTAATGATTTATTTAATTTATTTATATAAAAATACATTGCACACTTAAAAATCATTTTCTATAAAATATATCTTTTTACCATCAAATGATTTTATCTTCATTTCTAAAAAAATGATAATAAATGTATGAATGATAGTCTATTAGTTTAGATGTATAAAAATATATATTTTAAATAAATTTTACATTTAAAATATGAGAAATATTTCTTTTAAATGAAATTTATAATATATAATGAAAATAATATTTGTAAACAAAACATTGATGTTTATCGAAGAATTATTAAATTTTTATTAGTTATCACTAATTAGTCATTATATACATGCTATTATTTTATTTTACTAATAATTATTTAAATTTATAGCAATGACTTGATATATTATCTTAAAATTATTAAATTTATCAAAAAATACATAATTTATAAAAATAGTTGTAAAAAATTTCTCAAGAATAAATCATATTTTCCTAATTGAAATAGAACCCTTTTAATTTTAAAAAACTATATAGTTATTCAATTATATTTAATTTATACTTATATAATTCGCTTTCATTTTTTATTAAAATAAACCATTATTCACTTTTGTTCAAAGTTGTATTTATCAAAAGTTATTGTACGTACTGGAATATTTAAAGGATAATGCATACCGAAATTTTGAGGTTTCATATTCCCCCATTAAATAAATTTTATACTTTCAAATATTATTTTTTACACAAACTAATGTATATTTGTATATGTACAATTTTATATGTATATTTTATCATCATAATTAAGTTCAATGTTCCTATTAGTTATATTATTATTTCTAAAATTAATATTTCAAAAACCTTATATGTACCATTATAAGACTGATACTAGTGATTGAATTTTAAAAATAATTTCTTGATAGATTTGTGATAAGACTTGATAGGTTTATCAATCCATATATTATATTGAGTAGTTATTTTACCATCATGATAGATAATATGAGAATATAAACTTTATTTATTTACATTATATAAGCCTAATTTGGGAAGATCATTGGAGTAGGATACCTTTGCTAGGGTATATCGATCATGCACTAAGTTAGGGTTTCTATTACCTCTAATGGGAACCCTATATGCATAAGGGGAAGCTTAGATCATGTTATTTTCGGTCCCAACTCATCTCATCCCATTCCCAAACCCCTTTCCCTTCTGACTTTCTCTTCAGTCTCGGTGTGCCCTAAAGTCTTTAACCTCTTTGAGGGTTTCTCCCCACTCAAAATTTCCCAATATAAGTTCAAATAATATTTTCCCTTCTATGCTTATTTTTTATTATTCTACTTGGATGAAAGCATCTCGCCATCAAGGATATTGATATTTTTTCAATGAATATTGGGGTCTTCAAAACCAGGTTGTGGTGGGATTTCTTGAATCTCAAAATATTCTCATATGTTTCAATGATTAATTTGACTAGATCTATTCATGGTCTACATACCCACAATTATTTAATTTAGTGAAATTTTATTTACTTATATGGACATTCAATTTACATTTGTAATGGGACTCTCCCTTTACGGTGATTTTCATCATTCTTCCTTGACTACCCCTCCCATTTTAGAACCCACCCATCCTCAAGATGATTGGAAACTTTTTTGATCTATTTATTTAATCATACTAGAGAAATTGAGCCTTGAGCCATCAATTTAATTTTATATTAGAGTCATGGTAGGAATTTCGAACCCTATACCTATTTTGTTTGGATTGAAATTGAGGGGAAATATTGGCATAAACAATATGTTTTCTTTGAATTTTAGTTTCCGTTTTCTTCTTGGTTTTTATAAAGGGAATTCATATCAATGATATTTCAAGATAATTCATGTTCTCCTAGTGTGAAATGATAAGGATCAACTGAAGGAGGGTATTACTTGTCAAGTTAAAGGTATTTATGGGATTGATAATGGTGCTAGTCTGATCAATGAAACTGGTACGACACATTATAAATGCAAGGAAAATTTTATTTTATTATATTAAAATAAAAATTTCATATTTTATGTTTGAATCATTGATAGGATTCCATAATATATTGTAAACAACCATGAAGAAAAATTGAGTCATGGATTAACACATCCCAGTCCTAGGGTGAGTCCTCGGGAATCATTATGTCCAAAGGGAAACAGTGCACCAATGTAGGTGCCATCAGCATCCTCCATAAGATTAAATATGCAGGTGCTATGTGCCTTAATCAAGAAAAAAAATTCATTTTTTTTAATAAAAACCTTATAGGAAACACCAATATTGATTGGTGAAAAACAGTCATTCCAAAGTTGAAATTAAAAATGGTTACTAGAATGAAAACCACAGGTCTGTCCAATGTATATAGATTTGAACAACCTAAGACTAGTGATATAAAAGTAGGATATAAATATGCATCAAATTGTTATTAGAAAATATAGGTAGAGGAGCCTAGTGTATTTGGCTCAAGGAACGAGAAGAAAGGAAATTAAGATTCCAGGAATTATCCAGTCAACAAATAAAAAAGAATGAGGAAATGTAAGAATTTTTTAAAACTACATAAACTAATGGAAACCAATTATTATGGTATGGTCAAAGAGCCCATTTTAAATAAGAATAAGGTATATATAAGAAAAAACTCAAAGATAACTAAATTTAGGGTAGTTAAACATCTTGAAAATCCTGATGTTCAAGAAACATCCCCATGCGATGAGGTTGTTCTACAAGAGGAATCTCAAGCTGAAAAAGAAGAAGAACCAGATCAGGTATAGGAAAGAACCTTGGTTGTGGGAGTTCCAGAAATCATTTATAATCATATCTTCCTAAGTTCAACCACGATAATTAATTAGTGTTTCATGAAATGGATCCTATCAATGTTTTTTTGAAAGAAGCAGGAAAAGATGAAGGCGGTAAAGAAAATTTCATTGAGCTAAGTTTACACTCTAAGACGATATAATAGAGACAAATTTCCATATTAATGATTGATAAGAGGATTCCAACAGAATGTTCAAGAGATTTCTTTGATTAGTCCTTAGCGAAGATCAATCATATTTAATAAAAAAGAACATATTTTAACACGTGGATTCAATAAAGAGAAAACAAGTTTGGAGGAGTATACTCATAATTGAAAAAAGATGGCTTATCACTTTACAGATCTCATTAATGAGGATATAGATATGAAAGAAACCTCAATTTAATTGATATTATATAGAGTGAATGATTCCAATACACTTATTTTTTTATAATATTATTGTGACATGTTATGTTGTTTAATGTTTCATGATGAACTAATTTTTTTGGGGGTTCCCACTTTACCCTTAAAAGTTGTATTTTATTTTTTTTAATTTTCATTTGATAAGAATTATTTCATTATTTTATTATTTTTTCAATCTATTTTATATATTTTCTTCACCTTATATTGAGAATGGTGAATTTTTCATGCAGGAAGCATGAATATCCAATTTTAAGGGACAATCATATCCATAAAATAATGATAAATTATTTATCATGCCTTTATAGACTTACTAAAATTGAAATGGTGAGTTTGAGTTAAAAACCCACAAAGTAAATGCTAACATTCAAATACGTAATTATATACAATACCATTAATTAGTTTATAATTTATTTAATAAATATTTTGTCCTAAAAAATCAATCAAACCCCAAATATCAGTTTATTTTTACAATGATTATAACTATAACAACCATCTTTGTAACTAGGGAATAATTTTTCATCTTATCAAATACCACATAATATAATCTCATTATAACCAGATTCCCACTCAGTCTCCTAACTGAAAATTATTTCCTCAAAGTGTCTTGGGATGACTCAATAACCATGAGAAATATAAAATAGTACATATTACTGGATAAGGCATAAATAATATGGAAATGTAAGTAACTGAAACACATACCATTGAATCAATAAAATGAGAATTAACTACATCCATAGAAAATATGAAAGCAATAATACCATTGATAAATAATAACTGACTGTAAATGAGGCAAATTATTAATTAGTGGACACCATTTTTCAAAGGTACATGGTTCCTTTACTATCAATAACTTTTATAATACATCTTAGCATATCCTGAAAAAAGCCCATATAATTTGGCCAACTGATGCATCTCATGAGAATACTAATGCATTAAGGGGAAATCTATAACCAAGCCCCACCCATGTTATACCTATCCAAAAAATTCCTCATATATTGAATAATCTATTTAACTCATGAATAATGTGCCTTATAAAATATTTGAGTAAAATAAAATATATGAATTTATTAATAATTCCCATTTTAATCAAATAACTTTTAAAGTGAACAGTGAATGTAAAATGGTATAATTTTTTTGAAATAATAATATCCATTTCATGAGAATATGGATATTTAAGAAAAATTTAATTTACCATAAAAATGATCATAAAGAAAGTGATTATTTTAAGATAAAGTTGAAAATCAAAAAATAAAGTGAGATTGAAATGGTAATCATTATAACACAATATTAAAGAAAATAATTTTTAAACATTTCAAAGTGTCCCATACCTCTTTGGAACATCTGAATTATAATCCACTTAAATAAATAAAAATAATTTTTTTGAATAATATGAGTATAAAATGATTCATGATATAATATAATGGGGTAGTGTATACACCACAGAAAATAAGTAAGTGGTGAATATGGAATTTATGTCAAAATGTAAAAAGTGAGATGAAAATCCATTACATTTAATTTAGTTTTGTTTGAATGCCCATTAACATCATATATAATAGATTTAATAGTGTAAATAACTTATCAAGGAACCATATTAAGGTTTATAATATCATATATAATCTTTTTATAATATATTAATACCTATTTGATAACAATGTTTCATTATTTTGACTATTTTTTGTGTTAATTGAATTGTTTTTTTAATGTTTTGACATGTTATTTTTTATTTATATTAAATATATCACGATTTAATCATATATAGAATTTAAATAATTATTTAACTTATATATATTCATTATATATGTATTTATAATAATACATAATATTTTAATATAGGAAATGAAATGCAACATCCATGGAAAAGGTAGGTTGTACGTACTTATGAGCGTTACTTCCCTTTATTTTTCACATTTAGAAGAATGAAATGTCAATGATAAATATGTGTATTATAATTATTGTTTCATATTAATGTCATATATTTTACATATTTTAATTAAAATCATCCATAATTCTTTCCATATATATCGTGAATGAATCACATCGTTTTGAGGAGGTGGTAGTCCACATTTCTACAAACGATGTTATCATATATAAAAAAATGTAAATAATAAAGGTATGTGTTGTATGAAAATTATTGAAGAATAAAGACATTATAAATATCACAGATATCATATATAAATTTGGTTTATATCTTAATTCCCATCATAAAGGGTGGTAAATAAAATAATAGAAAATCATTGTTTCGTAAGGACGTAGTTCACAGTACACGAATGGTAAGTTAATTACACATTTGATGGAAGTGTTTGTAAGTGTAGGTATAAAAATTAATATAAAAATTTCTAAGTATATTTACGATACTGATTTTATTATTTAATAATTTAATAATAATATCTTAGAAGGTGTATAATTAAAATAAATCAAAATATCTTGAAGAAGGATGTTACCACTTATTTGGGTAAATCCTTTCAGTTTTCACAAAAGGGAATCCTTTAATAGATTTATTCCAAAATTAAGTTTTATATTCTGAGGATATGGTTTTTGGGATAATATTTGATTATATTTTGGTCGATCTAATGATATTGATAGGTGTTAATAAATGGAAGGGATCTTGACCTTTTTATAGTGGAGTAGGAGTGACATTCTTGTAAATTTTGAAAAGGGTATTCAAACCACATTTTGCTAATGTCAAGTGGATCCAATAATGGAAAATATTATTCAAAATGGAAGATAAGGTACAAATAGAAACATAAAATGGATTTTTTATAAGTATATTTGTCATTACATCCATTAAGTTTAAGGTTTAGTCCCTTGTTAAGCTAATTTTTCTCTTAATCACTATAATTAATTTTAATTAATTTCACTAATATTTTTGGTTAAAAACAGTTTGACAATATTAGAAATTAAATATTAATTTTATTCCAAATATGGAATACATTTTTTTTAATTCCAATAAATGAAGTGACATAAATTAACTTAAATTTAATCATGCAGATGGGACGACAGAGCGGGTTTTTAATTTAAAAAAGTTAAAAAATTTGCTAAGTTTTATATCCAATTACTAATAGAAATGTATTCTTATAATCTAAATTGAATTATATGATATAATGTTTTTCAAATTATAATTTTAATCAAAATAAAAACATAATTTAATTATATAAATAAATTAGTCGAAAAAGCATTTTTGAATAAAAATTCAGTATTTTTCACTTTTCATCCAAAAAAGAAACCTCATAGAAAAATATAAAAAATTCACTCTAACCTAATTTTGATTTTTTAATTTCAAAAATGAATTTTATTTGGTCATTTTTAATTTATAAAAGTTTCAAGATTCATATTTAATGTAGGCGAGCCATTAAAATTATAGTAAAACTCTCTTTACAAAAATATTGGGTTTTTAAAAAAATTTGTTTGTTCTTATCTTATGTTTATCAAATATATTGGATAAATGTAAAACATATTTTATTTATATATATAATATATTTGAATAATTTTAATGTATTTAATTTATTTGGAAAAAACTAATTTGTTTGCATAATATAGTTTTTTTCTAAAAACATTCCCTTTATATTCAATTGCTTATTATATTCATTTATAATTAGTTTTTAACTAATGAATTTTTCCACAAATTTTCATAAGTTAGTTAAACCTATTGATAACTCATAATTTAACAGCTAGGTCATAACTTATTTTATTAAAAAATAATAACTTATTAATATATATTTTTCTTTAAAAATAGGTCTTGCGAGTAACGCAAACTAGCTAACCATGTAATTCTTGCAAGTAACATAATCTAACTAAATGTTTCATGCATTTATATATATATATATATAATATATTTATTTAAAATATTAAATATATCATAAACTATAAGGATGTTATATTCATTTATATTTATGCTGGTGTGTGTCACACATTCTATTAAATGAAATTCTCTTACATTAGAATTTCAATGTGTTACAATATTCCTGGATATAATTTTTCATATCTTTTTTTACCCATTTAATCAAAATTATTTATTAAAAACCATTATTTAACGATTTTTTCACATGCATGTTTTGAGTCAACGGTTCCTATTCTTTCACCTTGGTCGTGGTTTCACCAAATCCAAATTCTAAATCCTATTATAATTATCATGTTTATATATTAAATATTCCTTTTTAACCATTTATGTAAGGTGGTCATGAAAAATGATCTACATCATATTATGGAGGCAGTAGTATGTATATATGCAGAAGCGGTGCTTTCATTTTTATAATATTTGAAAAGGAAATAAAATATATAAAATATTAAATTTAGTAAATCATAATAATATTATAAATATCATATCTCTTCATTAAAACTATCCTTATGACTAGTAATGTGGTACGAAAATCAAAAAATAAATGCATCTTTCAGGGAGGCGGTAGACTGGGTGTATGCATGAGCGGTATTTCCATTTTACAACGGATGGGAGAGTAAGATGGTATATAATATATTATATTTGTAAAATAATAATTATGTAATAAATATCATATTTATTCATTAATTCTATATTTATAACCATATATGTGTGGTGATGATAAAAAATTAAATACACCACTTCATGGAGATGGTAGTCTATACATATGCATGTGCATCATTTCTATTTCCCATAGGATAGAAATGAGGATGAAAATAGTTTTTACATACACAAAATAGCATTTTATTATTTTAAAGATACTCATGTCATTATATTATTATGGTTAGAGTATAATTTATTGATGAAGAGGAAGAAATAAATTTGAAAGCATTCATTAAATACTTAAACCTTCACATTGAGAATACTCCTTTTAATATTTATTTAAGACTTATTAAGTTGGTATTTTGGTGAGACCGGAAGCTATAAAAAATGGGTATGATAGTTTGGACGGTATATAGGAAGAAATTGGTTGATCTAAAATGTATTCTAAGTTTTTTTTCAAACGAAATGTTATAGTGTATTTATACTTGATGAGAGGTGTGTTGTAGGGTTAAAATATGGATAATTTTATCATTTAAGCCTAATACTTTTGAGGAGGGACGATTCCAATGATTTTTTTGTTTATTATTAAACACATGAAGGTTATTTTACATTGGAATCATTCAAAAATTTAATTCAATCATTGAAACACTTCATTAAAGGTAGTGAATCAAAAAAATATATTTTTTGAATAAAATAAAACATCGACTTCAAAATTTCAAACACATGTTTATAAATTCAATTCATTATTTTTTAAATGAATTTTAATTCTAAATAATTACATTTTATGTCAATAAAATCTTAATACAAATATTTAAATATAGTTTTCATGATATTTTAAGCTTTTACCACTTAGTTTACCCCATTTTACTTCATTTTATCTTTTTTTGGTAATTCTTTTTTGACCATGGTAACTTGTTTTTATGACCAAAAATGAAATTGAACTTATAATAATATTTTTACTTGTTGATTATATATATATAATCCATTTATAAGTTTCAATTTTCAGAAGTGGTAAAAATTACTTTTAGTATAAGTACACAAATCGAATGGAAAACAATTATTATAAAAATGACATTTTAAAACCTAAAAAATGAATTTTTTCCAAAATCTTGTATAAAATTGATTTCCATAAATATTTTTATTTATTATTGAAAAAATTAATTTTATTTGATATTTATATAAATATAAAACTAAAATTCAGCTTCCAACCATTCAATTAAATGAGAATAAATAAAAATAGGGTTTTTATTAGAATAAAATAAAACTTAGGTTGTAAAAATTCAAGCATGGGTTTAAAAATTTAAAAATATATACATTTAAATACATTATTATACTAATAAAATAACTATTTTTTTAGAAAAACATTTTATAAAATTTTAGGTTCTAATTATATCATGATGATTTGATAAAAGTTAGTTATAAATAAAAACGATATTTTTCATTATTCACCAAAAAAAATGAACTTCTATGAAAAAGTACCCAAAATTCACCCTATATAAATTTAAAAATTCTGAATTGAAAAATGAAGTAAAAATTATAAAATAAAATTTTTAGTGGTGGAAGATATTAATTCTAATTTCCATGCACAAAACACATAAAAACTTTTTTTTGAAAACATATATTTTCAAAGTATAAAATGAATTTATTCTCACTACTTATTGAGTAAAAAACATTATTTGATTGAATATATTATTAATAAATTTTCTCAAAATATTTTATCAGTAATGATTTATTTAATTTATTTATATAAAAATACATTGCACACTTAAAAATCATTTTCTATAAAATATATCTTTTTACCATCAAATGATTTTATCTTCATTTCTAAAAAAATGATAATAAATGTATGAATGATAGTCTATTAGTTTAGATGTATAAAAATATATATTTTAAATAAATTTTACATTTAAAATATGAGAAATATTTCTTTTAAATGAAATTTATAATATATAATGAAAATAATATTTGTAAACAAAACATTGATGTTTATCGAAGAATTATTAAATTTTTATTAGTTATCACTAATTAGTCATTATATACATGCTATTATTTTATTTTACTAATAATTATTTAAATTTATAGCAATGACTTGATATATTATCTTAAAATTATTAAATTTATCAAAAAATACATAATTTATAAAAATAGTTGTAAAAAATTTCTCAAGAATAAATCATATTTTCCTAATTGAAATAGAACCCTTTTAATTTTAAAAAACTATATAGTTATTCAATTATATTTAATTTATACTTATATAATTCGCTTTCATTTTTTATTAAAATAAACCATTATTCACTTTTGTTCAAAGTTGTATTTATCAAAAGTTATTGTACGTACTGGAATATTTAAAGGATAATGCATACCGAAATTTTGAGGTTTCATATTCCCCCATTAAATAAATTTTATACTTTCAAATATTATTTTTTACACAAACTAATGTATATTTGTATATGTATAATTTTATATGTATATTTTATCATCATAATTAAGTTCAATGTTCCTATTAGTTATATTATTATTTCTAAAATTAATATTTCAAAAACCTTATATGTACCATTATAAGACTGATACTAGTGATTGAATTTTAAAAATAATTTCTTGATAGATTTGTGATAAGACTTGATAGGTTTATCAATCCATATATTATATTGAGTAGTTATTTTACCATCATGATAGATAATATGAGAATATAAACTTTATTTATTTACATTATATAAGCCTAATTTGGGAAGATCATTGGAGTAGGATACCTTTGCTAGGGTATATCGATCATGCACTAAGTTAGGGTTTCTATTACCTCTAATGGGAATCCTATATGCATAAGGGGAAGCTTAGATCATGTTATTTTCGGTCCCAACTCATCTCATCCCATTCCCAAACCCCTTTCCCTTCTGACTTTCTCTTCAGTCTCGGTGTGCCCTAAAGTCTTTAACCTCTTTGAGGGTTTCTCCCCACTCAAAATTTCCCAATATAAGTTCAAATAATATTTTCCCTTCTATGCTTATTTTTTATTATTCTACTTGGATGAAAGCATCTCGCCATCAAGGATATTGATATTTTTTCAATGAATATTGGGGTCTTCAAAACCAGGTTGTGGTGGGATTTCTTGAATCTCAAAATATTCTCATATGTTTCAATGATTAATTTGACTAGATCTATTCATGGTCTACATACCCACAATTCTTTAATTTAGTGAAATTTTATTTACTTATATGGACATTCAATTTACATTTGTAATGGGACTCTCCCTTTACGGTGATTTTCATCATTCTTCCTTGACTACCCCTCCCATTTTAGAACCCACCCATCCTCAAGATGATTGGAAACTTTTTTGATCTATTTATTTAATCATACTAGAGAAATTGAGCCTTGAGCCATCAATTTAATTTTATATTAGAGTCATGGTAGGAATTTCGAACCCTATACCTATTTTGTTTGGATTGAAATTGAGGGGAAATATTGGCATAAACAATATGTTTTCTTTGAATTTTAGTTTCCGTTTTCTTCTTGGTTTTTATAAAGGGAATTCATATCAATGATATTTCAAGATAATTCATGTTCTCCTAGTGTGAAATGATAAGGATCAACTGAAGGAGGGTATTACTTGTCAAGTTAAAGGTATTTATGGGATTGATAATGGTGCTAGTCTGATCAATGAAACTGGTACGACACATTATAAATGCAAGGAAAATTTTATTTTATTATATTAAAATAAAAATTTCATATTTTATGTTTGAATCATTGATAGGATTCCATAATATATTGTAAACAACCATGAAGAAAAATTGAGTCATGGATTAACACATCCCAGTCCTAGGGTGAGTCCTCGGGAATCATTATGTCCAAAGGGAAACAGTGCACCAATGTAGGTGCCATCAGCATCCTCCATAAGATTAAATATGCAGGTGCTATGTGCCTTAATCAAGAAAAAAAATTCATTTTTTTAATAAAAACCTTATAGGAAACACCAATATTGATTGGTGAAAAATAGTCATTCCAAAGTTGAAATTAAAAATGGTTACTAGAATGAAAACCACAGGTCTGTCCAATGTATATAGATTTGAACAACCTAAGACTAGTGATATAAAAGTAGGATATAAATATGCATCAAATTGTTATTAGAAAATATAGGTAGAGGAGCCTAGTGTATTTGGCTCAAGGAACGAGAAGAAAGGAAATTAAGATTCCAGGAATTATCCAGTCAACAAATAAAAAAGAATGAGGAAATGTAAGAATTTTTTAAAACTACATAAACTAATGGAAACCAATTATTATGGTATGGTCAAAGAGCCCATTTTAAATAAGAATAAGGTATATATAAGAAAAAACTCAAAGATAACTAAATTTAGGGTAGTTAAACATCTTGAAAATCCTGATGTTCAAGAAACATCCCCATGCGATGAGGTTGTTCTACAAGAGGAATCTCAAGCTGAAAAAGAAGAAGAACCAGATCAGGTATAGGAAAGAACCTTGGTTGTGGGAGTTCCAGAAATCATTTATAATCATATCTTCCTAAGTTCAACCACGATAATTAATTAGTGTTTCATGAAATGGATCCTATCAATGTTTTTTTGAAAGAAGCAGGAAAAGATGAAGGCGGTAAAGAAAATTTCATTGAGCTAAGTTTACACTCTAAGACGATATAATAGATACAAATTTCCATATTAATGATTGATAAGAGGATTCCAACAGAATGTTCAAGAGATTTCTTTGATTAGTCCTTAGCGAAGATCAATCATATTTAATAAAAAAGAACATATTTTAACACGTGGATTCAATAAAGAGAAAACAAGTTTGGAGGAGTATACTCATAATTGAAAAAAGATGGCTTATCACTTTACAGATCTCATTAATGAGGATATAGATATGAAAGAAACCTCAATTTAATTGATATTATATAGAGTGAATGATTCCAATACACTTATTTTTTTATAATATTATTGTGACATGTTATGTTGTTTAATGTTTCATGATGAACTAATTTTTTTGGGGGTTCCCACTTTACCCTTAAAAGTTGTATTTTATTTTTTTTAATTTTCATTTGATAAGAATTATTTCATTATTTTATTATTTTTTCAATCTATTTTATATATTTTCTTCACCTTATATTGAGAATGGTGAATTTTTCATGCAGGAAGCATGAATATCCAATTTTAAGGGACACTCATATCCATAAAATAATGATAAATTATTTATCATGCCTTTATAGACTTACTAAAATTGAAATGGTGAGTTTGAGTTAAAAACCCACAAAGTAAATGCTAACATTCAAATACGTAATTATATACAATACCATTAATTAGTTTATAATTTATTTAATAAATATTTTTTCCTAAAAAATCAATCAAACCCCAAATATCAGTTTATTTTTACAATGATTATAACTATAACAACCATCTTTGTAACTAGGGAATAATTTTTCATCTTATCAAATACCACATAATATAATCTCATTATAACCAGATTCCCACTCAGTCTCCTAACTGAAAATTATTTCCTCATAGTGTCTTGGGATGACTCAATAACCATGAGAAATATAAAATAGTACATAGATACAAAGTCAAATAAAGAATGATTTTAAGATCAAAGTACTTACTATAACAACTTATGGGATATAAAATTTAGCTGTAGTAATTGAAAAAGCTTGTAATTTCACTCTCAACATATTCTGTGGAAAATTCAATTTTTGGTAAGGGAATTAGTTTGAATAGTGTCCCACACCCTTACAATTGAAACACTAGATTTGGGTTGCTTCTTTCTTACCCTTTCATTTATGATTAAGAGGATCCTTACCACCACATTCTTAACAGAATTCTATTTCATTTATTAAAGTATTATGGGATTTATTTCTACAATTATCACATATTGTATATTTCATCCTTTCCTTATTCTTCATCACATTATATCTATTTTACCTTGGGGTTTAGTTTTCCTCTTCTTCTCTTTATTTACATTACAAAATATAAGAATTTGATAATTCTTTTTTCTATCTTTAGGGAACATGATACCAAATAATCATATAATTGAAAAAATTTAGAATATAGTGAATTTTTTATTCTTTGATTAATCCAATCAAATAAAGTACCAATATTACTTTTCCAATTATATATATAGTATATTTCATTCCTTAATAATCTCTTAAAAGTTTCCTCATACTCAGCAACGCTTTCCTCTTCCATATTTCTTAAATTAAGGAATTTATTTCTCTATTATCTCAATTCCCTTGAGTAAAATATTTATCAAATAATATTACCTTAATATTATTCTATTCCATTCATTCTATCAACCCCCTATTTTTTATTTTTAATTAGTGGCCACAATTGATCAACAAATCCCTGTAAACAATACACTGCCAAAATAACCTTCTCCATTTCATTACTTCTCAAATCTAGAAATATATTTTCATGGGACTCGATCCATTATTCAAATATAAAAGGATCAGTAGTTACATTAGAGGAAGATATTTTCTGTTACTTGAAGTGTTCCAACATTATTTCATTATGCTAAAAATAAATATGTTTTTTCATATAAAAAAGGTTATTTTTCTTAACTTGAGTCTACATCCCTAAAATAGTAATAATATTTTCATATCCAATACTAACTATGTTAAATTACAAAGGAAAAAAATCCCAAATTTGATTATAAGTGTTGATATGTTTTTCATTCCTTCCATTAGGTTACATTTAAAAATAATTTCATACACTTTATTAGATCAAATCATTATGAATATTGAGCCACCACATAAAAATATTTGAATAGTTATTGAACTTCCTAGGGGTTTATCATAATACGCATGCTACTTATGTTCTTCTAAAATCTAGTTCCTAAGGTTCCTACTAAAATTTATTTGATACCAACTATTACTACCTTGACTCAAGTATCCTAGAGACAATGTTTACTACAATACATTGGTACAGGGTATAAGACATTACATCATAAAGGGTTGAGTATTTCTATAGTATCAAAAAACTATATATTTACAGGATTTCTATATTACATTGTAATCATAAATTAGATCTTATAATGTTCATAAAAACATTATTGTTCCTTTTAGTACATACTTAAAATCATTAAAATATCCCCTCATGGTACCCTGGAGAAAGGGAAAAAATAAATGGTGTTATTAGATGCTTAGTAAGGGAAAATTTATAGTGGATCTATTATGAATATATAATGAATAAATATTATAGGATATTAAATAATAAATAAATGTTCCACATAATCAATAATCCCGAGAAAGAAATATTTGATTGAACAAAAAACTAGCAGTCACATGGAAATTAATAATTGATTTCAAAATGATGAAATGCATAATGCATGAAATCTTAATATAACTTTAAATAAATAGAAACAAATCCATATTAAATATCATCAAGAACTCTCAAACAAGGCATATTATATTCATTGGAGGACTCTCAACTAAAAAGCATTACATACCATAATGCCCTCTCAACAAAGACATTATACATAAAAGGGTAATCCATAATAAAAATACCCAACCAAGTTTGTCTCATGATACCTACTGATGCATCAAGGGTCTACAATGAGCCTCACCCATCAATTACACATTTAAAATAAATTAATCATAAATTTATTAATCAATAAAATACAAAATTAACATGCCTTATCAATCAATAAGCACCCATATTGAATCAAGTTGACAAAATTTCCATATTCCCTTGTTAATATAATATCGTGATCATAAAAAATATAGAGAAATAAGGATGATGGTATCATTAGATAATACCTGAAATGAGTCATAACATATTTTAAAGGATGTTTATATAGATGAAAAATATATTTACAATGACCTTTGAATGACCAGTTGAAATAAAAAGAAATGTGCATTTATTTTGGGAACTTTTTTTAGAAAACTAAAAATCCCTAGAATAATATGAATATGATTGTCTTTAAAAATACAAAAAAAACTTGTAAAGTAATATTAATAATTAATAATGTTCAGGATGATAAAAATATAAGGTCAAGACGTAATAATTAAAACAAATTTGTTTACTTTTGTGAAGAAAGTAAAAATGGATTATATGAATTGTTTTAAAAATATTCCATTTAAAAGTGACTAGCTGAAAGGGTATTGTTATTTTCGATGGTGCTAGTTAAATTTATTATTTTTAAAAAAACTCAAATTAATTTTATCAAAAGATTTTATATAGGGATTGGGGAGTCCAAAGTCAAACCCATGAGATGATTTTTATGAAAATACATAAGAAAATTAAAGATTTATTGAAGATGAATGAGAAAGTGAGGGAAGAAATATATATATATTTGAAATGAAATGGAGAAAACATTACAATTTTAGAAATTTTTATGTTAATTTACATTTAAATTAATAATTAAGTTAATTTAGTTATGATGTCACTAGAAATGAATCTATGAACACCCTAGGTATTGGATCTGTCTCTCAAAATTATTAATTTTCCTTTCTCATATGGTCAATTAATTTGGGTGGATTGATGAATTATGTAATCCAAAACAATGTTTAATCTTAATTATCATGATATTTACATTGTCTATACATGAATTAGGTTAATTATTCATATACTTTATGATTATTCCCAATTCAATTATCAATGGTCCTAACTAATGAAAGAGGAGAGATAGAATTTGGAATGATCATAGAACCTTATGTAAACTAAAAATAAAATAAAAGCATCTGCTTCGAATGATCCCGTTACAATTACATCACTAAATACATGAAAAACTTACCACTCATACTAATCATGTGAGGGTTAGTAAGGGGAAATGAAAAGAAATCCTTTGGGAAATGGTTGAGTAGCACGACGGTGGTGAAACACATCATACCTAGGGATATCATATATCTGTAATGATTATTTTGGAGGAGGACCCTGGCCTTCTATTTATAGGTAAATTTTATCCTCTAAGTGAATTAAATTACAAAAATGTTTCCAATGTATGCATACAATTAAACCAAGGTGGTTACAAGTGCTTTATCCCATGATCCCAATCATAAATTGAAAAATATTGCAAGAAATATTTTTATCAAAAAGGTTGATGATGTGACACTACGTGTCGAGAAAGTGTTTTTTGTGACCCACATCTAGACTCTGTTTTCTCATGGATTGGTACACATTATGAGTTATGATTAATTTCACATCATGAATCACATATTTATGACATGAATTATTGTTTTATAGTGTATTTTTATTCATTTATACTTAAATTTTTAATTTTGATCCTAATACTTATGAATTGACTAATCTAACATCACATGTCACTATTTTACATCATGAATCCACCACATTATGTTTTTTTCCCATTGAATAAATTTTACTTCTAACATTTCATAAAATAATAGTATAATAAATATATTATTAGGAATTAATCATTTTAATTAAGAAAATAATTATTTTTAGTATTCAAAATATATGTCTGAAATAAATCTATCAAATACCCAAACTTAAATTAATTATTTTTCTCAATAATTAAATATCAAAAATTATGAATAATGATAAATTTTCCATGATTTAAATATTAATGTTATTAATATCACTTAATTTAATGGTGAATTAAATTTTCAAGAATCACAAGAGAAAATTTCATAAACTCCCCATTTTTCAAAGAAACAAGTCAATCTTGTATTTTACATTTCCTCTAATAACTTAACAATGGTTTTTATTTATTCTATTAATAATTTTAAATTCATTATTAATGTACATACCCCTTGGAATCTATGTCATGTTAATTTATTTTTCCCTCATCACTCAATGTGAAAATGTAAATAAATTTTTTATTACACCTTCAATTATACTATTTAACATAATCTTATAAATCACATACATTCTCTACCCTATAGAAACAAAATAAAATTTAATCATAATGGATTAACCATTTGGACCAAATGACATAGAGACATTTGGGTATGTGGTTAAAGGATGTAAACATAAGTATGTATAAAAAAGAGGTAAACTTTAAGGTATTTTTCATGATATTTAATAAAATATCAATGAAAAATTCTTCTTTTAAAAAAATGTCATCTTCCTTTTCAAGAAAACTCACAGAAAGGTCACAAATAAATCAATTAAAATTATGAAGCACCCAACTGTTTTTTTTTTCTTTTTAATTTTTATTTTGGAAAAGTATTACATCCACCACCAAACCCCAACTGAAAAAACAATCATTGGTCAATTAAATGTTGATTTTCACCCTCCAAAACATATCATTTTTTATTTTTTATATTTTCAAGAGGTTATGAAATAAATTACAATAAATGAATACCATTAAACTTCTTAATATCCAATAAAAAACTACATTTTTTCATTAATGTTTAGAAATCCCTTCTATAATGGAATAGTCTCCTCTGCACTCATTTTTTAAAAAATCATACAAAATACACAGTATAGGGTAAGAAAGGATAAAATAAAATTTTAATGTAGATATTCCTTAAAAATAATATCCTTGTATTCTATAGAATTACTATTAATATTATAAAGGTAGGTCCAAGGATAATTTATTAAAAAAAATATTCATCAATAATTTAAATTTTGAATTTATACAATCTTAGATTTGACAAGATGCGAAGTAAATTATAGAATGAAGGATGGCCGAGTCTCTCAAGAAATATACTCATAAAAATACTGGAAGTAATAATCTTAAAGAATGAATCGGAAATGAGAACATGTAATTGATACAATCACACATAACAATTCACGCAAAAAATAAATCAATCCTAAAAAAATTATTTTTAAAGAATGTAAAATCGCAGAAAAATTTTATTTATAAAAATCAACTGATTTCCTAAATCACGATTCATTAAATAAAACTCCCATGTTTATATTTACTAATTAATTAACCCATTTTTATCATTTAAATTCATTGAAAAAAAAGATTAAAATTGTGGAATGATGGTTTTCTTACACATTTTTTTGAATTGAACAATGATTAATAGAAAAATCAAAGTACATGGCATGAAATTTTTAGTTAAAAGTTGTTATCCTGAAATGTAGGGAGTACCAAAAAATTATAAACATTAAACCTAAAATACCCTTTGGGATTTTATTTTCTTTCCATCATGTAAATATTATTTTCTAACTTCTTTTAGCCTTATTTGGACTTGAAAATAAAAATATGCATATGAAAGTATAAATACCTTTTCAATATAATTTGATAAAATTTTAAAGAGAGTGCTTACACTAAGAAAACATTAAAAATATTAAAAAAACAGGGGTTTCATCCTAGAAGAGATTATATTTAATTTATTTTTCTAGAAATTTCTTCTTCAACTCAGATGACTAAGGATTGGAAAGATTATACATAGTTTAGTTTTATAAATAGACTTAGCTTTGACATGTCTACATAGATAGGCCTCTTAACTTATTTTGAAAATAGATTCATTATTACTTGGGGTAGAACCTTATTGAACACCGTTAGACCTATAAAAAATGATTTTTTATACTAGTTAATCAAAATTATAGTTTATTCACTAACAAAATATTTTGGAATTCTTCAATATTTTATGTTTCCTTTACACCTCCATTTTCATTTTTTTCATATATATGATTTACACATATATTCATTGTTTTTTTATCTTCTGTATCATCATGTATCTCATGTTTTCATTCAAGGGAGATAATTTGTTTAATTTCATACCCATTTTATTATTGAATTTCTTCCTCCTTCACATAATATTTATTTATCGTTCAATGTATATTGAAACTAACCTTCTCACAACCCACTCTTAGACACACCACACTACTTTTCATTTGGAGTAGTGATCTTCATGTCACCAAAATGGTCTCCTAAGAATTTTATGTGTCTTATCATCATCCATTTATAACACCAAATGTACATGGGGAAGAAAAATTTATATACTTTAATCATAGTTTATTTGATCATTTATCATGGGTATTTCACTATTGAATCTGCTAGTTTAAGTGCAACTCTTGTGGAATTTAGGTATTCAGAATCCTATATTTCTAATGGTGGTGTAGGACATGATATTGAATATCACACCTAAATTTCATAATTATATTCCAAATTTATTAAATCTAATATAAATAGGAATTGAAAAAGTACTCAGATATTGTTGCTTCTTAGGTAGATCCTTTGACATTATTGTAGAACACTCTCTCAAAAGTGGTATTGTTCCAGTTTTTTCTAGCTTTATTTTTTCACTATTTATTTACTAAAATTTTAATATGTTATAGTATTTAATAGTTATTATACAAAAGGAATATTAATTATAATTTTTAAACTATTCAACAAACTTACCGCTCTATGATTTAATATTTTTTTATTCAATTTCTAGGGAAAAAAGAATGAATTGAATAGTGAAATGGTTATTCCCTTACTTATTCATCATATTCTTCATGATCTCCCCTATCTTCTTAATATTATTTTTCATGCTGTATATTTCTTGGTTCAAGATGGTCTTGTGTAATATTCCTATTTTATTAGGTTATTTCCATATCCACTCCCCACTGGTTGGTTTTAGGTGGCCGGGTAACACTGATCTCAACCTCTCTAAAAGTTGTTAAGTGATTTTCCACACTTGTAAATCCATATTTTATAGGGGAGATTTTGATATCTTTAATCCTATTTAATTTCATTTATAGCTACTATAATTGTGGTCATGTACTTGTATAATGTCTTCTCTAGGTAGTGAGTTTGTGTTGTGAGTGTGGGACCTTGAGTTGCTTGTTTTTCATATCCCTATTGTCTTGTCTAGAAGCCTTGATCTTATGTTTGTTGTGGCCCCACCGCTAAAAATCATTTTTTTATTATAATTTTCATAAATAACATATTTAGTATATATACCTTAGGAGTTTTGGGTATCTATTACTGCATGAAACTTTCTTGTTATGGACTCTATCTGAGATACCATCAATATTCATTTTTCTAACATATGAACGCCTTATGTTTTGGTTCCTTATATCTACAATTGAATATTATTTATGGTCATCCCATCTAAATTATTATATCCCTCCTCAGTTTATTTCCTCATGAATGATTACAAAAACGTTACATCAATAATAGACCTATTTTTGATGATAAACCTTTATAAAATGTTTGAGTTAAAATCCATATTTCTAAACCATGATGAGGGAATTAAATTATTAAATAATTCCCATGAGTTAAAAATATATTGATAATTAAGTTGTTTAAAATTTAAAATTTCGACTATGATATTCATAGATTTTAAAGGGGGAAATAATAATGTCCAAAAAATTATCACTAACCCATCTCATGCAGTAATGGAATGAGGTAGGATATTTTGAATCCATTCCATTTCATTATATTATAATGAAAAATAAAATTACCATAGTCTTACCACATCTATTTTTATGTTATTGAATTCAAATGTTTTAAATATGTAACACCCCAAGCTTCCATGATACACTTCTCTTTGAATAATAAAATAGCTTGTGTTGTACCCGACATCGAGTTCTAGTACACCATGACAAATCAAACTAGCCGTTTAAAAAAAAGTTATGAATAGTAATTAGCAATTTTTGAAATTTTAAAAATAGCATTTTTCAAAATGGACTTAATTTTTGGATTCGGAATATAAAAATTATCTTAGGGTGAATTATTGGAATTTTTTCTGAAAACTTTCAATTTTAATGAATAGTGAAAAACAATGCGTTATTATCTAAAACCGAATTTTATTTAAGTACTTTTTATTTTTTATTTAAATTTATTTTAATGTCAAAATAGATACATAATACCTATATTTGTTCAATTTAATTAATTAGATTAGTTTTATAATAATATTAGATATATTAAATTTTGTTGAACTATTTAACTCCTTTTACCCACCTTCTATGAAAATTTGCAAATTTGCATAAAACATAATTTTACCACTTCTCTGAATTTAATTTAAAAAATAATACATATATGTTTTACATTATTAGGTAAAATTTTGTTCAGTTAGATGTAAATAATATTGGTGAATAGTAACTTTTGAATTTTATTTACCACGGTTAAAAGAAAATAGGGTAGTTAAAGGTAAAAATAATACTATAATTAACCTAACATATGTCCTAATTCTATTGCATAAGTGTTTTTGACCAAAATCAACCTTATGAATAAAATATTATTCTCTTTTATCCACTTGCATTAGAGTATAACATTTATTATTATTTTCTTTAAAGAAGAGTTAAAAGTGTTAAATTCATATATTAAAAACTAAACCATTTTTAATATAGGATTATACATAAGATATATTCGAGAATAAATATTAATTTGAAATATAATAAGATTTCCTACATCATGGTATTTTATTTATAATTTTTAGACATTACATAATTAAATTTATTCATTATACAATGATGATGTAGTAATTACCTTATTAATAAAAGATTAAAATAATTGATATTATAAATATCCAAATAAATGTAAATTGGGACTTTTGAAGCATTAAACTAATTTTATAGGTTATTATGACATGTTAGGATTTATTTAATGTAATTTTTTGAAGTAATAAATTTTTGTTTCACAAAAACCAAATAATAAATAGTGTCAAAATTTACATAAATGAGTTTTTAAAATGAATACTATATTATTAAATGATATAACATTACTAAAAATCAAATTTTGGGACAAATGAATTATATAATGTTAGATATGTCATTAGTGAACCACTTGGGGTTAACTTGGGATTTTCTATTGTGTTTATTAACCATGTAATATAAAAATACAAGAAGTCATTGTAAAAGTTAAACTATTTAACTAAGAGTTAAATATAAAAGATGAGGTTAATATGGAGACCTTTACTTGTCTAAAAAAAACTGGTTGAGATGATTTCAACCCATCACCACCTTATCCCAGAAATAAATCCATTTTGTGCCATTATAAACTGAAAATTATTTTATTATAAAGTAATATTTCAAGGTTTTCTTAAAGTGACCCTCACCTATCTTATTAAAGGGTACTTCCCCTTATCTCAAAATCAAAACACCAAACCCATTTAGATCAGCCAACACCTACTCAAATATCATTAATACTACCCTCAAATCAAATTAGATTCATTACTTTGATCATAAATCTAACATAAGGATCCCTTTTGATGAAATAAAAAAGGAATCACACGAAGAAGAGGTAATAATTTCATCACCTCTTTTAAAGTTCTTTTCTTCTTCCACTTCCTCTTTCTTTGTTGTTTCTAGACAAAAATAATAAATCCAGTACCTTCTAAATACATTTATGTTAATAAAAATATGGTAAAACTATATTCATTATTCTTTCCATCCAATGAATGACAAAGTCACTATATGTGCGAACGTACGGCTTACCATCTCCACGTCGTGGTGTAGTTTGTTATTCAGCACTCCATTATTTGGATGGGTATAATAATGAGTATAATTCATGTAAATAATAAATATAAAATTTTAATTATTCTGTATATGTAATATAAAATATAATTACATACGATTTCTGTAATAATAGAATGATATTGTCACTTGTGTATACGTATGGATTACCGTCTCCACGAACGCGTTCAGATTCATTCCCCATCGTAACCATTCAAAAATAATTATCATTTTATGATTTAAAATAATTTTTAAGAACTTAATATCATTCTTTATATGAATAAAATACATCATATCCATAAAAACATGACTTACTTAACAAAACATATATTGTAAAATGAATCAATTAACACCTGAATCAATGATACTTATGAAATATTATTAACAAAGAAATTTTAAAAGATCATATATGATATCATATTTATGTATGTGGTTCTTGTATAATTTAATAAAAATGATATTACTATTATACAGGAGGTTATCATACCCTCAACTAAGTAAAATTACAAGTTAAGGGTTAATTTTACAATCTATTTATTATCTGAGGTTGTTTATACATAAGAATCTACTCGGAATTCTTTATCATCCTCATATGTGTTTCTTAAAAATGTATTTCAAGACATTTTTAATATTTCCTAGAATATGGGTTAAATTATTTTATACCATTTTTTAGCTTTTTATAAAATGTTTTTAAAGGAATCTTTCGGTTATTTTCCAAACAAGTTAATTTATGACCTTTTAGACAAATTAAGGTAAGAATGTTTTTTAACTTATACTGAGGGTGCAGCTATTTTCTGCCATTATAACACCTTCAAAGATTCTCTTACTAGATTATAAGAAAATTTTCAAAATAAATATTTTCTTTTATAATTATTTGACTCATAAATTATTTCCAAATAGAAATATATATTTCTCTCAAATAGTTTTGATTTCATCCATGTCAACGTCATTTGATGGATTTAACACTTGTTTGAAGATGATTTATAATGATACAATATTCCATATTTATTGATGGTTTTGTGATATTTTGGGCTATGGATGTGTTATGTTTATATCATTCATGGTTTATGGTTAAGTTATTAACATTTCATATGCTAGTTTTAATACGAATGTTTATGTTATGTTTAAACCTTTTCATATGAGGAATACATTGGACTTAGTAAGTGATGGGTGGAGCCCACTATTGCTCCTTTATGCATTGGTAGGTCTCATGAGAAAAACTAGTGTATTGGTATAAGGCCTTGAAAAAAATATTATTTTTAGTATTGGCATGAGGCCTTGACTATGTGGTTATGATGTCCGACATTATACATTCCATCATTATGAAACTAGCTTCTGATATTACATGTAAATATTTAACTAGTATAATATCCATGTGAATAATTAAATGGAATTATTTTATTTATCTTTACCATATAATGCATAATTTTATGTTTAAAAGGCTTGTGTTTTAGTCTTATACATTTCCTGAAATGTTTATGCTTATTTATGATAGTTTCCGCTATATTATTATTCAAACTGAGCATCTGAGATCACCCATTTCTTATGTTTTCTTTTTCCCATGATGTGAAGAAGTATATTATTATTAACCTACATAGATAGTCCATAGGATATGAGTGTGTTCAAATGGGACACACTGTTGTTTTTTTCTTTCATAATGTAATTTAAAACATATGTACGTATATAGTACTTCCAATGATACTAAACTAATCGGTATTTAGAGTCTTGATATATTGTGATCATATCAATGTTATGTAATAATGTACCGACTTAGGGTAACCAGGGTCAAGTCATTACAATATAGTTATAGGAAACTCTCTATGTGAGCATCCATATCCTTGTGCAGAATCAAAGAAACTTGGATCTAATTTGAGATAATTTGAATTATTTCTGGGTTTATCTCAGATTGATGTGATATGGATGGAGGAATTTGAATTAAAGGTTAAATCCCAACACTAGAGGGTAATATATAGTTTATGAGTGTATGCATCTCTTGTGGTCCATATGGTGCACCTCTAATCATGTAATATATTTCTTATCCACCAATACCATCTTCTGGGTTCTTTGGTTTCTTTCATATGTTTTTTAAAACGTAGGTTCATATTAAAGTTTATAAAAATTTACTTTTACATGAGTGGAGTAGTCATGTGTTAGAGTATTATCTGAAACTACCACATGAAAATTCCATGTTTAAAACAGATAAAAAAAATAAAAAACAACTTTTACAATTTTTAATTTTCCTAAGAATAATCAACAGTCATCCCTAATGACACTAGAAATTTAACCATCCCAAAGGGTGTTGTTATTTTCAATGGGTCTAATAAAATTTAATAATTTATTTTAAAATAAAATCTAATTCTATCAACTAATTAAATTTAGTCATTTTTGAGTCCACGGTTGAACCCATGATACCATTTTTATGAAAAAACATAGGAAAATTATAAATTGATTGAAATTGAATGATATAAGGAGAAAATAGAAATATTTGGTTTGAAATCAAATGGATAAAACATTAAAAGTTTAATAATTTTCATGTTCATGTGTTATTGGATTAATAATTAATCTAGTTTAGTTATGTGTTCACCAGAATTGAATCTAATAATTCCCTTGGTCATGCTGATTTATCTCTAATATATTAATTTCCCTTTTTTATATGGTCAATTACATAAGGTGGATTAAAAAATTAGGTGATCCAAAACCAAGTTTAATTATAATTATCCTAATATATATAATGACCAAGTATGAATTAGGTTAATTTTTTGTATAATTGATGACACTTCAATATTAACTTATCTATGTTCACGATAAAAGAAATAGAGAGAGATCAAATTTTGGGGAAGACATAAAACCATACATGAACTATAAATGAAAGAAAATAAAATATTTAGCGTAAAAAATTATTATTAAATCACTACAAAATGTAAAAATTACACCTAATACTAGTCATAAGAGGGCCAGAGACGGAGAAAATTAATGTAATCCCATTGTAAATGAGGAAGCAACCTGATGGTGGTGTAACACTTTGTACGTTGAGATAACATTTTCCTAAAATGAATATTTTGGAGGATAAAACTAGCCTTTTATTTATAAGATTAATTTAAAAATAGGGTGTATTAAATTCTATGTAGTTTTCTAATGTATGTGGTCAATTTAACCATGAGGGTTACCTGTGATTTAGTGTATGACACCAATAATAAATTTTAAAAAATCAAAAGTATAAAATTTCATTATAAAGGTATACGACATGACCCTATGTGTCACAAAATGATATTTTTATGGTCCACTTAAAGTCTCTATTTTATCATGTATTGTTTCACATCATGATTTATTGATGAATTTCATATATTTAACCACCTATTCAGGACATGAGTTGTTGTTTTTCTATTTTTTGTCTTCATTTATACTTGAATCTGCAATTTTGATCCTCCGACTTGATCCTTAACTTATCATAAATTATAGAGAATCATTTTACATCATGAATTTGTTATCATTTTTTGTTTTACCTTGTAAAATATTTCACATGTATCATTCTATAAATTAATAAAATAATAAATATGCAAGATAAAATTGATTATTTAAATTACAAAAATCATTATGTTTAATGTTAAAAAATATATCCATGAGTTGATGCTATCAAAAAAATTTATAAATAAATTAAAAATTATTTGAAAATGGAATTAAAAAATATTTTATGTATAAATATGTACAATATTTAAATATTTAAAATAATATTGATATGGATGAAAGAGAGTTTAAAACATTTAATACAACATTTTCAAGAAAAATCACTTAAAACTTTTAAATTAAAAATAATATAAAAAGAATGAAATTGATAAGGAACTTAAAATATAATAAGTATAAATAGAGTAATGATATAATATTTCAAATAATAATTATATAAAACATAGTATTTAATATATGTTCATAATTAGAAACATGTCCCAATGTAGGATATTTGAGTTGAAAAAACCCTTACCTTGGACTCCCGCATTAATGGACATGTTCCAACCTCTTGTATAATAAATTAATATTTATTATTTATATATATATAATCCATAATTATATATATATTTCTATATATCATTTATTTATATCTTATTTTAGTTCATTTGATTACGAATCTTTTTTAAAATCAATTATTGAACACTTTTGTATCTCATGCATATTTTGACTAGACAGTTCTGGTCTTTGCACCATGTTAACAATTTCATCACCTAAAAAATATTAAACATGTTATATTTATCATTTTTACACATACAATTTAATTTTTAAACCATAAATTTAATGTTTCCATGAAAAATTAAATACACCATCTCACGGTGGAGGTAGTTTGTACGTATGCACTAGTGTTATTTCCATTTTTCTAATAAATGAAAATGAAATAAATTAGATAATGGTTTACCTATCCGTAAGAATAATAATATTATAAATATAATATTTATTCTTTAAATCCATCCTTATATCCATCAATTCGAGAAGTTAATGAAAAATGAAATGTGTCATTCATGGAGGTCGTAGTCTGCACGTTCAGATGAGTGATGTTTCCATTTTCCAACAGATGGTAGGGTAAGAAGATAAATAACATATTATATTAAAAGAATAAAAATTATGTCATAAATGTTTTATATATTCATTAATTACATATTTATAACCATACATGTGAGGTGGTGTTGAAAAACAGCATTGATTCAGGGAGGCAATAGTTTGCATGTATACACATGCAACGTTTTATTTTTCCATAGGATAGAAATGAGTTAGAAATTATTTTTTAAATAAATATAATAAAATTTTTGTATAGTAAATATACTTATTTAATTATATTATGATGTTTTGAAATGATTTTATGGAGTTATAATAAGAAGTAAACATGAAATAATTTGGTTAAAACTTATACCTCCTCCTTGAGTATCTACCTTTGGATCTCTTATTAATAATTCCTAGGTTGGAAGTTGTATAAAACTATAAGTTCTAGGAAATGGGTAGGGGTGTTAAGAAAATATTTGGGTTGTTATTGGTTTATCTTAATATAATATCTAGTAGTGTCTCAAGGGAAATAATAGGGGAATTTATACTTGAGGAGGGGGGGTTTTAGGGTTAAAATGTTAATTATTTGACCATTTTGGACTAATGTTTTTTAGGTGGTATACTTCCAATATATCTTAGGTTGTATGAATTAAAAAAATTAAGTTTATTTTAAATTATAATCATGAAAAAAAATCTACTTTAATCATTTCACCACCTCATTAAAGGTTGAGAATCCAAAAACAATTTTATATTTAAATAAAATATAACTTTGGAATCAAAATTTAAAACATTGGTTTATAAATTAGTATTTATATAACTTTAAATGTATTTTTTTATACCTTAAATCCATTCTAGGAAAATAAAAACCAAATAAAAATATATATAGACAGGGTTTTAGGATATTTTAAGCTTTTTCACTTAGTTCATCGCTTTTTATCTCATTTTACCTGTTCTGCAGTAACTCAATTTTTTACCGAAGTAACTTATTTTAATAAAAATATTAAATTTAAAATATAAAAAATATATATAAATTATGAATAAAAATATGGAATAAGTTTTCTAATTTTCAATTTTTAGAATTGGTAAAAATAACTTTTAGTTTATATAATCTAAACACAATGAAAAATAGTTTTTAAAAAATCCCTTCTTAAGTGTAAAAATATATTAACAAAAAAATCATGTATAAAATTTATTACCAAGAATAATTTGTGTGATTAATAATAAGAGAAAAGTTAATTTTTATTTAAATCAAGAAAAAAATTAATTCCAACTTCCAAATACTCAATTAAATGAAATGAACCAAAGATAGTTTTTATTAGAATAAAATATAACTTAGGCTTCAATAATTCAAGTATGTGTTTAAAAATTCAAAATAATATTTTTAAATAATTAATTATACTATTTAAATACATATTTGGTCATAAAATATGTTTAATAAATTTTTAATTTCTAATTATATCATGATGTTGTCATAAAAGTAATGGTATACAGAAAAATGAGAATTTTCACTATTCATAAAAAATCTACTTCTTCAGAAAAATATAAAAACATCACCCTATAATAATTCTAAAAAAATAAATTAAAAAATAAATTTAATTTTATCAAATTCAATTTTTAATGGTGGTATAAATTAATTCTAATATACATTCACAAAATGCGTAAAATATTTTTTTTATAAAAAATGTATTTTTCAAGTGTAAAATGGATTTATTCACCCCTCTATCAGAGTAAAAACTATTTGATGAATTTTAATTTATTTTATTAAATATATTGTATAAAAAAATTTAAATAATAATTTACAATTAGTGATTAATTAAATACTACATGTTAAAAATATTCTGCACACTTAAGAAACAATTTTACGTAAAATATCTTTTTCCCCCATCATATAATTTTATCTCCATATCTTATAATTTGATAATAAATATATGAATGATTATTAATTAATTTAAATGTATAAAAAATTAATTTATTTAATATTCAAATAACTTAAATTTTACATTTAAATAAAATATATAAAATATAATAAAAATAGTGTTTGTAAACCAATAATTTTTATTTGGCCATGAATTATTAAATAAGTATTTATTATAATTAATTAATAATTAAATCTATTTTATTAACTAAATTTAATAATATTTAATTTAATTTTTATAAATAAATTTATATCTATTTTCAAAATTATTAAATTAAAAATAATACATAATTTATCAAAATAGTTAAATACAATTTTTCTATAATCAATAACATCTTGCAATGTTAAACATCACCCTTTTTCTTTTAAAAAATCTTATGTTTTTTCAATTATGTTCCATTTAGGCCTCCTGTAAGCTCTTTTATTTTTTAATTTAATAAAGTATTATTCTCTTTATTTTGGTTTTATATGTATCACAATCTATCATACATACATGTTTATTTAAAGTAGAATACATATGGAAATAACGATGTGTTATAGTAGAGCACCATATACTTCCTTGATCGAATGCTACCCTACAGTCATGATGTACCAGAAGATAGAATGTTTTTAGAATCTACTCACCACACAAGTCATCCACTGACACACTAAAAAAATACCAAACATGAAAAAAGTCAAAAAGAAAATATAAAATCAAAGTAAAAACATTTTATATTTATATGGTTTATACATTAGTCCAAATTCCATGGGATAACACTATTTATAGTTTTCATTACTATAAAATGATATAAAGATTACAAAAAACTGTAATTATGACCAATATTAGTTTAAATTTGTTTTCACATCATAAGAAACATGTAAAATTTTTCTCATCTCCCATAAATATAAGAGGCATAAATCATCATTCATTTGAACTACCATATGAAGTTTATAGACAACCCACCATTGAAGCTAATAAATTTCAATGAATTTTTTATGATCAACACATGACTACTAGTGTCTAGTGAACAATAAAAGTCACACTTTAATTACTTTTATAAAACATAAAATCCAATCCCTTTACCACAAATCTCGCTCAGAAGAGTATCATCTATAAAAATTAGAATACAGTCACAAAATATGGTAACTTTAATTCACCCTATTCGAATGACTAAATAGTACACCATTCCCATTAATTTTTTATAATAAAATTTAAATCTGTATAGAAAATAAAATGAAATTGTTTCCATCTAAATACCAAGGTATCATGCACTTCTCTCCTCCTGGTAGAATGACCAAACACATGAACTGACTTTACATTACCAACAATTCATCGATACACCTAGTTATTCACAACCATTTTGAGTCATATTTGTGGTAACCTACTGAGTGGATATATGATCATACCATATATGAAAACATCATTTTCCATGAAGCTTTGTGTTCCTCATTTCAGGTAAACCATTGGAAGTATTTTTTTGTCATGTTATATCAGTTTTGGTTTAATTTAGGGTCTGATTCTATTAGTGTCTATTACTCAAGTGGAGGATTGGATTGTTGAGCAAACATTAATGATATATAAATTGTTTTTTCTTTGGGTTTCAACTATTGAGACTCTTATATTTCCGCCTTAAAGAGACATTTTTCTTTCCACTTACATGCTTAGTAGACTGTGGTTTGTTTCACTCATATTTTATTCTTTAAAAGTGTTATAGACTATATCGGCATTCATGCATATTTTATATAGTTTTTTCATTGTGTATTACCATCTAGTTTGATTATTAGGAATGTTAATGTATGATAATTTTATATTTGGGTCTTATATTTGGTCAACCCTATGGTCCATTCTAGATTTTAATTAGTTCACTGGAATATGTTAGTTTCATTTTCTAAAGGGTAAAACTACCTCTCACTTGAGTGTTAGTAAACCCTTTTTTTACTCCACCCTTTGAAATTTGGGATGTGTGCATAAAGTATTTATGATGGAATGAACTGATGTCATTTGGGTAATCAAGTCATGGTTATTATAGTTGGAGTATATTATATACCAAATTTCCACTGAGTACAAGATTCATATTTTCTATCATAAATTCTTTTACATTAATTGACTAGGAGGGAGAGTATATTGGGAATATTTAATTACAAATAGTGAGGATTCCTAATAATTTTAAGTTAAGACTAAATGGTAAAATGTATTCAGTGTAATTTATTTGGGGATACATAAAGTTATGTTGGTTTCATTAATTTATTTTGAGTAACATATATGTTTTCCATTAAATATAAAGGGGGAGACTAAAGAGACATCATGAATTTATTTTAAAAAGGGTGTGATTGAGAATCCCATAACAGAAAATGGTTAATATATTTGTGTTATTTACACTAATATTTACACTTATGTCACAAACATTACTCTATCTAATAATGTGATGTATTAATAACTCTTTAATTGAAAAATTATTAATATTATTTTATAGAGTTTGTTATTTATGATCTTTAGATATTTTATCAGGTTGTATTTATTTCCAAAATGCTCATGAATTTATTAGATATTAATTATTGATAATGAATATTGTAAGGAATGAATAATTTTTTATAAATAGTAAACCGTGTTACAGAAGGATACAAAAATGGTATATATTCAGAAAAAAAGTTTTTTAAAGAAATAAATAAAAATAGCCATGTTTGGGACAATGATTTTTGGTGTTTCTTACTATAATATATATACAATGTGGGGAAAATCACAATATTTTTTAATAAATTACATCATGTTTTTGGAATAAAATTTTCATGGTTCATGTTTTTACTCCAAGAATTAATGGGAAAAAATTTTGTCTACCAAGAGTGGAAAATATGTTAGAGTATTTATAAACACATAATAGTTTCTAAAATTAAAATTCATTAGTCATCATTTCTTAAGGAGTTTTTTGGAGGATTTTACTATAGTTTCTTCTAACCATAATAGAAAAAGTAAGATCACATCATATTTTTACCAACTAAGTCTTTGTGAGGAGGTGAAATTCTTATGTTAAGTGTTATGGTTGATGAGAAATTGTGATGAATTTTTTAAACTTATTGGTCACAACACTCAAAAAATTAACATCATGTTTTGAATGATATCATTATGGTTTGGAAATTTAATGACTGAGGTTCAGTGATCATATAATAATGAGGGTGAAATGAAAGATGAACACATTATGGTGGGATATAGACTACATCATTTTTTTTATTCCATGATCTTATATTTTTTGTTGCAATTAAACAAAGTACATTTCACGTGAGATAAAAACCACTAAATACTATGGATGTGTCCACTCAATAAAAATATTATGTAAACCATATAAAAATATCTTATGATCATACTCTATTATATATATCTTAGTATCAATCATCATCATTATTTTCTATTTCAGTCAAATTTTCTACACACAAAATAACACAAGAGTATTTTTTTGTGGAATTTTTTAGTTCCATTGATTCAGCATCCATCTTAGAACATTAATTTTTATTTCAATGGGATGTCAACATTTATTAATCCTTTGAAATAGACATATTATATTTGATAGGTCTATTTCCCTTGACATAGATTCTAGGATGATTTATTGTTTGAGATGATGAATACTAGTATCCAGATGAATGTAGTTATGTTAATTAATGTGATAAATTTATGAGTTTTAATATATCAACATGTTCTTTAGGTACAGTAAACATGTGTCACTAATCGATAGGTTATGATTGGTAATTTCATGTATAATTACCCACATAGGTTATTTCACTCCTTCCATTATTATTATTATTAATTTTTTTGTTATAATATTTCTATTTATTTCTATGAGTTACATAGTGATGATATTAAAAATTATGTGGTGAATGGTTTTTGAAAGTGTAATAGTGGTGATGAAATAAAAATAAAATATGACATGTGGTAATTTGATATTATTTTCCCCTAAAACCATCGTTGAGAGCTTGAGGCTTTGTATGCTGAGTTAGAAAGGATTGAAATTTCCCTTATTGGCCTTTGGATGAGAAGGTATACTCCTAACTAATTGGATAGTGCCAAAAGTTTTTGTATTTGGTATATTTTTATTTATTTTAATTTGATATTATTTGTTGTTTTTAATTTTTTTTAATATTTTTATGGATTTGATTTTTTTTGAGTTGAAATTTCATTAATTTTATTAGAATAACTATTTTTATTAACAAAATATATAATAAATGATTATTTTAGGAAAACAATTAGATGTTGGGTTTGATGTAATAACATGTATCTTTTATCTCTTAATTATAACTCCTCGTTATTTTGACTATAATTAACTATTTACAAATATATATATTTATAAATTTTATTTCCTATTAACATTGATAAGTTTTAAATGATAAACCAATATAGTATATATCTATGCTGCTATATATAATTTTCTATTATGTTTAATTTATAGATTGATATGAATGAGATGATGATGTTTTTTTGGTATATATCATATATGGTAGTGGAGTTTTAGTTATAGATATATTGGGGTGAAATAATAGGTTCATCATTTTTTTCAATAATATGTAGTTAATTTTTATATTATTCCAGCATTTTTTGTAACATGATTAAAATATTGAAAGGTTTTTATAAATTTTATATAAGGTAATGTCTCTTAACTTGTGATTGTGTATGATTGATTCAAGTCACTAACCCCTGGCTTATTTGAGGTGAGCATAGAGAGTCACTCTAATTTATTTCATTAGACCAAGGAGGGGAATTTGTAGAATCGAATAATGAAAAAATAGAATCCAAAAACTTATATTTATAGTATTTGATTTTGGAGTAGAAACTTATAAGGATATGTTATGGATTATAATATAGTAGTATATTTGAACTATTAATAGAAAATATAATATGAGAACTGAAAATGAACATGAATGATAATTGTAATCCTCTTCAAGGACTGTGATTTTCAATTGATAATACCTGAGGGATGTGTGTACCTCTTATATGGCACTTTTTATGTATGGGTTCATGCATGCTATAGTTTAATATACTTTATAACTAAAATGTTTTTTTTTTGATTAATTATTTTTAAATTGAGGGTTGAATTTTACACATTAATTTACTTATGGAAAATTTTGATGAGTTTTCTTTTTTATATGGTAATAAAAGATATTGAAAGTTATAATTGAGTGTCCGAATTGGGATGAGTCATCAATTGGTATTTTTTGACAATTAATTGATTTCATCATTAGTTGAATAAATATTGTATATATTTTGTGTTAATAATTTGATTTAAAATTATTTTAAGTATAGATATTAATTTTTTATTTTATGATATTTATTTTTAAGAACATGATTATTTAGTAAAATTTTCTCCTTCATTTAAAAAAGATAATCCTTGTAATTTAATCTTCAATGTTAGAATGATATTGATTTTGGAAAAATAAAATGAGTTCAATTTTGTGCATATAATTAAAATTATGTAATATGAATTCTTGGTAATGGGGGTAGTATTTTCATTATGGTTCATATTTTATTATAAAATTCTAAATGGAGTGTGTTGTGGGTATTTAATTAAAAATTAAAGAATTTACTCTCATAAACATTATTTATTTAAGTAATTTATGAAATTATACTCTTAAATTAATTTGATAAATATTTATGGTTGGTTTTTTTAAAGAGGTTCATTTGAAGATAATTTAGTGAAGATGATTATTATTTATAAGATATAGTCATAATTATTATTTTTTATATGATTTTTTTTAAATGGGTTTTTATTGTAGATATTTTTAACTTTATTTTTTTGAAATATTTATTTTTTTAATTTCATTTGGGTATGATTATTATTTTATGGATAAAAATTATTAAAGGGGTGTTTAATATAGAGAATCAAAAATAATAAATTAGATTTTTGTAAATAAAAATCGCATATTAATGGTAAAATGATCATTTGGGGGATTAAAGTGATGCCAAAATGAAATTATGAATATTTCATTGAAACTATAATATTATTTTTATTTTGAATAATAATTTAGTATAGTTACAATCTAGTATAATTTTTAAGTGTTTTTCAGTATCAATTTATTTAATTATTCATTTAAAAATTATTATTCTTAGAAATATAAATATTTTATTTTCTATAAAGGAAAATATTTTCATTTCACGCATTCTTTTTCATCATGGTTTGTTTTAAGGATGAATATTTTTTTTAATATTATATCCAAATAATTTTTCTAATTATTAGTCATTAAAAAATGTACATTATGTTGTGGTTTTGTTGATTACTCAATATACACTATTACTATGCTCCAATGTGTAGCAAGATAAGTTTTGTGTGTCATAACCTATCTTTATGTGAATGATAATTCATCATATATTCATGATATAATTTTTAGGATATTTGTAATCATAACATACTAATATCTATTTTGTATTGATGAATTATGGATGGATTCGTATTTAAAAGAGAATTAGATTATCAAATTTTAAGAAAAGAATGAGATGAGCCATGAAGATTAGGTTAACCCTTTGACCAAGTCAATTATAGAATAATGGTATATGTTATTTCACATTTATATTTGAAACCATTGAATTTTAAATGTGGTGGATATTATATTTAATGGGAGATAAAAGAGTTTTTTGCTATGATTTTTAGATTCCTATTTGACTAAAACACATTATTCCATAATATAGGTCATAATGCAAAGATTTTTCATTCCCACAATATATTTATAAAATATGGTTGTTTATATCATTTCACATGATTTTTTCTCATCTTGGGTGACTCTTAGTGATATTGAGAGTATTCCAGACTCAATTGAGTGATCATTTGATTACCCTTGATTTTCTTCCTTTGAGAGGCTATATCTACATGAATTCAAGTAATCCTTACTCGACTCTCTTTTATTATATTTATCTTATAATTTACAAGGAGGTATAATATATAAGTTAATAGATTGATTAAGTGAGAATGATGGATACTAAAAAAATTGGGGAATATTCATAAAAACCAAGTGATTTGATCATCAAAACTTGTAGTTTTGTATTAAAACTAAATAAAGCACCAGATTGAGGTTTGTAATTTGATAATCCTCTATCTATTTACTATTATTGATATGGAAATAAAATGTCTTACATTATTTGAGTAAGTGGATGATATTGTATTAAATATATGAAATTAATTAAAACTAAAAAGGGGAGTAAGATTTATATAAAATATAGTGTTTATATTGTTTTTTATTTCATGATTTTTATGTCACATTTTATTATAGAAGACGTAAAGTTACATTTAAGTAAATTTTATTTTCAGCCGATAAGTTTGATTGACCTAGTTCTGTCAAGATTTCAATATGTGTTGAGGTGAGCGAATATTCATGGATGATTTTTATGGAAATATTATAAAATTAATTGAGATTATTTTAGATAAGATACTCATTTTCTAAACATTTCGAAGAGGTGTTTAGAGATTTCATGTTTTTTTGAAAAATATTTTCATGAAGTGTGATTTTGAATTTATGATTGAATTAAAAAATATAAAAATAATAGTTCAATTTTCAGTTGAGAGTTTTGAAGATCAAAATTATTAAAAATGTAAAAATTGAGAAATCAATGTAATTTTATGTTAATTATTTTAGCTAAAACTTTTTTTGAGGATTACTAAAAAAATGGGCCAGTTATAACCCACCATGACATGCCATCTCAACCACACATGTTAGAGGTTGGATCAATCAAGTGGGATCCATCCTAATAAGGATAACTATATAATCTATGTTTAGTGATGGATATACCTATGAGAATGTATGGGTGAAGGGTCCTATGCTTGGGTAGGCATAGCGGGCATATAGTTCCTATATGATATTCAAAGGTAAGATACATGTTTTCTCTCCCTATATGAGTGAGTTAAGTATATCTGGGTGCCAAACCTGATTCAAATTAAAGAGATGGATATAGATGAATATATTATTAAGAATTATGATAAGGATTGATTAACTAATGATGGATTCATCCTATATTGAGTACAATTCCTCTTTTTAATGAGTTACACATAAAACAGGGATTATCTGATGCATTGTATCTAGGTTTTATGGTCAAGGAAAATAACTTATTCATCCTCTAATATTTATCAAGGGATACTATTCATTGAGTTATTCATGGAAAAAGATTCAATGAAAAATATCAGTATATGATCGACATGTTAATGATCAAAATAGATCATAAGTAACCCTAAAATACTGGAAAAAGATCTGTGTTATGTTATAAAATAAAGATCGGTTACATGAAAAAGTAATATTGTGATATTAATGCATGTGATTGAATGATTGAAACATTATATTGAAACATTAATTAAGATATAAAAATATGGATTAGAGGGTATATACCCTTTTATAAATAAATATAGTTAAATTTAGAAAAGAAGAGAAAATGACTCTCCAATGCCACATATAAAGTGATCAGAGTCATTGTGAGCAAGTGAAAGTTGACAGTGCACACGGGTGAAGTGAGGTTTAGGAGTGGGACATTGGTTCTCATCATTAAATTACCGAAAACTATCCATTTTATTTTATGATATGAATGAAAAACCCAGAGGATAACCCAAAAGATATGCACTAAAAAATAAAGGAACTAAATAGAGAGAAACCCTCTTTTTTGTTTGATCTATTAAAAATAGAGATAGAGTTCTAGGAATCATGTTTATCATATACAAAAGTTTGTTTGAGAAACTATATGTCATTAATGAGTTTTTTCACTGAATATTAGTGCATGAAGAAGAGGTGTGAACATATACAGTATTTACTACAATAAAAAGTAGTACTGATCATTTCCTACTGTGCTTACATTTATGCAGAGAATAAAGAATAAAAGGGATATTATAATGCCCTAACCCTTGTTACCCAGAGTCAGTGCATTATTACCTAATGTTGGCATGATCACAAAAGATCAAGTCTTGAAAAACTGATTAGATTAGTAGCCTTGGAAGTACTAGATGCATTCATAAGGTTTACATTACATCATAAAATAGAAAAACTACAACAACATTTTTTCCATATACAACACTAAGATCCCATAGAGAATCCCTAAAAGTTAGTAATAATATACTTCTTCGCATCCTGGGAAAAATAAAACATAGAAAGGGGTGAGCTCATATGCTCAGTAAGGATAACAATATAGTGGAAACTTTCATAAATAAGCATAAACATTTAAGGCAATATATAAGACTAAAACAAAAGCCTTTTAAACTTGAACTTTAGTATTATATTGAAAATATAAAAATAAAATAATTACATTTACTTATTCACATGGATATTCTACTAGTCGAATAATCACATGCAATATCAATAGCCACTTTCATAATTATGGAATGCATAATGCCAGACTTTCATAACCACCTAGTCAAGGCCTTTTGCCAAGACTACAAATAAGATTTTGTCAAGGCCTTGTTCCAAGACACTAGTTTTACTCATGAGACATATCAATTCATCAAGGAGCTATAGTGGGATCCACCCATCACTTACTAAGTCCAATGCATTCCTCATAGGAAAAGTTTTAAACATAACATAATCATTCGTATTAAAACTAGCATATGAAATATCAATACTTTATCCATAAAACATGAATGGTAGGAAAATAACACATCCACAATCAAACATATCACAAGAATTTCAATACAAAATGGAATATTTGTATCATAATAAATCAACTTCAAAAAATATTAAAATCCATTAAAGGATGTTGACATAGATGAAATCAAAACTGTTTGAGATAAATATATCATTCTTTTTTTTAAATCATTTAAAATTCATATAAATATAAAATAAAACATTTATTTTGGAAATATTCTTATAATCTTGTAAGGGAATCTTTGATGATGTTATAATGGCAGAAAAAATCCGCACCTACCGTATATGTTTAAAAAAACATTCTTACCTTAATTTTTTCAAAAAGGACATAAAGTACCTTGTTTGGAAAATGATGGAAAGATTCCTTTCAAAACATATAAGGTAAAATAAGGGTATAAATGACTTTATATAATTTTCTAGTAAATATTAAAAATGTTTTGAAATACATTTTTAAGAAGCATGGATGTGGATGATAAAGAGGTTCTAGTAGATAATTACGTAGAAACAACCTCAGATAATGAAGAGATTGTGAAATTAACCCTTACCTTGTACTTTTCCTTGGTCAGGGGTAGGTTAACCTCCTTTATAATGGTGAAATAATTATTACTAAATTATACAAGAATCATATACATTAATTTTATATCATAAATGATCTTCTAATATTTCTTTGTTAATAATATTTTAGTATTATCGGCGTTTCGGGTGTTAGTTGATTCATTTTCCTTTATATGATTTGTTATGTAAGTAATGTATCTTATTGATAGGATGTATCCTATTCATATTGAGAATTATATTAAGTCTTTAAAAATTATTTTTAATCATCTAATGAAAATTCGTCTTCAATGGATACGATGGGGAATGAATCTCATCGCGTTTGTGGAGTTGGTAATCCGTACGTACGCATGAGCAACAATATCATTCATTTGATATTAAAATAATATATAATTGGATGTATATATTATATAAAGAATCATTTTCTTGTTATATTTATTATTTACATCAATTACATATCATTATTATACCCATCCAAATAATAATGTATTGAATAACAATTACACAACGACCTAGAGACGGTAAGCCGTACGTATGCATGTATGGTGACATGTCATTAAAAGGATGGATATAATAATGAATAGGGTTGTACCATATTTATAATAACATAATAGTATATAGAAGATACTGGATTTATTATTTATTAATGAAAACAACAAAGAAATAGGAAGTGGTAGAAGGAAAGAACCTGAAAGAGGTGATGAAATATTTACCTCTTCTTCTGGTTCTTCCTTTTGATTTGATCAAAAGGGATCCTTAGGATGTCTTTATAACTGAAGTAATGCCTCTAGGATGAAGGTAGTATAGTTGAGAGGGTATTTGGGCAGATTTTGGCCGAGAAAAATGGCTATGAAGGTGTGAATTAGAGAGAAGGGGGAGTGCCCTTTTATAAGAGGGGTGATGGGCACCTTAGGAAAAGCTAGAAACATTATTTTATAATAAAATAATTTTCGGTTTATAATGGCTTAAAAATGAATTATTTAATGTATAAGGTGGAGATGGGTCTAAAACCACTCAACCAATTGGTTTTAGACAGGTTTGATCACTATTTTAATCTTATCTTTTAGATTTAACTGTTAGTTAACCAGTTTGACATTCACCATGTCTCTTTGTATTTTTATATTATATAGTTAATAAACGTACTATATACTTCCAAGAGAACCCCAAGTGGATCATTAATGATACACCTATCATTATATAAGTCTTTTGTCTGGTCCTTAGATTTTTAGGAATAGAATATCAATTAATAATATAATATTTTTAAAAAAACACTTTTATGTCAATTTTGACACTATTTGGTATTTTGTTTTTTCTAAATTCATAAAAGTATTATTACTTCGAAAACAATCCATCAAACCAACCCTAATATGTCATATTAACGTGTAAAATTAGTTTAATTCATAAAAAGTCTCAAATTACTTTTATTTGAATATTTATAATATTCAGTATTTTAATCTTTCATTAATACGGTCATTATTGCATCATCATTGTGTCATAAATAAATTTAATCATTTAATGTCTGAAAATATAAATAAAATACCATTATATAGGAAATAGTTTTATATTTCTAATGGATATTTATAGTTTAATATATCTTACGTGTAACCCTATATTAAAAATGGTTTAGTTATTAAACATTTAATTTAACACTTTTAACTCTTCTTTGAATTAAGTAATAATGAATGTCCTAATCTAATCCAAGTGGAACTAAAGGATCATATTTTATTCCTATGGTTGTTTTTGGTCGATTTAAACTTATCCAATAGAATTAGGACATGTGTTAGGGTAATACTAATGTCATTTTTACCCTTAATTTCCCAATTTACTTTTAACCGTGGTAAATAAAACTAAAAAGTTACTATTCACCAAAAATTATATTCATATTATTGAACCATATTTTACTTACTGATATCAACCATGTCTCCCGGATTTTTTAAATTCAACTCACATAAGTGGTAAAATTATGTTTTATGTAAATTTTCAAATTCTCCTAGGAGGTGGGTAAAAGACGGTAAAAAGTTCATTAAAATTTTTATATATCAAAAATTATTAAAAACTTACTCCAATGAATTACATTGAACTTATATAGGTATTATGTATCTATTTTGACCTAAAACAAATTTAAATAAAATAAATATTTATTTAAATAAAAATTTGGTTTTAAACAATAACTCAGTGTTTTTCACTATTCAGCAAAAATTGAAAGTTTTCAGAAAAAGAACAAATATTCACCCTAAGCTAATTTCGATATTCTGAATCCAAAAACGAAGTCCATTTTGAATGATAAAATTTATAAAATTTAAAAAGGTGGGTATTACTATTCATAATGGCTAGTTTTATTGGTTGTGGTGGGTTAGAACTCAAAGTTGCGTACCACACATGTTATTGTATTATTCAAAGGGAAACGTATCGTGGAAGCTTGGGGTGTTACATATACCTTTGAATATATTTATATAAAAAGAGTACTGAAAATCATGTAATTATTTATGATTTTATGATATAATTTTTTTGACTCCGAGAATTTATGATGGAAAGTGAATTAAATGATGAATTAGAGGCATCATGTGATAGGATTTTTGGAAGGAAGTATAGAATCATAAACCCCAATGTATAATATTTTAGTTTTCATGAAGGGTTCATGAAGGTTTTGAGATTGAGAAGCATATATTATATTATTTTCATAAAGGGAGACAAAAAATAAATTGTTTTGAGTTAATGTAATTTTTCTTGAATAAATGAATATACTTAAAATTATACAAGTTAGAGAATTTGATTGAAACCAATTAGATCTAGGAAATTTTACTACTACACATTTGAAACAAGATTGAGGTTGGGATTATTCATTAATAGAATAAGTTTTTGAATTCCAGAGTATTTGAAATTTTGAGAATGAAGCCAGGGAAATGACTCAATCCAAATAGAGCATTCATATACAAGTCTTTAATGAATTGAAAATGTCCAGATCAATTGAATATTAATGAAAAGTGTTCAAGATTAGAAAATTTATAATTAGTTGAAAAAGTTATTAAAGATGTACAATAGTATATTAGGTGATCCATTTTGTTCATGGAGGAATATTTTATCTTAATGTAGTGTAGAATCTATCATACTCTGATATAGATCTTTCCTACTAGTGGGTCATATTTGAAGGGAAGCTAAAGAATACAGTGGGATTCTGGAGTAGGTGAAGACACAATGGAACATTGTGTTGACTGCTTGTGTAAGTGAGAACTTGTTATTTATAGTGGAACTATAGAGGGGGACACTATCATACTAAAATTTAATGTGAATGAGACATTAGGTAGATGATACCATCAACTTATAATGTAGAATCAATAACTATGGTAAATAACAAGTGGCAATAATGTATTGGTGTTTTGAAAAAACCTTTTAAAATCTTTGTATATTTTTCTCTCTTTATTACTACTTCTTATAAGGTGATTCTAATAATTTAATATGATAAATGAATAATTGAATTTGTAATATTTTTTTAATTAAAATAAAAATATTTTTAAAAAATATTGTACCACTTATTCACTCTCCCTTTAAATGGTACCTAAGCGGTCCTTGAGTACTTAAATTAGTATCAGAGGAAGATAAATTTGAAGATCTGTGATCTGTATGAGAAATATAGATTCAAAATTAAATGAAAATATGAGGAATACATACTTTTAATGTAAATAACTAACATATATAGAGTAATATGATGATTCTATACCTTCAATATCTTGTCCTAGAAGTGAGGGATGGAACAACAGTAGGATTCCAACCTATTGGTGAGGATGTTTCTATGAATCATGCTAAAAAGATGAATCTAGAAGTTGATGGTAAGGTTAAAAATAATATCTTGATTTATTTACCATAACATTTATGTAGTTAATTCATGGGTTTCCAAACTACTAAGGATATGTTGGAGAAACTAATAAATTGTTATGAAGGTAATCTTAAAGTCATGGAAGCTATGTTACAAAATATGGGAAGGAAGTTTGAGGATATTAAAATAATAACTGGTGAATGAATTGATGTATATTTACTTAGAGTTAATGAGATAGTAATTCATATCCATGTATTTAGTAATAATCTGTAAGAATATATATCTATGAAAAAACTTATGAGAGATTTCCTAGAATGTTTGGATCCGAAGAATTCATCTATGGATGATGGGGAATACATTTCATTGGATGAGTTACACACCATACTCATATATTATGTAATTAAAAAGGATATGGATTTCAATAATAGAATAAATATGATATAACATTTTAGGAAATAATAAAATGGAATTTCAAAGAGGTGCATGTTGAGGAATCAAGTGATTCTGATGAGGACCTCAAGGAATTTATTTCTCCTTTTTTAAGAGGATTTAGATATGTAAAATGGAATGGAAAAGAGAAAAAAACCACTAAATAACTTCAACTATAATAAGATTGGATACTTTTCCATAAATTTACCAAAGAAAAATATGGTTGGTTCATAATCTGATTACAAAGATGAGAAACCTCAAAAATAGAAAATGGATAAGAAGAAGAAGAATTGCATCAACATAAAGAGTTATTTAATTATAATGTATAAAAAATAAATTTTTTCATACAATAGTTCGTGAAAATATTAACTCAATTTATTTTACCATATTAAGAAAGGATTTAATTCTTCTAGAAGTGATTATTATGGAGAAGTAATAATAGATCTGGAGTGGGGGATGGAAGAATATTCGGAATCAACTCTTGAAAAAAATAACTCAATAAAGTGAATAGGAATATAGAGAATAAAAAATAAATAATTATTTACTAAAAATAAGATTATGATAAATAATGAATAATATTTAGTGATGAGAATACGATTCATAGATTGAATGTGGTTGAACTAGAGAATATGGTGAGTGATCTTGAATAGAAACTAACTCAAAAGGAGGAAGAGATGTCTGAGACATGATAAATGTATCTAACAGTCCAATATGAATTGAATAAGAATAGATAATACTTCAACAAGTATATTAAGGTAAAAAATTATCCCTCTCAAGATATTTAGATGAAGGGTTCATATAGATAAGGTACATATGCTCTTCGATAGTTTCAATATAGATATGTCATCAATTAAAATACAGGTTAATTTTTCTATAGTTATAAGTAAAGAGAGAATAATTTTACCACATTAAATAAATAAATTATGATTTTGAGAAGACAATTTACCCTATAAAAAATATATTCTTTTTTAAAATGATATGGAATCAATAAATTTCTGGATAATTTTATCAACAAAAAGGAAGATCACAATTTTGATGATTTTGGTGGTGATGTGGAAAATATGGACATAAATCCCACTCTTTTCATATATAACATTTTATTTATATAAATTTAGAAAAATTCATTAGGGATTCATGGTGAAAATATGATAATATAATTTCAAATAAATAAATAAGTTACCAAAAATCCTACCAATCCACCAATACAAAACTTGAATGAATTCTTAGAAGAAGTGTGTGGTTGATATATATTACAAGGTCATAGAGAGGATGTATAAATAACTAAATTATAGGGGGAAGTTCTCTATGATAAAAGTGAGGAAAATAAGAATACAAAATATTGGAAGTCATGTACATATGATAAGTACTATGAGACACTCTAAAAATTTGAGCATATAAAGAAGGAATGTCTGAAAGTCTGGCCAGATCAATTGAAAATGGATAAATAAATAGAGAAAGATCAAATATGTTTTAAAATTAATTGTATGAAGGTTATTTCATAAGAAGATACTGAATATCAAAAGAATTCATTTACTGATGGTTATATAGAGAGTCAAAGGAATTGGTGTGAACAAGTTTCACATGGCGTGAAGAACTGTATGACTATATTTCTAGTCCAAGATGATTTGATGAAAATATATTTGAAATAAGAATAAAATAAATTTTATTTACATTCAATGGTGGTAAATACTATCCCATGTTAAGAAAAAATTCATGGTAAGAATTTGAGCACAAAACCTATGAAGAATGTGAATGAAAATGTGAACTCTTCCCAATATGAGATCAAAGGGAAGAAGGATAATGAAAGGTTTAGAGGAAATTCACTGCCTAAGTGTTATTTAGGTTGAACGAGCATACCCCTATTTATTAACACACACACATATATATATATTCTTTTGTACTAACATGAAATGAGTTTAAGGGGGTGAGTGCATCCATTTGGGGGGAGTGTAAATTATTTTTAGCATCCAAATATTCACAACACTGTGAATATGAAATTCCTAAATATATTTTTAAATTAAGTGTTATAATCAATCTAAAATTAAAATTCTTAATGTTTTTGAAAAATCATTATTATAAAGGAGTTTATATTGAGCTAAAAAGGTGAAGTTATATGTTTTTTCACTTGAACTTTTTTATGTGTTCTTTTATATGAGAGAACCATAAATATATTTCATGATTTTTCTATATAAAAAGCTACAAGGTATGAAGTTATATTTTTATTATATTGGCATCACATTCATGTTTGGTCATATACAATATTGACCACTATTGTTATACACTCAATTTTTCTACAACCATTTTTCCAAAATAGACTTAGAGTAGTGTAACTAAATTATATTTGCTAATAAAATTTTGTGGTGTCATACTAATGGGATATGAAGAGGATTAATAACAAAGATATGTTATCTAAAAATTATTTATACTCATTTTCAATATGGGATAAAATAAAAGAAGACATAATGAAATTAATTTTTTTGTGGTATTGATGAAAAATCCAATGGGAGAGATTGAAGTGCCATTTCAGTGAATTTTATTTGTTTTAAATAAGTTTGATTGACTTGATTTTGGAAATAAGTCAATATATATTAAGATGAGTGATTATTTATGGAGGTTTAACATTAAAACACTTTCAACATAATTGAGATGATTGTAGATTAATTATTTATATTCTAAATATGTATAAGGGGTGTTTAGAGTTTTCATATTATTTCAAAAGATATTGAAGTGAATATTGATTTTGAAATTATGATTGAATTAAAAAATATAAAAAGAATAGGAGAATTCAGAGTTCAATGTATTTAAAATTAAACTAATTGGAAATTTAGAAATTGAGAATCTTATAGAATTTTATATTGAGGATTTTGGGTAACTCTTTTTATATGGATTACTAGAAAATGGATTATTGATAGCCAAAAATTTTAATAATGCTCAAAAAAAACATGTGAGAGGATATATCAACTATATAGGATCCATACTAACAAGGAAAACCTTGGAAGATGATCATAGTGATAGTCATACATACACATAGTCTAGGGTGAAGGCACCTGTGCTTGGGCTAACATGATGAGCACATAGTTCCCATAGGATCTAAATGGGTGGAACATATATGTGCTCATCCTATATGAGTGAGTGAAGTGTAAATAGGTGCCAACCCCAGTACAATATATCGTTTTGGATGTAGAAGAATATATTATTATGCAACATGAAGAGGATTAATGAATAGATTTGGGATTTGGAATATATAGGGAATTTTTCTTATATTTAATTAGTAATGCATAAAATAGGAATCACCTGATCCATTGTATGTGGACCATATAACTAAGGGAAATATCTTATTTAATCTCAAATATATTTTGAGGATTCATCTTTATCAGGTTCTTTTTGGATAGATCTCTAGTTTACTAACTGAGAATATGATCAGTTTGAGAGTGATCACATGAGATCATAAGTATCTCAAAATTAATGGATAATGTTTTGTGAAGTCTTCAACAATAAAAAATGAGTATATTATAAATTTATAGTAAAATATTCATGCATGTGATTTCATAATTAACACATAGTTTTTGCACCATTTTTTTTAAATGAACATAGTTACATTTATCAAATAGGAGAAAATTATTATTTGATGTCTGTTGACGCTCCTTTTCATCACAGAGTCCAAAGGAATGTAAAGGGAAATGACTTAGCACAAGCTAATTCATCATTTGAAGAAAACATCAAAAATTGACAAAGGGATGAACAAGGAGAACATTTCCCATAGGTCACGCAAGTTCCATCATAGTCGCACAAGTCCACTCGCACGATGTCTAATGGTCGCGCAAGTGACTTGCGCGACCTAAGTGATCACCGCCCGGGGTCTTCTCTTACCTATAAATAGACCCTGTGGGCCCCCCATTCGAGGAGGATTTTTTCCAGAAACTCGGATTTGAGCTCCCGGTGCCCTAGTCTCTTCTCAAAGCTTCCGAAACACTTCTAAGGTAATTTCTTACCTAGAATGGAAGATCTAAAGAGGAGGAGGGAGGCATAAGTGTTGAAACTCATCAACACTTGCGCGCCTGAGTGGCCAGCCCTTAAGGGAAATGGCCACACTTACGTGCCGCCTTACTCCTTTAATAGAACTTGCACGCCCCTCTTCTGGAAGAACCTCAAGATGATTCTAATGGCTTTAAACAAGAGTCTCTCAAGTATTACCCTGCTGGTTAACCATCGCGCAAGTACCCATGTGTCACGCAGGTATACCTGCACGACCATGACTTGCGCGCCCATGCAGTACCTGCGCGCCTGCCAGGACTTGCGCGCCCCTGCCTTTTTGGGTGCCCTTCTTGCCCATTTCACCCCTCTTAAGCCATTCCACCTCTCCTATTCAAGATTCAGTCTTCAAGACACTCTTTAAAGCCATTTATGGCATGATTTCTTGATTTGACTTCCTTATCTGAAAGGAATTTTGTGGAATATCTCTCAAAACCTAGTGATTTACACATCTTTATGTCACTAAAGATTGAGATTTCATTCAATCAACCTCATCCTTTACGATGAGAGAACTCATTAATCTGGGCCTCCTTTTCAGGAGTAAGCCCCAGTCCCCTAATTTGGGAATCCTCCTTAGGAGTAAGCCCCAACCATAATTCTCTTAACCTGGGCCTCCACTTCAGGAGTAAGCCTCAGTCCCCCAATTTGGGCATCCTTTTTAGGAGTAAGCCCCAACCATAATTCACTTAACCTGGGCCTCCTTTTCAGGAGTAGGCCCCAGTCCCCTAATTTGGGCATCCTCCTCAGGAGTAAGCCCCAACTATAATTTCATTAACCTGGGCCTCCTTTTCAAGAATAAGCCTCAGTCCCCTAAGTTGGGCATCCTCCTCAGGAGTATACCCCAAGTCCCTTAATTTTTCAAGTCTCTTAACCTGGGCCTCCTTTTCAAGATTAATCCCCAGTCTTAATTCCTCTTAACCAGCCCTAATTTACCTTTGATCTGGGATTCATTCTCAGTAGTAAAAACCCAATCACAAGCCCTGTCCTAATTTGGGCCTCCTTTTCAAGAGTAAGCCCCAAGTTAGAGTATTCAAATCTCTGTGAAGCACATATACCTTTATGGAACATGTTCCTGGATTTCTTCCCTGAAGTAAATCCAAATCTTCATTTATCTGGGCAGTCATACATACATAAGTCCCACATTATTTCTTATGATTGCATCTTTCATGGCACAAATTTCTGATTTTTACCAATACCTCTTGTTTCTTACACCGATCATGACTCATGTCAGCTTAGAGTGTAAGAGTAATAATGACATCCTTCTTTGAGCCATCAATCATAAACATCATACTCCCTTACTCGAACTACGTGGGTTCTGATTCCTTTTCTAAACAAAGGATACGTAGGTAGCCCATCTGCGGGTTCGATCCCAAATCCAAAATAATCCATGTCCTTCTGAAAGACAATAAACTTCAAGCGCCCCACTGAGTGGATTTAAAACTAGCATGGTCATCATAATGACCAAGATACATTTACGTATCAAAGGATACCATTGACTAATAATCTCTAACAAGTACAGATGATTCTCTATCAATGAAGAACCTCGAATAGATATAAAAGATTCTCTAAATTTACAACATATTGATCATTGATTGTTAGATCTAAAGGAAAGCTCATTTTATACTTGGTAATGTAATAAGGATTCACAAACATAACTTTAGTCTATAAAGAGAGTCCCAGAGTAGACAATAATTCCCCTAAAAAAGGTGTGATGAGTCCGGCCTCCCATCCTCTCGACCAATGCAAATTCCTAAGCCTCATCAGTCCACAGACTAATGAGCGCCTACCTTTGGAATGTAGGTCCAAATGGATGTGGAATCATTGGATGTTTCCGGTTCTACGAACAAACCCGTTAGAAACCGATTAGAATGTTTGAACCTTCAATCAAGGAGGTCTTCCCCGAATTCTGAGGGAAACAAAAATGGTGAACCCGACGTGAATCCTTAACCAAGTTAAAATGATGTTTTACCTATTTGTTAGGCCCCTATTTAAAACTCAATGAGAGGGCCAACAAATAAAATCATTGACATATGTGCTCATCCAAAAGATGTAGTGGATGAATTTATCTTGATTATGTTTGTTATATCAAACATGAACTCTTTTCCAAGATCATCTGCATTTCTAGAATGGCTCCTCTCAAGTTCACACCTGTGAATACTGCTGCTGCAAATGCCACTGCTGCTACTCCTGCTGGATCATCATCCGCTCTGAGGACGATATCACCTACTCAGCGTCTTCAACGCTGGGTATCAAATGCGCTGGTTAAGGAGTATCGTCAACATGGTACCATCAAAACTCTGGAGGCCTCCCGACAATCCCTCCAAGTGAACAAGTCACACTGGTCGTCCGGACAATGATGACCAGTGATCAAGAAGCAGGTGGTGCTAACTACCGTCTCCAACCGTTTGGGGTCGTTATCCCCGGAACGCAATCACCATTCACTCCGATATTTTGGGGAGGTTAATGAGCAGGACCCTCAGGGCCTTAATTCAAAGAAGCAAGATTCCTTCCTCAGGAATCCTATCAACAATCACCACTAGACTCGTGCGGCAGTGCACCCTCAACATGATGAGGGTACCGACTCCAGGCATTCGGCTCAGGTTCCTCAAACCCATGCAGGCAAGATGAACCGCCAGATGCGGAATCCGGTCAACAGTGAGCATGTTCTCATCTATTCCATCTCTGGAGAAGTCTACCAACCTAACTTGGTGGCAAGAAACGAGCGGGCACACACACCTGCCCATTTTAATTCTGCTGTCCGGAAGACTCGTCTGTCAGCATCACGCCAATCCCACCAGGAAATTCTGGCGTAGTACTATACGCATTAACATACACCTATTTATACATCATCAGCTAGTAAGCAGGCTCGTCTGACTACATATGATGGATCTCATCAACCACGTTCGGCGAAGTGCAATCAGCAAGCACATAAACCTGCTAGTATTAATCAAGCCTACCAACAGTCTCGCTTGGTAGCATTCACTAATAGGAAAAGGAGGACAAGAGCGGGCACATACACCTACTCCAATCCCGGAATGGACGTATATCCCCATTCCGACAGATGAAGTCACCAAGCATATTTTATCAATGGTGAAAGGGCAGAAGAAAATCCCTGCTCATATTCTGGATGCCTTCCTGGATATTATAACAGCTTCAGCGGCATCTCAGGGAAAGACACATAAATCTATCTGTACCAGTGGAGTGAAACATCAACAATTCACTCCAGAACAGACACACACATCTATTCCAGTCCAAGAGGGTTGTGGGGAATACTCCCACATATCATACGGACAACCAAGTCAGGCACATACACCTAATTTGAGTGGATATCGTCAGCCTAACCTGGCCATCTTTCCTGATCATGCACATACACCTGCTCAGAGCAGCCACTTTTTTCAACAAGTGGTTTCCAAGGCGAGTAAGAAGGCGTCTAAGAAAAAGACTCGCCCAGCACAGTCAGGAGATCAATGGCCAATCTATAACAAGGCCTTGCTCGATGCTGGAGTTCTTGAAGCCCTCAGACAGTTATCTGTTGGAATTCAAGATTCTACTCCCTCATTTCCCAATAGTGGGAACATTAATTCCAAAGGTCTTCAATAGACACTTTCTCATGAAGGCTTGATCCATGAAAATTCGGTCGATCGCGAAGTTTCATCTTCATATGAGAGCCACGGGAACCCTCTGTGTGGTCAGAAGACCAAGGAGCAAGAGATCTCATCTTTTTCTATAACCCATTATGGTGGTCCTCCCCATGATGATGAATTTTTCTGTGAAATTCCTCTCCGTAGTAGTGATGCACATTTCCCGTAAAATGCTCCAGTGGATTATGTAGTGCTGAGAAAGACCTCTTATCTTGAGGCACTTCCAAATACGAAACCAGTCTTGTATGATGCTTCATCTCTTGTGGGTGAAATACTTTCTCAATCATAAGATAGCCTAGGGTGTAGGTTATTCTCCCAACCACCCCTAAGTCATGCATCTTCTAGTTTGATCAGTGATTTCCCTACCAATCCTGTTGAATCCAATGAAGCAACAAGGAATCACAAACTCTGGTCAAAACAGGTAGAAGAATCTTCATAAAATGACAAAGAGGAAATGCTGAACATGAGAAAACAACTGGCGAAAGGTGAAGTGCCAGTTATGTTTTGGCCTCTGGCTGACTCTCAGTATGACATTCCAGAAATGTTGACGGAAGATGAAATTCATGATATTTGTCTCAACATATGGAAAACTCTTTTTCAGTTGAAAAAGAAAGTATTTTCTTATGATGAATATAAAAATCATCTTAAAATAATAGAAGGGTTACAACGTCAGAGTGATTTGGCATCTCTATCAGTCTCTCGATATCCGAAGGCTGAAAAGCAGCAGAGAGCCCTTCAACGTTCATGCCTTGGCACACTAATAAGATTTCATCAGTAAATTTCCAATGCCCCATCGGGTATTCGTGTCAGAGGATGGGGTGTTCATGGAGCACTGCATTTCACAGTGCTCTCTAGTTAGCAAAGCCCGCCGAAAATGGTATCATACAATGTTATTGCCCATGGTCGGCCACAGTCAATGGGCTTTGTTTTTAATCAAAAGCTTTCCCAAGAACAGGCCTCAACTAGTTCCTCTCAAAATCAAGAATACATAGAACAAGTTGTTGAATTACTACTACATCAAGAAAACAAGAATATTGAACATGCCTCTCGTATAGAGCAAGCACATCATCAAGTGACAGAAGTGTCGGAAATCATCCAACAGTCTTTTAAACCAGGTGATAAAAGTGGATACAGGTTAATGCATCTAGCTAATTTCGAGACTAAGGTTCGCAAGATCAGGAGAGCTTTTAAGAAGGTCTCAGACAGAGCATGTCAAGATCCACCCCAGCTCGGCAGACTAGGGACTCTTTTAAACCAACCCTCGGAATCAACAAATAGGATTCGAGGAGTTGAGTGGGAACAGCAGGAACATCCCCAGTCCACTGGACTGGGGACTTTTTGAAATCATAAATCCCCTCCTCCGAGAAAGTCGGTCTTTTATCGATTGGGGAAGAATCCTCAAGAGGAATGAAGAGCCAAATTATCAGGAGATTCCCTCAAAATTGCGGTTTGTCAAGAAATTCCTGAGGGATCGAATCAATAAAAGGCAATGTCTCATCAAAGACATGGAAGAAGACAATATCACATAAATGCTGATAGAAGGGATGTGATGAATTATGCATTAATCAATGTCATCAATGACATTGTTGCTGATCCACCAGATGAGGCTCACTCAGGGGACTCGGATGAAGAGGTTCCTGCTCAAGAAGATGTATGCACCGACACAAATCAAGAAGGTGTGCAAACACGAAATCAAAGGGTTACTCAGAAACTAGTTAATCCGTCGAGTAACCCACTTCCCCCTCTCCAAAAAGGATCCAACAAAGGGAGGATAAATAATCAGGTTACATATCCTTCCTTTGGAGAAGTCCAATCGGTCTCACTAGAGCAAAGGTTTGCACAACAGGAGGGAGTAATGAAAAAATTAAGAAGGTTGAATGTAGAACTACTTTAGAGTAGTCTTCTTCTTAAGAATGCTGGAGTCAGTCAGCCAAAGGAATTTGTTGCATCTACTGAGATGGATCAAGAATATACTCCTCTATCAGTACACCCTCACAGGTCTAATCCTATGGGTCAAGTGAAACAAAAGTTGGCAGTGCTACCATCAGTTGCAGCACCAACCACCACATCTGTCGAAGATCCAGTCATTTCACCTACCCAAGTCCAAGTTCAACCGGATGTTTCTCAAATGTTAATAACTACTATTGAGTCATTAACAGCTCGGTTAGAAACTATGGATGGGAAACATGCCAAGGTTCAACCAGAAAAGAAAGTTTACCCTCAATGGGTAGACTCAATCTCTCCTCCATCCAGTTTTGGAAACCCTATATTCCCTATTTTCAATGGATCAGGTGACCCTGAACAGAATTTAATGCATTACGTATCTTGTTGTAATCCTATGATGGGAACTCCAGAGTAGAAAGAAGAAATAAAACTCAGATGCTTCATACGGACTTTGCAAGGACCAGCCTTTTTCTGGTATACAAGCTTGCAATCTCGGTCAATTACTGGATGGGAAGATCTCTGTCAACAATTCCTTCTTCAGTTCAGCTCAACTTTTCCAAAGACAACAATTTTTTATCTTATAAATTGTAAGAAAAGGGAGAATGACAGGGTCTCATATTTCATTGCTCGCTGGAAGGTATTAACCTATTCCCTAAGATTAGCACTCCCTCAAAAAGAATTGTTGCCAATATGTGTGGCAAATCTGCGTGAAGAATTACGTATGTCGTTAATCCCTGTGAAATACACAGGAGGGTTTCGAGACCTTACTTCAATCACTCTGCAGATTGAAGACTCCCTTATACAGGCTAAGGATAAATTTCATGTAATTCCATCAGCTCCAGGAAGGAGAATGGGTAAAGTAGAAACTGCTACAGTTATGCTTAAACAAGCACTTGTACATGTTTCTACTTCAAAACCTTCATCTTCTCGAAGGGCTCCACCTCCTCAGTTCCAACAACAAAGGTCGTTTCGTCCAGATGATCAAAGATATCAAAGAAGAAAACAATTTGAGGATTTAAAGAGAAAAACATACTCTTTCTGAAATGAAAAAGTTCCTGGTTACTTCATTTCAGCTCTGGAAAATAATTTGGTTCAATTACCAATGCCCAAGAGGCCAAACAAGAAATGATATTAAGACCGTCCCAATTATTTTCCTTTTCATCAAATGTTAGGGAATACCATCCAGGAGTGTTTTGTCTTCAAAGACCTCTTGCAAAAGATGGTCGACTCAAGACAATTCAAACTGAAAGGTTCTTCAGCTCAGGTAGCATGTGTTACTGCTACAGTTCCAGAGGAGGAAGGTGAATGGAATGAAGTCAAAAGCAAAAATGCACAGAAGTATAATGATTGGATGGTCAGAAAGAAAATCAACCGAACTCATGCTATTTTGCGAACACAATTAAAGAAACCAATTGTGTCTTCTTCCATGAATGTTGCAGCAAAACCCTCTTCGTCAGAGGGAAAGTCCTCAAAGAAACGACATGATTCAAAGAAAGAAAAAGAATCAGAAGATGAAGAGTATGTTTCAAATCCTAAGTTGTCTTTGACTCTGGAAGATTTCATGCCATCTAATTAAAAGCCACAGGCACCGCCCAACCAAACGGGACAACCTAAACAGGATAATCGGGCAGAGTCTTCATCAGATGAAGAGTTAATCTTCAGTTCTGTAAATATGATTCAACTAACAGATCCATATGCCAGTAGCAGTTTTGATTTTGATGAGCCTGAATTCCCTATATCAAACAAGGGAATCAGGTGAAGTTCCAGATTCTCAGGATACTGGGGAAGATGTGGATCTTTCAGAAGCCACTACTCCAATTCTACCCCTACTAGAACTGTGTACGCAGCGGAAACTCGTGGTAGAGCCCTTCAGCGAGCTCAGCAAGAAAAAGCAAGTTCTTCTACCAATAGAAAATTCAGTCTTGGCACAGTTATTTTGGAAGACCGGTTGAAAGTTTCATCTTCTTCCTCTCATCAAGTAAAAGGATCTAATCGGTATAATCTTCCAAAACCAGGAATATTGCCAACTCCTATCCCGATACAAGATGCATCAACTTCCAAAGCATCTGCTTCCAAGGTACCTGCTAAACCACATATTCTTGTTGGGAAACTCAGACCTCTGGATCAAAAGTATGATGTATTAAAACACTTGGACCAAGTACCTGCCAAGTTATCAATTCTGGATGCTCTGAATCTGTCAAAAGATCTTTGGGAAGCACTCATCGAGGCTTTGTCAAGTCCTCAGGAGTTTGAAACTGAAATTGTTGTAGCTGAATTCTATCACATAGAGAATAATCCTACAGAACTCCAAGAAATAATAACTTTTACTGATGAAGATGAAGATGATGTTGTGCATGGACATATTAGACCTTTGTACTTATCTGGCAAGGTCAATGGCGTAGACGTCCGAAGAGCTTTCATTGACAATGGTTCAGGAATCAACCTCATGCCCATTCGTACACTTCGTCGATTGGGCCTCACAGAATCTGATTTATTCTCTTCTACCATGATGTTACAAGGATATGATAAAAATGAACAAGAACCACTGGGCGCAGTTACACTCAGAACTCAGTTTGAAGATCTTGTATCCAATTCAGATTTCATGGTTGTTGATCAAGACTCAACCTTCAACATCGTGTTTGGAAGACCCTGGCTACATCAACATGCGGATATCCCTTCATCCTACCATAAATGTCTCAAATATTGTTTCTATGATCACTTTGGGACATTTTATAGTGATAAGGCTCCATTCAAGACATGTGAGTCTCAATACATTGAGGCGGAATTCTATCACATGAAGGGAAGGGAGAAATCCACAAAAGATGAGATTACCAAAGTTAATGCTCCATATGGTTTGGAGAAGATTCCAGTAAATCCATTTACACATGTGAGTACAAATTATGTGTTTCCTATCAGTCAAATTGACAGATAAACCCAAATCAAAATACTCTTATGGAAAGATCCATAATGTCAGTTACGGCAATCGAGCCAGACAACATGGGAGAAATTGGTAACCCACCAAGCAGTAATGAAAGCACAAATGATGACCTCTTCATTTCATCTGCTGAAATCCAACAAGTCTATGCTTCGCCAATTAGGCTAGAATAAGTTATAGCAACATCAGAGGTGAACAATGATGTCAATTATCAATCCATCATCTCCTCTTTATTACCCAATGAAGACCCTTCATCATAAATCGGGTCGGAAATGGAAGCTTCTTCTTTAAGATATGCAAATGTTGACAACTCTTTTGATCCTGAAAATTCTAATTTATCATCTACTATTCAAGTAGAAATGGAAGAAATAACACATGATGAAGAAGAAGAGGAAGATCTCAGAGATTCTCCTCCAGCATTTGAAGAGGGTATCTCTACCACTATGGATGAACTCAGAGAAATAAATCTGGGTATGAAAGAAGATCCACGCCCCACTTTAATCAGTACGGCCATGACTCTTGAAGAGAAAGAGATGTATATTTATTTTCTAAAGAAAAATAGAGATATATTTGCTTGGAACTATACAGAAATTCCCGGGCTTGATCCTGATGTTGGTACTCATCATTTGGGTTTACCAGAAGAACATAGAGGATTTAAGCAAGCCGCGAGAAGAACACACCCAACTTATGCTTCTAAAATTGATGTTGAAGTGGATAAGCTTATCAAAGCTAACTTCGTCAGAGAAGTTCAATATCCCATGTGGTTGGCTAATATTGTCCCTGTAAAGAAGAATAATGGACAAATTAGAGTTTTCATCGATTTCAGAGATCTTAATCGGCATTGTCCTAAGGATGAATTCCCAGTTCCGATTACAGAACTTTTAATTGATGCAACAGCTGGCAATGAAGAACTTTCCTTCATGGATGGATATTCCTGATATAATCAGATCCGAATGGCTCTAGAAGATGAGGAATATACAACCTTCATATCCCTTCAAGGTGTGTTTTGCTACTGGTTAATGCCCTTTGGCTTAGATAATGTAGGTGCAACATATCAGTGTTCCATGCATCGTATCTTCAAACCCTTCTTAAGGAAGTTCGTTGAATGCTATGTAGACGATTTGGTGGTTATGTCCAAAAAACGTTCTAATCTCTTGGCTGATTTGGAAGTCCTATTCCGCAAGCTTCGACAACATAATTTGAAGATGAACCCCTTAAAATGTGCTTTTGGGGTAACCTTAGGAAAATTTATCAGCTTTGTTGTACGCCATCGTGGTATTGAAGTCGATCCTGAGAAGACCAAGTCAATCCTTGGTATGTCACCTCCTCAAAATTTGAAAGAATTAAGAGGACTTCAAGGACACTTAGCCTATATTCGGCGTTTCATCACCAATTTAGCAGGCCAAAGTTTACCCTTCACCAAATTGATGAATAAGGGAGTCACTTGCCAGTGGACTGAAGAATGTAAAGAATCATTCGATATTATCAAGAAATACCTCTTGTGTCCGCCGGTACTCATGCCACATGTTGAAGGAAGACCACTTATCTTCTACGTGACAGCTCTAGAGTGATCATTTGGTGCCTTTCTTGCTCAGAAGAATGATGTTGGGAATAAAAAAAGCCTCTACTATCTCAGTCGAACTATTCTTGAAGTAGAAATCCAGTATTCAAGTATTGAGAAGTGCTTCCTGGCATTAATCTTTGCAGTTCAGATGTTGAGACACTACCTGCAACATTACAAGGTCCAATTGGTACCTCGCAATAACCCGCTCAAATTCATCCTTAGTCGTCCAATGCTTACAGGACGTCTGGAAAGGTGGGCAGTTATTTTGCAGGAATTCGACATTAATTATGTGTCTCAAAAGGTGATAAAGGGCCAAGCTCTGGCTGATTTCTTGGTTGAACACCCTTCAGTGGAAGACACATCTTCAGATATTGAACTCCCCGATGAGGAAGTCTTCTCTATTCAAGAAAGTCCTCAGGCATGGGAAATTTATTTCGATGGTGATTCCAGAAGTCCAACAGGGAGGAAAATGGAAAATCCAAAATTCAACAAAGTTGGCTTAGGAATTGTGCTCATTTCTCCAGAAAAGGAAGTGTTACCTTATTCCTTCTTATTATGGGAAGGTGGTACCCATAATGAATTAGAATACCAAGCTCTCATCGTATGCTTGGAATTAGCACTTCAAGCACAAGTGAATCACTTAAAGGTGAAAGGTGATTCAGACCTGGTTATCAAACAAGTCAATGGGGATTATGTCATCAGAAAAGAAGAACTAATCCCTTTGTATGATTATGTCAGAGAGTTAATGGAGGAATTCCCTTTGGAACCAACATTTTCTTATGTCCCTAGATCACAAAATGATCAAGCTGATGCACTGGCTAATATAGCCACAGCTCTGGAAGATCCAAATCGGGACGAGAAAACCATCAGTATTGCCCACCGTCGTGCAATTTCACCTTATGTTCGAATCAGAACAGAGGAAATTAATGAAATCAGTCCCATTCCTAAATCGTATGGTCATACTACAAGATGGATGTCACCTATCAGGGAATACCTTCAAAATTGAACACTTCCACCTGATAGAGATGAGAAAGAACAAATCCGGTGACGTGTGGTCAATTTTACTCTTTATGATAGCCCAGATCACCTAGAGAAAATTCTCTAAAAATGTGGTTTTGATGGAGTTCTCTTCAGATGCATTGATGGTGAAGAGACAATGGTTGTCATGAAATAAGTGAATGCAGGAGTCTGTGGTGCCCACCAGTCTGGACATAGACTGTCGGATCAGATTCGAAGGCTTGGATACTTTTGGCCTTCAATGATACAAGATTATGTTGATTTCACAAAGAAGTTTCATTCATGCCAAGTACATGCCAACTTAATTCATCAAAATCCAGAGTTGCTTCATACAGCTAAATACTCATGGCCATTTTCCACATGGGGAATGGATGTGGTGGGACCTTACCCTTCGGCTACGGCCAAACAGTTTAAGTACATTCTTACTGCTACTGACTTCTTTTCCAAATGGACAGAGGAAATACCTCTCAAAGAAGTCAGTTCTAAATGCGTTGTTAGCTTCATCAAGTCTAACATCATTACCAGATTTGGTGTCCCTCATACCATATTGACGGAGAATGGCACCAACTTCTATTCATCCGAGGTGAAGAAGTTGTATCAAGAATACAACATCAAATCCAACTATTCATCTCGGTATCATGCAGCGGCCAACAGACAGATAGAAGCCTTTAACAAGACTCTTTCAAATATACTGCAAAAGATGGTGGATAAAGATAAGTAGTCATGGCCTGATAAACTCTTTCATGATTTATGGGCTTATCGGACTATCGCCCGCACTACAAATCAGTCAACTCCATATTCACTGTTATATGGAACGGAAGCCGTCTTTCCCATTGAAGTTCAATTGCCTTCTCTCAGAGTAGCCATTTTTGATCAGTCATCTACAGATGACCAATCTCAAAAGATATTGAATGAATTGGAATGGTTAGATGAGAAAATATTGTGCACTTTGCACCACTTGGAAGTTTATCAGAATCGAATAGCATGAGCTTTTAAGAAAAAAGTTCGTCTTCATTGATTTACTCAGGGAGAATTGGTATTAGTTCTCCGAACTCCATTGATACCAAGAAGGAAACCTCCCATGTTGGATCCAAAATGGGAAGGACCTTACTCAATACATAGTGTCTACTCCAATGGGGTTGGAGAACTCATCACTACTCCAACCAATGCCAGATTTTTGAAGAAGTATTTTGTATAAACACAAAACCTTCTTCATCCTTGCTATATGACGTTGAACTATACAGCAATGGTCCATACATATGACCTTAAACTATTTGTACTTTCATCCCACACGATGTTAAATTGTGAAAAAGTTCCATAAATAGTCCAATATGACCTTAAACTACATCATCAAAGGTCCATGCATATGACCCTAAAGTATTTGCAAGTCCCTTACGTCTAACAAGATGTTAAACTGTGACGTCCTAACTACATGACACTAAACTGTATAAAAGTCCCTTACGTCTGGAAATATGTTAAACTACATAATCATCAAAGGTCCTGTATGACCTTAAACTACACCACCATCCAACATGACATTAAACTGCACCATCCACGGTCCATGCATATGACCTTAAACTATTCGCACTTTCGTCCAACATGACGCTAAACTGTATCGTCCCTAATTCATCCAACATGACGTTAAACTATGAAAAAAAATCCCCAATAAGTTCAACATGATGTTAAATGGTGTACTCTTTTGTCTTCACTGCATGACATTAAACTGCACAGTCCCCCTTTCATCCAACATGATGTTAAACTATATTGTCCCCATCGTCCTAACTACATGGTGCTAAACTATATAGAAATTCCTTGATATGTTCTACATAAAATTAAACTGTGGATCATTAAGGTTATTGTTTCCTCTTGTTTCTCACACCGAGTATGACTCACATGATCTTAGAGAAAACCTCAACCATAACACTCTCTTTGGGATACTAACCTTGTGTAAGTCCCAACAACATCATTTTTTAGGTCGTTGTCCCCAAGAACAACTTGATCATTAATTCATTCTTTAATTGAACTATGTGGACTTTGATCCTTGCCTTCCAGGCTGGGTACGTAGGCAACCTCCCAAGGTTCAATCCCAAAACCAATATCTTCACATCGGTTCACCTCCATCTCATATGATGTTCATTCGTGAAACCGCACCTAGAATCAATATCTTTACATTGGTTCACTTTCGTCCTTGCTATACGATGTTAAACTATACAACAATTTTGTCCAGTATGACAATAAACTACAATATTCTTTGATACCCTCACCTGATAGGTAACCATTATTTACATTGATTTTTCAATCATGTTTCATTTCACAGAATACGTGCATACATGGCAACGCCCAAACCTTTTATGTTGGGTTAAACCATCATTGTACTAAAGTCCCCTTTCACCCTTCACATGTACGAACCAAATTTTTTTAAAGGGTATTTGTAGAACTACATGGGATTGATTCCCATCCTTATGGGATACATAGGAACGTTCAAGTGTCCCTTGAATCCATCCCCAAGTCTTTGGGGGCCTAACCCCAAATTCCACTTTCAGTCCCCTGGCTGAAAAATCACCATGAAAACACACACTGTGTATTTATTACAATGGTCCAAGATCTATGACCCTAAACTAAGATATCTAATCCTTTTTGTCCCAAACGATGTTAAACTGTAGTTTAAGAACTACGTATTTCTTGATTCTCATCCTTATGGGATACGTAGTGAAGTCCAACATTTCAATTCAGGACCCATCCACAACATGATTATGGTTAGCATTGATCTGTGTATCTCTATATGCATTGGACAATACCAATATTTATGTGTCATAATCCTAACCTTAAATATTTTCAGATCTTCATAACCCTTTTCATGACCTATAGTCACAAAAATTTAAAACTTCTGAGAGTTCTTTTGCCTGACTATGCAGCACGTGCCCATAGGCGGCCTTGCATAAATAGTCTACATAACAGATTTTTCATCCAAAAGATACTATTATTTGACTATGCAGCCAATTCCCTTAGGTGGACCTGCATAATTCAACCCCCTAATGAGTTTTTTGGATAGTGTTAACTTCATTCATAGGAAGAATGCCTCTTTTGACCTTATTTGTCTTAAATGAAAATATGTAGGGATCCGCAAAAATAGCCATCCTTAACATATTTGTCCCAAATCATTTTTCAGGATCTGAAAGTATTCAAGTCTATGGTTTATATTCTCCTTACCTACGCTTGGGTCAGACCTTCGTAGGAGTGATATCCATCCAATTCTTTGATAATCTTGTTTGGAAATATCTTTTCCATATTCAAGTACCTCTTTCTATACAACAAACTCTATACTTTGGAAAATTTGAATCTCCATAAACTTTCACTGGCTTTTAGTAGTATAAAGGTAAATTTCTGAGAGTTCTTTTGCCTGAATATGCAGCACGTGCCCATAGGCGGCCTTGCATAAACAGTCTACATAACAGACTTGTTATCCAAAAGATAATATTTATTTAACTATGCATCCAATTCCCTTAGGTGGCCCTGCATAATTCAACCCCCTAACAGGTTTGTTAAATAATGGTAGCTTCATTCTTGGGAACTAGTTCTTCTAATTCCTTTTAACTCTTTTTCATGCCATTCCTCAGATTCAAATATTCTTAAGTCATAGATTACATATTTTCCCTCATACTTGAGTATGGTAATATGTTTTCAGATGAATTTTCAAGGAATTGAGTCAATTCTAATTCATTCAGTCAAAGCTATTTCGACCTTAAATATTAGACTCTTTATGTCTGATGTGCATGACTTTAAACTTCCCACAAAAGACAAAGGAAATCTGAATAAAAGTCAAGTTCCAACTCACTAAACATACATTTTCTATGATTTAGGTAATATTGTGAAATTAAAAGGTTCGAAGTTTGTAGGGTTATTTACATTGATCCTAGTAAAAATCAAACTATGCTTACTAGGCCCATTGTCTTAGGTAAAATTTAAATCAGGTAGCAGGAAAATACAAGCATAAATGATTGAAGGTGAAAGTTTTTTTCATTGATGCACAAGAGATTGAAGGTCATCCACAGATTAGAGTCTCTTCTCTTTTTCAAGAATTACAAGAGGCTTTCGACCTAACTCTTCATTTGATTTACTGCATCTCGAGCTTCATCAGAAGCCACCTGGAATTCATTCCTTCAAATGGACACCATAAGAGATGCAATGATACCAGTTCTTCTTGAAACAATTGTAAAACAATGCTCTTGAGTGCGGTTTGAGAATTTTTTTTGCTGATCAAACAGTGACTCTGTTTCTGTCCAAGAGACTTCGAAGATGGATACATGGATTTGAGAATAAAGCATTGGAAGTAAAGATCCATTTGGAGAGAGTACTCTTTCAGATATTGCTCTAATGCCATTTTTGTCTTCTCTCCACCAACCAACAATGTAAAATATTTCAGCCCATGGGTTTTCCATTTTCATATCTGCAAGGAAATGACATGGAGGAAGAATTTGGAAGTTCACACCATTGTTGTTGCTCTTAATGCACAGCATAACCGAAATAGAGGAGTAGAAGTGCAGCTGCATTTCAGGCGTATAATTATTTGCATCTGGAACATTGACTCCTTACAGATGACCATGACCATATAGAGGCAGGTAGATGCTCTATGGGAAATTAAGATCATATTTTTTCAAGTACTTAGCCAAATATGGGAGAGTGCTGTCACAGATATCATAGTAATCATGGCCAACAATGTTCATCATGTCATCAATCCGCTTGCTATCCAGTTCATCAGCCATTATGATTTTGTTAGGAGCCATTTAATCATCACAAAGGATGAATAATTAACTCTTAAGTAAGTTTATTTTTCATAAATTTTTGAAAGAATTCGAAAAAATGGCAAAGGCATTAAGGCGCGCAAGTCTAAACTTGGCACAGAAGTATGGAGATGCTGCACATGTATTTGGCACACAAGTATCACCGCGCAGGTCCAGATACCTACATAGCAGCGTGATGGAGAAGAAACAGAGGAAAATAGAGCAACCTACGCGGCGAACTTGACCTAAGCGGCGAGAGCTCGAAGGTTTAAAATCCGGAAATCCAAATGCTTTGTACGGAAGTGAGGCCCTCTATTTATAGACGCGGCCAGAACCCTCTGCGCCGTACCTTGCGCGATCATAGGCCGTATACCTGCGCACCAGACCCTGCGTGCCCAAAGCCCATTTGCGTGCCCTAACCTGTGCACCCCACCTTTCCTTTGGATTTCTTCTTTTCCTTAGAGTCAGATCCTCATTTCTTTCGAATCCAACTCTGAGGGGGGACTTTTGTTGACGCTCCTTTTAATCACAGAGTCCAAAGGAATGTAAAGGGAAATGACTTAGCACAAATTGATTCATCCTTTAAAGAAAACATAAAAAATCGATAAAGGAATGAACAAGGAGAACATTTCACATAGGTCGTGCAAGTTCCATCATAGTCGCACAAGTCCACTTGCGCGAAGTCTAATGGTCGCGTAAGTGACTTGCGCGACCTAAGTGATAACTGTCCGGGGTCTTCTCCTGCCTATAAATAGACCCTGTGGGCCCCCCATTCAAGGAGTATTTTTTCCAGAAACTCAGATTTGAGCTCCCGACGCCCTAGTCACTTCTCAAAGCTTCCGAAACACTTCTAAGGTAATTTCTTACCGAGAACGGATGATCTAAAGAGGAGTAGGAAGGCCTAAGTGTTGAAACTCATCAACACTTGCACGCCTGAGTGGCCAGCCCTTAAGGGAAATGGCCCCACTTGCGCACCGCCTTACTCCTTCAATAGAAATTGCGCGCCCCTCTTCTGGAAGAACCTCAAGATGATTCTAAAGGCTTTAAACAAGAGTCGCTCAAGTATTACCCTACTGGTTAACCATCGCGCAAGTACCCATGTGTCGCGCAGGTAAACCTCCACGACCATGACTTGCGTGCCCACGCAGTACCTGCGCGCCTGCCAGGACTTGCATGCCCCTGCCTTTTTGGGTTCCCTTCTTGCTCATTTCACCCCTCTTAAGCCATTCCACCTCTCCTATTCAAGATTCAGTATTCAAGACACTATTCAAAGCCATTTATGTAATGATTTCTTGATTTTACTTCCTTATCTGAAAGGAATTCTGTGGAATATCTCTCAAAACCTATTGATTTACATATATTTATGTCAATAAATATTGATATTTCATTCAACCTCATCCATTACGATGAGAGAACTCATTAATATGGGCCTCCTTTTTAGGAGTATGCCCTAGTCCCCTAATATGGGCATCCTCCTTAGGAGTAAGCCCCAACCATAATTCTCTTAACCTGGGCCTCCTTTTCAGGAGTAATCCCCAGTCCCCTAATTTGGGCATCCTCCTTAGGAGTAAGCCCCAACCATAATTCTCTTAACCTGGGCCTCCTTTTTAGGAGTAAGCCCTAGTCCCCTAATTTGGGCATCCTTCTCAGGAGTAAGCCCCAACCATAATTTCATTAACCTGTGCCTCCTTTTCAGGAATAATCCCCAGTCCCCTAATTTGGGCATCCTACTCAAGAGTAAGCCCCAAGTCCCTTAATTTTTTAAGTCTCTTAACCTGGGCCTCCTTTTCATGAGTAAGCCCAAGTCTTAATTCCTCTTAACCAGTCCTAATTTACCTTTGATCTGGGATTCCTTCTCAGGAGTAAAAACCCAATCATAAGTCCTCTCCTAATTTGGACCTCCTTTTCAGGAGTAAGCCCCAAGTTAGAGTATTAAAATCCCCATGAAGCACATATACTTTTATGGACCCTATTCTTGGATTTCTTCCCTGAAGTAAATCCAAATCTTCATTTATCTTGGCAGTCATTCATACATAAGTCCCACCTTATTTCTTATAATCGCATATTTCATGGAATAATTGTCTGATTTTTACCAATACCTCTTTTTTCTCACACCGAGCATGACTCACGCAAGCTTAGAGTGTAAAAGTAATTATGACATCCTTCTTTGAGCCATCAATCATAAACATCATACTCCCTTACTCGAACTACGTGGGTTATGATTCCTTTTCTAAAAAAAGGATACATAGGTAGCCCATCTGCGGGTTCGATCCCAACTCTGAAATAGTCCATGTCCTTCTGAAAGACAATAAACTTCAAGCGCCCCACTGAGTGGCTTTAAAACGAGCATGGTCATCATAATGACCAAGATACTTTTACGTATCAAAGGATACCATTGAATAAGAATCTCTAACAAGTACAGATGATTCTCTATCAATTAAGAACCTCGAATACATATAAAAGATTCTCTAAATTTCCTACATATTGATCTTTGATTGTCAGATCTTAAGGAAAGCTCATTTTATACTTGGTAATGTAATAAGGATTCACGAACATAAATTAAATCTATAAAGAGAGTCTCGGAGTAGACAATAATTCACCTCAAAAAGGTGTGATGAGTCCGACCTCCCATCTTCTTGACCAATGAAAATTTCTAAGCCTCATCAGTCCACAGACTAATGATATCCTACCTTTGTAAAGTAGGTCAAAATGGATGTGGAATCATTGGATGTTTCTGGTTCTACGAACGAACCCGTTAGAAACCGATTGGAATGCATGAACCATCAATCAAGGAGGTCATCCCCGAATTCTGAGGGAAACAATGTCGCATATGATAAAAAATGAGTTAGGTCATACAAGTGAAAGATGGAAGTGAACACATGTGAATTGAGGTGGTGGAGTAAGTTGATGGTGCTCATCTATAAATACCACGAATCTATACATTAATAGTGATTAGATAAATAAAAAATAAGGATGAGAACTCAAGAGATGTCCACTAAAATAGAGAAGAAGTAGACAATTAAGCATCCTCTATTTTTTTATGATCTATATAAAATAGAGATGGACTTCCAAGCATCATGATTATCACATGCATAATGATTTCTTAAAAAATATAAACCAAAAAGGATACTGATGTACTAATTAGTAGAATGCGATTGATAGGTGTTAACATGTACAATATTTAATAAAATGTGAATGAGTATTGGTTATTGTATACAGTTATTACACTTATGTGGAGAGTAAAAAATAAAAGGATAATGCGTAATCTATTAATATGTAAAGAATAGTGAGACTCATTAAATAAATTATGAATGCAAGATAGAACAACATTGACTATGAGGATTTTAAATTTGGATTATATTACATGAATAAGTATAAGAATCACATGATATACTTGAATTAAGTAAACAAAAAACTGTGTACTCATTCTTGTAATAATTCATTTTTCTTAAAAAGGGTTTGCAATGGTATTGAGTTTTAAAAGAACATAAAATATTTTTTTCATAAGGGGAAGTGAAAATAAAATAGTGTAAAATTCATTTAATTAATATTTCATAAATAAATATAATTTAAATTAGTTGAGAAGAATTATTTGATTAAAAATTCATAGATTTGTGATAGTTTATTTTTCTATATAACAAATGAGACTAAGGACATGATTCTTTACTAAAATAAAAAGTTTTTAAATGCCTAATAATTTGAAATTTTGAGACTAAACATGAGGCAGTATTACATTCAAAATAGAACATCCTTAAATGTTTTTGGGGAATTTATAAGGTCCATATACTTTTAAAAACAATGGATAATTTGAATGATTTGGTAGTTTATAATCAATTGTCATGGTTTTTGAAGTTGTACACAAACAAATCAGGTGTTCCAGTTTTTTTGAGGAAGAATATTTTTTCTCGAGGTAGTGTAGAAGCCACAAGATGTTGACATAGATATTTCATAATAATTGGATTATATTTTAATGGAAACTAAATATTCTATTCATATTATGATGTAGGAGAATAACTAGTTATAATTTTTATTAATCTCTTGTTTTGGTGGGAACTTGTGATCTCTAGTGGAACTATAGAGTGAGAGCATTGTCAGACTCAGTGTTGATGATAATAGGACTATCCTTGAATATAACCACCAACATATAGTGAATAATTGTTAACTGGGGGGAATAAATGACTACATAAATGAGTAGGATTTTTGACTGAATCTTGTAAAATCCTTATGTATTGTTTTATCTTTCTTACTTCTACTTATGAGGTGAGCCTGATAATTAATTATGAGGTATCAAGACGTTAATATATAAAAGAAGCTAAATTTAAAGAGAAATACTTTTTAAAAATTATGTATCACTGATTCACCCCCTCTCAGTGGTTCCTTACCAGTTATTGGGTACTTTAAGATGAAGTCAAATTTTAGTATGTGGTTATGTGATATCGATGGGGTAATTTGTCATGGTTGGTGTAGTTAGGTTCAATAGGCTCATTATTCTCTAGATATATATGGGTAATGAACAATTGAATGTATTATTAAATATGAATTTGATGGAAAATTTAATGTGAAATGGTTTAAAAATGATATTAAATTAATTATATTATGACGATAATGAATAATGTAAGAGTTTGGTAATGAAAGTTGCCAAAAATTTTAAATTATTATGAAATGGAAAGGATCATGTTGTAATTTTTAAAAATAATTATGTGTATTATGTGTAGAATTTATCATGTGTGGTTAGATGAAGTGAAATTGAATGTGTGGTTTTAATGATATATGTGTGGAAATATGGAAGTAAAAGTGAAATTTGATAGTATAAGGACCCCTTGTATTGGTTTATGAGATATTATATATTATTTTACATTATTTTATTTTCAACACACCCCCACTTATTTTTGATTGCATAACCAACATCCATATAAGGGTTTGGTTACTCAATGAACCCATTGAATACATGATACAAAGGGAAAATGTAGTTGATTACTCCTACACTTCAGCTCTTCATTTTTTCCTTGGTTTTGGTTACGTGGTTTTGGTTATGTAGTTTTTGTATAAGTTGGATTGGGTTTTGACCATGTAATTATAAGGTTATAGTTCTGGTATATTATAGGATATGGATTGGGATGGGATGAGAGTGTCAAGGTGTATTACACAGGAACATGAAACTAACTACACTAGTGGGATATGGGTTTGGGTTACCTTTGTTGTTATATTTTAATGATATACTATGGGTATAATATATGAAAATTTAGATAGTTTAGTAATGGTGAGATTGGTGACATGACCCAACCCATCAGGGCCCCACCTAGGATAACATTAAGCTTAGTTTTCTACCCCAATCCCACCTTCAATAGGATAGATATTAGAAACTATCACAAAAAATAAATAAACATGTGGTTCTCCTTAAACTAAATCAACATACAATAAATATTCTTCTCCAATAAACTATATAAAACCAACAACCGCCATCCAGATACACAAATAAACATATGAAATTTATAATAATATGTGTATGAGACAATGATTATGTTGACAATTCCACCAATAAAAACTTGAAATGTTAAAATACAATAGGATAATAATGCTAATTACAACTTGCATGAATAGGTGAAAACACATTCTTCTTATAAGAACTCATGGGAGGAGAACTCTGATAATAATAACATTTATTATGAATCACTAACAACCAATATGAACCAACTATACCATCTCTTCCATGACTATGAAATTCACCTCTTAACTTTACAACATCTACACATTCACAATATGTGGGGGTATAAGGCCCATTCATGGGAGAGTATCAACGTACCTAGTAGGCCGCTTCTAAGAAAAAAGTAAAGATAAAATAGTATGTGATCTCTAAAAACGTGAATTTGGGAACTTATAAGTGATAAATCAAGATCTTCTCAAAGGCATAGAGAACCAAGGATGATGAAGGAATCTTGTATTTACAGATCAACTCCATAAAGGGTTATGTATCACATTAAACCAATAATATATAAAGTATTTAATGTCACATAAAATGAAAATATTTGAACCCAACTATAATTCACATCTCAAAGGAAACCAAAAAGTCCTAGCATGATGTATTCCACATAACATATGAATCAAACCTAGTTCCAATAACCCAGACTTCATAACCTCAAAGATATTGTTGTCCCAAATTACCATGGTAGGAAAACTAAAAGAGGGGGTGAATTTTAGTAAAAAAATGACTTTAAAATTTTCAAAATCTCATGTATAAGGACTAATTGAATTTATGAACTTGTGGTGATAACAAAAAATATTAACCCACAATATATTAGAGTAAAAAAATATATGTATAGGAAATTAAATCCTTTATAATTATATAAAATCATTGTAAAATAAAATTTTTATTATAAATAAAAATAGAAATAAACATGTAGGAACAATATAAGGAAACAAAACATTGAGTACTGATTCAAAAATCAATCACCCCTTAAAGGATATTATAAATTGTACTTTTATCCAAATTATAAATAGAATTTGTAGAATTGATTCAAGGTATCCTTGAATTTATTCTATGAAAAGGTCTGTTTCCAACTATAATCCCACAAAATAATTTGTTGGAAGGTAATTCTTTCCCACCTAGATACTCTGTATTCCCCCTCAAAAGCCTTTAAACGACCTGATCAGTGACAAGCGACTTCCACAACCTAGAATCTCTTAATCAAAATCAAGATATAGTTCTTTCTTTATCCTCAGAATCCCTCAATATCGAAGGATCCAAAAATAAGTGATTATAATAGAAATACTAAGATATTAATAATGAAAAAAAATAAATGAAATATTAATATAAACACTCATAAAGAAAATACAATCAACAGAATATTAATGATAATAAACTTTTAAATGTTTCAAGTGAGTGAATGCTTAAAAAGTATACTTTTGTATCTTTTGAATATCATACTTTTTTTATAGCATTAAATCTTGTGACTTTATTTATAATAACACATTTAATGGATGGAAACTATAATATTAAAGATCAATTATAACTACATCATAATATCCTTTATCATAGTCTGATGAACTCAATTTATCTTCATATCTTCTGGTAATATTTGTCGTACACTACTACAATACAAATAAATATAGTAAAAGTAGTATGGAAATAAAACTAATTCCTTTAGATTCTCATGTTGAAATCCTTTATAATTATTTTTACCAGATTTTAGTTTGATTCCCTAAAAAACATAAAAAAATTAAAGTTTAGAAGAATTATAACATGAGTTTTATATTATATTCAAAACTAAAGATAAAGCGAGTATATGATTCAACAATATCCCCCATCATGAAAAGGGAAATAATGAATAAAAAATTCAAAATGAACTTCCTTTAAAAAAAATAAAATATATCCACACTTCCCGAGTAAAATATATTATGTTATAAAACTCTCTAATTTTGTAAAGTGAATTAAATTTTAAATTTTTAAACTTTCGATTAGATCAATTTTTTTTGTAACACTCACTTTAATATGAAATTCCCACCCCCATAATACATTACAGTAAAATATATTCACATTAAATAAGTCAATTATTCATTTTTTTAATCTACCCCCTTTGTGATTTTTAAAAATGAATCTTGAAAATAAAATGATCAAAATTATAAATTAATTTTTTTTAAAGTAAAATCCCCCTAAAAATTATATTTTATTAAATTTTAAGAAAACACACATTTTTTAAAGAATAATAATATTATGAAATCCACCCCCAAGATATTAGATATGAGAACCTGAAATATGAAACAAATACTTCTATCATTTTCTGTAAGAATCATTATTTTGAATTAATTCAGTCATAAAATAATCAATGAATTATAAAGAAAAATATCATAAAAAGGGAAAAAATATGAAATCAATAGAAATTTAAAATAAATATAAATTTAATAAAAATGAAAAAACATACATGTAATGTAAATTCATACATCCTTGAAAAAAATCATTGGAAATTATATCCATGAAATGGTCGAGGTTTTATTTACAGCATCATTAAAATTTTGAAATTCAATATTTTTGATGTACTTTTTTAATTATCTCCTTGAGCCTTAATTGTCTTCATTTAATATCTTCTATGGTTTATTATAAGGATTTTTTATTATAAATATTCTTTTTTTGAATAACCTTTTTTAAGGGTAAGTTCCTTCTTTCTTAGTCTTCTATATCCTATTCATCTTTTCTCAATTTTTTCTCAATCTCTTTAACTCTTTGATTTTAATAAAAATAGAAAATAAAAATTAATTGATTTCTTCTTTATCCAATTAAAATGTTTTTCCAAAAAACAATGTTAGGTAAACTATAATAATGTGTATGTGGGGTGGATTTTAATAAAAAAATGTGAATTTTAAATTTTCACATCCTCATGTGTTCAAACTAACAGAAGGTCTGAAGTTATTATCAACCCAAAAATATTAACCAACAATATATTGGAGTAAAACAATTATAAATGTTGAAAATTAAAACTATATTAATTTTATAAACATATAATAAAAAATCATTCAACATAAAAAATTTAAAGTAATACATATATAGGTATATTAGAAATTAACAAAACATAGAGTATTGATTAAAAAATCAATCTCTCCTTAAAGGATATTGTAAATTGTACTTTTAGGAAAATTATGTGGAGAATTTATAGAACTTATTCAACATATCATCATAATTAACCTACCCATAGGTACATCTTATAATACCTCAAAATCCCTCAACTTAACCCATCATAAGGTATCTGTTTCCAACACAGACACCCTATCTTCCACCTCAAAATCCATTTTTCAAGCTAATCAACAACAACCCACTTTCATAACATAGAATCTAATGATGATAATGATTAGTTACATTATTTATTCCTCATAAAAATAAATATACCTTATTGTATTATAAATACAATTATTGCAAAATAAACACTAAGATATTTGTAATTAAAATATCTCAAATGATCTCTTTAAAGAAACATTAAAAAAGAAAATATAATTGGAAGTACACTCAAGATAAAAATAAGTTATAGGATTAAAAAATTCCATTCAAACAAAGTATAATTTTTTATATTCTTAATATCATATTTACATTCTTCTAGTCCTTAAATTAGTTGTATTACTTATAGCTAAAACTTCAATGGTTAGAATCTAAAAACTTTGCGATCAATTGTACCTACATAAAAATATCCATAATCATCATCTGATAAAATCAAAGATTATTTATATATTATTATTTATTTAGTTTCACACCATTACATTGATCCTAAATATGATTAAATTAGTATAGATATAAAACCCATTCCTCCAATTTTTCATGCTAAAATCCACTGGAATTACAGTTATTAAAATTTCATTCATCACACCAAATACACTCCTAGAAAAAAAACATCAAGTTATTAGAATTGCAACATGAGGTTCTTATTATTTTAAAACATAAATATATATTGAGTATATGACTCAAAAACGATCAATTTGTAATCATAGTGGGGGACATAAACATTTTTGAAATGTGTAGTCCAATAAAGAGGGTAAAAAATAAAATAGAGGACTCGTGCCTCATTGTGTGGCATATACATTGGTTCAGAAGATTATTGAACCCATATATTAAATCCTCACACTACAGTATGTAGATGTATTACCTTCTTCAATTATTATGTAAAGGAACCATTCCTAGTAATTTTTATACTTCTAGGGGTAAATGGCTTAGTGTTTTCTCCAAACTTCTCTCTCTACCACTCTATCATTGTATCTATGATATAAGGAACAATAAATACTTAAAATTAAATATAAAAAATACTTATATAAAGAATATATTGTAACCACCATGTTCCAAATGGAAAAAAATTGTAGTGGACTATTCATGTGTTTGATTTTGACACTCATGTCTGAAGATATGAAAATTACTTAGGAGAGTGTAGTATATGACCTGAAATACTCATTACAGGGTGTGTAGGACTTTGTTGAAGCTATATATAGTCTTATATAGTTTTTATCATGTCAATTAAACCTACATGGAATGTCCGGTATGGTACATGACATGTGGAAATATCTATTCCTTTTGGTGAGGTTTATCCTATACATGATGATCCTAAAAAATCGGGGGACATGACGTGTAACCATAAGTACATGGGATGTATTTTTTTAATTGAACCATTCATGTAGAGTCTTCAAGACATGTGTAATTTCTATAATTAATTCACTATTTGTGGGATTAACATAATAATTGAGTGTCTACTCAAAAAAACAAATAATTCATGTTTATAATACACACACATAATGTGTAACTTTTCCCACACAATGTGTAGGGAGAAAATGATGGCATGGGGTATAATCTAAAAAAAACTCAAATGACATGGTATATTATACATTAAATAATGATATCAAGGTTATAAAATACATGTAATTTTTCCCACATACTGCGTGAGGCCAACTAGTTAGTTGGTGTGTACATCAAATGAATTCGCAAGTTATGTAGTCTGGAATACATGGTGTGTGACTTAGAGTCACACCCTATGTAATTTTTATAATCTAAAAAACCCATATTCTCCATATATTTCAACATATATATCATTTGACCTCAATTACTACACATTTTATAGTCAGGAAACATTCAGATTCATCCCCTTCCATTATTTATGTAGTTTCATGTAACTCCCTTGCTAAAATTGTTCATACGCCACTATAGCTGGAGTGGTATATGGCCTCATTCATTCCTCTCTACATTCAATAGTAGGAAAACTATCATTTAGTGTATAATATATCTATGATAATACCTTACTCTCACCATTATAACATATAACAATAAATAAATAACTTTATCCAATAAAAATTAGAGTAAATGAATTGATATATAAGAAATAACCAACCATAAATAATATAATTCATCAATATACAATAAAAATATGATAACCTAACTCTATATACATATAACACATACAAGGATCACCTAATAGGATAATTAAATGAAAAAGAAAAAGAAAATAAACAAGTGAAGATTCAACTACAAAACCCAATTCTCTCCTCATACCAATCCCCCAAATCACATTCCATAAACTGTTTCTTAATCTCTTTTACAAACTAAAACCTATAAGGGAAACATGAAGAATTTCACACACACTATGATACCTATGTTGGGTATGAAAAATGAATCTGAATATGGAACCACCAATTGGGATCCTATGATATACCACACTTCGAAATGTGTGTATGCATAAAAATTAAATAAGAAATACACAAAAAAAATATGGTCAACATCTCACTGTGGAACTAGTCCTTTGTCCCACCACTCTAGGCTAAGACCAAAAACAAAATATAGACCACTACCCTATCACCTCAGGAAAGGCCTTATACCAAATTCCAATCCAAGGACCTAAATGAATATGCACCAAACCATATCATACTGATTTATTCCCTCTAACTCAAGGCAGGTCCCTGCTAGTATATTCTCATTCATGGTGTGGGAATGTGTCCAATTTCATGATCAACAACATTACATTGACTACTTCCATATCACTAAAGGAAGGGTCTCACATACACAACCTAACCTCTATCTTCTTAATCAAGGTAGGAACTCATTTACATAACATGAAATATACCATATAACTCAAGTTAGGGTTCTATAAACACCTTCTCACACAATGTGAGGGATTTCATCTAGTCTCGTCAAAAACTTCTTCACATTGACTGCTACCTTCTCACTTAAGAAATGGTCTTACATACACAACCCAACCTCTACCTTCTCACTCAAGTTAGGGTCTCACATACATGACCCAACCTTTACTTTATCACTAAATATAGGGTCCTAAAAACACATTCTAACTCAATTAGAGGCTAAGAATATTTTCTATTCATCAACCATAGGATCACATTCAGGGAACACACATGCATAACAATCACAAAAACATAATAGTCTAACTCTAGTCCTTGAATAAATGTTATCTCATCTCTAGTATACCACTAGAGAATTTCCCACAATACATCTCACCATTTCCCACCTTTACCCATCACACTATGTGTGACCATAAATCACACACTAAATGCTACACAATATCAAAAAATCATTTCTAGACCCTATATCCCTCATCTATATACAAAAAACTCCATGATCACACTTAGATATACCCAATAATAACATATCTCTTGGGTATCACATGATCTCTATGATCACTAGGAACTCACCTCATCATTCCAACACACATCACTAGTACCTATAGTTCTATTACAAATAATACAAGTCCCTCCATCCAGTCACTATACTTTAAATTATTTAAGCCTATAATGTCTTTAATTGAATTGTTACACTTTAACTATATAGAGGCATCACTTGCCGATACATACCTAATAAAAAAACACTAACATATCCCCAATGTTTATAATTCCAACACATATCTATACTCAAGAACTAATGAGGGGTCCTTGGGACCATAAAGAAAACCTTACCCATATTCCATACAATACCCAAATATATACACTCACCAAAGTCTCTACCCAAGACTCTCATCATATGGGTGTCCGTAAACTATCACATACAACTTCAACATAGGTCATTGTCTCACGATGCATGACGGGATCATGTAGGAGAAATGTGCGCTACCCGACGGTAAATTAGAGAAGATTGGGTTTTGCTTAATCACTCATATCGGGTGCACCGTTTTTGCCTCAAAATTCCCAATGGTTCCATATTAATCAATACGTGGACCTGCTTTCCAAAGGTAGGCATTCACCGGGTGGTTTGACCAGTGATGCTTAAGAACTCACATTGGTCGAGAGGATGGGAATTCGGGATCATCGCACCCTTTTGGGGGGAATTATTGCCTATTCCGGGACTCTCTTATAGATCTAAGACATATTCATATGTTCATGAATCTTTGGTTTCTACCCAAGCATAGTATCCACGGATTACTCCTGGTTGTCATTGGTCAGCTAGACACAGGGGTTCAGAGTCATTTATGCCTGAGGTTTACCATCCCTCGTTGGATTAATGACCCCAAGTAGTCTGGACTCATTGAGATGACACTGGTTTGAAGCCTCGTAACCAGGCACTCTAGAGTTTATTGTCATCCTGGGGGGATAGATAACGACTTGAGCATTTAGATCGAACCCATGGTATGGGCCTCCTACGTATCCTTGTGAGAGGGATCAGAATTCACGTAGTTCGGTTTGGTATGGGGATTACGCTCTAGGGTGCCCAGGGTTGGTGCGGTGAACCAACGTGAAGATGGTCGGATCGACCGATTGTTGGGATTGAACCTCATGGAGGCTTCTTACATACCCTTCCTAGGAGACAGGGATCAAAGTCTACATAGTTCGGGATGGGGATGTCGGAGAACCAACATGAACGTGCACCCGGGGGGTCCGATGGTGATCGGTCTTGAACCTCTTGGAGGCTTCCTACGTATCCCTGTGGTGGGGAATCAAATTCCATGTATTTCGAATGATATGGGGCTTATTCTCTAGGATGCCCAGGAGAGGATTTCATGGTCGATTATTAATCTAATACCACTTGATTCATTCTCTATGTGAGAAACAAGAGGCAACAGGGACTAAACGATCTTGTCGCGAAAGGTGTGTTCGTGGGAAGTGCGATGGGGCTTATGCGTGGGGGCGGCCCAAAAATTCGGGGCTTACTCTGAGATGGACGCCCATGGTGATAAAGCCCAGCGGGAAAGGGACTTGGCCCCAAAGAATAACGGAGCAACACCCTTCACCACTACGCCCTTCCTTGGCCATAGACGTGGGGAAGTATGGAGGTGCATGGGTGCTTCTTTCTAATGGGTAGTCCGCCACTACCCGGGGAGGGGAGAAGTGCCCCAGTACTAACAAGTGGAGGGGTAGAAAGGGGACTCCTGGGCTTGGACTCCGCATGATCGTGGGAATGTGAACCCAGGAATGCTTTGGTAATCTACTCAAGGTATGGATAAACCCCTTCACCCTTGCTTAAATTGGGTATATGAACTCAAAACAGCACGTTGATTCACATTAAGGTTACATCACATGGGTCTGGTGGCTCTAGTAAAGGGCTCGGCTCGGGGCCGATGAATGGGAGAATGAGGGGTTGCATAGGATCAGGCTTGATTGGAAGGATTTTATCTGGCTCAGGGAATGGGTACTCTGAAGGATCTGGAGGGCCACACCAGTGTATGAGGAGTGGATCCCTTCATGTAGGGAGGTTCTACATGGCTGGAGAGGTCGTCTGCGAACCAAGGTGGTCCACGGACTGATGGGCATCCCACGAACCAGGTAGGTTCGTGACTTCGGGTTTGTCCTGCGTACCAGGTTGGAATGTGTAGGGGTCCATGTGAGAAGCGGCGAGCGAGGGCGACGCCGGTCGGAGGTTCGTCGGTCGGGGCTTCGCCCACGTAGGAGGGTGCTTTGCGGTGCAACGGATCGGAAAAGGGGCATAAAATCACTGGTCTGTGGGGAGTGCATCTGCAGAGGGGCCATGGTTCATGATCTCCTTTTCTTTGTTATTTTATATTTGTGGTTCACCAAGTTGTTATACATTTTCGGTTCCTTATTAATTCTTGTCCAGCTTCATACCTATTCTGGTTCGCGAACTGGAACTTCGCTGTTTTTGAAATCCTAAGCTCCTTCCTTCGAAATCATTCCACCCAAATCTAATCTATCTCCCCCTTCTTCTTTCCTCTTCCCCATCCTTCTCCTTTTATACAGTGGGGAACGAGATGTATTTGTGTTTATGAGGCACCTTTTTCCGAGGACTATGATCAGAAACCCGATTTACGGATGACTTGGTCAATCCGCAACTCATGGGAGGCATTGAACGTACCTCCCCCGCGAACCAAACTAGCTCAGGGAGTGCTTCACGACCGCATAGGGTTCCGCCTCCATTCCAGGAATGATAGTGGATGTGGTTATGGCCGGTTGACGCAGTTCGCGGTTGGGGCAGTTCGTGATGGTCGACCGGGTTGGCACCCGTCCTACTTCGCACCCGCGGAGGATCCCCGCCTCTGTTCCTCGAACGATAGTGGTCCGTGGAGGGGGCGCTTCGTGGAACCGGCCATGTACCTTTATCATTGGACCGGTCTGTGGACCGGTTCGTCTTGTGCCATCCTTTGATTATTCTCCACACTTTTCCCCAATTATTTGGGGGGAATTTGGGTAGAATCTCCCTTGGATTAAAGGGGATTCTCATTCTCCTTTGCGGTTTTTTTTTCAGGACCCTACAAATGCCCCCCATCGGAATGGGGTCCGATCGGGATGAAGAGGAGGCCATTCCAATGTAGAGTTTTCCTAAAACATGGATGGTTTTCGGTAGGGGAGTGGACCCGATAGGGGACCATGCCTATAAATACGGGTGCCCTTCCTTTGTCTTTTACTAGATTCTTTGAGAAACCAGGTCTCTCTTGCTTTTTGTCTCCGTGTGCTCGTTCCTTCGCGAAATGCCTCATCCGTGAATAAGCTGCCACTTCCACGCACCATTCCTCGTTCACACCCACCTTCACCCACGGACCAATCTCCCTGCCGCGAACTAACACTTTTAATTAATTAAAAAGTAAGTCACGAAAAGCCGCGTAGGAACTCGCTCGACAGTTTTGATGGTTCGCAGACTGAAATCTTCCATACTTTGAAATTTTTTTATGACTTCCAAACCTAAAAATTTAAATCTGGGATTGATATTCCACAGAGCAACCTGGTTTGTGGTTTTATGGCCAACGTTCCGCGATCTAGAGTACCACAGACCTCTTCCGCATAGGGTTGGTTCGCGGGATGCAGTCATCACGAACCAAATTTTTAGGCCCTCTCGCGGACCTCGTTATGAAGGCTTCTTGAATCCTTTTCCATATGCTTGGTATTTTTGACCATATTGTATTATTTCGGACTAACCATTTTCCTAGTTTTTATAATTCAGGGAGAAAACATGGTTCCCCCTCGCCCTGCACCCAGGCCTGCTGTCGAGCCTCTTCCAATTGGTGATCAATGCCTGAAGGACGTGTCTAGATCTATTAAGGATGGAATCCACCACTCCCCACTGTACCCATTCCTTGCCGACCTTATCTCCAAGTCACAGCGAGAGTACCCCTTTTCCAACATCCTTCTTGCATACGGGTTCGGTACACTGTCTGATACGCAGATTCTGGTACCATCTCATGACAACAATCCTATAGCATGGATATTTACTAGAACTATCCCTCAATATGTGATATCTACCATAAGGTGGCCTTATCTAAGGGATACAGCTACCGGATCTGTGTTTAATCACCTTCATATGTCCCCAACAGGAGAACAACGTCAGTAGGATGGGGAAATTCATTATTACCGGAGCATTTCCCACAATGCTATGGTAAATGACCAGCATGGCTAGCCAGAGGACTAGGACCTTCGGCCTGGAGGGGCATTTAAGTCATTGGATTGGGGGTGTCCCTTCTGGGTTCACCGGAGGTATGCAGAGTTTAAAGCAGAATTGCAAGCCATAGGCTTATATGAAGCTTCCTGGGTGTCCCAAACCTATACCCATTGGCCTCAAGCCCTCGCTAGGAAACTTATGAGTCGTTGGAGTCTGGACACTAACACATTTCATCTGGTCCATGGGGAGGTGGGTATTAGTCTTTGGTACGTCTTCCATATTTCAGGGGTCCCCATCATTGGAGGTATGTATGATGAATTCCTACCTCCCCCTTCTATGTGGGACAACGAAGAGAGGACTCCTCCCTTGGTAAAGCAGCTTGTTGACTAGGCCCAAGAGCATTTTAAGGATACGTCTTTGAAACTACTCATCCCATATCATGAATGGGTCAAGGCTTTTTTCAGAGAGAGGAAGTCCATGGATCTTCCACGCAGGCCCACGACCTGCCCTACGATAGAGTCCCGAAGGCAGAGGGGTAGCTAATGGATGACCCTGGAGGAAGGAAAGTTCAACGACTAGGGATGGGAACTTGTTCCGGACATTGATCGGTTGCTTCGTTTAGTGGCATTTCTGGCCATGTTCTTGAGTGGCTGGCTATTTCCCATACGCGATACTGGTGGTGTGCGGGTCTCTACTTTTGTCATGGTAGCACAGCTGGATACCAGAAAAGTCATCAACATGGTCGTCCTAGTATTGGCTAGGATTTATTGGTTTCTTAACAATATTACCAATGGGAGTTGGCCAAACAGTGTATCCAGCCCTTTTCAAATTCTCTGAGGATGGTTGGGAGCGCATATCAAAAACTGCTACACTTTCATCAACCCTCTTTAGATTTTAGGCACCACATTCCGGCCGTACTTGAAAATGATCAGCGGGGTTATGCCCGAAGAGTGGGTGACCCAAAAGAAGGATGGACAACAGACAGTTTAGAATATGTGTCTACTATCGAGTCGGATATCGAGTTATGATCATTTCAATTTACAACCATATCCCTCCCCGACTGGTGCAATTACGAATACCATATCAGAGGAGTTTTGAATGTGGGGCTTCCTTTTTTCCCTCCGGGAGGGAATTCTGGTGGCTCGTATCGGTGGGGAACTGATCTGTGATGGGTACGCGCCTTGTTGATTCGGACATCAATTTGGCTGTGTCCAGGCACTGTGTCCTTTCGCACTCAATGGCGCCCGTGAGAACCACCATTTAATGGTGTCCAGACAATTGTGGTTAATGTTTACCCGGGAAGATACTGGCTGCGAGGTTATGACTCATGCGCTTGCAGACTCCATGAATTTCTTGTCCAATAGCTATACCGACTACTGGGTGCAATCATACCCGAATTCCAAGCTAGGGTTGTGGGTGCCCACTATCTCGAGTCCTAATCCATCTAATGGGAAGAGGAAGTGAAAGGGGGATAGTGATTCAACCAGGTCGGGCAAGGTTTTTCGCAACCCTGCCGGTCCCATGCTTCCGGGTAAGATTTTAACGGACATAGGTGTATCCTCTCATGCCCTCGAAGCTGCCCGGAGAGAGTTGGTGATTCCCGCGGATGCAGCCTTCCCGACGGCCTGGGGTCAATTGGATGAATTCAATGGCCGGTCATCCTTTCGTAGCCAGTACCCCCGTTCTCTATGGCAATATCTCTAGGAATTAAAAGTGGAATTTGACGTGCTAGGCTACATATCTGCTCCTGTTGACATTATTTACGATGCGGAGCCAGAGAGGGACAAGCGGTATCTTCGGGACCTCGAGGCTTACGTTCATGCACGTCGGGGTTATGCAGTGTTGACTCATCGAGTCTAGGCCATGATGCGATTGGTGACTGATGAAGAGGAGGAAAAGAGTGATCACTCTTTAGGGGGTGGTGATCTTGGGGGTTCCCCCACTACAGCTGAGGAAAGGGAATTCCCCCTCTTTCCCATGAGGTCCCACCCACTGGTAACTCCATATAGTTCTTGGGAAGCGACAAGATCCAGAAAACAAACATGACCATTGGTGCCCCCACCAGCCCCTGCTGTTTCCCGACCCTCTCAGGTCGATCCCCCTCAGCTATATGTTCCTGTTACAGCCGCATTTACGGATTCTTGGAGGATTTGGGATGACTTGAGGGTCAGTGGCTCGGATGGAGAGGTTTGGGTGTTACTCCAAACAGTCCCTCTCGAGCTTCCAGGTATTGGGACTATATTTTCTCCGCCCCACTTGCTTCTAGAAGAGGATCTAGACGAAATAGTTTCCTCATTGAAGGAGATGGAAACATATGCTCATTCACTCGGGAACCGGATTTATGCATCTACCCAGGTGTCCATGATGTAAAGACATCCCGAATAGTCTGATCCCGAAGAAGAGGTTTCCCTGTTCATCCATTCCGGATTTCCTCCTCTTTTACCGTGAAGGTTCTAAAGTTTATTCCCCTTATGCAGGGTGTCGAGGAATTCCAGGGGGAAATTCCTTCCCCGGAGTATACTCCCCATGGTACCGCAGCAAGTGAACACGCGCTTTCGGCTACGGGGATCATCGAGGAGGGGTCTCTTGGCACAACTGAGCTCATGGAAGCGACCATTGCGGACCCAGCTAGGGTCTTTCCTCCTCCATCTCCTGTCAGTATCTTGAGTGAAGAACTGTCCCATGGGAAGATCCAGAGATGTCAGCAGGCATCCCTTTTATCGAAACGGCTCAGACAGGGGACATCGGGTAATCATGAAATCCCGTTTCCTCAATTTCCAACTCGTATATTCTGATTCTTCCAGTTATTAACTATTTTGGAGCATGATGTAGGGCTATTCTGAGGCTTGTACATGGCTACCCTAGCAGTCGTACCTTATGCCCCCTTATCATCTGAGGGATCACCTGCAGCCACACCTGAGTGTGAAGAGATGGTGGGCCCTGCTGAAGGGGCTAGTGATATGGACGCTTTAATTCTGCCTTCATCAATCAGAGATATGTCAGAGGAGGAACAGCTAGAAGTCGAGACTCCCACTGATCATACATCCTTTATAATTGTGGGGGAGGGCGAGGTGCCCGTGATTACAGAAGAGGCCCTAGACCTGACGGGGCTAGCTGCCTTAGACCCAATGGATCTCGTGGTGATGGAGGAAGAGCCTGCCATTAGGCTAGTTGTCGGAAACCCAAAGTGGGCGATTATTTTGTTTATGATGGGAGTGATTTCCCCGGGCTTGATCTCCGTAGCCGACCGCTTGGGGACAGCTTTGGGAGTTGCTGGCCTTGGGTATGGCCATAGGTCTTGGACACCTCTAGGGGTTCCTAGGACTCCCTTACCTCTCGAAATGTAGCATTTTCCTCGAGTGGTTGCAGCGGCACAGAGCTTGAGGATACTGATGCCTTGATGACCAGGGGTAAGTTCCTCAATCTCTTTCCACTGATTCCTTTCTCTTACTTTTTCTGATTAGGGATACTTATCCGTATTATCAAATTTTGGGCTTCAGGACCATGACCATTGGTGTTGGTGATTGTTTCGTTGGATCCGATCGTGCCTGTGACCACAACTACCGGGGGTGAAGTTTCCGCAGAGCCAGAGTTTGCGGGTGAAGCCGGATTGGGTCCCTCCGGGGTGACATTCATCCCTGAGTACATATCTTCATCTAGGAGTGACTCCTAGCCTGATCAACAACTTCTTTCCAGTCTTCAAACTGCTCACCAAAGGGCTTGGGAGAAAATTTGGAAACTGATTTCTCAGACGCCTTGGTTCGAGATGCCGACCACATTACCGAAGCTGCGCAATCTATTTATGCTGCTTGGATTTGACGGCTTTGACTACCCTGGTATTTATGATATAGTCAAGCAGGTGGTCGCTGACTGTGAGAGACTGGGTGGTTTCGAATCTCTCCTTTCTACTGCTCAATATGAAGCCTACCTTTCCGCGACCTGACATCTTTTCCGAAAATAGGCTCATTATCATGCTGAGGTAGTAACAGGACTCCAGGGAGAAGTCATTAAGCAGCGTTCTCGATTGGAGGTGCTGAGGAATTACATACAGTGTTTGCATCATGAAGAGACTAATGTCACCACCATAATTGAAGAAGGGGAGCGAAAGATGGAGCAGGATATGAGGGCGAGCTCAAAGGCGGCCCAGGAGGCGGAAGCGTTGCGGGCTGGTGAAGAAGCTGAGATAGACTTACTGCAGAATCTCTATCAAGCAATCGAGGATTCTCATCAGCGCCTGATAAAACTTTGTGAATCCACTAAAAACATCCTGTAATATCCTTTCATTCCATAGGAGGTTCCAGATTGTGGATTCCCTTCTCACCAACTTTGTTATGGAACAAAGAAATGGTTCTCCTTAGAGCTCTTGTTTTCTTCTCCTGTGATAGAAATTATTTTGTGTTATTTTCGTATATGTTAATTCACTAATCTGAGAATAATCAGAGTTCAGAACAAATGATAAAAACAAAAAACGAGCTCTAACTTTTTCCTGGATCACGGTATCCTGAGAGAGTAGTTTGACTATTGTAAGGATTATGTAGAAAAACCACCCACAAACGTATTGTCTTTTCTGTTAATACCCTAATTTTTCATAGGCCCATTTGGTGTGGGACTAGCGGGTATGGCCTGACTTTTTCTTAGGTCTCCCTTTTCAGGTTTTCGGCCTAACAGGCTTTGTGCCTCTTTTTGTGAACGGTTTAAAGTCTCACCGACAAGACTATCAATACTGATGTTTTAGGTCGAACATCTTTGACCACATATGGTGGGGCGAGGTCCCCAATGTGGTTGATTAAAAGATGTCTCAATATCCTCTTGACACATGTGGGGGGGAACATGTTTAGATTTGGGCGACATGCAGGGAATGTCTCAAGGCATGGGAGCCATATCGGCGTGCAGAGGTACGAAAAGCATCGCCTAAGGAAATCTTTCCTTTGGTAGACGGGCCAGGGGCGATCAATATGTAGATCCGCTGAGGCCATGGTATGAATAGTCATGAAAAGGTGTCCTTAAGTCAATGACTATCCATTTCTGATGGCCTGGGGACTTCATGGAAGTCTGGCTTTTGGGCACCACCATGGGTGGCTTGGAGAATTGTGAAAACCACCGGGGGTGGCTCGAAAAGGGTATGTGACATCTAAAAGGGTTTGAGAACATCATTATCAATCAGGATTGTGGAAGCAAGGTCCCTGTCTTACGCATTTATCTATCGTAGAGGATGATTGGAGCTTGGCGCAGTTTAAAGTCATGCTGCTGGGACATTATCTAGAATGGAGAAACTTCTCCTGGTTCTCGGTAATCTCATCAGAGACGTTCCACCATATTCAGGTAGCATCGTGGAAGAGGCTGGTAAACTGTAGCTCTAAGGTTTTATGAATCCCGGGATGGACATGGGGGTTCAAAGGCCAAGAGTCGTACATAGAAAAGCATTGCCTAAGGAAATCTTGCTTTTAGTAGACAAACCAGGGGCGATTAATATGCAGAGCCGCTGAGGGCATGGTATGCATAGTCATGAAATGGTGACCTTAGGTCAATGATTGTATTCTTCCAATAGTCGGGCAACATTAAGGATGTTTGAGATTCGGGACCACCAGGGGTGGTTTATGGGAGTTCGGGTTTTTCTGAGTACATAGTATAGTTTATGAGGAGAGGGTGCCTGGATACGAGAGAAACATCTAGGCTAAATTTCTAGAGAATGGGTAAAGTCATCCCTTCTCACACTGGTGTGAGACGGTGGTTTGTTCAGGTCTGACCAGTGCACTGAGGGACAGAGAAAAGTCTTTGTTCCTTACTGAACCCATGACAGGCTTGACCGTGCAGTTTAATGTCATGCAGCAAGGATGGCTTCCGTGCAGTTTAACATCATGCGGTAAAGATGAGGAGCATTATTAAAGGATGTTGTGCAGTTTAACGTCATGCAGTGAGGATGTGAGCATGTTATCCAATGCTGTGCAGTTTTAACATCGTGCAATGAGGACTGGAGGAATTTTTAAACCAGTGAAAATGCTTGTAGTTGGAGTCATTTCCCGGGATGTTTAATGCATGTTCATTGAAACTTTATGCCAAGAGGCCAAGACGTTACGTGAAGTTTAACGTCATGTGGTAAGGACGTCTTCCGTACAGTTTAACGTCATGCGGTAAAGACGAGGTTGCAAAGGCCACTCTTGATCAAAATGTAACTAGGCTTGAACATCTCGACATGCCCAAGACATTGAGAGGGGTTTATTGGTGTATATCGTGGTTCCAGGGCTTCTTGGATCAGGATAAATGATATGGGGGCTCTGAGGCCGGTAAGCATAAAGGGCTAGGAAGAGTATCTCCTGAGGAAATCTTACCTTTGGTAGACGAGCCAGGGGCTATCAATATGCAGATATTCTGTGGGAATGGTATGCATAGTCATTCAAAGGTGTCCTTGGGTCGATAACATTCCACTTATGATGGTCGTGAATGGTTATGAAGATCCATAATTATCTGGGACGTGGAGTCAGATGTATGGAGAGGATTCATCCAAATGCTCAAGGATTATTTCCTTTTCATTTCACCATATATCTTGGGTGGGTCGTGATGAAGTCCATGCATTTTTAACTTCATATGGTGAGGATGAAGTCTGTGCAGTTTTAACGTCGTGTGGTGAGGACGAAGAATACACCCCATGCAGATCTGGTCCGTACATGGGGGAGGAGGGAATTTTTTTTAAATCTCCATTCAGGAATGGATGGGCTAGGATGGGAAACCCTGACATCACTACACATCCTGGGAGGGCAGAAATCAAGCCATGCGTAGTTCCCTGAAGAGGTACACCCCGCGTAGGGTTAGTCCATACACGGGGGAAAAGGACATTTTTGACTTTCATTTTGGGATGGCTGAGCCAGGTTGAGGGACCCTGTCATCAATACGTATCCTGCGAGGGCAGGAATCAAGCCTCACGTAGTTCTCTAAAGTCCGTGCTATTTAATGTCGTGCGGTGAGGATGAAGAATACACCTCATGCAGGTCTGGTCCATACACGGGGGGAGAGAGCAGTTTTTTTGAATGGATTGGCCAGGATGGGGAACCCTGGCGTCACTACGTATCCCACATGGGTAGGAAGCAAGCCTCACGTAGTTCTTTTGGGGAATACACCTCATGCAGGTTTGGTCCGTACATGGGGGAAGGGGGTATTTTTGGCTTCATATGAGGTGGCTGGGCCAGGGTGTGGAATTCTGGCGTCACTACGTATCGTACAAGGGCAGTAATCAAGCCTCACGTAGTTCTTTGAAAGACAATACACCCCATGTAGGTTTAGTCCGTGCATGGGGGAGAGGGGGCATTTTTTTCTTTTATCCTAATCCGTGTAGTTTAACATCGTGCGGTAAGGATGAGGAATACACCTCGTGTAGGGCTGGTCCATACATGGGGGGATAGGGAATTTTTAACTTTTATTTGCGGGTGTTTGGGCCAGGATGGGGAACCCTAGCGTCGCTACGTATCCTACGAAGGCCAGAATCAAGCCGTACGTAGTCCACTGAAATAAGTACACCCTATGCAGGGCTGGCCCATAAACAGGGGAAGGGGACTTTTTATTTAATTTTATTTCATTTGGGAGTGGCTGGGCCAGGATAGGGGATCCTGACGTCACTACATATCCTACGAGTGCAGGAATCAAGCCATACATAGTTCTCTAAAATCTGTGCAGTTTAACATCGTGGGGTGAGGCCGAAATACTCCTAGTTTAGGGTCATAGATTTTAGAACATTGGGTGCTTGACAGTTTAACGTCCTGTAGCTCGGACGATAACTGCTTTTAGTTATGCTGGCGAGGAAAAAATACTCTTAGTTTAGGGTCATAGAGTTTGGACCATTGGGTGCTTGGCAGTTTCATGTCATGCTGCTCGGACGATAACTACTTTTAGTTATGCCAGTGAGGATGAAATACTCTTAGTTTATGATCATAGATTTTGGACCGTTGGGTGCTTGGCAGTTTAACGTCCTGTAGCTCGGACGATAACTGCTTTTAGTTACTATGCGAAATACTTCTTCAGTAATCTCGCATTTGTAGGAGCGGTGGTGAATTACCCATCCATAGAGATCAAGGCATAGGCTCTGTTGGAGTAGACCTTGTGTATAAAATATGGTCCCTCCCACTTGGGCTCCATCTTTGGAGGTTTCTTTCTGGGTGTCATTAGGTCCCATAGGACCAACACCAATTCTCCATCCAACAAAGACCAAAGATGGACCTTTTTATTGAAGGCACGTGCAATCTGGTTTTGATATAATTCCAGATGGTGCAAAGTGTGCAATCGCTTCTCATCTAGTTATTCCAATTCACCTATCTTCTTTTTTGATTTCTCATCAATGGATAACTGATCACAAATGGAAACACAGAGAGAGGGCAATTGAAACTCAATGGGCAGGACTGCTTCTGTTCCATATACTAATAAGTACGGAGTAGCCCGAGTAGTGGTGCAGATTGTGGTTTGATAAGCCCACAATTCATGGAAGATTTTATCCGGCCATGAATTCTTGTCTTTGTCCACCATTTTCTAGAGAATGTTGGATAGGGTCTTGTTGAAAGACTCTATCTGTCTGTTGGCCACTATGTGGTAGCGGGATGAGTGGTTAGCCTTGATACCATATTCATGGTATAGTCTCTCCAATTTAGCAGAGCAGATGTTGGTGGAGTTATCTGTCAGTATGGTATGAGGGACACCAAATCTGGTGATGATATTGGTTTTCACAAAGCTAACAATGGTTCTTGCCCGACTTCCTTGAGGGGTACAACTTCTGCCCATTTGGAAAATAATTCGGTTGCTGTGAGGATATACTTCAGCTGTTTGGCTGTGGCGGGAGGATATGGTCTCACGACCTCCATTACCCGAATGGAAAATGGCCAGGAGTACTTTTCCTAATGAAGTAACTCCAGGGGTTGATGAATGAAGTTGGCATGAATTTGGCATGAGTGTCATTTTGCGGTAAAGCGCTCGAAATCTAGTGCCACTATGGGCCAATAGTACCCCAAGTCTTCGAACCTGATGGAAAATCTTGGACCTTGGATGATGTGCCCCACATACTCTGGCATGTACTGTAGTCATTATGGCAACGGTTTCTTCTCCATAAATGCATCTGAAGAGGATTCTGTCGAGGACTTGATTTTAGAGGACCTCTTGTTAACCCACGCCGCCATATAGGAAAAAGTTGATTGCCCTCCTCCGTATTTTCTCTTGTTCAGCCCTGTCTGATGGAAGTTCTACCCGTTGAAGGTAGTTTGCAATGGGGGTCATCCAGCCAGTGGCTGGAGCATATGGCTCGGGGGAAGGACTGACTTAGTTGATTTCCTCCATCTTAGTCTGGACAAACGACAAGACCATTCGATGATGAGAAATGCTGATAACTATTTCATCCCAGTCTGGGTCAGCCAGAGCTGTGGCATCATTAGTTAATTCATCGGCCTAGGCATTCTGAGACCTAGGAATATAGGTCAATGTTGGTTCTGTGGATAATTCTTCCATTAACCATCGGACATGGTCAAACAGGGGAATCATCTCCTCTTTTTTAATAGCATAGTCACTGATTACTTTCTTGATTCCCAGTTCAGAGTCACCTTTTACCTTAAGGTGTTGTACTTATTCTTGGAGTGCGAGCTCTAGGCCTGCAATGAGGGCTTGATACTCCACTTCATTGTTCATACATCATTTTGATAGGAGGAAGGAATATGGAAAGACTGCCTTTTCTTGGGATATGAGTATTATCCCCAATCCTACCTTGTTAAATTTGGGATCTTCTGTACTCTTCTCGGTTGGGCTTCGGGATGCGCCTTCAAAGTACATTTCCCAAGCTGGGAACTTCTCTTGAATCGAGAAGATGTCTTCATCAGGTAGTTCGACATCTGGTGCGGTGGTCCCTGTTGAATGGTGCTTCACCAGAAAATCTGCTAATTCCTAGCCATTGATGGACTTCTGAGGCACAAATCGGATGTCAAGCTATTGTAAGATGACTGCCCATCAGGATAGGCGCCCGGTCAGCATCGGGCGACTGAGGATATACTTGAGCGGGTAATTACATGAGACCAAATGGACTTCATGATGCTGCAGATAATGTCACAACTTTTGAACTATGAATACCAAGGCCAAATAACTCTTCTCGATGTTTGAGTATCGAGTTTCAGCATCGATCATGGTTTAGCTGAGGTAACAGAGACTGTTTTCACTACCGGCATCATTTTTCTATGCGAGGAAGGCACCCAGTGAATGCTCTAGGGCCATCACATATAGTATGAGAGGTCATCCATCAACCGGGGGCATGAGCACTGGCAGACTCAAGCGGTACTTCTTTAGGCTATCGAACTCCTCTTAGCAATCATCTGTCCATTGGTAGGTAACCCCCTTTTTCATTAACCTGGTAAAGGGCAAACATTTGCCTTCCAGGTTGGCTATGAACCACCAAATATAGGCCAGGGGACCTTGGAATGCTCTCAAATCAGTGAGATTGTGGGAAGGTGGTAAGCTGAGGATAGCCTTTATCTTTTCAGGGTCAACATCAATGCCACGATAGCGTACGACGAAGCCAAGGAATTTTTCTGAGGTAACCCCGAAGGCAAATTTTAATGGATTTGTCTTCAGACTATGTTTTCAAAGTTTGTTGAAGATGGCCTCAAGGTTTGACATGTTATCTGAGCTCTATCTGTACTTAACCACCAAGTCATCCTCGTATCATTCAATGAATCTCCCCAAGAATGGTTTAAAGATACGATGCATGACGCTTTGATATGTGGAAACAACATTCTTGAGAACAAATGGCATAAAACTGTAACAAAATATTCTTTGAGGGTCTCTGAAGGAAGTGTATTCCTTGTCTTCTCGGGCCATCCTAATTTGATTATACCCAGAATAACCATCCATGAAGGAGAGAGCTTCATACCCGACCGTTGTGTCGATTAATAACTCAGTGATCAGGAACGGGAAATCATCTTTCAAACAATGACGATTGAGATCTCTGAAGTCAATGAAGACGCGGATTTATATGTTCTTTTTATTGACTGGGACGATGTTGGCCAACTAGATGGGGTACTGGACCTCACGAATGAAGCCTGCTTTAATGAGCTTATCGACTCCAACCTCTATTCTGGCAGCATGTGAGGGGTGTGTCCTTCTGGCGGCCTATTTATAGCCCTGGTAGACTTCCGGAAGACCTAAGCGGTGCATCGCCACTTCGGGATCGAGTCCCGGTATTTTCATGTAATTCATGGAAAAGACATCCCGGTGTTGCCTTAGGAAGGAGGTATATACCTCGTGCTCCTTGGGAGACATGTCCGCACTAATGAAAGTGGGCCTCATGTTTTCCTTGGTACCCAGGTTTATTTCCTTGAGCTCATCCACAATGGTGGAGATACCTTCCTCAAATGCGGGAGGTGGATTCCTGAGATCTTCCTACTCTTCTTCTCCCAAATCCTCATCTTCTTGATCCAGCGAGGGGAGAGCTCTTGACTCGGGCTCCTGGGAGTCTGGAGGCGAGGCATTGTGGGTGTCGTTTCTCAAGTATTCGCCCCAAATTGAGGGTTGGAAGACGTTCCTTCATTGTTACGCTCGACCATTATGGCTGAAGTCATGAGGGTAGTTGAGTGCGTGTCTGAACATGAACCCCTACTCTCAACATGGTTGATGGGTAGTACGTAGTCTCTGCCAAGCTGTCTGAAGGGGTCATCAGGAACCATTTCTAGACCATTTGGAGCAGGGATCCAGTCGACACTATCGACCAAAGGCTTCTTCTTCTTTTTCTTATAGAACTCGGCATCAATGTAGTGTGACTCAAAGAGCTCTAAAGGGGCCTTGTCGGCATGCAATGTCCCACTTTTCCTATTAACGCTGTACTTAATACACTATTAGTAGGATGAAGGAACGACCATGTGCTTATGCAGCCATGGACTTCCCAGTAGGGCATTGATTGTTGTATTCTTCTGGACCACCAGGAATTCCGAATAGGCCACAAGGTCGCCAAAATGGGTCTTTAGCTTAATTTTTCCCATTGGATTCTGTTCAATCTTGTCATAACTTAACAGAGTTGTGGCTGAGGGTACTAGGTCATTCTCATTGTAGCCCAGCTTACGGAGTGTTTGCAGGGGAAGGAGGTTAACTCCAGAGCTGTTGTCAATAAAGACTTTACGGATCTCATCATCATTTAGTGTGTCGGACACATATAGTGGTTTGATATTTCCTTGCATGATGAAATCTTCATCCTGATTGGTGAAGTAAATCATTGCATTGCATTCAGCCGGGCCAGTATCCATTTGATAAATCTCAGCGGCAGCTACCTCGTCTTGAAATGTAATGACCTAGAAATTTCAAGGAATTTTTTTTTCATAAATACTTTGGAATTTTAAGAGTCTGTGTCTTCTGACGGAACTTGATTATGAGGCCCAGTGTTCCCAGATTCAATTTTCAAAGTTTTGATTAGCCACGTTCAGTAATCAAATGAGAGGGTTTTTCAATCTTTTGAATTGGTGCTCAGAATTGAAATCTGAGGGCACCGATGAACTCACAACGCCGTTAATTACTTAAGGGTACCTTTACCGTAGTCGCGTTTGCACGGGAGGATAATTTATTTATTGGGGTTTAATTAAATAAGTAAATAAAATTGTTTGTAAAATTTTATTCTATATCTAAGGAGGTTAATTCCGCCCATGGGAAGTTGTTGGTGGGGCCCACACTCACCCAACTTCCCATGTGTGGATAATTGAAAGGTGGGGCCCACATGAGCCCCAACCTTTCACCTCCCCCTAAACTCCTTAACCCTCTTTAAACCCCCCCCATTAAACTCCCATGTTAATGTTGACAACTCTCCCATATTTATGAGACCTCTCACCTCCTCATGTCTCCCTCTTTAACTCTTGCCAACACATTAATTTAATGAATTCAACCAAATCATTTAATTAAATAAAGTGGTTTGAATTTGAATTTTAAATTGAATGTGATAATAAAATAATTGGTGAAGCCTATTATTTTATTTTGGGAGAGCTTTCGTTGTGCTAAGGAAGATTGGGAGAGCTCTTGAGATTTTGGAAGAACACCGGCCTCCGATGAAGAATGATGTCTCCTTCAACAATGAACACTGTTTCCACGAAGAATGAAAAATCACCTTCCATTATTTTCTCCGCGACAAGTTCGGAGATGTCGTTTCCTCCTCGGATGCACTCCATCGACGTCTACAAATCCTCACCCCGCGACGCTGACATTCGTCTACAATTGTTGAGGTAGGGGGTTTGATTAATTAATTTAAAATAAATTACTCCCCCGTTCTCGTTGTATTCAATTGAATACCTTGGCCTATTGCTATCGCTTACATGGAGGGCGCGGGCCGAATGAACACGACCCAACAACCCTCTGTTTGATCTTGTTTATTATTCTTATAATCGACAATCAAAGGCGGAGGAGGAACGACGCCGTCGCACCGTGCCATGAATGTGGCGAAGGAAGCCGGCGTCGTCATCCCGGCTGTGCGGGAGGAACCGCGGCCCACATCAAGGGCCGCTTCGACGGAAGAACTGGTCGGCCCATCGGCCGGATGGGTGAAGGGGAGCCGCGGCACCAGGAGGGCACCACACTGAAGAAACCCATGGCCCGCTGTGCGGGCCACGTGCGCCAGAAGCCTGGCTGGCCTAGCCGGCCGGTTTGGGAAGGGCGGTGCCGATTGGCGCCGCCGGTTCGGACAGCCGGGGGGGCCGCGCCCCCCTCAGACCGCTCGGCCGGCAAAGCCAGCCAGGTCGGGCCGTGTCCTTCGGGCCGAGCTGCGTTTTCCTTCGGACTGGTCTGACAACCCTACTAGGTTGGACCTGTCAAAATGGGTTACCCCGACCCATGGGCCCACTGGGCTAAACGGGTCGGGCCCGTTATTCACTTAAACCTGAATAACTTATGAACTGTGCGTCCGATTGACGTGTCGTCTGCGGAACTGGGACCCTTTCGATGAGGCGGTCCTTTTACGATACTCTATGTGGGTTTTGGAAAACTTTGGTAAATGGATGGGTTTGGAACAAGCATATTTCCAACAGGGCCCCTAGAACGGAAAAGCCAATATCTCTCAGACCAGGCGTCCGTTTGACGCGCCTTCTATCGCGTTGAGTTCCTTTTGACGAGATAAAACTTAGGGATACATCAACTCTGGACTTCGTGACAGTTGATGTATTAACCCCTTTACTCAAGAAGCAGACACTCTAGGAATCGAGCACGCTGTGTGTGGGAACCCTAGAGCTGGTTGTGACTGCGACGACGATGACGACTGTACTTGGATCCTATGTGGGTTCGGAAGCAAGGATGACTTTACTTGGATCCTTTATGGGTTCAGCAGGGATGACGACTCAACTTGGATCCTACATGGGTTTGGTAGCGATGGTTACTGTACTTGGATCCTACATGGGTTTGGCAGTGACGACTTCTGTACTTGGATCCTATGTGGGTTCGGCAGAGGAGATGATTCAGAGGCTACATCTAATCATCTCCACCCCTCTTCATGAGAAGTATACCTGTGTGAGCTGAGTCTTGTCTTTCAATCATTATCAGTGGTATGGTTGACTTCTTTCTTGTGTGGACTCGATCATGCTTGGGCTCGGAGGTTAGAGACTTACTGAGATTGATAACTTAGGTATATGTGTGGGAATATACCTAAATAGAGTTGGTCGACACTTTGTGTTTGTATCGTTCCTTTGTGGTTTATCATTTGTGGATTCTGGGAGACCTTCGGAGGTCTCAGGGTCCCTACTGAGTATCTATGTACTCACCCCTGCATGGGAATTGCCCGCACTACATTGTGTTGGTTGCAGACGACGGACATCACTGATCGTGGTCGAGGATTGTGGAGCTGGACGGTATCCGGAGGTGGACCACCTTGTGGGACGTACACGGAGCGGACGGACGGGCCTGAGGTACCGATGAGACTATATATACCCACCCTTCAGGGGGGAATTCAAGAGGACAACTCGGTGGTTGTTGCTTTACTTTACAGCTGTTGATCCTTCTTTCTCAGTTGTACTATACTTCCAGTTGGGTTTGTATACTGGCCCATTTACTTTACAACACTTACTTTTGTACTCAGTTTACTTTGTGTTTACTCAATCTTGCGTACTCTGTTGTGTTTGTTTACTTCTATAAATGCAAATCCTTCCTTTTTTATCAGGATTTATGCATTTGGTGCTAGTCACTAGCCCCTGGCCTATGGAAGGCGGGCTTGGGGTAGTCACGGCATGGGCCCCGAGGATGGGCCGTGACAAATTGGTATCATAATAGTCACTTCTACCACAGAACTCAGGAATTTGATAATCTTTTCTATGTGAAGCAATAATGTTAAGAGTATAGAGTGTGGTTTTCAGTCTAGGGAGTCCATTTTTGGTGTGGCGGCTGGCGTATCCATACACCAGGACCCTGACTTCTGATTTCTGACTCAGTGCTCGAAAACACTGATTTCATGTGTGTTTCAAAATTTTCCTTTATGATTACTCTGTGTCATCTCACCAGGTATACTGTACTAACCGTGGAGCACCTGTTTCTTCTCAGGATGGCCCCACGAAGGTAGCCATCTAGGGTTCCTAGTTACGTGCGGGATGGCAGCCCACCGAGCGACGAGGCCTTGGTGTAGGGCCCCATTACAACGGAGGCACCACCGGTACCACTACCCACTAGGCCATTGATACCACCATCCCCAGCAGTGGAGAGTGCACGCTTCCTGAGTAAGTTGCACAAGTTTCAGCGACAGAGGCCGCCCAGGTTCCATGGAGAGACGGACCCTCAGGCAGTCGAGGATTGGCTGGAGGCTATCGTCAGAGTCTTTAGATTGGTGGGGACACCAGCTGACCTTATGGTGATCCTTGTCGCGAGTCTCCAGCACGCAGCATCAGGTTTATGGTGGAGCCTGATGCTCCAGCTTCACGACGAGGCATCACTACATTGGACAGACTTCGAGAGCCTCTTCCGCTTGGATTTTGTTCCATCCACCCTCTGTGCGATGTGCATCTAGGAGTTACTACAACTGCGGCCGGGAAGCATGACAGTAGCCCAGTACTCGGCGAGATTTACCGACCTCTCGTGATACTCCACAGACATGGTACGAGACCCATTTTTTCGGGCCCAGACCTTTGAGCAGGGATTGAGGCATGAGATCAGGGATTCGATGATATCCCTCAGTATTCCGACACAGGCAGGAGTACTAGAGAGAGCCCTTCTTGTGGAGATCTTTCTTGCTGAGCCTATGCCAGCAGCGAGGCCTACCGCAGGGAGACATGTAGCAGAGTCTTCTACAGATGGAAGTAGAAATATGTTGTAGAGGTCCAAGCGGACCAGGACTTCAGGAGGGAAAACCCAGGATTCTGGTTCAGATGTCCGGGGCACACGCAGAAGAGCCAACCATACGAGGGGCAAGCAGTGCTATGCATGTGGTGGGCAGGGCCAAATGGCTCGTGACTGCCTGACCCACCATGCAGAGGAGCAGCAGACAGTATAGGGACCTCTCAGGCAGAGGATCGACCATGGAGGTCTACAGGGAGCAATCAGACGAGGAAGAGGAGATGGTCGAGCAGCAGGTGGTGGACGACACTTTGAGGCTCTACCACCACCACCACAAGGAGGACCACCCCGACCACAGGGAGATGGAAAACAGGGGAAGGCTCTGCTCCAGGCAGTCAAGGCTTACGACCACGAAGCACCAAAGATGATTTGATGTGCTATCTAGGTCTACTCCACCCTTTCTGCAGTTCTTATAGACACAAGAGTGAGTCATTATTTTATTGCAGATGCCCTTGTTCGGAGCTTGGAGATTCTGATGGAGTCGTTGGCTTGATCCTTACGACTAGAGACTGCTACGAGAGCAGACTCAACGATTACGCACTGGTGCTGGCAGTGTGAGCTTACTCTAGGAGGTGAGATCTTTGGTTGTAATATTCTTGTAGTGGCATTGAGGCCTTACAACGTCATCTTGGGCATGGATTGGTTATCTATAGTCCATGCTCAGATTGACTGTATTAGGCGCAAAGTGCGGTGTGTCTGCACAGATGGGAGCAGGTTCACCTTCACCGACGAGAAGGGAGACATTGCAGTGCAGGATGGACATACTCAGAGGAGAGGGCAGCCGATCACCCATCAGTTGGCTAGTCCCATCCTAGGAGCAGTTGATGTGCGGAGTCTAAGTATTCCTGTTGTGGTGGATCAGTATACAGACGTTTTTCATGACGACGTTCCAGGAGTACCTCCTCACAGATAGGTAGACTTCTACAATGACATGTACCCCGGGATAGCACCGATATCTACTCCAGCATATCGGATGGCTCCCGCTGAGCTTCGTGAGCTGTGGGTACAACTGGAGGATTTATAGGGAAAGGGAGTCATCCAACCCAGTGTTTCACTCTCGGATTCTACGATTTTATTCTCCTAGAAGGTGGATGGGAGCATACGAATATGTGTCGACTACCGTCGCCTAAATCAGGTGACTATGAAGATCAAGTATCCACTTCTGAGGATTGACGACCTCTTTGATCATCTCAAGGGAGCACGATGGTTCTCGAAGATAGACCTCAGGTCAGGCTATCATCAGCTCATAGTTCGAGACAAGGATGTGCAGAAGACGACCTTCAGGTGTCGGTATAGCCACTACGAGTTCTCTATTATTCCCTTCGGCGTAACCAACACACTAACAGTGTTAATGAGTCTCATGAACATGATATTTCAGCCTTACCTAAATCGTTTTGTCGTAGTCTTCATTGACGACATACTGATTTACTCGAATACTGAGGAAGAGCACGCCTACCACTTGCGGGTTGTACTGGACACACACCGAGAGAACCAGATTTACGGTAAGCTCTCGAAGTTCCAGTTCTGGATTCGAGAGGTTCACTTCTTGGGGCATGTCATCTCGGAGGCAGGATTTGCTGTGGATCCTGTGAAGATCAGGGAAGTACTTGCTTGGGAGCCACCCAGGAGCGTGACGGAGGTGCGGAGTTTCCTAGGTCTGGCTGGGTACTATCGAAGATTTTTTCCAGAATTCTCCAGAGTTGCAGCACCACTTTCATCTTTGAAGAAGAAGGGGAAACCCTTCGTGTGGTCAGATAGATTCTAGCAGAGCTTCCAGAAGCTGAGACAGAGATTGACCAGTGCACCCATCTTGAGGCTACTGAAGGAGGGCGTTGGGTATGTGGTTTACTGCGACACATCAGGGACCAGACTCAGGTGAGTCCTGCTATAGGAGTGGTCAGTGATCACCTATGGTTCACAATTTTTTAGGCTGCACAAGAAAAAATATTCTACCCATGACCTGGGTTAGCAGCAGTGGTCTGCGCCTTGAAAATGTGGCAGCACTATCTGATGGGCGAGAGATTTATAGTCTACTCTGACCAACAGAGTCTCAGGTATATATTCTCATAGAAGGACCTAAACCAGAGACAACAGTGATGGCTCGAGTTCCTACAGGAATATGAATTTGAGATAGTCTATACTCCTGGGAAGAGAAACATTGTGGCTGATACTCTCTGCAGGAGATCGAGAATTCAGCTACTTGGAGAGGAGACAGAGTAGTTAGCCACTTTGCAGATATCCTTCATGGATAGAGATGGGCAGACTTTCTATAGTCCCTCACAATCACTCCTCCACTACTTCAGCGGTTCAGAGATGCACATCATGGGGATATTGACTGTGAGACGCGACGTGCTCAGATTTGAACATGGAAAGTGCCTGATGGATTTTCTGAAGGAGGTGAGCACGTAATCCTCTTCAGGGGACGTACCATGGTAACAGTTGCACTGTAGGAGGAAGTGCTAAGGGAGTTTTACACTTCCCCTCTAGAGGTACACCCAGGAGGGGAGAAGATGTACTAGGACCTCAGACGACAGCACTGATAGCCGGGTATGAAAAAGGTTGTAGCAGAGTTTGTTTCTCGATGCCTCACTTTCCAGCAAGTAAAGGCAGACCACCAGGTACCAGCAGGTTTGGTATAGCCCTTAGAGGTTCCAGAGTGGAAGTGGTATGGAATATCCATGGATTTCATGATGGGGCTTCCACGTACTTCTAGAGGACACGACTCCATCTGGTTGATCATAGAACGACTCACCAAGTCGGCCCAGTTCCTTCCGATCAGAGAGCAGAACTCAGTAGAGAGATTGGGATGCCTCTACGTTCAATATATCGTACGGATTCATGGTGTTCCATCATCTATCATCTCCGATCGAGACGCTCTCTTTACTTCCCGACATTGGAAGGGATTACATGAGGCATTTGGGACGCAGCTACGCCTGATCAACGCCTTTCATCCTCAGACGGATGGCCAGACGGAGAGGACCATTCTTACTCTCGAGAACATGCTCTGTGCATGTGTCCTTGACTTTAGTCATAGCTGGGAGGATCACCTACCCTTAGTGGAGTTTTTGTACAACAATAGCTACCACTCCACCATCAGGATGGCACCATACGAGGCACTGTACAACCGACCTTGCAGATCACCTTTGTGTTGGACTGAACCTGGGGAGTCAGCACTTGTAGGACCAGAGATGGTTCAGGCTATGAAGGAGAAGGTTTAGATCATCTAGGTACAGGTGTGGACTGCACAGAGTAGACATAAATCCTATGCTGATAGGAGATGGAGACCACTGGAGTTCGAGGATGGTGACCACGTTTTCATACGGGTCTCACCTCGACGTGGATTGCAGAGATTTGGCTGGGGCGACAAGTCATCTTTGCGCTTCATCGGACCATTCCAGGTCCTCGGAAGGGTAGTCAAGGTGGCTTACCTCCTGTCCCTTCCACCACAGTTGCACCGGGTGCGTGACGTCTTCCACGTATCTCAACTGAGGAGATACGTGCATGACCCGACTCACATCATTGATCATGGGGAGATGGACATCGTTGATGGGGTGACATTTTTAGAGGTTCCGATGGAGATTGTGGATTGACAGGATCAAGTCCTTTGTGGATGGTCGATTCCTCTTTTCCGCATTTTTTGGCAGCACGGGAACCTCCAGGAGAGCACATGGGAGCGAGTTTTTCTATCTTTTGAACCGGTGCTCGGAATTGATATCTGAGGGCACAGATGAACTCTCAACTCTGGTAATTACTTAATGGGAACTTTACCGCAGTCGTGTTTGCACGGGAGGAGAAGTTATTTATTGGGGTTTAATTAAATAAGTAAATGAAATTGTTTGTACAATTTTATTCTATATCTAAGGAGGTTAATTCCTCCCATGGGGAGTTTTTGGTGGGGCCCACACCCACCCAACATCCCATGTGTGGAAAATTGAAAGGTGGGGCCCACACGATCCCCTCCCTTTAACCTCCCCCAAAACTCATTAACCCTCTTTAAACCCCCCCACCCCATTAAACTCCCATGTCAATGCTGACAACTCTCCCATATTTATGAGTCCTCTCACCTCCTCCCCTCTTCCTCTTTAACTCTTGACAACACATTAATTTAATGAATTCAACCACATAAATTAATATAATTAAGTGCTTCGAATTTGAATATTAAATTGCATGTGATAATAAAATAATAGGTGAAGCCTATTATTTCATTTTGGGAGGCCTTTCGTTGTGCTAAGGAAGATTGGGAGAGCTCTTGAGATTTTGGAAGAACACCGGCCTCCTACGAAAAAAGATGTCTCCTTCGACGAGTAACGCCGGTTCCACGAAAAAACAACAACGCACATTCCATTCTCTTCTCTGCGACAAGTGAGAAGACGCCATTTCCTCCTCGGACACACTCCATCGACGTCTAAAAATCCTCACCCTGCAACGTCAACGTTCATCATCAATTGTTGAGGTAGGGGTTTTGATTAATTTATTTAAAATAAATTACTCCCCCATTCTTGTTGTATTCAAGTGAATACCTTGTCCTATTGTTATCGCTTACACGGAGGGCACGGGCCAAACGAACATGGCCTAACGACCCTCCGTTTGATCTTGTTTATTATTCTTAGCATTGGCAATCAAAGGCGGAGGAGGCACGATGCCGTCACGGCGTGTCGGGAACGCGTTGAAGGAAGCCGACATCATCACGCCGGCTATGCGGGAGGAACTGCGGTTCGCATCGCAGGCTGCTTTGGCGGAAGAACCAGCCGGCCAATCGCCCAGCTGGGTAAAGGCGAGCTGTGGTGCCAGGAGGGCGCCGCACTGGAAAACCGGCCTGCCCATTGGCCGGCCAGGTGGAGCCAGACCGCGGTGCTAGAAGGGCGCTGCGCTGAAAAAACCAGCGGCCCGCTGTGCGGGACGCATGTGCCAGAAGGCTGGCTGGCTGAGCCGGCCGGTTTGAGAAGGGTAGCGCTGCCGGTTCGGATAGTCGGGGGGGGGGGGGGGGGGGCTCAGACCGCTCGTCCTACGTGCCGAGCCACTCGGCCCGCCGACCGAGTCAGTTGGGCCACGCCCGGCCGGGCCGGGCCGTATCCTTTGGGTCGAGCTGCGTTTTCCTTTGGACCGGTCTGACACCCCTGTCGGGTCGGACCCTTCAAACTGGGTTAACCCGGCTCGTGGTCCCACTGGGCTAAAGGGGTCGGGCCTGTTATTCACTTAAACATGAATAACTTAAAGACCGCGCGTCCGATCGACGCGCCGTCTGCGGCACTGGGACCCTTTCGGCGAGGTGGTCATTTTGCGATAATCTAAGTGAGTTTTGGACAACTTTGGTAAATATCCAGGTTTGGAATGAGCATATTTCCAACCGGGCCCCTAGAACGGAAAAGACAATATCTCTCAGATTGGGCATCCATTTGACACGTCGTCTGTCACGTTGAGTTCCTTTTGATGAGACAGAACTTCGGGATACATCAAATCTAGACTTCATGACAGTTGATGTATCGACCCCTTTACTCGAGGAGTGGACCCTCCCAGAATTGAGCACGCTATGTGCGGGAACCCTAGAGATGGTTGTGACTGCGACGACGATGACGATTGTACATGGATCCTACGTAGGTTCGGCAGTGAGGAAGATTATACTTGGATCCTCCGTTGGTTCAGCAGTGATGATGACTGTACTTGAATCCTACGTGGGTTCGGTAGTGATGGTTACTGTACTTGGATCCTACTAAAGTTTGGTAGTGATGACTTCTGTACTTGGATCCTATATGGGTTCGGCAGAGGAGATGATTCAGAGGCTACATATGATCATCTCCACCCCTATTCATGAGAAGTATACCTGTGTGAGCTGAGCCTTGTCTTTCAATCATTATCATTGATATTATTGACTTCTTTGTTGTGTGGACTGGATCATGCTTGGTCTCGGAGGTTGGAGCCATATTGAGATTGATGACTTAAGTATATGTATGGGCATATACCTAAGTAGAGTTGGTTTATACTTCGTGTTTGTATCTTTCCTTTGTGGTTTATCCTTTGTGGATTCTGGGAGACCTTCGGAGGTCTCAAGGTCCCTACTGAGTATCTATGTACTCACCCCTGTACGGGGATTGCCCGCACTACGTTGTGTTGGTTGCAGAAGATGAACATCACTGATCGTGGTCGAGGCTTGTGGAGCTGGACGATATCCGGAGGTGGACCACCTGGTGGTACGTACAGGGAGCGGACGGACGGACCCGAGCTACCGACGAGACTATCTGTACCCACCCTTCAGGTGGGAATTCTGGGGGACGACTCAGTGGTTGTTGCTTTACTTTACAGCTGTTGTACCTTCTTTCGCAGTTGTACTGTACTTCCAGTTGGGTTTGTATACTGGCCCATTCACTTTACCACACTTACTTTTATACTCTGTTTACTTTGTGTTTACTCTAGCTTGCATAATCTGTTGTGTTTTTTTACTTCTATAAAGGAAATTCCTTCCCTTTTTATCAGGATTTACACCTTAAGTGCTAGTTGCCAGCCCCTGGCCTATGGAAGGTGGGATTGGAGTAGTCACAGCATAGGCCCCGAGGATGGGTCATGACATGAAACTCCTGGGGGCTGAGCAAGGCTTCTATAAGTGCCTCCCCGAGGTCTACTGACAAACTCAAGCCATCTAGGATCGACGGATTGGCTGGTACCGACTCCATCTTCTTAAGGATGTTGTATTTCTATTCCAGCGGCCGACGCTTCTCCATGGGAGGGAGAGTTTTAGCAGGAAGCTAGGGAGTTGGAATACGTGATAAGGAGGGACCGGCTACGGGGTCAGATGCCGATGACGTTCCCACGTTCTGGGGACTCGACCTGGCCGGCCTATTTGTGCACACTAGGTGGCTAGACACTTGTTCCTCCTCTGATGGGTACCACAGAATGACGGGGGCAGATTGGCTGCTTGTGGAGGTTGAGGGACATTCTTTCTCTTGCTGAGTCCATTGAAGGGATCTCCCGCGGGTTTCCACGATATTGACGGTTTAGGCCGAACTCCAACCATAGGGTTGGTTTCGGCCGCGACTGCGCCTCCCCTAGTATCCCCTACCTCTGTAATTCTTCGTTCCGGCTCATTGTGGTGGAAACTCGGGTTCACGACCATACCCTTCATCAGGGAACGATTCCATAAGATGGATGATGTTGATGGAACCAAATATTGGCTCCTCATCCTCTGACATGTCAACCCTGTCAGTTGTCATTGATGGCTCCGTTTGGTGGGTCGGTGCCCATGGTGCCATGTTTGGGGGCATAAAATCCAACAGTGTTGGGGATAACTTAGGACTTTGTGCGGACTGATCCTCTTGCACTTGTCTCCTCCCATCTCGATTTCGCATGGATGACCGACTCATGGAGGGTTGTGAGGCCGATATTTTCAGCTGTGCGGCATCAGGGGATGTTGGTGGCAACACCGGATGCTGTAGGTGATCTTGAAGTATTCCTTGGTCTTGATTAATAGTCTTCCGAGTAATACAGTTATCAAATTTCGGCCCCTTCTTTCTGGTGAATTCCTTCCACCCCTCCCCTTTGTTGGAGTCGGTGGTAGAAATATATGACACATGTGCTGGGGGTGGTCCCAGCTCGACCTGTCTGGAGTCTACCATCCTTTGCAGGATGTCTTTGAAGACAAATCATTCCCTAATATTGTGCCCCAACATTAGATGGTAGGGATAATAGTCTGGCCTATCATCGCGGCTGACGTCTTCAGGTTTCCTTGGCTTCAGGAGGCGGAGAAAGTTGCAATTCATGGCAGCGATGAATTAGTCGTGGACTTCTTCTTCTCAGAATGAGTATTCTTTGTGTCTTCATTCCTCAAACTGGTTCCACTTCGATCCTCTCTAATCCTCCCGCTTAGGCGGAGGAGGATGCTGATATACATGGGGAACTTGACGATTTGGTGGAGGTCTGAGTGGTGGAGCAGGCACAGGGGCTGGCTTGAGCGTGACAGAGGACGCTTAATCTTTGGCTGCTCTCTATGAAGGAGCATGTGAGGCTATTCGGTACATTAGATTAGTCTGCTGTAGGGAGTCCTCGATTCTCCGGGCGATGGCCAAGAGATGGAGGAAGCCAGTGGTACACTCCACTAGTATGAGCGGTGTTTGTAACTCATCTCAAAATTTATCGATGCATATAGAAAGCATTACATCTTGAGGCACTGGCCTGTTCAGAGAGTAGGTCAGACCTTTCCATCTGGTGATGAAATCTGAGACCCTCTCGCTCTCCCTCTGTTTGTAGTTCATGAGGTCTCTGACTATTATTTTAGGCAGCGTTGAGCTAAAGTAGAACAGGAACTGCTGCCAAAGGTCTTCCCAGCTTTTTATTGACTGGGATGGCAGACTCGTATACCAGATGAAGGCAGATCCTTGCAAGGTTCGTATGAAGCATCTGAGTTTCACTGCTTCTTGTTGTTCCAGAGTTCCCATCATAGGGTCACAATAAGACGCGTAGTGCGTCAAGTGTTATTCCAGATCACCCGATCCATTGAAGACAGGGAATACAGGGCTCCCAAAATTCGGTGGAGGTAGTGTGTTTCTCACCCAATCCAGGTAGGGCTTCCTCTCTAGTAGTATCGGAGCGCGTCGACCTTCCATTGCTTCCAATCGAGCTGTTAGTGTCTGGATGGTATTGGAGAGACCCTATTTTACATCTTGTTGGGCCCGGTCCTGGGCAGGTGTAGCCTGAGGCATTTCATGAGGATCAAGATCGTTTGGCACCAAGGGTGCATGTGCTATTTCTGACACCTTCAGAGGGTTCAGATGTACTCACTCTGATTTCTGCCTGAGTGGAGGGAAGTCTTGGTATTCATCTGGATCCACATTTAGGTAGTTGGACAGGTCGGGTGCCTCGTTGGGCGGGAGCCCTGACCGCGCTTTATTTACTGGGGAAAACCTTGTTCTTTGAGGTGCACTTACTGGGAGTGATTTATGTGGCTCCTCTTGGGATGCGCTTTCAATAAGACGGTTCCTCTGGAGTATTTCGGTGTTAAGTTGCCTCAATTCTTTCATTTCCTCTTCCTTTCGAGCGAATCTCTCTTCAAGCGTGAGCGGATCATTTTTATCGAAGGAAGGAGGTGGGTTGAGGGTAAATGGTCCTTTGTTATTATCCTTATTTGGAGATCTTAGGGTGAGAAAGGGAAGGTTAGCTGAAGGGGATTCCATATTTAGAGCAGCCATCTGGTTTCGGGTGTGCACACCTGGTGGTTCGTTGTGAGTTACAGCCTGTCTGGAACCATCGTCTCCCGATCCATCCAGATTTTCATCATCTCCAGTGTCACTCATGGGGTTAGCCTCTATGGCATTGATGGATGCATATCACGGGGTGGAGGAGATTTAATCTTCCAAATAGTAATAGGATCTCTTGTGCCTTTTTCTGGTCTTCCCTTTCATGTACCAGGATCTCTTTTGGACTCCTTTATGAAGGGTGACGTGGAGAGTTCTTTGATGTGACCATACGATACGCCTCCCTTTAGGAGGGGATGATGATTCAAACGATGGGATAGGGAAGGAACCTCCTCTTCTGACTGTCCTCCCTAGACAAGAGAATACTGATTTTCATGGGGGAGGTTGTTTTTGAGGAGGTAAAAATCCCCCAGCCATGAGGGCTGGGGTTGGCTTCATTCCTTGGACGTTTAGTCTCTTCCCATTTTTATTGTTCTTACGGGGGAATTTGTTGTAAAAAATTCCCCCAGCCCTGTAGGCTGGGGTTTTCCTTAGATTGCAGTAGTGGCTATTGCTATCACTACCGTCTTGATCTCGCGTACCCCCATTCAGGGGTGAACTGGGTTTGGTGCCATGTTTGGTGAATCAATACCTTCTGGGGAGGCAGGAAATGACCGCTGATTGGTCTCTCTTAGGTGGGAGGCCTGTTTTATGCTCTCGGTGTCCTGATTCAGGAGTTCTTGGATGGATTGTTTCCGTCAGGCCTGACGCTTCTAGGAATTACTCAAGGCCTGAATCTGTTGGGTGTGTCGTCTCTCGTGAACAGGGACCCCACTCGATTTCTCTCTTGACATGATGGTGTTGCAATATACCATGCCGAACGGGTTCTTTTGGGCAAGGAGTGGAGTGAAATGCAGAGCTCCATGTTCCCCCCATCCCCGGATATGGACTCTCGTCGAGGCGTCACCAATAAGGTGACGCAACTGGTGCAGTTCATGGAGGCAGGCTAACTCTATGTTTCCTTTATGCCTCTCGGGTCGTGGTATCCGTACCGAAGGAAGAGCATCCAGGTCGATGCGACGCAAGAGGTCTCCTATTGTCTTGACATGGTCTACATACCCGTCATAGGGCATGAAGCTTGATTTGAGCCAGCAGAGGGTTCTCCATATATTGTAGCGGATGTCGTGCACACATTCTTCTGACAACATTCTGGGTATGTGGAATTGAGAGGTGGTCGTGGGCCAAAACATAACTGGTATATCATCCCTGGCCAGCCGTTTCATCAGGTGCAACATTTTGGCATACTCCTCCACTAGTGAGTCCTCTACCTGGTCAGCCCAACTGAGACGCTCACTGATAGTGTGGTTGGGGAAGTAGGGCCAATAGGTATTGAATTTTCATGTGGGAGATTCTGAGGTGGTTCATAAGATGAACATAGCCCCGGAACACCTCCCGATTGAAGATGGGTGTCGTTGGTGACTAGCTGTGAATCTGACATGCTTGATCCCATCCTTTTGAGTGCCTCAACATACGATGGATTTTATGTGCTTGATTCGGCAGGGGGAGGACCGTCCTGTTGATATGATATGTCATTGTGGGGAGGACCTTCGCAATGGCGGCCGCAATGGCGGGGACTACCATTACCGCTTGACGCCTCACTACATAGAGGACTGTTGCAGTGCATTCCCTAGGGAGGACCTCCAAGTTGTATCACAGCAAGGGGAGGACCGTCAGGCTATGTAGCATTGTTACGGGGAGGGCCTTCTCAAAAACTTCCATCATTGTGAGGATGACCATAATGGTTTGACGTTCGATGTGCATCCTGGGGAGGACCTCCAAGACACACCGTGAAAAGGGGAGGACCTTTTTGTTGCTTGGGGCCACTCTGGGGAGGACCTTTACAGTGGAGGCCGTGGTGGTGAGGACTACCATCACAGCCGCTGCAATGGTGAGGACTACCATTACAGCTGCCGCAGGGAGAATATTTGTGGGGTACACCCTGGGGAGGGCCTTCAGAATGCACCGCAACGATGGGAGGTACTTCTCTTTGATTGACATCTCTACGGGGAGGAACTCCATTATCAGGATGGCGAGGACTACCACCGTGATCTGATATTTGGCTGCGCGGAGTGTCGTTGCAATGTAACCCCTGGGGAGGACCTTCAGGGTAGTCCACGACAAGGGGAGGGTCTTCTTGTCGTGATGAGACGTCTCTGCAGGGAGGGCCTCCGCAGTTGTGACTATGGTAGTGAGGACTACTGTCATAATCTTTGGTCCCCCTGCATGGAGAGTGCTTGCAGCGTATACCCCGGGGAGGACCTTCAGGGTGGACCATAGAAAGTGGAGGACCTTCTTGCTGCTCGATATTCTGGTCACGCGGAGGGCTACCATGACTCCCATAAAAAGAGAATCTCTTGTGATCAATTGTTATATGCCTATGGGTTAGGCCCCCACAGGTGCTGTGGGGAGGACCTTTAGAACTGCTGGTAGCGACATTGCGGGGAAGACCTTTGCAACTTCTACTGCCGCGCCCATATTATGGTAATGGGTGGGTAGGGTTATGAACCTTCAATATGCGCTTAATGGCATCAGGAACCCCAGCTTCCAGCAAATCGGAGTCATGAACCCTCTCTTTATTTTCCGGCTGCCTTTGGCGCATTCGAGGCGCTTTCTTGCGAGTAGTAGGGACCGTCTGCTATTGACAACTACCTTCACCATTGGGTCCCTGTCTAATTGGGTCTTGTGATGTTTCTAGGATACTATGACAAACATCTTGACTTTTAGCAAGAATATATGCCTTCTCTGGAGCATCCACCGTGATGGACGGGTGTCCCCCAGTTGGAATGAGTGAAGCTACTCGATCCGGTTTCCCTTGTATCGCGGAATATAGTTGACGACCCTCCTGGGAAGAAGTAGGGATGTAGATCTACTCTAAGGCATCTATATCATCTCTTATATGAGTCGCCTCAATTAGGGAGACGAGATCACGGGACTGAGTCCTTTCTGTTGCCGCTGATGCAATTACATTCTGGAAAGTCTGCAATATATGATATGGGATCGATACCTATTCCTCCATCATTTCCAGGATATGCAGATAGACATATTTGGCTGGAACGGGTATGAAGGCCAATTCTGGTATCGGAGTAGGAATATCCTGCTCCGGTTATCCGGTGGTCAGTGGGTACTGACAATTCTTTTGTGTCGGGGCAGGTGAACGAATCTACCCCTAGGCCAGGATATGCCGATTCATCTCTCCGTTTTCTGCCACATCGGGATGTCGGACTTTACTTGCATCCAGAGGGAGCTAACCCTGTATATGTTGGTTTCCCACCATATCGAGTCAGTGGAATTTGTTGGCAAGGAGACGTGCTTACCTATTAATCATCGCCACATCTAGATGGCGGACTTTGTTGATCACCACCATGCCGGGATGGTAGGCGTCAAGAGAATCTGCTAGGAGCTGGTCCTGCAGGCGCTGGGTCACCACCACGTCGGGTTGGTGGGATTCACAACCCTGGGCAGGGAGAGGTTCTTACTGGGTAGGTGTCGTCTTGTGTGAGCGACGGACTTGATGGAGCTCGACGGGGATGCGCGCCTGCTCATATGATGCTGCCATGTCTAGATGGCGGACTTTGGAGCAGCGAACAGGTGTATGTGCTAGTTGGTGATATTTCTCCATGACTAAGAAGTGGAGCTCCTCCTCAGGGACAAGGTTGATGGTCAGTCCCTGGTTGTATGTTTGTGGCCCTCGTCGGGCGGTCTGAGGGGCTGGAGCTTGGGGAGCATGGTCCTGGATCCTCAGGGAGACATCCTCCTTATCGTGAGGATGTTGAGTCATAGAGTGACCTTGATGACATCTTCCGGCAGGGGCCTTGGAGCGGAACCCCCATTCAGTGGGGATGAAGTCCTCGACATCAACCTCATCCGCCTCCCTAAGATAAGGGAGGTACACATTGTTTCATTTCCGGGATAGACTCCCGAAACGGTTGGAGACAGCAATAGGGGTCGTCTGAATTTTCCTTCATGGCCACTGTTGGGTGGGTGACAGGGGGGTCTTGGCGGATTGGAGGGCATGCATGGCCACCTTCACCATCGGGAGAGTACCATTCACATGGTACTCTCAGATCAAATCATCTGAGGCCCAGCGTTGAAGACGCTAGGTATGTGAAGGGGTCCTCCATTGGTGAGGAAGTCTGATCATTGCATTGTTGGAATCACGCGCCTGTGACTTCCTTCATGATATCGTTGGATCGAAGGGAGTTCTGAGTGGTACCTGTAAAATATTTGAACAAATACAAATAGAAAACCCATCAATGTAGCATCTCATGACCCCATGCGTAATTAATGACCTTTCTTGTCCCTCCTTGTGAGTATAAAGGGGGAAACAGATGGGAGGTTAAATCCGTCATGCTTGGATAAAGATTCACATCGAGTTCACCATTTTTTGTCTCGCAGCACACGATGTGATCGTGGGGGAGAAACATGCTCTACCAAATGGTTCATTAGAGAAGATTGGGTTCTACTTAATCACTCATATTGGGTGCACCGTTTTTGACTTGAAATTCTTAACGGTTCCATATCCAGCAATATGTGGACTTGCTTTCCAATGGCAGGCGTTCGATGGGTGGTTTGACTAGTGATGCTTAAGAGCTCACATTGGTCGAGAGGATGGGAAGTCAGGCTCATCACACCCTTTTGGGGGGAATTATTGCATGTTCTGGGACTCTCTTATAGATCTAATACGTATTCATATGTTCACGAATCTTTGGTTTATACCCAAACATAGTATCCACAGATTACTCCTGGTTGGCAATGGTCAGCTGGACGCAGGGGTTCTGAGTCATTTATGTCTGAGGTTTACCATCCCTCGTTGGATTAATGACCTCGAGGAGTCTGGACTCATTGAGACGACATTGGTTTGAATCCTTGTAACCAGGCACTCTAGAGTTTATTATCATCCAAGGGGGATAGATAATGACTTGAGCGTTTGGATCGAACTCGTGGTATGGGCCTCCTATGTATCCCTATTAGAGGGATCAGAATTTACGTAGTTCGGTTTGGTATGGGGCTTACGCTCTAGGATGCCCAGGGTTGGTGCGGTGAACCGACGTGAAGATGGTCGGATCGACCGATTGTTGGGCTCGAACCTCGGAGAGGCTTCCTACGCACCCTGCCTAGGAGACATTGATCAAAGTACCCGTAGTTCAGGATGGGGATGTCGGAGAACCGACATGAACGTGGACCCGGGGGTCTGATGGTGATCGGGCTTGAACCTCTTGGAGGCTTCCTACGTATCCCTGTGGCAGGGAATCAAAGTCTGTGTAGTTCGAATGATATGAGGCTTATGCTCTAGGATGCCCATGAGAGGATTTTGTGGTCGATGCTTAATCTAAGCCCATGTGAGTCATGCTCGGTGTGAGAAACAAGAGGCAGAAGGGACCAGAAGATCACGTCGTGAAAGGTGCGTTTGTGGGATGTGCGATGGGGCTTACACGTGGGGGATGCCCATAAAGTTGGGTCTTACTCTGAGATGGATGCCCATGGTGATAAAACCCAGAGGTAAAGAGACTTGGCCCCAAAGAAGAATAGAGCAACACCCTTCCACACTACACCCTTTCTTGGCCATGGCCGTGGGGAAGTACGGAGGTGCATGGGTGCTTCTTTCTGATGGTTAGTATGCCACTCCCTAGGTAGGGGATAAGTTCCCCAGTCCTAATAAGTGGAGGGGAAGAAAGGGGTCTCCTGGGATCGGACTCTACATTACCGTGGGAATGTGAACCCAGGAATGATTTAGGAATCCACTCAATGGACGGAGCAACCCCTTCACCCTCGCTTACCGTGGGTATGTGAACTCAAAACGGCGCACTAATGCGCCCGAAGGATACATCATACGGGTCCGGTGGCTCTTGTGGAGGCCTCGGATCGGGGCCAATGAATGGGAAAATGAGGGGGTTGTGGAGGATCATGCCAGATGGGAAGGATTTTATCTGGTTCGAGGAATGGGAACTCTGAAGGATCTGGCAGGCCACACGGGTGTAAGAGGAGTGGCGCCCTTCGCGTTGGGAGGTGTTATGCAGCTGAATAGGTCCTCCATGAACAAGGGTGGTTCGCGGCTTCGGGTTCGGCCTGCGTACCAGGTTGGTTCGAGGAGGGTTCCATGTGAAAAGAGGTGACCGAGGGTGATGCTGGTCAGAGGTTCGTCGGTCGGGGCTTCGCCAGCGTATGAGGGTGCTATGCAGTGTGACAGATCAGAAAAGGGGCATAAACTCCCTGGTCTACGGGGAGTGCATCCACGGAGGGGCCATGGTTCACGGTCTCCCTTTCTTCGTTATTTTAAGTTTGTGTTTCAACAAGTTGTTATGAATTTTAGATTCCTTATTAATTCGTGTCCAGCTTTATACCTTTTCTGGTTTGCGAACTAGAACTTCGCTATTTGTGAAATCCCAATCTCCTTCCTTCGAAATCCTTCCACCCGAATCTGATTGATCTTCCCTTCTTCTTTCCTCTTCCCCCTCCTTCTCATTTTATAGAGTGGTTAATGACACGTATCTATGGTTATGCGGTACCTTTTGTGGAGGCCCATGACCGGAAACCCAGTTTACGAATGACTTGGTCAATCCGCAACTCGTGGGGGGCATTGAACACACCTCCCCCGCGAACCAAACTAGCTCGGGGAGTGCTTCGCGGCTGCGCAGGGTTCCTCCTCCATTCCGCGAATGACATCAGATCTGGTCTGGGCCAGTTGATGTGGTTCGTGGCTGGGGCAGTTCGTGATGGTGGACCAGGTTGGCGCCCATCCTGCTTCGCACCCGCGGAGGATCCCTGCCTCTGTTCCGCGAATGACAGTGGTCCGCGGAGGGGGCGCTTCACGGAACTGGTCGTGTACCATTATCATTGGACCGATCTAGGGACCGGTTCATCTTGTGCCATCCTTTGAGTATTCTACACACTTTTCCCCAATTCTTTGGGGGGAATTTGGGTAGAATTTCCCTTGGATTAAAGGGGATTTTCATTCTCCTTTGCAGATTTTTTTTTCAAGACCCTAAAGTCATTCAACACCACATTGAACATTTCTGATAACCATGGGTTTTTTTGGAACCAAATAATGAATATTAACATTATAATAATAGCCTCTAGAACACTCTATATTCAAAATAACATGCACACATAACTTTATATATATTAAGGAGGTTCTATTCTATCGCCTTGAGATTATATGATACAATTTTTCTCTAAATTAACACTATTTTAAAGAATTTATATCACATGAGACATTGAACTCAAACAAGTCCCAAAATATTATATGAATATTATTAATAAAATTTATTATAATAATAAAACATATATTAAATAAAAAATTATAAATTATAAATTCATACAAAGTAGTATTAAGAAAACATAAATTTCTAGAAGGGTTTTCGTCTTCTCCTTTTTTCAATGAAAGCATTTTTTATTATATTTTTTTTAATTTAAAAGAAAAAATTATAAAATTTAGAATATTAATATTTTGAAATGAACATAATTTTTTAATTCAACATGTCAAAATTATCTTAAGGTAATTTTTTTTATTTTTATGAAATAATTAATTTTTAAGTGAATCGTGAAAATATAGTTTTTTCCAAAATTGTAAATTTTATGAATTTATCAATAAGTCAGAAAGAACTATAAGTTTATAAAATATTTTAATTGGATAAATATTTATTTAATGAGTAGAAAATTTATTTTAAAATATTATTTTGAATTTATAAAACCTATGTTAATTTTTGATAACTTAAGCAACATTTTATTCTAATTAAAAAAAGTTTTTTGTCTTCTATTTTAATTATATTTATTCAATAAAATTATTTTCTGTACAGATTTTAAAGAATGAAACAGTTTAATTATTTTATAATAAACCAATTTAGGTCATATACATTGATATTTTTAATCTACAAAAAATTTAATCTTAAAAACCCACTTTTTCTTGAAACTATTTTTTAATTATGTACATTTATTATAAAATAAAATTTATCATACTTAGAAATTAAATTAGATAAAAATATTATAAATTTTATATAATCAATTTTAAAATATTTAATATGATCATTTTTAATTTTTTCCATTAAAATTAATTATTAGGGATAATAATTTATTATAATTATAAAAGTATATTAAGGTAAAAGTTAAAAAGGTAAAAACAAAAATCCATAAATCACTGAAAGTTTTGTCCAAAATTATTTTTGGAGAGGATTTTAGGCCTAATAAATATCTAAACTACATAGTTTTTTATTTTTTAACCTTTAATCCTTGAATAGTAACATTCCATTATTGAAAAGAAATGGGTACTCCCAAAAGTTTCCATCTCTTGACTTATAATAGGGGAACTAATCCACCACTTTATTCCACCTTTATTCATTATAATTTAATTCTTAATTTTTTAAATATTTTTACTCCTAGATTCTTAAAAAAATTATAGTCATATTTTCTCAATTATAAATCACAAGGCATCCATCTCCAAAGATATTTCCAAGAGAAATCTTAAGTTCTCAATGTCTGTATTTATTACACCTTAAACTTTTCTACTTAATATTTATATTTAATATTATTCATTACACACTAATATAATTACACTAGTATTATTAATTCCATCTAATGTTATTATATTAATGGAACAAACATTAATCAATCATTTCCACCCCCTACGAAAAAAAACATCGATCATGTGTACAAGGAAACTACCACATCCAAGAAACGACTTGATTTGTTTCTAATAATTACCTATAGTGGATGGGTAATAGTATGGATTTATTGAATTAATTTGTTTTATATTTTATAAATATTATAATTAAATGAAAATTTATCATATACCATCATTCCATCCAATTTTTTTAGAAATTGAATCATTAATCAGGCATATGTGCGGACTACTGCCTCCACAAATGATGAATTTTATTTTTCATAAACACCATTCATGGATGGTTCTAAGAATTAATTTAACATATGTAAATTATATTTATGATATTAGTAATATTATTTAAATTTTATATAAACATTACATAAAAACATGTCCTTTGTCATTAAATCATTACAACACAACCCTGCTTGGGTTGGTTTTAACAACTATGAGAATGATATTATAATATTTTTTTCATGAATTATTATGGAATAATTTATAATAGTAATGTCATGTAAATTTTTTAATATCTTATAATTATTAGGTAATGTTTTATTTAATATATTTATTAATATATAACCTTTTTATCATTAAGCACGTTGAAACTATTTTTTCACAATTTCCCTTTTCACAAAACATATATTTATCATTCAGAAAAGTAAAATGGGATATAAAGAATCATTGAAATAAAATTATTCTTGTGTATTTTATTATAAAATACTTATGATCATTAAACCAATAGTAAGAATCAGCCCTCTCATTGGGATACTTTTCTGAAACAGATAATCAAATTTTCATAAGTAAATATGATAGAAATAAACTATAAATGGGTAATATATTTATAATATGTGGTTATAAAATAAATTTATAATAGGATATAGATATGAAAAAAGTTCTTACATAATTGATTAATATATTTATGTTTATTATATAGTGTTTTAGAGTTTATTCGAGTTATCCGGTATATTATGTAAAGGGTTCTTTATCTAAAAATTAATTTCTTGAGATATATTTCTTAATGTGGACCATGAAATATTTGAAATAGTTTTGTTACTGCCTAATTAATTTATCTTACAGTATGGATGTAATTTATGGGGTTTTAGATTTATTTAATGGAATTTATTTCAATGTATTTTCATTCATAGGATACTATGGTCGTAAAGGCGTTTCCTCTCAATTTTAATTTTCTTGAGGCAATTTTTTATGCACATAATTTATTTAAAATGGAACATATACTACCTATTAAATATATAATATCAAGATTTATCATTCAATCATGGTATTTGAAGTTCAATTAAAATCCCTCCCTTTTAATGGCGTTTTAATAAAATGTTTATTAGGTTATAAATGGATATTGATAACTCAAAACTTATTAATTGGAGTTATAATATTTCATCTTAATATTTTTTAATTGTATGTTTGGTTTCCACCACCATAAGATTTTATATTTAAATTTCAACTTATTTATAGTAAAAATTTAATATTTGATTCAAATATTCTAGCATAAAGAATTTATTCTCCATTAAAGTATAAATTGTTTAAGAATAATTCCCATTTCCTTTATTAATTATTTTTCTTACATGTCAATATTTTTTCATCTTTTACAATATTTTCCACATTATTTAGAAATATATTTTGTGTTAACTCATGTGACCTTCATAATTACCTTATACAATTTTCAAATGTTTTTTTCTCTTTTTATGATGTGATTTCTCAATGAAGGTTTTTAAAAATATAAAAAATGTTACATTTTTTAAAATTTAAACGTTTAGTCTTCCACTCCACAGTCTCATTATAAATCCTTATTATCTTTTCGAAAAACTATTATTGAATTAAACTTTATGTTTTTAGAAAATTTCATGTAATTTTTTTGGAAATATTTATGTTTGTTTCTTGATTCCATTATTGAATATTCTTTTGAAAAAGTAAAAGTCTTCCAGATGTTTTTACATCAACATTTTTGAAACTATATTGTATTTTTGAAGGTTTAATTATTGAAATTTATTCCCAAATATTGACTTTGAAAATTCCTTCTTTTCAATTTCTCAAAACTTGTCTTCATAAAAATGACATTCCAAAGGGATCCATAACATCATTACATAACCCAAATTTATATGTGTTATCTATAAAATCTTTTAAAATTTCCATAAAATCTATTACAATTTCTATAAATATTTCCTCCTTATCTTAAAAGGCCTTATTAATTTGGAAGGTATTTTTTATGAATCACAAAATAAATTGTTATAGAAAATAATATTTTGGGATGATTTATTTTTGGGTATCAATCATTTTTCTTCTTGAGGTGAATTTTGGTGATTCCATCTAGAAATGTTTTTAAACATAATTTTATTTCCATGAGTTTTTTATTTTCTAATAACAATTATTTTCAATTGGGACACATGTGTATGTATGATTGATGGGTGGGGTCCTATATTTATATGTTATGAATTGGTTATAGTTTTATGTATCATGGTATAATAATGGATTATCATTTCGATACTTGAATAAATAATGTACCATGAGTTGTGATACTCAAGTAAAAAATGGACCACAAGTTGTGATAATCAAGTCTACAATAGACTGTATGTTATGATACCTAAGTCATTGAGTTATGATGCTTGAGTAAAAATGGTTCACAATAAATTATTCGTGATCCAGCTTGTAATTTGTCAAAGGATTTTGATACATGAACTACCATGTAATGATTTACTATGATTATGATTATTTCATAGTTCTATATTATGTTTTGATAAATATTTATGTCATATGCTAATGATTATTTCCCATATATAATGTTTATTATCTCATTTTTTTGAAATTTTTTTCATTGATGTATATTCATATCAGATTACATGTCATTATACCATGACTTATTTGAAAATCGTGTTGTTTCATGTCGTTTTTAATAATACATTTCTCCCATTATAATGTTTTCTCATATACTTATGATCTATCCCTTGATGAAAGATTGATGACATTTAGCATTATTGAGAATATGAGATTACCCCTTCATTATATTTCAATTACCCATGTTATGATGTTGAGTGTAACTTATTATAAGTATAAAGGGGAGAAAAGTGTGGTTAAATTATGAAGAAATGTTCACATGTTTTTTAAAATATTTTTCTTGTGTTATTAGTCCTTAAAGACATTAATCCTTCATTTCTTGGGATTTAGTGATTATTTGTGATATTTAATGATTAACTTATAGAAATTATTTAAAATATATATATAATTAGATTTGGTTTTTATAGTTAGTATTAGAGAAGGGTTTAGTTAATTTAGAATATTAGTTTAGTTAGTTTTTGAGAATTGGATTAGAGATTATTATTTAAAATCTTAGGGATGAGTTTAAGGGATAATTTAAAAATATGATAACATCCATAATTTTGGGTAAAGTGGGTATTATATGATTAAACAAAAAAATTAAATCACTATATATATATTTTAAAGTGGATGTAGATGTAGAACATATTAATTTATAGGTAGTCACCTTTAAAATTGTTGGTGAAGTATCGACTCAATCATTACTCAGGTTCGCAATGTGTCGGCATAAGAATAAAAACCTATCTAAACATTCTTAGGGGATATATTTTGGATAAACAGATAAAATTTAAAATCTATTAGAAAATACTTATTTTATGAAGTAGGTGGGTTAAGGAATATGAGAGAACCCAAACTAATGAATTCACGATTGAACTATTAGTGATTTAGGTTTAAAAGAAATCCAACATGATGATTTCTAATAGTAACACATTACGAGGTTGATTTTTTTATATCATCCCCTTATGATGTTGATATTTTTCACTCATTATGAACACTTTTTTAAAAAAAATATAGATATAGGTTGAAAATAATAATAATGTATATAATTGAAAACTCAGTAATTATCCTAACATGAAACCAAGTGGGATAGAAATAGTGTGGAAAATCTTGTGGTTATTCTCACACAAATATCTCAAGTTATGATTAATAATTTTAGACTTTATAAATTTTTTTAAAGGATGGGGCCGAAGCCTCATTTTATTATTAAAGAAAATCAAATACCTCTTCAACTAGGTATAGGAAGACCAATTTCATAGCCCAAAATCCTAGTGGGAATTTATCCCATTACATGGCCCGAAGGCCAAATTTTTTTCGCAGGGCCCATTCTGTGAATAGTCCTTCTACAGTACCTGCCTTCTATAGTACCACATAGTACTCTCCACTACTATAGTTCCCTTACGCTGCTACAGTGACCTACCACTTCTATTGTGCCCACTGTTGCAATAGTGTCACTGCTGCTATAGTGCATTACAATACTGCTACAGTACCTACACCCAATGGCTATAGAAGATCAGGTAATGTAGATAATAAAGGAAATAAGATTCAATTTTATTTGTGTCAAAAGTGTGGGGATAGACACCGAGGGGAATGTCTCAAAGGAACTGGAATATGTATTTTCTATGGTAAAGTAAAAAATAAAGAAAAAATAATCCAATAAAAAGGAATTTATTAGTTAACATAATGGTGAAAAATAATTTTCTTGCAAAGGATCCCCAAGAAGTTTGATGTTTTAATTGTGATTAATTTGGGAACTATGGAAACAAGTGAATAAATCAAAGGGATTAAGATATTAAGGGGAACCAAAAAATCTCATAGATCATTGGAATATTGAAAATACTTTGAAAATAATTATATTGAAATTAATAGTGATAATTAAGTGATGTTAGGTGTTATTCACTCTAGATTTATGGATGTGCTATATCATGTAAGTTTTCAAAAACTATTAGTTATTAAATTTTAAATAAGATACACATGGTGGAATCCTTATTATATTACAGGTGTATGAATTTACCTCATGGTTTATGGTATTATGATACATCAAAGTCTTAATAATTCTTCCTTTAGATAAATTTCATGTGATTTTTGGAAATTGAATGGATCTCTCTACTCAGATGAAAAAATATTTCTTGGAAAAATAAATCACATTTCATATAAACCCATTTTATCTTATCAATAATATAATTATTACGAGAAAAATTTTCCAATAAAATTATATAATTTTGGTCTTGATACCAAATAATGATAGGCACCCATATCAAATGGTTTGAAGAAAACACAATGTTTGGAATAATCCTATTTTGAAGGAAAAGATATGTTTCCTAAGTTATTAAGATTGAAATATCCGTAGAAATTATATCTTAAGTCATGTATATATTTTATATACACTTAGGTAATTTTATTTTTAGTTTATAATAAAAATTTTAAAGATAAAATTTATTTTGGGGGGGATATAAAAAATTGAGTTTTTGGGATATATTTTTTCTCCGAATTAAAACTGTGTTCAATAACAACGTTAACATCCAACACAAAAATAAAAAAATCCATGAAATATTAGATGAATATTATTTTTAAAATATAATAATAATAAAACCACTAGTGAATAAAATTATTTTAATCAATTATAAATCCAAACAAAATTTTATTAAGAACACTTAAAATTTTATATGTTTTTTGGGTTTTTCAACAAAAGAAACTTTTTATATAAATTTTGTTTTAATTTAAAATATAACATTATAAACCTTAGAATTTTAATTTTTTAAAACCAAATTCATATTTTAATTCACCATTTCAAAATTATCATAGTGTAAAATTTTGATATTTTTATGAAATAATTAATTTTTAAGTGAATAGTGAAAATACAGTTTTAACCAAAATTATAAATTTTGTGACTTTATAAATACTTAAAAATACCTAAAAGTTTATAAAAAAATTAATTTATAAAATATTTATTTATTTATAAAATAATTATTTTATATCATTATTTTTAACATAGAAAATCTATTTTTAGTTTTTAGAACATATGTAGAAATTTATTCCAATTTTAAAATAATTTTTGGTAGTTTATTTGAATTAAACATTTTTATAGTAAAATAAGGTTATTATTTATTTTAAAAAATTTAGTTTATAATAAAAAAATTTATTTCATTTAAGTTAATAAAATTGAAAATTTTAATCGAAAAAAAAATTTAAGCTTAAAAAACACTTTTTCTAAAAATTGTTCTTATATGCGATTTGCGTTTAATCTAAAATTAAAATTTCTTAACATTATAAATGTTATTTTATAAAATTATTTTAAAATTTTAAATCATAATTCTTAAATAATTTAATAAGTTCAGATTTAATTTTTTCATTAAAATTAGTTACCAATATCAAAAATTTATTACCAATGTAGAAGTACATTAGGGTAAAATTTTAAAAATGAAAAATAAAAATTCTTAAATAAATCAAAGTTTTCTCCAATATGAGTGGTAGATAATAGTATAATCTCAAAAAAATATCTCCACATCATATTTTGGGACCATTTACTCTCGAATAATAGCATTCCATTATTGAAAAGTAATGGTAACTCCCAAAAACACCTTTATCTTCACTTATAAAAGGGGAACACTTTTTTTCCATTATTCCCCCATCAATACATAAGATTTCATCATAAAACCCTAAATATTTTCTATATATAGAATAAAATGTCAAATTCATATGCCTATAGTCTCAATTATATTTCCTAAGACCTCAATTTCTAAGGAGATTCAAAAGAAAAATCTTATGTTCTCAACATGAGTATTTATTACTCCTTATCCTTTTATTTTTAATATTTATATTCCATAATTATAATATCAATAATAATATAATAAATTAGTGTTATCTATATACTATAATGTTACTATATTTCTATATCAACCAATATTCAATCCTTTCAATCGATTAATAAAAATTAAACAACATCGATTGTGTGTACATACAGACTACCACATCAATAAAATGATGTGTATTGTTTCAAATATTAAGCTCTCATAGATAATTAAAATTATGGATTTGAGATATTAATATGTTTCCAAAGTAATAATTATACTTATTAAATTATAATTTATCATATACCTCTATTCTATCCCATTTGTTGAGAAATGGAACTGTTAATCATTCGTACATGCATACTACTGCCTCCAGAAATAAAAAATATTATTTTCCATCACTAAAATTCATGGATGGTTCTAAAATTTAATATATTTAAGTCATATTAAATTTATTAATTTTTTTATGTTTTTTATATTTTTATTATATAAAAACATCTTTGTACTCAATAAATCATTGTAACACCCCCATGTTTAGGTCAATTTTACCATGATAATGAAGTTGTAATATTTATTTCATGAATTATTTAGGATTATTATATAATGATAGGGTAATTTAATAATTATTTATTTATTATTTTTTACAAATTATGTAATTTTTTTATTAATATGTAATATATTTATTAACATAACACCTTTCAATTACTAAACAAACTGAAACTAGTTATTCCCAAATCATTTTTTATCAAACCATACATTTATCATTCAACAATTGAATATGGTATATAAAGAATCATTGAAAAAAATGGTTATTTAATCTTTTATTCTCTAGGAATGATGAACTTTGAACCAATAAGAAATAATTGACCCCGTCACTATATTATTTAAATGAAACAAACAATAAAAATTTTCTAAGACTGGATGATGAAAATAATCTATAATTGAGTAATATATTTTTAATATATAGTTCTAAAATATGTGTATAAAAGTTTATATATATTAAAAGGGTTATTATTTTCATTATTAAGATAGTTATATTTTTTCTATAAGAGTTAAACCATGTTCAAGTAAGTAGGAATACATGGGGAGGGGCTCTCTCTCTCAAATTTAATTCCATGAGACATATTCCATATTTTTAACCATGAAATTATTGTCATGGTGTGATTATTTCCTAATGAATTTATTTTACCATATTATTTAATTCATGAGGTTTCATATCCATATATTATTCTTTCCTAAAATGGATTTTAAATTAAAAAATACCAAGGTTGGAGGGTTTTTCATCTCAATTGCCTTTATTTGTGAAATGATTTTTTATAGACCTAATTTAATTTATATGGGGTCTATAATATATATTTTACATATTATATAATAACTTTTCTCTTATTACTGGTATTTTAAGTTCAATTTCAAGCCCACACTTTCATGATATATTTATTAAAATGTTTCTTAAGCCGTAAAAGATATTGAAAACTCAAAACTTCTTTATTTGAGTTATAATGTTACATCAATAACTTATTTATTCTATTATTTCTTTCTTATACCCTAATATTTTATATTGAACTTTATCTTTATTGTGAAAATGAAACTTTTTATTCATCACTTCAAACTTGATGAATTTATTCCCCACAAAAGTATGACATTAATAAGCATAATTCACATTCTCTTTAACAATGTTTTTTCCTTCCAGGTAAATATTTTATCTTATTTCCAATGTTATTTTCTAAAATTGGAAACATAATTATATGTTATCTAATGTGAACTTAAAAATTACCATCTCCAGTTTCCAGAAGGATGGGTTTTTACTCTTTTTACAACATATGTTTTTACTAAAGGTTTTCCAAAATATATATAAAAAGGATTTTCAACCATTGAAAATCAAATTTTTTATCTTCCAATACACATTATTATTATAAGTAATTTATGTATTTTAAAAGATCTATTATTTAATATTGTTTTTAAAACATAATGATTTTAAAAAGTGACCTTTTTGATAATGAATTTTCGAATTGACCGATAACATCATCACTTATACCAATGTTATAAGTGTTATCTAAAAACTCATTTATGATATCACTACCAATTTCCTTCCTATAAATAATGTAACTATTTATTTGGATGTTATTTTTCCTAAATCACCATCTTAAAATATATACAAAATAATATTTTTAGGTGATTGAATTTTTGGTGACAACCATTTACATTTTTTAGGTCAACATTAGTGACACCATATGGAATGTTGTAAAACCCATTTTTCTTTCCATGGGTTATTTTGTTATGATGAATGATTATTTTCTATTGGAATACTTATTTATGGGTGATTTATGGTTTTGTTCCTATATTTTCCTCTAATGAATTACTCATGGTTTTATGTCTCATAGGCTAATAAAGGAAAATAATTTGTGATATCTGATTCTGTAATGGAATGAGAGTTTTGATAATTGAGTGAATAATGGATGATTAGTTAGGACACTAAAGTCAATAATGGGCTATGATTTATGATTCCCTAGTCACAATGGATCACACAAAGTATTTCATAATCCACTGAGTAATAGGCCATATGATTTTTATACCTAAAACACCATGTGATTATTTATAATGATTTTTTAATTCCATAGTTCCTTATTATGTTTTTTCACATATTTATTTCATATACCTATGATTATTCCCCATGGATCGTGTTTATTATATCATGAATACAAACACATTTTCCATGGTATATGTTTGTTTATTGGAGATTAAATGTCCCCATACCATCAATTATAGGAAACTAATATTGTTCAATGTACTTTTCAATAATATATTTCTCCCTTTTTCTTGTTTTATCATATTATTATGATATAACCCTTGATGAAATGTTGATGTTTTTTACATTCATTGAGAATTTGATCTCGTATATTTCTTATGATTCCACCACTATGTTACAATGATTAGTGTAACTGAGGATATTTCTAGAAGGAAGTCTAATGTGTTTCAATTATGGTTAATTGTTCGCAATTTTTATAATTTTGTTTTCTTATTTAACTGGTCCTCAAAGACTCTAAACATTATATTAGTTGTATTATGTTTTTTTACAATATTTAATTATTAAATGATAGAAATGATGTACAATAAAGATATGTTTATCTTGGTTGTCATATCAAACCTATCCCACCACTGTATATAAATATCAGTTGGCCACTTTCTTGAAATCCTCAACCCAAAACCCTAGGTTTATGCTTGAATATTTCATAAAAACATAAAAATATGGTTAAAAATTAAAGGTACCACCTATATAAATAATATTGGTGTACACTCATCTGATAAAAGAATTAATTTCATCCTAGTTTAATTGAAATTAATATAATTTAAAAAAAAGATATAAAAGGATGGTTTTTCTAACGAAATGGTGAAACTCATAAGATAATGAGAGGAAACCTAGGGATTACCTTTTCCTTGTTGAGAGGAACCTTATACTTTATATGATATATTAATTAATTGGGATGCATAATATATCTCCTATTATAAGAGAGAAACATAAGAGAGGATGGGGGCTCAATCATGTTGGCTACGAAATGAGTGATACCTAATTCATGTATCAATTTTTTTAAAAATATAACATTAATTAAATTAATTTTTCTAAAAACAATTAGGATATTTGTTCATGGCCTGACCATGAAGGCCATTGTGTGATAACCCTCAAAGGCCCTTCCCCATGACATGGTCTCCCTAGCCATGGACATGAACTTCTATCATTGGTAGATTTGACACTCCAAGATTCAATATATCATAGTATGGACATTCTAATCATCATGTAACACCCTAAATTCATGTTAAATTGAAATCCCCAGGTCCAAGAATCTATGAAATGACCCCACTTTCATAGACATCCCTCAATCTTCACACAGGTATAACTACCTTTGAAATATTTCATAGTGTGGCCTTATAATTACAACATGACCTTCTAACCCCAATCAAATCTCATAAAGCCATACAAAAGGGTCTCCCCTACCCCAAATTTAAGGTTTCCATAATGTCGTGGCATCCTAATTGACAGCATGACCTAATATGTAAGGGTCTTTACATTTTTTAAAACTCCACACAAATCTTCCACATTGTGACACTCACTTTTCATGATGGGACCCACTTCCCCTACATTTTGGTGCCTCCTTTTCCATGGTGTAATCCCTTGAATATCCCATAATCATGGGATAGCCCTAGAATGAAATCATATAATAATCTAGTTATTTAGAAAATTCAATTATAGGGTCATCTAGAACCTACTCTTACTTATACCTGGTCACCCAAAACACCTTATTGGCCTGTGAAAACATCCAAAGGAATCTTATTGAGATGTTCCAACCATTAAAATTCCAATTATATTCACAATTTTTAAAAAATTACCTACCCCAAGACCAAATATTGATATTTCTCTATAAAATAATGAACTATATGTTTTCAAGTCCTTATAAATTCCCCACTATAGGAATTCTCATCTCCAAAAAGTATATTAGATAATACCATGACACTAAATCAATCCATAGGATACCTACAACACTACTAAATCTGGATCTTAGATTCGATTCCATTAAATCTCCCATCATCCGGATTCAACCACATGAACATCCTTAATAATTTTGATCTGATCCTCATACACATAAACTATCTGGATAATGTCACTTCCAACATTAACCCTATCTCACCCTACTCGAATTTATTCAAAATAACAAATAGGATCTCTCACACACAAAATTCACTCAAATACATCATGATTATTCTATGAAATCAACTGAAATACTACATGGGATTCTCTAAACTGAGTAGAACCATGAAACACCATGAGATCTACATAGATCATTCGCTATGGACCCGATAAAAAACTTTGATACTAGTGAATATGTACACTGCCCTGAAAAAACTCCATTCTTAGTGGAAACCAATTCAAATCAAGAATGATTTTATTATTAAATATTCATTCAATAAGGATAAATAAATATTTTTCTAAGTACTAATATACTCAATACTTTGGCCACAAATAACCTATTCATCTGAACCAAAACCTCATCAATTATCAAACAAGCTTTCACCATTTACTAGCATCGATGAATCCTTAAATCTTCTATGTCACTAAAACTATATCTAACTGATCCAATCTATATCCTTGAAAGGAATATAAATACATGATATTATAGATGATGAGCCTAATTCTAAGAAAAAATATATCAGGAGTTTCCCAATGGGTGCTCCCTGCCATAATATTATCCATACTGATGTCCTGCTGACACCACCTTCTTTAGGACTGAAAATTCATAGGGATTTTCATACATAAGACTTTATTAATAAACATACCAATCGTGATCTGGAAATATACCTTATGGGACTTATTATATTGATCTATTTTAAATATTCCACTTCCAATCTATCCATATTTATATAACCACCACTCAATATAACTCATTCTAATTCATATGGATATATCTCACATTATCTATGGAACCTTATGAGAACATTACTAGCACACATTGACCACTATCACACATTTCCCAAGCACACTTGGTGCCATTACACATTCCTACCATGAGAAATATATCATTTTTTTCAAATCCCCAACCCACTATAGATAATACACCCCCTTCAACTAAAATCTTGGTAACTTCACTAGCTGAAAATCTTATATTTCTCTCAATATGACACAAAAATTTCCACAAGTACATCCTCATAAACCACAAATAATAGATGAAACATCCCCAGATAATTATTCACTGAGGAAATATAAAATATAAAAAAAATACAACCCTCAATGTAGTTTCACCATCCACTTCCCATAATATATATTCCTCAGCTATATTTGATGTTCTGAGAGTGACTACCTAACAAAAATCTCTCATCCACACCAATATACTCAACTAATGGTAAAAACGTAATCACCCATCCACATAAACATAGTTTCTCAAATCCTTATAATCAAAACTCCTCAGAATCCAAAAAATATTTCCCCAGACATATCATGTTATCCCACTTCCCGGTACTAGAAAGCCTCGTATAAGTCTCCCAACTCTAAATCGTTACAACACGTTTCAGCCCCAGTTTATATATTAAAACCACAACATAATACCATCTTTAACCATTATAAAAATGTAAATTCCTCTCCCATTAATCTCTTCTCTCTTGCCTCATTTATTAATGACAATTCTCAACAAAAGATAATGCTCAACTCAATTTGGTAATCACAAACTATGTTCGAAGCACCCAACTATGGATCCAAAAACCTTAGTCACATCCTCCCATGAACTTAAAACCATAATTATTCAACTCACATGTCCCCAATGAAATGAAAAATAACACACTCACATGATACTACAGTCTTATGAAGCTCTACCATCTGACATACCAACAAACTAGAAACCAACAACCATTAATAACAACTATTATCCCTACCTTTCAACCAAAAAAATCGCAATCTAGATTCGTATCTCAATGGTATATAGAAAATACACACCTTAACCCATCACAATCCATGGTCTCTACATAAAACAACACCCTAATATCCCAACTATTCGAGGGTTCATATATAACTCATCGTATAATACCAACCACTTTCTTACAAAGGCCCCTCTCTTTAGCCACTCTATAGAGAGGCACACCATCATCATAATGAAAAAATAACATTCCAAAATGATCCATTTAAATGGTCTATTTCTAATAAAAACCTCTTAATTCAAAACCTTAGATGCCTAAGGCTCATACCACTCATACTATATATACCAAACAAACACCACCTGAACCAACCCATTGAATGGTGGTCTTACGACATACTTTCACAAATGAAACATCATCACTATGTAATTTAAAACAAACTATTTTTTTTCTTTATATTAATTAATACATCTTAAATATGTTATTTTTAGAAACAATAAATAAGTTATTATTGGAGTTTAAATTAACCATAATCCATTGTTATCCATTTATTGACCATTTTTATGAAAACATTATTTATTAAAAACCAATTTTTTGTAAAACTGGTTTTACATTTAAAACAAATTTCACAAAAAAAAAAGAATTCATGTACATGTATATATAAATGTACATGATAAATATGATGAATGAAAACACATGATCTAACCACCTTATATCAAGAATAAAAGTTTAAGAAAAATTACCAATAAAACCAGTGCAGAAACATGAGAGGTAAGGGTGAATTGGGTGTTGACTAATTTTTGACAACTACAAAAATCTTCTAGGAATCTTCAACCTCCATAGGCAATAAAACCTCTATTTATAGTTAGTTAAATTGGATATATTAATGTTTTACCAAGAAAAAATCAAATATTTTCATTCATGTAAAGCATTAAGTAGGTACACAATATTTTTACAAGGTTTAGTAATAATACAGACTCCTTGCATTGATTCATGAATTTTAGTTTCAAGCTACTTATTCATTAATATTTGTTTTTATTAAAAACATTAATATATAAAAATAAATAACTTATTATAATCAAGATATATTCACCGAATCATGATTATATTTTCTTATTTTAACATATTACCATTTTATTTTATATATCCATGATAACCACATGCAATCAACACTGTATAAAATCTTCATGCACATACTCTCATGATCATGGATTCCTTCCTTCATCAACTATCTACAATAATCATGATATATATTTCAATTTTATTACTTAAAACTAGTAATATTATGATTTATGTTAAAGTAAAAATTCATGTTTATTCAACATGGAATTTTGACATCATGTATTCTCCATGCATGCATTTGTGTCTCAACTTGCTTACTCGATGTGTGCATGGCCATGAAACAACACCACGGTTGAGTCGAGTTCACTTCCTTATCATTGGGATAAACCTCCACTATTACCAAGAATGTATCATGATACACTACCTTGGGATATAGACATTTGTTACTATAAATCCCAAAACCAACAACACCATAATTTTTTTAAGACAATGTTTTTCTTCATTTAAAATTATTTTCATGAATGAAAGTGAAAATTCATGCATGTACCAATATATAGAACTCACCTCATGAATGTTACATAACGTTTTATTACCTTAATACTCATCTTGAACAAATTTTTGAATATTTATCCACCAATCATTAACTTAAAACATATATCAATATTTATTGTACATTACTAGATTGATTGAGCTCCAACACGTATTTTTCTCAGCTTGAAGTTAACACATACTAAAATCTACATCAAAATATATGAGAGATTGAATAAAGATTATATGGAACACAAGGTATCACATATTCACATTATTTATTATGAACATAAGCTAATATTTTTGGATGGATACACTATGGGTTGATCAACCATAATCCATGTGGTTGATGGATCAACTTTGCACTAATTTTGAATCAACCCCAAAGTAATGTGTAATGTATTGGATTTTCGAATAGGTATGTAAAGCACTATTAAAAACCACTATTTGTATGTTATTAATGTCCTTAAAGGGATAATGAGTGGTTCAAGAGATTTTAAGAATCATTCATATCCTAGATATCTAGAATTTTGAGATGCATATTGAGTCGCATGGTTAGTGCTAAGCGTGTGACTCAACCATGTGGGGTCCTTATTGCACAACAGGAGGCCACACATTTTGATAGTTTCATGTGATCTAGGCTGCCCAGTTTTGAAAGTACAATTTATTTTTAGTAGCTCCATTTCACATGGACTATACATGGTTAGTCAAATAGTGCATCTATCCTATGTGAGGGAGTTCTTTGGGTGTGTTGGGTTCACAATTGGTTTATGGTTTCGCTAATCATACAGCCAAACTATTTAACCCATTAATGAAGTGGTAAATTATATTTTTACTATGAAATTATTTTAACCCTCAGCTCCTTATTTTCCTCCATAGTATAAAACCCCTCTCCTACATGATCTCTCTACTTCAAAAAAAATACAGGCTTTTCCATTACTCCTTATGATCTCCATTTACTTCACCATTGGGAGCATTAGAACCAAAAGGGTAATCTCTCCACTCTTCTTCCTTCTATTTTTGGTTTCCCTTCCCATCTTATAGACTATTTTAGTGTGGTATTATATTGTATATTTTCATTTATTTCATCTATTCTTCTGATTTCTCAAATTGAAACTCAATTCAATGGTCGATGCTGGATGAGGAGAGTACTAATGACTTAAGGTTGGTGGTATAGTCATTTACCTAAAGTCTCATTGAACTTTTATCATGTTTCATTGTTCCTCACATCAAACTTTCTAGAATCACTACCCTTTTTCTTAATTAATGAAATTAAATGTTATTATTATGTGATACTGGACCCTAGATACTCATGAATCAAATCTATGAGGTGTTAACCTCAACATGAGCAACACTTCGGGTGTGACCCTATTTAAAGGATTAAGATATTTATGCTTTAAAAATGATATTATTATTTATCAATTATGGTGTATAAATTACCTTATAATAAATGAAATTTAAGGATAACTTCATGTTATAAATTTTAGTCCATGTTTTTAGGCCTCGAGGCTTTATAAAATAATTATAATTTCTTGAATTAACTGTTTTGGCCAATATGATGACAATTATTGGGGGAATGGTTTAGGTTAATGCTTACTATGACCTTCCCTTCACTTAATCCAATATCTATAAAAGGGATCAAATTAAGGAAACCTTGTATGGGCTAATAATTATTTGTAATTAGAAATGGTACTAATAACATTTATAATAAGAGTGATAATTGGATCCTTTTTAAAAATTTCCTTGGATGGGATCATCGAAAAACGTTATTACTAACCCATAACCGATAATGGATCCCCAGTGTATGTACCTTGGATGAGATTAGTGGGAGATATGGTTACCACATCCATGATCAATAATCGTTCCCCTATGTGAGACACCAGGGACGATTTTAGAGGGTTATTCTTTACACCACATCAGGAGTGATACTTGAGATACATTTATAGATTTCCTTGAAAAAACTCTTATAGTGGTAGGTACATTTAGTTATCATAGTACGATACTTGGGTTACTTTATACGATTCACCTTAAATTGGCCCAGGATGCCACCTCATTAAATTCTAGTGATTCCTTACATAAAAATCCATTTTTCTAACCTATAAAATTAAAGGATCCATTCTCTATGACAAATCACATGCCTGGGCTCTGTACAATCTTAATGATTTTTTAATGATGGCCCATTTATACACCTTATAATACTTGTACATTTTCACCTTGATTGGGATATATCTTGATTAGGACGAACCAGCTAGTTTTGGTTGGGTATCTATGAGGAAACCAGACTAATATATAATATTTATTCATTTCATTACTTTTATTATTATCTAAACGCTATGAATTTTATATGCACAGAATTTCTTGTAATAAACACTATTTTTGGTGGTCTACTGAGTATATCTCACACCCTAATTGGTCCAAACATAGAACCCAATAAGACCTCATAATTATTGGTGTAGAAAAAATAAAGTTCCTAACTTCCTGTGTTTAATTATGGGTATTGTGATGGAGTATGGGAGAAGAGGAACGACACAATGCTAATGATTCTAGTATTGGAAGATTATGGTCTTTGGTATTTTCTTTAAAATGTGGAATATAATTGTTTTCATGGTATCCCATGTACTCAAATTTTTATAGATACATGGCATGATCATCATTTCTTTTGTATATATTTATGATTCATATTCCCCATGTTTACTTGTATTGGTTGGTTTATTGTTCCTCTACTGCTTGTTTATTTCTACTGTCTGATGCTTACCATCATTATATACCATTGTACCACACTCTAATTAATGAGGTAATAGTCTCTATATAGACATTCCATAGGCCCTCATTACTAATTGGAATCCTATAGCATATAGGGATGCATGCTTGAGGTCATGTATTCAACCCTCTTAGGACACAACATAGTGGCTTCTGGGGAGGGATGCTACAAAGTGGTATCATAGATTTCATCCATATTTATCATTATTTGCGTAATATAAAGTAGACTAGAATATATCATAATTTGGTTATGAGAATATGGATACGAGTATCTAACCCATGTATAAGGGGAACCCTAATTATCTGGGATGGGTCATTGATGTTTTTTTCTTCCTGTCATAGTTGTGTTGGTTCCACCATCGGGTGACACAAATGTTTTGTGAATTTATTATTATTGATAATATTATTATGTATTTCCCTTGTTTAAATGGCCTAGTACTACAAGGAGGTGTCATTTCATGCATCATTATAGGCACTTTAGGGCTTATATTCCATGTAATTTTCCAGGCCTTGTTTACTTTCTGTGTGAATTTCCTAATTTATATAATTAGTTCCTTTATTATTACACATGTTAATGTTATAAAATTTATTTTAGGGACAAAATAATGAAATTAATTAAATTTTATGCATCAATATAACTGTTCTTTCCCCATATATATTGATGACGACAAATTAATTAACCAATTACTCAGTGTTTGAGCTAGGAACCCCTGGTTATATGAACTGAAATGTTAATTGATTTTATTACATGAATGCCAATTATAATTTATGAAGCAATTACTTATATAAATTGGGAATATAAATTGGTAATGGTAGTTCATTCAATCAAATCATTACACTTGACCCGGTACATCATGATAGCAGAATTAAGGGTCGGGTCACCTTTAAAATGATGTATCAATTACAATTTATAAAGACTATGGGCCTTTATAAATTGAGAGTGGTGATGAATATTACTAAACTATGATATCTATATAATTAAGAATAATAATGAACTGAAAAACGAATTTAGAATTTAAAATGAAAAGGTTATTATTAAATGGGGATGCCAATAGAAAAGTAATGTGTGTTTTCCTCCATACATTTCAATTGAAACTCTTTATACTAAAATATATGTAGTGCAATGTGAGACCTTGAACCTAACCCAACCATAGTAGTGAGTAGTTGGAAATGTATCATGTGATCTATTTTGATCTTTATTATAATCTATACATGGATTTTGAGGGAGAAAAAGTGGTGTGGCTCATTTATGGAAAGTGTTTTTACCTATCCTTTTTGTTATCTTGATGCTATCATCTATTAAATCTTATCTGAGGTATGTGATTTGAAATTTTAGTGCTATTATACTATGATTTTCTCAATATGTGAACCTGGATTTTGGAGATGACCATTCCTAGGAGGTGCTGGGCCCTGAGCCACCAGTATTACCTCTTGTAGTTCCACCTAAGGCACCCTTATTGATCTTCCACTAGGGGATAATTATTAGTTTTTTGATAGCTTCCTTCACTTCATGTAGTATATATAGGGATCTCTGCGACCTACCCAATATGAAAAATTTGATGTGGAAATTCTAGCAACATCATCCTTCCACATTCTCAGGGGATGGAGGTCCTCAAGCTAATGAGTATGGGTAATAGGCCATGTTATTTTTCTTAAAGAATATCGATAGACCTATATAGAAGAGGATCAAGATCACCACCTATATAATCCCAAACATTGGAAATTGTTGGTGGGATGGCATCTCTTAGGCTGATCATCATCAAGATATGGTCTATGTAGACTTCCAAAAAGAATTCTATGAATTCTTATTTCCATAGACCTTGATAGAAGTCCACACTAGAGAGTTTATCCACTTATAGTAGGGATCTATGTTAGTAATGGAGTATTCTACTAATTTTATAGATATTTATTTATTCACACAAACTCTTAAAAGGGTCTAATTGATGACTGTGAGATGTTTTGAAGATGGGATTGTGTACACCATCTTATCATAGGTAAATATTTTTTAGTTGACAACCATTTCATAGATAGTGAACTAGAACCTCATCATTGAGCATAACATGAGCGAAGACGAAAATGTGAGCCATGGATGTTTAGTATTGATATGGTGAGACTGTTCATCTAATGGAATGATACATCATTTAGAGGGTTCATGTGATGGAAGTTCCGACCACATGACACACAATGACAGTTATTTGGTGTGCCACCAATGTGGTAGGACATGCAGAAAGAATACCCAGTGTACGAGGGATCTGATCGAGTGTTGAGCTTGTGGTAGGATAGGTTATCTTCATAGTTTCTTCCAATCATTCCCTTCAATACTTAAAGAGAAGGTATCTTTATCAACAACATATTTTGGTAAATAATTTGTGGCTCCACATCCTAGAAGGAGTTGGTCTACTAGTAGCCGATCAAGATGAGGAGGTAGTCAAGGAAAAGTTGTCCAGAATTTAGAGGTTTAACTTTAGTAGATAAGACTTACTTAGGTTATTCTGTATGCATCTCGGGGCCACAGAGATACCATGATTATGCAATGAATCCTATACCCAAAGATTTGAGTCTAGGAACTTATACAATATTGGGTGCAATTATAGTAGCCTCTACTTTAGTTTCCACCTTATTTGATACAGGTGCTTCACACTCATTTATAACTTCAATAATTATGGAAATTCTATGCCTAAATATTGAGTACAACTATGAAAAAAAGACTCTCAAAACACCATTAGGGGTTCATTTAGAGAGTGTGTGACGGTATAAGGAGTGCACCTTGAGATAGGTGGGTACCAATTCTTGAGGAATTACTTTGTCCTCAGGATGACTAGATTCAACATCATTCTCAAGATGTACTGATTGGTTCCATATCATTCCCATGATCATTTCCATCACTATAGGGTGTCCTATACATCTTCATAGGGTAGTTCTTATATTAATAAGGTAGAATAGGATTTCTAGGTGAGTTTATCTGGACTCGATAATCAAGGTTTGGGTGGAGTTATTGTAACACCCCAATATTTCATAGCGTGTTATTTCTTCAAAATAATTCAATAACATGCACTACACAAAACACCGAGTTCAAATGCACCATGACTTACCAAACAAGCCGTTCAAAAGAGGTTATGAATAGTATTAACTAAATTTTAAACTTCATATAATCCTTATAATTTCAGAATCCATATTATGAGTTTCTTATACATAATGTAAGAACAAATTCATTTTCAGTATTTCACTTTTAACAACTTTTAATAGTGAACCATTTTTAAATCCAATATTTTAAACTTTTATATATTCAATTTGAGTATATAAATTTACTTTTTAGAATGGGGACATTAAAAATTTACAATGAAACATCCCAAGCTTCCACGGTACGTTTCCCTTTGAATAATTCAATGGCGTGCATTGTTCGCAACTTCGAGATTCTAACACACCACAACCAATCAAACTAGCCGTTATGGATAGTAATACCTACTTTTTGAAATTTTATAAATGGAATTCATTTTTTGATTCGTAATATAGAAATTATCTTAGGATTAAATTTTGGTACTTTTCGGATAACTTTCACATTTTGATGAATAGTGAAAATTGCTAAATTTTAATTAAAAAAACATTTTAAATCAAAATAATTAATAGTGATAAATTATTAATTTGAGTGGTTTTAAAGTATATTTAGAATATATTTTTACCATTTAATACAATGTTGGTCATTGGATGTAATTTCACATTTAAACCAGACATAAACAAGTGTCAATCTTTTGATATATATTGTTTCTTAAAAACAAGCAATTTATTGTAACAGTGGAAATTAATTATAAAATTAATTAATGAAACTTATATGTTTGGAATTTTTTAAAATAGACATAATTTTTAAATTTGGAATATCAATTATATCTTAGGGTGAAATTATGGCATTATTCAGAAAACTTCAATTTTTGATGAATAGTGAAACCATTAAGTGGAAGTTAAAAAAATGAATTTTTCATAAAACATAATTTTACCGCTTCTGTGAATGGAATTTAGAAAATCCTAGAGACACAGTTAATATCAATTAGTAAAATGTGGTTCAATGAGATGAAAATAATTTTTGGTGAATTGTTTCTTTTTACTTTTATTTACCACGGTTAAAAGTAAATATGGTAATTAAGGGTAAAAATCATATTAATATTACCCTAACACATGTCCTAATTCTATTGGACAATTGTATCTCGACCATAAATAACCTTAGGAATAAAATATTATCATTTAGGTCCACTTGTATTAGATTAATACATTTATTATTATTTAATTCAAAGAAGAGTTAAAAGAGTTAAAATCAATGTTTATTTACTAAAACATTTTAAATATAGGGTTATACATAAGATAAATTAGATTTTAACATTTAATTAGAAATATTTAACGATTTCCTACATAATGATATTTTATTTATAATTTTTAGACATTAAATAATTTAATTTATTTATGACACAATGATGATGTAGTAATTACCATAATAGTGAAAAATTAAAATAATTGATATTATAAATACCCAAATAAATATAATTTGAGACTTTTAATGAATTAAACTAATTTTTTAGGATAATATGACATGTTAGGATTGACTTAAGTAACTTTTTTTTAAGTAATAATTCTGTTATGATTTTCACAAAAATCAATTATTGAATAGTGTCAAAATTGACATAAGAGAGTTTTTAAAAAAAATATTATATTATTAATTAATATTAAATTCCTAAAAATATAAGTTTCATCCAAGAGACTTATATAATGATAGGTGTATCATTAATGGACCACTTTGGGGTCTCTTGGATGTATATATTAAGTTTATTAACCATATAATATAAAAATACAAAGAGACATTGTAAAAGTGAAACTAATTAACTAAGAGTTAATACTTAATGATAAGGTTAATATAGTAACACAAACCTGTATAAATTGTATTGGTTGAGTGGTTTTCGACCCATCCCCACCTTAAACTTTAAATAATCCACTTTGGAGCCATTAGAAACCGAATATGAATTTATTATAAAATAATATTTCTAGCTTTTCCAAAGGTTCCCCTCACCCCTCTAATAAAATGTCACTCCCCCTTCTCATTAATTCACACCTTGAAAGCCTTTTTTCTTGTCCAAAATCTGCCCAAATACTCTCTCAACTTCCCTCACTTCATCCTAGAGGCCTTACTTTAGTCAGAAAGCCAACCTAAGAGCCCTTTTGATCAAATCAAAAGGAAGAACCCGAAGAAGAGGAAATGATTTCACCACCCTTTTCTAAGTTCCTTTCTTCTTCCACTTCTTCCTTCTTTTTTATTACCATTCTAAAATAATAACTCCAGTATATTATATATACTGTGATGTTATTAAAAATATGGTACAAACATATTCAGTATTCTATCCATCCTTTGAATAACATGTCACCATATGTGCGTACGTACCGCTTACCGTCTCCACGTCGTGGTGTAATTGTTATTCAATAAATTATTATTTGGATGTGTATAATAATGATGTGTAACTCATGTAAATAATAAATATAACATGATAATGATTCTTTATATATGATATACTATCCAATTATATATTATTTTAATATCAAAAAATGATATTGTCACTCGTGCGTACGTACGGACTACCGTCTCCATGAACGCGGTGAGATTCATTCTCCATCGTATCCATTCAAGTATAATTCTCATTTGATGATTAATAATAGTATCTATGGACTTGATATCATTCTGTATATGATTAAGATACAACCTATAAATGACAAACATGTCTTACATAACAAAACATATAAAATAAAATGAGTTTGTTAACACCCGAAACGACAATAATTCTAAAATATTATTAACAAAGAAATGTTAAAAGATAATATATGATATCATATTCTTGTATAATTTAATAATAATTATTTCACCATTATACAGGAGGTTAACCTACCCCATCCAAGGAAAAGTAAAAGGTAAGGGTTATTTCACAATCTCTTCATTATCCGAGGTTGTTTATACGTAATAATCTACTGGGGTCTCTTTATCATCCACATCCATGTTTCTTAAAAGTGTATTTCAAAACATTCATAATATTTTACAGAGTATGGGTTAAAGTCATTTATACCCATGTTTTACTTTTTATAAGATATGTATAAAGTTATATTTCCGTCATTTTCCAAACAAGGTCCTTTTTATCCTTTTTGACAGAATTAAGGTAAGAATGTCTTTTTTAACTTATACGGCGGGTGCAGTTATTTTCCGCCATTATAAAATCTTTGAAGCTTCCCTTACAAGATTATAAGAAAATTTTCAAATTAAATGTTTTATTTTATAATTATGTGACTTTTAAATGATTTAAAAAAAGGGATATTTCTCTCAAATAGTTTTTATTTCATCTATGTCAACATCCTTTGATAGATTTTAAGCTTATTTGAAGTTTATTTGTTATGATACAAAACTTCCATATTGTATTGATGGTTTTGTGATATTTTTGACTGTGGATGTGTTATTTTTATACCATTCGTGGTTTATAGAGAAAGTATTGACATTTCTTATGCTAGTTTTAATAAAAATGTCTATGTTATGTTTAAACCTTTTCATATGGGAAGGCATTGGACTTAATATGTGACAGGTGGAGCCCGCTATAGCTCCTCGATGCATCAGTAGGTCTCATGAGACAAAATAGTGTCTTGGTACAAGGCCTTGACAAAATCTTATTTGTAGTCTTGGCACAAGGCCTTGTCTATGTGGTTATGATAGTTTGGAATTATGCATTCTATCATTTTGAAATTGGTTATTGATATTACATGTGATTAATCGATTAGCAGAATATCTATGTGAATAAGTAAATGGAATTATTTCATTTTATTTTTTCCATACTATGTTGAATTTCTAGTTTAAAAGGCTTTTGTTTTAGTTATACACTGCCTTAAATGTTTATTCTTATTTATGAAAGTTTCTGTTATATCGTTATCCTTACTGGGCAATTGATCTCACCCCTTTTCTATGTTTTATTTTTCCCAGGATGTGAAGAAGTAAATTATGAATGACCTGCAGGGATATTATGAGGGGATAATAGTGTGGACTATGGAGAAAATATGTTGTTGTAGTAGTTTTTCACTTTATGATGTAATTTAAAATTTTATGAATATATCTAGTGTTTCCAAGGCTTCTAAACCAATAGGGCTTTCCAGATTTGATCTTTCTTGTGATCATGCCAATGTTATGTAATAATGCACCGACTCTGGGTAATTGGGGTCGGGGTGTTACAGTTGGTATCAGAGGAAGTTTAGTACAAACCTTGGAAGCTAGATTTAGATAAAATATGATTAGAGCACATACAACTAAGATGAACATTGAGGATTAGTATAGAAGAACTTCCTAGAATTTTGATATTATAGATATTTTGTGAGTTTAACGAGCAATACATCCCTGTCTGGATACGAGCAGGTAGAGGCGGCTCTGGCACAGATGTACCTAGGGGTAAAACCCAAAAACACCGCTTTCAGCTAGACTCGGACGGGAACTGGGGCACGACAACGGGCCTTGCTGCACTCTTGGTTACAACACTCGTAGGGGATATTCTTAGGATAATTCTCATCTTCCTTACAAACCATTATGAAGGGTTTATGAGTATATACTTCCTCAAAGGAGACATTTTTATGATTATGGATTATATCCATAAACTATTTAATTTATGTTATGTTTTTTAAAAGTTTGGGATTAAGTATTGTTATTCCTAAACTAATATAGTGTATGCCATTGTTTAGAAATGGAGCCCAATAGAAGGAATGAGAACTCCAGCAATGCACATGATCCAAAGAGAAAGAAGGATCATATCTTTCATGGTCTTAAGCCAGAATTTATAAGAGAAATAGTCTCCCATGTATTATCATCATATGAAGAAATAATATCATGTGTTGATAAGATAAGTAAAGATTTTACTGAGTCCTATGGCTTTGATGGTAAGCATGAGAAGAAAAGGATGGAAGAGGGAAAGATGGATAAAGGGAAGAGGGAAAAGAAGAATTTTCTCATATGTGATAACTGTGGGAAGAAACACCCTGGAACATTCCTAAAAGGAATGGGAGTTTGTTATAAGTGTGGAGGAAAAGGGCACAAAGTACGTCACTGCAAGGGTAAGAAAATGGTTTCAAATGTACAATGCTTAATTTGCAAGGAGTTTGGACACTACGCGAACCTAAGCCTAGTCATCAGACTATGACGCAAATGATGCTATTGGATAATAATCAAGTTATGATACTACCACAGATAAAGAAGAATGATTAGAGTTCTTATGTTGATTATGTCATTTGAGTGTTGTATCAACAATGTACTTGTTATAATAATTATGGAGTATATAAGGATTGTACTACAGTACTATTTCATTAAGGACTTGAGATTGTGTGGAACAAAGAAAAGTGACTCAATAGTAGGGTAAATTTTTGGAAAATATATGGTTGAAAGAAAGATAAACCATAATATGGTTCTGATACTGAGGTAGTGATTTTAGAATAATACATGATTGATTTGGATAAATTATATTGGATATTCGTGACTACCTTGAAACTGATTAATGATTTGTATATTCCATCATTGTTGGGGTTTACAACATTTTTGGGATTGAAGGAGTATATCTGTTTTTCTTTATGTAATAAGGGATCATGAATGTAATCAATAAGGTTTTATGGTAATTCGGGATGTTGCACTGTTTTAAAAGAATACATGGTGAAGGTGTTCACATGTTATTACGCGGAAAAAAGGATCTTTATTGTGTTTAACTTACTTATGAATTTTGGACTTAAGTATTTTGTATAGTTCTAGTTTGGATTATTTTGGATTGCCATAAAAGGACAACCCGGAGGTCGGGCGGCAACCTGTCGCGTCCGGCAAGGCTGCGAGACTTGAACCCACAACCGAAGGGCGACAAGGGTGTATCACCTACCACTGACCAACGTGATGTCCTGGATTGAATAATGTCATTTTTTAATGGTTCTGCTAGATGAATTATAAATTCATTTTTTTAACCCTATATTAATAGGATTAATAGAATATTATTCTTATGTTCTATTATCTTTTAGAGTGAAAGATGAGTTTGTGGTAGAACTTAGTTAAAGGATGAGACTCTACTTGTCAAGTATATATTTTTCTTCTTCTCTTATTCAATGAAGAAATTAATTCTTATACTGTAGTGAAGGGATATTAAAACAAAAAATGTGTTATCCTAATACCATATGTTTTGCTGAACTAATGGTATTTTAAATCATCATAGATTGATGAATTTAAGGCCCTCAATTTTACAATTTTTTTGTGATTGATGACCTCAATAACTACCTATAAATATTTACGTTTTTCCTCAAATTATATGTCTTTAATTTCCCCCAATGTTCTCGGAATAGAGATCATAATTTGGTGGTAACCCTTTCATTTCTCTTTCCCTCTTATTAAGACTAAATTTTATTAACCCAATTTCCGATGTGGATTTTCCCACAAAGATATTTTCTATATTCAACCTTTTTTTTCAAAGAACAATTTCAAATTGCGAGGACTCAATTTATTGAAGGAGGGGAGAATGTAACACCCCAAGATTTCATAGTGTGTTATTTCTTCAAAATAATTCAATAACTTGCACTACACGCAACACCGAGTTCAAATACGCCATGACTTACCAAACAAGCCGTTCAAAAGAGGTTATGAATAGTATTAACTAAATTTTAAACTTTATATAATCCTCATAATTTTAGAATCCATATTATGAGTTTCTTAGACATAAAGTAAGAACAAATTCATTTTCAGTATTGCACTTTTACAAACTTTTAATAGTGAACCCTTTTTAAATCCAATATTTTAAACTTTTATATATTCAATTTAACTAAATAGACTTACATTTTATAATGGGGACATTAAAAATTTACAATGAAACATCCCAAGCTTCGACGATAAGTTTCCCTTTGAATAATGCAATGGCGTTCATTGTATGCAACTTCGAGATTCTAACACACGACAACCAATCAAACTATCCATTATGGATAGTAATAACTACTTTTTGAAATTTTATAAATGGACTTCATTTTTGGATTCATAATATCGAAATTAGCTTAGGGTGAAATTTTGGTACTTTTCGGATAACTTTCATATTTTGATGAATAGTGAAAATTACTAAATTTTAATTAAAAATAACATTTTTAATCAAAATAACTAATAGTGATAAATTATTAATTTGAGTGGTTTTAAAGAATATTTAGAATATATTTTTACCATTTAATACAATTTTGGTCATTGGATGTAATTTCACACTTAAACCAGACATAAACAAGTGTTAATCTTTTGATATATATTGTTTCTTAAAAACACGCTATTTGTTGTAACAACGGGAATTAGTTATAAAATTAATTAATGAAACTTATATGTTTGGAATTTTATAAAATAGACATTATTTCTAAATTCGGAATATCAAGTATATCTTAGGGTGAAATTTTGGCATTATTCAGAAAACTTCAATTTTTGATGAATAGTGAAACCACTAAGTGGTGGTTAAAAAACTGATTTTTTCATAAAACATGATTTTACCGCTTCTTTGAATGGAATTTAGAAAATCCGAGAGACACAGATAATATCAAGCAGTAAAATGTGGTTCAATGAGATGAAAATAATTTTTGGTGAATAGTATCTTTTTACTTTTATTTACCACAGTTAAAATTAAATAGGGTAATTAAGGGTAAAAATGATATTAATATTACCCTAACACATGTCCTAATTCTAATGGACAAGTGTATCTCGACCAGAAGAAACCTTAGGAATAAAATATTATCATTTAGGTCCACTTGGATTAGATTAGGACATTTATTATTATTTAATTCAAAGAAGAGTTAAAAGAGCTAAAATCAATGTTTATTAACTAAAACATTTTTAATATAAGGTTATACAAAAGATAAATTCGATTGTAAAATTTCATTAGAAATATATAACAATTTCCTACATAATTGTATTTTATTTATAAATTTTAGACATTAAATAATTTAATTTATTTATGACACAATGATGATGCAGTAATTACCATAATAGTGAAAAATTAAAATAATTGATATTATAAATACCCAAATAAATATAATTTGAGACTTTTAATTAATTAAACTAATTTTATAGGATAATATGACATGTTAGTATTGACTTAAGTAACTTTTTTAGAAGTAATAATTCTGTTATGATTTTCAAAAAAATCAATTATTGAATAGTGTCAAAATTGACATAAAAGAGTTTTTAAAACAAATATTATATTATTAATTGATATTAAATTCATAAAAATCTACGTTTCGGCCAAGAGACTTATATCATGATAGGTGTATCATTAATGGACCACTTTGGGGTCCATTGGACGTATATAGTAAGTTTATTAACCATATAATATACAAATACAAAGAGACATTGTAAAAGTGAAACTAATTAACTAAGAGTTAATACTTAATGATAAGGTTAATATAGTAACCCAAACCTGCTAAATTCTATTGTTTGAGTGGTTTTCAACCCATCCCCACCTTAACCTTTAAATAATTCACTTTGGAGTCATTATAAACCGAATATGAATTTATTATAAAATAATATTTCTAGCTTTTCCAAAGGTGCCCCTCACCCCTCTTATAAAAGGGAACTCCCCCTTCTCATTAATTCACACCTTCAAAGCCTTTTGGCTCGGCCAAAATCTGCCCAAATACTCTCTAAACTTCCCTCAATTCATCCTAGAGGCCTTCCTTTAGTCATAAAGCCAACCTAAGAGCCCTTTTGATCAAATCAAAAGAAAGAACCCGAAGAAGAGGTAATGATTTCACCACCCTTTTCCAAGTTCCTTTCTTCTTCCACTTCTTCCTTCTTTGTTATTACCATTCTAAAATAATAACTCCAGTATCTTATATATACTGTGATGTTATTATAAATATGGTACAACCATATTCAGTATTCTATCCATCCTTTAAATAACATGTCACCATACGTGCATACGTACGGCTTACCGTCTCTACGTCGTGGTGTAATTGTTATTCTATAAATTATTATTTGGATGGGTATAATAATGATGTGTAACTCATGTAAATAATAAATATAACATGATAATGATTCTTTATATATGATATACCATACAATTATATATTATTTTAATATCAAAACAATGATATTGTCACTCGTGCATACGTACAGACTACCGTCTCCACGAACGCGATGCGATTCATTCTCCATAGTATCCATTCAAGTATAATTCTCATTTGATAATTAATAATAGTATCTAAGGACTCGATATCATTCTGGATATGATTAAGATAAAACCTATCCATGACAAACATGGCTTACATAACAAAACATATAAAATAAAATGGGTAAGTTAACACCCGAAACGACGATAATTCTAAAATATTATTAACAAAGCAATGTTAAAAGATCATATATGATATCATATTATTGTATAATTTAATAAACATTATTTCACCATTATACAAGAGGTTAAACTACCCAGACCAAGGAAAAGTACAAGGCAAGGGTTATTTCACAATCTCTTTATTATTCGAGGTTGTTTATACGTAATAATCTTCTGGGATCTCTTTATCATCCACATCCATTTTTCTTGAAAGTGTATTTCAAAACATTCTTAATATTTTATAGAATATGGGTTAAAGTCATTTATACCTTTTTTTAACTTTTTATAAGATATTTATAAAGGAATATTTCTGTCGTTTTCCAGAAAAGGGCCTTTTTAACCTTTTTGACAAAATTAAGGTAAGAATGTCTTTTTTTATCTTATACGGCCGGTGCAGTTATTTTCTGCCGTTATAAAATCTTCGAAGCTTCCCTTACAAGATTATAAGAAAATTTTCAAAGTAAATGTTTCATTTTATAATTATGTGACTTTTAAATGATTTAAAAAAGGGATATTTCTCTCAAATAGTTTTGATTTCATCTATATCAACATCCTTTGATGGATTTTAAGCTTGTTTGAAGTTTATTTATTATGATACCAAACTTCAAAATTGTATTGAAGGTTTTGTGAAATGTTTGGCTATGGATGTGTTATTTTTATACCATTCATGGTTTATAACGTAATGAAATTTTCTATGCTAGTTTTAATAAGAATGTTTATGTTATGTTTAAACCTTTTCATATGGGAATGCATTGGACTTAATATGTGACGGGTGGAGCCCGCTATAGCTCCTCGATGCATCGGTAGGTCTCATGAGACAAACTAGTGTCTTGGCACAAGGCCTTGACAAAATCTTATTTGTAGTCTTGGAATGAGGCCTTGGCTATGTGGTTATGATAGCCTGGCATTATGAATTCCATCATTATGAAAGTGGTTATTGATATTGCATGTGATTATTCGATTAGTAGAATATACATGTGAATAAGTAAATGGAATTATTTCATTTTATTTTTTCCATACTATGTTGAATTTAAAGTTTAAAAGGATTTTGTTTTATTTATACACTGCCTTAAATGTTTATTCTTATTTATGAAAGTTTATGCTATATTGTTATCCTTACTGGGCATTTGAGCTCACCCCTTTTCTATGTTTTATTTTTCCCAGGATGTGGAGATGTAAATTATGAATGACCTGCAGGGATATTATGAGGGGATAATAGTGTGGACTGTGGGGACAATATGTTGTTGTAGTGGTTTTTCACTTTATGATGTAATTTAAAACTTTATGAATATATCTAGTGTTTCCAAGGCTACTAAACCAATCGGTATTTCGAGATTTGATATTTCTTGTGATCATGCCAATGTTATGTAATAATGCACAGACTCTGGGTAACTAGGGCCGGGGCGTTACAGTGATGGACTAGATGTTTAATCTCTTTATGAGTGATCATAGAATACAATGTACATAATTGATTTCTATGGTGGATCATTTCACATATGCCCTCCCTGAAAATTTCTCAAGATTAATTTCTTTGGGAAAGGTAGTTTCACTGTTCATCTAGTACTAAATATGGTACTAGTGTACTTTCCACCTTATAGTATAGAACCAACAAAGCTCTAGGAACTCAAGAAATAGTTGGAAGGAAAAATGGAAAAGGGTTTTATACAAACACGTTCTTCTCTATGGGGTTCCCCTAAGATGCTCACCAATAAGGTGGGTAGGGACCATATGATTTTAATGGATTACTGACAGTATAATCAGTTTATTGTTAGGAACTAGTTTATAATTCCTTGTGTATAAGACCTCTTTGACCAGCTCCAAGGAGCGATGGTTTTCTCAATGATCCATTTGAGGTTGGGGTTCCATAAGGTGCATGTGATGCCATCAAACATACCATGTACAATGTTTTGGAGTAGATATATCTTGTAAATATACCTAGTTATCTCAACTTTCCTTTCAAACACTCCCCACATTTTCATGTCCTTGATGATTCGGTTTTCTCACCAATATCTGAATTCATTTTTTATAGTCTTTGTTGATTAAATCATTGTGTATTCTCGTACCTAACTTGAACATGAAAAAAACCTTGAGATTGTGTGGAATATACTGGGAGAGCACCAGTTGTATACTAATATCACACCCAATGACACTTTTGGATTGATAATATTCACTTATTGGGTAATATAATTTCAGAGGAAATAGTATATATCAACCCAAATAAGGTGACTTTCATAGCTTTATGGGAGCTTCCTAAAAACATATTCAATATATGTAGTCTATTGGGGAAAGTTGTTAATCAAAGAAGATTCGTTTAGGGAGTCTCACATCTAGAAGTTTCTATTATTGGTTTCACTAAGAAGGGTGTGATTTTTTTCTGGTCAAATACATGTGAGAGAACCATTCAGGAGTTGAATGGGAGACTAAATTCTGCACCGATTTAGATTCTTATAGATCCATTATAAAGCTAAAATATCTATTTTGATTCTTATGTATTCATTTTGGGAGTAGTTCCGATGTAGGGATATTGAGTTGTGGTATATAGGTCCAAGTAGTTGATAACTCATGAGATGAGTTACCAAACATAGAAACTTTATCTAACAGTTATAGTTCATGCATTATGTGGTTGGAGGAATTATCTTTTAGGGGAATAGTTCATTGTTTAAATGGATCATAAAAGCCTAAAATACATTTCCAAAAAGTAAAAAAATGAATATCAGGAAGTGCATGTGTGTTGAATACTTTTAGTTGTTTATCTTTGAGATTTCTTACGCACCAAGGAAGGGTAATGTTGTTGTTGATGACTTCTGATGGAAGACTCATACAAAAACTGTTTAGGAGGCCATTATTGACTGGAAGTTGATGGATTAATTTTCTATGATGCACCTAGAGGTTCATGAATTTCATGGGAAACCTATTTTAGTATATTTATCAATGAAATAATCTCTTAGGGAAAGGGTGATGACAATATAACATTCAGATCCAAGGGGAGACATCATAAGGGAATGTGTCTCAGGTGAGAACCCACCATCTAGTTAGGTTGTTGATGAGAATGAGATCCTTCACTTTTGTTGGAATGTTTGGTTTCCCACATATATACATGAAGAGTTGATGTGGGAATATAATACCTCTATTTAGTCTATTCACCCAAGGATTACCAATATTTACAAAGAAATACATCATCAGTATTTGTGGCTAGGTATGAAGAGTAAGATTGCAAGTTTTATCATAAGGTGTTCCACCTCTCAATAGCTAAAGGGAAAGCACCAGTGATCATCTATAATTCTACATACTCTATCCATTTTTTAGTGGAAATTTAATTACATCACTATACATTTATTGATGGGATTGCAGAGATCACCTCTAAAAAGTGATGTGGTATCGGTGATCATCGATTGGTTGACCAAGGTCACACATTTATTACCAATTTAAGATACATTCTATGTTGATGATATTAAGAGGATTTATATTTAGGATATTATAATACATTATTAAATTCCCCATTAAATCATATCATATCAATATTCTCAATTAAGGTCATGGTTCTCGAAGGTTTTGCAAAAGGCACTGGGTTCACAAGTTCTCTTTAGTACAACATATCACCCTCAAACTAATGGTTAGTTATAGAAGATGATATGGGTGTTAGAGTACATAATCTAGAAATTTTTCCATGATTTTTGAGGTTTATGGGAAAAACATATACCACTAAATACATTTTATTATAATAACATCTTTTAGGAAATGATTCATATGGATCTTGATGAGGACCTTTATGATGGACTATGCCATTCACCTCTATGATGGTTAGAGGTAGGTGAGGTAACACTATTAGATCCTCATATCATTCAGGAGACTTCATAGTAAGTAAAAATGATTCAACTTAATATGGATATATCTTAGTCTACTGAAAAGTCTTATACCTATTATTTCCATCAATATTAAGAGTTTGAGGTGGTCATAAATTATTTTTGTGAGTTTCACCTCGATTGGGTCATATAATTATTTATAGATAGGGAAAGTTATGTCATAATTATATCAGGCATTTCAAGATCAAGGATGGAGTCGATCTGGTAGCTTATCGATTGGATTTATCTTAGAGGCATTGGGATATGCATTATGTCTTCCATACATGATAGTTTCTCTATTATCACTTAGTAATGTCACATTTGTTTGATCCTATGGATATTCTAGAGGTATATGTGTCCTTTGAGGAGAATAGGATATGTATATTTGATCATAGCATGAATTATCTATGAGGAAAGTTAGTTCCTCTAGTGAGGGTGATATGGTAGCACTATCATGTGTAGGAAATGAACTCAGAGAGGGAGGATGATGTACATGCTTAGTGGCTGGAACTTTTCTCAGATGATGCTTTACCACCCTTAGAAGAGCAACATGGGGATGAGTTGTTTTAAGGATAGGAAGTTGTAATGTATGGAATTTTCAAATAGGTACACACACTTAATCAACAATTCAAAACCTCTTGTTTTATGTTTTCAATGTGATTAAGGGCTAAGTAGTGTTTTAGGAGAGTATAAGGATCATTCATAGATCATATATATAGAATTTAGAGAGGTATATTGATCTGCATGGTTCGTGCAAGGTTGGTGAAAAAAGTGTGACCCAAATAAGTGGGTTCTTTGTGTATAGTGGGAGGCCACCCAATTTTAGTGAGCCATGTATTTTAGGATATATGCTCATGAACATTCTACAAAATTTTTAACAGATCTATTTCTCATAGTCTATTCACAATTAGTTTAACAATGTGCCTTGTCTATGTGAAGGGGTTCCATCGGTAGTGTTGGGAACACAGGTGGAACACGTTTTTGTCCAACTATATGACCAAACCATGTGACCCCTTAATGATGGGTTAAATTAAACTTTTCCCCTAAAATTTTTTCAACCCTCTGTTTCTTCTCCATTTTCTTCACTATTGGGTGTGTTGGATCTGAAATGGTTAGATATCCAATTATATTCCTTCTATTCTTAGTATTCATTCCCATATTTTGTGATATTTTGGTGCAACCTTATATTCCCTATTATTTTATATTTCATTTATTATTCTATTTTCTCGCATTATAGCTCGATTCAATGGTCGATACTAGATTATGAGAGTACTACATACTTAAGGTAGGTACTCTATCCCTTTACCTAAAGTCTCATTTCATTTTTATCTCATTCCATGGTTTTTCATGTCATAGTTTCTATAATCACCTCCATTTTGATTAATTAATTAAATTAAATTTTATTCCTATATGTAATAGGATGATAACTTCCCAAAAATAAACACTATGATGTGATTACCTCTACATGAGCCGCCCCTTTGTTGTTCCCCTCATTAATTTCTTAAGAGACGTATTCTTTGATAGTCAGATAATTAATTATAAATTTTTGTGTATAAATTAATTTGTAATAAATGAAATGGAATGATAATTTCATATAAGAAGTGATAGTCTTTATGTTTATTCCCTAATGATTTATTCTATAATTTGAATTCATGGAATTAAATATTTTGTCCAACTTTATGACATTGCTTTGGTGGTATAGTTTGAGTTAGTGCTAACTGTTACCTTCACTTCACTTTAACTAAGAGATATACAAGGGTCCCTACATAAGGATTCCATGGATAGGCTCATCATGCTTTGAAATTATAAATGATAGTGATAACCGTTATGCTAGGAATGATACTAGGATCCTTTTTACAGATTTCCTTGGACGAGCTCACCAAGGGAAGTCCTTACATACCGATGAGTGATACCAATTTCCTAAGGGATATAACTTGGGTGAGATTGGTGAGTGATAAGTTTTTTTTTGAAAAGGTGGTGTCTCAGTAAAATACCCAGACACAATTTATTAAAAAAGGAAATTACATGATTCTGAAATAAGGGATTTTTTTACAATCCCTTTCAAAAAAAGGGAGGAGCTCAATAGGAATATCATCCTTCCAAGTAATTCCCTGACTGATACCCATGTTATCAAGACCATCAATAACCCTATTCGCTTCATGAATAGTGTGTGTGACAAAGTAGTTGATATTCAGAAGATAATTTGGGAATCTCATCCAGAGGGTAGTGATAGGCCAAGCTAGATGGGCTTCACCGTTCCAAATTTTCTAGAATCCAGGCATCTCATGCAAAGGTGTGAGGGCCGCTCTTGGAATTTATTAAAGTACTAAATTAATAAAAATATTTTTTCTTGTAAAAAATGATTTATTTGTAGTATAGGATTACTACGAATCTATATCATCTCATGAAATAAAATTTTCACAAGTTTATGTGATTTTCTCACCCATATCTCTTTGTTTTTACCCCACGTTAACTTTTTTGACAATTACCATGATATAAAAGTTGTTTTACTCATTAAGAGTCAATAAAGTTACTATAAAAGAAAAAGTGACCAATAAATGGATCATGGTTGATACTTTAAACCATATACAATTAAATTTTACGAATATATAAATTTTATGAATTTTATGTCATTTAATAAAATTATTTTTATTATAACATTTTATTGATTTCATTTTTGTGACTATTAATTTAATTTTAATCTGATGTTATCATGATAATAATGGAATTATAATATATAATTTTTATAAATCCTTGTTATTTTATATATATCTAAAAAATTAATGGGACAATATAATCACCCAAAAAATTACTTTTTAGATTTTTTTAAATCATTTTCTTAATTTTTTTACTCCTTGGACAAGTACTATGTTAGCATTGCGTAATAGTTTAAGATAATTATTCCAACACTAAAAATAAAAAAATTCCATAATAAATTAGTTTCACTATTCCAAAAAAACCTTAATATTAATTAAAAATTTATTTTTATACCTATGAGAACATATAAGATAAATTTAAAAGAAAGAGGGTGGCATTTTGTAATTTTATTTACATAAAATAATATATTTGATTTTAAAATAATAGTAAAACAATATTTAAAAAAATTAAAATATTGGATGAGTAAGGCCTATACTGAATCATCCAATAAATTGAATCAATTTTTTTTGGTAATGTTATTATCTTTATAAAATTATTTTTATCCTTAATTACTTGATTTACCCTTACCGAGCTGACCAATATTTACCACGATTAGTATTCATAATTAACGAAAATAAAAGTGAACTATTAAATAAATTTAGAACTCCTAATTCCAATTATGGAATAAAATTTTTATAGTTTAATTTATAGAAATTGATGAAAATAATTTATGGTAAAAATGAAAAATGTAGTGAAAACAGTTTTTAGAAAAAAAAAGTGTTTTCAAACCCAAAAATGAACTTATACCAAAATCAATTATAAAGATGATTCACATATAATTTATTATATTATTCATTAATAAAGAGGTATTTTTATTTTAATATAAAATTAAATCATAATGTGGCTTTCTAGTCAATATAAATGATAGTTTTACAAAAATCAGAATGATTCTCTATTCACTGAAAAATATTTTTTCTTTTTGAAAAATCTCAAAATTTCACCCTAAGAAAATTGTTATATTATAATTTAAAAAATAATTATTTTAATGAAGTATAATTTGAAAAATTTCCAAAAATTATTATTAATATTCACTCATAAAGAATAATAGAAATAATTTTTGAGGAATAAAATGACATTACAAAAATCGAGTGTTTAATTTTTAAGAAATAATCAATAAATTTTAAAAAAGTAAGATATTTATATATATTTCATAATGTGTTTAATAATATTCATATTTTCTTATTCCATGGATAGGTTATAACTATAACATTTAAATAATAATATTTTTTATTCATTTAATCTTAGTGTTGTGTGTTATTTATGATATCAAACATTGTATTCTTTTAAAATATTAGAGTTGTTACATTTTCTAATCATTAATAAATTTCATATTATAAATTTTAAATTTAACTTAGTAATCAAGTGTTTGAGATATTAAAATTCCATTGTTTAAAACCCACATTGTAAAAATGGTTAATAAAACTTCCTCTTGAAAATAGCGAAAGGGAAATATAAATTTCATCTGGAATAACACATAAATTTCTTCCAAATAGAATAATATTAATGGTAAGTTAAAATATGTACATGTCAGGATATTTTAGTGTCCAAAAAATTATGAAGAGTGAAATAAATCATTTTATACAATAAATTTAATAATAATGAGAAAGTTAATGACCATAAAACAATAAATCAATGATGTTTAAAAAATACAAAAAATTCTTCATTAATAAATATGATATGATAATTTCTTTGTTTAAAGATCATTTTCCTATTACTGATGAATTATTTTACCATAAAAATAAGAATATAATAAAATATACTTCCTTTACATGTAGAATTTCATCCGTTAATTAATTTTTATAGTAATATAATATTCTTCTCCAAACTATGAGTATTAAAGATGAAATTTTCATGAATGAATCACTAAAATAAACTTCTAATAGATCACATAATTTACAAAAGGATAACAATATATTCAATTTATCATTATATATTAATAAAAAATAAATTGTTTAATATATGGTAATATAATATCCAAAATTTTAAACCATCATATCAAAAAATAATAATTTTAACTCAAATATGTACAGAGTGACACAAAATATTAAACATAGATCATTACATTAATAAATGACCCTACATCCCAAAAAAACTCAATAACCTCAAAATTTTAGAATTTATCAACCTATATTTTTTCTCCATACCTTTTAGTTTACATCCCAAAAATTTAATATCATTATTCTAAAATTTTCCTTCACCTTAAACCTAAGGGTTATATATACCTCAATATAATAAAACATATTCCAAAATAATATTAATTACTTAAAAAACTCAATTAATTAAAAAATAAAAATGGGTGTTTATGCTATTGACCATATGATTAACCTTAAACTTAAAAACCCATGATTGAATCGATAACTATAAAATTACCTTATATGAAAACATCATAATCTCAAAATTTATATAAACTTTTCTATGACACCAAGTATAATAACCCCGAACCTACATCCTTAGATCCAGTTCTAAAAACCCAATATTTACATTTCTGAATTTGGTACCCATAAAAATAAAAAAAATTCAATCCAAAGCATATAACATCAAGCTGAAATATTTGATCATTTAAATACCTACATACCATTTAATAATATATTGTTTTGATAATTATGAAAAAATATTACATTAAAAAAAATATTTTTAAGTGATCCTTTTTCCTACCAAACCCAGATTTTCTAATTTAAAAATACTTCATCAATATCTCCCATGAAATTATTCACATATGAAACAGTTATATACATAAATCATTTAATATTAATATTCATAATCTATGGAAATGAAAACATAAGAATTGTGATCTCAAACACTCAATAAGACTAAACACAAGAATTAGCAATTTAATGTCATAAGTGAGAATATTTTAGTTGATACATTAGAACTTGATGCAAGAATAGAGAAAAAAATTTGGTAAATTGGAAAATAATTATCATATCCCTCCTATAATTACTCTTAAAAATGGAACAACCTATATGGTAAATTTCAACAAAATATTTGGAGAAACCTATAAGTGTTTATCTTAATCCCTTCAACCATTTCATTGGAGAGATATATCAAGATCACCCATCATTTTTTGATATATATCCCTTACCCATCATCATGATATATATCAAGAAATCCCATAATATTAAATAATTTCAAAGTACCATATCCCGACTAAGACATTTATAAGGTTTCATTTTAAAACATAACACCCAAAAAATAACATCATTACATTATAGCATTGTTAACCCACAGAAAAGAAACAAGACACATGAAAATTTCTTTCAAACAATAATAATTCATCCAAATAAATAATAATTATAGTATCATTACAACATATCCCAATTATAACAAAATTAATATCAAATTTTAATGACTTTTATGAATAGTGATAGAAATAAAAAATCATTGAAAATATTATAGAGTAAAATACACATTCTACTGTGAAAATAACTTTTAAAAGATCAAAATTTATAATTTATTAGTTAAAACATTTTATTTAAAAATCTCTATGGAAATATGTTAAGAAAAAATTAATTAATTGAGTGGAAATGATGTTGGTAAATTATGTTTATGTTGTAATCATTAAAATAATGATTTTTTTCACACCTTCATTAAAATGAATATTATTCATAAAAAATAAAAATATTCTTTTTAAAAAATCAAGTTTAATGTCAAATATGGGTTTAAATTAATTTTAAAAATCATTGGATACTATTCAATAACATTCTTGAAAAAATATTAGAAAACATGTATATGTATGAAATTTTTTTCAAATTGAAAGAGGAGAACTAACATCGATTTTTATTTAAAACATTGTATGAACCATTTTGAGTACAAAAGAGAGATAAATAACACTGACACATAAAAATTATAGGAATATATAGAGGATAAAAAAAATTTAAATGGGTTTATCAAAAAAAAATTCATATAACATTATCAATGTAAATTCAAGCATAAACCATCCTGATTAAAATGATATTGAAACATAAAACCCTTAACACTTTGGTAACTTTTGAATCATTATCCCCATGAAAGAGTAACATAAAATGAAACTTTAAATATCTTGAACATAATGATATTAATTTTATACCATTTAAAAGGGTCAGTATATATACATTATAGAATAAGAAAGGTGCATAATATAAACATATGCCACAAAGAAGGAAATTTTGAGATGAATAACCCTTATAAGGATCATATCAATTAATTGAAAATTAATAATTGGAGAAATTATATATAAAAATTTTAAATAAAAATAATTACTGGTAATATGATATAAAATAATCATATGTTATTTCACAAATAATATTTTCATAACATAGAAAATTAAGGGGTAATATAACCCAATAAAAAGAAATTTGAGTTATGAAATCCCTTGCCACTGTAGTTACATTCATATCAAAACCCATTGAATGAAGTAACATAAATAGAAAACTAAAACACCATTAATTATGATGTATTCATGATATAACATGTTATATTTTAGTACATACCCCATATAAAATAAATTTTTTTGTATAACATTAAAATATGACTCAATGATGGGATGTTGAGACGAAATCCCTTAACTAGTTTCCAAAATTACTTTGTATTTAATTTTACTGAGTAAAATAAACTTATATTAATTAATTAATTTTTTAATAACCTTTTAAAGATTTATTAATTTATCATCAAAAAATTAACTTAATTTATTAATTAATTTATTTTATTTAATAACATAATCGGTTAAGTCTATGTTAGGTGTTTTGAGGATGTTTAGTTCATAATTATCAAATGACTTTGGTTAGTTGACCAAGGTAAACTAGGTAATTATTACCTAACATATAGAATAATATTACTTACATAAATATAATCATTATATACCAATTATAATTTTAAAATGAAACAAGAATTATGGTTGTGAAAAAGAACTATGTTACAATCATGGAGACAGAAGGTCGTACACACACATGAGCAACATTTACATTTTTCAAAAAATATGATGGAGATAAAGAAAGAATTATATTATATTTATAGAATTATTATTATATCATAAATATATTATTGTTTCCTTAAATACACTTATATATCACATTAATGTGACGTGGTCATGAAAAATGAATCACATCGCTTCGTGGAGTTGGTAATCCACATGTACACATGAACGACGTTATCATTTATCAATGAATGTAAAGTTTGGAAAATAGATGATATATTATATTTAAAAATGATAATTATTTCATTAATATAATTTAAATAAATTAAATCCCTCATTATAACTAATCATGAGAGGAAGTGATGGAAAACAAAGTATATCGATTCGTGTGGTGGCAGTCGGCCGCACAGATGAATCAGGGTTTAATATACCATTTGATGGAAGAAGGAGATGGATTAATTTTTAGCAATTAATATAATTTCATATTAGTATATGTTATATACTAGTTTTATTATATCACATTGTTTATAAGAGTTTTTAGGATGGAATATGAATAAATAAAACTAAAATATTCGGTTAAAAACTATATCTCTTCTTCAAACAACCTACTTTGCTTTACACATTAATCCCTATAAGGTCAGAAACATCCCAAAAATAATTACTCTATAAAATTTTTAGGGATTTTATTAATTTAATTTGATATTAATTGGATAAAATACGGTGCTAAAAGGTGTGAGGAATAGATGAGTGAAGGTTCCCTTTTATAAGCGAGGGGAGGGGAACTCTTGGAATTTCTTAAAATATTAAATTAATATAAATTAATTTTCATGTAAATGTAGAAAAACAATTACATATATATAATATAGGTTTCTTATTAGTCAGAATAATATAATAAAACAAAATTTTGACAAGTTTAGGTGATTTTTTCACCCTTTTATCTTTGTTTTAACTCAATGGTAACCCTTTCAACAATTGCCACAATATCAAAGTTTTTTATACTATTTATGGGTAAAGAAAGTTGCAATAAAAGGAATTGTGAACCAAAAATGTACCATGGTCTATATTTTAATCTATAAACCATTCAATTTTATTAATATTGAATTTTATGAATTTTAAAATAATTGATTAGTTATTGTTTAATATAAAATATCATTAATGTCATGTTTGGAACTATTCAATTACATTGAATTTAAAATTATAAATAAAAAAATTGAATTAAAATATATAATCTTAAAAAAATATGGTATATATATATATAATTCTTTGGATTCTATAACTCACTTAAATAAAAATAATTTTAGAGTTTTTAAAATCATTAACTTGATTTTTCTACTATTTACACATGAACTATGTCGGTGTTGTGTTAAAATTTAAGGTAATTATTTCATCACTAAAAATTAAAATTAAATTTTCAGAATAAAAATAATATCATTATTCATAAAATGTGTTTTAATATTCATTCAAATATTATTTATATTCCTATTTGAGCATATAAGACAAATTTAAAAACAAGTAGGTGACTTTTTTAATTTTCATTACTTAAAATAATTTATAAGCCATTTACAAATAAAAATATCTGGAAATTTCATTAAACTATAATATTTTATTATTATGTTCAAAAACAATTCATAAATTATATTAAATTACATTTTAAGGGTTATTTTTAGTCTTTAATTTTTTAACCATAAAAACCCAAATTACCCTTACCAAGGTAACAAATATTTACCAAATTTAATACTCAAAATGAAAAAAATAAAAGGAACATATTTATTAAATTTCGAACTCATAATTAAAAATATTAAATAATTTATCATGATTAAATTTCTAGTATTGGAAAATATTAATTTAAGGTAACATCTTAAAACACAATGAAAAACATTTTTTAGAAAAAAATATTTTTTTAAACCTCAAAATAAACTTATACCAAAATAATGTAAAAATGATGATTTATATGTGATTAATTATATATTTAATAAATTAACGATACTAATGAGAATTTAGTATAAAATTCAAATCATTATTTTTCATTTTAATGATGAAAATAGATACTTTTACAAAAATCAGTATTTGCGCACTATTCACTAAAAATCAATCTTTTCAAAAAAATTACAAAATTTCAGCATAATCTAATTTATATATATTGATTTAGATAATAATATTATTTTTATCAAATAAAATTTCTAAAATTTCCAGAAATTAATTAAAACATTAAATTATAAAAACAATAAATACCAAATTTTGAAGAAAATATATTTTTAAAAAATTGAATGAATTTATTAAAAATTTATTGATTATTTCCTAAAATTAATCAATACATTTTTATTATGTATAAAATTTATATATTTTTTATAATGGGGTTAAGTAAATTTATACTTTCAAATTCAATGGCTATGTTGTAACTATAAAATTTAAATAATAATATTTCATGGTTCGTCATAGTTTGGTGTTGTGTGTTGTATAGGCTATTGAATATAGAATTATTTTAAAATGTTAATGTTGTTACTAATAAAATGTATAGAGTGGAATTATTTTAAGGTGATATTTCAGGATAAATATTTTCCTCAGGAGAAAATAGATTACATGGATAAGAAATTCATGAATTGAAAATGAAAGGTGGAGGAAGTTATGGTTGAATACAATGTTAATTTTACAATTGTAGTGAGAATACTAGAGATTTTATATGTAATACTTGAAAAAAAACAATCAATTTTTAATAGATTAATAAAAGTATTTAAAGGGATTTAATCTCCCAAATTTACTCATTTTATTAGGGGATTGTGATAAGTGACATTAAGACTAAGAAAGAGTTTGTCAGGTTTTAATTTAAAAGGGAAGAAACAGAAGAAAAGTTCAGTTGGGAACCCTGTTAAGAAGATTTTGGAAAAAAAGGAAAGGATAAAATTTATAACATGTAATAATTATGTAAAGAAAAAACTTGTTGCATGCTTCAAGTCCTTGGACTTTTTAACCAAGTATGATGATTTAGACCATCAAGCTTATAGATGAAAAGGAATGAAATAAGCCAATTGTTTCCAATGCAATAAGTTCAAGGATATGATATGCTATTAAAATAAATTCCCAAAGATTTAGTGGAATATAATCCTAGCATAGTTTAATGGAGGATGTCTAGGAATATGAAATAACAACAGTAGAATTAGAGGTCCTAAATGATATTATAATAGGTACTTTGATCATAAACTCCTAGTTAGTTAATAGATTACTGGATTTTGGATCTATGATCATTTTATATAATGTATGTTTGATAATCATAACATATAATCTATTTATGTATTAAATAAAGAGTTTTTAGTTTATACTCCTAGTGTAAATATTATTACAATCAAATATATTGGTGTTTCTATATTAAAATACGTTGGGGCTCTTTAGTTTCGAACATAGTTTTAATTTTAATGGTTGATATTAATATAATACCTGTTATAGATTGTATATAAAATTATAATGAAATAAATTATTTTTTTGTGAGAGAGAGTTTATAATTTAAAAGGATTTAATTGAATCAGTTTTTTTGTGTGGAGAAACTTCATTATTGATTCTTGTATGGAACCACCTCCAATGGATCAGCTTAATGAAATTCTTTGAGGACATGAAAAAGTACATGTCAAATATATCCATATAATTGAATAAATATCCAATATAAGTTATTATATTGAATTAGTTTACAATTATTTACTTTAATATCCACCATCTCTTGATACTTAATTCTATATTGGCTTGATATCGGATGAAAAAACCCATATCAAAGCCTCCTGGTAGAATGGATCCAGTGAAATTGGATGAATTAAATAAATTGCTATATGAGTTTTGTGATAAGAAATTCATACACAATTTTGTTACATATTAGGGATAACCTATATTGTTTTTAAAGAATAATTATGGTTTTATGAGATTATGCGTCGACTATAATGAAATCAGTTCCATGAATTATAATAATAAATATATTTTATCATGCATTGATGATATGTTTGATCAACTTCAATGGGATCAATACTTATAAGATATTTATATCTCTTATTGTTATCATAAATTAAAATATAAGGATTATTATATACTAAAGAAAAATATTCACATAGGATATGGGAATTATGATTCCAAAGTAATGAGATTTACTTTAACAAATGCACCCTTTGTGTTTATAGATCCAATGAATAGAGTAATAATTAATTATATTGATAGATTTTTTTAGTTTTTATTGATGATATATTGAAATATTATAAGTGTTTAAAAGATAATTGGTACGATTTATATATTTTACTATAGACACTAAGGGAGAAGTAGCGATATATGGAATTTAGTATGTGTGAATTTTGGCTTCAGAAAGTTTCTTTTATTATCTATATAGTCTATAAGGATGGAATATAAATTAGGCCTATAAATAATATATGGTTAAGTAATGTACCATTAAAATAAATATATATAATACACACTATTTTATGTCTTAGTTGGTTACTATTAGTGGATTTTTTATATTATCTTCCCAATTATCTAATTTCTTAACCAAGATGATATGGAAAGGGGTCAAATTTACATGATCTAAAAAATGTGATGAAATATTTGAGGAACTAAATAAGAGATTAATCAATACATATATATGACCTTACCATATAAAAGGGTTAATTTTTTTATTTATAGTGGTGCATCAGAGAAATGACTAGGTTTTTTCCTCTTAAAAATGATAATGTTTTTTATTATGAATAAATGAAATTAAAGTCCCCTGAGAAAATATATTTAACTCATGATATTGAGTTAGTATTTATAATATTTTCTTTAAATATATAGAGACACTATATAGATGGTGAAATATGTGACATATAAGTTGATCATTAAATTTTGAAGTATATATTCACTCAAAAATAGATTAATATATAAAAATATAGATAAATGAAACTAATAAAATATTATGATTTCTTGATAAACTACCACCATGGGAAAGAAAACATAATGGAAAATTCCTTGAGTAATAATTTTCATGTTGTTCTATACATGGTGAAGATATAAAAGGATATAATTTTAAAAGATTTAGTAAAGTGAGACAAGAATTTATTAATGAATGGGAAATATAATTTTCTTACAAGTTCCCAACCATATTTACTAGAGTCGATAAATAGGCCTCAACAAGATGATTTTTTTTTTCAAAATAACTTTTAAAAAATAAAATTTTGGAAGTTTATAAACTTCAACAATGAAGATGATATCTTTATGTTTCAAAAAATACTATATATAAAATTAATATAAGATATAAAGAGGGAATTACTTGATGAATCTCATAGCAGAAACTTCTCTATAAACCTTTATAGTGCTATAATTAATTTATTTATAAAATATATGTTCTTATGGGTATAAATAAAGTATTAAATTTTAGACTATGTGTCAATATTATTGGTATGATAATAAGTAATGTATAAGAGAAAACCTCTAAAGGGTTTCATGTAACCTATCCATATACCAATGCATTATTGGAACAATATCATAGTGGAATTTGGTATAGGACATCCAAATAAATCTAAGAATAATTACTCTATATGGGTCATTATGGATCTATTTACAAAGTGTACACATTTCCTAGAAACAAGGAAAGATTTATCCCTTAAAAATATTAGCCGACTTGATACCAATTATATTATGAGATTTCATTGCGAACATTTATCAACTATATCAGATAATGAACCTATATTAACATAAAAAATTTGGAGAAATTTTCAAAAGGATTTGATAATTGACACACATATGAGACCTTCTTATAAACCTCAAACTGATAAATATTCTGAAAAGAACATCAAAACATTAGAGGACATGTTGAGGTCATGCACACTTGACTTACAAGGAACATGGGATGAATACCTACCTCTCATGGAATTAAAACAAAACAATAATTTCTATTAAATTATACAAATAGAATCATAAGAATATTTATATCGAAAAATATTTCTTACTCCAACATGTTATGATGAAGTTGGTTAAAGGAGGATAGTTGTTCTAGAACTTTTTTCCAAAAGAATTGAGATGACATGAGCTATGAAGAATCATGTGAAGATAGCTCATAGAAGAAATAAAATCTATTTTGATAGTCAATGGAGGTAATTAATATTAAAATTTGAAGATAATTTCATTATAATGGTATCATAAATAAATATATTTATAAGGTTTTGATAATAAGGGGAAGTTACGTTTGAGGTACATTATGCCTTTTCAGATATTAGAGAGAATAAAAACTGTGGATTTTTACTTGGATTTCTACTCAATATCTCTAATGTGTATTAATTTTTACATATCTCAATGTTAAGGAAGTATATTATATGAAATATAAATTCACAATTCACTAATCAAATAGTGTGAGAACATGAATTATCATATAATAAATAGGCTAACATGAATATAGATACTAGAGACCAGGTGTTACAAAATCAGATAACTTCACTGGTGAAAGTTTTTTGAGGGAAAAACTTTTTGATGAAATAAGAGGGTATCCTGAGTAATAAATTAATAACAATTACCATAATCTATTTATGTATTAATGTACACCCTAAATATTTAGGATAAATTATTTAGGGGATGTGGAGAACGTAATACTTAAGATGTTACAGTAGTAAATAAAAAATTCATCATAAAAACTATTTCATAATGTAAATTCTATTATTTAATCATAATGGTAAAACATATAGTAAAATTAAAAATTTGAAAATTAAATTCCCAATAGTGTTTGTAACTCATTCGATAGACCACATTAAAATATAAGGCACCACTAAAATATTGAAATATGGATAATTATAGTCTAAAATGAATGAAAAATATATAATATACATTTCTATTATGAAAATAACAATAAAAATGGAATATACATGGTATAAGAATTAAGAGAAGGAAATAAATGATCATAGGGTAGTAAAATGAATTTTATATAAAAGGGGTAACTGACTATTTGAATCAAACTGTTGGAATTTTACCATAAGAATTTGACCCTTGGGAATTTTAGTTTTATGATAGTAATGTGACCGTTATTGATACAAGTTTTTAATAGCATAAATAATTTTTTTTGATTATAATATAATTAATAATTACTAAAAATAAAAATATTAAATAATGGATAGTACTATAATTACACATTAATGATTTATAACAAAAATAATATTGATAAAAGGTAGTGTTTATAAATTTGTGGTTCCAAACATGTGATTTTAAAATATAACAAGAGTTTAATATAAAAAATAAAATTATTATATATAAGCAAATATTTTTCTAAAAAATAATTTTAATTTTAAATTAGAACATTTAAATTATAAAATGGTGAATATTTCTGAAATTTATTACATAGTGATTTTTTTTGGTAAATAGTAAAATATGGTAAGCATATGAGATTGGTATTATGGAATAATTATGATATAAAAATATGTATTAATTAATATAAGTAAATCCTTGAAAAAAATAATGGATTTAATTTTGAAAATATTAAAATTTAAAAAACTATATCTTAAATTTCAAAAATCATATGTTAAATCCATGGGTAAGAAAATATTTTTTCACTTTCCAAAACCATGATTTTAAATGCATATGTTTAAAAATTAATAAACAATCATCTCTCATTTTATATAAATACCTACTAATCCACCCATTCCTCACCACTAAAAAATTATTTATCATGGTTCTCCTCTTATTTTCCCTCTATACAGTCCCTCTAATGTGTTTTTTAGCTTCTAAGGTGGTCTTATCAAGCTTTAAGAAGCTACCTTTCAATGTAAGGTTTTACAATGATCCTCTTTGATTTTAAGTTTCAATACTTTTGTTATAATATTATTTAAAATTATTTTTCATTTAATTTAATGCTTATAATTCATTGTAGTTATTATCCATTTTTATATGATCCCATCTTTTTCTAGGTATTACTTTTTTTATATTTTTTTTCATGATGGGTTGTTTTTATTTTAATTCATAGCTTAAATTAATTCACAACCTTTAAAAATTACACCCCCTTAAAGTAGTTTTCACAACATGAAGACTTGTCACTAAAGTAGATTACACCCCATGTAACTGTATTTGACCATGTGTCGATGAGTTATGAAATTGGATTACACCATGTGTAATATTAAACAAGATGTAATTATATTACCACACAAGTAATATTCAATTGTTGTTTTTTATGGTTTGATGAGATTTCTGTCAGGAAAATTGGAAATATGTTACGATTTTTACATGAAGTAAATGGAAATTCATGTTATCTAATTTTTATTCCATGTATATTCAAAACACATCTCAAGCATCACATAATTCTCAGCACACACTTTTCTCTTCCACAAAAACATTGTGACCATCGTCTTCAATCTAAGATGTCCCACACACATATACCTCAGATTGAAACTCTTTTTTGCACCACAATTTTCGTCTAAAGAGCCTCTGTGCACCTACCTCTTGGTTATGAATCTTCTGATATTAATTTATTAGATTCATCCTTGATCCAGAGGTGATATGGTATCAAATATTGGATATTCAACCCAAAAAGTTTTTAATGTATACCTTTCAGTTATTCATCTTATTCTTGATCAATTTCTAAAAAATTATCTGGTTCTTATTAAAAGGAATCTAAAAGATGATTGCCATCACATATGTATGGTATTATTACTGCTTCTTCCACTTTCAAGGTAGGTGGTCTAAAATCTAAATCCCATAGTTATGATTTTTATTATATATATGAAAGTTATATAATTTCTAGGGGTTTTCGTGATTATAATTCCTATTTAAATTAAATAATTTGGTAAATTAATTATCTAAGATGGCTATGAAATTTTGAGATTTATGGTTCATTGAATGAGATAATTAATCAGTGAATTAATTACGGGGGTTTAAGATTACTTGTTTTAATAATTAATTAGTGGAATTAATTATGTTGAAATTGAGATAGTTGAATTGGGAAATCAATATGTGTAATTAAATATGGGTTATGGATTTTGTGAATTTAGATAATTAATTATGAAATTAATTATGGGAAATTGATTTAATGATTTGAGACAATTAGTTAGGGAATTATTTGTGGGAAATTGATGCAATTAAGTGAATAATTAATTGGTGAATTAATTATGAGACATTGAAATAGTATATTTTAATTATTAATTAGTGAATTAATTATTGGATGTTGATATTGTGAAAATATTAATTAATTGCCAAATTAATTAATGGGTGTGTATTAATTAATTTATGAATTAATTAATGGAAGTTAAAATGGGTAATTGTGATAAGAGTATTAATATGAATAATAATAGTCAATGTGATAATTTGGAAACATGTGATGATGCATGTGAGGTTGTAAAAGTTAGTGGTATACCTACACAGTTGATAAGTGGGGTGTTAGACATGATAATCTACGTTAGTGATATACATGCATATTTGTTAAATGGGGGGGCTGGACATGACAATCTATGCCACTAAAAGATCTATTTGAATATTTGATAATTGGGATGTTAGACATGAAAATCGACACCAATGATTTTTGTGCATAGGATAGAATTGTGGTATTGGACATGATGTTTTAAGCAAATTTTATATTTGTGTGAAGTAGAATTGGGGTGCTAGACATGATGTTATATACCCATGGTATATATGTAGGATTGATAAATGGGGAGCTATACATGGAAATCTATACACAAAACATAAAAATTGGACTAGTGTTCAAAGTGGGAATAATAATGAGATTGAAATGAAATGGATAATGAAAGGCCATTGTTAAATGAATAGTGAATTGAATAGGTAACATGTTTCAGACCCAACTTGGGCTGGAGCAGGTATTGAGGAGCAGGTGTCCTCGGAAACCTGGTAGTCTATGAAGTTTAATAAAGGTTAATTGATAATGTGATAACTATTTAGTTATGTATTTAAAATATTTCTTTATAAAACTACCTACACTTATTATTGACATTATTCATTTTGGAAACTGTTTGTGGTGGCCTACTCAGAATTAATCACACCCTACTCAGGCTACCTGATTGGTACCTGGATAGACTTTGTGTTTTCAGGATAGGTTAAGGTAAAAGTCCATGAGTTAGAGGGCTGTGTTGGGATGGATTTGGATGAGGGAAATGAATGGGGATTAGGGCCCTCTTGGGAGTCATTAGTGTCTTTATTTTGAGTTTTCATTTTAGACACTTGACACAAACTTTGGCATGGCATGTTTTATATTTTATTTTGATATTGTATTCCTACATTCTTATCTTGATCTATTACTACTATTTATGATTATATATTCCTTTTAAATTGTATGTTTATTTATTTGAGTGTTTTACTCTAATAAAAGTTGGTATAGTCTCCCCATGAGTGACTTACTATACCCTTGCTGTATTTCATCAACCTCTGGCATAAGGGGAGGCATGCTTGAGATCATGTGGAAGTACGACTTAAGGAACCGTTGTGTGGCACCAAGGTCAGGACATTACTAAATGGTATCAGAGGTGTTTTCTTTTCATATACTTTGATATTACTCTTTGGGAAAGGTATACAAGAGACTAGGAAGATTTAGATTCTTGTTAATGAGCTCGTGCATGGGAGTTTCAAACCCATGTATGGTGAAAAATCCAAGTAATCAGGGTGGTATTATTGTTATTTCAATTTTTTGTTAGAGTTGAATATTATTTCACCTTGGGTGAAGAACTTGTTTTATGCTATGATAATTGTTTTTGATATTTTTTATAATAAACTCATGGCTCAAAATGGTTTGAGAGTTGATACTACATGCATCATTCTAGGCACTCATGATTATTTTTTTAACATGCATCATTTCAGTTACACATGGGAAAATGAGTTTTTGGTATGTTTTTTAACCTAGGATGTTTTCCCTTGTTAGTGAATTTAAAGTGATAGAGGTACCTTATATGAATTATATAATGTTAAAATGATTTAAATAATAATAAATGATCATATAAATCTGAAACATAATTAATGTTAATTTTTTTACCCTTGTTAACAAAGTCCTAGGTGTAGGATGGTTAACGATAGTGTTAACACCTTGCTTTTGACCGTGTGGTGATACTTAGGGAAAAGACTTGTTGTACCATATTATGTTTCCCTATTATATAAATGTGTAAACTTTATTAACTATGTCTTAAGGTTCATGTTTGGCTCTGTAGTAATATTCCTACCTGAAGATTCTTGTTGAGGGGACGACCATAGGACATGGAGGTGGATGATATTCTAGTAGTGGAACCTGAGGCACTGATAGTGTTGGGTGAGGAATAATGATATAAGTTCTAGTAAAACTTATATCTGTTCATGAAATTAATGTATAGAGGCACATGGTGGATTGAGAAAAACATGTTTGACCATACATGAGATTTTCAATTGTATCACCCTCAAAATTTTACTAGAGAGGCTGGACCTGTGGGAGCTACGTTCTGGGTTGAGTCTATCGAGATGATACGTAACCATCTGAAGACTCCGACTAATAGAAGGGTCATGTTGTATTCCTATATGCTTTAGGGATTAGTGAAGCATTGATGGGAAATTCAAGTGCAGACTTGATAGACTGATGGTATATTGTTGAAGTACTTCTTAGAGAGGTTCTTGGAACAATTTTATCTAGATATGATGAGGTATAAAAGAGCAACATATTTTATGTGGCTGACCTCATAGATCATATCCATTACGGACTATGTGGGATGCTTTATGGATCTACAGTTCTTTTTTCTAGCATTGGTAGGAGATGAGATCACTATAGTGAGATGTTTCTAAGAGTTAATTAAGTGAGAGATTAAGTCCCATGTTATCCTATTTTAGTTAGAAAATTTTTCTGAGGTGGTGGATCAGGCTCTCATAGCTAAGGTGAACCTGAGAGATGCTTTCAATGTAGGATAAAAATTTACTACTCTGCGATCAGGAGGTGAAAATTCTGAGATCAATAACCATCATTATGACAAATCTATCTAGAGAAGTGGTAAGGAGAGTTTCCTTTTTGGGGGATTAGGTACTCAGGATCTTTCTATAGTTGTTTTATATTAGTGTGTTAACCTGGGACACCATAAAACAAATTCCATACCACCATTGGAGTTATGATCTTGGGAAATATGGGACATCCATATTATAAGATTTTTTATGGAGGAGCTAGAAATTACAAATGCACAAGAAAGGGATATTTTACACCATATTTGTCTGGCAGCTGGAGTTCTACTAACTGAGGCGGTAGAGGTGTGGATGTGGTGCTTCTAGGTAGGAAAAACCACATTAGAAGAGTGGAATAAGTCAGGGGAGTCGGAAGACGTCACAGGGAAGAGCGACAGTATAGTTTCATGTGATGCAACCTACACTTGTGGATATAGAGGCTAGACCATTGACAGTGAGAGGTAAAATTCTCAAATCATCTATATTATCTAATACCTATTTGATATTGGTTCTTATCATTCATTTTTATCTAAAAAATGTATTAATTGTTTAATCCTAGAAGAGGATTTTTTGAGTGGGGTTATGATGATAGATACACCTTTGGGAGTATAGTCTAGAGACATCTTTATGTTCAAGGGATGTTCTCTTAACATGGGGGAGTTCCATTTTTTATGTAATCTGAATATTCGTGATATGATAGGCTTTGACCAAATTATGGGTATAGACTGGATAATTGCATACTGAGCCCACATATATTTTTACCACATGATACTAACATTTACGTCTGATAAGGGTGACCATTACATTCACCATGGAGATTGTAATATCTAGGTGAGCCAGGCAGGGCCAATTTCCTAGTAACTAGGAAAGAAAACAACCCAAGTTTCTATTCTATTACTGGATGACATGGGTGTTAGACAAGATTTACTTCCACCAATAGTGGAAATGTTTCACGATATCTTTCCTAAGGACCTCTTAGGAACTGCACCTTAGAGGGATGTGGAATTCACTATTGAGATCATGTTAGTTTTTGAGCCAGTATCAATTCTACCATACAGAATGGAACCGATTGAGATTTAAGAGCTCAAAACTCAAATGGATGAGTTTGAGGATAAGGGATTTACCAATTTGAGTACATCACCTGGTGGATCACCTATGTTTTCTTTTTCAAAGAAGGTTGATATGAGTTTGTGTTTATGTGTCTATTACAAAAAGTTGAACAAGATGACTATAAAGAACCGCTACCCACCTTCGCATATCAACAATCTGTTTGACCAGTTAAAAGAAGATTGTGGGGTCTCGAATATAGAAATATGATTAGGGTATCATTAGTTGAGAGTTTTTACTTCTGATATACTAAGGAATGCTTTTAGAAGAAAGTATGGCCTATATGGTTTCATCATAATTCTTTTTGGTTTGATGAACATTTCATAAATGTTAATGTCCTAGATGAATAGAATATACCACCATACCTAGATCAATTTTTGGTGGTGTTTTTAGACATCATATTATCATACTCCAAGACTCAGGATGATCATTCCCAACATCTTGATATCATCCTGAATACACTGAGAGAGCATCATCTATACACCAAGATACTTAAGTGCTAGTTTTGGATTTAATGGGTACACTTATTGGGGAACATCATCTCAGAGGAAGGTTTGGTAGTGGACCCAATGAAGGTTCAAGTAGTTATTTCTTGGGAAAAGCCTATGAATATTTTCGATATCTGATGCTTTTTGGGATTAGCTGGATATTATAAAAGATTCATCTAGTACTTTTCCTATATGGCAGCACCACTTTCGTGTTTCACCAAAAAAGGTATAAAATTTGAGTGGTCTAAAGCATGTGAGAAGGAATTATAGGAGTGGAATAAGTTTTTGACATCATTGATAATTTTAATCTGACTTGATCCAGGTGGGGAATATATGGTGTATTGCAATGCTTCAGGGTTCAAACTCAGAGTTGTGAAAATGTAGGGAGATCTAATTATGGTATATGGGTCTTGATAGTTAAGCCCACATGAAGGGAATTACCCTGCACATGATCTAGAGTTAGAAGAAGTTGTATATGATTTGATGTGTTGGTGGAACTATATGTTGGGCAAGAAGTTTAAAATGTTTTTCGATCACCCATGTTTAAAGTATATCATCTGACAATGCGATTTAAATCTTCAGTAGTGGATATGGATAGTTTATATGCAGTCATTTTATTTTGAGCTCTCATATACACCTAAAAACGAAAATATTGTTGGTGATGATTTAAGAAGGAAGACTCATACTAAGGAATTTATTGATTCTAGTGTTGTTTGGAAGATGATGATGTTACTAGATAAGATGCACATTGTGGTTCAGGAGAGTCAGGAGCAGATAACTATCGTATCTGTTTCTGTGAAGACGATGCTTTTGAGATAGATTAGGGACATATATTATAAGGATCCATAGATCTTGTCCTTGAGGGAAATATTTGAATGTAAGGAGGCCCCATCATACAAGTTTATAGATAAGAATGAGGTAATCACATGAATAATTTAGTAGTTATTCCTACGATCTTACGAGGGGATCTCATATGGGAATTTCATGCCTCAAAGTGGGTAGTGAGTCTAGGTGTGACCAAAATTTACCATGACCTACGATGATAGTTTTGGTGTCTTAGAATGAAAAATTAAATAGCTAGGTTCGTGACACAATTATACACCTTTCAGAAGGTGATGGTAGAGTATCAACAACTTGGAGGTTTGCTACAATCACTGTTCATTCCAGAATGGAAGTTGGATGACGTGACCATGGACATTGTGGTAGGTCTTCTAAATACTCTTAGGAATAATGATTCTATCTAGGGTTTTTTGAATCAATTGACCAAAGTAGAACATTTATTATCAATAAGAAAAACATTTACAGTAAAGCAGTTGGGAGAAAATTATGTTTTTGAGATAATATATCTCTATGGGGTGCCACATACTATAGTTTTAGACCATGATTCGCAATTTACCTATCACATATGGTAGGTATTACATTTTTCACATGGAACATAGCTATTATTTAGTGTAGATTTCCACCCATATATAGATGGTCAGTCGGATTGTACTATACAAGTTCATTATGATATGATACAGGCATGTGTTCTAGATTTCAATGGGTCATAGGAGAAACACTTGGCCTTAGTGGAGTTTTACTATAATAATGTTTATCAGGAAACTATACATATGGAACCAAATGAGGTTCTTTATGTTAGGAGATGTATATAAACATTATGCTGGATAGAGGCTGGTGAGTGAGAGTTGTTTGGGCTGAGTCTCATGCAGGAGAAAATGGAATATGTGTAGTTGATTTGAAAATGTATGTCTATGAATCAAAGTAGGTACAAGTCATATAATGATAGATGGAGACAACCACTATAGTTTACATAGGGTGATAGTTTATTCATTTGGGTGTAACCTAGTTTGGGTCACTATAGAATATGGAGGTAGGGTTAGTTGGCACTCGATTTTGTCAGACCATTTGAGATAGTGGATAGAATTGGGTCGGTGGAAAACCAATTGGATCTTGTATAGAAATATAGTACTATGCATGATTTTTTCCATGTATCAAAACATTTGTAGTATCACCATGAACCTTATCATGTGATCAATGTTTTTGATGTTGAGATTTAGACAGGTTCATCCTTTTAGGAGAATATGATTCGTTTGTTGGATCGTAGTGAGAAAGTTTTCTGGGGAAAGAAATTGTAGATACTTCATTTAATATGGAAACATAGACCTGTGTAGGAAGATACATTGGAAAGGGAGGTAGATATGAGGGCTCAGTGGCCAGATATTTTTGACTCATAATCTTCATGGGGCTTGTAAGTGTAGCTCAAGGATGTGCTGTTATAAGGTGGGGAGATTGTAAGATCCTATCTTTTTCCATGTATGACTCTTCAAATGTTTTTTCACGAAGGGTTGTTTGGAATTTAATTCATGAATTAAATTATTTCACACCCTTGAAAAATTACACCCCCTTTAAGTGGTTTTCACCACATGAATACATGTCACGAAAGTATAATACACCCCATGTAATTGCCTTTCACCATATGTCGACATGTCATAAAATTAGATTACACCACATATAATTTTATTACACCACATGTAATTATATTACACCATGTGTAATCGTTAATTAATTTTTTTAAGGGTTTGACATGATTTTTTTTAGGAAAAGGTGAAATATGTTATGATTTTTACATGTTGTGAAATGGGATTTCATGTTGTGGAATTTTGATGCCCAATATATTAAAAACACACCTATAGTGTCATGTAAACCCCCAAACATTCTTTCGTCTACCGGATATTCTATACACACCACTATTTTCGACCAAAGATGTCATGTGCACCACTTCCTTATACTAAAACTCTTCCGAACACTACCATCTTCGAACGAAGACCCTCTACGCACATCCCTCTTGGTTGTGGGTCTTCTAATATTGATTTTTGGAAGTCCTCTTTGATCTGGAGGTGATCTAGCATCAAATCATGGATATTTGGACCTAGATTTTTAATATATGTATTCCATTTATTCATCTACTTCTTGATCCATTTATAAAGTATTATCTAGTTATAAATGAATGGAATCCGAAAGATGATTTTTAGCATAGACGTTGGGTTTTTTCACCGCTTCCTCTACTTTCAAGGTAGGTGGTCTAAAATCTAAATAATTTAGTTGTTATTTTTATTATATATATGAAATTTGTAGAATTTATAGAGTTGTGTAGTGATTATAATCCGTAAATGAATTTTTTTAATGAGTTAAATTAATTAATTTAGATGATTATGAAATTGTGATATTTAGGGGTAGTTGAATGAGATAATTAATAGAACAATTAGTCAATGAGTTTTGATATTACTAATTTTAAGAATTAATTATGGGAATTAATTGTGATGGAATTGAGATGGATGAATTGGGTAATCAATTTTTGTAATTAATTACGGGTTTTGAATGTTGCGAATTGAGATAATTAATTGGGAAATTAATTATGGGAAATTTATATCATGATTTCAGATAATTAATTGTGGAATTAATTTTGGGAAATTGATCCCAAGAAGTGAATAATAAATCAGTCAATTAATTATGAGACATTGAAATAGTCCATTGAAATAATTAAATGGTGAATTAATTATTAGATCTTGATACTGTGAAAAGATTAATTAATTGTCTAATTAATTAATGAACATAGATTAATTAATTTATGAATTAATGAATGGAATCTATGATTGATAATTATGATTATAAGATTAATATTATTAATCTTGGTTGATTTGATAATATGTAAAAATGTGATGATATATGTGAGGTTGTTAAAATGAATGGTATACCTACACATTTGATAAGTGGGGTGTTAGAATTGATGATCTGCACTAGTGACATACATGCATAGTTGTTAAATTGGGGGCTATACATGATGATTTACGATGCTGATAGATCTATATGAATGGTTGAGAATTGGGATGTTAGGCATAAAAATTTAACCAATGAGATATGCGCATAGATGAAAATTGGGGTATTGGAAATGATGTTCTAAACCTGTGATGTATTTTAATGATTGAGAATTGGGGTGATAGACCTGATGGTCTATGCCGAGGTTATATATGCAGGATTGATAAATGTGGATCTAGATAAGGAAATCTAATCCCAAAACATCAACATTGGACTATGGTTCCAAGTGTCCATAATAGTGAGTTTTAAATGAAATGGATAATTAAATCACATTGTTTAAATGAATTGTGAATTGAATATGTAACATTGTTCAGAACCGACATGGGCTAGAGCATGTATTGAGGTACGAATATCCTCATAAACTAGGTAGTATATGTTTTTTCGTAAAGGTTAATTGAAAATTTGATAACTATTTACATATAAATGTTAATTGTTTCTTTATACAACTTCATTCACTTGTTATTGTCTAGTTTCATTTTAGATACCATTAGTGGTGGCCTACTAAGTTTTACTCACCCCCTACTTGGGTTTCTTGATCGGTAGCCGAATAGACTTGGTGTTTTCTAAATAGGTTAAGGGTAAAGGCCCTATGTTAGATGGTTAAGTTGGGATGGAGTTGGAGTTAGATGAGGTAACTGAAGGGGGATCAGGACTCTCTTATGAGTCTTTATTTTTAGTTTGTATTTTAAACAGTTGACAAGTACTTCAGCATGACTTGTTTTCTAATTCAGTTTGATATTGTATTCCTACATTATTATCTTGTTATATTGCTACTATTTATGATTATATATGCTTACTCTACTGTATATTTATTTTAAATGGTGTTTTACTCTAATAAAATATGGTATAGTCTCTCCATGACTGACTTATTAGACCCTCGCTGATAGTTAGTTTCCTCTGGCATATGAGGAGGCGTGCCTAACGTCCTGAGGCAGTCTGTCTTGGGGAACTGGTGTGTGGAACCCAGGTCAGGATGTTACAATTTGATATATTGGAAATGTAAGATTAATTATTCCATATCATTATATTATTTTTCTAAGAAATTATTATTCCAATGTAATTGTCATTACTCCCTTATTATTATTTATTTGTGAATCCCTCTCCAATTAATTTTCATTCAAATGTGAAATTTTATTATGAGTCTTTATTATAAATTAATTATCATATTATTTATAAGATATCAACAATATCTATCACTTTACTACCTTCATAAGATTTTATAATACTGAAACATTAGTTGAAACTCAAGGGCTAAATTTAAATATAGTAAAACATCATAAAATTATTTTTATTTAAATAGGGTGTCATTTCATAGTTATGAAATCCCTTTATGGACACTGCAAGTTGATAAAATATCTATCACAGACACAACTAGGGGTAAAACCCTTAATAACAGTTTTATGGGTATTAAATAACTCTTTACATGATGAAAAACAAGTTCTCCTAACTGAAAACCTAGTTTAACACTCCCATGGGATAGGTTTTGGATGATTCACAAGCTATATATGAACTAGAATAAAGGATTTAGTATATTATAACATTTATGAAATAATTTTTCAATTTATGTATCTAAATTATGCGAGTATTTTAAAAAATTTGATAGTGTAGGTTTGGGCCAATTTTCCTATCATTGTATTGGTCCCCTATTATAAAAAACTATTGAACTTGATTTCTATTTCCTACTAATATCCCTACACCATGAAAATACCCTTAATTACTACCTTTTTATTATTCCATAGATAAGGTTAGTTTACATCAAATTTTGAATATCATATATTTTCTAAGTTGATTGTGGAATATACAACTAGATAGCTATATTGTTTGATTAAATGGGGAAATATCGATATTTCATACATCCATTATTTCTATATGGGTAGATATTTACAACTTATCCATGATTATATATATGGTTCCTTAAGAAACATATTGTTATGTATTTTTTATCCACTCTATTAATAAGATGGATGTATTGGAATTATTATGTTATAGTAGGTTCCCAAAATTATATAGCCCCTTGATGCTTCAGTAGGTTTCATAAAACCAACTAGCTTGGTTATTTGGTGTAATCCATACCCATTTATATGTGATTTCTTAGCATGATACCTTGATGGTATATTTATGAAGAACAATATTATGCATTGCATCAATATGAGATAAGTTGTTTTCATCCATGCATTTATTTATTATTATGTAATCCATGGATATATTATTCTCATATTTCCTTTTATTATGGATTTTATTTATTCCTGTCATATTATGTATTCGTTGCTTATATATGATCACTTTCATTCTATGATACCCATTACTGAGTTTTTGATATCAACCCTTTATATTGTTGCTCATTCCCTCAGGAAACCATGATGATTTCTATATGTGAGTTATGGATGTTCAAAGATAAAAAAATAAATTTTATATATCCAGTTGATGTATCTTATGTTTTCAATGTCATGTAATATTCATTTATGCATCTAGTTTCTTAAGACTATTAAAATACTAGACCATTTTTATTGTGATATATGTATTCTATAGCACAGTAATAATATAACCATAATCTTTGGGGTATAAGAGATAGTGTTCTTATAATATTTAACTCTTCTTTATCACTCATGGTAGGGTTCTGAAACCACTTTCTCACTCAAGGTGATACCATCCATCCACTTCCATCATCAAACACATCACATTGGCTAAAACATTATAACTCTTGATAGGTATCACATGCATAACCTAACCTCAACCATCTCACTCAAGGTAGAGCCTCACATACACAACCCAACCTCTACCTTCTCATACAAGGTAGGATATTTCAAATTCATTCTATTTCATGGTGATGCCATCCATCAAGTCTCATCATCAACCACATCATGAAAACTATTAACTTATAACTCAAGGAATGATATCATATACACAACCCATCCTCTACCATTTCAATAAAATTAGATTATTGATAATAACTTTTCACTAAAGGTGGGGCTAATCACTCTAATAGTCTTTAACCACTAAATCAGTAATTGGGAACACACATGCATAATAACCATTATAAAATCATCATCCAAGAATAGTTTCTGACTAACCAATGTGTCTAGTGTTCCATAATAGAGTACCCTACAACATAAGTTTCCTTTTCCCATGATATCACATTACACTATGAAATCCCATCATATAAACACATACACTCATAGATTAGTATCATTCCAAAGAAATATCTATGTCCCATGTCCCTCATTAATCCCCAATTAACTCATCAATCACACTCAACTATACAAATGAACAACATATCTCAATGGCATCACATTATCCTTGAATCATAAGGAACTCACCTCATCATTACTAAAAACATAATAAGAAAATATGGTTCCCTTAAATATCATTTTGTATCGTTAAGAAACTCCATGTACTTTCCATGAACTAATCCTATAAGTGATTTGAGGGATTTTTCAAAATTTCCCAACCTAGAGGAATCAATTCACAAAGGAAATATATGATAATACTTACTGTTAGCATGCCATAACATTGGTGATTCAAAACACATATCAATACTCAACCCATAATAAGGGATTTTGCGGACTATAAGGCACAACCAGCCCACCTTCTATATAGTACTAAGAGAATTTCACTCACCAGGGTCTCTACCTAAGGCTTCTGCAAATAGTGGACCATAAAATATCTCATAAGACCTCAAACTATGTCATGCTGCACTAAATCCATCCTTTACTAGAACTATGATGTCTGTTAAAATAAACTAATGAATAGAACCCTGAGATACATAGCCACTGTACAACACTAAATTCACCAAAACAAGCACAAATCACTTAATATATATTAAGTAGGTTGTACCCTATCCTACCAATCTCTCTCAAGATAGCCTGAACACCATCCATAAATCTACATACAATAACCCTACGCACACACATTCACCTAGAAAAAAACACATGACATATAATGAGTCATGAAAGGAACCACCTTCCTTATTCTGATAAAGGTACACTCATATGATATCTTGACTCAGTTCATCCTTATTCAACTGAAATTGATAATTCAGACAAATAGGTCCTCAAATGATGGTTATTCCCAAATATAAGTGAAAACCTCAAGATAATGAGAGTAAATCTAGAGATAGTTATATAATTTCTAATAATAACCTCATACATTTTATGACACATCGATTCATTAACAGATAAAGTTGGTTTAGTCTTGGAAGAGAGGACCTCATAGGGGGTGGCGTGATCGACTCTGTTAATAAATGAGGGATACTAAATTAATTTACCCCTATTTAATATATAAATAATTTTATAAATTAATATTTATAAAAATATTTTTCCCCTTGTATCACTTTGTGAGCATGGAGGTCTTGTCATGATAACGTTCCATGTCCATTCCCCACAAAGAGGTCTTCGTGGCCATGGTGTGGAATTCCTCTTCAAGGAAGCTTTGACACCACCACACTTGAATCCATCATAGTGTGTCCCTTTTATATATGGAATGAATATATTCCTACTAGTTAAATTTAAACCATTTAAACCTAGAATCCATGACATAAACTCTTATTCATAACCATCCCTTGTACTCTATACTATGGAAATCCTCATGGAATGTTTCATGGTTTGGACTTCATTTCATGATGTAATCCACTTTACCCCCCATTAAAAACTCATAAAGGAATATTTAAATTCCTCCCAAAACCCATATATAAAGGTCATCATCAGGTTATGTTACCCTATACGATAGTGTGACCCAATAGATTGGGATCTTTTCATTTAGGAAAACCCCAAAAAATTAACCATGTTTTTTTCTCACTTATAAAATTATTTCCCACTGCCTTCACACTATGATACCTCCCATACCATAATGTGATCCCCCAAATAGTCCCACATCATGACATGGACCCCACCTGATATGGCATGATGAGCCACTCATAGTAAAAACTGAACTCCATATCCACCTAGATCTTACCTCAACATACACCCAAGAACTCTAAATACCTTATAGACCTATGAACACCACTAAAAAAGTTCCTCAAGATATTCCAACCCTCAGAATACTAATTAAAATTTGGATTCTTGAAACATAACCTTAACTTGGACAAAAAATTCAAATTTACTTTAAAAATGACGTATAAATTTATGGGTTGTTACACCATGTTTGTTTTCATAAAAAAAATTATTCCTTTTCACATTACCATCACAACAACCCACTACCACAGTTTCTCAAATGGGTGACCTTTATTTTCTAGTCACTTCCTCACTTTGCTGATGTTTCATTCCACTATCCCATGGGAGGTTACACCATTGTGGAAACCCCATGATATCCTTAGACCAGTGCATCACCCAATTATACTACATTTCATTGAGTCCATTACATATTCCATTATTTACTTCCAACACACCCCACCTAGATTCATTTTTAACTCTCATTATTTCATCAATATGTTATTTTTTATTTTTTTGGTTTATACATGGTTGAACCAGAGTCATTCATGTTGGTATCCTTTGTTTTCCATATCCAATTACCCATTTTAAAACCAACGACCAATAATAGGGAATTTTTGAACTCTCACCATGAGAAATAGGGATATAAAAAATCATGGGATGAATTATGATGAACATTAGTCATTATTTTATCATATCTCATCACACACTATCTGTGAAATTATGAAACTATATGAATAGGTTTTATTATTCACATAAAAAAATTTACAATGGTTCACTAACAAAACCAAAAAGGTTCATTTTCATAATAATAATACAATGATGTTTATTTTTCCCATAAAAAAATAATATATTTTTTTGATAAATAGTTAAACATAATTATAATAGTCAAAATAATCTATTTTAATTTAATTTATTATCTATTGATAATTCTAAATGAAAATATTCAAGATTTTTATATAATATAATTACATATAAATTAGTGAGATTTTAGAAAAAACATTAATATAATAAAATCTCATAATGAATGATTCATATCAAATAAAAATGTCTTACCACATGGAAATCATGTTGAAGCTTTAATTCATTTGTCACTTCCATGTGATCCGACCACCATATTCATGAATCTACGAATAAGAGAACATCAAAATAAAAATTCTCAATTTTTTGTGTCTTAAAAAATGGACAACCAAAAGACATTTAGAGAAATTAGGTATTTATAGGATAACTATTTGATCAATCGATCTTTTAATGAACATGTCAAATATTTCTTGGTACAAGGCCCAGTAATTGACTACAAAACATACACCTAATATAGGAGAACAACCCATTCTAAAAAAAATATTATTATAAAAATATCTATACATGATTTTATTAAAGTTATATACTTATTCACACTCATTGGATAAATAATTATTTACTTAATAAATATTAAAATCCTATAAAATTTAACTTCTTTATATGTCCTCCAAAATTAAACACAAGGATATTTACCACCTAAAAAACTCACTAGAACCCATAGAAATTTTTTCTAAGGTCATATATTAGGGTATATTTTCCATTTAACCACATAAAATGACCCAGTCCTTCAAAATTAAAAAATAAATTAAGTCTATCTTGATAGAAAGACCAAGTCAGTATATCCTCCCCAGTATTAAACTATTTGTTTACTTGAAATTTAAAAAACATGATATTCTAAACCAAAATATTAAAAATAATCTTGTGTAGAAAATTTCTAATTATAGCATGTAATTGGTTCATATCATATGTTATAAGGTTCACATGAACCCAAGAGAAAAATATACTAGGAATAATTATCCACATTCTCACCATAATAATTTAACCTAAGCTTATTCTAAAAAATCAATTGTAATATCTATATATTTAATTGCATGACTCCAATTAAGTGTCTTTTTAAAAAAAATCAATCATTGGGACACCTACCTCATATCATGAAGAAAAAAATGAAAACCATCAAAATCAACCCTAGAAAGATTTATTATCAAGTAAAATACTTAATGGATCATCACACTCTCCAAATTTAAATATTGACAAAAAATAATAATTTCAAACACATTGATCCACATCAAACTCTGCCATAGTGAGATTAAATAAATGATTCTACATTGACCATAAAATATCTAACATTAAGAGGATAATTGTGGTATAATTCAATTAATAATCACACTAGTTATGGAAAAGATACCAATTACTCAAAAAAATAATTGGAACATCACATAACCCAAAGCTTAATCATTTCCCTTCCAAGAGCAGAAACAAAAAATCGATATATGTGACTCCAAAAAAATCTTGATCATAACTGAAGAAATCCCAATTAGGTTGCAATTAACATTAATGAAATAGGCTAACAATAACAACAACATAAAACATCAACCTCTTCGAAATTTTATATAATAAAACCTAATCTCATTTCAGACCCATTCTATCTGAATTCAAACCTGACAATATGAACTACTTAGATAACATCGATTTATCATCTCTAGACTCTAGGATAAAACTATGAGATACATTAGTAACTAGAAACCTCAACCAAATGATAATGTTTCCTCATTATATGGATTTATCCACCATATTATGATCAATGACTATAAATCCTGATATTTTAATATATCATTACCTTTAAATAATTCAATGTGTTTAGTAGATTTCTCCACTCACAACACTGAATTGATACAAAACCATGTTATATTTATATAAAAATAGAAATATTAAGTATTACCATCAAAACCTATACATTGAATTATAATGTATTAATAATAGTAAAAAAATTATAAAATATATATATAAATAAAATAAAATGTTCTTTTTATATAAATTAAGTTAAATTAGTTTATGAAAGTGACTAATAAGTTCATTTATTATTTCGAAAAGTGTTTTTCTAAAAATTGAATATTTATGGGAAATGAATTTATATTTCAATAGAACTATAATTAATGATGGTAAATTATATTAGATATTAATAATAATTTAAAACAAATTTAGTTGGTAAATTACATAAAATAATAATAATAATAGTTAATATTTTAAAATATCATTTTATAATAAATATTTTCATTCATTATATTTAAGAATGTTATTAAAAAAATTTAATTATAAAATTTTATAATTTCAATTTGAAAAAATTTAAATAATTTTTAATTTAAATTGAAAATAATATCATAAGATGAAATTTTTGGGTTTTTCCAAAAAACTTTATTTTTAGTTTAAAAATATGGTTTTTGAAAAAAATATATATAAATTTTATGATCATATCATTATTAAATCATTTTAAAGAATTTTAAACAAAATGAAGTAAGAAAATATGAATTTAATAAATAAAATAATTCATTTAAATATATTATTTGAGCTTATAAATCCTATTTCCATCATTTCTAGAACTAAATTAAAATGATAGTTTAATAAAAAAATGTTTTTGTATATTTTTAATAAAGTATTTTCAATGAAAGATTAGGTTTTAGACTAACATGAAGGAGTCATAACTTTTATTTTATTTATAAAAAACTAATTTACAACAATTTAATTATTTAATTTATTAACTATAGATTATACATAAATTTAATGTCTAAAAACAGACTATTTCTAAAAACTATTTTTTTGTGTTATGTGAATTAATTTGAAAATTTAATTTTAAAGCCCTCGGAAATTTTATTTTATTTAATTATTTAAAAATTTTGAATTATAATTTTCAATTTATTAAAAAGGATAAATTTTAATTTTTTCATTAAAATTAATTACTATGTTTAGAAATTAACTATCATTGTAAAAGTAAATTTAGTTAAAAGGTCAAATTTAAAAATAAAATACATAAACACTCAATGTTGCCCCTAAAATGAGTGTTTTTTGTGATTTTAGACCAAAACTCACTTTAACCTCATCTTTTTTCCATTTTTATACATTTAGATTTGAATAGTAGTATCATGTGACTTAACAACTTAAGGGTGCTTCCTGAAGTTCCCTTCTCTTCACTCATAAAAAGGTAAAACTATTTCCACTTCCAGACTCACCTATTATTAAAAAATCACCCTTATAATCTATCAATTGTGTCATTATAGAACAATATCCCATGTTAAAAATATTATATTAAGCATTAGTTATCATAAGTCTTTTATTTCTGAATATTATTCCATGGAAAATTCAAGTACTTAACGTGGGTATTATCAACTACTTACCCTTTCTTATTAATTTTCTTCATTCAAATTTATTCTATAAATACTAATATAATGATATTAGTGTTATATATTTACAGTAATTTTAATAAATTAACGTTATTATCATTATCTATTCATCTATATAATTCGTTAAAAGAAAATGAAATCACTATTCATGCATACGTGTAGACTACCGCCCCCATATACAAAAAAAATCATTTTCCATCACCACCCATATTTTATGGTTCCTAGAAAGATTTAATGATGAAATTTGATATTTATTACATCATTAATGTTCTAGTATGATAAATTTGAGAATCTATTTATGATATTATCAACAAATGATAATTGTTAATTTAGTCATTTAAAACGAGAAAACTAAGAGGGAAATGATATCTTATTTCTAAGTAATGACTTTATATAAATTATTTTATTTTTTTAATTATTTAAAATTATTATATATATATATATAAATAATAAACATTAAACAATATCATTTATTTTTTTTTAAATGATATAATAACTCAACCACCTCATAATCATCCATTAATCTTGGTAGGTTCATGTTTGGGTCAGTTGAACCACCTACTTGAATAATACTATGCTTTTATATCACAGATTACTATGAGAAATTTATTAATGGTATAATGTGATATAAATATTTAATTAATTATTTTTTTATTGAAAATTTATATCAATATTTAACTCTCTAATTACTAAAACATCTTTCATTCATTAAGAATCACCTAAACATGATAATCGATGATTTCATATTCATGGATTGTAAAAAAAATCATGGAATGAAATTATATATTTATAAACAATCATAAAACATCTATTACAATACCTTATATTATCTAAGAGTGATTTAGTTTTAAAAAATATTAGAAATCAACACCACTTTTACAAAACTAGTTCAAAGTGATAAAGATTACTGACACCTAGTGTTGAAAATATGTGACAACTAAATAATATATATGTATAAAATAATTTAAAAGAAGGGCAATACATTGTTATATTTTTGAAAAAATTTCTTAGGTATTCATTTAAAGAACTTACATTAATTATTCAGGAGCTTTGGTGTAAGTGTATAAAAAATGAGGTCTCGGGTATGGGTTTCCGTGTGAAGTTCCTCTCCTTAAGACATATTTGGTATTATGAAACTAGTTTCAATTATGTTCTTTATATCTGAACTATTTGAGATATTAAATAATCAATTATATTTTAATTATGGTATTTTATGTTCAATTATAATCCCTATCCATCAAGGGGTGTTGATTAAAAATTTACTCAATATGTATGTGTTTTCTAGATCTCAATTTTGATTCTTTGAGACACGCTACACAATATGCATCATATTTCATTTGTATAGTGTTATATTGATTTAATTATCCATGAATGTTCTATACTTTATTTAATCTTATTTCATGGAATTTACTTTCCAAATAATTTTCCTTTATTCAAGTGGTTATTTATTTAGTTATTTCTCTAGTAGTAAGCATTTTTTCTAACTTGACATTAATTCATTTAGTTATGATCATTATCTTGAAATTATTTCATAAAATTCATATAAATTCTTCCCATTGATTATATTATGTGGTATTTAATCATTGTTTTTTGGGGATATACATTCCTTAAACATAAATACTTTGAAATATATTTCCAAATTCATGGATTATTCGCTTTTACAACTATCCACTTTCTTCCCTCAAATGGGTTATGATCATGTTATATAGTTTATTCGAACAAGGAAAATTATTGGAAATCCATATATTATTATTCCAATAAATATTATCTAATGAAAGTTTACTATATATTTTTTTAACAATCCACCATATTTCTCTAGATGGCTTGTGATCAAGTTATTCCAGTATCGTTTTAGTTGTATTTTTGTCGATCTATATGGTGTGAACATGACATTTAATATAATTAACATTAGTTGATGTTCAAATAGAAATAATGTTATTATTCAAATGTTTTTTCCAATATAAATTATTATAAGTAAGTGGAATATGTATTGTTCAACCATCAAAGTTCTTCCTATAGATGGGTTATGATCATGTTATCCATTTTATAGAAATAGGGAAAAGTATTGATATATTTTATTAGTATTGACTGAAAACACATGTTAATTATATATTAATATTTCATATTTTTTATTATACAGATATCGATGTTTTTATTCAGTCTTTTCTTCAATATAGAATGGTATAAAATTCCTTTCTGATATTTGTAGTTAATTAATTGGACTTAATCAAGTGATGAGTGGAGCCTATATTTTAATATCCCCTCTATGTATCGATTGGTCTTATGAGAGAACAAATGTGGGGTTTTAGTGAAAATGTATTACCATAACAGGATATTATCTTGGCATAAGTCCTTGAAAACAAGTTTTTATGTTCTAAATTATTCATTTTATTAGTATAAGATCAGTAGTATTGGTATCCCTATTTTTATTTATTTTCAAGGATATAACATTATCTCAATTTTAGTTTATTGTGGAATTGTAAATATTATTTGTTTCTTCTATAAAATGTATTACATGCTTATGTTATTGAGAAATTAAGCTATATTTTCCCCTTACATTTCATATCTCAACCCTTCCTTCAGTTTCCATTCCCCAGATTATGAAGAAAAGTGGTATACATGATATTTTTATAAGGATCACACAAATGGAATAATTTTTTGGAGACGTTAAAGACTCTATGAATTAAGTAATTTATTATATACTGTAAAAAAATTCCATTAATTTTTAGAGGAATGGGTATTATTATTTTATGTTTTTTATAATAATATATATATATATATACCTAAACGGTCATGGGAATGTGTATGAGAAAATATTTTATTTAATCCATGAAATTATGGGATAATTATGTTTGATAATCTATAGTAGGTATCAAATATAATATATAAAGTATGGGTTTATGGAAATAGATCTGGGAGTCAAGGTATGGGGAGTTACATTTTTGTATCAGAGTAGGTTTTAGATTACTTTGGAATTATGTGGTTTATTAAGGAAAAATTAAGGGTTGACAAGTTAAGGTTGATCCCAATTTCAACGTTATAAATAACCCTTTGGGATAGTATATATCTTAAGGTTAAAGTAATAATTCTAATTTTATTTGACGATTAGGATAAATTAACTTTAGGGAAAACCCCAAGAATAAGTGTAAGTATATGGTTAAATCATGATGTTTTGGTAAAGTCTTAAGTATGTGGTTTTCCTAGAAATTATATCCCTATCTAGATATTATATGTTAATAAAGACTCTTTCATAGATGTACTGAGGGGTATTAACCCCAAAAGTGGCAGAATGGGTTTCAACTTAATAATAACACGGTTCATGAAAAAGAGTCCTAACTACACACGTTGTTTGAAGTTATTTGGGGATATGCTTTGGTTAATTAAATTCTCTTTATAATCCATTATGAATGATTTAAGTTTGATGTTAACTTATTTGATTTGTTAACCAAATAGAAAAATTACCAATGATAAATAAGGATTTAAAAAATAATGTCATATATTGAGACAAAAGTATCAAATGATAAAATAAAGGATTCATTAGAGAAGACATATTATGAATTAGTTCCATATTCTTATGGACATTTACACTAATTTTATTAGTAATGATTTTGGATTTTAGTATTTGGTAGATGTCGGATCACGAAAATGATATTGAAAAAGGTATATATTTAGAAACCACTATGTATTATATCCTAACAAGACAACATACTTAAATGGGTGAGAATAATTGTATATTCATGTTATGATGTAAAAGGTGAGTTTCCTTGTATTAACCAAGGTAGTGTGGTTGATATAATAATAGAAATAAATTCATGATACTCTTATCTATTTTCATTAGTTGGTGATATTTATCAATGACATTATAGTATATTCTAAAAGTTTTGAGGATTATGTTAAACACTTGGTGTTTTTTATTATTTCATCTTTAAATGTATGAAAACATATATAAAATGATATTAATAACCAAGAAAATTAATTTTATGAAAAGGTTATATTTTTTTGGATAATTATTAGGGAATATTTGTTTGGGGTATGGATAACTTTTAGGATTAATATACACTTTATGTTGAGATAATAAAGAGTGATTTTATTTTTGAAGATGTGTGGTAGATAATAATAATAACATTGGGATTAATAATTGATTAATATTGTTTTTTAAAATTTCAGCACATTATTTGTGTTATGATATACATTGACTAGTGTGAAACCTTATGAACTAGTGGTCAGTACTATTTTTTGGGATAATTAGAGAGTTAATTTTTTTAGAAGTATATAACTTCACCATGGTTTATTGACTTGGAGATTCAAATAGTTTTGGGAAAAGTATGTTTTTTAGAATACATGATTAGGGTATGTAAATACTTTTTTATATGATTGTATGAATGGATAATGTAGTTTAAAGAAATATAAGTAAATTGATATATCCTAATATAGTATGGTGGATTTAATATTAGAGGTTATACTTTATATGTTAAGAATACACTGACTGACATTCTTTAATGGGTATAATTAAAATTTTGAGGATGAAATTTATTTGGGGTGGTGAATCACCTAAGATTTTTATATATGACTTTCTTTAAATAATTAAATGTGTTTGGTAAGTTTCTCTACATGAAAAACTAAAAATAAATAAAATTTGATATATTTAGTTAAAAATATAAATTTTAAGTATGACCATTAAAACATAGACATTTAATTAGCCAAAATAAATAAGAGTAACCAATTTTTGAAATATATGTATAATTTTAAAAAAATACTTTTAATATGAATAAAATTTAATTAGTTTTACTAAATTAATAATCTTATCATTTATTATTTAGAAATGTATGTTTTTTCCAAAAAAATCATTTTTATGTGATATGTGTAGCATCCCCTCACCCATTGGATTAGGAAGAGGTGGTGGGAAGTTACTAGGAATAAAATGACATACCCAGTACACCAAAGGATGAAAATAAATTCCAAGGTACATAAGAAAAATTAGGGGATGATTTTCCATTTGAAATATAAACATCTAAACCCAAAATATAATAACGAAAAAAACACTATATGAGGAATTAGTAAAAAAATAAAACTTAACATAACCAAACCCATAACCATATCTGAGTACAAGAAGAAACAATGTGAAAACGTCCAAGAAAAATAAAAGAAAACAAACCCCAAAGACACCAACAACATCAAAACAGAAATTCCCAAACTGTTCCAAGCTCGAAAAATAAAATCAATACCCATGGTATCAAGAAGCTTCACCAAATAACTAAGATACCATTCCTTTACCTTTTCCCGATAGGTAACATATAAAATTCACAACAGTTTCCAAATAGGGGGTGAGTCTAAAATATGTAATATTTCCCCAATGACTTCCTAACTCACGCCACTAAGAAAAAAAATAATTAACACATATATATACAATAGTTTAAATAGTTAAAAAAAATTCACATCAAATCCATAAATTATTTCTATGTAAATAAATAAAAAAAACATTTGAAACATTTATCATCACATTTGGAATACCTAATATATGATTCCCTACACACCCACACATGCATTCTTAGTTGATTGTTCTATACTCATGAGTAGTCTATCATCCATCCACCAATTCTTCACTAGTTTTCCATTCTCATTTTTCCCCATTGGAACACTCCCATTATCCAGATTCACATCTCTTATACCCCAATGGTACACACCCTTCACTTAGTGTCATGTCAAAATCAAGAACTCACGCTTACCATGTATGCCAAAATTCCAATCCAATATGATTCCCATAAACATTTTATTATCTAAAACATTTCAATAAAAATTTTACACAAATAAAAACTAATCCATAATTTTAAAATCATAATATTAAATTTATCATTTAAGAACAATTTCTATAAAACCATTTAATTTACACAATTTCCCAAAATCATCAAAAAAGTGGTTTCCAACAAGACCCAAATAAGCATTTCACAATCATTTCAAGAAAACATACCTCAAAAATATTTGTTAAAATGAAGAACGACACACCGATTATCGAGATATAACAATGAACTACCTTTACTTCCCTATATCCAACCAAAATACACAGTAATTACAATCAACGAATAGAGATCTATCCACATCATATTAGATCAAAGGACACAATAAAGAAAAGGAGAAGATATATAAGAAGAATTACCAAGAATTAAAAGTTATGAAACAATATGGGCCTCCATCGCTCTTAGATTACATCAACCTAGGATTAACACACATGTATATTAAATCATTTTAGATAAATATTTAGTAAATTACAAAAATACATAACCAAGGACCATAATTGTTTCATGTATTTAGAAACTTGGAACATATTATTAAATTTTTTTAAATATCTTTAACGATATTTCCATGTAGTACTTTTAGTTAAAAACCATTTTTCATACCCTGGGAAAAGGAAACATAATATTGGATTGATCTCAGATTATCAGTATGGGTAAACAAGGATATATTTAATCATAATCATGAGTATAAGGGTTTGGGAACATGATCTCATCATTAGAATATCATACCCTAAATATCAAAGATCATAATAAAGATTCATGGAATAAGGATTGAGAGTTCATAAGAAATAAATGATAACGTAATAGAGAGCATAATCAATGAAAGAGTAAGCTAGGAATAAGACATGGAATTATGTCATACACATCATCTTATAACATTTTGAACATATATAAGTAGAAATAAGTCCACTAATTATGTTAAGGATATGAAATAAGGACCTCACATAACCATATGGACATGATACCATGTCCATAAATAATGTTATAAACATATAATCAGGTTAACAAATTACATTATGATCATGTAATTAGGTTCACACATAAACTTATGGATATGAAAATATGTCTCTGCATAAAACTATGAACATGTAAGGAGGTTCACACATAAAATTGTGAACATGTAATAAGGTCCACTCATAACATTGTGAACATCTAATAATGTTCATGTATAAACTTATGGACATGAAACCAGGACCCTGAAAAACATTATAAACCTATAATCAAGTACAGGTATAACATTGTGAACATGTATTCATGTTTACGAATAACTTTTTGAACATTTAATCAGGTTCACACATAAGATATATACTCACAAGTCATATATCACCACCCAATTCCTTTGAGGGAGATATAAGTCCCACATATCACAAAATGAAATCATATATGCATATTCCACAATATAAAAAATCATTCATCATATAATTACCGATGAAATGAAATGGTTTTCAATAACATTTCCTCAGTTCATAACCTTTTTAAAATATATAGGTTTCATAATCATTCCATAAAAACATAACCCATAGAAATAAATGGGTTTCAAAAGCATATAACCCGTGGAATAGAAACAAGTATCATAAACATCATTCCACCAAAATATAAACTATTTAAGAAATAATATGAATTTTATTCTTGGATCATATCACAAGTAATCAATAAACTATAAAAAGTACGTAATCTTATATGGAGAGGTATTTTTAATGATCACATGGAACATTTATTAAGAAAAATGTACTTTAATTGAAATTCAAATTCATAAAAACATTCAAAAAATCATTTTCCTACAAATAAATCTTTGAAATCTCATTTATAAAATTTCTTGAGGAAAATATGTTTTCTATTTTAGAAAAATAATATTCAAAACATAATGAATTTTGAAAACCTTTTTCTATGAAAATATAATTTAAAACATTTAAATAAATATTAAAAACATTTATAATACCTTTTAGTTTGAAAATTCATTGAAAATTTATAAATGTTTCTTGAATACATTTATAATAACTTTTACATTTATAATACTTTGAAAACATATAATGAAATCTTGAAAGAATTTTGAAAACCTTTTTCCTTGTTAATTGATTTGAAAAAAAATAAATGAATCTTTGAAAACCATAATATATTTTAATATATTTTTTACGTGAAAATTAGATTAATATATAATTTAAAAAAAAATTAGAAAACATTTTTGATAACATAGTAAAAAAATACAGATTTCTGACCAAAAAGCGAAATGATGTTAAATTTTCTTAGAAATATTTTCTTAATTTTCTTTATTACCAAATAGTGGTAAATTGTAATAATACATTAATACATCATGAATAACCATAAGAGAATAAAATTCCTGAGTTTTCTTGATTGATGTATCATAAGGTTTCATTAATGAATGCATAATCATAAATAATCTTGATAAACGTTGATATTATTTCAATAAACTCTTAAAACTTTGTAAATTTAAATCATACTCCTCATGTAATAAAATGTCATTACGTGAAGCATAAAATATCATTTCAAGAAATATATTCATTATATAAAATTTAAAAGGGTATTACATACACATCTTATAAGAATATCGTATCATAACATGGTATGTGTCTCAAAGAAGAAAATTTGAGACAAATATTTTTTACCTATTTGGTAACATTTTAACAATAAACTCTTTAAAAGAGAGATCATCAAATTAATACCTAAACACCCATAAATTTAATGACAATAATCATAGAATAAATTATTAAGAATAATATAAAACACCAAAAAAAATGAGTGGTTAATAAGTAATATGTCTCACATAAATAAAATTGAGACTATAAATCCCCTTACTACTTGAGTGACTTTAGAATCGTGAGATGAATGAATGAATAACATCAATTGAAACATTAAATATCATGAAATAAATAAAATTCATTAAATAAAATTCCATAGGGAAGTATATACAGCATTAAAAAATAATAAGTTGTGAACATATCATGTATATCATAGAAATAAAAGTGAGACGAGTAACCCTTGCCTTAAATCTTGACTTTATTCTCACATGTTCAAACATCCTCTTCTTTGGGTAACTCCTCTTGGTTTTCCTCAGGCAACTTGCTTGGATGGATTCCTGTCTAAGGGGGGGATTCAAGGATCAAGATAGGGATTTATTGGGGGATATTTATGAGGATTTTTGTTGACACAAAGGGCTTTATAATTGTGAATAATTTTTAGGGGTGAGTTCCTTTTTATAGTACCAGAGGAGTTGCATTCTTGTAAATTCTTGAAAAGGGAATTCAACCCATGTTTTTATAATGTAAAGTGGATCCAATAATTATATTAATCTTATCCAAGTGAGTATTGGGAAATAATATGAACATCCAATGTCTTTTTTAAAATTTTATAGGTCATTTTGGGCCTTACGTTTATGGTTTAGTCCAATGTTAAGCTATTTTTTCTCTTCATCGCTATAATTAATTTTAATTAATTTCAATAAAATTTTGGGTAAAATTTTATGCTGAAGTAATTAGAAGTTTTAAATTATTTTGATTCAAAATACTGATTCTATTTTTACAAATTCCAATAATATAAGTGAAAAAATTAATATTCATTAAATTCTACTGATGGGATAGAAAATCGGATTCTTAAAGTAATAAATGTTAAAAATTTTGAAATGATTTTATATCCAATTTCGAAGTGTAATTTATTACATTGAACTAAATTGTAATAATTTATGTAAAATTGATCTAAATAAACTTTAAAATAAATTCAAAATATAATTTAACATTATATATTTTTTAGATGAAAAATTAGTTTTCAATTGAAATTCAGTATTTTTCACTACTCATCAAAATTTGAGTGTTTTAAAAAAAATACCAAAAATTCACCCAAATTAAACTTTAACATTAAAATTTCAAAAATTAGTTTTATTTATTCCAATAATAATTATAAAATTCTAAAAAAGTATATTTAAAATGGGTTCTCCATTAAAAAGTTATAAAATTACCTTTTAGAAGAATATATCTTTTATTCATAAAATTGGATTTATTATTATCTTATACATATCAAATATATTTGATGTGTTTAAAAAATATTGATTTAATATATAATATATCAATTTTATTTAAAACCTTAATCAAAAGTGTGTATTTTAATTTATATAGATATAATTTTCTTCATGCATAGAAAAATAGTTTTCTTAGATAATTAATTTATTTACTTTTAAATAGTTATTACATTAATTTATAACTAATTGATAAAAAATTATTCACATTATATACATCTATAAATCATATTTTCACAATTTAGTTAATCTTATACATAAATTCCATTCCAATGGAATGGTGGTATCTATAAAAATATTTTAATAATATAATTAATAGTATATGGTAGTTCGGTAAAACTCACATTTTCATGTTATGTAAGTGATTGAAGGAACACAACATTGTGTGTAACACAAGCCAAACATATTGGTTTATGTACCTAAAGTTAATCTAAGTGTTGAGTTTAGAAAACTATTAACTTGGTTTTTCATATAATGAAATTGAAAAAAAAGTTATTTTTATATGATAAAATCTATATTAGGTGTTGCATGAAATGAAAAATATCAAAAAGATTATATTAACTCAAAGAAAAAATTCATAATCAGGGTGTTACATTTTACCCCCTTAAAATTAATTTCACCCTCAAAATTTATATGTGGTGTCAAAGGTTTAATACTTGAATGTTCCATTAATAAAAACCCACGTTGTAAAAATGGATACTAAAACATCCTTTAAAAAATGAAAGTTGGAAACATAATGGTTAAAAAAAGTAACATGTAACTAGGTTTCCAAAAAGGATAACATAGGTGGGAATTGAATACATTGTCATGGAAGAAAATTTTAAATAATGATAAAGATTGATAAAGATCACTGATAATAAAAAAGTGGGTGATTTAAAGAAAGTAAACAATCAAAAAACCATAAACTGAAGAAGTGTGAAAGAGGGCATTCATATCATAAAAAATGATTATAAGAGGACATAATTTTATTTCAAGAACCATTTCTTAAAGTTGAATAATATTCTTGAGAAGATATAATTACTTTATTTCAACACAATATCACCCTTTATTGTCCCTTTATCAATTTACAAATTATCTCTTATACTAATAAATAAAGGTGAATTTTTCATTCAAGAAGTACTAACAGATCATGAGGTAGAATGATAAGTAATTTCACCTATCTTTAGTTATTATCATAGAAATATTGTTATCAAAAGTTTTCAAGAATTAATAAATACTTATATGGTGAGATAATACTTTAATATCTAAAACCTCATGTAATGTTTAACACAAAACATTTCATAAATGGTTAACCTTGCAACCCTTATCAAAGATGAAAATCCAAAAATTTAGAAATAATTTCACTAAATAATCTTAACATTGATCTCACATATATCATATGGGATCTCTTCATTGTCACATTCAAAATATGTGAATAAATTTACCATGTATTCTCTTGAAATAAGGTAATAAACTAAATTACCATATATCCTTATCGAAAACATGAACGTTTCATTATTATAATGTTTATTAAATAAATTAATTAAATCCAAAAATGAAGTATACTCCATCAATGATATCAAAAACTTATTTTTCAAAAAATTATTTATAAATTTTTTTGTCACAAATACTTTTCAAGTTACTTTATCTATATCATCATCACTTTATCCATATAAAATATCATTTTCTAATCCTCACGAACATGTTAAGGGTTACCTTCCCTTAATGTAACCTTTAAATTAAGTCAATTCTCTAAGAAATTAGTATAATTTAACACATTATTAAAAATCCTTAAATAAGAAATTCTATGTAAAATTCTTTATATACATCATGATTCATATAACATAATATTTTAATTCCAAAACGTATATACTTCAATCATCACACATTATTCTTAAACAGTTACATATGATTTATCATATTATTACTTAATACCCCTTTTCCAGTAATATGAAATATGAATTATGAATCAGGGTTCCATGATCTCAATATAATCATGCTTATTATTTTTAATTTAAATAGTACTCTTATAACATCCCATTCCTTTCACATTTCATTTTCAGTCTCTTTATCTTCAGTAGTATAACTAATACCCATACAACCTTCCTAATTCTCTTCATGATATTTCCACTTAAGGAAATAATCTTTCAAATTCCCATATACATTCAATATTTTGATCTTTCAATATTAACCTAGTTTCTTCTAGTTCCCACTATTGACTAAGAATATAAATAATAGTGTGAGAAACACTTATCATATCAGAAAACCACATAATCATGAAAAATTACCTATAGTATTCCTAAATAATGAAACAAAATTTTAAATATATGACACCTTAGGCGGATCCTTAGATACATCGATATATATATCCTTATAAATATCCTGAGTTATCTCAGTAAATTATTATCATCCTAGTTTTGAAAGGTTGACTGAACCTTCCCTTTGATACCAACTATAGTGACATAGGATTAGCATACATGGATATTACGTCATTTTAGATGAATATTCATTACATTATAAAAATACATGCTTGAGGACCATAATAGTTTAGTTTCTTTGGAAACATGGAAAACATTCATAAAATTTGGTAAAATATCTTCAACATATTCATAAAGATATTCCCCTTTATTACTCCTACTTAAAACCCTTTTTTCAAAACCCTTGGAAGGGAAATATAAAAAAGGGGTGAGATCAAATGCTTAGTAAGGGTAAACAAGGAGATATATGAGAATAATCATGAGATTAAGGGTATAATAACAAGATTGTCACATTATAAGATCATACCCTGCATATCAAATATCATAATCAAGAGTCATGGAATAAATATTAACATTTCATAATACCTAAATGATAAGGTAATCAGGAGAAAAATACAGGAAATCATAACATAGGAAAAAGAAATGTAATTGTGGAATACACATCAACTTATAAAATTTGGAACCTGAATAAGTAGAAATATGTTTACTCATTAAATTAACAACCTGAATTTCATCCCTCGCATAAAATCATGGAAATGTAACTAGGTACATGTATAATGTTTTCAACATATAATCATGTTCACACATAATATTTTTAACATGTAATCAAGTTCATGCATAAAATTATGGACATGAAACTAGGTCCATGCATAACACTGTGAACATGTAATTAGGTTAACGAATAACATTTTCAACATATAATAAGGTTTACTCATAACAGTTTTGAACATATAATCATGTTCATGCATAAACATAATTACATGAAACCATGCCCATGAATAACATCAATGAACATGTATTCAAGTTCACATATAACACTAGGAACATGTAATTTGGTTCACAAATAACTTTGTGAACATGTAATCGGGTTCATGTATAACATATATACTTTGGATTAATCCATCATTACAAAATTCATTTGAGGAAGATATAGGTCTCAGACATCTCATAATTAAATCATATATTCATGTGTGACAAGATTAAAAATCATTCACCATATCATGACCCATGAACTTAAATGGGTATCAATAACATTTCATCCAATAAAAACCTGTGGAATAGAGCATAATCATTTCATGAAATCATAACCCTTGAAATGAAGAAATTTTCCAAAGAATATAACCCTAGGATGAGAAATGGGTATCATAAAGATCATTACATAAAAACATAATCCAATTGATAAATAATATGAATGGTATTCATGGATTATACCCTAGTAAATCATAAACTATAACAAATTATGTAATCTTATATGCAGAAGGATTTTGGAGGATCACATGGAAAATTTAATAAGGAAAATATAATTTATTTCACTACTCATTTCATTAAACCATTTAAAAAATCTCTTTCTTGTAAAGAAATATTTAAAATTTCAGTTAAAATTTTCTTGAGGAATATATATTTTCCTCTTTTAAAAAATTCTTTTTAATACATAAATCATTTTAAAAAACTTTTTTCTTTCAAAATAACATTGAAAATTTTTAAAGGAATCTTGAAAACATTTAAAATTACTTTTAATTTTAAAATACAATGAAATATTGTAATTTAGGATTGAAAAAATTTAGAATACCTTTTACTTTGAAAATAACTTGAAAATTATCAAAGAAATCTTGAAAAAAAATACCATAACATTTTCCTTAAAAATGGATTTGAAAACATATTAAAGAATCTCTTCAAAATATAAAACATTTCTAAAATAATTTGTCATTTAAAATAATTTTAAATAATAATTTGAAAAAAAAAATTGGAAATTTTTTGGAAAACATGGGTTTTTGAATAAAAATGATTTTCGACTAAAAATTGAAATGAGGTTAGACATTCATAAAAACATTTTCTTAATTATATTAACTAAAAAATAGTGAAAACAATAGTATTAATAAAAGAATACATCTTGAAGAACCATAATAGAATAAAATTCATGAGTTTTCTTGGATGATAGATCACAAGGTTTTATTAGTGAAATCATAATAATAAATAATCTTTATAAATAATGAGACCATTGGGTAACTTTAAATCTTACTCTTTAAGAAAGAAGATGATATTACATGAAGATTAATATATCATCAAAATAAGGATATTTATGATATAATATTTGAAATGGTAGCATATAAACCTATTAGAATAATATGGGTATATAACATGGCATGTGTCTCAAAGAAGGAAAATTGAGACCAAATTAATTTACAGATTTGCTCACTTTTAAACCATAAACCCTATGAAAGAGAGATCATAAAATTGATAAGTAAATACGATAAATTTAATTTTCATAATAATGTAATACATTCATGGTCATAATATACACCAAAAAAAATGAAATTAGTGGTGAATAAGTCATAAGTATCACAAAAATAAAATTGAGACTAGAAATCCCCTTACTACTTGAGTAACTTTTGATTCCTGAGATATGTGAAATAATACCATCAATAAAACTTTTGAATATCATGAAATAAATAAAATTAATGATATAACATATCATAGGGAATTATATACACAATAAAAAATAATAATTGGAAAATATATCATGTATCTCACAAAAATAAACGTGAGACAAGAAAACCCTTCCATTAAATCATGACTTTCTTTATACAAGTTCAAACCACATATTATTTGGGTAACTCCTTATATTTTTTACCCAAAGAATTCCTTGGATGGATTTCATGCAAAAGGGACGCTTCTAGGATGAATTTATAGATTATGGTAGAATATTTCGGTAGCTTTTTTCCAACCTCGTGTTCTTGTGAGGTTTGAATAAGTTAGAGGAGTGAGGCCTTTTATAGTGGAAGATTAGTGTGATTCTCGTAAAATTTTAATTGGGAATTACATACACATTTTTCTAATATAATGTGTCTCCAAAAATAGTTAAAATTCGATCCAATGGATGATAGAGTCTAAATATGAAAATCTAATGGATTTCATACAAGTGTTAATGTCATTTTGGGTCTTAAGTTTAAGGTTTAGTCCTTTGTTAAGCTAATTGTTTTCTTAATAATTGAAATTAATTATAATCAGATTCACTAATACTTTTGGTCAAAAACTAATTTGACTGTATTATACAATATAAATTATTTTTATTTCAAATATGGAATCAATTTTTCTAAATTATAATAAAAAAGTTCCATAAATTAATTGAAATTTAATCCCACACATGCGACAACAAAACAGTTTTTTAAAGTTAAAATTTCCAAAAGTGTGAATTTTTTACATCCAATTTAAATTTTAAATTGATTAGAATGAAATAAATTGGATTAATTAATGTAAAATTTATCTTATTAAACTTTAAAACTTTTGATTCCTGAGATATGATATATCATCAGTTAAAACTTTTGAATATCATAAAATAAATAAAATTCATGATATAACATATCATAGGGAATTATATACAAAATAAACAATAATAATTGGAGAATATATCATTTATCTCACAAAAATAAATTCGAGACAAGAAAACCCTTCCATTAAATCTTGAATTTCTTTATACACATTCAAACCTCATCTTCTTTGGGTAACTCCTTCTGGTTTTCACCCAAGGAATTCCTTGGATGGATTTCATCCAAAAGAAAGGCTTCTAGGATGAATTTATAGATTATGGGAGAATATTTGGGTAGCTTTTTTCCAACCCCGTGTTCTTGTGAGGTTTTAATAAGTTAGAGGAGTGAGGCTTTTTATAGTGGAAGATGAGTGTGATTCTCGTAAAATTTCTAATTGGGAATTCCATACACATTTTTCTAATATAATGTGGCTCCGAAAATGGTCAAAATTATATCCAATGGATGATAGGGTATAAATATGAAAATCTAATGGCTTTTATACAAGTTTTTATGTTATTTTGGGTCTTATGTTTATGGTTTAGTCCTTTTTTAAGCTAATTGTTTTCTTAATCGTTCAAATTAATTATAATCAGATTCACTAATATTTTTTGTCAAAAACTAATTTGACCGTATTATGAAATATATATAATTTTTATTTCAAATATGGAATCAATTTTTCTAAATTATAATAAAAAAGTTCCATAAATGAATTTAAATTTAATCCCACACACTGGACATCAAAACAGTTTTTTAAAGTTAAAATGTTCAAAAGTGTGAATTTTTTTAATATCCAATTTAAATTTTAAATTGATTAAAATGAAATAAATTGTATTAATTAATGTAAAATTTATCTAATTAAACTTTAAAATAAATTATAAATATAATTTATCCCTCTAAATTATTTGGATGAAAAAAGTAGTTTTGAATTAAAATTCAGTATTTCTCACTATTCATCAAAAAAATGAAACTTCATAGAAAAATAAAAAATAAACCCAAAGTAAATTTTGATTTACCACTTTCAAAAATAAAGTTTATTTTTTCAAATTAAAATTATAAAATTGGAAAAATTTAGATTTAAAATGGGTTCACCATTAAAATGAAAAAAAATACTTTTCAAAAAAATATATTTTAATTCATAAAATTGTATTTATTGTTATATTATACCTATAAAATATATTGGATGAGTATAAAAAATATTTATCCAAAATATAATATATAAATTTTATTCAAAAGCATAATCAAAAGTGTTTTGTTTAACTTATTGAGATAAAAATATATATATAGAAAAATAGATTTCTAAGAATAGTAATTTCATTATTTTCAAAGAGTTATTACATTTATTTCTAACTAATTGATAACTAAAAGATTCACTTTATATACCTGTGTAAATAATATTCTAATAATTTATTTAATATTATTCTTAACTTTTATACCAACAAAAATGTGGTATCTATATTAATATATTAATAATATAATTAATATTATATTCTAGTTTGATAAAAGTCAACCTTGCATGTTACACAAAATATCAAAGGAGAACGATATTATGTGTACCATAAGGGAAAACTAGTTTTTTAGGTACCGATAGTAAGTATTAGTTTTTTTAGTGCAAACTTAACTTTTTGTTGCATATAATGAAATTCAAACTCAGTTCTATCATATAAAAAATCTATATTTAGTGTTATGTGAAATGAAATATATGAAAAGGATTAAATTAATTTGAAAAAAAAATCAAAAAATCTCAGGGTGTTATATTAATTCATCTACAGATCACTCCTAGATTAAAGAAAAATGTCTCCCACACCTTTATTGAAAAAATATTTATTTTTATGGAAGAACTAGGGTAAACTTAATGCTTAATGGAATTAAATAAAATTTGATCCACTATCTTTGGAGGGAAAATGGTATATCACATAGTTGTGCTGCATGTTTTGGAAAACCATGCACCAACCATGTTGTGATACTAAATTAATACAAAACCACACATAGTTTCATCACATAGTTAGAAAAATGATGTTCCAACTGTTTATTTATTATTGTCTCAAATAACAGTACGCTCACACAATTTCTCTTAAGTACCCACATAGTTTGGCCAAATCATTCGCCAACTATGCACCTACCAATTACTAATTATTTTCCCTTTAATGGTTTCTTTTAATTTCTTCATGATTTATACTATCCTTTATTATGTTTTTCACCTCAAAAAATCCTCCAAATAATTCCAGTACTCCCTCGAACCTCTCAAAACTTAACTCGATCATTATTTATAGTTACAATACTAAGTAAATGGTTAAGAACCTAAAAAAGGGGATATTAAAACATACATTTCTAGTTCAAGAAACATATGATTAATTATTATTAATTATCTTTGATATTAATAACTTGTTAACACCAATTAATTTGGTAAATTATATGAAATATTAATAATAAACTTTAATATTGGAAAATGTCATTTTTAAATAAAAATGTATTTTATATTTTATTATTTTTTTGAAAAATTGAATTGATAAATTTATAAAATTTAATTTAACAATAAGGAAATAATTTTTTTATATATAATAACAATATAATCATAACATGAAATGATGGATTTTTCCCAAAAAGGATGGCTTTTAGTTGAAAATTATGGTTTTTAAAAAATTATAATTTTTATGGTTTTATCATTATGTTATAGTATCTTAGAAGTTTAAATAACCTTATAAGTAATAGAATATGTCTCTAAGTAATAAAATTTATAATTATAAAATAATTTTTAGCTTATAAATCCTAGGTCCAATATTTTTAGAACTAAAATAAACTGTTAGTTTAATAAAAAAAATTTAGTCCTTTCGGTGAATCAACAATTTTTAAGGTGATATTTAGTTTTAGATTTCCATGAATGAATTATAAATTTTAATAGATTTATAATAAAAAAATTATGTCCTATCAATTTATAATTTTAATAACAATATCTTACACATAAATTTTAATCCTAAAACACACTTTTTATAAAAGTAATTATTATACGCTATGAGCACTAATCTAAAAATTAACATTTCAAAACCTTTAAATTTTTATTTTATTTAATGATTTAATTTTTTTAAATTATAAGGTTAATTTAATTTAAGAGTATAAATATTAATTTTTTTCATTAATACTAACTACTATGTTTAAAATTAATTACTATTATAAAAGTAAAATTGGGTAAAATGTAAAAAGTAAAACAAGAAGCTTTAAAATACTCAAATATATCTCAAAATGACTATTTGTGGTTATTATATACCTATAATCACTTTCCCCTCCACTTTTTTCATTTTTGATGCATTGAAGTTGGAAAAAGAAACATTACATTATTGAAAATAGTAATATTGCTTCCAAAAGTGTCCTTATCTACACTTTTAAAAAGGTAAAAATCATTTCAATTACACAATCACATATTCTTAAAATTTAACCTTTTAAATATTAAAATTTTATCCTAATATAACTCTCTTATACATTAAAAATATTCTGGTGACTATAAGCTTTCTTGAAGCCCTCATTTTCAAGAATAATTCTAAGGAAAATTCAAGTACTCAACATGAGTATTATCAACTACTTAGATTTTTTTCATAGTTTTCCTCAATAAAATTTATTCTGTACATATTAAAATAATAAAATTATTATAATTTATACATTTTAATTTCACTATAATAATTTTATTATCATTTTATATTTATATATCCCATCAATTAAGACAAATTAAATTGTTGTTCATGCGTACGTACAGACTACTACAACCACATGAAACAAAAATTCATGAAACACATAATTTAAAGTTACTAGATTGGTTTTAGAGGGTAAAAATTATATTTATGAAATAATTAAAGTTATTTTATGAAATATTAGAGAAACTATTAATGATATGATCGAAAAATAGATATCATTAATTCAATCATTTAAAATAAGAGAACTAAGAATACAATAATCTATTGTTTCTAAGTAATGTATTTATATAAATTATATTCTCTATGTAATTAATTAAAATTTTTATATAACACAATAATAAGCCACATAAATTATCATTATGTTTCTTTTATAGGTATATTACAACTGAATCATCTCATAATAATCCATTAATCATTATTAGTTCATGTTTGTGTCAGTTTAACAACCAACTTGAAGAATATTTTGAATTTATATCATTCATAACTATGAGAACATATTTAATGGTATAATATAAAATAGATATTTAAATAATATTTGGTTTTTGGTTCAAGAATTTTTATATCAACATTTACCTCGTTAATTAAGAAAACAAATTTTATTCATTAAGAATCATAGAAACATATTTACCACTAATTTCATCATCATGGTTTGTAAGAAAAAATAACATGGAATGAAATAATTTTTTAAAATATCCTGAAACATTTATTAAAATATGTTATATGATCAAATAATTATATACATTGTAAAAATATAATATAACAACACCACTTGTATGAAACTAGTTCAAAGTGATAATGATTACTCACACACAGTGTTTAAAAAAAGTTAAAAATAAATAATATATATGTATAGGATAATGAAAAATAAGGATTCTAAATGTTTATGGTTATAAAAAAAATTTAATTAGGTATGAATTTAAAGAACTTAATTTATTTATTTAGCATATTTGGAGTAAGTATAGAATAGATCAGGATCAAGGTAAGGGTTTTCTTCCCTAATTCCTCTCTTTGAAATATTTTGGTATTATGAAACTAGGTTCATTTTTGTGGTGTATACACTACCTATTTGAGATAGCATATCATGGATTATGTTTTAATAATTTTATTTTATGTACAATATTTATTCTTATAATTCATTGTATTTTGATTAAAATGTTACTCAAGTCGTATGGGTTTTCTTTGTCTCAATTATAATTTTTTGAGACATGTTGCATGTTATGAACCATATTTAATTTTTATGGTGTTATGTTGGTTTACAATACCATTATTTTAATATAATTTATTGCATTTTATTCAATCATATTTACTATATAAGTCAAGTTCCAATATTCAAGTGGGTATTGATAATGTTGGTACCCCTATACTAAGGATTTTTTATAACTCAACATTTGTCCATCATGTTATGATCATTATCTTGAACTTATTTCATATAAGTTGGGTAAATTATGAACATTTATTACATTATTTTATATTCCATAATTGTTTTATAGTGATATAAATTCCTTTCAAATAAAAAATTTGACAAATATTTCTTAATTCTTGGGTTAAGTTCTTTTTCAACCACCGACCTTCTTTATCTCGATGGATTATGATCATGTTAGATCATTTATTGTCATGAGTAATGTTATTTCAATTATGTATACAGTTATTCCAATATTGATGATCATTGGAAATTGGACTATGTATTTTTTTACTATCCATAATATTTCTCTAGATAGATTATGATCATGTTCTTCTAATATTGACATAGCCATATACACATTGATCTACAAATTTGGAACATCACATTTTAAAAAATATATATAGGATAGTGTTCGCCTATAAAAGAAATTATTCTATTGACTTGGGAAAAAATAATGATGTTCTATATGTTTTTATTCCAATATAGATGATTATTAGAAATTTGTCTATGTATTTTTTTCCATCCACGTTGTTCCATCAAAGGAGTTATGATTATGTCATCAATTTTATTGACATGGGGATAAATATTGACATTCTTGATTATTGTTGACTTCTAACACAGTTTAATTACATATTGATATTCCATAATTGTATTTATATAAGTATATGTTTTTTATCCAGCCAAAGTTTCCTTAGGGAATGGTATGAAGTTTCATGTTTACACTTATGGAGAATGAATTGGACTTAATCAAGTGATGAGTGGGGACTAAAATTATATAGCCCCTCGATGCATCAATAACTCTCATGATACTAAATAGGTTAATTTTTGGTACATACCTCTTCTCATAAGAAGATAATGTCTTGAAAAATTCCTTAACAAAATGTTTTTATGTCTGAAAATTTACATTTTATTAGTATAAGTTAAATATTATTCATATCTATGTTATCATTTTTTTGGAGATATCATGCTCTTATTTTAAATTTCTTATAAAATTATTTATATTATTTATTTATACCAAATTATGTATTCTGTGCTTATGTTGTTGAAAACATCAATTAAATGTTTCCCTTATTTATTCTTTGATCTCACACCTTTATTAAGTTTCAATTCCACTGGTTATGAAGAAAACTAGTACACTTTATATTTTTTTCAAGGATAACACGTGTGGAATAATTTTTGGGAGATGTTGAAGTCTTCTTATGAATTATTTAATTTCCTATATAATGTAAAAAATATCCATTAATTTAGAGACATGGTATTTATTAGTTTAGGTTATTCCTAATTCTCTAAATATCTAAACCTAAAATGTATCTGGAATGTATGTATTGAAATATTTGGTTTAATTCATGAAATTATGGGATAATTATTTCAGAGAATCTATAGTCAGAATCAAATCCAACATGTAAAGTATGTGTTTAAGGCACTAGATTCAGGAGTGAGTGTTTGGGTCATCACACTGATACTTGGTTATCATTACAACTTCAAAGAATCATAACCCACTAAAATTTCTCATTTGAAAACTCCCATTACAATACTTGAGATGAATCTTAGTAGAACATCAATATACTATGTTGCAACAAGTTATTATACTTCACAACATTAAGAGAATGTGTTAGGTGAACCATCTACAAATACATGATCATATATGTTCCAATATAAAGTCTTATATACTAGACCTCCTAAACTTATTGAGTTATGAGGTTTAACTATAAAACTAGAAAATGAATACCACATAACCTACTATAGACAAAACAAACTATATAGTGACCAATTACTCATAAATCTCCTTTAACATCTAATTAAATATTCCTATTAAGGACATCATCTACCAAAACACCACTCTATCGTCATAATATTTCAAACCATCAAGGGGTGAAAAAAATCTTGGGTGATATAAATAGTTCATAGGAATAAGAGAGGTTATACCAACCTTTTGCAGTCTCCCACACATCACACACCCAATAAGAGAGGATATAATCTTCTTTTATATATGAATACCAAGGATCCTACTTCATAGCATATCATATATGTTTCTATAAACTGGGTATTAATTTACTAAGCTAACTTTATCAAATAAATTAAAATCTAATAATGAATCAAATTTCAGTTCATTTTTTAATGTAACCATTCAGGATAAGTTGTATAGGAAGTTATATCATATGGAAATCATATATGCATATCATGATATCAATATACATTATACTCATGTATCATATGCATGAACGTTAAATGTACACTATATATATATATTTTGAACTATATTCATGTATAAATGCATCTCATGCAATTAATTTTTAGTTCATATCTTAAAATCTTCCACTTACACTAAAATTTCATATGTACTTTAATAAAAACATCATATCTCTATATGAATCTTTCTAAACTCTTCTGGATATGGTTTTTTTTATCAAAATCAATTCATTTTAAATTAAAATCTGACCAAAACATTATCCTTATATAAGTTCCTAAATTTGTTCCCCTATAGGACTTATAAGCATTGAAAAAAACAATGAAATCCGAACTTCATAGATGTAAAAAAAGATCAACATCTAACAAAGCATCACTACTATCAAGAGACTAAGGGGTCTAGTGTGATCTATATCAAAATAAACATATCTCTATATGTATATTTACAAAAAATATGAATTATGTTTATCTTATATATACCTATACCATCCCTTTTTTCATGACATTGAGTGTCCACTATACATATAACATATTAATGTGGTATTAGACTCTCATTATTTCTTTATTCCCCAAAATATACAAACTAATTCAATGAATAAATAGAATTTAATTAATTTCCTTGATAAATACATCACATGTCACTTATATAATTATCCAAACACATCATAATTGTAAAAAATAAGCATATCCAAGTATTTTCTTCTGTTTAATTCAATCAATGGTTGAATGCATTTTCTTTTCATTCCAGTGGAAAATCCCCAACTTGGTTGTTCTTAAAATAAGGAATGCACAACAATATATGAAACCACCCATACATTAGCAAATTCAACATGTAAAATTGTTTAAGTTTGATGTCAAAGTATGAAGGTTCACATGTTTTGTATCTTACAAACCTTAGGTAAAAATATTTTTAGTAAGCATACACCCATAAGAATATTGATGATTGTATAAAATTCCATGAGATATAATTTATAATATTAATCAAGGTAGTATGTCTATAATAATTACCTCAGGAATCTATTATTCATATTTCATATATAAATATTTTCAATGAATAAATGATTATATTCACGCTAAACTTATCATATCATTAAAACCCACAATACTCCATTTTGATCATTGGTTAGGGAAAAATCAAAGCCTCACTTGAGGGGATATTATCATTTAACTGTTTATGTAAAATAAATTATAGCACACAAGAATTAATAATTATTATTGATTTAATTTATTATAAAAACACAATATAATTACAAACATTACAATCAATATATCATTTCTCTAACACTTAAAGATTCTACATGGCCCTCAGGTTGTAACTACAATATTGGTTTTATCAATAGATCTACTACATTCTCATGAGTATCCGCAAAAATGGTATTAACATCACCCATATAAAATATATTCTATATAATATGGTATTTTTTAATCTTGTGTTTAGTCCTTTCATGATACCAAGGTTCTTTATCCTTAGAAAAAACACCATTATTTTGAAAATTTACCTTAATTTCTCTCATAATGATTGGAACCACTCAAATTTCAGAAATGAAATTCCTAATATAGACTACATCTTTTGTAGCTTCTAATGTAGTGATGTATTCTGAATATGTTATCAAGTATAATATATATATTGTTAGGAACTCTTCCAACTAATTTCTCCACTATTTAGTAAAAACATAAATCCAAATTAATATTTCATATCATCTTTATCGAATTAAAAATATTCATTTTTCTAACCCTTTACACACATCTCATAATCTCCACTAAAGATAATAAATATATACATAGTCCTTATTATTTTCTTAAGTATGTTATTCACAATAATCTAGTGACTCTAACCGAGATGGGATTAGTATAAACTTTTCATTCTCAAATAATATGAGATACCGGGTCGATTAACAAACATGGAATGCATAATAGATCCTATGAACAATACATAAGGAATAATATATATCCTTTCAAACTCTTTATAAGGATCTTGAATCTTCTTAATAATAATTCCATAAAACACTAGGAAAGACCCCTTTTGGAGTAATCTATATTAAATCACTTTAGTACTTTACCAATATACATGTTCTAAATCATTCTAAGAAACTTATTATGTCAATATCTATAGATCCTCATACTAAGTATATAAGTTAATTCTCCCATGTATTTTATTTAGAAACAAACCTAGCCACATCTTCAGAGAGTTAAGTGATAGGGCATCATCTCCATTACTCCACATTTTATCTTGATAATGTATCATAAACACTACTATAATATCTCTAAAATTATTATATATGTAGGTTTAAACCACATTATTGATGAAACATAAATCTATGATTGCATCATCAAACCCTAAATTATAACATTCATATGGTTTTTTATCCCACAAATAGACCATTGAAACTTTAAAACCTTATCATTCTCATTTGGAAATATAAAAACCTCGAGATTTGTAATATAAAAATACTTAGATAAATTCCATTTTTGGAATGTGGTTTTGAAATTCATATGATATATCTCATAATCACAATGAGCTATTATGACTATAAAAAATATGAATGGGATTTATTATCAAAATATGTGAAAATTTATCTTTATATCAGATACCATGAAGTTATTTGTAACAATCTGACACAAGGAAATATTTATTGTTAAACACTCTACTATCTATGTCATCTTTCTTATGGAAATCCCACTTGTACTCTATGGGTCTCACCCCTTCAGGTTCATCCACAAAGTTCTAAACTTGGATAGTGTATGTATAGTACATATTTTATTATATGTATTTTAATCATTTCATAGAATCATAACTCTTAATATATTCATTCTAGAAAGTTGGTAAATATCCAATGAACATTATTTTTCCATCATTGGACATGATAAATATATATCTCTTGGGTTTCTAAAAAATACTACTAGACCATTGAGGTTCTTGTGTAACTTGATTTAGTTCTTCCTGCATAAATTATTACAAAAAAAGTTCAACCTATATCTCAAGAACACTTCCTATTTGTTGGTCTTAAACATCTCAAAGTTCAACTTTCCTCCCATAAAATCCAAAACATATATATTCCTTCTCAAGAAATATAACATTTTTATCCGCATACACTTGGTTTTAAGTAGGTTGGTAGTGGAAATAATATCCCTTAGTTTCCTTGGGATAACCAAGAAGTTAGTATAAATCAGACTTAAGGTCAATATTATCAAAAGCCAAAAATCATACACAAGATTCAAAATTTTAAATCTTAACAAAAGACATGTTGGGAAAGTTCCATTACCATATCTTATATGCGGTCTTTTTAATTACTTTACATGGAATTTTTTTTGTAAAAATGTATAAATCACAAGAGCATAACCCCAAAATAAAAAATAATAATCACATGTACTAATGATTAATTGAATAATGTCTAAAAAGGTATGATTCTTTATTTTAGAAACTATATTTTATTATCTTTTTAAAGGAGAAGTGAGTTGTGAAACAATTATACAATCTCCCAGATAGTCTATGAATTACAAGATCAATTATTCACTTCCCTAATATGATCATAATAAATTAATACTTTTTCCAAATTGATTCTACAAAAAGTTATGAAACTATTTAAACATTTCAATAGTATCATACTTGTGTTTCGTTATAAACACATACCCATATCAAATAAATTAATTATTAAAAGTAACTAAGTACCTAAAACCACAATTTTTTATTCATTTTTTCACATATATCACTAAGTATAAGTTTCAATATTACACTAGCCATCCGACCTTTTCTCCAAAAATTTGAATTTTTCATTTTTCCAATAAACTACATTCACCTGTATCGTAAGATTCATAACTAAATGAGTACAATAATCCATCTCTATGGAGTCATTTAAAGTGTTTCCATTTTATATGCCTAAGGAAGAAATGTCAAAGGTAGGTGGGATTATAATCAAATATGAACTTTTTTCTATGAATGTTATAAAAAATATTTTACACATAGAGAACATATAATGTATTAATTATATACCAAATTACAAAAAAATTATAATTATATATAGAAAAACACTGGTTCTTAATAATGAATAAAAATCACAATTTTTCTAAACATGATACAAAATTAAAATTATTTTTTACAATAGGAACATAATAATAGTTTTTCAATTCTAGGATCAATCCACTTTAAAAAGTTAGATCTGAAGTGTCGAGTACTAATGTAAAAACTCTTACTCAATTACTGATATGAATATATACTTAAAACATCATAAATTTCATCCTATCTATGAGCCTATGTTTTCTAGAATAAATATGTTACACACACTGAGTATCTAATACCCATGCATTAGAGTTGGAGAAATTAATTTCTATGACATTAACATTTGGGTACACTACATGTTTCTCCTTAAAAACACTTCTCATCCTAGATACCAATATTTAACTATTATATAGGTTATAACTATTAATGAATTAATTAAGATTAGTTTGAAATATGTTATAATCTACAAAAATTACGTATCAGTAGGTGAGTATCATGTATTATATATTTTCATTATGGGATTTAAATTAAAATTCTACCATAAAAAATGATGGCCCCATACATCATATCCATTTAGTGATCCAAAATACATATTTTACAAATCAATGAATCCATTATTGAATCTCTATCAACATGTAGATATTTAGGCAGGGAATTATCCCAATCGCATAAGTTGTGACACTTGTATATTTTATTAGATAATCACTTATCTAAATCAATTATATTTGGATTCACTCAACTCAATTCATTTAGTAAATTAATCCAATTTGGGTCCATATATTATTGTAACATAAGGAAAATGCTAAAAATAGGTTAAAAAAGGTTAATCCAAGGAACCCATCTATGGTATGACCTACCCAAGAAGTTACTCTTATGAGTAACTTCTACGTAAGGGTATCACATAAGTGTAAATCATATTTACCTTTTCACATCTCATGTAAGGGTTCATAAACAACACTTTTAGAAAAAAATATGTATTTTATTTTTCAATAAAAATTGGTAATCTAAAAAAGTTTAAATATTGGAGAAACATTTCTAATATACCACTGATGGATTTTTTATGTTCATATAATAATCATTTTCGATAGAATAATACCCAAAACACAAACATATCTATAATCAATAATCAAACACATGAAATACTGTAAAACACAGTACCTGTAAATTATGTACCAGAATTTATATCTTCTTCGTCTTTGATGGAGAATTCTTGATAGATATCACCTATAGAGGTTCATACATGTCTTAATTTCTCATAGGTTATACAATGACAAGTGGATCCATGAACATTTCATGAGGATGCCCAAGAAACTGAAGGGAGTACTAGATCATTCTTAGGAGAGATTAATGTTAGAAACAAGTTAATTATTTGTTGGAACTAGAGTATGGTTTTTGTATATTTTCAATAATCACAAGGAATATCAATGATTTTGGAAGGAAAGGGACCTTATAGTTAGAGTAGACAATAGTTTTGAAGGTGACATTGTTTCCTTGTGTTTGCCAAAATTTTTGTCCAAAAAATTGGAGAATGGAGGAAAGTAATTTTGGAAAAGGAAGTTACACGCAAGTGTTAAAGAGGTTTGGAAAGTTGTACACAATAAGATCAGTGTATAAAAAATGGAAAAATAATGAAGTGCCTATAAGTTATCTATTTGCGCAAAAGGTGAGTTTGCGTGAGTTTGCATGAAACGAGACTTGCACGGATGATACCTGCACGTTGGGGGAAAAGTTTTGAAAAGTTTCATGTAGGGTAAAAAATGCATATAAATAGGTGGATACCCCCTCATTTCTAGAGTTTTAACTCTTAGAGAAAATTATATCTATGAATCACATAAGTGGTGAGTTGTGTGCAAGTAGGGAGTCGCAAGCAATGAGAGAGTTGCGCGTAATCCAAGAGTTGTGAATGAGTGGTGAGTTTTATGTAAAAGGAATTTTCACACTAATTATTCCTTGAGTCTATCAAATAAAAGTGAATAATATGGTTTAGTTTTGTGAAGATAAGGTTTGTTCAAAATAGATGGGTTGTGAAAAAGAAAAGGGTTGTGTGAAAGACAACTTGTACAACAACCCAAAATCTTGCGCGCATCAACAAGTGTTGCGTGCAAGTAATGAATTGAGGTGATTTCAAGTTTTGAATCCAATTTTTTAGTTTAGTTATTTCAAGGGAATCAATTCTGAACATTTATGAAAGGAGAGTATCATGATAGAAAGAGAAAAATACTTTAATAAAAATCTATTGAACATTCCTTCAAGTCGATAAATGGAGTAACACTTCACTCGAGGTAGTGACCTAGGGGGAGTCAATAGTAGTGTTCTGAGGGATGTAGCATTTTATCGCTATAATCTTGTAAAGTCAGTGTGACTGACACATATTGAATTTTTTTGAACCCTTTTTCTCCACAACTACTGAATATCAGTGTATTTAGGTACAACTTCCATACTTTTGGTGTATGATCCATGGACTATCCCATTGTGGTGAACTAAGTAAAATTGTTATGTTTTCACTTTCCATGTGAATGTTATATTTCTACACTATTCCAACAGATAGGTTTCACAAGTTCCAACCAATGTAGGGATAATATCCATTTATTTAAAATAAAAATTTTACACCATGATTCATGAATCCCCTCTCAGGGTGATCCTCATTCCTACAATAAATAGTACTTGAAAAGAATAGTTCTTCAGTAGTCTGTTGTCATTTTGACACACATTTCACACCCAATAAGAGGGTATATAACCTTATTTTATAGTTTAATGCTAAGGATCCCACTTCATAAAACATCATTTGCATTTCTTTCCATTGGGTATTAATTCATTGAACTCACTTTAATGAATAAAGGAAATTCTATGAATGAAACAAATTTTGGTTATTTATTTGATGTAACCATTTGAAAGAATCTATACGAACAGTTTCTTAATATGAAACTCTAATATGCATATCATCTATATAAATTGAATATATATATATATATATTGTACTCATGAATCATATAAATGAAAATCAAATTTATAATATATATATATATATACTTCATGCATCATATTCATGTTTATATGCATCTAATGCATGTATATTTTAGTATACTTACAATATATTACACCATTCTAATGTAGATCATGGAATTTACATACTCCATCAGTGAGATTTTACAAAGAAATTGGATATTCAGTCGACCTTGCAGGCCTAGCATGGCCACTAGCCTAGCCACCGATCAACCAATGGCTTACTAGTGGCTAGATGATGGTTGTTGGTTGTAGATCTAGACACACAAACTTCATCTAATTCATTCCTTCTACTCTCAAACACCATCACACCACAATTACATGCCTAAAAAACAATTTTGTGGTTTCCAATATTTTGGAATACTCTTAAAAATACTGATTCTTAAAATGACACATCGGCTAAAAAATTAAAATTTACCCTTGAAATTAAAACCCATCCATACACATGGAATATTATAAAATCCCCCCACCCCACAATAAAACCTTCCATCCTAGAGAAGTCAATGTGGTTACCCAATTGGATCTTCCAACACATGTTAGAAACCAAATCCCACTTAACGACCCTATTCTAACTTCAAATTCTCAACAATATTCTAGAGTGAAACTTTAAATTCAAGGTGCTTAACCATTGAAACACATGACACCACTTAAATTCATTACCAAAACACCCAGAACATGCTCTCCCATGCCCATATACCCTAAGAACTCCTAGTTATATTCACCAAATTTCTTACAAAACAAGTAGTGCAACACACCATGAGTCCTATCTAAAAGAGACCAATTCTGAGCCACGATACCCTCCACCATTAGGATTTTATATAGAAACCTAATCTCAGTGTTCCAATGATTTCCATTAATGTGATTTCCAATAAACCATGCATAATAAATGAAGAAACATTGATTAGATCCTAGCACAACTCTCTATATTTGATTCTACTACAAAAATAGATGTGTTCCCACCATCCATTCAAGAAGACCAGACAAGTAAAATATTTATTGGGAATCCCGATCAATGCTAAAACATTCCCTATGTGTCTAACAAGATATTCCTGCCATGTTTTACCACTCACCACATAAAATTTCATTAAATAATGCAAGTAAAACCTCCTCTATCCAACCTTTCTCAAAAGCCACTCAACCACCACTGATGTGCTACTGACATACCCAATCATGATGGCTCAAACCATGAAAGCATCCCTTGATTCCAAATTCATTAAACCAAATATTATATCTTGATTTACCATGGTACCTAAGGTTTCATTAATCCAAATCCTAATTAGATCCCCAAATTCTACCTCGATCTCGATTCCAATATTTAGACTCTTATAAACACCACATTTAAACACAAAATCTGGTATATTCCACAAAATAAGAGAAGTCTATTTTCATATTTCTATTGACATCCCAGAGTCATTTCAACCATCCTAATACAGTCTTATTACTTCAATGACCCAACCCATATGTAACAATATTTTTGTGACTGATTTTATAGTATCGTACTTAGGATTATCCTCATTTTTTATATATTAAAACAAATCTACAAGTCCCTATTCTATCCTCTATCTATTAAAACATGAAACAATAATATGTGAGAAACCCGATCATATCTGATAAATAACATGAATCACTAAACACTACCTACTACTGGTTTGTTACAAATCTCATCCACGAAATCTTCTATAATTCCATTCAAAAAGTGGGTCGCATGGTCAACCATCCAATGATGTAGTCCCCACCACATGGCCTCACTTGTATCACTCCATGAGCATGCCCTCAAAAGGATTCATTGCCAAGAAACATGTGTCACTCATTCTAAGCCATGATAATCCACCTCATTAACTAACAACATGGTTAAAGCTTAGATACACCATGCCACGACACCTCAAACCATCTACATTATTTTCCCCACCATTGTAATTTCATAATTTTTACCAAAGCATCCCAGAATTCCATGCCCAAAAACCTCTCATCAAACAAATGTACTCCCTCATCCCACACATGGATACATTCTAATTTATAACCAAATAAGAACCATCTGTAACCACCAAATACAACCTTGAAAATAATCTATTGTAATAGGTGTACACTCCCACACCCCACGAACCATAAGAAAAACATCACCACACACTCCAAACGTGATTTATTTGATAATTTCATTATGTTAAAATAGTTTCATTCTCATTATTGACCAAATTACATAATTAAACCAAGATTCCCAAGTCACACATCATTGAAACTATGATCACATTCTATATTAAACAAATGTACATGCCTTCAAGCATGTCAATTTATTTAATCTAAGAGAAACCTTGGAATTTACTTCAATTTTGGGAATTACACATATGAAAAGGCTATATACACACTTAACCCCATCCAACTGGTGTAATTCTAATGTTTCAATAGTAGTAATTTATTCTCCCACCATTTTATTGAAGGTGTATCATGGATCATTAGGGTCATGTATTTTACCGTTCCTACCATCAAAACCCTCTTCACTACTAATGCACTATAACGACCCATACTTTACATACATTGTTAATACTTCAAAATTGAAGTATACTTATTACATCATATAACAAAACCAAGAAAGGACCGTATAGGTATAGTGTCTTTAGAAACTGGGAAACATAAACAACTAGTTCATAAAGCGTCTACACTGTCTCCCATTTATTTCATCATATCTATTGTCCCTTTTGGAATATCTTACTTAATAACCTTCTTCCTGACCTGGGGAAAGAAAAAATACAAAAGGGTGATCTCAAATGTTCAGTAAGGGTAAACAAAAGAAATATCAATCACATCATATTCATAAGAACATAACTTTTGGAAATCTTAACCTGTAAAAGAGAGCATAACTTCATAACATGGGATAAATCATAGTAGTGAAATGGAATCCCAATAATAATAACTTAAAACATGAAACTTTGTGGCATACACACATAATCATAGAGAATCATTTCTTATTAGTCAAGACTCATTTCCAAGACTATCTTAGTAGACAAAGCCCATTTCTGAACCGAGTTCACTCCTCGTTTCAGTCCTGTTTCACTGAACTGGTATAACCTACCATTCCAGCCATGTCTATCTCATGAGATATAAAATCTTTACCCAATGAATTGGAGGGAGATATAGGTCCCACCCATCTCATAATGATACCATTCTTATGTGTGCCACAAAATCATAAATCATACATCATTGCATAACCCATGTAATAAAAATGGGATTCTTAAACAACATGACATCATAAAACAATTCATATAAGATAAAGGAATTCATAAAAATAATTCCATCACAACATAATCAAATCAATGTAATAATATGGATATTAACATAACCCTATATTTTTTTAGATGGAAAATAATTTTGATAAAACACTTGAACTCTATTCTTGAGGAAAATATCCTTTCTACTTCAAGAACACTTTTCATTTCTTAACATGTCATTAAATTCTAAACTAAAAGAAGTTGATTAAAAATAAACTTGAAAACTTTTAAGGTAAGCTTCTTGGAAATAATGTTTTAAAAATCCATTCATGTCGTATAAGTTAAAAAAACATTCTTCTCGTACTTTTTTCAGAAAAGTCAAAAAGTACCTCGTACGAAAAATGACAAAAGATTCCTTTCATATCTTTTACTAAAAACTCACCGAAGGGTAAAATTGGATTTAAACAATTGTAGGTGGATGCAAATAATATTAAATATTCAAGAAACATGGATGTGGATGATACAATACACCCCATTAAATACCAAAGAATAAACAATCTCGGATAAAAATGAGATTGTGATATTTCCCTTACCTTATGTCCGATTTGCTTCGAAAGTGTCTGAACCTCCTGTATATTGATTTAAATAATGTTATAGACTTATTCCAGAATCATAATTATTGTTATGATATCATATATGGTCATATTCTTAGCTTCTTAGTAGTAATATTTCATTGCCACTTGTTATTCAGGTGTTTATAACTTTTTGTTCTCATGCGTGTTTTGTCGAATAAATTCTTATTCTTCTCTTTAGGTTATAGATACCTAATTTCCAGAATGGTATTAGTGTAATATATATCATATTCATTCATTCAATTCATTTATATAATCATTATGAAATGAATATCATGTAGAACGAGTCGCATCACATCGTGGAGACGGTATTTCGTACGTACGCACGAGTGATGATATCATTCCTATGATCATGAAATTGTATTGGAGTGTATGTATACTATTTCAGAATCAATATCACTTTATAATAGTCATATATATTCATTATTTACACCATTATACCCATCCAAGTAAGGTGGTGGTGGAAAATAGATTACACCACGGCGTGGAGACGGTATTCCGTACGTACGCACACGCGGTGATTTCTTTTTCCGTAGGATGGATAGATGGTGAAATAGGGTTGTTTCACACTTATAATAACATATCATTATGTGAGTGATACTGATGTTATAACTTCATAGTGAAACAAATAAATAAGAAGAAGTGGAAGAATAAATAAAAATGAAAGAATCGGTAACGGACATTACCTCCTCTTTGAAGTGCTTCTTTGAGACCTCCTTTTAGGGCACTAAAATACGTCTTTGAAGAAGACGAGAACCTCTAGGATGTTTCTAGGGAAGTGGATAGAAGATATTGGCAGGGGTTGGCCGAGCTTGAAGGCTAAAAGTGGTGTGAGGAAGAGGGGGAGGAGGTGCCCTTTTATAAGGGAGGAGAGGGGCACCTTTGGAATAACTAAATATATTATTTTATTATAAAGTAAAATTCGGTTTTTAATAGCTCCAAATTTATATATTTAGAATATAAGGTGGGTAGGGGTCTAAATCCTCTCATCCAATAGAATTTAGACAAGTTTAGGTATCAATTTTAACCTTATCATTTAGATTTAACTTTAAGTTAGATAATTTAACTTTTACCGTGTCTTCTTGTTTTCTTATACTATAAGGTTAATAAATGTACTATATCAAGAAAAACGAACCCCAAGTTGTTTATTATTAATATATATAACCATATCTAAGTCATTTTGCAGAACCTTATATTTTGAGGAATAAAATAACAATTAATAATATAATATTTGTTTTAAAAACTATTTTATGTCAATTTTGACACTATTTAGTAATTTATTTTCGTGAAAATCATAACAGAATGATTAGTTCGAAAAAAGTTAATTAAATCAATACTAACATTTAATATTAACCTATAAAATTAGTTTAATTCATAAAAAGTCTCTAATTACATTTATTTGGGTATTTATAACATCAATTATGTCAATATTTTATTAATAAGATAATTATTGCATCATTGTTGTGTCATAAATAAATTAATTATATAATGTATAAAAATTACAAATAAAATACCATTATGTAGGAAATATTTTTAGCTTTCTAATGAATATTTATAGTCGAATTTATCTTATGTATAGCGCCATATTAAAAATGATTTACTTATTAAACTTTGATTTTAACTATTTAACCCTTCTTTAAATAAATTAATAATAAATGTCCTAATCTAATCCAAGTGGGCCTAAATGGTCATATTTTATTCCTAAGGTTGTTTTTGGTCAAATTAAACTTGTCCAATAGAATTAGGACATGTGTTAGGGTAATAATAATATCATTTGTACCCTTAATTACCCTATTTACTTTTAATCGTGGTAAATAAAAGTAAACAGTTACTATTCACCAAAAATTAGTTTCATCTCATTGAACCACATTTTAGTCCTTGATATTAAACATGTCTCTCGTATTTTAGAAATTCCACTCACAGAAGCGGTAAAATTAAGTTTTATGAAAAATTCAGTTTTTTTAACTACCACTTAGTGGTTTCACTATTCATCAAAAATTGAAAGTTTTCAGAAAAATACCAAAATTTCACCCTAGGATAATTTCGATATTACGAATCCAAAAATGAAGTCCATTTTGAAAAATAAAAATTATAAAATTTCACAAAGTGGTTATTACTATTCATAACGGCTAGTTTTAATAATATTTTAATAGCATGTTGTTGTTTAGTGAATCTCGGTATTGCGTACGACGCAAGCTATCGAGGAAGGCCGCAGTTGCGTGTAAAGCAATCCAAGCTTTTGTTGTGTGTAGTAAAAGATTCCTTTGATGATTTATATAACATAAAAACAAAATATTTCACATAAAAGTCTCGGGTGTTACATTCTACCCCCCTTAAAATGAATTTCTCCCTCAAAATACGTCACTTTGTAACAAACACATGAGGATACCTCTCCCTAATAATATCCTCAATCTCCCATGTAGCTTCTTCTAATTGGTGGTTCCTCCATAAAACTTTCACCAATCGAGTGGTCTTGCTTCATAGGACTTTTTTGCTAAGATCCAGAATCTCTATCGGTTGTTCTTCATAAGAAAGATCTTGCTCCAGCGGTACAACTTCTCAGCTAAGTACATGTGAAGGATCAGGTATGTACTTTCTCAGGAGAGATACATGGAACACATCGTGAACTTGAGAGAGATTCGATGGAAGCTCCAATCGGTAAGCTACCTTCCTAACACGATCCAGTATTTCGAAAGGACCGATATATCTAGGGCTCAACTTCCCCTTCTTTCCAAATCTCATGACTCTCTTCCAGGGAGACATTCGTAAGAACACTTTATCACCCACTTCAAACTCTAGGTCTTTTCTTCGGTTGTTGGCATAACTTTTCTGTCGACTCTGAGCTGCTCTTATGTGTTGTTGAATAGATTTGACCTTCTCTGCCATTTCATCAACGAGATCAGGTCCTAATAGCTTTCTTTCCCCAACTTCATCCTAGAAAGTTGGAGTCCTGCATTTCTTTCCATAGAGAGATTCATAAGGAGCCATCTGAATACTGGAGTGAAAGCTATTATTATAAGAAAATTCCACCAAAGGTCGGTGTTGATCCGAACCACCTTTGAAATCCATAGAGCAAGCTCTCAACATATCTTCTAGGGTTTGAATTGTTCTCTCAGACTGACCGTCTGTCTGAGGATGATAAGAAGTGCTGAAACTCAACTCTGTATCCAGAGTATGCTGAATACTTCGCCAGAACTTCGAGGTAAATCTCGGATCTCGATCAGATATAATAGAAATTGGTACTCCATGCAATCTTATCACTTCCTTTACATATATCCTTGCAAGATGATCCAGAGAGAAATCCTCTCTAATAGCAATGAAGTGTGCAGACTTGGTAATACGATCAACTATGACTGAGATAGCATTATTTCTTTTGGATTTTTTAGGAAGTCCTGTGACAAAGTCCATAGTGATGTTTTCCCATTTCCAATCGGGTATGGGTAATGGTTGTAACATCCCCTTAGACTTATGTCTCTCAGCTTTAACTTGTGACAAACCAAGCATCGAGAGACATATTCAGCAACATCTCTTTTCATTCCATCCCACCAGAAGTACTCTTTCAGGTCCCTATACATCTTCATGCTTCCAGGATGAATAGAGAATGAAGAACTATGAGCCTCATCCAGCATCTCCTTCTTTAATTCGAGGATGGGAGGAACACAAACCCGATTCCAAAACTTTATTATACCATCACAATCAAGGTTGAATTCAGGAATATTTCTCACCTTCTTTTGTAACTCGACATCTTCTTTCTGTGCCTCTTTAATCTTCACATGTATAGATGGTTGAACATTCATTTGAGAAAGATAATATTTTTCCCCTTCTATTATAATTCCAAGATCCATCCGTTGTAAATCCATAAATATTGGATCTTTTGTGATCCTCATCATGGATAAACTGGCATGGTCTTGTCAACTTAATGCATCTGCCACCTTGTTTGATTTCCAAGGGTGATAATGGATTGAGCAGTCATAATCCTTAATCATCTCCAACCATATTCTTTGACGCATATTCAGCTCCTTTTGTGTGAAAATTTACTTTAAACTTTTATGATCAGTATAAATATCACACCTTTCACCATAAAGATAATGCCTCCAAATATTTAATGAAAAGATTACCGAAGCTAACTCAAAATCATGTGTTGGGTAATTTTGCTCATGGATTTTCAACTGTCGTGAGGCATAAGCTATCACCATATCATTTTTCATAAGATCACACCCCAATCCCTTCTTGGATGCATCACTATAGATCACAAACCTTTCTCCACTACAAGGAAGTGTGAGCACAGGTGCACTGGATAACCTTCTTTTCAACTCCTTGAAATTCTCTTCACATTCCACCATCCAGACAAACTTAACTCCTTTCCTAGTCAACTTGGTGAGTGGACTAGATAATCGTGAAAAATCTTTCACAAAACGTCAATAATATCCAGCCAAACCAAGAAAACATCAGATCTCAGTTACTGTTCTTGGTCTCGACCATCTTTCGATAACCTCTATTTTTGCAGGATCCACAGATATCCCCTCTTTTGAGATTATGTGACCCAAAAATGAAACTTTTTGAAGCCAAAATTCACACTTGGTAAATTTGGCATAAAGCTTATCCTTTCTCAGGGTCTTCAATATAATTCTCAAGTGATCTTCATGTTCTTCCTTGCTCTTTGAATAGACAAGAATATCGTCTATAAAGACTTCCAAAAATTGATCAAGATAGTCTCTAAATACTCTATTCATCATATCCATGAAGATAGAAGGGGAATTAGTAAGACCAAATGGCATCACTATAAATTCATAATGTCCATACCTTGTACAGAAAGTCATCTTTGGTATATCCACCCATTTGACCCTTAATTGATGATACCCTGAACGAAGATCAATCTTGGAAAAGTATTGAGCTCCGCGTAGTTGGTCAAATAAGTCATCAGTGCGTGGGAGAGGATATTTGTTCTTGATAGTGATCTTGTTAAGTTCTCGATAATCAATTCAGAGTCTCATTTATCCATCTTTCTTCTTAACAAATAGAACAGGTGCTCCCCAAGGTGATGCACTAGGGTGTATGAATCCCTTATCAAGATTCTCTTGGAGTTGCTTCTTCAATTCCTGCAACTCAATTGGGGCCATTCTATAAGCTGTCATTGAATTAGGAAAAGCACCCGGTATGAGTTCTATTGAAAACTCAACTTCACGATTTGGTGGAAGACCCGGTAATTCCTCCGGAAAGACATCATCAAACTCCCATACAATGGGAATATTCTTAATCGTGAGTTTCTCACCAACCATTTGAGATAAATAACCTTCATTTAGTGGAATCAAGACCCATAAGGTAGAAGTAATTTCCACTATAAGGTTATGTTCATCCTTGCATTGATAGACGATCATAGATTGATCTAGAATATAAAATGTAACTTCCCTTCTTTGGCAATTGATATGAGCTCTATATAAAGAAAGCCAATCCATGCCAAGAATCACATCAAATCCACTATAGGAAGGATCACAAGATTTTCAGGAATCACTTTCCCACAAACATCGATCGGAGAAGAATTATAACCTTTTGATGCGACTGTTGTGCCATTAGGTGTTGTCACAGCTAACTCAAATTCTAATTGTTGAGGTAATACGGTGATACCCATAGAAAATTATTCAGAAATAAAATAGTGGGTGGATCCAGAATCAAATAAAACATTTTCTACTTTAGAGTGGATGGTAAGTGTACCTTTCACCACATCGTTATCATACTCCGCATCGCTGATAGAAATTTCATGTGACTTTCCTTTCTCTTTAGCCTTAAGAGTTTGTTGACGTCGACCATCATCATCAACCCTTGTATTAGGGAATTTATTGGCATAATTCCCCATCTCCTTTAACTTGAAACATTGAAGTGTAGTATGTTCATTCTGTGTATCCCTTCCTTTGTTTCCATCATTAGACATCTTATTCCCATCATCGCGGCATTTAAATGCCCGATGACCTTCTTTTCCACATTTGAAAATTTTACTTTTCCCTTTAAGACAACTCCCTCCATGTTTCTTTTCACACTTTGAGCATAAGGGAAAGCTCATCTTCTTTTCAGTGTGCTCTTTAGATTTTCCTTTGAATTCCATTTTCCTCTTCTTATCAAACCCATATGACTGATGGGTTACTCCAATCTCCATCTCAACTTTGAGAGCACATCGAACGATTTCCTCGTAGCTATTGAAGTCCATTATGGATAAGGCCCTTCGAAGACTTGGTTTTAAGCCACTAAAGAATCGATCGATCTTACTCTCAGGTTGGATAATAATACCAGAAGCGTACCTTGCAAGTCTTGTAAAATTTTCTTCATAGGTACCAACAGATTCATCATCCTTTTTCTTCAGTTCAAGAAACTCTTTCTCCATCTTTGTTCGGAGAATACGAGGGAAGTACTTATTGAAAAATAAGTTCTTGAAATCATCCCATTACATGGACTCAATTTCATCCCTTTGCCTGGTATTCTTAATAAGATTCCACCATTGATCAACATCACCTTCCAAACGATACACTGATAAGATGACTTTATCATGCTCATAACATTGAAGAACATAAAATATCTTTTTAGTAGTATTAATCCATTATTCAGCAACTAATGGATCAGTAGACCCGCTGAATGAAGGAGGATGCTGTCTCATGAAGGATTCAACAGAATGTTGCTCCTTCCTTTGATTTTTTGGAAGTCCTTCATGATTCATATCTTGAGAACGTTGTGTCGGTATGGATAAAAGATTTTTCATTCCATCTCCCATAACGTTTGGTTTCTCAGGGGGACAATCATTGCATTTCCCGTCGCATTCTTCATTAACACGGTTCCTTCGGGTTCCAGCCATTGACTAAAACCAAGAAGAATAGTGTGAGCAACACTACTTATAATAGTAAAACCACATAATCAAGAATAAAATTTCACACTTAAGATCTTATCCAAGGTTATTCATGGCCATTTCTAAAACACTAAGATTAGGTTCTATGCTTCGAATTATCCTTAGGGTTCTTACTAAGCCTTTCACATCCTAGTTTCCAAAGGTTGACTATACCTTTCCTATGATACCAAATATAACAACCCATACTTACATACATTGTTAATACTTCAAAATTGAAGCGTACTTATTACATCATATAACAAAACCACGAAAGGAATGTATAGGTATAGTGTCTTTAGAAACTGGGAAACATAAACACCTGGTTCATAAAACGTCTACACTGTCTCCCATTTATTTCATCATATCTATAGTACCTTTTGGCATATCTTACTTAATAACCTTCTTCCTAACCTGGGGAAAGAAAATATACAAAATTGTGAGCTCAAATGATCAGTAAGGGTAAAAAAATAAATATCAATCACATCATATTCATAAGAACATAACTTTTGGAAATCATAACCTGCAAAAGGGAGCATAACTTCATAACATGGGATAAATCATAGTAGTGAAATGGAATCCCAATAATCATAACTTAAAACATGAAACTTTATGGCATACACACATAATCATAGAGAATCATTTCTTATTATTCAAGACTCATTTCCAATACTATCTTAGTGGACAAAGTCCATTTCTGAACCGAGTTCACTCCTCGTTTCAGTCCTGTTTCACTGAACCGGTATAACCTACCGTTCCAGCCATGTCTATCTCATGAGATATAAAATCTTTACCCAATGCATTGGAGGGAGATATAGGTCCCACATATCTCATAATGATACCATTCTTATGTGTTCCACAAAATCATAAATCATCATTGCATAACCCATGTAATAAAAATGGGATTCTTAAACAACATGACATCATAAAACAATTCATATAAGATAAAGTAATTCATAAAAATAATTCCATCACAACATAATCAAATCAATGTAATAATAGGGATATAAACAGAAACCTATATTATCTTATATGTAAAATAATTTTGATAAAACACTTGAACTCTATTCTGGAGGAAAATATCCTTTCTGCTTCAAAAACACTTTTCCTTTCTTAACATGTCATTCAATTCTAAAATAAAAGAAGTTTATTAAGAATAAACTTGAAAACTTGTAAGGTAAACTTCTTGGAAATAATGTTTTAAAAATCCATTCATGCCGTATAAGTTAAAAAAACATTCTTCTCATACTTTTGTCGGAAAATTCAAAAAGTACCTCGTACGAAAAACGACAAAAGATTCCTTTCATATCTTTTACTAAAAACTCACCGAAGGGTAAAATTGGATTTAAAAAATTGTATGTGGATGGAACTAATATTAAATATTGAAGAAACATTGATGTGGATGATAAAATACACCCCAGTAAATACCAAAGCATAAATAATCTCGGATAAAAATGAGATTGTGATATTTCCCTTACCTTAGGTCCGATTTGCTTCGAAAGTGTCTGAACCTCCTGTATAATGATTTAAATAATGTTATTGACTTATTCCAGAATCATAATTATTGTTATTATATCATATATGGTCATATTCTTAGCTTCTTAGTAGTAATATTTCATTGCCACTTGTTATTCGGGTGTTTATAACTTTTTGTTCTTATGCGTGTTTTGTCGAATAAATTCTTATTCTTCTCTTTAGGTTATAGATACCTCATTTCCAGAATGGTATTAGTTTAATATATATCATATTCATTCATTTTATTCATTTATATAATCATTATGAAATGAAGATCATGTAGAACGAGTCGCATCACATCGTGGAGACGGTATTCCGTACGTACGCACGAGTGATGATATCGTTCCTATGATCATGGAATTGTATTAGAGTGTATGTATACTATTTCAGAATCAATATCACTTTATAATAGTCATATATAGTCATTATTTACACCATTATACCCATCCAAGTAAGGTGGTGGTGCAAAATAGATTACACCACGGCGTGGAGACGGTATTCCGTACGTACGCACGCACGGTGATTTCTTTTTCCGTAGGATGGATAGACGGTGAAATAGGGTTGTTTCATACTTATAATAACATATCATTATGTGAGTGATACTGATGTTATTACTTCATAATGAAACAACTAAATAAGAAGAAGTGGAAGAAGAAATAAAGATGAAAGAATCGGTAACGGACATTACCTCTTCTTTGAAGTGCTTCTTTGAGACCTCCTTTTAGGGCACTAAAATAGGTCTTTAAAGAATACCAGAACCTCTAGGATGTTTCTAGGGAAGTGGATAGAAGATATTGTCAGGGTTTGGCCGAGCTTGAAGGCTCAAAGTGGTGTGAGGAAGAGGGGGAGGAGGTGCCCTTTTATAAGTGAGGAGAGGGGCGCCTTTGGAATAACTAAACATAATATTTTATTATAAAGTCAAATTCGGTTTTTAATATCTTCAAATTGATATATTTCGAATATAAGGTGGGTAGTGGTCGAAAGCCTCTCATACAATAGAATTTATACAAGTTTAGGTATCAATTTTAACCTTATCATTTAGATTTAACTTTTACCGTGTCTTCTTGTTTTCTTATACTATAAGGTTAATAAACTTACTATATTAAGAAAAAAGAACCCCAATTTGTTTATTATTAATATATATTACCTTATATAAGTCATGTGGCAGAACCTTATATTTTTAGGAATAAAATAACAATTAATAATATAATATTTGTTTTAAAAACTATCTTATGTCAATTTTGACACTATTTAGTAATTGATTTTTGTGAAAATCATAACAGAATGATTAGTTAGAACCAAGTTAATTAAATCAATACTAACATTTCATATTAACCTAGAAAATTAGTTTAATTCATAAAAAGTCTTTAATTACATTTATTTGGGTATTTATAACATCAATTATGTCAATATTTCATTAATAAGAAAATTATTGCATCATCGTTGTGTCATAAATAAATTAATTATTTAATGTCTAAAAATTACAAATAAAATACCATTATGTAGGAAATGTTTTTATCTTTCTAATGAATATTTATAGTATAATTTATCTTATGTATAATTCCATATTAAAAATGATTTACTTATTAAACTTTGATTTTAACTATTTAACCCTTCTTTAAATAAATTAATAATAAATGTCCTAATCTAATCCAAGTGGGCCTAAATGGTCATATTTTATTCATAAGGTTGTTTTTGGTCGAATTAAACTTGTCCAATAGAATTAGTACATGTGTTAGGGTAATAATAATATCATTTTTACCCTTAATTACCCTATTTACTTTTAACCGTGGTAAATAAAAGTAAAAAGTTACTATTTACCAAAAATTATTTTCATCTCATTGAACCACATTTTAGTCCTTGATATTAACCGTGTCGCTCGGATTTTCGAAATTCCACTCACAGAAGCGGTAAAATTAAGTTTAATGAAAAATTCAGTTTTTTTAACTTCCACTTAGTGGTTTCACTATTCATCAAAAATTGAAAGTTTTCAGAAAAACACCAAAATTTCACCCTAGGCTAATTTCGATATTCCGAATCCAAAAATGAAGTCCATTTTGAAAATTAAAAATTATAAAATTTCAAAAAGTGGTTATTACTATTCATAATGGCTAGTTTCAATAATATTTTAATTGCATATCGTTGTTTAGTGAAACTCGGTATTGCGTACGACGCAAGATATCGAGGAAGGTCGTGGTTGCGTGTAAAGCAAGCCAAAATAGTTTTGTGTGTAGTAAAAGATTCCTTTGATGATTTATATAACATAAAAACAAAATAACTCACATAAAAGTCTCGGGTGTTACATGCAGCAACACTCAGGATGTGTTTCTTTTCAATAGTACCAGGAATTAAAACATTCTTATTTCCAAGACCCTATCAAGGATACTCTTATTATTAGGAAACTCACATATAATCAACCATATATTCACATGGTTTGACCCACCTCAACTATAAATCCCAAGGAATACCATATTCCTAAAATCAAACATAATATATTTAGACTCTAACAAATTTTTTACCCATACGTCATTGGTTTTAGGTCTACTGTCTAAGATACTCATTCATAAACCCATTCAAAAACACACTGTGGAGTTAATAAGGATGGGTGTTCAAATGATCTTCCCCTCCTAAAAATACCAGTAATACTAAAGGTACTTCCACTTAAGTGATTCTCCCATAATTCCAAAATTCATTTATTATTACTAAATAATATACCTAATAGCACATCTCATGTACCGATATCATAATCTTTAGCATTCACACCTACCTGATTTACCTAAAAGAACTCATAAAAACTAGTTAACTTTTACCATGAGTCGCCCTTCAAGGGCACAAGGCACCAACTCTTAAATCTAGATTCACATAAAATAAGGTTAGTATGATCTCCCAACTAGCCCAAAATTTTAAACCCATATAGACTAAAAATCCCAGAAAGACACTCATCCCCACGCCCTGTGCACACGATATCTAACATTAAAAATAGCCACTACATTGTCTCATACAAAAATCGAAATATAACCCATTCTACCCATTCTTAGTTCATGAAAAAACCACTAGGGTCACAAGAAGTCACTATGCATTAACTTATCAAATCCCAAAAAAAATTGATCTCACAAGGTATGTAATAAATGGCAGGCACCCTGATATTCTCTATATCTTGCATAATAGTGATATCAAATAACTCGAGAAATCGCAAAAACCCCAACCATATAAGAACATTATCAATACCAGTTACCAACCTGGTATGAATCATATATATATATATATATATATATATGATTCACTAGATCACAATTTAAATACCACATTGAAAATAATTTTTCCCAGATAAGGGATCAAATAAATGAAATTTCAAGTACAATTTATAGTGGAAAACACAATATATATTATACTTTGAATTTTAATTATATAATAATATATAAAAAATCCTGATAAACAATCCCATTATTTAATTTTAACCATTTAATTATACCAAAAAAATTCATGGTTGAGGTTTAGTTAAATAAGTTTCCAATTAAAGATTATTGAGGAACACACACTATAAGTTGTAATTAACATTTCATTTTTTATGCTTCATAATAATCAATAAAAGTGGTAAAACCCTGAATTTTACCAATTTAATGAATTATTTAAGTATGATTACACTACAGACACTTTAATTAATTGACCCATTTCATAGTGCTATTAATAAAATAGTCAATTATAAGAAATCACACAAACAAAATGGGAATTATATGTTCTTGATACGTTTTAGGTACACACAACCATATTTTTGTGCTATCCAGGAGATGAAATATAAAGAATAAATAACCTCATAATCACATGTGTCTCACAAGGTGGAATTAGATAAATAATAAAATGAAATACATGATAAGAAATCTCATCTCTATAAACATAGAATTCTGTTTCACATGTGGTGGGAAGTACCATGCACAAGTTCTACCCCATGTCCCAACACATTAAGATTATTCTATCTACCACGATAAAATATAAATATAAAATAAAAATACCGCTAGTATCACTTTGAAATTTTCTAACATCCAGAACCATTAATCGACCCCCAGACTGACAACAATTATTATTCATTAGGAATCCTTACACAAATTACAAAGGCTATCGAATATTATCATGGTTCTATGGTATCATGATTGGGAGACTACAACCACACATCATATAATGAAAACAATAAAAAAAATTATATAAATCAACAAGATAAAATTGTAAATAGAAATGCATGAAAGTTCCTAAAATAACTAAGATAAACCATGTTGTAATGAATGAATCATATACCACACATGTCATGTAGTCATTAAACATAACAAAAAAATCAGAAGAAAAAATTAGAAGAAATTTGAAAATTGTAACAACTAGGCCCCATTGACAGCACATACACCCCACCTTAACATGGTCGTCAGGTTTTGGACCAGCCGATACCACCATTTACCCCACAAACACATGGTCCCCTCCATGGGGACCACCCATGTGCTCGAACGTGTCATTAGACAAATGAAATTACCTATAGTAAAACACATGTTCTTTAAGTTGTTGTATTTACACACCAACACAGACCCAAGGAAACTTCCCATAAGGTCACCCAACCCGATCACTACTCAAGGAAAAACATGATTTATAATAGAATTCTAATCTGTTAGGATCTAGAAAAGAAAGGTGTTACCTATTTACATGAGTGAAATCATTTATTTTATTAACCCTTTATAATTCTAGGGTGTTAAATTCACCCCCACACCCACTTTAGTGTAAAAAAATCCCTATTATGGACCATAAATCTTAACATAGGAAATGCCACCACACTTAAGGCAGAGTTCCTTCTCTAATACCAAATGTAAAAATTGGGCCCCACTGACATCATAGACACCCATCCTTAACATGTGTGTCAAGTCCTAGCCTTCCAGGTACCACCAGTTTCCCTATAGACATGTGTTCCCCTCCCTGGGGCCCACCCACATGCCTGAATAGGTCATCAGACTAATGATTGTCCCTATGGGCCAACACATATTCTTTCTAGTGTAATTTTTCCTCACTTGCACACACTGTGGGAAACTTTATAAGAGTTATCCCATCATTATCACTACTCTAAAACAATTATCCTTAATTATAGAGTTCAAATTAGGTTGGACCCAAAAAATAAAGTTTCACCTTGTTGAAATGAGTCATATGATTTAGTATTTTAACCATTTAATATTATGGGTTGTTAAAAAAATTGTCATGAGTCTTTCCCCAATATTGACCCCCTTTATCCATCAAAGTTAGAAAATAAAGCCAAGAACCAAGCAACTCACTTTCCCAAGACTAGACCTACAATCATGTTGAATCTGCTTGGGTACCCAAGTTCTATGGTATCCAGAAAAGGGTTTGGGTACAACTCAGTAGGACACCATCAATAAAGTCCCTAACTATAATCAGTCTGATAAAAAGTTCATGAATAAGTGACATAAATAAATAGTTTAAAATTTAAAACCAATTTAGAAAAAGAAATATGTAATCACTGGTACCCCAAGTTCATGAAGACACATGAGGTTGGTCATAATTTCATCGATCCTTATGCCCATGAACCTGATCAACCACATATTCTTTATCCAGTAAAATAGATATTTTGAACACATCACTATGACTACACGAACCATAAACAACTCAGGTCACCCCAATATGCATAATAAGTTTCATAGAACTCCCTTATGGTATTTTTCTTAGCAATAGGAATAATCTCATAAAAACACAGGGTCTCCTACTAGATTTTTCTTATCCATAGAATAAGACCAAAAGTATCATGGAAATCACCTATGAGAGTTTTCTTCACTAGGTCATAAAACTAAAATTTTCATAGACCTCACATATGTGAGTTTCCTCATCTTGGGTCACAAACTCTTATAAATGGAGTTTAATTTAGTAAAATAACCTCCCATATGGGATTTTTCTTTCAATTTAAAACAAAATAGACCCCAAGGAATTTTCATTGGATTAAAAAAACCTCCCCAATGGTTCATCCATTACCTTTAAAACACCACCAACTCAAAGGGAGTTTTCATTTCATTCCAAAACAAAATTATAACATAAGTATTAAAACCAATTTCACACATTACCATTCATTTTATAATAAAATCATTCCAAAAAACACAAATTTAATCCTTTACAAATTACTTTACAGAATACCGTATAAATCCATAAACATCATGTTTACATTTAATGTTTACCATACTATTGGGTCCAATTAAAAGGTCTAATACATTTGAAATTATCAATGATTATGAAATCATATTTCACAATCATCAATTCACAATGAAATTCCACATTTTAAATGAATTAATAAATGGACAACATTTTAGTGTCATTAAACCAATTCAAGACCAAACTCGTAACTAATGAATTACTTTTATAATAATTTTTTTAATAAAATAGCTTATTAATGGGGAATTTAAACTAAGGTAAGGCTCCCATTTAAAATATTGATTTTAAATTAGGTCAATTTATTAAAAGGATGACACTACCACACTTCACAATAGTTATAAAAAAATATGACATAATGGTTTTAGTCGAAGGACAGCCTACATTATTTAAAACCTCTCTTCTTGAATCCTCTTCCCCACAACCCACTACCAAATATAGTCTATGACCAATGATAAACCCTCAAACCACCCACAGTCCTAACCTGATTCCAATAAACCAACTTAATTAATTATAATAAAATAAAAATTAATTAAAAACTTAATATTAATTAACTAAATAAGTATACATAGTAATAAAAACTTAATTACCAACTATTTTATCTTACCACACCTAAACTAAGACCAAAAATGATTTGGTGGTCTATTCTATTCTCCCAAACAAACCCTGAAAAATTACCTATCAACAAAAACTAAAATCATATGAAAATTTAATTAATTTGACACAAAACATTTCAAAAAACCATTTAGTGAGATACCTATATCAAAACAACGAGTGAAGACATGCAGTTGATATCTCTTAAAGTTTTACAGCAAGGCTACATAGATTCCCCATCATCTAAGTACAATTCTAGTATTATATTATGTAATTCTAAATCTAACACATAATGAGGAGAATAAAAATTAGAGGGAGAGTAAGAGGAGGTTCTTTGGAGGAAAGTAGATCACAGGAGGGAGAAACGTACCATGAATCACCCAAACATGATTCTGAAACCACCCCATTGTAAAAGGGAAATAAGAGAGGAGAGGCGGAGGTTACCTTAGTTCTCATGAGACCAAGAGAGAGTAGGGGAAGAATGTATGTCCCTCTGAAACCCCAAAAAAATATAATTATAATCCACATCCCTAAAAATATCACTAGTTGGTTAGTGGCTATATAAAATGGCTCATTCCATTTTAAAAACCCACCAGCTAGACAATAGATGGCCTCCAGTTAGTTTATGGACAAAACAAGCTGAAGGCTGAAGTTTTTAACCCTATCCAGTGGTAATCTAGTGGACTTTTAGTGGCTAACCAATGGATCTAGGTTGTAACCCTAGCCACCCGACCTTATTATGATTTTTCTTGCTTCTCCCAACCACTATATGGCACTAATTCCACATCCAAAACACTCTTTTAAGGTGTCCAAACTTATAGAATACTCTTCCAAACTTTTAATATTAAAATGAACCTTCCACTAAATTAATGTTCAAATTTACCCTTGAAAATCAAACCCATATACACACATGGGATATTATATTCCCCATCATATACTTTAAATTCCGTTAGTGATCAATATCAGGGGTCTTCCTTATTGTTTCTCAGATCTCATTCCATGTACTTATTGGTAATACAATTTGATTTTCATTATTTGGATTGATTTTACTTCAATTATATATTTTTTTAATTCCAAAATAGGAATAAAAGGAACACTAATTCTTTTGTTTCATGCATAAACCAAATCATATAAAGGTTTAAGATGTTGGTTTATGATATATCTATTTTCTTTTCATGTTCATTCTTGTAGATTATTCCATTTTATGAAATCTTGAAATAAAAAATCATGATAATTCATGTTAATATCATGAGAATAATTTTAAAAGGAATCTAAATCTAGTCATAACATAACCTCATTAATATGATGCATTGATGACCTTAAATCTTTCATCAGCACACTTCTGTTGATTTTGACTGATATTTAATAAATAATATTGTGTGATTGATCAAATACTTATTTCTAATCTGGTATAAACTTATATAAAAATCCACATATAGGTGGTATAAATCATGTAATCAAATATCCAACCCATATCACTTGACATCGATGATGGTTGAGAATTAAGGGATACTCATTTGGTCTGATTAAGCTTTGTTCAACCAGTTCTTGTTTTAAAAACTTAGTCTTTGTAATTATATTAATATTCTAACCCCCCCCCCCCATTTTCTTAAACCATTTTAATTTAAATAAGTATCAACAAATACCAATTTATTGTCCATTCCTTTCATTGGAAAATTGACATGGGTTATTTTAAACTAAAAAATCAGTAAATTAAAATCAATTTTGACATGTTTTATGATGCGACCAAAATAATTTTTTCATTGGTGGAGAATATAATTTCTATTTAATTTGGGATTATACATTCTAAATTTATCATATTTCCTTTTTATTTTTTTCATTTCTCTCTTCTTTGACTGATGATAAGGATTCGAGCAGGGTCAGATTTACAAACTTGTTTCACATTATTTGTATTGAACTAAAACTTGGTATAAAATGTTTAAAATACATTCTAAACAATACTAACATTGTGTACCTGATATAATTTTAATCAATTTCTATCATTTTGATCTTTTTTTTTGAAATTATTCCATTTTCACATTTCTAATTCTTTTTAATTTTATTTTTATTTTTATGTTTGAGATTTTTTTTCTTTTTCATCTTATATTACTCTAGTGTTATAAAATAATAATATTTATTTTTAGTTTTTCATCATTCCGTGCATGAATAGGACATCTAATGTCATGTTACTGTAAATAAACCGTAAACTAAAAAACATTTTGTACCCCAAGTCAGGATTCTAGAGTAGATCAATCAAACCCATAAAATAATTCCTTCAAAAATAACCTCTAGAGGTTCATAATCAAACCAAACTTGAACAAAATATGAAAATTTATATAATATAAGGAAATAATATGACTTCAAAATAATTAACTACTATTAATGTGGATTATTAACTTGTGTATAACTAATATCCATAAGTCACTACCAAATTTTAACTTATGTTTGGTCATATCCATATCCTCACTAAATTTTATGGCCTTCCTAGAGAGAACCCTCACAAACACCTAATGGAATTCCACATTGTAATCTACACAATGAAACCCCATGGTTTCATTATTATATACACCCAATCCTTTTACATATATTATCACGTGATTCTTAAACATAAATATCAATTAAAACAACAAAAGGATTATAAAGGTCTTCTGTATTTGGAAGATTTGGTTCATATTGCATAAAAGGAAACCTAAACATGGAATATTTATTTTATTCTTCATAGTGAGATCCTAAAGTCCATTGGATATTGTAAAAATACATGGGATAACCTGGGGGATACAGAAATAAAGGGGGGATAAAAAAATTCAGTAAGTGAATAAACAAGATAAGGAAGTATAACATGTGAGTCAAAGGTATAACATGACATCCTAAAATAGAATAATTGTGAGTAATTTCATGGAAGCCGATCATAAAGAACATGGTATAATATGATCATGTAATCAGAGGAAATATGTAAAAAATATATAACATGAGATAAACATGTATGAAAGTTAATTTCCTAGAAAATATTACACGGTGTACAAAGTCCCATAATGGATTAGGTTTACTCCCTAATCCCATGCTTAATGCCTCATGAGACTAAAGGTATTCCGAATTAATTAGAGAACTATATAGTAGCACCCATAATAACATGTTCAATATCTATATGGTCTACATAAATGAATCAATCATAATTCATAACATAATAACTACCCATGGAAAGAAAATGGGTTTCATAATATTGATACATAACATAATCAGAGTGAATTTCAAACAGAAGGAATTTGAGAAATGATCATCAGGAATGTATTGACTCGTTAAAATGATGGATAATAAGATATTTTTATATATTAGAGACATATATACACAATTTATAATCATTATATTATATTAAGATAGATTTAATGTGATTTTTTGTGAGAAAATTTACAACATGAAGGATAGGGTGGTTTTTAGAGATCCCTTACCTCGAGCTCGATTTTTCATATGTATTACTTATATCCATGAATAATAAATTTATGTTAATTATTTAAATTCTTAATAACGTTTTTTAAATTTATTTGTTTATTTATTTAATTTTATACCATGTCATATTCAATTACTTTAACAATTAATTTAATATCGTATGTTTAAACGATAAATGGATCAGATGTCCAAAATCAACTTGGTAAATTGACTAAGGTAAAAGATATTATTAATTAAACATATCAATAACGGTAATAATTTTCTAATAACTTTTTTTATACAGAAATTATATTTTTAAACCAACCTTGAACTGAGTTTATGAAAAATGAAATGTGTTACAATCATGAAGATAACATAGCTTACATACACATGAGTAACATTTCAATTATTTAAAAATCATGATGGAATGAAGATGAGTGTTATTTTATCTTTCCACTGAAATATTTATATCTTAAGCACAATATTTTTTCTTTATATACCCTTAAAAATACCATTCATGTGATTTCATAATAAAAATGAATCACATCGCTTCATGAGGTGGTAGTCTGGTGTACACAAGAATAACATTATCTTTTGTTAAATAGATGGTAATGTAAAAATATATATGAAATATTTATTTTAAAAAATATTAATATGTCATGAATATAATATATAATCATAAAATTAATCCTTATTACCTTCCATGTAAATCATAAGTAAAAAAATAATCACATCGCTTTGTGAGGCGATAGTCTGCCGTACACATAAAAGATGTTATCATATTCTCTAAGAAATGAAATGTTAGAAGGTATATATAATATTATTATTTTATATTTATAATTGTATCATAAATATTTTATATAAGAATTATATAAATCATTATATCCATTCCTGATAATAGTTCATTCAAAATAAATTTTATAGGTTCATGAGACGGTAGTCCACCATACACACGATCAATAGTTTTTTTATCGTTTGAGGGAGTAGAATATGGTTGTAGGTCATTAAATTGATAGAAATAAATATTTGTATATATAATATACTAATTTTATTATATCATAAATTATTAATAATATTTTAAATAGGTGGAAATAGAAATAAAATAAAATTATTTATTAAGGGTGTTACCTCTTCTACGGACAACTTCTTTTGGTTTGCACCAAAATCATTCCAATGATTAATTTATGACCAAAATAAGGCTTATAGGATGAGGGAAGAGAATTTTTAAATTTATTTGTGTATCTATTTTCTAAAACAATGGGATTTGGATGGGTGAAAATGAGAGGATAAATGGTGGCATTTATAAGTGAGGGAGACGACACAATTGGAACTTTTTAAAAGTAATAATTGTTCCCATATTTTTATCATGAAAAAAGGATAAAAATAGGCTATTTTTGAAACTTATAAGAGATAAGGAATAATTATGGCCATTAAATAGTAATTATATAATTTATGGGTCATTTATAACCACTATTATTTTATTTTAACCCCAGTAAACCCAGGTTTAACCATAACCATGATAAATAATTTTTATTGTTTTTACTATTAATTATAGTAGAATTATTATGTTGAAATTATTAAATAATATTAATAATTATGATTCCAAATATAGACTAATTTTTTTAAAAATAAACTCATAGAAGTGATATAATTTAATTTAAAATTAAACCGGTATACGTGTCAGGAAAAGTATTTTTCAAGAAATGTATTTTTAAGGAAAAGATGATCACATTATAACTATATGACAAGTAATTATAGTTATATTAATATAATTTAATATTTATATATATGTTATATATACATTTAATTTAAATAATTCCTCATTAGGGGGTTATTTTAATTAGTTATATTCATTAAATATTATACACTTTAAAATTGTTTTGAGGAGAAAAAAGGTGTTTTAAATAAAAAAAAGCAAATACTAAAATATAATATAAATATGGTTTAAATGTAATTAATTAAATTTAATATTACTAAATAATAATTATATTTATTCTAAATAAAATTCAAATAATAATAGGACTTAATTTTTTAAAAATAAATGACAATTTTAAAAAAATATGTATTTTTCACTATTCACTTAAATATTAATGTTTATAATAAATACAAAAAATTCACTGTAAGTTAATATATATATATATATATATTCTAATTAAAAAATTATTTTAATTTTATAAAAAAAAATTAAAATTTTTTAATAATTAATTTAAAATTATGTGTGCAAAGTGCGAGTAAACCACGTTTTAGAGAAAAAATTATTTTTTTTTGAAAACATTTCTTTTTCTTTCAAATGGTTAATATTTTTTTAATCAGAAAATAACCATTTAATTTAATTTATACATGTTTAAAATTTATAATCTCATAATTTATTTATTCTTATTCATACCCACCAACTTAATGGCTAGGTTATAATGGTCATGTTTTAATAATAATATTTTAATAGAGTATCATATTTTATTAAAACCTGATGTTGTTTGCATCATAATCTATTAAAGTGATTTATTTTTTTTAGAAATAAAAATATCATAATGTATGAGGGTGTTACATTATTCCTATCTTAAATAATTTTTCCATCAAAATTTCATAATACATTGAAAGGTGAAAAAATGTGAAGGTATTTCTGCTTCATCACCTCTTTCAGTTCCCAAGTTGCTTTATCAAACTTATGGTTTCTCTAAAACACTTTCACCATGTGATTTTTTTTATTTCACACAAATTTGTCTTTATGATCCAATATTTTCACTAGTTGTTCCTCGTAAGAAATTTATTTATCACAGACTCCAGATCTCATCGATGGTTGACATCATAGTTTTTTAATCGAATTTTCATAGATTGAATGTGACACTAAATGGTTTTAACCTTCTCTATCATCTCATGGTAAAGATTAGGTCCCATCATCTTACACTCTCCAACTTCATCTCAATATGCTGGAGTTTGACACCACTTCCTATAAAAATCCTCATAAGGTTCCATTTGAATGTTAGAATAGATACTATTATTATATGATAACTATACTAGGGAAAGGTTTGGATCCTAAAATACTTTTAATTCCATTGAACAAGACATAAACATAACTTATGTAGTTTGGATGGATCGTTTAGACATACCATCTATTTTAGGGTGATAAGTAGTAGTGAAACTAAGTTTTTTATCCAATGTTGGCTGAAGTCTTATCCATAACCTTGTGGTAAACCTAACATATCAATAGATATAATATAAATTGTCACTCTAAAAAATCTTACCACTTCCCTTATATATATCTTAAAAAGTTGGTCAAGATAGAAATATCCCTTTATAGAAATGAAATGTACCGACATTGTAAGGTGATCGACTACCACCCAGATGGTGTTATTGTCTTTAGGTGTCCTATAGAATCCTATCATGAATTCCATGTTATAACCAAGTTATATTTTGGTTGTATTTATTTTCAATCAATATACATTTCAAAGAAAAAATGTATTTTGAGAAAGATAATGGATGAAAATTTTATTGGTAATTGGTTTCAAAAGAATCGGACTCACTCTTTCAAAAGAATAGGAATAATGATTTCAAAATAATCAGACATGCAATTTCAATGGTCTTGATTAGACTCGCCTTGGGTACAACATGGTAAAATATCATAATGAGGAAATTTTTTCATCTGATTCACTCTGAGTTCAATATGAAAGATGTGATTATTTTGATGAGATATTGAAGTTTACATTACTATGATAAAATTAAATGTGATAATGAATTGTTGATTCGTATTTTAAAAATCAGAAGTTAATTAGAGAACTTATGATGAAATATTAGTGAAAGAAAAATAGAGTGAAAAAGATTCAGGCTGATTATTTTTAGAAAAGAAAGAAGGTTCCAAGGATCATAATCAGAATGATTATACCAATATTTTTCATATCTAGGTGGATGAGAAGGAAAATAATTTTTTGATTCATTGTATCATCTTATCATCTATCAACACATAAAAAACTTTTTGTACCTAGGATGATTTTACACAGGTTTAGAAAGAAAAATATTCTACCCAGTATGATCATACCTAGTATGATCATACCCAGTATGATCGTATTCAGAAATAATGGTATCTAGGCCAATCGTATACAGGAAAGATCATAATAGATATTAGGATAAAGGAAGGAATATGGAATGAATACAATGTTACGATACTTTCCAATAGAATAATGATGATGTTGAATATGTTATCAAATGAATTTAAATTCATTAAGGAAGTCATGATACAAGCACAGTTTTTTGAATAAAGGTAATTGCTAAATATGAGCCATGATTTATTTTCAAATGTCTCCACCAAGTGGGTCAAGATTTGAGTCACTTTTTTTACTTTCTGGGTAAATTTTTCATCTGATAAAAGAGAAAGAAAATAATGAGACTTTGTGTATTTCAATTGGGTCAAGAGCCTTTTTATAATATCTTAATTATTTTTCCAATTAGTTCAAGAGAAGAAGTGAATAAGTAAAACAGGTTTGAAATAGTATATTTCTAAATTAATTCTAATGAGGGAGATTGATATTCAAAATAATGATCACATACAACAAATCATAGTGGTATCCCTTTCTTCATATTCTTTTTTTCAATTGGTATAATGATTTATTTTGAGAAATAAAATTTCAAAAATCAGACCCATGAATTGCAATGTAATTGGAAATTTAAATAAAACTATGAAGAAGAATTTAATATTGTAGAGCAATAGATAATCTTTGAGAAGATTTGACAAAGTCAAAATTCACCCACGATTTTAGGGGAAATTGAGATTAAGTAGAATTTGATTAAGCAGAATTTTTTTTGGGATTCCATAAAAATTATCTAAAAGGTCACCTATAAATGAAGAAAAGTACATTGTACTTTTCTAATGACCGATTTAATGTTCATGATAGATAATCGCAGAGTTTAAGAGGAAAATAATTTTCCATATTCACGTGTACTGAAGAAGTTTCTATAGAAAGGAGACATAGGAGAAGAGGCAAGATTACAATATTTTATTCAATTGTTTATCATAATTAGTGTTTATTTTAATAAATTTTTATCATAATTAGTTGTTTATTGTGCTATCCCTGTTAATAATATTTGGTTGATCTTCATATTAGGCTAGATTAATCATATTAGTATTTTCATACTAATATTTCCGGACCAAGGAAGAATTTGACCAAGTCTCTGTGCTCAGAATTGAAGTGGTGTTGATTCATCTCAACCATGTTTTTTCGAATTCATATTTTTCTTATTGGGGAGAATTGTATCATGAAAAAAATTTCTTAGAATAATTGTATTGAGTAGAATCATACTCAGAGAAATCTAACTGGTGAAATATGACTAAGTTTTCATAAAAAAGTAGATGATGTTCTTTCCTTCATCTAGGTAATAAACTAACTAATTTTTTTCAATTGAATACATTTGTGGAATTGAAAAAGAGGCACAGGTGACATTAGTTGGTAAAACAAATTATTTTTACCCTATTTTTTGTTAACAGGGTGAACACGCTCTATTATGATTGTTTATATAGTGCTACACGACTGTGAGGGTGTATCTTACACATTGTAATCCAATGATTCTTTTCTAGTGTATGGTGTGGTATTGCATTACCTAAAAACCATACAATGGATGTATTTATTTTTATTAAATAGTGAAACTTGTAAATTCTTGTGTTCCTTTGGATTTTTGGTTGAATTATTTTTAGTAGGGAATTGAATATTTAATAGGGGGTGAAGGTTGTTTCAATGAAACATAAAAGAAAAAGTATCAGTGATTCACACCCTCCCCCTCAAAGTGATACAATAATCTTAACTGGACACTTTTAAGTGGTATAATTGGGTAGTTTCTGCTTCCCTTATTCTTTGCTGAAGTATTTTAATAATATGTTGTGATAGATAATCATATTTGTGTGAACATTAAAGGGTTTTTGATCTTAAATAATAGGACTTATCATATCTTTAAAGGAATAAAGTTTTCATATCTTATGTATCTTGGGTATGATTTTTCAAGAGTTGTTATTGATGGCTTCCCTCCTCATATTAAGAATTCTCTTCTCATTATAATATTCTACAAATGAGAAGAAAGTTTTTACAGAATCTAAGAAGGTTGGAAAAAAGGAAGAAATCACGTCCAATGAAAAATCAAATAAAAGAAAGAAAAATTCAACATTGAGAGAGTACTCATATTTTTATTTTTATTTTCTAAGAAACAATTGAGGTTCCTACTTATTCCTAAAATATTTTTATATTAGAACTACCATGTAGGGAATTTAAGGAGTATAAATAAGGAATATAGGATTAATGAGACTCTTACTATTCTTTTCAAAGAAAGTAATGAGGTTATGAAAAATATTAGGTTTTGAAAATGTTTTATTTTTATACACCTAAACACTGTGATATGTTTGATTATATGGGTGTAGGTTATTTTTATCTTAAAAATATTATTTCATGGATTTACCTAATCATGATAATGTTTAAAGAGACAAGAAAAGGTATTAAATAAAGGGTGTTTAATGGAAAACATTCATCGCCTTATACACTCTTATTTTCTAAACCGGGTTCTCCCACATAGACTTAGATTTGTTTAGATAAAGGTTATTTATTAAGAAACTCATTTTATAATCATGTTGAGTTAAAGTTTCATGATTCAGAAATGAAAAGTTACGTCCCCTAGATATGATATTTTTTGGGAGAAACTTGTCTTGATGGGCCCTTTGAATTTGATTTTCAATCATGGTGAGAGTTAAAATAAATTAGGGGAGAAAGAAATAAATGGAGAGAATAAAAATTCAAGAAGAAAAATAATACCTCGTATTATTTTGAAGTCATTGAAGAGGTTCAAGTGGTTATTGACAACAAGTACAAGGGGGAGATTCTTAGGCACAGGTTGTGTTTTGGTTGTATTTTTTGTCAATAGAATTATATTTTGTAGAAAGAAATTATGTTTATAAATTTTATGGATAAAAATTGTACTGATCTTTGTTTTAAAAAGAATTGGACTCGTGCTTTCAAAATAATCAGACTCACATGTTTAAAAGAATTATACACACGCTTTCAAAGTTTTTAATCAAACTCACCTTGTATCTGGTATGATAAAAGATTATAATGAAGAATTTTTTTCATCAGATTCACTCTAGATTTGATATAAAAGAATACATTGTTTTTTTTAATGTATGGGAGTATGTAAATATGATAAAATTAAATGTGATGGTGATTTTCTGATTTTTATTTTGTAAATAATAAGTTAATTGGAGAACTTATGATGAAATATTAGTAAAAGAAAAGGGTAGTGAAAAATATTCTAGCTGATTGTTTTCAGGAAATAAAGAAAGTGTTGGGGATCATAATATGAATGATTATATCAAATTTATTATATCTGGGTGGAAGAGAAGGAACATAAGCTATCGATTCATTTTAGCATCTCGTGATCCATCATAAGCATGAAAAACATTTTGTATCTAGGAAGATTGTATATAGGTTCAGAAAAAAAGATTGTACCAAGTATGATCATACCTAGTATGATCATACTAAAAAACTATCATATATAGGCCAATCTTCTTCTAAAAAACATAGTACTCAGGCTGAGAAGGGAGGAAATAAGCTATAATTAATTGAGAGTTATGGTAATTTCCAATTGAAGTATAACGATGATGAAGTTGTTCTCAAATGAATTTAAATTCATGCAAGAAATCATGATACAAGAATAGGTTTTTTTGAATGAAGGTAGTAGCTAAATATGATCCCTGATTTGTTTTTAAATGTCTTAATCAAGTGGGTCAAGAGTTGAATCACTTTGTTTAATTTTCAAGTTAATTTCTCAAGTGATTAAATATAAAGAAATGAAGGAGATTATGTGTATTTCAATTGGGTCAAGAGCCTTTGTATCAAAGCTAAAATGTTTTTTTAACTGGATCAAGAGAAGAAGTGAAGAAGTAAAAGTGGTTTGAAAGTCGACATTTATGAATGAATTGTAATGGCAGAGATTGACATTTCAAATAATGATCTAATTAAATAAATCATAGTGGTAACCATTTCTTCATAAGTTTGTTTTCAATTGGTAGAGATATATTTTTTTAATAATTCAGATTCAGAAAATCAGACCAATGAATTAGAATCAAATTGGAAGATGAAATGAAAGTCTAAAGAAGAAGTGGATATTCAATAAGAATCAATATTCTTTGAGATGAGTTGAAAAAGTAAAAATTCACCAGAGATTTTAAGGTAAATTTAGATTAATTTGAATTTGATTAAGTGGGAATTTTTTTTGGATTCCTACCCAATTATCCCAAATTTCACCAAAAAAGGAGAAAAGTACATTTTACTTTTTTTATGACTAATATATTATTCATGAGAGAGAACCTCCAAGTTTAAGAGAGATAAATAATTTCTCTTCATCACTTGTTCTAAAGAAGTCCAAATAGAAAGAATACATAGAAGAATATATAATACTGCAATGTTGTATTCAGATGTTTTTCATACTTAGTTTTTTTCATAATAAATGTTTATCATCCTCGGCGGATTACCGTACTTGCCTTTTCAACCATATTAAGCTAATATTTGTATCAGGATGGATTAATCATATCGGTATTTTTATACTAATATTTTCAGACCAAGTAAAAATTATACTCAGTTTTTTATACTCATATTTGAAGTGGTGTTGATTCATCTCTACCATATTCATTAAAAGTTATTTTTTCATATTGGGTAGATTCATATTTGGAATAATCATACTTGGAAGAATCCTGTTGAGAAGAATCATACTCAAAGTAATCATAATGTTGAAATCGGATTGAGTTTTCATTAAAAATTATAGGAATTTCATACCTTCTTCTAGGTAAGAAAATGAAGGATGTTTTCGATTGAATAAATTTGTGGAATTGAAAAATAAGCACAGGTAAAAATATTTATTGCACAAACATTGTTTTACCTTATTTTTATAAGAGTGTGAATATGCACTATTTAAATTGTTTATGTAGTTTTACACTAGTGTAAGGATACATCCTACTTGTTGTAATCCAATTACTTCTTTCTAGAAGATTTTGTGGTATTGGATTACATCCAAACCATACCAAGGACATAACTATTCTTATGGAATAGTGAACCTTGTAAATACTTATATTCTTTTGGATGTGTGGTTGAACTTTCTTCTATAGGGAATTGAATCTTTAATATGAGGCAAAGGATTTTTCAAGTAAAATAAAAAGAAATGGTATCATTGATTCAACCCTCCCCTTATTAGTAATACAATCATCTTAACTGTTCACATTCAATCCATGATTATGTTTTACTATTTTAATATTAGTATGGGAAATAGTTACATAAAACCCTTAGACTTAATTCATTCATACTTATCTTGTTATTATACAAATCATCAAGATACAAATTCCAAAATCACGATATTTTTGTAATCCCACCAGAAGTGTTTCTTTAGATATTTATACATCCAAGTGCCTCCTGGATGAATAGTGAAAGAGATTCTATATACATCATCCAAATTCTCCGTCTTCAATTTTTATTTTTATGAGACAAATAACATATTTCCGAACATTTTAAACCCATCTTTAGCAATGTTGAAATCTAAAATATTCACTAAATTTTTCTATACAACCACATCATCTTTATGGTCCTCCTTGATTCTCTAAAAAATGCATGGTTGAGATGTTATTTGAGAATGGTATGATAAAGATCCTTTTACTATTACCAAATCCATTATTTATAATTCTATGAAGATTGGATCCATAAAATTTCTCATCATTGATAATATTTCTATATCCTTTCTACTTAGATTATTATCCACTTTTTTTATTTTACCAGGATGGTAATAGAATAAGAAATCATAGTACTTTATCAAATCTAACCATATTATATGGTTAATGTTAATAACATTCTATGTTAATATATATTTTTGAATCTCTTGTGACCTATAAAAATTTAACACTTCTCTCCGTAAAGATATTTCTTCAAATATTCAAGGTAAAGATCATTGTAGCCAACACCAAATCATGATTCGGATAATTCTTCTCATGAAATTTCAAATGAATTAAGTCATAGACTATCACTCCATCATTTTTCATTATAGTACAAAAACCAAAATTTTTTATAAGAACCATTGAAAACAAAAAAAACTCCACTTAATGAAAATATAGGTACTAGTGCAGTGAAAATACCTTTTTTAAACTCCTTAAATATCTCTTTACATTCACTGCTCCAGAAAAATTTTACTTCCTTCCATTCTATCTTGGTTAGTGAGTTTGAAAATCATGAAATTTATTTCAAAAATCATCAGTATTGCCCATATAATTCAAGGAAATTACAAATATCAGTTACAAATACTAGTCTAGGCCAATCCTTGACTACCTTTGTCTTATAAGGGTCCATAGATATCCCATTATTAGTGATAATATGCTCCAAGAATGATACATCCTTTATCCAAAAGTCACATTTATTATACTTTTCATATAGATTATTTTTTCTCAAATACCATAGAAATATATTTAAATACTCCACATGCTCCTTATTTCCTATAGAGTAAATTAGAATATCATGTAAAAAGAGTACTACATTTTTTTCAAGGTAATCTGTAAAGACTATTCCACGGGACCAAAAATATTTCTATAGAATCAGTGAGTCCAAAAGTAATCATTTTAAACTTATAGTTTTCAAATCTTGTTTTAAATATATTATTTGGAATATCATCCTTCTTCACCCTTGACAAGTGATAACCCAACAAAAGGTCCAATTTAGATAAATATTGAGCTCCACATAGTTGATCGAACAAGTCAATTATTTGTGGAAGGGGATAATTTATTTGTAATGGTTTTATTAACTTCATGATAATAAATATAAATTATCATTGAACCATCCTTATTCTGGATGAATAGGATCGGTGCACCCCATGGTAAAGCACTCGGGCATATAAAACCCTTCTCAATATTTTCTTATAACTGCTTCTTCAGTTCTTCTAACTACAACAGTGTCTATTATGTAATGATTCATGGATATTAGTAGAGATAAAGGTATTTGTTTTATTGATAACTAAACATATTGGTTAGGAGGAAGACTAGGAAACTCTCTGGGGAATAAATCAACATAAACCCTCACAATGGGCATGTCATCAAGAATGATTCTCTCCTTTTGTCTCAATCATTTGGGAAAGATATGATTTCTCATAAGGATATAATATCCATGTTTTAACATAAGATTCCAGGGTATATTTATCCTACTTACACTTATAGATAATTAGATTATGACTTGGGACATTAAGAGTGATGTAATTCCCTAGATAGTTTATGTTGGAATTATATATGGATAGAAAATCCATGGCCAAAATAACATCATAATCCACTGAAGGAAATAAGGTAATATTTTGTAGAAAATTAATTCAACAAAACATTATTGGGGGGATTTATATACTTGGGATAGACCCATAACTTTGATTGATTTTATCACATATTTATAGACCCCTATGTTTTTAGGTAGTGTTCTAATAGTTCTAATAAACTTTCTTGATATGAAATAATTTCTAGAAGTAAAATCAAAAAATATATTATCTATTTATTATTTAATAGCTAGTGTACTTGTCACCACATAACTGTTGGATCTCACCTCAGCCATAGTGATACCATACGACATTCCTGACTTCCTTGTATGTTTTTATTGATAATTGTCACTAAAAACCCTAGGTTTTGAGCATTGTATTTCATAATTACCATGTTTCTTACATTTAAAACACTATACGAAAGGTATAGTGTTGATATAAACCTTATTTATTTATTACTCATTAGTGGGATTTATTATTTCCTTATGAAATTGATTAGATTGATTCCCCTCTTCTCTAAAGTTTAAGCATCTTCTGGTTCCCCTGAAGTAGTTTTTGAGATGCTTCTTCCCACACTTTTGACAAGTGAGGTGTTGGATTTTCTTTCCACCATGTGATTTATCTGTTGATGGTCCCAAAGGAAACACCATTTTATGATTTTTTTTAGTTCCATGAGGCCACTAGGATCCATAGATCTCTCCTCTCAACATTGAGCAGTAATATAAAATATCTTTATAAAAATCCAATTCTCAAATCACCAAATTTTTTTATAAACTCATATTTTACCCACAAAAGGAATTTTCCACCTTAATATTAGTGTTGATAACAAAGTCAAAGGTGTACCATGAAAAACATGTAAATTTTACCTCATACACCTCTATAAAATATTCTTCCTTTTACATTAGTCTGAAAAATTCCATCTCCATTTTAATATTCATAGTTTGGGGAAAATATTAATTGATAGATATTTTATTTAAGTATTCCTATTCAATGGAATCAATACCCTCTTTAGACTTTGTGTTCATTATTATTTTCCACCACTGATTGTCTTATCTCTCAATGAGATAGATGTCTATCACAACTTCTCTTATTATTTCATTGGAGGATAAATAATATCTTTTGAATGGAGTAAATCCATTGTTCAAAGATGAGATGATATTAAGATTCACTAAAGGTAGGGGGATTTTTCATTAAAATAAATGAATGTAACTTGGTACTTCTTTAGAGGAGTAGGGTGTTTAGCATGATTAATGTTATTATTCATAACTTGAGCTAGTTTAACTAGTACATACATGAATTTCTCAACTCCCTCACCCATGATATCAGTAATTTAATTAGGGATATCATCACATTATATATCATATTGGTTTTTGAAATTGTTTCTCTTATTTATCAACATTAAGTATAATAAAAACAAAATCATAATTCATTAACTAATAAACATACATAAGAGAGACTACTAAAATTTGGAGGAATAAATTATAAACAGTAAGTACATCTTTACTCATGATTATCTAGGTTTAAACCTAGCTTATCCATGGTAATTTCCCTATTAATTTTTATAACCTAATATTTTGTTCAATTACTTCATAAAGGTTCTTAAAGAGTTTGTGATTTTTCCAAAATAAATTCCCTGGGAGTGTTAAATAAGGTGTGAAAGAAGGGTTGTTTTCAAGAAATAGGTAATGATCGAGTATTGCTTAATGAACCCATTTTTGGGTTATTACCCCTATCTACTACTATTATGCATCCAAATTAATTTTTAGTATATATATATATGGATTTATTTTCATAGAAACCACTCTCCCTATACTTCACCAAGATTCCATGATATTTTTATAATATTAATATTATTACACATATCCAAAAGTTTATAACTTTATTTTTCTCATCCTAGTTCCAAAAGATTAACTAAGCCTTCCATTTGATACAAAATATAGCTTCCTAATCCTTTTAAAAATATTATTACATGATTATTAAACATAAATGTCCATTAATACAACACAATAATTATAATGAACTACTATCTTTGGAATACTAGGACCATATTACATAAAAGGATAATTAAACATTAAATATTTATTTTATAGTCCATAGTGAGATCTATAATCCATTTGAGCCCCTAAAATTTAATTGGATAACCTATGGAATGCATAAATAATGGGGGGGATCTAAAAATAATAGTAAGGGAATAATCATGATAAGGAAACATATCATGTGAGCCAAAGGTATAACATGATAAAATAAAGGAAGTGGTTTGTGAGTAATTGCATGGAAGAATATCATATATAATTTTGTATAAGAATATCATGGTATCATATGAAATGTTAAAATAACAAATAATATTACATAAAAATCAGTCAAGGTTAACTGCCTAGACAATATCACATGGTGTAAAAAGTCTTCTAATGTATTAGTTTTACTCTCTAATCCCATAAATAATGCCTCATGAGACTAAATATTTATCCAATGAATCATAGTGATATCTAGTAAAACCCATCATAACAAGTTCATGATATATGTGTTCTATATAATGGAATCAATCATATAACATAACACAAGAATTACCCATGAAAATAAAATGGGTTTCATAATCTTGCTTCATATTATAATAAATGAAAATTGCATAATGAAGGAACATAAGAAATGATCATAAGGAATGTATTACCCTATTGAAATAAGGGAAATTATATAGTAATATATATAAGATACATATATATATAATTTATAATCATTCCATAACATTAAGAGATAGATAAGGTGAGCCAGTCTGTAAAATCTCATAACTTGATGGAAAGGGTGGTTTATTGAGATCCCTTACCTAAAAAATGATTTTTCACATGAATTATTTATATATCTGAATAATTAAATTTTGTTAATTATTTAATTTCTTAAGAATAAATTTCATTATTATTAGTCATATTTTTTTACCATGTCATATTCAATTACTTAACAAATTAATTTTACGTTGGATTTTTTAACGACAAATGGATCATTTGTTCAAAATAAATTGGTAAGTTAACTAATGTAAAAGAGATTATTATTTTATCATATATATAATGGTAATAAAGTAATATTTAACATTTTTATACATTAACTTTATTTTTTAAACTAACCCTGAAATATGATATGAAAAATTAACTATGTTATAATTATAGAGACGGTAGGTTATACGTAGACCTGATTAATGTTACCATTTTTCAAAAAAACACAATGGATGGAAGGTAAGTGTTATTTTATATTAAAATATTATATTTATATAGTATTATTTATTTAAATACCCTTTCACATACCATCCATGTGATGAGGTAATAAAAACAAAACCCATCGCTTCTCGAGGTGGTTGTCCGACATAAACACGAACGACGTTATCTTTTATTCAATCGACAGTAAGTTAAAAATATATATGACATATTTATTTTAAATAATGATTAATATTTAACTAATATATTATATAATCCAAAATTTTTCCTTATTACCTCCCATTTAAATCCTAATTAAAAAAATTATCACATCGCTTTGTGAGGTGGTAGTCTGCCGAACACACGAACAACATCATAATATTCTCTATGGAATAAAAATTAAGAAGGTATATATGATATTATAATTATTTTATTATAATTATATCAATAAAATTATATATATAAATTTATATAAATTATTATATCCAGATATGAGAAGTGGTGATGGAAAACCATTTTCCTCGGTTCGTGAGGTGGTAGTCCGTCGTACACATGATCAACAGTTTCGTTTCCCATTTGAGGGAGGAGAAAATTATAGTAGGTAATTAAAATAAGATAAAAACATATATCTATATTTAATATAATGAGGATATTATATCATCATGGTTTAATAACATTTTTATTAGGATTATTAAGAAGTAAATTATAACGCTCAGTTACTAACATTACCTCTTCTTCGGACAACTTCTTTCGGTTTTCACCCAAATACTACCAAGGTTGAATTGATGAACAAACCAAGGATTATAGTATTAGGGGAGCCAATTAGGGATTTCATTTTGAAATGTATTTTTTATCTAATTTATTTAATGCATGCAAAGGAGATGAGAGTGGGTGGCCTTTTATAAGTGAGGGAGAGGGCACATTTGTAATTTTAAAATTAGAGAAGTACACCCAAGTTGGTCAAATGAAACAAGGGTAAAAAATGGAAACTTTTATAATATTATAAGAGATAATGTATAAATATGACCATAAAATTTTAATAAGAAAATATTTTTTTCACTTTAACCCAAACATTTTAGTTAAACCCCCAAGAAACTCATTTTTACCTTAACTATAATAAATAATTTTTATTGTTTTCAATATTAATTATTGTAAAAATTTAAGTTGATTGTTAGAAAATAAAAATTATTATTATTGATAATGTGGAATACATTTTTAAAAATTAAAATCATATAATTAAAATAATTTAATATAAATTAAACCAGTAGACGTCTTGAGAAAATAGTTTTTTAATAAATATGTTTTTAATGAAAAGGTGATATCATGTTAACTATATAAAAATTAATTATATTTTTAAGAATTTAAATTAATATTTTTCTATATATATTTTATATATTTAATTTAAATTATTCCCCAGTATGGGATATTTTAATTTTTGGAAATTGATAAACATTATAAGCTTCAAAACTCTTTTCATAAAATTTTTGTTTTAACGCCTAAAAATAAACATACACTAATATATAGTATAATAAAGATTTAAATGCAATTGGTTGTAATAAATACAAATAAATAATATTAATGTTCATTTTGAATCATATTAAAATAATAATGATAAATAATTTATAAAAAGGAAATGATAATATTAATAAAAGCGATATATTTCACTATTATTGAAATTTTAATTTTTTTCTAAAAAATCCAAAGATTTCATCATTATTTAATAAAAATTTGTTGATTTAAAAAATTATTTTCATTTAGTAATATAAATTTTCTAAAATTTTCCAAAATTAATTCTAAATTATGTTTTCAAAGCATGACTAAACCGCCCTTTAAAAAATAATACAATTTTTCCAAAACAATTCTTTTTCTTTAAAAATTTTCTTATTTTTTTCTAATCAAGAGAAAAACATTGAATTTATTTTTTACATGTGTAAAACATATACTTTTTATAATTTATTTATTCTTATTCAGTATTTTCAACTTAACAGTTATTTCATAATGGTCATGTTTAAATAATAATATTTTAATAAAGTATCTCCTTTTATTTAAACCAGATATTGTGTGGATAAAAAGTTATCAAAGAGAAATAATTTATTAAAAATGAAAAATATCATAAAGTATCAGGGTTTTATAAGTTTGTACCTCATTAAACTTAGGGTATTCCACCTATACCTTTTTTTTATAGCCAAATATTGGTTATATTACTTACCTACCACTAGGGGAGGTGGCATAACCATAAATTAATCTTCCTAGAGAATTTTTTTTCCAACCTCATGTACCACATATATTAAGAAATAAATATGTTGAATTAATAATAAATAATGAGATATACTTCATGAATATTGATTTATATCTATATTCTTGTGTGCTAGTTTTCACCACCACTTGATCAATGACCAATTCTAAGCCCAATACTTCTATACATGACTTATCCACGTGGATTATGTAATGATAGATACTACATTGGGTGGTACTATAAATGATAAAACTCTTGATGTATCGAGTGAACTAATAGAGAACATGTCTCAAAATGTAAAAAATATTAAATGAGTGATAACACCCACTAAAGTATTCCATGAGTTAAACATTTATGGACTTTAATAAAAGGTGGACACTAAATTTCATGAAATTAATACAGATTTATAATAAATGGACCTTGAATAAGGTAATTAAAAATATCTACCAATGCATTAAAATTGTAGTATTTGTGAAAATAACACTCATTTTCCAAATTAGTGATCTGACATTCAGGATCTATCTGAGTCATATGTAATTGATTTTCCAAGGCATCTATTTCAGCAAAAAAACAATTCTAGAAATAAAATTTTAGGAAAAAACAAAAACCTGAATATAAAGTATTGAAAAATATTAATAATGAGTAAAATTAAGAAACACTAATAAGTCTTGGTAACATCAAGGTCAATGTATAAATACCTGTCCTACACCTCTAAGTAATTCACCTCTATTATCTCAAAATATGAAACCAATTCTTGAGTATATGGTGAAGAAAATATCATATCAAATCCTATAGTTCTAATGGTCCACTCAATTAATAATTCAATAATTGATAACATAGGTGGTATAATTGGCCAACAACATTTATTTGATAAAGATTCAAGGTTATAGAAAGCTTCCTTCCCAAACACTTGCCAGTATTAATTAAAAAGGTTATTTTTATTCCATTAAACATTATAGTAGTAATAATTTATCTCATACCAAGGTTCATAATCATGATATATCCACCTTGATGAATGTTTAAACTTTTAAAATTCTAATTCTCAACCATTAAATGATTTAAATGGTAATAAATAAAATAAAAAAGGTAAAAAAATTCAATAATACCCCATGAATTCAAATGTATCTCTACCATTTCCCAAAATAATATATCCATTTATGAAATCTATTAGAAATGATCTTGATAAATAAATTCACGATACATTTAAAATGGTTCAAGTTGATATTTTACTTCTTGAGGTAGTGAGAAAAATTACTAAATATGTGATTAATCTAAAAGAAATTATTACCCACTACTGATGAATTTAAGGGGATAAGAGAGTAATAATGGGTATAAATGTATTATAATAGATTAAAACAACATTAATAAAATATTCAAAAGTTCCATTAATACTATCAATTTAATCATCCATAAGGGAGTTTTGTTTCTCTAATGATATCATTTATCTTAGTGCTATAATTAATTTGATGTGTCACTTAATTTTATTTAATTTATTGGTAATAAAATTGAATCACATGGGATTTTTCGTTTAGTTGGTGAATCTAAGTTTCACACACCTAACTAGTGTATTGGAAGAGATTTTGGTGAAGGTGAATTAATTGGTGTTCGCCTTAGAGTTCTATGTACCTCAAATAAAGGATGAAAAAAATACAATGACACACACCCTTGATAATTGGTATAAAATTTCTAAAAATTGCTAAAAATCAATGTAAATAATGTAACTTTATTCTTTGACATAAATGGTTATTTGGTGCATTTTATAATTTCAAATGCAACGAAATATACCCTGGAGGATAAATCCACTATATTAGTTAAAAATATTGATGTGATTTCTAGGGATTATGGTATTCCAAATTCAGATTTTGATCCCGTTACTTTTTTTTCTTTTCTTTTTTGATATTTTTCATGATGGCTCATCAATATATTACTGAATTGTTGTAGAGAAAATCCATCCATTCTAGTATATTGATGATTTATTACATCTTGGATGTGTTGAGACTATCGATGATTCTACAATATACATTGGTATTGGATTTCCTACTAAATAGAGAAATATTGAGTTGATATATAGTATACATGACATTTTTCTTGAAAAAAAAATTGAGTTATATTTTTAACCCTCCATCTATTGAATTTAAACCACCTCTAAGTTAATTAAAAAATGAATTCCATAATAGAGTCGATCAATTACCTATCATTATTTCTAATAACCTCTCTCTATAGCTTGAAATAAAATTTATAATCATTTTAAGAAAGTGTAAAAAATGAAATTGTATAGACATCAAAAAAATATACCTTATAGTATACCATCCATATGAATGCATATAACTCTCCTTGAGGTAGTGTATAAACTAGATATATAACCATAATATCGACTAAACCTCACCCTCCTTGGAATTTTTAAAAATATGTTAAGAAATATATTAGAAGATGGGATTATATATCCTATCTATTATATTAAATGGGTTAGTCTGATAATGGTTTTTCTAAAAAGACGTTTATAATAGATATTCCTATTGAGAATGTTTAATTTGTTCCAACTTGAGTGTAAAATAGTGTGAGAGTTGGCATAAACCACTATAAGATTAACCATTTCAAATGAAATAAAATTCTTTACATTACTTTTTATAGACCAAATATCAGAGAGGTTTTTGGAAAAGTTTCATGTCTATTTCCTTAATAGATTTTTTGGAAACTGATAGGAATTATAGCTCATGAGGATTGGTAAAAAGGAAATATATACAAAAATATTTGGTATAGTTTTCTAATATTGGATACTATTAGGATAATGTAATGTTATTTGTGTATTATAGTATTTTATAGACTCTATGTTCTCATTGGACCTTGATAAATGCGTAGTGGTATTTATAAATTGTTTCAATATTTCTAGATCATATTTTTAACTCTTAATTTTTTATTATAAAAAAGTGGGCTAAAATGAAAAATAAAATTTCTAGTGGGTATGAAGTGGTGAATCCCAATGGAATTCCTATAGAAAATTATATTAAAATCATGGTGGATAGAAACTATGATAAAAAAGTATTTTAGAGTGTAAATCATTTCACTGTTGGACGCTAATAGATTTGATACCTTGTTTCCCTCACAACATGTATGGTAAAAAACTAGGTTTGGGTTTACCAGTTACTTGAATTTCTTATTGAGGATGATGATGGACTAGTGGATGAGGTTTTACTACTACAAAAATATAAAAATTAACATCAATTCAAATTAAAAATAAGAATATGTGATATTTTAAAACATATAAAGAATAATCCCACTGATCTTAGCTTGAGCTTTTGCAATAAGTAGGCTTCCCTCCCCATAGTACAAGCTGAATTACATGGGTGTATATCCTTGACCACCATGAATTAAACCACCACCACACATGATGTCACTTGTGCAAGAGACATTGGTATTAACTTTTAAACTCACATTAGATGATTGATAATAGACCCAAAGACCTTTTACATCACCAACATTAGATGTTCGAGATTGTAAGAACTACATTATAAGGTTTCTAGGTGAAGAAGACATGATATTTATTATACACAACGATCCTATATCAAGAATTTTCAAGAGTAACATGGTTTTTAAATGAGTATTATTATCTTGATATCTATAATACCTAGTTTCATTTTGATCCTCTCATAAAATAGAGTATATATTGAAAAAGACACATATGAGCTTGAAATTTCAAGGAACCAACCTTTAAATTATGATATCAACTTTTCAAAAACTGACCTGTAAATCCAATGTAAATATAGATATCCATTTTTTTCTAAGGAAGTTCTAAATGAAGAATTCCCAATCACCATCCATAAACATGTGTTAATCCATATAAATTTATTGAGTATGACCTATAAATACAATGTAAATATAGGTATCGCATATAATTACCAACACACCTAATGAAACTTACAATATCAGTGTTAATACATATAAATTTATTGAGTTTATTTCTAACACTCTCTATGATTTCTTTGGTCACCCTAACAACATAGATAATTTTCACTACAATAAAATAAACGAAACCAAAAATATGGATTATACTACCTCTAAATGAGAGAAACTATATTTTATAGTTTCTTATTTGATTCAGGATTCTCTCCACTGAGAAATAAAACAAATGTATATGAATCCTTCCTTAAGATAATAGATCTCTAATATTGATTAGGAGGATGTTTTTTTTTCAAATCCATTCCATTTTTTCAATGAGAAGTGCCCATTTAGTTGAGAATTTATTTAAGATATAAACACTAATTTAATAGGATTTATTTGTTGTCCACAAAACATATTATATTGAATGAAACTTTTCTTTGAAACATTTAATGGGTCAACACTTTCTATTTAATAATTAGATAATATCATAAGAAAATAAATTATTTTATATACCCAATAAACCATAATTTCATTTGAATTGGATCACCCTCCTAACAAAAATTACTTTTGGATGTTCAATATAAGAGCATACATTTACAAAGAAAATAAACTATAAGAGATAGGGTCACATTATAAAAGGTTGCATTCCAATTTAAAAAACAGAATTTCTTAACCATAAGTGATATGAAAAACCACTAGGATAAGAAGATGTGAAAGGGAAATCTATAGGTCCTCTCAAAGAATCCACATTTTCTTATAAAATTAAAGATGAAATTACATTAAAATATATCATATTATTCTTAAATATCAATCACTACCAAAAAGTATTTGGTAGCGATCTGATAACATATTTTTACCCATATGATGAAGCTTATATACTTATTATCTTAACAACACCATGTTGTTCATACAAAAATATGTTGGGTATTATAATGGAGAGTATTTAATTTATAATTTTTGTGAGGATTTTATAAGAAAAATGACACATATATATTGGATGATACTAATCAAATAAACTTGGTTATTAGACATTGGGAATAAGGTTAGGTATAGTTTCAGAAGCTTCTCTAGAAAAAATCCTCCTTTAAAGTAGTCTTGAATGGTTGGGATAACCTCTTCTTTAATTATCTCTTAAGGTGAAACGTAAATGGACCCCGAAAATCCTTAGGGTCATGATTAACTATCTGAATTGTGATTTTTTATTACTTCATCGATCTCCTCCCCCATTGGAAATGTTTTCATAGTTACATTTTCACATTCATTCCATATTAATAGGATATTATTGAATAAATATTTACCCATTACATCATAGGGATATCTTCCACTACCTGTAAACCTGAGTGCTGTGATGAGTAGTAGGAAATAGAAAGAATGATATCAAATTCAACATCACTGATATATAAACCTCTATAAAGCTGCATATTTAGATTCCCCATAAAAATCCTTTATTTAATATATACGTAAATTTATTTTATTTTATTATCAACCTCTTTGATCCATATCACTCTAGATTTTCTACATGCTTTCCTATCATCCTCTATAAATTTATCAACCAGAAGCCACTAATTATTAGATAAATCCATAAAGTTATCATCATACCCCTCTACTCTAGATTAAAATCAATAATTCTTATTTCCATTATCAATACTTTTAGGATAGTATGATTTTTATCACATTATTTAACCCATTCTAGAATATGTGTTTTAAGTCTTCTAATATTATTTTCTATCATATTCGAGGAATTCTCTTGAAAGGGAGACACCATGAGTATATCATATTGGGTAAAAAGGTTTTATTTTAAACACAAATTATGGGGGGGAAATATCATTAAACCTCACCCATATTATCCATCTTAATCAAAAATGAAGTTTGTTCAAAGAGATACTGATACATATGATTTTTTGTTTTATTAGAAGAGTTGGTGAATTCTGGTAGTTTGGATAAATAACTATCCAAATGAATCCATGTCCTCTGATTTCCATGTCTTTTATTACATCAAGTGAAGCTATCACATGAATAACAGATGTGCAAGAAATTTTTATCAAAGGTTGAGTATTTAAAATCATTCATCACTTTGATTTAATAGTTACTTCCACCCTTATTCTAATTATAATTGAAAATCATTATGAAATCTAATCTAAATAACAATCCATAATGAATATGATTTAAGGGTGATGGTTAATTCAAACAACTTTCATTAAAGAGTGTTACCTTTATTATAAATGATATAAATATTAATAGAGTATGAGGAGTGACTAAATTAAGAGGTTATATGTTAGGGTTATTAATTAATTATATTCACCTAGAATGTATTTCTCCAAGAATATCTACATGTATGTGTTAATATTTCTATTATACATACAATTCCCCATAAGTAGTTTAAATTCCAATTGGATAATAGAGGCTCCTTTATGTAACGATTCAAGTTTAATAATGAGGGTAACAAGGTTCTAAATAAAATCATTTACATGGAAATTAAATTTATCCTAGTATTATATAACCCTAATATTCCAAATAATCAATAAAATCTTGATTAAGAGTGTAAGGAATCCTTAAAGTATATTTAATAATTACATACTAGGTCTTGGAGTGAGGAGAAAGTGTTTCCTATATATGATTTGGATATTAATATAATTAACCTTATTCCAGAAATGGTGAATTCATTCTTTTTCCACCTCTATTGTCATTGAAAATGGGGTAATGTTTTAGAAGATTCACAATATTTTACCAATGAATAAAAATATTTTGGATTTTGTAGATATGGGAGGATATACAAACCTTTTTAAAAATAACATGTGAAGAAATATCCATAGAAGTATCCAAATAATAAAATATATCATAACCCACAAAACTATTGTATCTTATAGGGGCTAGATCAGGACTATCTAAGCCTACTCTTGAGAGGAAAACAAATACAAAATCCAAAACCACTTACTCCATGGGCTCAGGTCCAAGGATCCTAACATTTCAAAGGGGATCCACCCAAGAGGAACTCCTACAACATATAACCTTATATAAACCCTCCCATAGATATGGGAATTAATACTAGATCTTAGAAATGACAATACATAAATTTATAGAACTATAAAATTGTTCCTAACAATATCAGCTTGTTAGGGGATAACAATTTTGGGAGTGTCTTCCAAAATAGAACACCCATAGATGATAGGAATTCTCAAGAAACATTCAGGTAATATAGTGTAATCCTTGAAAATAGAATCTTATGATTGAGGGGTAGGTTCATACTTATCATCATATTGCACACTTGTAGAAAAAATCATGAAGGCCTTTGATATCAATTGGTCTAGTTTATCGGGTATTAGGTTTGAGCTAGAATAGGGTATTGATGACAAAACTTATTGAAAAATACTCGAGAGGGAACTCATTAAAGATTATTGTGACTCACATAGGACTAAGACACAACCTTTTCTAGGATTCATCATCGATAAGAGTATTACGCAACACCTTGAAGATGACACTCAAGATATTAACAAAACATATTGGATAAATAAATTTTCTACTCAAAATAAAAGGTATATCCTTATTATATAATAATTTATTTTGAAAATAAAGAAGATATATCAATATATAAAAAAATATTTATGAACATAATATGTTTTATCTATAACATACCTTCATCCATATATAAAATTTGATCAATGGAATCATTGATTCCCTTAAAAAATGTGGTTTTGGAAAGGTATCTAAATATTAATAGACTAATACAAAAAAATAAGCTTAAGGTCCCTAAGTGAATGCATATCTATAGACTAATGAGAAAAATGGATTTTCACTTATCATGTGATTGTGATTTACTCACCCAGGATAAGAAAATGTATTATTTGTAAAAAAATATGGACGAAAAAGATCTACAGTTAAGTTTATAGATAGCCATATGAGAGATAATATTCTATGAAGTGATATAGAATTTTAATATTGAAAGATAAGGTTTGATGAGATTCTAAGAAGTGATGCAGAATTTGAATATTGATAGAGAAGTTTGATCCCCCTCTAATTTAGAAATGTGGGTCCAACTATGGAATTATGCACTATAATTTAACTAATCAATTGACAATTGGAAAGCATAATTTCACTCAAAAACTTTTGTCCCCTTGGTCACAATTAGAATGGACATGACTAATTGGAAATGTGAGGGTATAAAAAATGTAAACCCATTTACCAGGGATTATTCAAAATAAAACATTAAAAAAGATAAAGTTTCATCACTATTAGATGAAATAACCACTAATAAGGTAGGAATCATTTTATAATCCGCCATTAGATCCTATTTTTCTATAGGTGGAGTAGTTAGAAGAAAAAACCCTTTGTCACCTACAGGATGAGGCATAACCACTAAATAGGTCATCAAATGAACCAAATCCCACATAATGTTCAATTATTTTCAATTGATGAAGAGTTATGTGTGTGGAATGATATTTATATGTATTATTTTAATAAAGTTTTTTATAATATTTTCTTCATGATTAATAGATACATTAGAAATAATATTGTTATAAATTATAAAAAAACCATTTTAATGGTGTAATAGGGAATTATCTTTGGTTATGTTGTTTCTAGGGATGGTATCTATGTTGATAATACAAATATTGATTTTATTACTTTATTACCCTAACCTAAAAGATTCATGGATGTGTGTTTGTTTTTGTGGGACATCTTGGTTTCTATATAAAATTTGAAAATTATTTTTTTGAAAGTTCACTCATATTTCCCCCAAAATTTTATAAAAATATTGGATATTTGTTTTTGATGAAAATTGTGAAATTAAATTTGATGGATTATAGCAGTCTCACTTCACCACCAATTATTGAACTACCAAGTTGGGCTATACCCTTTGAAATCATGATTGACTCATCTAACAATGTTGTTGGGTATTTCCTTTTACAATGGGTAGATCACACCTCTTATTATATTTCATATTAATTTCATACTCTACACATGCCACAAGTGAACTACAACACAACTAAAATGTAATTCTTTTAAATATTGTTTTCTTTTGAAAATTTTAATTTGTATCTCTTTAAGTCATAAGTAGTGGGGTTTATTAACCATACTACAATTAAATATAAGTTGAAGAAACGTCATAAAAAACAATTCCTTATTAAATATATGCTCTTACTTTAAATTTCTGATATCAAAATTTGAAAGAATTGGGATCTGATTTTTTTATTAACTATATTTGTAGTATTTATATTGAACTTGATATCTACTAATCAAATTGATAAAAAATTCTTGAAAATTTTTCTAATAAGAACTTGTAAAATATTCCTGATATCATCCCATAGTTTTTTAACTTGATGAAATTTTGGGTTACATCCTAGTCACATTCTAGATTTAATAAAAAAAATGGATATTCTTAGGAGTAAGTCTCGGTATTACAATTGTGATTACTCATATTTATAGAAAATATAAAATTAAATGTTCATAAAATGATATATATCTGACCATGAGTACACCTCTTTCACTATATTCCACCATTCTTCTGCATATAGGGTCATTATGGTCCCAAAAAACTATATATAAATTCCTCAACTCTGGTCATTATTGTAAAAAATATATTTTGATTATCATCAATTTTTTAATACAATTTCATAGGGATAATTTACTATAAATTTTTCTAAGATGAATAAGATACCCCAATAAATCATTCGTTTTTTGTGATATATTTAATGTTTAGGGAATAGAATTCATGAAACCTTATCTTATTGCTTTGGAATTTGAATATATTATCTGTTCTGTCAATTAAATCTCAAAATTGGTGGAGGAAAATGAAAAATAGACCATTGACTCATGATTCATTATTGCAATTTTTAGACCCCATATCTTTTGTATGTTTAGAATACTAATATGAATTTTTAATGGTTAGGGGTTGCAATTTTTTTATCATTCCCTGTGATACATTTTACATCATTAGGGAGATTTACATAGTTCTTTAACACTATATCATCCCAAAACTAATATCTAGTTAGAAGTTTCTAAAAGCGTGGTTAAACAAATACTGGAAAAACAATTTAACCCAACATGAAATATTGGCTTACTTGATTATATAAAACATTTTTGGAATAAAATTATTTTTTTAAAACTTCCATTGGTATGTATTTATTTTTATTGGTGTTTGGGAAATATTATCACCTTATATTTGAGCTTAAGTACCATACATATTAGGCTATCAACCAATGGAATACTAATCTGTTAGATACAGACACTCATCAAAATTTGAAAATTCAAGAGCATAAGGATATATTCTAGAATATATATGAGAATTATTTAATTTATAATGATAAATATTTTTATCCATGATATGATGATTATATACTAGGAGTTCAAGTTGGGAGAAAAATTCCTTCTATATAACTTAAAGCTGAAGATGATTCCTGGTAAGGTTCACTACTATTGGTTAGGACCACGTATTGTTTCTTAGTTTCTTTCATATTATAAAATTTATTTAATTATTAAATGTCACAGGATTAATCAATTTCATGAGGATTTTATGGATAAAGTGGTATAGGATGCTTCTCTACAACATGAAACTTATTTATGATATCACTATGATGTAACTTTCCATGGAAATTTATTATTTTTTCAGTTCTGAAAAATAATCACATTCAAATTATTGTTGAGTTTTAATTATGGTAGTAAAACTACTATGTGGGGGGGGGGGGGGGTAGGATGTATTTTTAGTTTATAAATTTTGAAATATTTTCATTTTTTTGGGTCCTTATTTTAAAATCTTTGAGTTGAGATTAATTATCCAAAATTATTTTACATGAATTATTTACCTAAAAATCACTATTTTTTGAAAAGTGGATTAAATTTATTTTTTATTAGAAATATTTTCACTATTTTTAATTATTATAAAATTATAAAGAGTCAGATGTATTTTTGAAACTCATGCCTTATTATCATCAACTGATATTAATATCGTCATCCTGAGAGGAACTCTAAACCAATGATCTCATGCTATTATTTATCCTTTATATTCCTAAAAGGCTCATATAAAGTTTTTTCATATAGAACATGATTTTATAATTTATCAAGGAATTATATAATAAATAAATATATTAATGTTAGTGAGGTAATTATTTGGAATGAGCCCCTTTTTACCAACTACTGATACCCACCAATAAATTTTTCCTTAGATTTACCTAGTTTATATGAAATGCCTTATAGGTTAGACACATTACAAGATTATTTTTCCAACCTTCCCATACTATTTAATTTATCACATAATTGTAATTTAAAATATGTTTGGGGGAATTTTGGAAATTCATGTATTTTAATGTGGAGGAGTAACATTGTATGGAAATTATGAGAGGGGTAAAAATTTGAGGTAATGTCTACCAGTAATGTGTGTTTCATTATAATTCATTTTCATCCTCTTTGAAAAAAATATGAAATGAAAATATATATAAAACTAATATCAATTTAATCCTTCATCATATGTATTTTCATGATTTTTATTCCCACCAAAAGAAAAGTGCATGATTCACTATTCATTTGAGGTATTAATTTTTATTCCCATTCTCTAAAAAAGAAAAAAATGTATATAAAAAAATAAAACAAAAATAGACAAAAATGAAAAAATTTCTTCTAATTTGGCTTATTATGACTTATAGTATTTTCTTGGAAAGGTGGAATTGATTTAGGTTATATATGTTTTGTAAATTTATTGAGTAATATAACTTATTTTGAGTGTTTGGTCATTTATTGTATTCTAATAAAAAATACACCCATTTATAACTTTATTTTTTTAATCATTATCCCCCTAAAATTAGCCTTAATGTATACCCATAAAAATCTAAATGTTTGTAAGATCTATTTTTATCTATTGAATATAGATTTATGAATTTAATAATCCTATGGTATGAATTTCATGATTATGAGATGAGAAAAACTTTTCCTAATTTACACACTTGATAGATGAGTGGCATAAATATCTTATCAGGAAGTATGAAACATGTTTCACTTGTGAATGAATTATGTTGAAAATTTTGACTGTGAGAAAATGAAAATGAACGTAATTTTGATTTCATGAATGTGGAATGATAGAATTAACATCAATTTTTTTTAATATTCATAACATTTGATATTGGTTTGGATTTTGATTTTTGTATATAATTTTTGATCGGATTTTAAAAATTAATAATCAGGATTTTATGAGTGGGGTTTATTCATATATTTTATCACTAATCTCATAAAATAATTAGTCATTTAATGAATAAATTTGTATAATTATGAGGTTTTGTAAAAAATAATAAAATTAGATATTTTTCATATATTCTCTAATTTCGAGAATATTTTAGTTATTATATAATACAATCCACAATAATTATCCAAATAATAAAATTAATTTCTGGTAAGATTGTATGATCATTTGGATTAAACTCATCCTATTGAAGTTAAGGCTGGATCCATACACAAGAGGCCCAATAGAGGTCTACAGAATGAAGAAAAAAGAAGTGAGATAGATTTTACCCACTTATAGTTACCAGGACATAATTTAAGCTATTTAGATTCAATTGGTCTAATTACTAATGATATGGAAATATAACTCAAGGTAAAAAATCTCCACAAATTTTCAAGTAAATATGATGTGTCTACATTATTCATCCAGTTTAATAAATTAGGTGAGAAAATATATCATGATAAACTCACTTACACATAGAATTTTTAATTTTCCTAGATCCAATATGAAAAATAGTTTTTTAAAAGAATTAAATGGATCATTTTAATATATTGGACATCTAAGCTTATTGTTGAGTCAAAATTTAGGGCTTAATTCTTCCATTTTCTTCTCCTTCCCCCCATGTGTAATTATAAAAACCATAATGATTAATAGAGGGGTGATATTTATAGTAATATATAGCTAATTATTTTTACATGTATGTAATATAATTTAATATCTACATTTTTTGTAACACTCTGAAATTTTAAAAGAATAAAATTATATTTGATAGTTTATGTGACACACAGCACCAATGTTAGAGGAAAAAGTATGTAACACCCCAAGGATTAAAAAATAAATTGAAATGAATGAAACATTTATTCTATACCTAATGAAACTTTTTTAAAAAATTATTTTTATAAACTATCCATTAAACAAAAAAAATTCACTTCTATGATTTGATTTTTGAAAAACTAATATCTACGGTTGCGATCAGTAAGTTATTTGGAGTCTGATAGGACCAACTTGTTTTTTTGATAACTAATAACATATAATTATGATTAGTAATAAGAATATTAATATAACCCTTATGAATATTAAATCGTATTAATATTTTATTATCTAAAGGTTATTACATAATGAGATCTTGATTTGTTCTTCAAGGTGCTATAAAATGAGTTAGAATTTTCATTTCTTATTTTTAGGATAAATTATGATTTTATTTAAAAATTAATTTTCTCATATTTATAAAATTATTTTTGATAAAATGGACTTAACTTTTTAATTCTACATTTAAAAAAATAGTTAGGGTGAATTTTTGGGTTTTTTTCTGAAATACTTGAATTTTTTATGAATATTGAAATATGGTAAATTTTCGTATATATACATTATATGTTAAATACACTATTACTAGGATTATGGATAACTTAATCATACTTGGTTCAAACTCACATTATCGTTTTACAATTTTGTGTCACATGAATCAAGATTATTCGTAGTATTGAGAGAAGAATATTAAACTAATTATTAAAATAATGGAAACCCCCTCTTCTCCTCTACTATAAATACCACCCTCACCCCCTCTTCCTCTCATACCCCTCTAGATTTTATATTTTTCTAAATTATTTAAAATCTTATTCCCAAGGATATTTCTATGCAAAATACCTTTGGTTAGCACCAAAAGTCCAAAAAAAATATCCTCAACGAGGATCTCAAGGAGAATAGATCAAGAGGTAAAAATCTTCTTTCATTTTCTTGTGTTTTCTTTTCAATTTTTTTTTCATATACTCTCTTCACCTCCACTTAACCAATAGGCATGAAAGATCTTGTATTATATATATATTGCGGATTTTTATCATTTTTATGTAAAAAATTCATCATCATTAAATCTCTCTTATTCCTTTTATTCTAAAAATAAAGACACCTTTTGTGATGTATCGATTTAACGACACCGTGAATGATGTGTCTTCAATTTCCTTTACTTCCTTCAAAGATAGTTGTAAAACAATTTTAATGGTTGAAACATATTTTTAATTTGATTATTTACCTCTCTTATTATATATAATTAACTTATATTCATAATATTAATTTTATATGATGAATCAAGTATGCGATTATCGAAGAACCCCCAAAATAATCTAAACCAGTATCACTAATGATTTATCTAATGATTCATCATCAAACCATATAAACAAAATTATTTATAGTATAATTTAATATTTTTTAAACATATTAATACCCTTTCAATTTACTTCTAGAGTTTCACTTCAATTTTACAAGAAAATCCTTTACATACCGATAATTGAAATCAAGTAAAGTATGCACCTGAAACAATAGAAATAACAAAATATAATTAATAAATGGGTCAAATGATGTTGTAAAATGATCATATAAGGTGTTATAAACAAGAATATTATTCTTAAAAATATTAATAAAACCCTTTTAACCATTATAAATAAGGTTTAATCATGTTTTAAGTAAGGCGAACTTGAGGTAATGGAATTCATAACCCAGTTTCCATTCTCTGAGTTAACATTCTACATTATTCATTATGTGGATTAAGATTAGTTGCGTAATGAATTTTTTATTATATTATATTTTATTATTTTTATTTAAAGTATATACACATATTAATTTATTTATATTAACTTTCCACATCAACTATATGAAATTTTTAATGGACTTTCCATTAAAAACCTTTTTAGTTTTCTATTTTACAAAATTCAAAAGAAATGTTTTTATAAAAATATTCATATTTTATGGTTATGTTCTGGTTCTTTGGAATTTTTTATGATGATGTATGGTACCTATATCTTTTTCCAATGCAATGAGTATGTGTAAGTTGGATTTCGACCGTATGATTACTCCATGTGTAACCATGATGGTTACACTATAAGGTATCCATGAGGGTTACATTTTAAGGTAGCTATGAGTGTTAGAAATCATAAGGTAGCCATAAGGGTTAAAATATAATTATTTAATTCTAAAAGATACCTTTATAATTTTATTTATTTTCTCTATATTTTAGGTAAATATCATGTTTCACAAAGTAAGTATACATGGCTGAGAAGTTTTTCGTTGTAAAAATGATTTCATATGTTTATAAGTATTCAACTACTAATGGTTTCCTTACTTCTTTTTATATGAATTATAGATATTTTTATTCAAATACCTTGTTTTTTTCACAGGTTATAAGGATGTATAAGAAAAATAAAGAAGTCAAGATAAAAGTTATGATGACTTTTCAAAGAAATCATGTTTTTATTTTGTGTTAAAAAAATTATGTTTTGAAAGAAATGGATAATATTTTAATGGTAATCACTTTGTATGATAGTGGGTTGATATGTATGTTTTATGTCCTAAATTTCTAATACTCTAAACCAAAAAGATCTTTTGGAATCTAAAGAAGTGAAATGTTGTTGAAATAGTTAGATTATGTATTTTTTAAGGTTGATTATTTATAATAAAACACCCCTATACTTGAAAATATATTTTATTTTATTATATATTAAATCTCTTCAATGGATTAAATTACATGAAACATCGATTTTATATTATTTTACATGAAACACTATTTTTATCTTGCACAACATGATGTTTACCTTGCATTAAACACAACACCAAGATTAAACGAATTATGAAATATTAATAAAATATTGTTATTTAATATAATATTTATAACCAAGCTATTTAATTATAAGGTTTTAATAGTACTAAATAAATTATGAAAAATATGGTTATTCATTGATTAGTAATAAAATAATAATTATTTAGATGAAAAATAAAGGTTTTTGGAAAAATTGTATTTTTCAAAGAGAAGGATTATTCATTCTTTGCACAAATAATTTATAACTAATTTTTTTTAAAACTTTTAGAAAATTAATTTGAAAAAATAAATTAGTTTTTGAAATTCAAATAAAAATAATATCTTAGGGTGAGTTTTTTGTATTTTCATTAAATTTGTTTTAAATGAATATTGAAAAATACTTGATTTTAATTGAAAACTTTTTTTCATTTAAATAATTTATAATGTTAAATTATCTATTGAATTTGTTTTAAAATAATATTAGTTAACGTATATATAAATTAATCAAATTTATTTCATTGTAATCATTTTCAAATAGAATTTTGATATATAAAAATTGTAAAATTTTTAACATTTTCAATTTAAAAAACTTCTTCCTCATCACGTTTGTGAGATTAATTTTAAATTAAAAGTGTCCATTTCAGTGAATAAAATTTAGAAAAATATATTCCATATTTGTAATCATCAAAATTTTTAATTTATAATAAGTTTCAATTAATTTTTGTCCAAAATGAATATTAAAATAAATAAAAAATTAATTATAATGGTTATGTTAAAAATAGGTTTACCGAGGGGTTAACCTAAAATGATAAGTGTAAAAATGACCAATAAACTGATCAAAAAACTATCTTATGGCCATATTTGGACCTTGACATCTATAGGTTTTCATAACCATCCATTTTGGACCATTTTTACATATGAAAAATGTCAGAGAACTCAATTATTTTCCAAAATACCTCCTGTGTCCTCTCCCCCACTTATAAAAGGTCACCCCTCTCTTCACTTCTCACACTTTCAAACCGCTTTGGTTCATACAATCCCTACCCAAATTTTATAATCTCATCTTTTAATCCATATTTTGGGTCTAAATACACCCTTTTAAGGCCTTTGGTGGAAACCTAATGAGGATACTCAAAAAATATAAAGATAAAGACACAGGTGATGAATCTGACTCATTGTACGGGACTTTGTCTCAGTTTACTTTTGTTGAGGTGTGTTTTTATGTTATGAACATATATTATTTTACAAGGTTTATATACATCCCATTTTGTATAACAAATCATTAATTTCTCTATTATAATGGTATTTAATGATTTGTTTAATATTATTCTTTAATGGGGTTTATGATTAAAGTGTTTCCTAAGTGATATGAGACTTTTCTTTAAAAAACATCATTCAAAGTTTTCCTTCCAATTATTTATCTTAATTTTCCATGTTTTTAAAATTATTTTATTAATTTTTTATATAAACACAATAAATTTATAATTTAGATTAATGTCTTTTTTCAATTTATTTTCCAAGGATTTCAAAATTAATGTTTTTACGTGTTTTATATAGAACATTTAGACAAACTATAAAAAAAATGTTATGTTTTTAATGTACATGATGATAATAGAATATACACATCCATGTCCATTATTTTATTTCCATATTCCTTTTAAATATGTCATGTTTTTTAAATAAAATACATCTTTCTTTTTTTAGGGTGTTTTGTTATTAAAATGGTTTTTCCAAGAAAATTTTGTTTAGGTAATGAAAATGGGGTTTTAAAAGAAAAAGTTATTTATGTATAAAGGTGTTTTCATATGGGTTTAAAATGGTTTTTAAAAGGTATTTATGATGAATGTTTTTTATTCATGATATGATACATGAGAATTATATGAAAGGAGTGATCTCTATATACCTTATATAAAGTTTTGATCCCCATTCTAATTCATGGGTGAGCCCGATATAGCTTATATAAAAGGTTGAGCCAAATTATAGATCATAAAATATGGGATCCCCTTATATAACTTATATGAATAGTGAGCCCCATTATATATATCCAATTAATTTGGTAATCATTATAATGGAAGTTATTCATATGGTTATTCTTATTGTAAGAGGTTTTAAAGGATTTTATGAGTCTGATGATCTAAGTTACCGAAAATAGTTTTAATTACTTGTTTTTTGTTTTAAATGATTTATTTTTGAAAATAATATGTGTGTTTTTATGTGAGAATATTTTACTTTATACAATAAAATAACATTGAAGTTAAAGGAAAATGTTATATTATTTTTCCTATTTTTTACATTAATAGTAGTTTTAATTCTTTTTTGGTCCCTTGCTATGATTTTTATTCTCATCCCATATTATAATATTTTTATAGGGTTTAAGGATAGTTAAGATAAATTTTGAATTCAAATTGAACATTGTATATATTTTCTATGAAAAAACAATGATTTATTTTAAATTTTTTATATTATTGGAAAATGGGTACAAATCAGAAGTGTCCACTCTATATTATATGGTTTTTTATGTATTAGTTCTATAGTAATTAAAAAAAATAAGAAGATAAATATATCATTAAATATAAGTGAATGAATTCTTGACTAAAAACTCAATATTATATAATATTTAATTATGATTCCTTATAGTTGGTTTCATAGGACAGTTTTGATAACTTCATAGGTTATGATAATTTTAGTGACATTCCCTAGAATGATTCTACATTATGGATAATTTGACATAATACAGAGTTTTAATATTACCTTGTTTCTTTATATAATAAATATATATTTAGAATGGTATTCTAGATATGAAATAAGTAATCTATATTTGGAAGGAATTAAGAGGAAATTATCCTTCCAATCACTATCCCGAGATGGTTAGAATTGAAACAGAATAGTTTGAACCAATTATGGCTAAGTTAAAGTAAGATATAAATGGTGTTGGTATTTATGCTAGAAAGGATCCTAATATACCATGAAGGAACATGTCTATATTGGATCATTTCATGAGGAAATATCCCTCTACATTCAATGGGTCATCTTACCTAGTGTTAGCCAATGTATGGATCAATTTCTCAGAGAAGATATTTGATGTCATAGAATTTTTGGAAAAGTCAAAAGGTAACTCTTCCCATTTATCATTTTTAAGGTGAAGATGACTGATAGTGGTTTTTGGTTAATAATACCAGAGATAAATAAGATCATGATTCAATGGAATAATATGTGTTTAAGAATATTTTCCTTGAGAAATATTTCCCTATGTTTTTTAGATTTTGATGGAGAAACAATTATTGGAATTGAGGTAGAATGATGTAGATTTGCTATCCGTATATGATGAAACTTCTACAAGGTTGGCTAAGTACATATCATATTTTTTTCAGGACATAAAAATTAAAATTAATATATTTTTAATAGAATTAAAAAAAAACTTATTGAGATCTTTGGATGCGTGATAATTTAAAATTTATGGGAAGTTTTTCATTACACTAAAAAGTTTGAGAGATATTTTTATTAAAATTATGTGACATGATATAAAAAAGAAAAAAATGGTTAAAGAGGAAGGAAATGTATAAGAAACCAATAAATAATCATGGTGTAAATACCCCCAAAATGTTCCCTGTGTGGTGAAATTAATTTTTGGAAATGTATGTCTTGATTGGGAAAGTGTAATCGGTGTGGTATGTTTGGTCACAAGGTTTGTGAATACAAATAAAAGAGATATGAATTGTCCAAGGATGAGATAAAGGATATAAAATCAATAGTGATATGTTTTAGGAGAAATGTTTTGGAAAATTGTTATAACATGTGTTGTAATTTACATAATTAGGATAGAAATCATCATGATTAGAAGCAAAATAGGGTGGAAAAATTATTTTACACTTCTACAGTTGATGTTGGTCCATCTAGTGAAGTAGTGAAAGCACCAGGGAGTTAATTATTTTTTGAAGTTTAATCATAAGTTAACTATGTTAGGAACCCATCTTTTTATGTTTAATGTAATGTAAATACTTTGGGATACATTTCTTGATTTTTTATTGATATCTGATGTATATGTTTTAGTATAAATTTATTTAAGGAATATGCATTTACATTTTGTACACATAAATTTATAGGCATTTATAACCTTTAGGGTAATTATGATAATTATTGACATTGTAATAATATTAGAATAAAATTATTAGTATTTTTAGAAAAAAGGGTTGTATTGAAAACATTAGTAAAAAGGTTATTAATTGATTAATTTTATTTCAAGGATTTCCTTCATATATTTTATTGTAATGTTATAGAAATTATTTTGAAATAATTAGAAAATGTAAAACCTATATACTAGGTGACAACCTTCTCATCCAAAAAGGCTTCAAGGCTTGAACTCACGACCTAATGCTGATAAGGTTTTATATCTTACCACTTGCCTATGAGATGTCCTGATTCATATGACATTGTTTTTTAAAATATTATGAAAAATAAATATTAATGACGAACCAGTGTTGTTACTTTTGTGTTTTAGAGATTAATTTATTATATTTTATAACTTGTGATAACCATATTTATTTTGTAAAATGGTTAGAGATAAATGGAAATATGTGCTACTATGCATGACCTGTTAAAAGTGAATTTTAGTTCCTTAGGCTTAAAAAAATAATTTTTGGAGTAAAGGACGAATTGAAAAATGATTAAAGCACAAAAAACAAAGAAATTGTTCTTATGAAATATAAAAGTATTAATTACTTCTATTTAATTATATTCTATGGTTTTAAAAAAATTCCTCTACTTTAGAAAATAGATCTAGAAATAAAATTGTAGCCTATTACATTCACATCCAGTGAATCAGAAGGTATTTTAGAGCATCAAAGATTTTTGGTTTTGAGTCCATTAACATTCCATTATCATTCAATTTATTGTGATAAATAAACTCAATATATACCTACTATTATTTATGGTTTTATTCTATTTCAAAATCTTTACTTCTCACCTATGTTCTCCTATTGAGAAACCTAGTTTTGTGTTATTTCTTATGGCCTCTGTAATTCTCAATCTCTTTTATTAATAAGATGTTTTACTACCCCTTTTTATGATGTGGGTTTACAAAAAAAATTGAAATGATTATAATTTTATTATAAAGATAAATTTAAAATTGTGAGGATGAAAATTATTAAATGGGGCATGTAAAGCCCCTATATTTCAAAAGAATAAAATTATGTTTGATAGCGTATGCGACACACAACACCAAGATTAGAAGAAAATATAAAACCCTAAGACTTTAATATATATTTATTTCAAAATAATTTCAATATCTTTGATAGAGTGAATTACATTAATCACTAATTTTATATTTCATTACACACAACACTATATTGTTTTTTTGAAACAATATGTTTCGATTGTGTTAAACGCAACATCGATTTTAAGGAAAATGAGAAATATTATTATTTCATATAATAGTTATAACCTTCATTTTAATTTAGAGGGTATGAATATAACTAACTAAATTATGAAAAATATGGTTATCTATCGATTATTAATAAAATAATAATCATATATAAGAAAAAAGAATAGTTTTCTAAAAAAAATTTATTTTTTCTAAAACATGGATTGGTCGCGCTTTACACACATAATATAAAACAAATCTGTTTTAACAATTCTAAAAAATTTAATTGAAAAAAATAAACTTAATTTTTAAAATCGTATTACCAGAATTATATTAGGGAGAATTTTTTGTTTTTTATGGAAAGTTTCTTTTTTCATAAATAGTGAAAAATATTGAATTTTAATTGAAAACTACAGTTTTATTTAAATAAATTATAATGTTTAATTATGTATTTAATTATTTTTAATGTAAAATTAGTTTAATTATATAAAAATCATTCCAATTTTTTCATTTTAATCATTTTTATATTGAATTTTTATATAAAAATATTCTAAAATTTTGAGCATTTTCACTTTCAAAACTTGTTTTCTCACCATGCATGTGTGATTAATTTTAATCTTAAATTTCCCACATCATTGAATATAATTTTATAAAATGGATTCCATATTTGGAATCAAAAAATTTTATAATTTATAATAATTTCAACATAAGTTTTTACAAAAATGAACAGTGAATGCATTAAAAAATTAATTATTGTAGTTAAGGTAAAAATGGGTTTATCCGGGGTTAAAATCAAATGATAATGGTATTAATGATCTATAAACATATATAAAAACTATTTTATTTACATATTTCAACCATTAAACCCATAAGGATTGATAATGATAAATTTTTACCCTTATGACACACGAAAAACATGGGAGAATCCATTTCTATTCAGAAATACCAAGTGTGTTCTCTCACACACTTATAAAAGGACACCCATCCCCTCACTTATTCACACATTAAAACCACTTTGTATTGGTTAATATCTACCCAAATAACAAAGAAACAACCCTCATATCATCCTAGAATCCTTAGTTTGAGTATAAATCCATCCAAGGATGTCTTTTTTGGAAAACTAGGGAGGATACTCGACGAAGAGGAAGATAAAGACACCTATGATGAATCGTACTCAAGTTAAGGGGATTCATCTCAATTTCTTTATATTGAGGCATATTTTAATTTTATTCACTTATATTCTTTTAATATGTGTATATACAATCTCATTGAAATGTCATTTCATTAATTTATCTATTCCCATGATATTTTAATTTTTTTAATGTTATTCTTTAAAGGGGTTTTTGATTCAAGTGTTTCCCAAGTGATAAGTGATTTTTATTTTAAGAAAATCATTTTCTAAAGTTTTCATTCCAATTATTTCACTTCCTTGTCCATGTTTCTAAAATAATTTTATTAATGATTTTATATGGACATAAAGTATTTTTATAATACATTTTATGTATCATTTTTCTTTTTTTTCAAAAAATGTCAAAAGTTATTTTTTTACTTATTTTATAAAAACATTATTTAGAAACAAAAAAAATAAATGTTATATTAATAATGTTCATGTTGACAACAAATTTTCTAACTTTATGGAAATTATTTTATTTATCAAATCAAATTTCAATCTTTCATGATTTCTCAAATGAAAATCCCTCTTTATATTTTTTTTTGGTGTTTTGGTATTAAAAATGGGTTTTCAAAGAATAAGTTTATTTGGTGTTGAAAACGGGTTTTTAAAAGAAAAAATAATTTTTAGTTGAAATTGTTTTTCATATTTTTTTAAAATATTTCTTCAAAGGGATTTACGGTGATTGTTTTTTATTCATTATATGGTACTTGAGAATTATATGAAATTAGTGAGCCTGATACAACTTATACAAAGGGGTGAGCCCCATTATGGCTCACGGGTGAGACCAATATAGCTTATAATAAGGGTTGATACCCATTATACAAGAAGAAAAATGGTGGATCTTGATATTGATTATACAGATGGTGATCCTCATTACATATCTATAATTTATTTCGAAATGATTATATTTGAATTCGGTCATATGGTTTTTCAAATTAAAATGGGTTTTAGAGGGTTTAATGTGTATGATTCCCCAAGTTATCATAATTTCTCTTAATTGATTTCAATGGGGTTTAGAGGCCTTATTTTTGTAAAAATAATAATTTTTTTTAATGTAACAAGGTTTTACTTCATACAATCAAAGAACATTGACATTAAAGGTAAATGTTGTATTATTTTTCCTTTTTTCATTAGACTATTGGTTCTTTTTCTTTTTTGTGTCTCTTACTGGTCTTTTTGTTCTCATCCCATGTTTTAAAATGTATTTATAGGGTTTAAGGATGGGAAAGGGAAAGTAAGAATTCATTTTTGAAGTCATGAAGATTTTCTATGAAATGAAATCATTATTTATTTTAAAAGTGTTATATAATGGGAAAATGGGAAAAATCAGAAGTGTCCACTTTTCCTTATATGGTTTTATTAAGTATGAGTTATGGTCCAATTCTCTGAAAATATAATCCTTAAAAGATCCTCAAATTTAATTGAATGAATTCTTGACATAAAACTCAATATTATGTAATGATTAAGGTTATTTCCTTATAATTTAGATAAATTCTACATTAATTGTATCTTTTGTTTTTATGTATTTTCAGGTATTATAACATATGAATAATAGGAACCCAAATTCTTATGAAATCATGCATAAATAGAATTGTTTGATAATTTTAGAAGTTGGTTTCTACTTTATTTCTATTTTTTCATGAATTTTCATTTGTATTATATTTTTGATCAAATCCAAAAGTAAAAAAATAATCAATTTACATATTTATTTCATTACAATTTTTTAAAAATGAATAAAAATATAGTTATTCGATTATAGAATTGATATGATGTTTTGATGAGTTTGGATGTTAAATCAATTCACTTTCAATTACTTTTAGTGATTCTAAATATCTAATATCGCGTGATTAATCAATTCCTAAGTTCTAACCTAGTAGTGACACATATAAAATTCTAGTTATATGTAAAATAAATCAAGGAATAAAATAAATATCTCATATCCCAAAAGAGAGATAATGGTTGAGAATAAAGAGACACTCACCTGAGTTTTTCATCATTTCTTAATCTAGTTCTTTATTTCAATAAAATAGTCTTAATAATTATATGAAAATTCAAAAAAAAGACATTTTATTCATAATTCTCTAAATTAATTAAGATCCAATCATTATTAATTGATTCATCTTTCTTTTCCTTTGTAAAATTACCTAGGATACACTTTACTAAAATATTATTATAATAAAATATATTTTATCTTTGTTGATGATGCAATCAAAATTCTGGAACCATTTTGTGGGGGGAAATTATGGCCTATTTTTTTATAAATTTTGAATTTCATTTCATTCTTTATTCTTTTCTCCTTTAACCTTCTTTATTTGCCAAACATTGGGACTCAACTGAGTTCGTGTATATTTACTTCATATAATTTATTTATATTGATACGAATCTTGGTAAAAAATGTTAAAACTGCTTATAAACAAGATATAGTTACCTGATCCTTTGAACATGTATTATTACATGATTTATAACATAAATATCCATTAAATATAAATCAAGGATTCAGAGGCATACTGTATTTGAAAGACTCTGTACATAAAATCTAATATGAAAAAAAAATATTTTTTTAATCTCTATAATGAGCTCTTAAATACCATTGATCTCCTAAAACTTCATGGGATAACCAGAAAAATACATAGATATAGGGGGTGAGATAAAAAACACAATAAGGTAATAAACATGATAACATTGAATAATGTGTGAGTCAAAGGTATAAAATGATATCATAAAAGAGAAGGGTAATGAGTAATCCCATTTGAGTATAGAACAAATAACATGGTATCATAAGATAATGGAAATGTAGGAAATGTGGTCACAATAAAAATAATGACATAATAATAAATCAAGGATAACTATTAAGACAACACCACATAGTGGACATAGTCTCGTCATGGATTTGGTTTACTCATTAATACTATAAATAATGTCTCATGAGACACAATATTTACTCAATGATTTAGATAACTATCTGGGAACACCCAATATAATTTATTCATTATTATGTATTCCCCAAAAGTAAACAAATCATAAGGAAATAAAAACAATTACACATGAAAGGATCTAGGTTGTGTAATCTTCCCATGTATCATAATCAAAGAAAATTGTGTAAAGATTCTAATGAAAGTAATGAATTAAATATTATTGATTTTTCATATCAATGTACACAATCCTTGGTCACAAAATAAGGTGTTATTTTTAGAATAAAAACTTTAAATGAGTGTTACATAAAAGGATCAATGAATCTAAAAGTTTCCCTTAATCGGGTATCATTTTAAAGAAGGAACTTTAAAAATGAATTTATGATATGTATTAAACTATAAAAAGATGGTATAATAATTTATATATATATATATATAAGTTAAATATATAAAAATTATATACAATTCATAATATAAATTGGGATAGATAAAGTAATCTAGAGATAGAATTGCCATAACCTAAAGAAAAGGGTGTTTAGATGGATATCTTACCTTAAGTCTCGTCTTTATTTTAATGAGTTAGAAACTAATATATAATAAATATATATTTGTTATAAATATATCATTAATACATACTAATATATATCATATAATATATTATTTTCTTATAATATCTTACCACCCATTCATTTATAATTCTTTAATAAAACCACTATTTATGGTGATAACTGTTTTGTTTTTCATGTATGTTTTGGTTCGGTAGTCTCGGTATTTATACATTGATCATGGTTCGATCACCTTCATAATTTTAACCATTATTATAATATAATATATATTTTTAATATATATATATATATTCATCTATAAAATGTTGATATATAAATTAATTACATCATTCATGGAGATGGTAGGTCATACGTACACAGGAATATAGTTTACATTTTTTATAGTTGGCTCAAAAAGGTAAATAATAATTAATCATTCAATAATAATAATAATAATAATAGAATAAATAAAATATATATTTATTAAAGTCATCATTAAAACCTTATCTAAGAGGCATTGATGGAAAACAAATCACATTAATTCGTGAGGTGGTAATCCTCCATACACACGAACAATAAATTTGTTTCCCATTTGATGGAATAAGATATGGATGTAGGTGATTTAATTAACAAAATATCATATTTTTATATATAATATACCGTTGTAATTATTTCATCTTGTTTGAAGATTATTTTGATGAGGTATAATAATAAATAAAAGTCAAACATTCAGTTAAAGACTATACCTCATATTTGGAAAACTTCTTTTTCGTTACACCTTAAACCCTATAAGGTTAGTATACTGACCCAAATAATACAACTAGAGAATATTTAGATTTGTTATAAAGGAATTTTACTACGTATGTTTTGGACTAAATGTAGTTTAACTGTGAATAACAGTGAAGAGATGGTGCACTTTTATATGTTAGGGGAGAGGTTCTCCTAGAGTTATGAAAAATATTAAATTAATATAAATTCATTTGGGGTAAAAGAAATCATAAATGATATAATTAACATATTGTATGACTATGGGTTTAAATAATATCATTAAATAAAATTTTTATTTGTTTAGTTTGGGTTTTTACCTTAATCTCTTTGTTTCAACCTATGCTAACCTATTTTGGCAATTACTAGGATATAAATGTTTCGATTCATTGGGGTCAATATAGTTTTGATAAAAGGGAAATTGATCCATAAATATATCATATTTTATATTCTTTAACTTTAAATGGTCACCCTTATAATAAAATTATTTCTAGAAATTATAAATCATTTAATAAAATATTATTTACTATAAAATAACATTAAGGTAATTTTTGGAACTATGAATTTAATTAAACTTTGTAAACAACATGAAAATAATGTAATTCAAATATAATCCATTAAAACATCTATAATATGATATATTTTTTTCAAAAAAAATAATGGGGTATAACAAATCATTCAAATTAAATTACATTTATTATTTTTAAAATCATATATTTTATTTTGAAATTTTTGAATAAATATTGTAGTTGTGTTGTGTAAGAATTTAAGGTTATTATTTCATATCTAAAAATTATAAATAAATTACTAGGATAAAAAATAATTTTTATTTCAAATAATTCTTTTATAATTGAAAATATCATCTTTTTATCCCCATTCCAAAAAATTATAAATAAAAAAAGGAGAATAACATTTTTTACGTTTCTTTACATTAAATAAGATAAAGGTAAAAATCAAAGAAATATGGCACCCTGTTTCCATTGCTTCTAAAAATGGATAGTAATGGAAGAAATAAACTCATAAAATATTATAAAGTAAAGTGTTATGATCATTTTTTAGTCCAGATCATATTATTTTTAACCTTTATTAGCCTATTTACCCTTACTGTGGTGACAATTATTTACTATAGTTATTATTCAAAATGAAAAAAAAAATGAGATGTATTTACCAAATTTGGACCCCATGATTACAAATATGGAATTAATTTTTCAATATTCAATTTCTATAATTATTATCAATAAATTATATATTAAAACATAAAATATAAGGATAAACGATTTCTAGGAAAAATGCATTTTTAATTATATAACTATTTTTTTACTAAATTCAAGCATAAAATTAATTTCATAGACTATAATTAAATTATTTTCAATAAAAATGAACTAATTAATTTTTAAACATAATCAAAAATATAATTTATCTTTGTAAGTACTTAAAAATAAAAAACAATTCTCAATAAAAAAACATTATTTTCATTATTTATTCAAAAATAAAACATTTCAGAAAAATATAAAAATTTCACCATAAGTTAATTTTTAAATTTATATTTGAAAAATGATATCATTTATATAAAAAAAATTATAAATATTCAAGAAATTAATTGTAATATTTTCTCAAAAAAAAAATTTATAAAGACCATTTTAGAAGGAAACATTTGTTTGAAGAATAAAATGACTCTACTAAAAATTAAGTGATGATTTAATAAAAAAATATATATACTTTTATATTGAGTGGAAATTTTATATATATTTAATAAATTAATTAATTATATTCATACCCACAAATTTAATTGCTAAATTATAATAGTTATATTTAAAAAATAATATTTCATGGTTCATTTTGGTCTGATGTTGCATTTCATATACTCTATAAAATGTTTTATTATTTTTAAAATATTGGGTTGTTCAAAAGACTAAACTAATGATCCCAACTCTATTTTTATCAAATTAAATCCTTTCAGTCGGTATTTTTTTGTAGTTTTTTCTATTATTCATATTTTTATCTTTTTCTTTTTAATTTTTAGTTTTATTTTTATGTTTTATTTTTTTATTTTTTATTTTTTTTATGTTTTATCACTCTAGAATTAAAAAAAATACTATTTAATTTATTATTTCAATAGTATTTGTATTATGATTTAATATAAAAAGTAAATTACCTAAAATATACCCTAGACTGTAATAAAACATTGAACACAAATATTGTACTTATAGAGTAGAACAATCAAACCCAAGGTAAGAAAGTATTGAAAGAACCTTAACAGATTAAAAATCAAACCAAAAGTGAACAGAATAATGTATTTGAGATAATTTTAGGAAATAAAAGGACCATAAAATGATTGACTACCCCTGATGTAAAGTAGCAACCTATGTACATCCAATATCCTTAAGAGGCTCCCATATTTGAATATAGGTCTGGTCTTACACATATACTCCTTCAATTTCAAATAATTATTGGTGAGAATCCTCAAACACACCTAAAGGAGTTCAATATTATGTGAACCACTATGAAAACCTAGTATGTTGTTGAGGGCCTCATTAAACATAGGTACTTTCCCTTATTTCTTGATGTTTTTTCCAAATATTGGTTATACTACCTTCCTACCACTATGAAAGGTTGTAAAAACATTAAATTACTCTTCCTAGAGAATTTTTTAACAAGCTTCATATCACATTTATTTTTAATGAAATATGTATATTTTTTCAAGCATAATGAGAGATATTTTCTGAATAATTGGAGAAATTTCAAATCTTATGTACTACATTCCATCAAAACCCAATTACTTACCTACTGTTAATCCAATAATTCTATTTAGGTATTTCCCTAGTAGATCATGGCATGATCAATTCTATAGATAGTGGTGTCATTGTTAAAAAAATATAATGACCCTATTATTTCTTACATGAGTATTACATCATATTAAAGATAAATAATATAATAGTGTTACAAATCCAGGATCAATTAATTTATAGTCTTGGTAAAATTAGTCTTATAAATAAACTTTACAAAATAAGACATAAACGTTATTTAATTCCATCTTCTTTGGCTTCTTAGTGTCATTTGCATTATCATTAGTAAAATTTATCACCTCAGGATATACATAATGGAAAGGGGTGAGCTAGAATCCAATTAATATGATATATAATATCATGAAATAATATAACATGGGTGAGTATAAACATCAACATAACTTTATAATCATGAGACGAAACATTAGATGAAGGAATGGAATAAGGAAATTCATAAAAATAAAACATCATTTCTTAGTGGTTTACCACTACACATAGTTGTGAAAAAATATAGCATTGTGTTCACACATATTTCACTTTTTCCCATGAGATACATCACATTTCCCAATACATTGGAGAGCTCTATAATTTTTGGTGCACCTATCGCATCATTACATTTACAATATCATGAATTCCATGAATAACATATATCAATATTGAACATAAAATAACCCATAGAAAGGATTGGGATTCATTTCATATAGCATACATTCATGAAAAAACATTGGGGTTCCCAAAAGAAATAGGTAATTCCATAATTGGTTTTATAATCATCAATATTGATTGGGAAATAAATAATCTCGGAAAAAGTAAAAGTTGTGTTTTTAAAAAAGAAGAGTTCTTTTAGAAAAACCATTGACTTTTTCATAAAATCATATTGGGAACATGTATCTCAAGAAAATAAAAGTGAAGGATAGTGAAATTATATTTAAGGAACATTAATAGAACATCTAAACAAAAAATGGAGTGAAGGAGGGAAAACCCAATGGATGATAGTTGGGTTCGAGAATCCCCTTACATTATGTCTGAATTTTTTCATCACTTTAATATACTATTTAATCATATTAAATTCATTAATTAATAAATAAATAAAAATATTTTATACACGAATTTGATTAATTATTGTTTTATTAAGATTATTTATAAGCTTTTCAAGGATTTATATATTTTAATTTCATCATTTGGGAGTGTTCATTTTCTTGGTTTTCATAATCAGGTCACTTGTATAAGATTATGAATGTTCATGTAAAATGAGAATGATTCTAAAGATTTTTTTAATGAACCCAGAGAAGTGAAATTTTTCTTATATATCCTTTTTATATCGTATTTTTATTAATAATTATATTAGACATTAGTGATAATCATTTATATTATTAAAGTGGTTTTTCGATCATCCCAAATTAGTTTCATTTCATTATTTGTTTTTTTGAATAAATATTAGTTACATAACATTAAAAGGGTTATAAAAGAAATTTTAAAATCTATTTTCAAATATTATAATGGTTTTATTCTATCCCATGAAAGTTGTTAAGTAAAATTAAAATGGATCATCCACAGTGGTGGTAAATCGACACACCACAGACGATATTTTCATTTTTAGAGTAAAAATTAAAGGGAAGAAACAAGAAGATGAATTATTCCATTGTCATAATACAATTCCATTATATAAAATATATTATATTTATCATGTAATATAGATAAGTGTAGGTTATTATATGATTATAAAATAAATGAAATTGAAAATAAAATTGAAAGGAAAAGAATGTGGATTTTACCTCTTGAATTTATCCTCCTTGAGAACCTCCTTAAGGAAATGTTTTGGTCTTTCAATAAGACCAGGTGTCCTGAACATGGGGGGTCTTGAGAATAAGATCTTTTAGAATTGTGAAAATCCTCAAACCTTGGAAGTTTTTAGGGGAATAGGTTGTGAGGGTGGTATTTATAGGGAGGAGAGTACTGGACCCATGACACTCCCAACAATGGACCAAGATACTCCCCAACACCTACACTTAGGTTACTAGAATCTTAACTGGGCCACTAAACTGGGTCGAGTATCATGGATATCTCTCATAGAAATCTGTTGATTTATTTAGCCTCCCCAAAAAATAAAACCTAATGTTGACTATCATTTAACCAACTAGGGATCTTATCTAGTACCATTCCTCTATATGGTGCATTGGTAGTCATGACGCTACCTAGTGGCTCATTCTGCCTTAGGTCCTCGGTTCGAGTCATGAGGTAGGAGTATTAAATCCCAGAATGGACTAGGGATAATACCAGACTCATGGGAAATAACTCGAGTTAAGTATGGTCTAAAAAATGGTTTGGGTAGGGTGTGTCCAGACAACGACCTGGTAGTGGCGTAGGTTTGTTAAAAAGGCACCTTTTTTTGGACCCGGGATGCTCTCGACAACAGACCAAGATACTCCCCATCCCCAACACTTAGGTTACTGTGATCTTAACTAGGAAACTCAACTGGGATGACTATTATGGATATATCCACTATCTATCTGGGGATTTATTTCACCTCCCCATAGAATCGAACGAGAGGCTGACTGGCATTTAAAACTAACTGGGAAGAATCATGGGTCCAATAGAGAGGTGTGTTTTCTCATTATTTTATTCATTAATTTATTAAATTGTCTTAAGACTATGAATATTTTTATAATAATCACATAATATATTTAAATAATAAAGTATAGTTCTGGATTTTGTTTTTACATCATCCATACATCATCTATGACTCAAGAATTCATGTATTTAGTTTTTATTGTAAATTATCATATTTTACTATTCACAAGAAAAATCATGTATTTTAGAAAAATCACAAAACGTCAACCTAACCATTTTTAAATGTGTAGAATACAAAAATAAACTCCATTTAATGAAAACAATTTTCTAGATATGAGAAAATTAATTTTTAATTAAAATCTTCATTTAATCAAAAATTACATATTTTAAATTTATAACAGATTTTCTAACACTTTGAAAAATTATATAAAGTCTCACAAAATTATATTAAAATCATTATAAAAATAGTAATTTATGAATAAATTTTATAAAAATAAATTTTCTTATAAATTATTAAATTAATCAAAAATAACAATTAATTATCTGTGACATACAAAATACCAACAATTATTTTTTTTAATTTTAAAAAAATTATTAAATTATTCAACGAAATAAATAAATCATATTTTCATTCATATGATTCATAAATTTTATTAATAATTTCATTGGGGTGGTTACAATTGTATGGATTGAATTATTATTCCTAAGGTTCATATTACTACTCCAAAGGTCAAGTTACTATTTCATCCGTATAGGTTCATTAACTTCTAGATATACCTCTCATTTCATTAATTATTAATTTATAAAGTCTATATTGTGTTTTATATATTATTTTATGTGACTTATATTATATAACATAATTATAAAAATTTAAATTTCATTGGTAAAATTATGGGTTGTTACATTCTTCCACCATTATGAAAATTTGCCCTCATAATTTCATTTTACATACTATCTTGAAAACATGTGAGGGCTCTTATCCTTCATAAATTCCTATGATTCCCACATTTCCTCTTCATATGTGTTGGCGCCAAAAATGTGGCCCGAAAGAAAGGAACAAAAAGGGCCGGCACGCTGCCTCGCGAAGCTCCGCCGCGAAGCTCCGCCGCGAAGCGCCCCCTGCCATGGCGGCACCGCGAAGCTCCAGAGGTGGTAATCCTCCGCGAACCCCTTTGACGTTCGCGACCCACCGTGAATCTCCAGAGGTGGTAACCCTCCGCGAACCCCTTTGACGATTCGCGACCCACCGCGAAGCTCCAGAGTCGGTAATCCTCCGCGAACCCCTTTGACGTTCGCGACCCGCCACGAAGCACCGAAGGCGGCGCGCGAGCCCTACTTCACGGCGCCCCTTCCCTATAAATACTGGACTCCCCCTGAGTCCCAGAAGATGATCTGACGGACAATCCGACCTTTCGGCTTCTCCTCTCCCGAATCGCGAAGCACGCTTTGCCCCGAGAATCATGAGCTCCGCGAGGTATTTCTACTTCGTGAGACGACTCTGCTTTGTCTCGTTTTGAGACCCTCTTCCGAGAGGGATGCCTTTCGCGAAGCTCAAGGGCGTTCGCGAAGGAAGGGGATTCCCAAGGGAACCCGGGAAGCCGCGGAGCGTTTATGCTTCGTGAAACACCCAACCTATGCTAGTAATCCCTATGCCAAGGCAGGATAACTATGCATCACGAAGCACACTGCTTCGCAGGACCTTGCTTCGCGAGGCACCCCTTCTTCACGAGGCAGTGCTCCGCGAATACTGTTCCACTTCGCGAAGCACCTCCCACTCACACCAATGCCCCATGCTAAGGCCAAGGCACCCCACTTCGCAAAGCACACTCCTCTGCTTAGCGATTCATCTTCCCGTGCGGCCCTCCAGGTTTGCACGATGTGATTTCAAAGTCCCATGGACAATACCACCCGTAGCGTTGCTTCGCCTAATGCTTCTTCGCATAGGCACGCTAATGGCTATTGCTTCTTCGCATAGCCACGCTAACATGGACCCCTCAGTGGTTCGTCCCACGACCCCCCCTTTTCCATGGCCTTACCGGCACCTTCCCTTCCCCAAGGACCAGAGGGTACCGGTTATGTAAGTCCTAGGGGTGTGGAGTGAACCCACCTCGTCCGAGCTGCAGGACGTTAAACTGCCAAGCACCACGTCCTCAACACATGACGTTACACTTTGATCCAACCTCGTCTCCCTCACGAGGGGTCCCCCCAGCTCGAACATTCTTTACACCACTCATCTCCATGGGAATGGAACTCTTCCGCACATGGAATGAGATCCTCCTTGTCGGAGCGGTGTATGTTCGCAGGGGAAGGGCCGCCTCAGAGCGTAAGCCCCTAACCTTTCGTACGGATGATTGCACCCGTGCATCTCTGTACTTCCCCACTACCAAGGTCAGTGGAGGGAGTGATAGGGAACGAGGCACCCCCATATGGGCCTCCATCCTGGAGTAAGTCCCAACACCATGGGCCGCCCAACGCGTAAGCCCCTCTTCGCTTCTCACGGACGCACCCTTCGCGACGTGATCGTCAAGTCCTTGCAAACTCTTGTTTCTCACACCGAGCATGACTCACGTGGGCTTAGAGTGAGCACCGACCCTGACCCCATTTGAACTACGAGGTCTTTGATCCATGTCAAGGCATGGTATGTAGGAAGCCTTTATGAGGTTCAAGCCCACCAACAGTGGACCAAGGTCTACTTTCACGTCGGTTCACCGACACAACCCATTTGAACTACCAGATCTTTGATCCATGTCAAGGCATGGTACGTAGGAAGCCTTTATGAGGTTCAAGCCCACCAACAGTGGACCAAGGTCTACTTTCATGTCGGTTCACCGACACACCCCCATTTGAACTACGAGGTCTTTGATCCATGTCAAGGCATGGTACGTAGAAAGCCCTTATGAGGTTCAAGCCCACCAACAGTGGACCAAGGTCTACTTTCACGTCGGTTCACCGACACACCCCCATTTGAACTACGAGGTCTTTGATCCATGTCAAGGCATGGTACGTAGGAAGCCTTTATGAGTTTCAAGCCCACCAACAGTGGACCAAGGTCTACTTTCACGTCGGTTCACCGACACACCCCATTTGAACTATGAGGTCTTTGATCCATGTCAAGGCATGGTACGTAGGAAGCCTTTATGAGGTTCAAGCCCACCAACAGTGGACCAAGGTCTACTTTCACGTCGGTTCACCGACACACCCCATTTGAACTACGAGGTCTTTGATCCATGTCAAGGCATGGTACGTAGGAAGCCGTTATGAGGTTCAAGCCCACCAACAGTTGACCAAGGTCTACTTTCACGTCGGTTCACCGACACACACCCATTTGAACTACGAGGTCTTTGATCCATGTCAAGGCATGGTACGTAGGAAGCCTTTATGAGGTTCAAGCCCACCAACAGTGGACCAAGGTCTACTTTCACGTCGTTTCACCGACACACCCCATTTGAACTACGAGGTCTTTGATCCATGTCAAGGCATGGTACGTAGGAAGCCTTTATGAGGTTCAAGCCCACCAACAGTGGACCAAGGTCTACTTTCACGTCGGTTCACCGACACACCCCATTTGAACTACGAGGTCTTTGATCCATGTCAAGGCATGGTACGTAGGAAGCCTTTATGAGGTTCAATCCCACCAACAGTGGACCAAGGTCTACTTTCACGTCGGTTCACCGACACACCCCATCTGAACTACGAGGTCTTTGATCCATGTCAAGGCATGGTACGTAGGAAGCCTTTATGAGGTTCAAGCCCACCAATAGTGGACCAAGGTCTACTTTCACGTCGGTTCACCGACACACCCACCCATCGTTTCTTCACGTCGGGTCCCATCTTCATCCAGCATGACGTTAAACTACATTCTGGTCCAGTGGTAAGCCATCGTGACCCAACCCCATTTGAACTACGAGGTCTTTGATCCATGTCAAGGCATGGTACGTAGGAAGCCTTTATGAGGTTCAAGCCCACCAATAGTGGACCCACGGTTCTACTTTAACGTCGGTACGCTGACGATGCCCATCGGACCAAGGTTCACCTTCAAGCCAGTACGCTGACGATGCCCATTGGACCAAGGTCCACCTTCAAGCCAGTACGCTGACGATGCCCATTGGACCAAGGTCCACCTTCAAGCCAGTACGCTGACAACGCTCATTGTACCAAGGTCCAATTTCACGTTGGTTCGCCGACGACATTCATCGGGCCAAGGTCCACATTCACGTCAGTTTACCGGCACCAACCCGAACTACGCGGACTTTGATTCCCTGCCACGGGGATACGTAGGAAGCCTCGTCAAGGCTCAAGCCCAACTTCACTGTCGCCCCCTGCGATGGTCCCACTTCACTCTCCTACTCCATTCACCAATCGCCCACGGGCTAGCCCCGGTGTCGATATCCCTTCAAGGAGGATCCCTCAATCCGATCTACCCTAGCTAATGCTCTGGTTTGGTTGATCTGTCTCCGCTGGACGTTAAACTTGCGACATACCCTGTGTTGAACACGAGAAGCTGAGGAAAACCTTAGATATGTGTCTACGACATATAATTCCCCGCGTTCGATGTGGGATGCCTCGGGCTTCCACGCCCTCGAGAAGCCTTGCGATCAAGGATAACAGACAGACATGCCAGGTACCCCAGCATCCAGACACACTACTGATGCCTCAACGTGACTACTCCCCTGACCGAAGGTTTCTGCCCTGACTGGACCCTTTGGAATGTCCCGATAGAAGCAGTGTAATTAACCGGTGTCCATGGAAACATGGAACTGGGAAGAGTTTCACGAACTACGTATTAAATCTATAAGGGAGACCCGGACTAGGTGTTGAGTTCTAAGGAGGAATCCACAGGAGGAAGAACCGACATCCCATCATCCCGTTTCGATCAAGGAGCAGACGTCCCTGAATAAGGAGCGAATGTCGACCGCATTTGGAAAGAGGGAATGCGGGGAAACAAAGCCGCGCGTCCCCCGCAGACGGATGCGCGCGCCCCGGCGAAAGAGTCGGAAACAGAAATGGTGAACCTGATGTGAAATTCTTCTCCTCAGCATGGAGATTAGTAGCGTTCGAGACACCAGTAGATTGACGTGTCACCGGATCCAGATATCCGGTGCCTGGTCCCGCCAAGCAAATAGCGGGCCTGTCGTGAAACTCACCGGAAGTCGGGGTAGTAGAACGTGGGGCACTCCGCTCTGCAGCGTGTTGGCGTGGATCCTTCTCACAGACATGGAGGATGGAAGAACGCTGGGGCACTGGCTGTCAATCCTTTTCCCCTCAGTACTGATGAGTTGATCCCTTCGTTTCCCAGAAACCAGGTTGCTATTTCAGAGATGCGGTCACCATCTGCTCCTCGCCCGCGCAGGGGTAGGGGCAACACCACAACGACCACTCCACATGGCGCCACTACCGTCACGATGGCTGCCACGTCACGGAATACGGGTCGCCCACGTCCCCTTTCCCCATCATAGGTCATCCAACGAAGGGTGATCAACAACCTCGTGCGCAGGTATAAGGAAGAAGGGGTCATCCCAACCCGGGATATGGCCCGCCTGTACCTGGAGGCCTCCAGGCCCTGCCATCAACGCCGCCCTAACAGGCCGCGCAGGGAGCCCCTGCTCCCCACCCCGACATTCAACCGTTTCGGGAGCCTATCCCCGGAACGCCTTAAAGACTCTTCGCCTTACGCTGAAGAGGCAGGCGCTGTCCGGCTCAGTCCGCTCAGGGCCCCGACCCAGGGCCCCCAGGCGAGAGCTCCCGTCCGGCCACGTCAGCGCCGCCGTCCGGCCCCGCAGGAAGAACAGGCAGACTACGTCCCTGCACCACCTGCACCGGCCCGCCTGACCCGACGTCAGCGCCGGGCTCGGGCTGAGGACGCCCGCTCAGGCGCATCCACGTCGACAACTACAGTGGCCCGAGCCACCGCCGACGTGCATTATGAAGCCCCCGCGTACATTGAGCAGGGGCACCCCTTCGCCCAACCAAGATTGAGACCCCAACCGCCCCATGGGTAGGCTGGGTTGACTCTCCGGGTTGTAGGCCCCAGTGGTGATCACCGCGAGCTAGCCCGCGATGATGCCACCCCGTACGGAGGTCCTCCCCGTACCAATGCTCCACAGAGCGTGGGCCTTCCCCGCTCCGAGGTTCGTCATGGAGGCATGCCTCGTGCTACCCCCATCCTGCAGGAAGACCTGCCCCGCGGCAGTGGCGCTCAGCGCGGAAACATTTCTCGTGCCCGCTGTACAGGGTATGAAGTCCATCCTTCTGAAGGCACCGTCCATCCGGTCCTCCTCCAACGTGGGGGGCCTCCTTACGTCCTCTCTGCAACCGGCGAAGGTCCTCCTCGCCCCAGCAACTCGAGGAGTGAAGGTCAGCCTCGCTCCACTCACATCGACCATGGAGGTCTTCCCCATGCTCCTGCCAGTTTCAATAGAGGCCCCGCCCACATGGGTACTGTTCATGGAGGTCCTCACCATGTACCCTTCGACATTTGCCCTGGTGCCCCTCGCACCCCGGCTGTCTCGAGTGGGGGCCCTCTCCGCCACGGCACCAGTGCCACCCCGAGGCTGCCTGATAGGGGTCAACCCTGTCCCGAAGAGCCACCCAGGGGCAGAATAGCGGGTCATCACTGCCACAAGAAGAATCCTGGGAAGGCCCAGGTGGAGATCAAACCTGCCCGCTTCTCCGATTCGGAAGCGGAATGCGATTCAGTGATGGAACCTTCTCCCAGCTCCTCCGTATCAAGGACTGGGGCAGGAACCAGACGCGTCAGCCTCGTTCTCCCAGAATTTGAGGTCCACCGGATTCCCGTCTCTCTCCGCAGGTACAACCAGGAGGAAGAAATCCTGGGAATTCCGCAGGTCTCGACCACGCAATCACCGCCTCTGTCACCAGAAGAGCCCTCTACCTCTACCAGGGATCACGTAGAGTTATTTTGGGGGCCCACGACGGTAGAGCGACGACACGACCTGTCGCCGGTAGCCGCGGCTTCTGTGCCGGAAGCTGCGATTATCATCCCGTCGTATCGTGACATCGTGGCCAGGTCACCTCACTCTTCGGAGGATGGCCCAGAATTTGGCGGCCAGTCAGCTCATTTGCCGTATTCTCCACCGCCAAGCATATTATCCCAAAGGTCCGCCTCGGTACCGCTTCCGGTTCCTCAGCCGCCCCTGGTTGACGAGTGGGGCAACACAGGGCCAGACCCTGAGTCCGAGCCTAGGAGCTTCTGGAGTATCCTTGCAGCGGATTACTTCCTGGAGAAGTTCTGGCCAACGGCGGCACTGAATTTCCGCATACCAGAGTCTCTTACCCCTGAAGAAGTAGGATTTTTTTGCCGAACCCTGTGGGAGACACACTTCCGCCTCCATTTTGAACGGGTGGTGTACCCCAGAAGTCGTGAGCACTTCGAAGAAATCGGCGAGCAATGCCGCCTGATCGATGCAGCCGCACTTATTGTAGCCCATCACCCTGAGTCGCCAGGCCACCAGAGCGCCCTTCAACGAAAATGCATTCAGAGTCTTAAAGAACTCCGCATAATCATCAGGGAAGCCACCCCCCATGTGCAAGTCTGTGGTTGGGGACACTATGCCGCTCTTCTCTTCGACCCTATCCGACGGCAGCCCGATTCGCTATGAGACATCGAGGATATGCCCTCAAGAGGGGTCACAGTCCACATGGCCGATGTTGTGGATAAGGAAGATGAGCTTGAGTTCCTTTATGGAGACTTACCATCCGAGGGCGTACCTCCGCTGCTCGACCCGTCAGGGAGAGTTACCCGTCATCAGAGGAACCTGCTAGGTCTCCCCGTACCCACCGAGTCGCTGGCACTCGGTTGAAGCACCGGCAAGGGTAAGGAACACGTCGGAACAGTCAAGCACTCCGACCCGTCCGCCTCTGTGTAGAAAACGGACGAAGATCATGAGAATGCCATGTTACGCCAGCAGCTTGCTGAGCAGAATAGGCTGGTTGACGAACTCTTGGCTGAACGCGCCATAGAGCGACGACCCGACTATGGTAATCCCAGGCCGGGGCAGCAGGGGCAGGAACAACTTCCCCCCGGCGAGATGCCTTCGGGCAACCCTGATCATGCTACTGCCGCGGACAGGGCGGAAGCCGGAACATACGGCAAGAGGGCGCGATACGTCACGCCGACCCCCCCTGAGCGATGGGGCAATCTGAAGAATCCCACCCGGGTTCCCGCAGTCGCCCAGCGGGTCGTCCAGCCAGTTGACCCACGAGCGGCTGAAGCCGTCTACCGTGTTGAAGAACCTGGCAATGCGCTTGTGGTTAGGGATCCCCGTCAAGACAGGGACCCCCACCCGGAGGACCTTATTGCAGCACTCACAGCCCGCCTTGAGGCGTTGGAAACACGGCAGGTGGCGGTCCCACCGGATGGAAAGCCTTATCCCGCGTGGGTGGATGATATGCCCGCGCCTCCGGGTTTTGGGAACCCCACTTTCTCGCCTTTTAACGGGACATGGGACCCACCCCAGCACTTGGCTCATTTCTCTTCCAGGTGTGGCCCCATGCTGGGGACCCCGGCTCAGCAAGAAGCCGCCAAGCTCCGATGTTTCGTACAGAAATTGGAAGGTCCGACATTCATCTGGTACAGCCAGCTCCCTATCAGATCGGTGACCGGTTGGGAGGATCTTCGCCGGCAGTTCTTATACCAGTTCAGCTCCACCACGCGAAAGACCAGCATTGAGGACCTCTTCAAGTGCAAACAGAGGCCTGATGAGCGGGTTGCAGACTTCATCGCCCGGTGGAAAGGACTTACGTATTCCCTCGATATGCCACTGACTCAGGAGAAATTACTGACGATGTGTGTGGGGAACGTCAAGACGGAGCTGGTACCCTCCTTAGTTACCCAAAACTACCCTGGAGGGTTCAGAGATTTCTCGGATAAGGCCCAGCGTCTCGAGGAGGCCCTGCAACAGGCCAGTCAGGCACGTTTGCTGCCCCCTATGATCCCATCCAGGAGGGCCTCCAGGGATGAACCCGCCGCGGTTGCTCAAATAGAAGCCCCGAGGCGGCTGGAATTGCTGCCGGCGGCACCACCCCCGCAACCCCGCAGCGGGCCTCCACCTCAAGCACAGGCTCCTGCCCAGCAGCGACCGCCTCAGAACCGACAGGTTCCCCCGCGCAATGCGCCACCGCCACCTAGGCGAGACAACCAGGCGTCGCCTCCTCGGCAGGCCCCTCCAGTCCCTCGACAGGACCAGGCCCCCTATCGGGAAAGAAGGTACCAGACCTATTCGTTCAACGAAAATCAGGTCCCTGGCTACTTCCGAAGTGCTCTAGAGCAAGGGATTGTGCGTCTGCCTGAGTGCAGAAGGCCGGCAGAGGCGCATCTCACCGATCACCCCAACTACTGCCCTTATCATCGGATCCTGGGGCACACCCTCAAGCGATGCTATGTGTTTAAAGACTGGCTTCAGGACCAGGTCAACAACAACATAGTCAAGTTGGGCCCAGCGACGGCGCAAGTGGCAGGCGTCTTTGCAGGATCAGAAATCGGCAGTGACAGCGAAGGTGAGTGGCAGCAGGTCCCTAGCTGCGGGTCCCAGAAATACGACAACTGGATGGCTCAGAAAACCGTCGTCCGTGCCCAGGGTATCATCCGGGCGCGCTTGAAGCAGTCGGAACCTTCAGAAGAGGTAGCCGGTGCCTCCGCATCGTCTTCACAGTCGACCTCTGCCCAAGAGGGCAAGCAGCGGTGAAGCAAGAAGAAGCAACGTGCACCGCCAGTTCCGTCTTCATCCCGCACTCTCGGAGACTTTATGCCTCCCGAAATGGGCATTCCTCCCAGAATCCGCCCAACGGTGGATGACTCTTCGAGCGACAGTCAAGGGTACGCTTCGGTTAACACCGTGGAGCTGGTAAAGCCCTATATGACCCCCGACGAGGAACCCCAGGCAGACCACCCCAACGTTTCCAGTCGACGTCAACGTCATCGGAATCGCAATCGCGCCGGTCATCGAGGCGCATCAGCAGGCACTTGTGGCCAAGCCGTGCATGCTACCGAGACCAGGCAGCAGGCTCAGCGCAGATCTCAGCACACGCAGACCCATCCAACACCCTCGGCTCTACCTCCACCACCGTTCGTGCTGCTGGATCGGGGGGACCCGCCTCGTTTGTATCACAGCCAGTCTTGCCCGGCTACAGGCCGGCCTCCGCTGTCCGATCCTAGTCCGGCAATTACCCTCCAGGCTTCTACTAGCAGGCAGCAAGATGTACCCAGTACTAGTTACTCGCCGGTTCAGCCAGCCGGACCCGTTGTACATCCAAATGTCGAACGACCTCCTGTAAGCAGAGGTTCGCGTTTGGCACGAAAGTACGATGTTCTAAAGCACCTGGCTGGCATTCCGGCGAGGCTTTCCATCCTTGAGGCCCTTCGCCTGTCATCTGAAATGCGCGAGGCACTTGCCGAGGCCCTAAGGATCCCCCTCCAGTTCGAGACAGAGGTAGCAGCTGCGGAAGCCTTCCATACCGAGATGATTGAAAACGCCGAATGTCATGCGGTTATCTCGTTCTTCGGTGAAGATGAGGACCCTCCTATACAGGGGCACATTCGCCCGCTGTATATCACTGGCCACTTCAACGGTGTGGAAGTCCGCCGCTGCCTCGTTGACACGGGTTCTGGAATCAACCTAATTCCGACCCGGATGCTGCAAAAGCTGGGTCTGTCCGAAGGTGATTTGACTCCCTCTGACCTCCGGATCTAGGGGTACGACAGGACAGAGCAAACCCCGGTCGGCAAGATCCGCCTGAAGACTCAGTTCGGTGGCTTAATTCCCAGCACCGAGTTCATGGTTGTTTCTCAGGACACCGCCTAAAACGCATTGATGGGTAGGCCATGGCTCCATCTGCATGCAGCGGTCCCCTCGTCGTATCACCAGTGCCTTAAGTACTCGCTCAACGGTCGAGTAGGCATGCTCCAAGGAGACGCGTCCCCTTTCGCTTCTTTTGAGGCCCGCTATCTGGATGCGGGTTATTACAAAAGTAAGGACAAGCAAATCCTGGTAAGCGAGGATGAGCCCACCCCGATCACAAGTGATCCCAAGCATGGACGACGCCTACATCCTCCCGATCCACCGGTTGGAGGCCACGACCCCGGACATGGGGCAATGTTTCGTTGTTTCGGGTACGCAAGGAAGGCATGTTCCCGTGTCCAAGCGACGATGGAAAATCACCTCGTACTCCTACATCAACCAGGCTCGGGTCATCCCGGAACCTCCTACCCCTGTACGGTACCGGGACGTCAAGCTCATGACAGCGGCGGTGCGCCATACGTGTCTCTTTCGCCAGGCTGGAATTAACCGACTCAGGCCGACACGTCACCACTGCTTTGATATCATCAAACGTGGCCCCTTAGGCCGAAGGCCAGATGGGATAGGATCAAATGCATTCATTGATATGGTCTCAACGACAAGTGAGTCTCCTAATGTGATGACCGCTGCTGCCCAAGCCGGCACCAGCTGCCCCTCGGGTTTCGAGAGCCCAGAAGTATCTTCCGTCGCGGGAACTCCCCCCACGACTGGGGAGGAAGACTTGGAGGATGCTCCCCCAGCCTTTGAAGAAGGCGTGTCTACCACGGTTGATGAACTGGTACAGGTAAACCTTGGTAGTGAGTCAGATCCAAGACCCACATTGATCAGTGCGGCCATGTCCCTCGAGGAGCGGCAGCAGTACGTAGACTTCCTCAAACAGCACCGTGATGTGTTTGCCTGGAGTTACGATGAGATGCCAGGACTAGATCCCCAAGTGGTCGTCCACCGTCTGGGCCTCCCGGCAAAACATCGTGGGTTTAAGCAGCCTCCCAGGAAGATGCACCCTTCTCATGGTGCCATGGTTGAAGCCGAAGTTGATAAGCTAATCAAAGCCAACTTCATTAAGGAGGTCCAGTACCCCAAATGGCTCGCCAACATTGTGTCGGTCAGGAAGAAGAATGGGAAGATCAGAGTCTGCATCGACTTCCGCGATCTCAATCGCCACTGCCCAAAGGATGACTTCCCACTCCCAGTGACGGAGCTGTTGATTGACGCCACGGCCGGATTCTAAGCCCTCTCTTTCATGGATGGGTATTCCGGGTATAACCAGATCCGGATGGCCCCCAATGACGAGGAGTCCACTGCCTTCAGGGCTCCCCAGGGTATCTTTTGCTACCAGGTAATTCCATTCGGTTTGAAGAATGCAGGTGCCACTTATCAGAGGGCCATGCATCGCATATTCAAACCGATCCTCGGGACATCGGTGGAATGCTATGTGGACGACCTCGTAGTCAAGTCGCATCAGCGCCAGGACCATCTCAGAGACCTTGAGAAAGTGTTCGGCTTCCTCCGTTCCCGTCACCTGAAGATGAACCCGCTGAAGTGTGCCTTCGGAGTCACCTCCGGGAAGTTTCTAGGCTTTGTTTTCAGATACCGAGGTATCGAGATCGACCCGGAGAAGATCAAGGCCATCAGCTAAATGCCTCCCCCGAGCAACATTCGAGAGCTCCGAGGCCTTCAAGGCCACTTAGCCTATATACGCCGGTTCATTGAGAATCTGGCCGGCAAGTGTAAGCCTTTTTCCCGGCTCATGAAGAAAGGTGCTTCCTACGAATGGGATGAGGAGTGTCGGATCGCCTTCGAGGAAATCAATCAGTATCTGCTCCAACCTCCGGTCTTGATGCCACCCGTCTTCGGAAAGCCGCTGGTCCTTTACGTGACCGCCCTGGAGAGATCCCTCGGTGCGCTGCTCGCCCAGAAGAACAACGAGGGTACTGAGAATAGTCTCTACTATCTCAGCCGCATGCTTCTCGATACAGAGATTCGATACTCCCCTGTCGAAAAGAGCTGTCTTGCACTCGTCTTCTCTGTGCAGAAGTTGTGGCACTACCTACAACACCACGAGGTGCAATTGATCTCTCGGGTAGATCCACTAAAGTACATCCTGAACCGCCCCATGCTGACTGGCCGACTAGCACGGTGGGCGGTGATTCTCCAGCAGTTTGATATCAGGTTCGTGCCTCAGAAGGCCGTTAAGGGATAGGCGTTCGCAGACTTTTTAGCTGCCCATCCAACCTCCGTGGATCAATCCCCGGACCTGTATTTCCCCGACGAGACGATCCTCTCAGTCGATCATGTTGTCCTGTGTTGGCAAATGCATTTCGACGGTGCCTCCCGGAGCCCCACCGGTAGAAGGCTCAACGACCCCAAGCTCAACAGAGTGGGTCTGGGTATTGTTTTCATTACCCCGGCACAAGCCGTCCTGCCGTACTCGTTCCTGTTGTCAGAAGGTTGTACGAACAATGAGGCAGAGTACCAGGATCTCATCACCGGCCTCGAGTTGGCCCTTGAGATCCATGTTCCCCATCTACATGTGAAAGGAGATTCCGAGCTGGTGATCAAACAGGTTAATGGCGACTACGTCGTCAGGAAGCCAGAGCTTGCACCATTGCTGGAGTACACCCTCCTCCTAATGGCCCAGTTCTCTCCTCGGCCAGAGGTTACCCATGTCCCACGATCGCAGAACGGCCAAGCAGATGCCCTGGCTGGCTTAGCCGCGTCGCTCGCAGAACCTGAGCAAGATGATTTGGTCATACATGTGGCTCACGGGAGAGTCATTGCTCCCGTCACCCAAGAGGACCGTGATAGCCTGCGGGTAAGTCATCTCACCGCCGGAACCTCCATATCGGGAGTCCCGGGTTCGTCAGACACAGTGGTTGAAACCACCCCCGACTGGAGAGCACCTTTTGTCGAGTATCTCCAAAATGGTCAGCTCCCGGACGACCGGGCCGAGCGCGAGCGAATCCGACGCCGCGCACTTCAATTTACCCTCCAGAGCGGCCCCAGTCTTGAGCAGATCCTCTATAAACGGAGTTTCGATGGTGTCCTCCTCTGTTGCATCCAAGGAGTAGAGATACCTCAAGTTATGCAAGAGGTTCACGCCGGTTCCTGTTGCGCCCATCAAGCTGGGACGAAGCTGTCCCAGCAAATCCGGAGGTTAGGGTACTTCTGGCCCTCCATGATCCATGATTGTATTGGGTATGCCAAGAGATGCCACACGTGACAAGTACACGCCAACTTCCTGCATCGGCCGCCAGAACCCCTCCACCCCACCAAGTACTCTTGGCCATTTGCGGTATGGGGACTTGATGTAGTGGGACCGTATCCACCGGCAACAGCCCGCCAGTGCAGGTTCATCCTGACTGCTACAGATTTCTTCTCCAAGTGGGCAGAAGCAGTTCCGCTCAAAGAGGTCAAGGCCCGTTCCATCGTTGACTTTGTGAGCTCCAACATTATCCACCGGTTTGGAGTCCCTCACACTATCCTCACCGACAACGGCACCAACTTCTGAGCAGCTGAATTGAAGAAATTGTATGCTAAGTACGACATCCGGTCGAACCATACCTCCTGCTACCACGCGCAGGCGAATGGACAGATCGCGACGTTCAACAAGACCCTCTCTAACATTCTGCAGAAGATGGTTGGTCAGAACAAGAAGAGTTGGCCGGACAAGATCCCCAACGCCCTCTGGGCTTACCGGACGACGACTCGCAACTCTACCCAGGTGACCCCATATTCCCTGGTGTATGGAGCTGAGGTCGTCCTACCCATTGAGATCCAGCTGTCGTCGCTACGCACTGCAGTTTATGATCACCAGACATCAGATGAGGTAGCCGAGATCCGTCTAGCTGAATTGGAAGCACTAGACGAGAACCGGCTTCGTGCCCTGCACAATCTGGAAAGGCATCAGGACAAGATAGCGAGAGCCTCTGACAAGAAGGTTCGTCTCCGCTCTTTTCTACAGGGTGACCTGGTATTGGCCCTTCGAGCGCCAATGATTCCCGGTAGGAAACCGCCCAAGTTAGAACCCAAATGGGAAGGGCCTTATATCATCCATAAGGTTTACCCCAATGGAGCATACTCTTTGGTGACCACGGATGGAGAGCGTATAACCCCTCCTACCAATGCCAAATTCCTCAAGCGATACTTTGCCTAGGGCAAAATTGGTCCTGCACGACCCTAAACTGCGAGAGGGTCCTGCACGACTCTAAACTACAACTTGGTCCTGCACGACCCTAAACTGCGAGAAGGTCCAGCACGACCCTAAACTGCGAAAGGTCCCGCACGACCCCAAACTGCATCCCCGTCCTTACTACAAGACGTTAAACTGCAATCCAGTCTGGCCTTCTTGACTGGTACCTGACTTTAGGCCCCCTGGCCTTCTCGGACCTCTCCGCCCAATCTCTTACCAGGGGTGTACGGTGTGGTGTAGGACTACGTCCTCATTCACGTCGGGATCATGTACCATGTCGTACACCCCCCCCCCCCCTTTTACGAGGCTCGGCCTCAGGCCCCTTGGCCTCCTCGGGCCCCGGGCCCCGTCCTTACTGCAAGACGTTAAACTGCAAGCCAGTCAGGTCTCCTTGACCGCGGTTTGGCCCCTAGGCCCCCCTGTTTTTTTTCCCGACTTACCCTCTTGCAGGATTGTGCGGTATGGTGTAGGACTACGTCCTCATTCATGTCGGATTACTTGTCGTACCATACATATCCCCAAATGAGGTGTTTCCCCTCGTCCTGCATGACGTTAAACTTCACTTCTAGAACTACGCGAGGCTTGATTCTCATCCTTATTAGATACGTAGGAATGCTCGGACGCCTCGTCTTGAGCCCAGCCCCAATCTTTTCTCTTCCGCTATTCCCCCTGGGAATAGTCTCCTTGGAGGATCTTTGTGTAGTAGGGAGTAGGCTTCCTTGGCCCCGCTCATGCAACCCCACTCGTGCAAAGATTGTAAAGGTCGCACCATGCACCCACTCCCATTCTTCTATCCTCCCACGTCCTCACCGCATGACGCTAAACTGCATGGCCTTCAAGAACTACGTATGGCTTGATTCTCATCCTTATGAGATACGTAGGAACGCCCAGACATTTCGTCCGTTGGCCCAGCCCAAAAGCCAAAATCTTCCCCTCGGGTCAAGACATGGCAGGGTTCACACTTTTGCCCCGACCCACGTCGAGCAAGCCTCGACCCGGCTGCACATTCCCCCCTGGAGGTGTTTTCCCCTTTCGTGGATGGATGCAACTAAGCTTCACCCACTCCTTGACTGGGATTCCGTCACCTTTCACACCCGGAGGGACCCCCCAATAACGGCCTGGATACTACGCCCAAGGGCTCTCCTACCGATACGGGCCAACGCCCCCGAGGGTTTTCAAGCAACAAGCCGATACAAGTCCCGCGCCGCGAATTTGGTCAGCGGTCGACGCTCGTTTGTTGCCCCCATGCGGGTCACCATAGGAACGCTGTGTTTCGAATATGGTCAACAGTGTCCTGGATTTTTGGGTCCACCCCGAGATGTCCCAGGCATCAAGAACAGTGATTCATTCTCTCCCATCCCGAGGTGACAAACTTCCCCCAAGTGGTGCTAGCGATCGGGCCCACGACCCCGATTCCTCATAGGAGTGTACAGTGTGGTGTAGGACTAAGTCCTCATTCACGTCGGGATCATGTACCATGCCGTACGACTCCCCTTACGAGGCCCAGCCTCAGGCCCCTTGGCCTCCTTGGGCCCCTGGCCCCTCGTCCTCGTGTAAGACGTTAAACTACAAACCAGTCAGGCCTTTCTGACTGATAACTTCCCCTTCTCTCCGGGCCATGGCCCAGGATTCCTCATAAGGGTGTAAGGTGTGCTGTAGGACTACGTCCTCATTCACGTCGGGATCATGTACCATGTCGTACGACCCCCCTTGCGAGGCCCAGCTTCAGGCCCCTTGGCCTCCTTGGGCCCCTGGCCCCTCGTCCTCATGTAAGACGTTAAACTACAAACCAGTCAGGCCTTCCTGACTGATGCCTAACCTTAGGCCCCTTGGCCTTTCCGGGCCACGGCCCAGGTCCCCTCTTACCCAGGGTGTATGATGTGGTGTAGGACTACGTCCTCATTCACATCGGCTTCTTCGCCATACCGAACACCTCCCTTGTTTCAGAGTATATTACTCCCCTCCTCGTCGAGTATGATGTTAAACTGCATTTCGAGAACTACGTGTGGCTTGATTCCCATCCTAATGGGATACGTAGGACCACCTGGATGTCCAAGATTCGGGTCCAGCCCCATCTCTCGGGAATCCTCATCCCATCTTGGCCCCTTGGCCTATCCTTCCTCCATGAGGGGATCATATGGTGTGGTGTGGGATTATGTCCTCATTCACGAAGGTCTCGTGATGACCACGCCATGCTCCCACCCCCTACTGAGTTGTTTCGTCGATCCCTCTTTTTTTTCGGCGGTTCACCAATGTGCTTAAGAGTACTCTGGTTTATTACCTGGAATGCCAAGCTTTACTCGGACACGTCCGCACCCGCTTTCTAGGATTTGCGTATCCCCGCATCAGGGCTTTCATCATCTTTCACGCCCGGAGGGACCCCCAAGAATGGCCTGGATACTACGCCCAAGGTCTCTCCTACCGATACGGGCCAACGCCCCCCGGGGTTTTGGACAACAAATCGATAAAATCCCGCGTTGCGAATATGGTCAGCGGTCGATGCTCGTTTGTTGTTCCCACCTCAGGCTAATGCGATATGGACGCTGTGTTTCCACCGTGGTTAACAGTCTTCCTCTATCGCCACGCTAACCCATTAAGCCCAAATGCAGGGTACACAATTCACACCCTTCATCACTTCATCATGTCCAAGTAGAGTCTCAGGACTCTTGGTACTTTTCCCCCATGCACTTCTGCGCGTTTGAGGAACAAGCTACGTCAAAAGTGTCTTTCGGAACTCTCTGCTGACTCCCCTTTGATGGACTCCCCAAGTATTGCAATGAGGATACCCCCCTTGTTTCCCACACCGAGTTTATCTCACGCGGGCTTAGAGATTGGGTTGACATCTGTGCTGACTCGGGAGTTGTCACCATCCACGGTCCGAGCTCTAAGACCATAAACTAAGACTCTCATCTGGAACTACGTTCAAGACCCCTTATCTCCGGACCCAGCATGAGTTCAGAAAATATACCTCTCTAATCCTGCCTTCAGGACCCTGATCACAGGGCTGCATGGCGCAGTGTAGGACTACGTCTTCATTCACGTCGGGTTTGCAATAGCTGCACCACGCATGCCCCCATTCTGAGGTTCAGCCCTCATATTCCCTGTCCTGCATGACGTTAAAAGGCACCCTTCAGAACTACGTGTGGCTTGATTCCCATCCCCATGGGATACGTAGGACCACCTGCATGTTTAAAATTCGGGTCCAGCCCCACCTCCTGGTGATCTCCTGATCTCCCAGTCACCGAGGCCACTTGGTTTATCCCTCTCCAGAAGGGGGATGTGTAGGTATGATACAAGGTTTCGGGCACCATGCCCCCCTTCCCCCGGGAACCTTCCATCTCTCGATCACCTTCAAGGTTGAGTCCCTTGACTCCCTGTAGTGGTTCACCCGTGTATTAAGAGCACTCTAGTCTAGGACCAAGAGTGTCGGATTCAACTTGATCAAGTTCCTTCCACTTGTCAAGCTTCGTGTTCCCCTCTATTCGGACTTCCATCACCTTTCACACCTGGAGGGACCCCCAAGAACGGCCTGGATACTACGCCCAAGGGCTCTCCTATCGATACGGGCCAATGCCCCCCCAGGGTTTCGGACAACAAATCGATAAAATCCCGCGTTGCGAATATGGTCAGCGGTCGATGCTCGTTTTGTTAGTCCTCATTTCAGGCTAACGCGACAGGATGTTGTGTTGCGAACATGGTCAGCAGTAATCCTCTGTCATCACACCAGCCCCTTCAGTCCTTGAATGTTGGTTGCATGATTCACATCATTTTCCACCCCATCATGTCCAGGTGGAATCTCGACACTTTTGGCGCTATCCCTCAGTGCACCTTTGCATTCTAGGGGGACAAAGCTGCAATCTGGCGTCCTTTGGGACTCCCATGGTCCAAGCTCTAAGACCATAAACTAAGATCCATTCGGGACTATGTTCAATTTGATTCCCATCCTCATGGGACACGTAGGACCGCCCAGATGCCCTGTCTCCGGGTACAACCCATTCAGGAAGCCAGTCTCTCTCTCTGTTTCACCTCTGTGTAGGCCCCTCAGCCTAAAGGTTTCCCTCTCCGGATGGCGTACAATTTGATGTGGGATCATGTCTCTATCAATTGTGTTTTATAACACTGCGCACATTTCCTGCCTAGAATCATCTCTGCTACGTCTGTGCTGCATGACGATAAAATGCATGCTTGGTCCTATCATACGACCCTAAACTGTGACATTATCGTCCTGGCCGCACGACGAAAAACGGCACCACATTGTGGTGACCTCGCTGTAGAGGACATCACGTTGGGTATTGGTCATGTGCCATGCCATTTGTCAACGCCAATCACGGCTTGATTCTTGTGGCGACATCACGACCTACTATTCTAGGCATGTCGCTTCACAAAAAAAAAACCATTCACCTTAAAGAACAAACAAGATTTATCAAATTCCGCTTCTTTTAGTGCAAGGGCCACGTCCGCACTCCCCTTTTCCCCTGGCACTGGTATCCTACCATGTCACTTCCAGAACTACGTATGGATTGATTCTCATCCTTATGAGATACGTAGGAGTGCCCGGGTACTTCCCCGCGGGCCCAGCCTAACCCTTGTGTTCGGTCCCTCGACTCGAGCATTTCCCCAGAGAACGCATGGTAAGCGGGACTATGTCCTCATTCACGTCAGGTTTTGATGTCACATGTCCCCTGATCCCTTTTCCTATCCATGGTCAGAATTCTATGACCCTAAACTAAGATCACCCCAAGGGAAAGGAATCTGCTCCCTCTCTCTAATACGTTTCGTTGCCGTATTCAGATGTGTTTTGACAAAGATCCCGAAGCATGGGATTTTCACAGGGACGTTCCCTTCATCCCATGACCAAGCTTCGTGAGCTCGCTATTTGGATCCTCATCCTCTTCCACATCCAAAAGGACCCTCGGATGACGTGGATATTAAGCTTAAGGGCTCTCCATGAATGCTGGACCTAAGGGCCCTTCAATCGTTTCGGGCCAACGTCCCTACGGATATCTGACAACATTTGTGACATGGTCCCGTGTTTCGAACATGGTCAACGGTCGGCCCTCATTTGTTTGTCCCCATTCTAGGCTAACGCGACAGGATGCTGTGTTGCGAACATGGTCAGTATTAATCCTCCATCGTCACGCCGCCACCATCGTGATCTGAATCTCGAGCGTCATGAATCACACATTTCCACACCCTCATGTTCAAGTGGAACTCCATCATACTCGTCTCTTTCTCTTCACACATCTAGGTGCGCTAAATGATCGTGTTAGTCTCATTGGGCCGGTAGTCACCAAGTGTCCCTTTTCCCTAACCTGCCCCCTTTGTGTCGGGAAATTCCCACCACTTCTGCTTGTTTCCCACACCGAGCACGACTCACGTGGGCTTAGTAGTTTTGGCAGGATGTGTACCAACATGGTCAGACTGCTCACCGTCCAGTATGACGTTAAACTGCGCTTCCAGAACTACGTGTGGATTGATTCCCATCATCACGTGGGATACGTAGAGACACCCAGGAATTTCGCCTAGGGTTCAGCCCCTGGAATCACGAAATCCTATTCCTCCTCATTTCCAGCCCTCGCCAGAGAGGCCCTATCTGGAAGAAAGAATGATCTGTGATCAGGACGATGCGCCCATATGGCGTACTCCCACCACGGTGGTGCAACTACCGAAGTGTTGGATTCTGTTTTAACAAACCACCACTCCATGTTCAACGCTTTGCGTGCCCCTTATTCGGACCCTCGTCCTCTTTCATGTCTGAAGGAAACCCCTAACGGTCTGGTCTCATGCCGCATCGGCTCACCTACCGTCCTGGGCCAACGTCCCGGATGACTGGTCATGTTTGGAGGGACCCCCAATAACGGCCTGGATACTACGCCCAAGGGCTCTCCTACCGTTACGGGCCAATATCCCGAAGGATTGATCGACAGCAAATTGATAAAATCTCGCGTTGCGAATATGGTCACCAGTCGATGCTCATTTGTTGTCCCCATTTCAGGCTAACGCAGTAAGGATACCGTTTGTCCGCCACGGTTAACGGTTGTCCTTTATTGTCACGCCATCCCTACAGTGTTCTGAATTTGGGTATCGTGATTCACACTTCCCATTTTCATCTGTTTGAACCGATTTCAGCGCCCCTAGAGTGCCCCGTTCATGCATAAGAGAACGTTGAAGAAACGGTAATTCGGCTATCCTGGAAGTTCCTCCTCCGATCAAGCCTTCCCCATCTTTCGGGAATCTGGACTGGCTTGGGGAATTGTCGTCAAACGTCCCGCAAACATTGTAGGGATGTAACAAGGCAATTCAACAGTGGAAATCGTGCGTGCCACGGCACTCAAAACAAAGGAGAGAGAAAGAGTTGAAGCACAAAAGTGTTAATAAAAGTTTCTTTCGGGTTTGTTACAATACTCGGGGGTTGACTTCCCCCATGGACGGGTTGACCCCATCAAAAGAGCGTTGCAGCTCCGCCACCCGTTGACTCGCAGCATCCAAGGCTTGATGCCGCTGAACTAGCTCCCACTCCTCCTCCGCAGCGGCGGGGCGCAGTTCGTCAGTCCTGGCTTTGTCCCTCTCCACATCAGCTTGAACAATAGCCATCCTTCCAGAGGTCTGCCCCATATTCTCCTCAGCCTCTGCCAGCTGGGCCTTCAATCGTGAGACCAGCTCAGACTGCGCATCAAGAGTGGCTGAAAGCTCGTTGGCCCGGATTAGCATCTGTTGGACCTCGCCTTCAGCCTCCTGGAGCTTCCTAATGCTGGTCACCTTCCTCCGCTGCCATCCCACACTCAGCCCACGATCATGCTCCCGAATCTTCTCAACCATGAGGTCCCGGATGAGCGCGTGAGGGCGTTGGGCATCCACTCCCCCGGCACACAGTTCACGCAACCGCGAGCGGAGCCTATCCATTTCGGCCAGCCATTGCGCTCGGGGAGTGTCCCTGATAAAGCGCGTGATCAGCTTCCACGACCGGCGACGGACTATGCTGCTGTCTTCCTCATCGGAGGCCGTTTCGTCCCAATCCGCGCGGTTGGCAGGATCGTATGCAGGATATGCCTGCAGGAATTCCTCAGCAGGATCTGCATCTAGTGTTGAGTCTGGTACGACACCTGACGCCGACGCAGGCAGGACAGAGCTGGGACCGACCGGTTGATCCTCTTCCTCGGAGTCCACCTCGATGACTTCAGGTACGGCCCTGCTGGCGGACCCGCCAGTGATGATGTGTGTCGCAGCTTGAGGAGATGGAGGGACAATCGCCACCATCACCAGCATGCCCCTAGGAGGGACGCCGCCAGACACCCCGACCAGCCTCGCCGCAGTGGCCCACGCCAGCCGAAGAACTGTACGACAGAGAGACATAAACGTTAGTTGGCGTGGCCTACATGTGACAACGAGGAGATCGGTGGAGGAGACTTACGAAGATCGACTTCCAAGCGTTGCTCCTGAGCCGGTACTGAGGGGACTCCGAGACGAGGCCCCCCGTATATTGTTGGAAGGTCTGGAGATTCCAGAGGAGCCGCCTCAGACCCCCGGGTCCCACCAGACGCAGAACTGGACGAAGCCATATGCGCGGGTTCTGAAGGTCCCGCATCATCACCCGCCAAGGAGCGAGAACGAGGCCTACGAACAAGTTCCTCCTGCATGGATCAAACATTGGTGAGAAGTCCATAGGGATTCAAGAACAGATCGTAAGAAGAGAAGTTCGGAATGCTACCTCGAGAGCCTCCGCGAAATCGTCGGATTCTGAGCCTCGGTCTCCGACCTCTCCCTCCTCCAGCGGGCTCCCTCCTCCAGCCTCATCCTCCCGAGAGGAGCCCTCTTATTCCTCCGGCAAGGGGAAGCGCTCCCTCAGATCGGCAGCCGATAACTGTGGGGGGGCCGTCTGATTCAACAATACCCTCACCCGGTCTGTCATTGGGCGAGGGACACCACTGGAGTGGACGTAATCCTCCAGCTCTTCCACGTACTGTTCCGCCTCCGCCGGAGACGCCATGAATCCAGCCCGCATTGGGCCTATACCCGGCAATTCCATCCCGAGGCGATTCAGGTGGGCCCACATCTCAGGTGGGCTGAGAAATTGCCGGTTGACATCCCAAATGTCCCAAGCTTCCGGAAAGACAGCATCTTCGGCCATGTCGATGTGACGCAGCCGCTTCCCCGGAGCCTGAGTGGATATCCGACGGAATCCCCTCGGTGGCCGCCCCTCCGAATGACCCTGCTCTCCCGGAATCACCGGATCCACCGCTGCTACCGTACCCTCGGCCGGTGCGGGTCTCGCCGCCATGGCAGACCCGCTGTCGCGAGCGGCCCTAGCTGCCCTCCGACCCCGACCTCGAGATAAAGGAGGCCCACCGTCACCAACCCGGATCGTTGGCTGCTTCAGCATCTCCCCGGGATAAGCGGCCTCCCAACTGATGGCGTACTCCTTCACTAAGCTGAAGGCGGCGGTGGACGGAGGCAATGCGATCTGCATCTTTCCATCCTCACGTGTGAACATGAGCCACAGCTGCCTCATCACACACGGGTGCTCCTCGTGGCGCACCTCCCAGTAGACCTACGGGGTCAGCCGCTGGAGGCACCGGAACTGCCTCGCAAAACGATGCGGGGTGGACGGTTCACAGATTGGCTCACGATCTATCCGAGCCACCAAAACTCCACCTCAGAAGGCCAGGAGATAAGCCCGATGTTATTCCGTTCCCCGTCCATCATCACTAAGCCTCCCTGTCGGCAGTGGGAAGGGATGAAAATTGAACTCGTCCGCCCTCCACACCCTATTCAGCACCATAGGAACAGCCAGTTTGAATGGGAAGCTCCCAACTGCGTTCAGAATGGAGGGGCGAAAGTCTGGTCCCGGCGGCGAAATGGGGTTTGGATACTCGTAAATCCTCCTGATATGCACTGCGATCCACCCATACAGGAGGTGCAAGGGCCCACATATTCTTGGCGGATTCTTGCCCTCGCTAATATGCCGCAGCATTCTGTACAGTTTGGTGAGCATCGGGATCCCCAGGTTGACCCGCTGCCCCATGGCCAACATCGACGCCCTGATGAACGAGCTGGGTCGCACCCCCATGCTTGTATCCCTCACTGGTAGGACCCACCCACAGATGAGAGCCGCGATGAACGCCGCCAGCCAGACTATTGGCTGTTGTTCGGTGCTGACGCTGAAACCCCAAGTCTTCCATTGGCTGTCCTCCAAAACCCGCCAATACGAGTGCCCCTTGCCCCGTTGGGCTGCCCTTGGACAAGTTCGAGGCCTTGGAGGGAACTCTCGATTCTCTGGGAAATTCAGGAAGCATTTGAACCATCTTCTGAAGTGGACATCCCTCACTGCCTCCTTGTCCTCTCCAGGGACGAGCGCCATCAGCGCCGATGCCAGTCGCGGCATTTTCTCCGGATCCCCCCACGCGCTGGCAACGGGGAGGAATTCGTCATACATGGCCCCCAAGATCGGGACCCTGGAAATCTGGTGGACATCCCACGGGCTGATGCCCACCTCCCCGTGATGAAGGTGAAAAGTGTTGGTCCTAGACGACCATCTACTCAGCAGTTCCGGAATCAGCTGCTTTGGTTGGTAAATGTGGAACTGGGAGGCCCATGCCGCCTCATACAATCCCACTCTCCTCAGCTCGGCCCCGAACTCCTCGCATGAGGCGCCTACCCAGTAGGCTCAGGCCCAGTCATCGGTAAAGTTTCCGCCCAGGCGCAGGTCCCACTCATCGGACCATCCCTTCTTCGGATCCTGCAGAGCCGCCTTCAGCATGGTGCGGTAGAGAGGAGGGGACGTCTCCGGTTGCAGTGGCTTCCCATAGATATCATTCACATGATTGTAGAGACAGTTAGCGGTGATGGGTGTGAAATCCTCCCGCGCATGACCATCGGCCGCCCTGAACCATTGGTGCTGGCACGGTGTGCTCCTGAACCAGCAAGCTGGTTCATCCCTACTCCCCTCAGGGATGAAGACGTCATCCCTCAGCCCGAAGCCGTACAACGGCAGTTTCTTGCACTGCGGATAATTCTTCTGACCTTCCGACAATAGATCTGTCAAGGAAGTGTGGTCCGAGTGGCTCCGGATCATCTCCCCTAAGCCTGGACGGTTGGCCATCTCATCCCGACGAGCAGCATCTGCAAGCACTCCCAGCATAGCCTCTTGATGGGCCATTTTGATGCCGACCCTCAGAAAAGTTTTTTTTTTCTGGATCGCGAAGTTCGGCCGCGAAGTGGGATCGCGAAGATCGGTCGCGAGACCAAGTCGCGAAGTCTGGCCAAGGCCGACAAGAAGTTCGCCTAGCGCGGACGCGGAGTCGGAGACCCGCGGTTCGCCGCGAAGCTCGATTCACGGAGGGCTGTCACGGAGTACACGGAGCTTCGCGAAGTCAAGAGAGCACAAAAAAGACAAGGCACGTGAAGACAAAAGAGGGCGGACCCCCTATTTATAGGCGGCGTCCTTGGAGCATCGCGGCGCGCCTCAACCGCGCGAAGCATCGCGGCGCGTCCGGATCCGCGGCCCCGGCGAGCATCGCGGGGCCCCTTCGCGCTGCAGCATCGCGCACCATCGACAATCTTGGCGATATTCCCTCAGACTTCAACCCTTCGCCCTCCGCGGCTCCAAGTCTGAGGGGGGCATTTTTTGGCGCCAAAAATGTGGCCCGAAAGAAAGGAACGAAAAGGGCCGGCACGCTGCCTCGCGAAGCTCCGCCGCGAAGCTCTGCCACGAAGCTCCGCCGCGAAGCGCCCCCTTCCATGGCGGCATCGCGAAGCTCCAGAGGCGGTAATCCTCCGCGAACCCCTTTGACGTTCGCGACCCACCGCGAAGCTCCAGAGGCGGTAACCCTCCGCGAACCCCTTTGACGATTCGCGACCCACCGCAAAGCTCCAGAGGCGGTAATCCTCCGCGAACCCCTTTGACGTTCGCGACCCGCCGCGAAGCACCGAAGGCGGCGCGCGAGCCCTGCTTCGCGGCGCCCCTTCCCTATAAATACTGGACTCCCCCTGAGTCCCAGAAGACGATCCGACGGACAATCCGACCTTTCGGCTTCTCCTCTCCCGAATCACGAAGCACGCTTTGCCCCGGGAATCATGAGCTCCGCGAGGTATTTCTACTTCGCGAGACGACTCTGCTTTGTCTCGTTTTGAGCCCCTCTTCCGAGAGGGATGCCTTTCGCGAAGCTCAAGGGCATTCGCGAAGGAAGGGGATTCCCCAGGGAACCCGGGCAGCCGCGGAGCGTTTATGCTTCGCGAAACACCCATCCTATGCTTGTAATCCCTATGCCAAGGTAGGATAACTATGCATCGCGAAGCACACTGCTTCGCATGACCCTGCTTCGCGAGGCACCCCTTCTTCGCGAGGCAGTGCTCCGCGAATACTGTTCCACTTTGTGAAGCACCTCCCACTCACACCAATGCCCCATGCTAAGCCCAAGGCACCCCACTTCGCAAAGCACACTCCTCTTCTTAGCGACTCATCTTCCCGTGCGGCCCTCCAGGTTTGCACGATTTGATTTCAAAGTCCCATGGACAATACCACCCGTAGCGTTGCTTCGCCTAATGCTTCTTCGCATAGGCACGCTAATGGCTATTGCTTCTTCGCATAGCCACGCTAACGTGGACCCCTCGATGGTTCATCCCATGACCCCCCTTTGCTATGGCCTTACCGGCACCTTCCCTTCCCCAAGGACCAGAGGGTACCGGTTATGTAAGTCCTAGGGGTGTGGAGTGAACCCACCTCGTCCGAGCTGCAGGACGTTAAACTACCAAGCACCACGTCCTCAACACATGACGTTAAACTGTGATCCAACCTCGTCTCCCTCACGAAGGGTCCCCCCAGCTCGAACATTCTTTACACCACTCGTCTCCACGGGAATGGAACTCTTCCGCACATGGAATGAGATCCTCCTTGTCGGAGCGGTGTATGTTCGCAGGGGAAGGGCCGCCTCAGAGCGTAAGCCCCTAACCTTTCGTACAGATGATTGCACCCGTGCATCTCTGTACTTCCCCACTACCAAGGTCAGTGGAGGGAGTGATAGGGAACGAGGCACCCCCATATGGGCCTCCATCCTGGAGTAAGTCCCAACACCATGGGCCGCCCAACGCGTAAGCCCCTCTTCGCTTCTCACGGACGCACCCTTCGCGACGTGATCGTCAAGTCCTTGCAAACTCTTGTTTCTCACACCGAGCATGACTCACGTGGGCTTAGAGTGAGCACCGACCCTGACCCCATTTGAACTACGAGGTCTTTGATCCATGTCAAGGCATGGTACGTAGGAAGCCTTTATGAGGTTCAATCCCACCAACAGTGGACCAAGGTCTACATTCACGTCGGTTCACCGACACACCCCATTTGAACTACGAGGTCTTTGATCCATGTCAAGGCATGGTACGTAGGAAGCCTTTATGAGGTTCAAGCCCACCAACAGTGGACCAAGGTCTACTTTCACGTCGGTTCACCGACACACCCCCATTTGAACTACGAGGTCTTTGATCCATGTCAAGGCATGGTACGTAGGAAGCCTTTATGAGGTTCAAGCCCACCAACAGTGGACCAAGGTCTACTTTCACGTCGGTTCACAGACACACCCCCATTTGAACTACGAGGTCTTTGATCCATGTCAAGGCATGGTACGTAGGAAGCCTTTATGAGGTTCAAGCCCACCAACAGTGGACCAAGGTCTACTTTCACGTCGGTTCACCGACACACCCCATTTGAACTACGAGGTCTTTGATCCATGTCAAGGCATGGTACGTAGGAAGCCTTTATGAGGTTCAAGCCCACCAATAGTGGACCAAGGTCTACTTTCACGTCGGTTCACCGACACACCCCATTTGAACTACGAGGTCTTTGATCCATGTCAAGGCATGGTACGTAGGAAGCCTTTATGAGGTTCAAGCCCACCAACAGTGGACCAAGGTCTACTTTCACGTCGGTTCACCGACACACCCCCATTTGAACTACGAGGTCTTTGATCCATGTCAAGGCATGGTACGTAGGAAGCCTTTATGAGGTTCAAGCCCACCAACAGTGGACCAAGGTCTACTTTCACATCGGTTCACCGACACACCCCATTTGAACTACGAGGTCTTTGATCCATGTCAAGGCATGGTACGTAGGAAGCCTTTATGAGGTTCAAGCCCACCAACAGTGGACCAAGGTCTACTTTCACGTCGGTTCACCGACACACCCCATTTGAACTACGAGGTCTTTGATCCATGTCAAGGCATGGTACGTAGGAAGCCTTTATGAGGTTCAAGCCCACCAACAGTGGACCAAGGTCTACTTTCACGTTGGTTCACCGACACACCCCATTTGAACTACGAGGTCTTTGATCCATGTCAAGGCATGGTACGTAGGAAGCCTTTATGAGGTTAAATCCCACCAATAGTGGACCAAGGTCTACTTTCACGTCGGTTCACCGACACACCCACCCGTCGTTTCTTCACGTCGGGTCCCATCTTCGTCCAGCATGACGTTAAACTGCATTCTGGTCCAGTGGTAAGCCATCGTGACCGAACCCCATTTGAACTACGAGGTCTTTGATCCATGTCAAGGCATGGTACGTAGGAAGCCTTTATGAGGTTCAAGCCCACCAATAGTGGACCCACGGGTCTACTTTCACGTCGGTACGCTGACGATGCCCATTGGACCAAGGTCCACCTTCAAGCCAGTACGCTGACGATGCCCATTGGACCAAGGTCCACCTTCAAGCCAGTACGCTGACGATGCCCATTGGACCAAGGTCCACCTTCAAGCCAGTACGCTGACAACGCTCATTGGACCAAGGTCCACTTTCACGTTGGTTCGCCGACGACATTCATCAGGCCAAGGTCCACATTCACGTCAGTTTACCCGCACCAACCCGAACTACACGGACTTTGATTCCCTTCCACGGGGATACGTAGGAAGCCTCGTCAAGGCTCAAGTCCAACTTCACTGTCGCCCCCTGCGATGGTCCCACTTCACTCTCCTACTCCATTCACCAATCGCCCACGGGCTAGCCCCGGTGTCGATATCCCTTCAAGGAGGATCCCTCAATCCGATCTACCCTAGCTAATGCTCTGGTTGGGTTAATCCGTCTCCGCTGGACGTTAAACATGTGACATACCCTGTGTTGAACACGGGAATCTGAGGAAAACCTCAGATATGTGTCTATGACATATAATTCCCCGCGCTCAATGTGGGATGCCTCGGGCTTCCACACCCTCGAGAAGCCTTGCGATCAAGGATAAAAGACAGACATGCCAGGTACCCCAGCATCCAGACACGCTACTGATGCCTCAACGTGACTACTCCCCTGACCGAAGGTTTCTGCCCTGACTGGACCCTTTGGAATGTCCCGACAGAAGCAGTGTAATTAACCGGTGTCCATGGAAACATGGCACTGGGAAGAGTTTCACGAACTACGTATTAAATCTATAAGGGAGACCCGGAATAGGTGATGAGTTCTGAGGAGGAATCCACAGGAGGAAGAACCGACATCCCATCATCCCGTTTCGATCAAGGATCAGACGTCCCTGAATAAGGAGCGAATGCTGCCCACCTTTGGAAAGCAGGAATGCGGGGCAACAAAGCCGCGCGTCCCCCGCAGACGGATGCGCGCGCCCTGGCGAAAGCGTCGGAAACAATATGTATGGTTCATCTATAGTACATTGGAAAGGTGAGTAGTCTTATTGAATAGGACTTTATCCCTATGGTCTAATATCCTTACTAGCTGATCCTCATAAGAGAGATCATTTTCCAACTACACCCCTTCTAGATTTATTAATTGTGAGGGATCCAGTATATACATCCTCAAAAGGGATAAATGGAATACACCATGTACTTGAGACATGGTTAGTGGAAGGGAAAGTCAATATGTTATAGCTTTGACTTGATCAAGAATCTAAAAGGGGTATATGTACCTATGACTCATCTTTCCATTATTTACAAATTTAATGATCCTCTTCCATGGAAATATAGAGAGAAAAACTGTTTCTCTATCCTCAAACTCAAGATCTCATTGATTATTATTTTTATAAATATTTTTATTGATTTTAGGATTCATTGATGTGATGATGAATAGTGTTATCATTTTCCACTATTACTTTGACCATTTCAGGTCCTAGCTGCTTATGTTCACCAATTTCATCCTAAAACGCTGTTGTTCCACATCTTTTCCCATAAAGGGATTCATATGGATCCATTCAAATGCTCAAGTGGAAATAATTATTTTAAGAGAACTCAGAAAAAGGAACTTATTGGTCTCATTATCTTTTTATGTTCATAGAACATGATCTCAATATATATTCCCGTGTTTGAATAGTTTTTTAGATTGGCCATCAGTTTGAGGATGAAAAGTTGTACTAAATATTAGCTCAGTTTTTAGAAAATATTAGATGCTTTTCCAAATAATTTAGGTATATCTTTGATCTGGATCTGATAAAATCAACAGTGGTACTCAATATATCCTTACCATTTATATAATATATATTCATCAAAGTTCATCCTATGAGAATTCCTCTCAAATTATGATAGAGTGAGTTTCATTTGTGAGACGATCTTCAATAACCCATATAGCATTGTTTCTCAAGGATGTCTTCAAAAGTCTACCGAGAAAGTCCATGGTGATGTTTTCTAATTTCCATTTTTGTATGGGTAATTGTTAAATCATCACCTTATAATTTGGGGTTCCATCTTTCACATGATTAAGTACAAGGAACTTGGATGTATATTCAATTATCTCCTTCTTTATATTATCGCACCAATAGTTCTCTCATATATTTCGATACATCTCAATGCTTTATGGGTGAATTGAGAAGGTTTTGTTATGTGTGTCATTCATATGAAAATTATTTATCTCTAGATCATATGGTACACACAATCGTGACCCAAATCTTACAATTCCTTCCACATCAATTTTAAACTCTGAGGATTTTCCCTTTATCAAAGCTTCCACCTTTTTCTATATTTCCACATCATTTCTTTGAGTATCTTTTTGTTCTCCATAAGGAATGGTTGATTAATCATTTGAAAAAGGATTGATTATATTCTTTATTTAATTATTCCCATGTCTATACTTTTTAAATATAAGAATATTGGATCCTTCTAAATTCTCATCATTGATAAATATTTAGGATCCTCTCTACTTAGAGTATCTACCACCTTATTTTCCTTACTAGTATAGTAGTGGATCGAGCAGTCATAGTCCTTGATGACATCTAACCATCTTCATTGGAACATATTAATATCATTTTATTGGAATATATATTTGAGGCTCTTATGATCAATATATATTTCACACTTCTGCCCATATAGATAATGTTGCCATATTTTCAATGAAAACATCAAAACTGCCAACTCTAGATCATGCATGGGATAGTTTTACTCATGAATTTTTAACTGCCTTTAGGTGTAGTCTATCACTTTATCATTTTTCATTAATAAGCAGAATAATACCTTCTCTAAATCATCATTGTAAACCACAAATAGTTCCTCACTTTTGGGAAGTGTGAGTACCCGCACAGTGATAAGCCTCTTTTTCAACTGTTTGAAGTAGTCATCACATTCACTGGTCAAGAAAAACATTACCACCTTCCAAGTCATCTTGGTTAGTAATTTTGAAAATCATGATAAGTTATTCAAAAAATTTTGTAATAACTATCTAGACCATGGAAACTACACACATCCATTACAAATGTTGTCTTAAGTCACTCTTTGATTTAATTTATATTATAAGGGTCCAAATATATTACCTTTATAGTGGTAACATTCCCCAAATATTATACTTCCTTTATCTAGATTTTACATTTACTATACTTTTCATATATTATCTACCATTGTAAGTTCTTAAACATAGTATTAAAATAATCCTTGTGTTCCTCCTTTCTCTTGGAGTATATCATAAAATCATTGATAAATACTACCATAAATTTATCTAGGTAATCTTTAAAAACTCTATTCATTAAGTCCATGAATATTTCTAGAGAATTAGTGATTCTAAAAGGAATCACTATGACCTCATAGTTTCCATTCATTTTTTGAAATGAGGCTTAAGAATATCTTATTTTCTTACCTTTAGTTAGTGATATCTCGACCAAAGGTCCTCCTTAGAGAAATAATTATCCCCAGACAGTTGGACTAACAAGTCATCCAAACATGGAATTAAATACTTGTTCTTTATTGTGATTATTTTGAACTCGTGATAATCAATGCAAAGGCACATTGATCCATCCTTCTTCTTGATGAAGATGATTTGTGCACCCATGGTTAAGAACCCTGGAATATAAAACCCTTTTCTAGATTATTTTATAACTGATTATTCAGTTCCTCCAACTCTATGGTTCTCATCCTATAAGGTTTCTTTGGTATAGGTAGGGATCCATGAATAATATAAATAGAGAACTGAACCTCTCAGTTAAGAGGAAGACCAGGAAGTTTTTTAGGGAACACATTATTTTACTCCATCATAACGGGTGAGTCTTCGAGCATGATTATATACTTTATGTCAATCATTAGAGCTAGATATACTTTCTCAAAACACAATAATATCCAGAATTGAGATAATTATTATGAAGAATATTCATCCTCCACCTTAATCTTTTATGGAATTGGAGGATGCCTCAAGATATAAAGAGTGATCTCCCTTTATTGAAATTTGATGTTGTTTTGGTATAATGATATCCAATACACACCCAAAATATCATCAAAATCCACCAAAGGAAGTATGAAAATATTTTTTTGGAGGTTTAGTCCACAAAATTTAACGAGGGATGAGTTATATAATGTGGATGAAATAATTTACCTATTTGTTGATCTCATATATAAAGTAACCTCTATATTTTGTGGTGGTGTTTTAATAGTTCTTTTAAACTATGAATATATGAAATAATGAATAGAACTAGAATGAAATAGTAAGTTTTCTATTCTTGAATAAATAATCAGCATACCTATCACCACACCACTGTTGGGATCCACCTTAGCAGTATTTATAGATTTTTTCTTCCCTTTATCCTTTATCTTTGGTGGTTGATAAAACTAATTACCCTTGAGGACTCATGGTTTAGTGCACTGGCTTGCATAGTGACCTTTCTCCCAACATTTGAAACATTGGACCATGGGTGGGGTTCTCCTTTCTACCACCTCATTTTCCACCTTCCTCATGTCTCTTCAATATTCAAGAACTTGGTATCTTTCTCTCCCACACTTATCACATTTCCCCAACCCTTTGAGATAGTTCCCATGATGCTTCTTCCCACATTTGTGACATGTGGGTCATTGAGTTTTATTTCCAATTTTTTCATTATATCCCTTATCTTGAAACTCCATCTATTGTTTCTTATCTCTATATCCATGGAAACACTATATAAAATCTATATCCACTTTGATTGTACATCCAAAAAATTCTTCATAACTCCCAAAGTCTGGAATATCTAGAGCCTTTAAAAGGTGTGGATTTAAACCACAAAATAATATATCTATTTTTTATCATTGTTTATAACAAAACCTGAATCATACCTTGTATGTGTTTTGAAATTTTTTCCAAAAGCATTAACTAATTCACCTTCATTTTTCTTAAAATCAGTTAATTCAATCACCTTGTTTGTAAGAATAGTTTGAAGGAAATACTTGTTAGGAAACATTATCTTAAAGTCTTCCCACTGCACCTCTTCAATTTCATCCTTTGTATTGGTTTTTTTAATCAAATCCCACCATTGGTCGACCTATCCGTATAGATAATAAATGGCTAGATTAATCTTCTTTTTATTATAATATTGGAGAAAAAATATCTTCTCCATTGATTTGACCCACTATTCGATGACAAGTGGATTAGAAGATCCACTAAAGGTCGGTGGTTGTTGCCTATAAATGAATTGAAATCTAGTTGCACTCTCTTAGGTGAAGGAATACATTACACATTATTCAACATATTTTTGATAACCAAAGATAGATGGGTAATAATTGCCGTAAATTTGTGAATTCAACCTCCTAAAAAATTATGGATGTCATTCGGGAAATAGTTTCATTGTTGGTTTCAAGGGTTGTTGACCTGGTTTCTCCTAGTTCCCACCATTTTCAAAAAAAAATTAAGAAAACATTAGTAAACAAGTCCTGAATAAATAATTTATTCCTTTGTGAAATTAACTCTAATGGAATATATTTTGGGATGCCTATGTTTATAATTTTTCTAAAACAAGGCTTATTGGTTTCTTACTTATAATTAGTCTCATACTAAGGGTTTTCAATAGGGTTTTGAAATCCTAATTCCCAAATTAACTAAACTAAGTTCTGATAACAACAATAATAACCCTAAATTATCTTACATGACTATGATATAATTTTAAAGATAAAAAACATAATAGTGTTACAAATCCAAGGTCAACGGTTTAGTGTCCTTCAAAAGTTTGCATTATATATAACTTTTAAAAAATAAAACAGAAAAATTATTTAATTTTTTCTTCTCTAGATTCTTAGTGGCCTTCACATTATCTATAGTATAAGTAATCACTTGAGGATATACATCAAGGAAAGGGTTGAGTTGAAATCCCAATAAGAGGAAATATAATAACATGATACAGTATAACATGGGTGAGAATAAACATTAGATAAATTCATCAAATATTTAAATGCATAGAAATGAAACATAATGTCTTAGTGGTTTACCACCACACAGAGTTATGAAAAAAGATAGCATCTTTTTCATTAATATTTCAATTTTTATCATGAGATACATCACATAACCCAATGCATTGGAGCACTTTATAATTTTGGGTACACATGTCACATCATAACATTTACAATATCATGAATTCAACGAAGAATATATATCAATCGTGGACATAAAATAACCCATGGAACGGAATGTGTTTTATTTTATAAAACATAAATTCCTAAACAAAATTTATGGTTCCTGAAAGAAATATGGGATGAAATAATCGCTATAAGAATCATCAATCTTGATTGAGGAAGAAACAAACTCCTGAAATGTAAAAGTTGTGTTTTTAGAAAGCAAATTTATTTAAGATAAATCTTCTCATTTATCATAATATCATATTAGAGACATGAATATATATAAAATAAAAGGTAAGGATAAATAAATTATATTTATTTATAACTAAGGGAACATCCAAACTAAAAATTCAATGAAATAGGTAAAACCAAAGGAAGATAGTTGGGTTCGAGAATCCCCTTTCCTTATGTATGAATGCTTTATTCACTTTAATATCTTGGATAATAAAATTAAATTAATTAATTAAAGAATCTAGAATATTTTATATATGAATTTTATTCATTATAATTTTTATATATTAATTTATAGTCTTTTTTATGAGTTATATAGTTTAATTCCATCATTTGCTAGTGTTCGTTTTCTTGGATTTTCTTATCGGTTCGCTTGTATAGGATTATAGAAGTTCATGTACAATGAGAATGATTCTATAGAATGATTATTAATGAATATATTGAATTTTCTTTGGTATTATATATCTTTTTTATATGGTATTAGGATTAATAAATAGTTAAGACATTAGTTATAATCGTTTAGATTATTACAATAGTTTTTTGATCATTACATGGTAGTTTTGTTTCATTATTTATTATTGCAAATATATGTTAGTTATAGAACATAAAAAATTGTTATAAAATATAATTTAAAATCTTTTTTCCATCATTATAATGTTTTCATGTATATAATTGAGTGTGGTGAAGGAAAATTTAAATTCATCATCCACGGTGGTGGTAAATTGACACACTAAAGATGGTATTTTTGATTTTTAGAGTAATAACAAAGAGAAGATACATGAAGATGACTTATTACATTAACATAATAACATTATAGTATATAAAAGATACTAGAGTTATCATTCCACTTATATAAGTGGGGGTGAGTAGATGATAAGAGAATAAATGAAATTAAAAAGAAAATTGAAAGCAAAAGAAAGAGGATTTTACCTCTTGAATTTATCCTCCTTGAGAGCCTCTTTAAGGAAAGAGTTTTGGACTTTTAATGAGACCAGGGGATAATTTATGTGGGTTCTGGGCTTGGTAATATTATTCAGAAGACTTTTTTCAAGTCTCAAATTTTGGAAGGTGTGAGGAGAATAAGTTGGGAGGCGTGGTTTTTAAAGAGGAGTAGAGAGGTGTTTTCTCATTATTTTATTTATTAGTTTATTATTATGGATCAATACTATTAATATTTTGAGAATGATCACAAAATTTATTAAAAAAATGAAGGAGTGTTCTATAATTAGTTTTTTCATCATCCATACATCATTTGTGACTCAATAATTTGTGTATTTTGTTTTTATCGTAAATTATCATATTTCACTATTCACCAAAAAATCACATATTTTAGAAAAATGCTCAAAATTCACCCAAACCAGTTTTTAAGGTTTATAATTAAAAAATAAAAATCTATTATATGAAAATAATTTTTTAAATATGATAAATTTATTTTTTAATTAAAATAATCATTCACTCGAAAAATACAGATTTTCAAATTAAAACTGATTTTATAACACTTTGAAAAATTAATTACGGTCTAATAAAATTATATTAAAATAATAAGATAAAAAATATTAATTTATGAATAAATTTGAAGAATATACATTTTATTTTAAATTATTAAATTAACCATAAAATTATAGTTAAATATTTTTGACTTACAAAATACCAACAGTTAATTTTTGTCATTTTAAAACATTTATTTACTTGTTATATGAGATAAATATGTCATATTTTCATTCATAACATTCCAAAATTTTACATATAATATCATTGGTTCGGTTACTATTCTATTGGTTGAATTACTATTTCTACGGGTTATATTACTATTCCAAAGGTCAAATTACTATTTCATTGGTATAGGTTCATTAACGTTTAGAAATACTACCCAATTCATTCATTATTAATTCATAAATTTTGTATTATGTTATATTTGTAATTTTATGTGACTTATATTATATAATATAATTATAAGAATGGAAATTTCATTGATAAAATTTAGGGCTGTTAAAAAAACACCTACTTCTTCTCAAGATCTGATAGCTAACACGGTTGAAAATGTATAAAAATATAGGACATGAATGATAACACCCACTAAATAATTCCATGAGGTAAACATTTCTACACTTAAACAATATTTTGACACTAAATTTAATGAAATATTTACTGTTTGTGATAAATTTCCCTTCTATATGGTAGTTCACAATATTGAATTTTTTGAAATGTGGTTTTTTAAGTCATAACTATAATCAATTTGATCAATTACCTTAACTTCAAGATTCATAATATTCTTGTGAAATAGTTTTTTTAAAACCACTTCAGTAAAAAACCCCAATTAAAGAAAGTCAATTATTGGAAAAACCCTAACCCCGGGTGGAAAATAATATAACAATATGAACAAGTTGGAAATATAGCAAACAATAATTATCCTTGGTATCATCGTGGTCAATGTAACAATCCTCATCCTACACCTTCTAGAAATAAACCAGTACGATCTCCTAATATGAAACCAAGTCTCAAAGATGTGGTAAAAATTTTAAATCTAAAAACCTCCAGTTATAATAAACTAGTCAATTATAAATTCAAGACATTGGGACTTAATTGAAAAAATTATCCAATGCTATTGGTGGGTTAAGGATATATGGTTCTGGAAACAATTCATCCCAACCACTTGTCAATCCCAAAGATAAAGGTAATATATATTCCATTACACTTTTTAATGGTAAATATCTTTATAATCCCAAGGTTTCTTATCTTATGAAATCGTCCTCCATGGTAATTTAGAATATTGAAAACTATATCTCTCAATATATAAATGATTCAAATGGGGAAAAATGAAAATGGAAAATGTTTTTTAGGAATCCCACCATAAATTCAAAAAAACCTCTTCCATTTTCAAAATCAAATCCAATACACTATGAAATCTATTAAAAATTAACTTCATAAAGAAATTATTGATATATTTAAAAATATTCATGATTACAATATACTTATTTATCTAGTGAAAAAATCCTCAATATGAAAAGTTTCTGAAGTAACATTTTATCTATTGTTGATGTCTTTGAGTGGATAAGAGAGTAAACATATATAGAAATTTTTTCAGTAATAATTCAACCAACATTATCAATAAAGATCTTGGATCTAGTAACTTTATCAATTCTATGAACCATTGATTTGTGGAAGTTCAGTTTTAAAATCTAAAAAAACAAAAATCAATTTTAATAATACCACCCAATCCATATAATTAGGTGGTGATGTAAGGGGAAATAAAAATTATCATTTAATAATATTGATGAGATACCCATGGATTGTTGCAGTCAAATTTCTTCATCTAAAATTATCTCTTATTTTTATCTTTTTTTATTTTGTTAGTGATGTTTCATCAATATATTGATGAATTGGTGTTTAAAAATTCCATTTGTGTAAGTATATTTATGGTTTCTAACATCATAAGAATTTTGAATACATCGATGATTCTAGAATAACCATTTGTATTTATTTTTCCACTAAGTAGAAAAACATTGAGTAGATAGATGGTATATATAATCTTCTTCTCACCGAATAATTTACATATGTTATCAATACACATTCTATTGAATTTAAATCCCTTCCAAATTAATTAAAATATTTATTCCTAGAGGATTTCGACCAATTAAATGTAATTATTTCCAATGACCTATCTATCTAGTATGAAATAAAATTTTATTAACCTTTTAATAGATAGTAAAATTAAAATTTAGATACATTTATTTATATCCCTAGGATCTACCCATCCAAATTCATGCATAGAAATATCATTTAGGATGAGGATAAACCACTTAGGCAACCATAAATTTGACCAAACCCCGCCCACATTGACATTGTTAAAAAGGTTGTAAGAAAAATATTAGAATATGAGACCATATATCTCATATCTAAGAGTAAATGGTTTAGTACAAAACAAATTATGCCTAAAAAGTTTGGTTGTACAGTTATTCATAATAAACATAATGAATTGGTTCCAACTATACCTAACAAAATATAGTGACACAGTATAGACTATAAGAATCTTAACTATTTTACTTGTAAGGACCTTTTTAAATTATATTTTATTGATCAAATGTTAGAAATTTTGGAAGGTATGTCTCATTAAAATTTCATAGATGGTTAATACAATATTTACATGCTCACCTGAAACATTTTAATATATAACAATTTCATTTGGCCTATGTAATGCTCCATGTAATTTCAAAAATTTCATGGTTAATATTTTTTAGGATTACCTAAAGTATTTAATAGTGGTATTTATGAATGATTTAAATATTTATACATCATATTTTTATGAATGGTTATCTAATAATTAATCAATTGTAAATTTATGCATTAAAAATAATAATGTTTTAAATTACAAATAATTTCATTTCATGGTGTAATGAGGAACTTGTTTTCTAAATATTGTGTCTAGGTAAGATACCAAGGTTTATTAGTCAAAAAATGATGATATTTCTTAATTAATATACACTAATTTCATTTAAAGTGTGCATTTATTTTTTGGACATATAGATTTTTATAATCTATTAATTAAATATTTTAGTCAAACTAAACTCTCATATACCCAACTTTTACTAAAATATACGAGATCTGTTTTGTATAAAAATTATAAAATGTAATTTTATGGATTGAAAAATAGTCTCACATTACAAAAAATCATCCAACCATTAATATTTTACCTTTTGAAGTTGGGTGTGAATCCTCCAACTATGTTATTGGGAATATATTTTCACATATAGTATATCATGACTCTAGAGTCATTGCATTTTCATTAAATACTCAACACATATCACAAGAAAAATATACCACATCAGAAAATGAATTCATCTCTATACTATTAAATTTGAAAAAAATCATTCATATATCCCTGGTTATAATGTAGTTATGTTTTTGGAAAGTGATAACATTAAACCTTAGTTATGAAATTCTATAGGTATACCATAATTTATTTGTTAGATAATCCTAATTCAAGAGTTTGATATCAAAATTCAAGACAAATGGATGTCTAAAAAATTAGTATCCAACCATATTAACTAATTCTTATCAACCTTGACATTTACCCATCTAATAAATGAATAATTTTTGAAACCTTCTTCCATGTTTACTTATATATTGTTTATGATAAATTACCATGGTTTATTAAAATTGTGATACTTTTTTTTCATAAAGAAACCTATAATATTTAACAAATTCCAACTTGATAAGATTATGAATGAGTATTGGTGTTTCATTTTAGACATCCCATTTTTTGTGGATATTTTTAATGACTAGTTCATATTATGATTCATACCTAACCATGAGTTTACATAATTATTCCCATTTTTCTACACTCTTTCATATTGGGGACATTTTGGTCCCCAAAAAACTACATAAAAAATATTTAACTCTAGAATTTATTTGACAACATTATTTTCGGATGGCCATCAATTTTTTAATTTATATGCATGATAGAAAATTAGTAGAAATGTTTGTAATATGAATAAGATTACCCATAAACCCATATTTTTTATAAGATGTTTGATATTTGATGAATTTAATTATTATACATTTTTCTTGTTATTTTTGATTTTGATATATTCTTATTTTAGTTTTAATGTGTCAAATTAGGTAGAAGAAATGGAAACAAAAACTTATGAATCCCTACTAGTCATTGAATTTGTGAGATCTCATATCTTTTATAGGGTTTTTACCATTATTCGTTATTATTCACTATGGTTATAACTTTTTTAATTAGAGGATGAAACCAATTTTTCACCCTTAAGGTATTATACACAATGTTTTAAACAATTCATCTATAATATAATTTCAAAGAATAAGTTTATAATAATAAGCATAAAAAATATTAGAAATAAAATTTTAACACAATAGTAAATATTATAGAACATTATTAGATGATGCATTTTGGTAATGCTATAAAACTTCTAAAAATACCTTTTGTATTCTTTATTTTCAATGGGAGACTAGGAAATATTGGAACCATTTATTTAATCTTGAGAATAATGTATATTGGGTCATCAATCCATGAAACAAAAATCTTTCAGGTGTAGGTATGCATCAAAAATTTGAAATTGAAAAGATTGAGGAAATACACCAGATTTCATATGAGATTTTTTTATCTATAAAGAGAAAACAAAGGTGTTTAATGAAAATATGAATCTATATAAGGAGTTCATGGTGGGATATAAATTCATCATATACAACTCAAGGATATAGATGATGCATGGTGAGCTTTATTACTACTGGTTAGTCTTATATATTATTTCTCATGTTTGACCATATGGTTCTATATATATTATAAATGAATCGAATTTTTTTTTCACACTTAATAGGTAAGGGTTGAAACTACTACATGAGGATTTCACATATCAATTAGTGGAGGAATCTTCTATACACAATTAAACTTATTAATGGGGTAACTCGGTTATAATGTCCTATAATAATTTATAATTGTTTCCATATTCTAAAGTGAATTACATTATAATAATAGTTTATATTTATTGAGTATAATAAAAACATTAATTATGTGTTTTTCTGTGTGTGGGGGGGTAACCTGTACTTTTTTGTCTCAATTTTTGTTTGTTTTTATCTTTAATTTTTCTTTATATTTTGTTTGTTTTGTATAAAACAGTAATCTAAAATGAAATATCCCAAGTCATTTTACATGCATGAGTCACTTATGGGGGAATTAATTTGTTTTTAAAAAATGGATTAATGTAAGTGTTAACATGGAATAATTTTATATTTTTTTATTTTTCAAAGCATCCTTTGGTATTTGATGACTTTTTTAAACCAATTCCTCATTAGAATCGGCCAATGTTAATTTCCACATCGTGAGAGGTAAATACAAATTTTCTCATAATCTTTCTAGTAATATCTATAATTTATTAATATCATATTATTTTTTTAATCAATAACACAATTTTATCCTTTATTAATGCTTTTGAGAAAAAGTAAATATAATAGTGTGATTGAGGTACTGACTCAGAGAAATCCATCTTTCCCACAAGTGATACATTCCCATACATTTTTCCTTGAATCCTCTAGTATCCATGGAATTAATTACCTGTTAAAAACATTATAATCTTATTTGAACAACCTTACCCTAATCATAAATTTATTGAATGATAATAGTTCAAAATTAGTGTTGGAGAATTAGGGGATTTCATGAATTATTATAGGGAGGAGTTAAAATATATGAAAGTGTGGGGTGGAGTTGAAATTTGAGATAAGGTATGTAAGTATTTTATATATCATTATAATTTATTTTTTCCCTCTTGAAAAAAATAAATAATATATATATATATATATAATTGTAATTGAATCCACAATTTTATTCATTTTCATGATTCTTGACTCTAAGTAAAAGAGAATAAATTTTGGGAGAGACAGATTATACCCACCAATAACGTTTGAGCCAAAACATGGGATATGATGATATAATTTGTCCAATTATAAAGTAAATGGAAATATAACATAAATAAAAATAATTACATAAATTTCAATAAAATGTACCTTGATTAATAAAATTATCTATTTGAATCAATTTGGTATAAAAATATATCAGGAATAAATCCCTTATACTGGTATTATTTTCAGTTTTCATGGAGTAAACATGAAAATTTAATCTTTAAAAACACTTTATAGCTCATTTTCAAGGTTAGTACATCTATGGTAATTTGAGAGTTTCATTCATCCCTTTTCTTATTCCACCACTTCATGCACTTCTAAACACTTATTTATCAACACTGGGGAGTTCTTTATTATATTCCAATGTTCATTTCTTGTGTAACATTATAATATAATTGATTTTAATGTATTTTTATGTATTATACCTCAATTCTATCTCTTGATTCTTTTTTTGAACATTATAATATATTAATAAAGGGAACATGAATTATCACGAAATAATTAATAAATAGAATAATTTAATTATTTTATATCATGGTTTATTTTATCTTTATTTTAATTTTATGAGATTTCTTAGGGATTATGATGTTTGATGAAATATAGAAGTAAATAAAATTGAATATGTATGTTTCTATAATGAAAATAATTTTATAAAGGATCTTGATTAGGTCATCACATCACATCATTGATATGATTTCATGACAAGTTTAGATATTATATAAAAACATTCATTGATTCTAAGTGGTCTTCTAAAACAAATATTATGTGACTGATCAAATACTTGGTGTGAACCTAGTAGGAAATTATATAGTATTTTTTTCTAGGTGGTATAAATCGATTAATTAAATTTGCATCCAATATCCCCTTAGAGTGATGATATTTGAGCATCAACTAACAGTCACTCGAGTTCATCGTGATATATTTAAATAGTTATTTCTTTAAACAACAAAGTGTAATGTTTCAATATGTTAGAATATTTTATATTTTATGATTTTTATGTGTTTGATAGCATTTACCACACACAATATTGAACTAAAATGAACAGAGATATACTATGTAAATATTATTATTATTTTAATGTGAAGCTTATAACCAATATGTGGGATTGATAGGTATGAATATGAGAAACCAAATAATGAAATTTATGAAGAAAATTTCACCCAATACCTTTTTATTAATTACTATTTAGTGAATAATTAATCAATTTTTAATAATAATAATTAAATAATATAAGGTTAAGAACAATTAAATTTTAAAACGGTAATTTTTCTATAAAGATCATTTTACTATATTGTAATTTAAAAGTTAAATTTATAAATTTTATAAATTTAATTTAATAAAAATTAATTAATTTCTAAATTTGTTATATCAACATTTACTAAGGGTATTTTTTTAGGAATAATTGTTTTTTGGGTGAACAGTAGAAAATATAAATTTTACAAATAATGTCACTAATATGAAATTATTATGATATAAGACTGAATTAAAACTTTATGAAACATATTTTATAAAACAGATGTATATTTAATAATTAAAATAATTGATTTTTTAATATAATTTGGTGCATATAAATCAATTTTTTACATTTTGGAAATCTAATTATTTTTGTTATTGAAATAAAATATATTTTCCGAACATCTATTTTAGTCAAGTTTTGAAAAGGATAATTTTGTTTTTATTTGGATTGAAAGTAAAATATGTCCCAATTTATTATAAATAAACTAATTTATTCTATTTTAATCAACATTATTCATGATACTAGTACAAAATATTTATTATGAGTGAACCGGTCATTTTTTTCAAAAAATAATTTTAATTAAATTTTGTGAAAATATATTAAAAATAAATTTTACCAATTTTTTAAATGTTTCATAATTTTATAATTTTCAAATTATTTTCATTTCATTTTTATATGTAATTAATTTTAACCATGTTAAAATATTATCACCTTGGTAAAGGGTAAAATGAGTTAATCAGCGATAAAACAAAGGTTTAGGGTCACCAAATCATCCAAAATATATCCATCATTTCATTTTATAAGTTTATTTAAAACAAGAAACATATTATAATTTAAAATATGTAAATTTGGGTCCATTTTATTTTGATAATAATTTTATATTATTTTAAGTAAATAATAAGCCAAAAATATCACTCTCTTTCTTTTAATATCTCTAATATGTCTTCATAACTATTAAAAGTTGTTATTAATTTTTCTAAATGGTCATTTTAAATATTAATAAATTTCTTTGTGATAGTATTTCATATAAAATTTTTAGAAAATTTTTATAATTACCAATAACATTTACTTATTGTTTATATAGTGCTTGTGTATGTTATTTAAAAATCAATGTAGTTTTAAAATTTTAAAATTGATGTTTTGGGATAATGTAATGTATTAAATAATTTTTATGAATAAAAATTTAAGTTAAGTAAGTTTTTAAATATCCATATTCTAATTTTATTATAATAGAAATGTTTTTAAAGTCAAATTATTTGAATTGTCTTGAAAATGACTTTAAGAATATTTTATTTTAAATAATATTTTCTTAAATGTTTAAAAAATCATAAAACTATAAAATTTTATAAATTTAATTGGAAATTTTTTATTCCATCAACCATTTTACACTTATGATCCTCCTTACATTTTTTGATAACATTATTGTCCCTTAAAGACTATGTATTTTGTTACCATATTAAGGGTTATAAGTTAAAACGAATAGTTAAAATAAAGAGATAAGAGTTAAAATAATAAAAAAAATTATAAATTATATTTATTGATGTATTTAAACCCTATATCATACCAAAAAATAATTTGATCTGGTTTGGAGGAACCTTTCCCTGAAATTTATCTTATGTTATTTTAAATTCTAGAATAACTACAAATATGTCACTCCCCTAAATTAAAAAAGGGAAACTTATCTCCTATTTTATTAACACATTAATGATCTTCTTAACATGATAAAAACTAGATAAAATATATTTTAAAATTACATATCTAAATTCTAGATTTTATGGTACTCTTAAAATACCAACCCAAGGTCCTTAATAAGATATCCAAAGGAGGATAATCAAATAAGATGAAATTTTATTCATTGAATACATATAATTTTACATCTTATTATACCTCACAAAAATATTATTTAGCCATATATAGATAGTGTAAAAAGTAAAATTATTTTACTAAATTTTTACTATGATAATAAGATAATAATTATGGTATTATCATCCAATCTAATGGAATATGAAAACGTCTTCATGTATAAAAAGTGACTACCGTCTCCCTGACTGATGTATTTTATTTTTTAACACCACCTATAATGGTTGGTTATATACATTGTTTAAAATATTATATATGATGTTTATAAAAATATTTTTATTGTTAAAAGATAAAATATTATATAACTTCTGACCCTCCCATTCATTTTAAGACAATAAATTCACTCAGGTGTATGTGTGGACTACTAACTCTAGAAGCGATGTGATTCATTTTCCATTTATGTTTTATATAGATGGTTATAAGGATATATTTAATTAATATATATGATATATATAATATAATTATTATTTTTTTAATATGAATTAATGTTTAATTTTCTTTCATTCCATCCATTGGAACGTGAAAAAACATCACTCTTGTGTATGTGTGCATTATCACCTCCATTAAGTGATATATTTCATCTTTCATATCCACCTTATTTGAATTTTTTTAAAAGTGTATATAATTTATAATTATGATATTTATGACATGATTAATATTATTCATATTATTGAACCATCGACAAGGTGAAATTATTAGAACCAAAAAACCAAAACATGCATGTCAAACGAAACTTTTGACACGTGAATGTTGATTTTAATGAAGAATTATTAATTAATGGATAATTTAAAAAAATGAATGATATATTATAGTACAATTTTTAATAATTATATATATATAATAAATATAAATTTATTATAAAGGATCTTAATAATGAATATGAAGAAATTTAGGACCTGAGGCAAGGGTTTCACGTCTCGCTTTAATTTTGTGAGATACATGAGATATTCACCACTTGTTTAATTTTTTTGATGTATATAAAACCAATGAATTTATTTTATTATTATTTTAATTAAATTTATTATTATTTTATAATCTATAAAATTTTCTCACTTTTTTATTGTTTTATTCAGGGATTCCCAAATTAGTAAGGGTTCTTTGTCTAAATATTATTTTGTTGTTACATGATTCATGTTATGAACTTATTTGTGTTTATATTTTTTATATAATAAACCTTTGATAAATTATATAATTAATATCTTCATAATAATGGTATTTAAAGTTCTATTTAATTTATTTCTATCTAGGGGTTTATGATTAATAAGTTACCAAATTGGAAAATATTTAGGTTACAATCTCATTTATTTTCAGGATTGTTTGTGTTAAATTTAAATTGATTGAAATTATAGGATATTTATTTTAAAAATCCACATATTTTATTCTAATATGGTCATTTTTATGGTTTTAATGTATAATTTATATGTTATACACTCTTTGGTACTCAAAAATAGTGATAATATGTTTTTTTTAAAACCTACCACATTTCTCCTTTTGGTCATGAATATTTTTATTTCTTATCCATGTTATTTAAAATTATTTCAGTAATGTTGATTTAAGTAATAAAATGGTTATTTAATTTCATATTAAACCCTATTTAACTTTATTATGAAGGATTAAAATGGAATTTCTAACAAAATTATGAATATGTTATTTTTTATTTTTTTACAAAAAGTGTGATAGGAATATTTTTTTAATTTGTACTTAATGAATGTATTCTACAACCAACATAACCATTATTTGATTTTAAGAATACTTTATAAAATTATATGGTAATTTCTTAATAAATTTTCTTTATCAAAATTCTAAAAAAATTAATTAAATATACTGAAAGAAAATGATATTTTCCCTATTTTTTAAGTAATATTTTAATGGATTTTCAAACATATTTTTTATCTATGTAAGAATCCTTTTAAGATTTTTATTCTTCACTAAGGATATATTCATATGATTCCATCCACTTTATTTTCCAAAATTTCTTGTGATGGTGATGTTTAAAGTCTGATTATATGATACTCATTACATTCCAATGAGTTAATAAAGTGTTGGTAAAATATTTTATAATCACATTTCTTTTTTATGAGTTATTCCATGATGAAATGATGAATAATTTTATGTTATTATGGCATATTAATTTATTGTTTTTATTATGTTAAGGGTGGTACATGAATTATATATACCTTCAATTCAATTGGTAATGATTCATATATCATGAGATAATATAAATGGGATGGGGAGTGAACCCATTCTTAGGACGAAGAGAGGTTGGAGAGGGAACCCAATCCATTATGGGACTTTTTCAACTATGTAGAAATAGTATTAGAAGTGAGACTTGACTAAATAAATAATTTTTTATACTTATGATTATTTTATAATTTCTATGACATGTTCTTATTCTTATTATATGTTCAAATGGATCGTGATAGATTATTGATAATTCTACACTCTTATGACTTATGTATTTTGTTATGTAAAATCATTATTTCATGACTCGTGATTAATGATATTTGACTAATTTGCTATGAACATTTTTAGTTATGATTATTCTTTTATACCATTATTCATATTTTTTTATATATTATTATTGATTGAAATCTCTACGTTTACCATTAGTGAGCCTATGAGTTCACCCAATATTTTTTTATTTTTCCGTGTTTTTAATAATGATATTATATAAATATTTTCAATAAGCTTATTGTATCTGGATAATTTTTTAGAGTTTTTGAGGTATACTTATAGAATAAGATAATATGGGTATATGAGGAAGAATTACCAATTAAGTATAAGGACAAAGGTTTTTTTATGGAATTTTTTTTTATAATTCTCTAAAAATCTAAACCTAAAAGGTCTTGTGTATGAAATTGAATAAATTTTGAATAGTAATTTTTAATTATGAATTGTATGGAATTGTTTATCTTCATTTGGTATCAAATATGACATGTAAGGAATCAGTTTTTATCATTATATTTGGGGGTATAGGCCATGGGCTATCTCACATAATCCTAATACTTGTATAAAAATTCAAACCCCACCATTTTCATAAAAAAGTTTAAAATTAAATATTTTTTAATCAATTATAATTTATCATTACTTCACTTCCTTGGGAGAATGACCTAGTTTTTTCTAAACTCCAAACATAGTATGGTTAGTATTTAATTGGTTTTCCAGGAGAATTAAATAGAGGTCATTAAAGATGACTTCACTATTTATGGATCCTATTTTGATAAAAAAAATCTTTATTCTTTCTATAATTAATCAATTAATTAATAATGTTATTATTTTAAATTATGAAAAATTCCATTTCCTAGTGGAAAGAGGATTTTTTTGGGTCATTTTTTTAGGGATGGTATCTATGTTGATAAGTCAAAAATAGATGTTATTTCTTCATTACACTACCCTAAATAAGAATATAAAATTCATTCATTTTTGACATTTTGGTTTATATCAATAATTTATTATATATTTTAGTACAATTTCACTCTTATTATCCTAGATTTCAAAAAAATTGTTCTGTTTATTTTTCATTGTAATTATTAAATGGAATTTTGGGGATTGAAAAAGAGTCTCACTTTACCACCAAACATCAAACAATGAATGTGGTTTATAAATTTTGAAATCATGTTTGATTCCTAAAACTAGGATATTGGGTTCTTAATTTCATAATTTATATATCTTACCTCTCATTCCATTTCATATTTATCACGTAATCTAGACCCACCACAAGTGAACTATGCCCTAATTGAAAATTATTCTTTATAATAGTGTTCTATCTTGATAAATTTAATTTATATCTCCTAAAATAAAATGTACTAGTATTCTATAGAAAATTTTATATTTAGATTTTTATTGATTAATAAATATGTTATACCTTTCCTACTCTATGGATACTCATACTTTAATAGTTTAATATCAGAATTTTATAAAAACAAGGACATGAAATTTTAGTTTTTGACCATATAACCTACATTCCTATTGAACCTAACATCTTATCATAAAATAAATAACAAATTATAGAAACCTTACCTTATGGGAACTTAAAATTTTGTCACGATAAATCCCATAGTCTTCCAACTTTGTGAACATTTTGGACTCCTCACGTGAACCTCCTATATTTAGTAAAAACCATTGGATATTATTTGGAGTGAGTTTATGTTTTACATTTGGGATAACCCTTATTTATGGAAGATATGAAATGACCAATTCATGTGATGATGTATACTTGACCATGAGTTCACATCTATTCTCACATTGTTCCCCACTCTTATATGTTGGGTCACTTTGGTCACCAATGAATTTTACTAAATGTTATTGATGATATTATTTTTTTAAAAATGTTATTTTGAAATGATCATAAATTTTTTAAGTTGGGTTCATGGTTATAATTTATTATAAATGTTTCTAAGGGGAATGATATTCTCGAAAAAACATGAACTTTTGTGAGATAGTTGTTTTTTGTGGAACTAACTTCATAAGAAATTTTCTCATCAATTTTTTGTTTTTGTATATTATTTGTACAATTTATTATTAATCAAAATGGATGGATTAAAATTTATAACCATCTATCACTCCCAATTAATTGTTTAGTTTATGAGATCCCATGTATTTTTTAGGTTTAGTTTTCTATGATACATTATTAGTGAACATCTGTCTCAATTTTATAGTCATATCATGAAAGAAAATTTATGTTATTAAGGGGTTTCACAGTGTTGTTCAACACCATATCATCTCAAAACTAATGACAAGGAACATGTTTCTAAAATTGAGGTTAATAAAATTTTGGAAAATTGTTCAGGAAAGTAGGAAAAATTATATTATATAACTAAATGATAATTTATGTGCATACTATGATACATTTAAAATTCCAGTAGTATGTATCCATTTTTATTAGTGTTTAGTAAAAATTGTCATATTATATTTAATGTTGAGAACCATGTATATTGGGATATCAAAAAATTAAACATGAATATTTTATATGCATATACTCATCATAAATTTTAAATTTTGAAGACTGAGGATATTTGTCACAATTATTTTGAGATTTATAGAATCTATAAGGATAAAACAATAGTGAAACATGAAAATATGATTTCTCATAATGAGTTCATGATGGGAGATAAATTCCATTTGTACAAATAAATGTTTAAGAAGATGTCAAATGGGTTTCATTCACACAAGTTAGAACCATATATTGTTTCTCATGTTTTTCTATTTATTACTATGAAAATAATAAATAAATCCAACAATTCATACAACAATGTTAGAGAGAAAATGATGAATCCCTTTAATAGGTATTTCATAGATTAAGTGGGGGAAGAAGTTTATCTCTACCATTTAACTGATCAATGATATCACCAGGTTAAACCTTTCCATGGAAAATTATTATTTTATCAATATTATATAAAATAATCACATTCTAATCATATTTTTTTTATTATGGAAAATAATAATATTATACGTGAAGGTAAGGTATCAAGATGTTTTAGGTTTAAAATTTGGTTTTTTTTATTTTCGCTTATTTTTAATTATTTTTTGTGTGTAAAAAAACTTTCAAAAGCATCTAAATATCCAAAATCATTTTACATGCATGTGTCACTTATGAGTAAATTCCATAGGTTTTGAAAAAAATATTCAAATAGTGGTTGATATGGAATAATGTTTATGATTTTTAATTTTCAAAACATTCATATAGGTTTGATTTATTTTTTATATCCATTTCTCATTTTCACTAACTAATGTTAATTTCCCTAATCTAAGTGGTACTCTAAATTTTTTTTAAAAAAATTCATAGTTCCCCCTCTTCTTGAGTGAACTCATATTTTGGTTTGTTATCTAAAACATATATTTATTATTTAGTAATTATTTTTAAGAACAAATAAATGTGTTGGTGTGAACTTTGTATTAATTAGTAAAGATACATTTTTAAAATATTTTTGAGACCTACCATTACATTTTCCCATTGAAGCCTTTAATAGAAACGTAATTCCTTATAGGTTAGAGACATTACAAGCTTATTTTACCTAAATTCTTTTACTTTTTTTCATGACCATAGTTTAAAATAAGCATATGGGATTGGGGTAATTCTTGGGTAATTATGTAGAGGAGTTAAATTTTATGTAAGTGTGCAGTGGAGTTGACATTTGATAGAAGGTATTTATTTAATGTGGGTCTCATAAAAATTCATGTGTTTCCTATTGAAAAAAGGAATATATATATATATATATATAAATATAGATATAATTATTTTAAAATATTTAATAATATTAATTTCCATAAACTTTTCCCTCACCAAAATAAAAGGGAACGATTTATTATTTATTCAATTTATTAATTTTAATTCCCATTAAAAAATAATATAAAAAATTATATATAAAAATTAAAAAAATAAACAAACAATGAAAAAAAATCTCTTGAATCTTACATATTATGACCTGTGGTATTTCCTTAGAAAGGGGGAATTATGTAGGGTGATAAATATTTGGGTACTTTGAGTATGGAGGATACATTTTTTTAAATATTTGATTATGTATTTCATTCTAAGAGAAACATATCCTCTATATAGCCTTAATTTTTAAATTCCAACCCACCAAACCTTACCATAAATTTAAACTCTTGAAAAACCTTATGATATGAACATGTTTTTTAATCTCTTATGTATAAAGATAGTATTTTTATAATTTTAAGGTATGAACTTCCTAATTATGAGATGATTTTAATTTTTAATATATTTTAAACATGAGAGGTGAGTGATATAAATTTCTTTTAAGGTAGAATGAAACATGTTTTATGGGTGAATAAATAATATTGAAAAAATTTGAATGGGGGAAATTAAAATTAAAGGTAAATCGATTTCATAAAGATGACACAATATATTTAACTATAGAAATAATTTTAGAAATTTTCAAAAAACAATTACGTGTGAATTTTGATATCGATATTTTTCCCTAGAGTTAAAAATTTGTTTTAGGTGACTTTATGAGAGATTTTTTTTCCATAAAATCTACCATATATATCATAAAATTTTCAGTAATTGAATGAATAAATTTTTATTTTTGAATGGTTTTGGTCCAAAATCATAAAATTATATATTTTCACATAATGGAGTAATTTGAAACATTTTAGTGATTCTATAATAACATTCACTAGAATTATCCAAAATTAAAATTAATTTTTTTAATGATATTTTCATGGGGATTGAATTCATCTAGCTGACCCAAAGGCTAGATCCATGTACAATAGTCCCAATAGTGACCAACAATGCAAAAAAAATATGGGAGAGATAGATTGGACCCATATTAAGTGTTTTGGAAATTATATTTCCTTGAAGAATATAATTTTTATGATTCCAAAGGATATGGAAAGATAAATATAATACTAAAAACAATAAAAAAATGTTAATATACCATACTAAATTTAATCATCTATTAAAATAATTTTTTTATAATAATCCATCATGAATAGCTCACATAAACCAATGGAATTTTTTCATTTCAGGGAGAGAATTTGGACATTTTATATTTAAAATAATTACATGGATCAATTTCAAGGTTGGTATATCTTTCTATAATGTTGAGTGAAATTTCAAAACTTAATTTATTCATTTTCCAATTATCCCCATAATATACATTTAAACCCCTTAGTGATTAGTCTTGGGGGTCTTCCTCATTGTAATCAAAATATAATTTCTTGTATGTCATGGTAAGATAACTAAATTTACAATATTTTGATATATTGTACTTAAATTACATCTCTTATTTTTTTAGTTTTTTTATATTATCCTAAAATATGAATTAAGGGAAAAAAATTCATGATCTCATACATAAACCAAATTATGAAATAATTTGAGACATTGGTTTCTTCTCTCCCCATTTTATATTATTAAGTGTTCTTATATATTGTTTCATTTTATTAAAAATATAATTAGACACTCTTAAATATTCATATTAATTTCATAATAATAAATTTAAAAATGAACTAAATTTGGTCTTCACATCAAATTGTGGATATTATTTCATAATGAGTCCTGATCTTATAGAAACACACATTCATTGATTTTGAGTAGCCATCGATAATAAATATCACATGATTGATCAAATACTAGGTGTTAAACTAGTTAGTGAATATATATATATATATATATATATATATATATATTAGTTACATGTGGTATAAATCAAGTAATCAAAGATCTATCACATATCCCTTTATAGAGATGGTGGTTGAGCTTAAATGGATACTCACCTGGGCTAATCAGAATTTCATCAATTTTTCATTTCTTTTAGTAACATGGTCTTAATACTTGTATAAAAAATTAAATCACCCTATATTATTCTTTATTTTTGAAATTAAATAGTATTAAATCAATATTAATTGATCGGTGCTTAAATTTCATTCAAAAATGACCTAGGTTACACTATACTATAATCTTAATATTGTTAATATTTTCTCAGAGTACCTAAATAAATTTATGATGCTCTTTATAGAAAATTTAAATGTTTATGGATTCTATTTTCTTGAATGATTTTATTATATTTATTTAGTGATTTATTGATTTATTTAAATTAGTCTCCTTTTAAATTATGTAAATTTTCATTTAATAGGGGAATGAGACATTTTTTTGGATCCTATTGTTTCTATAGAGGTTATCCAGAATGAAAAGTTAAAAATTAATGTTATTTATTCATTACTATACCATAATTTTGGTTTTCTATGTGAATTTAATTTTGGAAATTTGTTTTTTATCATTATTTTATTAGTGGTTTTACTAAAATTATACCCAATTTTTCCAATGTTTACAAAAAAATGTGATCTTTGTTTTTCATGAAAGTTATAAAATAGAATTTGATGAATTGAAAAAGAGTCCCACATCACAAATAATTATACAACCATGAAGGTTGTAAATACACTATTATATAATTTATTATTCCTCTAAATATTCTACTGGGGATGTCATTTCACAATGGGTATATCATTATACTCATGTAATTTCATAAAACAACATATTATAAACCCAACAGATATGAACTACTCTATAATTTAAAATTAATTCCTAGTGAAAGTGTTTAATTTTTAAAAAATGTTTTCATATCAACTTGGGTATAAATTAGTGTTTTTTATAATAATTTTTCAATTATATATATTTTTAGGTAAGACAAATGATTAACTATGCCTTATTTAATGGATTATTCTACTTCTGAAGTAATATAAAAAAATTTAAAACAAATAAGGGTCCGTAAATTAAGTTGATGACCATGTAAACCGCAATCCTATTGGAATCATGATATAATCATCTAATAAATCACAATTCTATAAACCTTTATTTATGAGAACCTATATATTTTTCATGATACTATCCCATGCTTTACTGACTTAGTGAACATTTTGGAAACATTATATCACATCCTAGAATTAATATACAACAACTAGATAGGCTTAATAGTGAGTATAAATATTATATTTGAGATGAACCCTATTTTTTGAAAATTTATAATGACCATGTCATATGGCATTGTGTACCCAAAAATGATTTTACATGTTTCCTCGTATTCTGTTATACTTTTCTTTATGGGGGGTAACAATGGTTAAAAAATAACTTCATGAAAATTCCTTAACTATATTCTTTATTATATAACATTATTTTGAAATTCTAAAAAAATTTAATTCATGTACAGAGTTACAATTTACTAAAATGTTTCAAAGATGAATGAGTTTACCTGATAGCCCACACTATTTTGGGTGATATTTGATATATGGGAAGTGAATTCATATGACCTTTTTCATTTATTTTTAAATTATGTGTATCATTATTATAGTTTATTATGTCTCAAAATGGGTGAAAAAACTGAAAAATATATCTATGACAGATAAGATATTATTAAGTTTGTGATATCTCATATCATTTATATTTTTGTGTTACCATGTTTTGTTATTAATGGAAAGGGGTCTCATTTTTATAATCAGATTATGAAATACATTTTTTTAATCTTTATAGGATTTTACACTATGTATCCAAAACATATAATCCATAAAAAGTTCCAAGAATAAGTTTGTAATAAGGATATTAAACAATTCTGTAAAAAGGGTTTCGCTCAATAGGGAAGATTAGGGTACATAATTAAATGGTGTAATATGGGAATACACCATTTACTTTTAAACTCCCTTTGGTATTTCACATTTTTTATTAGTGATTCAAAAATATTTTCAAATTATTGTTGAGGTTGAGAACCATGTATATTGGGCCATAAAACAACTTATAATTAATCAATTAGATGTATTTACTCATCAAAAAATTGAAAATTCGGGATCTTGTGGAGATTTGTATGAATACCTATGAATATATGTAAAAAAATCCCATGAAAAGATGATTTTATACAATAATTATAAGGTGGTATAAATATGAATCCAATAAAAAAGTATAAAGATGATGATAGGTAAAATTCATTCATGTTGGTTAGACCCACATATTGTTTAACATGTTTTTCCATGTGGTGTTTTGTATATCATGAATGAATATAGAAATTATTTCTTCAATGTTAATGGGAAAAGGATGGATCCACTTCATAAGGATTTAAAATATTATGAGGTGAAGGATATTTCTCAACACCACACATGTCACACCATAACCACATTTTTCTTTTATTTTTATTTATTTCTTGATTTTGGAACGTTTGGTAGAGGTTCTAGTTGAGTATCCAATATTCGCCTTTGGATTTTGGTGGTTTTGGTGTTCTTATATCCTTTTTCATTATTATTGTAAATGGTATTGGGAAAAAGTGGAATGGTGGAGAGTTTTTGACACCCATGTTATCTCCGAATTGTGTTTAAATCAATAAATGGTTTTTAGGCGTAGTTCCCTAGTGTTTTGGGGTGTAATTTGAGGGTTATAGAGAATAGTTTAGGTACACTATTTTAGACTAGTTTTTCCAAACCGCACAACATAAATATGAAAGTTTGTAGAATATTTCCAGTATCATTACCATGTTTTGTGCATGGTTTACAAAACTTTGTAGCAAAACCATACAACCCATTAAAAACTAAATAAAATTTGTTTTATAAACATTATTTAAGTGATTACACCTCTTATTTGAATCCCTGCAAGTTGGGTATCGACCATAGGTTCTCCCCCCATTCTTCTTCATCTTGGGACACTTTTTGGGATATTTATTACCAAATTATAGTGATTATTCATGATTTCTTCATCAAATATTTCCCTTTACTATTATCCCCTCTTTTTTCTCTTTATTCCTTGGTTTCTCTTGGTGAGGGTTCACCTTGGACGAAACCTATAAGATATGGTTGATTTCTGGGTCATTTTTTTGGTTATGAGGGTGTGAGGATTGTCTTTAAGGGTGTATTCTTCCTCTTTCTGAAGTTTATTAGCATTCACACACCATTTAGGTAGTATTTCCCATCAATTTCTTTTCTAGCACATTTTGTTAATGCTTTATCATTCCTTTAATTCTTTAAATATTATAAAATATTTTTTTGTGTTGGTATAAATTTTATTGATGTTTTTATGATGGGAAATTGGTGAGAATTGGGTTTTCAAGAAATTTTTTAAATATGCCTATATATATGCAATCCAAGAGTTCCATAAAATACCAATTTGAATTTTTAAATGAATTTGGTTATTTTGAGTGTGTGTTTGGATTTGGTTATGTTTTTTTTGGCATGGGATGATTATTATATGATCCATTTGTGTGATTTGAGGTGATTTTAAATATTTTTGAACATGTGTGACATGTTTCCTTTAGTGGTAAAGTATGGGGTTTTCATTAAAAATGGGTTTTGGAACATTCTTTGTTTAACAGGGATAATTTAAGTGTTTAATTGAATTTTGGAACATCAATGGGTGCATGAGGTGTACATATGAATGTTAATTTAAATAAAGATGAATTTTAAGAATGATGTTTTCCTTGAACCTTGGTTTTACAAAAGTTTTATCCCTTCCCCCATCTTCCTACCTTTCCTAAAATGTTCCATTGATTTTTAATGGTTTCTTGGTGCTTTATGTGACTTTAAAATTGATTTGAAATGTGTTCTATAAACTTGTACTATTTGGTCTCTTGGAAACGATAGTTTGTTTTTAAATGGTATAAAAGCATGGTTGTAACCTTTAAGAATGTTGTGTGTTTTCATCATGGTTTTTGAATAGAATGGAAAATAGAATTGAACTTGAAAATCAAAGGCCTATTTAGAATTATATATTTTAAAATGGTCTTTTATATAATTTTAGAAATGGTTTGTAAATATTTTGTAATTTTAATTGAAATAGACTCAATATAAGTCCTGGTTGGCACTTTATAATATTTGGAAATAAAATTATTATTTTGGAAGTGTAGATGCCCGATTGGAATCTTTGGTTGTTTTGAGAAATGATTTCAAATCCTGTGTGATATGATGGCCCAACATGAACTTTTGATTGGTTTTTTATTTGACAGGTACCCCTATTAAATACTTCCCTTAGTGTTTTATCATATTGGTGGTGTGAATTTTTGGGGTAGGAAAGTGTGATGACAGTGGGTAAGGTGAGTCACTAGTGTAAGGGCCTCCTAATTACATAGTGTACTATTACCATTGGTTTCTTGGGAATATTTTAGAGGGTCAAGTGATGGTTTATTGTCAACCCTGATTAGATGGGTCGGTACCACTTTTGATTTTTTAGATTCAACGTGGGTTGTGCCACTAGATTGGAAGTTAGAATGGACAGTTGGTTATTGACTTTGGAGATGCAACATACTTTTGTAGGTGATTCTGACTCGAGTACATCCAAGGATCAATCTAGGGATTTTAAAGAAATGTCCATAGTTTATTATCTTTATAGGATTGTTTGAATTATTCTACCCTCGGTTTTTTATTTATACTATCCTTTTATACTCAAAATAATATGGTGACACTTTGTATTTTGAATTGGGGTTACATATTGGTTTTAAAATGATAATCTATTTTGAAAAGGGAAATGTGGTATGCATTATTTTGAAATAGGGAAAGCCGTGTTCGTTTTTTCAAAATGATAAAAACATATTATATACATATATATATTTCAAACTAGTTCTAATGGAACGTTTCTAGGAAAGAAAATGTATAGATTCTATGCTGATTTCCAACTAATCTATTGAGATCACACTCTACTTGTTCTATTCTGTGTCACTATACACATCCTATATCATAGGTGTAGGTTCCTTGTTCATGTGCTCGATTTTTTGGAGCAATTCGGTTTTGTGGTTGGTGGTGACCAAGAGGTCGTGTGGAGATCATGTAAGGTGTTTGGTCTTAGTTATGTATTTAGATTTATCTTTTTTAGTTGTATTTGTATATGGATAATGTTGTGTATTTATTTATGATCAGTTTTTTGTTATTGTTCTGTTATTAGGTTTTTATTGATCTTGGTTATTTATTGAGAAAAAAATTCTATATGGATTTTCTTTGATTCCGAACATTATTTGTCTGCCTAAAGAGAAAGGGAACACCCTTCGATCCATGTCATGGATTGGGTCAGTTTCCATGTTGGATGGAACTCTGGAATAGTTCATGAAAAAATGGTATGAGAGGGAGGTTCTTTTATATTTGGGTTGTTAGTTTTTTAGAGACTAGGACTTTTGGGACTCAAAAGGTAGGTACGATAAGAGCATTTTGAACTATTACTCATTCTGATCCACGAGTATCCAGGGGTATTTTAGGTTTTGAGTCCTTGTTATGGTTTTTCAGATATTTTGGGTGAGGGTTGAAAATAGAGGCAATTCAGTGTCATGTTATGATCTTAGATAGATTAGTGACCCATGTTGAGTCTAAATTCATGGTGCAGGGTCCTATTATTTGTTAATTATTACTTGGGTCATGTCCCAACAACATGTCCCCATGTTTGGAATGACTACTAGTACCTCATTCTTGTAGTTTGTTGTAACTAGTGTTCCATTCTGGTTCCGGTTGGTATGAGTAGGATTTTGAAATGAATTTGGTTTTAAAATGGAAATGATTTCATTCATGTTGTTTTTAAATTAGATAATTGGGTTTTAAATGAACATATTTGGGATTAAAAAATTGAAAACCCACTTGGGTTTTGATAATAAAATGGTAAGTGTGACCCTTGGTTCTCCTTATGAAACTTCAAATATGTGTGGGTATGTGTGGAAAGTGAATTTGGTCATGTGTGTATGGAAAAGGATGGACACATTTTTTATGGTTTATAGGATTCAATGGGTGTGTATTTCAAATTTAAAGGTTTCTGAATTGGTCTTACCTTGAGAAGTGGGTTTTGTTTATGAAAAGTGGCCTTTGTAGAAGGTGGTTTTGAAAAAAATCAAAATGAAATGGTTGATTTTTTAAAAGATTATTTTGGTGGTTTTTTTATGTGTTCATATTTTTTGCCTCTTTTTCTCCCTATATGTTCCTTTATAATGTCTTTTTGGTTGATGTTGGTTATGGGTTGTGTTTTTCATGCTGATCGGAATATGCTTCCCAGAAAGGTCCTCAAAGTTTCTAAAGAGTGTTGCCACGTTTTTTGTTTTTCTTGAGTGTTTCCTATATATCATGGTGATCTATTTCCATTAGAGTCATTGGAGTGGATTGAAGTATTTTAGTGTGTCTTCATATTTTTGGGAACTCTGGGATCAATTAGAGTATGTGTTGTTCTGGGTTTATTTGAGTGCCCAGCCTTGGAAGAATTGGGGTCATTTTCCCCACCATTGATGTAAGTTGGAATGAAATGGGAAGTGTTTAAATCAGTGTTCATCCAATGGTTTACACCTAAAGAGGTGAATAATAATAAAAGGATGAGTTCATGAATGTTCATCAAGTCCAACGGATGTTTAAGGTTTATATTGATCATTTCAAGGAGCTAGATTCTTTCTACTCAAGGATATGTTTGTAGGATCTATTGAAGGCTTATCTGTTCATCAAGGTTCTTCATTCAAAGAACAAGGAGTTATCCCTCTCCACCAAAGATCTTCATTTTGAGAAATTTATTGATGAAGCATTCTTTTCCAAGTTGCATTCCGAAGCACATGAAATAGGAAATCGAGTAGCTCATGTTGCTTGTGAAGGTTTCCCATCTAGCGAGAGGCGTGTACCAGAGGATCCCATTCTTGAGGAGTACCCCTTGATGGTTTTGGATACTCATTCATTAGACCACATTCTTGTGTGTTTTTAGTGTCGAATTTTGCGCATTTAAAGTCATATTTCTGCAATCCTATGAACACATTTCATCATAGCAGTTATCTGGGTCATCTGGGGAAGTTTTGCATGAAGCATCACCTAAAGAGGATGTTGTGATTAGAAGATGTCAGTTTCTGACTTTGAGGCAATTGATACTTCATTCATCAGGTCTCTAGCCACAGGTCTCGGAGTAAAGTTTGCACATTGTTAGGAATGTTCGGGGTTTCGGTGAACCTTGGCCCGATTTTTGTCTCCTATATTGGAGTAGAGACGGTTTAAGTTTCCTATTATAATTTTCTTCCTATTGTTAGTTTCTTTTATCAGTGTATGAAGCTAGTTTACCCCATTTTCATTTATTATTGGTTTTAAATTTTATGTTTTTGGATTCTTCGGATGATTTTTTATTCAAAATTTAAAATTTTGGGGCTTAGAAGCAAGTATTGCATGGTTAGAGCACTGTTAGGTGAAACCGGGTGTCTTCACCCAAGAACCCAGGTGGCTTTAGTTTGGTGTCTAGGGCTTGGAACATGACATGTTAATAGTTAGAGGAACCATTCCAAAAGAGTTTTTTATGGTTCTAGAATCATGCAATGGCGTATCTCATGATTGGCGCATGGATTTTTAACTCGGGTGGCTTATCGAGATCATTAAAAATGTGAAATTACAAGTTTTCCCTCTTATGTTTTAACCCCAGTTCTGGATTTCCCTTCTTCAAGGGGGTATTGGATTGTTTTAGGAGTTTATGTGTTGTGATGATCTGAAGTCATGTCATGGTGTTAGTTGGGCTCTTGGGGTGGGGAGAACCCTCATGTGTTCTCCTATTATTATATGTTTTGTGGATTCCTATATAAGTGGTCCGGTGTGACTTAATAAGTTAATGGTCACCCCAAAGTTTCACAGTTTTGTTTGACTTTATTCAATTCAGAGTTTGAGTTTTGGTTCTCATTTGGTCGGGTGACTTTCTGGGGGTATAAAATGTTTGTGGTGGTGAGAATTTTCACACCCCAACCAATGTTTTATTTTATTTTTATTTATTTCTCAATGTTAGATTGTTTGGTTGAGGTTTAGGTTTAGTTTCTAATATTAGTCTTTAACTTTTTTTGGTTTTGGGGTTCTTTTATCCACATGCATGGTAATTTTGAATGGTATTAGGATAAAGTGGCAAGGTGGAGAGAGTTTTTGACACTCATTGGGTCACAAAATTGTGTTTAAATCATTCAATGATTTTTGGGAGGAATTCCATAGTGTTTGGGTTGAAATTTGAGGGTTTTGGACAATTTTTCAGGTCACAAAGTTTGAGAATGGTTTCCCCAATCTTTGAAACTTAAATTTGTATGTTTGTAGAATGTTTCTAGTACTAATCACACGGTTTTCACACAGTTTACAAAACTATGTAGAAAAACCATGTATCCCATTAAAACATGAATGATTTTTAAAAACCCAATTTAAATTAATTACACCTCCCATTTGAAGCCCTTCCATTTGGGTATCACCAAGATCCCCCCATAGTTCTTCTTCATCTTGGGATACTTTTGGGGTGATTTTTCACAAAAGTTTAGTGATTCTTTAATATTTCATTATTAAATAATTCCCATTACTCTTCTCCCCTCTTCCCTCTCTTCATTCCTTGGTTTCTCTTAGTGGGGTTTCACCTTTTCTGAAACCTTAAACACAAGGCTGATTTTTTGGTCATTTTTATTGGTTTTTGGGGTGTGTGGATGGTCTCTTAGAGAATATTCTTCCTCCTTTATAAGTTTTGTCTCATTCTCACACCATTAAGGTAGGTGTTTCTATCTATTTACTTTTCTAGAAAATTCCTTTAATGCTTGATATTTCTTTTGATTCTTTAAATATTCTATAACTTGTTTTTGGTGTGTTAGTATAGATTTTTTTGGTGTTTTTATGATGAAAAATATGTGTGAATTGTGTTTTCAATGGATTTCCTAAATATTCATCTATATATATGCACACCAAGTGTTTGATAAAATGAAAATTTGTATTTTTAATTAAATTTTTGAATTTTTTAGGGTGTTTCTAGCTTTGGTTATGTTTTTGTTTGGCATGGTATGATTGTGACATGAGTCTTGAGTATAGGTTTTAGTGAATTTCATGATTGGTGTATGTGTGTGACATATTATTTTTAATGGTATAGTAAGTGGTTTTCTATAAAAATGGGTTTTTGGTATTTTCTTGGTCAAACATTGATACTTGGAGAGTTTCATTGGATGTTGGAACATTTATGGGTGGACAAGGTGAATATATGCATGGGAATTCAAATGAGTATGGAATTTAAAAATGATGTTTTCCTTGAACATTGGTTTTATAAAAAATTTATCCCTTCCTCCCCCTTCCTCTTTTTCCTAAAATGTTACCTTGATTTTAAATGGTGCATTGGTGCTTCATGTGTCTTTAAAAGTGATTTCAAATGTGTTCTATAATTCTTATCTTATTTGTTATATTAGAAAAAAGAGTTGTTAAATGGTATGAAAGATATTTTTTTACCTTTAATCATGATGCGTGGTTACATAATGGTTTTGAAATGGTAAGGGAAATGGAATTGAACATGAAAAGAAAAGGACCATTTGTAATTTTATATTTGAAAGTGGTGTTTTATATAATTTTAGAAATGGTTTGGAAATGTTTTGTAAATATACTTTAAAAATACTCAATGTAAGGCCAGATTGGAACTTTATAATGTTTGAAAATAAAATTGTGGTTTTGGAAGTGTACGTGCCTGATTGGAATATTTGGATATTTTGTGAAATTATTTGAAAACTTTTCTGATATGATAGACCAATTGGAACTTGTGATTAGTTTTTTATATTACGGGCACCCATATTAAGGATTTCCCATTATGGGTTATCATATAGGTGGTGTCAGTGTTTCCGGTAGGAAAGTGTGGTGACGGAACGTATGGTGAGTCACCTATTTGATAGCCTCCTACTTACACAGTGTACTATTACCATGGGTTTACTGGGAATAATTTAGAGGGTCGATTGGTGTTTTCTTATCAACCTTTATTAGAAAGGTTGGTACCCCTTGGATGATTTATAGGCTAGGTAGGTTGAGCTACTGAATTGCATGTTAGAATGGCCAGTTGGTTATTAACTTTAGACACGCATCATACACCGGCAGGTGAGTCTGACTTGAGTATGTCTCAGGATCGCTCTAGGGATGTTTAGGATATTCCCATCGTTTATTATCTAAATCTGCTTTTTTACACTCTAATGCTCTTAGTATTTTATTTATACTATCGTTTTATACTCAAAATATCCTGGTGATTCTTTGTTTGGATTTTGGCTTGGTGTTGGGTTTTTGTTTTATAATGGCAATGCATTTTGAAAATGGAAATGTGGTGTTCATTTTTTTGAAAGATATAAAGCTATGTTTTTTTTTCAAATGAGAAAAACCTATTATATATATATATATGTGTGTGTGTGTGTATTTGAAACTAGTTTTAAAGGAATGTTTTAAAGAAAGGAAGTATTTGGATTCATTGGTTATTTCCTATTGATTTGTTAATCTCACACCCTACTTGTGTCATTTGGTGTCAGTAGACTTGAGCTGTTTTAAAGGTTCAGGTTCCATGTTTGTGTTCTGGTTGTTGGAGCAGGTCATTCTTCATGTTGGTGGTTACCAACAAGTCATGTGTAGAGAGTGTAGCATGTTTGGTCTCAGTTTTGTATTTAGATTCATCTTTATTCAGTTTTATTTGTATCTAGACCAGGTTGTGTATTTATTTATGATTATTTGTCGGTTATTGTTGAGTGCTTAGTTTGTTTAGCTTATTTATTGATCATGATCAATTATTGGGGAAAATAATTCATTATGGATTATCTTTGATGCCCGGAACTAGTTTTCAGCCTGTGGGTATTAGTAATTCTATTCGGTCTATGTCTCGGGCTGGGTTGGATGCCGGATTGGATGACACTCTAGTCTGGTTCATGAAAATGAAAGTTATCAATGTGGTCACAATTTTTTAAATTTCTATAGAAAATTATTGTTTTTAATATATTCTAAATATAATCACATTATAATCATAGTTTACTTTTATAGAGGGAAGTAAAAATTTTATGTGTGGGGGTGGGTAACTTGGGGTTATACTTTATAATTTTAACATGCTTTCATTTTACTTTTTTTCATTATTTTTTTAATGTTTCTTCAATAAAACTTCTAATTGAAATGAAATATCCAAAATTACTTTATAAACATGATTATTTTGAGGGAAAATTACTTGGTTTTTGAAAAATTAATTCAAATGATTGTTGACATAGAATCTTTTTCTAGACTTTTAATTTTCAAAACATTATTAGGAGTTAGACAGATGTTTTAAACCAATACCTCATTAACACTAACTATATTAATTTCCTAGTCTAAAAAGGCACTCTAAACCAATTTTCTCACACTTTTCCTACTACCCTCTATTATTGAGTGAATTCGTATTATGAATTTTCTAATAGAACATTATTTTTTCATTTATAAATGATTTTCAAAACAGATAAATGTGGTAGTGTGTTTGAGGTGTAACGCCCCGAAACTCGAACCTCGTGTACTGATAAGTTTATGTTTTTATTTTGTTTGAATTTCATAAACAAAACATAACTCTCATAAGAAAATAATAATGTGGTTTTATTTTATATTAGAATACAACCGAATAAAACACACAAATAAGCACAAAGGTCTTTCATTTAAATAAGAACACTATAGTGTTTGCAATACACCAAGATTAAAATGGGTTCCATGATAACCAAAGATACCTATTAGAAACCCTAATAGAACTACGGGAAGGCCCCCTAAAAATACAAAAAGACATGGTAAATAAAGGAGGTCCCTCGGGTCAATGAAAACAAAGAACAACACCACCATGATCATGAAAATTGTGATGAGCATCAACGGTATGCAAGCACCATATTCTCCTCCTACTTCTTCTTCTTCTCTTAAAGTTTAGGACACTCTAAAATAAGGTTTTATATGGCTTCAGGTTGACCATTACCTTGTATGACCGTTGTAAATCCAAAAGGCTATAATTATAACTGTTAGCCTTGTGGTGTTTTAACTAAAGGACAATTGAATACAATATTACGTTATAAATTTCAAAATTAAAAGATAAACCCTAACTATGATATAATTCTTTGAATTATGTTTTGAAACATAACAAGGAATTCAGAAAAACACTTTGTGTACTTTTAAATTATAATGTAAAGAGTTTCATTTATCAAACGATGTTAATAATTATGTTTAAAATCTTCAAATGAAATCATTTTTTTAAGTAAACCAAGATTTTCTATAATAAGAATTATTATAAGGATTATTAAATCTCAATTTATAAATTTTATTCTAAAAACATAGTCTTTATAAATAATTGTTTTCTTTTTGAAAAAATTTTGAGATAAAGTCCAATTTATGTTCTTTAGCCTTGTGATGTTAAAGTGGAAGTCTAAAAAGTTAATGTTTATAAGGTTTTAATAAATATATTATTCCTTAAGACTTGAAATCTTTATAAGTTGGGTTTTTATAAAAAAAATGGGCCAGCTCAGTATATCCCTTTGAATTCTAGGCTAAGGGAGGCAACTCACACGAAGTGGCTGAGCCTAGCCCTCAGCCCAAGCCAAGGCTGGCCCAAGGCCTAGGGCAGAGCTTTCCTGAAGGGCGTACGAGAGAAAGAGAGTGTGGGCATGCCACAGTGGGCACAGGGTCACGGGGAACGGGTAGGCCGAAGCCTGTGGGGGGAGGCAGGAGCCCATGTGTAAGGCTCCCTGGTGTGTGTTGTGTTATTGCTAGTGTTTTGGGAGGCTCAGACTTATAAAGGACTGCTAGAACTCTTGCCGATTCGATGTGGGACAACAATTTTTCACTTAGAATCAAATCTAGGACATCGGATCACCCAGTGTGTGATCTACACCATTTATTTCAATCTAGGGGTCGATCGTTGGAAGTCGTGAAACCCTCTATATTTTTCGGGGACCATCCGATCTAGCATGATCTAATCGTGGTCGTTCGAATCTTTTTTAAAAACACCACATCGACCGAGGGGCACCTGATCTCGCCTCATATCAATCTGAAATGACCATCTCTTTTATAAAACACTGATATATCCCGACTGTTGGATCAATGGCAGATCAAATCTTGGTCATCCGTTTTCTCCCAGTATCACCCCACTGCATCGTCTTCTTCCATCCTGCAGCATTCGTTGCACCGAAACCTACACATCATTTCACCGTTTCTTTTCTCCCTTCTTCATACTAGGTGGAATCTCCTTGTCCCCCCTCTGTCCATAAGTTTTACCCGACTAATAAATAGATCGGTTGGACTCGGCCCTTCTCAATGGTTGTAATAAAGGATTGATATATTTTATATAGTATATAAACAGGTTGAACATCTCAGGTTTTCTCCTATCGAAACTCTAGAAATATTCATCCAAGCCTTCCTCGAAGATCTTCTTCTCCCCGGTTATATGTAAGGGTTTTTATGTTTTGTTTTCTCATGAAGAAAATCCTATATATATATATATATATGCTTTACGTTTATATATATAGTTATGTATATGTTTATACTCCTGCACCTATTTGTATATATACTCTCTAAAGTGAATCTTTGTTTTGTAAGGATCTTCATTCTTTGTTTTCTTGTGAAAAATATTGTATACCCACATTATATAAATATATATATATAGGCGAGTATGTATATGTTCATACTCTTACACCCATATGTACATATAATCCCAAAGGCGAATTCGAGTTTTATAAAGGTTAAAAATTTTGTATGCACTAATCTTTCTAAGGTCGATGACTACATTTTTTTGTTTCATATAATATGGTTTTAGTTATGAAAAATCGAATATGCACTTAGTTCACTTTCGGACATATACATATAAATCAATCTACTCCTATTTTATGTTATTAAGGATTTTATTTTCAATCTATAGATAAAGACTTAAATACGAGAAAAGTATTGGTTTCGAATGATTTTATTTTTAGTATGAAAACTTTTTTAGTATGTATGCCCATGCGTTTATATACTCCAAACCAAGAAAAATATAATACAAGAAAAAATATAATCTATGAACTATGTATATATATATATGCATGTGTGTGTTGTAAGTTTAACCTATGAATGTATGGGAGCATGTTTAGTCATATATATTGGGTGAAAGTCCTCAAATACCCGATTCTAGGTCCTTCGGACCACCGGGTTATGCAAACATGAAGAACTAATACCCTTCCTAATGCAACATATATGTGTGAGTAACCTTTTATAGGTTTACATGATTACACATAACATAACCTAGAAAGGTTGGGTTTTAATGAGGGTTTAGTAAATATATTTTAGTATCCATCACTAATGAGAAGTTATTAAACATGGTTTAGAAGTTGGAAACTCAAATATATATATATATATATTATATATACAGTTATAATTTCTGACGCACAAATTTTATGAATGGATCGTTAGAAATTTGTTAATTATGTGATGAAATTAAAACATGTAAAATGTTATGTAATGTCAGTATCTATGTAATCCAAACCAAGAGGTATTTAAATAAGGGTGTATGTACTAATCCATAGAAATATGCCAAATTTTTTCAGTCAAATAATTCTTAATGATGATTCTATGTTTCAAAGGTATTATAAGTTTGACCCTGTTGTGTTTTATGATTTAAGCCATGTTATATACATTTGAGGTTTTATCAACTGTATTAATTGTTGTTTTTCGAGTCATAATTTATTTATTTGATCACTTACACTTCCTAGCGGTGAATTAAATAACATGTAATCTCATTTATAATAATTTTGAATTGAATAGTTATCATTTTCCACATCTCATGTGGAAAACCCCTTCTCACCCACCATGTGATGTGCTTTAGTAATTGTCTTTTGTTCAGATAATGTGATGAGCCATGTATGCCTTCAATAAACTCTTATTGCCTAATTTTCAAAGAATGTCTGTCAAATTATGTATTTATGGTTTAAATGGTTTACTTTTTCCCATTGTATAGTTACACTCATTGATGCATGCATGTGGCTTAACATGATAATAAGATAAGGGGATCAAATTAATAATATTGGTATGGGACACCTTGAGTAACTTGAAATAAATTTAATTATTCAAGGTGGTATGGGACATATTGAATACATGACCCGATCTGATATATGAAGAATGTATTGGACTAGTATGTTCTGGGTTGGAGATGGGTAAAAGTAAGCTCCCTGTGTAGGAGACCGGTAAAAGTAAGCTCCCCGGGTTGGAGACCGGTAGAAGTAAGCTCCCCGGGTTATAGACCGGTAAAAGTAAGCTCTACGGGATGGGGACCGGTAAAAGAAATCCCACTAGGATAGGGTTCGGTCACAGTTAGCCCTTAGGTCTTGGCACAAGGCCCTGACACATAATTCCAGCATTATAAATACCCTTATTATGTGTAAGATAATCATGTAACCAAATGGATAACTGATTATTAGAGTATCCATGGTTAAGTGCCAGTACTCATGAGTATTAGAAAAGTAAAAGCTTATGGCATGACATAAGTTTAATAGGCATTCAGTGTATATAATTGCAGTTATTATCTTTTTGTGCAACTCTGATTGTTCTCTTTTAAACCAGTGCTTACATATCCATATGTCATTCATGTTTAAAAATACTTTTACTTATTACAGAAAATGGGAATGCCAAAATTGAATCATGTATCCTCTTATTCTTTTAGTTGAGAACTTTTATGATATGCACATGAGATATAACTTTTCTTCAAAGTAATTGTTTTATGTAAAGTTTTAAACAATATTTTAAAAAGTTGTATCGTTTTATTTTAAACCCCTTACTAGGAATTCCTGTGATCACCCTACGTTTATTTTTAAAATAAATTTTTAGGTTTTAGATTGAGCTAAAAGAATTATGATAGGAGGTACTAGTTTCCCAGAACCTGAACCGAATTCGATTCTGTAGACGGGACATGATGTGTAATTATTTAGTGCACATTTTGTTAAAATGTTCACATCATGTTCTGAAGGCACCAGCACCAGGTGTTCTGGTGCGAGGTCATCACAGTTGTTATCAGAGGGTTCAGTTTAGATAACTCTGAAAAACCAGAATTTAAAAAAAAGATAAATTTACATAGGTATTACAAAATTTGAGGTTTTTCCCTAATTTTCAGATGGAAGGACGGACTCACATCCTATCAGTCCCTACTGAGATATTAGAGACCATCTTTCTCAAAGCATGTGAGAGAGAGTACCGACCTTTCGCAAACATAAGAGAAACATGCAAGCAATTTTATGAAGTGTCAAATAGTCCGAGAATTCTACGTTTTTATCAAGATAATGCCTATATTTATTGTGGTATAACTAATTCAAAACTTTCTGTGTATAGACGAGGGGTAAAGTACCAAGAAGGTCTTTTCCTATGTTTCACCCAATCCTGAAACTTCATAGACAGGATGTTATTTCAAGACACTACCATGGAAGGGGACCTACATGAAGCCTACTTGTAAAAAATCCTGAGCATTAGTATGTATGATCACATTGATGTCATTAACATGTTCATACAGGAGTCAACCCCGTGAATTCTTAGAGAAATTTTCCATTCAGACATTTCTGAACTCTCCACCTATCGAGCCTCTCTTTGGAATCCTGAGTGCACACAACATGAGTTTAACCCTTACAATCCAAAGTGTGTTTGGGCCTAAGAAATAGAAGAACTGAACAACAGCTTGGGTATTCATCTAGCCTTACCTGTGGATCCTCCACGATGGTTTTCGTGGTGAGTTTGTAAGGGAGTCTTTTAGTGAGGTTGTGTGAAAGGAATTGCGGGGATACAATTATTTGAAGGGGGAATAATGTAACGCCCGGAAACTCGAACCTCATATATTGATAAGTTTATGTTTTTATTTTATTTTTTTGAATTTCATAAACAAAACATAACACTCATAACAAATTAATAATGTTGTTTTATTTTATATTAGAATATAACCGAATAAAACACACAAATAAGCATGAATCTCTTTTATTTAAATAAGAACACCATAGTGTTTACAATACACCAAGATTAAAAGGGGATCCATGATAACCAATGTTACCTATTAGAAACCCTAATAGAACTATGGGAAGGACCCCTAAAAATACTACAAGACATGCTAAATAAAGGAGGTCCTTTGGGTCAATGAAAACAAATAACAACATCACCATGATCATGAAAATTGTGTTGAGCATCAACGGTATGAAAAGCACCATCTTCTACTCCCCCTTCTTATTATTCTTCTCTTAAAGTTTAAGACACTCTAAAATAAGGTTTTATATGGCTTCAGCTCGACCGTTACCTTGGATGACCATTGGAAATCCAAATAGCTATAATTATAACTGTTAGCCTTGTGGTGTTTTAACTAAAGTACAATTGAATACAACTTTACGTTATGAATTTCAAAATTAAATGATAAACCCTAACTACAATATAATGCTTTGAATTATGTTTTGAAACATAACAAGGAATTAAAAAAACACTTTGAGGAATTTTCAATTATAATATAAAGAGTTTCATTTCTCAAACCATGTTAAGAATTATGTTTACAATCTTCAAATCAAATCATGTTTTTAAGTAAACCACGTTTTTCTATAATAAGAATTATCATAAGGATTGTTAAATCTCAATTTATAACTTTTATGTTAAAAACATAGTCTTTATGAATAACTATTTTCTTTTTGAAAGACTTTTGAGATAAAGTCAAATTTATGTTCTTCAGCCTTGTGATGTTTAAATGGAATTCTAAAAAGATAATGTTTATAAGGATTTAATAGATATATTCATCCTTATGACTTGAAATCTTTATAAGATTAGTTTTTATAAAAAAAATTGGCCCAGCTCGGGCCAGCCCTTTGAAGGTTGGGCTACGGGTGGAATCTCACACAAAGTGGCTAAGCCTAGCCCTCAGCCCAAGCCAAGGCCGGACCAAGGGCTACGGGTGGGCTTTCACCATTTCATTTCTCCCTTCTTCAAACTAGGTGGACCCTCCTTGTCCCCACTATATCCATAAGTCTTCCCCGAAAAATAAATAGACCGGTTAGACTTGGCCCTTCTCAATGTTTGTAATAAAGTCTTGGTATATTTTATGTAGTTTATAAACTAGTTGAACCTCTCGGGTTTTATCCTCTCGAAACTCTAGAAATCTTCATCCAATCCTCCCTCAAAGATCTTCTTCTCTTAGGTTAGTGGTAAGGATATTTATGTTTATTTTCTTGTGAAGAAAATATTATTTATATATATAGACTTTACGTTTATATATATGGGTATGTATATGTTCATACTCCTACACCTATATGTATATATACTCTCTAAGGTGAATCTGGGTTTTGTAAGGATCTTCATTCTTTGTTTTCTTGTGAAAAACATTGTATACCCACATTATATAAATATATATATATATAGGATAGTATTTATATGTTCATACTCTTATATATATATGTATATATACTATCAAAGGTGAATCTGGGTTTTCTAAAGGTTAGAAATTTTGTATGCACTAATCTTTCTCAGGTCAATGACTGCTTTTTTTGTTTCATATAAAATGGTTTTAGTTATGGAAAATCGAATATGCACATTGTGAACTTTAGGACATATACATTTAACTCCATCAACTCCAATTTTATGTTATTAAATATTTTGTTTTCAATCTATAAATAAAGAATTAGATGCGATAAAATTATTGGTTTCGAATGGATTTATTTTTAGTTTTCCAATTTTTGTAGTATGTATTCCCATGCGTTTATATACTCCAAACCAAGAAAAATATAATACAAGAGAAAATATAATCTATGAACTATGTATATATATATATGCATGTGTTTGTTGTAAGTTTAACCTATGAAAGTATGGGAGCATGTTTAGTTATATAAGTTGGGTTCAAGTCCCCAAATACCAGATTCTGGGTCTTTCAAACCATCGGATTATACAAATGTGAAGAACTAATACCCTTACTCATGAAACATATATGTGTGAGTAACATTTTATAGGTTTACATGATTACACTTAACATAACCAAACATGGTTGGGTTTTGATGAGGGTGAAGTAAATATATTTTAGAATCCATCAATTATGAGAACTTATTAAACGTGGTTTAGAAGTTGGAAACTCAAATATATATATATATATATATATATATATATAATATATGTACAGTTATAATTTCAAATGCCCAATTTTTATGAATGGATCATTACAAATTTTTTAAGTAAGTGACGAAATTAAAACCTGTCAAATGTTAAGTAATGTTATTATCTATGTAATCCAAACCATGAGGTATTTACCTAAGGGTGTATGTCCTAATCCATATAAGTAGGTCAAATTTGTTCAGTTAAAGAATTCTTAATGATTATTCTATGTTTCAAAGGTATTCTAAGTTTGATGCTGTTGTGTTTTATGATTTAAGAAAAGATTTAATTTGTTTTGAACAAAATATATTCTCAAAGTTTGTTTCAAACCATGAGACCAGGTTATACACATTTGAGGTTTTATCAACTAAAGTAATTATTGTTAGTCAAATCATAATTTCTTTATTTGATCACTGACACTTCCTAGTGGTGAATTAAATAACATGTAATCTCATTTATAAGAATTTTTAATTGAATAGTTATCATTTTCCACATCTCATGTGGAAAACCCTTTCTCACCCACCATGTGATGTGCTTTAGTAATTGTATTTTGTTCAGAGAATGTGATGAGCCATGTATGCCTTCAATAAACTCTTACTGCCTAATTTTCAATGAATTTAATCAAATTATGTATTTATGGTTTAAATGGTTTCATTTTTTTCCATTGTATAGTTTCACTCATTGATGCATGCATGTGGCTTAACATGATAATAAGATAAAGAGATCAAATTAAAAAAAGTGGTATGGTACACCTTGAGTAACATGAAATAAATTTAATTATTCAAGGTCATATGGAACATCTTGAATACACGACCCAATCTGACATATGAGGAATGTATTGGACTAGTATGTTCTAGGTTGGAGACCGGTAAAAGTAAGCTCTCTGAGTTGGAGACCGGTAAAATTAAGCTCTCCGGGTTGGAGAACGGTAAAAGTAAGCTCCCCGGGTCAGATAACGGTAAAAGTAAGCTCTCCAGGATGGGGACTGGTAAAAGTAAGCCCTCTAGGATAGGGTCCAGTCAGAGTTATCCCTTAGGTCTTGGAAAAAGTCCCTGGCACACAAGTCTGACATTATACATTCCCTTGTTATGTGTAAGATAATCATGTATCCAAATGGATAACCAATTAGTAGAGTATCCATGGTTAAGTGCCAGCACTCATGAGTATTAGAAAAGTAAAATCTTATGGAATGACGTAAGTTTAATTGTCATTCAATGTATGTAATTGCAGTTATTATATTTTTGCACAACTTTATTGTTCTCTTTTTAACTTGTGCTTACATAACCATATTTCATTCATGATTAAAAATACTTTTACTTATTACCACAAATGGGAATGACTAAATTGAACCATGTATCCTCTTATTTTAGAGAAAGTGTTTCTTGTAATGATTTAAATAATATTTTCAAAAGTCGTATTGGTTTATTTTAAACCCCTTAATGGGCATTCTTGTGCTCACCCTACGTTTTTTTAGAAATAAATTTTCAAGTTTTATCTTGAGAAAAAAGAAGTATGACAGGAGAGTCTGGTTTCCCAGAACCTAAACCAAATTCAATTCTCTAGAAGGGACATGATGTGTAATTCTTCAATGCATGTTTTGTTAAAATGTACACATCATGTTCTGAAGGCACCGACTCCGTGTGTTCTAGGGTCGGGTCTTCACATGAGGTACTTATTTGTATAGATCCCTTTTAAACACTTTTGATACCTAACCACACATATTTCCTTAGAATCCCCTAGTAACTATAAAATTTCATATAATATTTCAATATTAAAATATTATTTTCCATACTAGACCATACACTTGAATTTATTTCATGATCATATTTCAAAAATAAATATGGGGTAACGAGGCAATTCATGTTTTATTATGGGTATGAGATACATTATAAGGAAATGTGGAGTGGATTCTAGATTTTAGATAAGGACTATAAGTAATGTATCTCTCATCATAATTCATTTTTTTCCTCTTGAATAAAAAAATTAAAAAAATGTATAAATACATAGAGAGAGAGATAATAAGAATTGAATCCTCCATCATATTCATTTGTGTGACTCTTTATCCTCACTAAACAAATGAAATGATTTAGAATTCATTTTATGTTCCTTTCTTAAAAAAAGAAGAAAAAACAAAAAAAAATATGAAGAATCTTTCCCAAAACATTTCCTATTATGATTTGGGGTATTTTCTTAGAAAGGAGTGATCAATATGGGTGATTGATTTTTAGATACTTTGAGTGACACATCTACCTTATTTTAAATTATTAATAATTTATTGAATTCTAAGAGAAAAAAATCTCATTTTTATCCATCTTTTTAAACTATTACCCACTAAACCTTAGCCATATTTCATACCCCTGAAAATATTCATGATTGGGACGTGCTTTTTTGTTTATTGTGTGGGATTATTGATATTACTAAGACTATATTATTACTTTCATGATTTTGATATGTTCTTAACTTTTATTATATTTTAAAATTGAGATATGAGGAACATAAACTTCTTTTGAGGTATAATGCAGCATGTTTTATAGATGAATGAATGATGTTGAAAATACTTGAAAGTGAGAAATAGAAAATTAAAGGAAAATTGATATCATAAAGGTGAGACGACTGATTTTCCTTGAGTAGAATATTATAAATTTACAAAACCTAATTTCTATGATGATTTTTATTTGGATACATATTTTTTCCCTGAGTTCAAAAAGTACATGTAGGAGATTTTATGAGTGATATTTATTCATACAATATACCATTTATATCATCAAAATTTTAGTAATTTAATTAATAATTTTTTATTTTCAAGAGGGTTGGTTTCAAAATCATAAAATTGGATATTTTCTTATATTAGACCTAATTTAAAATAGTTTGGTGCATATATCATAACATTTATTAGATCTATATAATAATAAATAATAAATTTAGAATTATATCGTTATAGATTTAATTCATACATCTAGACCAAAGATTTGATCTATGCATAAGAGGCCCAATAGAATCCTAGGGAGGGAATAAAATCTGGGAGAAACAAATTTAAACTTCTTATAAGGTTTAGTCCATAAATGTGGTAGGAAGAACCAATTTTTTTTTATTCTAAAGGATTTTTAAATACATATAAAAGATGAAAAATCTAAAAAAAAATTAAGTGAATATACCACAAAGTAATCATTTATACATTAAAATCAATTTGGTGGAAAAATATATCATGAATAGCTCACTTACACCAATAGATTTTTTACGTTTCATATAGATAACTTGAAAATTTTTTCTTTAAAATAATTCCATCGATAATTTAGGAAGTTGGGATATACATGTGTAAGGTTTATTCAAATTTGGGAGCTCAATTCATGCATTTTATTATTCTCCAGATGTACTTCTAAACCACTTAGTGATAAATCAATATGGTGTTCCTTACTGTAATCCATAGATCATTTCCTACATGTATTTGTAAAATAATTTAATTTCAAGTATTTTGAACTATTGTACTTTAATTAAATCTACTTTCCTATGTTTTTATGGTATGAAAACATATTAATAAAGGGAATATGAATTTTCATGCTTCCATGCATAGACAAAATCATTAGATGATTCGAGATGTTTGTTTCTTCCCACTGAATTTTCTTTACAAGAGAATTAATATGGATTATGCTATATAGTGTGATATAGAAGTAAACACTCATGAGTAATATTTTTATGTCATGTGAAAAATTTAAAAATGATCAAAACCTGATAATCACATCGCATCATTTATATGGTTCCTTTATGAGTTAAAATCTTACATAAACACACTTTCATTAATTTTGAGTTCTCGTCAATAATCAATATCTTATTATTAATCAAATATTACATATTAACCTAGTAGGAACTCATTTAAAATTACGGTATTGGGTTGTATAAATCATAGAATCTAGGATATATTCCATATACATTGAGATCGATGAAGGTTGATCATCAAGGGACACTCACTTGGGTTGATCATAATTTATCAATCTAGTTCTTTCTTTCATTAATATATTATTAAAACTTGTATCAAAATTCAAATCCCAAATTTTCGTTATCCTTTTATAAATTAAATAAGGTTCAATCAATACTAATCGACGGGTCATTTTCTTCCTTGGGTAAATGACCTAGGTTATGATGTACTAAAAACATAGTAAAATAAAATCAATTTTGATTTCATTAATGACACAATCTCGAATCTAATTTTTTTCTCCACATTACTCATTACTTTTAATATTTTCCATTTATATGTACTATATTTTTGCAAAGTCAGAAGTTGGAGATGCAGATCTAAGATAATATGCCAATTTTTCATTTTCCAGCACAATATTTTTATTCTCATGTAATTTTTGTAGTTTCTAATTATTAATTTTTAAGTAAAAATAAAATGAAATAGTTTTTTATTTGATAAAATTTTCAATTAAAAAGTTTTGTTTAATGTTTTTAATATAGTTACATTTTTTATCAATTTGAAAGAAAAAAATTTATTAAATTATTTAAATCTGTATATAATCATTAAAAAATAAATTTTAATGATCTTTTAAAATAATATTGTATGTTTTCAAAATATTATTAATTGTTTTAAAATCATAAATAAAAAATAAAATTATATGAAAATAATTATTAATTGAAAAAATATAGTCAAGAATTATTTTAAATTAATTATAACTAAATAATTTTATAAAATATAATATAATTGAAATAATAAACATATAATAAAGGTAAAATAATTTCAATAACTTAACTAAAGAAAAATATGACCAAAAAAATTATAATTGACAAATATAAATGATATTATAAATTTTTTATATTTTAAATTAATTAATAAGTAAAAATTATAATAATTATTATTTAAAATATAACTAAATATGAAGAATAAAATAATATAAATATTTTTTTAAAAAAATTAAAATATATAATGAATTATTAGAATATTTTTTATTTGAATTATTACATTTTAGAAATAAAATTATTATATGAATTTCAATTTATTATTTAGATAATTATTTTAATTAAAATAATTTTTATATTTTTGAAATATTTTTTTTATTTATATTATTATAATTATTTAATTATATTTATTATTTAAATAATTAGTAACAACAAATTTAATTTATATATTTAAATTGATTATATTTAAAAAGTACAACTAATCGTTTAAAAAATACTAAACATAATAAAATAATAATTGAATAAATATAATTTTAAAATTAGTACTACTTATTTTTAATTAAACTTATTTATAACTTATAATTAAAATTAAAATTATTTAAAATATTTATGATAATCCAAATAAGTAAAATATATGTATATTAAAAGAATTTAAAAAATATAATTATTAAAATATATGGCTATAATTTAATAATAGAAAAAAAATTATGGTTATGAATGATTTTGTTAAATTTTAATTATGTAAAAGAATATAAATTACTATAATTGAAAAACTATGCTGATTATTTTTTATTTGATTACCATTTCTATTATTTTATAATAAATACATTTTAAAAAAATTATTTTGTTGCATTTTTTTTTCAAAAATAGTGGGATGATGTAATAGATTTTATTTTCTGTTATAAGATCATATTTTCATTCATGCTCAATGAAATCCACAGTTTTACGTATAAATATAGCATATATTTTGGGTGTTGAAGTGTCAATTTCTTTTTTATCATTACATACTGGTTTTATTTGAGAATGTAAAATTAAGTGTCACTATAATAATTTTTGTTTCAAGAGTTATGAAATGACTAATAGCATTGGAGTTCAACGTTTGTAGTTTTGTTTTTAAGAATATTTTCTTTTTTATAAGAACATCGGGAACATCATTCTGAGGGAAATTTAGATTTTTTACCGATCCATCATAATTTAATAATTTATTATAAGTAGCTAATTGAATGTATTTTCAATAAATAAATATTCAGATTGTTGATTCATATTCCAAATAATATTTATCTTAATTTTTCAAATTTTTATATTATTTCATGCAGTCCTTATATCTTGGATTCAAAATAAGTATACTAGAGAATTTATAGAAATTTATAGTTATTAAATCATAATTCAAACAATATAATATAAATTTTAATCAAATAAATTTCTTGGTGAAACTTTTATTTCCCAATAAAATTTTGATTCTAGTATATTTTTATGAAGGAAAAAAATTTGGTACATAATTTTTGTCTTACTAATAAAAACACTTATGCATGTTAAAATAATTGTATAATATTTTATAGTGATTATGAATCTTTACATAATATTCCATCATATATAAAATAAAACTAAAAAGGTAAGAAACATAAAATTTCTAAACTTGTTCCTATAAAATAGTTATGATATTCTTTTTATTACACTTAGATTGAAGTGTTTTTTACTATTTAGTAGTAGGACTTCATGCAGGATATGGAATCAATTCAATATTTAATTAAATGAATGACTAAAGAAACCATGTGATGGTGACTGTTGGTAAAAATTTGATCAATTACATCCATATTTTCCTTTCAAACCTTGTAATGATTGGTTAGGTATTTATATAATTTTTTCCCTTTAGGTGATTATGGAAGTCAATATTCCAGATGGTATATTTTCAAAACTCCATAAAATTACCTACTTTGATGTTAATGAATAAAATCTATATTTTTTTTGAATTATTAATTCTATTTCATCCAAAGAAGAATATTTATGTTTATTTAAAACCATTGGATAATGTGTTGAAGTTGATATGGAGTGATTGAATAATAACATATAATGTATTTGTTAAAAAAATTGGGAGCAGTGTTTCCATTGATAATTAGGGACATTAATTCGTCTGGTATGTTATTTGGATGGAGCATATATAGTCTCAAATTTATTTTTAACTACATGGGTTTTAGTAAAGTTTTTTTTCTTTTTAATGGAATTAATCCTTAATTTATAACTATTATTGAATATTTTTCCTCAACTATCATCCTTTCTAGTGAAATTGAAATATTTTTATTAATGGTAATTTAAAAATTAATATACCCATTAATGATTTTAGGTATTCATTTGAAAACTATCATTTCATAATTACCTCATATTACTTTCATTCTAGTGATAAACCAATAGAAAATTAGTGGGTTTGGGAGATATCATAGCTCTACAAAGTAAATAATTTTTTAGGAATTATCATATTGATTTGATTTTCTTATCCATAACCCACTATATTTTATATATATTTATAAAAACTTCTTTGATAACATATTATATACTGTTTTAAATACACCTTGAGATATGAAAGTTTCCATAAAGGTATAGTTTTGTAATTCTAAAATTTATAAGTGTCTGTAAGTTGAGTTATTTTAAAATGAAACATCACAATGATTAATGATACCCAAATAATCTTATCTACTTGAAAATGAAAAATAATTTTTTATTATATCAAGCAATTTAAAATTTTAGGTTTCTATATGGATATGATTTTAATTTAGCACATTGTGTCAGAATTGGTCATATTTTTAGGTTAAATAGTCATAATTGTCTTGTTATAATGGAAATACTACTAATTATTAGTCTTATAAGGTTTTGGAATTCATCAATTTGATATGTTTTGACCAAAATATAATGTTTTATAGGAAATTTTGAATTCAACATATAACTATGAGATATTAAGTAAGCTCCAAAATAAGTTTTTATAAAATTATAGAAATTAAAAAAAAAATTGTTGGCCTTATTTGATTCAATATATAATTAATAATCACATTCTCTACATGAATAAAAATTTATATGGATATTAATATTTTTATAGATTTACCCATTAGAGATAGATATGCAAAAAATTGAAGAAAAATTTACAAAACATGGAAATATTTTTATAGTCATTTGCATATGAATAAATGCTGGAATAAAATTTATAATTTATTCTCAAGTTATTTATAGTCAGAATATGTCTTAAAACATAATAAAAAATTTTAAAATTAAGGAAATTAAAATGAAAAAAAAAATATTAATCAGTTTTTTGTATTTAATCATCCACGACTTGGTTTTGGTTGTGAACATGAATAAGGAATTTTTGATAATGAGAAATAAAGAGGTCAAACATATGTTTTAGTGAATGGTGAATAAATAACCCACTTTATATTTTATGAACTACTATTTTTTGGGAAGAATATATATTCCTATATATTTATTCCATATATAATAATGTAACAATAACTCTTGAAAAAACTAAAGAGGCCCTAGAATAGACTCCGAGAACCAAAAACTAACACTCAACCAAAATGATCTCATGAACCCACACAACAAAACAAAGATAAAACTAAAAATAGAAACAAAAACCAACCAAATATGATAGATAAAACTCATGAGGTGTCACAAACCCCCTCCACTAGTTCCCCTCCCAGGATATTATTGAAGAGAGGATTTACCCCTGAAGTCCCCCTCCATTAGTCAACAGATTTTCAACTGGAATTGAAGCTATAAGACTTAAGAAAATGGGATACATTACACTAAATATATAAATTCTAAGATAAGAGTTATGATCCACCAATAAAATCCATCACATAAAAAATTATATAAACCATCCCAATACATGAAATTTAATTTCATATGAAGATTAAATGATTAAAAATACTAAGAAAACTCCTAGGCAGTGACAAAAAACACTAGCTGCTCTTGAATGACCAATCTAAGATATTATCACCAAACTCGATCACTGGACAAACTACTGTAGACATGAAAAATAGTTTATACATTTATAAGGGTGAGAATACAAGTATAATAAATAATATTATAATTATTAACATATTTTGGGGATTTGTTTAAAAAAGAAAATTATTTTTTCCTTTTGGTGGGTGGTTAAGTCTAATAATTCTAACTCATATTGGGAATCCAAGGGTTTAAAATATTCCAAAATGAAATTTTTGTACATATTTTAATGTTCGGTGTATTCCTAGGGTGTTCAAAAGGAGTTTATAAAAGGGTTTCATGAAAAAATATATTGAAAATAGTATTATTATTACATTCATAGTGCAAACAGGTTTTCACATCGTGGAAGGTTCATCGATAGAGGTGTTTACCATATCCTCTTCACATTTCATTTATTGATGAGACAAAAGTTAGATGGATGATTTTGGTTTAGTACCTCCCTTAATTAATGTTTTCCTTCACTATGTGATGATTATGGATATTTTAGCTAGGGTTTTGGAAATTATTTCATTGAAATGTGATGAAATCCTTTTTGAATGATTGGTCTTTTGCGTGAGGTTTCTAGGAATGACCCAAGGTAATGTGTTAATTCATTTATAAGTGATTTGGTTTATGTAGGTTATTTCATATTTTATTTATGGTTTTTTATGAAATTTAAAAAAAAATGTGGTTGTATGGGTGTCATGTAATATGTATTTTTATCCATATGGTTGAGGGGTTGTTCTATAGACCTTATGAATGATGTTGATAAATGTTTCAGTGCAACAAAGGTGCCCAAATATTGGTTATAAATAAGGGAATGAGTGAGGCTCAGTAAGGATTATAACACCTTGAGGGATTTAGGTGGTCCCTTTACTATAAATCCCAATGTTTTCTTATATATGAATTCGTTTTTACGTTAATATTACATGAGACTCGGTATATGGATTGGGACAAGGATTAACCTAGAGTAAGAGATATAAAGACTTTGGGTCTTTTATTATTGGGTTAGGTGATCTTTAGTACTTAAGTAAGGTGTAATATCTTAGAGATGATGTCTTCAAGGTTCAAGAGTATTTTTTGAGTTAGCATGATTCCTTGGGTTGTTCTTGAGGTATGAGTGGTGATGCAGGTATACTACCATGGGTTTCCTTAGTGATAGTTGTACATACAAGATAGGTTTCATTTTTTGATAATGGGTGAAATTTTCTTGTATCTTATTCCTATTGATGTATGAGTTTCAATAATAAATATTAGTGAGGTGAGTCCATGGGGATAATATGAATTGTGGTAAGGAATTTTTCATCCTTGTAATTGGTTGAGATATTTCTTTAGGGAGGAATGAGGCATGACCCAAGTATAGGTTGTGGATTTTTTGGGACATAGAAATGGGTTTACATGGTTCCTAGAGTGTTATGTATTGGGATATTCCATGGTTAGTGGGTCCAAGAGTGATGAGATTACTTGATGAGGTAGACCAAACCTTTTAGTCATGGTCGGTATGAGCCTTCGGACTATAGTGTCAATGTGGGGCGATGTGTATGAGATATTATAGGTGAGTTTAGATCATGGTGGGACTAGGGGACCTCGTGACTACTGAAATTGTAACAATGACATGTTTTCATGATGAGGGGATAGGTTTTAGGAAAACTAGAACCCTGGGATCAGTTAGAGAGCTATGTAATCGGTTCTGTACCTATGTTCTTGATGTAACATTCCTAGAGTCTATGGGGGTTTGATGGTGTTCTTATAGACATCCTAAATTCTATGGTGGTGGTTTGATGTCCTTGTGACCTCCCTAGAGCATTCATGGATGGTTTGGTTTTTATGTTACCATAAAAGAGTGCATGTGTATGGGAATGTATGGATGATGGACCTTGTTATAAGAATATTGGGTCAAGAACCGAACTGGTGGATGGGTCATGTACATGAATTTTAAATTTCTCTAGAGGCTTTGGGAGTTTTAGTGGATCACCCATGAGGGTTGGGTCATGGTATGACCAGAGACAAGACTGGTGGATCCTTCCTTAAGGGATAAGTTAGTGGGAGGAGATATGGATATATGAACATGCCCACTTTTTGGGTATTGGTTCAAGGTTTGGGTAAAACCCAACACTAAGTATTTGGTTAGAGGCTAGGAATTAGTAAAATGGTTTGAGACCAAGATATTTGGTGGATTATAGTATAGCTTTCAAGTAGGTATGATCAAGTACCATGGTAGTCTAGTTATTATACATAGACCTGATGTGTAGGGATTCATGGTGGCCTAGAAAACATATGATATCTGATGTGAATGTGTGACTCATTTATATTCCTCATGCATTAACATATATGATGTTGTATACTAGGGGAAATCGTGAGACCTAACAGAGATGTACTTCTCACACCATATATGGGAACCCTGGTGTGAAATTAGAACTTATTTTTACCTTTCATGTTCAGTACAGGATGTGTAGTGGATCATTCTAGAGAAGATAAACTAGTATGTGTAGATAGGGTAATGTGTCCTAGGGAAGGTAGTAGGGATAGTGTGTATGGGTTGTATTTTGTTTCATTTATATTACTATATATAGGATCATCCCAATGGATGATCTATTTATGTATGATTGAAGGGATTTTACCTAGAATTTGTTATAGCACAATATTTATTTGATACTATGTACTCTAATGTTTATGCTATTGATGATTTTGAATATCTTTTCTAAATTGTATGAATTTGATTCAAGGTTATAGTCAACCCAACGTATGTATTAATCCCCCACTGTAACATCCCATGTAAATAAAGAATATGAAATTTTCATATTTATTAATATTAATGAATAAAATATTAGTTTTACTTTAAAAATGATGCTATGTTTGTTGGCGTACCCTACACGCAACAATGGGTTTCTTTGAAATCTTACATTGCACACAACGTTGAGTTATACTGAAAAATATTATATTAATATTATTATTTTAAATAGTAGTTAACTCATAGTTGTTGTTTTGGCAGGAATGGCCATAACTAACTACAATATTATTATACATGTTTGTTAAATGTTTTTACATTTATCCAATAAAAGTTAGAAGCTTAAAATGTGAATGAGTCCAATTTTAATCGTAAACACTCTAATATTCTTTAAAAGGTTGATTTACCACCTTTTGATGGAGTGCCCTTTTTAAATATAGTTTTTGTAAATTTTATATGATCTATTTGACAAAATAATATTATTTTTCAGAATTGGGACATCAAAATTTACTTTGGGTGAAATTTTGGTATTTTAATGATAATGTTCATTTTTTTAATGAATGGTGAAAAATAATGCATTTTAGTTCAAAAATACCTTTTAAAATAATTTATTTATATATTTATATGGTTATTTTAATTTGTTTTAACGTTTAATTAGATTATATTTTTACCAATTAATCTAAATTGGGTCAATTTAAGTAATTTCACTAATAATTTGAACATAAAGAAAGGTAAATGTTTTGATAGTTATTATTTCTTAAAAACAAGCTTTTGGTTTTGACAATAGGAATTATTTTTAAAATAATTTCTGCTACATTGGTGTTTCGAATTTGAAAAATGGATTCCATATTTAGAATTAGGAGATCAAAATTTTGTAAATAAGTAACTTTTATTTTTATAAATTATGAATTTTACTTCAGTAAATATTTTATTTAACATGTCTAAAGGGTAAATCTGGTAAATAAGGGTAAAAAATGATATTATAATAATATTAAATTACCCTTAAACTTATCCTAATCTAATTTAATGATATATTTCCGACCCTGGGAAACCTTGGGTCGATTTTGGGACCCCATGGAGCCACTTGGGAGTGATAATGAAACAATATATTAATTAATTTAAAGTAAGGATAAAAATAACATAAACATGAATCTTTTTATTAAAAAAACTTGTATATAGGGTTATATAAGTTATCTCTTTGACTATAAATATTATTTAGAAATCTAAAACTATTTCCTACACTATGGTATTTTATTTATAATTTATAGACATTAAATAAAAAAATTTAATTATGACACAATGGTGATGCAGTAATTGCTTCATTAATAAAGAATTCAAATAAATGATATTATAAATATTAAAATTAATTTATTTTGAAACTTTTTATGCCATCCAAGAATTTTATAGATTAATATGACTTGTTATATTTGAATTAATGAATGTTTTTCTAAAGAATCAAGTTGTTTTGGATTTTTTAAAAAGTCATGATATGAATTGTAACACCCCAGGTAAATAAAGAATATGAAATTTTTATATTTATCCATATTTCTGAATAAAATATTAATATTACTTTAAATGTAACGCTATGCTCGATGGCATACCCAATACGCAACAACGAGTTTCTTTGAAATCTTACGTTGCACTCCAATAATAAAATAATATTATTTTAAATGGTATTTAACGCCTAGCCATTGTAATGGCGGGAATAAATGGAACTAACTACAAAATTATTATATATGTTTGTCAAATATTTTTACTTTTATCCAATAAATGTTAGATGCTTAAAATGCAAATGAATCCAATTTTAAACATAAATCTTCTAATATTCTTTACAAGGTCAATTAACCACCTTTTTATGGATAACCCTTTTTAAATACACTTTTTACAATTTTATATGTTTTATTTGAGAAAATAAAATCCTTCTTTAGAATCTGGACATCAAAATTTACTTTTTGTAAATTTTTGTTATTTTTCCGATAAAGATCATTTTTAGTGAAAATGTTGCATTTTAATTCAAAACATCCTTTTAATATGATTTATTTATATGCATAGATTATATTTTTAATATATATTAAAGTGTATTTAGAATATATTTTTTCCATTTAATCCAATGGTGGTCATTGGAATTAATTTCACTATGAAATTGGACTTAAACTAGTGTCAATCTTTTAATAGATATTGTTTCATAAAAACACGATATTTATTTTGACAGCGGGAATTAATTATTAAATTAATTAATGAAACTTATATGTTTTGAATTTTTTAAAATATACATAATTTTTTAATTCGGAATATCAAATATAGCTTCGGGTGAATTTTTGGTATTTTTTCTGAAGAACTTCAATTTTTGATGAATAGTGAAACAACTAAGTGGTAGTTAAAGAAACTGATTTTTCATTTAAATGAAACTTTACCACTTCTATGATTTGATTTTCAAAAATCCGACATACATGGTTGTCATTAAGAAGTAAAATGTGGTTCAATGAGATTAAAATAATTTTTTGGTGAATAGTAACTTTTAAGTTTTTTTAATCGCGATTAAAGGTAATTAGTATAATTTAAGGTAAAGATAATGTTATAATAATATTAAATTACCTTGACACATGTTCTGCCCTTATTGGATGATTCATGGCCGACCATGACAATTCATGGGTTAACTTGGGGACCCCATGGAGCCACTTTGGTTGGAAATGACATTAATAACTTTTTATTTAAAGTTAAAATTAAAATGTCACAAATATGTATTATTTTACTAAAAACAATTTTTACATGGGGTTATACAAGCCATATTTTTTACTATAAATATCCATTAGAAAGATAAAAATATTTACTACATCATCGTATTTTTTTTATAATTTTTAGACATTAAATAAATTAATTTATTTATGACACTGTGATGATACAGACATTACCTCATAAATGAATGATTTAAATAAAATGAGAATATAGGGTAAATTATAAGTTTTACACTTGTCACAAACCTATTGGATGGGTTTATTTCGAAAAATTATCACTTTAGCCTCGAAATATATCCTTTTGGGACCTTTAAAATCTGAAAATCATTTTATAATAAAGTAATATTTTATAACTTTCCAAGAGTGTCCCTCCTCTTCTCTTATAAAAGGCCCCCACCTATACCACCTTACCCACACCTCTCAAGCCTTTGTATCGGCCAAACCCTACCCATTTCATCTCTCCACATCCCTCTATTCATCATTGAAGCCTCACCTTTGGCAGAATGCTCTTCAAGAAACTATTTTGGTTCAAACCAAGAGGAGTTACCTGATTTAAAGGTAATGTCTTCACTTGTGTTCTTTTATTTTATTTTGCTTCTCCAAACCCCTAAAGTCTTTTTATTACTTTATTTTGTAACAAAACCAGTATCTTCAATATACTAGGATGTTGTTATGTGATGGATTCTAGCTACACTTACACACACCTCCGTCTAATGGTTAAAGAACATACTGTTTCTGTGGATGGAAAATTATTGCCTCACGAAACGATGATTGTTCAATCTTCCCTTAACACCTTTCATGGTGTCCATTATGATGTCACTGTATTTTATATATGATATATATGGTATTTATGTTTTCCATATTTTTCTGTATTTTATATTTAAAACATACATTTATGCTTTGCATGTTGTGCAAATGCGATAATTTCATACGAGGAAGTGTGGACTACCGCCCCCACAAGTGATGTGACTCGTTCATGCAATACATGGAATGTATAAGGAATAAAATTAATAAACTTATGTGACATATAAAACATATATATTATACTGTAATTATAATATATATCTCTCTCAATTATTTTTAATTCCATTAATATGACAAATAAATGAAAGTAGTGTTCATGCGTACGTACGGCCTACCATCTCCATGAACGGTGCATTTCATTTATTTTTATCTCCAAATGTTATGGAATAGTATAAAATTAATATCTTCTTGATATATATGATATTTAAATCATTAATAATATTCTGGATATGATTTAATTATAACTACATGGACAATCATTTTCAAGCAAGTTCATTTTTGACTCATGTACCAAACATCGACAAAAACGTCTGATATGAACTCACAATATTAACCAATTATTTTAACATTATAATATGTGATATGAACTGAATAATAATATTTAAAGGAGGAACTTAATAAAATATAAATTTACCAAAGTTTATTATTCAGGAATATAAAGAAACTAACAAGACAAGTCAAACTTGAGGTAAGGGATCCTACCTCTCTCTTTCTTTTTAAGTACTCTCTTTTATGTCATTTCTTTTAAGCTCATTTTCTTATGTTTGGGGATGTTCTTTTATATTACTCATTCTTTAATTTTTATGTTCATATTATTAGAGAACCTATTTTATCTCAACAATCCATTTTTGGATGTTTTATGTGGCGAGATAGGCTGCCGAATTTTCATAAGGGGATTTTCATCTCACTTTTTATTCTCGTGAGATTCATGCTACATTTTCCACTATTTCCTTTTTTGTGGTGTATGTACTGCCCATTATTTTACTATTTTTATAATATAATCTCATTTATGGGTATTTAATTCTTCATTTTATGACCCTTCTTTCATGGGTAGTACGTTTTGAAAGTTACCCAAGTCGGTAAGGGAACCTTTCACCCTCCTCTTTTTAAAAAGACTTATTTTTTTATATCTTTTAAATTACATCTTCTTATGTTGGGATATGTTATTATATATCCTTGTTGCTGTAAAATTTATTTCCAAGTGATGAGATACCCTTTTTTTCTCATCAACTCATTTTATGAATTTTAACATGATGTCGTTAGGCTGTCGAAAGTTTACAAGGGAACTTCTTAACCCAATTTCGATTTCTTTGGGTTCAACTTGTAATTATAGATTATTTCATCCTATGAATATGTTTGAATGACCTATGGTTGTTTTACACTCAATATCCACTTATATTGGGTGTATTTATATTTTTCACACATAATTATGAGATTGATTTGTCCTTAATTTAAGGATACCTTATTTATAAGGGATTTCATCTCATTTTTCATTTCTATTGAGACTTCATTGTTGTTATGCACTAATTCACTCTTATATGGTGTATATACTGTCCTTTGGAATATTATATCATGAATCCCTTTATTCTCATGATATTATAAAGTTATGATTAAATGTTATTCCTCAATTATTGTATTCAAGTGTCTCTCATTTTGTTAAAAACCCTATAACTAAAATATCATTTTAAATGTTTTAATGATTTATTTTTAAAAATATTTCTCATTAATATCCATGTTTTCAAAATGGTTTTAAGGATTTATTTATATGGATATTAATGGTTTAAAATGTTAAAAGCTACAAAGTGGTATGGGACTTCGTCTCAATCTCCTTTCATTGAGGCATATTTTGTTTTATACACAACCTTATTTTATACGGTGTATAACCCACTTTGAATTTTATGTTTATTCCAAAGGAATCTTTTTTATACAAAGCGTTTTACTAAATGACAAAAGGGAATGTTTTTTTCATACGTATGCGGTGACAACGACTTCTCTACTGCCATTTCCATTATTGAGTTTCAGCTTCCTCAACAAGCCATACCTTTTTTTAAATGAAAAATAAATACCATGGTTCAATTTTCATTTATTTTGGTATTGAAAATCGTTTTGATAATGTTTTTATTATATCAAGGTGTTATTGATATCTTGTGATTGAAGTGTGGAAATGTTATGTTTCCTTTATGCATGTTTTATGTGATACGATTATGTTATGGTTCTTGGGCATTGTTTATGAAGATGGGTGGTTCCGTGATAAAATAAGGGCGGGTGAGCCCGATATAGCTCTCCAATGCATTGGGTAACGTGAATGGGTTAAACGTTAAGGTTTCTCCGAAGAGATTTAGGGAATATACTGTGATGGGTATTCCAAACGTAACCATCAGGGTTACTCCCTATGTAAGAATGTTATGAATTCCTCAAGTTACCTTTATGTTTTATGATTTCTATGATTTATTCATGATTTCATGAGGTATGTTCAATTTCTTATGTTTTCTGAGTAAAGTATGATTTCATTGATTTTTATGTATACATGGACTAATGTTTTCTTTCCGTATTGTTATAACCCTTACTGAGCTTTTTATGCTCATCCCAAGTTTTTTTGAATTGTTTTTCACAGGACATAAAGATGAATCGGGTCAAGGATGGGATCAAAGAAATGTCATGTTGTCTAAAACAAGGAACTAGACATGACTCTTGTGTTCAAGAGTTTTTATTTTGTGAAAAAAATGGAAGTTGAGTAGATGTGTCTACTTTGTAATCATCGAGATGTAATAGTTATGTCCTAATTCTCTAAAACTCTAAACCTGAAAAGATCCTCAATGATAATTATTCATTTATTCAATAATAAGTAATGTTTAAGGCAGGGTCCTTATATGAACAGTATTAAAATTGATATAAAACAGTTTTTATATCAATCAATATTTTATTAAATGATTAAATACTAATAAAAATCTAATATTCGTAAAAATGACATATATGATGTTAAAAATGTCATTAATGATCCATTTTGGGTCTCTTGGATATTTATTTTAAATATATTAACTATATAGTCTGAATATATAAGAAGACATGGTAAAAGTTAAATAAGGTAACAAATGGTTAAATAAGAAAGATAACGATTAACAATATATCCAAAACCTATCTAATTCTTATTGGATAATTTCATTTGGACTTAAATTCACTTTATATTCTAATTATATATTTTTGGACCTTTTGAAACCGAAAATCATTTTATAATAAAATAATATTTTCAAACTTTCCTAAAGATCCCCTCCTCTCCCTTATAAAAGGCCATCATATCTAACCCATTAAACAAACCTCTAAAGCAACTTTTCTTATCCAATATCTCCCCAAATAAGCTCTCAAGATCCATCTATTTCTATTATAATACTTACCTTAGGCATAAGGCACTTCAAGGAAGCCTTTTGGTTCAAACTAAAGGGAGTTACCCGATTTAAAGGTAACGTCTTCCCTCAAGTTCTCTTGTTTTATTTTACTTATTCACTCTATATGTTGTTATTATTCTTTGTTTACATAACAAAACCAATTTAATAAATATAATAGGTTTTTTTTATGATAAGTATTCAAACTAAACTTACACACACCTCCATCTAATGGATACGAAAATATTGTTTCTTTGTACGGCGAACTGTTGCCTCATGAAATAATGATTGTTCGATTATCGCATACTGCCTCTCATGGTGGAAATTATGATGGAACTGTATTTATATGTGATATATATTATATTTATAATGTTTCTATGCTACTATAATTTTTTTATAGCATACCTGTATGGTTTCTATAATTGGTAAATATGATAATTTCATTTGAGGAAGTTCGGACTACCACCCCCTCAAAGTGATATGACCTGTTCATGCCATACATGGGATGTATAAAGGATGGAGTTAATGAAATAATATATTATATTATACTGGAATTATGATATACCTATGTATAATTATGTTTTAATTCCATCAAAATATGAAATAGAAATGAAAGTAGTGTTCATGTGAACTTACGACTTAACGTCTCTATGAATAGTGCATTTCATTTCTTATCTCCAAATGTTATGTAATATTATAAATACATATATATAATGTATATGTATGATATATATTATATCTAAATCATTAATATAATTCTGGAGATAATGGACTTTTTACCACGTGGACAACTTGTAATTATAAGAAGTTCATTTTTGACTCAAGTACCATATATCAAGAAAATGACCGTTATTAACTTAAATGGTTATATAATGTTCATAACATGGTAATAAGTGATATAAAAGGAATAATAAACCTGAAAATATTCTTAATAAATTATAAATTAACATTAGTTTATTATATAGGATATTAAAGAACAAACGAGTCAAGTCGAACATGAGGTAAGGGACTTCATCTCAATCTCCTTTCATTGAGGCACATTTTGATTTATACATGACTTTCTTTTATATAGTGTATAAAACCCTTTGACTTTTAATTTCATTCAATGGTAATCTTTTTCTACGTATCATTTTACTAAATGACAAAGTGAATGTTTCTTTTTAATGTGCGCGGTGTCAATGACCTTTACGCCACCGCAAGCGTTATTTGATATTGGGATTCTTCAACATGTCTTAATGTTTTCTAAAGAAAAATAAATACCATATACTCTTTTAAATATTTTGGTATTGAAAATGGTTTTGATATAATTTATTGGTTATGTCAATATAATTAACTGATATATTGTGATTGAAATGTGGAAATGTTATCTCTTCTTTATATTTGTTTTATGTGTTATGAAAACATTATGGTTCTTGGGCATTGTTTACATATATGGGTGGTTCCGTGATAAACCTAGGGTATATGAGCCTGAGATAGCTCTCCAATTCATTGGGTAACATGATGAAGTTAAACTTAAATGCTTCTCCTAAGGGATTTATGGAATATAATGTGATGGGTATTCCAAATGAAACTCCCTACGTAGCTGTGAAAACTACAACGAAAGTATGTTATGGATGCCACAAGTTACCTTTATGATTTATGATTTCCATTTGTTATTCATAAATCTTATGATCTATTGTGGTATGTTAAAGATTTAAAAGTATGGTTTTATTTAATTTTATTTATTTATGGACTAATGTTTTCTTTTCTTATTTTATAATCCTTATTGAGATTTTTATTCTCATCCCATGTTTTTTTTGAAATGTTTTTCACTGGACTTAATGATAAATAGGGTCAATGAAGAGATCATTTAAAATTCATGTTGTCTAAAATATGGAACTAGAAATTAATTTTTTTAAGAGTTTTTATTTTATGAAAAAAATTCATACTGGGTAGAAGTTTCTACTTTTTAATATTTGGGATGTAATGCAATAGTTAGGGCCTAATTCTCTAAAACTCTAAACATGAAAAGATCCCCAATTTGAATTATTAACTTAATTCAAGATTATTTATTATTTTAGGTTGGGTCCTTATAGTTGGTATCAGAGGTTGTTTTAGACAAATTTAAGAGTTTGGGTATTATTAAATTAATATCCATAAATTAATTTATGTTAATATTGAAATGATATAGCAGTTATAGATTACCATGTTGGTTTTACTATGATATTTTTGTGTTTAGAATGGTCTTCCTTAGAGAAAATAGTGCAGCTGTGATGGGATGACATCAGGAGGAAGACTACCTTCCAAATCAGAGACCTGAGATGGTCAGAATTAGAACTTAATAGTTTGCTGTAGTGATGGCACAATTGACTCAGTAAATAAATGGTGGTGGTATCCATGAACGAGATCATCCAGATCAACCATAGATGAACATGTTAGCAGTGGATAATTTCATCAGGAAACATCCCCCATCATTCATAGGATAATCTCACCATTTTCTCGTTGAAGTGTGAAATAAAGCACAGGAGAAAATTTTTGATGTCATGGGGTGTTCAGAACATCAAAAGGTTAGTCTTGATGTTTACCATTTTGAAGGTGAAGCAGATCATTGGTGGTCGGTGGTGAAAAATATCTAGGATAGTGAGGATATTGATGCTCTGGATTGGGATTAATTCAAATGTATGTTTTTTTAGAAATATTTTCCTAAGTTGGTTCATATTGGGATAGAAAAACAATTATTATAATTGATGCAGGAAGATGACTCGGGGGATACTAATGAAAAAAATTCACTCAACTGTAAAGGGATGATCCAAATTTCATACAAGATCTTAATAGTAAAATCAATCGTTTTTACTCAATTTTAAAGCCAAATTATCGAAGGGATTTAGTTTCTCATGATTTCAAAAGTTTTGAGAAACTTGTTCAATGAGAATAGAATATGGAAATGAATGTTACCTTGCACATATTGTTGAAAACAAAAGAACTATTTAGATTAATGATGTTATAGTGGTAAATTAGTATCTTAATGTTTTTACTGATAAGTTTCCAAGTATAATACCTGATCGGGAAGTTGAATTTATTGTTTTCTTAGTTCCTGAAGCTAACCCAATTTCAAAACCCCATTATAGTATGGCTCAAATAGAAATTTTAGAGATAAAGAAGCAATTCCAAGAGTTATTAGATAAAGGTTACATTCAACCTATCACATCACCATGGGGTGCTGCTGTCTTATTTGTTAAAAAGAAAGATGGTTCAATCAGACTTTTCATTGATTATAGAGCATTTAATAACATCATTGTTAAGAACAAGTATCTTTTTCCTTATATCGATGATTTGTTTGATCAGCTCTAGGGAGATCAGTATTTTTCAAAGATTGATTTGAATCCGGGGTACCATCAGTTGAAATTAAATGAAGATGAAATTCTGAAGAACTTGTTTCGTACTAGATATAGCCATTATGAATTTATAGTTATTCTTTTTGGGTTATCCAATGCACCTGCTTTATTCATGGATCTTATGAATAGAATTTTCCATGAGTTCTTATATAAGTTCTTGGTTATGTTTATTGATGACATTTTGGTTTATTCTAAAAGTAAAGAGGAATAAGAAAGTCATTTAAGGTTTGTCTTGCAAACATTAAAAGAAAATAAATTGTATGGGAAATTCAGCAAGAATGAGTTTTGGTTACAAAAAATTTATTTCCTTGGTCACATTGGCTCAAAAATGGCATAACAGTTGATCCTCCTAAAACAAAAGTTTTTTAAGAATGGCCAAGTCCCAAAAATATTACCAAGATTTGTAGTTTTCTTGGCCTAGAAGGTTATTACCAGAGGTTTTTTGAAAAATTTCACAGTTATCTAGCCCAATGACTATGTTTACTCAAAAAGGAGTTAAGTTCATTTGGAAAAAATAATGTGATGATTGTTTTCCAAAATTGAAAAGAATATTGGTAAATTCTCTAGTTTTGGAACTGCCTTCGAGAGATGGTGAATTTGTTATCTATAGTGATTCTTCGTTGAAAGGACATGGTTTTTGCCTAATGCAGAATGATAAGGTAATTTATTATGCTTCATGTTAGTTGAAACCTCATGAGTTAAATTACTCTACACATGATTTGAAATTAGATACTGTTGTTTTTTCTTTAAAAATCTGGGGGTATCATCTGTATGGAGTAAAATGTGAAATATATACTGATCGCAAAAGTTTGGAATATATATTCACTTAGAAAGAATTAAGAATGAGATAGAGGAGATGGCTGGAATTAATCAAGGATTATGATTTCATGATTCATTACCATCTAGGAAAGTAAAATAAAGTGGTTGATGCTTTGTGTCAAAAAATTAATGCTACACTAACCATGTTACATTTGGAACAAGATACTTAGATTAAAGATTTGTTGAAATTTATCATAGATGTTGTTGGTGCAGGAAATTCCTCTATTTTGTGTTAGGTGTCAGTGAAATCATCTTTATCATACAGAATTAAGCAAGCGCCGAAGGAAGACAATGATTTTTAGAAAAAGGTAGAGTTGTTTCAAAAGGGTAGGTTATCTGAATTTAACCTTGATAAAGATTGTGTTTTTGAGGTTTGGGAAGAGTTTTTGTGTGCCCTGTGAATCACAGTTGAAGAAAATAATATTATGTGAAGATCAGAGTTCTCTATTTTCAGTTCATCATGGTAAAACTAAGACGTACAGAGATCTTCAGAAGTACTACAGGTGGTATGGAATGAAAAGAGATATTTTTGACTTTATTTTAAAGTGTTTGAACTGTCAACAGGTCAAAGCAGAGTAGAAGTTTCTGAAAGGGATGCTTCATCCTTTACTAGTACCAAAGTGTAAATGGGAAAATATATCCCTGGACTTTTTTGTGGGATTACAGAAAAAATCTAAAGGTAATAATTCAATCTGGGTTATTATTGATCGATTGGATAAATATGCTCATTTCCTTCCTATTCGAGATACTTTGTCTCTAGATCAACTTTCTCGGTTGTATGTTAAAGAGATAGTCAGTTTTCATGGAGTTCCTCTCTCCATTGTATTTGATCATGATCTCAGGATTACATATAACTTTTGGAAAGGCCTTTAGAAGTTATTAGGTTCTGAATTAAATTTTAGTACAGCTTTTCATCCTCAATCATATGGGTAGTAAGAATGAACAATTAAGACATTGGAAGATATGCTAAGTTCTTGTTCAATAGATTATTGGGGAAATAGGGACCAACATCTTTCATTGTTTGAATATTTCTTATAATAACAGTTTCCATTCCAATATATAGATGGAACCATTTGAGGCATTATATATAAAGTGGTGTCGAACTCCAACTTTTTGGGATGAAGTTGGTGAAAGGAAACTGATTGGACCAGAATTGGTATAAGAAATGGAAGAGAAAGTTCAATTGATTCAGAAGCACATGAGAATAGCTCAGAGCAGGTAGAAAATTTATACGGATAACTGGATTAAGGATCTTTCTTTTGAGGGAGGTGATCATGTCTTTATCAAAGTTTCTCTATGCAAAAGTTTGATGCGTTTTGGAGAGAGGGGAAAGCTGAGTCTGAGGTTCATTATACCCAATGAGATCCTAGAAAATGTTGGATCAGTTTCCTACAAAGTGGATTTACCTCCATGTTTATTCCAGGTACACAATGTTTTTCATGTTTCAATGTTGAGAAAGTATATGCCGGATACATCTCATGTTTTGAGTCTAGAGGTAGTTTAGTTGGAAGATAATCTTCTTATGAGGAACAACATGACTAGATTCTTGACCAAAGAGAGCAAGTGTTGGGGAATAAGGTAATTCATATGGTAAAGGTTTTTTAGAAAAAACCATATGGTTGATGAGGAAACGTGGGAATCTTAAAATTCTATGTGGGATAAATACCCCCATTTATTTTATAAGTGAATAAAATTGCGAGGACGCAATTTCCAATGGGGGGAAGGATTTAAAATCCCAAGTAAATAAAAAATATAACATTTTCATATTTATTTTTATTTGAGAATTAAAAATTAATTTTACTTTAAAGGGGATGTTATGTTTTTTGGCGTACCCAACACGCAACAATAGGTTTCTTTTAAATCTTACATAGCACACAACGTTGAGTTATACTGAAAAATAATATAATAATATAATTATTTTAAATTGATGTTAACCCATAGCCATTGTATTGGAGAGAATGGATATAACTAACTACAATATAATTATAAATTTTTGGTAAATGTTTTTACAATTATCCAAAAAAAAGTTATAGTCTTAAAATGTGAATGAATCCAATTTTAAGAATAAACACTCTAATATTCTTTAAAAGGTCGATTTACCGCATTTTGATGGAGAACCATTTTTAAATCTAGTTTTTGTCTCTTTTATTTGTTATATTTGAAAAAATAATATTCTTCTTTAGAATTAGGACATAAAAATTTAATTTGGATGAAATTTTGGTATTTTTCTGATAATGTTCATTTTTAATGAATAGTGAAAAATACTGCATTTTAATTCCAAACTGCCTTTTAATATAATTTATGTATATAGTTAGATTTTTATTTTAATTTGTTTTAATGTGTAATTTGATTATATTTTTACCATTTAATCCAATTTTGGTCATTGGAAGTAATTTCACTATTAATTTGGACATAAACAAAGGTAAATCTTTTGGTAGTTATTATTTCTTAAAAACACACTTTCTGGTTAGACAACAGAAATTATTTTTAAATTAATTTCTTCAACTTCTGTGTTGCGAATTTGTATAAATATATTCCATATTTTAAATTGAGAGATCCAAATTGTGTAAATGGGTAAGTTTTATATTTAGACATTATGAATATTTTTTTCAGTAAATATTTTATTTACCATGGTTAAAGGGTAAATATGGTAAATAAGGGTGAAAAATAATATTATAATAATCTTAAATTACCCTTAAACTTGTCCTAACCCTATTTTATGATACACGGAAACCCCTGGGAATCCTTCGGTCGATTGTGGGACCCCATGGATCCACTAGGGAGTGATAATGACACTTTATATTAATTAATTTAAAGTAAGGACAAAAATAACATAAACCTGAATTGTTTTACTAAAACAATTTTTATATGGGGTTATATAAGTTATCTCTTCAACTATAAAAATTATATGGAAATCTGAACTGATTTCCTATATCATGTTATTTTATTTATAATTTTTAGACTTTAAATAAACAAATTTAATTATGAAACAATGGTGATACAGTAATTGCTTTATTAATAGTGGAATCAAATAAATGATATTATAAATATTAAAATAAATTTATTTTGAACTTTTTTATTCCATCCAATAATTTTATAGATTATTATTAATTTTTATCTTTTAATTAATGAATGTTTTTCTAAAGAATTAAGTTTATTTGAATTTTTTTAAAATTTATTGTATAAATGGTATTAAAATTGATATAAAAGATTTTTCAAATCAATCAATATTTTATTAAATGATAAAATAGTAATAAAAATATAGGATTAGTCCAAATGACATATATAATGTTAAAATTTTCATTAATGATCCATTTTTGGTTTCTTGGATTTGTATAGTAAATATATTAACCATATAGTAGGAATATATAAGAGGACATGGTAAAAGTTAAATTAGTTAACAAAGTGTTAAATAAAAAATATAAGGATTAAAAAATATCAAAAACCTATCCAATTATTATTTGATGATTTTATTTTGACTTACATGCACCTTTATCTTTGACTTAAATATTTTTAATAGCTTTTGAAACCAAAAATCATTTTATAATAAAATAATATTTTCAACCTTTCCTAAAGAGCTCCTCATCTCCCTTATAAAAGGCCATAACCTATAACCCCTTAAACACACCTCTAATTCCCCCATGGATCTTTCAAACTATACCCAAATAGTATCTCAATATCCCTCTCTTCATCCTATAATCCTTACCTTAGGTAGAAGGCACTTCAAGGAAGCCTTTTGGTTCAAACCAAAGGGAGTTACCCGATTTAAAGATAATGTCTTCCCTCAAGTTCTCTTCTTTTATTTTACTTATTCACTCTCTATGATCTTATTATTCTATTTTTACATAAAAAATCATTATCCTCAATATAATAGGTTTTTTTATGAGATTTATTCAAACTACACATACACACACCTCCATCTAATGGATACAAATATACTATTTCTCTGTACGGTGAACTGGTTCCTCATGAAACGATGGTTATTCGATTATCTCCTACCGCCTGTCATGGTGGCCATTATGATGGAACTATATTTATATTTAATATATATTATATTTATATTTTCTATATTCTTATTTATTTTCTTTTATATCATACCTTTATGGTTTCCATAATGGGTAAATACGATAATTTCATTTGAGGAAGTGCAGACTACCGCATCCTCAAAGTTATATGACTCGTTCATACCATATGTGGGACGTATAAAGTATGGAGTTAATGAAATTATATATGACATTATACTATAATTATAATACACTTACATATCATTAATCTTTCATTCCATTAAAATACAAAATAGAAATGAAGGTAGCGTTCATACGTACCTACGTCTTACTGTCTCCATGAATGGTGCATTTCATTTCTTATCTCCAAATGTTATGTACTATTATAAATACATATATATACTGGATATATGTGATATATATGATATCTAAATCATGCATATATTTCAGGAGATAGTATACTTTTAACCACATGTACAACTTGTAATTATAAAAATTTTATTTTTGACTCAAGTACCAAATATTGAAAAAATGATTATTATTAACTTAAATGATTATATAATGTTTATAACATAGTAATAAGTGATATAAAAGGAATAATAATACTTAAAAATGTTCTAATGAAATTATAAATTAACTTTAGTTTATTATTCAAGAGATTAAAGAACGAAAAAGTCTATCCGGACACAAGGTAAGGGACTTCATCTCAATCTCCTTTCATTGGCGCATATTTGGATTTATACACAAATTTATTTTATATGGTGTATAAACCCATTTTAATTTCATTTAATTCAATGGGAATGTTTTACTATGTAGAATTTTACTAAATGAAAAAGGGAATTTTTCTTTTTTACATTTGTGGTGATAATGACCTTTCTGCTGCCACAAGAGTTATTTGATATTTAACTTCCTTAACAAGTTGTAATGTTTTTAATGGAAAATAAACACCATATACGCTTTTATATATTTTTGTATTGAAAATGGTTTTGATAATGTATTGGTTATGTCAATATATTTAAATGATATATTTTGATTGAAATGTTGAAATTTTATCTTTCCTTTATGTTTGTTTTATGTGTTATGAATATGTTATGGTTCGTGGGCATTGTATATGTATACGGGTGGTTCCTTGATAAACTTAGGGAAGGTGAGCCTAAGATAGATCTTCAATTCATTGGGTAATGTAAAAGAGGTAAACGTAAGTGTTTATCCTAAGAGATTTAGGGAATATAATGGGATGTGTATTCCAAATGTAACTCCCTGTGTAGTTGTGAAAGCTACAACACAAGTATGTTATGGATGCCACATGTAACCTTTATGATTTAGGATTTCCATTTGTTATTAATAAATCTTATGATATACTATGGAATGTTAAAGATTTAAAATTATGATTTCATTTAATTGTATGTATTGATGGACTAATGTTTTCCTTCTTTATTTTATAATCCTTACTGAGCTTTTTATGCTCATCCCATGTTTTTCTTGAAATGTTTTTCACATGAATTAAATATAAACATGGTGAAGGATTGGATCATGGAAAAATCATTTTGTCTAAAATATGGAACTATACATGACTTTTTTTCAAGAGTTTTTATTTTATGAAAAAAATCATACTGAGTAGAAGTGTCTACCTTGTAATATTTTAGATTTAATGTAATAGTTATGGCCTAATTCTCTATAAATCTAAACCTGAAAAGATCCCCAATGTAAATTATTAACTTAATTCAATATTATGTATTGTTTAATGTTGCGTCCTTATACACACCTCTAGTTGCTATCCGCTAGAATATAGGGATATGCACTTGAACTGCTATGAAATCTCTTGTTCGGGTACTAATGAGTGGCCCGCGATCGGGGAATTACAATATGGTATTAGAAACTTATTTTCTCTTTCTATTTAGGGGGATGGTAGATAGTAAGTCTATAAATATTTCATTTCTTTTGATGGAACTCTTATAAATGATCCATAAAAACCTTTTTATTTGGAATTCCTAGTTACTAGGGTACGTGAATCATGTTCTTGGTTTGTGCTATTTTGATTGAGGATTTTATAGAATGAGAGGTGTTTATGGAGAAGTTCTCAATGGTTTTGGATATTTTCTCATTAGAAATAGAAATTTGTACATGTATCATGATAGTCACATAGGACTCATATAACATACATTTTATTTTCTATGATGGTATTTTTAGATGATAAGGTTTAGCTATTTAAAGTATCAATAATTACATTTATAGTGTTTTCCCATATAACAATTTTGTGGAATTTTAATTCGTTGAACCACCATATTTTTTTACGGAAGGTAATGTTGATCTTGACGGAGGATGTTATTTGGTGATGGAAATATATCCCCTTCATCCAGGGATCTGTAGAGAACCTTAATGGGTTGGTATAGAGATTTGATTCCCATGGAATAGCATGAGGATAGGCATGGGTTTCCTTATGGATGTGGAATCGTAGTTGGTTAGAAATTTGATCAGTTACATAAAGTGTTAAAAATAACCTATATAGTATTTTTCCCATATAACTTCTTTTTGGAATTTTACGTAACTAAACTAAGTGGTTTTATGAAAAACCCTAGTGATGGTTGAGGAAAGGCATGTGGATGCATTATTATATCACATAGGTAATGTGAGGTGTTCTTGATATAGAGGTTCGTTTTGAGTTCAGAACATGTTGGGTGTCTGGCCTCATACTCTTTGGGAAGAAATTTCATCTGGCATGGTTGGAGAATTAGTAGACACTCATGGTCTAGAATAATTCCCATGTGGAAGGTGATCATGTGGTTAACCATGGCATGATCAAGATACCATGGGTTGTTGGGTGATTCTGACATGAAGTGGGTTATGGTTACTGGATTACTCCCATGAGATATAGTTTGATGATATGTCACTCATGGGAGTGTGATTAGAGATCTATGAATGTGTTATACACACTGTTATAAATAGAGGTTTTCCCAATGATTTTTTACCAAAGGTTTGAATAAACCATTGGTATACTGAAAAAAAGAGAAACCTTTACCAACGGTATCTTCAAACCATTGGCATTATGTTTTTTGAAAGAATATTTCCCAATATTTTACTCAAACTATTGGAAAATATTGAAATTTTATTATCTATACCAATTGTTTTTTAAAACCATTGGTAAATAAGAGATTTCTCAATGGTTTTTAAAAACCATTGGGAATGGTTTCCCCAAATAACACAACAGCCCAGCTCCCCCATCTGTGCGATTGCAAACCCAAATCAGAACCTCTCCTGAAGCTCTCTCTTTATTCTAGGGTGTGAAACTTCTTCCACACTAAAGATATATATTCAATCGAGAAATTTTTTCTTTCTACGCTTTATATTAGTAAGTTCTACCTTATTTTTATTCTTCTTAATCTATTTTGTTTTGTTTTCTGTTTCAATTTGGCCTAAAGCAGAGTTCTGTGTGGTCTATGGCATGGTATACCGAACACTTTGATTTGTTTTCTATTTTTTTATACACTTCATGCGTCATGATTGTGTGAATCACCTTTATTTGAAGTCTTCATACCCACTCCTTCTCTATAGAGTTTGTGAACCATATGAACTAATGGGTTCTGGTGATACTCATCCTCACTCAAAGATGGTAAAGGGTGATGGATATAAGGATGGTCCATGTGAAGGGATTGGGGATGGTTCAGGTAGGGGTGTAGGTGATTTTCAATTTTTTTATTGGGGTGATATGGTAGTTTCTACATACTTTAGTTTAGTTGAAAATTAAATTTAGATTTTGTATTTATATATTTTTTTAAGGAATAATGGGAAGGGTAGTGATATTGAGGATGAATTGGTTGTTGGTTGGGTGATGGATTGGAATTTTGATATTGGTTGGATTGTTTATATGTAATTTTCAAGTTATTAAATGGTTATTTCCTCCCCTAACCCCCCCCCCCCCCTCACCACCACCACCCCCTGGACACCCCCCACTAGAACCCCCCCCCCCCCCACACCCCCACCCCCCTGCGCACACCCTACCCCCCTTGGACTGCCCCCACCCCCTGGACACCCCCGCCCCCGGACACTCCTCACACCCCATGGACCCCCCTGGACACCCCCCATTCCCAGGACACCCCCATTGGACATCCCCCTCCCCCCTCACACCCCCACCCCCTTGGACAACCCCCTTGGACACCCCCACCACCTTTAACACCCCCCACCCCCTAGACACCCCCACCCTCTAGACAGCAATCACCCTCCATGGACAGCACCCACCCCCCCCCCACCCCTAAACACCACCACTCCCTTGGACACCCCCCCCCCCCACTCCCTGGACCCCCCCCCCCCCCCCACCTAGACGCCCCCTATAACACCAGGTGTTTTATGAAAAATTTTATTTAAAAAATTTTTATACTTTATTAGATTTCTTTTCACACAATCGTGAGTTTAAACGAACTATGAGATTCCCTTAATATAAAAATATCGTTATAGCCTAGCCATTACGTTAGCGGGAATAATTATAACTTACTTATGAAAATGCATTATGAAAAATATAAAGCAATTAGATATTTGAATTTTAGAGTAAATTATATTTGCTAATGAAATTAAAAAGATATATGTGTGTTATATAATTAATAAAAAAATTATATTCATTCAATGGATATTTTAGTCATAGGTTATGAATAAAACATTATTTTATGTATTTTTTTTAAAGGTTAATTTTACTCCTTTGAATGGAAACCCCATTTTAAATTAATACTTTGACACATTAATGGTTTTTATATGACAACATAAAAATTTTATTTTTAGGATAGGTATAAAAATTTATTATGGATAATTTTTTGATATTTTTATAATCGCTTTTATATTTTGATGAATTGTAAAAATAAGAAAAAATTTAATTAAAAACAACAATTTTTCATTGAGATAATTTATATGGATAAATTATAATATTTATTTATTTAAATTATAAATAAAAAATATTTTTACCACTTAATATAATGTATTTCATTATCAATAATTATACATTGAATTCATACGTAAAAACATTTCAATCTTTTGCAATGTTTTATCTTTTAAACCCCATTTTCTAAACAACGAGATTAATTATAAATTAACTACTAAAACTTATGTGTTTTGAATTTTGAAAAATTTATTACATATTTTGGATCATTAGGTCTAAATTATGTTAATAGGATACTTTTATTTTTGGGCATTATGAATAGTAACTTTTGTAATTATATTTATTACCATGGTTAAAGGGAAATTGGGTAATTAAGGGTAAAAATAATATTATAAAATTACCTTAAAACCAGTAAAAATCCTATTGGATGATTAAATTCGACCCTTATCATCTTTTTTTCTAAATTTGATCACTTTATTTCGACTTACCTATGAAAAATACACGGATGTAATAAAAACAAATGAAATGGACAAAGCATCACAACCTCTTTTTACATAAGTGTATTAATTTTAATATATAGATAACTAGAAGATAATATCGACTATATATAGACTCTATAAATCTAAAATAATTAAAAAATCATAAAATTTTATTTATAATTTTTATATATTAAATAATTACCATTGATAATGACACAATAGTTATGTAGAAATTATTTTATTAATAGAAATATCAAATAAATGGTTTTGAAAAAGTTAAAAGAAATATCATATGAACTAATTAATGTTCTCTATGAATTTTGTAGGTTAATATGACATTATAGGAGTGTATTTAATATTTTTTTTATAATTTATCTTCTATGTGAATTTTATTTAAAGTCTAATAAATAAATAGTATCAAAAATGACACTATTGATATTTTATAAACATAACATTTTATTAAATTATTTAAAAATCATATAAATATTTAAAAATTAAAAACTAATAATTATAAGGTCTAAAATATCATAAATTATCAATTTATTGTCAATTAACACTACATAAGTAAATATTCACTACCATTAAATATTTAGAATGTTATTACCAAAATTAAACTTTAATAGAATAACTAAGGTTCAATTAAAAAGATAAGGTTTAAATTGAAAAAATAAGTTTTCAAAACTGAATTTTTTGGTGATATTACAACCCTATATCATCTCATATTCGAATTAGGGACATATTGGAAGTTTTTGGTTAGGGTTTTATTTTATTATAAATTAATATTTTTGAGAGTTTCTTAAAGTGACTATCTTTTGTCTTATAAAAGGGAATCTCCTCCCTCTCCCCTTCACTCCATTTTGAGCCTTCATGATTGGACTAACCCTACCCATTACTATTCCCATATTCCCTAGTAACATTCTATATGTTTTGGTCTTCTTAAAAGACCAACTCTAGTGCCCTAAGTGGAAATTCAAAGGAGTCACATCGAGGAAGTGGTAATATCTTCTAACGATTCTTTCAAGTTTATTTTTTCTTAGGCATCATATTATTTAGTTGTTTCATTATAAAATAATAATTTTAGTATCACTCATATACTGATATGTTATTATAAATATGAAACAACCCTATTTCACATTCTATCCATCCTATAAAAAACAAAATCACTGCATGTGTGTACTTACAGCTTACTGTCTCCACGTCGTGGTGTAATCTATTTTTCACCACCACCTTACTTGGATGGGTATAATGGTGTAAATAATACCTATATATGAATAATATAACATTATATTAATTCTGAGATACTATAAAACATCCACTTCAATTTCATTCAATAATTATAGGAATGATATCGTCGCTCTTGTGTACGTACGACTTACCGTCTCTACTGTGGAATGTGATTCTTTCTACATGATCTTCATCAAACCATAATTATATAAATGAATTTAAATAATAAATCAGAAATATATAATACTAATACTATTATGTAAATGATATAACTATATCCTAAAAAGAGTAGTAAGAACTTATTCGACAAAACATACGTAAGAACATAAAGTAGTTAATACCCGAATAACGAGTAACAATGAAATATTACTAACAAACGGATGATAATATGATCATAAATGTTCTCATAAAAATGATTATGATTATAGAATAAATTCATAACATTATTTAAATCATTATACATTAGGTTCTAATACATACAAATCATATCAGACCTAAGGTAAGGAATAACTTTTATAATCTCATTTTTATCGAGATTGTTTATTCATAGGTATTTACTAGGGTTATATTTATCATCCATTACATGTTTTCTAAAATAAATTTCATAAATTTTTTATTATTATTTCATCTATGTTTAAAGTCATTTTTACCCTTTGTTGACTTTTACCACATGGTATGGAAGGAAGTTTTCTTTTGTTTACCATTAGAGGTACTTTTTGACTTTTCTAGTAAAAGTATGAGGAGAATGTTTTTTAACTTATACAACAAGAACATATTTTTATGCATTAATAGAAGATTATTTCTATGAATATTACTTTTCAAGTTTTTAATTTTATTTTCAATTAACTTATTTTCTTTTAAAATTGCATAACATATTGAGAAAAGAAAAAAATTCAAGAAGAAAGGATATTTTCATCAAGAACTGAGTTCAAGTGTTTTATAAAAATTATTTTACATATAATATGATATAGAATTATGTTTCTATCCCAAATATTACTTTTATTTGATTAAATCATGATTGAATAATTTTTATAAAGTCCTTTTACCTTATATGGATTATGTTATAATGGCCTGATGTTTAAGAATCCCATTTTATTACATGGGTTATACAATGATATATGATTTATGTTTTTGTGGAAAAAATAAGAATGGTTTCATTATGATATGGGTGGGACCTATATCTCCCTCCAATTCATTGGGTAAAGATGTATATCTCATGAGATAGACATGGCTGGAACAGAAAGTTAATCTAGTTCAGTAATATAGGGCTGGAATGAAGAGAGAACTGACTTCAGTAATAGAATTTGTCTGCTATGATGGTCTTGGAAAATATCATTGACTAATATTAAATTATTTTCTTTTCCTATGTGTGTATTCCACAAAGTTTCATGCCTTATTTTATGATTATTTGGATTAAATTTCACTTATATTATGTATCCCATTACATGATATTATGATCTCTTATAGAGGATAAAATTTTCAAATGTTATGTTCTTAGGAATATGATATGATTGATATTTCCTTTTTTACCCTTTATGAGCATTTTATCTCACTCTTTTTTATGTTTCTTTTCCCCATGTTAGGAAAAAGTGTATTAAATATGATAATCCAAAAAGGAGTCTAATTATGATGAAATAAGTGTGAGACAATGTAGTTGTTTTATGAACCAATTGTATATTTTACTCGATTTATAAATGCTCTATACTTATATGGTCCTATCATGGTTTTATTGTATGTTTTAATAAATATACTTCAATTATGAAGTACTAACAATGTATGTAGAGTATGGGTTTTTATAGTTGTTATTAGAGGAAAGGTATAGTTAACCTTTTGAAACTAGGATGAGAAAACCTTAATAAGAACCCAAATTATATGTCTAAGTATAGGATACAATCCTTGTGTTTTAGAAACTTCCATGAATAACCTATGATAAAACCTAAAGTGTGATAAAATGAAATTTTATTCTTGATTATGTGGTTTTCCTGTCATGACTACTGTTTCTCACACTATACTTCTTGGTTTCAGTCAATGGCTGGAACCTGAAGGAACCATGTTAATGATTAATGTGATGGGCAATGCAATGATTTTCCCCCTGAGCAACCAAATGTTATAGGATATGGAATAAAAAAATTCTCTCCATGCTCACAAAACTTTCTCAAGCTATGAATCATATAGGACTTTAAAATAAGAAAAGGAAGGAGAAAAATTCTATTGAATTGTTCATGAGGTAGTGTGCACCTTCATTTAGAAGATATTTTAATCCATTAGTGTCTAAATAATGGACCAGTACTACTGAAAATATATTTTCAATTCTACAATGTTCTGAACACGATAAAGTCATCTTATTAGTATATCGTTTGGAAGGTGAAGATGATCAATGGTGTAATCTTATCAAGAATACAAGGCAAAGAGATGAAATTGATTCCATTGAATGGGATGAGTTCAAGAACTTATTTTTCCATAAGTACTTCCCTCGTATTCTTTGAACAAAGATGGAGAAGGAGTCCCTTGAACTGAAGCCAAAGGATGATGAATCTATTGGTACCTATGATGAAAATTTTACAAGAATTTCAAGGTACACTTCCAGAATTATTATCCAACCTAAGAGTAAGATCAATTGATTCTTTATTGGCTTAAAACCATGTCTCTGAAGGGAATTAACCATAAGGGACTTCAATATCTTTAAGAAAATTATTCAATGCGCTCTCAAGGTTGAGATGGAGATTGGAGTAACCCATCAGTCATATGGGTTTGATAAGAATAGGAAAATGTATTTCAAAGGAAAATCTAAAGAACACACAGAAAAGAAGATGAGTTTTCCCTTATGTTCAATGTGTGGAAATAAACATGGAGGGAATTGTATTAAAGGAACAAGTAAATTTTTTGATTGTGGAAAATAAGGTCATCAGGAAATTTAATACCGAAGTGATGGGAAAAAGATGTCTAATGATGCAAATAGAGAAAAGGCTACATAGAATGCACCACCTACACATAAAAGTTACAAGTGGAAGGAAATGGGGAATTATGCCAACAAATGCCCTAATCTAATGGTTATTGATGATGATCAACGTCAAAAAACTATTAAGTCCAAAGAAAAAGGAAATTCATGGGAAATTACTATCAACGATGTAAAGTACGATAATTAAGTGGAGAAAGGTACACTTACCATCCACTCTAAAGTAGAAAATTTTTTATTTGATTCTGAATCCACTCACACTCTTTTATTTATGAACAATTATCTAAGGGTATCGTTGTATTACCTCAATAATTATATGTTGATTTCACTGTTACAACTCCTAATGGCACAACAGTCGCATCAAAAGTTTACAATTCTTGTCTAATTGAAGTTTTTGTGAATGTTCTTCCTGAAAATATTTTGATCCTTTCTATATTGGAATTTGATGTGATTATAGGCATGGATTATCTTTAATTATATGGATCTCATGTCAATTTCCAAATAAGGTAAGTCACATTTCATATTCCAGATCAATCTCTGATCATCAATTAGTTCAAGTAGGAATATAACTTTCCAGTGGAAATTTATTCCATTTTATGTGTCTTGATTCCAATAAATGGAGGTTATATATCTCAAATGGTTGGGGAGAAACACACAATTAAGAATACTCCCATTTTATGGGAGTTTGATAGCATATTTCATGAGGAATTGTCATTTCTTCCACCAAATCGTGAAGTTGAGTTTTCAATAGAACTCATACTGGGTGTTATGCCTACTTCAAAGACACCTTATAGAATGGCCCCAATTGAGTTTCAGGAATTGAAGAAGCAACTCCAAGAGAATATCGATAAGGGATTCATAGTCCCTTGTGCATCACCTTAGGGAGCACCTATTCTGTCTGTTAATAAGAAATATGGATCAATGAGACTCTACATTGATTCTCAAGAACTAAACTATATCACTATAAAAAAAATATCCTCTCCCATGCATTGATGACTTATTTGATCGACTATGTGGAACTCAATACTTTTCCAAGATTGATCTTCATTCAGTTTATCATCAATTAAGGGTCATAAAGGAGGATATACCAAAGACAACATTCCATACAAGGTATAGACACTATAAATTTAAAGTGATGCCTTTTGGTCTTACTAATTACTGTGTAATTTTCATGTATCTAATGAATTGAGTCTTTAGAGACTATCTTGATTAGTTTGTGGTAGTCTTTATAAATGATATTCTTGTCCATTAAAAAATCAAGTAATAACTTGAATATAACTTGAGAATTGTACTGAAGATCATGAGAAAGGAAAATATTTATGAAAAATGTACCTAGTGTAAAATTTGGCTTCAAAAAGTTTCATTTTTGGGTCACATAATCTCAAGATAGGGTATATCTATGTATACAGCAAAAACAAAGGTTATTGAAAGATGGTCAAGACCAACAACAGTAATAGAGATCCGAATTGTTCTTTGTTTGGTGTGATATTATCATCGTTTTTTTGAAATACATTTCACCATCATCTAATCCAGTCACCAAGTGGACTTGGAAAGGAGTTAAGTTCATTTGGATGGAGGAAAGTGAACAGAATTTCAAAGAGCTAAAAATAAGGTTAACCAGCGCACCTAACTCACACTGCCTTGTAGTAGAGAAAGGTTTTTTATCTACATTGATGCATCCAAGAAGGGGATGGTTTGTGTTCTCATGAAATATTATATGGTGATATATTTTGTCTCACGACTGTTGAAAATACATGAGAAATATTACCCAACTCGGGATTTGGAGTTAGTTGTAGTAATATTAGTATTAAAGATACAGAGGCATTATCTTTATGGGGAAAGGTGTAATATTTATACAAATCATAATAGTTTAAAGAATATTTTCACACAAAAGGAACTGAATATGGACCCAAGAAGATGGTTGGAGTTGATTAAAGATTATGGATTCTTATTACATTACCACCCTAGGAAAGAAAACAAGGTAGAATATGCATTAAGTCGACAAGACCATGCCAGATTATCCATGATGAGGATCACGAAAGATCCAATATTTATGGATTTGAAAAGGATAGATCATGAAATTATAATGGGATGGTAGAAATATTATCTTTCTCAAATGAATTTTCAACCATCTATACATGTGAAGATTAAAGAGGCATAGAAGGAAGATGTAGAGTTATAAAAGAAGGTGAGAAATGTCTATGAGTTCAACCATAATTATGATAAAATAATAAGGTTTAGGAATCGAGTTTGTGTTCCTCACATACCAAAATTAGAGAAGGATCTATTGGATGAGTATCATAGTTCTTCATTCTATATTCACCCTATAAGCATGAAGATGTAATAGGACCTGAAAGAGTACTTCTGGTGGGATGGCATTAAAAGAGATGTCGTTGAATATGTCTCTCGATGCTTGGTTTTTCATCAAGTTAAGGCTGAACGACAGAAGTCTAAGGGGATGTTACCACCATTACCCATACTAGAATGGAAATGGGAAAACATCACTATGGAATTTTTCATTGGACTTCCCAAAACATCCAAAGGAAGTAATTCTATCTAGGTTATAGTTGATCTCCTTACAAAGTCGGCACACTTCATTGCTATTAGAGAGGATTTATCTCTTAATCAGATTGCTCAGATATATGTAAAGGAAGTTTTAAGGTTTAATGGAGTACCACTTTCCATTATATCTGATTGGGATCTGATGTTTACCTCAATGTTCTGGAAAAGTCTTTAGCATGCTCTAAATACAGAGTTATGTTTCAGTACTTCTTATCATCCTCAGATAGAAGGTCAGTCTGAGAGGATAATTAAAACTCTAGAAGTCATGTTGAGAGCTTTCTCTATGGATTTAAAATTTGGTTGGGATAAACACCTACCATTAGTGTAATTTTTTTTACAATAATAGCTTTCACTCCAGTATTTAGATGGATCCTTATGAAGTCCTCTATGGAAAAAAGTGCAGAACTCCAACTTATTGGGATGAATTTGGGGAATGTAACACCCAAGACTTTTATGAGAAATATTTTTTTTAAATCATCAAAGGAATATTTCACTACACACAACACTAGATTGACTTTCTTTACACGCAATCACGGCCTTTCTCGATAGCTTGCGTCGTACGCAATACTGAGTTTCACTAATCAATGACATGCTATTAAAATATTATTAAAACTAACCGTTATGAATAGAAATAACCACTTTTTGAAATTTTATAAATTTTATTTTTCAAAATGGACTTCATTTTTGGATTCAGAATATCGAAATTAGCCTAGGGTTAAATTTTGGTATTTTTCTGAAAACTTTCAATTTTTGATCAATAGTGGAACCACTAAGTGGTAGTTAAAAAAACTGAATTTTTCATAAAACTTAATTTTACTGCTTCTGTGAGTGGAATTTCTAAAATCCTAGAGACACAGTTAATATCAAGGACTAAAATGTGGTTCAATGAGATGAAAATGATTTTTGGTGAATAGTAACTTTTTACTTTTTTTTACCACGGTTAAAAGTAAATAGAGTAATTAAGGGTAAAAGTGTTATTATTATTATCCTAAAACAAGTCCTAATTCTATTGGATAAGTGTAATTCGACCAAAAACAACCTTATGAATAAAATATGACCATTTAGGCCCACTTGGATTAGATTAGGACATTTATTATCAATTTATTTAAAGAAGGGTTAAAATAGTTAAAAACAAAGTTTAATAACTAAATAATTTTTAATATAGAGTTATACATAAGATAAATTCTACTATAAATATTCATTAGAAAGATAAAAAGATTTCAAACATAATGGTATTTTATTTATAATTTTTAGACATTAATTAATTTAATTTATTTATGACACAACGATGATGCAGTAATTATCTTATTAATGAAATATTGACATAATTGATGTTATAAATACCAAAATAAATGTAATTTGAGACTTTTTATGAATTACAATAATTTTATAGGTTAATATGACATGGTATTATATATTTCATTAACTTTTTTATAACTAATAATTTTTTTATGATTTTCACAAAAATCAATTACTAAATAGTGTCAAAATTGACATAAAATAGTTTTTAAAACAAATATTATATTATTAATTGTTATTTTATTCATAAAAATCTAAGGATAGGCCAAATGACTTAGATAAGGTTATATATATTAATAATAAACAACTTGGGGTTCGTTTGTCTTGTTATAGTAAGTTTATTAACCATATAGTGTAAGAACACAAGAAGACACGGTAAAAGTAAAATTATTTAACTTAATGTTAAATCTAAATGATAAGGATAAAATAGGAATCTAAACTTGTCTAAATTATATTGGATGAGATTATTTAGACTCATCCCCACCTTATCTTCGAAATAAATCAATTTGGAGCTATTTAAAACCGAATTTGGCTTTATAATAAAATAATATTTTTAGTTTTTCCAAAGGAGCCCCTCTCCTCCCTTATAAAAGGGCACCTCCTCCCCCTCTTCCTCATACCACTTTGAGCCTTAAAGCTCGGCCAAACCCTGCCAATTTTTTCTATCCACTTCCCTAGATACATCCTAGAGGTCCTGGTCTTCTTCAAAGACCAATTTTAGTGCCCTAAAATGAGGTCTCAAAGAAGCGCTTCAAAGAAGAGGTAATGTCCGTTACCGATTCTTTCATCCCTATTTCTTCTTCCACTTCTTCTTCTTTAGTTGTTTCATTATGAAGTAATAACATCAGTATCACTCGTATACTGATATGTTATTATAATTATGAAACAACCCTATTTCACCATCTATCCATCCTACGGAAAATGAAATCACCGCGCGTGCGTACGTACGGAATACCATCTCCATGCCGTGGTACAATCTATTTTCCACCACCACCTTACTTGGATGGGTATAATGGTGTAAATAATGACTATATATTATTATTGTAAATTGATATTGATTCTGAAATAGTATATATACACTCCAATACAATTCCACGATCATGGAAACGATATCATCGCTCGTGCGTACGTACGGAATACCGTCTCCACGATGTGATGCGACTAATTATACATGATCTTCATTGCATAATGATTATATAAATGAATTGAATGAATTAATATGATATATATTACACTAATACCATTCTAAAAATGAGGTATCTATTACCTAAAAATAAAAATAAGAATTTATTCGACAAAACACGCATAAGAACAAAAAGTAATAAACACCCGAATAACAAGTAGCAATGAAATATTACTAATAATAAGCTAAGAATATGACCATATATGATATCATAAAAATGAGTATGATTCTGGAATAAGTCAAAGATATTATTTAAATCATTATACAGGAGGTTCGGACACTTACGAAGCAAATCGGACCTAAGGTAAGGGAAAAATATCACAATCTCATTTTTATCCGAGATTGTTTATACTTTGGTATTTACTGGGGTGTATTTCATCGTCCAAATCCATGTTTCCTCAATATGTAATATTATTTCCATCCACCTACAAGTGTTTAAATCCAATTTTACCCTTCTTTGAGATTTTAGTAAAAGATATGAAAGGAATCTTTTGTCGTTTTTCGTACGAGGTACTTTTTGACTTTTCGGAAAAAAGTACGGGAAGAATGTTTTTTTAACTTATACGGAATGAATGGATTTTTAAAACATTATTTCCAATAATCTTACTTTAAAAGTTTTCAAGTTTATTTTTAATCAACTTCTTTTAGTTTAAAATTGTATGACATGTTAAGAAAGGAAAAAAAATTTGAAGTAGAAAGGATATTTTCCTCAAGAATGGAGTTCAAGTGTTTTATCAAAATTATTTTCCATATAATATAATATAGGTTTCTATTTCTATCCCTATTATTAAATTGATTTGATTATGTTGTGATGGAATTATTTTTATGAATTCCTTTATCTTATATGAATTGTTTTATGATGTCATGTTATTTGAGAATCCCATTTTTATTACATGGGTTATGATATGATGTGTGATTTATGATTTTTTGGCACACATATGAATGGTATCATTATGAGATGGGTGGTACCTATATCTCCCTCCAATTCATTGGGTAAAGATTTCATATCTCATGAGATATACATGGCTGGAACGGCAGGTTAACCCAGTTCAGTGAAACAGGACTGGAACGAGGAGTGAACTCGGTTCAGAAATGGACTTTGTACGCTAAGATAGTCTTGGAAATGAGTCTTGACTACTGAGAAATGATTCTCTATGATTATGTGTGTATGCCAAAAAGTTTCATGTTTTAAGTTATGATTATTGTGATTACATTTCACTACCATGATTTATCCCATGTTATGAAATTATGATCTCTTTTGAAGGGTGAGATTTCCAAAATGTTATGTTCTTATGAATATGATGTGATTGATATTTCTTTTGTATACCCTTACTGAGCATTTGAGATCACCCTTTTTTATGTTTTCTTTCCCCAGGTTAGGAATAAGGTTATTAAGTAAGATATGCCAAAAGGAACTATAGATATGATGAAATAAATGGGAGACAGTGTAGACGCTTTATGAACCAGTTGTTTATGTTTCCCAGTTTCTAAAGACACTATACCTATACGGTCCTTTCCTGGTTTTGTTATATGTTGTAATAATTGTGCTTCAATTTTGAAGTAATAACAATGTATGTAAAGTATGGGTCGTTATAGTTGGTATCAGAGGAAAGGTATAGTCAACCTTTGGAAACTAGGATGTGAAAGCCTTAGTAAGAACCCTAAGGATAAGTCTAAGCATAGAACATAATCTTAGTGTTTTAGAAATGGCCATGAATAACCTAGGATAAGAACTTATGTGTGAAATTTTATTCTTGATTATGTGGTTTTCCTATTATAATTAGTGTTACTCACACTATTCTTCTTGGTTTTAGTCAATGGCTGGAACCCGAAGGAACCGTGTTAATATGGAATGCGACGGGAAATGCAATGATTGTCCCCCTGAGCAACCAAACGTTATGGGAGCTGGAATACAAAATCTTGTAGGCATGCTCACACAACTTTCTCAAGATATGAATCATGCAGGACTTCCAAACGAGCAAAGGAAGGAGCAACATTCTGTTGAATCCTTCATGAGGCAGCGTCCACCTTCTTTCAGCGGGTCTACTGATCCATTAGTTGCTGAACAATGGATTAGTACTACTGAAAAGATATTTTCAGTTCTTCAATGTTCTGAATATGATAAAGTCGTCCTAGAAGTGTATCGTTTGGAAGGAGATGTTGATCAATGGTGGAATCTTATTAAGAATACGAGGCAAAGGGATGAAATTGAGTCCATGGAATGGGACGAGTTCAAGAACTTATTTTTCAATAAGTACTTCCCTCATATTCTCCGAACCAAAATGGAGAAAGAGTTTCTTGAACTGAAGCAAAAGGATGATGAATCTGTTGGTACCTATGAAGAAAATTTTACAAAACTTTCAAGGTACGCTTTTGGTATTATTATCCAACCTGAGAGTAAGATCGATCGATTCTTTAGTGGCTTAAAACCAAGTCTTCGAAGGGTGTTAGCCATAAGGGACTTCAATATCTACGAGGAAATCATTCGATGTGCTCTCAAAGTCGAGATGGAGATTGGAGAAACCCATCAGTCATATGGGTTTGATAATAAGAGGAAAATGGAATTCAAAGGAAAATCTAAAGAGCACACTGAAAAGAAGATGAGTTTTCCCTTAAGCTCAAAGTGTGGAAAGAAACATGGAGGGAGTTGTCTTAAAGGGACAAGTAAATGTTTCGAATGTGGAAAGGAAGGTCGTCAGACATTTGAATGCCGCAATGATGGGAAGAAGATGTATAATGATGAAAATAAAGGAAGGGATACACAGAATGAACCTACTACACTTCAATGTTTCAATTGAAAGGATATAAAGAATTATGCCAATCAATGCCCAAATCCAAGGTTTGATGATGATGGTCGACGTCAAAAAACTCTTAAAGCTAAAGATAAAGGAAAGTCACATGAAATTTCTATCAGTGATGTGGAGTACGATAACGATGTGGTGAAAGGTACACTTACCATCCACTCTAAAGTAGCAAATGTTTTCTTTTATTCTGGATCCACCCACTCTTTTATTTCTGAAGAATTTTCTAAGGATATCACCATATTACCTCAACAATTAGATGTTGAGTTAGTTGTGACAACCCCTAATGGCACAACAGTCACATCAAAAGTTTATAATTCTTCTCCGATTGAAGTTTGTGGGAAAGTGCTTCCTGAAAATCTTGTGATCCTTCCTATAGTGAAATTTGATGTGATTATTGGCATGGATTGGCTTTCTTTATATGTAGCTAATATCAATTTCCAAAGAAGGGAAGTCACATTTCATATTCCAGATCAATCTATGATCGTCTATCGATGCAAGGATGAACATAACCTTCCATTGGAAATTTCTTCCATCTTATGGGTCTTGATTCCACTAAATGAAGGTTATTTATCTCAAATGGTTGGTGAGAAACTCACGATTATGAATATGCCCATTTTACGGGAGTTTGACGATGTCTTTCCGGAGGAATTGTCGGGTCTTCCACCAAATCGTGAAGTTGAGTTTTCAATAGAACTCGTACCGGGTGCTTTACCTATTTCAAAGACACCTTATAGAATGGCCCCAATTGAGTTGCAGGAATTGAAGAAGCAACTCCAAGAGAATATTGATAAGGGATTCATATTCCCTAGTGCGTCACCTTGGGGAGCACCTATTCTGTTTGTTAAGAAGAAAGATGGATCAATGAGACTTTGCATTGATTATCGAGAACTTAACAAGATCACTATCAAGAAAAAAATATCCTCTCCCGCGCATTGATGACTTATTTGACCAACTACGCAGAGCTCAATACTTTTCCAAGATTGATCTTCGTTAAGGGTATCATCAATTAAGGTTAAAAAGGGAGGATATACCAATGAAGGCTTTCTGTACAAGGTATGGACACTATGAATTTATAGTGATTCCATTTGTTCTTACTAATGCCCCAGCTATCTTCATGGATCTGATGAATAGAGTCTTTAGAGACTATCTTCATCAGTTTGTGGTAGTCTTTATAGATGAAATTCTTGTCTATTCAAAGATCAAGGAAGAACATGAAGATCACTTGAGAATTATATTGAAGACCCTGAGAAAGGAGAAGCTTTATGCCAAATTTACCAAGTGTGAATTTTGGCTTCAAAAAGTTTCATTTTTGGGTCACATAATCTCAAAAGAGGGGATATCTGTGGATCCAGAAAAAACAGAGGTTATAGAAAGATGGTCGAGACCAACAATAGTAACTCAGATCCGAAGTTTTCTTGGTTTTTCTGGATATTATCGATGTTTTGTGAAAGATTTATCACGATTATCTAATCCACTCACCAAGTTGACTCATAAAGGAGTTAAGTTTGTTTGGACGGAAGAATGTGAAGATAATTTCAAGGAGTTGAAAAGAAGGTTATCCAGTGAACCTGTGCTCACACTGCCTTGTAGTGGAGAAAGGTTTGTGATCTATAGTGATGCATCCAAGAAGGTATTGGGGTGTGTTCTTATGCAAAATTATATGGTCATAGCTTATGCCTCACAATAGTTGAAAATCCATGAACAAAATTACCTAACACATGATTTGGAGTTAGCTGCGGAAATCTTTTCATTAAAGATTTGGATGCATTATCTTTATGGATAAAGGTGTGACATTTATACTGATCATAATAGTTTAAAGTATATTTTCACACAAAAGGAGCTGAATATGCGCCAAAGAAAATGGTTGGAGCTGATTAAGGATTACGACTGCTCAATCCATTACCACCCTGGGAAAGCAAACAAGGTGGCAGATGCATTAAGTTGAAAAGACCATGCCAGTTTATCCATGATGAGGATCACAAAAGATCCAATATTTATGGATTTACAAAGGATGAATCTTGGAATTATAATGGAATGGGAAAAATCTTATCTTTCTCAAATTAATGTTCAACCATCTATACATGTGAATATTAAAGAGCCACAGAAAGAAGATGTTGAGTTACAAAAGAAGGTGAGAAATGTTCCTGAATTCAACCATGATTGTGATGGGATAATAAAGTTCAGGAATCTGGTTTGTGTTCCTCCCATCCCCGAATTAAAGAAGGAGCTACTGGATGAGGCTCATAGTTCTTCATTCTCTATTCATCCTGGAAGCACGAAGATGTATAGGGACCTGAAAGAGTACTTCTGGTGGGATGGAATGAAAAGAGATGTTGCTGAATATGTCTCTCGATGCTTGGTTTGTCAGCAAGTTAAAGCTGAGAGACAGAAGTCTAAGGGGATGTTACAACCATTACCCATACCCGAATGGAAATGGGAAAACATCACTATGGACTTTGTCACAGGACTTCCTAAAATATCCAAAGGCAATAATGTTATCTGGGTCATAGTTGATCATCTTACAAAGTCTGCACACTTCATTTCTATTATAGAGGATTTCTCTCTGGATCAGCTTGCCAGGATATATGTGAAGAAGTGGTAAGATTGCATGGAGTACCACTTTCTATTATATTTGATCGGGATCTGAGGTTTACCTCAAAGTTCTAGTGAAGACTTCAGCATACTATGGATACAGAGTTGAGTTTCAGCACTTCTTATCATCCTCAGACAGACGGTCAGTCTGAGAGAACAATTCAAACTATAGAAGATATGTTGAGAGCTTGCTATATGGATTTCAAAGTTGGTTGGGATCAACACCTACCTTTGGTGGAATTTTCTTATAATAATATCTTTCACTCCAGTATTCAGATGGCTCCTTATGAAGCTCTCTATGGAAAGAAATGCAGGACTCCAACTTGCTGGGATGAAGTTGGGGAAAGAAAGCTATTAGGACCTGATCTCGTTGATGAAATGGTAGAAAAGGTCAGATCTCTTCAACAACACATAAGAGAAGCTCAGAGTTGACAGAAAAGTTATACCGACAACTGAAGAAAAGACCTAGAGTTTGAAGTGGGTGATAAAGTGTTCTTACGAATATCTCCCTGGAAGAGGGTCATGAGATTTGGAAAGAAGGGGAAGTTTAGCCCTAGATATATCGGTCCTTTAGAAATACTAGATCGTGTTGGAAAGGTAGCTTATTGATTGGCGCTTCCACTGAATCTCTCTCAAGTTCACGATGTGTTCCATGTATCTCTCCTGAGAAAGTACATACCTGGTCTTTCACATGTACTCAGCTCAGAAGTTGTACCGCTGGAGCAAGATCTTTCTTATGAAGAACAGCCGATAGAGATTCTGGATCGTAGTGAAAAGGTCCTACGAAACAAGACCACTCGATTGGTGAAAGTTTTATGGAGGAACCAAAAATTAGAAGAAGCTACATGGGAGCTTGAGGATATGATGAGGGAGAGGTATCCTCATCTGTTTGTTACAAAGTGACGAATTTCGAGGGCAAAATTCATTTTAAGGGGGGTAGAATGTAACACCCGAGACTTTTATGAGAAATATTTTGTTTTTAGATCATCAAAGGAATCTTTCACTACACACAACACTAGATTGGATTTCTTTACATGCAATCGTGGCCTTCCTCGATAGCTTGCGTCGTACGCAATACCGAGTTTCACTAAACAATGATATGCTATTAAAATATTATTAAAACTAGCCGTTATGAATAGTGATAACCACTTTTTGAAATTTTATAAATTTTATTTTTGAAAATGGACTTCATTTTTGGATTCGAAATATCGAAATTATCCTAGGGTGAAATTTTGGTATTTTTCGGAAAACTTTCAATTTTTGATGAATAGTGAAACCACTAAGTGGTAATTAAAAAAACTGAATTTTTCATAAAACTTAATTTTACCGCTTCTGTGAGTGGAATTTCAAAAATCTGAGAGTCACGGTTAATTTCAAGGACTAAAATGTGGTTCAATGAAATGAAAATAATTTTTGGTGAATAGTAACTTTTTACTTTTTTTACCATGATTAAAAGTAAATAGGGTAATTAAGGGTAAAAGTGTTATTATTATTACCCTAAAACATGTCCTAATTCTATTGGATAAGTATAATTCGACCAAGAACAACCTTAGGAATAAAATATGACCATTTAGGCCCACTTGGATTATATTAGGACATTTATTATCAATTTATTTAAAGAAGTGTTAAAATAGTTAAAATCAAAGTTTAATAACTAAATAATTTTTAATATAGAGTTATACATAATATAAATTAGACTATAAATATTTATTATAAATCTAAAAATATTTCCAACATAATTGTATTTTATTTATAATTTTTATACATTAAATAATTTAATTTATTTATGACACAACGATGATGCAGTAATTATCTTATTAATTAAATATTGACATAATTGAGGTTATAAATACCCAAATAAATGTAATTTGAAACTTTTTATGAATTACACTAATTTTATAGGTTAATATGACATGTTAGTATTGATTTAATTAAATATTTTCTGACTAATCATTCTGTTATGATTTTCACAAAAATCAATTACTAAATAGTGTCAAAATTGACATAAAATAGTTTTAAAAACAAATATTATATTATTAATTTTTATTTTATTCCTAAAAATCGATGGTTCTGTCAAATGACTTAGATAAGGTTATATATATTAATAATAAACAACTTGGGGTTCGTTTGGCTTGTTATAGTAAGTTTATTAACCTTGTAGTGTAAGAACGCAAGAAGACACGGTAAAAGTAAAATTATTTAACTTAATGTTAAATCTAAATGATAAGGATAAAATATGAACCTAAACTTGTCTAAATTCTATTGGATGAGAGTCTTTCGACCCATCCCCACCTTATCTTTGAAATAAATCAATTTTGAGCTATTTAAAACCGAATTTGTCTTTATAATAAAATAATATATTTAGTTTTTCCAAAGGAGCCCCTCTCCTCCCTTATAAAAGGGCACCTCCTCACCCTCTTCCTTACACCACTTTGAGCCTTCAATCTCGTCCAAACCCTGCCAATTTTTTCTCTCCACTTCCCTAGATACATACTAGAGGTCTTGTTCATCTTCAAAGACCAATTTTAGTTCCCTAAAAGGAGGTCTCAAAGAAGCGCTTCAAAGAAGAGGTAATGTCTGTTAGCGATTCTTTCATCCTTATTTCTTCTTCCACTTATTCTTATTTAGTTTTTTCATTATAAAGTAATAACATAAGTATCACTCATATACTGATATGTTATTATAAGTATGAAAAAACCCTATTTCACCATCTATCCATCCTACGGAAAATGAAATCACCGCGCGTGCGTACGTACGGAATACCGTCTCCACGCCGTGGTGTAATCTATTTTCCACCACCACCTTACATGGATGGGTATAATGGTGTAAATAATGACTATATATGATTATTTTAAATTTATATTGATTCTGAAATAGTACATACACTCCAATACAATTCCATGATCATGGGAACGATATCATCGCTCGTGCGTACGTACGGAATACCGTCTCCATGATCTGATGTGACTCGTTCTACATGATCTTGATTGCATAATGATTATATAAATGAATTGAATGAATGAATATGATATTTATTACACTAATAACACTCTGTAAATGATGTATCTATAACCTAAAAAGAAGAATAAGAATTTATTCGACAAAACACGCATAAGAACAAAAAGTAATAAACACCCGAATAACAAGTAGCAATGAAATATTACTAATAATAAGCTAAGAATATGACCATATATGATATCATAACAATGAGTATGATTCTGGAATAAGTTAATGACATTATTTAAATCATTATACATGAGTTTCGGACACTTACGAAGAAAATCGGACCTAAGGTAAGAGAAAAATATCACAATCTCATTTTTATCCGAGATTGTTTATACTTTGGTATTTACTGGGGTGTATTTCATCATCCACATCCATTTTTCCTCAATATGTAATATTATTTCCATCCACCTACAAGTGTTTAAATCCAATTTTACCCTTCGGTGAGATTTTATTAAAAGATATGAAAGGAATCTTTTGTCATTTTTCGTACGAGGTACTTTTTGACTTTTCCGACAAAAGTACGGGAAGAATGATTTTTTAACTTATATGGAATGAATGGATTTTTAAAACATTATTTACAAGAATCTTACTTTACAAGTTTTCAAGTTTATTTTTAATCAACTTCTTTTAGTTCAAAATTGTATGACATGTTAAGAAAGGAAAATGTTTTTGAAGTAGAAAGGATATTTCCCTTAAGAATGGAGTTCAAGTGTTTTATCAATATTATTTTCCATCTAAGATAATATAGGGTTCTGTTTCTATCCCTATTATTGCATTGATTTGATTATGTTGTGATGGAATTATTTTTATGAATTCATTTATCTTATATGAATTGTTTTATGATGTCATGTTATTTAAGAATCCCATTTTTATTACATGGGTTATGAAATGATGTATGATTTATGATTTTTTGGAACACATGTGAATGGTATCATTATAAGATGGGTGGGACCTATATCTCCCTCCAATACATTGGGTAAAGATTTCATATCTCATGAGATAGACATGGCTGGAACGGCAGGTTAAACCGGTTCAGTGAAACAGGACTGGAACGAGGAGTGAACTCGGTTCAGAAATGGACTTTGTCCGTTAAGATAGTCTTGGAAATGAGTCTTGACTACTAACAAATGATTCTCTATGATTATGTGTGTATTCCACAAAGTTTCAAGTTTTAAGTTATGATTATTGTGATTACATTTCACTACCATGATTTATCCCATGTTATGAAATTATGATCTCTTTTGCAGGGTGAGATTTACAAAATGTTATGTTCTTATGAATATGATGTGATTGATATTTCTTTTGTTTACCCTTACTGAGCATTTGATCTCACGCTTTTGTATGTTTTCTTTCCCCAGGTCAGGAAGAAGGTTATTAAGTAAGATTTTCCAAAAGGGACTATAGATATGATGAAATAAATGGGAGATAGTGTAGACGCTTTATGAACCAGTTGTTTATGTTTCCCAGTTTCTAAAGACACTATACCTATATGGTCCTTTCCTGGTTTTGTTATATGTTTTAATAAGTGTGCTTCAATTTTGAAGTAATAATAATGTATTTAAAGTATGGGTCATTATAGTTGGTATCAGAGGAAAGGTATAGTCAACCTTTGGAAACTAGGATGTGAAAGCCTTAGTAAGAACCCTAAGGATAAGTCTAAGAATAGAACACAATCTTAGTGTTTTAGAAATGGCCATGAATAACCTAGGATAAGACCTTATGTGTGAAATTTTATTCTTGATTATGTGGTTTTCCTATTATAATTAGTGTTTCTCGCACTATTCTTCTTGGTTTTAGTCAATGGATGGAACCCGAAGGAACCATGTTAATACGGAATGCGACGGGAAATGAAATGATTGTCCCCCTGAGCAACCAAACATTATGGGAGATGGAATGAAAAATCTTGTAGCCATGCTCACACAACTTTCTCAAGCTATGAATCATGCAAGACTTCCAAACGAGCAAAGGAAGGAGCAACATTCTGTTGAATCCTTTATGAGGCAGCGTCCACCTTCTTTCAGCGGGTCTACTGATCCATTAGTTGCTGAACAATAGATTAGTACTACTGAAAAGATATTTTCAGTTCTTCAATGTTCTGAACATGATAAATTCATCCTAGCAGTGTATCATTTGGAAGGAGATGTTTATCAATGGTGGAATCTTATTAAGAATACGAGGCAAAGGGATGAAATTGAGTCCATGGAATGGGACGAGTTCAAGAACTTATTTTTCAATAATTACTTCCCTCGTATTCTCCGAACAAATATGGAGAAAGAGTTTCTTGAACTGAAGAAAAAGTATGATGAATCTGTTGGTACCTATAAAGCAAATTTTACAATACTTTCAAGGTACGCTTCTGATATTATTATCCAACCTGAGAGTAAGATCGATCGATTCTTTAGTGGATTAAAACCAAGTCTTCGAAGGGCGTTAGCCATAAGGGACTTCAATAGCTACGAGGAAATCATTCGATGTGCTCTCAAAGCCGAGATGGAGATTGGAGTAACCCATCAGTCATATGGGTTTGATAAGAAGATGAAAATGGAATTCAAAGGAAAATATAAAGAGCACAATGAAAAGAAATTTAATGAATAAATATGATATATATTATTCTAATAAAAAAATTTAAATGATATAAATATAACCTAAAAATAGGAACAAGAAATTATCTGACAAAACATACATAAGAATATAAAGCAGTTAACACCCGAATAACGAGTAACAATGAAATATTACTAACAAAAGGATTAAAATATGATCATAAATGTCATAATAAAAAATATTGTGATTCTATAATTAATCCATAAAATTATATAAGTCATTATACAGGAGGTTTGGATATATACGAATCATATCGGATATAAGTTATGGGATAACTTTTTCAATCTCGTTTTTATCCAAGATTGTTTATTTGTAAGTATTTATTATGGATATATTTATCATCCATGTCAATGTTTTCAAAAAATGTTTTCATAAAATGTTTTCTATTTTTACATGTATGTTTAAATTATTTTTTACGCTTTTTAACTTTTACCACATTATATTAAAGGAATCTTTCTTTTGTTTACCATGTGAGGTACTTTTTGACTTTTTCGGAAAAAGTACGAGGAGAATATTTTTTTAACTTATACGGAATGAACATATTTTTACTCTTTCATAGAGAATTATTTACATGAAGCATCATTTAAAAAATTTCATGTTTATTTTCAATTAAGTTATTTTCTTTTAAAATTACATGACATATTGAGAAAAGAAAATGTTTTGGAGGAAGAAAGGATACTTTCCTCAAGAACTAAGTTCAAGTGTTTTATCAAAATTATTTTCCATATAAGATGATATAGAATTATGTTTCTATACCTATTATTAATTTTATTTGATTGTGTAATGGTGGAATTATTTTTATGAAGTCTTTTTATCTTCTATAGATTATGTTATGATGGCATGATGTTTAAGAATCCCATTTTTTTACATGGGTTATGTTATGATGTATGATTTATGTTTTTGTGAAACACATAAGAATGGTTCCATTATGTGATAGGTGGGACCTCAATCTCCATATAATGCATTGGGTAAAGATTTATATATCATGAGATAGACATGGCTGGAATGGAAAGTTAATCTGGTTCAGTGATACAGGGCTAGAACGAGGAGAGCCAACGAGCCCGTACCTGAGTGGTAAGGGCTCCTGCTTGGCATCGAAGAGACCCGGGTTCAAAACCGGGTGGAGGCGAATTTCCGAGGTACTGTAGCAGTACTGTAGGAGCCATTGTAGTAGTACTGTAGCAGTTACTATTCGGTACTGTAGCAGTCGGAACTATTCACCCGATTTGGGCCTTCAGGCCACCGGTTTAGGCCTACGGGTCTCCAGGACCTTCGGGTCATCAAAGGCCTTCGATCAACAGGGCCTTCGGGTCACATAGACCATATAGTAGCCCAATTCACACAAAAAAGACCCCAGAAGAGGATCAGAGCAACATGAGTAGCAACCACCAGATGTAGAGCTAACCGGATTGGAAGAATGAGAGGGTATAGCAGCCGCCATTGGGACCAGGCACCGTGCAGCTTTGTACGGGGCAATTCTAGCCGATCAGTAATGCAAGGTGGGGAGCTAGGTGATCAATGACACAGAAAGATGGGGAGGGGATGTTCAAGTGGGATGGGCCTACGGGTCATGTATTGGGCATGGTATGCCTCTGGGCCTTCGGGTCATGTATTGCGTGTTTGTCGGGCCTTGTGCTTTGGGCCTATGGGTCATGTACGGGTTCCCCTTCAACCCTTAAATGGGGGATTATCCATAATAAAATAAAAAGAAGGCCCTCAGGACATTCGAGCTAGAACGAGGAGAGAAGTCACTTCTGTAATGGACTTTGTCTGCAATGATGGTCTTAGCAAAGATCCTTGACTAATATGAAATGATTTTATATGATTATGTGTGTATGACACAAGGTTTCATGTCTTATTTTATGATTCTTGGGATTACATTTCACTTTTATGATTTATCCCATGACATGATATTATGATCTCTTATGCATGATAAGTTTTTCAAATGTTATGTTCTTATGAATATGATTTGATTGATCTTTTCTATGTTTACCCTTTTATGAGCATTTGAGCTCACCATTTTGTATGTTTATTTTCCCCAAATTAGGAAGAAGGGTATTAAATATGATATTCCAATAATGAGTCTAATTATGACGAAATAAACGGGAGACAATATAGATGTTTTATGAACCATTTGTTTATGTTTCCCAGTTTCTAAAGACATTATACCTTTACAGTCATGTCATGGTTTTGTTATATGTTGTAATAAATATAATTCAATTCTGATGTAATAACAATGTGTGTAAAGTATGGTTCATTATCCCCCCACCCCCTGGACACCCTATACCCCCTTGGACTGCCCCTAGAAATCCCCCCCCCCCCCCGCCCTCGGACACCACCCCACATCCTAAGTGCATGACCCAGTTTTCAAATTGGAATTAACCATGTTTGTGATTTCACCATTCCCCAATGATATTTCCTAAGTGACCCATAAATCCTTATAAATTTAATTTTTCATGTATTGATAAATTAAATGGGTTGTTTTTAATGAAATTCCAAATGCATGATGGTTTTACTTTCATAATTAATAAAATGGGATTAAATAAAATTACCATAAGAGGGGTTGTAGGGGGTAGGGGTGATGTCCAGGTAGGCTATCTAGGTGGTGGTGAGATGTCCAGGGTCTGTAGGGGGGAAGGGGGCCTACAGGGGTGTGGGGGAGGGGGTATGGGCTGTCCAATGAGGGGTGTGGGCTGTCAAGGGGGGCAGGGTGGGTTGTCCAGGTGGGGGAGGGGGTGTGGGATGTCCAGGGGTGGGGTGGGCTGTCTAGGAGGGGGGTGTGGGCTGTCCGGGGAGGGTTGGGTCATCGAGGTGTGGGGTGGTGGGCTGTCCAGGTGGGGGTGGGGTGGAGGAGGGGTTGTTCAAGTGTCGTGGGGGGCTATCCCAGTAGGGGGTGGGTTTTATAGGGGGTAGGGGGCTACAGGGGTGTGGGGGATGGGGGTGTGGGATGTCCAGGGAGGGGTGGGCTATCAAGGGGGTGGGGGTGGGCTGTCCAAGTGGGGGAGGGGTGTGGGCTGTCCAGGGGGTGGGCTATCCGAGGGGGTGGGCTGTCCAGGGAGGGGGTGGGCTGTCAAGGTGGGTGGGGGTTGGCTGTCCAAGTGGGGGAGGGGTGTGGGATGTCCAGGGGGTGGGCTATCCAAGGGGGTGGGATGTCCAGGTGACAAAGGAGGTGTGGATTTTCTAGAGAGGAGGGGGTTGTCTAGGTGGAAGTGGAGGTTGTCCAGGTGGGGTGGGGGATATCTAGGTTAGTGGTGGAATGTCCAGGGGGTGTAGGGGGGTAGGTGGATACAGGGGTGTGAGGGGTGTGGGTTGTCCAGGGAGGGGGGTTAAACTCTGATATCTACAAAAAAATAGGAATAACATATAACCAACGTATTGTTTCTTTCACACGTTAATAATTATCTTTAATTTCCATACCAACACTCACTTTTACACTTCAAAGAAGAAGTGATCCTTGCAAAGAAATATCACTCAGGTTCTTATCCACTATCCATATTGTTCTCATACAAATTTAACATTCGTACAAGTCCACTTCACTTAATTATATAACAAGGATCATAATCCCACGAGAAGTTTCTCATAGAAACATGGCTCATATTCCTAAACAAAATACATAGGCTCATATTTGAAACACACACAAAATTTTGTAAACATAAAAAATACTATATTTACACCTTGTATCACAACCTAAAATTATCTCTCAGATATCCTCTCAAGGCATCAATAAGCCACATAACTAGCTCAAACTTTGGAGGTGTTTTTACAATTAGCTGTTTTTTTTTGAATTCATGTATGATATTTAGAGTGGAAGATAAAATCGGATCCCCATATGATATTTGGAGGTGTGTTTACAATTAGGTGTGTTGTGATTTATATGTATGACATTCATGGTTTACACCAACAGTCTTCTAGGTAATATATAATAGTCTTGAAGTCATTCAAAATTTGGATAGATATTGGATTATACAACCCTAGTTTGGGGGTGGAAACTCCCACCCCCTTCAACACCCCCCTGGACACCCCCTGGACAACCAAACCCCCTAGACACCCCCACCCCCTAGACACCCCCACCCCCAAGGACAGCCCCCACTCCCCTGGACAACCCCCCTGGATGCCCCCACCCCTTGGACAACCCCTCTGGACACCACCCCACCTCCTAGATGCCCCTACCCCATAGACACCCCCACCCCCTGGACAGCCCCCCCTAGAAAGCCCTTCGGGACACCACCCCACCCCCTAGACACCCCCACCCCCCCTGGACACCCCCACCCCCTGGACACCCCCACCCCCTAGACACCCCCACCCCCCTTAGACAGCCCCCATCCCCTAGACAGCCCCCACCCCCTAGACACCCCACCCCCTGGAAAGCCCCCATGGACACCACCCCACCCCTGGACACCCCCCCCCCCCCACCCCATAGACATCCCCCACCCACTGGGATAGCCCCCTAACCCCTGGACATCCCCCACCCCTATGGACACCACCTCCCACTTGGGCAGTGTATGTGATCGCTCAAATAATCTTCTAAAATATAAAATTTATTTGATCTAAAATTTACTCAACTCCTAAATATTTTTCCTCCACAAGTGTACATGATCTTGTACACTGATGTGTAGTTATTCAAAGATATTTTGTTATAAATATAGTATTTTTTCTTTTATATTATGATTCTCATATAGAGTAGTGTGTCAGTTATTGTTTCATATAAAGTGAAAAATTCTCATTTAATTAAATATATTTCCGATTAAAATTCAATATTATTGAATTTATTTTGAAGAAATGACTTATAATAATTTTTTTACAGAATTTATAGATGTTGGATATATGAAACTGATCGGATCTCAAGATATTTTCAAAACAATTTGGAGATCTTTTTAGATTATTCATTTCACAATGCTTCAGATAGTGGTCACATACACTTCCCATGTTACAATTGTGTTGGAAAAACTTGGTTGATCCGTGAAGAAGTCATCTACAACCTAATAAAATATGATTTTCAAGAAACTATTATGTGTTGTATCATAGTGGGTAGAAAATGAAATCTCAAATTTCTGATGATCCAAATGAGAGGACAAGATTGGAGAATTTTTATTGGAGAATTTTTTATATGACTGGTTTCCATTTATTCTTCAACATGAAAAACAAAGTATTCGGACCCAAGAAGACTTCTATAAAATCACACATGATGCATCGAATGAAAATGATGATGTTGTTAGGGTGAAAAAATTGAATGATGCTACCAAGAATCCAGTATATCGACAATGCGATAAATTGAGAAATCTGTAATTTTTAATCCGATTGTTTCATGGGAAAACAATGTATGGAATTTCTAATACTTCCATCGATTACATTCTTACTTTATTGAAGGAATTACTTCAAGATGATGCAGATATTCCCTCAAACCACTATATGGCATGGATGTTAGTTTAGTAATTTGTATTTTCAAGAAACAAAATTCATGCTTTCCCAAAATATTGCATTTTATTCTGGGAGAAAACTACTGAAACAAAATGATTGTATAAAATGTGTCACAACATGCGGGAAGCCAAAAGCTGATGTAACACCACCTTATATACCACATAAAGTATTGTGGAACTTTCCATTGATACCCAAACTCCAGAATCTTTTTATGTCTGATGAAATAACAATAAAAATATGATGACATGATACCAAGAGAAATAAAACTAATGAAGAGTTGGTTCACCCTAAAGATGGAGTTTCACTGAATAGATTTGATGCTCGATATCCTAATTTTGTAGCTGACGTGTGTAATGTGAGTTTGGGTCTTTCATGTGAAGGTTTTAATCCATTTGGTAAGATACTTACTTTGCACAGCACATGGCCATTTTTTATAAACATTTATAACCTTACCCCATGGTTGTGTATGAAAAAACCCTTTCACTTTCCTGAGTATACTCATATCTGGACCTTCTTATCCCAGTAATGATATAGACATATACATGCAACCATTAATAAAAGAGTTGAAACTTATTTGGTATGTGGGTGTGCACATATACGATTCATGTTCGAAAGACATGTTTTAGATACGGGTTGCGCTTAAGTGGATGACCAATGATTTTACTACTTATGAAATGATGTATGGAAGGGTAAAGAAGGGAAAACTATCATGTCCTATTTGTATGAAGAATACATGATCCAGAATACGGAAACATCATTGTAGTTTCAGTTTTATGGAACATGGATGACTCTTTCCAATAGACCATCCATATAGAAATAATCGTCAAATATTTGACAATACCACGGATACTGATAATCCACCTCAGTGTATGTATATAACTAATGTTCTTAATGAATTGAAATATTTCATTTTTCATTCAGGTAGGGTCAAATGAAATCTGGAAATAGAAAGAATGTTTCCATTGAAAAATGTTACAATTAGAAGAAGAGCTGAATCTTCTTTGATTTTCCTTATTAGCCAACCAATTGGTTATTTCATTTCTTAGAAATAATTCACATTCAAAAAAAATATATGTGAAATGAATTGCTTTCGATTCTTCTAAATGTTAAGGGACAGTATAAGATGATTTATAGTCTCAATGCGACTTGGTAGATTGGGGGCATCATAACAGAATTGCGTCCAATGCGTATTAGTGAAAATAAATAGCCAGTTCTATATACTTGTTATGTGATGAAACCTACAGAAAAAAGAAATTTATGGAAGTACTATAGACTATTAAAGTTCCTGATGGCTATTCATGCAACATATCTAAACAGGTCAATTGAAGAGAGTTGAAGTTAAAATATTAAGGGACCCATTATTATCACACCCTTCTACATGATTTGATTCCAACAGAAATATGTAATCGTTTTTCCAATAATGTAAGGGTGGCTGTTATTTTGTTGTTTCATTTGTTTATAGATCATTATGCTAAGAAGTTGTCCAAGTCGTTCTTGAAAAGAATGTTGGCAGATGCCCATTAATTTTGTGTGAGTTATAGAAAATATTTCCTCCATAATTTTTCACATCTATTCTACATATGATTGTCCATATTCCAACTGAAATACTTCTCAGAGGACCTATTTCAATTTTTTGGATGGTATCCAACTAAAATAAATATGTACAAATTAAATTCATATGTCCGAAACAGGAATCATCCAGAACGTTATATATTGAACGGTTACTTAGAACAAGAATATATGCATTTCTACTCTATGTATTTTTTTGATCTTACTACAAGAATGAACAGATCAATGAGAAACGAAGAAGAAAAATATGAGAAAATTGAACCTAGTTATCCATCACATCTATAAACAGCAGGAATTCTTAGAACATATACATTGACAACATTAAGCCTAGAAGAGAGAAAGATGGAACATTGAATAGTTTTGTTCAACTATGATTTGTTCAATTACTACATTAGTTAAGTTAATTAAATATATTTATATCTTAAATATATATCTATTAAACTATTCATATTTATATCTATAAGTAACATAGAGAAATGATAAATATAAAGCATCATTCTTTATCTATGAGAAGGAGGGAGACATTGCATTTCAAAAAAGTTTTCTTCTTGTTAAAATTGATGGTAAAAATTTTAATATTTAAAACAATTAAATAAATATTTAATTATGTTTAATATTCATTTATATTTTAGGTATTTTAGTTTTTCTGATGACTCTATCTCTGAGTAAATAACAGCTTTGTCTTTTGGTCTTAATATTGTGGTTCTTGACTGTAAATAAATTGTTTTCAATGGGTAAAGATTTATTATCACTGAATGAGAAAAGAACATGAGAACACAACAATATGGTGTTGTGGTTACTGCTACAATAAACTATTATGCCATTGCATCAAATAGTAGACCACGATTTCAAAATGTAGGTTATTATGGAGTCGTTGAAAGAATAATAATTTTGGATTATTATTCTCATGGACGAGTAACGATGATGAAATGCCATTGTTTTGATTTGATGATGAGGCGAGGCACATTTATTGATGATTTTGGATTTCAATAATTGATATGACTCGCACTCTTGCTACCCGATGAACCATATGTATTAGCATCAATGGAGAAACAAGTTTTTTTTTCAAAGACCATCTTCGACCTGAATTTGGTGTCATTATTGAAGTAATTCCATGACATATTTTTGATGATGGTGATGATGGAATTGACATCATCCCTATTTCCATTAGAAATTATCTATATATTACATTTTATGACTCTAATAGCGCAATTTTCAAAGTTGATTATGAACCTGAAGTTGTGGTGGAAAATATATAAAATCATCTATCCATATTCTCAATTCTTTTGGTTTAGCCCAGCTTGGGTTGTTAAGGTTCATAATATTCAAAATGATTTAATATTGATTAAAAATATGTTGTATCTGACATGACCATTATGTTAATTTTCAATTTTTATTAGTTGTAATTTTATTTGAATTGCATTTTTTAATTTGTAATTTAACTGTATTCAAACCAATAAAACCAACATTTATAACTTGGTGAAAATTTCAATACTTTATTGACCATGTATAAAATTAGTATAACTCTAAGACCCCCCTTTAACATTACACCAGATAATTAACATGATGGTTATTCTTCTTTTGCAAAACATGTATAGAAACCTCCATCATCTACTTGGGATAACGAAATTAAATTTTTCCTTAATTTGGACAAGTTATTTACCCCTTATGAACATGATCATTTGTATTCTTAGTAAATAATCATCCCACTAAAAATTAAATTTCTTTATTATATCTTCTATGATTTATTGAATTCATTATATATCTATTCAAGCACACCTAAAATAATGGATAGTTAAATTATCCATGAATACCCCTATTCCCTCTCATTTATTTTTCTTTTTGGGTTACACATTAGTTATCATTTTCTAATTACTTACATATTTGTTTTGAAATGTAGGAAATGCAACCAATTGAAGAGAGGTGATGGAGAATGATGATGGACAACAATCGCTTCATGGATGAGATGGGCATTCCACCACTAGTGCCTGTAGTGAGTATTTTATTTCAAATATATATATTTAAATAATATAAAATGTCATGTGATTAATTTTTTTTAAACATTTTTGCAGGATCCACTTCATTGGTGATAATTATTTGATGAGAATCCTAGTAGTGGTCCCAATACTCAGGGTGTTCATACGAGGGGGTTGGTACGAGAGCTAGCCGATCTGTTTAGCGTACCCGATTAGACCCTTCCCTTCCCACTGAAATTCCATCTATCCCACATTCTGATCCCGGTGTGTTGTTAAGAACACATGGGATATTTAAGCCTCCCATGTTTTCACCACCCTTTACATCTGAGTCTCCTAACCCATCTTTACCATATTCAATGATGATTCCCACTCCCCATCCAGCATTCGGCTAGTCATATGTTCCATCTTCTTTTACTTAAACTTCCTTCTCTCTGAGATTCTATATTCCATTTTCTTCAACTCCTACTCCACAAAAGTTTGGCTCTGTAGAGAATACATTGGGACCCACTCTACCTACACAGGGTGTTCTTTTAGTTTATGTAGATCCAATGGTGCCCATTGATCAAACTGTTGTAGGTATATTTATAGAACCCTAACAAATTTTTATACCATTCTTTATTTTCATTATAAAAATTATTGATAAAATATTTGTATTTCATTCATAACAGATACATCTACAGATAGGAGGCGATGGAGGGGGCTTACATGCATGCGTGTGGTGTGGAATCACTGCACAAAATTGATGGTGGACTATAATGAAGACAGTCAAATAATTGAAAAAATAGGGCAGCAATGTCAGAGTTTTTTTGCGATGCTTTCCAAATACTCTAACATCATTCTTGGAAGCCCGCTCTCAGGGAGAAAATTGCCAAATGAAGTCAAAGATAATTCTTGGGCATAGATATGGGTAAAAAAATCTGTTGTATTTAATGAAATATATTATAATTTTTATTTATATGAATTAATATTTTGGATTCATCTTCGGTTTAATTTCCCTAATGGTGAGGGTGTACGGCCAGCACATCTAAAGGATTTATGTGAGTTTTGGAGAGCGTATAAGCATGAGTTGTATATTGGATGGTGTGATCGAGTTGGCATAGAATTAGAGGCGGTCCCTGAAGTTGATGACTATCTGATAGAACAGTATCATCAAATGATTACTCATTAGACGATTACACTGTTTAAGATATTAATCACATTTGAGGTATTTAAATGAAAAATTACATGTTTTGTGTTAATAATATATTTTTTGTAATTTAATTTTATTTAGGAATGATCTGGAGGAAATAAAAAAACCTGGATTCTAAAAAACTCTTCCACACATTGGGATATACTATGGTTCCAGATCATGAGAGGAAGTAGGTATGACAGTTGTTTATAATTTTTCTTTACGACTTGCACTTTCTTTTATTTCTTCCTTAATTTATTTGATTGATAAAGTTGTTATATAAATTTATTTATAAAATTAATTATTGGAAACCTATTATTAATTATTTTTCCAACATTTAATGTCATTTTAGAGGGAAAAAATTAATATTGAAGGATGGGTGCCTCGAGGAAAATGTTTTTGCTCGAGTTAAAGGAAGAAATATGGAAGTGAGGTTAATGAACCGAATCAGCAGCAGATTGTAAGTTTTAATTTGTTCATTTCAAAGTTTAATATCTATTTTTTAACATAATAATCTATTTATATTTGTAATAGGATACTTTAGAGGCCCTTGATTCCCATGAACCTGACAATTTTTTGCCAAACGATCACTTACATTAGGTGTTGGGAGATGAGTACCCTGGCAGTGTATGCTACCGACCTGGGAAGAGTATAGTCTTGACGAGGTATTGGCCCTCCTCAGGTATGATTTTTTGTTCCACTGAGTTCTAGCAGGTTAAGGCACAGGCAGAATAGGCTAAAAATGGTCCATAGAGAAGGTAGAATAGTCTTCTAGGGAAAACACTGCAATAATGTAACTGATGGAAGTTCTACATCCAACACATCCACCAGAGGCCAGTGCAGCTTGTGATGAATATATGTCATCAATGTTATCTATATACAATTCACTAGGTGGAATTTCTAGTGGTGGTTGAGATGATGGTGAGGAGGAGGCCAAGGCGGAGGAGGAGGAGACTGAGGCGGAGGAGGAGGGCGATGAGGAGACCAAGGTGCAGGAGGAGGCCGAGGAGGAGTACGTGGGTGAGGAGGAGGTCATTGAAGAGGGCGGTACGATTATGGTGAAGAGGATGAGGATGGAGGTGATGTTGATGATGATGGAGATGATAGTGATGGTGATGGTGGATAGATTTATTTGTTACATTTTTGACTGATATTACTGACATTTGATGTTTGATGATTTGTTGTGCCTAAATGTATGTGTGATTAGTTTAGTCATGTTTTCTTTATTTCTTTATGTATAAATAATAAAACATGACTTGATGATTTTTTGTGACTGATTCGCCCCTCCCCTGGACACCCCCAACCCCCTAGACAGCCCCCTACCCCTGGACACCCCCACCCCCGGACACCCCCTACCCCCATGGATATCCCTTCCACCCTTAGACAGCCCCCACCCCCTTGGACACCACCCCACCACCTGGACACCCCCCACCCACTTGGACAGTCCCCTACCCCCTTGGCATCCCCAACCCCCTGGACAGCCCCCCAACCCCCATGGACACCACCCCACCACCTAGAACCCCCCCCCCCCCACCACCACCACCACCACGAACCCCCCCCCCCCCCATGGACATCCCCCCGACCCCCTAGATAACCCCCCCAACACCCTGGACACCCCCCACCCCACTTGGAGACCCTCATCCCCTTGGACAGCCCCCCACCCCCCTGGTCACCACCCCACCCCCTAGACACCCCCCACCCAATGGTCACCCTCACCCCCATGGACAGCCCCCCACCCCCTAAACACTCCCCACCCCACCCCTGGAACATCCCCCCCCCCCCCCACACACACACCCCTTGGACACCCCCACCCCCTAGACACCCCCACCCCCTTGGACAGCCCCCCAACCCCCTGGACACCCCCATCCCCAAGGACATCCCCCCACCCCTGGACACCCCCCCCCCCGACACCCCCACCCCAATGGATAGACCCAACACCTAGAAATCCCCCCCCCCCCCACACACACACCCCCCCTGGAAACCACCCACCCCCTAGATACCCCAACCCCCTTGTACATATCTCCCCCCAACCCCTTGGACACCACCCCACCCCCTGGACACCCCCACCACACCCTTGGACACCCCCACCCCCACGGACACCCCCACCCCCATAGACACCACCCCACCACCTAGACACCCCCACCCCCCTCCACACCCCCACCCCCTTGGACAGACTCCCACCCCTTGTATAGACACCCCCCATGTACAACTCCCCACCACCTGGACACCACCCCCCCCCACCCCACCTAGACACCCCAAACCCCCATGGACAGCCCCCACCCCCTAGACACCACCCCACCCCTGGAAATCCCCCCCCCCACCACCACCCTAGACACCACCCCACCACCTGGACACCCCCACCCCCTGGACACCCCCACCACTCGGACACCCCTACCCCCATGAAAGCCCCCCCTGGACAACCCCCTCCCCCGAACACCCCCACCCCCACCCCCCTCGACACCCCATACCCCCTTGAACACCCCCCCCCCCCAACCCCCTGGACACCCCCCCATCCCCCTGGACACCCCCACCCCCTAGACACCCCCCAACCCACGGACACCCCTACCCCTCATACACCCCCAACCATCCCCCTGGACACCCCCTGGAAACCCCTTAACCCGTAAGACAACCCCCCCCCCCCACCCCCCAACCCCCTGGACATCCCCCACCCCCTGGACACCCCCACCCCCTGGACCCCCATAGAAACCCCCTACCCCCTTGGATAGGCATAAACCATTAGATCCTCTAACCCATCTCACATTACCCCTTACTACCGCATGGCATACAACATTATCCAAAAATTCAAATCTCATCTAAATTCACACATGCCTATGAACAAAAATTCCAAATTCAAAACCTGAAAAATGATTTTATTATATAGGGGTTGTTGCCTTCTGAATTATGAATTCAATTCTGTATGTGTTATAGAGAATTCAATATTAAATGTATTCAATTCATAATTATGTATTTCATAGGTTAATTGATCTGAATTATGAATTGAATTCATTATGAATTTAATTAACTTATGAATTATGTGTTAATGTTGTATGGGTATACTGTTGTATATGTATACATGTTGTAATTATCTTATGAATTTTGTGTGTAAATTCTGTATGTGTGTACCGGGTAATTAGATACATAATTACAGGCATGTATGTACAGAGAACTGGTGGAAGTGCATTACTGCAGGTGCACAGGGGGGAGGCAAGCATGTTGTTGTTGCAGGTGCATAAAGGCTATGCCAATGGTTTACAACTGTTGAAATATGTTTGAAAAGAAAACATATTCCAATGGTTTACATGAAACCATTGGTATATGTATATACCAATGGTTAACAAACCGTTGGTATAGATTCTATACCTTACTTTTCCCAACAATTTGTGAGGAACTGTTGGTAAAAGTCAATGCCAATGGTTTGGAAAACCATTGGTATAAACATGGATTCTGATATTTCCAACAGTTTTAAACCATTGTTAAACATTTATACCAATTTATTCTTATAAATGTTGGTATATAATCTAATAAGTACCCATATCTGAATGGTTCTCATATAACCATTGGGATATTTCTATCCCCATGACTCCATAGCTAATAGTTTGGACAACCGTTGGTATAGTTTATACCAACAGTTTTCTAGCCTTTACCAATAGTTTGAAACTGTTGTTAAAGGATACGTTTCCAGTAGTGATATGAGAGTGCATCTATTGGGTTTGGTTGTGAATAGATTATATATAGGGTAAGAACCTATGAGTGAGTTCCTAGTGGTTCACTCTACCTTTTTGGGTGGAGATTGTGTGTTGGTGAGGATTTTTGAAACAGTCATTGTGTGCAAGGGTAAGTGTGCATTGGGTACACACGATGCATAGTTAGGGTGTATATTGGTGAATAGGAAGTTTGTGAGGCCATTGATAATTTTTCAGGTTATAGAGGAACCTAAACAGTGATGTGGAGGTAGTATGGTGGTGAGATGCATGTGGACGTAGAGGCTCGGATTTTGGTAGTGGTGATATTTCCCCCAATGGTGGTAGGTGAAAACATTGAAAGAATAGAGTACTATTGTATGGTCAGCTTCAAGTTATTCCTTGACATGGACCATTATGGATACATGATGTCAGAGGTTGATGGAAGGTGACATGGATTGGGAAGAGTGAAAAATTTGTGGTGTTGAGACCCGTTGGGGTTGGAAATTGAGAAGTGTTGTAAGGGAAGATATATAGTGGGGATCACACCATTGGGTATTAGAGGATGTCATTATTGGTAGGATAAGAAAAGGCAGTTGGTATTTTTTAACGGCACTTGGGTATGAGTGGTTCATCCCTACCAATTCATTAAATATTTTAATGGATTGATTGTGGGCTACGGATTTTAAGAGATTGGTTTAGAGAGTTATTATAACAACACTCCTTTGGTGGGAAAAATTGTATTGTTCATGGATGAATGGTTTTTTGTGGATGAAGGATCATGGATGCAGAGATACTGGATGGTGAACGGTTGAAGTGATATTGGGGAGTCATTTTATGGTAAGATATGCTAATATATAGTTCCTTGAGTGGTACTAGATTTAATTTTTAGATTGGGCATTGGATAGAGTCAATATGCTTTCATTGGGATCAGGGTGGTTTTTTCTGATTCAAGGATGAGTTGTATTAGGTGGGAGATAGTTTTTAATATTGGGAGATAATGAGTTTATAGGGTGATTTCTGGGGTGATTCATGATTCGTGACCGGATTCATGGGATGGGATATGATTCAGGGATGAACCATTATTTTTCCTGTGGTTTAGGGGTGAATCATGTGTCGAAACATAGTAAAGGTTCCATTTTTTGGAATCATCACTTGGGGAAGAAAATTAATTTTGTGTAGTGGATTAAGGTATGTGCAATACTCTATGTATGGGGGTTAGTGTAAATTTTGAGATGGAGGTGGGTGTTTCTTTTGAGGATGGTTTTGCATGTGTGAGTGAGCATTTTGGTAAAATCAAGTCATAAGATATTCAACCAGTGATTTTTTAGAGTTGGACATGGTGATGGGGGAGCTATCTCATGAGTGTCATGTGTAATGTGGATGAGGTGGTCTGAGGATCAAATCAGGATTCTATGATTAAAGTCAGTGGATTTAGTTTGTTGTTTGTAGTTTCGCAGTGTAAGAGAGTTTGACATTCAATGTTGGAACATAGTGTGTTTTGATGTTTCTATGACCAAGGAAAGTTGAAAGTCATGGTTTAAGGATTACCATGAATTCTCCAGGATGAAAAGCATTATGGTGCAGTTTTTTTAATGACCGGTGGATTTTTATGTCATTGTTTGGAGATAGAAATTTAATTTTCCATTTGGTGGGAAATTCATTTTGAGAACCATGAATTTTTGAGTCAAAAAGGTTTCCTTATGACTTTTCCATTTCTCTGTGTTTTGAAAATCACAAACACATTATCTTAAGGCAAATTATATTTTCCCTAAGAATTATTTTCATAAAGATAAATTCCATTCTCTACGGAAATTGTTATCATTACCCATGTTTTCATAGTTCATTTTATAGTATCTCTAAATCTAACACATTTTATTCCTAAGTCTAAAATTTGGTATCACATATAAAACATCATAATCCTATAAATCGTTGAATATAGTGTATTCTGTTTTTCGGATCTAAATTCTCTAAAATTTATACTATGAATTCTCTGAAATTTAGAATCCAAATTCTCTGAAATTCAGATTCCCAATTCTCTAAAATTCAGACTCTGAATTCTCTGAAATTTCGACTCTTAATTCTATAAAATTTGGAGTCTGAATTCTTTGAAATGAAAACTCTGAATTCTCTAAAATTCAGACTTCGAATTCTATGAAATTCAGACTCCAAATGCTCTGAAATTCAGACTCTGAATTCTCTATAATTCGGACATCGAATTCTCAGAATTCAGACTTAGAGTTCCTCAGAATTTAGACTTCGAATTTCTCAGAATTCAGACTCTTAATTCCTTATAATTCCGATTCTGAATTCATTGGAATCCAAACTCTGAAATCTATAGAAATCAGATTCTGAATTCTTTGTAAAATAGAATACAAATATCCATGTCTTATAAACTATGAATTTTTATTTGGTTAGACTCTGAATTCTATTTTTTATTATACTTTGAAAAATATATTTGGTTAAGAAACTTCATTTTATTTACACTCATTATGAAATGATGTTGTACAATCTATTTCTAACTAACCATTTCTTGAGTGACACATGTATAGGTCCCTCTGAGATTCAAGGAAATATATGATCATTAGAGGAGGGAGCCGACCATCGTAGAAGTTCCTATAAATAAGAGCTCATTTGAATGAGCTCATTATCCATAATTACAGGTTGATTAATCTAGAGATTACATTTTTCTAAAGATATTTCTAAAGAGAGAGACTCTTATGTTTTTTACATACTAAACATCATGTTCAGATTGCTTAGTGTGATTCTGATTGTCTCTAAGTACTATAAAGGGCTTTCGGGGATAGGAATATAGAGGTTCCGACAATGTTAAAGTTCAAGGACTTCTGGGGATAGGAATACAGAGGTTCCGACTAACTTAAAGATCAAGGGATTGCGGGGATAGCAAGATAGATTCTGATATTCCTATTGAGGTCTTACCCCAGTGTGGGTAAGACATACTTTCTTGAAAGTATAAATCAAGGGTCCTTTATCCAAGGTTGTTGATACCCATCCCTTTTGGTTAAAAGATTTTCTACTTGTTACTTGTTTTGTTTCAAGTTTATTACCATTGTATTTTGATAAAAGAAGAAAGTATAACCTTCTTATACTTTCTTATCGCTTTTATACACTCTGATATGTAAGATTTTATAAACTTTAAGGTAGAATATTTTCCTTGTAAACTTTAAGTTTCATTTATGGAACCACATTTCCAGAACCTAGTAAGTTTGTTTAATAAAACTAAAACAGGTCTTGTGAATTTACCTTATTTAACTTTGTTAAACATAGTTTCCCATAAGGTTAAAAACAAATGTTTTTAAACTTACAATTCACCCCTATTGTAATTGAGCATCTACATTATTATTTCAATCCTATAATTGGTATTAGATGAGGTTTTTTAATTACTTATATTCACATATATGTTTTCATGCTCAAATTTTTCTTGTTGTAAATTTCTAGCTTAAATTTTCTTAAATATGTTTTTCTTAGAGGATTTTTATTATTTTTTATAAACATTTTATATTAACAAGTTTTTGTGGAAAAATATTTTTCATATAGAATAGTTGGAATGAATGTCGGTTCGATTGAAAATCTAAATCCTACTAGACCACCTATATTTTATGGTAATGATTATGAATATTGGAGTGATCTAAGGAATACTTTTTTATTAATACTATAGTAAACAATTTTTTATTTCTTACTAGAGATTGCAAAATTCTTGACAAGGAAGTCAAAACCTTCACCAACCAAGAAATGTCAGAATATCAACTAAACTAAAAAGTACCCTATACTTTGTTTTGTTCCATGACCAAGAACATATATAGTCAAATTTTTCTTGTGAAGATACTAATTTCATCTGGAAGAAACTTGAAGTTACACATTTTGGTACATCCAAAGTTATAGAGACTATAAGAGATATGGAAGTCGAGGCATCTGAGCGGCGTCTGAGTGAAAACCCGAGGTGGCTAGGGTTCTCCAGTTCTCGATTTCCTCTTCCCCCTATGGCCGAGACCGGTTCATGGCGGCTTCTTCATCGGCGCGGCGTGGTGTGTTCTGGTGTGGCGTGGAGAGCCAGGGATCTGGAGAGATTCGTTGCGCCTTTGGCTTCTGGTCCCAGTGTCATCGATTTCTGGTGGTTTTCGGCTTCAACGAGGCTTGTCTTGCCTCCAGCTTCTGCGGTCGGCGTGGGCGACTCTCGGCGGTTCTACGTCATCCAGGTCTAAAAAGGACGGTGCTTGGAAGCTCCGTTTTCTGTTGATCTGGTGTTTCTCACCTCTTCTTTGGCTTATACAGTACGTCCCGGAATCATCCAGAAGGTTATGGTGTGGCTCATGTCCCTTATATAGTGCTCAGAGGGGGGAGATCTGGGTTTTGGATACTGGATGTATCGCGCTGAGGGTGGCATCAGAGAAGGTGAAGTGAAAACAGGACAATCTCTGTTCTTCCTCGATCTATCTTCTTTGACGGCCTCATTTTGTGGTGATCAAGGGTGGATTTGGGAATTTTTGTGGCATCGGTAAGTTTCAAAAATTTTGTGTGGTATGATCACAAGAAATGATGGGTGACGCTTTTCATTTGGCTGTGGTTTATGAAAATTGATTGAAGATGAATGAGGATTTGTGGTTAAGGGTGAAGGAGGAACGGACGAGTTGTTTGTGGAGCAGGGTGTGGCATCAGGGTAGCCTGATCTTCATTCTGGTTTCTTAAATATCCTTTTGTGATGGATTCTTCCTCAAGGTTCATCTCACGTCACTGGTAGGTTGGTCGAACTCCGTCTCGAGTTTTATGATGAGAGGATTTGGGCTGGTTTTGATGGTTGCACCGATGGACGTTTGAGGAGGCTGGCTCTGAGGATTGGTCTACTTGTCTGTTTTTTGTGCCTTGGTTCATGGTTTCCTGACCTTGATATTGTTGTTTGTATGTGGTGAAGTGATGAAATGGTGATGTGGTTAAGTGGTGGTCTGATGTAGTGGTGTGGAAATAACGTCATGGTTGGTTTCTCACTTTTTCCTCAAAAGTGTTTGCATAACAAAAAATTTAATTTTCAGTCAGTATAAGAGATATGATTAGAGAAAAATATCATAGATTTATATTTCCCTATGGAGAACAAATTTGGAAAGTTCAACAAATATTTATGACTATTGTCAATAGTGTAAAATATATGGGAGAGAAATTTTTAGATGATGAAGCGCTTGCAAAAAATATTATTGATATTATGCATAATGAGTGGAAATCCAAAATAATAGTTATTGATGAGAATAAGAAAGTATCTCAAATTACTCTTGATGAGCTTTCTTGAACTCTTCTTAAACATGAGACAATAATGAAAAGAGATACTTATATGAATAATAATAATAATAATGGTAATGTAAGTGTAGCCTTTACAACTACTAAATCCAAGACTCCAGAAAGGGTTACAAGATCCAAGTCTAAGAAAGCCACTATTTTATGTGAGTCTAGTGAGAGTAAAAATTCTGAGAAAGAGATAGATAATATTTCTTGAAGTATGACCAAGATATTTGGAAATAAATACTTTCAGTATATATATAAGAAGAAAGAAAGAAAATACAAGAAAGACTCGGAAGTCACTTGCTATAAATACAAAAGAGCATGACATATAAGGCCAGATTTTCTTATGCTTAAGAAAAAGGATAGAAAGGAAAAACATTCTGAGAGGAATAGAAAGAAGTACTATAAGTATAAAGAAAAGAAATTTTTCAAAGCTAATGACACCTGTTGTTCCAGTGGTGGTGACTCATCTGATGAATCCTTAGAGTATGAATCATATAAATATAAGAATCTTAGTTTACTAGCCAAATACCCCTTGAAAATCATTGTCTAATGGAAAAATTACACAACACCAAATATATTACTAATGTATCTTTGAATTAAAATTATGCTGATGATAAATACGATGAATCTTCAGATGATGAGTCCTCCTCTTCAGAAGATAATTCATTACCTTCTTAGGAAGTAGTGTCTAGGTTTGTTACACTTTTTGAGAATGAAAATTATAAAATCAAGAAAAACCTTGATAAAGAAAATTCTATATTATCTATTTTAACCAAATAAGTATTATATTTTTTTAAAGATCTTGATAAGAAAACTTTGGATTTTAATAGTATTTCTAAAAATCATTAGGAAATTAATTCTGAGAAGGATATACATTCGAAGGATCTTGAAAATGTAATTTCTAAGAAAAATATTTTAGAGGCTAACACTTGTGATAAAACTAATGTTTTTTGAGGATAAATATATGGTTATTAAACTAAAGTTAGAAAAAATTTCCTTAAGGAAATTTCTGTCAAATTTTTCCATAATTAAGGAAAATTTTGACAAGATATATTCCAAAATTTTACCATTAAGAATTAGTTCTGGATTTAGTTATACTCATTCTAACCCAGTTTTTAGTAATAACTATTGTGTACCCCAAAGTGCCCCATTTTGCACAAAATGTTAGTGTGGTGGAAATTGGGAGAAAAAATGTTCTTTAAAAAAATAAATATTTAGGTTTTCATAAAGATTATTCTTCTAAGAAAATGTGGATACCTATAATTTTACATTCTCAAATTCTTGGATCCAATAAAGTTTGGATTTCGAAAGTATAACTCTTTTATTTTCCAAAAAACAAAGAAAGTATAAACAAAAATACTTAGTACATGGATAGTATATGTTCCTGACATATAATTGGTAACAAATACTTCTTTGAAAATATTATCAATATGAAGTGAGTAAAAGTAATTTTCAGAGTTAATGCTCATAGAGAAATCGTCGTTATGTGTAACATTTTTATTCTTATAAAAACTTTAATTTCAAATGTTTTATTTTTTAAAGGTAATAAGCACTAAAAGGAGATATCATTCTTCGATTTATCAGAATACAAGAACTACTTGCTAATATTTTCACAATACTTTTATCATCTGATAGAATAGAATACATTAAACAAAAGTTTGGAATGATGACCATAAGGTAATCTTCCATATTAACTTTTTTTTGAAACCTATCATCCTACATTAAGAAACTTCTTTTCAAAAGGGGAGTACATTTTCTTGGTAGTAAAATTTTTTTGTATTTATATCTTTCATTGTTAAAATTTTTCATAGTTAAAATTTTTCATAGTTAAATATTTCATAGTTAAAATTTTTCATAGTAAAAATTTTTCGTAGTTAAAATTATCTTTTAGATAAAATCTTTTATAGTTAACATTTTTTTACCTAAAATTTTTTGTAGTTACGATTTTTCGTTGTTAAAATTTTTCATAGTTAAAATTTTTTGTAGTTAAAATTTTTTGTAGTCAAAATTTTTCATAGTAAAAAATTTTATGTACTTAAAATTTTTCATTAATAAAAAATTTTCATAGTATAAAATTTATCAATTTTAAAAATTTCATTTCTTCAATAAAATTTTCCGTAATCTAATGTTCTTCAAGAAAAATTTTCCTCATTACTGATAATTTTCCTAGAAATCTACAAGGTATGTTTCCTAACTTAAATTTTTGTAATAAAAATTTACTTGTTGGTATTTTACTCTTGTTTTAAGAAACTTTTCTTATTCACTTTCCTTAAATCGAAAGTTTTATCTTAAAAACCCTCAAAATATCACAATCTTCCTAAATTTTTTACTAGTTTTCATCTCAACCATCAAATCATATCGAGCTAGTTTCAACTGTTGGATCAATCAGAGAATATGAACCATCGCCTTAACATCTATATAAAGTCCCCCCCAATGGTTGTCCCACATCAGTTTTCAATCCTATTGTGTCGAAACCCCGCCTCTCTACTTAAGCATTGTTCTGTATTTCTGATCTTCTCAACTCTGAATATGTCTTTGGAAGCATCCCTGTAAAAGAAACTGTCATCAACTAAAGAAATTTATGAATGGAAAATCTATAGAGAATGTTTAGTTGATCATAAGTTCTTTGAAAAGTATGATTATCTCATTTCAAAGTATATAAATTAGAATTCCTGAGAAATCATGTGTGTAGAAAAACTGAAATGACAGGATCTAGTTTATCTGGAGTTTCTTATTGGGTTCTATGAATATGTAAGTTTTTTTAATGAATGCGAGTGAGATAAGTTATCGTTCAAAAGTTATAGAAAAACTTATTATTTTTTCTACAACAAGTGATATAGTATCATTGGAATAATATACGAAATAGAATCCATTTTTTGCACCCAGAAACTACCTCCTTAGGCAAGAAGTTTTGATAAAAAAAGATAGAGAGAGAATCAAACTCAAAGGAGTGAAAACACCATAAATAAACCATCTCCCTACCAACTTCATAATGTTATCTTTATGAATTCAGGGATTTCTCATTCCAAGAAAAGGATACAAGGACTCCTTAAAAAAAATTGAAATATATGTTTTGGATTTTTTGGTCAACCTGAGAAAGATAAAATTAGTGGAGTATATCTTGCTAACGATTGAAAATATCAAAAATTTCACCCTAAAATAGCAGATAATTATATATCCTACAATCCTATCCAAGATCATTGTCTTGTTCCTAGAATTGTTAAAAATCCATTTTAGTTCAAAGCCCGGATCATTCGAAGTCATGTTTCTTAGTGATGATACTTTTAGGAGGATGAAGGTCAGTTTCAATGAAAAATCCATAGAATTTTATGACTTCTATGAAAATTAGATCGAATCCTTATCCAAAAAACAGAAAGTAGCGGAGACTTCCAAAAAGGGTACCATGAATAGAAAACTGAAGTAACCAAAACCCAAGGAAAAAACTCCTTCAATTCAAGAAACCCAATAAGTACCTCAAATATATAAGAAGAAAAATACCTATCCAGATAATTTTTTTTAAGTAAATAGAAGATAAGAAAAAAAAAGGAAAAAGATCCTAGATTTATCTTGGATCTTTCTGAGGAAAAATCCTTTATGATTAAGGATTCTTAGGAATATGATAAGCAAGAAAAGAAAAGGAATCAAAATAAGAAGATGACCAAGACTAAAATAGTTCAAGCTCTTCTCAAAGATACTAATAAATCTTTTGAAAAAGTTCACGTACCAAAAAATTTTCTCGATAAAATAGTACGAGTAGAGACTTAGGGAAATAATATGGTCATTCTGGAACCTGATGAAGAGGAAGAGATTATGTAGGAATATAAAGTGGAAGGATAAGAAGAGGAATTGAGTGATGATACAGATGATATGATAAGGAAAGTTGAAGAATATCATGAGAATGAGAGTCCTTCTGAGAAATTATCAATCTGGACTTCCCAGGCCGAATGTTCTAAACTTCCTTCCCCATGAAAAGGTGATGAAGGTCATGAAGAAGTAAACAAACCATAAAAATAAGAGACAATCAACCATTATTTTGTTCAACTAGAGCACTTGGTGAAAGATTCTGAAAAGGAAAAGGATGTGGAAGATAAGATAGTCCAACTATTAGATAGTGAACATGAATCACAAAAGGCTGCTGAAATCATTCCGAGAGACGATAAAGGATAAAAAAATTTAGCTGATACACCTAAGAAGGCTGAGGTCTCTAATAAATATGTTGGTAGATCATCTAAAAGAAATGATGTTTAGGTAGAGAGAAAATCCTCACCAACCAGAGAATTTGATTCAGAATCGTCTTCTATGGGACATGTTTTTTTGGTTCAATCCCAAAAAAAATTGGTTGATACAATTTCCTTGTTTTTAAGTATTTAATCAAGGTTTCAAATACTTCAGCATTCATTTAAACATTAATTGGATTCTATTTCCATGCTTATGAATAAATTCTTCAGACTTGAGGCCGATTTTAAATCCTTCTATATTGGGTATAATGCACAAAAAAGGTTGTGCAAGTAAATTAATAAGTGGTCTAAGAAGACAATTAAAGAGTTGAGAATCGTTGATGACTTTCAAGATAATGTGAAGGATTATTTTGATACCAAAGATATCAAGATCAAATACCATACTAAATTTTTTGATGAGAAGCTCAATCTTGAACAAATAGCTCAGAAGTTGAAAGACAAAGATTTGAATGGGAAACTTAATTCAGTTGCTTTGAATATGAAGAGGGAATATGATCTCATAATTGATTTCAAAGAAAAGATCAGTAAGCAAGAAGAACTTTTGAAGACTCAGGAATAAATTACTATGTCTCCGGATGAAAATATTAGTGTTTTGGAGAAGAAATATGAAGATCATGATGAACTGCTCAAACTTTTTGAAGAGAATCATAAGGAGCTTAAAATTTTGAAGACCATTTTCAAAAGCATAATCCAAAGGAAAAAAGAAGAATGGGTTTTTCCTTAACACCGATATTTTGTTGTATTACCTTTCTTGTACAAATTTTCCCAATCATAATGAAAAATATGGTTGTTCTTCATGTGTTTTTTTTATAGTACTAATATTTCAGGTACCATATTTTTTCCATTCTCTCTATTCCATTTTGAAAAACACAAAGGGGGAGAAAGGAATAATAAAAATAATACTAAGTAAAGAAGATAATTCCCTAAGTAAGGGGGAGTCTATATAAGGGGGGGTTTATCAAATAATATTTCCTTATGAAAGAAAAATAAAAATCTCTTTAAGTAAGTCAAGAATATGATCCATAGGGATTTAAAAACTTAAGGGGGGTTATTCGTATTCATCATGATTTATAAGTAAAGGGATGTAAGTTTTTATTCTATGTTCATAAAGAAAAATTATAAGTCCTTATATTCTTTTTTATAAGGATTTTTTGTTTTCCATAAAGGAGGGGATTATTGAGTAAATAATGTTTCCATATGACTTTTCCATTTCTCTATGTTTTGAAAATCCAAAACACTTTATCTAAAGGAAAATTATATTTTCCCTAAGAATTATTTTCATAAGGAAAATTTCCATTCTCTAAGGAAATTTTTATCTTTACCTATATTTTCATTGTTAATTTAATTATCTCTATAAATATAACTCATTTTATTCCTAATTCTAAAATTAGGTCCCACATCTAAATCCTCTAAATCCTATAAACACATGAATATAGAGTATTTTGTTTTTAGGATCTGAAATCTCTGAAATTCAGACTCAGAATTCTCTATAATTTAGACTCCAAATTCATTGAAATTAAAACTCTGAATTCTCTGAAATTCAGACTCTGAATTCTCTAAAATTCAAACTCTGAATTCTATGAAATTCAGACTTCAAATTCTCTGAAATTCAGACTCTGAATTCCCCGAAATTCAGACTCTGAATTCCCTGAAATTCAGACTCTGAATTCTCTGAAATTCCATCTCTGAATTCTCTAAAATTCAAACTCCGAATTCCTCTAAATTTAGACATTGAATTCCTCATAATTCAGACTCTGAATTCCTTGTAATTCATATTCACAATTCATTATAATTTAATCTCTGAAATCGATAGAATTCAGATTCCTAATTATTTGTAAAAAAGAATCCAAATATCCATGTCTTATAAACATTGAATGTTTGAATGGTTAGACTCTAAATTCTATTTTTCCTTAGACTATGAAAATATATTTGGTTAGGTAACTTCATTATCATTACACTCATTATAAAATGATGTCGTACAATCTGTTACTAACTAATCGTTGCTTGAGTGAAACGTGTATAGGTCCCTCTGAGATTCAAGGAATAATATAATGTTTGGAGGAGGGAGAAAAATGTTGTATAAGTTCCCATAAATAGGATCTCATTTTAACAAGATCATTAACAGGAATTACAGGTTGATCAATCTAGAGATTTCATACTACTAAATATATTTTTATAGAGATAGACTCTCATGCTTTGTGTGTACTGGACATCTTGTTCAGATTGCTTAGTGAGATTCTGATTGTTGTTGAGTACAATCAAGGGCATCTAGGGATAGGAAGATAGAGGTGATGACTACATGAATTTTCGAATTCTTACAAGGATAGTAAGAAAGAGGTTTTGACTACCTTAAAGATCAAGGGCTTATAGGGATAGAAAGATAGATTCTGATATTCCTATCGATGTCTTACCCTACTATGGGTAAGATAGACTTTCTTGAAAGTATAAATCAAGGGACCTTTATCCCAGGTTGTTGGATACCCTACACTTTGGGTTAAAAGATTTTTTAATTGTTACTTCTTTTATTTTAAGTTATTTATATTGTATTTTGATAATGGAAGAAAGTATAATCTTCTTATACTTTCCAATCACTTTTATATACTCTAGTAAGTAATATTATATATGATTTAAGGTAGAATATTTTATTTGTAAACATTCCTTAAAATTCATTTCCAGAACCACATTTCTAGAACCTGTAAAGTTTATTTAATAAAACTAAAATAGTTCTTCTGAATTTACCTTATTTAACTTTGTTAATCATAGTTTTCTTTAAGGTTAAAAACAATTTTTTTTAACTTACAATTCACCACCCTCTTGTAATTGAGCATCTACATCATTATTTAGATCCTACATGACTCAAATTTAAAATTCAAGGGTATTAATAATCAAAAATTATATTTTTGGATGTGGTTTGAAGTTCAATGGATTCATATGGTGATTGATCATAGGTCATAGTAGGATCGAGTGGATGGGGCTACTAAAAATAGTAGTAGCAAACCATTAATAGTTTGAAAAGGTGTTCACACTATGAAAGAATCATGGACAGAGGGAGGGTCCCCAAACTTTAATGGTTCATAGTGTGAATGAGTGGATTATATCATGAAATGGGTGGAAATTTTTTAAAAAATGGGCTAACCCATTTTGGTTGAAGACCTTTCCCCCTTCTGATTTTAAGGTGAGATGTGTGTAGGGGGAGGGCATTCAATTGGATCTCCCCTCCCATAAACCCCACATGTCAGGTTATGGTTCATGGTGGATTTTTTTGGTGATTATTAGTATTCCCCTCCCTCTTTTCTTGTTTCCCTTATTTATGAGATGATATAAGTGATTTCAGTAAGTGTTTTAGTGATGATATCACTTTAACATTGTGAAATCATCAATGAATGAAGGTGATTTCATGAAAAGTTTCTAGAGGAGGACCTAGGGTGATTCATGAATACTGTTGGAAGCATATTTGGTTGTTTTCATCCACTTTACTTTTTTTGTTTTTGATGAAATTAGAAACACTTTATGGTTGTTCAAGTTTCTCAAGATATATATTTTTATTAGGAGGGAGTTTAGGGTGTTTCCAATACCTTCTTCATGTAGTTGTTTGAGGTTTTTTTTATGTTTGTTCCCAAATATTTAGTGGTAATATAATCTTGGGTAAGGCTTGGTGGAGCTCGATGAGGATTGGAACTCATTTATGGAGGTAGGTGGTCCCTTTAATTCAAATACATACATGTTTTTATCCAATAAGGATTGCCTAAATTCATGTTTCATGAGACTGGGTAGGTGTCTAGGGACTGAGTTTTTTCTGAGAGTAAGATATAAGATGAAATTTGTTTCACTATTCTTTGGATAGGTTCACTTTATCACTTGGGTAAGTCGGAATCACTTAGAGACTATGTCTCTATGGGGAAAGAGTCTTACATTACCTAAAATGAGGCCTTGGGTAGTTTTTGGAGTTTGGGTGGTGAGGTTGGTTGCATTATATGAGATTATATAGGGCTAGTTGGATGTGAAAGACTGGTTTTGGCCTAGTGATAATGGGTGTGATGGTCATTCATCTCACGCCTATTGAGTGACACCCTCCTAAAATTTGTCTAAGGTTTTCAAGCACTATGACTGAGGTGAAACCATGAGAAAGAGATGTGGTATGATAGGAAAGGTTTTCTTGTGTAAAGATATGAGAGATAACCTTTGGGAGGTGTGATATGGGACCTATTTATGGGTCATGGGTTTGTTCAGGATGTAAAAATGGGTATCCAAGTGTCTTGTAACATGATGGATTGGGACAGTCCCCAGGTATCGTGAAAATAAGTAATGAGATACCATGATAGGTTGGATCAGACCTTGAGGCCTAGGTTAGGATGAGCCTATGGGTTGCGGTGTCACCGAGGGGTGATGTGTATGAATTTCTATAGGTGAGATAAGATCATAACGGGTCTGGAGAACCCAATAGACTCCCTAACATTTGATATGATATGTGTATGTAATATAAGGATATGTCTTGAGTGACTAGAACCTTGCAATAAGTTGTAGAGATTTGTGTTGGTATATGACCCTATGAGATTAATGTAACTTCACAATATTATTTGGGGATTTTTTTTCTGTTCTTATGAACTCCCTAGAGTCTATGGAGATGGATCAGTTTTCTTTTGACCTCCCTGGAGTATTTAGGGATGGTAATATATTCCTGTGACCAACCTATAGTTCATAGAGATGGGTCGGTGTGGATGATAGACCATTACAAAAGAGGACAGGTTCAAGGACAACCAAAAGGGGTTGGGTAATTTACATAAATTAGACCTTTCCCATAGAATCTTTGGTCAAAATAGTGCACCACCCATGAGGGATAGGTCATGGTATAGTGTGATATGATACTAATAGACCATGAATTGAGCGATAAGGTAGTGGGTTGGGATGTGGAAATATGATCATGACCTGTTTTGCGAATTGGGTAAAGGTTTGGATAGTTCCCTACCCGAATTATTTCACTATAGATTAATAATTAGTATGATAGATGATAAAAGGTAATGGTGTGGATTATATAATTGTTCCAAATAATGTATGATCAAGTTCCATGGTGTCTTGGTTATCATATAGTGAGCTAATATGCAGGGATTTGTGGTGTCCTGGTTAGAAAAATACATCTAATGTGCATGTGTGACATATTTATTTTCCTCATCCATATATATATATCTAATGGAATATATGCCCCACCGTTAGTGGTGGGATGGTTTGGGGTGGGGGTGAGGGGTAGTTTATCAGACCAAGTCCCTGAGCTTGCATGTTTTTAAAGTTTTTTCTCCTTGAATTGTGTTCCATGGTGACTGTTATAATCAAACTTATACATATATTATTTCGTATACTAGAGGAACTTAGTGAGACCCTACTGAGATGTATTTCTTACACCCTTCATTGGCACCTTGGTGTTCATTAAGACCTTATTATTACTTCTAGGTTTACCACATGATGTGTAGTCAATCGGTCCAGAGAAGCTCAATAGGCCTGTGGTGAAAATTTTATATGGCTTTTGGATAACATTAGGAACAACATTCATGATATTTAGTTTCATTTTTTATTATATATGGGATCATAATAGTGGGATATCAATTTATGAATGACTATATAACTTCCATGTAGAATTTTTTTTAACACTATCTTTATTTTATATTACATACGCTGAGGTTTATATTGTGGATTTTGGTTATTTTTCTATGTTTTATAACTCGGATTTGAGGGTATAATATCCCAATTTTATATATTAGGACCTCTATGTTAGTCTTAAGTGATTGGAATAAGAGGAGGTACACTTGAGGTACAGTGATTTCTTTAATAAGAACACTAATGAGTTTTCTAGGGTTGAGGTGTTACAAGGATCCTCCCTAAAACCTCTCAGAAAATTTGAAAGAATAATTAAAATTCCAAGTGAATAAATATATGAAATCAATATGTTTCCTTGTTCAATAATACTACATCTTAACCTCACCAGGGTTCACTCACTAGGTAACACACATGAATTGGTAATATAATATCAAGAGAAATATATATAAAAGGTACCCCACATCAAATTGCTAATTAGTTTTTTCCCTCACACCACAAAACCAAAAATTCTATACTTAAATCCCTTTTATAGGTTATAAATCCCATTCAATAAACCATATCGCATCCATATCATCATGTCATCCTCCACCCAGTGCATCCCATCACAAATATGTAATCGCATATCATAACCAAGTAGTAAATATAGAAGCTGTCATAACCGATGTTCTGTATGATATTATAACCCATGAAATCACACATGTAGTAATCACAGTCACTACAGTTGGAATATGTGAATATGATATAACCTAAAGCTGCTAAAACCCACAAAAAAATTATAGTAAAACTAAGATACATCATAGTCCATGTAGACATCTACCCTATTCTTTAATCCATCATATCCTAGATGCACTTAAAAACCACACTGCAAATAAAAGAAGAGTGGGGAAGATGGAGTTATCATCCATCTATTCCCTCATCATCCTAGATGTTTAGGAAAATACCTGAAACATAAAAGAACTGATTGTTGGAAGAATTATACTTGTGTGGTGGAGCATATAAAATCATAAAATATAGTGATAATATTACACACAACAAGTCTAAGATAAATGATCATTTTCTATACTTGTTTATAGCTAATGTCCCTCGCGAGAACCCGATGATCATCTCTAGGATTTGAATGGTAATACTCAACTAACCACACATGCATAAATGTTTGGCACCATAATTTTTTATATAATTTAATATAAACCATTCACATTATTCAACCTCAATATAAATTATGATTTAATCATTTAATATCAATAAAAACCTAATTTCCCTTGAGTTCAAAATTAATATTTCCATATTCCAACACATTATCTTAGAGCATTCATTCCAACCAAATATGGGGTTTCCTTTCATTTAATCATTACCAATATCAATACCCTACTCATTGAGTTCATAGTAATTTGTTACCAATCCATATTATTAGTTATTCTAGGACTCAGTGAACCCAATATTAAAGTACTGATATTACTGAAGGAAATGTGTATACTACACTATGTATAAAATAAAAAAAACTAACCCAAAAAGTGAAAAATCCATTAAGTAATAAAAAATATTAGGCAATCCTAACTCTCAGCACAAAAAAAATCTTCTTAGTTTCATCCCTGGAATCTTTCCACACCATCCATTTCTTCCAAGAACCATCTATATCAAACCACTTCCACAACCCTATGAAAACCCGTCCATCCCTTACACAACATCCAAGACATGCTATGTTTCCTAGTAATTCTTAGAATGGGATATACCATCATATGGAATAAACATGGTAGTGAGAAATATTTTTAGTATCACTTTATTTGGGGAAACCAAATCCATCACAACAAGATGATAAGTTAAATAATGAACGATAATAGTAGAAAATCTAACATAAATAAAAATTGTATTTATCGTGCCATGTTTTTAACATTATTTATTTATAAATGACGTAAAAAAATTATTTTCATAGCGGTTATAAAATAACGTACACTATATTCACATTAGGTTCATTAACTATATTCGTTTCTAGATAACCGATGTTGAAAATTAGTTTATCACATCAGTTTCTAAATAACTGATGTGATATTAACACTAGGTTTATTATCTATGTCAGTTATCTTGAAATTTATGTTGAAAATCAAGTTAATCATGTTTCTTCCCAAATAAAAAATGTTAAACATCAGTTAGGATTTACTGACAAAATAAAATTGTTTTTTACATTGATTATTTAATAATTTATGTGATATACCTTTTAAAATTTATCGTTCGCTCACTTGTTTTATCTCTCAACATTTCTTCACCTTTCTGTCACTCCTCCAAACCTGACCCTCCCTTATTTCCGTCCTCTTATCTTGCCTACCTTCCCATATTATCTTACACCTCAACCTCACCGCTTACTCCTCTAGTCCACTAGCTTCCTAGATTCTCATATCTACCTCCGTCCTAGGGTTTCTATCCTAGTCCTTTGTCTTTTCTGCCTCTGTCCTAGGGTTTCTATCCATGTCCTTTTTATTTTTTTCCTTCGTCCTTGGGTTTACTTTATACCTACTAATCCATTGGTTACATCCTTTCTTTATCACTCATATGTTCATCATTAACCTTGAAACTAGCCAATACCTCACATAAATTTCTTATGGTACATTTTCTGTTAGCATTCACTCATTTTTTAATAAATCTTCCAAAATGTTTTTCATTTTTTATTCTTAGATTTAAGGTGATAGGAATAATTTGGTTAGTTTACATTCAATTTTTAAACATTACCTAATTTTTTTTTCTTGTTAAATATCATTTCCTTCATTCCCAAATTTCATCACTTCCCCTGACTAATTTCCAATTTCATATCTCGTGTTACGGTGAAATACATGTTCTAAAAAATTCAGACTTCATTATGATTTATATTTATCAATTTTATAAAATTGATTACAATGCTTGGATAATATCCCTAATTTTGTAAACAAGTTGTTTTTAATTATTTTATAAAAGAATTTGTTGTTTAATTTATTTAAATTTGTTCCCACTATAGTCCTACTATTTTAATGATTCAAATTATCATGTCAAATTTTGGTGTGTATATTATTCTCTAGTCTATGAATAATTTATTTCAATTTCGGTATCTATACTTATTTCAATATAATTACTTTTTTATAGAATGAACTAAAAAATATTACAAGAAACGTGATTCATTAGCCTTTATAATGTATAATTTATAGCATTTCTATATACTCTCAATATGCATGTTTATGTATAGTTTTTGTACCTCTCATAATCATTAATATTTTTTCCATTAATTAGTCATTTTATTCCCCTAAATTTTCATATTTTTATTTTAATACTACTAATATATCAATAGTAAACTCTTTCACCTATTCCAGATATGATTTTGGTATTTTGATAGCATTTAATGAATTATTTTTGTAGATCTGAAATTTTTTCTATATCCAAGATTATATTTACATTTTGGAAGATGTTTATAATTTATTTTATATTGAAGTTTTATTACATTAATATGTTCTATAATTTTAATTCAATTTTGGTTTTAGAAAACAATTTATACTACACAATACTTTTTTGTGTTCTCTCTTACCAAGGTTATTGTTTTCTCATATCACAGTTCACGTTGATTCATTTACTATTTCCTTTTTTTAGTTCCTTTTAAAATTATTTAATTTATGAAATTTCTAGTTTTCAAGTTTAATTATTCAAGTTATTTATTTATATAAATTTTAATTTCATTTAAAAAATTCTTATATACCTAGCATGAATTTTATTTTTCATAACTTTTCATTTTTGTGTACTAGTCTATTGTGTTCTCTGAATTAATTAATTTATACATTATTATTTCATTAATAAATAAATTAAATAGTCCCATGGGATGAATATATGGGGTATCAATTTTATTAAAATTATTTTGGACTCATTGTGGGGTCATTATTTCTCATTAAAGTGGTCTCATTTCTCTCACACTGAAGCCCTAACCCTTTGTTTCTTCACTCATGTGGAATCTAATCATTCATTACCAGCTTCATCCACCCCCAGGTATCGACTTTTTCCACTTGATATCTCTCATCACTATATTTCCTTTTTCTATGTCTCCTCATTCATCCCCCATCACCTATATAATTTTGGTTTGTGTTTATTTTTTTGGTTTTCCATGAAACAATTTATGTTTTAATTGATGAATGTTAATTTCGGCTTGTTTCTTGAGTCATTACATTTTCTAATAGAATTATTTAATATCTTCTCTATTTTTATTTTATTTTAAAATTATTCATACATGTGATATATTTTTTAATTGATTTAAATTCATTTTGAGGTTTTATTATATGATTTTTTTATTAAATATTATTATAAATAATTTTAATTTACTAATTAATATGAATCTAAGGTTTGTTTCTTGTCTCTATTGGTATAAGAATTTTTATTGTATAAAGTATTACAAAGTTTGAATATATTTTGGTGAACATGAAAATTTAATGATACAATTTTATTTTTTAATGAAATAATGATAATTCCATATTTTCAAAGGGTCATTTTTTATAAAATATATTATATTTCTATTATTTGTGAAAAAGATTAGGATATTTTTTTATTTTTATTCTTAAAATTAAATTTTAAGTTATAATAAATAATTTTCAATTTTTGATATTTATTACAAATGATAATAATTCGAAATTAGATTATTATACTTTGCATAAGTGATGGATATGATGAAGGTGTCAATGCTTTTTTGGAATTTTATATCCAAAATGTTCCAAACAATGACATATTTTTTATTCATGAAAGGAATGTTTCAATAAAAAGAAGTTTAAAGGTATATAGATCAAAGATCATTTAATTTTTCATGGTTTTAATCTGAGTTGTATCCCTAGGATTTGGCATGGTGAAACTGGGAATAATTTTAGATCTATTGATGATAATTCTTTTCAAGATGATAAGTTTGATAAATTTAATAAATAACATATTATATAAAGTATAGGTAATTGGGAAATAAAAAAAATTTATTCTTATATGGTGATGTTGAAAAACCATTACAATGGGTTTCTACAAAATTTGTGGTTTTATAGAAAATGTCAAGATTGATTAACTTGAAGATGAAAAATAGATGGATTGACAAGAGTTTTACAGAGTATCTAAATTTTTTTAAAAAAACATCTTCCTAAAGATAATGATCTTACAAATTTTCATTACTAAGAAAAGAAAATATTATGCATGATTGGATTGCGATATAAGAAAATATATGTCTACCATAATTATTGTGTGTTATATACAAAGGAATATGAATTTCTGTCAGAGTTTCCTAAGTTGAAATAAAAATCATAGGATGATTTAGCAGTTATAGTGTCCCATGATAAGTCATTTTAGTATCTTGATATAATTATTCATTTGAAATGTTTATTTGAAATTTAAAATAATGAATAAAGGTTAATATAGAAGGCATATGAGCTGATATTTGATGGAAAATTATGATATGTAGCTAATTTTCCACAATTGAAGAAAGTTGATCAATAGTTTCCTATATTTGGAAATAATTTTATAAATAACACACTTATACTTTTAATGGATGAAATGAATACATATCAAAGTCTTACTTACACAAATACTTTTTGGCCTATTTTATTGGTAATTTACAAATTATATCATACATGTTTTATGAAGATAAAATATTTCATGTTGAGTTTAATGATCTATGGACCAATATAGCCCGAAAATGATATTGATGTTTTTTGTCACCATTAATTTATGAATTGAAACTTTTATGGTAGGAAGATATTAGGGTGTATAATTCTTATAAAATGGAATATTTTTAACTACATGGAATAATTATGTTCACTATAAATGAATTCATAATATATATAAATTTTCTTTCATAAAGTGTTAAAGGGAAAAAATCTTATCCAATTTTTAAACAACATACTTCATATTATCAACTTAAACTTGGGATAAAATAGTATACATGGTTCATCAAATATTTTTATCTTTGGATCACTCTTATTAAAGATTAAAAAATGCATTCAATAGGTCATAAGAATTTAGTATTCCTCCATAAAAATTTCCCATTGATCAGTATTTTGAGAGGGTGAAAAAAATTGATGTGACATTTAGAAAAAAATTAAAAATTAGGTAATGATATATATATTTAGAAGAAACTGTCAATATTTTTTGAGCTACCATTTTGGATATATCATGACATAAAACATAACATTTATGTCATGCATGTGTGGAAAAATATATATGTTAGCTTCACTATAACATTGTTATATATTAAAGGAAATAATAATGATGGGTTGAATATAAGATTGGACCAACTCCTAATGGGAATTAATTTGGAGTTAGATCCCACTCCTAATGGAAGGGGAATATTCCAAAAACCGAATTTTCATACATTATAAAAGATGCATAAAATTATTTTTTTTCAATGTATTCATGATATCAAAGTGACACAGGGTTATTCTTAAAATGTATTTTTCTTTATTTAAAACATTTTAAGTTTATAGGTATGAAATATCATGATTTTCATGTCATTGTGTAATAGCTCCTACCAATTTCATTGCATAGAATATTTATCATCAATGTCAGAATGTCTATCATGAAGGTGCGTTAATTTTTCAATTAAATTTAAAAGAATTCCATTGATCTGAATGCTTTGAAAAATTTGGATAATGAAGAATTTTATATACTTTTTCAATTGGAAATGTATTTTAATCTATATTTTTTTATATCATGATTTATTTAATGGTTTATTTGGTGAAAAAAATAAATCTTTTTCGACCTTTATATATAGGTTTGATGTATGATGGGTATGTTAATAATTCATATCGACCTTCCTTTATTAATGAGAATTATATTTCTTGGGAGGTTGTAAGGTTTTGTACAATATTCTTGTTTACGATGGAGCACATCATTTTTCCTAAATCTCTCCATGAACGAGTCAATTATGGGGGAAAGAGAATTCGTGGATTGAAAGTAAAATCATTGATAGGTGAACAAATAAAAGAGGTACATTTATACATCTTTAATCACATAGATTATGTTAAACCATATACAACATTGAATATTACTATTTTTTAAATAATTTTATCTAAATAAGAAACAAGTACAGATTTTGAATGAGCATAAAAAACATTTTTCCATTGTATAAAGAGACATATCATGGTAGATTAGTTACATTAAAAACATTGATATGTTTAGTGGGTGGTCTAAGTTTAAAATTGATATCATGGTTAGGTTATGACATTAATGGATATAAATTTAATATAAATTATTAGCACAACTTAATTGATGTTTAGAATAGTATAGTATTGGTGTTCATAGAAAAAAATGAATTTTTTGAGTGCCAAAGAAAAAAAACCAATCTCTGCATCAAGTGCATATTATAGAGTCATTGAATAAATATAGGATGTTTATTACATTAAATTTAACATTCCATTGTTTAATTTCAATTGTTTTATTGATAATAATAATGTCAGACATGATGAATTTGTAATGATACTTGTTAATCTTAATAGATTGGAATATACATATCATCCTTTAATCATGGAAACACATGAAAAAAGAATCAATTTTTATGATCAATATGATAAGTAGTGTTCCATTGTTTTATAAGGAACAAATTGTATGTTGGTGATGATAAACTTGAAGAATATGCTGATTTATGTGAGATCCCTACTTCTGTGGAATGATTAATAGATAATATTGCTGAGAACATTATAGACATGGTTTTGTGTATATAGAAAGATCATGATGAAGAAATTTGGGGGGAAATCCCTTATTATATTCCTTATATTACAAGTAACATATGGTTATTTCTGGTATACTTTTTAAAATTTCATAAAATGTCAAATATTATAGTTTTATTTTCTTTATTAAAACATGTTCTATGACTAATAAGTTAAATTATTTTTTATATTAGTTTATTTTAATTTAGTTTACTATGTTTACCCTTATGTTACTTAATAATTTATTGATATTGTTGAAAAGAAAATATTTTAAGTCAAATATGTTAAATAAAAAATTATTTTATAATAGAGTGTATTCAAAAAATATTATTTTCAGTGTAAAAAATATTTATTAGGTTGGATAATTTTTACTATTCACACACCATTTTATAATTTTATTTCATTCCTTTATGTTTTTTTAAATCCCATTAATATTGTTAGAATTTTAGTTAACTGCTCTGTCAAATATGAATAAAAATTTGGTTAGTTTAGTTTTATTTTTGTTGGATCATTTTTTATATATTCCAAGAATTTTAATTTTGATGCGAAAAATGGTGTTATACATTAGAAGCTTTTTAATATTCACAACCTATTTTTTAATTTTTTGTCATTATTTTTGTCATTTCATCTGTCATCAATACTTTTAGCATTTTAAATAACTATAAAAAATATGAATAATTTTTTTTAGTTTAGTTTACTTTTATTTTATAGTTTTTCATTTTTTATTAACATTTGTATCTAATAGTTGGATTCTTATATTTTTGTACTAATTTTTTGTTGCTTTCAATTGTAAAATAATGACAAGTCAAAAATCTAATACACCACATAGTTTCGGAGAGGATTGTATAGATACCACTGGGGAGGAACGTAAACATTCTCTTATTGACAAGCCTCATCATAATTCTTTACAATATACATCTACTTCCATAGGGGAAAAGCGTTTAAGGGATGGTAAACATGACAACACACATTTACCAAAATTATCAATTTCTTGTATCTAGGACAAGAGTATACCAGAAGACTTTGATGATAATGATATTCCAAGAGGTTGAAATCCAAAACAATTCATGACTTTTATTATAGTGTGAGCTAAAATAAAGGTTAGACTTTTCATTGATTATTGGATTAGTATTGTAAAATGAAAATATCTCACTTATGGGAGACCATTTTGGTATGATCGTTTGTTATTATTTTTCTTATCATTAAATTTTTATTGTAATATATGTTTCCCCCTTCTTATCAGATGAAATATGATATACCTTATACTAGAGGATTTGAGTGGAAATTTTTATCATTGGGTGCTAGGATATGGAGGTATTATTAAAAAACCTCACATAAGATTTCATTTTTGGTCATATAAAACATTATAATCTATGTGATATATATATATATATATATTCATTTATAGATGAAAATACATGGATGTAATTTGTTGAAAGTATATGATAAGAAGTGTTTTTGGTATGTTTTTTAGATTAATGATCATATTAATGATTTCTTTATTCTTAATTTATATAGATTTATGAGATCTCATCAAGTGATCTAATATATAATCATATACCCTCATACTTTGTCCTAGGAGGGTATATGTTATTGTAAGAATAAATGATAGTTGAAAATTTGAAAAAATTAAGAGCTGAGTCTTCAGGTTCTACAGAGGTTAACCCTCCTTCCCCCTTCTAGACATGAAAAATAGAATAGGGCTCGTATAACCCAAAAAGAACAATATATTATGGAAGATTCAAGGGTTTTATCTAAGAGAATTTCAGGATTTTTAATTTATTTATTTATTAAAATTAAATAAATTCTTAATATATTTTGATTCACTGCAGTTTTTTTCCAATATTCTATATAGGGAACTATTGAGTACCAGAGCACATAGGCAGTCTTTATAGCTGAGGTTAGGAAAGATATTTTAGTTGTATCATTGGGAAATCCTGAACATCTATAACATGTATGAGGATAACCAACAAGAGTATCTGTAAAAATAAGTATTTCAATGTTATAAATAATTTTCAATGGAGGTTGTTTATAAAAAAATATTTATATTCTATAGTTTAGGATATTTTTGAGATGATAGAGGATAGTATTAGAGTTTTGGTATTGTCGATGTTTGTAGACATGAAAAAACAAATTTAGGCTACTGATCCCACACCTTTAACTCTACCTACAGATCCCATTCCTACTAATTATCCTACTTTGCCTCAACCTGCATACCCCACTCCTCCCACTTATAATACTTCTACACCTCCTCATCTTTGACTTACCATTTATTGTAATTTATATTTTGTTCATTCATAGTATCATATTGTTGCATAAGTGATGATATATTATATTAGAAAATACCATTCATTATAAATAGTTAAAGAAAGAGAATCATAGTTCTATTTTACTACATATTATATATAGATTAGAAGGTATACCATTTCCTATAGATAATGTTAGTATAGTTATACAACGCATCGAACATTTTCTAGTTTGTCCATCTAGACTTTTTCTGAAGATTACCGTAGAGGTATGTGTATATTATATGATTTCATTCATTTTGCGGTTAAAATTATTTTAACATTTTAAGGTATATATATTAATTTATATTTTATAGGAATACATTAAAGGTACAGAAATAATTTATAGACAACAAAAAATAAAAATTGTTATGAATTTAGATATAACTTAAACTAGTCTTGATAGATTGTAAACATATTAAAATTTGTTTTTGGAAGTTTATGAGATTCCATTAAAAGATGGAGTTTTTGGGACTACAATGAATATGACACTTTTAAAAAAAATAACATGGATCATGTAACTGGAGAAGATTTTTTCATCAATATGATGCATGTTTTTTCCATATAAGTCAATTAACATGAATCCTTCCATTATTTTAATTTATTGAAAATTTATTTTTATGTTTTTTTGTATTAGGTGTCTTTATTAAAAAATTATTCATAATTAAATGAAAATATTTTATAGATTTTTGTACCCATAATTTATTTCTCCTATAGCAAATCAAATTGTTGATGCGGAAATACTGGTTTATATTGTATAAATATTTTATAAGAATACAATTATTCAGTACTGGATGCTTCCTTATCTTCAAGAGTATGAAACATTTGTCTCGTAAAGAGTTATATATCTATTAATAGAAAAAAAATTATATTAAATTTTCTTATATATTATTTTCCATTAGATTGTGGTGTTTTTTTCAAGGGAAAGACACTATACTGGCTTTTCTCTATCCATGGTGAAGTGCGATAAAATACAAAGACTGTATTAAACACATAATTTTAAATATTTTATCATTTTTTATATTATAATTATATTTTAAATTTATTTTATTCATATTATCTTCATATAGGTCATGAGATTTATTTTTATAGACAATTAGAAATAAGAATTACAAGATAAAATATGTAAAAGAAAATGTGACTTCTCATTTACAAAAACTAAATTTTTGATATTATATTTTATAAATTTTAATTAGAATTGAAAAATTATTTTAAATAGTGGTTTCATAAATAAGAAGAAGTAAATTACTGTGGATAATATTTTTTAATATTTATATATGACTGGGATAGTTATAAATTTCCCTATGGTTAGATTTTTTATAAATATTTCCTTTAATTTTTCATTATTTTATTTATAATACATGTTATATGATTTATATGTAATTTTTATCTTATTTTGAACCACACTATTATAGAAGAAAAAATTTGAGAAAATTAAAATTTTAATGGGATAATAATTTCATATGTTTTACTAGATTTTATTTTATTTTTTGTATACATTATAAATGTAAAAATTGATATTGTAAATGTTTTTGTTGTTACTTAGTTTATATTGTTGTTTTATAATATTATACTTTTTTTCTGTTATCTATTATTGTAATACTAATAGGGGAAAAAATATTTTATTTTGTTTAAGAAATATTTTTCACATCTTTTTTTAACTGACCTAAATTTTTTAAAAAATATTGATCGCATCCTTTTTTTAGAATAAACGATGTGGAAATCCATTTTTCACATTTTTTAATTCATTACTAACATTAAAAAGAAAATTTTGTTTGATTTTTCCCATTAGTTATATAAAAAACAATGTGAAAAATATAATATGGTACGATTTTTCATAGTTGTTATGAATTAATCGATGTGAAAAAATGGATTTCCGCATTAGTTATTCTAAAAAAACATAAAAAAGTTTTCCATATAGTATTTTCCATGTTGTTTTTCATATAAGTGATTTAAATAATCAAATATGGCATAATTTTTCACATATTTTAATTAATAACTTATCTGAAGGACTTTCTATGTTGGTTATTCTAAAAAATGTTGTGGTTAATGTTCTTTTCAAATTTTTCACATCAGTTAAAAACTTCCAAAAACTGATTTTACAAAAAAACATTTTATTAAATAACATTAAAAAGTTATCAGCAATGTCACCTACAATAATTTATTCTACAAACTGAATTTAAAAACTACCAAAAATTGATGTCAAAAAGCCTATTTTTCACTAATGAGGCAACCCAACAGTCGTAAATGTTCATTTTTAGAAATCATAATTACCCATTGTCATATTAAGATAAAAAAATAAATTATAAATTTGATCTAAAAAAATAAATGATAAATAAATTGACTCTTAATATCTAAGAATCAACCGTGAGACTACTTCAGGGATTACTTTCATGATTAACAGATTTCAGAGATGAACATTAATTAAATTCACATGCCTCATAAATCATTCACTTAATCTTACCATATTTACATTGTTTATCCAATTTCAAGCATATAAATCATGTTAAGGAAAAACAATTATCATTGTAATCAAATCACACTATGTATAAAATATCATGAGACACCCAACATGGGTAATACACAAATCAGTGCAAATCATAAAACCCTTAAAATTTTTAAATTATCTCACTTATGATTAATTATCCTCATTAAGGCTGATCACAACCATTAAACTATAGAGGATAAATCCTGAATATCCCATTTTAATAAATAAATAAGGACACGTAATGAAACCCCTACATTGATTCCATGTTTTAAAGAATCATAACACAAGAATGGGTGAATCAAGGGTCAAATACAACTAAACTCAAATGAAACCATCAAGAAACTATTGATAAAAACCACTATTTAGTCATGCTCAAATTTCAACCCACAACCAAATAATCTCACCAAAACAACCCTCTTTAATGAAAGGAACACAAAATAATAGGGTGATAGGAGAAGGGATTACATTGATAAAGAGGGTTTAATCCCAAAGAACAATGAGTTTTAAACCCACAACATAAGTGGTTAGATAGAACTATGAGGTATTGGGTATTATAGGGTTTGAATAGAGAAGATAAAATCCAAAACAACCCCCCATTTATATATAAATCACAAAATTCATCCCCCATGGCATAGATAATTCAACCATGACTATGGTGTCTCAAATCAAAGTGAGACTTGATTTTACTTGTGTCTGAAATTTTTATATCCCATCAAAAAAAATTACCTTTATAAACCCATTTTAAGAATTCTTGATCAGCAAAATGACATGAATCAGGACATGGAAGAATCCCTTTAGATCCCTATATTAAAACCACGTCTACTCACTATGACATAAAGGAAAATATCTCATCGTTTTATCTCACCATGAAAAAGTATATGACAAGGTGATACCATACAAGAATTTTTCACTCCTCCTCGCCTAGATTGACCTTACCTTGACTCACCACCACACCCATAAACCTAGGATATTTTGTAATCTTTGTTTCCCATAGGAAAACTATCTAATTGTAATTCTTTCCAAAGCAACTACCTTTGGGAATGGTGCTCCATGCGTTGAAAAAGGGACAATCTACCAAACTCCTCATAACACCAAAACCTCCACCATGTGGGTATATTCCTTACCTACTTCCTATGGTTAAACTCATCACACAATACAACCTTGAAAATGAGAGTATCACTCCCCTGGCTTTCCAACATCCAATATGTTGGCTCACCATGCCCTCAACTACATAACAAATCTCACCACAACCACCACTCCACCAACCACTATATCATGATGATGATTTAAATGTATAAAAATCTAATATTTAACCCAAAACACCTCTAAACTCCTTCTAGACACCTCTAAGACCTATGAAAATGAAACTTAATGGATTCATACAACTTGGCCTTTATTTTTGATACTTCTCAAACAATTATCATCCTTAATAATTTAAAACAAAAATGAGAAGGATGTGAAAGGAGATGAAAACAAGAAATACATGATATACCTCTCAAATATATTTCTATAACAAGAACACATCCAACACACTAGATTAACAATATACATAAATCGAAAACATCATCAATCATCTTATAAACTAATAAAGTCCATCCATATCAACCTAAAAAAATCAATCAACGAAAAACTTGGGATATTGAGCATGAATCTGTGAATACCAATACCAATTAAACTCTTCCAAGAAACCTTGTATCCACAATACATGAAACAATGGAATAGAATGCCCATATAACACCTTCTCTTAATGGTTTTGAATTTCAACATACCACTCCTCGAAGATTGTTCATATTCAACCTCATCCATTTACAAATGAATAAAATGGGATTCATCATGAAGATTCTGGAAAATATGTCACACATGAAATGCATCATGGTTTTGGTTCATTTATAATGGAATTTATAAATTATATAAAGCATCTCAAACACACACCAACACCTCAAAAAATCTAAAAAACTGAGGACAAATCCTTATCCTATGACTGAAACACAACAAACATCGATGAGAAGATACCTTAAAAACACATGGTCTAAAAAACAAAATATCAAAGGCCTCCAAATATGATTAACTTATGACCTATGATGATCCTAAGATACATTAATTCACTTAAAATCACTTATAGCTTCTTTTTCAAGATTTGCACCAACTATGGTCTGAGGATAACTGGATCTCCCAAATCATCCCAACACAATATGTATCTTTAAGGTTATCTATACAACACTTGGAATGGGTCCATACCAATTATAGATTGATAACTATTATTATCGTAAAACTACACCAAGGATAGCTTTCCCACCCACAAAAATCAAAAATCCATCACACATGCACATCGCATATCTTCCCAATACAAGATAGTCCACTCTATCTAAAAATATTTCTCTGAATGAGAAACATTACTAAGGCATAACTGAGATCCAAAAGTTTCCTAGATACCTCTCAATATTATAGAGGTTAAATATGGACTAAGATCACAGGTTATCATCTTAGAAATTTCATGAAGCCTTGCCACCTATTTCGGATACTACCTTAATTAAACTTATACTCCACTCAACTTATTAATCCCTAATAAGTGAAATTACTATTTCAATAATTCCATAATGAACTATATAACATCTCATCCAACCGGATCGTGAGGATAATTAGTGATTCATACCATCAATATTCCCACAAATTTTCACTAGGGAACATCAAGAAGATAAAAAATCCAACTAGGAACTCAGTGCATATACTTCACACTATAAAAAATAAACATCAATACATGAACTCCACAACTGATTTATTTATCCTAGATCAAAAAAAAATCAAAAAATTAGGGAAAAATACATCTTATCCTATCTATGAGGTATCAAAATCATTGTGAAAACAATTTATTTCCAACAGAATGAAGAGATTTCTTTGGAATGAAACCTGATGTTAATCATACTTAGACTATCCCTCAAGGGAATAACAAAAAATAACTTGATCTCACCTAACCTAAACTTATAAATCTCATATATTTGACTCATTCAACAATTTTACCATATAAATTTTCATATTAATCTAATAAATTCATCTTATACCTCCAACTTATCTCATATCAAGGTGTATCATAGAGAGATCCTCCACTTATCTCTTAGAATATCTTGACTCACACACAACATTGCCGCATGAATTTCTGCTCAGTGCATCATCCACAACATTCCATTTTCCTAATTTATAATTTATCTTGAAGTTGAAATACTATAATAATTTCATCCATCGTTACTATAGAAAATTAAAATATCAATAAGTGAAAATATACCTAAATCACTTGTGATATTTTAATAATACAAAACACTCACCAATGAAGTAATCTCACCACAAATTCGGAGAAAACAAAACTAAAAAGAGATCCAAATCAAGGATAGTGTTTTTACATACATGAGGCCATAACTTCTAAGACTCTTAAGAGATAACATCTCTTGGATACATCATGAGGTGACCTAGTAAATGATCAAAAGCATCATAATAAACCTCAAACACAATACTCTCCTTTAGAAATTGATGATGAAGATCATAAACAGGATTATCCTTTATATACTCAAAAAGAGCCTAGAATTGGTTAGTGTATAAATAGACTAATACATTATTATCAAAGCTATCATAGAATCCATAATCTGAGAAAATTATTGTATGAACCACCTGTAATAGCCTGTTAGACCAAGGAAACTTTACAACTACACAACATTCTAGGGTATTAACCATGGAATAAAAGCATCCATGACTAATGAACATTGAGGCCCAACATATCCTAATATATAAACCTCATAGGAAAAAAACATACACTTTTATAGCTTTCCAAATATCTAATGACATCAAATTACTCCTAAAATATATCACAAATACTTTCTATGATCCTACCACAACTTAGAATACACATGGATGAAAATAATGAAAACCACTACTAAATGATCTGGAAAATCATGGAACACATAGTTTATTAGTCTGGTAAATACATGAGTAGAATTCATAACACCAAACAACATCACCGCAAACTCATAATTTCAATAATGTAATTTAAAGGCATTATTTAGAATATTCTCATCATTAACCCACATATAATGATATCTTGAACAAAAAATGATCTCCGAGAACTAGCTATCTCGCTTAGATTGATTGAATAGATTGTTAATCCTAGAAAGATAAAAGTGTTTATTCATTGTCACTTGGTTCAAGTAATGTTAATTGATGATTAAACAAAAACTTCCATCAACCTTATTATCAAATAAAACTAGAGCACACAACGTGACACAGTGGGATGAATAAATCCTCATAATAGAAGATAATCAATTTTAACTTTAAACTCCCATAACACAAAAGGGACCAACCTATATGGGTACTTAGATATTGGAGTGACACCCAACTTCAAATCTAGCCTAAATCTAGTCTCATGTCGAGGGGGTAACTTCAAAACCTATTCTGAATGTGCATTAAGGTATTCTTCTATAACTATGGGAAGTACCACTGGATGACCCTACAGTAAACTCCACATTAACATATCTATCAAGAAAGATAAGGACTCAATATAACTTCCACTCATTGAATGGTCAGTATCACTAACAAACACATCATGATATCTATTAGCATCACATAATGTAACATGCTTCTTGAATTAATAACTAATAGGATACACTAAATATAACCAGTCTATGCTGAAGATGATGTTATATGAATATATTAGAAACATTTGAAATATTCCAAATAGTGATTATTAACTAAAATCATCTCATAATATCTATATAAATCATATAATATTGATCAACATCTAACTATTATAGTCAATTCCAAGGGAATTAAAGGCTTATCCACCTAGAGTATCAGATCATAGACTAGGGAATGTGAAATAATGGAGTGGATATATATTGAATAAAAAATCATACACTCATATAGAATATATGTATATAACACTAGGCACATCTTCTACCTATCCTAGAACTAGAAGATTCTAAACATACATCTGACCACATTCATCTCTATAACATCTCTCGCTAGGATTGAAACCACTTAAATGATTATACTATTTTATTTATCCTTAAAGTTGACTGAAATTAGAAGTCTCCCTCTACTTTCCTCTACATGTCTCTTATAATTAAATACTATAGAACTATGTTGTTTCTATATTAGAGGTTAATTTTGAAATAGTTGAGCATGATGATGTCTAACAACTCCACATTGATTGCTGAGAATGGTCAGGAACTCAAGCTATTGATGAAAAAACTATGCATGAAAATAAAACTATGTGTAATCCTCTGTAATGTGTTTAAAAACTATAATTCCTGGTAAAAATGGTGAAGCATACTAGAAATAAATACCTACTATTTGATACTTCATTTGATAAAGAAACTGAGAACTCCTAGACATAAATCTACTCTATAGAGAGTCCTGATGTCTCCCATTCTATAGTGATATAGTCTTATGATTCATTCTCTTGATGACATCAACCTTTAAAAAACCTCAAAGAATATCACTAATGTGAATAGGATGACCTAACACTATATCCATGGATGTAATGACTCCTAAAAATTCCTCTCTCTAGCCTCCTCATCTAGAATAAAGACTAATGCATAATTCAAGAGGTTCTTATAATGAATATAAAACACTTGAATATTGTAACTTCCCTAGAAGAGAGTAAGAATATATTATCAAAAATCAACCTTTATAGTCAAGTAAATAAACTTATATTTAGAATGACCATGAAACATTTCCTAATAAACGACCAACCCCTATGATCCTTGAGGAACAAAAACCACCAAATGTTGAGCAGCTTCACCCAACTAACTGTCATCTAATGGAATCCAATGATCTCTATGAGAATGGATCGAGGTGAAAACAATTTATAACTCCTCCAACTAATCCTCAATATCCCTTTTTGAAAAAAAAATCCTATATAATGTTGTTTTATTAAATTCTGAAACCCCAAAATTGTATCCATCTAACCTTCATCATCATCTATCTCATCTATGTGGTAATTTAATGACACATATTTATACATATCATTAACATGAACTTGATGAGGACATTCAACAATTTCCATAAATACAAATGATGAAACTATTAGGGAATCACAAAATCTTAAATATGGAATAATTAATAAAAATAAATTATGATTCAAACCAATTCCCATTGTCTACCCAATTCAATAATAGACGTAAAAAATCATAATGGATGATTCTTATTTGGTTTCTACCCTATAATAATAATAATAAAATTACTTAATATTTTTTTCAAACATAATTTCATTCCTTAAAATCATAGGGATCCCTAAAAACTCATTTAATAAATAGGCTCCCTTACATACATCATGTGCTAAGTTCAATTGAAACTGTTTCCCTACCAACCTATACAATCCTCACCAGTTATTATTTCTAAACTAAATCCTATCTCTTAACTAAAATATCTTATAACATTGTTTCATAATCCTAGTTCCATTAGTACCCCCCATGGACTGGTGGTGAATAGTTGAACTTTAACATTCCTTCTTTAATTATAGTAAGTAATATTTTCTTTATAAATAAACAATAACATAATAAACATAGAATTATTCAAGAATATTTTTATAAAACTAAATTACCAAATTTTTGAAATTTAATTCTATGAAATGAATTTAATTTTTTAATTTATAATGTTATATTTATATTATGGTGATTTTTTTATATTTTTCAAAAATAATTTATTTTTAGGTGAATGGTAAAAAAACCCCATTTTTTTAGAAAACTATCACTTGAATGAAAGTATAATGATATAAGATTAACATGAATTTTTATGAAACACTTTTTCTAGAAAAAAAATATTTATTTAAAAATTAATATATAGAATAAAAAAATATGATGTTGAAGATAGAAATATATGCTTTATATTTTGGAAATCTAATTAATTTTTTTGTTCCAAAAAACTATTTTTAGTTAATTTCTATTAATAAAGTATTTATAAGGTTCATTTTGGTTTTGATTTGGTTTTAAGGAAAAATATTTCTAATTTTATTATATATAATTCCATTAATTCCATTAGAATCAATATTATAATTTATTTTTTTATAAAATCATTTTTATGCATAAAAGAAACATTTTTCTAAAATAATATTTATTTGTGTTTTGTGAACTTATTTAAAAATTAATTCCATAAACTTCTAGGATTTGAATCATGTAAAATAGATTCCATATTTTAAATCAAAATAATTAATATCTAGTAATAAATCCAACTTAATTTTTTTCCACAATTAATTGTAACCATAGTAAATATTTATCACCACAGTTAATGTTATTTTTTTCTCATTTACACTTCAATGAGATTTATCTATAATATGACCATAATTTAATATATAATTTTTATAGATTTAACAATTGAAATATTATATCATGAATTCATAATTATACACATTATTTAATGTTTCAATTCAAGTTTAATAGTTTAAGGGGTTTTGATTCATAACTATTAAAGTTGTTAGGGATTTCTATTACAATCTCTTTTTATTTGAAGATTGTTTATATTTAGATATAATTTGGGAAAATTTTCTGATCCTAATCTATTAAACCCTATATATTGTCTTCTCATATGGTTATGTTTGTATCTTACATGTTTATTTTTCATGTTGGCTCTTGTTATATTAAGAATCAATAAGTAATTTACATATAAGGTACTTTATTTTAAAAATACTGTTTTAAAATTTCCTTCCAACTCTTTTTCTTCCTTCCTAAGGTTCTTTTTGATAATTATATAATTTCTTATTTATAATTCAAATTTTAATAAAGATAATTTTTAACTCTTTTTGACATTCTTTACAAAGTATTAAAAATGAATCTTTTCAAAATTTTCTGTATGGATTATATATGACTTTTTAAAATAGTATAAAAAAATTAAATATATATGGATTTACATTTCATTACAAACATCATAAACATTATATTTTAAAAATATTATTTTAATTTTTTTCCATGTTTACTTTTAAAGATAGTCATTTTTCAATATTTTGGTAATTTTTATTCAAACATTTATCAAAATAAAATTATATTTTTCTCATTTTTTCAATAAAATCCCTAAATGTTATTTTAGATGTATTTTAAATAATATAAACATACTTTTATGATTATTATGCTTTAATTTTAATATAATATAATTATACCACCCACCTTATTTCTCTAAATATCTTATGATCATGTTGTTTTATTTCATTAACTGGGGAAATATTTCATATTCTTGACTCAATTAAAAAAGTAGTTTATTTATATGGAATTTTAAGAATTAATTATATTGATCATTAAATATTTGAGTAATTAATATTATGTGAAATTAATAGGTGGGGTTTGGTATTAGATATTCCTTCAATTCATATATAGGCCTCATGATAAAAATAGCAGGAATGCCATAGTTTGTGGTTAATTAGTGTACACCTACCCATTTATTAGGAATAATTTAACAGTAAATCCTTGATAGTAAAATTCATTATAACTTGTATAAGGATTTGATAAAAATTTCATGATTTCTAAAATTTATTCATTTACTTTGCTAAGAATTCAATTTCCATTATCCATGTCCTTTATATTTTGATATTTTTCACGAATGTTCATTGAACTAAAGTTCTTAATTGAATAGAATTTTTTATTATTATCTACTCTATATATTGATTATACCTTATTTACTAAAGATAGATTCTCTGGTATGTAACCCTTATTGATTATATGATCTCACCCTTTGTTTGTTCACCTTTCCCCAATATATAGAGAATGGTATTTTGAATGATTTCAGGTATGGAATAATTTTTCTTATGCTATGTTTATATATTTTCAATTATATATATGAATTAATTATGTATTTAGTCTTCTCCAAATGTTAAATTGATCAATACTAATGTTGGATTGAAATATTTATGAAGATAGCACAATTATAAGAGGGGTGAATTTTAAGTTTAAGAACTTTGGTTTTTAATCTTAAAGAAAACTTTATTTAACAAATATAAAAAAATTAGATTCGCTAAACCAACTTATATAAGATTATTTAAAAATACCTTCAGCACTATAAATATGATTATCATAATGAAATTAATACATAGTTTTCTTAAAATATATTCTATCTTAAAGCATATATAATCTTAAATCAGAGTTTATAAAATAGAGAGTGTATAAAAATTTGCAATTTCTATTTATAAAAAACCGTAGTGGAATTAAAGAACCTTGTATCAAAATAAGTAGGAAAAAGGAATTAAAATATTTTAACCAAATTAAAAGGGTATCCAATAGATATGGATAAAATTATATTGATTTTTAATTTCATGAAATTCTTCCTTAACCCCACTAGGTTAAGACCTCGATCTATAAAAGATCAGATGTATATTTTGTCTTAATATCCCTACAAGACCTCGATTAAGAAGGTAATTAGAACCTCTGCCTTCCTTCGAATGAAATCCGTCAATTAAATAATCAAACACATGAAAAAAATCTTAAAGAGACAACTTGACAAGGTTTCTTTAAGATTAACACTCTCTTACTAAAGTAAAAAAGCATAGGGAACAAGGAGCTCACAGTCTTGTATCACGAGAGAAAATTCACAACATGTAGACACACACATATTTATCGAGCTATTTAAAAATGATGAAGTGACCAGGTATTTAAAGTCTTTAATTGCAATAGTTTACTTAGTCTCCAAAATTCATATATTTCCTAAAATTTCATAGGGACACGTACAGATGGTACTTACAATCCCTAGATGACATCATTTTATCATAAGGAAAAATATCATGAGAAAAATTATTATGTAACTGAACATGAACATATGTTAGAATATGATTATATTTAAAAGAATAATAAGTAAATATAGTAAATAATCAGTTTTTAGAAAGTGAGAAAATAATATTTGATAGTCTGATAATCGTATTCAATAAAGTGTGAGAATCAGATTCGATAAAGAGTTAAAATTGGATTTGAAATTCTGAGAGAATTGGATTTGAGAAATCTGAGAATCAGATTCTAAAAACTGAGTAAATTAGAATTAAGAAACTATGAGAATCAGATTCAAAAAAATTTATTGAATCAAAATTGGGAAACTATGAGAACCATATTTTAAAATCTAAGTGAATCAAAATTGAGAAACTGTGTATCTGATTATAAGTTTGGATCTGATTTTCATTGATTCTAGTTTCTATTCTGTCTTAAGAAATAGTTCAATAGACTTAGCTGGAAAATAGCATAAACGATATTAAAGGACATGATTCCAATTATAATCGAACTTTCATAGGTTTAGACAAAAAATAATATATAAGGTAAGAAAAATAATATTAAAGGAAATAGTTTTGTGATTTCCAAAACAGAAACGAATGAAAAAATTCATAAGGAAAAATTTGACTCAACAATCTTCCCTCTTTTTAGAAAGCACAAAAAACTTTTTAAGAAAAGATTATTAATACTACAAAATTTAATATCTAAGCTTAAAATAAATACTTATTTCCCGTTAATTTTATAACTATTAGAAATATGTATGACTAACATTCCCTTAGGACAGGAATCCCCCTAAGGATCATATTTCTTTCTTTAATTATTTTTCTTCCTTTCTTAAGGAAATATCTCCCCCTTATTTAGGATTTCTTCTTTAATATTCTCAATCATTATCCACTTTGTGATTTAAAAAAAGGAATGAGAAAAGTCATAAGGAAACTTTTCAATCAACAACTATATGGTATAATACCTTGTATCTATTAACACCATAGCTTTAATTATAGTAAGTAAGCTTTTAAATCTAAAGAAATAACATCATAATATGCATAGATTTATTAAATAATGTTATTAATTCTAAAATTAAAAAAAAAATATACATTCAATTTTATGAAATTGATTTCATTTTTCAAATATTCATGTCAATACTATCTTCAATATAATTTTTGATATTTTTTGAAAAATATTACATTTTTTGGTGAGTAGTTAAAAATACTCTTTTAGAAATTTGTTTCAATTTTATGAAATTATAATTTTATAAGAATAAATTTAATTTTTATGAAACGTATTTTATAAAAAATATATGTTTAGGAAGTAATATATTTCATATGAAAATATATTATTGAACTTAGAAATATATTCTTAAAATTTTGGAAATCTAAGTAATGTTGTTTTTCAAATAAAAACATTTTTTTATTTTATCTTAGTCAAGTGTTTACAAGGTTAATTTAAATATTGGCTTGGTATTAAATAAAAATTAAACACAATTAATTGAAAATAATCTAATTAATTATATTTTAATTAACATTATATTTTATTTAACTGTAAATTCATTTTTATGCTCAAAAAAACATATTTTTTAAATGGTTTTTGTTGCATTTTTCAGACTTATATTAAAAATATTTTCTAGAACTCCTAAGTGTTGAATCTTGTAAAATTTATTCCATATTTTGAATCATAATATTTAATATTAGGTAATAAACTAAACTTCATTATTGGTTATAATTAATAGTAACCATGGTAAATATTTTTCACCTTAGTTAAGGGTAAATGAGTTATAAGGGTTAAACATAAATAGATATGGCTTCAAGATAACAAAAAAGACTTTATAGAACCTCAATTGATGGTTTATTTCAAAATTTCCCTTATAATATTCTAATTAATGACAATTTGGTTCCACTTGAACTTGAAAATTACTATATATTATTTAAACATTTTAATTATTTCCAAGTGCTTCCATCCTGTCACTAATAAAAGGGTTCCTCTTCTCCTACCTTATTTAAAGAAAAATTGAGTCCTATACATCATAAATTTACTAATAAAAAACCTTCAAATATTCATTCTCTTTTTCCTTGACCTCATGTTATAACCATAATACCATCATTAGAAGGATTAATCTTTAAACCAAAGGAGGTCACTCAAAGAATAGGTAATCATATTTCATAACTCCTTCAATGATTATTCATTCTCATAATTTCTATAAATAAAATTTATCCAACATAAAATAATGAAAAAATTATAAATAATATAATTATATTTTTTATGATTATGTTGCAACCATTTTCCACACTCATTCCATCCAATAGAAAATGAAAACATCACTCGTTTGTATGTATTACCTAATGTATCCATGTAATGATGTAATTTATTTTTCATAACTAATTTAATTGGATAGTTATAAATGTTTCATTAATGAATATATATAATATTTATGAAATAATAATGATTTTTTAAATATAATATACCACCTACCTTCTTACCCTTTTATCTATTGGAAAATGATAACGCATCTCGTGTATATGTGCGGACAATCACCTCCATGAAGAGATGTGATTTATTCTTCTAATATTGTCACAAATGAATGATTATAAAATATTATATAATTAATATAATTTATATTCATGAATTTACTAACATTATTTGGATAAAAGATCCATTTCATAACTAGATTAACCATAAACAATATACCAAATTAATTTTGTAGAAATTAATCAAACAATATTAAATGGTCGATGTAAGGAAAAACTATTCAATGAATTGATTTAAAATGATCATAAAAAAGACCTTAAAATTTTAATATATATAGAAAATTTTCTTAATAAAATATTTAAAAATTTTAAATTCATTATATACGAGTATCAAACATTAATGACTAAACAGAGACCCAATGTAAGGGATTTCTATTTACAAGCTCATTTTATTTTAGGATTGGTTATGTTGAAGTTTACTTTGGAAAAATTATTTGATCTTAACCCATTAAGAACCATATTTTTTCTTATTATCTGGTTATTTTTTATTTACATTTTTATATTCTATTTCTTCTCTTTTTGGATTCAGAATAACTATGTGAGTTATATATAAAAAAATTCTTTTAAATTTCTTTTTAACTTTTTCCATTGAAATATATTTATTCTTATCAAGGTTATTATAAATGTCACAAAAATATTACTAATTACTATTTAATAGTCGATAAAGTAACTTATCATTCCTTTTTTTACTTTATTTACAAAATATTAAAAAGTAAAATATTGACATTTTTTATATGGGGTTTTTACATATGTTTACAAAAGTGAAAAATAATGTTATTTTGATGAAAAAATTTTGGCTACCCTTTACACCATAATATCCATTCTTCATTATCAAGATTCATTTTCTTGTTTATAAGGACTTTTTAAAGGAAAATATTTTTTTTATTATTTTGGGAATTTTTTGTTCTGAAAGATAATAAAATAAAAGAGTATTATTTTCTGAAAGGAATGAAAATATTTTTTGAAAGTGAATCATAACTTATTTTTACATAATGTTATAAGGAAGTTATTTTTAATTTTATTCTTCCATTTTATTTTCTATTAATAATAGGGTTTTTTTAATTCATAACCTTCATTTCTGATGAATTGATTGTTTTCTTTCATACTTTATTAATTCATGGTTTTATGGTCATTAACATTCTCATGATCAAATTATTTATCACGCTCAATAATCTCATTAGACATTATTTTCTCCTACATGTTCATATTTTAAGTATCAAAGATTTAAAAGGCATCCCTTATACCACTTTTATTATTTATCAACTATATACCACTTCTATATATGGTTTCACTAGAAAGAATTTTTATCGATAATGAATGTATCCCTGACCAGATAAATATTCTAAATTATTTATTCTATATGGATAAATTTTCATTTATAATAAATTTTGAGAACGAATTGTATTGAGAATTTAATGTATGAGGAATGAATATTATGTGTAAGTGATGAGTGAATATTGGTTATAGATATACCCTAAATACATTGAAATTTCTCTTGAGATAAAAGTAAAATCATGCCATATTACATGGGTATCTGGTTTATACCTAACTATTTATGAATAATGATTTCATGGATTTGGACTTAAAGTTAATATTCATTATAACTTAGATGTGGTCTTGATGGAAATATCATGAATCTCCATAATTATGCATTTCCTTTGTTGAAAATATAGTTTACATTATCCATGGGATTGAAATATTGATATTCTCCATTAATGTTGGTTGAAATGAAGTTTTTGATTGAACAATTTTTTTTGGTTTATCCACTCTACCATATTAATTACACCTTATTTACTCATGATATCTTCTATTGTAAATAACCCTTACTGAGTCTCTAAGAATATCCCTTGTTTTTTTTATTTACCTAATATATAAAGAATGATATTTTAAATAATTTAAAGGATTTAATAGTTTTTACCATTCTCTATTTTTATATTTACAATGTAATATAAGAATGATATATGTATGTATTTTTCAAATATAGTTAAACTGGTTGATTTTTCATCTTCTAGTGCCTTATATCTTATACCAATACAATTAATTAAACATTGAATATGGGTTATAATGGTATAATATTAACTTTAATTTTTACAAAAAAATATATTAAAAATATATATTTAAAAAGTAATATAATGCATATAAAAAGAAAATATTTAACTTAGAAATATGTGTTTAAAATATTTGAAGTCTACGTAATGTTTTTGTTCAAATAAAAAGAGTTTTTAGTTCTTTTATTTTAGTCAAGTATTTAAAAATTTTCTTTTTTAGTTACTTTTGATAAAACAAATTAAGTATCTTAATATAATCCAATTAATTCCATTGAAATAAAAATTATGCATTATTTTACGAGAAAATCATATTTTATTCATAAATTTTTTTTTCTAAAAATGGTTTTCGTTGCGTAAAGAGAACTTATGTTAAAAAAATTTCTTCTATTAATAGGAGATGAATCATGTAAAATGGATTCTGTATTTGGTATCTAAATAATTAATATTAGGTAATAAGGTAAACTTTATTTTTTCCCATAACTAACATAACAATGGTAAATATTTATCATCTCGATTGATGGTAAAATAAGTTAAAAGTGTTAAAAATAAAGGTATAGGGCTTAAATTTAACAAAAAATACAATAATAAACCTAATTGGTTGATTTTTTTTTCTAACAATACAATTATGAAATTTGAATCTGTGACAATTTTCAGCCACATTCACCAGAAAATGAATTTATATTATTTAAATCATTAAATTAATTCCATGTTAGACTTTCCCCTCACTTATAAATAGGTCATATTCTCCTCTATTATTTACAAACTTTGAGCCCTCTAGTTTTTCAAGTACCTACCCAAAAATCTTCATATATTATTTCTTTTTGAACATAAGAGCATGGTCTTACACTATAGGAAAAATTGATATTTATGGTGGTTTATTTATGATGGAATTATATTCCTTCAAAAATAACCCAAAATGTGCAGTTATTTTTGACAGAATAGATATTTCGATAAAAAAATGGAAATCCTATGGAATTTTTTATTTGACACGGGTTTTGTCACAAATGATTTTGATATAACTACACACCATTCCATGGAAAATGTTATCTATGAAATCCTATCATAAATAATTGATAATTTTTTTACTGTAGAAAATATAGTCCTTTGAATGTAGTATTGGCAAAAAGATTAATAGTGGAAAAATATAAAGAAAATCGAAATAAATATTTCTGTTAATACTAAATAGTAACATAGCCTTTTATAAAAATTCAAAGAAAATCAATTTAAAGAAAACATCTGTAAAAAAAATTTATAAGAATTTTTTTATAAAAATCATTATAAATTTTTTTAAATGAAAATAATATATAATAAAAAAATATAGCTATAATGATTACTAATTAGTAATGGATTTATTTAGGGATAAAAAAACTTTATAGGTATTCACACATGTTTTGAGCGTTTTTTTAATGTATAAAATTAAAAAAAAATATTAATAATAAATATGTTTTGAAAAATTTTATTTATAATTAATATATAATTATTAATTAATAATAAATATTTGTAATAATCGGTAAAAAAATATGTAATAACTTATAATTAAATATAAAAAATAAAAAAAACTAGAATGATTTTAAAAATATATTAATAAATTAAAAATATGATTAATTATCAAATTATTTTCACTAATTAATAAATAATTAGGCAATATTATTAATAATTAGTAAATATTAGTAAATTATGATAATTTTAAAAACAAAATATGCAACATTAATAAAATATTAAAAAGGCTAGCCTAGCGTAATATGTTACCAAACACACGATGTACACAAATTTTATTTCATGCCTAGGGTAAAACCTGCATCCCAAACCTAAGAGTGGTCTAAGATTTCACATATGATACACTACTTCACATATACTTCAATTTTAAAAAAAAGTATAATAAAAATATTAAATTAATTACCCTCATGTGTGATATTACCAAACACCTGAAGCAAGCAAATATTATATTTTATATAGGGTAAAACCCACATCACATACCTAAGAGTGGTCTATGATTTATCATAGGATACACCATTCATGAGATACATCAAATTTTTTGTAAAAAATTATAATAGAATATGAAATAAATTACCATCGTGCGTGATGTTACCAAAAACCTAACACACACAAATGGTATGTCTTTTCAAGGGTAAATCCCACATCTTGGACCTAACATTGGTCTCATATTTCCCATATGAGAAACCTTTAGGGATATATTCTAAAATTTTTAAAAATAACATGTGTGTGATATAATATATTTAATATTTTAATTATATCTACTCCAAACCTCTACAGGCCTTGAAATATTATGCTAAATCTAAGTCCCACTCTAAAAATAATCCTTATATTACTCCAAGGTTTTGAAATAAAATAATATTTTATAATTAGTCATAATGAGTAATAATTATTTTTATTTATATTGTTTTTATAGATAATTATGGACTCAAAATTTATACCCCAGTTTATATTATGTGATTGTGATTGGATAAATCATCAAAAAATATCAATGTATGTGATATAAATCATGTCTAAATTTAGGGTTTTGAAACATTTTATATCATTTTCATCATTGATTTCAGATTTTTTTTATGGAACAACTAAATTTCTGTGTAAGAAATGTGATCTTAGAAGATTTAGAATGTTTTACAATGTTTGAATTTATCTACAACATTTTAGTTTTCAGAAACACTATATTTTTTGTATCAAAATAGTGAATGGAATTCATTATAAAATAAATAAGTTGGTTTTAGATCCATGATTTTAGGATTTAGTACAATAGGATATTGAACCATCTATTCATGAAACAATGACTCAAAATGGTATTTCAAATGATGAATCAGAACCTTTACAATTTTAAAATTTTTTGAAATATGTCGATTATTTCTTATATTTGGGATGCTAGATAAGTAAACATGTATCTATTGAAAAATTTAAGGCTATTATACGAGATTTTGGAATTTCAAATAGTATATTTCATCAAATATTTTCTTTTTTAAAATATTTATTTCCTAATGTAAATATATTACATATTTTTTTCTATGAAAGTAAGGGGTCAGTCCATAATTTGGGTCTTAGTTTTCAAAAGATCCATGTGTGTTCAAATGAATGAATATTATTTGATGTTGATTATGAATCATTAGTCAATTATCCAACATGTGGAGTGTTGAGGAATAAAGAGTTAAAACAAGGAATGTCTAACTGTCCTTTGAAAAAGTTTTGGTATTTTTTAATTTACGCCCCATTTTGTCATTTATTTATGTACCGCAACACAGGGAAATTTGTGACATAAGATAAATCAAATATTTCCATTAATAAAAGTTTAAATAATCTATGTTATGGTGATTTATGGAAACAATTTAATTATATTAATCCTTATTTTTCTTTAGAACCTCATAACATTCATTTGAGTCATTCTACTAATGAATTTTATCCATTGTGTGCTTACTGAAATAAATATTCTTTTTAGACAATTTTCATTACTTCATACAACTTACCTTATTGGATGCTGATGAAGAAACCATATATATATATTTTACTATAAATTATAGGACATATAAATAATAATATCAATGTTTATTTGAAGCCACTAATTGGTGAGTTAATTTCATTATAGAGCAATGATGTAACTATGTTTGATATAGTTACATAGCATAATTTTACACTGAAGGTTGCATTAATTTGGACTATCAATGAATTTTCAGTATATGGTATGTTACTTGAAAAGAGTACACATGGTTTAAAATAATTTTTGTACTGCATGGATGAGAACAATCCATTTATTGTTTGAAATGGGTGACAGATTACTTATTTTTTACTTTCATTGAAGATTTATTATGGTGGATCAACCCTTTCAAAAGAATAAAAATAATTTTAAAAAAGGTGTAATTGAAATATATGAAACTCCAGTAGTGATATTAGGTATTCAGGTAAAACATACCATCTCTTCATTACTAGCAGTTACTTTTGGACCGCCCATAAATTAACAAAAAATAAATAGTTTTGGGATAATTCATAACTAGATAAAGAGGATTAAATTTTGGGACCTGTTATATTGGTCTACTTTTTTGGTTTGTCACATACTAGATGTAAGTTATATTGAGAATAATTTTTTTGATAACATATTTTATTCCGTGTTAGACGCACCCAGAAAGACCACATATAATGTAAAGGCATGGTTAAATATTTCCCATATTTGCTGACATCATGAACTTGAATTATATTAAAATGAAAGATAAAAAAATAATTATTATAAATGTATCTTACATGATTTATAAAGAAATTATATTATTATTCCATCAATTGATTCGATATTTGAGGTTACCAGATGGTTATGCTTATAATTTTTTTCATTAAGTTAGAAAAGAAAATACTACTAGGTTAAAAATCTATGACTATCTTGTCATTATGGAAAGATTATTTCCTATTGGTCTTAAATGAATGTTTAATTATTCAATCTGGTATATATTACCCAATATATCATATTTATTCTAATATATTTGTGTGGAAGCATTGTATTATAATGAATTGATTATACTAAAAGAATATTTTGTTTTAATTTTATGTAAATTGAAAAAATATTCCCACTAGTCATCTTTGACTCAATGGAAAATTTAATATTTCATTTTCTTTATAAAGATAAATGTGGAGGGATAGTATAATTTCAATAGATGTACTCATTTGAGAAATTTTTTCAAAAATTAAATAAGTAAGTATATAATAAAGAATTAGTTTAATAGACTATTACATAATTGTATTAGTTGGAGGAAATTTAAAATTTCGTCCCTTATTATTTTGAATCAAAATATCCTTCAAAACAAAATCACATGGGTCATAATTGAGCTAATTTTTATGATGTCACAAACCATCAATTATCAGTTTCTAATCAGCCCAAGTTTGGTTTTGGGGGTTATTGTGATTGATGGGTATTAGATGAAGAACTTCATAGATTTGATACATATATTTTGTTGAATTGTGAATAAATAACATCATTTGTGTAGTAAGGACTATTTTTTATAATGTTTTTAATTTTTATAATAGATACATTTATTTAAATTATTTTTATAGACTATATGATGATCGTATAAATAAAAAATTTAAACAACTTACTCTTGATTCTGTTGAATGAAATCATAAATATAATTTATCTTATTAGTTTCAAACACTTGTAAGTTAAGTTGTTTTCAATGGAACATAAAATAAATTTTTTAATGATATAAACTATTAATAATTTTTATTATTTTTAGTCAACACAACATGAAAGTAAAATTTTTTGAAAATTATGTATGCTAAAAAAACCTCCATCAAAATTAGTAAAATATTATAATTGGTATGTGGTTAAAGGATTTTTATTCCATACATGCATATACGGTGAATCAAATAGATCAATGAAAATTGGATTTTGTTTTGGAAGGATATCATCATAAATAAATTGAATTTCACTTTTATAATATGATGGATGAAATAATTGAGTTATGTTATCTACGACCCAATTAAGTAAGTGTTTAAATTCCATTTATTCGATATTGATTGAGGATTTCAAGTTCATCCATGAAATGGATTCATTGAAATTAAATATAATAGTTTTATTTCATCAAATGGACCATTAATTTTTTAAATCAAGCACATAAAGTATTTTATGCAAAAAAAATTAATGTTTTGATAGTTTTGTATAGTTAATGGAGTGTAATAAAAATGAAATCTTGTGATAATTATTTTATTGAAAGGGAAAATAGTTATCTATAAGGGAAAGATATTGAACATTTTCCAGAAAAATCATGAAATATTACTCTTACCAAAAGATATATAAATATTTTTGATGAAACCCGCCTAGTTAAGGGATAATGATATAGATAATATTGATAAAAAATAAGTGTTGATGAAACAGAAAGTTTTTTGAATGTTTAAGATGTTGAATATAAAGACGAAGACATTTTCCTAAATGAATATGGGGAAGAAAATGGTGATTGATGTATTATATTAAGGTGTTTATTAGTTTTTTATATTTTTTATTTTAATTAAAAATTATTTATATGAAAAATTGTTTGTTTTAGATGGCTGGACCTGACGATCTATTATGTTCCTTCACTGATTTAAGTAATTATGTGTTTTTTATATTTTATATCTATATTAACAATTATTAACAGAAAAATAATATTATATTATGTATGGTATTTACTATTTTTTATATTTTATATCTATATTAACATATATTTATATGTTAGATTATTATATTCTGGTATTTATTGACAAGTAAGATTATTATATTCTAAAATTTATTAGTTTTTTATATTTAATATCTATATTAACCATTTATTATAGGTATGATTATCTATTTTATAGAGTTGGTGATTCTTGTGATTATTTATTTCATTCTTTTGATGATGATATACTTCTGGATAATGAGCCTGATTCAAATGATCTATAGGATGCTTCCCCTATTATGAGGGTGAGTGACCTTTCTCAGTTGAGGATTCTAGACCCTGTTACAAAGAGACATTTATCACTTGATTTTGATCCTTGTTTACAAATGTATGTTCAATTATTTAATGTATTTATTTTAAATTAAGTTATTTTATTAATTTTAGTTATAATATTTTGATTATTTTTTTATTTACACAGTTTTTTACATTAAGATATTGAGTCGACTGGTGAGATTCTATGAAATTGTTTTATAATGTCATGGGTGTCATGGGATTAGGTTCTGATTACTATTAATACATATATACTCACCCCCTTGAATATATGTTATTAAATAATTCATTTTATATTATATTTATTAGATTAGAAATATATGATTTTAATTGTATTGTAGAATTTATTATCACTGGTTGATGATGTCCTAAAAAATCCTATTTTAGAGTTATGATAGATATTTATATGTGAAGTTTTTCAATGGTTTTTACAAAACCTCAGAAAGTAAGAAATGGACAGTGTTTATATTACTTTTTTTGGCCAGTCATGCATCTCTCATAGACCTAGATATATCTCAACTCATATATGTGATGGATTGTGCTCCTACTAGATATTAGTGACTTTTAGGATAATTTCATCGTCTGGATGTCAGAATTGGGGGAGGTAGGAGGTCACACAAAGAGATAGGAGTTGAACATTTTCTATACATTTATGACTTATGTCATGTAATATTATTAATTAATATATATATATATATATATATATATTTAATGTAGAGTTTTTATTATATTAGGTAGACTACTATGGACACCTCTGTTTTGGAGTTTTAAGTTTACAAGAATATGTATATAGATACTTATAAAGGAAAAATTTTCGTGATTGGAAAGTCTGTATTGTGGTTAGTATTTTAAAAAAAATTACTGATATTAATTTTATTATTATTCTAATTTATAATTATATTTGAAGGAAACATGTGAGACTTTGGTTTCTCATTTATGAGAGATTTAGTCTGAGGGTATAGAATATGTCACTTGTGTGACTTGTTTCTATGTGGAGGCATGTATAGAGGATACTATGCATGGTGTCAAGAAAGGTCAGATGACTAGTATTTTTTCATGACTGACACCTACAAGTTATTATTGTAATTTTACGATGTCGTCATTTAGATTGAAGGGAGATCAAAGAGATTCATATTCATCATCCGCTAATCAATATGAAGAGATTTTGAGATCTATGGATGATATGAAAAAAAATGAATAGAAATATGGTGGAGAATTGTGAGTAACAACATCAAAGAGATGAGAAGATGATGGAGTATATTTTATTTCTTTCACATGGTATTAGTATAGAGTTTCCACCCATGACCCTTAAAATGATCCCCCTCCACCTGATAACAGTTGATAATTAGTTATTTTTTAATAATATTATGTATTTTTAGATGATAAAAATTTTATGTGTGAATTTATGTTATAATTTTATGCCTTTTATTATTATATATATATATTTTTCATTTTTTTTGTTTTTTTGTAAATTATCAATTATGAAATATTAGTGTATCCATCAAAATTAATTTTTTGAAAATTTCAACTGGGTTATTTGTGATGGATTGAAGTCCCATATCAAAAAAAAATTCAATGGCCTGTCACAATTACTTTTTTAAAGAATGTTAATGTTATCATTTCTGATGGGTCATTGCAAAAAAACAATAATTGCGATGTTTTTTTCTATGACAGGGAATTAGTAATGTATTACCATTATAAAAGTTCATTAGATAAGGGAATAAGTCACTAAATCCCTATTCAGAAAGATTAAACTCCAGTTTTATTACCCTAATTCCATCCTAATAAGGCTTCAGTTGTAAGCCAAATGAGGTCTCAAAAAGAAGAGGCAATCATCATACCTAAATCCTTCAAATTTTATTTCATATTATACTTCCTCTAAAAATATTATATCCCAATTAAATTAATTTATCTAGTATAAAAAATGTAATGATATTTTATTATTATTATGGGAAACCCATTTTCCACCTCTTTTCAATTTTATATAACATGAAAACATCACTCATGCGTATATACAACCCACCGTCTCCACGTAGTAGTGTAATTTGATTTTAAAAACACTTGAGTTGTATAGTTATAAATGTGTAATTAATTAATATATATGATATTTATGACATAATTATGATTCTATAAATATAATATGTCATTTAATTTCTTACCATTCCACCCATTGGAAAATGATAATGTCGCTCGGGCATATGTGTGGACTACCACCTCCACGAAAGGATTTGATTTTTTCTTACTTTTCACCCACACATGGATAATTGTAAAATTATATATAATGAATAAAAATTATATTCAAGAAATTATTAAAATTGTTGATATGATTGAACAATTTCATAACTCCTTTATCCATAGACAATATATTGAAGTAATTTTGGAGAAATTAACTGAAAACCATAAATGGTTAACGTAATCATGAAATATTCAATGGATAGATTAAAAATAATTATAAATGAACATTAAAAAATATAATATAGATTAAAAAGGTTATTAGTACGTTATTTATGAAATTTAAATTCATTATACATTATCATATAACATGTACGACTAAGAAGAGTCCCATGGTAAGGGTAATTTTGTCTCATTTCCACTTTCATGAGACATGTTTTTATTATTCTCCAAATTTAAATCAAATGGAGTATTAAATAACCCTTTAAAATATTATATCATGGATTTTTATTTATTCAATGTACTTAAATTTTTAAATCATTTTTAATCCTTTAATGGATTTTGATTCAAAAAAAATTAAATTCAAAAGAGATTTTTATAACAATCTCATTTTACTTCATGATTTTTTATGTTCATATTTCCATTTGGAAAATTATATTATCATAACCACTTAAAAATAAATTATTTTATTATCATATGGTTATTTTTGGGTTTTACATTTTTATATTTCTTTTCTTATCTTTTTGGAATAATTAAAAAGTAACTAACATGTAAGGGACTTTCTTTTAAAAAACATGTGTTAATGTTTTCTTTCAAACTCTTATTCTTTCCTGTCGAGGTTCTGTTAAATGTTTCAAGAATATTCTTAATTATCCTTGAATTTTTGATATATTTAATTTTCATTCAATTTTTATTTTATTTAAAAATTATTAAAAAGAAAACTTTTCAATATTTTCTATATGGTTTATTTTCATCTTTTTACATAATTGAAAATAGAATGTTTTTACAATATACTTATTAATAACCCTTTCTTGATTTCATAATATTTATTCCTTATCTAGCTTCCCTTAAAAATTAAGGTTATTCATAAATAAATTATTTCTAAATATTATATGAATTTATATTTTTTAATATTCTGTAATAAAATGGTATTTTTTCATAAAAGGAATGAAAAGAATTTTGAAAGTAATTTATATATTTGTTTTTACACAAAGTTTCAAGGAAGGTGATTTAAATTTTTTTCTTACGCATTCTTTTCAATTCTAAAACGTCTTGGTTTTACTACAAAACCTTAATTTCTGATTAATTTATAGCCTTATATCATACTTTACTAATTCATAGCTTTGTTATCATTAACTTTCTCATGATCGCATTACTTATCTTTCTCTATCGTTTCATGGAACATTATTTTCTCCATTATATCCATATTTTAAGTACCATGGATTTAAATGGAATCATTTCCACCATTTTTATGTTTTTTCAACTTTATAAAAATTCTAAATATATTATCAATTAAATTATACTTATTAATATTGATGTCTTTGTCAAGGCTTTGATGTTAAGATTCATGATAACTTGGTTGAGGCCTTGTTATAAAGTTTATGAATGTTCGAATTTATGAATTTACTTTTTTGAGATTTCAATTTCCATTATCCATGTAATTTATTCTTTGATATTATCCATAAATGTTCATTGAAATAAATTTTTGAATAAAATGTAATTTGTTTTAATTATCCACTTTTCCAAACTGATTATGCCTTATTAACTAATGGTATATTACATTGTACATAAAATTTACTATGTGTTTAATATAACCCATTATTTGTTTTCCTTTCTCCAAGATACGAAGAAGGATATTTTTAACGATTTCAAGGTTTCAATAATATTTCTCAAGAGACTTGTTGATGCATTGAGGCACTATGTATATCCATCCCCCCACCCATTTATTGCACGTCGTATGTGGGAATAAATATTAGGATGTATATCACACTAAGAGGAGGGGAGGGGGAGGGGGAATCATTTTTATAAAGTCTTAATTTAATATAAACTACATGAATTTGATCCCTTTTTAATTTACCTCTTTCACTAGTTATGGTGAATAAATCATTAACGGTATCTCTTTTCATCTTTCTTTCTTACAACACAACTAAAAAAACACACACAAAGAACATAAAAATTTTCAAGGTTCACCACCCAATGTGATATGGTTATTCATTTGTATTAACTAGATTCCACCATCATCACAAAACCCAGTAGATTAATCATGTGAGCTACTAAAATTAGGGTATAACAAATAAGACATATTTCAATGTCTCATGACTATGCATCAGTGCATCCCGTAAATAGGTTAATACCACACTGTGTAATGATAAAAATTTGGATAACAAAAATAGATTATGATACCATTATACAATTATATCTTTTCATAGATGTTATACCACTATATTATTATTCATTTACTTGCATAGTGTCTTAAAAGGGATTCTTCTATTTAATGCTTAGTATCATGCAACTCTTTCGTTATTCATAAAATAAAATAAATGTTACTACCTATATTGTACTAGTTTCATGACTTCTCTTATTCTTTTTCATTGAATAATCAATTTTTTATAACACCACTTCTTCTATTTTATTCTTCTTATAAACTTAGTAAAAATAAAGATTAAAGTGGTTATTATTATTATATTTTACTTTGAAAACATAAATTATAAAAAATATTATGGTGCTAAACTTCTATTATTTATCATCTACATCACACCTTTCTTCAAAATAACCCTCCAGTTCATCTTGTTTGAATTTGAATTTAAAATTAAAATTCAAACCACTAACTCAATTCAAATTGTTCTTAAAACATATCCATTAGATATTTATCCTAATATATCTTAATTATCAAACTCAAATTTGTAGTTATTTTGAGTTATAATAACTATCAAATAACTATGATTTAGATAAGTCTTTATGCTTATTCAAATATACCCAAAATTCACATCGATGATGTGGAAATATCCATTTTGATGTAGAAATATAGTTTAAGATAGTCATTTCTTAACTAAAAAAATTTTCATGGCATTAAAAAGATTCTACTGTGTGGAGGTCTTAAATTTCTATAGCTGCCAAAAACCAATCTAAACTTATCTATAATGTGGTCTATACACTACAGTGTATTTTTCTACATTTTCTATTCACTACGATGTGGAATCTGAGTTTTGGAATGGATTTCCCAAATTCTTAAGATCCACTAAAAATTAGCCATCCTCTTCTATAGTGTGGTGCTCCATCTATGACATGAGGGACTCTGATTGACTCTCCTCTAAAGCATAGACACTTATACTGTGTCTTGATCTCTTATAGAGTATTCTACATAATAATTTAACTTTTTAGTATCTCCATATTAGGTACACTAATGATACAGCATAAACCCACTAAATACTAGTTGAATATGGAGTGGACATGGATTATTGTGCACACATTCTTTCTTAAAAAAATTAAATGACACAAAACATGTGTCTTTCCATGGAACCCCTTATTCTGCTCTTTCATTTTTCATGCGTCATGAAATCATTCCATTATATATAAAAAATGAAATGTATTTAGCATTATATTAATTTAATCTCAAAGAATAATTTTTTATTAACTACTATACTTCAAAAATAAATAAATTCTTCCTGATTTCATTTGTTGCAGTATGAAATTTAAGATCAACTTCTAACTTTGGTTGAATTTAAACCATTATCCAACAAATATGGATGGTAAATTCATCTTCCCTTAACTTTTAATATATTAAGTACTTCCATGGAAATAATTTCAACCAACATTCGAACCAATAATCCAAGGTATGTCATCAAATCTTGAAACACTTAGAAATAAGGAGAAAATTACTTGGGAATATCTTCTATTATTCAAAAGGCTCAAATAATTCAAAATTAATGATAAATATTTAATTATCATATCCTTTAAACATCCAAGAGGGTTATATTTTGGAAAAAAAATACATTGATCCTGGATTAGTGTAGAAAATAAGAGGTGTTGATTTAGACAACTATGTTATCCCTAATAAATTTAAATGATACCAAATAAAATTATACAACTCACATATGTGGTTTCAAGGGATATCAAAACTAAATTAGAATATCACAATTTATAGATAAAAATTAAGATATGAATTTCTTATGAATATAAATCTGAGTTTCTTGCACTCACTTCAACACATAGGTTAAAAGTTTTCTATTAAAAATAGTATGATATAATATCCTTGGAACTCATTTAAACTTAAACATTTATGTCATTAATAAATATAATTTCCTCCCTATTTAAGTTAGAATGTGATCTTTATAATAAATTATGAGTGATAAATAATAATAAAAACTTCATATACATTTTTTTAGTAAACACCTTCCATAATACTCATATTTTAGTGAGATAATAATCATGGAATATTCTTTAACTTTCCTCATTTGTCTCCCACTCAAGGATACACTCCTCATAATCTTCATAATTATGAATATAATAAATAGATATGCATTAGGATTTTTATGATGAGAAGAAACCAAAATTTAAATCATCATATGGATGTCAGGATTTGAAATTTTTTACTTATTCACCAAGGATGACCACTTCAAAATATAATCTTTAGAATACAAACTTGTGAGGTCAATTCAGGATGGGATCTTTATATTCTTGGTGTCTAGTCTGGAAAACACATTCTTCAACTTCCTGAAATATGATTCTATGACATATTTCTATTTTAATACTAATTGTTAAAATATTATAAGCTTTCATATTCATTATATTTGTAATCCATAATTGATAGAATAAACTACATCTGAGTTTCCCCTCTGAGAACTTGCTTTATCTTCAATTACCTACATTATAAGTAAAAATAAAATACACAAGTTTTAAGGGAATAAGGTCCATATTCTCTATTTATCAATTTAAAAAACTAGTTTGAGAGGATTTTATCAACCAAGTTTCACTAAACATTATAAATATATATCTGATTTTTAAATTTAAATTGGAATTTGTTTGAATATATCTCTTCATATTTAATATTTATTATTTGTGTGTGATATCAACCTTAATTATTATTTCAGAACGAATTCTTTCTTTGGATTCTTATTGTGCTGGAAAGATAGTAAAATAACATTTATCATTATGTACAATCATCTTGTATCACACACAAATAACTTATCTAACATAAGAGTTATAATTTATTGACATAATATCATGAAATTTGTATCATCCAATTTCTTTTATTTATCCAAATCTACTAACCAAATTACTATAAAATCGGTAGGAATATTGGAAAAATTATTGGAGTTTCTACATGGATTTATATGATTGTTTTTATTCACAAATTTCTTCTGAGATGTATCACTCATACTCATAATATTATTAGATCTGTTTTGAAAATTATTTTAATTTATTTTTTTTAAATGACCTCTTACTAGTATAAAAAAATTTTAGAGTAATTTAATTTTCTCCATTATTTTATTTTCTTTCCAATAATTATTTGTCTTTATCAACTAAATTTTGTTTTCATATCCTCTAATTTCTAATATAAATATGTTGATATAAACATGATCTAATTCTATGACCACATCCTTTACAAATATCATAGATTTTTTTAAGTTATTTGAATTTGTTTTGAGTAGGATAGATTCATTTTCATCTATGGATGTTTCATCTTCTCCAATTTGATACCACTAGAATTAGAGTTCATTATTTAATCTAAAATTAGTGAATTGTAGAAAAATAAAAATAAAAATTTCCAAAACTATTTCAACACAATCATTTCTCAACAACACATGTTCTTCTCTTCTTCAATACATGTTGTCTATATTTTTTAATTTTAGTAGTATGTAGTTTTTGAGCCTTTTTATCACTGGTTTATATTCACTTAGGGAACCATCACTTTTATATCTTATTCTATTAACCATATAATTTTTTTTAGATTATATTTAATTTCCCGTCATCCATATATATAAATAATTTTTATCTAGCCTAAACTTTTTATAGAAATATATTTTGAATAATCATTATATTAAAATCAGGATGGTACCTTTATATTTAAAAATACTCAGTAATAATCATAAAATTATTTAATGATATTCTTACCACATAGTAGAGTAATTTAGAAATAAGAGTACTCCTTATAATAATCTATGACATTAAATCCTTCTCCCTTCAACTGTGAATACTCAATATGTTTTATTTCTAAATTTACCAATTTAATTTCTAATTATAAACATCTTATATTGAGGGAGTTCTTCAAATATTTAGTAAATTCCATTATATCTTTACAATCCTTACACATATTCTAAATATCCACTCCATTCCTTTTAACCTTTACTTTTTAATATGGATTCAAGTTTCATTATCCTAGGGATTTAATATTCAATTTGTATTCATGACATCAATTTAATTTTTTATATTTTATTTCAATGCATAGATCTTCCCATATTTAGTGGACTCATATTTCTCTTGGATTATGTTTCACCACTCTTTTTTAAAATTAGATCATATTAACATAATATCCTCATACTCATCTTATTAAGAAGTAACTTTTTTAGATCTTAATGAAAGTAATAGATCTTTCTATTAAATACTTCTCTAGTTTATCTACCTCTACTTAAAATTGGATGTTTTTTTCTTGATTTCTATAACAACCATGCTATTTATTTCATATTTAAACATGATTTATTAAATAAACATAAACATAATACAACTCATAATATTGATAGGTCTAGTTTCTTTGGGTCTTAGGAACATTACATAACAACTTAAAACATTAAATAAAATATTTATCGAAAACTTATTTTACATGACCACATCATTCCTTCATACTTAGCATTATATGGGATAACTTGAAGACATATATAAGAAAAGGGTGAGATATAAAGCCCAGAAAGGGATTAAAAAAGGAATAACATGAAGAATTCAACAAATGTTGAGAAATACGAATATTAATGGATCAAAAAATAAAGGTGAACATAAAGTCATGATATAGCATAATTTTCATAACATGGAAAGTGGAAACAACATAAAATATTACATCATTAATATATAGGATTCAGGTAGACCACTATCCCAAAATGGTGGAAAAAAGTATTATAAAGTAATATGGTAAAACTCTATCCCAACATGATGTATCATGATACTAAAAATTGACCATTGCATTGGAGCGGTATCAGGTCTCACCCTTCATAATCATTTCAATCCCATGCCTAAGTGTACCATATAGATAACATAACATGGATTCATTCAATATAATCATTTATTAAATGATAAAGGAATGTTTAATTCATAAAATTAATTCACTATTTGATAATTATATGTCCATAAAGGTGAATATCCTTGATATAGGAATGGGTATGGTATTCACTACAAGAGGATTTTGGCATGAAAAATCACGGTGCTATTTTGGCAGCATAACAACGTCATATGGAAATTCATAAATTGGGTTGATGAGAGAAAAATGGGTATCTCATCATTTAGACAAGGGATTTATAGTAAGGTAATCATGTAACATAATATCTCAACATGTGAAATGTAATTTAAATTCATAATATAAGAAAAATTGTTGAATGGAAATGAGAAGAGAGAAATCCCTTACGGAATTTCGGTATAGTAAGAGGTGGGTTTAAAGGATAATAGGGGGTATTATTGGGAGTAAAATGAATATACCATGATGTATACATGAAATTTAAAGTAAGTAGGTATGGATGAAAATATCCCAAATCAAGAAAATGGAAATTAAAAGGCATGGCATAAAAGAGGTGCTTGAAGAAAAAGGAGAGAGGGAGATCCCTCGTGTTATTTCAGCATAGTAACAACTTGGGTAAGGGTCCGAATGGGGTAGGATAAATGATCGCCCATTTAAATAACATAAATAGTATAATAAGGTAATTATTACGAATGTATTTAATTACAATCAATTTAAATTTAAAAAGAAATCTCTCAAAGAAGGTTCTTGAATCAAAGGGGAGGAGAGGAATCCATTACTTGGATGTGTGATTCCGAAGAATTGGGAGAGGATTTTTGGGATATTTGTTGCACCTTGGTAGGATTATAAGTAGTAGGTATAATAGGGTGGTTGAGCTTCAAAGAGCTTGAGTGAAGTGGAATCGGTGCTTGGGTGGGTTTATATAGGAAAGGTGGGGAAATTCATTATTATTTTGGTTTTGGACACTACATAGTAAAATATTCAAAACCACAAACCATACCATGGTTTTTAGAAAAGGGGATAGGTATAAATTATTTTATATTGATATTGGATGAATATATAAAAATATTTCCCTTGCTTATCTGAAGGTGAGTTACACTTTCAAAGAAATGATTTTAAAATATTAAAATATTTTATGTGTCTTGGAGGATTCACTGTGGCTTTATAAAAAAAATTAAATAAAAAAAATTACATTATTTTAAAGTTAAAAACATATATTTAGATGAATATACATTTTATAGTATTTTATTACATCACTATTGGGTCATTATGATGTCATAAAACACATAATATATTTATACGGTGTTTAATTTTTACCCAAAAATTCGACTATCTCAGAAAATTATGAAAAATTAATCGTCGAATAATTTAGAAATCCTAATTAAAAAAATAATATTCATTTTATCTAAATAATTTTAAAAATATTTGATTTTTTACATTTAAAATAAAAACTGATATTTATTGAAAATTGATGGGTTTTGACATAAATAATTTTCAACCCTTAATAAAAATTACATTTGACTTCATAAAAATTATACGATAATTTATATTTAATAAAATTAAATTAATATTAATATTTTATTAAAATAATATTTAATTAAAAAATCCATTAATTCATTAAAATAGATTTCTTAATTGAATTTAAATATTAACCAAAAATGATATTTGTGCTTTAAAAATAATTTTCAAAGTAACAACAATAGAAGGAAAGTATATTGATTATTTTATACAAAAATAAAGAACATCATCATAATTATAGGGTCTTGTTAAATATCCATTTATTACACCAGCATACTCCCTTAGAGTAATTTGTGTGATGGTGTGGCTTTCATGGGGTCATTTGGTGAACATGGTTTGGGTTGTGATCTCGATGAGTTTGAACTTCCTCTATAAACAGTTTCTCTCATGATTACGTTATTGGATATTGGCTTGGTATTGGTCTATGTAAAATTCCATTAATTATATATCCCTCATAATCTCTGATAAATGGGCTTCAAAGGGCACAATCCTATTGGTTGAGGTCATCACTTCCTTAGTCAGTGCTAAAAGGATTTTTTAAAACTCTATATCTATGTTAGTCATGTGATAACTATTAAAAATCTATGTTATCAATAGTAAGGATAATTAACAGTCATTTAAATCCAATTGGGTATAATAATAAAAAGTATTGAATGTGTTTTCTATATCCATAATAAATTTAATTAAATGAAATTGAATTTTATTCATAAATGTTTGGGTCATTTCAACCTTCCCCCTTAAGAAATTTGACCCTAAAAATTTTATTTTCCCAAACTAAAATAGATGAGGGTAACTCAACCCAATCACTTCCTCTAGTTCCCATGTCGCTTCTTCAAACTTTTGATTTCTCCCCAACACTTTGATTAGAGGAATTATCTTATTTCATAGAACTTTTTTTCTACAATCTAAGATATTCACCGACTTATCTTTATAGGAGAGGTGATTCTCCAATGGTACCACCTCTAGATTGAGTACATGTGATAATTCTAGTATGTACTTCCTCAAGAGTGATACATGTAATAAATAATGTACTTGAGACAGGTTTAGTGGCAGTACAAGTTGATAGGCCACTTCCTCGATGAGATCAAGGATCTCAAAAAGGTTTACGTACCTTGGACAAAGACTTCCCTTCTTCCCAAATCTCATAACTCTATTCCATAGAGATATGCATAGGAATACCATGTCTCCAAGATCAAACTCTAGGTATCATTGACGATTTTTAGCATAGATATTTTTTCAACTCTAAATAGCTTTGACATGCTTCTGTATGGTACTAACCTTCTCCGCCATTTCTTTTAATATTTCCAGACCTAGACATTTTCTTCCCCTAACTTTATCCCAACATATTGGTTTTATTCACTCATTCCCATAAAGGGATTCATAAGGATACATTTGGATTCTTTAGTGGAAACTATTGTTGTAAGAGAACTCCACCAAAGGAAGAAGTTTGTCCCATACACCTTTGAAGTCCATTGGGTAAGGTCTCAACTTGTCCTCGAGTTTTTAGATAGTCTGGTCAGATTGGTCATTAGTTTGAGGGTGATTGGTCGTGCGGAAGTTCACCTCAATGTTTAGAGCATATTGGAGACTCTTCCAGAACATATAGGTGAATCTTAGATCTTGATTAGACAAAATCAATAGTGGTACTCAATAGCATTATTTCCTTTGGATGTCTTTAGAAGTTCTATGACAAAGTCTGTGGTGATATTTTCCCATTTCCATGCTGTTATTGGTAATGGTTTCATAATCCCCTTAAACTTATCCCTCTTATCCTTCACTTGATGACATACCATGCACTTTTATGTGTATTTAGTGATATCCTTATTCATGTTATCCCACCAATAGTACTCTGGAAGATCTCGATACACCTTTGTGTAACCTGGGTGAATGGAGAAATTTGAACTATGTGCATCATGAAAAAGATATTTCTTTAACTCTTTATTTAATGTAACATATAGTCCAGAACCGAATCTCACAATTCCTTCTTCATTAAAATTGAACTCCAAGGATTTCCATTTTATAATAGTTTTCATATTCTTTTTAATTCCCACATCATATTTTTGATCATTTTTAACCTTTGAAAATAGACAATTGAAGAATCATTTTTGAAAATATTGATTGGGTTCTCTTATATATGATTCCCATGTCCATCTTCATAAAATATAAGAATATTGGATCCTTTTAAATTCTCATAAATGATAGTATTTATGGGTCTTTTCTACTTATAGCATCTTCCACCTTGTTCACTTTTTCAGGGTGGTAATGGATTGAGCAACCGTAATCCTTAATGAGATCTAACCATCTTCATTGGTGCATATTTAGCTCTTTGTATGTGAATATATATTTGAGACTTTTTGATATGTATATATTTTATACTTCTCCCCAAAGAGATAATGAGTCTAGATTTTTAATGGAAATATCACAACTAAAAACTCCATATCATGAGTGGGATAGTTTTTCTCATGAATTTTCAACTTCCTTGATGCATAGGTAATGAATTTTTCAATATTCATAAACACAAAGTCAATTACCTTATTCAAAACATCCCTAAAGATTATGAAAATATCCCCACTTATGGGTAGTATGATCATAGGGTCATTGAAAATCCTCTTCATCAAATTCATGAATATTTCTTCACAGTCATCATTCCAGAAAACTTTGACTCCCTTTCGTGTTAGATTAGTAATAGGGTTTGAAAATCGGGAGAAATTTCTCAAAAATTGGAAATAATATCCAACTAACCCAAGGAAGTTATGGATATATGTCACATATGTTATCCTCAACCATCCCTCAATTTATTTGGTTTTTAAATGATCAGTATATATCTAGTTTCTTATGATGATATTCTCCCAAGAATGATACTTCAACTAGAACTCATACTTTTTGTAATTTTCATATACATTATCCTTTTTTAAGGTCTCTTGAACAGTGATCAGATTCTCTGCATGATCCTCCTTGGTTTTGAATAATATTAGAATATAATCTATAAAGACTACCACAAATTTTTCAAGGTAATATCTAAAGACTCTATTCATAAATTCCATAAAGATTTCTAGAGAATTGATGAGACTGAATGGTGTCACTAAAAACTCATAATTTGTGTACCTTGTATAAAAATTAGTCTTGCATATATCCTCCTTCTTCAACCTTACTTGGTAATATCCTGACTACAGATCCACCTTGGAGAAGTATTATGCACTGTGCGGTTGATCGAATAAGTCATCAATTCATGGAAAATGATACTTGTTCTTTACCATTATTTTGTTCAGATCTCGATAAAAAATTTGTAGGTGAATTCACCCATACTTATTTTTTATAAAGAGGACTGGTGCACCCCATGGTGAAGCACATGGGCGTATAAACCCTTTATCCAGATTCTTCTGTAATTGTTTATTTACCTCCTCAATATCCACAATAGCCATTTTATATGGATTCTTGGATATTTTAAATTCCCTATGTATAATGTCAATCTAGAATTCAACATCTCTTTTAGGAGGGAGATGAGGAAATTTCTCAAGAAAAGCATTAGCATATTACCCCACAAAAGGCATGTCTTTGAGGATGGTTCCTTCCATATACTCAATCATTTGAGATATATAATCATTCCAATAGGTTATTAATATTCATGCCTTAGATGATGGTTCTAAATAAGATTCATCCTCCTCCTTTCAATTGTATATAATTGGGGTTTGATTCACCATATGGAGAGTGATTTCCCTCTTGCAGTAATTAATGTTGGCTCTATATAGGGAAAGTCAATCCATGCCAAGAATTTCATCAAATTACCCCAAGTAATGTATAATGAGGTTCCCTGGAAAGTTGAATCCACAAATTGTGATAGTTGAGGAGTAATATGCATGGGATTATATAATTTCCCCACATTCTGTTTTCACTGACATCTCTACTTCCACGCAATGTAGTGGTGTCTGGATTATTCTACTAAACTTTCAGGATATACAAGAATGTGGAGAACCTTGTACGATAACACTGCCTTTCACTTTTTTATTCTGGTTTTGCTATATCCAATAGAGACATAGGGATAATTATTTTTAAACTATTAATCACATAAAGGGGGATCTAATGAAAAAAATGGATAACTTATAAATTATATTTATTTCCTTGACTTGTGAATTTTATAGGATTAAATCTAAGTTATCAATGATCTATTTCCTAACGTATGTTCTTATGGTATTTTTATAGTTCCCTTAATAATGGTTAGTACTAATATTATGAATTTACTAAAGCATATCCCTTGGAAGTTTCAAACCAAGAGAGAAGCACGACCCATTGTCGTCCACCAATTCTCATTCGAGTCTAGCTCAAAGCGGTGTTTTTGGGTTTTACCTCTAGATACATATGTTCCAAATCCACCTCTACCTATTCATATCTAGATATGAATTTATTTTATTGATAAATCACTTACTCTATACTTAAAAAAAATTAGGGATGTTTTTCTTATACTTAGTATTATACCTAGGGATTTTACTAGAGTTTTTTAATCCTAATCCCAAAAATAACTAAACTTATCCTTTGATACCATCAATAACAACCCTGCCCTTTATTTTATATTTAAACATGATTTATTACATAAATATTCTCTTAATACAACTCAGAAGATTGAGATTTCTAGTTTATTTTCGGCTTAGGAACATTACATAACAACTTAAAACATGAAATACACATCTTTATTGAAAACTTATTTTACATGACCACAATATTCCTTCATACTTAGCATTTCATGGGATAACCTGAGGATATACATAAGAAAAGGGTGAGCTATATATCCTAGTAACGAAGTAAAAAAATAAATAACATGAAGAATACAATACATTTTAGGCAATAGAAATACCAATGGAGCATAATAGAAACATGAACATGAAGGCGTGATATAACATGATTATTATAACATGGAAATGTAGAAACAACTTAAAACACTACATTATTAACATAAAGGAATCGGGTAAACCCTTATCCCAACATGGTGAAAAAAATCCTATAAAGTAATCAATTAAACCTCTATCCCAACATTATTTATCATGATAGTAAACATTGACCAATCTATTGTAGCACTATCAGGGTGCACCCTTCATAATAATTCAAATCCCAGGCTTAAGTGTTCCACATATAACATATGACATGAATTTATTCAAATTAATATTTTATTACATGATAAATTAATGTAAAATTCATAAAAGTAAGTCACTTCTCAATAATTATATGTTTATAAAGGTGAATCCCCTTGATATATGAATAGGTATGGTATTTATTACATGAGGATTTTGGCTTGGAAAATCATGGTACAATTATGGAAACAAAATGGCGTCATATGGAAATTCATAAATTGGGTTCATGAGAGAGAAAGGGGTATCTCATCATTTATACATGGGATTAAAATTAATTTAATCATGTTACATAATACCCCAACATGTTAAATGGAATTTAGATTCATAATATAAAAGAAATTCTTAAAAGGAAATGAGAAGAGAGAAATCTCTTACAGAATTTCGACATTGTAAGGGGTGGGTTGAAAGGATAATAGGGGGATTAATAGGGATTAAAGGAAGATACAATCATGTATACATAAAATGGATATTAATGAGGTTTGTAAGAACATATCAAAAATAAAAAAATTAAAATTAAAATATGTTACATAAAAGAGGTGCTTGAAAAAAAAAGAGAGGGAGATCCCTTACAGAATTTCAGCATGGTAAAGGCTTAGGTAAGGGTCCAAATAGGGGAGGATAAATGATACCTCATTGAAATAACAACAATTGGATAGTAAGGTAAGGATTACAGTTGAATTTCAATTCAATCAATTGAAATCAAAATAACTACTCTCAAATAAGGTGCTTCAATTCAAACGGAGGAGAGGAATCCCTTACATGGATGTGTGACTCCAAAGGATTGGTAGAGGCTAATTGGGAGTTTGGGGTGCCCTGGGATGACTCTAGGGAGTAGGGGGAAGAGGTTTGTGGATATTAAAAAATATTTAATGAATATTAATGGGTTCTTGGGTTGGTGTATATAGGAAATGTTGAGGAATTTTTTATTATTTTTATTTTTGACACCGCACAATAAAATATTCAAAACCACAAACCATATTATCATTTATGACCATGGTTTCTAGAAAATGGGAGTGGTATATGTTATTTTATAATTATAAGGTCGGAAGATATTAAAATATTACCTTTTATTATGTGGAGGTGAGTCACACTTTCAATAAAATGATTATAAAATATTATGATATTTTATATGTTTTGGAGGATTCACTAAGGATTTATAAAAGAAATCAAATAAACCTAAAATTACATTATTTTAATAGAAAAAAATATATTTGGATGAATATAACTTTTATAGTTTTTTATTACATCACTATTGGTCCATTATGATTCATAAAACACATTATATATTTATACAATATTTAATTTTTACCAAAAAATTCGATTATATCAGAAAATTATGGAAAATACATAGTTTGATAATTTCAACATCTGGATTCGAAAAATAATATTAATTTTATCTGAATAAATTTCAGAATATTTTAATTTTCACTTTCAAAATAAAAAACAGGCATTTATTGAAAATTGGTTGGTTTTTACAGAAATAGTTTTCAAAGCATAATAAAGATTAGATTTAACTTCATAAAAATTATACGATAATTTATATTTAATAAAAGTAATTTAATAATAATATTTTATTAAAATATTATTTAATTCAAAAATTAATTTATTCATCAAAATATATTTCTTAAATGAATTTTAATATTAACCAAAAATATTATTTGTTCTTTCAAAATCATTTACAAAGTAACAATAATTGAATGAAAGTATATTCATTATTCTGTACAAAAAAATTCACATAATAATAATTCTAGGTTCTTATTACATTTCCATTTATTATAATATTATATTCCCTAATATGAAGGTGTGAGATGGTGGGGCTTTCTTTGGGTCATTCGGTGAATAAGGTTTGGGTCATGATCTCGATGATCTTGAACTTCTCCCGTAAACGGTTTCACTCATGCTTAAGTTTTTGTATCTAATCTTGGGTTTTATTTAGAGAAAATACCATAAATTATATCTCCCTTACAAGATCCGATAAATGGGATTCATAGGGTATGATCCTACTATTTTAGGCCTTCATTTCCTTAGTCTGTACCGAAATGATTTTTTAAAACATTATATTTATACTAGTCATGTGATCACTATTAAATGACTATATTATCAATGGTAAGGATACTTAATGGTCATTTAAATACAATGGGGTATAATAAAACAAAATCAGTGCATGTTTTTTCTATATCTATAAGACATTTAATTAAAAGAAAACGAATTTTATTCTTAAATGTTTGGGTCGTTAAAATTTCTTTCAAAAATACCACACATTATACAAACTAATTAATTAGGTAAGCCATGCATCTTATAATTTAATGAATCAAAAAATATATATGTGGATACATGATCACTCCCACTTAAATCTTCTTATTTTGAATAGATTAAATAAAAATCTTTACATACATTATGATCACATTAATACCTTGATCCAATTGAGGTATAAGGACTTTCCAACGAATATTCTTCTTCAATAAATCTAGATCTATATTTTTTACATTATGGATTAGAGAACTTGAATCTTCTTCCTCTTTTTACAAGAGGTACACAATCCTCATTTTATTCTTCTATTTATTTTTTCTATTCATAAATTTATTGAATGAAACTGAGTTATGATCTAACAGATAAAAAAATTCTCTAAAACTAGACTTCATTATAATATCAAGAAATAAAATTAAAATATTTAAAGGGAACAATTTTAGATTTTGGAACTGATAAATGTGAACATATACCTTTGATGCCAATTGATGTGGAATTCCTGGTATATAAAACAAAATAAGGGGGTTAATTAGTGTTGATAAGTCTTTATCCAATATAAACTACTTTAATTTTATCCCTTTTCCATTTACATATATCACTTTTTAAGGTGAATGGATCACTCTATTTTTTATATTTCTTTATTTATTTCTTACAGAACAACCAAACACATGAACATAAGGAAAATAATTATTTACAAGGTTCATCGCTCAATGTGAGATGGATATTATATGGTGTAAACTATATTTCTTTATGATCACACAACCCACTAGATTTCTCCTATGTGATACAATGAGCAGGGAAAAACCTTGAGACACATTTTTTCATGACTTTTTACTATACTTTGGTAAACCCCATAGATATGTTCATATTGTATCTTAAAATGACAAAAATTTGGATAAAACAGGATATTATAATACCAGTTTATAATTCTATATTGCTGTAGATGTTATACCTTTATCTTCTTTTCATTTCACTTACATAGCAGCATGCAAAGCCTTCTTTAATTACAAATTTATTAGCACACATATCCTTTGTATATTATAATATTAAGTAAATGTTACTATCTTTATTGAATTGTTTGCAATAATTTTATTCTTACACTTTATTCACTGAACAATCAATTTTTCACAACATATCTTCTTCCCTTTATTTATTCTTTTAACTTGAGTGCACATCAAGATTGCACTAGTTTTTATTTTTCTCTACATCTTGTAACAAAAAAATTATTTCAAAGAATATAGTATATAACACCTCTTCTTTCACTCCTACATAAAACCATTATTCTTTTCCACCTTTCTGTGTATAAAGTTTTTTTACACAACAACCCTATAATTCATCTATTTTGAATTTAAATTTAAAATTCAACTTTAAACAACCAACTTCCTTAAAATTATTCAAACTCATCATTTGGATATTAATCCTAATATATCCTAATCATCTAATTCAAATTTATAGTTATTTTAAGTTATAATAAATACCAAATAACTTATATGAATCCAAGTTATCATTATTATTTGAACCTTCCCAAAAATCACTTTTATGATATGGTTATATCCATTGAGTAATATCACAGTGGTTAAAACTAGTTATTTTTTAACTTCTAAAACATTATCTAGAGTGAAAAGGAACCTAAATCATAGAGTTACTCAAATTTACAAAGCCCCAAAAAACATGCATAAACCCCATGTGGCATAGTCCATGAACTAAAACACCATCTTCCATATTTTAACCCTACTACTATATAGAATCTAAGCTACGACATAGAGCTCTAAAATTATCAAAATCTAATGAAAAAATACCAACATCCTCTACAGTGTGGTGCTCATTTTACAATATTAAGAACTCTGATTGAGTCTTCTCTATGGTATAGAAACTTATTCTCTATTTTGAGGTCATATAGACTATTTTCCATAAAACTTACATTTTAATAATATCCATGGTAGAGACACCTCTGCAATGATATAGCCCAACTTGATGTCTACTAGATGTGGTGTGGACATTAATTATAGTGCATTCCTTCATCCTTAAAAACTTTCTATAATGAAAATCCTATATTTTACAGTGGAACCCCATACTTAGGCCCTTCAATTTTCTAAAATCATGAACTCCTTATATGATATGTAAACACTTTGAAATGGATAAATCATCATTTTAATTTAATCACTAAGAATAATTTTTTATCAACTTGTGTACTTCAAGAATAAATTAGAAAGTCCTGATTTTATTTTCTGAAGTATAGAATTTAAGATCAATATAAATCATTGGTTGAATTCATAGATTCATCCAACACATTTAGAAGTAAACATCATATGCCTTTAAATTTAAATATTCAAGTTATGAACATGAAAAAAATTTCAAACCAATCATCCAAGATATGTCATCAAATCATGAAACACATATAAAAAATGTGGCACTTAATTGAGAACATATTATCTTATTAAAAAAGCTTGAATAATTAATAATTTATGATCAATAATTCAATATCATATATATTCAATATCCAATAAACTTTTTCTTCATCATCATTCATGAATTATTCAATAGATTAGATCTTATCATCTACATCATATTCACTTATAATTCTTTAACATATTAACATCAATGAACTCCTTCTTCATTTAAAATCATTGAAACCATTAAAAATAAATAAAATTTAAATAAAGTGGGATAAATACTATTCATTCCATATGTATTTAATCATCAAAAAAATCCATTATAAAAATACCTTTTAAATAAAAAATTCATGTTAAATCAATAATATGAAATATTTCCCCTATCAATGAAATAATCATTCCCAATAAAATTCATTTAAGTAATAACATATATAGAAGTGGGATATGGTTGAGGAAACATTAATGTGGTTTAAATTATGTTTTTAAAGACATTATTATTAAAATTTTCACATGGAAGAGAAAAAATATCTAATGAAATCATGAATCATGATAAGGAATGTGATTATGAGAAAGTTAATGATCACAAAACCATGAATCAGAAAAGGATGAATAAAGACCATAAATTTATAAGAAATTAAGGTTTTTTAGTGAAAACAAAACTTTTAGGAATATAAAATAAAGTTTAATAAATAAATTGAAAATATAATATTCATAACTATGCATAAAAATAAAGTTATAAATCACTTTCAAAAAACATTTCATTCCTTTAATAAAATAATTCCATTTTATTTTGGTGTAATTAAAAAATAAAAAACTCAGAATATTGAGAAAATATTTAATTTGAAAATAATATAGGCAACATGGAAAGTAGTATTTATAATTAATAATAGTTATGATTTCAGGAAAGGAAAATGAATACATATAAATTAACCAAATCATTATTTTTTACTTTTGTTAAACTGATGAAACTAACCTATATAGAAAATGTAGAAAGGTTTCCTTTTTTATAATTTATAAATAAGGAAAAACAATTATTAAAAAATACCTCTATAAAAATTTAAATTAAAATTAAGAATATTCCTGAAATATTTAAAATAACCTCAATAAGGAAGAAAAGGAGTAGGAAGGAAATATTTTAAACAAGACTTTTAAAATAAATTCTATTACATGCAACTTACTTATTGATTATTTATCAAAAAAATAGAATAAATTTAATATAAACATATAAAACCATAAAATAAAAATATTATAATAAAATATATGGGGTTTAATATGATATAATAATATAATTTTCCCAAAGGAACACACAACATAAATAATCCCTAAATAAAATGAGATTGTAACATAAATCTCTTAACATGGGTCTCCTCTTAGCTGTATGTTCTTGATTATCCTATGTAATAAATTTTATTTTATTATATAATTTATTAGGAACTTTATTCATATATATTCCATTTTTAAAACTCCTTTTATAATCATTTTAAATCCATTCATTAAATAGTTCTATCTTATGTCGATTATTTAAGGTTTTTTTGTTAATTTATCCAAAATTACATTGGTATAATGTTCGGGGATAAAAGTTTTATAAAATGGTTCCAAAATATGAATAATTTTTATAATGTTAGGAATATAATTTTTATTCGTTATATACAATTTTTGAATCATCAATGAATAATGGTAAAAGAAAATTGAATCACATCGTATCATGGAGGTGATAGTCTACACGTACACACGAGAAATGTTTCCATTTTCCAAGGGATGGAAGATTAGTATGGTAGATTATATATTATATAAAAAGAATCATAAATATCATATAAATTCATTAATTCCACCTTTATAACCATCATATTAATACAGTGATAAAAATAACTTTCACTGCCATGTAGAGATGCTAGGTTATACATATACATGAGTGATGTTTTCATTTTCCATAGTATGTAAAGAAGGTGATAAATAGTTATACTGTAATAAAAATAAAATCTTATTATATTGGTGATAATTTATTTATTATTTTAGTATGTATATAATACATTTATAGGATCTTAAAGAAGAAATAATATTTTAAAGTGTCGGGAAATACGATTAACCCATATTTTAGAGAACCCTTTTGGCTACACCTTAAGAATTCTTTGGATAGTATTGGGGTAATAACAGGTTCCAAAGAAAAAAGGGAAAGAAACTAAGAAGGTTTTTGTGAATATAATGGATAATATTTAGGTGTAAATATTTTATCAATAAAGAAGGATAAGAGGTTCCCTTTTATAAGTTAGGGGAGGAATACACATGGAATTACTTACAAGATTAAAATAATATAAATAAATTTTCTTTAGAAATTAGAATAAAATTATCATATATTCAAATAACATAAGGTTAAGGTCTAAATGAATCCAACAAATGATGTTTATAAAAGTTATTTATGTCATCATGAAGCCATATCCCTTTATTTTTAACCCTTTTAATTCATTTTACCCTTAACTGTTGTGATAAATATTAATCGTGGTTGTTATTCATTATGACCAAAATTTAATTTAAATTTATTAACTAATATTAATTAAAATTATTAAAAATATGTAATATAGTTTACAAGATTTAACTAATTAAATTGGAACAAATATATTTTAATATAATATCTCAAAAATCAATAAAAATTATTTTTGGAAAAATGTTTGTTTTAAGAATAAAAATATTTGTATAGAAAAATAATAAAGTATAATGTTGATTTTAATAGAATTAATTGGATTATGTTAAATAAAAGAATAATTTTTTTTATTTAAAATCAATCCAAAACCTAAATAAACCTTTTAAATACTAGATTAAGCGAAAATAAGTAAAGAAATCTCTTTTTATACAAATACTTAGATTTCTAAAAATGTCAAGAATATATTTCTAAGTTCAAAATTATATTTTTATTCGAATTTATTACTTCATAAATTTATATTTTTTATACAAAAAATATTTTATAAATATGTTAGTTATTCTCATATCATTATAATTTTGTAAAAGTTTCATTTTTTGTAAAATTGGTATTTTTTACTATTCACCCAAAAATCAACTATTTCTGAAAAATCTAAAAAACAACATAAGTTTATTTTGAAATGATGAATTAAAAAATGAAATTAATTTTATAAAATTTTGTGTCACTTGAATAATAAAATTATATTATATTATTTAAGTATTTTAATTAATTTCATGTGTGTCACTTCTCTCACTTATAGATGGGAGCCTCTTCTCCTTTCTTAATGACAAACATTAATCCCTTTAGATCAACCATGCCCTACCCAAAAATAAAAAAAGATTCTTTACCTTCGTTCTTGAGCTTCTGCTCTTACCCTAAGACCATAATAATAAGTATTAAGGTGTAAAGGTCTCTCATTGTACAGGAGTATGAAACATATATGACTAAGTGGAGACGCAAGTTAAGATATTTCTACTACAGTAACATTTTATATGGGGATAGTTTATATTTAAATTTCCTTTGGGAATATTTTATAATCCTAAACTCTTAAAACCATTTATTTTCTTCTCCACTTGTTATGTTTTTGGTTTAAATGTTTATATTAAATTACTTATTTTTTTGGATTAATAATCATTAAGTAAGTTTCATGTAAAGGACTTTATTTTAACAATATTATTTTAACATTTTACTTCCTACTCTTTTTCTTCCGTGTCAAGGTTATTTTAAATTTTTCCTAAAAATTATTAATTTTTCATAAGAGGATGATAAAGTTCATTTTCAATAATTTATAAATTTCTTTATAAAGGATTAAAAAATAATATTTTCAACATTTTCCTTATGATTTATTTACATATTTTTACCAAATTGAAAAAATAATGTTTTTTAAAATATATGTCTTGATCTCCCTTTCCTGCCATCAAAGAATTTATTCATTATCAATATTCCTTTACAAGTTTCCTAGGTTAATTTTAAAGAAAATATTTTTCACAATATTCTAGAATTTTTTAGATTATAAATATTATGAGAGAGAAAGGAATTATTTTTTTAAATGAATGAAAATAATTTTGAAATTATTTTATAACTTTGTTTTTACACGAAGTTACAAGGAATTTATTTTTAAATTTGTTTCACATTATTTTCTATTACCAAAAGGATTGGTTTGACTGAAAAATCTTCATTTATAAAGAATTTATGGTCTTATTTCATCCATTACTGATTAATAGTTTTTTATTTATTAACATTATCTTGTTAACATTCCATATCATGCTCTATTATTTTATTGGGCATTATTTTCCCTTCCATGTCCATATTTTTAGTATCATGGATTTAAATTCTCTCATTTCTACCAATTTGATTTTTTATAAATTGTATACCACTAATATATATGGTATTAGTTTTAAAAAGTTTATTAAGAATTATTATTTAATTTATGAGATAAATATTCTATATTATTGATTTAATACTGAAAAATGTTAATTTATAAGGAATTTTGAGAATGAATTGTATTGATCATTCAATATATGAGGAATGCATGATACATGAAAGTGGAAGGTGAATACTATATATATAAATCTACCACATGAATCGAAATTTATCATGAGACAAAAAATATTTATTTCATAATATTTTATGGTGAAATTTGTTTAATTGTTTTGAAATAGTTGATTTTTCAGTGAATAGTGTAAAATGCCGATTTTACCAGAAACTATCAGTTTTATGACATTATAATGATATAATAAAAACTTTAACGTGTATGAAACATTTTTTCAAAAAAACTTTATATTTAATAATTCATATAATTCATATAAAATTATAATTTGTATCTTATAAATATATTAGTATCATTTTGGATATCTAAGTAATGTTATTCTTCAAATAAAATTTTTTTTTAGTTATTTTGTCTTAATAAAGTATATATAAGGTTACTTTAAAAAAATTAAATAAAAAAAGTATTGTTTTATTTAACATAATAAAAATAAATCTATTGTAATCAACATTATAATTTATTTTTCAACAAAATCATTTTTATACATAAAATATAAATTATTATAAAAAATATTTTCATTGTGTTTTTCAATCTTATATTAAAATTAATTTCTTCAAATTTTAGTATTTTAGTAATTTAATATGGATTAAAAATTTGGAATAATAATAATTAATATTTTTTAATAAATAAAACTTAATTTTTAGTCATAATGAAAAGTAATCATGGTAAATATTTATCACCCTTGTTATGGGTAAAATGAGTTAAAATAGTCAAAAATAAGGGTATAATGCTTCTAGATAACAAAAAATAGTTTCATAAACCAAATTGGTTGATTTTATTATAAAATTAAACTTATCATATGATAATTTTGTGTAACTTTCATAATAAAATGACTTTATATTATTTAAATCTTTTAAGTAATTTTGATGTATCCCTCCCCTCACTTATAAAAGGGAATAACTTATCCTACCTTATTAAAAAATATTTATACATCTAGATCATCAAATACCTTCCCAAAAACCATCCTATATTACTTAAATTTTTTATTTATCTCCTGGTTTTACCCTAAGACCGTTATAAAAAGTCTTAAAACATAAGACAAAGGAGGTCTCTCAAAGAAGAGGTAGTCTTCTTACCCAACTCTTTTGAAGTTTATTTCTTCTTATAATTCCTCTAAATATATTGTATTCATACTAAAAAACTAATATATTATCACCAATATAATAATATTTTATTATTAATATGGTATATCCATTTTCAACCTCATTTCCATCCCATGAAAAACAAAAAAAATGTTCAAGCGTACGTACAACCTGTTGTCTCTACATTGTGGTGTAATTCATTTTCATCATCAATTTACTCAGAAGGTCATAAATATCGAATTAATAAATATATATGATATTTATTATATAATTATTAATATTGAAATATAATATATTATATACCTTTTTAATCTTCCATATATTGGAAAATGATAACGTCACTCAGGCATACGTGCGAATCTCACCTTCATAAAGCGATGTGAATCATTTTTCTATTACCACTATTCATGAAAGATTATATAATTTTATATAATGATGAAAAATTATATTTATGAAATTATTAACATTTTTGGGATTATGTAACCATTTAATAAAAAATTTATCTATGAACCATATACCTAATTAATTTTGGATAAATTATTTGAAAATCATAAATCATCGATGTAAGAAATAACATCAATGAGTAGATTTCAAATGATTATAAAATGACCATAAGATATTTATTATGGTTGAAAAATGTTATTAGTAAATTATTTAATAAATTTAACTGCATTATAAATTAGGATCAAACATATACGACAAAGTGGAGTCCCAACATAAGGGTAAATTCATCTCATTTCTACTTCAACAAGACTTGTTTTACATTATGAGGTTGTTTACTTTCACATGGTGTATATATATTCCCTTGGTAAATTATATATTTAATTAAACTTTATTAATGGAATTAAATTTTTTTATTATATTTTCTCTCTTAATGGGTTTCAATTCAAAAGTTAGCCAAGTAGTATGGTATTCTTGTTGTAATCTCATTTTATTTTGAGATCGTTTATGTTTATATTTTATTTGAGAAAAGTATATGATCCTAATCTCTTAAAATGTGTATATTGTCTTCACATTCTATTATATTTGGGTTTTAAAATTTTATGTTCTATTTCTTATCTTGTTTCAATAATAATCAATTACTAAGCTACTTGTAATGGAACTTCTTTAAAAATATGGTTTTCAAGTTTCCCTTCCAACTCATTTTCTTAATTTTTGAGTTTCTTCTAAATATTTCAAGAATAATCTTAATTTTGATTAAGTCATTAATAAAGGCCATTTTCGATAGTTTTTTACTCTCTTTACTATGTATTTAAAATTAAACTTTTCAAAATTTCCCATGTGGTTTATTTTCATCTTTTAAAAAAGTGAAAACATAATACTTTTAATGTATATGGTTTGACCACCCTATCCCACCATCATAACCACTATTCATTATCAAGACTGATTTACAATTTTCCAAGTATATTTTCAAAAAACAAAATACTCAATATTCTGGGATTATATATTTTTTAAATAAACTTAATTAAAATGGTATCATTTTCTTAAAGGAATGAAAATAATTTTGAAAGTGATTTCTAACTTTATTGTTAAAAAAAGTTATAAGGAAGTTATTTTTAAATTTTATATTCCACTTTATTTTATATTCCCAAAAGGATTGGTTTTACCCCAAAACCTTATTTTCCATGAATTTATATTATTCTTTCATATTTTACTAATTTATTTTTTTATGGTCATTAACTTTCTCATGATCAAATTTCTTATCATGATCCATAATTTCATTGGACATTATTTTATCCACTATTTCCATATTTTAAGTATCATGGATTTTATTGAAATCATTTCTACCACTTTGATGTTATATTAAATATATAACACTTCTTCATATAAAACTAGTTAAAGGAATTTTATTAGGAAATATTATTTCTTTGTCTGGGGAAATATTCCATATTCTTGATTTAATATAGAAAAATGTTGATTTATAAATAATTTTGAGAATGGATTGTTTTTATCATTAAATATATTGGGAATTAATAAGCTATGAATGTTATGGGTGGGTCTTAGTTATATATATCCACTCAATTCATTGACAATTCTCATGAGAAAAAAAAAAGCAAGCATACCATATTAGATGGATAATTGGTTTACACCTACCCATTTAATAAGTATGATGTCTGGGTTAAGGCCTTGATGGTAAGATTAATGATAATCATCCTGAATGTATAGATTTATTTATTTCCTTTATTGATATTTAGTTTCCATCATCCATGTGATTTATATATTTATATTATCCAGGGATGTTCATTGAACTAATGTTTCTGATTTAATGGGATGTGTTTTGATTGTCTATTATATCATATTGATTATACCTTATTTACTCATTATAGCATATGTTATACATAAACTTTAATGAGAATATGAGATCACCCTTTTTCATTTACCTATGATATGATGAAGGATATTATGATTAATTTCAAGGATGAAATAATGTTTTTATGATATCTTTTTATATTTCTATTGTAATATTTGAATTAAATATGTATCTTATTTTCTAAGACTACTAAACTGATCGATCCTATATGGTGTGATCCCTTAAATCTTATAATAATTTAATAAACTGAATACCGGTTATGAGTTAATGGAATCATATTTTTTACAGCTAGTATTAGAGGATGTTAAGTAGGAACCGTAAGAATAATATTTTAAATGAACTTAGCTAGCGTGAGAATTATGATAATCCCTTTTGGTATTTGATAAATTTTACCACCATAGGTATTTTTATTTTATGGATCAATATTCATGGTGATTATAATCTAACTTAGTGTGTGACATTGTTTTTAGATGGATCCAATAGGAATAAAGAAATTAAAAACTCATAGTCAATATAGGGATTTCCTTATTGAGTTATCCAATATAGCTGGTGGTGGAATTGAATAGATCATGGCCACATTTGGTGACTCAGTTTATGACAAACAACCATACTCATATAGAGAAACATATTTTCCCACAACATGATTCATGTATTTTGGATCACTTTTTGTGAAATAATCCTTTATCGTTTAATATAACTATTAATCCATTGATATCTAAACAATTGATTAAGTAATTTTAAATGATATTTTTTGGACTTGTTATGTAATAAAAGGAAAAAATGTTATTTAGGTAGTGTATTTTTCAAAGTGAGATGATGATCAGTGGTGTTCATTGATCCGGAAAACTAAATTGGTTTATTAAATTGAAATTATGTAATAGATAAATTTTAAAGTGATATTCATCAAGAATAACTTTCATTGATATAAGTTTATCGAAATAGAGAGGATGATTGTCACTTTAATGAAAAATGAGTAATAAAGTGTTTTATAGCATGTCTTTAAAATATTATATTCGCATGATGAATACTACATATGTAATTTGAAAATAAGGATTGATTGTTTCTCTGATAGTCTTAAGATGGAACTTTAAAGAGAACCGATTTATAAAATAATTTCATTATATGATGATATAATATCAATTGAAATAAAAGAAGAGAAATAATTGTATAGCCCTTATATCTTAAACGGATATAAAGAAATGAAGAGGTCAGTAGAGTACCAAGAAAAAAAGAAACATGTTAAAGTGTAGGAAAGGAAATATGGGATTTCAAATATACGATAATTGTGGAATGAAACATATAGGTACTTACTTAATGGGAACATGAGTCTGTTTCATGTGGGGATAATAGGGTCATAAATCTCATGAAGTTAAGGAATAAATAAACCATTGTTATGCAGTGCTTCATCTATAAATATATAGGTAATTATTCAAACCAATGTCTTAAGAATCAAGGTAATTTCCTTATAAAAGGCCAAGGGATCAAGTCAAAGATTATGCGATCACTGCAGCTAAGGTGTAATTTCATAAAAATGTGGTTATTGGGTACTTTGATCACAAAAAATTATCTAATTATTTATTTAATTCTAGATCTTCACACTCTTTTATATGTTACATGTTTTATAATAAAATTATATATTTCCCCAACACCTTAATAAGGGAGTTATCAATAAAGTCACCTAGTTGAAATCATAGTACAACAAGGATGTTTTAGTCAATTATAATTATGAAACATAGAAACATCCTATTTGAAAATATTTTTATTATACTCATGGTTTAATTTGATATAATCCTTCATTTTTATTGGATTTTAAATTATAATGTAAAAATTTATTTCTATTAGAAGAATATTATAATTCATAATGGAGATGTTTAATACCTTTTCTTCATAAGAGATACAAAATCATATGAATAATTTCTTAATCTACCTTAAGTATATCTCCTTAATGAAAATATTATAGAAGAATATCTGATGAAACCTATGAATGGGAAATATATCTTTAGAATAGAGGATGTATCTATTGTGTAGGAATACATTGGTGTATTTCTTAAATAAATACCTATATATACACCATAACATGAAGTTGAGTGTTCTATTAATCGCATACCTTAGAAAAACCCAATATGTAAGACCCCATAAGGAATATCCATAGTGGAATTATTGTAACTAAAGAAACAACTATAGGATTTGTGTTATATATTTTATATACACCATAGTGTTTCACAGTGGGGTTCCCCTGTAATTTTTTCAATATGAAATATGGGCTTATGGGGTATTTCATTGATTATTGGGAAATATATGACATTTATATAAATAAAAGGTAACTTTTTCCTTGAATTGACGACTTGTTTGATTGAATTCAATGAGACCAATAATTTTAAAAGATTTGTTTTTGTTTAAGGTATCATTAATTGAAAGTAAAGAATGAATATATTAAAATTAAAACATTTATTATGTTTTGTTGGAATTATGAATTTATAATAATTACCTTTTGAATTACTAACTAACACTATGTTTTTATGGAGATAATGAATAGATTATTCTAGTATTTTCTAAAAAAATAATTGTGGTATTTATTGATGATATATTTATATACAAAAAAAGTTATAATGAACCAAAGGGGAATTTTTGAATCATTTTTGGGGCTCCTAAAGAAAATTAGTAATATTTAAAATTTATAAAATGTGAAATATTGAATCTGAAATATTATTTTCTTAGAAATGGCATCTCTTAGGATGGAATATTAGTTTATCTTTCAAAGACAAAGGTAGTGGTGGAATGTCCAAAACCAATGAATATAATAGATTTTCATAGTTTCCTTAGATTAGTAGGTTATTTTTTATGATTTGTTCAAAATTTTCCTTTATTAGCTAACCGGTTAACCAAGTTGACACATAAAGGGATTAAGATGATATGGTCCCAAGAATGTAAATCAAGTTTTGAATAATTAAACAGGATATTGTTTATAGTATTGATATTGATTTTACCATCATCAAGGGATGGATTTGTGATATATATTAATGAATCAAAGAATGGACTTGAATTTTTCTTTATGTATAAAATACAGTTATTCGCATCAGTAATCTTTGAATTGAAGATATGGAGGCATTACCTTTGTGGTAGAAGATGTTAAATATATATGGATCACCAAAATTTTAAATACATATTTCATAGAAATTGTTCAGCATAAGGAAAACAAGATCTCTATAATTACTCAAGGATTTTTCTTTCTCAATTCACTACCACCTTATAAAGTAAAATAATGTGGATGATTCATTGAAAAGGAAAGATCATGGAGTTTTGACCAAAATGAGGATTTAAAAAGATCCTATATTAATTTATTTAGTAAATTTGTATACGTTAATCACTAAGTAATGGGAAACATCACCTATATTCCAAATGATTTATAAACCATCCTTATTTGAGAAAATAAAAAGTTCCCAAATTAATGATAATATTTTTTAAAAGAAAATAAATATTGTGAATGATGGGAACTTTGTATATATTAACTATGAAGATGGTATATTGAAATTTTGGAAAGTGGATATATGTTTTATCCATTCATGATATAAAAAGGATAATTATTAGATGAATCTCATAGATAAAATTTTTATATACACCCGGGTATAATGAAAATGTATCAGGATTTGAAAACACATTTCTGGTGGGATATTAAGAGTTGGGATATTTCAAACTATGTATCAATAATCTTGGTTTTTCAATATTAAAAGAATAAGAGATAAGATCCAAAATGAGTCAGGAAACCTCTACCTATTTCGGTATAGAAATGGGATGATATTACTATTTATATTGTAACTTTATTTCTAAAAAAACTCTTAGAAATAAATATTCCATACAGTTAATTATTGATTTCCTTAAAAATACCACACATGTACATGAAATAATGTAATATATACCTCTTGAGTGCCTCACACAAATCTAAATTTGTGAAGTTGTGAGACTTCATGGTTCACTTATTTTGATTGTATCTTATTATGACCCATGGTTTATATCAAAATTATAGAAGAGACTTCAGAAGGCTCTTGACAATGAGCTACATTTTATCACTACTTATCATACTCAGAAATAGATATGGTCTAAATGGAATATTAAAACAATATAAGACATGATAAATCTATTCTAACATGAATTTTAAGATTTGTGGGGCCATTATTTAACTTTGTTGTAGTTTTATCATAATAATAGTTTCCATTAAAGCATTCAAATGGAACCATTTGAAGCATTTTTCATGAAAATATTTCATAAACCAAAGTATTGGCATGAAGTTAGTGAAATGAAGATTTTAGACCTATAACTTATTGAATAGAATGGGATGAAAGTAGATATATCTTAGAGTCATGTCAAGGTAGCTCAAAGTAGGAAAATGATTTATGTGGATAATTAAAGGAGGGATCTGGAATTTCAGTTTTGGGATCATATATTCTTGAAGTTATATCCATGTAAAGGAGTTATAAGGCTTAAAAAAAGTTAAATTAAGTACTATGTATATTGGTATTTTGAAATTCTAGCAAGAATTGGAGTGGGGGCTTACCATTTTCTAATGTTTTCTATCCTCTCTAAAGTTTATGATGTGTTCCATATCTCTTTCTAGATGAAGTACATGCCAAAACAATCCCATGTGATCATGTATAGGGAATTAAAATTGAAACTTTATTTATCTTAATATGAACTCCTATATGGATTCTTTATACTAGAGAATAAGTGTTGTAGAATCAGACAACTCAATTGGTGAATGTACTTTGGAGAAATCATAAGATAAAAGAGTTAACATTATAAACTAAAGAAGTTATGATGATGAACTACCCAGTTTTGTTAATTAGGTGACATTCTAGAAATTTATAGGATGAATCTTTTTATGGAGGGAAGAATGTAATACCTGAGCATCAATTATAGTGAGTAATATTTTGTTTCTAAATAAACAATAACATAATGCACATAGATTTATACAAGAATATGATTAAAAACTAAATTCCTATATTTTAAAAATGGAATTTGATCAATTAATTTAATTTTTGAATTCACCATTTCATAATTATCTTTGGGTGAATTTTTGATATTTTTTCATATATAATTGTTATTTTTGTTAATAGTTAAAAATTCATATTTTACAAAAAAAACTCTCACTTTTCATGACATTGTAATGATATAATAAAAACTTAAATGTTTTTTAAACCTTTTTTCTAGAAAAAAATATATATTTAAGAAGAAATATAATTCATATAAAAATATAATGCTTAACATATAAAAACATGAACAATATTTTGTAAATCTAAGTAATTTTTTATAAAACCATATGTTTTTTAAGAGAGCACTATGTTTGATAGCATATACAACACACAAAATTGAGCTTAAAAATAAAAAACATTATTATTATATAATCATTATTACCGAGTCCTTGAAATTTTTGGTATGGGTAGGATTAAGTGAATTATAAAACATATTTATAGGACCTCCTCAATACAAATGTATTAATTAAAACTAAATAAATAATCACCCAATTTTTTCAGTAAAATCATTTTATTAATCAAAAGTATGTTTTATTCAAAAATATATTCTATTTATTTTTATGAATGAATATTATAATTAATTTATTTAACTGTTATAAATTATATTTTATAAAAAAATATCATTTTTTAATTCAGCATGTCAAATTTACCTTGGATGAATATTTGATAATTTTCAAAAAAGTAGGATTTTTAATGAATAGTGAAAAATACTGTTTTTTATTGAAAATTCTATTTTCATATCAAGAATTTACAAAGATCCATTTTTAAAAAAAAATAAAGTGATATTAGTTCTGTTATATTATTAATAATATAATTAATTATATTATCATCAATTTTATTATTGAATTTATTTTAAAAACATTTTTACACATAAAAGGCATTTTTTATGAAAAGCTATTTTTAAGAACGCAATGTGTTTTTTATCTTTATAAATAAAATTTATCACTATTGGTGAATTACTATAATTAAATTTATATATTATATAGTTATACAGGTGTTTTAACATTCATCCAATATTTTTTAGGTGTGGTATATGAGTAAATCTAGTTTTATGCATAAAACTGTATTTTTTAAAAAAGTGTTTTTTGTCACATTTTCTGTACTTTTTAAAATATTAATTTCTTAAATTTAACTAAATTTATTATTGAACAACTTATTACCTATTTATAATTAGGAGCTTCAAATTTTTTAAATAGGGCCCTTTTAGTTTTTGGTCAATATGCATAGTAACCGTGGTAAAATTTATCACCTCGATAAAGGGTAAATAAGGTTAATCTAGGTCGAAACTAAATATTAAAGTCACCATTTTTCATATTAATTATTATTGGATTATGTTAAGTATTCCCTTATCACCTTATTCATTAAATTTAATTTTTTAAGGGACACTTGTCCATGAATATGACTTATTAAATTTTTAAATCAATTAATGTTACAAAATGTCACTCTTTTAGTTTTAAATATCTCTTGTGTTTTTGAAATATGGAAAAAATAAAGTGGTTAAGGAATATGAATTGTAATTTTTTGAATAATAAAATTATATTAATTTTCATAATTTATTTCTTATTTTTAATGATTAAATAGTTACTTTAAATGATTTTGCAATGCTAGTACAATATGTATTCAATTAATTTAAAAATAAAATAAATGATTTTAAAAATATAAATAGTAATAAAATTTGAGATTTTTATAGTATTTTAGGATTTTTAGATAAATATAACATATTAATGATATGTAAAAGGATTATATTCAAATATCATCATTTTCTTGGTGTCTTTAAATTCAAATTAACTATATGGTTCCAAAATTAAATTTACTGATATTTTATAGAAATAAGATATTATTATATTATTTAAAAATTATAAAAGTATTTCAAGTGAAAAATTAGGATAATTAATTATCTAAAATTTTATCCATTCTCCATTTATGTTTCGATAGTTAACTTATAAGTAAAATGATAACTATTTAAATTAAAAAGGTTGTTACCATGGTTAATGTTTAAATGGGTTAAGTAAGGGGTTACACCAAAAATATAATGTTCAAAAAAACACTTAAATCTATACCAATTATATTGGTTTATTTAATTAAAACAAACTAAAACCATATATTCAAATATATATCCATTTTGAATTATTTTTATTGAGAATTACTGTATAATAATTTAATCTTTTAAGAAATTTCTAGAGTTCCTCGTACCTTAATTTTAAAAGGGAACCTCCTCCCCCCACCAATTCACACGGTTTAGAATATATAGATCAAAAAACTCTACCAAAATCTATCCAATACATCCTTATACGCATCCTATATTTTTTTAATTCCAAAATTTTAAACCTTATGATCCTTAAGAGGAGGACTAGTGGAGTTATTTCAATGAATAGGTAATCACCTTAACAGATCACATTCTTTTTTACTTATTATTTTAAAACCTATAAATATTTGGTATGTATCATAAAATAATTTATTTAGTAAAAAATATATATTAAAATGTTATTATTATTATAGAATCTTCATTATCCACCAATTATACCATTAAATAAGAAGTGAAAGTATTTCTTGTGTGTATGTATGACTTACCGTCTCCACACAACGATACAATTCATTTTTCATCAACATATTTTATGAATGTGTATTATGAAGGTTTTAATGTTTATATATGATATTTATGAAATAATTATTCTTATTTAATGAAAATATAATGTCTACCTTTATACCTTTCAATCAGTTGGATAATGATAATGTTGTCTGTGTGTACGTGTGGACTACCATCTCCAAGAATCTGTGTGATTCATTTTTCATTTCCATTTTTAGCTAGATGGTAATAAGGATACATTTAATGAATATATATTATATATATTATATATTAATGATTCTATAAAGGTTAGTTATTATTTATCTTTCATTTTTTCCATCTGTTGAAAAGTGAAAACAGCGTTCATACGTATATACAAATACCGTCTCGGTGAATAGTTTAATTTATTTATCTATCTAAAAAATTTATGGATATATATAAATATATATAATGGATATAAATGATATTTAAAGAATAATTATTATTCTATATATGATTTAATCATGATCAAAATACAACTACTGGAATAACTTAACTGAATTACTCCTAATAAATGAAATAGTTAACACAAGGAAATTATAATTTTAATAATGAATGGTTGATAAATAGGTGTTGAAATGTTTTTAAAGGATAATATATGATATTATAAGTTTTTAAATGATTCTATTATAGACTTATAATAAATTTAAATTTATTATATTGGATTTTAGTGATCTTTCAAAGCAATTGGAACTCGTGGTATGGTTTTATCATCTCAAATTATCTTCTTTGGGACATATGTTATGTCATGAACCTATATTATATTATGAGGTGTACATAATAGCATTTTAAAATTTATATCCTGATTATACTTACATTAATTATATTTAAACTATCATTTTATGTTATTATTTCATGTCTCCTATAATTTAAATGTTACCAAATAAGTAATATTTTTAGGTTACAATCTCATATTTTATCGGGATTTGTTATTATTATGTTTATAATAATGAAATAATATGCTATAACTATAATGAAACTCATGTAATTTATTCTAATCTAGTCATTTATTGAGAATAATTTTATTCCTTTCATTACCCCCACTTTAATTACTCAAAATACCAAAATAACATTTTTAATAAAAAAGGACTTTATTTCTCTTTTTGGTCAAAAATCATTGTTCTTTCTTATCCATGTTTTATAAAAATGGTTTGAACAATGTCTTTAATATTATAATATGGTTTTTTAAATTCATTATAACCCAATATTTAAATTTTTTAAAATATTTTAAAAGTATTCTTCTTTTAGTTTTTTGAATGAGCTACTTTATGACTTTTTACAAAAATATGAAAGGAATGTTTTCTTTTAACTTATATGACACAAATAGTATTTCCCTGTGTTATGGTTGTTCAATAATATAAATATTTATTTATAATTTTCCAAGTCTATTTTCAAAGAAAATTATTTTCACAAAATTTGGGAATGTATTGTTTTTTAAATTTTATTTTTAAAGTGGAAAGGGTATTTCCTCAAGAATATTTTAATGATCATGTAATGGTATTTCTGTTCATCAAAGAAAACAAACATTTATTTCAATTATTCTTTAATAGGGATATTATATAGGGGTACCATATTTATTATTTCCATTTATGGTTTATTTTTATGATGAAAAGACTTTTATAAAACACATTCCTTTTTTATAGTTTATGATGTGATGAAATTTTTATGGAACTCATTCCTTTTCCATGAGTTGTGATATGAAGAATTGTTTACAAAACCCATTTATTTTCATGGTTTCTGATATAATTAAATTTTTATGATCTTGTGGTAAAAATCATAATTATTTTAATTATGTGATGGTTTGGTTTAGAATTGTATAGCCTCCAATTCATTGGATAAATATTGATATCTCATGAGATTAACAAGCCTAGAATGGGGAGTGAACCCGGTTCAGTAGGGGACTCTTTCCACTACAATATCCTTGGGAGTGAACCTTGACTACTATTTTTTTTTACGGAGTGAACCCAATCTACAATAATTTTATTGGTAGTGATACTTGAATACTCTAGGAATTAATTTCAATTATTAGGTGTAAGACACAAACTTAGGTCTTATGCCAATTTTATTCTCTCATGGATCATTTTCTTTGATTATTTTATGATTCATATCATGATAACATCTACTATTTAGTCCATGACTCAATATTATGATCTTTTATATGTAGAGTATGGATTTAAAATGTTATTATCATGTTCTTATACCCTTATTCTCATGTTATATTGAAATCTCCCATGGTTTCTATTTTGGAGCATCAGAGGTCATCATGTATTATATTCTCTTTTCCCTTATATATGAAGAAATATTTTAATTATATGATGCTTCTAATAAGGATTCTAGTCATGTAGTTCTAAGTGGGAGGCAATGAAAATATTTTATAAACCAGTTTTTTATTTATCTAATTTTCCAAAGACATTAAACCTTTACGATTTTGGCATGGATAATAATGTTATGTATTTAATATTCATCTAAAAATATTTTATTTGTAAGTATAAAAATATTGGGTCACTTTATTTAGTATCATAGTAGGGTTTAGTTAATATTTGGAGATTATTATTGGATAAATTTATTGAAAAACCTGACGATAAGTCAAAGTATATTATAACATCCTAATGTTTTGGTAATGATCATGAATGAAATTGGTTAAACCCAAGGTGTCATATATTGAAAAGTAGGTGTATTGACTTAGACATAATATAAAATATTTTTCATGATTATTTTGTTTCATAATATTATTATTTTTGAAAAAATTATAATTTTTGGTCTTATTTAATGACTAGACCGAGGATGAATCATTTTAACACTAAGTGTCATGGACAATGTGGTGAATTTGAGAAACCAAATGGAATGATGATGGGAGTGAAATATATTATGATAATTCCTAATTATAAATAATGATTTATGATTAACAACATGTACCTTAACAAACTCTCAGCCTTATTAAAGAATATAAGGATTTAGTTTGCTAAGATATCGGGTGGTGGAAACAGTGGAGGAATGAAGGATAAATTTCCTTCATGTTAAAAATAGGAAAATATATACAAAAAATTATTTCAAAAATAAAAAATAAAATTTTTTATGTTTGTAGGATAAGGTAATAAATAAATTAATTTATCTGTAAAAATAAAGAGTTCAATGGAGGGTTATAATGTTCATTTTAAGGTATCATTCATAGTTCATTGTGTTAAATGTGGGTAAATTAGGAATTATCCATCCAATTACAATTTCTAAAAGCTAAATCCTAGACTAATGAAGAAATATGCTATTCCAATTAATTAATGTGTAATGATTAAAGTGTTTATGTATTAGTATTTGATAATTTTTTTGTATAAGTGTTATATCAATGATATTTTGGATATGATTATCATGAAACATATAAGGATTGTACCACAATAGGATTTGAAAACATATGTTGAATGGTAAGGATAAACAAAAAAACTAATAATGTTTATTTTGGATAAAGAGAAATCTAACCTTAATGGGATATTATTGGTGACCTTTAAAATGATTATTTGATTAAAAAAGTATTTAGGTCGTCTTTGCATATGTTTATTGCATTTTTGAATTTATAGAATATATCCAATAAACTGTGAAATTATTTGAAGAATACGGATTTGATTAATTTTTTAAAACATATATGTTTTCATGTGAGGCTAACTTAAGAGATATATATACCATCATGGGGTTAAGATTGATCATAATTTCAATGGCATCAACATCCCCTTTTAAGGTTTTAAGTGATTTGAATTTGAGGTAATTTGAAACTTTTATTGGGTTTTATGATGAATATTCTATTGAGGTTGAAATATCCCTTTGTGATAGTACATTGTTTTATGTTAAGTAAATTATGGCCTATTTGATAGTGGAATTTATATATTTTTTATGGTTGAAAATTGATTCATTGATAAGGTGAAATTTTAGATGATATTTATGGTCAAATTAAGGATTAAATTTCAGGTTAGTATCAAAATTTGATTCATTATATTTTAGTTAAGTTAACTAAATTACAATATTATAGAGTGGTTTAACATGGTTTTTAATGATATTTTGGGAGAATTTTTATTGGGATGAGGTATATGTAACCAGTAGGTTTAACAAGTTGTTTAATATGAAAAATTAAGTGGGAGGAATGAAGTTAAATTTTTGGAGATATAAGATAAAAGGTATGAAATCACCTTTGAGTTTAAAAAATTACTTAATGTTGAGGTTATTATTATTATTTGGTATGTAGGGTTATTTATGAAATGATATAAATGGAGCCTTATTTTTATTCTAGAAATTTTAATGTTAAATGTATTATATAATAAATTATTTATTTTTTAAATTATCTTATATTATTCTAACAATATTTGGTTTTGGCTGACACCTAAATATTGGAGTAATATATTGATATACAATTTTTATCATTTTAATACTGATTTTATTTCATCAATCATGAAAATTTCATCTAGAATACTCATTTTTTGAGCAATAGATGATATTATAGTGGAAATTGATTAAAGGATGAAATTATACTTTTCATGCAAGTATATTTCCTTACGTTATTATTATAGATAGTAAAGGAATGAATCAAATCTAGGAATAGGATATTAAGAAAAAAATTGTTCTATAATATTAAATTTAGATTAATTGATGGTCTTTTAAACCCTCACTAATTCATGGTTTTTAGTTTGTTATATTCTATATGAACAAGTTCTCTATCACTATATATTAGTCTTTGGGTGTTATTTTCCTCCTAAATGTCAATATTTTTACTTCCCACTAATGTTATCCTATTTGGGAACCTAGTTATGTGTTATTACATATGACCATCATATTTTCCCTTCCCCCATTTCAATAATAAGTTTTTATTAATCAGTTTATGATGTATATTTTCAACAAAGGAATTCTCAAATATGAAACCCTTGATTGATGAGAAACATTTTAACTTGTAGGGGAATAATTTATTAAATGTGGGTGGTGGATGTAACACCTATATTTTTTTAACATAACACTATGTTTTATAGTGTATACAAAACGCAACCCAAACCTTGAAAGAAACACAAAATATTATTATTTTATAACCATTATCACGTTTTCATAGAATTGGAAGGTATTTATTAAATTTACATAAATAAAATTCTCAATAAAAATTTATTTATTATTTCTTATGAAATAATTACCCAATTTTCTTTTTTGTAAATTCATTTTATGCGTCAAAAAAATTATTTCCTTCAAAAATGAATTTTATTTATTTTTGTGAATGAATATTATAAATAATTGAAGTAAATTTTATAAATTATATTTGATAATGTTATATCATTTTTTAATTCATATTTTCAAAATTATCTTAGGATTAATTTTTGAGAATTTTCGTAACTGTTTGATTTTTCAAGGAATAGTAACAAATACTGGTTTTTATATAAAACTATATTTTCATTTAAATAATTTAAAATGTTTCATTTTATATAAAAAGTATTTAAAAGTATAATTAGTTATATAATATTATTAATAATACAACTAAGTTCACTTAAATCAATTTTAATGTTGAATTTCTTATAAAAATATTTTTATACATAAAAATGCATATTGATGAAAAACTATTTCTATACATGCAATGTGTTTTTTATATTAATAAATAAAATTGATCCCTATTGGTGAATTGTTTTAATGATATCTATATATTATATATTCAATTAAATTTTTTACCATTCATTGAATATTTTCTTAGGTGTTCTGTAAGAATAAATTCATTTTTATGCTTAAAACTCTATTTTTATATAAAACATGTTTTCATCACGTTATACACAATAATTTTAAAATAAATTTATTTAACTTATATAAATATAATATTGAAACATTTATTTTATATTTGTAAACAAAAGGTTCAAATATGGTAAATATTACCCTTTTATTTATAGTCAATATGAATTGTGACTGTGATAAAATTTATCACCTCGGTAAAAGGTAAATCGACATAATATAGGTTAAAACTAAGTTTTATGGTCAAAATTATTCATTTTAATTCTTATTGGATGAGGGTAATTTTACTATTATCACCTTAGTGTCTAAATTAAATTTTTTAAGGGACACTTTTCCCATAAAATGACCTATATAATATTTAAATCAAAGAAAGTTAAAAAATGTCACTATATTAGTTTTAAATATCTCTTATGTGTTCACATAGGGAAAGCATATAATTATAAAAAATATATAAATTTTCTTTTTGTGAATAATTAAATTTTCTTAATGATTGTAATGTATTTATAATTTTAATGATTAAATAATTAACTTAAATGTTTGTACAACACTAATACAATATTTATTGAATAAATAGAAAAATAAAATAAATGATTTTAACAATATTAAAAGTTATATAAATTGAGGTATTTATAGTATTCCTTGAATTATTTAGACACATATAATATATTATTGATATTTAAAATGATTATATTCAAATTTCACCTTTTTATTGGTGTCTTTAAAGTCAAATTAAATTTATAGTTCCAAAATTAGAATTAATGATATTTTATGGAAATAAAAAATTATTAAATTTTATTAAAATTATGAAAATATTTTAATAGGAAAATTAGGATAATATATGGTCTAAAATTTCATCAATTTTCTATTTATGTGTCAATGTTTACCTTATAGGTAAAATTATAAACCTTTAAGATTGAAAATGTTGTTATCATGGTTAAGGTTATAATGGGTTAACTAAGGGGTTAAATAAAAGGATAAGGTTTAAAACACCACTAAACCTATAAAAATTCTATTGGTTAATGACATTATAAGAAAATAATACATTATATTTTATATTTATGGAGATTTTGAAGTATTTTTCTTGAGTATGATTTTTTTATAATTTAATATCTTAAGGAATTCCAAAAGTGCCCCCTCACCTCAATTATAAAAGAGAACGTCCTCTCCTCACTTATTGAAACATTTTGTCATGGCCCTCCTTCACCAAGACGAGGGAAGGGATAGTAAATGGTTAGATTGTTCCTTATTCAAGTTGAAGTATAGATAATGACCCTCAAGTCCTGCCTTCAATAGGTCTCGGAGTGGCGACTATCACCAAGGGTATAAAATCACACATAATATGGAAGGCATTGCCCTTTTTATAGAAAAATATCGGCAGATAAGATGGTAAAACCCAAAAAACTCTAAAACTAAAAGAAATAGTAAAGCCAAAAATCCATTCCCACATGCATGTTCAAAGTAAAGTGCTACTAAATATAAGAAAACTTCATAGGAAAGTTACAAAATAAATAAAAGAAGCTACGAAAACTCCTAAAGCTCGAGCTAGTAAGGTCTGGCACGGTCCTCAAAGTCCTCCTGGAAACCTAATAGCATTTTTATATACTTAGGGTGAGTATATAGGTATACTCAGTATAGAAAACCAAAATCTATCGTGCACAAGTAGGGAGGCATTCTAATGCCTTGCGAGAAATAGAGATAACCCAAGAATCTAGTAGGGAAACTATCCACCCAACCTCACCAAGTAACACTCCCCAAATAACGCAAATCATGTAACGTAATAGTAATAGCACATCGATATTTGAGTACCCTGCACCACATTCCAACTAGTTATTTAGGAAAGCCTACGCATCAGACCTCCCCCATAAGTCTCACTATAGTCCAACTACTGCCCCAACAACAACCTTATGGGCCATCCCAACTGCACACCTTGCTTGTAGACACCTAGGCCACAACAACCACACATAACCACGCCTGAAGACACCTAGTCCACAACAACCACAGCCAGGCCCAAAGACACCTAGTCCAGAACAACCACTTACACGCCCGAAAACACATAGGCCTCATCCCAAATACACCTAGGAAACAAACCTGCCTGCACACACCTGGGCCATCCACCAAAATACACCCTACCCAAAGAGTCTTGGGCTATAATGAACCTTAGGTCACCACATCCTTCTCAAACGATCTTAGGCTACCTGGGAGAGGGGGCATAAAGGAGCTAATATCCATCCACTCATAATAATGTTGGGAAAAACACCCTCCCTAATGAAATGGGGGTGTTCTACACGAAGTTCTCAACATGGGTGGGGTGCGTATAAGAAAAAAAGAACTAAGAATTATACATATAGGAAATAAAACACTCATCCCAACCTAAGGGTTATGAAACAAACAACTATCCCATACACAACCACTCTTACTGCAATCCATACATACACAAATACACAATATCCACAACCTAAGCACAACCCATTTCTGAAAATCAATCCCCAATTGTACCCATTCCCATTATCATGTTCAAGTTATTTTTATTTAATATAATTATTCACTATCTAGAAACGAATCTGGCATAACCACAAGCCAAAAACAACAACTGAAATAAAATATCCAAGCATTTTTTTAAGAATTCACACACGGTTCTCTTGTAATGTCACAAAAACAAAAGGGATCCATGAGATCCCTCAAAGTATAGAACCAAACCAAGCCCCAATATATGGTTCCACATGGAATCAGGTTCACAAACCAAAAAACCTTTAACCATAGGTTCCATTCCCATCCACATCGCCCCACACGGCATCAAATAGAGCCTCCACACATATCACCAGAACATAGCAAGGATGTTTTTCAGATTTAACCACACCATTAATTAAGTTTTTTCTTTCAGTTTTTTTAAACTGGATGATCACACAAGGATTATTGTTCCTTGGGAATTTATTTAATCAACTGAGTTTATGTGATTAACAACTTTCCAAGTTATATTTATTCAATCACAATATTAACCAAAAAAACATAGGATCATTAGTGCACAAGGAAGGACCACTAATGGCCATGATTTTCAGTGTAAAAAGGCCCATAAAATACACAACATAACAACAAAGGTATAACACAATAACAAAATCATCATTCCCACCCCTTCGTTCTTTAAAGTTTCATTTATTATCTTCATTAAATTTTATTTCATCTATATCCTGAGGGAACATTATTATACCCACCCCTCATGATGCACAGTAATGAGATACAATAGAAGAACCCCTACTTGGATAATCAAGGATCGGATTTTTTCTCCTCGTGCCAAGAAATGGGGATGCACGACTTACAGAAGAAGAACTCCAAGGAATCCAAGAGTGATTAGGAAATAATGCATCATGGGCGCACGATTCATATCCATAAGAGGTACTATAAATGCACCAAGGAAAGGAATGAGACTAGGGTCGAAGAAGATCTCGAGTGATAAAAATGATCAATCTTATAGTTATGGGATGTGTAGTCTCAAAGTGTTTAAAAAGAGGATTGTGGTTTAACCATGTGTCTAGGTAGTTTCACACATTAGAATTTATTGGGATTTAATAATTATCCTTAGACATGGTGGAGATAAATACTATGAGTTAATAGATTTCCTTTAAAAGGAAAAAACACGTAACATGGGTGAAACTGGAAAACACGAGAAGCTATAAAATGTGGAAAATGGGTGTGATAGTCCAAACATTTTGGTAACTCATGGGTCCCCCCATTTTTAGGTGATTTAAAAGATCATTTATGGGCTTAAAACGTCCTTAAACCACATTAAAAGGGTAAGAAGACTTAAAAGAGGTGTTGCGGGAAAACTGGGGAAAGAAACCCCAACACCCCTATGGTGGCACTAATCCGGGACACACCGATTGGTCAAGAGGATCAGGTGAAGGTGGTTGGGTGAAGCTAATCAGGTGAAACTGATCAGGTGAAGAGGATTGGGTGAAGTGGATTGGGTGAAGCGGATCGGGTGAAGCTGATCAGATGAAGCTAGTCAGTGAAACTGATCGGTGGAGCCGATTAGGTGAAGCTGATCGGGTGAAGTTGATTGGGTGAAGCGGATCAGTAAAACTGATCGGTGGAGCTGATCAGGTGAAGCTGATCGGGTGAAGATAGTTGGTTGAAGATGATCGGGTGAAGCTGATTGGGTGATGTTGATCGGGTGAAGCTGATCAGTAAAACTAATCAGTGGAGCTGATCAGTTGAATCGAATTGGGTGAAGCTGATCTAGTGAAGATGATCAGTGAAGCTGATCAGTGAAACTGATCGGTGGAGGTGATCGGGTGAAGCTGATCATTGAAGCTGATTAGTGTGACTGATCAGTGAGACATCGATCGGTGAGACCGATCGGTGGCACCGATAGGTGACACCACGGTGACACGTTTCCACTGACACTAACATCCTCTTAACTCACTGATGGTGCCTAAGACACCCCAACACTTAGAAATTTGGAAAAGTAATAGACCAGGAGGGTTTGGGCCATTACATCAGATATCTCTCAAACTATTCTCGTCCTCAATAATTCAACAGTAACTCGAATAAAAGAGAGGGGTTTGAACACCAACCTCAGAAGATACCTATTGGGGGGAAACCACCCCCAAACAGCCATACAAAACCCAAGGATAAAACTTTCTCGACACACTGTTCAGGGAGTTCATTCCTCCATGTTAAGATACTATCCGCTTTGGGTGGAACTGACTTACCCGCATGGGTTTAATCTCATTTGCATTGATGTGTCTTGATTATAAATTAGGTTATCCCTTCCCCACACATCATGGATTTTCATACACATTCAAATGGTAAAGGAAAAATCTCATCTCATTACGAAACAAGGTTTTCATTACATCACAGCAATTCACTAAAACCAGAACATCATGGAAGGCTTAGAACAGTAACTCAAAATAGCTCGGGGTACTAGGAACCCATCTGAGCTTCTCACTCCCAAGTACTCTCTTTGAGTCCACTGTGCCTCCACAACACACGAACCAAAGGGATGGCCCATCCACGAAGCACCTTCTCCTTTTGATCCTCAATCCTTACTAGTCACTCCTCGAATGTAGTGTCATCCCCTATATCCAACTCTCCCCAGTCAATGATATGGAAGTTATAATGTAGATATCAATAAAGCTGAAAGATGTGGAAAACATCATGGATCCATTCCAATTGAGGTAGAAGTGCCAGTTGATATGCCACCTCACCGAATCTCCCCAACACTTTGAAAGGCTCGATGAACATAGGATAGATCTTGATCCCCCTTTTTGAATCTTAACTGCCAACATCGAGGGGAAATATTTAATAACATAAGGTCTTTAACTTATAACTCCAAGGTCCTCCTCCTACGATTGGCATATGACTTCTACCGGTCTCGGGAAAACTTTATCCTCTGACGCACAAGCTAAACCTTCTCTTTTGTGCTCTCCACTACCTCTGGGCCAAGAACACCTACCTCCCCAACCTGAGTCTAGCACACATGCAAACGACACGACCTCTTGTAAAAGGATTCAAATGAAACCAAGCCAATAGTATAGTGATATCTATTATTTTAAGAAAAATATACTATGGTAAAATGTTTTACCCATGATCCCCTGAAGTCAAAAACACATACCAGTAGCATATCATCCAATGTCTGGATGGTCTGCTCTATCTACCCATCTATCTGGGGGTGGAAAGTGGTGTTAAGGCATAACTGGGTGCCAAAATAATTCTTTAATACCCTCCAGACTTGTGAGGTAAACCATGCATCCCGATCTGAGACTATGGACCTCAGAACTCCATGAAACCATACCACCTCATCTTTGTATCTTCATGCTAAGTCATCCACTACACTCAACTCCTTGATCACCAGGAAGTGATTTGATTTCTTCAGTCCGTCTACCACTACCCAGATAGCATCACAACCTCCTTGAACTCTAGGTATTACTATGAATAAATTCATCAAGATGTCATCCCACTTCCACTTAGGGATATCTAAAGTCTTCAACAAACCTCCTAGTATGTGGTGTTCATCCATCACCTGCTGACACACTAAGAACCTTTCCACAAACTTCACCACTACCCATTTCACCCCGGGACCCCAAAATTTTTCTATTGGGACTCGGTATATCTTGGAAAGTCCTGGGTGTACCACTAGGGGTGAGTTATGGAACTCACGAAGAACTCCCTAATGCATCATCTCTAGGATAAAAAACATCCCACATAAAAGCATCTGATTCTGACCATCCTCCGACCACCCTTCCAAAGCATTTCCATGTTCAACCTAATCATGAATAACTTCACTCTATGAGTATCCCCACTAAGACTCCTCCACATGCCTCAATAGATAGGATTGTACTGTCATCTAAAATAGAAATACTATGCCACCATCCACCCTTTCATCCAAGTGTAAGGCAGCCAACTCCTCCATCACCTTCCAAGAAAATGTTGACTCTCGAACTGTATCCTTCTGTGAGTTACTACTCAAGGCATAAACTACCACATTCCACATACCTTCAGTGTAAAAGATATCAAATATGTAATCCTAATGAAACACCACCCACCTTCACTATCACAAGTTTAGGTCCCACTGGGTAAAGATATCCCTCAAAATATTATGATCTCTAAAGAACACAAAGTGCTCACTGATGAGGTAATACTGCCACAACTTCAACACGGACAATACTACTGCAATATCTAGGTCATGGGTGGAATAGTTATGATTATGAGGACATAAGTGCCTAGACCCATAATAGATCACTCCATGCTGCTGCATCAACACACACCACAAGACAAGACAAGAATCATCACAAAACACCTCAAACAATACCCCTTTATCTAGAAACATGAGCACCAGAGCATTGACCAACCTTTCCTTCAGAAAGATGAAAGATTCATGGAACTGGTCACTCTACGCGAAGGCCTGGTCCATTTTGGTCAAAACTATTAAAGAAGATAGAGAGAAGTTGGGTATGAACCTCCTATAATAGACTGCCAGACCTAGGAATATAAGAACCTATGTCACGTTCTTGGGTTCTGCCCAAGAAACAACCACTTCAACCTTTATAGTATCTACCTCTACCCCTTGTTGAGACACCACATTTCCAAGAAAGTGAACTTCTCATGTCAAGGACTTTAACTTGGACAACCTATCCTAGAGATGGTGGTGTCAAAGGATCTCCAAGACCATCTTGAGGTGCTTAGTATGCCCCTCCTCTGATCTTGAGTAGATGAGTATGTTTTCGATGAACACAATGAAGAACCTATCTTGGAACTCATGGAAAAAAGAGTTCATGAGCCCCATGAACACAGAATGTGCATTCATAAAACTGAGTGGCATGACTACAAACTCGAAGTTTCCATACCTACACCTGAAAGTAGTCTTTGAAATATCACCATCTTTCACCCTTTGCTGGTGATTCCCAGACTGCAGATCAATTTTAGAGAACCAACCTGCTCCCCTCAGCTGGTCAAAGAGATCATTTATCCTCTAGAGAGGGTAAAAGTTCTTGATTGTTACCTGATTCAGTATTTAGTAGTCTATACATAGCCTGAGACCCCTGTCTTCTTTCTTTTAAAACAAGACCGGAACACCCCACAGTGACACATTTGACTGGACAAAACCCTTATTTGTCAGATCTTCAAACTAAATTCGTAACTCTTGTAACTCATAAGGCATCATCCGATAAAGAGCCATCGAAATCGTACGGGCACCGGGTTGTATGTTTATCTAGAACTCAATGTCACATCTAGGGGGTATAGTCACAACCTTCATGGTAAAAACATATAGTAACTCTCTAACAACTCCCGTAACTTCCACCATCTTTGTGTCGGCTGACTCCACTGACATCTCAGCTAAGAAAGAAAGAAGGGGATCTGCTTGCCAGCTGACCTCTTAGAAACCACGCTCGCCAAAGAAAGCTGCACGATGGCTACCCATATCTGAAAACAATACCCTTATCTAGAAGTAGTCGATAATAGCATGTACGGAAAATATCCAGTCGATGCCTAGGATAAAATCATATGGTCGCATTTTCAGCAGAAGGAGATCCCCACTAGACTGATGTGGCCCCAACATCATTTTGCATCCTTGAAAAACATTAAACAGGTTGGTCTAACCCCTAAAAAGAATACTCAACACCAGGGTCATGAAGATTCTCTCTACATCTAGACCCAAGGAATGGGCTAGATTGGGTGTAACAAAGGAGTGTGAAGATCCTGAATCAAACAAGGTATAGGAAAGAGTACTAAACAAGTTGATCGTACCTTGAACGACCTCCAACCCTGATGGAACTACTAACTCTATTGTGTCTAACTTACCATGCACAACACCTTTTCCCATCAGTCATAATCTGCCTCCCTGACTATGCCCTGGTCTAGGTCCCTGAGGTTAGCCTCCTCTGGCATTATTCACCCTCTGAGGAGCGAGAGATCACTATCCCTGCTGCTACTGGTGAAAGGTTCGAGCTGGAAACTGGTGTTGATGAGGTGTGTGTTGAGGCTTCCCACCTCCACCATAATAAACTCGGTCTAGGAACTAGTTACAAATGTTACCAAGGCTTCCACAAATAAAACATCTCAATCCTAGGCTCATAGATAAAGGGCGAGGACCAGGAGATCAAAACTAGAATTTTTTAGGCATGCTCCCTATTGGTCGAAACCTGGAAGGCCCTGATACTGGAGGCCTGCTGCTGATATCCTTCCCTTTTGATTAACCCAACTGGCTCACCTCTTGGGGAACACCTCCAAATGTGTTCATACTCTCTACTACTTTAACCTTCTTTTGGACCTCCAAGTACATCGGTAGAGTTAATGGAGTAACAATATACTGAATAGAAGGTTGGAGTTCCTCCTCTAAATGCCTCACCTAAGACTCCTCATCCAGAAATAGGTTTGGAGAAAAACAAAGGATATCCTTGAAATTGATCCCCAAATCCCTCACTAACATACTCCCCTACTGGAGGGAGAGTAACTTCTACCTCATATCATCCTTCATTGTAGAAGAAAGTAATTCTGAATGAAACTCCTTCTCGAAGTCAGCCCACAAAAACTCAGTCTCCATCCTCTCTCTGAGGAAGAGAACCCACCATTGAAACACGAATCCCCTCACATGACTGACTTCCAATAGAACCTATTACTCTCTCAAATCACAAATTAAGGTAAATGTGATCTCCAGATCCTCAAACAATCCCTCTATCTCCAAGTCGGAAACACTGCCCTCATACTTCTTGAGAGTCTTCCACTATAAGGAACATAGAGTCTTCTGCCACATGTCATCCTCTTCCTCTCAATAAATCCTCCGTTGATCGAACAGATTAGCCTCCTAGTCCTCAATTTCCCATACTACTCATTGATGTCATATAGGCTCCATAGCTTCAAGGTAAACAAGGAATGCCTAATCCCAAGTAGTGTATAAGATTCCTTTTAAATTTTTCTAAAACTTTTTATTTATTTAAAATTCCCAAAACACCCAAGACACATAATAACACAAGTAATTATGATGCATTTACCTTTCCTATGGTCTCTAACCCACAATAAGTATAGCCTCACCTAGTCATTCTGTAGGCCTAGAGTCCCTGTATCGGATCACAGGGGGCCCTAAAATCTCGTTTCATAGCCGGTCTTACCTAGCCTATTTCACGCACTAAGATTGCCTAACACTATTTTCCTACCATACCATTAAATCCTCAATTATCCTAATGTCAGACTACATCCTATCTATAAATTATCACCTTTGATACCATTCTGTCATGACACACCTTCACTAAGATGAGGGATGGGACAGAAAACTGCCAGACCCTTCTTTCTTCAAGTTGAAGGAGAGATAATGACCCCCGAGTCCTGACTTGAATAGGTCATAGAGTGGAGACTAGCACCAAGGGTATAAAATCACACGTAATATGAAAGGAATTTTCCTTTTTATAGAAAAATATTAGGATATAAGATGGTAAAACCAAAACAACTCCAAAACTGAAAGTAAGTGTAAAGTCAAATAACCATTCTCACAAGCATGTTCAATGTAAAGTGCTATAAAATACAAGAAGACTTAATAGGAAAGTACAAAAATAAAGAAAAATAGCAAATAAAACTCCTGAAGACCAAGCTATTAAGGTTCGGCATGTTCCTAAAATACCCCCTAGAAACCTGAAATAATTTTTATATACGTAGGGTGAGTATATAGGTATACTCATTAGGGAAAAAGAAAAATCCATCGTGCACAAGTGGGGGGAATTATAATGCCCCGTGATAAATAGAGATAACTCAAGCACCTAAAAAGGAAACTATCCACCCATCCTCACTAAGTCGAAGTCCCCAAATAACGCAAATCAAGTAAAGTAATAGAAATAGTACATAGATATTTGGGTGCCTCATACTACTTTTTCATTGGTTATTTAGGACATCCTACGCATAAGACCTCCCCCACAAGTCTCACTGCAATCCCACCACCACCCCAACAATAAAATTATGGGCCATACTAACTTAAAACACCGCCCACAGACACCTGGGCCACCACAACCACACATAAACACACACACAGACACCTGGGCCATAACAACCATCATCACGCCCGAATACACCTGGGCCAAAACAACAACTACCACACCCAAAAACACCTGGGCCACATCCTAAAGACCCTTGGGAAAAAAACCTACATACACACACCTATGCCAACCACCACAACACACCCTTCCTGAACAGTCTTGGTCCCTAATGAACCTTCGGCGGTCACAGCCTACACAAAGATTATTGGGAAACCTAGGAGAGGGAGTAGAAAGGATCTAATAACAAGCCACTCATAAGAATGTTGGGAAGAACACCCTCCCCCATGAAATGGGGGTGTTCGGCACGAAGTGCTCAACATGGGTTGGGTGCGTATAAGAAACATAATAACTAATCATTATACATATATAGGAAATAAAATACTCATCCCAACATAAGGTTTTCGAAACAAACAACCATACCATATACAACCACTCTCGCTACTATCCCTACATGCACAAATACACAACAACCATAACCAGAGCACAACACATTTCTATAAAACAATCCCCCATTGTACATGTTATCATTTTCATGGTTAAGTGATTTTCATTTAAAATAATTCTTCACTACTGGGAAACTAATAAGGAAAAACCACAATCCAAAAACAACAACTGAAAAAACATCCAAACATGCTTTTAAGCATTCACACGTAGTTCTCTTGAAATGTCACAACAACAAAAGGGATCTGTGTGATCCCTCTAAGTACTAGAACCAAACCAAGCCCCGACATATGGTTCCACATAGACTCAAATTCACAAACCAACAACCCTTGAACTAGAGGCTCCATTCCCATCCAGGCTTCCCCACACAACATCAAACAGAGCAACCACACATATCACCATAATAGAGTAAAGATGTTTTTTAGATTTACCCACACTATTCATTAAGTTCCTTCTTTTAATTTGTTTAACGGGGTTGATCACACAAGGATTCTTGTTCATTTGGAATCCATTTAATCAACCAAATTTACATGATTAACCAGTTTCCATGTTACATCCATTCAATCACAGTATTAACTAGAAAAATAGAGGTTTATTAGTGTGTAAATAAGGACCCCCAACAACCAAGATTTTCAATGGAAAAAGGACCATACAATTCACAACATAACAACAAAGGATAACACAAAAAAATCATCATTCCCACCCCTTCATTCTTTAAAGGTTCATTTATTATCTTCATTAAATTTTATTTCATCTACATCCTAAGGAAACATCATTATACCCACCCCAAATAATTCATAGTAAAGAGATGCGATGGAAAAAACCCTACTTGGATGATAAAGCATCAAAGTTTTTCTTGTCATGCCATGAACTGGGGATGCGCGACTTGCAGAAGAATAACTCTAAAGACTCCAAGAGTGAGCAAGAAAGCTCCAGCATGGGCACACGATTTGTCTCCAAACTAGGGACTCTAAACGAACCAAGGAAAGGAAAGATACTAGGGAAGAAGAAGAACTTGGGGGATAAAAAACCCGATCCTAGAGTTATGGGATGTACAATCTCAAAGTTCTTAAAAATTAGATCGTGGTTTAACCACATGGCTAGGTAGTTTCACATGTTAAAATTTATTATGATTTAATAATTATCCTCAGAGATGGTGGAGATAACAATTCTGAGTTAATAGATTTCCTTTAAATGGAGAAAAACATGTAATAGGGCCAAAACTAGACATCACAGGAAGCAGTAAAATGCGTCAAAAGGGTGTGAAAGGCCACAAATTTTGGTAACTCAAGGGTCCCCCCATTCTTATGGGATTTAAAAAAATCATTTATAGTCTTAAAACATCCTTAAACCACATTAAAAAATGGCAAAAATACTTAAAGGAGGAGTTACGGGGAAACTAGGGAAAGAAACCCTAACACCCCTATGGTGGAACTGATCTGTGACACACTGATTAGTGAGACTAGTCGGTGACATTGATCGGTCGAGAGGATTGGGTGAAGTTGATCAGGTGAAGCTGATCGTGTGAAGCTGATCAGGTGAAGCTGGCCAGGTGAAGCCGAGCGGATTGGGTGAAGCTGATCGGGTGAAGTTGATCAGGTGAAGCTGGTCAGGTGAAGCTGATCAGTGAAACTGATTGGTGGAGCTGATCCGGTGAAGCTGATCTGGTGAAGTGGATTACTGAAAATGATCAGTAGAGATGATTAGGTGAAGCTGATTGGGTGAATCTGATTGATTGAAGCTGATCAGGTGAAGTTGATCAGTGAAACTGATCAGTGGAGATGATCTGGTGAAGCTAATTGGGTGAAGCTAATCAATGAAACTGTTCGGTGGAGCAGATCAGGTGAAGCTGATTGGGTGAAGCTAATAATTGAAACTGATTAGTGGAGCTGATCAGGTGAATCTGATCAGTCAAGCTGATTAGTGAAGCTGATCAGTGAAGCTGATTAGTGAGACTGATCGGTGAGACTGATCGGTGAGACACTGATCGATGAGACTGATGGGTGGAACCGATTGGTGGCACCAATAGGTGACACCACTGTGACACATTTTCACAAACACTGACATCCTTCAGACTCACCGATGGTTTCCAGGACACCCCAACACTTAGAAATTTGGAAAATTAATGGACCAGGAGGGTTTGGTCCATTAAACATTTTTATCCATATAACTCAAAAACCTATCAAAATCACTCCCAAACATCGTTATCCACAACCTAGAGGTTTTGTTCTTCCCAAAATACCAACCCTGGTATCATTAAGAGGGTATCTAAAGGAGTGTTTTAAAATAAGAAGAAATCACCTTATTTAGAAACTTTATTTTTTAATTCTACTTTTACCACCTCTAAATATATGGTATTTATCATAAAATAATAAATTTTATTTTCTCAGTATATTTAAATGTTATTATGATTATGAAATTTTAATGACCCAAACTTTTATAAATGAAATTCCCTTTCTGAATGAATAAATGTCTTATTAAGTAATCTGGTTATATAAAATACATGCACTACTTTGGTTATTTTGGTCAATTATATGTCCTGTTAGTTTTAAAATTCCATTAAGAATCATAAACCTTGATAATATATACATTTAATAGTAACTATTAAAATTAGTATATTAAGGGTTATGATAAAGTCTATTTGACACAAAAAAAGGATATGAGGGCCTCAGCCTATAGACTCATACCCTATAAATCCCATTTATCAAATATTATGAGGGAGATATCATCAGTTATATTTTCCCTTGACCAAGACCAATACAAGATTCAATAACTAGAACTTTAGATAAACCATTTATGGAAGAAGTTCAAGCTCATTGAGATCATGACCCAAACCATTTTTGTTCAACCACCTCATGTAAATCTCACTATCGCACACATTACCCATAGGGAATTTGCTGGTGTAATAAAGGGATATATATCTAAAACCAAATAGTATGAATTTTTATATTTTTTATATTTATTTTTTATGAAATAATTATTATATTTTCCTATTATTAACTTATAACAAATAAAGAATATGTTTGATAAAAATTAGACTTTGATATAATGAAACTGAAATTGATTTTTGGGAAATATATAGTTTCAATCAAGAAACTATTTTTAATGACTTCAAGAATTTTTTTTCAAAAAAAAAATATTTTAATAAAATATAATTATTAAATAATATTTTTCAAATATGAATGAAAATAAAATTTTATGAAGTAAAAAATAATTTTTATAATGGTCAGAAAACTATTATTATCAAAAAACCAATATTTTTAAATGAATGTATATTTATGATTTAAAATTTAAAATTTTCATATTTAAAGATACATTTTGATAAAATAAAAAAAAATATAAATTCTTCATGTTGAAATTAATCAATGGTGAATTTTTCATAATTTCATGAGACAAGTAAATTTTTTGGTGAAAATTAAATATGGTAAAAATATACAATGTGTATCATGACATCATAATTACCCAAAAGGGATGAAATATTTACATAAAAAAATATATATTTAAACTTTATAATATTATGTTTTTTAAGTTATTTTATTAATTTTATAATGCCTTAAAGTATCCTCAAAAACATATATTATATTTTATGGTTTTAAAATCAATTCTTTGTAGACATGACTCACCTATATAGCACCAAGGGCATTATTTTAATGTTTTTTGTTTTTAGACATATAAAATAATTAAAACATCTCCAATTTTGAAAAAAATATGGGACAAAATATTGTTATGGTATTTGGTTTTTATTAATTTATCATGGAGATTCTGAAACCTATGTTTTAAAATTAATAAAGAATTACCATTTTTCAAATAAAAATCCACAAAAACTCCTAATAATATTCAATAAAATATATTATATAACAAATATAATCTTCCCTCACCTCTCTATATCTCTACAACAGTATCCCCAAGCTCTTAATAATCTCTTAACAAGCTTTTTGAATCACCCTCTCAAGGTTGCTTTCTCCACTTTATTCAAGCACCTTCTTTATTCTTACATTTTCATTTCTAACCGTTAAAGTTTGGATATGTTTTTACATATACATAATACTTTACTTATGATTTAAAAGTAGTGATATACCTCTTTGTATCTCATTCACACCTTCTATAAACCCTCATGTACACCTATTATGCTGCCAAATTTATCCAGTGATTTCCAAAGACAAACAATTATGCAGTTAATAACCGTCTTTATTTCCACTCAAGGGTATTCACCAGTTTATACCTATCCTACATTTAATATGTATTTAGCCTACACTCCTTAATCATGGGTTCAAAATTAATTAATTAAATCCTTATATGGTATATATGGAACACTTATACAAGTTCCTGGTATGAATGTGATGGATGGTCCGGGAATTATATATCCCTTAAATGCTTTGGGTAATGTTTCTAAATCATTATATTCCATTTATGATGCATGGGAGGTTATCCTAATCACACTATTTTATGTTTCCTTCATAGTTATCCTTGACTTATATTTATGATGTCATGTTTTATATTGTTTCTACGCTCCTTTGTTTCCTTCTTGTTATCAGGTTATATAATGCCTCATTATTAAATGTTATGATTCTCACCCATATTATGTTACCTTGATATTACCCTTGACAAAATTTATTAATTTACCTTATTTTATATTTTTTTATACCCTTACTAGGATTTATATCTCATATCATTCTCATGTACATCCCCAGGTTTCCCTCTGATGTTTTAGAAGATCCTTTGAATATAAGAACATATTTTTGTAGATTTGAATAACATTTTTGTATCCATGTATCTGGTTAATGTTATTTATACCCAAATTTACATAGAGTTTAGGCCTCATGGTTTTATAGGTTAAATAAGTGTTCTTTTTTGTAACGAATCATGAAATAAAGTGTACTAAATATATGGGTTTTCATGGTTTGTATTAGAGGGAGATTTAGTTATATTTGGATTATGATTATGAAAATAAAGTGAAATCCTTAAGGATAAGACTAAACATTGTAAAAAATATTTAATTTTTAGTAAAGTTTATAGAAAGTGGTTTCCAATAAAATGTATCTTAGTTTGGATAATACAAGTGGATGTGGTTCTGGAATAGTTTTACCAAGGGATAATAACTTCGAAAAGGTTATATTGAGCTAGACTCGATTATCACCCAATGCATGAAAATAGACCTTTATGTACACCTAGTTTGAAACTCTCATAGTATAATCCTTTCTAAATTCACAAGACCCTTTTAAACCATTATTAATGGAATAAAAACACCCATTATATTCTATGTTTGGATATAGGTCATGGAAAACATAGATTTAAACCATGAAATTCATAGGTTAAAGGATATATTTCATTTATGACTTATTCCTTTCATATTGATGGTTTCATATTTATTTCATTAATAATTTAAAAAATATCATCCCAAATTTTTTCATTATTTGTATTCAATGGTAATTTATAGGAGGAACCGAGTCAGCAACCATTGTGAATAAAAATTTAATGACTACTCAAATGAAATGCCTAACTTGATGGGAGTATAAATCATGAGATTCATGATACTAATCTCTCAATTGACTCAAGTTGTTAACTAATAATTGAATCAGGATGAATTACCAAATCCCCATAATAAAGAAAAAATTTCAATCGAGACATTTATATGACAAAGGAATCTTAAATTTTAGGGGATAATATGATCCATTTATCATGGAAAAATGGATCACCTATATTGAGAATAACTTCTCTATCCTTCAATAATCAGATCAAGAGAAGGTTGTGTTTTATATTTATCATATGGAAGGAGAAACCGGTCAATGGTGGACATTAGTAAAAAATATGAATATATACTAGGATATCAAAGAGATGTGGTGGATTGAACTATAGAAAAAAATTGATATATATTTTTCACGCACTCTCTAACATAAAATTGAGACAGATATCCTTATCCACAATAAAAATGATAACTAGTCCACGGGATAATATGGCGAAAACTTAAAAAAGAATTTTATAATTTTCCTCTGGAATTTTCTTTTCCCCGGTATGTAATGTTTATCACTTATTTTTTTGGATAAAGAAAAATATACGAAAAATTTTATCCATTACTGACTTTGACAACTTAGAGAAAAAATTTCAATGATCAATAAAATTTGAAATAGAGATCAAAATATCTCAAGGGACTCTTAGGTATGAAGATAATACATGAAGAATGGGTTTTAATTTTTTGGTATGATGGAAAAATATAATGGTGGAAAAAATTACAACATCCCAATTGTCAAATGTGTGGGAATTGGTGTCCTTGAAATTTCTTGAAGGGGACAATGAAGTGATTTGGGTGTGGGAAAGAAGATCTATTAGCTAGATATTGTAGATGGGAGAAACCCACCAATGTGATGAAAAAAAGGAATGTTCTATTCAACCCTAAATATGTCATCCAATGTTTCAACTGTAAGGAATATGGAAACATTACAAATGAATACCCTAAGCTAAGGGTTATCGATGATAACAGATGATAATAACCTCTAAGGAATAGAGATCAAGGGAGAGCGTATGTCAGCACAACTACTGAGGTATATCCTAAAAATAAAGTGGTGATAGGTATGCAAGTTATTCATTCAAAGATAGTGAATATATTATTTGATTACAGTTCTATACAATCTTTCATATAATTCATGGTTTATAGAACAATTCAAACACCACCTAAAAACATGGAAGTCATGTTGTTGGTGAAGATGAAAAATGGGTCAATTATTTTATCCCAAGTATATAAATCCTACCATATCCATATTTCTGGGCGGAAAATCCTAGTGAACATTGTGATACTCCCTTCAGTATAATTGGATGCTATTTTGACCATTGTTTGGCTATCTATATATTCAGAAAATATAAATTTTTAATAAAATGAAATCAGCCTACATATTAAAATTTCCCATGTGATTCTATAAAAGTGGAATATGGAGGATGAATCTTATTTTTAACAACATATAAAGCATGGATATTATTTATTTGAAATAAATAATATCAAGATTAAATGGTTAACATTAATTAAAAGATCATCCTTGATGACTTTCCCATTGTGAGGGAAATAACTGATGTGTTTCCTGAAGAATTTCTTGGCATTTCTCAATGTTGTGAGTTTGAGTTATCAATCAAGATAATACTCAAATATTTTCCAATATCCAAGACACTATATATAATAACAATTATTGAACATGAGGATCTAAAGAAACAATTACAGGAGAATCATGACAAAGGGTTTATATGAAATATTGCTTCACCATGGGGTGCACCAGTCCTCTTCATCAAGAAAAATGTTGGATCAATGCACCTCTACATTGATTATCATGAACTCAAAAAGATCGTGATAAATAAATATAACCCTCTACCAGGGATTTATGACTTGTTAAATCAGCTACATAGAGCTCATTATTTCTCTAAGGTGGATCTTAAATTGGGATATTATCAAGTAGAAGTGAATAGGGAGGATATCCCCAAGACTACTTTTCATATAAGGTATATGCACTATGAGTTCATAGTGATTCCATTTAGACTCTCTAATTCTCTACCAAGTACTAACACGAGGGGTGTTTAAATATTGTATTGAATACGTTATAGAATAAAAATTAAAATGAACATTATAATAAATGTGAGTTTTGGTTGAAGAAAGTAACTTTCTTGGTGAATTTTTTCACTAAAAAGGGATGCTTATAGATCTATTAAATATAGAGGTAATTTAATGATGTCCCAGACTAACATTTTTTATGAAAATTCGTAGTTTCCTTGGATTATATAGGTACTATAATTGATTTTTAAGAAAATTATCATGATTATAAATCCCAATAACCAATATTACATAGATGGGGGTAATGTTTATATGGACGGATGATTATGAATAAATATTTAAAGAGTTTAAGAAGAGTCTAATTACTACACCTATTCTCACATTACGCACCAGTGGGGAAGGATTTTTGATCTATAATAGTGCACCCAAAATGGATTGGGTTATGTAATCAAGAAAGATGAAAATTTTATAGCTTATTCTTCCTACTAATTAAAAATCCATGATAAGAACTACCCAACCCATGATCTATAATTGGATTTAGTGATCCTCATGTTGAAGATTTGGAGACATTGTCTCTATGATGAAAAGTGTGATATATTCATCATAAAATACTTGAGTATATATTCACACAGAATGAGATTGATATATATCAACATATGTGGTTAGATATGATCATGGATTATGATTATTCAATCCATTACCATATTGGGAAAGAAAACAAATTAGCAGATGATCTGGTTATAAAGGATCCCAAAACCTAATCCATGATGAGGATTGCAAGGGATCCAATATTATTGGATATAAAAATTATATACATGGGAATAATAAAAGGATCTTCATCCTCCCATACTCAAATAACTTCTTAACCATATAATTTTGAGAGGATCAAGGTGGACCATAAAGATGGTGAGTTTCTATAGAATAAGGTAGAGAAATTTATAGAGTTTAACTTTGCAAAAGGTAGATTTTTAAGGTTTGGAACCAAGATATGTGTCCCATAAAAACCATAACTGAAGAGGGAACTTCTTTATGATGCACATAACTCATCATTCTTTATTCATCCATAATTCACTAAGATGTACAGTGATTAGAATGAAAAATTATTGTGGGATAACATGATTAGGGAGATTGTGGAGTTTGTATCCTGATGATTCGTATGCCAACAAGTCATAGAGGTATGAAAAATTATAAGGTTATTATGAAACCATTTCCCATAGTAGTATGGAAATGTAAAAACATAACCATGAATTTCATTATAAGACTCCCCACTAGTACTAAAAGAAATAATTCCATCTAGGTGGTATTTTATCTCTATAAAAATTAATAATATTTAATCTCTATTAAATAAGATTTATCTCTTGATTAAATCTTCAAAATATACATAAGGGATACTGTAATACTGCATGGAGTTTCACTCTCTATTTTATCTGATCAATATTTGAGTTTTAACTCAAAGTGTTTTAGAAGACTTCAGTAAGCATTGGATAAAGAGATGACCTTAATCACTATTTATCACCAAAAAATGGATGTATAGCCTGAAATAACCATTCAAAATCTAGAGGATATTCATAGATCATGTTTAATGGATTTACAAGGATATTGGGATCAACACCTTCCCCTATTCGAGTTCTTATATATAAAAAATTCCATCCTATTATTAAAATGTTGAATTATAAGGCTCTGTATGGGAAGTGGTATCAGACTCTGATATGTTAGAATGAAGATGTAGAGTGGAATATGATTGGGCATGAAATTATCTGAGAAATTATAGATAAGTTTCAGGTAATTATTTGGATTTTATTTCATTTTCTTTTTTAAATTAATTGAGAAAATTTCGATACCAAGCGCTAAGATGGCATGTGTTTTTGAGGCCTGGTGTGCCTGGAAAAAAAATCAATGAAAAATGTTCATATTTTAATAAAGTGTGTGGGAGGTTTTTATTCAAATTGGAATAACTTCTAAATAAGTTCCTAGATCAGAAATCCTAGAGAACCTTTTCATTCAGAACAACGACTTTACCATAGGAGGGGCCAAACATCGACCAGCACAGGTCCGTCGTGAAAGTTAGTTTTTGGACGTATCGGTAATAAAATATTTAATAAAAATATTTTATTTCAACATAGTAACACTTTTCTTTATATTAAATTTTTCCAAGAATCCAGTGTTATCACCATAACCATGGAATTCCCCTAAGACATAGAGAATGAAATTCTCTTGACGGTGAAGATGGATTAGAGATCGGGACTTGAATCAAATATTGACGGATTTAAGAACAATGATGATGAAACTCCACCCTTCGTCAACAACCAAACCAAACTCCATGTAGGGTATTTTTTTCTCTTTGATTTTTTCCCAATTATTATATTTAATGATGAAAATTAACCATCCCATGAATAGGTCGATCAACGGTTTGATCGCTTGCAGGATGGCTATTATGTATGTGGATATTTATATGGGAGGTAGATCTATGTAATTGATATCCTTCTTTGTTCTTCTTTATAACAATAATGAATTAAGTCTGACATAAACAAGGGACAATATCCATTATTCGATAGTTCATGTGCATATATTCACTCCCATCAATCTCTCGGATTCTTGATTTGTTCTTCATCTTCTCCTCGCCTTTGAAACCCCTATGAAAATTATTGACCGTTGAACCCCCGATTCATGGTGCAATGATCTGAGATTGAGGATCTGAACATGTGACGGTACTACGGAGGAGTAATGGAAGGTGCAGCACGATTCGGCCAGAACAGTAGTGTATGGAAGCTCAAGGCGGTGGTGCATGGTGGAAACTCTGGCTGGTTCAAGTGAGGTGGTGCAGGTCCAGGCGGCAGTCCAAGCGAACAGAGATCTGGTAGGGCAAGGTCAGGGGCAGGTAAAATGAGGTAGGGGGAGCGGGCCATGTCAGGTTATCACATTATTGACCAGGGGACATGGTAAGGGGAGGTGGATTACATGGATAGGGGAGTCCACATATGCAGTGGTCAGGTGGAATGTGGCTCGGTGCCATGTTGGAGGAGCCTGTGACAATGGTTCAGCCGCGAGGTAGATAGAAGGTATGTAGTTGGGGCGGAACGCGTGCAGAAAAACAAACTGGCCTGTAGTGCTGGCCAGACCAAGGGGAGACATGCCATTCCAGTGGAATATGTTTCTTACCAAGATTTTCTATCTTACCGAGACTGTGTGTATTACATAGATTGTGTGTCTTACTAAGACTGTGTGTCTTACCAAGACTGTGTGTCTTACCAAGACTTTGTGTCTTACCGAGAGTGTTATAGAGATGGTGTGTCTCATGGAGATGGTGTTCCTCATTGGATTGATCATATGAGTACTTTCTTAGAATGTATGCTTTATACATATAACTTTATGAGCTTACTGTGCTTCATTTATTTCTTTTGTGTTATACTTCATGTATCTCTTAGTGGTATTCCTTTTTGATTTTGGGGTGTCCTAATGAGTATTGTTTTACTGACCCCTGCATGGGCTGCACCAGCATGTGTCATGTCTTATGCAGACGATCGATTCTTTGTTGTATTCCTAGGTGGACCTGGACCAGGTTGTGCTTAGAGAGATTAGACAAATGAGGTGTGCTTCTACAGCTTTAGATAGTTGTCTTACACCTACCCTTCTGGTAGGTTTTTCTGTAGATGAGTTTTAGTAACTTGTTCATTCACTTTTCATATTCTTTCTTTTGGATGTCTTATATTCTGGATCTATTTACTTTCCAGTTTCCTACTATCATACTCTACCTTTGGGGTCTTAGTGTATGCATGCATGGTTTACTTGGTGTTTTTACATTTCATCATTTTTTTCTTGGATATGGGTGTGTGTGTGCAGGTACTTAGTAAAATGTCTCTCATTTGTGGGATATGCCTACTCGGTGATAGTCCTCATCCCCTATCCTATCAGAGGCAGCCTTGGGGTAGTTAGGGCACAGGCCCCTTTGGGATGGGTCGTGATAGTTCAAACCATTCATCTTGATATTAAATCAATAAAAAGTTGACAGATGTGATATGCAGTAAATAATTGATGTGATCAAGAGTTTTAGTTCAAATATAAAGTGTTACTTCATATATCTACATGGAAGAAGTTCGTGAGGCTTTAGAATAAGTGAAATCTTAGTCCAAGATACATCAACCCTTTAGGATATTTGATCACATTGGATCTGTATCCTATCGACGAGCACTACCACCTAACTTATCTGAAGTACATAATGTGTTCCATGTATATATTTTGAGGAAGTGTATAGTAGGTCACTAACATGTATTAAATGCAGAGGTGGTTCTATTAGAGAATGATCATTCATGTGAGGAGTATCCAGTTAAAATGATATATTGTATAGAAACATTTCTATGAAAAAGGCAACTCACATGGTCAAATTGTTGTGGCGTAACCACAAGTTTGAGGAAGCGATTTGAGAACCAGAAGAGGTGATGAAACATAAGAACCCCTATTTATTTTAGTGTATGAAATAATAATTTAAATGGAGAAATTTTTTATTGGGAGAGAATATAATGACATGAAATTTTATAAATGAAATTCCCTTTTTGAATGAATAAATTCATTATTAAGTAATGTGGTTATAGAAAACACATAAACTAATTTGGTTATTTTGGACCATTGTATGGTATGTTAGATTTAAAATACCATTAATAATCATAAAATTTGATAATATAGGCATTTTATAATTACTATTAATATTAGTATATTAAGGGTTATGATAAAGTCCATTTGAAACAAACAAAGGAAGCGATTTCCTCAAACAGTAGGATTGTACCTTATGAATCCCATTAAATTGAGATTCATAGGGAGATAGAATCACTGGGATATGACCTTGACCAATCCAAATATGAGAATTAGAAACTAAATCATGCGAGAAACCATTTATAGAAGAATTTTAATCTCATGGAATTAATGACCCAAACCATATTCCTAGAACCACCTTAAGAAAATCTGACCACTACACACCTTACCCTTAGGCCATTTACTAGTGTGATAAAGGGATATGTATTTAGAAACTAAAAATATTAAGTTTTTTTTGTTATAAAATAATGGTTATATTTATATCTTATTACATTATAATTATTAAATAATAATTTTCATAAAAATTAAATTTTGATATAAAGAAACACAAATTTCATTTTTGGGGTATATATAGTTTTAATCAAGACACTATTTTTATGAATTAAATAATTAATTAAATAAAATATTATTTAATATAATAATTTTTATTAAATAATCTGTATTAATTATAAATTATAATATAATTTTTGAAGCCAAACACAATTTTTTGTAAGGTTCAGAAAACAATTATTATCAAAAAAATCATTATTTTCCCATAAATAATGGATTTTTTATTTAAAAGTGTAAATAATCATATTCAGAGTTTTATTTTGAAAAAATAAATATTATTTTCTAAATAAGTGCATCAAAATTATTAAATGGTGAAATTTTAATAATTTTTATAGACAAACTATTTTTTCTGTAAAAAAATGAATATAGTATAAATATATGGTCTGTGTTATGACATCATAATGGCCCATGAATGATATAATGTGTGAAATAAAAGGTATAAAATACTAAATATATATTTACCCTTTAAAATATTGTTTTGTTTATGTTATTTGTCTAATTTTATAAACCCTTAATGAATCCTCCAAAACCAATATTATATTTTATGTTTTTAAAATCATTTCTTTATAAACATGACTCACTTCCACACCACCAAGGGAATTATTTTAATTTTTTTAGTTCTTAGACTTATAAAATAATAAAAACCACTCCACTTTGGTAGAAACCATGCTCAAAAACTATGGTAATGTTTGTGGTTTTGATTACTTAATATGATAGAGTGAAAACCCTATGTTTTGAAATGAAAAAATAATTCTTCTCTCTTTTTATATAATAACCCATCCCAACATCCCTTTCCTCTTCCCTAAAATCCTATAGATTTGGAATTTAGTCTATCATACCCTCTACATATACCTCCCTTATTGTCCCCAGGATATTAAAAATCCCATCCAAATATTTTAGAAGTTCCCTTTCAAGGTAAGAGATCTAGTCCTTATCCTCTTTATTCAAGCACCTTCCTTATGTCTTATCTTTTGATTTCCAATTGTTCAAGTAGGGATATTTTTTAAACATCCATATTATTAAACTTATGATGTACAGTTAATGATATACCCATTTCTCTCTCATTCACCCCTTCTATAAACATTTATGTACACCTGTTATACTTCTGAATTTATCCTATAATTTTCCATGTCAAACATTTGTGTAGTGAATACGTGTGTCCATTTCTACTAAAGGGTATTCACCCAGTTGTACCTTTATTTTATTAACTAGGGATTTACATGTATGTAAAGCAAACTTCTTAATAGTGGGGTAAAAATTGATGAAAATATCCTTGTGTGTTATGATCTATGTAGAACACTTATGAATGTATATGATATTAAATCTATGGGTGGTATCATAATTATATAACCCAAAAAAACATTGGGTATAATTTTTATCTCATAGTATGTCATTTATAGTGCATGGAAGGTTATCCTAAGAACAATATGTTATGTTATCTTGTAATTTATCCCTGAATTATTTGTATTATTTCATGTTTTGTGTTTTTTCCACATTCCCATGTTTCCTTCATCTTACCAAGTTATATCATGCCTCATTATCCAATATTATGATTCCTACCCCACTTATGTTACCTTGATATCACATGTAGCGATTTACATTATGATGTTCTTTGTACATAAACTTAATGGTATTTATATATCACCCCTTTATAATGTACATACCTATGTTATCCCATATAGTTTTATAATATTCATGAAATATAAGATTATGTTTTTGAGTTTCTAATAATTTTTCTGTATCCATGTGTCATGTTAGTGTGCTATGTACCTAATTTCCCAAATACACTAGGACTAATGATCTTATGTGTTGTATTAAATTTTATTTTATGTAATTAATCATGAAATGGTGTATAATAAAGATATGGTTTGTCTTATAAATTTCTATTATCTACCCTCTTTCCAATCAAATGAGAAGTGAAAGTATCACTCGTGCGTACGTACGGTTTACCGTCTCCACATAGAGATACAATTAATTTTTAATCACCATATTTTATTAATGGATATTATACGGGTTTTAATGTTTATATATTATATTTATGACATAATTATTCTTTTCTTAATGATAATATCATATCAACCTTCTTATATTTTAATCTGTTGTAAAATGATAATGTTGTTCATGCGTACATAAAGACTACCACCTCTACGAAGTTATGTGATTCATTTTTCATTTTAATTTTACTTGGATGGAAATATGGATATAATTGATAAATAGATATGACATATATGTTTCAATAATGATTTTGGAAAGTTAAATTATTATTTACCTTTATTTTATTCCATTTATTGAAAAGTGAAAACAATTTTCATTCATATATATGATCTATCTTCTCCATGAATGGTGTAATTCATTTTCCTATCTATAATTTTTATGTGTGAATATATATATATATATATGTGTGTGTGTGTGTGTGTGTGTGTGTGTGTCTAATGAATATATATGTTTTTAAAATCATTATTAAAATTCTTTATATTATGTAACCATGATCAAAGTTCAAGGATCATAACTACTTAACTGAAATACTCATGATAAATGAAACAGTTAACACCTGAAAAAATGATGATTTTAATAAATAATTATTAATAAATGGGTGTTGAAATATCATAAAGGAGGAATATAATATATTATAATAATGTACATGATTCTTGTATATAATTATAATAAATTTAAATTTATTATATTGGATGTTAGTGTGCTTTCGAATAAAGTGAAACTCGAGGTAAGGGTTTATCGTCTCAAATTATCTTCTTTGGAATTTATGTTATGTCATGAAACTATATTATTTTATGAGGTGTATATAATACCCTTTAACAAGTTATGTCAAGATTATCATTATTATTTTGATATTTCATATGATGTTATTCCTTCATGGGGCTTACAATTGAAATGTTACTAAAGCGATAAGGGTTTTGTGTTACAATCTCATTGTTTATTGGGATTGTTTATGACTAAGTTTATGATGATGAAATATTATTATCTAACTCTCAATAAACTCATGAATTTTATTCTCCTATAGTTATTTATTGATAATATATATTTTAATTTCATTCTCATCATGTTAAGTATTAAAAATACTAAATCATCATTTTTAAAGAAAATCAACTTTATTTCTCTCTCATCGAGAAAATATTTTCTTACATATCAACTTTTTCTAAAAAAGATTTAATGAATTTTTTTAGTTTCATACTATTATAGTTTAATTTAATTTTTCCCCATGATTTAATTTTTACAAAAAAATTTAAAGTTAATATTCTTTTATTTTTATGAATGAGGTACTTTGAACTTTTTATAAAAAATTTAAAGGAATGTTTTATTTTAACTTATAAAGCATGAAAAAAAATCTCTCCATCATGACCACTCAATACTATAAATATTTTTTAATAATTTTAAAATTATATTTTCAAGGAAAATTATTTTTACAAAATTATGGGAATTTATAGTTTTTGAAAAGCGATTTTTAAAGTGGAATGGGTATTTTCCTCAAGAATGATTTAATGATCATGTGGTGGTATTTTGAATAATCAAAGACAGAAACAATTGATTTAACATATGATTTATTAGGGATATAATATAATGGTACCATACTTATTATTTTTATATATTATTTATGTTTATGCTAAATATATATTTAGGAAACTCATTCCTTTTCCATGTGTTACGCTATGATGAAATGTTTATAAAACCCAATTCTTTTCATGGGTTATGATATGATGAATGTTTTATAATCTTATGGGAAAAATTTATGATTTAATTATGTGAGGAGTTGGATTGAATTATATATACCTATAATTTTTTTGGAAAATATCAATATCTCATGAGATAATGAGGACTAGAATGGTTAGTGAACCCAATTTAGTAAAGAAATATGTCCACTACAATAGTCTTGGGAGTGAACCTATACTACTACAATGGTTTTAGGAGTGAACTGAATCCACTATGATAGTCTTGGAAGTGATCCTTGACTACTATGGAAAGGATTTTATTTTCTTATTTGTATTAAAAAAAAATATGTCTTATTCCAATTTTATATATTCATGGACCATATTCTTTAATTCCTTTATATTCATGTCTTGTGAATTTTTATACTTTTTTCCATGACTCAATATTATAATATTTGGTATAGAGAATGGTTTTCAAATTCCATACTCAATTTATCATTCCCTTATGATCATGTAATATTAATGTCTCCCTTTTTTACCCATACTGAGAATCTAATCCCACTCTTTATTACATTCTCTTTTCTTCTGGATATGAAGAAATATTTTAATTATGATTTGTCTAAGAAGGGTGTTGGTTATGAAGAACTAAGTGGGAGATGATGTAGATATTTTAAGAACCAGTTGTTTATGTATCCATGTTTCCAAAAAAATTAAACATGTCTAGTTATATCAAGGATAATAGTTTTATGTATTGAACATTCATCTAAAAATATGTGATATGTCTATATGAAGAGTTTAGGTCACTATATTTTCATTAAAATAAAAAATATTTTTAATTATTTTATCTTAATGAAGTATTAACAAGGTTCCCTAAGGTTTTTTTTGTTTGAAATAAAAATAAACCTCCTTTAATTTAAAATAATATAATTAATTCATTTGTAATCAATATTATTCTTTATTTTTCAATGAAATAATTTTTATTCTCAAACAAATAATTTCTCTAAAAGTGGTTTTCATTTAATTTATAGAACTTATATTAAAAGAAATTTCTTAAAATTTTAGGAGTTAAATCAAGTAAAATTGTTACATATTTAGAATTATGATAATAAATATTAGGTAATAAATTCACCTTAATTTTTTCATAGTGAATATTAATTGTGGTAAATATTAATCACCTTGTTTAAGGGTAACTTTGTCTCATTTCCACTTCGATGAGACGTGTTTTTATTATAAACATAATTTAATTTAGATGATATATATATATAAGAACATGAGTTTTACTATGAGGTATAGATCACTTTAAATTTATTTTCAATGCTTTTTTACAGCCTAATGTGAATGCCATGTGAGGTTATGGAAGTTTTAGAGGTGTCTGGGGATTGTTCGAAGCCCAAAACCCAACATTGGGAGAAAAATAGTTAGGCCACATGGTTAAGTGAAACCATGAAACCTAAGACACATAGTTTGATGAAACCGTGTAAGGTTGGATAGTGGGCTGGAGGAGCCCACCAATTTTGAGGAAACTGTGCGGATGGGGGTGAATGCCCATATGGGAGAACATATAATTTATATGATGGATGAAATTCATTATTGGAATATGATTAGTCAAATAGTGTGCAGTAACCATCCGATTTCCCCCTTAGCACAATAGAGGAGGAACAGTTGGCACACAGTTTGGAAAATTGTGCATTCAAGCTATGTGGCCCTGTTTTTTGAGGAAAAATGATATTTTTTTTCTTAAATGAAGGTTATAACCTAAAAAATATTCTTCTTATCCTTCATTGAGAAACTTCTTCGTGTAGGGAGCTCTATTTTGCATCCAATTTGCAGAATTTTCTATTATTTCTCCATCTGATCTCGGATTGGAGGATCAATTGTCTTATTTGATCAATGTCAGTGAGAATTCAATTCCTATTTTCATTCTTCATTTAACTTTAGATATATAGAGTTATTTAGGTGAAAGTTAATATGACCTATTTTTAGTCTCTTCATATATTCATTATTTTCTTTCTAATGTGAGTTAAATCAGAAGATGATACTAGATGAGAACTCTACTACGAACCTATGGTAGATGTTCTTTAATTTTATTGAATGGTATGGTTCTTTATTAAGCTATTTTTCATTTTTCCACCTGCCAAAATTTACTTTATGGACTCAAAAATGAATTTTATAATTAAATTAAATGAAATGGAACATTTATGGGATTCCCTTTAGTTCCTTTGAGATGTGTTAGAGGTTATTTCCTTATCAAAGTCCACCCATGGGGTTTTTCATATGAATTTCCATTGCTTATTCTTTTGTTAAACCACTCATGGGGTGTGTTAGTGATTTCCTAGTTAAGGAAATCCTATTAATAAATGAATTGAATTGAAATGAGATTTTAGGAGGTGGTTCTTCTCTTTTTCATGTTATTTATTTTGATTGAATGGTTTATATGGATTGTATAAGAGTGGGTATACTCATAGAAATTGAATTATTTTCAATGGATGAATGGAATGAAATGTGAATTTAAATTTTAGTAGATTCCTTAGTTGGTATACCATTGGTATTAATTCCATTTAGATGCCACGAACGTTTTACCCATGGGTCTTGATTTATGGTAGAAGATACCTTAGACCTATATATTCCATATATCTTGATTCTGTATGATTACAAAGGCATTTCTACCCCATGGATCTATATTTATGGACTTGCATCGGACATGCTCAGTTGACATGATCCTTGGACTCTACCAGTGTCGTTACCAAGTTTAGATCGAGATTATCCTGGGACTCGATGAGGATTATTTAGTCTTCTATACCTTGGATTTGTCCTATCATGGTCTGACACTTTTGATTATACGACATGGTCATAATAAATGTGATATGCTTGATTATACGATGTGGTCATGGTTGATATGACACTTCTGATAAAATGAAAAGGTTGTGAATGTTTGAAAAATAGGTTATGCGGCATAGTTGTTGTTGGTATGATATGTTCGGATGTATGGTGAGGTTGTGTTAGTTATTTCTATATTTTTTATAGATGCATTGTTATTGGAAATTGACCCAGGTTTTGCAAGGATCCTTGTTAGGATATACAATATCACTTTTTTATAGTTTTTATTCCATTGGAACATACTTTTATTACTACTTACCTATGATATATATTAAACTCTGCTTTAGTTTGTATTGCATAGTAAGGATTTGTTATAAACACTTTGGGTGGTGATTGAGTATGATTGTATCTCACACCCTATTTGGGCCACTATTGGGTACCTAGATAGATTATATGGATACAGGTAGGGATCAGGGCAAGTGACCACAATTCGATGCTTGAATTTGTTTCATGCTTAAGAGCAGGGGAGCATGGGACTGAGATTAGGCTCATGATGATATCTAGAGATATCACTTTTTACACTTTTTTATTTTGATACATGTTTTGTATTGACTATTGTATAGCTATTTTGTATGTATTGAGGATACATGACATGTATCATCATCATTTGTATATGAGATTCCTTTTGTTATTGTTTATATATTCATGTATTGGTTATTTATCTTCTGTTAGTTATTTTTCTACTTCAACTATTTGATTTGTATGATTGATTCCACTATGTTACACTCTAATTAGAGGGAATATTATACCCAAAAACATACCCTAGGCCCTCTCTAATAGTCTGCAACCTCAGGTGTTAGGGGAGATGCACTAGAGACCATGTAGCCAACCAGGATTGGGGCACTATTGAGTGGAATCTGGGTGTGGGAAGTTACAATGGTATCAAAGGGGCCATTTTATTTTTTGTATTATTATTCAGAGATAATAGATATAGATAATAAGGTATTGGAATTTGGTAATGAGTTGTGTCTGGGAGTAGCTGACCATGTACAGGAAAAATCCAAATTGCCTCGAATGAAAATTTCTATTTTCTGGACATTTACTATTACAGTTGATTTGATTCAACCATTGGGTGTCACACATGATTTTTATGTTATTATTGATATGATTAAGGGTTCTGTTTTACTACCTTATGATATTAGTGTATGCATCTCATGCATCAATTTAGGAACTTGATAGAATTCAAATGTCATGCATTATTCCATGCCATATAGGGTGCATTTCTTGACTGTCTGACATTGTATTGTGTGCCTTATGTGATATATCTACTATTTTGATAGATATTGTGTGTAAACAATGAGATATATGGTTGGTACTTAGAGTCACTTACATTATCTAATTATTTTTTTCCTAATTAGGCTACAACATACACCATAATTATCAGATTATGGCACGTTGATCCATGGACCATGAGTTGCATGAACTGGGACGTGTTATAGTGTGGATTAGGTGGATGATATATTTCATTTCATGAGGAGTATGGGGCCTTATGGGTTGGGAGTTACATAACATTTTTTTCAACCATTTAAAGGTACAAATTTAAATGAGTATGAAATTCAAATGGAAAATTTTGAAATGATAAATAGAGAACTTGACCTAGACCCATCTTTTGAGTGAGAAAGATGTAGTGTCTCTAGTGACTTTTATGGATGTTCTTTTACTAGTCCTGGATTTAGGAGTAGGTTTTGTGGTATGGAATTTTTATAAGAATGTTCTTATATGTCCTATTATTTTGAGCTATGAACTTTTAATATCAATATTTTCTTAGGTGTGTGTTTATAATTGTAGAGACATGTCACCATGACAACCTATAGTCATATGCCAAGAGGGTAGAGACAACCATGGTATAGTGTTGGTGATCCATGGTATACTAGTGGATCCTTATTTAGTTTCATTTGAAACACAAACTATTTTACTAGACACGTGTTCTTAGGAACAGTTACACAAGGGGGTTTTCTACTTTATTCGGAATTTTCAAGGAGCACCACTACTGGACTTGTCTATGGTAGAGCTGACATGTGTTTTCAAGAATCAAAATCCTCCCACTTTTTTAGGGGATAGAATCCCATAATTTTCTAAGCTATGTATTGAGACTAATCTGTCAATATTCAAGTATCTTGATACACCTCTGGAGAGGACAGTGAAGCTCATGATATATATGCTATGTGGAGAAGCAAAGCACTAGTGGGATGTTTTGAACTAGGATGATGCACTGCATGATATGATTTGGAGGGATTTACAAACTAGATTCTATGACTAATTTTTTCCTGAGACTCTGAGAGTAGAGTGGGCTAGTGATTTCATGCATTTGGAGTAGGGTGTTATGATAGTTATGTAGTATTCAGAATGCTTTATAGAGCTTCAGTGTTTTCCACCGATATATTTTGTTGAAGACCAAACAAGAGAGTAGTTTAGTCTCTTAACCTAATGGTTCACCATCTTCAAGTAAGAAGTTTCATTTTGAGGTTTCCCATGAGATGAGTACCAGTTGAGATATGTGTTTTGGAAGATTATTTTTCTATAATTTGTGTGTTAGAAGGGGACACATGATAAATTAGTTTGATCGCAACCCAGTAAAGAGTCTATCTTGTAGTAGGATGATCCATGTGCAATTTTTCTATAGGATATTCCCTCCAGAATTAAGTGTTATGGAGTCAGCTCTGACACCAGGTTCAAGAGTAGGTTTTACAAGTCTGTGTCAAGATAATAAATGGGGTTGTTTCAGTCTATCAGTTCAATGTAGAGGTAGTCATGGCCGAGGAATCTAGACAACAGTTATATCGAGATAGAAGAGTGGACCTACTCTGGTTAGTGAGGTTGTGTCACAAGTCCAAGGTTTAGGACATATATTTGTTTCACATCCTACACTTGAGGAGTAGGTTTCTATACCATTTATGATGAGAGGTACAGTCCTAGAATCCTCTAATCTTATATCTTATCTTTTCAATACTGGTGCATCACATAGATTTATATATGTACCTATGGTGGAAATACTTTGTATTTTTATATAGTTCTCTGATGGAATCATGACACATGAAAATATATTGGTAATTTTAATGGTGGATGTAATTAAGTGTAGGGAGTTCCCCCTTGAGGTCGGTGGGTGTCACTTCGTGTAAAATCATTTTTTATTTGAGATGAAATGGTTTGACTTCAAACTCAGGATGGATTTTCTAGTGGATTATTAAGCCTATGTTGATTTATATTGTGGGAGAGTGGTTTTCACATAACCACAGGTAGGATTTTATATTCACATGTGTGAATGGGATGTCTCGGAAAGATTATCTAGACCATAGAATCATGGGATGGGTGGGATGATAGACTAAATTGCTAGTTTGTATCTGGATGATTAGGGAGAATTTCCGGAAAATTTCCCTCCAGTGGTTGATCATTTCAGGTACATTTTCCTGGATTTATTTTATGGTTTAACTACTAAGAGAGAGGTTTGTTTCCCCATGGAACTAGTTCTAGGATCTCACTAGTATCCATGCCTCCTTACAATATGGATACTACTGAGTGGAAGGAGCTCAAGAGGTAGTTATAGGACTTGTATTCAAAGGGTTTTATATGACCCAGTACATTTCCAAGGGGTTCTCGAATCCATTTTTTGAAGAATCCAAATAGTACCCTTGGGATATGTGTGGATTATCAGAAACTAAACCGGTTGATAGTTAAGAACTGGTATCCCTTTCTACAAATAGATGATTTTTTATCATATTTGAGGATCTCGAGTGTTCTTGATAATTTATTTTAGATCTTTATATCATTAAGTGCATGTTTGAACTACAAACATACTATGCATAACTTTTCATAGCAGGTATGGTTTATACAAGTATCTGGTTATGTTGTTTGGTCTCATGAGTGTGCCAGCAGTTTTCATGATTCTAATGAACCGAGTTTTCCATCCTTATTTCGATTAATTTGTTATTTTTTCCATGGATGATATATTAATGTATTATAATAATCAACATGACCATGAAAAACATATTGAGATCATTTTTTATATACTGATAGAGCATCAGTTAAATTATAAGATTTCAAATTTCCACTTTTAGATGGATCAGATTCACATCCCAGGTCATATTATCTTAGTGAAAAGAGTATAAGTTAACCCATAGAAGGTGAGATTTGCAGTTTCCTAGGAGAAATCCAAGAATGTATTTGATATATAAATTTTCTTAGGTATGGTTGGATATTACAAGAGATTCATACAGGACTTCTCACATTTGGTAGCACCATTTACAAGATTTACTAAGAAGGGTGTGAAGTTTTTATGGTCAGATAACTATGTGGAATCCTTTCAGAAGATGAAAGGGAGATTTAATTTATCACCAGTTATGATTCTTTCTAATCTAGGTATAAGATACACTTTTTATTTTGACAGATTAGTTATCAGGTTGGGAAAAGTTTTAAGGACCCTGGAACACCCTGAGATGGGAGGGGTGAAACAGGGAGTTAAATTTTCCTTCTAAAGAGACAGATCTTATTCCCACATTAGTAGGAACCTGTTAAACCAATTTTATTTTAATGTGTAGTAATTTAAATATTCACATGTAGAGATACAACACAATATTTTTACTTAGTTCACCACTAAGGGATACTCCAAGGATCATACACCAATAGTGTGTTGGTTATACCAAAATCCACTAATCTTCACTATTTTTGGAATATAAGAGTTTATACATAGTCACTATATTCCTAGGAACACTTCCTTTACAATATTTTTAGGATATCACACTACTTACCATGGAACACTTCCATTGACTCCCCCTAGCTCACTACTTTGAGGGAAGTCTTACTCAGTTTAAGGACTTGAAGATCACTTAAGTAGATTGGAATTTAAGTCTTTTTCTCTAACTATCATGATAATTTTCTTGCATTGAATTCTTAAATCAATACACTTGAAAGCATTGATCAAAAACCAAATATTCAAAACCTGAATGAATCTCAACTCGTCTATTACACGCAAAACTTGTTCTTGCATGCCAGTTTTAGGGTTCTCGTGCAAAGTGTCTTCCACGCAACCCTTTATATTTCATGAAACTGCACCACAAGTTTCACTTGGTCTAGATACACATAAGTAACATTCTTTATGAAATATTTTTTTCACATAAGTCTTCTGCGTGTAACTCTTTTTCATGGAAGAGACATTTTATTCTCATTAATAAAAAATTATGAGTCTTCATTGGGGGTAGCTACATATTTATAGACCTAGAAGACCACGTGTACAAGTTCCTTGCATGCCAACACTCATGCACAAAATACTTAAATTGAAATCTAATTTGACGTGTAATATCCTTTCACTCAATTTCATATTTTGTGTGCATATCATAACTTTTCCATATTTTGAAGTAATGAACTCGAAACACTACTCACGTGTAAGACCATTTTGACATCGTTTTTTGCACATAAGGTTATTTGATGAAAAAACTAATCTTTCACATGGTTTATTACTTTTCCATATTTTGAAGGAAAAATCCTAAAACATAACTTTCACACAAAATCAATAGTCATCTTCAATCTTGCACAAAACTTCCTTTTCCAAAAATAGCTTTCTACATTCTCCAATTTTTTTACCCAAAAATTTGGTAAACACTGGAAAACATCACCACCTTTAACATTGTAGTTAGCTTTTACCTTAAGATCACATTCCTTGAAAACTCCCTGATCAACCCAGTGTGGATTGACAACAAACACAAACTAGACTCCATTTCTTGGTTTGAAAATCCTTAGTTCCAAAAAAGTTCTGATTCATGGGGATCGAGTCGTGGTGTACGGTTCGCAACAACTAAGGCCACATGAGAGGAACTACCCAATGAATGATCATGAGTTATCTCTAGTTGTTCATGATTTGAGTTGTTGGATACACTACTTTCTAGGGGAGAGTTTTGTAGTTTACTCATATCAAAAAGCCCTCAAATACATATTTACATAGCATGATCTGGATTAGAGGTAGTGAAGTTGGGTTTAGTACCTTTAGTCGTTAAATTTCATGATTTACTATACACCTAGAAATATAAATGTAGTGGCTGATGTACTGAGCAAGAGGACTCGGATACAGGAAGTTCAAGAGGCCAATAGCAAGTGGAATCTTATGAATTTTTTCTCTGGTATGCACTTGGAGGTGTAGAACATTCAGGTATAGACTTTTATTTCTTCCTTAAATGTGACCTCTACCCTCCTTGGTAGATTGAGAATGAGGTAGCTATCAGATTTTGAGGGCCTCATCCTATGGGAGAGTATGGCCAGTGAGGACCTACCTTCTGTTTGGACAGTATGATATGATGATATCCTGCATATCTATGATTGCATTTGGGTTATAGTGGAAATATAGGAGAAGATGATGTGGGAGTTCCATGCCTTGGTTCGGGCAGTGCATCTTAGTGTCACCAAGATATATTGTGACTTGCATTGTCGGTACTAGTGGCCATGGATGAAGTGAGAGGTAGCTAGTTTTATCACGAGTTGTTCTACCTAACATCAGGTAAAGGTGGGACATCAGAGATTGTATTAGATTTTATAGTAGTTAATTATTCCTAAGTTGAATTGGGATTATGTTTTGATATATATCATGACTAGTTTACTGATGTATTCTTGAGGCAGTAATGTTATGTGGGTTTTTATTGATAGTATCATGAAGGTTTATCTTTTCCTTCAGATAAAGGAGACCTTCTGTGTGGATGATCAAGGGAGGTAGTGTATCCAGAAGATAGTATGAATTCATGGGTTCCCTCGTTATATCATTTAAAATTAGGATTTCTACTTTACATATTGTTTTTGGAAGAGTTTTCAGAGGTCATTGGGTACACAGGTTCTTATGAGAACAACATTCCTCCCTTAGACCAATGGTCAGTTAGAGCATACAATATATGTTTTTGAAGACATTCTGAGAGAATGTGTCCAAGATTATGGGGGCTCTTAGAAGAGTTATATACCCCTAGTTGAGTTTTATTAAAAAAATAGTCATCAAGTGACTATATAGATGGAACCTTATAAGTTTTTGTATGGTAGGCCATATTCCTTTCCCCTGTTCTAGTTTGAGGTAGGTGAGACAGATTTACTTGGGCAACATCTCATGCAAGAGACTTCTGAGTAGGTCTAGTTGATTATAAAGTAGATGGCTACTAAAATTTCTCAATATAAGTATTATTCCAATCGCCATATAATACCTCTTGAGGTTTAAGTCTGGGATTAGGTCTTTTTACAAGTTTCATTGGGGATGTGACACGGGCATATCGGGAGATAGGGTAAGCTTTCACTAATATATGTCAAGTCATTCTAGATTCTAGAGAGAGTTAGGATGGTATCATATCAGTTTTAGTTACCTCAAAGATATTGGTCCATTCCAGTCATATTCCATCCATCTCAACCATTCTATTATCAATTAGGCCCATATCATGATTTTCAGCCCAAGGTGGTTGAGTTAGAGACATATTCTTCCTATAGGGAGCATTTAATTCATATATTTGACCAGAGAATGAAGGTTCTTCAAGGCCCATCAGTTCCTATAGTATAGATGTTATGGAATTTTGGTTGTTTAAAGGATAAGACATAGGAGTGTGAGGTTAATGTACATGCTCAGTGGCCATAGTTATTCTCTAACATTTCTTGACCACCCTTGAGAGGGAAATTCAAGGATTAATTTCTTTAAGGGGAGTAGAATGTAAGAACCTAGGTTTTTCTACAAGGTATAGATCCCTTTAAATTTAGTTTCAATGATTTTTTATGGCCTAATGTGAATGAACTTTGTGGATATGGGAGTTTTGGAGGTTTCTAAGGCATGTTTGGATACTGAAACCCAACTCTGATAGAAAGATAGTTGGGTCATGTGGTTAAGAGAAACTAGGTGACCCAAGCCACATATTTTGATGAAAACATGTGAGTCCGGATAGTGGGATGGAGGAGCCTTAATGGTTTGAGGAAACCATGTGGATGTAGGTGCATGCTCATTCGGGTGAACCTACAATTTTTATCAAAGCCAAAATTCATGATTTGGGCATGGTTATTCAAACCATTTGCAGCAACCAGGTGGGTTCTCTCTTAGCACAGCAGGAAACTTGCGGATGGTTCATGGTTTCTCCAATAGTGTCGTCAAACTATAAAACCTATTATTTTGAAGAAAAATTACATATTTTTTCCTTAATTAAGGTTATAACCTAAAAATCATCTTCTTCTCCTTTGTTGGGTAACCTCTTCACATAGGGAGCTCCATTTTGAAGCCAAATCATAGGCTTTTTCCCATTTCTCTTTCTGAGATTGGATTTGAGTGCTGGTCATCTCATTGGATCTATGTCGGTGAGTACTCAATTCCTTTTATGTCATTATTCATTTAACATGAGACCAACATAGTAATTTAGGTGCAAGATATTATTCCCTATTTTCAAGTTCTTCATATGTTCTTCATTTATCTTCTGATCTGAGTCAAATCAAAAGCTGGTACTAGATGAACACTTTACTACAGACCAATGGTAAGTGGTCTATAATTTTCCAAAATGTTTTGGTACTTTATTGAGCTAGTTTTATTTATGTCTCCCACCATAATTTCTGGCGTAGACCTGAAATTGAATTTAATAATTGAATTAAATGAAATGGAACATGTTAAGGATTACCTTTAGATCCTTTGAGATTTGTTGGAGGTTGTTTCCCCAACCAAATCCAACCATGGTGTGTGCCATGTGAAAGAACCTGGTATTTCTTGGAGGTAATGATCTCTTGTGTTCCATATTTTCTTGGTTTAATTGCTTAAATATGGTCTAATGTAAGTTCCCATTGAGGTTACAGAGGTCTTTAGGGTGTCTAGGGATGGTCTGGAGCCTGGTACCCAATGTTTTGGTGTTTTTAGCTTGGTTCACATTTACAGTAAATTGTGTGGGGCAGGATGCATAGTTTTTCTAAATCATATGAGGCTATATAGTGAGGGATTATATGCCACACATGTTGGGTAAACCATGCGGGAGGAACTTCATGGCCATTTGGTTAAGTCTGCATTTTTCAGAATATTTTGATAGGGGGTTTCAGAATATTTTTTGAATGGTTTATAAACTATGTAGGGTAACTGTGCACTATGTGCTATGGATATAGGACGTTGTTCATGGTTTTTGCATGGTTTGATAAACCATGCAGATAATCCATGTGACCCTGCTGTGTTGGATTTTAAATATTTTAAATTTAAAATAAAAGCCTTATATTAACCTAATTTTGGGTTTTCTTCAAATAGATAGTGGATCCTCCATTGGAAAATCTAGAAATATTGACTATTCTTCAATTCCAGATCTACTCACCATCTGATATACTATTCGAATGTGGTTTGTCTCCTTAGATCTATAATAGTAAGGAATTAATTCTTTTTTATCCTTTCTCGATTCTTCTGGATATCGACTCCACTACTTGGATTTAGTCTCATATTCCAAAATTTCTCTTTCTTCATCCCTTCTTTATATTTTCCCAAACCATGATGAATCAAATATCGATGTTGGAAAAGTTATCAAGCATTATCCTAAGTTATGTGGTCTTGTTCCTTTCACTAAATGTAGAGCTGTTTATATATGTCAAGGTGTCGTACACACATTTTTTGGGCATCTCCTTCAATTTAAATTGAAACCTTTTATTTCCTATCATGATTTAGGTAATTTAATAGTCACTTTTATATGCATGTTATAGTCTTTATACCTTGAATAAGGACCGCCACATAGGTGAGTTTCCTTTAATGACCATTTAGGGCTTTAGCCTGGGATGCCCATGACGCATGCCTTTTACCCCAAGTCATGGGATGTCAAAATATGAATTTTTTTGTGAATTAAATTACATAGTTGATAAATTGTAATTGAACTGAATTAAGTGTATAGGATGGATGGATTTCTCCATGACCCATGTATTCCATTGCTTGATTAGGTATGCTTGTTTTTTATGCATTTCCCAAGTGAGTACGTATAGACTATTACTTGAATTGATGCAATTGGATTGAATTTCCATAAATGTTGGTTCGACCATGTGAGATATATTATAAGTATTCTATGTTATAGCTTATTAGTCTTGTTAGGCATGTTATGCTAAAAATGATCATGTTAGTATTTGAAGGAAATCCCTTGATCTTGGCCTTGTTTTTCAATTGCCTTAATGGGAATTAATTTCAACTTTTAATTCTTCAATCATGTGATTTATAGGATAACCAATCTAGGTAGTAGATTGTTTTGCCTTTGAGCCATGTTATACAAAATATGACCACGTGAGTAAATTAAAGGACAAAGCTTATGAGGTTGGCCTATGCTTGAGTCACCCCCTTTAGGTGAGTTTGATATTAGATGTTATCGGTTTTGACCTTGGAATATTAAATGAAATGTTAAATGAAATTAGAAGGGTTATATGATAAATATTCTTCCATGATACATGGATTCAAATTAGAATTCCATGGATGGACTCACATGACTATTGACCTTTATACCTTGGGTGATACTTGGATCCATTCTGGGATGTCGTGGATGGACTCAAAGGTTAATGCTATATCTCTATGGGTGATACATGGATCCATTGAGGTATTCCATGGATGGAATCATTGAGGATAGACTTATATGTTGAGTGATACATGGATTATTATGATAATTACATGGATGGAATCAAATGGAATTTTACTATTATACCAAGGGTGATATTCGATCTTATATTGAGGATCGGTGATGATGGAATCGATTGGTTGGGATGTTATACCTCACCTAGAGCGATATCATCTTATTGAGAGATTCTCTAGGGATAGACTTGTAGGGTGTTGGTTGATATTTCACCTGTAGTGAAACTTGAATTCAAACTTATGAATTTCAATACGTGTCTTAGGTTTTTGAATTGAATCATAAATGAAATGACATATGATGCATCTACCAAGCCAAAGAACAATCTTGGATTCGATCTTCACTTGTACTTGTTTAGATTACCTTTTGAGGCATCTATTGTGCTAACAGTTTTATGAGGGATGATGGGCCTGAACCAGATCTCAAGACTTATAAATTCAATGAAATTGAATTGTTAAATGAATATGTAATGAATGTAAATGAAAACCACTGTTTGTAGGATGTTGACTTTTGATTAATTTTGTGCTTACTGCTTTTCTTATTGCATATTATCTGGTATATATATTCACTAACTGATTGGTACATATCTTGGGTAGTTTCCTACTAGGATTTATTCTCACGCCCTGTTTAGGTCATGTTTTTTGTCCTAAATAGACTATATGGTTATCAGTAATGATAAGGGTAAGTGCCCTCCTATGGGTAATTGATATGCTGCTTAGGAACCGGAGAGCATGGGACCAAGCTAAGGCTTGCGATACTACTGGGATTCTTTTGGACTTTTTTACTTTTTTATATGGATTTTGAATATTTCTTGTATTTATTTTTTGGATGTTTCTTTATAAAGATGTGACATATATCATCGTCATGTGTATGATATGATTTCAATATTTTTTATACTACCATCCTTCTATTGTTTACTTTTGTTTTATGGTATACTGCTTCTGCTATTTGTAATTTTTGTTGGTATTCTATTATGTCACACTCTAATAATGAGGGCATAGTCTATCCATGGACTAACCCAATACCTCACTTCTATTTGAAAATATCTTGCATTTGGGGAGATGATCTTGGGGACATATGACCCACTGATCTTGGGGCACCTTTCAGTGGCACCATCCACCAACATTTTTAGGGTATGGTGGACCATGGGCTGCATATTCATGGATTGATGACATGATTTTTATCTTTGAGCACTTAGATATGCCTTCTGAGAGGATGGTAAATCTCTCTACATACATGTTGTGTGATTCCTCCAAGAGGTGGTAGGATGTTACCACTCAGATTGATCATCATCAAGAGATGTCCTAGATGGAGTTTCATACATACTTTTATTATTACTTCTATCCTAAGACTTTGAGGATTGATAGAGCTCATGTTTTCTTACATCTTGAGTAGGGTGCACTATCAGTCATGGACTATTCAGCCTGTTTTACTGAGCTCTAGTGTTTTGCAGCTATTCTAGTGGTTGAAATGTTATCTCAATCCATGTTATTAGAGGATGGTCTTAGATACAACATCTGATCATAGGTGAATGTCTTCCATATGACTATTGTATCTAGGATAGTGAATCAGGTTCTGATTACAGAGCGCAACTTGAGAGAATACGGAGTTGTGAACCAGTTCGGTTTGGCACCTAGGTATGGTACTATATAAACTGATAGTAGGAAGAATCATCTAGAGCTTCCATGTAGTTATAATAGCTATTATAAAATCCATTCAGGAATCTATGTGATGTGCTACCAGTGTGGTAGGCTAGTACATACTAGGTATTAGTGTATGAAGGACCCAATCAAGTGCTGATATTGCGAAAATATGGACCATCTGCAGTGCTTCTGCATAAAATTCCCACCAAAAACCAATGAGAGAGGTTATACACCAAATCCATGTTTAGAAGCAGAGTCAGCAGCTTCTCACTAGACAGGGAGCTGGGGTACATCAAGTCAATCATGCCATGGTGATTATCATGGTATATAGATCCCAGGTACATCGTGATAGTAAGGAAGATAATCTCAGGGTATCCAGGCTGTGTCATAGGGCCACAGTATAGTCCAAGGATATGAAATGCAACAAACCCAAAAATATAAGGATATTGGGCCTTCTATTATCATAGTTACTATCCAAGTAGCCTCTATTTTAGATTCTACACTTTTTGATACATGGTATTTACATATCTTTATATTTTTTCCTATTATGGAGATCCTTGGACTCTTTTTTTATACTTATGATGGTGTGGTGATGCTAGAGACTCCATTAGGGATTAGAACTTAAGGTGTGTGTTAGTGCAGGGAGTTCCCACTTGAGGTTGGTGGGTATCACTTCATATGGTACCTTTATGTCCTCGAGATAACAAGCTTCGATTTCATTCTCATGATAGACTGCCTGGATCCTTTTCAATATTTTGTTCTCATAGGGTAAGTTTTACATCACTAGAGGGTAGGGACATAATTCACAAGGTTGAAAGGAATTTCCATGTGAGTCGAGTTGGACCTAATCATCATGGGATGAGAAGGATGACAACCCGGATTGTGATTTTATATCTAGATGATCAGGGGACACATCAGACTGATTTTCCTCTAGTGGTTGACCATTTTAGGGATGTATTCCTAGAAAAAAATTAGTATTACCTTCATTTAGAGTGGTTAATTTCTCTATTGATCTAGCTCTAGGGGATTCACCACTATCCATTCCTCCTTATAGGATGGATATGATGGAGTTTCAAGAGCTCAAGATGTAGCTAGAGGATTTAGAGGCAAATAGTTTCATTCGATGTAATACTTATATTTGGGTAGTTTTAGTACTTTTTGAGAAAAAGGAAAACTTAACCTTTAGGTTATGTGTGGATTACTAGAAATTAAACTAGTTGACGGTTAAGAAATGGTATCCTCTTACATAGATAGATGACCTCTTAGAACATATTTGAGAAGTTTGGGTCTTCTCAAATATTGATTTGAGATCTGGTTATCATCAAGTGTGTGTTAGACCATCATACATACCTCACACAACCTTTAGAATCAGTTACAGTCTATATGAGTATTTGTTTATGTTGTTCGGTCTCACAAACACACCAGCAGTATTCATGGTACTAATAAATGGAGTGTTCCATCCTCACCTTGATTCATTTTTAGTGGTTTTCATGGATGATATCTTGGTGTATTCTCATAATCTACATGACTATGAGAAACATCTTGAGATAGTTTTAAATACACTGAGAGAGAAACAATTATATTCTAAGATTAAAAAGTGCCACTTTGTATGGATCATATTCACTTTCTAGTTAATTTCATCTCAAAGACGGGAGTATCAGTGAGCCTATAGAATGTGAGAGAGGTAGTTACCTGGGATAATCCCAATAATGTCTTTGTGGTGTGAAGTTTCTTAGGCATAGATGGTGACTAAAAGTGTTTCATACAGGACTTCTCATACTTAGTAGTTTCATTGATGGGATTGACTATTAAAGGTGTGAAGTATATATGGTCATATTCATGTGAGATGGACTTTCAAGAGTTAAAAGGTATATTTACTTCGGTGTTGATACTTATTTTTTTAGATCTGGGAAAGAGTTACACTGTGTACCATAATTCATCACGTATCAATCTAGGAGAAATTCTTATGCGGGGAGATCGAGTCATTTCACATGAGTATTAGCATTTGAGGCCACTTGAGGGGAACTACTTGATGCATTATCTCGAGTTAGTTGAAGTTTTTCATGCATTGCGCTGTTGGAGATATTACTTACTGGGAGATAATTTTGTGGTGTACAAGGACCAAAAAATCCTTCAGTTCATATTTACACAATGTGATCTAAACTTGAGACAGTTAAGGTTGGTTGAGTATATTCAGTCTTTTGATTTTGAACTTTCCTACATGTCTAGTAAAGGAAATACAGTGACTGATGCTTTGAGTAAGAGGACTCAAATATAGGTAGTATAGTATGACAGTAGTGAGTGGAATCTTATGGTATTGTCCTCTGAGATGCACTTGGAGGCGCATGATAGTCAGGGGAATATGTTTGTTTCATACCTAGCTCTTACCTCTACACTTATGGATATAGTGAGGATGGGGCAGTTATCGAATTCTGAAGGCCTAGTTATACAGAAGAATGTGGCAAGTGAGGAACCTCCTCCTGGGTGGACCATAGGTGGGGATGAGATCCTATGAGTACATGGTCACATGTGGGTCTCTTCAGACATGTGTGAGGAACTGTTGTATTATTTTTAGGCTTCATCTAGGGTAGTGAATCCTAGTGCCACCAAGATGTATTGGGATTTACATCATTGGTATTTATGGTCAGGAATGAAAAGAGATGTAGCTGGTTTTGTCATGAGATGTTCCACATGTCATCAGGTAGAGGAAAAACACCAATGACCAGCTATAATTAAATAATAGCTACTCATTCTAGAGTAGAAATAGAATTACATCGTGATAGATTTTGTGACAGGTTTATCGAGGTCACCTTGAGGTAATGATGTTGTATGGTTTGTTATTGATAGGCTTACAAAGGTTTCTGAATTCTTTCTGATCAAGGAAACCTTTAGTGTTGACAATATTGGGAGTTTGTCCATCCATTAGATTTTACAACTATATGGGGTCCCACATTCTATCTTTTAGATAGTGACACCCAGTTTACTTTTCATTTCTAGAATGGTATACAAAGGGTTCTGGGTACACAGGTGTTTCTGAGCGTTGTATACCACCCCCAAATAGATGTCCATTTAAAACGCACAATTTAGGTTCTTGAGTACATTTTGTGGGAAAAATTCCTAGATTTAGGGGGCTCTTGGGAGAGGCATATAACCCCGTTTCAGTTTTCATACAACAATAGACTTCAGGATACTATTCAGATAGAACCATATGATGCTTTTTATGTTATCCATGTCAATCACTCTTATATTGGCTGGAGGTGGTAGAGGAAACTATGTTGGGACCCTGTCTTGTATAAGAAACCATAGAATATGTGTGGTTGATTCTAAATCGGATGGCTACTATGCAGTCACATAAAAATCTTATATCGATCATCGTATATTAACTATAGAGTTCAAGGTTGGGGATCGAGTTTTCCTATATGTTTCACTGAGGTTGGGACATAATAGGATCATGAGACTGGGTAAGATTACACCTAGATACGTTGAGCCATTCGAGATTCTGGAGAGAGTCAGTCCAGAGGCCTATCAGTTGTAGTTACCATAGAGGTATCAGGCTATGTATGATGTATTTCATTTTTCTTAGATTCAAAGCTACTCTTCAGACATGTATCATGATTTTCAGCCTGAGATGGTTGAGCTCCAGATAGATGTGTCCTTTAAGTAGAATCATATATGAATTGTGGATCGTAGCATGAAGGTTTTCTGAGGTTGGTCTATTTCTTTAGTATGCATGCTATGGAAGCTCAACCAAGTGTAGGATGAGACCTGAGAGAGGGAGGTCGATGTATGATCACAGTGGATGGGGGTATTCTTAGATATTTCATTACCACCCTTTGAAGGTAAATTTGAGGATGAGTTTCTTTAAGGGAGATGTTTGTAAGAACCTGGTTCTTCTTGGAGGTATATATCTCTTTTTTTCCATCTTTTCTCAGTTTAATTTCTTAAATATGGCCTAATGTTAGTTCTTATCAAGGTCATAGAGGTCTCTTGGGTGTCTAGGGATGGTCTAGATCTTCGCACACAATGTTAGGGTGTTTTTATCCAGGTACGCGTTTAGTGTAAACCATGTGGGGCAAGCAACATGGATTTTCTAAAATGTTTGAGGATAAACAGTGGGGTATTATAGGATACGCAGTTTGAGTAAATTGTGTGGGAGAAGTCGCATGATCATGCGGTCAGGTCTGCAGTTTTTAGTAGATTTTGATAGAGGGTTTCATCATGGTTTGTGCATGGTTTATAAACTGTGTGCGGTAACCATGCGCTATGATCCAAGGATATAGTACATCATGCACAATATCTTCATGTTTTGATAAACCATGTGGATAAACCATGAGATCCCTCTTATGTTGGATTTTTAATATTTTAAATTTAAAATAAAAACCTTATATTAAACCTATTTTGGTTTTTCTTCAAACAGAGAGTGGCTCTTTTGTGGGAAAAGATCTCAAGCTTGACTATTCTTCAATTTCAGATCTACTTGTCATATAATCTCTGATTCAAATGTGGTTTTTATATTTGGATGTGTAATGGTAAGGCCTTAATTCCTTTTTATCCTTTCTCGATTCTTCTAGATATTGACTTTTCTGTTTGGATTTAGGCTTATATGCCATAATTTCTTATTCTTAATCTATTCTTCAGATTTCTCCCAAACTAAGATGAATCAGATATTGATACTGGATGAGTTATCAATCATGAGCCTAAGGTAGGTGGTCTCATTCCTTTCACTGAATATTTAGTTGTTTATATATACTAAGGTGTCGCACACCCATTTTTGGGGTGTCTCCTTAAATTGAAATTGAACCTTGTTATTGCCTATCATTATTTAAGTAATTGAATAGGAGTGTTTATGCATGTTATAGGTTGTATATCTTGAATAGGTACCACACCATGGGTGAGTTTCCTTGAATGACCATTTAAGTATTTTTCCTTGGATGCCCATGAGGCGTTCCTTTTACCCCGTGTCATGGGATGTCAAAATATGAATTTTCCTATGAATTAAATTGCATTGTTGATAGACTTTAATTAAACTAAATTAAGGGTATGTGATGGATGACTTTCCCCTTTAACCATGTATGTGATTTCTTGCATAAGTATTTTTATTTGGTCTATACCTTTCCTATGTGAGTATGTATAGGCTATGACTTTAATTGATGAAATTGGATTGAATTTCTATAAATGTTGGTTCGACCATGTGAGATATATTATAATTAATCCATTTGATAGCTTGTTGGTATTTTTAGGCATGTTATGATAAAAACTCCCATGTTAGTATTTTAAGGCAAGCCCTTGATCTTGGCCTTGTTTTGAAATTTCCTTAATGGGAATGAATCACACCTTTTAATGCTTTTTCCATGTGATTTATAAGATAACCATGCTAGGTAGTAACTTGTTATGACTATGAAGCGTGTTATAAAAAATATGCCCATGTGTGTAAATGAAAGGAAAACCCTTATGAGGTTGTCATATGCTTGAGTCACCCCCTTAAGGTGATTTAGATATTAGATGCTTCTAGTTTTGACCTTGGAATGTTAAATTACATGTTAAATGAAATTGAAAGGGTAGGATGATAAATAGTCTTGGGTGATACATGGATTCAACTTAGAATGCCATGGGTGGACTCATGTGACTATCGACATTTATACCTTGGGTGACACTTTGATCCACTATGGGATTACATAGACTGACTCAATGGTTAATATTATATTTCCATGGGTTATACATGGATCCATTGGGGGATTCCATGGATAGACTCATTGAAGCTAGACTTTTATGTTGAGTGATACATGGATTGTTATTATAATTCCATGGAAACACTCAAAGGGAATTTGACTATTATGATAAGGGTGATACTCGAGCTTACATTGAGGAGCTCCAATGTAAAGACCCGGAATTTCCATGTAAATTATTTTTTAATAAATGGGAATTTTACGATTCCACCAAAATTGAAGGCGCCTGATTCCGAGGCCCGGAATGTCTGGAATGAATTTCTGAACTTTTTTTGGGTAAGTTCAGTAAACGTACAATCAAGTTTTTCTAAATTTTGAACCGGTGCTTGGAATTGAAATCTGATGGCACCGTTGAACTCGTAATGCCGGTTTTCTCTTAAAGAGACTTTCATCTCGACGGCAGTTGGTTGAAGGTGGAAGTTAGTTTTTGGGATTTTCATGAAAGAATAGAATAAAAATAAAATTATACTACATTTTCTTTTTATTTTATTTGTTAAAACCTCCATGTGGAAGTTGGGAAGTGGGGATCGCAAGAACTTAACTTTCCATGAGAGGTTATGGTGGTGGGGACCACCCGAGCATAACCTCCCATAAGAGGTTATGGTGTTGGGGACCACCCAAGGCCTAAAACTCTTGAACTCCCCTCATTATGGAGAAAAAAACCTCTCAACCCCCCTCATTAATGTGAAGGAGCCTCTTTAATTCCTCCACATTAATTGTGCCAATGCACACACCTTTAATATGCCACCCTAGTTAATTAATTAGGCAAATTTTAATTTGTGCTAATGAACTAAATAGAGAACTTAATCTATTATCCTTGGAAAATTTGGTGGAATTGGGAGGAAGGAGCTCTTGGGATAAATCTCTTCAATTAAGAACATGTTCTTCCATGAAGAACACTCCACCGATGAAGAACGCTCCGCCAACAAAGAACACAGACCCCCTTCGACCTTCTTCCTCGGGACTTATTCCGACGTGGGACATCCTCATCTACGGAGAATCGACAACCGTACTACCTTCTTTCACCAACGTCATCAAGCGAACGAGGTAGGGGTTTATTTCTATTTGATTATTGCTTTCCATGTTCTCCCCTTCTAATTCTTTTGCGGGATTGGGAATAGAAATTAACGTGGGTTGTTGGAAATGATGTTTTAAAATATCTTCCATACAAGTTCATGCTTTTTTCTTTGTGAACCGCTTTCTACCACTCTAAACTTGGAGAGTGCAGGCCGAACAAACATAGGCCGACCCCTCCACTATTCTTCTTAGATGTTTTCTTCAAAATGGAGGAAGGTGACGAAGACGACGAAGGCAACGGTGCCATCACCCACGTCCTCTGCAACCCGCACTGCCCTGCGGCACTTCTTCCTCCCGGCAGAACTGGCCCCACTCCCGGCCAAGACACCTGCGGCCAAACTGAGCCTCCACATCGCCCTGGGCCGAACCCCCTCGTTGCACCGCCGCCTTACTGAGCCGCCGCCATCTGTCATGCTGAGTCGCCGCGTCGCCGCCATCCACCGTGCCGAGCCACCAAGCTGTTGTCGTCCACCGTGTCGAGCCATCGTGCCACCGCCATCCTTCGTGCCATCGTCGTCCACCCTCCGAGCCGGCAGAGTCGCTGTCCATCGGACTGCCGATCCGCGGACTGCCGAGCTGCCACAATCGGTTATCCACCCCGCAGCCAGACCACCGACCTATGGCTGGTGAGCTTCCCTGTAGCCGGTCCGGGCCCTTATAGCCGGTCTACACCCTCGTGGCAGGTCTGCGCCCTCATGGCCGGTCCACCGCCCTCGCGGCTGGTCCGTGCCCTCGTGGCCGGTCCACTACCCCCCGCAGAAAGAATGTGCCCTCGCAGCCGGTACGCGCCCTCGCGACCGATCCATAACCTCGTGGTACCCGCGGCTGGTCAGCGCCCTCGCGGTACCCCCCGGCTGAGCCGCCTTCGCGACACCCTCATGGCCCTTGCGGGCCGGGTCAGACCCAACGGGTCGGTCCACACTACGGGCCGGGTCGGGCCGGGTTCGTACGACTGGGTCGGACAAGACCCGGGCCCCCTACAACACATTTACTTTCTTTTGGCCATAACTTTGGCACCAGATGTACATTTGACAAACCGTTATCGGCGCTGAAAATCTTGGAGTGAGACAGTCCCTTTGAGTGATACCCCACTGAGTTTTGGATTGAGATTGGGAACGGTCAGGTTGGATCGAGCATGAATCCAACCAGACCCCCGGGACAAAAAGGCTAATAACTCACAGACTGGGCGTCTGATTGATGTGTCGTCTATTACATTGACACCCCTATGATGAGGCGAACCTTTGAGATAATTCTTCATGGGACTTCATAGTAGTTGGAGTATCGACTAGTAGCTTGTGGAGCGGATCCTCCTGGAGATGAGCGAGCATAGTGCGGAGACTTAGTGGCTGGATGATACTTGATGACTGATGACCGTTTCGACTCAGAGTGACTCTACAGGACTAGTGGGGAGGACCTTGGTGATGCGGCAGACCCATAGTGGGGAGCGCCTCTATGTTATGCAGCAGACCCATAGTACTCTACAAGAGGAGTACCTCAGTAGTCCAAGGTTAGTGGGAAGCGCTTATGTGTAACGTGGAAGGCCCACTGTACTCGATAGATGAGGAGTTCTCTAGCATCTGAGGTGTTCGACGTTGTGTTCAGAATGTTACTTGATACTACCCCTAGAATAAATCTTGGTGTGATATGAGTCAAAACCTTGATGTTTTCCTCATGACTAAGATGGATTACTTAATAACTTAGCTATATGTATGGGCATATACCTAAGTAAGGTTATCTGTTGATTTAATTCTTTTTGTTTTATCCTTGTTGGGTTTTGTGAGACCTATAGGGTATCGGGGTCCTTACTGAGTATCATTATACTCACCCCTTCATGGGTTATGTCTGCACTTTGTTGTGTTAGATGCAGACGATGGACAATGCTGACTGAGGCTGATAGTACCAGGACTGGATGGTACTTGAAGGTGGACCATACGGCGTGTCGGTACGCAGAGGAGACGGGTGGACGTGGAGTGCTAAGGATGTGATATGTACCTACCCTACAGGTAGGAACCTCGAAGTATGACCCAGTTTCTATTTTACTTTTTCTTTAGTTGTACTTGTACTTTTAGTTTCTTATACTTTACTGTTGGTCTTGTATTCCGTCCCCCTTTTACTTTCAGCGCTCTTTTGTTATAAAATTTTACTTAGTGTTTCATATCAAGCTGTGTGATTTCTTGTGTGTGTGTGTTTATAGATTATAAATGCAATTCCTTACTAGATTTATGAAATTATCCCTTTGGTGCTAGTCGCCAGCCCCTGGCCTATGGAAGACGAGTTTGGGGTAGTCACAGCATGGGCCCTGGGGGATGGGTTGTGAAAAATTGGTATCAAAGGATTCAGTTCTACCACAAAACTAGGACTCTGATATTTTCTATGAAGCAATTGTGTTAAGGGTAATGAGTGTGGTTTTTAGTTCAGGGAGTCCAGTGTTGGTACGATGGCTGACGTATCCATACACCAGGACCCTGACTTCTGATTTCCGACTTCGTGCACGAAAACACTGATTTCGTGTTTGTTTTCAATAGTTTTCTTTGTGATATTTTGATTCATCTCACTAGGTATAACTTTTAGCTCACCAGGTATAAATTTTAGACCATGGAACACCTTTTTATTTTCATGATGCCTCCATGAAGACAACTAGATAGAGTTTTGAGAGTTGTATGCACTGATAGCCCACTGAGCGACGAGGCCTCGGTGCAGGGCCCTATTCCAGTAGAGGCACCAGCGGAGGCACCAGCGGTACCACTCCCCATTGGGCGACTGATGCCACCAGCCCCAGTAGTAGACGGTCCATGCCGCTTGAGCGCTTTGCATGAGTTATAGCACCAAAGACCACCCAGGTTTAGGGGAGAGATAGACCCACAGGTGGCTAAGGTCGGCTGGAGGCTGTGGTGAGAGTCTTCCGACTCATAGGGACACCATCCAATCTCATGGTGATCCTTGTAATTATCCTTCTACAGATAGCAGGAAGATGGTGGAGCTTGATGCTCCAGGTTCATCACGAGGTAACGCTTCTCTGGGCAGACTTCGAGAGCCTGTTTCTGGAAGAGTTTGTCCCAGAAACTCTTCGCGCAGTGCACATATAGGAGCTTCTTCATCTGCAGAAGGGCATCATGACTATAGCTCAATATTAAGCAAGGTTCCCTGACCTATCATGCTACACCATAGATATGGTGTGTGACCCATTCTTAAAGGACCAGACCTTTGAGTAGGGGCTCGAGTGAGAGATCCTGGATTTGGTGATCTCACTCAACATCTCGACGCAGGTAGGGGTGTTAGAGAAATCCCTTTTGGTGGAGAGTTTCCTTGTTGAGCAGTCACTAGCAGTGAGACCCACCACCAGTCGTCATGTAGAGGATTCTTATATAGCTAGCAGCAGACAGATGACACAGAGGTTCAAGAGGACTAGACCTACAGGTGGTTGACTGCATGAATTAGGATCGGTTGTGCGGGGCACCCAAGACAGAGCCAGTCATCCCTAGAGCGGGCTGTGTTACACAAGCGGTGGCAGGGTCACATTGCTCATGACTGTCCGACCCGCCATATGGATGGTCAGCAGATAGTCGAAGGACCACCCAAGCAGAGACAGAGGTTCGACCGATGAGGTCTGCAGGGAGTAGGAGAACGTGGTAGAGGAGTTGGTTGTGCAGCTGGCTGTGGGCAACGATTTGAGGTGTTACCACCACCACCACAAGGAGGTCCACCCCGGCCATAGAAAGTAGGTGGATAGGGGAGAGCCCAGATCCATGCAGCTGAGGATTATAATCATGGTGCTCCAGAGATGATATGAGGTACGATCTGTGTCTACTCCACTATAGCTGCAGTACTTATAGACACAGGTTCCAGTCATTCTATTATTTCCACTACCCTCGTTCGGAGCTCGGATATTCCGACGGAGCCTTTGGCTCCATCCTTACATCTAGATACTCCTACGGGAGCGGATGCAATGATAACGCACTAGTTCTGGTAGTGTGAGCTTACTCTAGTAGGCTAGAGCTTCTACTGGGATCTCCTAGTAGCAGCGTCGAGGCCTTACGACGTCATCTTGGGTATGGACTGGTTATCTAAATTCCATGCTCAGATTGACTATATTAGGCGCAAGGTGCGGTGTGTCTGCACGGATGGGACCAGGTCTACCTTCACCAGCGAGAAGGGAGCCTTTGCAATGAAGGATGGACTTACCCAGAGGAGAGTGCATCCGATCACTCATCAGTTTTCTCGCCTTACCCTCGAATCTGTTGATGTGGAGAGTCTAAGCTATCCTGTAGTGGTGGACCAGTACACGGATGGTTTCCCTAATGATGTTTCGGGTCTACCTCCTTGCATATAGGTGGACTTTTACATTGAATTGTACCCCAGGATGGCACCGATATCTACACCAGCGTATCGGATGGCTCCCGTGGAGCTTTATAAGCTGTGGGTATAGCTTGAGGACTAGCAGGGGAAGGGATTTATCTGGCCCAATGTTTCTACTTGGGAAACCCCGATTCTATTCACCAAGAAGGTGGATGGGAGCTTGAGGATTTGTGTTGACTATCAGTGCCTGAGCCAGGTGACCGTGAAGAACAATTACCCACTCTCTAGGATTGATGACCTCTTTGATTGGCTGAAGGAAGCACGGTGGTTCTTGAACATAGACCTCAGATCAATCTATCACCAGCTCAGAGAATGAGATGAGGATCTGGAGAAGAGGGCCTTCAGATGTCGGTATGGCCATTATGAGTTCTTGGTTATACCATTCAACGTGATCAATGCTCCAGTAGTGTTCATGGGACTCATGAACAGGATCTTTCATCCATACTGTAACACCCCGAGATTTTATGAAAAATATTCTTTTTAATTTTATTGATGTCTTGGGTTGTATTTTACAAAAAAGGAGTCTTGCACAACACGCAACCCTAACCTGGCTGCATTACACGCAATCGCGGACTTCCTCGATAGCGTGTGTTGTACGCAATACCGAGTTTCACTAAACAACGATATGCTATTAAAATATTATTAAAACTAGCCGTTATGAATAGTAATAACCACTTTTTGAAATTTTGTAAATTTCATCTTTCAAAATGGACTTCATTTTTGGATTCGGAATATCGAAATTAGCCTAGGGTGAAATTTTGGTATTTTTCTGAAAACTTTCAATTTTTGATGAATAGTGAAAACACTAGGTTGCTATTTAAAAACCGACTTTTTATTTAAATAATTATTTATTTTATTTAAATTTATTTTAGGTCAAAATTGACACATAATACCTCTATAAGTTCAATGCAATTCATTGGAGTCATTTTATAATAATTTTAGATATATAAAAATTTTATTGAACTTTTGACCGTCTTTTACCCACCTCCTAGGAGAATTTGCAAATTTACATAAAACTTAATTTTACCGCTTTTGTGAATGGAATTTCAAAAATCCGAGAGACACGGTTGATGTTAGTAAGTAAAATGTGGTTCAATGAGATGAAAATAATTTTTGGTGAATAGTAACTTTTTACTTTTATTTACCACGGTTAAAAGTAAATAAGGTAATTAAGGGTAAAAATGATATTATTATTACCCTAACACATGTCCTAATTCTATTGGATAAGTGTAATTCGACCAAAAACAACATTAAGAATAAAATATGACCATTTAGGCCCACTTGGATTAGATTAGGACATTTAATATTAATTTATTTAAAGAAGGGTTAAAATAGTTAAAATCAAAGTTTAATGAGTAAATTATTTTTAATATAGGGTTATACATAAGATAAATTAGAATATAAATATTCATTAGAAAGATAAAAATATTTCCTACATAATGGTATTTTATTTATAATTTTTAGACATTAAATAATTTAATTTATTTTTGACACAATGATGATGTAGTAATTATCTTATTAATGAAATATTGACATAATTAATGTTATAAATACCCAAATAAATGTAATTTGAGACTTTTTATGAATTACACTAATTTTAGAGGTAAATATGACATGTTAGTATTGATTTAGTTAACTGTTTTCGAACTAATCATTCTGTTATGATTTTTACAAAAATCAATTACCAAATAGTGTCAAAATCGACATAAAATAGTTTTTAAAACAAATATTATATTATTAATTGTTATTTTATTCCTAAAAATCTAAGGTTAGGCCAAATGACTTAGATAAGGTTATATATATTAATAATAAACAACTTGTGGTTCTTTTGTCTTGTTATAGTAAGTTTATTAACATTATAGTGTAAGAACACAAAAAGACACGGTAAAAGTAAAATTATCTAACTTAAAGTTAAATCTAAATGATAAGATTAAAATAGTAAACTAAACTTGTCCAAATTATATTGTATGAGAGGCTTTAGACCCATAATCACCATAGCTTCGAAATAAATCAATTTGGAGCTATTTAAAACTGAATATGGCTTTATAATAAAATAATATTAGTTTTTCCAAAGGTGCCCCTCTCCTCCCTTATAAAAGGGAACCTCCTCTCTCTCTTCCTCACACCACTTTGAGCCTTAAAGCTCGTCCAACCCCTGCCAAATTCTCTTCTACACTTCCCTAGAAACATCCTAGAGGTCTTGGTCTTCTTCAAAGAGAAATTTTAGTTCCCTAAGAGGAGGTATCAAAGAGGCGCTTCAAAGAAGAGGTAATGAGGTTCGAATCCATACGAAGAATATCGGACCTAAGGTAAGGGATAATTATTCCAATATCATTCTTATCCAAGATTTTTTATTTGTAAGTATTTACTGGGGTTATAATTATTATCCATGTCCATATGTTCTCAAAATGTTTTCATAAAATGTTTACATTTCTTCCATGTATGTTTAAAGTCATTTTTACCCTTTTCTACTTTTACCACATCGTATGGAAGGAATCTTTATTTTGTTTACCATATGAGGTACTTTTTGACTTTTCTGACAAAAGTATGAGAAGAATGTTATTTTTAACTTATACAGTGTCAACGGATTTTTACGGTTTTATAAAGCCTTATTTTCATAAAGCTTCCTCCAAAATATTTCATGACTATTTTCAACAAAATCCTTTTCTTTTAAAATTGCATGAAATTTTGTAAAAAGAAAATGATTTTGAAGAAAAAAAGGATATTTTCCTCAAGAATTCATTTCAAGTGTTTTATCAAAACCATTTTCATCTAAGATGACATTATTTCACATGTGTATGTTTCAAGTATCATGTCTCTATGATTTACATGGTTTCACTTTTCTAATGATGAAATGATATCCAATTTTTTGTATGGATTACGTTATGATGGAATGATGTTTATTAAACCCATTTTATTCTTGGGTTATGATGAATGATTTATGTTTATATTGTGGAACACGAAATAATGATTTCAATATGAGATGGGTGGGACCTATATCTCCCTCCAATGCATTGGGTAAAGATTTATATCTCATGAGATATACATGGTTGGAACGGTAAGTTAATCCGGTTCAGTGTTACAAGACTGAAACGAGGAGTGAACTCGATTCAGAAAGGGACTTTGTCCACTAACATGGTCTTGGAAGCAATTCGGTGGCTACTATGGAAATCATTATAAGTGATGAATGGTTTCCACAATTACATGTTTTATTCCCATGCTATTTTATCATGATTTATGTTCCATTATGATCTATGCCTTATGTACTTCCATGTTTTATGTCGTTGCTCAAGATTTTGATGTTTAAACATTATGTTCATGTTTTTAAGTTCTAATGTATATGGTATGTTTTATTTTATCCATGCTTACCCTTACTGAGTATTTGAGCTCACCCTTTTTATGTTTTATTTTCCCCCAGGATTAAAAGAAAGGTTTTAGGTAAGGAAACAAAAGTGGAAGATCTTTATGGGGGATGTTGAAGATCTTTCACCACGATTAGAAGATTACGTTCCAAGTTTACAAAGACACTAAACTATTACGGTCCTTGTGTGTCTATATTTGTTATGTATTAAGTATTCCACAAAAGTAATGTAATATCCATGTATGTCAAGATTCAGGTCTCTACAATTGGAATTAGAGGAAAGGTTTAGTCAACCTTTGGAAACTAGGATGCGAAAACTTTAGTGAGATCCCTAGAGATATTTATAAGGTATGTCTAGGGATGTCCCTAAGGTTAAGTATACATATAGGTTATGGTTCTATAATTGCGCTAACGATCTTAGAATTAAACCTAAGATGTTAGATATTGAAGGTACTACCCCTTTATTATGTTGTTTTCCCTAGCAAGGAATTTTCCTCTCACACTATTATTTTTGGGTTTTAGACGATGGATAGAACCCGAAGGAACCGTGTTGATCAATGTAATGTAAAATGCAATGATTGTCCTCCTGACCAAACCAATGTCATGGGAGATGGAGTGGACAATATTATTTCTATACTTACACAAGCTATGAATCTATCTGGATTTCAAAATGAGTAGATAAAGGAGCAACATTCTGTTGAATCCTTCATGAGGCAGTGTCCACCTTCATTCAGCGGGTCTTCTGATCCCTTAGTGGATGAAAAATGGATTAGTACTACTGAAAAGATATTTTAAGTTCTACAATGTTCTGATGCATGATAAAGTCATCTTAGCAGTATGTCTTTTGGAAGGTGATGCTGATCAATGGTGGAATCATATCAAGAATACGAGGCAAAGAGATGAAATTGAGTCCATGAAATGGTATGAGTTCAAGAACTTTTATTTCAATAAGTACTTCCCTCATATTCTTCGAACAAAGATGGAAAAGGAGTTTCTTGAGCTTAAGTAGAAGGATGATGAATCTGTTGGTATATACGAAGCAAATTTTACAAGACTTTCAAGGTATGCATCTGGCTTTATCATCCAACCTGAAAGTAAAGTTGATAGATTTTTCAGTGGATTAAAACCAAGTCTTCGAAGGGCATTAGCTATAAGAGACTTCAGTAGCTGTGAAGAAATTGTGTGTTGTGCTATCAAGGTATAACTGGAATTTGGTGTAACATATCCATCTCATGGTTTTGACAAGAAATGAAATATGGAGTTCAAGGAGAAATCTCAGAACAATGGTGAAAAGAAGATGAATGTTTCTTTATGCTCAAAGTGTGGAAAGAAGCATGGTGGAGATTTCCTAAAAGGTACTATAAAATGTTTTAAGTGTGGAAAAGAATGTCATCGAGCATTTTATTTTCGAAGTAATGGGAAAAATATTGCTAATGATGTGAATAGAGAAAAGACTATAGATAACTCTCCACCAACACTTCAATGCTTCAAGTGCAAGGAAATGGGGCATTATGCTAATAAATGCCCTAATCCACGGGTTAATGATGATCAACGTGAGAAACCTCTTATGGAAAAGGATAAAGGGAAGTCTCCTGAGATCAATATTTGTGATTTTGAGTATGAAAATGATGTTTTGTAATGATTAAGTGTTTATGTAATGGGATTTCAAAATAGTATCATGGAATCTCATTTATGGTATTGTGGAAGTTTGGAATATCTATGTATTAGTTTTAAATAATTATATGGTACTGGTAACCATGAAAAGTTGATTGAAATATTTTTAGAATGTAGATGAAATGCACATAATGAAGGGATAAGGAGAAAATAATATGATAGTAATCATGAGCTCATGACTGATACAAGGACTAAGTGATATTATGGTTTGAGTATATAGAATTTTTAGGATTTTGGTGTGTGGAAAGTGTTAAAATTTAACAAAATTAATGTTTTCACTAAGGTTCAATGGGTATTCATTCTTCAAGAGAATACATGATTAAGGTATTCACATGTTTGTAATTTGACCAAAAAGATATATCTTATGATATATGGGGGATAAATGATATAATTCACGTGATTGTTATGTGACATTTCAAGTAATCATTTTCTTTATACTATGAGCTTGGACCGAAGTATTTTAGATAAGGCTAAAGATTGGAATGGATTATGTTGGACATAAGTTAGTTCGATATTATTGATGGGATGTTATAGTAATGTAGTTTTATAAAAAGGTCAACCTGCAGGACAGGCGACAACCCATCGCGTCGGACAAGGCTGTGGAAATCGAACCCACAACCGAAGTGTGACTGGCCTTTATCGCCTACCACTGGCCTACAGTAAGTCCCTGGTTAGTAGAAACTAGTTTTATTTTATTAAGCGGTATGATATATGAAGTATAAGTTCATTTTTAGAACCATATACGATTAATCTAACCATAAGATGGACTTATAACTTTTGCTAACCTTTTGTTTGAAACAGATGGAATGACCCATCATTCTATCACATGATCTGCTAACACATCACGAATAACAAATTCAACTTCATTTCCTTAAGGGATGAAGTGGAAATTGTTCAATTCACGAACAATAGTGAGATTGTACCAAAATCATGTAAGTATTTATTTTAATTCATCAACTTTAGGGAAATGATCTTGAAAACCAAAAAGTTTGTCCTAGTTCACTTATATCTGATGAATCAGATGGTAACTTAGATCATCACAAATCTATAGATTTTTGATTGTTGGCTTTTTCATATCCATTTTCTATACCACTCTCCACCAGAACATGATGGTTAGGTTTCTCTTCCATATCCATATTTTCACCTATGTTCTCCTATGTGGAAACCCAGTGATTAGTAAATTTGGGTAACCGTTATGTTTCATACTTTAGTTTTTAAAGATTGGTTTTGGTATTCCTTTTTACGATGTGGGTTTCTATTAAAGAAAATTTAGAGTAGTAAACCATTTATAACCCCGATGAATTTTGAGGGCGAAATTCATTTTAAGGGGGGTAGAATGTAACACCCCGAGATTTTATGAAAAATATTCTTTTTAATTTTATTGATGTCGTGTGTTGTATGTTACAAAAAAGGATTCTTTCACAACACACAACCCTAACTTGTTTGCATTACACGCAATCGCGACCTTCCTCGATAGCATGTGTTGTACGCAATACCGAGTTTCACTAAACAACGATATGCTATTAAAATATTATTAAAACTAGCCGTTATGAATAGTAATAACCACTTTTTGAAATTTTTTAAATTTCATCTATCAAAATGGACTTCATTTTTGGATTCGGAATATCGAAATTAGCCTAGGGTGAAATTTTGGTATTTTTCTGAAAACTTTCAATTTTTGATGAATAGTGAAAACACTGGGTTACTATTTAAAAACTGACTTTTTATTTAAATAATTATTTATTTTATTTAAATTTATTTTAGGTCAAAATTGACACATAATACCTATATAAGTTCAATGTAAATCATTTGAGTCGTTTTATAATAATTTTAGATATATAAAAATTTTATTGAACTTTTGACCGTCTTTTACCCACCTCCTGGGAGAATTTGCAAATTTACATAAAACTTAATTTTACTTCTTTTGTGAATGGAATTTCAAAAATTCGAGAGACACGATTTATGTCAGTAAGTAAAATGTGGTTCAATGAGATGAAAATAATTTTTGGTGAATAGTAACTTTTTACTTTTATTTACCACGGTTAAAAGTAAATAGGGTAATTAAGGGTAAAAATGATATTATTATTACCCTAAAACATGTCCTAATTCTATTGGATAAGTTTAATTCGACCAAAAACAACCATAGGAATAAAATATGACCATTTATTCCCACTTGGATTAGATTAGGACATTTAATATTAATTTATTTAAAGAATGGTTAAAATAGTTAAAATCAAAGTTTAATAAGTAAATAATTTTTAATACAGGGTTATACATAAGATAAATTAGACTATAAATATTCATTAGAAATATAAAAATATTTCCTACATAATTTTATTTTATTTATAATTTTTAGACATTAAATAATTTAATTTATTTTTGACACAATGATGATGTAGTAATTATCTTATTAATGAAATATTGACATAATTGATGTTATAAATACCCAAATAAATGTAATTTGAGACTTTTTATGAATTAAAATAATTTTAGATTTTAATAGGACATGTTAGTATTGATTTAGTTAACTTTTTTAGAACTAATCATTCTGTTATGATTTTCACAAAAATCAATTACCAAATAGTGTCAAAATTGACATAAAATAGTTTTTGAAGCAAATATTATATTATTAATTGTTATTTTGTTCCTAAAAATCTAAGGTTTGGCCAAATGATTTAGATAAGGTTATATATATTAATAATAAACAACTTGGGTTTCGTTTGTCTTGTTATAGTAAGTTTATTAACCTTATAGTGTAAGAACACAAAAAGACACGGTAAAAGTAAACTTATCTAACTTAAAGTTAAATCTAAATGATAAGATTAAAATAGTAAACTAAACTTGTCCAATTTATATTGGATGAGAGGATTTCGACCCATCCCCACCTTATATTCGAAATAAATCAATTTTGAGCTATTTAAAACCGAATATGGCTTTATAATAAAATAATATTAGTTTTTCCAAAGGTTCCCCTCTCCTCCATTATAAAAGGGAACCTCCTCCCTCTCTTCCTCACACCACTTTGAGCCTTCAATATCGGCCAAACCCAACCAAATTCTCTTCTCCACTTCCCTAGAAACATCCTAGAGGTCCTGGTCTTCTTCAAAGAGCAATTTTAGTGCCCTAAGAGGAGGTCTCAAAGAGGCGCTTCAAAGAAGAGGTAATGAGGTTTGGATCCATACGAAGCATATCGGACCTAAGGTAAGGGATAATTATTCCAATATCATTCTTATCTGAGATTGTTTATTTGTAAGTATTTACTGGGGTTATTATTATTATCCATGTCCATATGTTCTCAAAATGTTTTCATAAAATGTTTACATTTCTTCCATGTATGTTTAAAGTCATTTTTACCCTTTTCTACTTTTACCACATCGTATGGAAGGAAATTTTCTTTTATTTACCATATGAGGTACTTTTTGACTTTTCCGATAAAAGTATGAGAAGAATGTTATTTTTAACTTATACGGCATCAACGGATTTTTACGGTTTTATAAAGCCTTATTTTCATAAAGCTTCCTCCAAAAGATTTCATGACTATTTTAAACAAAATCCTTTTCTTTTAAAATCGCATGACATTTTGTGAAAAGAAAATGATTTTGAAGAAAAAAGGGATATTTTCCTCAAGAAATCATTTCAAGTGTTTTATCAAAACCATTTTCATCTAAGATGACATTATTTCACATGTGTATGTTTCAAGTATCATGTCTCTATGATTTACATGGTTTCACTTTTCTAATGATGAAATGATATCCAATTTTTTTGTATGGATTACGTTATGATGGAATGATGTTTATGAAACCCATTTTATTCATGGGTTATGATGAATGATTTATGTTTATATTGTGTCACACGAAAGAATGATTTCAATATTAGATGGGTGGGACCTATATCTCCCTCCAATGCATTGGGCAAATATTTATATCTCATGAGATAGACATGGCTGGAATGGTAAGTTAATCTGGTTCAGTGTTACAGGACTGAAACGAGGAGTGAACTCGATTTAGAAAGGGACTTTGTCCACTAAGATGGTCTTGGTAGCAATGATTTGGCTACTATGGAAATCATAACAAGTTCTGAATGGTTTCCACAATTACATGTTTTATTCCCGTGCTATTTTATCATGTTTTATGTTCCATTATGATCTATGCCTTATGTACTTCCATGTTTTATGTCGTTGCTCAAGATTTTGATGTTTAAACATTATGTTCATGTTTTTAAGTTCAAATGTATATGGTATGTTTTATTTTATCCATGCTTACCCTTACTGAGCATTTGAGCTCACCCTTTTTATGTTTTATTTTCCCCCAGGATTAAAAGAAAGGTTTTAGGTAAGGAAACAAAAGTGGAAGATCTTTATGGGATATGTTGAAGATCTTTAACCACGATTAGAAGATTACGTTCCATGTTTCCAAAGACACTAAACTATTATGGTCCTTGTGTGTCTATATTTGTTATGTATTAAGTATTCCGCAAAAGTAATGTAATATCCATGTATGTCAAGCTTCGGGTCTCTACACATACCTTGATCGCTTTGTAGTGGTCTTCATCGACGACATTCTGATCTACTCGACTACTGAGGAGGAGCATGCCTATCATTTTCAGGTAGTACTGAAAAAACTCCGAGAGCACCAGCTTTATGGTAAGCTCTCGAAGTTACAATTCTGGATCCAATAGGTTCACTTTCTAGGTAATGTCATATCGGAGGCTGGAGTTGCAGTATATCCAGCGAAGATTGAGGCGGTACTTGCTTGGGATCCACCCAGGAGTGTGATGGAGGTATGGAGTTTCCTGGGTTTGGCCGGATATTACCAGAGGTTTGTGCCAGATTTCTATAGAGTTTCAGCACCACTATCATCCTTGATGAAGAAGGGGAAACCCTTTGTGTGTTCAGAGATATGCTTGTAGAGTTTTCAGGAGCTGAGGCAGAGGCTGACTAGTGCTCCCATCTTGAGGCTTCCAGAGGAGGGCGTAGGGTATGTAGTCTACTACGACACATCAGGGACCAGGCTCGGATGTGTCCTAATTCAGGAACAAGCAGTGATCACATATGGTTCTCAGCAGCTAAGACAGTATGAGTAGAACTACGCTACCCATGACCTAGAGTTAGCAGCAGTGGTCTTCTCCTTGAAGATGCGGTGGAACTATCTGATGGGTGAACACATTAAAGTGTACTCTGATCACAAGAGTCTCAGGTATATCTTCTCTTAGAAGGACCAGAACCTGAGACAGCGTCATTGTTTTGAGTTCCTCCAGTACTATGACTTCGAGATAGTCTATACTTATGGGAAGGGGAACGTTGTAGAATATGAACTCAGTAGGAGGTCTGGTATACAACTACTAGGTCAGGAAATGGAGCAACTGGCTACCTTGTAGATATCCTTTGTGGATAGAGATGGATCAGATTTCCTTGAGTCTCTTACAGTCACTCCCCCACTTCATCAGTGAGTGAGGGAGGCGTAGCATGAGGACACTGACTGTGAGACATGACGTGCACAGATATCCATAGGACAGACACCTGATGGATTTTATGAAGGTGGGGAGCAAGTCATCCTCTTCAGAGGACATACCATGGTATGACTGTCACTTCAAGATTAAGTGTTGAGGGACTTCTACACATCCCCTCGAGCGGTACATCCAGGAGTGGTGAAGATGTACCAAGATCTCTGATGACAGCACTGGTGGCTGACAATGAAGAAAGTATTTGTATATTTTGTTTCTTGGTGCCTCACTTGTCAGCAATTGAAGGCAGAGCATCAGGTACCAGTAGGCTTGGTTCAGCCTTTAGAGGTCCCAGGGTGGAAGTGGGATGGGATATCCATAGTCTTAGTGACAAATTAGGGTCATGACTCAATTTGGCTGATCGTCGATCGACTCACCAAGTTGTCCCACTACCTACCGATTAGAGAGTACGGTTTAGTAGAGATATTAAGACGCCTCTATGTACAAGAGATTGTGCGGTAACATAGAGTACCCTCGATGATTGTCTCTGATGGTGATGAGTGTTTTTCTTCCCGGCTATGAAGGGGTTACAGGAGGCTTTTGGGATGCAGCTTCGTTTGAGCACCGCATTACATCCTCAGACGGATGGTTAGACTAAGCGGACTATTCAGACCCTCAAGGACATGCTGCATGCTTGTGTCATCGACTTCAGTCGTAGGTGGGAGGATCACTTACCTTTGGTGGAGTTTTTATTTGACAACAGCTATCACTCCACCATTGGGATTGCACCTTTCGAGGCATTGTACGGGCGACCTTGCAGATTACATTTGTGTTGGACTGACCCAGGGGAGTCAGGAATCGTGGGACTAGATATGGTATGAGATACCACAGAGAAGGTGCAGATCATCCAGGAGTGGATGAAGACTACACAGAGTAGGCAAAAGTCGTATGATGACAGGAGATGAAGACCTCTGGAGTTCGAGGATTTCGACCACATCTTTATATGAGTCTCACCTCGATGATATTTACAGAGATTTGTCTGAGGCGGCAAGTTATCTCCGGGATTCATCAGACATTTTCAAGTCCTTAGAAAAGTTAGTGAGGTGACATACCGCTTAGTTCTTCCACCTCAGTTTCATCGGGTGCATGACGCCTTCCACGTGTCCCAGCTGAGGAGATACGTGCACGACCCTTCTCACATCATCGACCATGGAGAGATGGATGTCGATGATGGGGTGAATTTTAAGGAGGTTCTAGTAGAGATTGAGGATTGACAGGAGCAAGTCCTTCGTGGACGGTCGATACCTATGGTGCGCGTTCTCTGGCAGCACGGGAACCTCCAAGAGAGCACATGGGAGCGGGAGGCTCAGATGCATGCTCAGTACCCCCACTTGTTTACCTAGTTATGATTTGTGGCTTACGGGGACATAAATCCCTGAGGTGGGGAGAATGTAAAGACTTGGAATTTCCATGTAATTTTTTTAATAAATGGGAATTTTTCGATTCTGAGAAAATTGACGGGACTTGATTCTGAGGCCTGAAATGCCCAGAATGAATTTCTGAAGAAGAAAAATCGGGTACGTTCAGTAAACGTACGAGCAGGTTTTTCTAACTTTTAAACTAGTTCTCGGAATTAAAATCTGAGGGCATTGTTGAACTCACAGTGCCGGATTTCGCTTAAAGATACTTTCACCTAGCAGCAGTTGGTCGAGAGTGGAAGTTAGTTTTACGGTTTTTCATGAAATAATAGAATCAAAATAAAATTGTACAATATTTTATTTTTATTTTATTAGTTAAAACCTCCATGTAGAAGTTGGGAAGTGGGGACTTCCATACCTTAACCTCCCATGAGAGGTTATGGTGGTGGGTACCACCCGAGCATAACCTCCCATTAGAGGTTATGGTGGTGGGGACCACCCGAGGCCTAAACCTCTTGAACTCCCCTCATTATGGAGAAAAAAACCTCTCAACCCCCCTCATTAATATGGAGGAGCCTCTTGAATTCCTCCATATTAATTATGCCAATGCACATACCTTTAATATTCCAACCTAGTTAATTGATTAGGATAATTTGAATTTGTTCCAACAAACTAAATAGAGGATGTAATCTATTATCCTTGGAATCTTTGGTGGAATTGGGAGGAAGGAGCTCTTTGGAGAAATCTCTTCAACGAAGAACGCGTTCTTCCAAGAAGAACGCTCCACCGACGAAGAACGCTCCGCCAATGAAGAACGCTGACCCCCTTCAACCTTCTACCTTGGGACTTCTTCCAATGTGCGACATCCTCATATATGGAAAATCAACAACCATACTACCTTCTTGCACCAACATAATCAATCCAACGAGGTAGGGGTTTATTTATATTTTTTTATCACTTTCCATGTTCTACCCTTCTAATTCTTTTGCGGGATTGGGAATAGAGATTGGCATGTGTTGTGGGAAATGATGTTTTAAAATATCTTCCATACTTGTTCAGGATTCGTTCTTTGTGAATCACTTACCACCACTCTAAATGTGGAGGGTTTGGGCCGAAAAAACATGGCCCGACCCCTCCGCTATTCTTCATTGATGTGTTCTTCGAAATGGAGGAAGGCGGCGAAGACGACGAAGGCAACGGTGCCGTCACCTGCGGTCTCTGCGACCCGCGCCACCCCACGACACTTCTTCCTCCCAGGCGAACTGTCCCCACGGCCGAACCGAGCCGCAGCACCACCCCTAGCTGAACCCCCTCGCCGCGCTACCACTGTGCCAATCCACCACACCACAACCATCCGTCGTATGGAGCCACCACACCACCATCGTCTTCCGTGTTGATCCCCCATGCCGCCACCATCCGCCGTGTCAAGTTGTCGTGTCGTCGTCGTCTGTCGTGCCAAGTGGTTGCGCCGTTGTCTTCCGATCTCCGAGCCATCGGAGCCATCGTCCACCGGACAGCCGAGCCGCAGAGCCACCGACAACTGAGTCGCCGCCGCCAGACAGCCACCCCGCGACCGGACTGCCGACCCATGGCCGGTCTGCCGCCCCGCAGCCGGTCCGCGCCCTCGCAGCCGGACTGCACCCCCGTGGCCGAACGGTGCCCAGCGGCCGGTCTGCTGCCCCCGCAGCTGGACCGTACCCTCGCTGATGGTCCACGCCCTTGTGGCTGGTCTGTGCCCTCGTGGCTGGTCTGCGCCCTCACGGTACCAGGGGTTGTTCAGTCCCTCGCGGTACCCCCCCGGCTGAGCTGCCCTCGCGGCACCCTCATGACCCTCGTGGGCTGGATCGGACCCAATGGTTTGGGACACACTACGTGCTGGGATAGACCCAACGGTTCGGGCCTGGTCGACCCAAGTTGGTCTGACCGGGTCGAACCAGACCTGAGCCCACTATGACCCAGTTACTTTCTTTTGGCCATAACTTTGGAACAGGATGTCATTTTGATGAATCGTCAGCCGGGCTGGAAATCTTGGAGCGAGACGGTTCCTTTGATTGATATCCCAATGAGTTTTGTATTGATATGGAGAATAGTCAGGTTGGATCGAGCACGAATCCAACCGGGCCCCCGGGACAAAAAGGCTAATAACTCACAGACCGGGCGTCCGATTGACGCACTGTCTATTACGTTGAGACCCCTCTCACAAGACGGACCATTGAGATACTTATTCGTGGGACTTCATGGCAGTTTGAGTATTGACCAGTAGCTTTTAGAGAGGATCCTCTCATAGGCGAGCGATAATAGTGTGGAGACCTAGTGGTTGGCTGACACTTGAAGACTGCTGACCATTTCGACTCGGAGTGACTCGATAGGCCTAGTGGGAAGTGCCTTGGTGACGCAGAAGACCCACGGTGGGGATCATCTTAGTGATACGGAAGACCCACGATACTCGAAAGGAGGAGTACCTCAGCAGGCATTGAGGGGGAGCGCCTCTGTGTGACGTGGCAGACCCACAGTGGGGAGCACCTCTATGCGATGCAGCAGACCCACGGTACTCGATAGGAGGAGTACCTCAGCAGTCCAAGGTTAGTGGGAAGTGCCTCTGTGTGACGTGGCAGGCCCACTGTACTCGATATAGGAGGATTTCTTCAGTAGCTGAGGTGTCCAACGTTGTGTTCGTAATGTTACTTGATACTACCCCTATAATAAATTCTAGTGTGATCTGAGTCATAACCTCGTTATTTTCCCCATGATTGAGATTGATTACTTATTAACTTAGGTATATGTATGGGAATATACCTATTCAATGTTGTGTGTTAATTTCATTATTTGTGTTTTATCCTTGTTGGATTTTTGGGAGACCTAGAGGTTCTCGGGATCCCTACTGAGTATCGTTATACTCACCCCTGCACGGGCTATGCCCACACCTTGTTGTGTTGGATGTAGACGACGGACTGCGTTGACTGAGGATGAGAGTACCAGGACTGGAAGGTACCTAGAGGTGGACCATATAGAGTGTTGGTACGTAGAGGATATGGGTGGGCATGGAGTGCTGAGGAAGCGAACTATACCTACCCTTTAGGTAGGAACCTCAGAGGACGACCCAGTTGTTGTTTTCCTTTTTCTTCAGTTGTACTTGTACTTTTAGTTTCTTTTACTTTACTGGTGGGATTTTATTCTGACCCCCTTTTACTTTCAACACTCTTTTGTTATATAGTTTTACTTGGTGTTTCGTATCCAGCTGTGTGCTTGCTTGTGTGTGTGTTTATAGATTATAAAGGAAATGCCTTCCTAGTTTTAGGGAATTACGTCTTTGGTGCTAGTTGCCAGCCCCTGGCCTATGGAAGGTGGGCTTGGGGGTAGTCATGACACGGGCCCCGGGGGATGGGTCGTGATAGCCAAGGATAGACTCGATTGGTTGGAATGTTATACCTCACCTGGAGAGATATAAAGTTTCTGAGGGATTCTCTATGGATGGGCTTGTAAGGTGTTGGTTGATATTGCACCTATAGTGACACTTGAATTCCAACTTAGGAATGTCAAGGATGAGATCAGCTTTCTAAATTGAATTATAAATGAAATGACTTATGACACTTATGCCAATATAAATCACAAGCTTAGATTTGGTCTTTACTTGTACTTGTTTAGATGGCCTTATGAGGCATCTGTTGTTCTACCAATTGTAAGGGGGATGTTGGGCCTGATCTGGATCTCGAGAATTATAAATTCAATTTAATTGAATTGTTAAATTAATATAAAATGAATGAAAATGAAAAATAGTGCATGTAAGATGTTGAATTTTGATTACTTCATCACTTACTGCTTTTATTATTGCACAGTTCTTACTATATATATTCACTAACTAATTCACAAAGTCCTTGGATAGTTTCCTATTGGGATTTAGTCTCACACCTTGTTTGGGTCATGTTTTTTTCCCAAAAATATTATATTATTATAGGTAATGATAAAATAAATATCCATCATATGGGTACTTGATAAGCTGTTTAGGAGTAGGAGATAATGGTACCAATTTGAGGTTTACGATGCTGCTGGGATTATTTTGGCCTTTTTTACTTTTGTTATATAGATTGTACATCTTACATATCTCTCCATAGACTCACCCAGGCCCTCAATACTAGTCAGCAGCCTATGGCATTTGGGGAGATACCATTGAGGATATGTGAACCACCAAGCTCAGGGAACCTTTCATTGGAATCCGGGTTTGGGATGTTACACCATGTTAATTACCTTTACCTATGATTTTTTAAACCACCCATGGTATGTAATAATGCTTTCTTAGTTAGAGGAAACCTATTAATAAGTTAATTTAATTAAAATGGAATAGTAGGATATAGTTTTCCAGTTTTTCATGTTATTTTTTTTATTGAATGGTTTATATGTATTTTATATGAGTGGATATACTCATGGAACTTGAATTATTGTGAATTGATGAATGGAATGAGATGTGAATTGAAATAGTAGTGGATTCTTTGGTTGGTATACCATGGGTCTTGATTCTATTTAGATTCCAGGGATGTTTCACCCATGGGTCTTGATTTATAGTAGAAGATACCTTGGACCTATATGATCCTTGGATATTGATTCTATAGGATTTGGAGGGCATTTATAACCCTTCGATTCAACTTTATGGACTTGCATTGTAAATTCTCTATTGACATGATCCTTGGACTCAACTAGTGTCTTTACCGAGTTTCTATCATGATGCTCCCAGAACATGATGAGGATGTTTTGGTTTTCTGTAACATTGATCCATCCCTTCATTGTATGAAACTTATGATTATATGAAAATATCATGGTAAATGTTATATACATGGTTGTATGGTGCAATTGTGGTTGATATGACACTTTTTGTAATACAAAAAGGTCATGATTTTTTGACACACATGTTATACAACATGGCTGTGGTTGGTATGATATTTTTGGATGTATGGTGAGACCATGTTAGTTATTTATGTATTTTTTGTAGATTCCATGTTATAATATCTTGACCCATGTTTTTTAGGGAGACTTTTTGGGCTATACAGTATCACTTATTTGTAGTTTTTATGCCATGGGAACTTAATTTTATCACTACTTACCTATGATATATATTGCACTCTACTCTAGCTTGTATTTCATTCCTAGGATATATTATAGACCATTTAGGTGGTGAACTATTATTATTGTATCTCACACCCTATTTGGGATACCGTTGGGTAATCAGATAGACTATATGAAAATAGGTAGGGACTGGGGAAAGCACCCACAATTCGATGCTTGACTTTGTGACATGATTAGGTGTAGGAGATCATGGGATTGTGTTGAGGCTCATGATTCTATATGGTGATATCACTTTTTGGTATTTTTGGTATTTTGATACATGTATTGTATTGACTGATGTATACCTATTGGGACTACTTTGTGGGGACATGACATGTATCATCATAACTTTTATATGAGATTCCTTTTGGTATAGTTTATATATTCATGTATTGGTTATTTATCTTCACTCAATTATTTATTTACTTGAACTATTTGATATATATGATTACTACCATTGTGTTACACTCTAATAAGAGGGAATAGTCTCTCCATAGACACACCCAAATCCCTTGCTACTAGTCGGAATCCTCTGGCGTTATGGGAGATGTGCTTGAGTTCATGTAGCCAACTGGGCTCGGGGCACGTTTGAATGGCATCTAGGTATATTATGTTTTCGTATATACTATCCCTTTGACATATTATATTATAAATTCCTCTTTATTCAAGGTATCTAAATTTTCAATCAATTTTTACACATTTAATGGGTTTTGATTTAAATTTTCTTAAATTTTTAATGGATTTCGATTATAAGATAATTTTATTTTAACACTCTTTATGTTCAAATATCCATTTGGAAAATTATATGATCCTATCACTAAAACCCCATATATTTTACTCTTCTATAGTTATATTTTGGTTTTACATGTTTATTATTTGTTTCTTCTCTTATAGTATTGAGATTCAACAAGTAAGTTACATGTAAGTGGATTTCTTTTAAAAATAATTTCATAAACATTTCCTTCCAACTCTTTTTATTCCTTATAATGGTTATTTTAAATGTTTCAAAAAAATTATTATTTATTATTAAAATATTGATAAATTAAATTTTAACTATTTTTTACATAATTTAAAATGGACTAAAAAGCAATCTTTTCATCATTTTCTATATGAGTTATTTTTAACCTTTTACAAAAGTTAAAAAAATGTTTTTTAAAGTATATATATTGACCTCTATTTCCCTATATAATAGGGATTATATGTTATAAATATTATGTTACAAGTTTATATTGTTATCTTTGTTGAAATTTATTTTTACAATCTTTTTCAATTCTTTATTTAAAACATTATAAAAATAAAATGATATTTTTATCATGTTATCAAAGAAATTATAAAACATTATTTTAAAGGTATTTTCCTAATTTGAACATCCTTTGATGATTATTATACTTTAATGGGAATATAGTATGATTATACCATCCATATTATTTCTCTGGATAAATTATGATCTTGTTTTTTTATTTCATTGAGTGGGGAAGTATTCCATATTCTTGATTCAATAAAACGAATAGCTGATTTATAAGGAATTTTGAGAATGAATTGTATTTATCATTAAACATGTGAGGATTGTGCAAGATTTTAAAGTGAAGAATGGGTCATAATTATAGATATGCCCTCGATGTATCAAAATGAATCATTATACAAAAAATCAAGAATTACATATTATAGGGGTATCTTATTTACGCCTACCAATTTATTATAAATGATTTCTTGGCCTATGACTTTATGGTATATATTCATGATAAATTGGAATTTTACTTGATGAAAAGTTATGAATGTAAAAATATATTCACTTCAATTATTTAGAATTCAGTTTCCATTATCCATATGATTTTTATGTTTATATTAGTCATGGATATTCATTAAAATAAAGTTGTTGACTTAATTGCATGTGTTTTGATTATCCATTATTCTATATTGATTATGTATTATTTACTCTTGATAAATTTTTCTATACATAACCATTAATGAGCATATGATTTCACCCTTTTTTATTTTTCATTCCCCAAGAAATGAAAAAGTATGTTTTGAATGATTTCAATGATGCAATAATGTTTCTTATTCTATATTTTTTATATATCCAACGTAATATGGGGATCAAGTATGTATTTTTTCTATTACCAAAAAAATAATCGATCCTTCAAGGTGTGATTCCACGTATCTTATATCGATATAATAAAGTATACACTTGCATTCGGATACTAGATCCAGGGTTGTTGCAGGAGTGACTGCTGAATCCTTCCTCTGATAGGCCATGGGTTAGAGTCTAGAACCATGGGTATAAAACACGTAAAAATGGGATGAATTTCCCTTAATATTTAAATTTCAATATAAGATACAAGATTCACCAATAAACTTCATCACACAAATAAATAGATATTCTATTAAAATACATTGAATGTAATGTCATACAAAATGAAAAAATGGAAATTCCAAAAAAATGCCTAAGTTGTGACCATGAACTCCATAATCCCCTAAATGACCAATTAGAGATATTTTTTCCCAACTCGATCACTAACAAACTACTATGGACCTAAAAATAGTTTATATCTATAGGGGAGATCATAGAAGTATACTTAGTTTGGTCCTCCTCATAACATATAGTATAATGTGAATTAATCATGATAAAGCATAGTAAATAAACATATGAAATAAAATAATTACCTAAGTCAGGTCCACTTCATCCTAAAATCCCCAAGGCTCAATCACCATGTAATTTAGATGAATTAGTAACATAATATCAATAACACACACATTTTAAAGAACTGAACCCGCACTTCTGGATTTAGTTCTAAAAAAATTTGTGTATTTTTTAAAAAAAAATAACCATTACATTATACAGTAATTTATATATTCGAGGACCTTTTCTATTCTAGGCTTTATAAAATTATTCATATCCTTACAAATTATAGAGTTTATAAAAAAATTAGAATCAATAATTTTCTTCACATGAAATAACTCCTTATGTGAATTTTTCCATGTTAGAAGTTATAAAAGACCTATGAAAAATATTTTAAAACATGGTATGAGCACCAAATTTCCCAATAATGGGTTTTAAAACCAGTGAAAAATAATTTTAAACATACTTATTTAAAAACTATTTTAAAATTTTTTTATATAAAATATAAATATTTGATATATAAAATATTTTTCAATTCTTTTCAAAAATACATAACATTTTGAAATATATTTCAAAAATATTCTTTGAAAAAACACTTGGATTTATCCTTGAAAATTATTTGAAAATAATAATACTTTTACAGATTAAAATGAAACTTGACATATCTTATAAAACCCTTATGTCCACTTACTTATATTTTTGGTTGGATAGTGTATCGTTGAGGTCATGGGTTCAGTCCATATTTCTCTTAATCATTTCATTTGATATGTAATTGTTGATTTAATTTTAAGAAAACATTTCAGAAGATCTATCTTTCTCATAAATAACCCTTTAAAACCTTCTTAAATATTACATAAATTATTTTCATAGATTAAAATAATTTTCTAAATTCAAGCATGATAAAATTACCTTTCAAAAAAAATTAGGAGAAATTTTTATTTCTAAAATAAATACTTACATTTAAAAGACATGAACATAAGAACATTAACATTTAAAAAACAAATTCTTGAATTAAAATGCATGAAATGTCATTAATTGTAGATGAAGGAAATATCTAATAATGTACATGAAATTTTCATAAATTAAATACCACATAAAATGATATATTTTATCATTAGAAAATAAAATATATGTTTTAATAAAATCAAATCACTTTTTGAAATGACATTTAAATTTAAACAATAATTAAATAAGGTTTTATTATTGTTTTAAATAATATTATCCTTTAATTAATTTAGGAATTTAAAAAATATAGATCATAGATTTATTTATTTAAAAAATAATTTATTCATAAAAAATTTCAAAAAATAGAAATATATTTGGAAATAAAATACAAATACAAATTCCTTACTCAGATTTATAATTTTATAAAACATAAAATCATAGAATACTTTGATATAAAAAAAAATAACTCCCTTATACAAAAAGGGTTTCAAAAATCTAACAATTTAAAGAAAAAAATTAATATTTGATAATAAAATATTTTCCATAAAAATATAAAATCTATTGTAAAAATAATACTTTAAAAAATAATCTCCTTATTTAGGAGTTTATGTGTATTAACAGAGTAGGTTAATTATGAAAATAGAAACCCATTTTAAATTACAAATTTTTTATATAACTATGCATTGAATAAGTGTGTGTGTGTGTGTGATTTAAAATAAATATAAACATATATTTTGAAAATAAATATCTTACTAATTTTATTTTCAGAATAATTATTCTTCTTCTTGGAAAAAGACTCATTCACTCTCTCTCTTACTATCTCTCATACTCCCATGAACTGGAAAAAAAATTAAGAAAACAAGGGCTATAACTCTCCCCTTTCTCAAAAAAACCTTTGCTTTTCTAGACTCTCTGCACATACTTATATAAACTCAACAAAAATATATGGTGAAGACAAAATAAATTCAGGCCACCAAAGAAGATAGAATAAATACAGTGTAGGGGAAAGGCTTGTTGAGAGGGTTTTGATGTAATCTAAATAGAGAATGATGGATTAATTTTAATTTAATGATCCAAAATGACATTTATGATAATTCAATGGAATCCACATCGATAGAGAATTCATATATATATATACATTTCTTCTAAGGAAAGAGGCCAGATTAGTCGAACTGGAAAAACAAAATCACCTCAAAATTTAATACTAATGGTTAGAGTTTGGATTAAAGGATAAAAAATTAAAAATAAAAAAAATGATCCAATTCCAAAAAAAATCATCAAAAAAATGGTTGTAACTTAATACAAGAATTTAAATCACCATGAAGATGTATAAAATGTCATGAATTGACTGAAAAAAAATTCAACAATTAAAAATAAAATACCTATCATTGAAGATTTTTAAATCATGACTAATAGAAGAACAAAGTTTATGAACACCTTGCACTCTACTTTTTACCCTTTTACGATTGAGTCCTTCTCCAGTGCTTGATCCCGACTCGATTACTCCCAAAAACCCAAAGCCATCACTGTTAGGAGATCCAAAGCCACCCCATCTAAATCTGAATCCTATTTCAATGTTCAAAACTTGATTTGATCCCAAATCTATCATTTGGTTCATCTCCCTCATCAAAGACCTAAACCGTAGTGCTTGGTTTCTCCCGAGGAAAAATGAATCCCTCGATCGAGCCTTAGTCATCTTATCCAAAAAACATTTTATTTATTGTCTTTTATTTTTTAAAATAAAATAATATTCTTATATCTCTATTCATATTTCATGTATTAATTTCATATATATTATAAAATATATTCAGATAATATTACTCATATTTTTATTTATTAATATATATATATTAAATTTAATGTTATAAAAGATGAATATTCATATTGGGGATATATATATCTCATAATTTATTATTATAATTTATTTTATTTTATAACTATATTACCTTTAGTTTCATAAATATATATATATATATATTTCAGAATAAATTTTGTTAAAATTAATTTATCTGAATTTGATTATTTATAATTATAAATAATTTTTTATTTAAAGTATAATTCCTATAATTTATTTGTTTGTATTAAAGATGTTTTATATTCTTTAAAAGTATTATTTCATGAAAAAATATTTTTATAATTTTATATGTTAAGTAATACTTAGTTTTGATAATCATTTTAATTCCAAAAATGATTTGTTATATTAGAACATATTTTTAATGAAAGTGAATAAATATAATTATTTATAATAATTTCATAATAAATTTTGATTTTGTTATTTTAAACATATATTTTTACAAAATTTCTAATATGAATATATTTATATTAAAATATTATTTTTAAAAATATATTAACAATCTTTTAAAAAAATATTTTTTATAATTTTGAATATTAATTTAAAATAAAATCCTATTTTTTGAAAATAATAATTTATTTAAAAATATTATAATATAATATTTGAAAACTATAAATTTTTCATAAAATCATAATTGATGAAATAATTTAATATATAATATTTTATAATAAAGGTATTAAAAAATAATTTAATGTAATATAATAGAATTTTAAATATTTAACATAACTTATAATGTAAATTTAGTTTGATTAATATAAATTTTAAAAATACCGAATAATAATAAATTAACATTAAATATTATTCAGGATGTTATATTCCCCACCCCAAATGAACTTATCTCTCACAATTTGATTGTTAGACTTAAGAAAATTATGAATTTCAATCTTTAGAATTAGGAAAAATTATATTGTTAAGGGTACTTAATTACATAAAAATTAAAAAGAACAATTCTATCACTTATAATTTTCCTAAAATGAAAAAACCTAATCTAAAAAGTTTTCTAGACCATTTTTCTATTATCAAATGAAAATACCCAAACACGCACTTCCAGATTCAGTTCTATAAATATGCTCTGTATTTTTTTAAAAAAAATAACAAAAAATTACACAGTAATTTATACATTCAAGAACCTTTTCAAAACTAGAATTTGTAAGATTATCCATATCCTTACAAATTGTTAAATTTTACAAAAAATTATAATAACTAATTCTCTTCACATGTGCTAACTCCTTAAATGAATTCATCCATCTGATAACTTCTAAAAGACCTATGAAAAATACTTTAAAATAAGGTATGAGAACAAAATTTCCCATTAAGGGGTTTTAAAACCAGTGAAAATTAATTTTAAACATACTTATTTAAAAAATATTTTAAAAAAAAATTATATCAAATATAAATATTTTATACATAAAATAATTTTCAAATCTTTCCAAAAATACATAAAATTTTGAAAATCTATTTCAAAAACATTCTTTGAAAAAACACTTGGATTTCTCATTGAAAATTATTTTAAAATAATAATAATTTTATGGATTAAAATGATACTTGATAGATTCTATAAAACTGTTATGGATACTTAGAAGTATCATTAGTAGGAAAGCATCCCATTGAGCCCATGGGTTCACTTCTCATTCCACCCCATCATTTCATCTGATATGCAAATGCCAAATTAATTTTTTTTAAATGATGATTTTTATTTCTCATAAATAACTCATTAAAAACTATTATAAATCTTACATAAACTATTTTCATAGAAAAAAATAATTTTTTAACATTAAACTTGATAAAAATAACTTTTCAGTAAAGAATTAGTAAAAATCTATTTTTTTAAATAAATACTTACATTTAAAATACATGAACATAAGTGAATTAAAATTAAAACAATTAGTTGAATTAAAATGCATGAAATTACATTAATTATATATGATTACCATATCTACTAATGTGAATGAAATTTTAAGAAATTAAAGGCCATATAAAATGATAGATTTTATCATTAGAAAATTAAATAGAGGTTTTAATAAAATCAAATCCCTTTTAAACATGAGATTTAAATTTAAAAAATAAAAAAAATAAGGTTTTGTTATTGTTTGAAATAATAATATCCTTTACTTAAATATAGAATCTACAAAATATAAATCATATATTTATTTATTGAAAAATAATTTCTTTATAAGGAATTTCAAAAACAAAAATAGATTTGGAAATAAAATAAAAATTCTTTTCTCAGATTAATAATTTTATAAAACCTAAAATATTAGAATACTTTGACATAACAAATATAAATCCCTTACACATAAAGGGTTTTAAAATATATTAATTTCAAGAAAAATAATTAATTGTTTGAAAATAAAATATTTTCCTTGAAAATATAAAATCTGTTGTAAAAATAATACTTATAAAAATAATCCCCTTACATAGAAGTTTCTATGAATTAACACAGTAGGTTAATAATAAAAATAGAAACCCATTTTGGTTTATAAAATTTTGATATTACTATGAATTGGATATGTGTGTGTGTGTGTGTGTGTGTCTGTATGTCTGTATGTATGTATGTATAAACTTTTGAGGAAATATAAACATATATTTTGAAAATAAATCCCATACTAATTTTATTTTCCGAAGAATTATTATTATTATTATTGTCAAAAGACTCTTTCAATGTCTATCTTATTGTCTCTCACTGGCCACTACAGACACTTATATGCACTTGACAAAAATATATTGGGCATACATAATTCATTCAAGCTTCCAAAGAAAATAGTGTAGGAAATGTATTTCAAACCAGGTTTAGATGTAATCCAAATAGAAAAAGATGGGTGAATTTTAATGGCATGATCCAAAATGAAATTTATGAAAATTCAATAGCAACCATATCGACATAGAATTCATTTATGTGTGTGTGTCTGTGTGTTTGTGCATTTCTTCAGAGGAAAAAATTCTAGATTATTTGAATTGGAAAAAAAATGCACCAAAAATAATAATATTTATGGTTACAGGTTGGATTCAAGGAATAAAACAGTGACAAAGAAACTAAAAAAATTTAACACTGAACAAAATCATTGAAAAATGGTTATAATTTAATAAAAGTATTTAAATAACCCAGAAGATCATGAATAGGTCACGGCATAACCAAAAATGAAATATTTGGATACCTAAAAAAGAAAATACATACCATTTAATATCTTTAAATCATGACATACAAAGAAAGGAATTTGAGGAACTTGTCACACTTTACTTTTACCCCTTTCTTGATCGAGTCCTTCTCCAACACTTGATCTTGACTCGATTCCTCCCAAGAACTCAAAGTCATCACCACCAGGAGATCCAAAACATCCCCATATAAATCTAAACCCCCTTTCGATGTTCAAAACCTAATTTGATCCCAGATATGGCATTCAGTTCATCTCTCTCAAAGAAGCCCTAACCTACTTTGCTTGGTTTATCCCAAGGAACAATGAATCCCTCGATCAAGCCTAATCCCTCTTATTCAAAAATCATTTTATTTATTATCTTTTCATTGTTTTAAATAAAACAATATTCTTATATCTCTCTTCATATTTTGTATATTAATTTCATATATCTAATAAAATATATTAAATTAATATTACTCTTTTCATTTATTAATATATTTATTAAATTTCATATTACAAAATATGAATATTCATATATGGTATATATATATATATCTCATAATTTATAAGAATAATTTATTTATATTATAACAATATTACCTTTAATTCCATAATTTTTAATATATATAAATTTTAAATATAATTTTTTTTTAATATTAATTTATCTAAATTTAAGAATGTATAATTATTAATAATTATTTATATATAGAATAATTCCTATAATTTATTAATTTTTATGAAAAAACTTTTATATTATTTTAATGTGTTATTTCATGAAAAAATATTTTTATAAATTTATGTTTTAACTAATACTTAGTATTGATGATCATTTTAGTTTTAAAAATGAATTATTATATTAAAGAAAACTTTTATTTCATGTAATTTGATATCATTATTTATAATAATTTCATAATATCTTTTTATTTTTTTTATTTGAAACATATATTTTTATATTAAAATATTATTTTAAAAAAACTATACCATTTTTTAAAAAAATAATATTTGTTTATAATTTTGAATATTAATTTAAAATAAAATCTTATTTCTTGAAAATAGTAATTTATTTAAAAATATTATAACATGTGATTTGAAAACTATAAATTTTTCATAAAATCATAATTGATGAAATAATGTAATATATCATCTTTTATAATAAAGTTATTAAAAAATTAATTTAATATTATATAATTTTAAATATTTAACTTAACTTATAATCTAAATTTATTTTTATTTATTTAAATTATAAAATAAACCAATTAATAATCAATTAATATTCTAGATTCTCATGATATTACACACATTGACAGATATATATATATATATATATATATGAATGGCACCCCTTATCCATGTCCCCACTAGTTTTTCCTTCTCAATCCCCAACGCCAAATGTCATATATTTCAATCCATTCTATAATTCATCCTTCCCATCTAAACAGCCATATCATAGAAATATCATCATCTTATCTTGTACTCAATGCATCCCATCACAACCACATCATCCCACATCATAATCATGTAGTAAGCCTGAAATCCATCACATCCCATGTACCATAGAATACAACTCAAACCATTATAGTATATTCTAGGATACTGGTAGTAGCCATAGTCACTACTTTTAGAAGACATGTATATGTTATAACCTCAAATAGCTGTATCTTACACATACATATAGAGAAAAGTTGAGAGTCATCACATACTATATAGACACATACTATATACCTTAATCCATCACCACCAAAAATATTCCTACACATCATGATATGGCATAAAGGATAATGGGGGATATGGAGTAATCGTCAAGTCATTCCCTTACAAAACTTGAAGCTTAAGAAAATGCCCAAAACCCCAAACATTTGAGCATCAAAATAATCTGGATCAGGTGGTAAATCATATAAAATCATAAAAAATAATAATCACATAGTTCCCAACCATTCTAATGAAAACTATCCTCCCCTAGACTAGACTATAGCTAATGTTCATCATGACAACTTGACTTCCATATCTAGGACTAGAAATGTGATTCTTAAATAAGAACACAAATATCAAAGTTCATCATCATGAATCTTTTAGTTATTTAATAATTACCATTCACATTATATAACCTACTAGTGAATTTTAGTTCATGAATATCACACTATCAAAAACCAAGGACCTATTTTATTAAAAATTAAAATTTCTTGATTCCAACTTGCTATATTATAGCAATCATTTTAACCCAGTCTGGGGTTTCCTTTCATTTAATAATTACCACCATCAACACTTATCCCAAATATTTCTTTATAATTCAATAATATTCCATATTCCTGGGTATTCTTGGACTCAACCAACTCACTCTAAAAGGAGATATATTCTTCAAGGAAACATGTATACTGGAGAAGTAATAAAATAAAATAAAAACCAACCAAAATGCATAAAACCAATATGAAATAAATCATGAAATATCGCCTCTAAACTCATAAAAATCATCCTAGTGTCATACTTGAAACCTTTCCATTACATCTATTTCTTCTCCACATCATCCACATTGAACCAATTCCAAAACCTAGAGTATACCAACCCATCCCTCACCTAACTTCCCAACTATACCAGGTTTCATGAAAATTCATAGTAAGGTCTCTACTGTCCTATTTAATAAACATGGCATTGAAATATCTTTTCAACTAAACAATTTCGTGGGGAAACTAAGTTAATCACATCAAGAAAATAAGTTAAATCATGAAAGGTAGTAGTATAGAGGATAGGCTCATAATATCTCCCAAAATATAATTTTCATAATCATCATTACCCACTACCATCTTGATTTAACTAATTAATTATGATCATGTTATATCTATAAGAAATGATAAATACAATGACTATTAGTGACTAATAATCAATCATGGGAATACTTTATGTATCACATTCATTCCTTATAGATTTTAGGGAAGAAAAATATTTAAATTTATATTCCTAATTAATAATTCACTTCAACTTACCATCATTACATCATTTAAAAAAATTCATGAATATTAATCATGTTAAGGAATAATAATAATTATATTGATCAAATCATTCTATCTAGAAAATATCATGAGGCATCTAACAAAGGTAAACCATAGACACATTCAAATCACATCACGCTTATGATTATTCAAATTCCATTACATCAATTTAATTATCTATATTAAGGTCAATCTCTACCATTAAAACATAGAGGTCAAAAAATGATAATATAATAACAATATATAAATAAGGAGAGGTAATGAATCCCCTACCTCAATTAGAATCTACAAATATTTTCCACAATAGAATGAAAGAATCAAGGATAAACTTCCACCAAACATAATGGAAATCACCATGAAACATAACTATGAAAAACAACCATTTTTTCATACTTAAATATAAAAACAATAACTCATCACAAAAACCCTCCAAAATTAAAGTAATAAAGAGGAATAAGGTAAGATGATAATAGGGTACCTTGATTCAATAAGGTTCCATCCCAAAGAACCAATAGGTTTAAACCATTATGAAAATAAGTTATAGATCACTGAAATGGTATATGGTTGGCTAGGATTCAAAGAGAGAAGACAAAAGATAGTCTAAGGTAGACCAGAACCCTATTTATATAGAAATCTCAATAGGCCTTTACAATGATTTGGTGACTCCAACCATAGATGTGGTGAATTTAGTAAAAGAGATATTTTATTTTCCAGGTGTTTGGAGAATCCATATCCACTTGAACCTCACAATCTTTCCAAAAACATTTTAATAATTTTTATTATCACCATGACATGAACCAAAAAGTGGTATATTCCTCTTAGATTTCCAAACAACCACCATAGTTTATCACTATCAAATAGAGTAAAATACCTCATCATTTCATCTCACTACACCCAAGTGTACTACATAGTGAGACCACAATCACCATTTCAACTTATCCTTGATTATCTTTAACACACCTTGACTCAATACTACACTCATCAACTTGGTCATTTTAGTGTTCCGCGTTTCCCACAAGGAAACTCTCCATGAACCACACCCACCAAAAATGGCTAACCTTGGGTGTGTTTCTCCACACACTAAAAAAGGAAAAGCCACCAAACTTATTGTGAAACAATTCCATACACCATGGGTTTAGAGACCTTACCAATTTCCCACATGGAAACCCATCAAATTCCATGAACCTAAAAATGGATGTTTCAGTCCCTGAATTCTCCATGATCAAAAATAGTTGCTCCCCATTCCCCAACTACAAAATGATCCTCACAACGACCCCCCCCCCTCCCCCATGATTTGGTGAACCTCCGGAGGGATAAAATATATTATCCTCTATCAGAACACCTCTAATATTTTTTTCAACACCTATAATCTCTAGGAAAATGATGAGAGAGTGATTGATAAAACTAGGACCTTATATAAAGACATCTAGTCTAAGTATTAGTGACTTAAACTAAATTGAAAAACTAGGGGAACTAACGGGACAAACCAACACCAATTTTTTAATTCGTATTAGACCTGACAATACATCGTGCTATTAAATAATCCATATATAATATGTGATGAGTATACACAAATAAGACATACAATGCCTTTGTAATCACCTTGAGAAAAAATATTCATGGAATCACACCTTAATAATATTTCCTATTAATCTTCCCAACATAAAATACTATAATCACCACAACCATATAACAAAATTGTTTTCACCAATGAAATCACCTCACCAACACCTCATTGTAACATATTGTCAGAAGTGATAAAACTCACCTTTGACTAGTTAACAAAGAAATATAACTAAAATAAAAAATTAATAAAACACAATCACACTAAAATCCAATAAACCGCAACGGTCACAAAACTTATAATCTTCTTCTTTTTTGGCCTATACTACCACCCTAAGACACATATTGGGCCATCCTTTATCAATTCAGATGAAAACAGTAAGCCTAACAAACATTGAAATATCACTATGATTTTAGCTCATCGAGGAAGAAGAATAATGAATATGTTCATCATCGACCTCATTGAATATAATCAAAACACAAACTAAATATAAAATTTCCATAATAAGAAAAAAAATGACTATGAAGGGAAACTCACTGAGATAACTATATATACCGAAACAAAGTATATCCATAAAAAATATGATGGGTGATCTATAGATTATATTTAATTGGGTTTTGTTTGTACTATCTCTAAATAATTAACATTCCACACCTTATCCACATGTAAGATGGGTGAACCAGAGCACCAAATTACCATGGATAATATACATTCCTCCTAAGTAAATTTATATTTCATTCTATTAACACAAATCACTACCCTAACCATATTGATATGGAATGAAAAATCTAAAACTTTGAGTCAACCATGACTATATTGAATCATCTTGAAAAAGTCACTAGAACCACAACTATGAATCCCCAATGTGAGTAGCAAACGGAATGATCTTGGAAAAATCCAGTGCAAAAAATCCTATATAGGATACTGCAATATGAATTCATATCCCTCTACAAATATAAAAACCAAAAATGGATAAATAGAAAACAAAGAATTGTTAATGTAAACCCTAAAAAGAGAAAGGAAACAATAAGAAAATTCATGAAACAGTGTTGAATAAGGGATCCTTTGTTGTTCACACTGGTCACTAGTCACCCTTTCCCTATACGTTATACCTCTCAATTTTTCTATTATTACTTTTTTTAATTTCATAATGTCTTTATAATTAAATTTTTCATATTTTATAGTATATATGAAGATAATATTAGGAAAAAATTCACATACATTAGCATAAATTCTAATGATAAATGTATAGAACATAATTTATTGTTTATTTTTCAATGATTGGTAAGTTAATATTTTTAATTCCATATATTTTAAATTATAATGAAATTTATTATGGTAATAATTAATTTAATTTTTTAAATATCACAATTTGAAAATAGAATATATATTCAATTATGTTCAATGAGTACTCCATCATCAAAATTGATAAAATATTTTAATTCTTGTGTGTTTGATGGATTTAAATTTAATATACACACATATGAAGAGTTAGAAAAATTAATGCACAATGGTTTTTTTTTAAAGTAATGAATAACATAGAAATTAAAATTGAATTTTATGGAATGATAGATGAAATAATTGAGTTATATTACCTAGTATAGAACTATGTAATAATGTTTAAATGCCTTTATATTTATATTGATTGAGGTTTTCATGTTAATTCATGAAAATTACTGGTTTTTATAATGCATATGATTAATCTTATAGAAAATAAACCATTTATATTTTCATATAATGTTCATCAAGAATATTTTGTAATATAGTATATGTCTATAAGATATTTAAATGATTAATGGAGTGTAATAAAAATGAAATCTCATGAAAATAAATTTGTTGAAAATGAAATTGGTTCTATAGATTTTCCAAATATTAATATTTTTCAAGATACATTTCTAAATTTATGACTTACTCAAAGAGATATAGAAATACTATCAATAGTTTTAAATTAATTTATAATGGTGATGGAATGTGGATGATGTATTTTTCAATGAATTTGAAACAATCGATGATAAGAAAAATTAATATCTTATATAAATTGATAGTGATTGAGAAGAATGTGATGATAATGATGGTGATGAAAATGAATATGAAGATTAAGATTAAGAATGAGGTGTTACTTGTTAATATAATCATGATGGATTTATAATAATTGTTTTCGATAATCATTCATTAGTTTAAATTTTTTAATTATAGTTGTGACAATTATTAATATTTAATAATAATTATATTTTTTGTTTTGTATGTATATAGATGACTTGGATGATCAGTTTGATATCTTGGATGAGGATAAATTACCTATTGAGGAAACTCTTAATCTATTATCAGACATGTATTATGGGGGTCTGGTATAACACAATGTGTTTTTGAATTTTATTTTCCACTTTTTTTTATTAAAATGAGAAAATGTGATTGATTTAAAATTTTCATGTATAGAATTGATTATAGAATTTTGTTTTATTATAAATGTGTGTCTTGATGTGTAAAAAATGATAATATTATTGAGAGGAAAATTTTATTATCATTTTGATTAATAATGAAAGTTTTTGATATGTGATGCGATATTATTCTCATTGTGGAAATTTTGTTTTAGGGAGTTTATTTTATATGAATAATTTTAGTGGAGTTATTCAATGGTCTGTTATTATTATTATTTGAGTAAAATAATAATAATATATTTAATAGGTATGTAATTTTTAAAGATATATATGTATATATATGGGAAAAATATATATGTTTGTGTATGTTATTGTCACTTATTATGTTTGAATATTAGTTGGGAGGTTAATAATAATACTGTTATTATTATTAAATATGTCAAAAAAATGGAAGTTTTTTAAATAATAATACTTTTATTATTAATATTTTTGTTAAAAATAATAATAAATGAAAATTTAATTTGTTTAAATATATATATTTTGGAGAGTATCTATGAGTTAAAAAAGAATAAAATAGGTTTATTGATTTTATTATTAATTGATGTTAACAACAACAAAAACAACAACAACAACAACACCAACAACAATAACATAAACAACAAAAACAAAAAATAATATTAATATTAATAAATGAATCAAATTATAAATTGGAAAAATAATTCATACTTCATTTTTTAACAGAAAAATAAAAAATAATGTTATTTATATGAGGTAAAATGAGCTTGGACCGTCAAAAAATTTAACAATTTCAATCCATAAATGAAGAAACAAAACGTAAAAAATAATTTTTAGATTTCAAATTATATCTTTATCAAACATATATGATTTCAAACTATAAATCTATTATAACCATTATAAACAAGCTTCAAAATCACACAATACTTTTTTAATCCAAAAATCACCATCCATTTATCTTAACATTTAACATAAAATAGATCACCATAGTCAAAATATTTCAATTGATGAGAATGAAATACTATTTTTTGAAATTGTTTATTTTTAAGATATAACCCTCATGAAACAAATCTATTGATAACACTCCTATTGAATCATTTTTAAAGGAAATAATTCCTCTAAAATCATGAGCAACATGACCTTTAATACTATATCCCAATTGGTAAGTCCAAACATGATACTAGAACCAACCTTTTTTTCATAGGATATTCAATCAAACTCCAAAGGTTAATTCTTTAAAAAAAAGTGAAATTAAAAGATCACTCATCTTCACATGTAATCCCTATAATCCAAACCCTTTAACATGTAGTCTTAAATTGGCGTCTCTATGAAATTTATTTCTTGTATTCCATACCAAAATTTCCTATGATCAGAATATTAATTCTTAATATCATTAGGTCATTAAAAATAGACCAATAATATCATCCATTTTATCTAATAACTCATGTATAAATAGGTTTCATTAGAATCCATTGTAATATTTAATAGTTCAAATAGTAATAAGTTATAACTATGATAAGTGTAACCAACTTCAAGATTTTAAACCAGTAAAAAAATAAGATAAATAAAAAACATTAGATCTATATAGATTAATTAATTTTTATCAAAAAAAGTATCAAATATTCATCAATGAAAGAGAACTCATTAGCATCATAGTCACTCCATCACTAACAAAACACTTTTTTTCTATCTCTATGAGGAAAACCATTGATCCTAGCCTATATGGTTATATAAGACTATAGGCAGAACATGCATGACCATAAGTTAGATAACATGAAAAAATCTTCAAGAAATTGTTAATAAACAAGTCCATTCAGTGAAACATATGTAGCCTCTATGAACAAAAAATATATAACCTTGTTTGAAATAAAAATCCTATAATGGATCACATTAAAATATTCATTTATATCATGACTAATAACACCCTCTATATTTGTAAAGATAAAAATTAATCCTAAGTAAATACATAATCTTCATGTTTGGAGTTAAATTGGCTTAACCATGTGTAATAAATAGTGAGTGTTTGAGTGTTTAAGTTTAACAGTGTAAAAAATAATGAAAATGGAAAATAATTAGATAATGTGTGTTTCTATTATGTGAGACATGGGTGGGTTTGAGGGATGATAGAGAGAGAGGGAATGGGGATGTGTGTTTCTGGAGTGAATGAGTGGATATAGTAATGTTAATGAGTAAAAAATGAAATGTTGTGTTGAAAAAATAATAGAAAAGTATAAAAATGAGGGGTATGGATGTGGTAGGTGTGTACATGAGCTAAAATATAGGGGATATGAAGATATAAAATCGAATACCAACAAATTAAAGTTAATAAAAATAATAAAAAATGTACTCAAGGGTGGTTTTACCCCTATATAATTCACATGGGAAAAAAGTGGAAATGTATAAAAATGAAAAATATATAATACTATGAAAATTTTTGAATTGTTTTGCTTGGTGGTTTTTCTCATTCCTTGATATAGGAAAAGTATGGTTCTCTTATCTCTCTTTTTATCTCTAAAAATTTTATTCTTCTATCCCTCTTCCAAACTTTATTTATTATATGTACAAAATAATAATGTTCAATGATGTTGGACTTTCCTCGATGAATAAAATATAATCCCTATGTTTATTTTTTATAAAATTAAACATATATTTACAATTAGGTATAACTTAAACTTTCTCCTGAAATTCAAAGAAAAATAATTGTGTAACATTGAGAAGTGGGGTTTGAATCATTGTTACTTTATTTTAAAATTTATCTCCATTTAGAAATCATTCACTGATACCGGTTGAGATCAAGATCCTCTCCAATTAAATCTCCCTCACTCATATACAGAATGTAAATAGTGAGAAATAGAGAACATGATATTTTTACAAGGTACCTCCTCAAGGTGGGTGACTACATCCTTAATTTATTCAGGTCTTGTCTAAGATACAAATTCTATTAATATTATCGAAAGTAATTATAGTAGTTATCTCCCAATAGCTCATTCTTTTGATTGTTATTTATATTATCACAAAGTAGTTTACAAAAATAATTTAAACTAGAAAGAAAAATAACACCAACATGCTACAAGTTATTTCAACATCAATACAATATCTACATCAATTCTTTATAGTATTCATCAAATTTTGGATTTCTCTTCTTTAAGATCTTGATTCCCGGAATATACAATAGGATATAACATATTTTCAGCCCTAAAATCAATAACAATATCTTCCTCTTTAATAATTCCCACTAAATATATATACTATATTCCATACATTAATTTATATTGAATTTATCTTTTTTTATATTAATTATACCTCAAGAATTACTCAATAATTAAGAATTATAAAAATAATATAGAAGATAACATCAAAAAAAATAATTATAGAATATTATTTTTAAAAATTTCAACTGATTTTCTCAATTTTATTCCCTAAGATCTTCTCCCTATAACTGAACTTGTTAATTAGTTTCCATGATCCTTAATAGATTTTAATTCCCAACTTGCCTTGTGGTTTTACTCCCCATGATCTATAACTGAATTTCTAGAACAACCCATATTTTACCATTTAAACTAGTTAATAAAATATTTCAGTAATTCATCCAGATTTGATCTCGAATAATTATTTCTAAATCTTTATATTTCAAAATTAATAATAATCAGGCAATGTTTTTATCAATTAATTATCATTCAATTCCACTTGAGACTCATATTAATCTTTTGTTATTCTATCTTGATCTGAATTATTATGACATGAATATATTCTCCATGAAATAACATTCTTATTTAAATAATCTCAATATTTATCAAAACTATAATCACTCAACATAATAACTCAAAATCATGATATTTAATACATGAATATATTAAAATCAGTATATGATTTCATTATACTTATAAATTACTCTTTAGGAATCTCATATTTTTGTAAAAAGATAAAAATCACATACCTTGAGAAGGATCTTGTACATAACATGAAAGATCAACTAAACCTTATGAACCGTAAAAAATATCTTCCATATTCTCACATAAATATTTTTTATTCCACAAAAACCATTCCATATCAGCAAAAAAAATTAAATTCCATAGTTTCTTTGATGCATTTCTAAATTTTTCTTTGCAACATCTTATATAACAACTATATAATACTATGTATTTTTTTTTAATATTCAATATGATTCATTCATGTTATGTATCATATTGTTGTATTTACTTTACCATATTTTATATTAAATATCAACAAATATATTTCATGTTCCCTAGGATAAATTACATATTTGAAAGAAAACCTTACATACCATTTGAAAGATATAACGTATCAGAGTGTCATTGTGAAACCCTATGTGTACGGTAATTCTTGAGTTTAAAAGAAATTATGTTTTGGATTTGTTGGATGGTCCAGATTTTGAATCAAGATTCAGGATGAGATTTTTTTTGTTTGGAATACCTTCAAAATGTTTAATTACATGTCAAATGGGGCTTAAGAGGTATCCCAAAGGGATCACATGATAACCAGAGGGTTTCAGTGGTGTTATTATAATTCATCCATATGGATACAGTTTCATTGGCTATCTATTATGATTCTACCATCTAGTATGTGGTATAGGGAAGTAATAGGCCCTTATCCTGGAGTCACCGGCTTACCGATAACTTTCTGATTGATATATTAATTTGGGGAAATCCCATAATTTCAACTAGGGACACTCCTTCTTCACACATGGTATTTTATCCTCCTCCATGACTAATAACATCACTCTCATGCCTATTCCTCCTCTATATGAGGCCTGGATAGTTCTCCTCTATCTCATGTCTGATTTCAATTTCGTAACAAGCATTCAACATCCCGAAGGAATTATAGATGTCTCATACCTTTTTTTATTTATATATGTTACCTTCTTCCGATCTATTGACTATTTTATCTAATATGACCTATTTTATGATCATTGGTAAGGTTTCACATTTTCTCCCAATTATAGACAAACTGCTGGTTGATATTAGACAGGAATGTTTTTCTAAGAATAAGGCTGGTGGTCCTTAAACCTAACCAATAGTATCTCAATTTTTTAAATATGTATTCTTTATGTGGTCAATCCATGCCTAGATTTGAATGTAGTTTAATTAAATGTTTTAAATTTAATTTTTCTTCATTAAATCTCGCACATAACATGCCTTTTACTTTAGGGAAAAGAAAATTCCATGCAAAATTCTTAACATTGGAATTAACCTTGAAGTGTATTGTTTTCATTAAATTATTATTTATGTTTCAAGTGGTTTAAGATGTTTTTTATTCAAATCAATAGTTTTGAAATGGAATTTCATAATAATTAATAATTTTAAATTGATTTGACCTTTGAATCAAATTAAATTTAATAGTAAATTGTGAATTGGGAGATGATGTGTTATGATTTGATATAGATTTAGTAAAGTAAAATGGTAAATCCCAACCCAAAATTGGGATAAAATTAAAAAATTATAAATTCAATTATATGAATTTAATTATTTTCTTTAATAATGTTTAAGCTATATTAATCCTTTATAATGTTGGATGGGTTTTAGAGAATGGATTGTTTCTTTATTGATAGTTGTTATAAACTTCCCATAAATAGTACCATGGGGGTATTATTATTAAATAATGTTTTCTTTTATAGAAAAATTATGCATGTAAAATAATTTTTAATTAATTAAGTTCCTTCGATATGATGATGTGTTGGAATTCTTTGGGAGGATTCCTTGAGGTCTATACTATGATAACCCAGCTATTTATTAGATATTAATACATGATTTATTATATAATATTACACTTAAAACCCATGGAAGGTCTATAAGTCTATTGTATTTGGGAATTAGGTACATTACATAACAACTTAAAATAGAAAATACATCATCTTTATTGAAAAATTCTATAACATTCTCATATTATTCCAATGTATGTAAAACGGCATGGGATAACCTAGGGATATAAATAAGAAATGGGTGAACTATAAACCCCAATAAAGGAATAAAAATGGAGTAATGAGAACAAAACAATATATGTTAGAAAATAGGAATATCAATGGGTATAAAAGGAGTTAGAATAATAAACATGAATAATGAGGAAAGATATATCATGATAACATAAATGAAACATGGGAAATGTGGAAATAACTTAAAACACTGCATCATAAACATAGGTCAAGGATACATACCAATAAATTGTGATGAAAAAATCCCCATAAAGAAATAAAGTTCAATCCTTGATCCAAAATTATGTCTCATGAGACTAAATATTACCCAATTAATTGGAGTGCTATATAATTCTGGGCACACTCGTCACTTTTATTTCATTCTCATGCTTAAGTGTTCCACATAAATCATACAACATGGATTCATTTATCATCATATATTATTACAAGATCAAGGAGTATAGAATACATACATATACATCCCAATTAAAACAATTATATGTGTATAATATTTACCACCATTGATATGAAATGGTTATGTTATTCACTACATAACTTTTTAGGAATGGAAAGTCATGGTGAAATTTCGATAGAATTATGGTGTCACTTAAAAATTTATAAAAAGGATTGATGAGAGAGAAATGGGTATATAATCATTTGGAAATAAAATGGGAAGTAATAGGGAAATTTAAATACATATCTCAATATTAGTAATTGGAAATATAATGCATAAAATAATAAAGAAACTTTAATAAAGAGGAGGATGGGAGGATCCCTTACTTGAGTGTGTGACTCCAAATTCTTGGGAGGAGCTTATTGAGAGATTAGGGGACCTTGGGAGTAATATAGAGAGTATATTGAAGATTAATTATGTTCTATAATAATTTTTAATTAATAAGAGTGGGATATTGGGTGGGTTTATAAAGTAAAAGAGTGGGGAATTCTTTTTCATTTCTCAAACATAGGTTTTGGACTCTATATAATAAAATAACCAAAACCACAAACAAAACCATGGTTTTTTCCCATGGTTTCTACCAAAGAGGGTTTTTTTCTATTATTTTATTATTACAAGGCCCTAAATTAATAAAATAATACCCTTAATGATGTGGAATTTATCCGTACTCTTAAAGAAGTGATTTTAAAACCTTAAAATAAATTAATAGTTTTGGAGGATTCATTAATGCTTTCTAAAATAAATAAATTAAATAAAAAACACATTATATTAAAGTTAAAACAAATATTTTGTCATGGATAACATTTAGTGTATTTATTATATCACTTTTGGATCATTATGATGTCGTAATACACACAGTATATTTATATGGTATTTAATTTTTACCCAAAAATTCGTCTGTGTTAGAAAATTATAAAAAACTTACCATTGGATAATTTCGATGTTCTGATTCCAAAAATAATATTAATTTTATAAATATAATTTTTTAAATATTTTCATTTTAACTTTTAAAATAAAAATCAACATTTATTGGTAAATGATGGGTTTTTTGACAATAATATTTTTCTAACTCTTATAAAAGTAACATTTGAATTCGTAAAAATTATATGAAAATTTATATTTTATAAATATTATTTATTTCAAAAACCCATTAATTCATCAAAATAATCGTCTTAATAGAAATTGAATACAAATTAAAATATCATGTGTTTTATTGTATAAAAATCAAAATCATTTATAAAGTAAAGAAAAAAATAAAATATGAACATTAATCTATCAAAAATTAAATATAAATATTCATATTATTATGGTATTGATACATATCCCTTTAATACACCATAAAAATACCAAATATTAAGGTACATGATGGTGAGACTTTCATGGGGTGGTTCGACATACACGGTTTGGGTCGTGATCTTGATGAGCTTGAACTTCTCTCATAAATGGTTCCACTCATGCTTAAGTTGTTGGATATTAGCTTAGGATTGGTCAAGTTAAAATTCTATAGATTCTATCTCCCTTGAAATCTATGATAAATGGGATTCATAGGGTATGATCCTAATGGTTTGGGCCATCACTTCCTTTGTCTGTGTCAATTGGATTTGTTAAAACCCGATATTTATACTAATCCTATGATCACTGTTCAACAGCTATAGAATCAATGGTAATGATTCTTAAGTTTATTTTAAATATTATAAGATATAATAAAACCAATTAAGTGTATGCATTTTCTACAATCATAATACATAATAAGACATTTAATTTAAATCAATGGGGGTTTTATTTATAAATGTTCTGGTTGTTACAATATTCCCACATTTAGAAATTTCACCCTCAAAATTTTCTTTACACTCCCTAAAACAGATGAGGGTAATTTTGTTTCATCCCTTCCTTCAATTCCCATATTTCTTCTTCGAACTTGTGGTTTATACACAAAACTTTTACCAGGTGCATTATCTTATTTTGTAGAACTTCGCCACTATGATCTAAGATCTTCACTTACTACTCCTCATAGGAAAGATCATTCTACAAAGGTTCCATCTATATATTGAGTTCATGTGAGGGGTCTGGTATGTACTTTCTCAATAGGGATATCTGGAATATATCATGTACTTGAGATAGGTTAGGTGGGAGTGCTAGTCGATAAGCCACTTCTCCAATGTGATCAAGGATCTCAGATGGACTGATGTATCTTGGACTAAGCTTTCATTTCTTCCCAAATATCCATACTTTCTTCCAAGGTGATTTGATGATAAATAACATGTATCCAACATAAAACTCTAGGTCTCATCAGAAATTATTTTCATAGATCTTATGTTGAATTTAGGCTGCCCTAATGTACTATTGAATTGTCTTGACTTTTTCCACCATTTCCTTGACCATTTTAGGAATTATTAGTTTTCATTCTCCAAATTCATCCCAACATGTAGTCATTCTGTACATATTTCTATAAATGGATTCTTTGGGATCCATTTGGTTGATTGAGTGAAAAAATTTATTGAATGATAACTCGACCATAGGAACATATTGACTCCATCCTCTATTGAAGTCAATTGAGCATGATCTCAATGCGTCCTCAAGTTTTTTCATAGTCTAATCAGATTGGTCATCAGTTTGAGGGTGATAATATGTTCTTAATTTCATCTCAGTGATTAGATCATATTGGATACTTTTCCTTAACTTGGAGGTAAATCTTGGATCTTGATCATATATAATCGGTAGTGGTACTCCAACAGGATCACTACTTATTTGATGTATATCCGTGCAAGACTGTTGAGTGAGAAGTCCCATTTAATTGTGATAAAGTGATCTATCTTTGTAATATGATCCAAAACAACCCATATGGCATTGTTTCCTATGGATGTCTTCAGAATACCAGTGTCAATGTTCATGGTGATGTTTTCCCATATCTATATTGGTATTGGTAATGGTTGTTTCATCCACTTAGACTTTTCCTTTCAACCTTTACTTGCTGACATACCCAGCACTTTGATGTATATTCAGTGATATCCTTCTTCATATTGTCCCACAAATAGTTCTATTAGAGATCATGAAACATCATTGTGCTCTCTGGGTGAATAAAGAAGGTTGAGATATGTGATTCATTCATAAACTATAACGACCCGAAATTTTGAATAACTCTTGTTTCCTAATTTTGTTTGTTATTTTATTTCATACTCAACAAACAAATTTCATTTAATAAAATGAGTATAATTAAAATGAGACTGTTGGGTTTTGACTATTATATGACCGTTAGTCAGTATGACCATTGGAAACTAAATGTTGTTACTATTGTCTCTATATACAAGTGATCTTGGTTAATTAATATAGAAAGAAGATTCGATGGCCTCATCCAGTAGTCTTGGACCGATCGAAGCCCATATAACAGAACTTGGGAAGGAGGTAGCACCACTAGGCTTTGCTCTGGACTAAACCCAAGCCGGACTTCATCATGTAAAGCTAGAACGGAATCGCTTTCGCGAGAAGTTCAAACTGATAGAAATTACTACTCGTGCGATGTTGGCTGAGCCGCCCTCAGATTCTCTCACCTTAGCACACCTTACACTTAGGTCCTATGCTGGGGTTATAAAGGGATATGTAAGGAGACCATAACTGCCTTGTGTAATCCTTTGATTTAAATAAAAATTTTGATTTCTCCTTATGATGAAGTACGTGAATTTTCAAATGTCCGGATAAATATAGTATGCATATTTTTGATGAATTCTAGAAAAAAGATATTTTAAAATATTTTTGTAAACCTTAAATAATTAATGACGTGTAATGATTTTCAGAAAATGGTCTTCTACAAATGTGTTCAGTAAGAAATTTAGAGTCTAATAAGATCAACTTAATTTTTGAGGAATAGTAAATTATGAATAGTGATTTTATGCTTAGGATTAGTAATGTGACCAAATGGATTAGTAATCTCACTTAAAGAAAGTATTAATATAATTTAGGCACCTGGATTAAGTATTGTGATTCAATAAAATAGGTAAATAATGGTTTCATTAATTATTAGTCAAGTATTAGTTTTTTCAGCTGAATAGTGTTTTTTAATTAAAAAATAAAATTAAAAATATTTAGAAAATTATTTTTATAAAATGGACTTTATTTTTGAACTTAGAGCATCGATATTATGTAAAGGTAATTTTTGGGGATTTTTCAGAGAAAAATAAATTTTTGGTGAATAGTGTTTTTATTCAAAAATTAAATTAAAAAAATTGGAAAATTAGTTTTATAAAATGGAGTTTATTTTTTAATTCAGAGAATTGATATTATGTTTAGATAAGTTTTTGGGATTTTTCTAAGAAGGTTGAATTTTTAGTGAATAGTAAAAATACGGTTTTAGGGTTTCGGCATGTTTAATGACATCATAACTCCATCATGATGATGTCATGAGATATTTTAAGGGATGGTCGACTTTTGAATAGTAATATAAGGTTTTAGGTGTCCCAAGTGGCCAATACCATGAGGAAATACCACTTGTTTTTCCAATACCACCAATGAGGTGTCCCTTGGCCATTAATGCCTTGTCCCCTCACTTTCCCTATAAATACCAAGCCTTTCTCTCATCCTTTACATTCCAAAATCCTCCTCAACTATGTTCTGGTCTCCTTACCTCCCAATTAGTCCTCCCAAGGTGCCCTCAAGGTCCCAACCTTCGAGTTTTAAGAGTTACGTTTTAAGGTAAGGGATCCTACCTCTCTTTTTCTTTCCAAGTACTCTCTTTTATGTCATTTCTTTTATGCTTCATGATTCTTATTTTGGGGATGTTATTTTATATTAATCCTACTGTCCTTTTAATTTTCATATGATTAGATACCCCCTATTTCTCTCATCATTTCATTTTATGAATGTTTAAATGGTGCCATTACGCTGCCGAATTTTTAAGGGATTCTTTTACCCTTCTCATTTTTCAAAGTTCTACTTTCATGTCAAGTCTTTCAAGTTACTGTTTATTATTTTGGGTTATGATCTCTATATCTAACATACTGATATTTTATGTTCATATTATTAGATACCCTATTTGATCTCGTCAATTCATTTTTTTGACCTTTTAAGCGACGTTGTTAGGCTGCTGAATTTTCATAAGAGAAATCTTATTTTTTTTCTTCCTTTCAAGTTCTTCATTTCATATGGTATATCCTTAAACTTTCATTACAATGTTCTTATATACTTTATATTCTTTCCCTATACTATTTTATTGATCAATTATGAGTGGGTGACCCATGTCCCCTCTCTTTTCAATGTTTTCTAAAACCCCGCAACATAGTTGTTATGTTGCAGAATTTTCATCTCAAAATGTCTCTATCTTTTTCTCAAATTATTTTATTTTATTAAGTGAATACTCAAATATCTTTATTATATAGGGGTATTCACATATATATATAATGTTCTATTTTAATTCTGGGACTTACATACATGAAACCCTCTTTCCTTTTCTGTGGGTTTAAAGTGACATAAAGATCACGTCTTTAAAAGCATTTTTTAAAATGTTATGATTATGAAATGAACCCCATTTATTTTATGCCATATGGGTTATTTATGAAATGTTTATGATGATATATGTGGATCACATGATAATAAAGACAAATTTAAGGGTGCACCTTGATAGCGCTCCAATGCATTGGGTAATGATGTAACCACTAGAGATTACAATTTTAACGATATCTTGGTGAAGAACCTTGGTAATTTTCAAATGACACCTTGGGGTTTACCATGGTGATATGTTCATGATTTTCTAAGTTAAATGTTGTAGCCACATATTCAAGTTATGAAACACGTTATTTTTATTATGATATGCCTCATGATTTCTTTCTCATGCCTTAAAGTTATTTTTCATGACTTTTGATGTATCTCAAGTTCACATGTAAAATGTTTCCATTGTTTCCTTTACTGGGCCTTCTGCTCACCCTTTCTTTTGGTGTATTCTCCTAGGTTATGAGATGCTATAATGAACTTAGGATGAACAAATGAAGAAGCCTTTAAAGTGTTTAAGAAGAATATTTTATGTTTTTATGTATTAAGTTCCTGGTTTCCAAGACACTAAACCTTAAAGATCCTCAGTTTTGTATAATGTAATGAAATTTTATGTGATAAAAAGGTGGGATGTTATATAAACTCTATTTATCTCTTAATTGGACGGTACACATAGTCATGACCCAAATCATATGAATATTTCTTTATCAATTTTGAACTTTTATTATTTATCTTTTCTGATAGATTTCACCTTTTTTGAGTTTCCATGTCATCTCTTTGAAAATCCTTTATCATTTCTAAACGATATGGTTGATAAATCATTTTTCAAAGGGTTGATAATGTTCCTTTCTTATAATTCCAGTTTCTGTCATTTTTATGTCTTAGAAGATCATACCCTTTTCAATTCTCATCAACGATAAAATTATTGGATCATTTCTACATAGATTTTATTTCACTTTATTCGCTTTCCTAGTATGGTACTATATTGAGTAGTCATAGTCTTTAATCATATATAACCATATTTGTTAGCATATATTCATCTCATTCTATGTGAATATATACTTGAGGATTTTTGGATCCGTATATATTTCACACTTCTCCATAAAGATATAATTTCACATAATTTTAAATCAAAGATAAATTAATCTAACTCTAGATCCTGCATTGGGTAGTTCTATTTGTAAACTTTAAACTGTATTGAAGCATAGGCTACCAATTTTTCATTTTTCATTAACATGCATCCCAATACCTTTTTTGAAGCATCACTGAATACAATGAAATGTTATCTACTTGTCGGTTGTGTGAGAATAAGTGTAGTGATAAGCCTCATTTTAAACACCTTTAAGATATCTTCACATTCATCATTATAAGAAAACTTGACTCCCTTCCGAGTTAGCTTGGTAAGAGGGTTTTGGCAATCATGATAAATTTCTCACAAATTAATGATAGTACCCATCTAATCTAAGTAAACTATGAATATATATCACATATGTTGTTCTGATCCATCCTTAAATTGTTTCTATCTTTTAAGAGTGAATATATATCTCATTACTTGTGATTATATACACCAATAATGTGACTTCCTTCAACCATAAATCAAATTTATTGTACTTTTCATAAAGATTCTCATTTCACTGGGTCTTTAGCATAGTGCTCAGATACCACTCATGCTCCTCCTTGCTTTTGGAGTATATTAGAATATCATCTATAAATACTACCACAAATTTTTAGAGATAATATATAAAGACTATATTCATAAATTCCATGAAGACTTATAGAGAATTAGTGGGTCTGAATGTAATTACTATAAACTTGTAGTTCTCATACATTATACTAAAAAATTCTTTGGGATATCCCCACTATTCACCCTAACTTGGAAGTACCCTAACTGTAGATCCACCTTGGAGAAGTATTGTGATACACATATCTAATATAAAAATTCATCAATTCATGGTAGAGGATACTTTTTATTTATTATGATCTGGTTGAGCTCTCAATAATCAATGTAAAGGTGAATTCACCCATCCTTCTTCATGAAGAAGAGGACTGGTGCACCCCATGGTGAAGTACTTGGGCATATAAACCCTTTATCTAGATTATCTTGTAGTTGTTTCTTAAGCTCCTAAAGTTCCAAAAAATCCATTATATGTAGATTATTGGATATTATAAATCCTACAGGTATAATATCGATTGAAAATTCAACGTCTCATCTAGGAGAAAGACCATGAAATTCCTCAGAAAACACATCAGTGTATTCCCTCACAATGGGCATGTCTTAAAGGATGATTCTTTCTTTAAAGTTGATTATGTGAGATATATATGATTTATCATAGGTAAATAATATCCATGATTGATATTTTGGTGCTAAATAAGATTCATCCTCTTTCTTTCACTAGTACAGAACCAGATGATGATTTGTGATACAGAGAGTAATTTTCTTATCACGGAAATTTATATTGGATCTATATAGGGAAAGCCAATACATACCTAGAATTTTATCAAATTCTTCTAAATGATGTATCACAATGTTTTATGTGATTTTCATCCTACAAATTTTGATAAGGGGAGTTATATACTTGGGATGCAATAATTTTCCCATTTTATATTTTCACTGATAGATTTACTTCCATCCTTTGTGGTGGTGTTTGAATATTTATACTAAACTTTCATGAAATTAAATAATGCATAGAACCAGAATCAAAAAATAATTTTCACTATTTTTGAATTAATAACTAGCATACCTATCACCACATAATTTTTGGGATCCACCTTATCATTTGTGATGAAAAAATATCTCTCTTTATTCCTTAGAGGTTTTTGGTTGTATCTGAAAACCCTTGGCTTAGTGAATTTGTTTTCAAATTTCCAAGGTTCCTTTTATATGAAACAATGAACAATGCACTAAGTTTTTACTAGATAATTACTTTCCTCCATCTCATTAGTGTGTTTCTCCAGTTGGAAATCATTAGTTGGGTCTTATTCCTTCCTGCACCTAAAGCATCTCTTATTCCCACTTAGGTAATTTTTAAGGTTCTTATTTCTTCACCTTTGACAAGTGGTATGTTGAAATTTCTTAGCACCATTAGATTTATCCATAAAAAATCTATAATTAAACTCCAATTTACACTTCTTATCCCCATGATTCCCTTGAGATTCTTCCATCTCCATTTTGACTTTGAGGGCACATCAGGCAATTTCCTCATAGATATTGAAGTCTCAGATCTCTATGGATTTTCATAGACTGGGTTTTATCCCACCAAAGAAATGGTCAACCTTGTATTTGGGGGTAACAAAAAATCCAGAGACATATTGTGAAAGTATGGTGAATTTTTCCTCATACTCCATGATAGATTCATTATCTTTTTCTTATGGGTAAGAAAACCCCTATCAATTTTAAGTTACAGATTGCGAGGAAAATATTTATCCAAAACATTTTCTGAAATTTCTTCCACCCCATCGCTTCGATATCTTCCTCAAGCATCATATTCTTTATCAATTTCTACTAATGACCAGCTTCTCCCTCCATATAATAAATAGCCAGTAGAACCATATCTTTCTCATAACATTTAAGGATGGAGAATAACTTCTCAATGGAGTTGATCCATTGTTCATAGATTAAGGGATCATATGATCCATTGAAAGTCAGAGGCCTTTTTTATATAAAGGTATCAATAATGTCTTGTTATCTATTATGGAGTTTTGGATTATCCTCCTAATCTAGGTTTCTATTCATAACCTAATTTAGCTAAGAGAGTATCGTCATAAAGTTCGTGATTCCCACTCTCATCGGGTTGGGAATCTCATTGGGGTAGTCATCACATTTCCCTTTGAATTGTTTGTTTACTTGATTATTTATATTTATGGAAATTGGATAGAATAAAAGGAAAATTAGGGATGATTATTTTTAAACTATTAATCACATAAAGGGGTAATCTGATGACATTAAAGAGATAAATTATAAATTACATGTGTTTCCTTAACTTAAGAATTTCTAGGCTTCAATATATGTTGTCTATGATCTATTTTCTAAAGTATATTATTACAGGTATTTTTTGTTCCATTAATATTTTTTTTTAATGAGATTATGAATTTACCAAAGTATACCCCTGGGAGTGTCAAACCAGGTGTGAAACAAGGCCCATTATCATGAACCACTTCCAAATCGAGTCTAGCTAAATGCGGTGTTTTCAGGTTTTAACCCTATGTACATCTGTGATAGAGCCACATCCACTTGTAGTATCCATACAGGGATATATTTTCTTAATAAACCACTTACTCTATTATTACCAAAATTTAGGTATTTTTTATACTTATTTTTTTCCCTACTTCTTTCACTATATTTTTCTAATCCTAACCCCTAAAATAACTAAACTTTTCCTCTAATACCAACTATGACAACCCTGCTTTTTATTACATATTAATACATGATTTATTATATAAGATTACACTTAATACAACATATGAATATCGAGAACTATAGTGTGTTTGTTAATTAGAAACATTACATAAAAAATTAAAATAGAAAATACATCATATTTATTGAAAAAAAATTTAAAATTCTCTACTATTCCAACATACTTAAAACATAATGGGATAACCTAGGGATATACATAAGAAATGGGTGAAAAATAAATCCCAATAAGGGAATAAACATAGAATAACATGAAAATTTTAATTCATGTTATACAATAGGTAGATCATGGGGTATAAAATGAGTGAGAATCATAAACATGAACAATTAGGAATGATATAGAATGATAACATAAAAGGAAACATGGGAAATGTTGTAACAACTTAAAACATTGCATCATAAACATATGTTAAGGACAACAACCAAGAAATCATGATTAAAAAATTATGATAAGGTAATTAGGTTCACTCTAAATCCCAACATGATGTATCATGATATTAAACATTACCCAATTCATTGGATCGTTATATAATTTCGGGCTCACTCGTCACTCTCTTTTCATTCTAATGCTTAAGTGTGCCACATAGATCATACATCATGGATTAATTCATCATCATATCTTATTACATAATCAAGGAGTGTGAAATAAAAAAATTTATATCCCAATTCAAATAAGTATAATTATATAAAGGTGAACACAATTGATAGGAAATGGGTATGGTATTCATTATACAATTTTTTTGAGATGGAAAATCATGGTGAAATTTTGGCAACATAACAGTGTCACTAAATAATTTATAAAAAGGGTCGATAAGAAGGAAATGGGTCTATCATATTTTTAAATAAAATGGGAAGTAATAGGGACATGTAAAAATATATCCCAACTTTAGAAATTGGAAATATAATTCATAAAATAATAAAGAGGCTTTAATAAATAGGAGAATGTAAGGATCCATTACGTGAGTGCGTGACTCAAAATGCTTGGGAGGATATTATTGAGAGCTTGGAGGAACCATTGGAGGACTCTAGAAAGGTTATGGTATTTAAATGATGTGATAAAATAATTTTTATTGAAGAGGAGTGGGATATTTGGTGGGTTTATATAGGAAAATAGTTGGTAATTCTTTATCATTTCTCAAACTTAGGTTTTGGAGACTATAATAAAAAAACCAAAACCAAAAATCTTACCATGGTTTTTCACAATGGTTTCTAAAAAATATAGTTTTGCGTTATTTTATTATTCAAAGGGTCAAACATAATAAAATAATACCCTTGTTGATGTGGAAGTGAGTCATACTCTTAAGGAAATGATTTTAAACCCTTAAAATATATTACTGGTTTTGGAGAAATAATTATGGATTTATAAAATTAATAAAATAAAATAAAAATCACATTATTTTAAAGTTAAAACATATATTTGTTCGTGTATACCCTTTATATAATTTATTAAATCACTTTTGGGTCATTATGATGTCATAATACACACTTTATATCTATACAATATTTAATTTTTACCTGAAAATTCAACTGTCTCAAAAAATTATGAAAAATATCAATTGAATAATTTTGACATTATGATTCCAAAAAAAATATTAATTTTATCAAAATAATTGTATAAATATTTTTATTCTCACTTTTAAAACAATAATCATCATTTATTGAGAAATGTTGTGTTTTTTGACAATAACAGTTTTTGAACCCTTATAAAAATTCCATTTAACTTTATAAAAATTATATGATCATTTATATTTGATAAAAATTATTTAATAATAATATTTTATTAAAATATTTTTATTTCAAAAATCCATTAATTCATCAAAATAAACATCTTAATTGAAATTGAATTCTAATTAAAATACTATTTGTGTTTTATTGTATAAAAATCAAAATAATTTATAATGTAATTATAAGAAGAAAATATAAACATTATTATATTGAAAATAAAATATAAATATTCATATTATTATGGTCTTGATACATATCCCATTAATACACCAACAAATTCCTTAAGAGTAAGGTGTGTGATGGTGATACTTTCATGTGGTGGTTCAGCATACATGGTTTGGTTCGTGATCTTGATGATCTTGAACTTCACCCGTAAATGGTTTTGATCATGATTAAGTTGTTAGATCTCATATTTGGATTGGTCAAGGTCAAATCTTAGAGATTTTATCTCCCTCGTAAGCTCTGATAAATGATCTTCGTAGGGTATGATCCTACTAGTTGAGTCCATCAGTTCCTTTGTTTGTGTCAATTGAATTTGTTAAAACCCTATATTTATACTATTCATATGATCACTATTCAAATGCTATATTATCAATAGTAATGATGCATAATGGTATTTTAAATTTGATAGTATATAATAAAACAAAATAAGTGTGTGTGTTTTCTATAATCATAATACATAATAAGATATTTAATTTAAATAAAAGGAAAATTTTATTTATAAATGTTCAGTTCGTTACACATAAAGACCTATATTTTTATGATATACCATGTTACAAAATTGTATTCCACTATGGTACTAATATGATATCCATGGTGTTCTAAAACCCTTGGATTTATAGAGTTCTGTGATGTTAAGAAAGTGTGATGATGATGCGTTCAAGTAATTAAATCAAGGTAACTATCAATTAGAATGAGGTACTATTAACGAGTATGGTTTTGAGAATAAATAGGGAAAGTCAGAGGATGTGATTGAACAATTAATGAAATTTCTCTTGAGTTCAGAAGATATTGTGGTTTAACAGGTTTTGTCTCTCAATGAAACTGAAGAAGAATCCATTAAGATGATGGGGAGATCTCTATGGATTACTCTCAATGTGTAGAAATATACATAGATTGACAAGTAGAATCCAAGAGGGTTACCCTTGGTGAATGTTTCATAATGAGATCCATGGATTTGTCTTGACTTCATTCAGGTGGAATGCCTCAGGTGTGAACTAAATATTCCCATCTATCCATTCTTTTGAACATCAAATATAGTTCCTTGAGTTTATACTAGAATATTAGGTTAGTGGAATACCAAGGGTAACCCTCTTGGATTCCCTATGGGATTTATTATAAGGTAATTCCTAGTTGATTCATGTGGATTCCATTGTGTTATTATAATTATATGATCCTTCATGGTATACCTTAGAAATGGATGAAAAATATTTTATATCATGAACATAGATACACCAAAAATGGCGGAATTAGGTATGTCCAACCTTGGGTGTCAACGCATAGCCTGATATCAGTGATTGTGTTATTTATTTACTTTGTAGTAATCCGTTTTATTATCAGTAACACTTATGCATATACTTGTTTTATGGACTGGTTATTTTAGGGATTCAATTGATGATGGCATACTAATTTTCAATCAAAACCTTCTCAAGGTACCATGGCACTTAGGTTCTATAGAAGAATTCTATCTATTTATAGGTTTCGGTATGGGAATACACCTGATGTTATTGATTGTTTTAGTTTAACATGTCTTGTAAGATGTGGAGTATAGACGACAGGATTGGGAATGACTCATAACCATATTGGTATGAGTTTTAGTTATGTTTTATTTTTCCCCTTTATTATTAGTTGTGAGTGATCAACCCATAAGGGATCAGTTATGGAATGTATTGTATACTCTATTATTATAGAATTTTAATATTGTAGTTATTTTGGAAATTTCCTTATGTTATATGTGATGTATATTCATATTTTCTTACATGTTTATCATTATTTATACTCTTATAGATACATTTAATAGAGGCTATAGTATTCCCTTAATATCCTCATAAACCCTCACTGCTTTTCGGTATACTCTATCATATGGGGAGATGTGGTTGAGGCCATGTAGTACACTGAACTCAAGAACCAAGTTACTATAATCTAAAGTGGGGTGTTAAAAAATATTGTTAGATAATTTTCATTTGTATTAATATTGGTTCATGATAGACAGAATAATAAGAGTGTGTTGGGACTTGAAAATGAGCTCATGCTTAGGATTAATCAAGCCACATGTGGGGGGAAACCCAAGTCTCTATTGACATGACTTTTTGTTATTAAAATTTTCTAGTTAGAGTTTTGGATGATTTTAACCTTTATTGAAACACTTGATTTTGATGTTAAGTTACATTATATTTTTCACTATTTTCCCAATATGGAAAGGTAGGAAGTGTGTGTTCTGGAATCATGCTAGGAACATAGGTTTTTTATATCATCATTATACTTCATGTGATTGATATTTATATTTTTTTGGGATTTATAATATCCTATGATTTTATTTTTTAGATTTATATCTACCTATGGGTTATGAATGCTTATCGGTAAAATGGTTTTTTTATTTAAAGTTATAGTAATTCCATATATGGTGTTTTTCTATATAGTGTTATAGTGGCATCTTACTTGGACAATTCAGTAAGTGATCCTATAATAAATAGAAATATATAAATGATATTTTATTGGATATTATTGATTAAATATGGTTCTAGTAATCATATTATAAGTTTTTTACCCCATAGCTTATGAATGACGCTTTTTTTAATTAAGGTTTAGAAACATGAAAATGTTATTGATCTTGGAAAGAATCAACGGATAACTTTTAGAAAGGTTAAAATAAATTTTTAATGGATGGTAATGGTTAAATATATTTTGAGTAAGTAACTTATAATTAATTTTACTTTATATCTTGTGAATGAAACCCGAATTAATCAATCCTTGGGAATGTGGAGAATTTTTATTAACCCTAGGAAGACTGAATGTAAATACTATTTAAAATTTTAATTCTATGTATTATAGAATAATGAAAATAATTTTTAAATTTTAATTCTATGGTAAATTATTATTTAGTAAACTAAAATTCTATTAAGAAACTTCTCATGAATTTTCCCTCATGACTTATGAATGTTATTCTGTTTAACCAAGACTGGAATGTGATAACATATGATGATGATTTTGTAATGTAAAAATTGTGAAATGATGAAATATTAACTATTTAAATTTTTAATGTGATGAAAATTAAATGGATTGGGTAAATTATAAGTCTTATGTACTTGGCTTGATTGGATATATTGGTAGGTGGACTACTGTGAGTACTTGAGTTATGAGGTTCCCATGTTATAGACCCTACCTATGTGTAGTTTTGAACCTGTTAGAGGATATGTGGGATAAACAAAGATCCTAGGTTTATGAAAATTCTATTATGTTTAGTTTTGTCTTGAAACCCTTGTGACTTGTGTTGGACCTGAGGGTGGGTAAAGTAGTTTGGGTTCATGCCTTTTCATGATACCTTGAGGTTTGTATTGGACATACTAGATGTTGTTTGACCATGATAAGAGGGTGACTATTAACAAGTTAATGGTGTTCCTTATGAGGCTTAGTTATGGGTCAAGGTGGTGGAACCTAGTGACCCATGAGATAAAATCAAGTTTACTGAGTTAGGGCTATATGACATGTGTGGGTAACCAATGATATGGTATTTCTCGGTTCTATGAGTTTGATAGAGGTAATAATCATTGTTTGACACTTAAATTTAGTGTTTTCATTGTTTTATGTACCATAGACATGAAAAATGCATTAATTATGTTTTTGAGTGAAAGGTATACCTGGATGGTATGTTTTGAATCAAGCATGAGATGACTAGTGTGTGTGGAAACCCTTGGGGTGGGTTATAAATGTCAATAGGGGGATGTATTTAATTTTTAGTTGTGTAGTACTGAGAGTTTGGATTGGTGCACATGAGGTCCAAACGGTTATATGAAATAGGCATGGTGATGACTTGGAAGGTTTTAAGCATGAACGAACCTGAGGTTCTAGTTCATGGTGTCAAGTTTAGGGGTAGAGGGAATGATCAATCGAGTACCTAGCCTTATTGAGTTTGGGATGTGATTTATAAAGCTTGGTGATAGTGACGATAAACACTTGTAATTTTAAAATGGTGTTAATTATAAGGTTTTAATGTGATGGACCTTGGAATAAATGAAGTTTTTAATTTTGAACAGGGGTACCAAGGATAATTCTGGTTAAGTAAGGAGGACCTACCTATAATCATGGTCAATGTTTTAGTTGTGTGTGCCAAGTTTTGATGCAATGCGACTCATGGGATTGTGAGTTGGGTTATGAGATTGGTTGGTGTGAGAGTGATAGCCTATTGTTTTACAATGGAATCAAAATGATACACTCTAATCCTATTAGTCTTGGATAAGTGGAACATGCTACATGTGGTTCCATTAGGAATCATTCAGATTTTGAAAAAGATAAATCATTTTAATATCCATAGCTTCATTATGGGAATTGGTTCTTAACTTCTTATCTGAGATTCATGAGACCATGGTGGGTTTCAGTTGGCAGTTCCTATGGAATGATGTGACTAGAGGTTGGTAGATTCTTGTAGGTAGGATTACCTAGATATTTAGGTGAGTTTTTTGAGTTCCCTATGATAAGAGATGGTTTTGATGATGGATTGAGTTTTGGTGACATGGTTATCCAAAGAAAATTATTTTGGGAAGGATGATGGGCATGGATTTGGAGGAGAGACACATGTGTGTTGTTTAAAGGACCTGTTGGGATCAACGCTCAAGGAAAAGTGTAAGGAAAACTATTTTTTTAGGATCCCAATATAATTCATTAGAGGGTGTGAATATCATTTCAGATGAGTTTTGAAAAGTACCAAGGATGGTGTTCAATGAGTCGGAAAGGAAAACGTTTTACATCTGGTGTGTCACTTAGGTATAAGTGAGTCAACTACATCATACCATTTTGTTTGGTGATGGACATGACATGGGCCAGATAGATTAGTGTTTTTACCAATTAGAGTAGAGAAAATTATACTCCCATGGTATGGAGCATCATGTCAGTTGTTTTATGTGTCCTTCATAATTATAAGTAATTATGGTTCTATGAATCAATCATCAGATAGGTTATAATATTTTCCTAACAACACTAAATTTCAGTGGTCTTATAGTTTTTATGTAATATATATTACTTTTGAAATTAATAAGGATAATTTATATGAGATTATAGTGAGGGACTAAGGGGTTTTATCAGGATCATGTGAAATGGAGTGATTCAATCATGTTTCATTTTGGTATAAAAATCGTGCTTTGGTGGGAGCACAATGAATCATGTGAGTTTTTGGAGTTTCAACCATGGAATCACATAGATGTCTAGGTTAGACCTTAGTGTGTTTGGATGATTATGGAATGCCTTCGGTGATTTATGAATCATTTTCATTAGTTTAAAATCATTTCATTTGTGGAATTCAATCATTTTTTGGATGGGTAGGCTGAAGAAGGTCCGACCAATAATTTTGAGTATAATTTAATGTGTTGGGTGTGGAACCACATGGGCATGTCCATGGGGATTCAACAAACATTATTTAAGTAGTGTATGGATGGTTTAGGTACATATTTTTTGGTTTAGAATTTCTAAACGAAGATGAGAATAATAATTAGACTGGTGATATCATTTTTGGTCAGGTGTGGGGTGTTTAAAATTTCACTAGTTTAATTGTTAAAAAAAGAATAATGTATCGGTAGTCAGTTCTGATGGTGGGGACCCCTATGGATTGAAATTATCCTCTATGTATTAATAATTATAGTGGGGATCCACATATTCTTGGTGATTATTAGGAAGATATCATGATCATTTTTCATGATAGTTTTGCTAGTTTAAGAACCCTCTCATTGTTTTGAAATTGAATGAAATAGTGTATTATGTTTTAATAAACAAATAACATGGTTATTGGGAGATTCACTTTGAAATAATGTTGGGTGTTTTGGAATGGAATTTGATTTTGAGTTTTGAATTTATTGGAAGTGACATAATTTTAAGGGTGGTTCGGGGTGATAATTGTATATTGGAATACCTAAAATGTGTGTAATTACATGTGAAATGTGGCTCATGAGGTATCCTGGAGGGCTCGAGTGATAATTTGAGGGTCCAGGTGGTGTTTGAGACATAAAACCATAAGTTTGTTGTTTCAAAAGCTATATAAAGGTATAGATATGTATCAAGACCTTATCCTGGAGCCACTATCCATCTGGTGGACTCCTCATAATTTTTTTAATTATAGGCATCCCATATTTTCATCCAGATCCACCCCTTATTATACCCACATGAGAGTTTCTCCTCCCACATGGTTAGTAGAAACCCTCCCACACGTCTTGCTTTTATCTAAGATGTATTTATAGTTCTCCTATTCCAATTGTATGATTTTACTTCCATCGAAATTTTTTGAGAGTTCAAGGTAAGTCTAGATGTCTAATTCCTTTTATTATTTATCTCTTTTATTCCTCTTTGTATCTAGTCTATTTTATATAATATTACTTATTTTCATATAATTTTTCTGGTTATTCATTTTATTTTGATTTTGACCAAACCACTGTTTGGTATTAGATGATTGGGATTTAAAAAACCTAAGGTAGGTGGTCCTTAACCTAACCCAGAGTATCACCATTTATCTGAGTGTATTCTTGATATGTTCAAGATGTAAATTACATTATTTGACTTTAGTTTAATTAAATTTTTTAAATAGAGTTTACCATTAATAAATGTACCAAATAATATGTCTTAAAATTCACAGGTAAGGAAATTCCAAGGGGAATTCATAATGGTGGAATTAATGCTGATGTGGTTTTGTTTCATCAAATTCAAAATTACATATTAAGTGGTTTAAGAGGGAAATATTTTTAAAATATATGGTTGTGAAATATAATTTCACAACCATTGATAATTATAAATGGATTTGACCTTGGAATTGAATTTTATATAATGTAAAATGGTGAATTATAAGATGATTTTTTATGTTTTTATAATGAGTTAGTAATGTAAAATGGTAAATCATAAGTAAAAATTGAGATAGACCTTGAAAAATTATAAATTCTATTGTGTTGATTTAATTCATTTCCTTGGTAATGTTAAATATTAATGAAGCCTTTATGTAGGGGGATAGTATTTATATAATGTCTTGTTTCTTTATTGATAATTAGTATAAATCGTCCATGAAGACGGCCCTAGGGGTATTTTTATTGAATGTTGTTCACTCTGATAGAAATTATTGCATGTAATATAATTTTTTATTAATTTAATTCCCTTGATATGATGATGGGTTGGAATTATATGGGATGATTCTTTAAGTTATGTATGGAACAATATTGTTTTGAATTCCTGGATCGAGTCTCGTATTTCACTAGGGACTCATATGAATTTCATGGTGTGTTAAAACCCTATGATTCATAGAGGTACCATGTTATATAATTCCTTTAGAAAGACATTGGATTCTACTTTGATTTATTATTGTAAATTATTTGGGGTGGATCCCCCTTAGATTCCGGAAATTTCAATATTTATTGAATCCCATCAATTAATGTCTTGTATTCTTGCAGTTTACCTTGGTGAATACCATATAATGTTCTACCCATATTCATCTAAATTTTATTTGGGTGGAATTCATTAGGTGTCAATTGGTGATTCCATCAAGCCATCCTTCTGAATACTAAGGATGGTTCCTTGAGTTCAGACTGGTAGATTAGATCAATGGAATTCCAAGGGTCACCCCCTTGGATTCCTTATAGTATCTATTAAAAGATAATGTGTGGTTAAGCCACATGAATTCCCTTGATTTATTTTCATTACGGTAACCATTATGGTATACCATGGAACTAGATGATCCATATTGTATATCATAGGAAGAGATACATCCGCATTGGACAAAGTGAGAAGGTATAACCTTGGGTTTCACCGTGGATCCTAAGAGTGGGTGTCGTTATATTTATTTATTTTTTAGTAATCTATTTTTTTTTAATATAACTTATACATACACATGTTTCATGGACTAGTTATTATAGATATTCCATTACAGGTGGCCTGTTGAGTTATACTCACACCCATATTAGGAAACAATGGCACTTGAGTACCGAATTAGAATTCAACAAATTGCATGTTTAGGTATGGAAAAGTTCCATATGTTATTGGTCACTTTAGTTTATCATGGCTTGTATATAGTGGAGTATGGACAGTGGGACCAAGAAAGGCTTAGGATAAGATTGGGGTTGAGTTTTAGATGTTTTTTATTTTCCCTTTATTATCCGTTGTGTTTGATCCACCAATGTGGGATTAGTTATGACATGTGTGACATTTTCTATTGTTGTGAAATTTTGATGTTGTAGTTAATTTTGGAACTTTACTTATCTCATCTACAAGTCCTATTTCTATTGGCTAATATGTTAATAATTATTTATGATTCTATATCTACTCTGACCAGTGGGTATAGTGTCCCCACATTATCAATATAGACCCTCTCCACTAGTAAGAATCTTGTAGCATACATGTAGGCATAGTTGAGGCCATGTGGAGAACCAAACCAAGGAATCGATTTAGTAGCTTCTAGGGGTAGGTATTCTAATGAATTCTAGATTTCCTTATGTATCCCACACTTTTCCAAATTATCTAAAAACTTATAATCCCAATTTCAACTCTAGGAATTTTAAATCAACTCTGAACAACCCCATCCTATCAAGCGCATCTAAAATAACATCAAATATGTGTTTAATAGGTCAAAAATATTTTTAACATTTTCAAATGATCTTCATTAAATTTTTATAATAAATGAAAAAAGTTTTCAATAATTATATGGGTTTTTAATCTCTAAAGTTTGATGGCAATTTTTATTTGTAAACATCAAAATGAATTTTAATCATCATTTCATGTTTGATACATTTATATACATTATAGTAGGTGAAATATTGTGCTCTTTTCAATTTACTATGTTATTTTACATAAAATGTGAGATTTTTTTAGGATTTAATATTTTTAAGAGTTCAATACCATCATAATTAATTTCAGTTGATTGAAAATGATTCTGTACGATTTGGTAAGTGATTAACTATTTTCATAAATATGTTTAGGGATATGAATGTGAAGTAAAAAGTAAAAAAATTATGAAATAAAAGATGATATAATATTGAATTTTATGTTATCATTATTTAATTATTTAATAGTGAAATTATTTGGGTTGAAATTGGTGTTTTAAATATATTTTGGGGTGTTAAAGTTGATTTTACTACTACATAAATTGGTGTTATTGTTTCATATAATGTATTGAATTGTTATGAATCATGTGTTTTCTAATATATGTATTTTGATTGTTCATAAGTGTTGAAATTAATTTTTTTATTAAATACTTGTAAAATTGAGAAAAAATAATAAAGAATTAGATGATTTGGTTATATTTTTTTTATTTTATTGATGAAGACCTTGAAATGTAAAGTGATATAAATTTGTTAAAAAATTAATTTTGGATAATATAAAGTGATAATTAAAAGGATAATTATTATTTAATAATAATTTGATTGAAAAATGGGTTTAAGTGGAATAAAGTGATGATTTTTATATGAAACCTTTTTGTTGTAAATTATTTATTAATTTATAAAATAGTGTAAGGAATTAAAGTGTTTTCATATTTTTTTGAAAAGTGAATGTGTTATTAATATAGAATAACAAGGGAATAATTTATGTTTTGTTAGGGTAAAAATAATTTTTTAAAAGATATATTTTGAAAAAAATATTTTACTATGAAAATTATATGAAGTTAGTTACTTCTAATGAATATTATATTAGTCTGAGACATGTAACTAGATATGTGATTAAAAATACTGTGAGATTATAACATTGTAATATGCTGAATCATGTATTTGGTTAAGGTGTAAAAATATTCCTAGGTTAGCCAATGAATGGGATAGGTGGGGGATGGTGTTCCAAGAATGAAATCAATTTACCCACCTGATGGATGTTTGGCATGGGATTCCCAAGGTGGAGTTGATATCCTTACCATTATTTGAGCCATGTGTTTGGCATGATATGAATTTGAGACATATGTTTTGAATGAGATGGATTTTATCCATGTGTTTTGTTACCCAATTCCTTGGATAATGTGAGAAAGATACCATAATTGACTAAAGTAAGTAAAAGTATATATAAGTGGCTTGATTATATTCTCATTATTTAACATAAATTATTTCAATGGTATTTTTAAATCATTTAATTGATTTAAAACTTTTATATATAAGACAACCCATATTTATTATACACTTTATTTGATGATTTACTATATAAAGACACACATAATACAGTACCTAAAGATTAGAAATAACAATTTTCCTTTGGTAATTAGATACATAACATAATAACATTTAATAGATATGAAGTAATATTATTTAAAACTCCTTAACATGCTCGAAAAATTAAATCAGTCCACTAAAACTACTTAGAATAACCTTAGGATGTACATAAAAAGGGGGTGATATATAAATTCTAGTAAGGTAATAATTAAATAATAACATGATAAAAGTAATACATGTTATTCAAGAGGCATATCAAGGTTATATAAAATGGATGAGAATCAAAAACATTAACATTGAATCATGATATATGATAATAACATCAAGACAACATAGTAATGTAACATCAACATAAAACATGATATAATATGAAAAAGTAATGGCTAACTCGTAATAAATCATAACGTAGTGTACTTAATATAACCTCCTATGAACCACACATGGAATCTCATGAGATAAAAAAATTATCCAATGAATTATAGGGCTCTATAATTATGGGTCCACCTGTCACATTCATACCATGTACATGCATTTCTGTTCCACATAGATTATACAACACAAGTATGAATTTCATAAATTTTAATCCCATGATTAAGGAGTATGGGTTAAATACATGGTATTTACAAATAAATTAATTATGGTTATATCTAGTTGAATAACCTTGAGTAGAAATTTTGATGGGTATAAATAACATAAATATCAGGCATGAAAAATCATGGGATAATTTTGATATAATAATGGGTTCACATAAATGATTTGGGAAAGGTTTAATGTTAGTGAAAGGTGGAATCCCATTACATGATAATTTTAAGGATAGAGAAGGTATGTATAAAAACATATGACAATATGAATAATTTTAAATTATAAGGTATAACTCAAAGGTAGTTCTCGAATAAAGAGGAGGAGGAGAGAATCCCCCTACCTAGAAAGGTCACTTATAAAATCATGGGAGGAGTTTATTAATTGTCTTGGAACACCTTTAGAGTTATTTATATAGGTATAGGGATAAAAAAATTATAACAAATGGTATTTTAGTGAAGAGTATTTGAAGGTTGGATTGGTATGTATAGCAAAAGAGAGAAAAATTCTTTATTAATTTCTAAACATAGCTTTTTAACTCTTTATGATAAAATAAAAAAACAAAAGCCTTCCAATGGTTTTTCCAATGGTCTATAGTGAATATGAGTTGTTTTCAATGTTTTATAATTCCAAGAATCAAACATATTAAAATAATTTCATTGGTGATGTGGAAGTGAGTCATTTTTATAAAGAATTGATTTTAAATCCTTAAAATATAATATAGATTTCAGAGGATCCACTAAAGGATTATATAACTAATTAATTAACTTATAAATAAAATTATTTTATAGTGGAAACCTATATTTGGTATTTTATTCCCTTTATAACATTTATTACATCACATTTGGGCAATTATGATGTCATAATATAGACCACATACTTATACCATATTTAATTTTTGAACAAAAATTTGATTGTCTTGGAAATATATGAAAAAATCACAATTAGATCATTTTGAAATTATTATTTAAAAATAATATTTATTTTATCAAAATAATTTTATTATTATGTGAATTTTTACTTTTAAATAAAAATCCTTATTTATATAAAAATATTGGTTTTACGAAACTGAAAACTTCATCACCCTTATAAAAATTACATTAGACATCATTAAATTATATTATATTTGATATTAAAATAAATATTATTTATTAAGAATATTTTATTAAAATAAAATTTATTGTAAAAATTCTTAAATTCATCAAAATTGTGTCTCAATTGAGACTCTATATTTCCCAAAAATATAATTTTCATTTCTTTGCATCAATATCTAAATTTTATTAAACTCATTATATAATTAGTAATAAAAAAATAAATATAATATAATAATTATTTTATTAGATATAATATATAAAAAATCATACTACTAGGGTCTAGATATATAACCCCTATTACACCAGCATATGCCATATGGATAAGGTGTGTGATGGTGGTGCTTTGTTGGGGTGGTTTGAAAAACATGGTTTGAGTCATGATCTTGATAAGTATGAAATTATCCCATAAATTGTTTTTATTAGATTCATTTGTTGAATATCGTCTGGGGATTAGTCAATGTAAAATCCCAATGATTTCATATCCCTTGGAAAATATGATAAATGGGCCTCATAGAGTACGATTCTATTGGTTGATTCCATCACTTCATCTATATGTTTCAATTATACTTCATCATTACCAGCAATTAATTATAATATTAAAAAACACTATAAAACAACTATATTATCAATAGTTATGTTTTTAAACATTAATTTTAATTTGAAAGGATATATTTTATATTGGTAAAAAATAACCAAATTAGTGCATGTTTTTTCCATAAATATATTACTTAAAAAGGAATTTATTCATTCAAAAATATAATTTCATTTATAAAGGTTAGGTCATTACATTTCTAACCTATTAAGAAATTTTTTCCTTGGAATTTTACTAAAATAGATGAGAGTACTTCTCTTTCATCACCTCTTTTGGTTCCCTTGTTGTATCCCCAAACTTGTGGTTCCACCACAACACTTTTACCAGGTGATTTTTATTGTTTTTTATAACTTTTTATCCATTATCTAAGATCTTTACCAGCTACTGCTCATATGAAAGATCTTTCTCCAAGGGTACCACCTTTGGAATTAGTACATGTGGGTGGGTCTAGTATGAACTTACTCAAGAGGAATATATGGAACACATCATGTACTTAGGATAGGTTAGGTGGGAGTGTTAGTCGATAGGATAAAGATTCAATGAGATCAAGGATATCAAAGGGGTTGATGTATCTTGGGCTAAACTTTCCCTTCTTCCCAAAACTCATGACTCTCTTTCATGATGATGTATGAAGGAACGTCTTGCCTAAAATTTCAAACTCCAAGCCTCATCAATTATTGTATTCATTATTTTTCTATCTACTTTATATAGATTTTATATAAAGTTGAATAATTTGAACCTTCTATATCATCTTCTAGATAAGATCATGTCCCATAATATTTCACTCTCTAACTTCATCCAAACATGTTGGACTCTAACACCTCTTCACATAAAAAGCCTCATAAGGTACCATTTGAATATCAGAATTTAATCTATTGTTATATGAGAACTTCACTAGGGGAAGGTACTGATTCCAACATTCTTTTAAATCCATTAAACATTATATCAATATATCCTTTAGAGTTTTAAAGGATCTTATAGATTAACCATCCATCTAAGGGTGATAATTAGTACTAAAACTTAGCTCTATATACAATTCTAGTTTAATTCTTCTCAAAATAATTAAGTTAAACCTTAGATATCAATCATATGCAATATAGAGTGTCACTCCATGTTTTCTTACCAGATACCTTATATATATCTTATTGAGTTAGTAAAGAGATAAATTGTCCTTGAGATCAAATAAATTCATTGACTTTGTAAGGTGATTGACAATCAGCCGGATAGTATTATTTCCATTAGATGTACTAGAGAGTCCTGTGATGAAATATATGGTTATATTTTCCAATTTTCATAATAGTATAGGAAATATTTTCATCATACCCTTATACTTAAATCATTCATACTTGATTGGTTATCATATCAATCATCGAGATACAAAATTTACAATCTCCATCTCCATTTTATCCCACATGAATTTTTTCTATAGATCTCTATATATCTTAGTGATTCCTAGATGAATTGATATGGATGAGATATACACATTTCATAATTTACCACTTTATCTCTAGTTTTTATAGAACATATATTTGGGTTATAAAAGTTATAAATCCACCTTTAGGAAAGTTAAACTCCAGAATATTTGATACATTTTCTAAATCTCCACATTATATTTTTTGTGTTATTGATCCTCTAAATAATTTATGGATGAGAAGTTATTTGAGTCAGGTAGTATGAATTCCCTTTTATTATTCCCATTTCCATCCTATTCATTTCTATTAATATTGGATCCCTTTCAATCCTCATTGTGTATAGGGTTGTGGGATCCTTTCTACTCAGAGCATCTTCCACTTTGTTAACCATCCCAGGATGGTAATGGATTGAACAATAAAAATCCTTGATCAACTCTAACCACCTTCATTGGTTCATATTAATCTCCTTTTGTGTGAATATATACTTGAGGATTTTATAATAATATCATATGTCACACTTTTCCCCATATAGATAATGTTGCTAAATATTCAATGTGAAGATCATTGTATCCAATTTTAAATCATTCATTGGGCAGTTCTTCTCATGAATATTTAGTTAGTGAGAGGCATAGGCTTTAACCTGGTCATATTTTTTAGTAAATAATCAATAACCATTTTTGATGAATCGTTGTAGATCAAAAATTCTTCCACACTGGTGGTTAATGTGAGAAAAAGTACAGTTATTAGCCTATTTCTTAACTATTTAATTCTCTCCTCTCATTCATTAATCTAGAAAAACATCACTCCTTTTACAGTTATCTTGATTGGTGGGATTTTAAATCATGATACATTCCTCAAAAATCATTGATTGTGCTCAGAAAGTCTAAGGAAACTATGGATCTACATCATATATGTTGGTCATGGACATCCTTCATTTGCCTCTATTTTTGAAAGGTTTATAGATATTACTTTTATGGTGATAACATTCCATGGGAATGTTACCTTCTCCATCTAAAATATTCATTTACTTCACATCACATATAAATTTTTACTTCACAAGGTCTTCAGTAGAGCATTCAAATGCTCCTCATATTCCTCCTTAATTTTGGAGTAGATAAGAATATAATCTATGATGACTACCATAAATTTATCTTGGTAATACATAAAGACTAAATCCATTAAGTTTGTGAATACTGATAGATAATTACTGAGCCCAAATGGAATAACTTTGAACTCATGATGTTTGTACCTTGTACAAAAATTATTCTTGGGGATATCCTCCATTATCACCTTCACATGATAATATCCTGACTAAAGAAGAAGACAGTGATGTTGAATCCAAAAATTCTATTAATTATATTGGTGAGAATAGTTTTATTTCAATAGTAAATAATGAATAATTTAGAATTATTGTGTTTTTTGTCACCAGAAAATTCGTCCCCAAAATTTACAAATGCTTCCATACATGATCCAATATCGTATCCCATTTCCCAAGCTTCGATTTGGTAGGTTGTAGGGCCCGAACGGAGTTACGGATTAGGAGTTATGGATATTTGAAGTTGGGCTAGAAAACTGGTTCGCAAATCCTGTTCACGAAGCCCCACCCACGATCACGGAGCACCGCCAAGAAGCAAGGAGGAGGGATGTGCCGCAAAACCATTTGACCTTCGTGACACGCCATGAATACCCACCACGAAGCAAGGAGACGGGACACTCTATGAAATCGTTTGATGTTTTCGAACCTGCCGCGAAGCAAGGAGGCGGGATGCCCTGCGAACCCCTTTGATTTTTGAAAACCCGCTGCGGAGCAAGCTCTGTTTTCGTGCCGAGTGTACTCTACTTTGCGGAGCCCCATGCTTATAAATACCCAGCTCACCCCCCTTCTCCATGATGGCCACTCTGCCCCTTGGGCGGCCGATCTCCGGGTTCGCAGAGCGGCTCCATACATCCATGCTCTGCGAGCAGCTTCCTTCACATTGCTGCTCCGCGAGCCCATGCTCCATGAGCCGATAATCCACGAGCTCATGCTTCGTGAGGCCATGCTCTGCGATGCTGCTTCGTGAGTCCATACTCCACGAGCCCATGCTCTGCGAGACCCCATTTTCCACGAACCCTTCTTCTCAGTGAAGTTCCTTCGTGACACCTATCCTTTGCGAGGCTTCTTCCTTCACGTCGCGCCCACCGGTCCATACCATGGGGGTTGCGCCCCTGCACCCCCGCTCGGGGTCAGTGTCGGGCTACGGTTCCGGCCCTCTGGGCCGGGACATCGACAATTTCCATTGCACCCTTATGCACACCCACCTTCTACCTATGGAATACCATGATTTTAGATACTCCTACGCACACCATGAAAACACCCTGAGTTGACATATTCTTCTTGGTTTATTTCCCATGTCGTGATTTGAGAGTCTCATCATCAATTCCCCGAGTACCTTGAGTTGAACCATTCCTCAGACAACTCTTCCAAACCCAATCACTTGGTTCCTATGCCAGGTTGAACTAGAAACGGCCTCCCTTGCGTAAGTTCCAACACCATCCCTTCCCAGGAACCTTATGCCTAGGAGTCTTATCTATATGACTCTAAACTGTAGTACACCCTATGTGCCAAACATAGGATGCCTCTTGCTCCAAACAAGAGATGCCTTATGCTCCAAGAATAAGATGCCAACAGTACTATCTATTTGACTCTAAACTATAGTTCTCCCTATGTTTTAAACATAGGATGCCTCTTGATCCTAATAAGAGATTCCTTATGCTCCAAGCATGAGATGACAATATTCCTCTCTACACAACTATAAACTATAGTACTCCATATGATCCAAACATAGGATGCCACTTCCTCCAAATAAGAGATTCCTTATGCTCCTAGCATGAGATGCCAATAGTCCTATCTACATGACTATAAACTGTCAATCTCCCTATGTTCCAATCATAGGATGCCTCTTTCTCTAAACAAGAGATGCCTTATGAGAAAATAATAATATGTCAATAGTCCTATCTACATCACTATAAACTGTGGTACACCCTATGTGCCAATCATAGGATGCCTCTTGCTCCCAACAAGAAATGCTTTATTCTCCAAGAATGAGATGCCTAATTCCATGATTATAGTGACGTAATTTCATGATTGTTGGAATTCGTTCAAACATTCCATCACTCCACATCACGCTTTTCATGTCCTTAATTCAGATCCTCATTCACTTCCATGTCTGGAGGGACCCCCTAACGGCCTGGTCCCATGCCGCATCGGCTCACCTACCATCCTAGGTCAATGCCCCGGAAGACTTTGGACAACACTTTGAGTTAGGTCCTATGTTTCGAACATGGTCAACAGTCTACCCTCATTTTTTTGTCCCCATTTCAGGCTAACGCGATATGGATGTTGTGTTTCTGCCACGGTCAACAGTCATCCTCCATCATCACGCCACCCTCACCGCATTCTGAATATTATGCATGTGATTCACACTTTTCATATCCATTTGTTCGGACTGATTCCAACGCCCCTTGGTGTTATTCCTCTTGTGCACTAGCACATAGGCAAAGGCCTAAACCCACCAGTGGGTTGGGATGCCCTCATGGCCAGACATGAGGAAGAAATTACGGTCAGCATCCTTGCGTAAGCCCCATCCACGATTTCCGCTCCATAGCGGCTCTCGGGCAGCTTCCTCGCGTAAGCCCCATTCACCAGTGTCGCTCCATAGCGGCACCCGGGTAGCTTTCTCGCGTAAGCCCCATTCACCACTGTCGCTCCATAGCGGCACCCGGGCAGCTTTCTTGCGTAATCCCCATTCACCATTTCCGCTCCATAGCGGCACCCGGGCAACTTCCTTGCGTAAGCCCCATTCACCATTGTCGCTCCATAGCAGCACTCGGGAAGCTTTCTCGCGTAATCCTCATTCACCATTACCGCTCCATAGTGGCACCCGGGCAGCTTCATTGCGTAAGCCCCATTCACCATTGCCGCTCCATAGCGGAACCCGGGCAGCTTTCTTGCATAAGCCCCATCCACTGTTGTCACTCTATTCAGCGGTAAGCCGCCATCACCTCTCTCGACAGTAAACTGATGTCATTCCAGTCAGCAGTTATCCATTGTGATCCCAATCAGTGGTAAGTTGTTGTGATCCTATTTAGCAGTAATTTATTGACATCCTTATCCAGCGGTAAGCCGTTGTGACCCAATCCAGCGGTAAGCCATTGTGACCCAATCCAACGATAAGCCATTGTTACCCAATCCAGCGGTAATCCGTTGTGACCCAATCCAGCGGTAAGCCGTTGTGACCCAATCCAGCAGTAAGGCGTTGTGACCCAATCCAACGGTAAGCCGTTCTGACCCAATCCAGCGGTAAGTCGTTGAAACCCCCAATTGGCGGTAATCCGTCATCAGGAGAAATACGTGGACTTTGATTCCCTGCCATGTGGATATGTAGGAAGCCACTTCGAGGCTCAAGCCTGAAACCATCATCATCCTCATGATGGTTCCATCCCATTCACCACCCTTCATGGACACACCCTTGCACCGTGATCATCAGGTCCTCGCTGTCTCTTGTTTCTCACACTGAGCATGACTCACGTGGGCTTAGAGAAAGCACCGACCATGACAAGAACACTTGGGCAGCCTAGAGTGTAATCCCCACGCCATTCTGAACTATGTGGTATTTGATCCATGTTAAAGCATGGTACGTAGGAAGCCTCCTTGAGGTTCAAGCCCACCATCACCTAGACCAAGATCCTTATTCACGTTGGTTCTCCAACACCCCCCCCCCCTGAACTACAAGGACTTTGATCCATGTCAAGGCATGGTACATAGGAAGCCTCACGAGGTTCAATCCCAATACCCAACGGACCCCTGGTCCATCTTCACGTCGGTTCACCAGCACCCTCCCAAACTACGAGGACTTTGATCCATGTCAAGGCATGGTATGTAGGAAGCCTCCCTGAGGTTCAAGCCCACCACATGGTCGTTCTGACCTCCTTCACATCGGTTCGACCCCATCCAATAGTAAGCCGTTATGACCCTATTTGGCAGTAAGCCGTTGACGCCCATCCAGTGGTAATCCGTTGTGACCCCATCCTGTGGTAAGCCGTTGTGACCTCATTCGGTGGTTATCTGTCATCATATGAACTACGTGGACTTTGATTCCCTACCATGGGGATATGTAGGAAGCCTCCCTGAGGCTCAATCCCATCACGAATGTCTCATCCTGATCTCTCCATCGAGCCTATAAGTCTCAGGAAGTTCATGCCCCAACCTGGAGGTTCCACTTCCTCTGGTTCCCATCCATGCATTCATTCTCACGATCCATCTCCTCAAGTGTCCCATCATCCCATAGAACTACACGTAATTTGATTCCCTACCATGGGGATACACTGGAAGTCTCTTCGAGGCATAAGACCATCACTACCATCATCTTCACGATAGTCCCATATCATTCCCCCTTCACTTCATTCATCCATCCATCACTCATTCTAATTCTTGCTCGGGTCTCCACATCCCGGTGGGATCATGTCATCCACCCTCCTCGTTGCTCCTAGCAGTACTTGGGCCGCTATCCACGCATAAGCCACAGTATGTATCCGGGTCATTGTCCTCTGTGTACACCCCAATTCATCACCCCTTCGAACTACGTGGGTTTTGATCCCTGTCCTCTACATAGGGTGCATAGGAAATCTCCACGAGGTTCAATCCCAGCCAATGATAAACCTTAGTGTCCCCCATTATGGGGTGCACTCTCCCAGATCCGACCTTATTGGTGTTCAGATAAACCTTTACAGTGTGACATCTCCCCTCCATGGGGCCCACCACCTTGGATCCGTCCTCATTGGGCGTTCTGATCCATCCACTCAGTAAACCTTCTAGGTGTTCCCTCCTAGGGATGTACCAATATGATCCGTCTCTATGGGATGTTCTGATCACTCTCATTCCGTCTCCGCAAGACGTTAAACTTGCGACCTACCGCGTGATAAACATGAGATTCCTGAGGAAAAACTCTGATGACACGCCTTTGGCGTAGCAGTCTTCTCAAGACGTTAAACATTCGGCGTACCCTATGTTAAACATGGGAAGCTGAGGAAAACCTCATATGCATGCCTATGGCATGTGATTCCCTGCATTCGATGTGGGACGCCTCGGGTTTTTCACCCTTGAGATTCCCTCATATGAGGAAGAATACGGGTTCCCCAATGTCCACGCACCCAGAGATGCCCCGACATGCCTGATGTTTTCATCTACTCCAAACGAAGGTTGATACCATGTCAAGACCCCATGTAATGTCCTGACGGAAGTAGTGTAATTAACCAACGTCCATGAAGATATGGCACCAGGAATGAGATTCACGAACCACGACTTAATCTATAAGGGAGAAAAGACTGGGTGAAGAGTTCCAAGGAGGAATCCACAGAAGGAATAACCGACATCCCATCATCCTGTTTTGATCAAGGAGCAAATGTCCCTAAACACGGAACGGATGTCGCCCGCCTTTGGAAAGCGAGAATGCGGGGTAATAGCTGTGCGTCCTCACAGATGGATGCACGCGCACCCCAGCGAAATCATCGGAAACAATGTCTGATGAAGAAGAAACTCAACTTGAAATTCATTTAAAGAATATTTGAAAGAATATCGGAGAAATATTAGAAGGCTTGAAAAGAAAAACAAGATTTTTGAAGATGAATATTCCTCAAAAAAATTAAAGATAGTTTTTAATAATAGAAGAACAAGATGATGGTGTAGAATTAATATTTGAAGAAATATATTGAATAAGAAACGAATCATAATAAACATATGTAAGTGAAGTTGAAGTCAAAATAAGAAGAATTGTAACTTGTCCAACAAAAAAATTCTAAATATAAACAAAAAGGTGAAAGTTTCAAAAAATCTATCTCTGAAGTAGGTGAAAGTTCTTATAAGGAGAAACCTAAGAAGGATCAACAAAATTTATCTTTAAAGGTTGAGAAGATTATTATAATTGTTTCTGAAAATAATAAATATAGGACATTTATATATGTTCCCAAGATTAAAAAAGTGGAGAATTCATAAGTTTCAAAATACCCTAAGTAAAAAAATGTTTATAAACATTTTTAATCTGAAAAGGTTTCCACTAATTTTGGATCTGATAAGGTTGAGGATAAAAATAACATTCTGATTGAAAAAATAAAGGTCAGTGGTTTAGATAAGAAACATAAGAAGTTTGCTGAGAAAAAATTTTACAACTCTAATCAGTATAGAAGTTTCAGAGAAAGATATTATTTCTATGGGTACTGCTAATATTTTGGTGGATTTAGACATATGGAAGATATGTGTTGGTTCAAACAAAAAAAATAATACTACTCCATGAGTTATTAAAGGAAGAGGTATAGGGGGATTCAATCCTCTCAAAAGAAGAGGTATGAAAAGAAAGTTCTAAATAAATCTGAGAATGTTGGTGTAAGAATTAAAAAAATATTCCAATCCCTATAAACTATTTATGAAAGATGTGAAAACCCAGGTCATATTTCTAAGGGTTGTCTTGTTATTTTACAAGCACAAAAAAAATTTCTTAACAATTCTTTGAATATATATATGAATAAAAAAAGGAAGAATAAAAATATCTTGTTGTTGAAACTTCTTTGAAATCTATAAAAGGATAACAAACATGGATTATTGATAGTGGGTGTTATTCTCATATGATTGAATATTTGATATTTTTGAAGAATGTAAAATATTTTAAAGAATAAACTACGACATTCATCAATGGTGAATCACTAAGAATCAAAGGTGTTGGGTCAGCTATCATTGGAAAAGAAAATTTTAAATCCAAGAAAGATTTATTTATTGATAGGTTGAATCATAACATGCTGAGTGTTTCATAATTGTGTGATGAAGGTAAAAAAGTTACTTTTAGGAAAGATGGGTTTTTTTGAAAATTCAGAATGATTGAAAGATAGTTAGAAGATACCAATGCACAAAGGGAAACTTATTTCAAGTTGGTGAGGCACAAAATTTTTATTACTTTAGCATAGTGGAAGAAAATAAATTATGGCATAAAAGGATGGGAAGAATGTGTTAGAGAAACATGAGAAATTTATCCAAAAGAAATAGTGTTTGAGACATTCCTGATTTTCTAAGAAGGATGTATTGGTGTTGCACTATTTTTCATAAAGGAAAGATTACAAATTCAATACATAATAAAGATAACATTTATTCAAAACAACCCCAGGAACTTATATATTCCGATATTTGTGGGCCTATAAGTAAAAAATCAATGATTAGAGATAAGTATTTAATCACTTTTGTTGATTATTTTAATTTCATTACTTGTGTCATTTATATGAAACATAAATCAGATTCTCTAAAAATGTTTAAAAGTTATATGAGGAAAACTGAGAAAGAATGTGAGCATTCAGTGAATAAGTTGAGAACTGAAAATAGTGGTGAGTAAAAAAAATGAATAATTTTAAAGATATCTTGAGAAGTGTGTAAGTTGGTGTGAGTATAGTTCCCCATACACTCCTCAAAAAAATGGGGTATCTGAAAGAAAGAATAGAAGTTTAGTGGAAATGGGGAGAACTGTGTTACTTGAACATGGCCTTTATCATTACTATTGGAGGCAATCTATGAGTTCTACTGTATATATTCAAAACTTATGCTTCTATAGGAAAATATCTTATTTTACTCCATATGAATTTTTTTATGCAAAAAATTTAAGTCTGAAACACTTAATAATTTTTGGGAGTCCATGTATTATAAATAATAAAGGTGGAAACTTGGTAAATTTTAAGAAGAAAGCTGAATATGAAATTTTTCTTGGCTGTGATTTAGAAGGAAGAAGATATAGATGTTTCAACAAAGAAATAGGAAGAATTATTGATTCTATTGATGTGAAATTTATTAAAAATTTTGAGAAGGATAAACAGACTCATGCAGATAAGGAAGTTGAGCGTGATAAAGAAAGTCTTGTTAATAATTCTAATAAGCATACAAAAAATTATAATCCTACTCAAGAAGAAGAATAAGAAGACTCAATTATTTCCAGCGATGATGAAGAATCACAAAAATCTCATCCTAATCTGAGGAAGAAATTTGAAGCTTGAAATATTATTAGTGATCAAAATCAAAAGGTTCAAACAATAAGAACAACAAATTATATTACACATACTTCCTTGTATTCAAAAGTTGAGTCAAATGATGCGAAAGATTATTTTGAGTATCCAAAATGGGTTCAAGTCATAAATTAATATTTGGATCAAATAGAAAAAAATGATACATGGTAACTTGTTCCTAATCTAGAAAACAAAAATGGTATTGGTACAAAGTAGGTTTTCCAGAACATGATGAATGAATAAGGTGAAGTGATTAGAAAAAAGTCAAAATTAGTATGCAAAAGTTATTCACAAATTAAAGGTATTTATTTTTTATGAAACATTTTATCTAGTTTCAATATTATAATCATTCGAATTTTTTTTGTTATTTCTGTGCAATGAAGTTAAAAAAAATTCAAATGTATTTGATGTCCACATTTCTAAATTGGGATCTTGATGAGGAAGTTTACATTAAACAACCTTGTGGATTTTTTTGGGAAATATGAAATTTATGTTTTTATATTGATGAAAACCTTGTATGGGATGAAACAAGCTCTGAGGGTATGTTATTCCAAATTGAATACTTTTTTAAGGAAGATAAATTTTAAGAAATGAAGAGTTTATAGAAATATTTACATCAAAGAAATTTAGGAGTATTCACTCATCATAATTGTTTATGTTGATGACATTATCTTTTCTAGAAATGATGAAATATCTTGGAAAATATTCTCTAAATAAATGAAAAAGTTATTTGAGATGTCTATGCTGGGGGGAAATGAAATATATTCTTGGGTTAAAAATTTTACAATGAAGAAATGCATCATTATTTCCCAAGAAAAGAATTCTAAGGAACTTCTTAAGAAGTCCAGAATAGAAAAATAAAAAACCGATTCCACACTAATTTCAATGGGAACAAAGTTTTCTAAAGATATAGAAAGCAATAATGTTTATTAGAAATAATTTCATAAGCTAATTGGCATTTTTTTATATTTGAATGCCTCAAGACCCTAAATTTATTATTTTGTTACCTTAAGTGTAATATTTCATATTTATCTTAAAGAATCACATTTAATTGATGGAAAAAGAATTATTATATAAATAAAAGTAAAAAAATTAGAATCAGGTATGATTGCTCAGGAATTATTGATTTTTTTGGGTATTCATATGTTGATTGGGTAGGAAATATTGATGGTAGAAAACCTGCATTTGGTGGAGTATTATTTCTTGGGTAAATTTGTGTTATATTTTATAAAAATAAATAAAATTCAATAACTCTTAGTATAGATAATTTTGAGTAGGTTACTGCTACTCAAGCCTCTACCCAACTTATGTGGAAGAAAACTTAATTAGAATAATTACTTGTTGAAGTGAAGCTACCCTTGCTCTTGGGTTATGATAATCAAAGTATAATCAATATCACCAATAATCTCATTAAAAATTATTTTTAAAAACATAATTATATCAAATATCATTTCATTAAATAGAATTTGGAGAATAATTAATTGAATCTAGAGTATGTTCCTACATCGAAACAAGTTGCTAAAATTTTCACAAAACCTTTATCGAATGAATTATTTTATAAATTGAGGTTAAACATGGGATTCCAACATCTTTCTCATCAATGTTGAGGTATGTTTTTTTCCCTCTCTCATCTTACCTTTGTATATTGTTTTCAATAGAAATAATTGTTTCATAAATATACCCCTATAGAAGAATATATATAGGGGGAGTTTTGGGTAAGTTGTAAATCCAGAATTTCATGTATGTTAACTATTTAATTTTTTGTTGGATTGGATTTAGGGAAAAAAAATTATTCTAGGGAAATATAATATGTGGATAAAGGTTGGAAAAAAATTAAGAGGTTTCATGATCACTATTTTTAGATAGTATGGTTTTTCTATCAATCATTCTTGTTTCCTGTAATGAGTTAGCTCACATAGGCTTAGAATTATTGATAAGTAATACATATCTTGAAGATACAATGTTCAGTGGCTTATGAATCTTGGATGATAATAAAATACAAAGGGGGATATTTTTAGGACCATGATAATAAGGTTGACCATATTCAATTGTTATCTTTTTTTGTCAATGATGTTTAAAAAGAAAAGTAAATTTAAGAAGAAAAGAAATAGTGTCGCTTTGTTTTTGGTGAAAATAATACTGACCATATTATTCAAGAAAATTAGACTCACAATGGTTTAAAAAGTCTATCGTATTGATAAGTTTTTTTCTGGATAAAAAGGATCATCAAACTCACCTTAGGTCTAGATTAGAGGAAGAGATGGTAATGGTGGAGAATCGGAGTCTGTATGGTTATGATTTAAATGTGATGATGATTTTCTGATCTTGGAGTCCCCATAAATCATAAGTATTCAATAAAAATTTTCATTCTACATTGATGAAATAAAGGGAAAGAAGAATCATTGAAAATTTAATTAAGCATCAAATTGGAAGAAAAAAGGTGTTAGAAATCATATATAGTCTGATTGTAATCATATCAATCGTATTTTGGATAAGAAGGAAAGGAAGTTGTTGATGAAATATAGGGAAGTTATAGTACTTTCCTTGGTAAGTCAGATGATGTTGAAGCTGGTCTCAAATGTATTCAAAGTCATGAAGGAAGTCATGATACAAAAAAGAATCTTTTGAAGAAAGAAGTTGATGAATTTGGAGTTTCTGAATACTGACCCAATGTATTTGGTATACCATCATATTCATTAGATATATAATTTTTTATGTAGTGAAAGTCATTGCTATCATATTCAGAATTTAAATAAGTTGATGAAGTAGATGCAACTGATATTGGTCCATCAAATTCAGTATTCCATCGTAATCATCATAGGAATAAGTGTTTGGGACTGATGAATGAAATGAAGAATAAAATTATTACTTATATATTGTTGGGTGTGTTTTCAAAAAGGGATTTTGAAGTTTGAAGAAGATTTTTATTTTCATCAGTTAGTATAAAGCATCTTAATGAAGAAATTGTATCGAGAAATCAAAATAGTGTCTATCTCTTCATATATGAAACCGGTACAGATCGTCGTAATGAATAAATCATACTGAGTGAATAGAAATGTAAAATTGGAATTAAACTGGTGTCTATAAAGAGAGTTATAAGATATCTAAAGTTTTTAGGATATTCAATAAGATTCAAGAATAAATGATAAGAGTTGAGAAACATTGACGAAGTCGATGTGCACTCTAAATTCAAGGAAACATGAAAATTAAAGTAATTTGGTTGAGTGGTAAGGTTTTCAAGAATCCCACCCAAACCACATTTGATATGAGTTTAAAGGTGAAAAGTAAATTAGACTTTTTTGACTAAATTACTATTCATGAGAGGTACAGAGATGGTGGAGCACTGAGGAAATTCTAGAGAGAATAAGTGGTTTCTAGATTGTTTTTCTTAAAGAAATCATTTCGAACGTAAGATAAAGGAAAAGATACAATATTTTAATACATTCAGATGATCATCATATTCATCTGATTATTGTATTCATCTAGTGATTGTATTAGGAAGGATTATCATATTCAGCTGGTTATCGTATTGGGTGGGATTATCATATTGGAATTTCCTTACTAAAGAAGAAATTGTTTAGAATTGTCTCAATTGTATTATAAAAATATATATTATTGTATTGATCAATTGGATGAAGTTTTATTAAAAATTCTATGAAGTTATTACCAGATTTTGGGTAAGAAAGTGAAGAATTTATTTGAAAGTTTATATTTTTTAAGGTTGATAAAGAAGCATGGTAACATGTTTTTTTACAAAAATTTTAAATTACATCAATTGTGGTATATGGAGAACATGAACCATTGGATTGTTTACATAGTGCTACATGAGTGAAATGGAATATCCTACTCATTTTATTCAACACAAAAGGATTTTTTTCTAGTGGATTATATGGTATTGGATTATTCCCAAACCATTCCAAGGACGTAGCTATTCTTATTGAATAATGAACCATGTAAATTATTTTATTCCTGTGGATGTGTGTTTGAATTGTTTCCATTGGGGAATGTAATCTACAATATGAGGTAAAGGTTATTTTATTTTCTCAGTAAACATAAAAGAAAAGATATTGTTGATTCACCCCTCCCCCTCTAAGTGATACAATTATCCAGACTAGGAACTTATAGATTTTTCCTTATTCTTTCACATATATAGAATCAATGGGTGATTCATGATATGGATTATAATGTCCTTTTCTCAAAAATTTATGTTTACTCTATATAAGAAAAGATAATCCATAGGTATAAATACAAAAACATTCTTCTAAAGCTAGTATCACAATGTTCACTTGGAAGTTTAAACCAAAAATATGGATAGGGGAGAAGTTATATACTTGGTATGAGATAATTTCCCTGTTTTTTGTTTTCATTGATAGATCTGCCTCCACATTTTATTGTGGTGTTTGAATATTTTTACTAAACATGTGTGATATGAATGAATGCATAGAACCAAAATAAAATAGTGTTTTTTCTATTATTGAGTGAATAACTAGCATACCTATCACCATGTCATTGTCTAAATCTGCTTTAGTAGTTGTGATGGCATAATATCACCCTTACTCTCTAAGACATGGAGGTTGTGGGAATTATTTATCATCTAAAACCCTTTTCTTAGTGCATTGATTCATATAGTTTAATTATTCCTTATATCTGAAACATTGGAAAATAGGATGATGTTCGACTATATAATTCATTTCTTCTATCATATTGATGGGGTTTTTCTATCAAAATTCACTGGTATGGTGCTCTTCATTCCCAAACCGGTGTCCAATATTAGATTAGAGGGTTTATCTATGAATAATATAGGTGGTCCTTAAACCAAACCTATAGTCTCTTTGTTTTTTCAAGTGTATCCTTGATGTGGTCAATCCAGTGATTCCTAGATTTAACCTCAGTTTAATAAAATATTTTTAATTTATTTTTTCTTAGTTAAGTGACCCAGATAGCATTCCTTAGACTTTAGGTAAAATAAAATTCCATTTGGGATTATTAGTGGTGTAATTATCCTTGAAGTGACTTCTTTTCATTAAGTTCGTCATTAAGTTTCAAGTAGTTTAAGAGGGATTTTTTATTCAAATTGATGGTTGAGAAATGGAATTTCAAAAATAATAAATAATTTTAAATTGATTCAACCATTTAATTGAATTAAATTTAATGGTAAATGGTTAATTTCATGATTATGTGTTATGTTTTGATATATATTTAGTGAAATAAAATGGTAAATCCCAAGTGAAGATTGAGATGAACCTTTCCAAAATATAAAATTCATTATGTGAATTTAATCCATTTCCATGGTAATGTTAAAACAAGATGATGATTTAATATAGTGGGATGGTATTTATATAATTGATTGTTTCTTTATTGATAGTTGGTATAAATGGCCCATAAAAATTACTCTAAGGAAATTATTATTGAATTATGTTTTATTTGATAGAAAATTAATGCATGGAAAATAAATTTTAATTAATTAAGTTCCCTTGATATGATTATAGGTTAGAATTCTTGGGGAGGATTCCATGAGGTCCATATAGACCAAGATTTGTGTATAATTCCATGATCTAGTAGAGGGTTTCACTAGTTTACTAGTATGAAATCCATGGTGTGTTGACACCCTTGGTTTCATAGAGGTCTAATGTTGTGGAATGACTCAATAAATCCATTGTATTCCTCTTATATTCTTATTGTGAATACCTTGGTGGTGGATCTCCCTTGGATTTGGGTATTGTTTGTATTTATCAAAAGACACAGATTAATGTCATGGATTCTTATAGGTTATGTTGGGGAATGTTTCATTATGATCTTCATGGATTCGACTAGATTTATTTTAGGGGTAATGCTTCATGTGTGAGGTGGGGATTCCCATCAATCCATGCTTCTGAACATCAAATACAATTCCTTGAGTTCACATTAGAATATTGGAATAGTTTAATTCTATGTGTCACCCCTTGGATTCCCTATAGGATTTATTATAAGGAAATTCCTAGTCGATCCATGTGGATTCGATTGAGTTATTATAATTATGGTATCCTTGGTGGTAAACCTTGGAAATAGATGATAAATATTATATATCATGGATATATATACACCAAAACTGGATGAAGCATGTAGGTATAACATTGGGTGTCACCGCGGATCCTGATATCAGATATTGTGTTATTTATTTATTTTGTAGTATGGTATTTTATTATCAGAATCATTTATACATACACTTTTTTATGAACTAGTTATTTTAGGGATTCCATTAGTGGTGGTCTATTAATTTTTATTCACACCCAGCTCAGGATACCATGGTACTTAGGTTATATATAATAATACTATGTGTTTATAGGTTCAGGTATGGTCATGCATCTGATGTTGTTGATTTCTTAAGTTTAACATCGGTTTTAAGTAGTGGAGTGTGGAATTGAAGACCCAAAATGACTTGAAACTGAATTAAGGATGAGTTTTAGTTCTATTTTTTTATTTTTCCCTTTATTATTAGTTGTGTGTGATCCACCCACATGGTATTGGTTATGGAATGTATGTTATACTCTATTTTTATATAATTTTGAGACTTTAGTTATTTTTTGATCTTTCAATGAATTATTTATATTTTCTATTTGGATTGTCTTATATGTTTATCATTATTTATTCTCTTATAGCTACTTTTAATAGAGTGTATAGTCTACCCATAATATCTTCATAAACCCTTGAAGCTTTCAACAACCCCTATCATATAGGGATAAATGCTTGAGTCCATATGGCACATCAGATTCGGACACCAATCCAATGGCATCCAAGGTGGGGTGTTATAAAATATTATTAGAGATTATTCCTTTAACTTACTATTGGTTCATGATGGACAATAGAATAAGAGTGTGATGGGGCTTGAAAATGATCTCATGCTTGGGAGTGATCAAGCCACATGTGGGGGGTAACCCAAGTCTTTGTAGACAAGACTTATTGTTCTTGTATTTTTTTTCTTATAGATCTAGTTTATTTTCACCTTTATTGAGACACTTGATTTTGATGTTATTTTTCATTTTAATTTCAACATTTATTGATATGGAAAGGGAGGATGTGTGTGTTTTTTTATTATACTGGGTAAATGGGTTTTGTATATCATCATTATGATTCCCATGATTGATACATCTATTTCCTAGGATTTATATTATCCTGTGATTTTATTTTTATGATTTATATCTACCTATACATTATGAAAACTTATTAGTAAAATGGTTTTGGTTATTTAAAGTGGAAATAGTGCCATATATGGTGTTTTTCTATGCAAGGTTATAGTGGTGTCTTAATTGGCTAATTCCCAGAGTGATACATTGATAAATAGTACGATATAAATGATATTTTAAGTTATGTTAATGATTAAATAAGTTTCTAATAAGCAAACTATATGTTTTTACCACATAGATTATAAATGAATTTATTTTTTAATTATGATTTGTAAACTTGAAAATTTTATTGATCCTGTACAGAATCAATGTGTAACTTCTATAACGGTTGAAAAGAATTTTTAAAGGATGGTAATGGTTAAATAGAGTCACATTAATTAAATTATAAATAATATTAATCTATATCTTGTGAATGACATCCTATTTAATCAATCCATTGGAACATGTATAATTTTGTTGAACCCTGGAAAGACAGAATGTAAATATTACTGAAAATGTGAATTATATTGATTATAGAATAATAAGAATTATTAGGACATTTTCATTCTATGGGAAATTATTTTTTAGTAAAATATAATTTTATTAAGAATATTATCAAAAAAATTCCATCATAACTTGTAAATGGTATACTATCTAACCAAGACTAGAATGTGATAATGTATTATGATCAATTTGTAATATGAACATTATGAAAAGATGAAGGATCAGTTGTGTAAATTTTTAATGTGACTAAAATTAAATGTATGAAGTGACTTAGAGTACTTATGTTCTTGTCTTGATCAAATGTATGGGCAGTTAGACTACTTTGAGTTTTTGAGTTATGGGGTTATCAAGTTATGGACCTTACCTATGTGTAGTGTTGACCCTAGTAGAGGGTAGGTTGGATAAATAGAGATCCTAAGCTTATGAAACATTTATGATGATTAGTGTTGGATAAAAATCCTTGTGTATTATTCTGGACCTGAGAGTGGGTAGATTAGTTTGGGTTTTCACCATCATACGAGACCTTGAGGTGGGTTTTGGACATTCTAGATATTATTTAACCATTAGAAGAGGATGAAAATTAAAACATGAATGTTATTCCTTGTGATGATTTTTTAGGGACTAGGTGATGGTACATAGTTACCCTTGAGATATTCACAAGTTTTGTGATTCGGTCATATATTACATACAAGAGTAACCCATGATAAGGTATTTCCTAGTTCTGTGAGTGCCATAGAGGCGTGAAGCATAGGATGATGCTTATATTAATTTTTGAGCTTAGGAAGTGCCTTGGGTTATGTGTCATAATCTTATAGAAATGCATTTATGATGTTAGTGAGATATATTCAGACCTAGATTATATTTTTTGGATAGAGAATGATATGACCAGTGTGTATAGACACACTTAGGGGTGAGAAAATGCATGAGGTGAAGCCTTGTGTTTTGAGTCATGAAGTGATGAGAGTTTGGATCGATGCATTAGAGGTGAAAAAAGTTATATAGAATAGGTTTGTTGATTCCTTTAAAGTTTTTAAGAAAAAAAGAACTCAATTTTCTAGTACTTTGTATCAAGATTATGGGTACAGGGAAGGATTGATCAAGTGCCTAGCACTATTGAGTTTAGGATGTACTTCCAATAGCTTGGTGATATGGGGATAGACACTTGAAATTTTTGAAATGATGTTAGTTGGAAGGTATTCATGTGATGGACCTTGGAATATATGAAGTGACCAATTTTGAATAGGAGTACCAAGGGTACTCCTAGTTAAGTAATTCTGACCTATGCATAAGCATAGTCAGTGGTTTAGTTGTTTGTTCCTAGTTTTTATGTGATGTGACTCATGGGATTTTGAGTTGGGTTATGAGATTGGTTAGTGTGAGAGTGAGATCCTATTATTTTACAATGGAGTCAAGATGATTCGCTCTAATACTATTGGTACTGGATCAGTGGAATGGGATGCATGAATTTCCATTATAAATCATTCAGATTTTGGAAAATATCAAGAATTTTAATAGTTGTAGCTTCTTGATGGGCATTATTGCTTGACTACTTGGAAGAGATTCAGGGGACCATGGTAGGTTTCAATTGGTAGTTCCTCTGTAATGAGGTAGTTGGAGGTTGGTAGATTCTTGTGGACTGAATTATTCATAGATTATGGTGAGTTTTTTATGTCCCTATGATAATGGATAGTGTTTATGGTGGATTACGATGTAGGTACATGGTAAAAATAAGAAAAAAATATATTGTACAGGATGGTGGGAATTGTTTGGGAGGAGGGACACATGTGTACTGTTGAAATTACCCATTGAGAATAGTTCTCAAAGATAACTTTAAGGAAGCCTATCTAGTTGGGAGACTATACTAATCTATTGGTTTGAATGACCCTGATTTCAAATGAGTGTTGAAGAGTACCAAGGATGGTGTTCCATGAGTTGGAAAAGGGAAAATTTTACATTTAGAGTGGAACTAGATTCTAAGTTAGTCAAACACATATGACCATTGTGTTTAGTGACGGACATGAAATTGTCCATTGAGATTGGGGTTTTGACCTAGTGGAGGAGTGAAAAGGATACTTAGATGGTAGGGAGTGTCATTCCAGTTGTGAAATGTGTCCCTTATGATTATAAGTAATGTTGATGTTAGGAATCAATGGTGGGATAGGTCATCATATGGTTTTGGAAACACTATATATCAGTGCACTTACAGTTTTGATATAATATATATTTCTTTATGAATGAATAAGGATAATTTATATGATAACATAGTTGGGTATTGAGTGGTTGTTTTAGGTTAGATTAAAGGGAGTGATTCAAGCATGGTTTAGTTTGGTAGCACATCGGTGCTTTGGTGTGATCATGATGAATCTAGTGAGTTGTTGGTGGTTCAACCATATAATCACTTCAACAGTCATGTTAGGCCTTAGTATGTCTAGATGACGATGTAATTTCGTAAATTATTGAGGAATAATGTTTTAGTAGTTTAACATCACGTCGGTCGTGGATTCCAAGAATTTTTTGGATGGGTTGTCTAGAGAAGGTCCGACCTATAATTTTGAGTGGGATTTAATGTTGTGGGTTTGGAACCATATTAGGCATTTATATGGGGATGAAAAAAACATTATTCAAGTAGTTCATGTATGGTGGTGGTAAGTTCATTTTGGTTTATAATATGGAAAAAAATATGATAACCAGCATTAGAATGATGATATCATTTATGGTCAGGTGTGGTGCATAGGAAATTGCACCAAGATAATTGTTAAAATAATATAATTATGTCTTGGTAGTCAGTTTTAGTGGTGGGGATAACTATGGATTGAAATTTTCCTTCATGGTTTAATACTTATGGTGGGTATCCCTATATTCTTGGTGATTAATAGGAATATGTCAAGATCACGTCTCACGATAGATGGGATCATTTAAGTACCCTCTCAGTGTTTTGAAATTAAATGATAATAGTGGATTGTGTTTTAATAAAAAAAACACTTTTTTTTGAGGTATTCTTTGAAATTGAATTAGGTGTTTGGGAATTGAATTTTATTTTGAGTTTTTGATTTGGTGGACGAGAAAAATTTTTAAGCATGGTTCAGGATGATAATTTTTATGTTTTAATACCTTAAATATGTGTAATTACATGTGAAATGGGGCTCAAGAGGTGTTCCTGAGGTCTTAGGTGGGAATATGAGGGTCTAGGTGGTTCCTATGACATGAATCCATAAGGATGCAGTGCCATCAGCTAGCCAATAGCATATGTATATATCAATACCTACATTCAAAGCCACCAAAAATCCGGTGGCCTCCTGGGAATTTTTTAATTAGATCCATCTCCATAATTTAATCGAGGTCCACCAATTATTTTTCCCATTCAATTTTTTCTACTCCCCCATGTCCATTAATAACCCTCTCATATATTTTCCTCCTCTCCATGAGGTATTGATGGTTCTCCACCACCCATTTTCTGATTTTACTTCCCCTAAAAGTGTTTTGGAGCTCAATCTAATTCTAGATGTTTGCATCATTTTATTATTTATATCTTTTAAATCTAAATATATCTAGTATATTTTATCTAATATGCATTATTTTCAAGGTTTTTTTCTATTTTTTCATTTTCTCTCGATTATGACCAAATTGGTGGCTGATATTGGATGAGTTGGATTTACCATGCATATGGTAGGTGGTCCTTAAACCAAACCCAGAGTCTCACCATTTTTTTGAGTGTATTCGTAATGCAGTGAAGATGGACATGATATTATTTTAATTAGTTTTATAAATTTAGTTTATCATTATTAAATGTCCCACTTAACATGTCTTGGACTTTAGGGAAAATGAAATTCCAAGTGGAATTCTTAATGGTGTAACTAACATTGAAGTTTCATGTTTTAATCAAATGAAAAATTATGTTTTAAGTGGTTTAATATGGAAATGTTGTTCAAATATATGGGTGTGAAATGTAATTTCACAACCATAGATAAATATAAATGGATTTTATCATTGAATTGAATTTTATGGAATGTAAAATGGTGAATTGTAAGATGATTTTTTATGTTTTTATAAGCAGTTAGTAAAGTAAAATGATAAATCATGAGTACAAATTAAGATGATTCATGCCAAATGATAAATGATATTATATTAATTTAATTCAATTATTTTATAATGTTAAATCATAATGAATCATTTATGTACTAGGACAGGATTTATTGAATGGATTTTTTATTTATTAATAATTGGAAGAAACTGTCCATGAAGAGGTCCCCAGGGGTATTGTTCTTGAATTATTTTTATTTTGATAGAAAATTATATCTTATAAAATAAATTTCTATTAATTGAGTTCCCTTGATATGATGATGGGTTGGAATTTCATGGGAGGGTTCCGTGAGTTTTTTATAGAAAAATATTTGTGTGGAATTCTTTGAGTGAGATTTGTATTTCACTAGGGGACTCATATGAATTCCATGGTTTGTTAAAAGCCTTGGATTCATAGAGATATAGTGTAATGTAATTCCTAGATTAATCCATTTGATTTTACTTAGAATTATTATTTTTAATTACTTGGGGTGTCTCCCCCATATATTCATGTAATGTAAATATTTATTGAATTCCATTTATTAATGTCATGAATCCTTGTAGGGTACCTTGGTGAATTCTATATGATGATCTCCCCATATTCTACTAGATTTAATTTGTGTAAAATTCCACAGGTGTGAGCCTGGGATTCAATAAATCCCTGATTTTGAATGCTAAGGATGGATCCTTGAGTTTATACTAGTATATTATATTGATGTAATTCCAAGGGTCACCCCCTTGGATTCCCTATTGGTTTTATTGAAAGGGAATTCTCGATTAAGCCACATGAATTCCCTATATTTATTGTGATTATGGTATCCATGGTGGCATAACTTGGAACTATATAAGAAATATTGTATATAATAGAATTATATAAATCGACACAGGCCAAAGTGAATAGTTATAACATCAGGTGTCACTTAGGAGGCTAATATAGGATGTTGTGTTATTTATTTATTTTGTAGTAATCTGTTTTTTATTAGTAGAAATTTTTTATACACATGTTTTATGGATTGGTTATTTTAGGGATTATATTGGTAGTGACCTATTTATTTTTACTCACACCCATATTAGGAAACCATGGAACTTCGGTACCTAATAAGAAGATTATCTATTTGTAGGTTTAGGTATGGGAAAGCACCTTATGTTGTTGATAACTTTAGTTTATTATGGCTTGTACAGAGTAGAGTATGGACGTCAGGAACAGGTGATACTTAGAAAAAAATCGGGGATAAGTTTTAGATATGTTTTTATTTTTTTCTTTTATTATTAAATATGTTTGATCCACCGAGAAGGGATCGGTTATGAAATATATGACATACTCTATTATTATATCATTTTGATGTTGTAGTTATTATTGGAACATTCCCTGTCTTATCTACAATGACTATTTAGATTGTCATATATGTTAATCATTATTTATGATGTTATATCTACTATCATCAGTAGGTATAGTGTCCCCACATTAAACTTATAGACCCTTTACACTAGTCATAATCCTATAGAATATAGGGAGGCGTATTTTATTCCATGTGGTGAACCAGACCAAGGTACAAATTTAGTAGCTTCTGGGGAAAGGTGATATAATTAATCCCATATTTCTTTATGTATCCTTTTAAGAATTCTATAAAAACATGTAATCCTAATATCAACTCTAGGATTTTAAACTCAACTCTAAACAACCTCATCGAGTCAAATTCATCTCAATGAACTTCAAATATGTGTTTAATAGGTCAAAAATATTCTTAATAAATTTAAATGGTCTCCATTAAATGTTTCTAATAAATAAATACCACTTCATCAATTCTATGGGTTCTTTATCTCTATGGTTTGTTGATAACATTATTTATGATGTTCAATATATAGTTTAATCATCATTTGTTATGTTTTTCAGTCATAGAACATCTGATAGGGGACCTCGTGTACTCTTTTTCATTTACTATGTGATTTTACATGAAATGTGATATTTTTTTATGATTTAATATATTTATGTGTTCAATACCATCAAAATTAATTTTAATTCATTTAAAATGATTTTATATGAATTTTTAAGTGATTAATTGTTTTCAAAAATATTTTTAGGGATATTAATGTGAAATAATATGTGAAAATTACTTTTTTATGGAATAAAAGATGAAATAATTCTTGAATGTGATATTATCATTATTTAATTATTTAATAGTGAATTTATGTGGGTTAAAATTAATTTTTTAGTTATATTTTTTTGGTGTTAAAGTTTATTTTACTACTACATAAATTCCTTTTTTTTTATTTCATATATTGTAGATAATTTTTATAGATAATGTGTTTAGTAATATATATATTTTTATTGAGATTAAGTTTTTAAATTATTATGTTTTTTATGAAATACAAGTGGAATTAGGAAAACACATAATAATTAATTATATGATTTAGTTATATATTTTTGTGAAAATATGTATGAATGTATAAAAAAGTGAATGGAATTAATGTTTTTTCATGTGTTTTTTAAAAAGTTAATGTGTTATTCAAGTATAATAACAGCATAATGATTTTTTTTTGTGGAAGAAACAATGTTTCAAATGATATATTTTAACAAAAATAATTTAATGTGGAATTTATATAAATTTTTTTCCTAATAATGAGTCTTTGGTTAGGATGAGTCATTTGAATGGAGAAGTGATTAAAATGATTATGATATTATAACATTGCAATATGTTGAATCATGTATTTGTTTAAGGGATGAAAATATTCCTATGTTAAGATATGAATGGGATATGTAGGGGTGGTGTGCCGAGAGTGACATAAATTTCCCCACATGATGGAGGTTTGGGATGGTATTCCCTAGGTGGAATTAATATCCTTATAATTATTTGATCCATGTTCATGGAATGAGTTGAATTTGAGATGCATTTTGGCATGATATGAATTTGATCATTGTGTTTGGTTACCATGTTCCTCAAATAATGTGATAGGGACACCAACATTGACCAAAGTTGGTAAAATTTTATATAGATGTCTTGTTTGTCATATAATTATTCAACATAAATTAATTCAATGGTATTTTTAAATCATTTAAAATATTTACACATTTAATATATATGAAACCTCGTATCTTTTATACACTTTATTTTATGATTTATTATATAAATACACACATAATAAAGTAACAAAAGATAAAAAGGCCCAGTACATTTGGGTAAATAGATACATAACATAAAAATATGGAACAAGGATGTAAAAATATTTTTTTAAACTCCTTAACATGCTCTTAAAATTTCATCACACTTTTAAAACAGTAGAGGATAACATCGGGATGTGCATAAGAAGGGGGTGAGATATAAAGCCCAATAAGGGAATAATAAAATAATTACTTAATGGAAGTGATAAATGTTATTAAATAGGCATATCAAGGTAATATAAATGGGTTTGGAATCATAAACATGAACATTAAAGCATGATATAAGATAATGACATCAAGACAATATTGTAATGTGACAATAACATAAAACATGACATCATATGCATAAGTTAAGGCTAAAAACTAGTAAATCGTAACATAGTGTTCCTAAGATAACCTCCCATGCACCATACATGTAATCTCATGAGATAAAAACATTACCAACACATTATAGGTATATATAATTTTGGGCCCACTTGTCACATACATATCATGTACATTCATTTGTGTGGCATATAGATCATAAAACATTAAGATTAATTTCATCACTTTTAATCCCATGAATAAGAATTGTGGGTTATATACATTGGAGTATCAAATAATTAAAGGATAATTATATCTAGGTGAATAACTTTGAGTGAAAATGGGGATGGGTATACATAACATAAATATTTGGCATGAAAAATAACAGGATAGTTTTGACAGCATAACGACTGTACATAAATGTTTATGGAAGGGTTTAATGAGAGGTAAAGTTGGACTCCCATTAATTTATAATGTTAAGGATATCTAATAGATGTATAAAAACATATGAAAACATGGGAAATTGGAAATAAAAGGGTATAACTCAAATAAAGTTCCTGAATGAAGATGAGTAGAGAATCCCCTAACCTTCATAGGGCACTTATAAAATATTAGTAGGAGACTCTTAAGAGATTTGGAAAACCTTTTAAGGTATTTAGATAAGTAAATTAGAAAAAATTCGTACTCAATGGGTTTTTAGTGAATAGGGGTTGGAGGTTCTGTTGGTATTTATACAAAAAGAGAGTGGAATGTTTTTAAATTTCTAAACTTAGGTTTTGAACTCTATATGAGAAAATAATAAAAAACACAACCCATACAATGGTTTTTACCCATGGTTTCTAGTGAATATGAGTGGTTTTAAATATTTTATAATTCCAATAATTTAAGATATTAAAATAATTCCATTGGTGATGTGGAAGCGCGTCATGATCATAAATAATTGATTTTAAAAACATAAAATATATTATAGGTTTTTGAGGATTCAGTAAATGGTTATAAAATTAAGTAAATAACTTAAAAGATGTATTATTTTAAAGGTGAAACCAATATTTGGTCAAGTATTCCCTTTATAACATTTATTAATTCACCTTTGGTATATTATGATGTCATAATATAGACCATATATTTATTCTATATTTAATTTTTACCCAAAAATTCAGTTGTCTTGGAAAACTATGAATCAATAACAATTGGATGTTTTTGACATTTTGACTTTAAAAATAATATTTATTTTATAAAAATAATTTTATTAATATGATATTTTTCACTTATAAATAAAAATCCTTAATTTCTAAAAAAATACAGGTTTTTACGACACTGACAACTTTCTGACTCTAATAAAAATTACATTTGACTTCATTAAATTATATTATCATTTATATTAAAATAAATATTATTTAATAATAATATTTTATTAAAATAGAATTTATTTTAAAAAATACTTGAATTCATCAAAATAGTGTCCTGATTGAGACTAATATTTTCCAAAAATAAAAATTTGATATCTTTGTATCAAAATCTAATTTTTATTAAACTCTTTAAATAATTATTAATAAAAAAATTAATAAATATGATAATTTTTTTATTAGAAAGAAAATATAAAAATTTATAATATTAGGGTCTAGATACATAACCATCTATTACACCAGTATATTCTATTAAGGTTAGGTGTTCGATGGTGGTGCGTTCTTGGGGTGGTTTGATGAACGTGGTTTGGGTTGTGATCTTGATAAGCTTGAACTTCTCCCATAAATGGTTTTTCTCAAGATTTAGTTGTTGAATATTAGCTTGAGATTGGTCAAGAGAAAATCTCAGTGATGACATCTCCCTCTGAAGATCTGATAAATGGGATTTATAGGGTATGATCCTACTGGTTGAGGCTATCACATCTTCTATATGTGTCAATTTTACTTTATCATAACCCTTGATATATACTAATTTAAAAAATCATTATACAATGAATACATTATAAACAATTATGATCCTTAACAATCAATTAAATTTGAAATATATATTTTTTTAATGATAAAAAATAACAAAAGTAGTTTAAGTGTTTTCTATAAAAAATATTACTTAATAAGGAATTTATTTATTCAAAAAAGTGAATTTCATTTATAAAATTTCATTTCATTACAATCTTCCCCTATTTAGAAATTTGTCCCTCAAAATTTAACTTAAATATATTAAGGTAATATTGTTTCATCACCTCTTCTAGTTCCCATGTTATATCCTCAAACTTATGGTTCCACCAAAACACTTTGACCAGGTGAGTTATCTTGTTTTTTAAAACATTGTCTATGATGTATGATCCTTACCAAATTCTCATCATATTAAAGGTAATTTTCCAAGGGTACCACCTCTGGAATTAGTACATGTGAGGGTTCTGGTATATACTTCCTCAAGAGGGATATATGGAACACATCATGTACTTGGGATAGATTAGTTAGGAGAACTAGTAGATATGTCACAGCTTCAATGTGATCAAAGATATTAAAGGGGTCTATGTACCTTGGACTATGATTTTATTTCTTCCTAAAACTTGTGAGTTTATTCCATGATGAAGTATAAAGGAACACTTTATCTTTGACTTCAAACTCCAGCCCTTTTCGATGATAGTCTTCATAGATTTTCTAACAAATTTTTGCATATTTCATACAAATTTGAATTATTTGAACCTTATATATCATATATTGGATAATATCATATCCCATAATATTCCAATATCCAAATTAATCCCATCATGTTGGATTCAAATACCTCTTTACATAAAAATCCTCATAGGGTTCCATTTGAATGCTATAATGGAAACTATTGTTGTATGATAACTCCACTAGGAGAATGTGATTATCCCAAAATCCATGTAAATCCATTAAAAATGATCTCAATATATACTCTAGATTTTGAATGGTTGTCTTAGGTTAACCATCTGTATAAGGGTGATAAGCAGTATTAAAACTCAGCTATATATTCAATGCTTACTGGAGGCTTCTCCATAACCTTGAGGTAAACCTCATATATTGATAAAATATAATGGATATTGGAACTCCATGTAGTATTAACACATACCTTAAATATATCTTAGTGATTTTGTCATAATATAAATATTTATTGAGAGTAATAAAATGTACTGAATTTTAAAGAAGATCGACTACCACCTAGATGGCATTATTGCCTTTAGATATACTGAAGAGTCCTATAATGAAATTTATGGTTATGTTTCCCCATTTTCAAGATGGTGTGGGAAATGTTGGTATCATACCCTTAGACTTCTATCATTCAGTCTTGACATGTTGTCATACCAATCATCGAGATACAAATTCTACAATCACTCCCTTTATTTTATACCACCAGAAATTTTTATTTAGGTCTCTATAAATCTTAGTTATTCTTGAATGGATTGTGATGGATGAGTTATTCACATCAACTAGAAGTTACCTCTTAAAATATTGTTTTTATAGGAAACATATATAGGCTCTAAAACTTATAACTTAATCTTTAGGAAAGTTAAACTCTAAAATATTCTTTACCATTTTCTGTAGCTTCGCATTATCTTTTTGTATCTCATTGATCCAATAAAGAATTGATGGTTGTGCAGTTATTTGAGAAAGGTGGGATAAATTAACTTATATTATTACCATTTCCATTATTTTTATTTTCAATAATATTGTATCCCTTTAAATCCTCTTTAGGGGTAGGGTTTTTGGATCCTTTCTTCTCATAGCAACTGCCACTTTGTTCACCTTTTTAGGATGGTAATAGATTGAATAATCATAATATTTAATAAACTCTAACCACCTTCATTGGTGAATATTTTATCTCCTTTTGTGGGAACATATACTTGAGACTTTATAATAATTTTATATGTCACATTTTTTCCATAGAGATAATATTTATAAATATCCATGTGAAGATCACAGCATCTAATTCCACATCATGACTTTGGTAATTCTACTCATGAGTCATTAGTTGGTGATAGTAATAGGCTATCACATTTTTATATTTCTTGAGTACACATCCTAAGACCATTTTGGATTCATCACTATATATCACTAATATTTCCCCACTATTGGGTAATGTGAGCGCAAGTGTAGTGATTAGCTTATTCTTTTACTCTTTAAAGGTCTCCTTGTATTCATCAGTATAGACAAACATCACTCCTTTATGATTTATCTTATTTATTAGTATTAAAAATAAAGATTCATTCCTATCAAATCAATGATTGTAACCATGTAGTCTAATGAAACTATGGATATCCATCATAGATGTTTGTTATTTCCATCCTTCAATTGCCTTTATTTTTGAAGGATCCATAGATATTCATTTGTTGGTGATAACATGTCCCTTTAATATTACATTCTCTATCCAAAACACTTATTTACTATACATATCATATAAATTTCCCTTTTGTAAGGTATTAAATAGAGTTTTAAAATACACATCATATTCCTTCTTTATTTTGGAGTAGATAATAATATCTTCTATGAATTATACTATAAATTTTTCTAAGTAATCCCTAAGGACTATATTCATTAAGTCAGTGAATATTGTTAGAGAATTAGTGAGTCCAAATGGAATCACCATGAACTCATAATGTATTTACCATATACAAAAAGTAATCTTGGGGATTTCATCCTTTTTCTCATTTACTTGATAATATCCTGATCAAAAATCCACCATAGAGAAGTTATGGGCTCCAAATTATTGATTGAATAAGTCGTCAATATATGGTAGAGGATAATTTTCCTTTATCATGATCATGTTTATCTCAAAATAATCAATAAATAGGAACATTTACCCATTATTATTATTTATGACTAGGAACAACATACTTCCCATTGTGAAACACTTGGGCATATAAACCCTTTATCCATATTATCCTACAGTTTCTTATTTAGTTATTCAAGTTAAACAATGGCCATTCTATATAGAGTCTTGGATATTGGTAATACTCCAAGTATAAGATTTATTTATAACTCAAACTATACTCTTAGAGGAAGACATGTAAATTCTTTAGGGAACACAGTAACTTATTCCCTTACAATTTACATGTCATCATGGATGATCTTTTCCTCAGTCTCAATTATTCTAGCTAGATAATCTTTCTCATAATTCAATAATATCCATTCTTGAGATAATGATACCAAATAATATTCATCCTTCTCTTTAAAAATATATATAATCAATGGGAGATTAATGATATGGAGGTTAATTTCCATATATCTAAAATTTATGTTTTCTCTATATAATTAAATCCAATCCATACCTATAATTACATCAAATTCTACTAAATGTGTTATCATAAGGTTCTCTAGGAATTTCAGACCACAAATATAGATAGAGGAGAAGTTATATACTTGGGATGAAATAATTTCCCTAATTTCTATTTTCACCAACATATCTACTTACATATTTTGTGGTGGTGTTTTAATATTTCTACTAAACTTGTGTGATGATAAATAATGTGTATAACTAGAATAAAAAAGTATGTTTTCTATTATTGAGTTAATAACTAGAATTCCTACAACCATTCCATTATCTGGATCCACCTCATAATTTGTGATGTCATAACATCACCCTTTATCTCTAGGCCTTAGAGGTTTTTGGAGTTAATTATCATTGGAAACCCTCATCTTTGTGCATTTATTCATTTAGTTTATGTGTTCCTTATAGTTTAAACATTATAAAATATGATGAGGTTTTACTGGAGATTTATTTTATCCAATCATATTTATGGGTTTCTCCCATAAAAAGTCACTGGATTGATTCCCCTCCTTCCCAAAATGAAATCATTTACTTGTCCCCTACATCAAATTTATGGGATGCTTCTTTCCCACACTTTTGACAAGTGTAATTTTGTACTTTCTTTCCACTATGATATTTTTCCATTACTCTGATGGAATTTAAATACATTCTGTGCTTACTATATATGGACTATTGGGATTAATTGACCTCTATTTTGAATTTGAGGTAACATCAGACAATTTCCTCATAGATTTCAAAGTCTTGAATAACAAAATCTTTTTAGAGATTTGGATTTATCCCACTAAAGAAGTGGTCAAATTTATTTTTTGGTTCAATGAAAAATTTATAGGTATATCACACAAGTTTTACAAATTTTTCCTCATATGACCAAATGGATCCATTTTCCTTTTTCTTGAGTCCAAAGATCTCCCTCTCCTTTTTTAGTCTGAGTGTGTGAGAAAAATATTTACTGAAAAAACATTTTCTATAATTATTCCCACTTCATCACCTAAATATCCTCCTCAGGATTCATATTTTTTAACAATACCCACCATTGGTCAAATTCTCCCTCAATATGATCAAAAATAGTTTTAAATTATTTTTCTCATAAAATTTAAGGGTTGAGAAGATATTTTCAATGGACTTGATCCATTTTTTCATGATTAAGGGATCATGAGATCCAAATAATGTTATAGGCCTTTTTCTTGTAAATTTCTAAATTGAAACTTGATCTTTCAAGTTCTCAAGTCCTAATCCCATGGGTTTGGGCATCTCATTTGGGCATTACCCATCACATTGGTTATTGACTCAATTACTCTTATTTACAGATATTGAAAAAAATAAATGGAAAACTAGAGATGAGATTTATTATGTTATTAAACACGTAAAAGGGAAACTATGATCATTTAAGTGATAACTCATAAGTCTCATACATTCCTTAACCTATGGATTTATAGGTTTTAATCTAAGTTCATCATGGCCTATTTCCTAATTTCATTGTCATTTTTTTACTCCATTAATAATGGTTCATTATGAGATTTTGAATTTACCAAAGTATATATCCCAAGAGTTCCAAATCAGGTGTTCAAAAAGGCTTCTTTTTCGTGTACTAGGTTATAGTCTACTCAATTCCCAATGTTCCCTTTTCAGGGTTATTACCCCTAGGTGAAAATGTTTCAAATCCACATCCACTTGTAATATCTAGAAAGTTATTTTTTTACTTGTAAACTACTTAATCTATACTTTACCAAAATTTAGGGAATTTTTTAATGTTTAGTATTGTCCCTAAATATTTCACTAAGTTTTTATAATCCTAATTCCAAAAATTCACTAGACCTTTCTCTAATACTAACTATGACAACCTATATATTTTGTAAATTTTATTTCTAAATTAATTACATAAAGACACAAATAATTAAATCCCAAAATATCAAAATGCCTAGTTTATTTGGTCAATTAAATACATTAAATAATAACTTGAAATAGGGATAAAAATATAATTTAAAAATACTTATCATGCTTTAAAAATCCTACCACTGTTCTAAAATTGCATGGGATAACCTGGGGACATAAATAATAACATGTGAGCTATAAATTATAGTAAGAAAAAAATCACAAAATGACATTATGAAAGTAATAAATTGTAGTCAATAGTAATATCAAGGTGACATAAAATGGGTGATAATAATGAAAATTTACATCAAATCATGATATAAGATTATAAAATCAAAGTAACATAAGAATATAGAAATGATATAAAACATGAAAACATAAGCACATGTCAAGGATAATCATTGAGAAATTATAACATAGTGTGCTTAGGATAACCTCTCATGAACCATACATGGGTTCTCATGAGAAAAAAAATTACACAATTATTTGGAGGGATATATAATTCTATGCACACCCATCACATTCATGTCATGTGCATAAATTTGTGTGCCATATATATCATGCAACAAAATAATGTGTTTATTTTGTTTTAATCCCAAGATTAAGAAGTATCAGTAACATATATGGGACTCCCAAATCAATTAAGTATATTTATATCTAGGTTAATACCCTTAAGAGGAAATGGGTATGTGTATACATAACACAAATGTTTGTCATGGAAAATCATGTGATAATTTCAGTAATATAATGAGTGTATTGGCAGTCATTTCTACTGAAGTGTTATTTTTGGCTATCCAAATTGTATTACCCTAATGAGTATAATACCAGTAAGGGGTCTATACACAGGGAGAATGAGTTATTTTTGTCTTGATTATCTAGTTTATACTTGATTTAATGAAGTGTATTGAATTTAGAGTCTATTTTTTTTATGTTTTGATGAAAAGGTGATTGGATTTTATTTTCTTAGAAAATTACTTAAAGGATAAAAAACATAGGAATTTGGTTTTGATGCAAATTTGGAGGGAAATGCGTCGGGGCTGTGGATTTTAAGAGGTTTTTATTAAATCAAGTTTCTTATGATGTTTTGTTGTTCATAATAATTCACATCTCTAGGATTACTTATGTAACAGAACCCCCTTTGTCCAATAAGTTTTGTTTAAATCAATGGAAGTCAATTTCTTTGGTTTAGAAATTGATTTCTCTTAATTTTTATTAATTGTAGACCTTTTGAGATGATTAAAAAACCCAATGATAATGGATTTTTTTACTGTAATTCCTTAAATGATCCCTAGAAATCATGTTCTTAGTCTGATAAAATATTTCTAGTGAGATTTGAAAAAGGGTAAATAAGGAATTATGAGAAAGAAAATATGAACAATACGATTACAACATCAAAATTGATAAATTAAAAAATTCATTTTTCCACAAACCCAACACATAGAAAATTTAGCTACTCATGGAGTATCTTTTAATTAAAGAACTTGTAGTACCTAGACACATCCTCTTGAAAGCTTTGAAGTGAAGGTCATCATGATGGTAGCACAGAAGCACATTCATTTCTCTCTTCTCTCCTCTTATTTCTCTCTCTTCTTATCTTCTAGGTCGTATCCGGAGTGCTCTCCCTTTTAATTGAATGAAATATGAATTAATGAATGACTAACTCCCAAACTTGGAGGTCCTTCCATCTATTTATAGGTTTTAATATTACACAACATGTACCAGAAAGTACACGGCGTGTAGTCTTTTCAATGTGCTTTGATATCTTTTTCTCCGCCGGTGGGTGACCTAACACACCGTCTTTGACTAGGAACACGGAGTCTTCTAGTAGTTGGAGCTACAAGGAATGTAGTACCACCATACATCGTATTTTCTCTCTTTCATTGGCCACCAACCACTTATATAAGGTCTACACCATGTGTAGACTAGTGGACACATCGTATAAAGCTCATTCAGAAACAAGGGTGTGTAGACTTATTCTCAGACACCAACCACTTATAGAAGAGGATAAATGGTGTGTCTATTATGTACATGGAATGTACGGTCTTCTGGTAACTTGGTAATGTACTTGGCCTTGGAAATCCATGTCGGGGTTCTGGTACATGACGTGTATCTGAAAGTACACGGAATTTAGTTTGTAATTTTTGATCAACTTTCCCCCGATTTGTGTCTCTGCCATGGAAATACCTAAAAATCACTATGATCACTGAATTACAAAATTTTATCTCCAAAAGAACTTGTATCCAGTGAAAATATGTTTTAAAAACTCGATAAAATATACAAAAATGTATACACAAATCAGGAACATCAAACTCCCCCGCACTTATTCATTTGCTTATCCTCAAGAAAAATCTAAACATCTAATCAGTACTATCCATATTCCAAAAATGGAATCATTCAACTTTAATTATACTTATAAATACAATAGGCATAGAAAAGGATTTTATAAATACACAAAAACATATTTCAATTTTAAATGATATTCTAATCATGCATCCTTTGTAGTTGAATTATAAAACTTCCATTCTATTTTATGCACATCGTTTAACATTTCACAGTTACACATGCCACTTGATTATTTACCTCACCAGAAAATAATACTCTCATCACTCAAGATCATTTTATCAGAGTTGTGATCAATCTTAAGTATATGAACTATATCCATAGGCTTTCAAGTGTTCGAATTCCATACTTTAGAAATTTTAATCACAAAAATCGTGAGGGCTTTCATAAAGGTGCAAATGATACTGAGGCTAAGGGTTGGAAGGTAAAAATGTAAAAAATAATCTTAGAGGGTTGAAAAGGGAGGCTAAATTCTTAAACAACAATGCATGATATTCACAAATTTGATCTCAACAAAAATCCATCCCTAATAAATGTCTCTTAAAAAGGATATCATCACCATGATAGCCTCTTGCAAAAATGGGTCCATAAACCATCAGTAAAGTGTAATAAATGAGCTTAGCCCCTCTTTTTCATTTTTTTATATAAAAGGAACCACCTAAAATACAATGGATATTATTTTATGGAACCCTTTTTTCCCAAATGATCAAGTGACAAACTCCCCCACACTTAATTTCATGGATGCTCCCCAAAATGTACCATAAAAAACCAAAAAAATCCCTCTCTAAAGCTCAAGTGAATAATCATGAAAATTATAAAATAATTAGGTTAGGAAGGGAAAATATGCCTGTAATGCAGCTTCCTATCAAGGAAGTTCATGGTTTCTAAGGGTTTATGAAGATTAGGTGTAGGGTAGGTCTCATGGTCAAAGGGGTTGAAAAACAATCAAATGCCTCAATCATTTAAAGACATTCAAAAATCTTCATGTTTTGAAGAGAAAAACTAGAAAATTATGGTATTTGTGTATATCCCATGAATTTATCAAGAAATAGGGTATAAGAAATAATATGTCCAGAAGGTTTAGAATACCTCTCAGGAATGAGGGAAAAAAGGGTCAATCATGTCATGGAATGAATTAAAATGAGTAGTCAAATAAATGTAGATAGCCAAGAATTTTAGCTGGAAAATCAACCATATCAGCAATAATTTTAAAATAATTTATTACAATTCTAAAATAATCATGTAACTTCTAAAATTATCAACTTTGACTTTATTATTTACAATTATAATTAACCATAAAATTTCCACTGTTTAAAATATTTCATCTATTAATGTTGTATCCTAGATTAGTTCAATAGAAAAAGAGCAGTGTATGTAGAGAGCCCCCCCCCCCCCACACACACACACACACACTAAATAGGGCACATGGTCCCCTAAGTGCCACATAAAAGCGGAGAAGGTGATTTGGGGACACAACGGTGGACCCGAATGAGGGGAATTAATGAAATAAGTAAAACTAGAAAGAAAAAGAAAACAATGGAAGCTAGAAAAACAATAATCCCCTCGTGTCTAGGTGAAGAAATATGGGAGGAAGTGGATAAGTAAAACCCAAAGCATTCCAGGTTACCTGTGATGGTCATAGATAGAGAAAAAATCAAGCATACACAACAGAACATAGGCACAAGATAGAAAATATATATATATATATATATATATATATAATAGAAAAAATGTTCCCAAAAACTAGTCAAGGGGTCGCCTTAGAAGAGTCAGCATCTTGTACAGAAGCAACCGGCAGAGAAGGATCAGCAGCCATGGAAGCTGGAGGCTCAAAAGCTGCATGCGAAAGAGAAGTCGTAGTAGCAAGATCCACGGGATCTAGACTTGGAATATAAAGCTTGGAAGCTATCTCTGAACCGGCAGTAGTAGTGGTAGAATCTGGGCCAGTAGTGGAGAGGAGAACTGAATCTATGGCCAGTGTTATAAATGGTGGTGGTGTTGTAGAAGAAGGTCCAGGAGCTGAAGTTCCTCCTGCTTCTGTACCAATATCATGTGAATAAGCATAATAAATTCAATCCAATGGGTGGAACCTAGGTGGTCATGCGGGAGGGAAGGCTCGAAAATGCTGAGGTGGTGGTCCAGGCGGGTGGCATAGAACCCATCGTTCAGGTTTCCCTGACGGTCAGTGAACATGGTGTGGAAGTAAGAGTCGTCAAGGTAGGGGAGGTCTGGGTAGTCTTGTCAGATAACATAAGTGAGGAGCTCAATGTCATGACCGGTCACAACTCTCATATCCTCAGGGTGGGAAAAAAAGATGGCGCTAAAGCACCAGTGGGTGAAACGGATGATAGGGTCAATGATGAGGGTACTCTTCTGGGAAGTGTGGGTGTAGTGGTGTTCAGGCCCAGTAATATCCCACCACATGGAAATGAGCTTAGAACGCTCGGGCGAGTTAAATTAGAGACAAGGGGTGGGGTGACTGGATGGGGACAAAATCCACCCCTAGGCCAAAATCAGTCATGGTAAGGGAAAAAGGTCAATCTCCCATCCAAAATCAGACCACCGAGACCGTGTATATCCATATTACACGGTGTGTAGTGTAAGAGGGTAAGAATCCCATGTTCTCTAGATAGACATGCCGAGTGAGCATGTCACTGGCCATGAAAGGATACACAGTATGTATCGAACATACACATTGTGTATGTGAAAAGTGGTCCTCGTCGTGTGTTTTAAAGACACAGCCATTATCTGAGTATAGAAAAAATGAAGTACACATTGTGTTAAGGTACGACACGGCGTGTGCTAGAACATAATTCATATGTCCGTGTGTAGTTATGGACATGGGATGGCCTAGAGAAATGGGATACACTGCGTGTACCGAACATACATGTCGTGTGTGTAAACATGTTCTGTGTGGCCGTGTGAATGAGGTACCCAAGCATGATTCTGGCTGGTACACGGTGTGTACCAAACATACACATCATATAATTTCAAATTTCAAATTTTCTAGTGTGTGGTCCTGTAAAAAATTACATGATGTGTGTTCTTTATTTCTTTCTCATGTACTGTGGGAACCAAACATGAGGCCAATCCGAAAAACACCCTAAATGCTATGAAAACTGGCGAATAAGGAGTGAAAAACGAAGTACTTGAAGTGAGGAGCACAATGGATAAGAAATCAGAGTGAAAAAATGGACTAAAATGAGGGATTTGAGGAGGGAGGCCATTCGAATTCTGGGAGAAGAAAACGATGATGGGGGGCTTTGCATGAAATGGGGTGTGTCCACGTAGGGTTTCCAGCTTTTATAGCCATAGTACACGATGTGTACTCTAAAAGACACGTCGTGTAGTTTTTTTTCTTGTTTTTTTTGTTTTAGGGATATGATATAATTATTATAGTAAAATATATAATAATTAAAAGTCATAATTAAAATAAAATAAATATATACATATATATAATTTAACAAAAATAAATATATACATGTAATATATTGGGAAATACACATTGTGTGTTCTAAAATTGGAAAAAGATAAGTATAACCTTTGGTTCGGTGCTTAGGGCGAGGTTCGAACCGGCGATCCGCCATTCCGAACAGAAGCCTTAAACCACAGGAGCAAAGGTTGTACTACTACTCATGTTTATTAATTATGGGTATTTAATGTATAGTACCAATACTACATAGGAGGAAGTAAAGGCACAGAGTGAGGTTTTTAATTATAATAAAAGGGATGAAGTAGGGAGATTAGCCGAGTTTGAACCCAGGTCTTTTGGATCCAGGGTCGAGACTCCACCAATCTGCCAACTTCACATGCATGTATTTCTTTATTCTGAAAATATTTTTAGTTATTAATTAAAACATGGAACACACGATGTATATCAAAATACAAGCTATGTGGTTTTATTAAAAGTACAAATGATGGAAATGGGATGGTTATAAAGGTTCGAACTCGGGTCTTTTGGAACCGGGTTACGACCCTGGCCAATCATTCCATCCCCATCATGGGTTTTATTATAAATAAATATATATATATATATGAAAAATACCACACACGTCGTGTAAGAAAACACGAGTATAAAAAGGAGGAACCTCGTGCTGAAGGTAGTTATGGAGGGATTCGAAACAATGACGCCTCAGAGAAACTCCAGTGACTTTACCACCAGCACTGGAATCATCCCTGTATATTACTTAGTTAATCTATATATTTATAATATTACAAATAAAAATTAAAAGGAATTAGTACACGCCGTGTGTATAGGGGATACACGGCGTGTAACCTCTGGGTTGCCTCCTAGGAAACGCCTTTGTTTTAAGTTGTTGTCTCAACCGAATCACCTCTGCTTACTAGTGATACATGGTAGAGATCATTCCCACCATGTCTTCTATGTGATGGTAATTCTTTATCCGTTTTTTGTTCACCTTGAACGGTTGACCATCCTCCCCAGAAATTTCTACCGCTCCATGGTGTTATACTCGTATGACTCAGAAAGGTCCTGACCATCTTGACTTTATATTTCTTGGAAATAATCGAATACAGGAGTTAAAAAGTAGTACCTGATCACTGTGTTAGAAAGATTTTTGTGAAATAGTCCAGTCATGGATTGCTCTCATCTTCTCCTTTTATATCTTGGCATTCTCATATGCCTTCAATCGGATTTTGTCAAGTTATGATAATTGGAACTTTTTCTTCTCTTTAGATGCCTTCAGATCAAAATCCAGGGCCTTGATAGCCCAATAAGATTTGTGATCCAACTCTACTGGAAGATGGCATGACTTTCCATAGATGAGGCGGAATGGGGACATCCCCAGTGGTGTCTTGAAAGCGGTCTGATATTCCCACAAAGCATCATCTAGCTTCTTGGACCAATCTTTCCTTGAAGTGTTCACCATTTTCCCTAGAATCTTCTTGAGCTCATGGTTGGATAGATCCAATTTTCCACTGTACTGGGGATGATATGGTGTCCCCATATTATGCTTCACTATGTACTTTGACAGTACTCCTTTCATCAATGTGTTGTCGAAGTGGGTCCCTCTGTCACTGATCAGTACACAGGGAATGTCAAACATGTTAAAAATGTGTTTCTTTAAAAAGGATACGACCACCTTGTCCATGTCGTGTGTTGTAGCAGCGGCTTCCACCCACTTGGAGATGTAGTCAAAGTAGACCAGGATATAATTATTCTTGAAATATGGGGGAAATGGCTCCATGAAGTTGACACCCCATACATCGAAGATTTCAACCTTCAGGATGGGGTGTTAGGGAATCTCAGCTCTGCGCCCCACATTACCCATTATTTGTCATAGTTCGTAATGGGAAAAAAGGCTCAGGAATATCTATGCATGGTGGGACAGACAAAACCTAGACTATGGGATTTTTTCTATATTAATTTCTGGCCCATGATGTCCCCCAACTGGCGAGGCATGACAGAATTCCAGGACTCGATGAACTTCAGTTTTCGGGATGCAATGTCGGATCACCCCATCTCCATAGGATCTAAACATTAGAGGATCTTCCCAAATGTATTTATTGACATCAGAGAGAAACCTCTTCCTCTTATAGAAGGAGAGGTCGGGGTAGATGGCACTTGTAACCAAAAAAAATAGCAATATCAGCATACTAGGGTCTAGGTGATTCTTGGACTGAAAAGAGGTTCTCATCAGGGAAATCCTCCTTGATATCTCGATCTTCCTCCTTCTCTAAATGTGGCAACTCCAGGCGGAAGAGATGATCAGAAACAATTTTCTCACTCTCCTTATTATATCGGATCTCCAGATTAAATTCTTGTAGGAGGAGTACCCATTAGATCAATCGTGGCTTCGCATCCTTCTTGTTCAGCAGGTACTTGAGTGATGCATGGTCAGTATAAACAATAACTTTAGATAGCAATAAGTAAGAATGGAACCTGTCAAACATGAACACCACTTATATCATCTCCTTTTCTGTGGTAGTTTAGTTCATATGTTCCTCGTTGAGCATCCTGTTGGCATAATATATGGGTCATAAAATTCTTTCAAGTTGTTGGCCTAGGACTACTCCCATTGCGTAGTCGCTGGCATTGCACATCACTTCAAATTGATCCTACCAGTTAGGAGAAATCATCACTGTAGATTCCACCAAGTTCTACTTCAGGTGTGAAAAAGATGTGGTGCATTCCTCATAAAACTCAAAAATGGAATCATTGGTCAGAAGGTTGGTGAGGGTTTGAGATATCTTTGAGAAGTCGCAGATAAACCACCTGTAAAAACCTGCATGTCCTACGAAGCTGCAGATAGATCTGACAGAAGTCGGAATAGGAAGTCGTGAAATGACTTCTATCTTTTCCATGTCCACCTCTATCCCCTTATCCAAGATTCTTTGGCCAAGGATGATTCCAATATTCACCATTAAATGACACTTTTCCTAGTTCAAAACCAATTTAGTTTTCTCACATCTTTCCAAAACCAGCTCCAGGTGCCGCAAGCAAGTGGTGAATGATTTTCCGTAAACGGAAAAATAATCTATGAATACCTCCAGGATTTGTTCCACCATTTCATGGAAGATAGCCAACATAAAATGCTAGAAGGTGAAGGTATCATTTCACATGAAAAAGTACATCCTTCATTAATCAAATGTACCGTAAGGGAAAGTAAATGTGATCTTCTCTTGATCCTTTGGGGCAATGGAAATTCGATTGTAGCCAGAATAGCCATTGAGAAAGCTGTAAAAAATGTTCCCTTCTAGTCTCTCTAGCATATGATCCATGAAGGGAAGGGGGAAATGATCCTTCATAATGGAATAATCCAGCTTCCTCTAGTCCACACAGACTCTCCATCTTGTAACATTGTGTGTGGGGATGAGCTCATTCTTGTCATTTGAAATTACAGTGAGACCCCCTTTTTGGGTACTGCTTATAGGGAACTCACCCATGGACTATCTGAGATGGGGTATATGATGCATGTATCTAGAAACTTAATTACCTATTTCTTCACAACTTCCTTCATGGGGGGTTCAAGCATCATTATGGTTGCTGAGATGTATTTTCTCCTTCTTCGAGCAGCATCTTGTGGGTGAAAATGGTAGGGCTAATGCCTTTTAAGTATAAAAGTTTCCACCCAATAGCCTGCTTCTGCCACTTCAAAACCTGCAGAAGCGCATTATCCCACTCCTTTTATAGTGTTGCACTAAGTGTGATGGGAAATGTCTGATGGTCTCCCAAATACCCATACTTTAGAGAAGATGGAAGAGGCTTTAGTTCTAGTTTAGACACCTTTAGAATCGAAGGTACAATTGGTTGTACTGTTTCCCACTCTATAATGTCAGGAATAATAGTACACTGTCAGTAGTGGCTGCCCTAGACTTCTAGGACTTGTAGGTCCTCTAGTGCTTCATCAACTGAAATGTATGGAAAAACCAAGCCATCTGAGGTGGAATAACATACTAGATAGTCTCCTTTTTTTCTTAAGTGATCATCCATGGTGGTCACTATATAGTATCCCTCATGCTCCAATAATGATGCTTACTTGATGGCTTTGATGACATTTTAGGATACTCTTTCATCTCCTACTCTAAAAATTAGCTCCCCCTAGTGTATATTGATCAATACCTTTCTAGTGTCCAAGAAAGGCCTTCCCAATATGAGATGCACCTCCTGGTCTTCCTCTATGTTGAAGATGATGAAATTTTCATGTAGGATTAACCTTCCCACCTTTACCAGCACATCCTCCAATATCCCCTTCTGATATTTAATGAATCAGTCGGTAAGCTGAAGGTCTACTCAGGTAGGCTTCAGATCATTGAGCCCTAGCTTCTTAAAAACTTTAAAGGGCATGAGGTTGACACTGGCCCCTAAGTTGCAAAGGGCCTTCCCAAACTCACATGGTCCAATAGTGCATGGGATAGTGAAGCAACCTGGATCCTAGAGTTTGGGAGGAATCGAATGATGTACGACCATTGAGCACTCCTTGATCGGTGAAATGGTGCCTAGATCCTCCATCTTTCTTTTTTTTGGAGAGTATTTCCTTCATTAATTTCACATACATGGGAATCTTTATTGGTGCCTCTAAAAATGGAATGTTGATGTGAAACTTCCATAACACTTCCATGAACTTTCTGAATTGGTGGTCCAGCTTTCTCTGCTTCAACATCTCCAAGAAGGGTAGGGCAGGCTCTAAGGGTTGGTAACCTCTTTTCCTTTACCCTGTGGGGCCTCTTTTGGTGGGACTTTGGATGAGGAGGGGTATGTAACTATACCTTCTTTATCATCAGGGGTGTAGGTGCACCTGGTTGTGGTGGTTCCTTCTGTTGTAGCTTCTTTCCACTTCGCAGTGTGACAGCATGGGCATCCTCCCTCGGGTTCTTCTTAGTGTTACCCAGTAGTGTACCGGGCTTCCTCCCCAAGAGTTGGTTTTCCAACTAGCTGATTTGGTTCTAAAGGCTTCAAATGGAAGCCTCCTGATTCTGGAATCTAGTCTCAATAGTAGATATACACTTGTTCATTATATCCTTTAACCTTGATGTTTTCTCCTACTGAGGTGGTTGTGCGGCTGGTGGAGGTGGTGGCTACCGCGGCTTCTGTGGGCGAGGGTTTTGATACCCTTATTACTAGTAAGATCCCTATTGGGGCTACTATTTCCTCATGTACTAGCTCTGATACTGGGGATGAACGTAGTCGGGTGGTCACTGGGACTGAGGATTCTGCTGCTGTGGGCCCCAGCCTGTGTTCTGGTGATTACGCCATGCTAGGTTCTGGTACTGCTGGTAATGGTTCGGCCCTCGGTTTTGAGCATCATAGCTCGCCTCGCTCATCAAAGGGCCGGATATAGGTCCCGGGAATTCTCACATGATATGGTTATCACCACATTCACTGCATTCCAGATGGTTCTCCGCATGTACTTAGGATGCACCCTTTAGATTCAGCGTGTCGATCTTTTTGGACACAGTGTCCAACTGGGCAGAAAACATAGCAGTGGAATCAATATTGTGCATACCTCATTTTTGTGCACCCTATTTGGAATTCCACTGGAATCTATTGGCATACATGCCTTACAACAGTTTGAAAATCTCTTTGGGAGACTTCCTCATAACCATACCTCCAGCAGCAGCATCCACCACGAACTTTGTGTTTGTCATCAGTCCTCTGTAGAAGGTATGGACATGTATCCAAAGTGGGATTTTGTGGTGTGGGAATTTTCATAGCATATCCTTGAAATTCTCCCATGACTCGTATAATGACTCTGATTCGTGCTATTAAAAGTTTTGTATTTCATTCTATAAGGTTACCATCTTTGAAGGTGGGAAATATTTGGACAGGAATTCCTAAGATACCTCCTCCAAAGTGATGATAGATCATTGCGATAAACCTTTTATCCAGTATTTCGCCTTATCCTTAAGAGAGAAGGGGAATAGGTGAAGAAAAATGGAATCCTTGGACACTCCATGGTAGCAAAAAGTGATGAAGACCTCCAAAAAATTAGAGATATGGGCATTGGGGTCCTCGCTGGGTAGGCCGCCAAACTGAACTGTGTTTTGGATTAGTTGCATGATGGTTGGCTTGATATCAAAGTGTTGGGCTCGCACCGGTGGACGAATGATGCATGTGTCAGCTCCATGAATAGATGAAAAGCCATAATCTATGAGAGTACGATGTGGAGGTGGCTACTGAGGGAGTGGAGGCAGCATATATTTCTGCTCCTGAGGGGTGAATTACGGCCCCTGACTGGGATGTAGGTATGGCATCCGCTCCGGTTGGAACGGTTGGATCTGTTGTGGGCCATATCCTGGAGAAAGTGGATCTTAATGGTTCCAGTTGTTATCTGGGCCAAATGGTTTTATATATTCTTTTATAGCATCTAGATCTCCCTCTATGTTGTATGCCATGTAATTGTTTTGGTTGTCCTCGTCCATGAGAGTATGTCATCGCCTTAAAAGCATCTATTCGATCTCTGGGTCAAATAGGAGAAGCTCTGATGACTTAGCGATTTTGGAATGAGTAAGGTATTCTCTCATACATCTACAAACCTGTACAACAGTAAACACACCAAGCATAAATGAGGAAGAAGAAAGATAAATAGAAATGGGGTTAGAAAAGATATTTTTTGAAATTTTTAATTTTTATTTTCACTAAATTTGATACAAACTTGATTTAAACAAAAATAAATTTAACTACCCTCTCCCCGGAAATGGCGCCAAAATTTGGCAGTCTTTTTTTCCGAAGTGTTATTTTCATCTATCCAAATTGTATTACCCTAACGATTATAGTACCACTAAGGGGTCGATCCTTAAGTAGAAGGAATTATTTTTGTCTTTCTTATCTAGTTTGTACTTGATTTAATGAAGTGTAATGAATTTAGAGTCAATTGTTTTTTTATGTTTTTATGAAAAGGTGATTGTATTTTAGTTTATTAGAAAATTACTTAAAGGATAAAGAAAAATATGGGAATTTGGATTTGATACAAATTTGGAGGGAAATACGTCGGTGATGTTGATTTTAAGAGGTTGTTATTAAATCAATTTTCTAATGAGGTTGTGTTGTTCATAATAATTCATATCTCTGGGATTACTTATATAATAAAACCCCCTTGGTCTAGTAAGTTTTGTTTAAATAGATTGGAGTTAATTTTGTTGGTCTAGAAATTGATTTCTTTTAATTTTTATTAATTGAATCCCTTTTGAGATGATTAAAACACCCAATGGTCATGGATGTTTTTAATCGTAATTCCTTAAAGGATCCCTATAAATTCTATTCTTGTTCGGATACGAGATTTATGTGAGATTTTAAAAAGGGTAAACAAGTAATTATGATAAAGAAAAGTTGAACAATACGATTACAAAATCACAATTGATAAATTACAACATTCATTTTTCCACAGCCCCAATACATAGTAAATTTAGCTACTCATGGAGTAGCTTTTAATTAAATAACTTGTAGTACTTGGACACATCCTCTTGAAAGGTTTGAAGTGAAGGTCTCCAAGAAGGTAGCACGGAAGCACCTTCCTTTCTCTCTTCTCTCCTATTATTTCTCTCTATTCTTCTCTTCTAGGTCGTGCTCTCCCTTTGAATTGAACAAAATATGAATGAATGAATGACTAACTCCCGAAATTGGAGGTCCTACCATCTATTTATAGGTTTTAGGAGTGCATGGAATATACTGGAAAGTACACGACGTGTAGTCTTGTCAACTCACTTTTCCACATTTTTCTCTATTGGTGGGTGACCTAGCACACTGTCTTTGACTAGGAACACGGCGTCGCCTGGTAGGTGGAGCTAAATGACATGTAGTGCCGCCATACGCAGTTTTTTATCTCTTTCATCGGCCACCAACCACTTCTAGAATGTCCACACAGTGTGTAGACTGGTGGACATGGCATATGAAGGTCATCCAGAAACATGGGCATGTATAATTCTTCTCATCCACCAACTAATTCTAGAAGAGGATACACAGCATGTATATTATGTACACAGTGTGTATGGGCTTCTGGTAACTTGGGAATATACTTGGCCTGGCCAATCTGTGTTGGGGTTTTGGTACACAGAATGTATCTGAAAGTGCACAGTGTGTAGTTTGGAATTTTTGATCAACTTTCCCTCAATTTGTGTCTTTGTCATGGAAATACCTGAAAAGCACTATGATCACCGAATTACAGCATTTTATCTCCAAAAGAACTTGTATATGGTGAAAACATGTTTTAAAAACTCGATAAAATGTACAAAAATGTATAAACAAATCAAGTACATCATGTACATTAAGGTTTATGGAAGGGTATAATGGGAGTGAAAGGTGAAATCTCATTATATGGGAATAATAAGGATAGTAAAGGTATGTATAAAAATATATTTCAATATGAACAATTTCAAATCAAAATTTATAACCTAAGGAATTTGTTTGAAAAAATAAGAGGATGGAATCCCCTTACCTTGAGAGGGATCCTCTAAAACATTAGGAGGAGCTTCTTAATATATTTATAACACCTTGGGAGAGATTTATAACGGTAGGGAGAGTAAATTTATGCTCAATGGATTTTGAGTAAAGAGGAGTACGATTTGGGCTATTATTTATAGAAAAAGAGATGGGAATTCTTTATTAATTTTTAAACATAGGTTTTTAACTCTATATGATAAAATAATCAAAACCAAAAGCCTTATTATTTTTTTCCTCTGTTTCTACCAAATAGGAGTGGTATTCAATAGTTTATAAGTTCCAGAACTAAAAATATTAAAATTATAACACTTGTGATGTGAAAGTGAGTCATGTTCATAAATAATTGATTTTAAAACCTTAAAATATAATATATATTTTTATGAGGATTTGTTAAATGATTATAAAATTAATTAAATAACTTGGAAAACAAATTATCTTAATGGTAAAACTTATATTTTTTTCATGTATTCCCATTATAGATTTTATTACATCACCTTTAGGTTATTATGATGTCATAATAAAAACTATATAATTATAAATTATTTAATTTTTATCCAATAATTATACTGTCTTAGAATATTATGAAAAAATCACTGTTGGGTTATTTTTAAATTATTATTTCAAAAATAATATTTATTTTATCCAAATTCTTTAAATAAACATGTGAATTTTTACTATTAAATAAAAAATATTACCTAAAAATATTGGTTTGAACGACAATAAAAACTTTTTGACCATTATAAAAATTACATTGGACTTCATTAAATTATATTTTTATTTATATTTAAATAAATATTATTTAATAATAATATTTTATTAAAATAAAATTTAGTTAAAAAAATATTGAATTCGTTAAAATTGTGTCATAATTGAGACTTCATATTTCCCAAAAATACAATTTTCATTTCTTCATATCAAAATCTAATTTTTATTAAAATAATTATATTATAAGAAATAAAAAATGGTAAATATAATAATTATTTTATTAGAAAGAAAACATAAAAAATCAATACTAATCAGTTCTAGATGCATAACCCCTTACTACACTATAATATTCCCTAAGGGTAGTGTGTTCGATGGTGGTGCTTTCTTAGGATGGTTTATCAAACATGGTTTGGATCATGATTTCAATAAGCTTGAACTTATCCCATAAGTAGTTTTACCTGGGATTCAGTTGTTGAATCACATATTGGTATTCGTTAAGGTAAAATCCTATTGATTTCATCTCCCTTGGAATCCCTAATAAATGGTCTTAATAGGGTATGATCCTACTAGTCAAGACCATCTCTTCTTCCATCTTTATCAATTGTAATTTATCAAAACCCTTAATATATACTAATCTTAAAGGTCAATTTATACTATTTGTATTATTAATGGTTATGGTGATCAATTAACATTTACATTTGAAATAATATATATTATAATGGTCCAAAATAACAATATTAGTGCATGTTTTTTCAAAAACTATATTACTTAATAAAGAATTTATTAAATCAAATAGAGAATTTCATTTATAAAATATTAGGTCATTATAATATATGATCATGTTAAACTTCAATGTATATTTGGGGTTATATTGGTTTATAATGAGGATTTATTCTCTCTCCTGATATCTACACATGTAATGTGTATACATATTATTTGAATGATGTTTTAGGTTAAAGAAGTGGCCTTAGTAATTGTGAAATGGTGTCACGAGACATATTGGAGTTATTTTCCTTATGAAGTCACAACTTAAATTTTATCTAAATTTAGTTTTATTATTCATGTATTGATAGTTTATTATTACTTTTAAATTCTTGATTCAATATTTGAATCATATAGGATCTTATGGGATGTTTTCTTGATTTTACTATGCATGTTATTAATTCTTTCCACTTCTTATTATTATTGTATTAATTGTTTTTGGTATTTTTTTTGTAATAGAAAATTTAAGGGTAAATCACTCCCAAAAAGATATATTTAGACCCTCATTTCTAGATATAAGCCTCTTGTTATTATGGAGCAAGCTTGAGATCATGTTATGTTTTTTCCTCAAAAACACAACCATGCAGGGTGTGTTGTTACATGCTTCCACTATTCTGTCAAGTAAGAGGCATCAGGGCCCTACCAGATTGATGATTATATACCCTATTCCCGATTGGTGTTTAGATCTTTATTTTGATACTATTTTGAGTAAGTAATTAAAATATATATTTAATATATTTATCATTAATTTATTTCTTAAAAAAATATGTTATTTTGATTTATTATTTTCATAGTTTTTCACATCTAGCCACTTATTAGGTAGCTATTATACATAGGAACTATTTTTTCTCCTTGTTTATAATGATATTAGGTTCTCATAAATATGTTCCATCACATGTTTTATAACTTTAAGGTATATAAATTAATATTGATTATTATTATAAATATACTTTATATATAGCATATTTTTATAAATTATATGCATGGATTATGTTGTTGTATATTGAACAACATGAGGCCATGTATCTGGGAGGCATGAAAATATTACAAGTGTGAGAATTTTAACTTTTTTTCACAAAATTTTAATGAACATTTGTAGTGAGTTTCCATGAATTGTTTTATGACTCGTTTTTATCTCATCGACTAGACTACATTGATTCCTAGGAATGTGAGGGACTATTCATCTATTAGACTGGATAAAAATTTAAGAGGAGATTATCTATAGGTCAATGGAGTTATTTGTGACATGTTATCTTATATATTTGAGAATTTTATTTATGGTCTAAATTATTTGAATATGGTAAGAAAAATGTGTAGTTAATTTATATTCAATTTTAATATTAAATGTATATATATACTTTATGAAGTCTTCTATTGAGACCTTTATTTAAAATTTTGATGTACAAAAGATGATATACATTGACCACACTACTATATTTATTATTCGTAATAGGTATCAATAGATTTTTTTCAGTAATATTTTTATTTTTTTAATTAATAGAATAAAAAATAATTTTCTTTTTTACCATTTTTAGGTGACATATGAGGTTTAGGCCTCCCATAAGTGTGAGAGTCAGAAAAGGATAGATGAGAAATTGGATGATGTGGTGAGATTATTCGATTCAAACTTTGATTAGTTGGTGTGGATTTGGGTGACTATAACTAGTATCAGGAAAGGATAAGTGATTGGTATTGGTTTACGATTGATTTTATCTATTTATTATGGTACTGTAATGATTAAATCATTAAATAGTTCAAAATAAAGTCATATGAGATTACCTTCATTGTTTTATATTAATTATTATGAGGGGTTGAGATGTCACATCATGATGTTTAATTTAGGTAATTACATTCCTTTGTTTTGACCAAATTTCATTTTGGTCTTCTCTCGGGTAATTTTAGGTGGATTTTGGAGGTGTTAGAGTTTTCTGGACTTGTGCATGGCTGGCGCATGGTTAGGGAAAATCATGTGGGTCTTCCTAGTAAACTTTGATACTTGTATGGGGGTTTTAGAGGATATATCATGGTTAATCACACAATTAGTCTAAACTATGTGACTTTCTCCTCAAACCGTGTGGCATGGGTCAAAGGTTTGTGCATGGTTAGTGTATGGTTTGTCAAATAGTGTATCCTAACCATGTAGCTCATCCAATATCCTATAAAATGGTGCATAGTTTGATAAAAAGTGTGAAAAAACCATACTACATGCGTTAATTATTATGAATATTTATTTTATGATCCAAAAATCATCTATTTTTTCTAATTCTTCTTCCAGTGGAATAGTCTTTTGACCAAAGAGACTCCTCTTGGAGATTTTGAGATTCTTTACTTCCCGGTTATCATTTTAAACTTATCTTTTGGTTTTTAATATAATTTTCCAAATGTATGTTTATTTTATTGTCCATTAATAATTTTTCTTCTATATATAATCTTCTCTCCTTGAATAGATCCTTATATCAGGGATATTGATTCTAAATCTAAGCTTTGTGACATGATCTAATTGAGTTTATTATATATACATCTTGGATTTGGTTTTTATTGTCTGGATCTCTGTTGATCATTGTTTGTTATTCAAGAATCATTTTGGTAAGTGATTTCTCGGTCTAACATTTTTTTAGAAATGATGAAGGGAGGAATTTTATTTTAGAATTAATGGCTTGGGGTTCTTCTTTGCCCAATTAAACCCTCAGTTTCTCTTAGCTTGTGGATGCCACATGAGTCTTGGAATTCCAAGTGTTTTGAGGTATGTGGTTTTTTATTTGACTTTATTCTACAATATTTTCTTCATTCCTATTTGAATTTTTCTTCTAAATTGACTAGAGATCATGATTTTTAATTTTATCTTGTAAATGTTTTTGACATTTTTTTAAAAAAGAATGAGAAATGTTTTGATGGAATGTATGGTTTTGGTAATGATTATGAAAACATATTTCTTCATTAGAATTATTAATGAAAGTGGTTTTAAATAATATTTTGTGTGGTTTCAAAGATAAATTTCCCTTTGAATAATTCTAATGAAGTAAACCTGAATGTGATTGATCATGAGGTAGGTAAATATCCTTGGGGATGAAATCTTTCCCTCTAGAACTGTTATTCTATTGTAAAGTGTACACCATGTTCCCTAATTTATGGAAAAGGATCCACTCATAAAAGTTATCTCTTACCACCTAGGCCTCTTTTACTAGATCAATTTACATACATGGGTTCATATTGATCATGTTAATGGAATAGGGATACTTAATTCACTGATGAAAATGTATCTCAAGAATTTTTTTCTCTATTGATAATCATTGAAAAGTGTGTTTGGAATGTTTATGGAAATGATTTGGAAACTGTGTTGTTGGAATGGTTTATAAATTATGAAAGGGGATGATTTATCCATGTTTTGTATTAAACTATGTAGAATTTTATCTCATGAATTATTTCAATTTACTTGAGCATAATTGATTTATTTTATAAATATTTATTATAAAACACTTGGTGGGATCCGATTGGGATATTTTTCTCAAACCCCGCATACACTTTTTTTTTTATCTAGATCTTGTTTTATCTGATTCAAGAAAGGTAAAGGCACCATAAGGTGGAGGAGTGTTTGTTCAGTAGCTGGGTTTGAGAGTATGGGGTGAAATCATGTCACATGGAGTTGTGAATTAGAAGTTTTTGTGTACTTTGTTTGTTTTATGTACCTTGGCGCTTATTAATCCAGGAAATTATATCTTTTTTACTACTATATTTTTTTATAATAACTAATTTATTATATATCTTTATATCATATTGTTATAGTATCTTTATGTATAAATCATTTACAAAGGTAGTTCTTGATTCCCATGATCTTTATTCTTGCCATTGGGGATTGGTAATGCCCTTCGGTCCATATCATAATTGGTTTGGGTTATGTATAGTTGGGTAATATAGGATGGTTCATGAAAGATTAGTATCAAATAGTGGTTTGTTTGTTTCTATTATCAGTATGAATTTTGGGGTGTCATGGTATATAAGAGAAATGGATATGGGGACTTAAGGTATAGGTTACAAGTGAGTACCTAGACATCTCTCATCATGAAAAGAATTAAGTTTCCATGGTGGTTAGCAATTTTGACTTTTTAGATTTAGATTTATTTGATCCAAGTATTTATTTTTGTATATATCTTGATAATTATAGTTTAATTTTCTTATTTTAAACATGAATTTATTTTCATATATCTTGTTATTGTGTCTCTTTTTTTGTTTTTGTGAAGAATCGTGCCCCCCATAAGACTTACAATAATTCCTTAGGATGATGATACCATTGATCTATGATAATAAAACCCACTAATTGATAATAATCTTATTAAATTATTTTTGTTCATGGTATAAGCTATGGATAATGTTATGGAACCATCCCTTATTCAGTCTGGAGAATAGAAACCTTGAAGGGATGAGGATAGGAATCAAGCCTAGTAATTTATTTATCAAAAAACCTCATTATTTATAAGTGATGAATGATTCATAGGAAGTGTATGATTGTTTTGGAAAGATCAAAAGTATTTTTGAACTTCTATAGATTCTTACTATTATCTAGTTGAGGTGCGCTTTTTTCAAACTTGAAGGCTTGATTAGAAGTTGGTGGGACATATTTTTTTTGGGATAAAAAAATACTAGGGATTAAATTAGAGATACTTCAAGGTAATTTTCACAGATAAATTTTTGTCGGAGTCAATAAACATGAAAAAATATCTAGAGTTCCTCACCCTTGAAGAAGGGAATCAGTCAGTGATGGAGTAAGTTAATTGTTTCATAAAGCTTTCTTTGTTGTCCCTTTAGGTAGTGTATAATGAGAAGATGATGGATTAAATGTTTTAGATGTTTATTTGATCTGAAACCCCATAATTGGTCATTATATTGAAGTTGAACATCTATAATGAGGTTTTTTAGTGGTAACTATTATAGATATTGACCTAGACTAAAATTTTGGGTGATCCATAGTTACTTTTTCTTTTGGTGGAAGGTCCAACAGCTCTTAAAAGGTAAAGAAGATTATTATTGAGTTTCATAAAGGAAACAATGATGGTTATCATAATATATATCTCCATATATAATCATCATCTATTAGTGATTTTAATTTCTATAAATGTGGTCATACAATAGACACAAATCACTTTTTCCTCATATGTCTGAAATTTTTCTACTCATGTTGGTATTGTATTCACTTACAGAAGTTATTTTGGGGTATATATTTTCCTTACTTTCATACAGTCTCATCAGCAGCTAGATGATATTTAATGTAATTATATTATTCTTAGACTATAGGGTTCTATCCAGAAACCTCTATAATGAAGAATTTACACATAATGGAAGAGTATCTAGTGTAAGTTGATTTGGGTCCTATGATAGAAATATGTACTATTTTTGTTTCTTATACATTCAAAACTACATTATTTGATACATTTTATTCTCAATCATTTGTGTATTATCATATGGTGGATCTTCTAAAACATTAAATTGAACTCATTACATTCATTATTTAATTGTAGAAGCCTTTATGGAACAAGAAGGAGTAGGGGATCTGATGTCCCTTGTGCTCTTTCTTTATGTGTGCCATAGAGATGGTTTTGGATTTAATTGGTCTCAAATTGGACCTATTCCATGTTTTATCAATATATACTAATTTATTTCTCACAAATATTAGATCAATTTTTACCATCATAAGTTTTCTTTTATTACCTTTAATGGGAACTCCCATCTGTTTTAGGGGAATTGGGATCCAAGGTCAATTTGAACACGACCACCTCTTCAAGAGTTTGGTATGATAACATTTTTTTATATTCAATTCAAGGTAGGGGTATAGAAATTTTTATCTCCCTCTAGTATTCAATGATTTTATTTAAGTGTTTTTAGTTGAATTTTCAGGTTTTCTTCTAGAGTGGGAGGTAGATTTCTCGATAGAATTAATGTTGGGAACTCAACTCATATCAATGATGTTTTAATATATGTATCTATATGAGTTCAAATAGATTAAAATTAATTTGGGTAATTTTAGATCCAATTGATTTATACATCAATTTTTTCACATGGGATGACCTTATACTCTTTTCTAATAAATCTGATAGAACTCTTTTCTTGTGTATTGATTAGTAGATACTAAATCAATAAAATATAAATAATATATAATCCTTTCTTCACTTTGATTATTTGATCAATTATTTGAAATGGAAAAATTGGTTTTTGAAATTAATATTTGGTCTCGTTAGCACCTTCTCAAAATAATGGGATCATATATTCCTAAGACCCTTTTAGGTGAAAGTATGGACATTTTGAATACCTCGTGATGTTATTTGGTTTAGCTAATGATACTTTTATATTCATGAAAATGATGAATGATATTTTCCACCAATGTATTGATACTTTTATCATGGTGTTTTTGGATACCATCTTGGTGTACTCAAAGACCTAATATGTTCATGTGAATCACTTAATGCTTGTTTTGGGAATCCTAAGGATCACCACCTAAGTAAAAAAATTAAAATTCAAATTATGGATTTGAGAAGTTAATTTATTAGGACATGTAATCTCAAAAAATGGTATCTTAGTTGATCCCGATAAAGTGAGGACTATAATTTCATGGTAAGAACCACAAAATTTCTTTGAGATTTGTAGACTCCAAGGTTTGGTGGTGGTTTGTAAATTATTTATTAAATATTTCTTCTCCTTTGACTGCTCTAACCCAAAAGGGTGTGAAGTTATTGTGGGATTCAATGTGGCAAGAATCATTTAATGAACTAAAGTGGTAATTGACCTCAATAATAATTCTAACTTTACTAAAGGAAAATCAAGGCTATTTGGTTTACGGTGATGTTTCAGGTATAGATTTGGGTTGTGTTCTTATGCAAAGAGATCGTGTTGTGGATTATATATCATGCTAGATTTTATTTCATGATATGAACTATCCCACTAATAATTTGAAACATGCAGTGGTTTTGCATGCCCTTAAAATATGGAATCACTATCTTTTTTAGGAACATTTTATCATTTACTCTAACAAAAAAAGTTTGGGCTATGTATTTTCTCAAAAATATTTGAACCTCTAACTGAGATGACAGATAGAATGCCTATAGTCATTTGACTTTGGCATTTCCTGTACTCCAATAAAGGGTGGTGTAATTACTGATTCACTTAGTAGGAATATTCCTTATGAGGATTTGAGGGATAAAATGTAGGAATGGAACTTGATAGGGATATTTTTTAAGATTCACCTGGGATCCAGGTGGAAGGATCGAGTAATATTATGACGAGTGTTCATGTGACATCATCTCTCCTTGAGATGATTCTTTTATAAAGGTAGAAAGATAATGAGTTCTAAAATGTGAGGGATTCTTTATATTGTTGGTAGATCATCTGTGAGTAGTAACTATCTGAATAAAATATATTTTTATTTGTAGATAATTACATTATTCCATTAACTATAAGGAATACTGTGTTGCATGATTATCACCATTCTTTGTTGTCATTCCATTGTGCCCCCAAAAATATGTTTTATGGCATAAGGCACTAGTTTTGGTGGCCTGGTATGAAATAATACATAACTAAGTTATAACTTTATGTTATACGTGGCAATAGATAAAGGATAATAACTAAAAGACTTTAGGTTTTCTCTAGAATCTCCCCATCCAAAAATTGAAAAGCAATGAGATTTCAATGGATTTTATTATTGGTTAACCTCAAACTCCCTGAGGTAATAATTCCATATGGGCGGTGATCGATCGTTTGACCAAGTCATTACATTTTATACTGATTTTTGACACCACTAAAGTGAAGGACATGGGGAAGCTGTTGGGGAAGGAGATTATAAAGTTTTAGGATATAAAGATACCTTCAGATTCTATAAGTTTTGATTCATGAATTTGCTTTAGATTTAGAGTTTCTTGGGATAACCATTTTAGGATGGTTGAATTTTATTATAATAAAAGTTACAAATTTTCTATCATAATGAAACCTTTCAAATCATTGTATGGTTGTCCCTACATTTTTCCTCTATGTTTTTTCAAGGTTTGAGAAGCTTACTTAGAGGAAATACTTTTGGTTCATGAGAAAACGGTGAATATCTAGTTGATTAATTAGTGTTTTTTGATAGTTTAAAGCAAGTAAAAGTTTTATGCAGATAAACATCATCATCTTCAAGATTTTTTTTATTAGATATCAGGTGATATTCAAATTCTAACCCTGTTTGGGTCAACGATGGCTCAAAATCATGGGAATATCAAAAATAGGTATGTGGTAAAATTTTAGATCTTTTAACAGCTTGTAAAGGTGTCGTATCTCTTGGACTTAACACCCTGTCTATCTTTGGTTCACAATATCTTCTTTGTGTCTCAACTCAAAAAGTATCATTTGGACCCATCTCATTTTCTGTATTATAAAGACCTCAACATGGAACCTGATATGTCTATGACCAAGAAACTATTTTGAGTTCTAGATTATCAAGTTAAGGATCTATGTGTGAATTTTATATGTTTGGTTTTGGTTTAGTGGAAACATGGTTCTAATTATCATGATACTTGAGAGTGGGAGTCTATGATGAGGTAATATCGGTCTCATCTCTTTGGGGGACAATATTCTTCGAAATAGATTTTTGAGGAGAATAAAGAAAAATGATAGGGAGAATTGTTATATCTCTATGTTTCTTTTAAGTACTTAATTTCTTTTGTTTTGACCATCATTCATTTAAATATTATCTCAGGTAAAATTGTGTGACTTTTAGATGTTTTTGTAGTTTTTTGGGATTGTGAATGGTTGTAGAATGGTTAAGGAAAACCTTAAAGTTTATCTCAATAAATGTTGCGCCTCATTTAGGGTGTTCGATGGGAGGGCACATGGATAGGTTCATAATTAGTCCAAACTATGCATCCTTATTCTCAAACCATGCTACAGGGGACATAGGGGTTATGCATGGTTTGTCTATGATTTTTCAAACCATGTTTCTAAACCATGTAACTCCTCAAGTATCCTAGATAGGGGGACATTATTGACACATTATTTTAAAAAATCATGTGTAAAAACTATGTGATGCATATTAAATAATCCATAATTTTATTTCAAGAAATTAAAATCATTATTCTTTCCTCGTTATTATTTTGGTGTAATAGGATCTTAACTAAAGAGACTCCTCTTAGAGATTTTGGATATTCCTTTCCTCCTGATGGATAAATGGGTTTTTATCCATTTTTTAATGGTATGCACATGTTGTTGGTCATTATAAATTATTATTATAGATACACACTTCTCTCCTTCAATGATGCCTTTGATTGGGGTTATTGATCCTAAATCTAAGGTTTGTGACATGATATAATTGGGTTATTATAATTTTGGTTTGGAATTGGGTTTTGTTTCCCGAATCTTCTTTGATTATTTTTCATTCTTTAGAAATTATTATGGTGTGTAATTTATCTCTCTCCCATTATTCTAGAAATTATGAATTAGAGATTATTATTTGATAATTCATGTATTAGGGTTCTTCCTTGTCCTCTTGAACCCGCAATTTCTCTTAGATTGTGGATACCTTATGAGTGTTGTAATTCCATGTAATTTTAGATGGATGGTTTCATGATTCAATATTATTCTAAAAACTTTTCTTGCTTATTATTTGAATTTAGTTTTAAAATTATTGGAATACATGAAGTATAGATTAATCTTGAAAATTTTTTTGAAATAATTTTAAAAAGGCATGATAAATGTTTTGATGAAATTTATTATTTTGCTAATAATTATGAAAACAGGTTTATCCATTGGTGTTGTAAATAGAAATTATTTTAAAGCATGTATTTTTTTTGTTTCAAATATAAAGTTAATTTTGAATTATTTTAATGTGGTAAACTTGAATTTGATCTATGATGAGGTTGGAATCCATCACCAAGGATAAAATATTCCCCCTAGACATAATTTACTAGGTTAATGTGTACACTAGGTTGCCTATGTTGTGAAAAGGATCCACTCCCGAGAGTGAAATATTTCCCCCTAGTCCTATTCTTCAAAGGTAATTTACATACCAGGCATCCTATTGATCAAGATAATGGAATGACGATCCTCACTATCCTTGAAATAATGTTACTCAAGGGATTTGTTTATCTATTGATAATTCTTAAAAAGTGTTTTCAGAATTTTTAAGAAAATTATTTATAAAATGGGTTGTTGGTAAAAATTATAAATTATGAAAATGGGTGATTTATCTATATTTTGTGTCAAACTATACAGAATTTTATCTCATACATTATTTTTTAAAATTGAGCATAATCGGTTTATTTTATAAATTCTTCTTAAAAAATACTTGGTGGTATCCTACTAGGATCTTTTCTTATACCGTGTTTACACCTTTGGGTGTATGTATATCTTGTTTTATCTTATGTAGGTAAAGGGAACACATTTCTAGGGGGTTTAAGGTTTGTTCGTTAGAAGGGTGTGGGAGTCTAGAGGTGAAATCATGTCACATGGAGTTATAAATTAATAGTTTTTTAGTAATTTGGTTATTTTAAGTACCTTGGACCCCCCCCCCCAATGATTTTATCTTTAATTTTTTTGTACTTGTTTTGGAATAACGATATTATTCTTTATTTTTATAACACCTTGTTATAATGTTTTTGTTTAAAAATCATTATAAAAAGTAGTTCTTGATGGCCATGTGATTTTTTCCAGCCTATGGGGATTAAGAATTCCCTTTAGACCATGTTAGGACTAGTTTAGGTTATGAATAGTCTAGTTATTTGGGTTGGTTCGTTACATGAGATCTCATGATGAGACTATATAAAATTTGATCATAAAATAGGAAGAACAATAATAATTTCAGTAGTAGAAGACTGGTAGATGTTTGAGTATATGAAATGACTTGTATGATGGAGTTCCCTTTACCTCAACCAAATTATTCTCCCTCAGCTGAACCCATTCTCTATTTTTATTTATTAACTTAATATGTGATAATTTTTTCATAAATTTTTTTATGAATCATAATTTTAAATTTTAAGTTTTTTATTTTTTAATTTTTTTTTAATAAATAGTGATGGGTACATAAATAAATATTAATTTTAAAAAATATTTCTATAGAGTATTAAAATATCTATTTGTAATGATATAATCTCATATATTATTTTCAATGGAGTAAAATATCTATTGTGATTAAAATTGTGTCACTATTTTTTGTGAAAGATTAGAAACTTCATCAATAAAAATATTTCATCACATAATATTTATGATGGAATATTGAAAATAATTATTATTATAATATATTTTCATGAGTATTCTTATTTCCAATATATTTTCAATGCAAATAAGATTTAATAATGAACAATAAACCATTATCACAAAAAAAAATATTATGAAAAAACATAAAATTTTATTATATAAAAATGATTTATATTATTTGAGTACGTATATAACATTGGATTAATTATATGAAATTAATTGAAAAATATAGGGGTAAGTGTAACACCCAGAATATAGTATCCTAGATCTCGTAGTTTACATTGTCACAAGATACAAGATATCATGTCCTGAAGGATTTCGTAGTTGGGGTTTGGCTTAGTGGTAAGCACCCCATAATCCTACATGAAAAATGGGGGTTCAAAACCCATTAGGTGCAGGTACTGTAACAGCACTATAGCGGAATGTAGCAGCAGCGGCACTATAGATCGGCGGGTACTATAGTGGCGGTAGGGCACTGTAGCAGCGGCGGTACTGTGCGGGTACTGTAGTAGCCGGGTTACTATTCACAGAATGGCAATTGGGCCAAAAAATTGGGCCTACGGGCAATGTAATTGGCTATAAGCCCACTGGGACTTCGGGCTATGTAATGGGTCTCCCTATACCCAGTTAAAAGAGGTCTTTGATTTTCTTTAATAATAAAATGAGGCTTCGGCCCCAACCTTTTAAAAAAAATGTCCTGAAGGATTGAATTGTTTGACATACTTGGGAGAATATACACATACATGATTCCCATGTTATATTTGAAAACATCAAATAGAACCTAAATTTTAGTGATAAATTTATTATTTATTTTAATATATCCCTAAAATCAGTCATAGATCACTTCTTGGTAACTTGGGTAAAAAAAATCATAACAAAGGGTGAGATCAAATGCTCAGTAGGGGAAACAATAAAACAAAAGTTATCATAGAATAAATAAATAATGAATAATAGGATAAAGATATAAAATAATAAAATACTCTATATAAATAATATCATAAGATAGAAATATATCTAAGGATGACACAAAAATATAAATAATCACATGGAAATAAATAATTAGTTTCAAAATTATAAAATTCATAATTACATTCATAATAATCTTACCATTAAGACTTTATACCAAGACATCATACATAAAAAAGGCAAGGCGTAAACCAAATACCCAAAATAGATTGTCCTATAAGACCTACCAATGTGTTAAGGGGGTATAACTGGCCTTGCCCATCACATAATAATTACAATTAAATCATTATATCTAAGAAATGAATAAAAATTCAATACATAATCAACATAAACATTCATATTAAAAAACATTCAAATGAAATGTTAATATTTTCCTCAGTCAATCACTAGAGAAATGTGATCATAATACATCCATTATAATATGGTGAATGGTATAATTATATTATATCATTATTAAATCATAATATTCATCAAATGATATTGACATAGATGAAAAAAATTAAGATATTATTGAAAACTTTCATGAGGATAATACCCTTTTAATTTTGAAATAACATAATTAAAATATAAAAATTTATAGAATGTTAGGAAAAATATTTTATTTTAAAATAACCTTAGAAAAATTTAAAAAAATATTTAAGGTAAATAATTGTCATCATGGTTGGGAAATTCGTTCATGCAGTATACGTTAAAACAAAGATTTTGTTCACATATTTGGTATAAAGTACCTCGTATAGAAAATGACAAGAATATTCATTATAAAAATCTTCATATAAAGTAATCAATTTGTAAAAATGAATTTAATAAATCATTATATAATATTAAAATCATTCTTGAAAACATTTTAAAATATATATAGACATGAAAGAAAAAATTTCCTCACCAAAGAGAGAAATAAAGTCAATTTTTCTTGAAAAATTATTTATAAATGTTCTGAACATAGATAGAGGAAAATTAAATAAAAACATTTAATTTATATAGATTAATAATGGATAATAAAATAAATGATATTTTTGATAGATAAATCATATAATTTATTCATCAAAAAATTTTAGCATAAATAATCATATAAAAAGTGAGATTGTAACTTAAAACCCATACAACTTAGGTAACTTTTGAATCATGACCCCCATGAAATAAATAACTTTAAATATAACTTTAAACACAATGAATATAAAGAGATTAAGGTTATAACATATCAAAGGGTTAGTATGTACACCCCATAAAGTAAACAAGTGGTGAATATGACATATGTCTCGCGAAAAGAAAAGTGAGATGGGAAACCCTTACCCCAGGTGATACAATCTTTATGCAAGGATCATATTCATGCTTATAATTCCACACATTCATTTCTTATAATATTTTACCATTATTTCATTAACAATCTTTAATTATTATCATTATTTTAGGCATTAACTTCATTTTTCATGTATGTTTTGATTTGGAAATTTTGGTCATTGCATCTTGATCATGGTTCCATAATCTCTAGAATATAAATCATGATATAAATATAATATATATTAATTATATACATATTTTTATCCATCTATAAAGTCAAATATAGAAACATTAATTACACCATTCATGGAGATAGTAATATGTATATATGTTCGAACACTATTTTCATTTTCTAATGAAAATATGAAAAGAGAGATAAATAATATTTTATCATTATATAATAATAATTATATAAAAAATATCATATATATATATATTTATTTATTTATTAAATCCATAATAATATCCATCAATTTGAGTTGGTTATGTAAAATGAATCATACCACTACGTGGAGGCAGTAGTTCATATATACGCACGAACGATACAATCTTTTCCCATTTAATGTAAATAATGTGGAAATGGTTTCTATATAATAATTATAACATCTTATAATTTTTATTATATTAGATTAATTATGTTACTATGGATAAAATAGATTCATAGGAATTATAAGAAGAAATAAACTTTAAAAGAGTCGGGTAAGATGGTTATCTCTTCTATGAGAGTCCTCCTTTAGGTTACACCTTAATCCATTTTAGGATAGTCTTAGGGTAAGAAAAAAAGATAAAGAATTTAGTTAAGGAATCTAAGAATGTTTTTGGATTTGGATTTTCTGATCTATAGGGATCAAATATTATTAATAACACTAGACAATTTGTACCCTTTTATAAGTGATGGGAGGGACGCACATGGAATTACTTAAATGATATAAATAATATAACATAATTTTCTTGTAAATGTGGAAGAAAATGTAAATTAATTTTATATTAAGATAAATAAAGGTATAAATATACAAAACTAATAATATTAATACCATTTTAAGTGGAATTTAATCCCTTATATCATAGTTTAACCCCCGATAAACCCTTTTAACCTTAACTGTTGTAGAAATTTTTTATTATTTTTACTATTCATTATAACCAAAAATTAAATTAAACTTATTAAATAATATTAATTATCTTTATTAAAAATTATTAATCCATTTTATAATATCCAATTTAAATAATTGGTAAAAATTACTTTTAGCACATGTTTGTAAAATGCGATGAAAACTATTTTTAGAAAAATGATTCTTTGAAGAAAAAAATGATTTTATAGAAAAATAAAGTATATTATTGATTCAAAGGGAAATAATTGGATTATGTTAAATAAAATAATACTTATTTTTTAAAAAAAAAATTAAAAAATTAAATTAACCTTGTAAATACTTGATTAACATAGAATAACTAAAAAGAATTTTTATTTGAACAAAAACATTACTTTGATTTCCAAAATGTTAAACATATACTTGTCGGTTAAAAAATATATTTTTATATGAATTTTATTATTTATTAAATATAATTTTTTTCTAGAAAAAATGTTTCATTTACATTCAAGTTGTTCTTATATCATTATACTGTCATAAAAGTGACATTTTTTGTGAAATCAATATTTTTCACTATTCACCCAAAAATCAACTATTTATGAAAAATATCAAAAATTTACCATAATCTAATTTTCACATGATAATTTTAAAAATTAAGTTCATTTTATCTTATATATTTTATAAAAATGGTAGAAATTAATTTTAATTATTCACAAATAAAAAATCTAAAAACTATTATTATGAAGAATGTATTTTTATGGAATAAAATGAATTTATTCTTATACTTATCCTAGTAACAAAAATTAGATGAATGTAAATTTTTTTGATTGAATTTAATATTTTTAATAAAAAATTCCCTTCTATATATATTTCATGATTCAGTTATTTTTATTCATACACACCAACTGAACTTCTAGGTTATAGTAATAAAATTTAAATAATTATATTTCATGGTTCATTTAAGCCTGGGGTTGTGTATGGGGAAAGATATTTAATATTGTATTAATTTAAAGGAAACTAAATTATTTGGGTGTAACATTATCCCTTACTAAGAAAATCCTCACATCTTTAATTCATTTTGATTGTCTCGTGACATTTTAAAAGATTTTATCATGAATTTTAATTCCCTATTTAATACTAGGGGACTTATTCTTTTGTAAATAAAAAAACACTTGTATGTTTATGAAAATTATACTTGTTAATGTATTTCAATATGAGTAACTTAATAATTAATTAATAATTTCCAAAAAAACTTGACATATTTATCTTTTATTTCTTGAGTTTTGTGATTTATGATAAAATATACTTACTTGATTCCTTTCAACTTTCTATGTAAAGATTTTTTTTACTTTGATTGATTATTTTAATTAGTTTCCACTTCTGATGTAATGATTAATTATAAAGAGTAATTTTTTATGTCTTTCTCATTAAGAATAACCTTCATTGGATCATAAGATCGATAAAACAATGACAAGTTATTTCACTCGTCTAAAAAATTATTAGAAAAGTTAAGATAATACTCGATATGAATAAACCTTCTGGTGAAAAAGTAATACATTAATTCTTAAAACATCAATAGTAATCCCCATATAAATGATATGATAATTTAACCTTTAAATTATAACACCACTACTTCAATATAGATTATTTTTTGATTTATGTACTAATTCTTAAATCATTAGAACTAATTAAATGCCAAAAATTAGGATTATTTCAAAAAAATAGGTATAACAACCATGTTTTCAACTAGGGAATAGTTGTTCATATTAATAGAAATTGATCGATATATTATCATTATATCCAAATTCCTACTAGGTGTATTGATTGAAAATCCTTCTAAAAAGTTTTAATAGATTATTTGATATCCATGAAAAATATAAAAGAGTGTGTATATCCAGAATCAATTAAAGCATGATTTTATGATCAATGTACTTGGAATCACAAATTAATGGGTTTTAAATTTAGATGTAGTAATTTCATAAGATTTTCCTTTATCCATTATAATTTTTTGATCTAAATTCCCTTTGAATCATGGGGTATATTTTTATGTAGTGCCTCATCTCTTTATAGATGAAACAGTGGACATTGGTGGATTTTTTCTTACCCTTTCATTAAAATTCCTAATAGCCTTTCACTCTACACTTTAATCAAACTATAATTCACTTATATCAAGTAATATGGTGTTTCTTTATAAAATCATCACTTGTGGGAAGTTTCTTACTTCAATTATTTTCCTTTGATTCGTTTATTTTTTCTTGGTTATAAGTTATCCTATTGTTCTTTTTATTTCCTTAGAAAATATTTGATGTGGAGAATTCATTTAATGTCCTAATAGTACTTGATGACATACCATCATATCATGAAAATTATTTAGTTACTAGTTCCATTCATAGTCTTGGATTAATCCCATTAAATAAAGGACCAATCATTTTTTCCAGATTATGTATGTTGTTCATAACGTTCCTTATTAACATTGTAAAGTTTTCCTTGCACTCAATAATAATTTCCTCTTACTTATATATTAGATCGATATCTTATATTTCTATATTATCTCCTTGCTCGTGAGGAATGTAATTTCTATAGAATATATCTTTAAACATCTTCCATTCCATTCTATCTATCTCATCCTATTTATTTATATTCTGAATTAATGAAAACCATTGAAAAAAATATCTCTTTAAACAATACTATACCAAATTGACCATCTCTATTTTATTACTTCTCAAATTCATAAATATCTTTTTAAGGGAAATGATTCACTATTTATATGTCAATTGACTAGTATTTCCATTAAAGGATGTCGGTTTCTGTCACATGAAGTAGTCTAAAATCAATTAATTATGAATTGAATCAATAGGTTGTTCTATACGGGAAACATTATTATTCATAACAAGAGTAAATTGTCCTAACATAGTTATAACATACTCAGATCCAACACCATCCATGTTGACTATCTCATGAGGTAAATCCCTGCATTGATTATGGGTGTTTAAATTTTTTTATTCCATCTCTTAGGTTCCATTTATAAACATGGAATGCACTATATTATCTCATAACCTTATTAATCATAGTATATAATTCCAAATATGGTGCAATACCTAACATAAATTGAAAATTTAGGTATTTCTAATCTCAAATTCATAATCATGGTTTCTTTGGTAATATCTTAAAATCATAAAAATATTTTCAAATATTTCATAATGTTTCATAAAGAGAATTTGAATCTACTAAAGAATAACCCTCAGAAGTGTCTAGCTAGATGTGTAGTGATAGGCTCACTTATCATGCACCAAGTGTAGATTAAGTTGATACTCAACCAGAATTTATTAGGGTGTTTACCCCTAGATGAATATGTTCCATAGTCATAACCACTTTATAGTATCTAGATAGGGATTTCATTTCTAGGAACCCACATATTCCCTACCTTACCAAAACTTCATGATATTATCATATACTTAGACTTATCCTTAGAGTCTTTCATAGTGTTTTGTTCTCTAATAAATGTTTTTTTAAATCTAGTTCTTGTTTTTTATACGAAACTTCCTTTGAAACCAACTATAACACCCTTACTCCAGTAACCCAGAGTCGATGGTTATATTACTATATTGGCACAATATACATGAGATCGCATCCTGAAGGACTGAATATTTTTTCAGTCTATAGATACTAGATACATACATTATTCCAACATTAAATTTTATAACAAGAAATAAAACTTAAAATTATAGTGGGAACTTTATTATTTCTTCTTATATATCCCTGAAATAAATCATAGATCCCTTCTCGGTATCTTAAGGAATGAAAAACATTATAAATGGAGAGATCAGATATTCAGTAATGGAAATAATACAACAAAATATTTGATAGAATGAATAGAGAATGAATAATATAGAAGAGATAAACAATAATCAAATATACTATATCACTAATATTATAACAAACATGACCAACACACTCTATGAATAGTAACTAGTCTGGTTCACCACGTGACCTCAAGTTCACCTCCCTAAACACTAGAGTCTTATGACTAGTATCATGGGTATAATATAGTGACCCAATTTTCCCTAACATAACTATTACATCATTTTTAAGATAAACAGCATAATAGGAAAACAATCTACTATCCAAAGTTCTAGTGTATTGTAAAAATTAGGATCATACATCAATTGTACATAACAAAACATAAGAATTTATTTAAATAATTTTTATTTATCCTTCTAAAATATCACATTCTCCTTAGTACATGTAATCACATGAGGATATACATAAATGAAAGGGGTGAGCTAAAAGCTAATTAAGGGGTGGAATGAAGGATATGAATCAATATTACATGGGTGATGATAATAAACATCATTATAGTATAAGAATTAGATCATCATCATCATCATGAGGTAAAATTTTGATAAAGGCATGGAATGTGGTATATGAATAATAAATAAACATCATAACATAGTGGTCAAATACCACACATAGTTGTGAACAAATCTAGTATCATGTACGTGCATGACAAATGTATATATAACATAACATCATCATGGTGAACAAAAATAGCATCATGTTCATGAATAATATTCATTATCATATTAGATATATCACATTAACCATTTCATTGGATGGATATATAATTCTAATCCCACCCGTCACATAATAAAACACACATAATCATTCATGCCATATGGAAGGATAACAATCATATTCATGAAATAACCCATGAAAAGGAATGGGTTTTGTAAAATAATTCATATATCATACTTCCTAAAATTAACTTTAGGATTACCAAATTAATAAGTTAGATCATATATTATCATAATAGATCATTTTTTCTTTTAAAGTAGAAATAACTAAAGAGGATTCAAGAGATGTTTTAGAAATTAAATTCTTTTTGAAAAAGAATTGTAAATGTGCTAGAAAACATTTAGAAGGGTTGAAACATGTATATCCTGAAAATAAAAGAGAAAGATTATTGAAATTAAAAAATATATATTATATTAACATTCATACTAAAATAAATGTGAACTAGTGGTATCCCAAAAGAAAGAGTTTGGATTTGAGAATCCCCGTGCCTTAAATCCCTCTTTATTTCTTTGGTTTTCTATATCCTAAAAAATAAAAAAAGGTTTACTAAAAAATTTAACAATAAGTTAATTATGTTAATTTAGTTAACTATTTATCACTTACAATAATTTTATTATATTTCTTAATTTTCAATGTTAATAGTGAATCATTTTTATATCATTTTTTCGTTAAAAAATCCCAATTTTTATTTGATTTTTCTATTTTTGTTCAAGGTAATTTATACATAAGTAAAATTAATTATATAGGACTAAAATATATATATATTTATAAATATATAAATTATAAATAATTTATTATTACTATACATCAGGTTTTATATAATGAAATATTTGGAAACTTCCTCATTGGAAGTTAACCGACTATTAATGGGAACGTTGTCTAAAGAAAAAGAAATAGAGGTATAAAATATAAATATATCAAAAAAATAATTTTTTTATAGTATGTTAATATCCTTAATATAATTTTAAAATAATTACTACTTAGTCTTAGAATATTTGGTATTTAAATAGATTGATAAAAATAGAATATAGGAATAAAATGAGAGAAGAGTTGATAAAAACTTACTCTTTTATCAATGTTGCTTCTCTTGTATGACACTATAATTCCTTGATGAATGGAGTTGGTTTACTCCCAAACATACCTAAGGTTGGTAAGTGATTAATATAGGGAATTTTTTTAGATATTTTTCTTTTTTAAGTGTGATAGTAGTGGTTTTCCAAGGGTGCGTAGAGGGGTTATTTATACTTGAGAAGAGGTATTTTCTTAAAATAAAATATTGAATAAAATATTATATCTAAGGTAAACCTTATAATATTGATATTAATGAAATTATGGAACATATACAAATAAATAATAATGTTTTATCACTTTAACCCTATTTATAAGTGTGATAGTAGTGGTTTTCCAAGGGTGCGTAGAGGGGTTATTTATACTTGAGAAGAGGTATTTTTTAAAATAAAATATTGAATAAAATATTATATCTAAGGTAAACCTTATAATAGTGATATTAATGAAATTATAGAACATATAAAAATAAATAATAATGGTTTATCTATACTTTTACTATTCACCTAAAAATTGAAGTATTTCAGAAAATTATCAAAACATAACCCTTGTAAAATTTCAATGTGCTAATTTAAAAAAATAAATTCACTTTATCAAAATAATTTTCCATCATGGTTAATTTTAATTATTAATATAAAAAAATATTATTTTTAGGAAATACATTAAATTAGAGGTTATTAAAAAATGTACTTATATTTTCTTTGAGTTTTTTAATCTTGGCATTATTTTTATGGAATTATAATAGTTATATTTTCTTTAATTACTCATGTTAAATATTATTTGCATTATATTTTATTATTTTTGGGTCAAATTATTATTCCAACATTTAGGTTACTATTCCCAATAGTCACATTACTATTCCAATAGTCATATTACATATTATAAATATCACTTCTTTATTTCATTAAAAATTCAATACAATTCCTCTTAGGGATCTGTATTTTTTCATTTTTTGAAATATTAATTTATTTACTAATATTTGTTTTAATTTCTATGGTTTTTTTCATGAGATGAATAATGCTAACTGGTTGGGTTATCCAAATTTTCCCAGTATTTCCTTTTTATTTTCTATTTTTTATCCCCTTGTAATATTTTACATTTCAAATTGGTTTATTCATTGAATTATGTAATAATTTTAATTAATTAAATAATGTTTTTTTGGTTCATATATGTTCCCTATGTGTATAATACTTATATAATAAAACACACATTTATTTCTAGAAACAAATATCATTTATAAATTATGGTTTGTTACATCTAAGGAGGTACCATGGGGAAGCTATACCCCCGGTATTAGAGTGTTCAGTAAAGAATAAAATAACCAAAATCATACATTATTAATAGACATCACAGTGTGTAGGATGAATAAAACATCCAAAACAATAATAATATTCCATGAAAAAGTAGTACAATCATACAAGAAGGTCACTAACTAGGCCAACTATGTATACAAGAAAAAAATAAAAGGATTTAAAGAAGTTGGATCCATGATAGTCTCAAGCTATACCTCATCCAATAATTTGATAAAATCCATGTTATCCAGCCTAATAATTAAAAACTAGACCTAAACCTCTACCCAATCTGTACCGGTAATAAACATGTGAGATATTCTTGGGTAAACATATGCAACAGTGTCCTGAGTAAGGTGTGAGTATAAAACACAATAGGGAACCACCAATGCGGTCCCATAATAACCAAATTATATTGTGATTTTTGAATGCAATGTACTCTACTAATAATAAATAAACTATTAAAAAATGAACAAAAATACCCATTTTTATCCTTAGGTCCATGAACCCAATTGTCCATACCAACATAGTCTAGAAAAAAGGTGTCTCTAAGCATGTCAGGATGACCATACCCCCCAAGTAACATGTGAGATCCAAATTCAAGGATTCTCTGACCATATTATCATAAATTTGGGGACTTTTCCCATTATAGTTGAAACATCTGAGATCCAAATACATGCTAAATTAATTGTGCATCCGACTCCAAATCATGATAGCCATAACCATGTCCTCCTAACTCTAGGGACTCATCCCATGATAGTTTATGCATCTGACTCCAAATCATTTCATCCATAACCATGTCCTCATATATCTAGAGACCCATCCCATAATAGTCTATGTATCCAAATCCAAATCATGATATCCATAATAATTTCCTCCTGAATTTGAGGACTTAACTCATAGTATTCTAAACATCCTAGCTCCAAGTCCATGGAAGCCCCAATACCGAGCTCCAAATCCATGGTAGCTCCAACACCAATCTCTAACCCCATTTATGCTCAAATTATCAAGATAAAAATTCCTTAAAGCTCCAACCATGAATCTAGATCAAAATTATGGCAGCCCAAACATGTGTCCAGGGTGTTTTCCACACAATATAAAAATAAGGAACAAGGTATGGAAAAACTCTCACACTCATTATCAATATCTCTCTCTAATAAGGCTTCCACCTAGTTTTTGGTTCTACAGTGAAACCCAAAAAAATCTATACTCATAACTATATATAACTTCTCAAGGATGGTCTATCAAGGAGACACCCACTCTGGTCATCTGGGTCACAATACATTAGAGGTACACTCTTAAGGGTCCTCGATCTCATCCAAGGTCTCTCAGATAATCAGTCTTAAATTAGGGATGTCATGAGTCCCAATAATTTCATCACACGTATGACCTCATTACCTCTATGGGTAATTAACATAACACCAGTCTAGGGGGGATGGCCCATGGCTATCCCAATTCCAACATCCCACTTTATTGGTTCACTCAGCCAACTAGATCTCAGTATTCCAAAGGCCTTTCTACATAGGATTATTCATGTCATAAGGGGAATGGTTACTCACCCCTAGGTCATATCAAGGAGTCCTAAGGGTCCACAAGGTCCTCAAATGGAATATTCAGACCATGGATGTCTTGATCATCACTCACCCCTACTTGGTTGTATAAGGTTCTGAAGCATGGTCCACCAAGTCATGATTATATAACTATTCAAGAGGATACACCTCATGGTATTCCCAATGTCTTAGGGAGGTCTTGAGCTAAGGACTCAGATCTGAATAGTCAAGGAATCATGCCAATTCCTTAGGTCCAACATGTCCTAAGTGCTTGTCATTTACCTCATGGAATTAACATAAGATAATCAATTTAAATTATTTAAATTATTTTTTACAAAATAGGTTAGTTACCTCAATGTAATAACCACACATAACACACATCATAAAAAACATAATAATACCCTTAGGAAATCATCTAATCCCACTTACCTTTTTAGAATCCTTTTTCATTTTTTCACTGCTTGAAAACTCATTCCCGACCACACCCAAGTTCACCTTGGCTCATTTGTTCACTCCACATACTCCCAAAATCTACATCACACCAAGGAACCAAAAAATGATAATTATAATCCATTATAATTAATTAAAAAAATATCTAAAAATTAATAACACCAAATGATGTTGTCACACTAGAACTACACCCAACATCACTCTGAGGGTCGATTTCACTTCCCTATCCATACATATATTAATAACAAAAAACCAACAAAAATATTAAATTTAATTTAATTTTTTAAAAAAATTATACGATAAATGATTGATGAAACACACCTTAACCAAAACGATGATCCACCACATGAAAAAGACATCCCAGGTCACCTTCTTCCTATGAATAGTAGAAGTATCATCAAATTCATATGATTTCACTATTATTCAATGGAATAAAAAAATCCCTAACTGAAGAAAAAAATTAGAGTGGAAGAGAGGGGAAGATCGGCATGGTTTGGAAGGGGATAAAAAATACCTCAAATCACAAATAAAACACCTTAAAGGGGATACCCAAACTAAGGGGGAAGGGGGGTAAAAGGGGGAGATGACCCCTTTCCATACCTGAAAAAGAATGATGGGAAGAGGGGGTACCCCTATTAAGTTTTAAGGGGGAATCATCATTATAACCCATTAAATCCCCGTCGATGAGCTAGTGGTGCCTACTAGAAAGAAAGTGGATTGGTTGTAGCTTTAGATATAGAAGCTACCTAACCCCTTCAGAGGTTCCTATGATTCCTTGATATGTCTCTTAAGCCTCCAACCATGTTTAAAAAACCTCATTGAAGGATTTAAATATCTTGGAACATGATTTACAATCCTATTTCACAATACGACTAGACCACTATTTTGAAAACTCAAATTTTTCTTGAAAATATCACACTCATATGAACAGGAGGGATTATAAACTCCCCACCATAACACTTCTCATATTTGAGAAGTATTGGTGGACTTTGATATATAAAAACTTACCTTATTCAATCATCAAAACCAATTAAAAAGTTTTTTTTACAATTTAATTCACAACACACTACCAAAGTTCCATTTTAAACATAAGGCATTTAAACCACCAAACAAAAAAGCCAACACTCATAACCACTCCATAAACAGTATGAAGGTATCCACCCAATCCCATCCATACTAAGACACAACAATGTCATCATCCATTTGATCATATTTCAGCCCATTTTTCTCCCCACCATAGGACCTATCTTATGATTTCCAATTATAATTCCATAAAATTTCCCACCATCGAAATTTCTAGACAAAACACTCACCTCACTTTCTCACAATTCACCCAACAAGATTTATGATTTAACATAACCAAACATACATGAGAACACCATTTAAATGTTGGTACCTATTCTCATTTCTAACTTCATGTTATAATAGACATTCCACCACCATCCATTCATAACATGAGCACATAAAATATTCATTGTAAATCCTAGACTAATTCCCAAAACATACCTTTCATATCAAAAATTAAACACCTAATGTGGTTTTAGGATCATTGCATCCAAATATCCCTAAAACCATTATTCAAACCTCTTTCAGCTGACCCTTATTGAAAATTCTCAGCTACACCTTCCAATATGTTCTAATTATATAACCATGATTCCTTACATCTTAGACGCATATTATGGTCATCTAAGAACCCAAACTAACTTCCATACCTAGATCCTAGTGATATCTTCATAAACGTATCATCAGTTGACTAAACCCACGTCATTCTTTCCATGCGTACTGATAAATTCCCAATCTAACCCATCCAAATCATCACAAACAAACTTGAGTATGATGTTCGTGCTCATACACCACTCGACACCATGTCAAAAAAAATTCCTTGCATTCCCTAAGAAATCCATTAGTACAAGGGTTGATTTATTCACTGATAGCAGAATATCAAAATGATCATACAGAGAACATTATCATACACCCATGACCCTAATCACTTAAGGATCAAATGCTCTCGATTGATATCCCACTCCCCACCATAGAATCATCCTAATCATCTCAATATTGAAACAAGTTTCAATCAATGTATCCCATGCACCATCCACCCATATAAATAATGATGGGTGTGTCCAAAACCACTCATTCCTAAGCCCCAATATACAACACCAATTCAAAACTTGTTCTTAGATCAAGGTAAGGTTATCCATGACTTCTACTAAAAATAAATCTATAACAAGGGTCATTACCCTCAACCAAACACTGGTCTACTTTCCATCACATGGATTCCCTTAACCTACTCCTAGATAACATCCTTGGTAGGTCCCACTTACAACCAAACATATTGCTCCTCCCAATCCATGATCATCAGTTTCTCGAGATACCATTCCCATAAGTAACTTGAAAAATGTCCATTGGTCCTTAATTCAATCATGGTCATTTCTAATTCTCATTAAAATATGTTCCATATGTGAATAATGTGTGATACCTTGTCTATATTAAAATAATTAGTGTACACTCCCCTATCACCATACCCACCATGTATTTGTGGCACACCCTTGATATTGAGGTCTTTTTAAACCTAATAGTTTCACATCATCAAACCAGAATGACCATGATCCTGTTGTGTATTAGCCTCATCAATCCATAAGACCTTGGCACTCCTCTTCAAAATCAGGTTACTTACCCAAGCCATTATTTATGACACACCACCCAGTAATAGTAATTTTCCTAATACTATAGGTTTCCATCCATGCTTTAATGAGTGAATGTCTCTCCCACATGCTTTTCTACCATCTAATTTCATTCCATACTAATGTTCATCAATTTAATATGAAAATTTTTAAATTTAAATAATTAATTTAATTAATTTTTTAATTGATAATTCCCAAGTAATTTTTTTTATTATTTTGTGGGTAAATAATATTTTGGAATAATTTTTGGAAAAAGAAATAAATTAATTAAGTATATAAGAATTTTCATAAGTAAATAAATGTTTCAAATTTGAAGAATATTTACAAATTCATGTTTATTTTTGTAGATGAAAAATTTAATGTTTTCATACTAGGCCTAAAGAACCAGGAGGAAATCATGAAGAGTATGAAGAATCCCACACAAGCTAACCAAGAAAAGAGATCATATAGTGTATTCCATGTGTGTTCATAGGGTGGAAAAAGGCTTGGTGGTCCTATGAGTGTCGGCATGGGACCATGTGGTGTGTGTGTGTGGTGTCCCATCCTCATAGAAGTCTTATGAGATGAAGAAGAAGATGATGAATATATAAAGGATTTTGTTCCCAATATAACCACTGCATTTATACTACCACTGTCATCCTGCTACTAGTGTACTACTATCGTAATTATTTCATGCTTTCATCGCTTCTACCATCAGTATGCCACCACCATCCTTTATGATGTTTGGGTAAGTAACCGTCGATATGAAACCACCATATTACATCCACTTCCACCACCATCAGCTTCATTCTTACACCATTGGCCTACCACTTCTTGTTTCCCCACTACCATCATCTCGCATTCATGCTCCTCCATCTATGAAGAATCCTCCATCAAGATGAGGCCGAGGGAACCCATTCGAGACCAGTGGCCATTATTTATGTTACCTAATCCTTGAACATTGACGATAAAAGATGCATGAAGCTATGGATGAAAATAAATATACAAAATGGATAGATTAATATTGAAAAAACAATTTTTACGATGTCTTGTTTGATGAATTAAAGATGGAAGCTCAAACACAAACCAAGAATGAAAGACTATTTGGTTTTTTGGAGCTAAATCTGAAGGTTCAAGAAATAAATATGTGTATTCACATGAAGAAGATATTGGGACATGATGTTATCTTTTTGGATAACATGAGATAGAGATATTATATGTGCATAATAATTTTAATTCATAAATTATAAAATAATTCATATGTCAACCATGTGGTGTTCAGTTAACTTGAAATCCATGCATGAATTCCACATCACACGAAGCTGATAAAGATTTTAAATAGATCCATGATTTCAAAGAAATACCAATATATGTGTGAATAATAATTTATATGTTTCTAATAAATATACACATGGAAAATTCACATTCACTTCATGCATGTTTGAATAAAAATCTTCTGTAGAAGATATTTCATGATTCCATTCCATGATGTATAATGATTTTTCAATTTGTGAGTCTTGATGATTTTTAAGATCTCCAAAATTATTCAGAATGGAAATAATGAATTTTGACCATGGATAAATATTTTAATGTTAATCTTTTAATATTTGAAGGAGGACCTTGGATATTTATTTAAGGATTTCATGCACACATGAGGAACATTTCTTCTGCAAGAGGATAGTAGAAGACTTGACTACAAAATATCAATTTATTACTCTAGATTTCCAATACTTTCTTCTAAATTGTTTTATTTTTAATATTTCATATAATACTATAATATTTGTTCTATATTTAATAGAGGGGTAGAACTATTTGGTGATTGGGGAAAGGATGGAGTACCTCTTGTGATGATTGAGTCTCCAAGCATTAAAAAAATATTTTCATTGTTAATATTTTTCAGTATTTAGTTGAAGATTTAATCTTGAATATGATTGTGTTGGAAATAATTTTTTCATATTATTTATTTCATTATTCTAGGATCTATTATATTCCTCTATATGGTTTTATATAATATATATTTAATGATCTATGGCCAAGTGTTGAGTGTTTATATATTGATGACATGTGAGGAAGTTGCAATGGTTAAACTTGGTTTACTTGAGAATAAAAATACATGATTGGGTGTTACTTGAGTGAAATGGGGGAAATTAAATGTTTCTTTCAAACATTGGTAGGAGGGTGGACTGAAGCAAATAATTTTTTAGAACTAGTCTAGCTATAATCAATCAATCAACCATGAATAGTGGAAGAAATTATGGAACATCTCATTTATCAATTAATATGGGAAAGAGAACCATTTTAGAAGACGATGGTATAATTAAAAGTGATAATCCATACCTAACATGATCATGTAACACACTAATATTTTATTATGTAGATCTCTATAAATAATTTTTTTTATTTGATTGACTTCTCTACATGAAACACTGAGTTTAACCAAACCACAAGATACTATTGAAATATTATTATTTAATGTGATATTTATCACCTAGACTTTGGATTAGTGGGTATTGATATGACTAATAAAATTTTGAAAAATTTATGGTTTACACAAGTATAAAATGAATTTTCAGTTATAAATTGATTATAAATGAAAACAAATATCATTTGATAGTGAAAGATGTATTTTTTTGAAAATATATTTATATGCTCGTAATGTGTTTTTATCATAATAAATTAAATTAATAACTATTGGTGAATGATTTTAATTAAATTTATATATTATATATCGGTCAAATGTTTTAACATTAATATATATTTCTTTAGGCATGAGACAATAATAAATCCATTTTAATGCTTAAAATGTATTTTTCTAAAAAAAACTTTCATCATGTTTTGCGAAATTATTTTGAAATGAATTTCTATCACATAAATAAATTTAATCATAAAAATGGATCCAATATTTTGAATTATGATATTAAAATTTGTTAAATAGGTGTAAGATCCAATGTTTTTTTGAGTTATAGATCTCTTTATTTTTAGTCTAATTTCTTGGTTTTGACCTAATGTGAATTCCTAATGAGGTCATGGGAGTTTTAGGGGTGTCTGGGGTTTTTTTGAAGCCCATATATTGACTTGTGGAGAAAAACAGCTAGGCCACATGGTTAGTAGAAACCGTACCACCCAAACCACTCTGTTACTACAAACTGTGGATGGAATTTCGAAGGCTAGAGTAGGGATACATGATTTTAGGAAACCTTATAGGAAAGGTCTCACACTCATACGATCCACTTTGAATTTTTAGTAGAGGCCAAATTCATGATTGGTGCATTGTTTGTCTAATTGTGTTCCATTATCATTAAAGGTTTCTTCTTGGATAAATAAGGGTTCATGGTTGGCACATGGTTTGGCCAATTGTGTCTCCAAATTGTGTGACCTAGTAATATTGGGTGAGATTAATAAATTTCCCTTAAATTTTCCTAAAACATAAATATATTTCCTCCATTCATTCCAGTAGGCATAGGAGAGGTTTTTCTCCTAGTGAATATCTCATAATCTAGTCTTGGGTTCCAATTCACCATATAGACTTGAAATTGAACATTGTTCATCTCTTTGGATCCACACCAGTGAGTTATTCATTCCTTTTGTGTCATTATTCATTTTTATTCATATAGAAACGGTTATTATGATTCAATATAATATGACCTATTTCTAGATTATTTGTCCATTTCTTCAATTTCTTCCAATCTGAATCGAGTTAGGAGTTGATAATAGATGTGTGTTCTACCACGGACATATGATAGGTGTTATATACCTTTACCTTAAAGTTTTGTATTTTATATACATTGTTTTCATTATTCCACATGAAAAACTTCCTGGAGTTGACCCTAAAATAAAATGAATGTCTTGAATAAATTGTTTAGAACCTGTTTAGGTTTTCCTCAAGTACCATTTTATGGTTCAAGGTTGTTTTCCTCAACCTAGGCCACCCAGGGGGTGTTTCCTTGTACATTCCCTATGTTATTCCACCCCAATGGGTATGTGTGATATCTATAATTGTAGTGGTAGATATAATGAACTAAATGAGCGATTTAGGGAGATGAATTGTGCCTCCTTTTCATATGATTAAATGTAATAAATGAATAAATATTTTTAATGGAAATTGTGGAATGATTTGGATGAACTTGTGGATTATGTTTGATTATGAAATGATTAATGAATTTATTGATGAATGTAATGATTATGGTAGTGGATTTCATGGAAATTTGTACTCCTTAGATCTTGATTCCATAATATTCCCTGGATATTTCTATTCCATGGATCTTGATAATGGTAGTGGATTCCTTGTACATTTCTACTCCTAGGATACTGATTCCATAGGATTCCATGGACATTTTTACTCTATGGATCTATGTTTATTATGGTAGTGGATGTCAATTACATTTCTAATCATTGGATCATGATTCCATAGGAATCTAAGGGTATTACTATCCCTTGGATCAAACATTCTTAGACTCTCTTTGGACATGCTCTGTGGACATGCTCTTTGGACTCCACCCAAGTTGTTTCCAAGTTTCCATTGAGATGATCAATGGAATTTATGAGGTTTCCTTGGTGTTTTATACCTTTGATCCAACCCTTTGTGGTATGATACCGGATTACACGAAATAGGTTGTTGTGTATGTTGTAAACATCATTACACGACATGGCTGTTGTGGATATTTTTTTATGATTTATAGATAGCCTATTATTATGGTGGATTTATTATAGTTGAACCTTACTAGGAGTGATTGATTATAGTTGGTAGACTGGAAAATATCACTTCTATATTTGACACTTCAATTTTATTACTATTATACCTATGATATAATACACACTAAATCATTTTTTATACACAGATTGGACATGTTATAGACACCATTGGTGGTGGCATACTAAGTGTTATCTCACACCTTTTTCAGGCCATCATTGGGTATCCAGAAAGTCTTCATGGATACAGGTAGGTATCGGGGGAGGTGCTAACTTTATGATGCTAGATTTTATCATTTCCTAGGAGCATGGGAGTAAAGGACCAAGCTAGGATCATGGTACTATTTGGAGATAGTTATTTTTTTTCTTTTGATACATATACTATATTGGATGCCTAATTCCATGTAATACCTGCCATTTTGTATAGATACATGACATGTTCATCATATTTTATATGAAACTAATTTTGATACTGATTATTATTACTGTATTTTGGATGTTTATATTCTATTAGTTATTTATATTATGCTTCGTCTATTGATCTATATGTTATACCTTTGTGTTACAATCTGACATGAGGGAATAGTCTACCCACAGACATGCCCTAGGACTATGCAACTAGTTAGAATCCTCTAGCATATGGGTAACCACACTTGAGGCCATGTGACCCACTGTCTTGGGGAACCATTTTGTGGCACCTGGTTCGGTACATTACAAAGTGGTATTCTAGTGTTTTATTTTCTGATTGTATTACTATTTGGGATTGGTATAAAATATATTAAGAAGAAATTGGGATTTAGTAATGAGTTGTTCCTAGGAGTAGCTAACCTACATACAAGAAAAGTCCAAAATTTCCTGGAATGGGATTGATGTTCTGTATTTTTTCTATTACAGTTGTTTTTATTCCACTATTGGGTGATGCACATGTTATGTGATGTTATTATTATTGTGATTGAGGAATTTCATTTATCCTTGGCCCGATTTAGTGAGGAATCATTGATCATGCATCACTTTAGGAACATTACATGATTCACATGTCATGTATATGAAATGCCATATAGTAATCATTGTGGGAATGTATGACATTATTATGGGTGTCTTGTGAGATATATTTTTGATTTAATTAATGAATATTGAAGGGGATTGAGAAATATAATTAGTACCTAGAGTTCCTACCATAACCTAAATAGTGTTTTCAGGCTTAAGTTATAGTAGACACCCTAAGCAGACAATTATGGAATGTTGATTCATGGACCATTGGTCTCATCGATTGGAACATGTTATGTTCAGGATTAAATGGACTCCATATTTTGGTTTATAAGGTATATAGGCCCTTATGAATCAGAATTGGTGAACCATTTGGTATAGCCATTTAAAGAAAATTATAAACAAATACTATTTTAAATGAAATTAAAATTATGAAATGGAAAGGTATCCATTAAATGGAGTTTCCCATTTCTATTAAAAGTCCATATAATGGGGCACATGCTGTGAAATGGAGAACTTGACCTTGACCCAGCTTTAGAGTGGGTAGTAGGCAGTGCCTTTGGTGTTCTTTATGATCATTTCTTTTACCCATTCCTAATTTTATGAGCAGGAAGAGGGGTGTGGACTATGTTTATAATAAGTCTTTGAATTTTTCTATGCTTTTATATATGATCTTCTCATTATCAATATTTTCTAAGGTGTGTGCTTGGCATTGTAGAGGCATGATGCCATGATGACCTCTAATCGTACATTAGGAGGCTGGAGATGACTATGATTCAAAGGTAGTGGTCCATGAGTAGCTGGTAGAACCTCCCATAGTGCCATTTGCAGCACCAATAGATGTACCAGATACAGGTGTTGATTCCCAGTTCTTAAGGCTTTCCTATGATTTATAAAGACTTTTCATGGAGACCCACAGCCTTCCACATCTATGGTAGAGCTGAATTGTGTATTCTAGCAGTAGTATCCTCCCAATTTTGGGGGGAATGGTGGTCCACAGGTTGTTGAGTTGTGGTTTTAGACAATATTTTCAATTTTTGAGCATCTGGTGACTCTTCCTTAGGGGAGAGTGAATCTCATGACATATATGATTTGGGGAGTAGCTAAACACTGGTTGGATGTTTTAAACCAAGATTATATACTTTAGGATATGGTTTTTAGGCATTTACAATCTAGGTTTTATGATTAATTCTTTATTGAGACCCAAATAGATGAAAGGTCCAGTGAGTTTATGTGTCTGGAGTAGGGAACGATGACTGTTATGGAGTATTAATATTTATTTATAGATCTTCAATATTTTCCATCAATTTATCTTGATGATGAATCATTGAAGAAGGGAAGCTTCAAGGAAGGTCTAAAGTATGTCATTCAATCATAGGTAAACGTGTTTCTGTTGACTAATATTACATAGATAGTGAATTAGGTGTTCATTACTGAATAGAACCAGAGGGAAGATGGGAAGATAGAGTAAGTCAGTTCAGCCTCTAGACCAAGCGGTTCTGTGTTAGCTGGAAGAAAGTTCCATTTTGAGGCTTCTCATGTGGGAAATACTATCCAGGATGTTAGTGATGGTAGTTCTATCTCCTATCTTCAGTGTGGGAGGAGGGGACATATGAGGAGTCAGTGTGATAGATACCCAGTCGAGTGTCAAACATGCTATGGGATGGGACATGTACAATGATTATGTAGGACCTTCCCTCCAGTAGTCATTGGAAGGGGATCGACTCCAAATCCAAGTTTAAAATAAGGACTCATAGGTCTACTTCAGACAAGGATCTAGAGTAGTATCGGTCATTTAGGATAATATTGTGGTCATAGTCAAGGAAACCATACACCAGTTGCATCGTGATAGTAGATTGGGCGTGCTTTGGGTAGTGAGGTTGTTTCACAAGATCGTGGTTCAGGACAGATATATTCTATATAGCCTACACCTAATGAGAAGAGAGTCGATCCATCTAGAGTGAGAGGTATGATCTTGGTATTCTATACTCTAGTATTTTCACTTTTCAATATAGGTGATTCACATAGTTTCATATTTTTACCTATTTTAGAGAGTCTTGAGCTCATTTTTTCAGTTTTCTGATTGTGTTGTGACTTTGGATACTTCATTGGGGATCATAAAAGAGGGTGTACACCTTTATAGGGACTGACCCTTGGGATAGGTGGGTGTCACATTGTATGGGATCTTTTTTACCTTGAGATGATAGGATTTGATGCCATACTTGGGATGTAATGGATAGTTTCTTATCATTCCCATGTTGATTTCTATCATCGAAGGGTGATCATCACATCACCATAGGACAAATTTTTTATTCACAAGGGTGAATAGAATGTCCATGCAAGATGAGATGGACCTAAGTATCATGGGCTAGGTGGGATGACAGTCCATATTGCTAGTTTATAGCTGGATGATTAGGGAACACGTTAAGAAGACTTCCCTCCAATGGTTGATTATTTTAGGGATGTCTTCCCAGATAAATTTTCTAGTTTACCTCCCAATATAGGTGGATTTCTTTTAACAATATAGTGCTAGGAGATACACCAGTATCCATACCTCCTTTTAATATGGATACTACAGATTTTTAGGATCTCAAGAGGGAGTTATAGGACTTTTAGGCAAAGGGGTTTATAGGACCCAGTACTTATTTGTGGGGTTCACTGGTCTATTTTGTAAAAAAAGGTGGAAGGACCCTAAGTCTATGTGGGTATTACTAGAAATTAAATCAATTGATAGTTAAGAACTGATATCCCTTACCTCGTATAGATTATCTCTTCATCCATATCTGAGGAGATCATGTTTTTGAAAAAATGATATGAGTTCAGGTTAACATCTGGTGTGTTTTCATCCTTTAGACATAACTTGTACATATTTTCATAGAAGTTATAGTCTATATGAGTATTTTGTTATTCCATTTGGTCCCATGAACACACTAGTAGTTTTCATGGTATTGATAAACTGAATTTTTTATCCCTATCTAGATTCATTTGTAGTATTATTCATGAAAGATATATTAGTGTATCCTAACCATTGACATGATCATGCCAAACATCATAAGATCATTTTGGATATAATTATAGAGTATCATTTATATGCTAATCTCACAAAGTTACACTTATGGATGAATCAGATTCACTTCCTGGGTCATGTTATCTTAGAGATGAGAGTTTCAATTGACCTAGAGAAGTTGAGCGCTATAGTTTCTTATGATAATCCTAAGAACATATATTATATATAGATTTTATTAGGGATATATGGATATTATAGACATTTCATATAGGAATTATCATGGTTAGAAGAGCCTCTTGCAGTTTTGACTAAGAAGGGCATAATTTTTTTATGTTCGGATACTTATGAGGCACCCTTTTAAGAGCAGAAAGGGAGACTAACTTTAGCATCAGTCCGGATTCTTCTAGATATGGTTAGAAATTATACTATACATTGCAATGTATCTGGAATTAGGTTGGGTGCAGTTCTAATGCAGGGGGATAGAGTCTTGTCATTTGGGTCTCATTAGTTGATGCCACATGAGAGGAATTACCCAACTCACTATCTCGAGATAGCTGTTGTTATACATGCCTTGAGCTATTAGAGGAATTATTTACTGGGAGATAGTTTTGTGGTGTACACGAACCACAAAATCCTCAATTACATATTTACATAGTGTAAATTGAATTTCATTCAGAGGAGGTGGGTGGAATACCTACAATATTTTTACTTCGATCTTGCATACATTCCCATAAAGTTAAATGTTTTTTCCAATGCACTAATTAGGAGGACTTAGATACATGCAGTTTAGGGGGCCATTAGCGAGTGGCAGCTTATGGAATTTTTTTCAAAGATTCAAATGGAAGTGAAATATGGACTTAAGAAAAAATTTCTCTCACCTGTAGTAGTGACTTACACTCTTCTAAATAGAGTGATAATTAGATAGTTATCTGATGTTGAGGACCTATTCCTATAAAATATCATGAAAGGTGAAGACACACCTCCTGGTTAGAATGTGGGTGAGGATTATATTCTATGTATTCGTGGTCTCATTTGGGAACCATCAGACATATACAAGGAGATAATGAGATAGTTTCATACCTTATCCTGGGTAGTACATCCTGATGTTACCAAGATGTATTATGACTTATTCTGTTAATACTAGTGGTTAGGGATGAAATGTGAGGTAGCTAGTTTTTTCATGAGGTATTCCACATTTTAGCCGATGAAGGTAGAATATCAATGACTAGATGGTCTTTTACAAAATTTATCCATACCTGAGTGGAAATGAGATGATGTTGCGATGGATTTTTTGATCGGGTTACCGACGTTGCCTTGAGGTAGTGCTTCTATATGGGTTATTGTGGACGAGCTCATGAAGGTTTCACATTTCCTACCAATCAGGGATACCTTCTCAATAGATGAGTTTTGGAGATTGTATATCCATGATATTTTTTTCCTTTATAGGGTTCCTCATAATGTGGTATCAGATAGGGATGCTTAGTATACATCTCGATTTTGGAAGAGTATACAAAGTGCATTGGGTACACAGGTGCTTTCGAGCATGGAATACCACCCTTAGATTGATATTCAGTAAGAGTGTGCTCGAAAATTTCTAGAGGACATGATTAGATAATGAATCCTTTATTTCAAGGGATCTTGGGAGAGTAATATACCCCTAGTTGAATTATCCTACAACAATAGATATCATGAAGCTATAGATATGGCACATTATGAGGAATTTTATGGTAGGCCATGCTGATCACCCCTTTACTGGTTAGAGGAAAGAGAGGAAGTATTTTTTAGACCTCATCTTGTGCAGGAGACTTAAAAGAAGGTCTAGTTGTTTAGGAAGTGGATGGATACTTCATATTCTAGAAAAAAATCTTACAATGATCACCATTGATGACCTCTAGATTTTGAGTTCGGAGATCGGGTCTTTTTATGTATCACACTAAGTATTGGACATATATGGATTATGAGAGAGGGTAATATTTCACCATGATATGTCAAGTCATTCAAGATTCTAGAGAGAGATGGGTTGGTAGCCTATTGGATGTAGTTACCTCAGAGGTACCTAGCCATGAATGATGTCTTACATGTATCTTAGTTGTGTCTTTGTCACTCAATATCATCTCATAATATTAAGCAAGATGATGTTTAGCTATAGGCAGATACATCCTTTGAGGATAATCCTTTTCATATCATTGAAAGAAGCATGAAGGCACTTTGATTCCAGTCAGTTCCACTAGTACGGGTTCTATAGTAGCATGTCCATTTACAGGATGAGACTTGAGAGTGGGAGGATGATGCACATGCCCAGTGGATGGAGTTATTCTTAAAAAATTCATAACCACCATTTTAAGGAAAATTCAGGGATGAATTGGTTTAGGATGGGAATATTGTAATATCTTGGATTTTTTTGAGGTATAGATATCTTTATTTTAGTCTAATTTCTTTTTTTTGACCTAATGTAAATACTTAATGATTTCACAAGAGTTTCCTGGGTTTCTAAGGATTATTTGGATCCCAAAGACCGAATTTTTGAGGAAAATAGTTGGGCCACATGGTTAGTAGAAATTATATAGGCCAAGATGCATAGTTACTACTAAACATGTGGGACATTTCAGAGGCCATAGTAGGGCTTCACATCTTGAGGAAATTATATATCTAGAGGTGCATGATCGTGCAATCCACATACAATGTTTTTTAGAGGACAAATGCATGGTCGGTTCATGGTTTGTATAACTTTGTTTAATTGATCATGTGAGGGTGGTTCTTATATAGAGAAGGGTTCATGGTTGGATCATAATTTGACCAACCATGCGGTCAAACCATGCAACTTGATAATTTGGGTGAAATTTCCAAATCCCCCTTAAATTTTTTGGAAACCTAAATTAGTTTCTTATTTTATTCCATAGACCAGAGGAGAGGTTTTTCTCCCATTAAAGAGATCCTAAGCTATGCTTGGGTGACGATTAATTGTCCATACTCATAATCAAACAATTTTCCTATCGTTGGATCTACACCATTGATTTATTCATTCCTATTGTGTCATTCTTCATTTTGTATTCATATCGACAGAGTTATTTTGATGAAAGATAATATGCCCTACTTATATGGTATTCATCTGTTTCTCTAATTTCTTCCCATACTACTCGAGTTATGAGATGATACTAGATGAGTTTTCTACCATGGATATACGGTATGTGATTTATACCTTTCCCTTAAAGTTTGGTGTTTTATATGCCTTATTTTCATTGTGCTGCATTATGGACTTCTCGACGTTGACCCTAAAATTAAATTAATGTCTTGAATAAATTATTTGGAACCTTTTTAGGTTTCCCCTGAGTTCAATTTTATAGTTGGATGTTGTTATCCTCAACCTAGGCCACCCATGGGGTGTCCCCTTATATTTTCCATATGTTATGATGCCTAGATGGGTGTGTGTGAGCTCACCAATTGTAGTGGGAGCTATAATAAACTAAATGAGTAATTTAGGGAGAGTAATTTTTTCTCATTTCCATGTGATTAAATATAATAAATTAATAAATGTTTTGAATGGAATTTGTGAAATGATTTGGATGAAATCATGGATTGTGTTTGATTATGAAATTATTAATGAATTGATTAATGAACATAATGATTATGGTAGTGGATGTTGTGGAAATTTCTACTCCTCATATCCTAATTCTATATTATTCCATGTAAATTTCTACTCCATGGATCTTGATAATGGTCATGGATGCCTTGGAAATTTCTACTTCTAGGATACCGATTCCATAAGATTCCATGAACATTTCTACTCCATGTATTTGTGTTTATTATTGTAGTGGATGATAATGAAATTTCTAATCTTTAGATTCTTATTCCTTAGGATACCAAGGGAATTGATACCCTTTGGATCCAACTTTCTTGGACTCAGTTTGTACATTATCTATGTACATGCTCCTTGGACTCCACCCAAGTCATTACCAAGTTACTATTGAGATACTCAATGGACTCAATAAGGATGTCTTGGTCTTTTATACCTTGGATTCGGCCCTTCATGTTTTAATATTAGATTATATGGAATAGTCCATTAGGGATGTTAGACACTTGATTAAACGAAATGGTCATTGTGGATATTTTTTATGTTATATGGATAGCCCGTGATTATGGTGGCATGATTATAGTTGACCCATTCTAGGGGTGTATTATAGTTGGTATACTGGAGAGTATTACTTTTACATTTGAAACTTTACTTTTACTACTATTATACATGTGATATATTACACATTGTTTCGTTGTTTATAAATAGACTAGTCATGTTATAGACATCGTTGGCGGTGTCCTACTGAGTTTTATCTCACACATAGTTCATGTCTTCATTGGGTACCGAGATATACTTCATGGATGCGGGTATCACTACCACAAAACTGGGCAAGGCTAGCGCCACCCCTTTATCAGCGCTAACGAAAAAGCGCTGATAAGGAGGGGGCCTTTATCAGCGCTCAAAAAAAAGCGCTGATAAAGGGTGCCTTTATTAGCGCTAAAAAAGCACTGATAAAGGGTCAACTTCAAAAAAAATTAAAAAAATATTAATATATAAATATAGTTATATAGTTATATTGATATAAATATAATATATAATTTTTAAATATATTTTAGATAAGTATAAATGTATATTTACACTTATTATACTTAATATATAAGATATTTAGTGAAAATAGATTCTTAAAAAATTTAAAAAATATTTTTAATTAATAATTTTCTAATTATTATGGAGTAATAGTCATTTAATAACAATTTGAAGACTAAAAAAATTAAAAAAATGAAAAAAAGATCCAAAATATGTTGAAAACGCAACTCGAACTTCAAACGGCCATAACTTTTGATCCGGGTGTCCGTTTGAGCTCTACCACATATCAAATCGAAGCCTGCGACGAGATCTACGTCGTTATAATTGGAGAAACCCCGGTCAAGCATTTTAAGAGGCCAAAAGAGGCCCAGAAGGCCTCCAAAACTGAGTTTTTAGTCGGGATACCCATATTTTTTAACATTTTGTAGATTTTCAGCCTCGTTTAAGGGGGTAATATTGGATTTCTTTGGTGGGGACTGAATTTATTCCAAGGTATTACATTCATATTGATATTATTTCTTTTAAATTTCATCCTTTTTTATAATGCACTGCTATTTATAATCAAATATATAACTATATGTACATATTTTTTATATATTCACACCTAAAAATTAAATTTTTTAAATAATTAATTAAACATATTTACATATAAAAAATATTAGATTTATCTAAATAATAACTAATATCCATTTTATTTAAAATACCAATATATGAATATTTATATAACTACTATATATTAATATAACTATACATATATTAATATAACTATATATATATATTAATATAACTATATGTATATATTAATATAACTATATATATATTAATATAACTATATATATATTAATATAACTATATATATTAATATAAATATATATTACTATACGAATAAATATAAATAAATAAATATATAAATAAATAGATATATCATGAATAAGAGAACAAATCAATATAGGGTAGTGGCAAAGGATTTAGGTGCGCAGGGGGGGAGGTCTCGAGATCAAATCCGGGTGGAGGCACAGGTGCGCGCGCAACGGTGATTTAAAGGGATAGCGCTGATAAAGGGTGTAGGCGGTGCGGGCAGACGCTGGAGGTGCGGGAAAGCACTGATAAAGGGGGGCTCAATGGCTGTAAAAATCCCCCCCCCCCCCTGAGATTGGCAGTATTTTATTTATTTTTTTAAAATTTTTTATTTTTATCAGCGCTAAAAACAAGCGCTGATAAAAGTGGTCTTTTATCAGTGCTAAAAATAAAGCGCTGATAAAAGACCCTTTTATCAGTGCTCCGTTTTAGCGCTGATAAAAGACCCCTTTTATCAGCGCTTTTTTAGCACTGATAAAAGGGGACCCCCGCCCCTTTATCTTCGCCGGCATTAATAGCTCTTTTTCTAGCGCAGTTAGGGGACCCCCCCTACGTAGGGACTGGGGAAAGCGCCCAATTTATGATTTTTTATTTGATCATTACTTGGGATTAGGGGAGTACAGGACCAAGCTAAGCTCTTTATTCTATCTGGAGATGGTAATTTTTTTGTATTTTGTTTTTTGATACATTTACTGTATTGGATGCATGCTACCAAGTATTGCCTACCATTTTGTATAGAGACATGACATGTTCATCATATTGTATATGACACTGCATTTGATGATGATTATTACTATTATCTTTTATATGTTTATATTATATCATTAATTTCAATTATGCTTCCACTATTGATCTATATATTTATACCGCTATGTTATACTTTGACATGAGGGCATAGTCTCCCCATAGACACACCCTAGGCCCTCGGTGTTAGTTGGCCCCCTATAGAATATGGGGTGGCACTCTTGAGGCCATGTGACCCACCAGATCAGGGCACCATTTTGTGGTACCTATTTTGGGATGTTACAATAGGTTCCTTTTATTTTTAGTAATTATGAATATTAACTTTGGAAAAATTATTATCACCTCAGTAAGCGTAAAATGGGTAAAATAGGGATAATTGTTTTTGGATAAGGCTTTAAAATTTCTCTAACACTTACCTTTACCCTATTGTATGGGTATATATTGTCCATGACCATAAAGTTATTTAATATATGGCCTCTTGGTTCCATTTTCCTTTGATGATGAAATTTATATTAATTTATGAAAGAATAAATCTAAAATGTCACTCTCTTGATATTAATAACTCTATATTTTTATTATAAGGATAAAAATAGGAAAATTTTGGTTTTAAATGTTTATTTTAAATATGAATTAATTATTTTTATCATGATAATTTATTTTTAATTTATTATGATTACGAAATTAACTTAAATTCTTATGCAACGCCAACCTAGTATTTATTCAATTAATAGAAAAATAAATTAAATGGTTTTAAAACTATTAAAAGTAATAAACTTTGGGTGAATTATTTTTTTACATGAATTTTATGGAAACATATAACATTTTAAATTTATTTTGGAAGGTTTATATTCAAATTAATTTTCTTTCATGTTTTCTTTAAATTCAAATTAAATAAATAATGTCAAAAATGGCATTAATGATATTTTATCTGAAATATCATTTTATAAAATTATTTTAAAATCATAAAAATATTAAAATTGGATAAGTAGGATTATAAATGCTCTAATATATCATAAATTTTCCATTTATGAGTTAATTTTTACATTATAAGTAAAATTATAACCCTTTAATATTAAAAATTTATAACCACAGTTAAGATTAAAATGGGTTATTCAAGGGGTTAAACAAAAATATAAGGATTAAAATGAAACTAAAACCTATATAAATTTAATTTTATAATTATATTTAGACCTTAGACTCTTTTTATTTGAATATATTTCCATTTGAAATAATTTTTCTTAAGAATGACATAATTATATTTTAATCTTTTTAGTAATTCCAAGTGTGATATTTCCCTCCCTTATAAAAGGACACTCATTCCTTATTTTATTTACACTACATTGAGATATATAGATAAAAAAAACCTATAAATTATCTTATAAGATTTCATATACACAATTTAGAGGTGATTTTATTCTTGAAATACCATTCCAAGTGTCCTTAAGAAGATACTTAAAGGAGCCTATCGAAAAAGAGGTAATATTCCTACCTGACCTCTTTAAATTTATTTATTTTTATAACTTATGTAAATATGTGGTATTAGTAAAAAATAATAAATTTAGTATTTTAAATATAATAAAATGTTATTATTATTATTTAAATACAATTATCCACCCTTTTACATCAAATTGAAAGTGAAAATATCGCTCATGCGTATATGTGGACTACCACTTCCATGTAGCGATACAATTCATTTTCCATCACCATATTTCATGGATTGTTATTATAATGGGTTTAATGTTTATATATTATTTTAATGAAATAATTATGCTTTTGTAAATATAATATCATATCTACCTTATTGCCTTCCAATTCATTGGAAAATGATAATGTCACTCATGAATACATGTGGACTACCACCTTCACAAGGTGATGTGATTCATTTTCATTTACTCATTACATGGATGGTAATATGGATAGATTTAATGAATATATTTGATATATTTTAAATAATAATAATTTTTTAAAGGTGAATTATTATTTACCTTTCTTATATTCCATCCATTGAAAAGTGAAAACAATATTCATGTGTATGTACAACCTACCATATCCATAAATGATGTAATTTATTTTTCTATATATTCCTTTTATAGATGAATATAAATATAAATATATTTATTATATATTATATTTATATCATGATTAAAATTATAGAGATTTTTTAACCATGATCAATGTACTGTGACAATAACTACTAAACCAAAATTCTCATGAAAAATGAAACATCCTACACCAAAAAGAATAGATTTTAATAATAAATTATTAAAAAATGGGTATTGAAATGTTATATGGGGATAAAATATGATATTATAAGTATGTAAATTATTTTTTTATTTAAGTATAATAAATTTAAAATTTATTTTATAGGATTTTAGAGCACATTCAAAAAAGTGGAACTTGGGAAAAGGGTTTTATTTTAAAATATCTTTTTTTAATGGGATTCTTTATGATTAAGTTACCAAAGATAAAATGTAATGATATACCTCAAAATAATATCATGAATTTATTATCCTATAGTTATTTTTATAGAATACATGTGTTCCTTTCATTTTCCTCTCTTTAAGTACTAAAGAGACCGAAAATGTTTTTTAAGGAAAATACAACTTCATTACTCTTTTTAGTTGATAATCCTTATCTTCCATGACCATGTTTTATAAAAATGTTTTAAAGAATGTTTTTAATATAATATGATTTTTTAAAGTCATTTTTACCCATGATTTAATTTTTTCAAAATGGTTTAAATGGAATCTTCTATTTTTTCTGAGTGAGGTACTTTTGAAATATTACCGAAAATGTGAAAGGAATATTTGTTTTAACATACATGGCATGAAATGGATTTCTCAATGTCATTACCAATAAATTATTTTAAGCTTAATTTAAATTTTTGAATGGTTTTTTTCAAAGAAAAATATTTTCCTTAATATTTGAAATTTTATTATATTTTAAAGAAGTGATTTCAAAATGAAAGGGTATTTTTCTCAAGAAATATTACATATGTATTTTAATGGTATTTTCATATAATATAACATCCTTTTATGTCACTTATATTTTACTAAGGATATTATACCATGATATTATCCACTTTTATTATTTAGATAGATTATAATGATTTTGATTTAAGTATGATTTTATGAAACATGTTTCTTTATTATTGGTTAATTAGGTTATTATGAAACCTTTATGAAACCTATTTATTTTCTATGGGTTATTATATAATTATGTAAATAAATGTTAATGAACCCCATTTAATTTCCATGGTTTATTCTATGTTGAATTATTTATGATCTTGTGGTACTCATATGTATTATTTCTATTATGTAATGGGTGGGACTAGAATTATATAACCCTCTAATGCATTGGGTAAAGATGGATATTTCATGAGATAATAAGGACTAGAATGAGGAGTGAACTTAGTTTGGTAAGGGAATCTGTATACTATGATATCTTGGGAGTGAACCTTGGCTAAGGATATGATGGTTTGGGGAGTGAACATAATCCACTATGATAGTCTTGGTGGTGATCCATGACTATAAAGTAAATAATTTTATATGATTATGTGTATAAAACAAACTTATATCATATTCCAATGTTATGCTTTCATGAATCATGTTATGTGATTTTATTTTGATTCATTTCTTATGAATTACAAAACTTTATTCCATGACTCAATATTATGATCCTTGATATATAGGTTATGGTTTTCAAATGCTAATATCATGTTCTTATACCCATATTATCATTCTATGTTTATGTGATCATTCCTATCTCCCTTGTTTACCCTTACTGGGCATCTATACTCACCCTTTCTTATGGTTCCTTTCCTTAGTTTATAAAGAAAGGTTTTGAGTATGATATGTCTAAGAAGTGTGATTGTTATTAAAAACTTAGTGAGAGATGATGAAGATATCTTATGAAAAAGTTTTTTATGTATCTAAGTTTCAAAAGACGCTATACTTATACAATTTTGGCATGTATTATAATGTTATTTACTGAATATTCATCTAATAAGATGTGATATTTATGTATGAAAAGTAATGGTCACTATAGTTGGTATGAGAGTAAGGTTTAGTTACCTTTGGAAACTAGGATGAGAAAATGTTAGTGAAGACTTTTAGGATAATCCTATGTATAGGATAATGTCTTATGTTATGGAAAATAAAGGAGTGTTATTTTCCTGGTAAAAAATATATATATGGATATTACATGTGGACATGGTTTTGCAATAGATTCATCTAGGGGTAATAACCTCGAAAATATTTGTTCAAGAATATATTGGTCATCGTTATATTTTATGGTGAGTGTTCCCTTACTGTGCACCTAGTTTGACACTCTTGAGTGAGATGCATAGGTTAATTCTTATTTTATTTACAAACCATTATAAAGGATTTGAATATATGATAACCAAGGATAACCCATGTTATTAATAATTTTTAATATATTTGAAATAAGGTTTCATGATTTTGAATTCCTATAAATTATTTTTTATGGTTTTTTAGTTTTCCACTATGGTTATTATTTATCACAATATGATATTTAGTTTCATTCAATGTTTTGAAATTTAAGGAACCATGTTAATACTGATTGTGATGGAAAATGAAATGGTTTTTCTCTTGAGAAAACAAATGTTATTGGTGATGGAATGAAAAATATTATTGTTATGATTATGCAACATTATTAATATATAAATAATTTTTTTCTTTCAAAAAAGTAATGGAGGGAATTCTGTTTGGTTTGATTCCTTAATGAGGAAAAATCCACCTTTTTAAGTGAATATGATTATTCACAAGTTATTGGTCAATGGACCAGTACCACTAAAAAGATATTTTAAATTATCTAGTGTTTATATCCTAAAAAAGATATTTTAACTATTTATAATTTTGAAGGAGAAGTATATCATTGGTGTAATCTTATCAAGAACACAAAGTAATGAGAATAGATTGACTCCATAGAGTGGGATGATTTTAAGAAATTATTTTTCAATAAGTACTTTCCAAAAATTATTTTTATGAAAATGGAGAAGTAATTCCTTGATCTAAAGAAGAATGACGATGAATTCGTTAGTATATATATGGAGAATTTTATAGCACTTGAAAGTTATGCTATTAGTATTATCATTAAACCTGAAAGTGAGGTTGATCGATTATTCAGTGTCTTAAAACCAAGTCTTAGGTTTTATCCATAAGATATTTTAGTACCTATAAAGAAATCATTCAAAGTTCTATTAATTTGTAAATGGATATTTGAGTTATCTATCTATCTTATGGTTTAGATAAGAAATTAAAATGGAATTTAATGTAAATTATAAAAACCATGGAGATAAGAAGATAATTTTACCTTTATTATCAAAGTTCATAAGTAAACATGGAGGAAATTTTCTAAAGGGAACTAGTTGATGTTTTAAGTGTGAAAAGGAAGGTCATCATGAAATATAGTGTTGAAGTAATAGGAAGAATAGGTTAAATAATGAGGGATATAAATCATCATAGAATGCACCACCCACACTCTAGTATTTAAAATGTAAGAAGTATGATAATTATTCTAATCAATGATCAAATTCAATGGTTAATAATGATGATCGATTTTAGTAACCTATTAATCCCATATAAAAAGGAAAATCTCATCTATTAATTATTGATGATGAGGGTTATAACAATGATGAGGTGAAAGCTACACTTATCATTCACTTTAGAAATACTAATGTCTTATTTGATTCTCAATTTACCCACTCTTTTATATATTAATAAATTTATAAGGTTATCATAATACCACCACAATGATTAGATATTAAATTATCAATTAAACCCCCTAATTGTATGATGGTCACATATCAAGAATATGATTCTTCTTCGGTTGATGTTTATGGGAATATACATCCTGAAAATATCATTATTCTCCCTCTATTTAAATGTGATTTTATCTTAGGCATTGATTGGATTTATTTACATAAATCCCACTCTAATTTCCAAGTAAGGTAAGTCGCATTTGATATTCTAAACCAACCTATGATCATATATAAATGTGATGATAAATATGAACTTCCAATGGAAATCACATCCATTATATGAGTCATGATTCCTATTCAAAAGGGGTGTTTATCTCATATGGTTGGAGAGAAACTCAACATGAAATATATTCCTATTTTGTGGGATTTTTTGGTGTCTTTTTAGAAGAGTTTTCTAGTTTTCCAATGAATTGTGAAGTTGAGTTTTCAATATAACTCAAACATGGTGATACACCTATTTAAAATAACCCATATAGAATGGATCTGATTGAGTTGCATGAATTGAAGAAGAAACTCCAAAAGATTCATGAAAAAATATTCATCTAATCAAGTGAATCACCATGGGGTGGACCTATTCTTTTTTTTAAGAAGAAATATGGATCAGTGTGACTCTGTATTGACTATTTAGATCTTAACAAGATCAAAATCAATAATAAGTATCCTCTACCCTATATTGATGAATTTTTTATCAGATTCATAGAGATCAATACTTTTCCAAGATTTTAATTAATTTTGGATATCATCAATTGATGGTCAAAATGGAAGATAAACCCAAGACAACATTCTATACAAGGTATAGAAATAATGAATTTATAGTGATACCATTCGGACTTACTAATTCCCCTGTTATATTTATATATTTAATGAATATAGTCTTTAGATATTTCCCTTTTCAGTTTGTGGTGGTCTTTATAGAAAATATTCTTATATATTAAATGTATAATTAAGATCATGAAAATCACTTGAGGATTGTAATGAATATCTTAAGGGTGGACAAGTGGTGTGAAAAATTTAAAAAGTATAAATTTTGGATGAAAAAAGTTTTTTTGGGTCATATAATCTAAACTAAGGATGTACCAATATATCCATCAAAGATGAATATCTATTCCACTCTAAAAGTTAAGTCAGAATGGATCCAAATTCCTTTAGATAGTTTAATATGATGAAAATTTCAAGGAACTGAAGAGAAGGTTAGTCAGTACACCAATTCTTATATTACCATGTAGTGGAGAAGTATTTTTGATTTATAGTGTTGTATTGGATAATGGATTGGGTTGAATCCTATGAAGAATGATATGGTGATATAATATACCTCAATCCAATAGGTGTTTCATGAGAAAAATTACCCAACTAATTATTTGGAGTTAGATTTTATAATTTTGTCATTAAATATATGAAGATATTATCTTTATCGAGAAAAGTATGACATATATACTAATCATAAAATTTTAAAGTATATATTCACTCAATAGTTAAATATGTGATATAGAATATGGTTGTAGTTTATTATAGATTATGACTACTCAATAAATTATCACCCTAGGAAAGTGAACATGGTTTTTGATACGTTAAGTCAAAAGGATTGTGCTAGCTTATCAATGATGAGGATCACAAATGATCCAATATTTCAATATTTGAAAAGGATGGATTTAGAAATATTTAAGTAAGGGGATACCTTATCTTTATCGAATAAGTTTGAAACCATATATCCATGTGAGGATTAAAGATATTCATAAGGAAGATTTTGGACCATAGAAGAAGGTTAGAAATTTTCCTGATTTCAAACTTGATTATGATGTAATGATAAGGTTCAGGAACCATGTATGTGTTCTATACATACCAGATTTAAATAAGGAGATATTGGATGAATCTTATAGTTTATAATTCTTTATTAATCCTATAAGTAAAAAATGTATAGATATCTAAAATAGTATTTCTAGAGGGACATCATGAACAGAGATATTGTAGAGTATGTATCTTAGTTATTAGTATGTAAAAAATTTAAGGTTGAGAGATAGAAGTCTAAGAGGAAGTTACAACCATTGAACATACAAGAATATAAATGTAAAAACATAACCTTGTTTTTTTCATTGGGATACCCAAAATTTTTAAAGGACATAATTCTATTTGGGTGGTAGTCTATATCCTTATGAAGTAATGACAATGTCATTGGACTTGTACAAACTAAAATTTATATGACCCTACTTACTACTAGTATAGTGGTGAGTGGGGTGTCGATTACACAAGGAAGTCTTAATGTGTGTGTGGGTGACCAAAACAAAACTAAAAAAAGAAAACAAACAAAAATAGTGGAAAAATATAGAATGTGCATAAGATGAACAAAAAACAGATAAAGAGACAACCAATGGATGAATTTAGGTTCCTTGTACTATTTTAAACTGATAAAAAGATATTATCTTATTTTAATCAAACTAAATCAATTATCCAATTCTTAATAAAAGGTGTAGATTCACTAATATTTCACTTTAGTGGGCTTCTATGGTTTGGTGAACCTTCTTTAGTTTTTATCTTTCAATAATAACCTTAGAATTAATCCTTTCATTATGGAGAAGAAATTCATTGACATTTTCCAATTTTTAGTACATTGTTCCATGATACAAGGTGAAATAAAATCACTACCCTCACATGTCAGTTATTAAGTAGTGTGAAAATGATGCTCATAAATAAATATAAAATATCATCGAACTAAAAAAATCACTAAACAAAAGTTTTAACAGAAGACTAGATATAGATATATTAATTTCATCCCATCTTGAATCCTCTAATTGATTTATCTACACATGAAAATATAAATACAAAAATTGAGATAAAATAGATGGAGAAACATCTCAGTCGAGATTATTTCCTTAAGATCTAGCTCTGGATTTGATTCCTGCTCCCAACTCAATTTTCTCCTATTTGTGCTATATATCCTAGTGTGAATGATGGGTGATTGAGGATTGGATAGGAGGATTGAATAATGTGTCCTTTACCTATTGGATTAAGAACCCCCTGCCTCCTAGACTCTTCTTCATTTAAACAGAAGATTTCACGCTCCTCTCTCATGCATGCTCACATCCCCTGTTTGAAAACTTGCATCTGATGTACATGTAGCTCATGCATCATTGTGCATCTTCATCCTTGGGTGAATTGATAATATCTCCTTTAACAAACTAAACTCCTCACTAAGCTTTATTCCCATGATCATTTTCCCCTCCCATGATCTCCTTTGCTCCTGATCACACTTTCCCAAATTTTTTAGACCAGAAGAAAACAATTGTTAATTGTTTTCAATAGAAAATTCCAAATTGTACAATTAGGCTACTGGTTTGGAATATTTTTATGGGCCTTATAGTAACCTAACCATGGCCCAATTAATTAAGAACATTTCTTTTCCCAAACATCACTAACATCATATTTTTTTTTAATATTATTATATATATGGATATATATTACAAAATTTTGTAATTTTATTTAAATATATATAATTATATTTATATAATCATCATCCAAATATATTATATTTATTATAATTATATATATATATATATATTATATGCATTATTATTATTATGTTTAATATATATAAATATATATAAATAAAAGAGAATTGAAGGGGAGGGGGTTGGCCTTTGGATCCTCCTTCTTCAAGTAGTAGTGGATTTATAAGAGAGGGGAAGGATGGTTTGGCCTTTTATAGTAGTGTATGGTGGTATGGGTCTCAGGGTTTCGATATTTATATGTTTCAGTGGATGACAGCTTCAACAATGGTGGTGACTAATATTCCCTAGTGGGAAGGTTGGGTGGCTTTAAGATGGTGAGATCAGACAACCTTGGCCAGTGGATCATCTTCCTCATGGAAGCACGTGTTGGTTTACATTGGGAGATTCTAGTGAAGTCATATTTTTCCTCATCATGTGGGTTCTCTCAATTCCATTTATATTTAGAGGAAAATTTCTTCTTCAAGCTATAGTAGTCGGTGGATTTGTTTCCTAGATTTCATATTTTGAAAACTTGGTAGTTTTGGGGTTCTTCTTAATCAAATTGGTATATATATTTTTTAGGTGTGGTGAAAATTCAATCAGGCAGTGACGTCTCTAGTTATAGTAGTGGGAATTCAGCGGTGGGGTTGGTCACCCATGGTTGGGTGGGCATGGTAAGGTTCCTTATCGTGAAAGGTTCATGCACAATATCATGTACTACTATGAGAGGAGCTCATAGTAGGTTGTTTGCACACACGGTCAGGTAATTAACTATTCCATGGTAGGTTTGGAAAGGAATCAAGTGTGGTCTGGTGTGGGTGCATGGTTAGTTGCTTTGCGGTCAGTAGACTGGCCATGGTGTAGTCATGTGGTTGATCGCAATGTGCTTTTTCTAGAAATAAATAAAATAAATTAGTAAAATATTTTACGCAAAAGATAAATAAATAAAAACAATAATAAAATTAATTACTTATAAAAACATCAAAAACAAATAAATAAGAAATTTAAAAATTAAATAAATAAAATTAAAATATCAATGCAATAAAACAAATTTATTACCAAAACAATTAATTGAAATGAATAAAAGAGTTGATTTATTTAAATTAAAAACATTAAAAAAAATCATTGAAAAACAAATGAAAATATAATAAATAAAATAAATAATGAAATTAAATATTTGAGTATAGAAATTATATTAAGATAAAATATCAATAGAACAAAATTAATTAATTACAATTCAGAAGAATAAGAATGAATGAATGAATTAGCTTAATAAAAAGAATAAAAATACAAAGAATTATTAATTTTAAATAGATTTGAATAAAGAATTGATAAAATGACCTAATAATAGTAAATATTTAAAATTATTATTTTGAAAAATATAATTGAAATAAAACACAGTACATAATGATATTAACTAATTAAAATTATTCAAGAGAATGTATGTACATAATTTATCAAAAGGAATAATAAAAAATGATGGGTCATAATAAAGTTACATATTAAACTAAAAATATGTTAATAATTAAAATAAAATAATAAAATACAAAAAATTAAAATAATTAATAATTATCACAAAATTAACGATAATTGTACATTATTCAATTAAAACAATAATTTGACATTAAAAAATCATTTAATTACAAAAAATGATGTGGAAAAAATAATGAAATAAGAGTCACTTAAATTTCCCCCACACATAATCAATTTCAATCTTAGGAAATTCAATGAATTTTATTTATTTACTAAAACTTTAAAAAAGAAAAAACCATCCTTCCTATGTTATAACTTAATCAAAATTAATGGAAATAAAAAATCCCTCCATTTATTGAAAAATCATGTCTCTTATGTGAATTTTTTTCACTATATCACTTCCATTTCAAATTAAATTTGTAGTTATAATAGTAAAATAGGCTAGAAATAAGTGGAATTTGAATTTTAATAAAAGTCACTTAAGCTTATCACTCTCCCCTGGGTTCCAAAAATCAAAGGTCCATTTTTTACTCATTTCATTGATTTAACTCGAATGATTATTAAATAATTCAATTTTTCCTTTCATCATTTGGGTTCAAAATTTCCCTCACCTTAATGGACTCATTTTTGACTATTAGGAATTTTATTGTTTTTTTTAAATTTTATCCATCCATGTTAGTGTAGAGTATTGTTCAAAAGCACTTATTTGATATGTAAAGATGAATTACACACACAACTAGTGCCTAAAGTCTCAGATATTCACTATAGGATCCCAATTTCCCATTTTACTCTAGTTACAAAGGGATTAAATGATTATCATTTGATTAGGATCACTGAGGTGATTGTTAAAAAAGGTGATTTGCCCAGTTTTAAGTTAAATTTTCAAGTTTTATCAAGTTATAATCTTAATTCCATAAAAATATTTCCTATATAACCCTCTTTTCTAGTTCCTCAACTATATTTCCATAAAAAAACAGACAAAAAACTCAACAATAACACTATTCTAGCATTTTCAGAATTATTAAAACCCCTCAACTAAGAGTGAAAATATCACCTAGGTAGGAAACAAAGGTGCAGTAATTGTTTTTTTAACTCACTAAGAAAAAATTTATTTATAGAAATCCAAAAATGATTCTTGATCAAGATAAAATTTGAAAAAAAAAATATGGTAATCTTTTGTTAACAGTGAAACACAATTTATCTTAATTAAGACCCCTCCCCCTCCCTTAAAAGTCAAAAATATCCCCATTATTGAAGCTGAAGGTGAGAGACACTAGTAAACAGTTTAAAATAGATTTATAAATGTATTAGAATGAATTTCATTTTTTATGGGTGATAGATAAGTTCCAAATTTTGTTTTCCACACAAGATTAAATCATAAAAAACCATTACAAGAAAAGAAAAATATTTCTACTGGACATTATCTAAAAGTTAAATCATAGAAAAAAAAGGAATTCCAGAAGTTTTATTCAATAGGTGAGTTGATGAATGATGTTCAATGGATTAGAAAACGGAATCATACAGCTACTAAAAAATAGAGGAAAATGAATGATGACAGTGATAAGAAAGTGTTTCAAAAATGCAGAAGGTGAGTAAAGATGTCAATAAAAAATGTTAAAATAATGAATTCTAAATAGTCAAAAGAAGCATTAAAAAATTTAGAAAGAAGTGAAATGGTTACTCCCCAAATATGTATAATTTCTTCTCAATTTTGTACAAGAAACATGTAACCTCATCTTAATCCAATGAAATAATATCTGGATATAAGATCAAGTTCTTATAGAATGAAAAAATCATAATTAGATTCTAAAATAAAAACAAGAGTTAATGATTAAAAATATTATCCTGATTTCTCCACCATCATCCACTTATGAAATTTAATTTCAAATAGTCTTTTCTAATGGTAATAAATTCTACCAAACAACTGTTCTTTATTCAAATGGTTACTCCACCAACCGCACACCATTTTCACCACATGTTAACCTGACTGGGTCACTTTGAAAAAAAAATATATTAGAAAAGATTAATAATATGGAAAAGAAAATTTTAGAAATAATTTTTCACCAATCAAGGGACACACAATTGATAAAGGATCCTTTATTCATATATAAATTTAAGAGAGAGAAAAAAGAAAATCCTGGGTTTCCGCCCATGTAGTTATTTGTTTAAAGTCCCCATATATAATTAATTCTTTAAAAATTTCTAACCATGATCATTAAATGGGTGTGAATTATTAATGGCATGCACTTAACTATTATCTAAGGAATTAATAAAATGACCTCTCAAAAAATATCCATCTTCAGCAGTAAGAAAAATTCTCTAAAAATCATCCAGTACAATGGGAGGTATCATGTTGTCTAGCTCAACTTGACCTTTGAAAACAACTACCTCAGCTTATAAAAAGTTAAAAAAATCCTAGAAATATCACCTATTAGATCAAAAATTCTACCCTAGATTTACCCACACTTAAATGATTACAAAAAATCAGAAAAAGAATAAAATATAGAAATATACTCCTCATCATTTCTAGAAAATATCCCTAAAATAGCTTTCATATTGAAGAGAATAAAAGGATACCATTTGAATTATTTGAATTCAAAAACCAAAAGATATTTCCCAATGTCTGTAGAAGAATAAAATGATGTGAACCTTTCATGTTCTAGTTGGAAATCAATACACAATACCAAACTCAATAGTTAAGAATTTTTCAAGGAAAAAACATGTTCATAATGAGAAAAATTATTTTTTTCAGTGGGAATTAAACTATAACACTCCCTATCTTTGGTAACTTTAAAAAATTCAACTTAAAATGGAAACTTTAAAAAAAATCACACATATTAGTAAAAAAAATTAACTCAAACTCCAAAATGGGTTCCAGGGAAATAATATCTTCATCAACAGAAGAGTGTGAGGAAGGTGAAGTATCCGGAGTAAAACTTTCAATGGGATAGAGAATACATATCTCTATGGTCTCTAGAGGTAAAGAACTATAATTTGATCTGGAATCTATTTTGAAATAGTTGTTTTCAGTAACATAAATCATGTTACAGATAGCCTCATGTTTGGGATTTTCAAAAACCATAATTTCCTCCACATCATCCACAACTTTGGAGGGTAATTTTTCCTTTGGACACATCAATTATAGCACCTCTAGTAGCAAGGAATGGTCTACCTAAGATGATTGGGTCTTTTCATCACATTCCATATCAAGAATTATAATATTTGTGGGTAGTGCAAGCTTCCTTGAACTAACTAATAAATCATCCACCCTTCTATAGGGATGATTGAGTGACCTATCAATGAGTTTAAGAGAAATATAAGTCAGTTGCAAATCCCTATGGCCTATCTTTTTTAAACAATGAGTAAGGTATAAAATTAATACTCATTCCTAAATCACACAAACAATTTATTTACCTAATTCCTCTTATTTGAAATTGTATAACAAAATTTTTAGGGTCCTTCAACTTTGGAGTCATATTTTTCAAATGAAAAACACTACATTCCTCATTGAGATTGATGGTATACAACTTCTTCCAATAATTTTTTTATCCATAAAACTCTTGGGAAATTTGACATACGTTGAATTTTATCCAAGGATTCCAAAAACAGCATGTTGATGCTAAATGTTCAAATAATATTTAGGAATCTCAGGTAGTCAAGTTCATCACTCTTTTTTACTCTTTTGGGAAAGGTAATGGGAGTGTAATAATGATTTAAAATGGGTTGATTTCTTACCTTCTCCTCAAAAAAAATTCTTTTTTAATTAATTAATAAATTCCCACTCTATTTTCCTTCATTATTTGGATTTTTCAGTTGTGGGAACCTTATTATTTTCAAGTTAGAACTTGCTGTCTAGATTTCCATATTTTTCATTTTCTATATTTTTAGTCCCAAATTCAATTAAATCATAGATTTCAACTTCACTGGGTTTAACTCTAAATGGTTCTTTAGTTTTCAGGCCACATTTTTGTGGTGAAAACCATAACATTATTTTTGGGATTTAAAACTATTATACTTGGAAATTTTACTTTATCTGTAAAATTTATATTACTAGTTAGTTGTCCCATTTGAGTTTTCCAATAATCGATGATTGATTTTTGGGAATTAATTTTTTTAATTACATTCCTATAAAGTTCATCTAATTAATAATTTTAATTTAAAGTACCATCCATGTATTGAACTTTATTTCATAGTCGATTCAAGTATCTAGGGGAAACAATGGGTTATTTGCTGACATTTTGGTCTTTCTAAGACATGTTTGGTTAATTTTTTTATCCATATTTATATTGATTTGAAAATGATTCATTATTTCCATATTACCTACCCTTAAAATCCACAAATTGATCACTCTCCTTTGGATGGGTTGGAATATCAAAATTGGGTAACTTATTTTGAGAGTGACTACACTTTCAATAATGAGTTCATTTCTCCCTAAGTTTGTTCTTAGTGAAAACTATAGCATCCCAAGGGTTTTTTTAGACTTATGAGTCACCCTCTTCCTAGTATACTGTGATGAGAGTTTTGAGAAAGTTTGTCAAAAATTCATTTAATCTCTTGTAATGTATTATCAGAAAAGTCTCCTCCACAAAATTGATCTAAAAGATTCATATTGTGTGGTCTGGGAATATTATAAAAAGTTTCTATAAAAATATGGGGAGATAATTAGTGATTAGGACATTTCCTAGGTGGGCCTATAAAAAAATATCATTCCTCATAAAAGATTTATCCATCATCTTGGATAAAACTTTTGATCTTGCGTCTGAAATCTAAGGTGTTGTTCCTAGGATAAAATTTGGAGACACATGAATTGAACAACTAATCCCAAGTATCAAAAGTCCCCTCATCCATATTTTGGAACCAAATCCTAGACTTTCCCTTGAGACATGATGGGAACAACATCAAACTAATCTCCTCCTAATTAAACCCATGGAGAGGTATTTGTTGAAAAAAATTGTAGAAATATTTAAGGAATTCTAGTGAATCCTCATTGGGATGAGAAGTAAAGGAAGGAAGCAATGAGAGATGAGACAGTTTATGTTCATAGTTCCTAGACCTAGGAGTGAGCCTTATGAAGTATGTATTTTTGTACACTACAGGAAATAGAAACTCTCTAAGTCTAGGCATCTCAGGGGATTGATTTTGAGGCTATGGTGGATTCAGATCCTAATTTTCATTTTTAGTTTCCTAGACAACCAAATTTTCTATTTTTGAAGTAAATTGAAACATATTTTTTGAAAAAAAAATTATTTTTTTTATTTTTAATGATTCTAATTTTTTTTCATTTTTTTAATGGTTAGGTTATAATTTTTTTGTGTGTGTTCTTGTTTTGAACTGTTTTCATGTTTCTTCCCTGACAATGGAACCAAAATTTATAAAAAAATTCCACAATGTTGTTGGACTTGTGATGATTAAAATTTATAAGACCCCACTTACTAATAGTATGATGGTGAGTGGGGTGTCAATTCCATAAGGAATGATTAATGTGTGTGTTGGTGACCAATAAAAAACTAAAAGAAAATAAAAATAAAACAAACCAAAATAGTGGAAAAGATGGAATGTGCACAGGGTAAACAACAAAAAGAACAAGATACAACCAATGGATGAATTTAGGGTCCTCAGGTTGTTTTGAACTAATGAAAATATATTCTTTTATTCTACTGAAATCAAACCAATTATCCAGTGCTTGATAAAAGATAGAGATTCACGAAGCTATTGATTCAGTGAACTTCCACAGTTCGGTGATTCTTCTTTAGTTTTGATCTTTTGATCTTAACCTAATAATTAATCTGTTTATTATGGAGAATAGAATCATTGAAACTTTTTTGGTTTTAATAACTTTGGTCAATGATATAAGGTGAAATTAAATCACTACCCTTATTTTTTTGTTATTCAATAGTGTGAAATAATTATCATAAATAAACATAAATGATCATCAAACTAAAAAAATGAACTGAACAAAAGTTTTAATTGAAGAAAAATATATAAAGATATATCTAGTTCATATCAGCTTGATTACCCTAATCTATTTATCTACACCTGAAAACAAAAATACAAAAAGTGAGATAGAATGGAAGAAGAAACATCTCTGGTGAGATTGTTTCCTCAAGCCCCATCTCTTGATCTGATTCCTGATCCCAGCACAATTTTCTCCTACATGTGCTCTTTGTCCTAGTATAAATGATGGATTATTGAGGATAAGATGGTTTTGGAATGGATTGTTCACCCTTAATGATATGGGGGTCCTATAATGGTAGGGTGGAATGATGTGTCCTTTTCCTCTCAGATCGAGATCCCCCTTACTCCTAAATTGTTCTTCTTTGAAACAGAATATTTCATACACCTCTCTCATGAACACTCATGGTCACCGCTCAACAACTTGTCACAAATGTCCACGTGGCACATGCATCACTGTGCATCTTTATCCTTGGGTGACTCGAGCATCACTCCTTCAACAAACTACACTCCTCACTAAGATTTGTTCCCCTGATAATCTTCTCCTCCCACGGTCTCATTTTCTCACGATCACACTTTCCCAAATCTTCCAAAACTGAAGATTAAAATTTTTGATTATTTTCAATAGAAAATTCCACATTGGACAATTAGGCCGTGAGTTTGGAATATTTTTACAAGCTTTACATTGCTTAGTCCATGGCCTAATTCCTTAAACATGTTTTTTTGTCTTATACATCACTAACATCTAAGTAATTTTTTTAATATTTTTATTTGTGTGTGTGTGTTACTAAATTTTATTATGGGCGCATAGTAGAACGGGTCTTTGGGTTTCGATCTTCATCTGTTTCGGTGGATGGAGGCTTGAACAATGGTGGTGACTCATCATCCCTGGTAACGAGGCTGAATGGCATCGAGATGGTGAGATCGAATGACCTTGGTCGGTGACTCATCTTCCTCACAACAGAACGCGTTGGTCGGTGGTGGAAGATTATGGCGAGGTCATCTTCTTCATCATCATGTGGGTTCTCTCAATTCTGGATATCTTTAGTGCATATTTCTTCTTTAAGATGCGATGGTCGGTGGATTGGGTTCCTAGTTTTCATATTTAGAAAACTCGGTAGTTTTTGGGTTCTTCTTCTTCAAATTGGTATATTTTTTTTCAGGTGTGGTGCATATTCCTTTTGGTGATGAAGTCTCTAGTTATGGTAGTGAGGATTCGTCAATGGGGTTGGTTTCCCACGGTATGGGAGGCATTGTTAGTATGACAACCCTGTTTTTTTATTACAACTTAAGCATGATTCATTACATAAAACTTCACTTGATACAACAAAGAAGATCGATCGGTTTAGTGTCTTTGGGGCTTAGGATCATTACATAAAAACTTAAAACATGAAATACAACATCTTTATTGAAAACTTCCTTTACATGACCACTACATTCCCTCATACTTAGCATTGCATGGGATAACCTGAGGACATGCATAAGAAAAGGGTGAGCTATAAAGCCCAGTAAGGGAGTACACATGGAATAACATGAGGAGTACAATACATGTTAGACAATAGGCATATCAATAGATCATAAAAGAAACATGAACATAAAGTCATGATAAAGCATGATAATCATAACATGGAAATGTGGCAACAACACTTAACATTGAATTAGCATGAGCCAAGGCTCATTGCACATGGAGCATGAGTAAACCCTCATTTCACATGAAGCACGAGTAAACCCTCGTTGCACTTGAATTAGAATGAGTCAACACTCATTGCACATAACGTATCATGATACTATACTTTACTCAATGCATTGGAGCGCTATAAGGGCGCACCCTTCTTAAACATTTCATTTCATGCATAAGTGTGCCACATGGATCATAAAACATGGATTCATAAAACATAATCATTTATTCCACGATAAAGGAATGTGAAATTCATACATGAAACTTTATAATCAATAATTAAATGTTCATAAAGTTGAATACCCTTGATGGAGAAATGGGCATGGTATTCACTACACAATGACATTGGCTTAGAAAATCGGTGCGATTTTGGCAACGTAACGGTGTGACATAAGAATTCATAAAAATGGTTGATGAGAGAGAAAGGGGTTCCTCATCATATTTACATGTAATGGACAGTAAGGAGGTCATATAGATACATGTCCCAACAATTGAAAAGAAATTTATATTCATGATACAAAAGTATTGCTTGAATGTAAAAGAAGAGAGAGAAGTTCCTTTCGGAATTTCGGCATAGTAACGGATGTACATGGGAGGCATTTAATGAGAGAGAAAGGGGTCTCCCATCATTAAAAAAATAAGAGAGAAGTATGGGGGAGGTGCTAAATCATACCCCAACATTCATAATTGAAATTAAAAGGGCAATACAACTTAAAGAAAATTGACAAAAATGAGAAAGGAAGAAAAAAAACCCTTACTTGGAAGTGTGCTTCCAAAGGCTAGAGAGAGGCTTGTGAGAGGATTATTGGGAGCTTGGGGAACCTTGGGAGGATTCTAGAGAGATTAGGGCATAGGTTTGACTAACTACAAGGTATTTTAGTGAGGATTAAGTGGGATCTTGGGTGGGTTTATATAGAAAAGGTGAGGGAATTCTTTATTATTTAGGTTTGGGACCCCTTTTATTAAACTAATCCAAACCAAAACCCATCCCATGGTTTTTGCCCATGGTTTCTGGAAAATGAAATAGGAAAACAATATTTTAAAAGGCCAAGGTCAGAACTTATTAAAATATTAGGGTTGCTTATGTGGAGGTGAGTCACACTCCCATGGAAATTAATTTAAAAAGGTAAATTGTTGAATATGTCTTGAGGGGTTCATTAATGCTTTGAAAAGTAATTCAAACAAACCCAAAATCACTTTATTTTAATGTTAAAACATATATTGGCTGAACATAAGGATTATAGTATTTTATTACATCACCATTGGGTCATTATGATGTCATAATACACATTATATATTTAAACAGAATTTAATTTTTACCCAAAAATTTGACTGTCTCAGAAAATTATGAAAAATTCACCTTTGGATAATTTTTACATCCTGATTCCAGAAATGACATTTATTTTATCTAAAAAAATTTCTAAATATGTTAATTTTCACTTTTAAAATAAAAACCAACATTTATCGAAAATTCACGGGTTTTGACAGAAATGGCTTTCAAACCTTAATATAACATTTTAATTGCATTCATAAATTTATAAGATCATTTATATTTAATAAAAATTAATTTAATATTAATAATAATATTTTATTAAAATATTATTTAATTCAAAAATACCTTAATTTAATAAAATTGAATTCTTAGTTAAATAATAACTAAAAACACCATTTGTACTTTAAAAACTATTTAAAATGTATCAAAAATGACTAGAAATTATATTCATTATTATACACAAAAAAATAATTTACATGAACATAGTACTACTTATTTGTTACATAAACCCTTAAAATAGCCTCATAAGACCTAAGGGTAAGGTGTGCGATGGTGACAGACTCTCGGGGCGGCTCGGATAACATCGCTCGAGTGGTAATCTCTATCAACTTCCACTTTTCCCAGAGACGGTCTCGTTCGAGCTTGACATAGTGAAGGTCAGCTTGGGATTGGTCAAGGGAGAAGCCCAAGGATGCCACCTCTTTTCCGAGCTCCGACAAATGGGCTTCGTATGGGGAAATTCTACTGGATGAGGCCATCGCTTCCTTTGTCTGAGTAAAATTGGGTCTGTTAAAGCCTTATATTTATACTAATCATGTGATCACTATTCAACAGCTATATTAACAACGGTCACAATTCTTAACATAAAACCAAAGAAGTTGACATCTTATAATAACATTTTTTCATAAAGAGACATTTAACTGGATCAAGAGGGATTTTCCATTAATGAAATTTTGGGTCGTTACAATATTCCCCCCTTAAGAAATTTTTCCCTCGAAATTTTCCTTTTCCAACACTAAAATAAATATGGGTAACTCAGCTTCATCATATCCTCCGACTCCCAATTTTCTTCTTCAAACTTGTGGTTTCTCCACAACACCTTAACGAGGGGCATTGTCTTATTTCGTAGAACTTTTTCTCTACGATCTAAGATCTTCACTGGTTGCTCCTCATAAGAAAGATCATCTTCCAATTGTACCACCTCAGAAGATAGTACATGTGAAGGGTCTGGTATGTACTTCCTTAAGAGGGATACATGAAAGACATCATGCACCTTGGCCATAGTAGGTGGAAGATATAGTCGATAGGCCACATCCCCAACACGATCAAGAATCTCGAAGGGGTCGATGTACCTTGGACTTAACTTCCCTTTCTTTCCAAACCTCATGACCTTATTCCATGGAGATATGCGTAAAAACACCATGTCTCCAACTTTAAATTCAAGGTCTCGTCGACGATTATCTGCATAACTCTTCTGTCGACTCTGGGCTACCTTGATATGCTGCTGAATGGTTTTCACCTTCTCCACCATTTCCTCGACCATTTCGGGTCCAAGCAGCTTACGTTCACCGACCTCATCCCAACATGCCGGTGTTCTGCACCTTTTCCCATAAAGGGCTTCATATGGTTCCATTTGGATGCTCAAGTGAAAACTGTTATTATAAGAGAAATCAACCAGAGGAAGCTGTTGATCCCATCCTCCTTTAAAGTCCATTGAGCATGCTCTCAACATATCCTCAAGTGTTTGGATAGTCCGCTCAGATTGGCCATCAGTTTGAGGATGATAGGCCGTACTGAAGTTTAGTTCAGTATTCAGAGCATGTTGAAGACTCTTCCAAAACTTAGAGGTGAATCTTGGATCTCGGTCAGACATAATAGATAGTGTTACTCCATGCAACCTTACCACTTCTTTAATATATATCTGTGCCAGTTGATCCTATGAGAAATCCTCTCAAATAGCAATGAAGTGTGCAGTCTTTGTAAGACGATCCACAACAACCCATATTGCATTGTTCCTTTGGATGTCCTTGGAAGTCTGGTGACAAAGTCCATGGTGATGTTCTCCCATTTCCATTCTAGTATGGGAAATGGTTACATCATCCCCTTAGACTTCTGCCTCTCTGCCTTCACTTGCTGACACACCAGGCACTTTGATGTATACTCAGCGATCTCCTTCTTCATATTATCCCACCAAAAGTTTTCTCAGAGATCTCAATACATCTTTGTGCTCCCTGGGTGAATAGAGAAATTTGAACTATGTGCATCATCCAAAAGTTCCTTCTTCAGCTCCGGACTTGATGGAACACATAGTCTTTTCCCAAACCGCACAATTCCTTCTTCATTAACATTAAACTCCGAGGATTTCCCCTTTTTGATAGCTTCCACTTTTTCTTGAATTCCCACATCATCCTTTTGAGCATCCTTTAACCTTTCCAAAAGAGATGGTTGAGCAATCATTTTTGAAAGGATTGATGATGTTCCCTTCTTTATGATTCCCGCGTCCATCTTCATCAAGTCTAAGAAGATTGGATCCTTCTCAATTCTCATCATTGATAGAATTGCTGGATCCTTTCTACTTAGGGTATCTGCCACCTTGTTCGCTTTCCCAAGGTGGTAATGTATTGAACAGTCATAATCCTTGATGAGCTCTATCCATATTCTATGGCTCATATTAATCTCTTTCTGTGTGAATATATATTTAAGACTCTTGTGGTCAGTATATATCTCACATTTCTCCCCATAGAGATAATGTCGCCATATTTTCAAGGCAAAGATCATAGCCGCCAACTCTAGATCATGTGTTGGATAGTTTCGCTCATGGATTTTCAACTGCCTTGAGGAATAGGATATCACTTTATCATTCTACATCAGCACACATCCTAAGCCCTTCTTCGAAGCATCACCGAATACCACAAAAAGCTCCCCACTTGTGGGTAAAGTGAGCACGGGTGCAGTGATAAGCCTCCTTTTCAACTCCTTGAAGATTTCTTCACATTCATCACTCCAAGTAAACTTTACTCCCTTTCGAGTTATCTTGGTAAGAGGGTTGGAAAATCATGAGAAATTTCTCACAAATCGTCGATAATATCCAGCTAACCCCAAGAATCTACGGATATCGGTTACCGATGTTGGCCTCGACCATCCCTCAATTGCATCTGTTTTGGACGGATCCACAGATATCCCATTGCTTTTGATGATATGGCCCAAGAATGAGACCTCCTTAAACCATAACTCACACTTTATGTACTTTTCATAGAGCTTCTCCTTGCGCAAAGTCTCTAGTACAGTTCTTAAATGCTCCTCATGATCCTCCTTGGTTTTGGAGTATATTAGAATATCATCTATAAAGACTACCACAAATTTGTCAAGGTAATCTCTAAAGACTCTATTCATCAAGTCCATGAATATTGTTGGAGCATTGGTGAGTCCGAAAGGCATTACTATGAATTCATAGTGCCCGTATCTTGTACGAAAAGTAGTCTTGGGGACATCTTCCTTCTTCACCCTTACTTGATAATATCCCGACCGCAAGTCCACCTTGGAGAAGTATTGTGTTCCACGTAGCTGATCAAACAAGTCATCAATTCTTGTGAGTGGATACTTGTTATTTATCATGATTTTGTTAAGTTCACGATAATCGATGCAAAGCCGCATTGACCCATCCTTCTTCTTGACGAAGAGGACTGGTGCACCCCATGGTGAAGCACTTGGGCATATAAACCCTTTATCCAGATTCTCCTATAGTTGTTTCTTCAGCTCTTCAAGCTCAACAACAGCCATTCTATATGGATTCTTGGATATTGGTAGCGCCCCAGGTATAAGTTCAATTGAGAACTCAACATCTCTTCTTGGAGGAAGACCAGGCAGTTCCTCGGGAAACACTTCAGTGAATTCCCTCACAATAGGCATTTCTTCAAGGATGGTTTCTTCCTTGGACTCAATCATCTGATCCAGATATGCGTGCTTATAGGGTAGTAATATCCATACTTGAGATGATGGAGCTAAAGGAGATTCATCTTCCTCCTGACACTTGTAAAGAATCGGGGGCGATTCTCCATATGGAGTGTGATTTACCTCTCCCAACAATTTATGTTGGCTCTATATAAGGAAAGCCAATCCATGCCAAGAATTGCATCAAATTCCACCAAAGGGAGTATGACGAGGTTCGCTGGGAAATTCAATCCACAGATTATAACAGGGGAGGACTTATATTCATGGGATGCAATGATTGCCCCATTTTCCGTACTCACCGACATCTTTACTTCCATGATTTGTGGTGGTGCTAGGATTGTTCTACTAAACTTTCGAGATATAAAAGAATTCGTAGAACCTGAATCAAAAAGTACGTTCGCTATTCTTGAATGAATAACTAGCGTACCTGTCACCACTTCGTTTTTGGGGTTCACTTCAGCAGAAGTGATGGCAAAAGCTCTTCCTTGCTGTCTTGGAGGTTGTTGGTTGCCTCCAATAACCCTTGTATTAGGGAACTGATTTGCAAAATGACTCGGTTCTTTGCATTTTTAGCATTGAAAAACGCGTTGAGGTTCAAACGGAGCGTTCCTCTCCTTTGTCGCAGCCGCGGGTCCTTCTTGCCGACAGTTAATAGCTAGGTGACCTTCTCTTCCACACCTGAATCATTTTCTCGTCCCCTTAAGGCAATTTCCAGGGTGCTTCTTTCTGCACTTTTGGCAAGTGGGGTGCTGGAACTTCTTAGCGTCGTTGGATTTATCCATCGGACCACCAGCATTGAAGTCTACCTTACGCTTCTTGTCCCCATGATACCCCTGTGATTCTCCGATCTCCATTTCGACCTTGAGGGCACATCGGACAATTTACTCATAGCTGTCAAAGTCACATATCGCTAATGCTTTCCGCAAGCTAGGCTTCAGCCCACCAAAGAAGCAGTTAACCTTGCATTCGGGGGTAACGACGAAGCCGGAAGCGTATCGTGCAAGCCTTGTGAAGTTTTCCTCGTACTCTCCCACAAATTCTTTATCTTTTTTCTTGAGGTAAAGGAAGTCCCTTTCCATCTTAAGACGGAGGGTGCGCGGAAAATATTTATTGAAAAACATCTTCTGGAATTCCTTCCATTCCAAAGCCTCGATCTCCTCCTTAGGCTTCGTATTTTTGATCAACTTCCACCATTGATCAGCTTCACCCTCCATACGATAAGCCGCCAGGAGAACCTTCTCTTGTTCATAACATTGAAGGATGGAGAATAACTTTTCAATGGAGTTGATCCATTGTTCAGCGATCGTGGGATCAGATGATCCACTAAAAGTAGGAGGCCTTTGTCTCATGAATCTATCTATAGCAACTTGTTCTTTCTTAGGGGGGTTTGAACGTTCCTCTTGACCCGTGTTTCTATTCAAAACTTGAGTTAGCTGAGAGATAAGAGTGACAAAGTTCGCGATTCCCACTCCCATTGGATTGGGCATCTCATTAGTACAATCATCACACTGATCTTCACAACGGTTGTTAGTCCGAGTCCTCCTATTACCGGCCATTGGCTGGAAAAAGGAAAGTTAGGGGTAACACATAAAGGGTAATCCAAAGACGAAAGTTGATGACTTATAAATAAACTTTAATTTCTTCAACTCATGAGTCTATAGGATTCAATCTAGGCTTTTCATGATCTACTTTCTAACATATATTCTTAGGGGCATTTTTCCCTTAATAAGGGTTCATACTAAGATTATGAATTTATCAAAACATATCCCCCGGGAGTGTCGTAACCAAGAGTGAAACAAGGCCCATTGTCGTGCACCAGTTCCCGTTCGAGTCTAGCTCAAAGCGGTGTTTTCGGGTTTTACCCCTAGGATACATTTGTGCCAGATCCGCCTCTACCTGCTCGTATCCATACAGGGATGTATTTGTTTGATAAACCACTTACTTAGTATTTACCTAAACTTAGGGATGTTTTTATTATACTTAGTCTTGTATCTAAGGCTTTACTGGGGTTTTCCTAATCCCAAAAATAACTAAACCAATCCTATGATACCAACTATGACAACCCTGTTTTTTTATTACAACTTAAACATGATTCATTACATAAAACTTCACTTGATACAACAAATAAGATCGAAAGGTTTAGTGTCTTTGGGGATTAGGATCATTACATAAAAACTTAAAACATGAAATACAACATCTTTATTGAAAACTTTTTTTACATGACCACTACATTCCCTCGTACTTAGCATTGCATGGGATAACCTGAGGACATGCATAAGAAAAGGGTGAGCTATAAAGCCCAGTAAGTGAGTACACATGGAATAACATGAGGAGTACAATACATGTTAGACAATAGGCATATCAATAGAGCATAAAAGAAACATGAACACAAAGGCATGATAAAGCATGATAATCATAACATGAAAATGTGGCAACAACACTTAACATTGAATTAGCATGAGCCAAGGCTCATTGCACATGGAGCATGAGTAAACCCTCATTGCACATGAAGCACGAGTAAACCCTCGTTGCAATTAAATTAGCATGAGTCAACACTCATTTCACATGACGTATCATGATACTATACTTTACTCAATGCATTGGAGCGCTATAAGGGCGCACCCTTCTTAAACATTTCATTTCATGCATAATTGTGCCACATGGATCATAAAACATGGATTCATAAAACATAATAATTTATTCCACGATAAAGGAATGTGGAATTCATACATGAAACTTTATAATCAATAAGTAAATTTTCATAAAGTTTAATACCCTTGATTGAGAAATGGGCATGGTATTCACTACACAATGACATTGGCTTAGAAAATCGGTGCGATTTCGGCAGCGTAACGGCGTGACATAAGAATTCATAAAAATTGTTGATGAGAGAGAAAGGGGTTCCTCATCATATTTACATGTAATGGATAGTAAGGAGGTCATATAGATACATGTCCCAACAATTGAAAATGAATTTATATTCATGATACAAAATTATTGCATGAATGTAAAAGAAGAGAGAGAAGTTCCTTTTGGAATTTCGGCATAGTAACAGGTGTACATGGGAGGCATTTAATGAGAGAGAAATGGGTCTCCCATCATTAAAATAATAAGAGGGAAGTATGGGGCAGGTGAAAAACCATACCCCAACATTAATAATTGAAATTAAAAGGGCAATACAACTTAAAAAAAATTGACAAAAATGAGAAAGGAAGAAAAAAACCCTTACTTGGAAGTGTGCTTCCAAAGGCTAGAGAGAGGCTTGTGAGAGGCTTCTTGGGAGCTTGGGGCACCTTGGGAGGATTCTAGAGATAGTAGGGCAGAGTTTGGACGAACTCCAATGGATTTTAGTGAGGAGAAAGTGGGATCTTGCGTGGGTTTATATAGGAAAGGTGATGGAATTCTTTATTATTTAGGTTTGGGACCCCTTTTATTAAACTAATCCAAACCACAAACCATCCCATGGTTTTTGCCCATGGTTTCTAGAAAAGGAAAGAGGAAAACAGTATTTTACAAGTCCAAGGTACGAAATTATTAAAATATTAGGGTTTCTTATGTGGAGGTGAGTCACACTCCCATGGAAATTAATTTAAAAAGGCAAAGTGTTGAATATGTCTTGAGGGGTTCATTAATGCTTTGAAAAGTAAGTCAAACAAACTCAAAATCACTTTATTTTAATGGTAAAACATATTTTGGCCGAACATAAGGATTATAGTATTTTATTACATCACCATTGGGTCATTATGATGTCATAAAACACATTATATATTTAAACGGTATTTAATTTTTACCCAAATATTTGACTGTCTCGGAAAATTATGAAAAATTCACCGTTGGATAATTTCGACATCCTGATTCCAGAAATGACATTTATTTTATCTAAGAAAATTTCTAAATATGTTAATTTTCACTTTTAAAATAAAAACCAATATTTATCGAAAATTCACGGGTTTTGACAGAAATGGCTTTCAAACCTTAATATAACATTTTAATTGCATTCATAAATTTATAAGATCATTTATATTTAATAAAAATTAATTTAATATTAATAATAATATTTTATTAAAATATTATTTAATTCAAAAATCCCTTAATTTAATAAAATTGAATTCTTAATTAAATAATAACTAAAAACACCATTTGTACTTTAAAAACTATTTACAATGTATCAAAAATGACTAGAAATTATATTCATTATTATATACAAAAAAAATAATGTACATGAACATAGTACTACTTATTTGTTACATAACCCCTTAAAATAGCCGCATAAGACCTAAGGGTAAGGTGTGCGATGGTGATAGACTCTTGGGGCGGCTTGGATAACATCGCTCAAGTGGTAATCTCTATCAACTTCCACTTTTCCCGTAGACGGTCCCATTCGAGCTTGACATGGTGAAGCTCAGCTTGGGCTTGGTCAAGGGCGAAGCCCAAGGATTCCACCTCTTTTCCAAGATCCAACAAATGGGCTTCATATGGGGCAATTCTACTGGATGAGGCCATCGCTTCCTTTGTCTGAGTAAAATTGGGTTCGTTAAAGCCTTATATTTATACTAATCATGTGATCACTATTCAATGGCTATATTAACAATGGTCACAATTCTTAACATAAAACCAAAGAAGTTGACATCTTATAAAAACATTTTTTCATAAAGAGACATTTAACTGGATCAAGAGGGATTTTCCATTAATGAAACTTTGGGTCGGTACAGTTAGGTGCCTTACTGTAACGACCCGCCAATTCTCATTGGCTTGAGAGCTCAACGAGTCATTACTAGGCCTTAAGCGACATCCCCAAGGCGCCAAAGGCTGGAAATAAATTCCGAAGGGTTTCAATGCAAGTGGGGGATGATTTACCCTTTGAGAAATAAACCCATAAACCAACCATAACCAAACATTCACTATAATATGCATGAACAAATGAAGACCAATAAACAACTTAATTTATAATAAACCACATCAAAGTACACAACAGGGAAAGACCAAACCCAACATCAAAGTACACATAGGAAGAACCACTCAAGACTCTCAAAAGACACCAAAACTCCACGCTTCACAAGCTCCAAGCTCCACAATATCTCCCAAGCATCACCACGAGCCACTAGCAATAAGATGCTTTACCTTTACCTATGTCCCGAAATACGACATCTGCAAAAGCACCAACGTGCCAAAGCAGGGGTGAGTATAAAACTTAGTAGGTTTTCCCCAATGACTTCCCTACTCACGCCACTAGGATAGAAGAGTTATCCAACATTTATATCAAACAGTTTATATAAAACAATTTCTCAAAATAGTTTGTAACAATATATAAACAAGATTCCACAACCAATCATATCCAAAAACATCCAAGTTCATTTGAAACCAATTTCCAACAAGTTATTTTTCCAGAAAAATAACCAAACAAGATTTCAAACCATTTCACAATATCCCTTTTTGCAACCCAACCATTTCACAAACCCATGAAATCAACCATGCATGCTTCATTATGACAATTCCATACTCATGAGCGGTTTCTCGTTGATCTACCAAGTCGTCACAAGGTAATTGTTTCCCATGTGCCATTACACATTTGTCACTGAGCACAAGTTGATATTTCAACGAGGCCTCGTACTTAAAAGTCCCACGTTCCATTAAACGTTTAGCACTGAGAACAAGGTCCTATTTCAACCAAGCCTCATATATGCAACATGAACACACACCACACATTCACAACAATCATGCCAAAACCATCCTTTCAATAAAACACCATTTATTGAAAACCATTTCCATCAAAACCAAGTGTGTTCACCCAATTCAAAACATTTAAATAAAACACCCCTTTTTATTGAAAACCCATATTTCATCAAACCATTTCCCATTCCATAAATTTCATAATTTAAAATCGACATTTTAAATTCAAAAATCCAAATCACTTTACACAACAACTCACCATAATTTCACAATTCCATAAAAACCATAAATCATCACTAAAGAAGATTTATTTCATGCTTTTCACAATAAATTCCATTCAAATAACCCAATTTGAAACTAAACCAATCAAATCTAACAAGAGGATTCAAGAGTAAATCCACTTACCTCAAAGGTTTTGACGAAAACCCTAACAAACGGAGAACGCACAAGAAAACCTGGCCGATTCACCAAGGACCCTCCTTAGATCTCTTCTCCTAACACAACCAAGACCAAATCTCATCATGTTTGGCAACCACACACTTATATCTACCCATAACAGGCGTAGATCTAAGAAACTGAGAGAATAGGAGAAGTAGATCTAAGTAGATCTGAGAAAACAAACAAGAACAATCACATACCTCAAGAATCCAGCTTCGATTCATCAAGAGAAGCCTTCAGATCACATTTGGAATGATGGGAGAACCCTATTTGAACTTAGGAGAACCAAAATACCATGTTAGGGCCGCTTAGGAGCTTAAATGAGGCACTTAGAGGGAAAAAATGTGTGAGATCCACCTTTATAGGATCTCGTTTAAGTGGTCGCACGGTTAGTTCGCACGGTTTGAAAAACCGTGCGCTAACCGTGCGTTAGCCACTGCCTCGGCCACCCTTCTCGCACGGTTTAGCTGCACGGTTAGACAAACCATGCGCTGCCCGTGCGGAAGCTACTGCCACCACTACCAACTCTGCATGGTTTGGCCGTACGGTTTAGACAAACCGTGCGCCTCCCGTGCGACTTCCCTTTTTGCCCCAAAACTCATTCCAAGTACTCCCGACACTCCCATTTGTCACCCTTAACTTTATAACCATTAAAATCATCAAGAAAGGGTTACATACCAGAAATTATGGGTACTAAATTCTCCCCACCATTGGCCTTTCCATCCCCGAAAAGTAGAAAATCATCGCTTGCCTGAAAGAGTTCTGGCCACTACTCTTTCATTTCTTTCTCGCGTTCCCAAGTCTCTTCCTGAATCTGACCATGCTTCCATAAAACCCACACTAGACTGATGCTTTTTCCATGAAAGACTTTCTCTTGCCTATCCACAATCCGTACTGGGATATGTATCAACGAAGCATCCGGCTCTAGGTCAACGTGATCCCATCTGATCACATGGTCAGGATCAGGCTGATACTTTTTCAACTGAGATACATGGAACACATTATGCACTACACTGAATCATGGTGGTAATGCCAACCGATACGCCACCTCGCCAACCCGTTCCAGTATCTCAAAAGGGCCTATATATCGAGGAGATAATTTTCCCTGCTTTCCAAAACGATGATGTCCAAGCCTTGGAGAGATTCTCAAAAACACATGATCACTCACCGCAAACGAAAACGGTCTTCGGTGATGATCCACATAAGATTTCTGACGACTTTGTGCTGTCTCCCTCCTCTTTTTAATCAACTGAATATTCTCCATTGTTTCTTGGACATGGCTCGGCCCAACTAGTGAAGTATCACCTGTTTCCACCCAACAAAGTGGAGAATGACAAGGACGCCCATACAATGCTTCAAATGGAGCCATGTGTATTAAGGCCTAATAACTGTTGTTATATGATAAGTCCACTAAAGTCATGTGCTCTTACAACGAGCCACCAAAATCCATTATAGAAGCCCGCAACATGTCTTCCAACGTCTATATCGTCCTTTCGGATTGTCCATCCATCTGAGGATGATACGTCGTGCTCATATTCAACTGAGTTCCTAGGGCTTTCTGTAAGGATCGCCAAAAACAATATGTGAACCTCAGATCTCTGTTTAACACAATTGAAACTGGTATTCCATGTCTCTTTAACACTTCTAGGATATAGATTTTGGACAGATCCTCCACAGTATTAGATTCACGAATACGGATGAAATAAGATGACTTTGTAAGGTGATCCACTATCACCCATATGAAATCGTGCTTCTGAACTGTTCTTGGGAGACCTGTAACGAAATCCATAGCTATCTGGTCCCATTTCCACACTGGAATTGGTAGATACTGCAACATACCTGCTGGCCGCTGATGTTCTGCTTTAACTTGATGACAAGTTAAACACCTTGAAACCAATTCAGCTACCTTCCGCTTCATGCCGCTCCACCAAAATTGTGCCTTTATCGCCTTATACATCTTCTGTATTCCTGTATGAACAGTCTATCTGGAATGGTGGTAAGAATGAAGGAGTTGTTCCTGAGTAGTTAAAGGTACAACCATATGATCTTGAAACCGCAAAACTGAACTCCCATCCAGCTTCCATCCCTTAATGGTCTCCCCACCATTGAGTTTTTAACTCATTGCAACATAGTCTACATCGGATGCCTGTGCCTCCTTTACTATCTCCACCAAATCAGGAACAAGAGCAACTGGAAAGAAAACCACAAAATTAGTTCGGTCTTCACATTCTATACGCATGTTGGCTAGGACTGACATCAACTGCCACTCATCTGAAGCTTCTTTCGCCAACTGAGCATACGAATTTCTGTTTAATGCATCGGCCACCGAATTGCCCTTACTCGGTGTATATATCAAGTCAAAGTCGAACATTTGAAGATACTCCATCCATCTCCTCTGCCTCAGATTCAAATCTCGTTGTGAGAAAATATGTTTCAAACTCTTATGATCTGTAAACACAGTAAATTTCTCACCAAAGAGATAATGTCTCCATGTTTTCAAAGCATGGACGACTGCATCCAACTCCAAATCATGTGTTGGGTATTTCTTTTCATTCTCTCTCAATTTTCTTCAGCCATAAGCAACAACATGGTCTCCTTTCATGAGAACACATCCCAACCATGTTCCCAAAGCATCACAATACACCACATACCCCTGCCCTGATTTTGGCAAGATCAAGATAGGTACTGATGTAAGGTGAACTTTCAACTCTTGAAAAGATCTCTGACATTCCTCAGTCCATTGAAATGAACTGTTCTTATTTGTCAATGTTGTCATAAGAGAAGCTAGTCATGATAATTCATGCAAAAAGCATCGGTAATAACCAGATAGACCAAGAAAACTTCGTATTTCAAAGACATTCTTCGGCGGTTGCCAAGAAAGAACAGCTTCTATCTTTTCTGGATCTACTGAAACACCTTTCTTAGAAACAACATGGCCCAGAAAGTGTACCTCTTATATCCAAAATCGCACTTTGATAATTTGGCATACAATTGATGGTCTCTCAATATTTCTAACACTATCACCAAGTGTTGCTCATGCTCAGCCCTTGTTCTTGAATACACCAATATGTCGTCCACAAACACCACAACAAAAGAATCGAGATATCACTGAAATATCTGATTCATCAATTCCATAAAGACTGCTAGTTCATTTGTAAGACCAAAAGGCATGACTACATATTTTTAGTGGCCATATATGTTTCTGAAGGCTATCTTTAGAATATCCTCCTTCCGAACTCTCAACTGGTGATATCTTGACCGCAATTAAATCTTAGATAACCACTGAGCTCCCCTCAATTGATCAAACAGGTCATCAATGCGTGGTAGTGGATATCTATTCTTTATCATAACTTGGTTAAGTTTGCGATAATCCACACATATCCTTAAATATCTATTTGATTTCTTCACAAAAAAAACTGGTGTTGCCCACAGGGACACGCTTGGCCGAATAAAACCTTTGTTTTCTAGTTCTTCCAAATGTGATTTCAATTCCTTTAACTCCGTTGGTGCCATCCTATAAGATGGAAGTGAGATAAGAATGGTCCCCAGAAAGAGATCAATCGTAAACTCCACTTCTCTTACAGGTGGTAACCCTAAGAAATTTTTAGGAAAAACATCAGTAAATTGATCCACGACTACTGGAAAACTGTTATTCACGATCTCATCCCCCGATTCCAAGTTTAACGTAGCCAACTGGTAAGAGATTGTTTCCACTACTGGTTCCAACAAGCCCGTTGCACCTACCTTCACCACTTTTTCTTCTCTAAAGAGATGCTTGACGCCATCCTCAGTAGTGAAACTGACTGTTCTACTATAACAGTTGATGTGAGCCCGGAACTCTGTCAACCAATCCATACCCAGGATTATATCATAGACATCCATATCCATCATAGATAAATCCCATTTCAGCTCAGCTCCATTACTAGTTATAGAACATTCTCTACACATGAAGGCTCTACATTCTCTTTCACCGAGAGGAGTTTGAAGTTTTATCATAGAAGGAATAATTTCAAGTTTTAAGTTCAGAAAATCAGCAATACGAGATGCAAGAAAAGAATGTGATGCACCAGTATCGAACAACACTTGCATGAGGGTAGAATTCAAAAGAATTATACCTCTCACCGTAGACGGTCCAGACTGGTCATCCACAATTACCTGTTCTTCTCCATACAATTTCTTTGTTGTTGTACTTTTCTCCTTATTGCCTTTTTGAGATTTCCCTGTGTGAGGAGTCATGGTATTCCTGGAATCACCATGGATAGCTCTGTTCTGCTGTCAAGACTGATTTTGCTATCCTCGCCCTGTCGAAGCATAAGATGCTTGCGACACCTGAGAAGTGTCAAGAACACCCGATGGTGGAGCACCGCGACAATATCGCTGAATATGCCACATCATGTTACAATTGTGGCATGCTCTCGGTGGTGTTGTACATTCTCGTTTCATGTGATCAATCGAGCCACATTGAAAACACTCATCTTTCATCATGGGTCGTGAAGGAAGATTCGTTGATCCAGTCGTCTGATTCTGATTCGCACTCCCACCTTGGAAGTAGGTGTCTCTCTTCCGCTTGTTCCCAGCATTAGAGTTCCCACCCGTTCCCGTGGGTATCATCATAATTCCTCCTCTCATAACTCCTGGGATGTCTCTTTCAGCTATTGTTGCTCTGTTTACCATCTCCGTATAATCTGTAATACAGAGTACATCCATCTTCGAGCGAATCTCCTGTCACAACCCCGATTCAAAGATGTGTTCCTTCAGCGACACACTTGCAGCAACTTCCGGTGCAAAGCGCACTAAATTCATGAATTTCGCTGCATACTCCATGACAGAGAGATTCTCCTACTTCGGGCTGAAAAAGTCCGTCATCTTATGGATCTTGAACGTGTGATGATAGAATTGTTTATTGAACAATTCCTCAAATTCCTCCCAACTCAGGCCTTGATCCACCATAGCCTGCACTACTAGCTCCCACCACTATCGTGCAAGATCCTCGAGCATATACGTCACCAAATTGACCTTGAGCTCTGATGGTGTGCCGATAAAATCAAAAATACGATTCATCCTACTTAGCCACACCTCCGCCTTTTCAGGTTCAGCATCACCCCGAAAGGTTGGTGGATTCTACTTCATGAACTGGATAGTATGATCCACATACCTTGGTTCATTCCTCCGGTTCCCCGTATCCATATCTTGAAAAGTTTGGACAATACTCTGAACTATCTCTTGGTTCACACGTTGTTCAGGTGCAACCATGTTCTCCATAGCTTCTTCGGTTTGGTTCCGATAACGCCTACAGGGTTCCATTTTCTAAATGAACAACAACCTCCATCAATATCACTCCCTAGAAACTGATGGCTTAGTATTAAAATTCTATCACATCATCTATCACAACATTGTTCTCAAAACAACCTTTTTCCCATGTTCAAACATTTTTGAAAACATTCAGCATGGTTTTTGAAAATCAACCCATTTTCAAAATAAAGCAATTACCCTGTTTTCAAAATGTTTTACTTGAAAACAATTTCTGTATTTTTTTCAAAAATTCGCATCTTTCATAAAATCCTTACTCATTCCTCACAATGAGATATGAAATCCTAGTGGGAATTCATTCCTCTATAATGCATGTCATGCACATCTCATTGGCTAAACCCGTGACAATGAGATTTCCAACATTCTAGAAGTGTATTCCAAACACTTATGTACCCAACACCCTGGTAACTTGAAGTTCAGCATAAACGGGTTAGCTACGTCCTTTTATGCTATACATTTCAAGTTCCGAAAATCCTACTCATGTCTAAGATTTCGACCCAAGGAATAGACAAGGATGAATTTCAACAAGTAATTACTAGTCCTTAAGCGACATCCCCAAGGCGCCAAAGGCTGGAAATAAATGTCGAAGGGTTTCAATGCAAGTGGGGGATGATTTACCCTTTGAGAAATAAACCCATAAACCAACCATAACCAAACATTCACTATAAGATGCATGAACAAATGAAGACCAATAAACAACTTCATTTATAATAAACCACATCAAAGTACACAACAGTGGAAGACCAAACCCAACATAAAAGTACACAGTGAAAGAACCACTCAAGACTCTCAAAAGACACCAAAACTCCATGCTCCACAAGCTCCAAGATCCACAACATCTCCCAAGCATCACCATGAGCCACTAGCAATAAGATGTTTTACCTTTACCTATGTCCCGGAATATGACATCTGCAAAAGCACCAATGTGCCAAAGCAGGGGTGAGTATAAAACTCAATAGGTTTTCCCCAATGACTTCCCTAATCACGCCACTAGGATATAAGAGTTAGCCAACATTTATATCAAACAGTTTATATAAAAGAATTTCTCAAAATAGTTTGTAACAAGATATAAACAAGCTTCCACAACCAATCATATCCAAAAACATCCAAGTGCATTTGAAATCAATTTCCAACAAGTTATTTTTCCATAAAAATAACCAAACAAGCTTTCAAACCATTTCACAATATCCATTTTGGCAACCCAACCATTTCACAAACCCGTGAAATCAACCATGCATGCTTCGTTATGACAGTTCCATACTCATGAGCGGTTTCTCGTCAATCTACCAAGTCGTCACAAGTTAATTGTTTCCCATGTGACATTACACATTTGGCACCGAGCACAAGCTCGTATTTCAACCAAGCCTCGTACTTAAAAGTCCCATGTTCCATTAAAATTTTGGCACCAAGCACAAGGTCCTATTTCAACCAAGCCTCATATATGCAACATGAACACACACCACACATTCACAACAATCATGCCAAAACCATCCTTTCAATAAAACACCATTTATTGAAAACCATTTCCATCAAAACCAAGTGTGTTCACCCAATTCAAACCATTTCAATAAAACACCCCTTTTTATTAAAAATACATATTTCATCAAACCATTTCCCATTACAGCAATTCCATAATTTAAAATCGACATTTTAAATTCAAAAATCCAAATCACTTTACACAACAACTCACCAAGATTTCACAATTCCATCAAAACCATAAATCATCACAAAAGAAGATTTATTCCAAGCTTTTCACAATCAATTCCATTCAAATAACACAATTTGAAACTAAGCCAATCAATTCTAACAAGAGGAGTCAAGATTGAATCCACCTACCTCAAAGGTTTTGACAAAAACCCTAACAAATGGAGAACACACAAGAAAACCCGGCCGATTCACCAAGGATCCTCCTTATATCTCTTCTCCTAACACAACCAAGACCAAATCTCATCATGTTTGGAAACCACACACTTAGATCTACCTATAACGGGCGTAGATCTAAGAAACCGAGAGAAGAGGAGAAGTAGACCTAAGTAGATCTAAGAAAACCAACAAGAATGATCACATACCTCAAGAATCTGGCTTCGATTCGTCAAGAGAAGCCTTCAGATCACCTCCGGAACGATGGGAGAACCCTCTTTGACCTTAGGAGAACCAAAATCTCAAGTTAGGCCCGCTTAGGAGCTTAAACAGGGCACTTAAAGGCAAAAACGCGTGAGATCCACCTTTATAGGATCTCGTTTAAGTGGCCACACGGTTAGTTCGCACGGTTTGAAAAACTGTGCGCTAAATGTGCGTTAGACACTGCCTCGGCCACCATTCTCGAACGGTTTGGTCACACAGTTGGACAAACTGTGCACCACCCGTGCGGAAGATACTGCCTCCACTACCAACTCCGCACGTTTTGGCCGCACGGTTTAGACAAACCGTGCGCCTCCCGTGCGACTTCCCTTATTGCCCCAAAACTCATTCCAAGTTCTCCCGACTCTCCCACTTGTCACCCTTAACTTTATAACCATTAAAAGAATCAAGAAAGGGTTACATACCAGAAACTGGGGGTACTACACTTACTATGAGAGATTCACACATAGTACACTACACTACCGTGAGAGGAGCTCAAAATAGGTTGGTTGCACACATGGTCAGGTAACTAACCATGCCACTGTAAGTTTGGAAAATAATTAGGTGCAGGGTACACAGTCAATTTCTTTTCAGTTAGTATATTGACCATGGTGTGGTTAGGTGGGTTCCCGAAATGTACTTTTCTTAGAAATAAATAAAATATTTTAGTAAAATATTTTACATAAATTAAAAATAAATAAAAACATAAATAAAATTAATCATTTAAAAAACATCAAAAAGAAAAAAAAACTATAAAAAAAGTAAATAAATAAATTTAAAATAACAACATAATAAAACTAATCAATTACCAAAATAGTTAAACAAAATGAATGAAAGAGTTAATTTATTTAAATTAAAAACATTAAAATTATTTCTTTGAAAAACAAATGAAAATGCAATAAATAAAATAAATAATGAAATTAAATATTTGAGTATAGAAATTATATTAAGATAAAATATTAAAACAAAAAAATTAGTTAATTACAATTAAGAATAAGAATGAATGAATGAATTTTTTTAATAAAAAAATAAAAATAAAAAGAATTATTAATTTGAAATACATTTGAATAAAGAATTTATAAAATAAAATAACAAAAGTTATTATTTAAAGTTATTATTTTGAAAAAGATAATTGAAATAAAACATGGTACACAATGATATTAACTAATTAAAATTATCAAAGAGAATGTATGTACATAATTTATCAAAGAGAATAATAAAAAATTATGGGTCAAAATAAATTTACTTATTAAGCTAAAACTATGTTAATGATTAAAATAAAAAAATATACAAATTCAAAGAATTAATAATTAACACAAAATTAATAATTGTTGTACATTATTCAATTAAAAACAATAATTTGACATTAAAAATTCATTTAATTATAACAAAAAATGTGGCAAAACTAGTGAAATAAAAGGTACATCAAATTCCCCCACACTTAATCAGTTGCACTCCCAGGTAATTCAATAAATTTTATTTATTTACAAAAACTGTTAAAAAGAAAAAACCATCTTTCCTAAGTTATAAATCACTCAAAATCTAAGGAAATAAAAAATACCTCCAATGCTTGAAAATTCATGCCTCCTATGTGAATGTTACTCATTGTCTCACTTCCATTTCAAAATAGAGTTCCTATTATAAGAGTAAAATAGATTAGAATGAAGTGGAATTTAAATTTTAACAAAATACACTTGAGCTTATCACTCTCCATTGGGTTCCAAAAAATTAAAGGTCCATTTTTTACTTACATCATTGATTCAACTCAAAGGATTATTAATTAATTCAATTGTTCCATTCTTTATTTGAGTTCAAAATTCCCCTCACCTTAATGGACTCATTTTTTAATAGTAGTCACCTTATTGTTTTTTTCTTGAATTTTTCCTAGCCATGTAGGTGCAGAGAACTATGAAAAAGTACTTATTTAATATGTATAGAGGACTTACACACACACCCAATGCCTAAAGTATCAGATATTCACTGTGGGATCCCAATTTCCCATTAAATTACAAATAGATTAAATGATTGCCATTTGAGTAGACTCACTGAGGTAATTTTTCAAAAAGACTCACCCATGTCCAAGTTCAAATTTCATTTTTTCTCAAGTTATAATCTCAATTCCAAAAAACTATCTCTCATATCACTCCCTTTCCTAGTTCCTCAACTAGATTTCTATAAGAACAGTGGACAAAACACAACGAAATCACACTATTCTAGCATTTTCAGAATTAGTGAAACTACTCAACTAAGAGTGAAAATATCACCTAGATAGGAAACAAAGGTGTAGTAATTGTTTTTGTTTTTATTATTTTCTTGTTTTTTGTTTTTTTAACACACTGAGAAAATGTTTATTTATAGACATCCTAAAATGAAGCTTGACCAGGATGCAATTTGAAACAATTTAATAGTTTTGATGTGTTAATAGTGAAACACAATTTATCTTAATTAAGACCCCCCCGCACTTAAAATAAAAAAATGTTCCCATTGTTGAATCTCAAGTTGGGAAACACTGTTAATCGGTTTGAAACGTATTTAGAAATGCAACAAAATAAAATTATGTTTTGAGGGGTGACAGGGAAGTTCAAAAAGTTTTTTTCTGCACAAGATTAAATCATAAAAAACATTTACAAGAATAGATAAATATTCCTATTGGCCATTATCTAAAATTCAAATCACTAAAAAAGGAATTCCATAAGTTTCATGCTATGGATGAGTTTATTAATGATGTTCGATAAAGTAGAAAATTAAAGCATGTAGTTACACAAGAAGAGAGGAAATGAATGATGATAGTGACTCGTAAGGGTTTGAAAAATGAATAAGGCTAGTAAAGAAGTCAGCAACAAATTTAAAACCGTGAATTGAAAATATCCAGTAGAAGCACTAAAAATAGTTAGAAAGAATTGAAACAATTACTCCCCATATATGTAGAATCTATTCTCAATGTTGTTCAGGAAACATGTAACTACCTCTTAAGACATTAAAACAATATCTGGATGTAATATCTGATTATTACATAATTAAAAAATCATAGTTAGATTCTAAAATAAAAACCACAGTTAATGATTACAAAAGTTTTTTTTTCTGATTTCTTCACTATTATCCGCTTCTAACATTGAAGTTCAAATAGAATCTACCGCTAGTAAGAAATTGTCCAAAACAGTTGTACTCTCTTCAAATGGTTACTCCACCATCTGCACACCATCTTCACCACATGGTAACTCGACCAAGCCACTTTGAAATGGAAAGATATCATACAAGAGAATGAATATACCAATGAAAACTTTGGAAACATTTTTTCACCAATAAAGGGAGACACATAATCGAGAAAGGAACATTTATTCAAATAAAAATTTAAAAGAGAAAAGGAAGACAATAATGGGTTGCCTCCCATGAAACGCTAAGTTTAAATTCCCCACCCATACTCAATTACCTAAAAATTTATAACCATGATCATTCAATAGGTATTAATTATTAATGATGTGCACTTCACCATCATTTAATGAATTAATAGTAGTAACTCTCAAGAAATATCCATCTTAAGTAGTAAGAAAAATTCTCCAAAAAAATTACAGCACGACAGGGGGTATCATGCTCTCTATATCAACTTGACCTATGAAAACCACTTCCTTAGCTCTTAAAAAGTTAAACAACAACCTAGAAATATCACTTATTGCATCAAAAATTCTTCATCAGCTTCCCCATCACTTAGATGATTGCAAAAACTCAGTAAAAGAATAAAATCAATAGCATTTATAGAAAATATCCCTAAAACAGCTTGAAGATTGAAGAGAAGATAGGGACCCCTTTTGAAAGATTCAAATTCAAAATCCAAAATATATATCCCAATGTCAAGAAAAAACAGATGTTCATAATGAGAACAATCATGTTTTTTAGTGGGACTTAAACCAGAACACCTCCCAACTTTAGGAACTTTCAAACATTCAAATTCAAAAGGGAAATTTTCAAAAATAGGTTTGGATAGCTTAATAAAAAGTTGTGGCTCAAACTCCAAACTGGGTTCCAGGGAAAGAATCTCTTCATCAATAGATGGGTGTGGGGAAGAAGTAGCAGCCTGAGTAAAACTTTCAATGGGCTGGGGAATCCTTATCTCTTTGACCTCTAAAGGGAAAGAACCATAATCAGATCCGACCTCTATTTTGAAACATTGATTCTTAACAACATCAATCAGGTCACAACTAACCTCGTGTTTAGTCTTTTCAAAAACCAGAATTTCCTCCACGTCATCCATATCTTGGAGGGTAAGTTTTCCTTTTGACACATCAATGATAACACCTATAGTTGCAAGGAATGGTCTGCCTATGATGATTGGGGCCTTATCATCATATTCCATATCAAGAATTAGAAAATTTGTAGGTAGTGTGAGCTTCCCTACACTAACTAATAAGTCATCTAACCTTCCATAAGGATGAGTGAGTGACCAATTAGTGGGTTTAATAGAAACCACAGTTAGTTGAAAATCCTTAAGGTGTAGATTTTTAAATAAGGAGTAAGGAATCAAATTAATACTCACTTATAAATCACACAAACAATTCAGTTTCCCAATTCCTCCTATTTGGCATTGTTTAACAAAACTATGAGGGTCCTTCAACTTTGTAGGCATCTTTATCAAAAGAAAAACACTACATTCCTCCTTGAGATTGATGGTATCCAACTTATTCCAATCATTTTTGTTAGCCAAAAACCTCTTGGTGAATTTTTCATATGATGTAATTTTATCCAAGATATCCAAAACTAGAATGTTGATGTTGAAAGTTTGAATCATTTTTCAGGAATCTCTGGTAGTTGGGTTCATCACTCATTTTTACTCTTTCGGGAAAGGGAATGAGGGGGAATAATTTTTTAAAATGGGTAGATTTCTTGCCTACTCAAACCCAACTTTCTTCTTCCATTCTTTAATCAATTCCCACTTCATTTTATTTGGTTCTTTGGCTTTTTTAGGTGTTGGTTGCTCATTGTTTTCAGGAAGGACCTTGTTGTCTAGATTTCAAGATTTTTCATTTTCTAGATTTTTAGGCCCATATTCAATTAAATCCTCAATTTCCTCTTCACTAGGTTTCACCCTAACTAGTTCTTGAGTTTTCATGCCACTTCTTATGGTGACAGCCATCACATTCTCTTTGGGATTTAAAACTATTGTACATGGAAACTTTCCATTATCCCTAAAATTCATATTACTAGCCAGTTGTCCCATTTGATTTTGCAAATAATTGATTCTCGATTATTGGGAATTGATTTTTGTAATTAGCTGCCTCACAAGTTCCTCTAAATTAGACTTTGAATTTAAAGGACCAACCATGTTATGAACTTGATTCCATGGTTGATTCAAGTATCTGGGGGTAGCAGCAGGTTGTTTGCTGAAATTTTGGTATTTCCAGGACAATTTTCGTTGATTTTTGTATCCATATTTATATTTATTGGAAAATGATTCATTATTTTGATATTTCATACCCCTAAAATCCACAAATTGAGCACTCTCCTCTAGCTATGTTGGTATATTGAAATTGGGGCAACTATTTTGAGAGTGACTATACTTCCCACAATGAGTGCATTGCTCCATAAGTGTATTCTCAATGAAAACTACAACAAACCGAGGGTTGGAACATGCGTCACTGTGTATCTTCATGCTTTGGTGACTCAAGCATCGCTCTTTCAATAAACTACACTCCTCACTAAGCTTTGTGTCCATGATCATCTTCCTCTCCCACGATCTCCTATGCTCAAGATCACACTTTCCCAAATCTTCTGGACCATCAGAAGACAATTGATAATTGTTTTCAACAGAAAATTCCACATTGGACAATTAGGTTGCGGGTTCACAATATTTTTATGGACCTTACAGTGCCTAACACGCACCCCAAATCCTTAAAACACGATTTTTTTCTTGCACGTCACAGAAATCCAAGCATTTTTTTTGATATTGTTATATATATATACATATTATGATATGTATTATTATTATTATTATTATATTTAACAAATATATATATAAATAAAAGTGAATCGAAGGGGGGGGGGGGAGGGTTGACCTTCAGATCCTTCAATCAACAACGGCTTCAAAAGAGGGGCATGGTAGCATCGACTTTCTACAATGATGAAAGTCACGATGTTTCAATCTTCATCTATTTCGATGGATGGTGACTTCAACAATGGTGGAGGCTCATCTTCCCTGATGATGAGGATGGGTCGCTTTGAGATGGTTAGATCGAATAACCTTGATTGACGACTCTTCTTCCTCGTGGCAACATGCGTTGGTTGGCAGTGGGAGATTCCAGAGATGTCATCTTATTCCTCATCATGCGGGTTCTCTCTATTATGGTTATCTTCAGCAGTAGATTTCTTCGTCAAGCTATGGTGGTCGGTGGATTTGGTTCCTCGTTTTAAGATTTGGAAAACTCAATAGTTTTGGGGTTCTTTAGATTGGTATGTTTAGTTTTGGGGTTCTTTAGATTGGTATGTTTTTTTCATGTGCAGTAAATATTCCTTATGGCGACCCAGACTCTATTTATGGAAGTGGGGATTTATGGTGATGTTAGTTGCCCATGGTATGGTGGGCACAGTAAGGTGCCTTAACGTGAGAGATTCACGCACAACGGTCTGCACTGCAATGAGAGGAGCTCACGATCGGTTGGCCGCACACACAGTCAAGTAACAGACCATGTCACGGTAGGTTTGGTCAAGAATCAGGTGCAGGGCGCACAATCAACTGCTTTGTTGTTAGTAGACTTAGTGAGATGTGGTCAAGAGGATGACCGCGACATACCTTTCCTGGAAATAAATAAAATAAATTAACAAAATATTTTACATAGAAACAAAAATAAATAAAAACAACAATAAAATTAATTATTTATAAAAACATAAAATAGAAATAAACAATAAATTAAAAAGGTAAGTAAATTAAGTTAAAATAACAACAGAATAAAACTAATCAGTTACCAAAACAATTAATCGAAATGAATGCAAGAGTTAATTTATTTAAATTAAAAACATTAAAATATTGGTTTGAAAAACAAATTAAAATGAAATAAATAAAATAAAGAATAAAATTAAATATTTGTGTATACACCCAACCCAATACAACACGAGAACCCATGTGCCAAACCCCATTCAACCCCAAGAAAAAAACAAATATTCAGAGTTCAAAATTAAAAAAAGGAACTGCAACGTGCTTTTATGATTTGCTACATCGAGCCCATCCCCAACACTGAGCCCTACCCAGTCAATGTTGCCACCTCTAGCCTCTCACCTGCAGAAGGCAACCATCATCCCATCACCATCACTGCTGCAACCTGCTGCAATCTGGGTGAAACTTTCACTGTTCAATAAACCCAGATTTTTGACTGGTTCCAGTGAACCGGATCGCTCACCCGCTGAACTGGAGACTATAATTGCAACTGAACGCAGGAGAGACTACAACGGAACTTTCCACCACCACCAATCAATAATAGACCATAGAAACGACTATTCCAGGTCCATAAGCAGTACAACATGAAGATTCATCGATGCCAAACCTACAAACATTTCCAGGAAAAACCGCAGTAGAAAAAAAATCACCCCTAACCAATGAAGACCAACATCTGAACACCACCAGAGCCACATCAAAAATCAACCCGAACAGAAATCAACAAAACCTGACACCTTCGTTGCCTAAACTGGATCCAGGATAGGCGTTTCTGGCTCGCGAACTCATCTTACTGCATAAAACACCTTGCATCAAAAGTATCACCATCCAAAACCTAGAGGAAGGAGAGAATCCAAATTAGGTCACGCCTCTTGGGCCCCCGCAGTAGACTAACATGTGGAGGAGCATTGGGATAGGAAACCAGAGTGGATTTTGAGCAGAAATAGCCTCAACATCGGGGAACAATCTTTTCTAGGACCCCCAATCCCTTCCACAAAACCTCATCCTCAAACCTTCATCGGAGAATCAAAGACCACGACACCGCCTGACAAACCACCGGTCGCACCTCACAGGACACCGACGATGCCCTGAAACCAGCACTCCGGACCCGACAGATGTTGTAATGCTCAAACAGAATGTAAGATCAGGTGAAGGAACACTGAAATCTTCAAAAGAGAGATACTGCTGTAAGTAAAAGCCAGTAGTAGATCCAGTATAGGGAGGAACAGAGGCCACACCTCCGAAGAACAAAATCCTCAAGGGAGAAGGCCAAATCCGAACAAAAGGGGACACCACCGGAGGCCTCGCAAGAAAGGAAGGAGAAAGGATGAGAAGGGGGAGGCGAGGGGGAGGCGTCACAAGAGAGGAAGCACGTAGGCCTCTCCCCTCCAAAGCACCACCAAGGGGGACCCTAGCTCTCGAGGGATTAAGATAAAATATTAATACAACAAAATTAATTAATTACAATTAAGAAGGAGAAGAATGAATGAATGAATGAATTTGTTTAATAAAAAAATAAAAATACAAAGAATTATTAATTTTAAATACATTGGAATAAAGAATTGATAAAATCAAATAATAACCGTAAATATTTAAAATTATTATTTTGAAAATGACAATTGAAATAAAATACATTACATAATGATATTAAATAATTAAAAGTATCCAAGAGAATGTATGTACATAATATATCAAAAAGAATAATAAAAAATGACGGGTCAAAATAAAGTTACTTATTGAACTAAAACTATGTTAATGATTAAAATAAAACAATAAACTACACAAAATTCAAAGAACTAATAATTAACACGAAATTAACGACATTTGTAATTAAAAACAATAATTTGACATTAAAAAACCATTTAATCACAAAAAATGATGTGGAAAAACTAAATAAATAAGAGTCACATCATGAAGTCAACACACTTAATTGATATCAAAGAAAAGTTCCCTCTTAATCATCTTGCAAGAATATACATTAATGAAGTGGTAAGTTTACATGGAGTACCAAATTCTATAGTATCTGATTGGGATTGAGGTTTACCTCGATGTTGGAGAAGTTTTCAGTAGGCTCTAGACACAATGTCGAGTTTCAGTGTTGCGTATCATCGTCCAACAAATGGTTAGTTTGAGAGAACCATTCAAACCCTAGTGTATATGTTGAGATCTTGTTCTATGAATTTCAAATGTGGTTGAGATCAACACTTTCCTCTAATCGAGCTTTCTTATAATAATATCTTCCACTCAAGCATTTATATGACCCTATATGGAAACAAGTGTAGTCCTCTAATGTGATTGGATGAAGTTAGGAAAAAAATGTTATTAGGACATGAGCTAGCTGAGGAAATGGAAGAGAATGTAAAAGCCATTTATCATCATATCAAGGTAACTCAGTGTCAATAGAAAAGTTATGTTGACAATTTTTGGTCAAACATATAAATCAAAGTTGGTGAGAAGCTATTCTTGTGAATTTATCCATATGGAAGAAGGCTATGTGATTTAAAAATAAAGTTAATCCCTATGTATATTGCCCCCTTCAAGATTCTTAATTGAGTAGAGACAATAGCTTATCGTTTGGCACTTCCACTGAATCTCTCTCAAGTTAATGATATACTTCATGTATATCTCATCAAGAAGTATATACCTGAACCATCACATGTAATAGCTCAGAGGTCATACCGCCAGTGCATGATCTTTCCTTTAAAGAACAACCAGTAGAAATCTTCTATCATAGAGATAAAGTGATATGGACAAGACTAATCACCTGGTTAAAGTTCTCTAGAGGAATGAGAAATTCAAAGAAGCCACTTGAGGACCTGAGGATGGGATGAAACAAAAATATCCCCATTTGTTTGTATCAGAGTGATGAAATTTTGATAGTGAAATTCATTTGAAGGGGGATAGGATGTTACACCCCAAGATTTTATGATATAGTTCTTTACTAATAAATTTTATTTCTATGATATCTTGTTTTACATACAACACTGAGTTTAAACGAATCATGATATACTGTTGATATATTATTATTTAATGTTATAGTTATTGCCTAGCCATTGGATTAGTGAGTATGAAAAGGAATAAATAAATTATTAAACATTTATGTTTTACACAAGTATAAAATGAATTCATTGGTTATTAGTTGATAATAAATGAAAATAAAAATCATTTAAAAGTAAAGGAGTTGTCTTTTTGAAAAATCCATTTTTATACACACAATGCATTTTTATCTTAATAAATTAAATTAATCATGAATTTTGAATGAATTTAATGAAATGTATATATTATATATTCAATAAAATGTTTCAATATTCACCTAATATTTCTTTTCAGGCTTGAGATAAGAATAAATCCAGTTTTATGCTTAAAATGTATTTTTTTCTAAGAAAAGTTTTTCATCGTATTTTTTGAAATTATTTTTTAAAAAATTTATTCAACATATATAAATTGAATCATGAAAAATGGATCCCATATTTGGAATTAAGAGATTAAAATTTTTTAAATATACCCGTTTTATTTTTTTGTCATTATGAATAGTAACTAATAATTTTTTTGTCCCTTCAGTATGGGTAAAATATGGTTAAAATTTTGGGACAAGGATTTAAAATTTCTCCAACACTTTCATTTATCCTATTGGATGAGTGGAGTTCGGCCATGTGCATCCATGTCTAGAATATATGGCCACTTGGTGCCATTATTCTTTGATTACGACCTTTAAATTAATATAATAAAAGAATGAATACAAAATATCATTATCTTGAATTTAATAACTATAAATTTTTATTATATGGATAAAAAGAGGATATGTTTGGTTTTAAATGATTATTTGAAAGATGAACTATTTTTTATTATGGTAATTTATTTATAATATTTTGTGATTGAATAATTTCTTAAAATGTTTACGCAGTGCCAACACTGTATTGATTCAATTAGTAGAAAAACAAATTAAATGTTTTTAAAAATACTAAAAGTAATAAAATTTAGGTTAATTATTTTTTTCCTGAATTTTATAGATTACATAACATATTAAGAATGTGTAAAAGGTTTTGATTAAAATTCCATTGATGTCATGTTATCTTTAAAGTCAAATTAAAGTAACAGTATCAAAAAATGACAATAATGATATTTTATGATAAATAATATTTTATTAAATTATTTAAAAATAAAAAAAAATCATGAAATAGGAAATTTTGGATGATAAATGGTTGAAAATTTCTTACATTTTCCATTTATGAGTTAATTCTTACATTATAAGTAAAATTATAACCCTTAAATATTAAAAAAAATCATCACCATTGTTATGATTAAAATGGGATAAGCAATGGGTTAAGCCAAAATATATGGTTTAAAATTACACCAAAATGTGTCTAAATTTAATTTTATGATGATATTTATACCTTATCCTCCTTTTCAGTGAATATATGTCCATTTGGAAGCAATTTTCTTGAGAAGGACATAATTATATTTTAATCTTTTTAGTAATTCAAAGTGTTTCCTTTCCATCCCTTATAAAAGGACAACACTTCCCTGTTTTATTTACACCAATTTGAGCCCTATAACTTGATCAATCCCTATAATTTTTTCTTATCAAACTACCTATACATGAATGAGAGGTTATGGTATTCTTGAAAGTCCATTTCAAGGGTACTTAACAAGGAATCTAAGGGAGGCTTATAGAAGAAGAGGTAATACTCCTACCCAAACTATTTCAATCTATTTCTTTTTATACCTTTTATAAATCTATGTAATTCAATATAAAATAATAAATTAAATATCCAAAATATACTGAAATTTTATTATGATTATTAAACCACTAATTTCTACAATCTTTTCCATCAAATGGGAAGTGAAAGTATCGCTCATGTATATGTGTGGACTACTGCCTTCATGTAACAATGCAATTAATTTTCCATAACCATCTTTAATTGATGGTAATTATGATATATTTAAAGTTTATATATGATATTTTTGAATTAATTATTATTATTTAATTATAATATCATATCTACTATCTTACTTTCCAATCTAATGGAAAATGATAACGTCGCTCATGCATATGTGTGGACTACCACCTCAATGAAGCGATGTGATTTTTTTCCATTTATACTTTAAATAGATGGTAATAAGGATATATTTAATGAATATATGTGATGTATATTATATAATAATGATTTTTTAAAGTTGAATTATTATTTAACTTTATTTTGTTCCATCCTTTGAAAAGTGAAAATAACGTGTATGCGTACGTACAACATACATTCTCCATGAATGATGTAATCAATTTATATATATATTATTTTTATGAATGAATCTAAATATACATACAACAGTGATGATTTTAATAAGTAATTATTATTAAAAAATCATTGAAATATTATGAGGGGATTATATATTATATTATAAGTATGTACATGATTCTGATATATATTTATAATAAATTTAATATTTATTATACACGAGTTTAGAGTACTTTCAAAGCATCTGGAACTTAAGGTAAGGGTTTTATGTTACAATCTAATTATTTATTGGGATTGTTAATGATTAAGTTTAAATGATGACATTTCATGATCTATATCTCAAGAATATCATTAATTTTATTCTCCTCTGGGGTTTTCTATAGAATATATGTTTTCCTTATATTTTCCTCTCTTTAAGTACTCATGATTTTGAAGAAACGTTTTCAATTAAAAATCAACTTCATTTATATTTTCAGTTGAAAATCCTTTTTCCTCCATGTCCATGTCTTCCAATAAATGTTTGTATTCTCCTATATTATTATTATTTATTTTTTACCATTATTTAATTTTTACAAATTTTTTTAAAATCAGTGTTCTTGTTGTTTTCTGGATTATGTACTTTTGACTTTTTTATCAAAAATGTGAAAGGAATATTTGTTTCAACATACATGGAATGAAAAGAATTCCCTACCATCATGACTGATCAATGCTTTGTATATTACTATAAAATTTATCAAAGGTATTTTAAAAGAAAATTATTTCTTTAATAGTTGGGAAATTTTTAGATTTTAAAGAATTGATATCAAAATAAAAGAGTATTTTCCTTATGAAACATTCTAGATGTCTTTTAGGGGTATTTTCAACTAAGTTTACATCTTTTGATGTTAATCATACTTTAATAGGTATATGATCCAATGATACCATCCACTTTCATTCATTGAATGGATTATGATGATAATGATTTAATTATTATTTTATGAAACATGTTTCTTTCCCATGAGTTAATTAGGTTATGATAAAACCTTTATAAAATCTGTTTCTTTTCCACGGGTTATGCTATTATGATATGATTAAATGCTTATGTAACCAATTTCAATTCCATGGGTTAAGATACGATGAATGATTTATGATCTTGTGTAACACATATGTATTATTTTCATTATGTGATGGTAAGAACCACAATTAAATATCTCTCCAATGCATTGGGTAAAGATGGATATCTCATGAGATATAAAGGTTGGAATAGGGAGTGAACCTAGTTTAGTAAGGGAATTTATCCATTATGATAGTAATTTGAGTGAACCTTGAATAAGGATACAATGTTTTAGGGATTGAACTTAATCCACTATGATAGTATTGGCAGCGAGAGTTGAATATTAAGGAAATAATTTTCTATGCTTATGTGTATGACATAAACTTATGTTTTATGAAAATGTTATTCTCTCTTGGATAATGTTCTATGATTATTTTTTATTCATGTTTTATGAACTACGGCCACTTGGTTCCATTATTCTTTGATTATAACCTTTATATTAATATAAGAAAAGAATGAATACAAAATATCATTGTCTTGAATTTAATAACTATAATTTTTTATTATATGGATAAAAAGAAGATACGTTTGGTTTTAAAAGATTATTTTAAATATGAATTAATTTTTTATCATGTTAATTTATTTACAATATTTAGTGATTAAATAATTTCCTAAAATGCTTATGCAATGTAAACACTATATTGATTCAATTAGTAGAAAAATAAAATAAATGGTTTTAAAAATGCTAAAAGTAATAAAATTAAGGTTAATTAATTTTTTCATGAATTTTATAGATTAAAAAAACATATTAGGAATGTGTAAAAGGTTTTTATTAGAATTCCATTACTATCATATTGTATTTAAAGACAAATTAAAGGAATAGTGTCAAAAATGACATTAATGATATTTTATGATAAATAATATTTTACTAAATTATTTAAAAAAAATCATGAAATAGGAAATTTTGGATGATAAATGGTTGAAATTTTCTTCCATTTTCCATTTATGATCTAATTGTTACATTATAACCCTTAAATATTAAAAAAAATCATTAACACATTTAAGATTAAAATGGGTTAACCAATGGGATAAGCCAAAATATATGGTTTAAAATGACACCAAAATGTGTCTAAATTTAATTTTTTGATGATATTTATACCTTATCCTATTTTTCATCAAATATATGTCCATTTTGAATCAATTTTCTTGAGAAGGAAATAATTATATTTTAATCTTTTTAGTAATTCAATGTGTTTCCTTTCCCTCCCTTATAGAAGGAAAACACTTCCCCCTTTTATTTATACCAATTTGAGCCCTATAGCTCGACCAATACCTAGAAAATTTTCTTCTTAAATTCCCTATACATTAATTATAGGTTATGGTATTATTGAAATTCCATTTGAAGGGTAATTAATAAGGAATCTAAATGAGGCCTATAAAAGAAGAGGTAATATTCCTACCCAACCTCTTTTAATTTATTTATTTTTATACCATTTATAAATATATATAATTAAATATAAAATAATAAATTAAGTATCCAAAATATATTTAAATGTTATTATGATTATTAAACCACCAATTTCCACTGTCTTTTCCATCAAATGGAAAGTGAAAGTATCGTTCATGCGTATGTGTGGACTAATGCCTCCATGTAACAATACAATTAATTTTCCATCACCATTGTTAATGGATGATAATTATGATGGATTTAAAGTTTATATGATATTTTGACTTAATTATGATTATTTAATTATAATATCATATATACCATCTTACTTTCCAATATGATGGAAAACGATAATGTCGCTCATGCATATGTGTGGACTACCACCTCTATGAAGCAATGTGATTTGATTTTCATTTATATTTTACATATATGGTAAAGATTTAATGAATATATGTGATAAATATTATGTAATAATGAATTTTTAAAGGTTAATTATTATTTACCTTTATTTTTTTCATCCTTCAAAAATTGAAAATAACGTTTTTGCATACGTACAATATACTGTCTCCATGAATGATGTAATTCCTTTTTATATATATTCATTTTATTAATGAATCTAAATATAAATAAAATTAACATATATAATATTTATATCATTATTAATATTCTGGTGATTATTTAAACATGACCAAATTACAAGGACCAGAACTACTGATCCAAAATTATCATGAAAAATGAAGTAGTTAACGCACAAAAAATGACAATTTTAATAAGTAATTATTAATAAACAAGTTTTGAAATGTTATAATGGGATAATATATGATATTATAAGTATGTACATAATTCTAATATAGATTTATAATAAATTTAACATTCATTATACATGAGTTTAGAGAACTTTCAAAGCATTTGGAACTTAAGGTAAGGGTTTTATGTTACAATCTAATTATTTACTGGGATTATTTATTATTAAGTTTCTAAAGATGAAATTTCATGATCAAAATATCAATAATCTCATTAATTTTATTCTCTTATGGATTTTTTTCTATATAATACATGTTTTATTTCATTTTCCACTCTTTAAGTACTCATGAGTTTGAAGAAATGTTTTTAAGTAAAAATCAACTTCATTTATCTTTTCAGTTGAAAATCCATTTTCTTCTATATACATGTTTTCTAATAAATTTATATATTATACTATGATTATTTAAATTATTTTTACCATTATTTACATTTACAAAATGGTTTAAAATCAATATTCTTATTTTTTTCTAGATTATGCACTTTTTCTTTTTATCGAAAATTTGAAAGGAACGTTTGTTTTAATGTACATGGAATGAATGAAATTTCTCACCATCATGAATGACCAATGCTTTGAAGATTACTCTACATGTTATCTAGGTTATTTTAAAATAAAATTATTTCATTAATATTTTGGAAATTTTTAGATTTTAAAGAATTGATATAAAAAATAAAAGAGTATTTTACTTAGGAAACATTCTAGATATCTTTTAGTGGTATTTTCAACTAAGTTGACATCTTTTGATGTTAATCATAATTTACCAGTTATTCTCCAATGATATCATCCACTTTCATTCATTGAATGACATATTATGATTATAATTTAATTATTATTTTATAAAACATGTTTCTTTCCCATGAGTTAATTAGGTTATAATGAAACCTTTATGAAACCTATTTGTTTTCCATAGGTTATGATATTATGCTATGATTAAATGTTTATGTAACCAATTTACATTCCCTAGGTTAATATATGATGAATTATTTATGATCTTGTGGAAAACATATGTATTATTTTCCTTATGTGATGTGAAGACCCATAATTATATATCCATCCAATGCATTGGGTAAAGATGGATATATCATGAAATATAAGGACTATAATAGGGAGTGAACCTAGTTTATTAAGAGAATTTATCCATTATGATAGTAACTTGAGTGAACCTTGAATAAAGATCAATGGTTTGGGGAGTGAACCTAATCCACTATGATAGCCTTGGCATCATGCCTTGAATACTATGAAAATAATTTTCTATGCTTATGTGTATTCCATAAACTTATGTCTTATGAAAATTTTATTCTCTCTTGGATCATGTTCTATGATTTTTTTGATTCATGTGTTATAAAATGACAAGATTTATTCAATGACTCAAGATTATGAACTTTGATATGTAGGGAATGATTTTCAAATATTATGATCATATTATCATACCCTTATGCTCGTGCTATGTTTAAGTGATCATTCTTATCTCGCTTATTTAACCTTAATAGGCATCTAATCTTACCCTTTCTTATGTTTCTTTTCCCTAGGTTATGAAGAAATGTTTTAATTATGATATGTCTAAGAAGGGTTATAGTTATGAAGAAATTAGTGGGAGATGATGTAGATCTATTATGAATAAGTTGTTTATGTATTCAAGTCTTCAATGATACTAGACCTATATGATTCTATTATAGATTTTAATTCTATATATTAAATATTCATATAATAATATGTCATATTTATGTATAAAAAGTAGGGTTTGGTATAGATCACTTATCTCTTTATCTAATTTTTATGTCTTTGTTCCATTACATGATTAGTTATAGAAATCCAAAACACTATTAGTTATTTTATCACTCTTGAAAAATATATTTTGAGTAATCATTATCGAAGATAACCTATGTTACCTTTAATACTATATTTACTATTAAATTAATTATCTTTTTCTAAAACCCATGAAAGTTGTGCATCAAAACATGGAATCACCATCAATGAGATAGTGCCAATCTAAATTTAGAAATTTCATAACTAGGACTTATAACATAGATCTATTTCCTTTTGACACAGACATTGAAAGAACCTTACTTGATAGATTGAGGGGCATTCATTATATAATATTTTTTAAGAAATAAATCTTACAGAATGAAGTGAAAATTCTAGTGTTCCCTCTGAGCCTACAATCATGGCTATTAATAAAAATCAAACTTTAAGAGATTTGTATGCCCCAAAATTTTCTAACCCACATAACCACCTTAAAATTACAGAAGTACAAAATGACTTTTAATTGAGAATTAACAAGATACAAGTACTTAACAAATTTAATAATCTTGTTAGTGAAGATCATAATAGACATATATAAGAATTCACCTATTTTTGTTCAAGTTTCATGCCTTGGGGAGTAGCTGAAGAGAAACTCAAGTGGAGGGATTTCACCACTTTACTTGATGGAGCTTCCAAAGTGTGGTTCTACAACCTCTAACAAGGGTATATTCCTAACCATGATGACCTATAAATAATCTTTATGAAATTATTTTTCCCAATATCTAGAATCAAAATGATAAGTAAAGATCTTTGTGAAAGCCAACAAGAATCTAAAGAGACACTCTACAAGTATTTAGAGAGATTCAAGATGTTATGTGCTAGTTTTACTCATATAGGTATGGAAGAAAACCATTTCCAAGTGTTATTATACCAAGGACTACTATATAGTTATAAAAATCCATACTTTTCATACATACATATTACATCTTAATAGATGAATATTCATTACATAACAATATGATCCATGATAGAATTGTATAGGTTTAGTGTCATTGTAAAATTTGATAAATAAACAATTGGTTCATAATATATCTACCTCATATCCCACTGAGTTCATCATAACTAGTATCTTATTAAACATGTCATACTTAAAACCTTTCTTCATAACATTGGGAAAGGAAATATAATAAAGGGTGAGCTCAAATGATCAGTAAGGGTAAACACGAGAGATATAAATAATCACTTAATCATAACATGAGAATAATGGTATGAGAACATGATGTTAACATTTGAAAACCATAACCTACATATCATAGATTATAAACTTGAGTCATGACATAAATCTTGTAATTTCTTAAGACATGATTCATAAAGGAATCAAAGAACATGAGCTAAAAGATAAAACTATTGGCATAAGATATAAATTTTTAGAGTATAAATAATCATAGAAAATCATTTCTTTAGAGAAGGATCACTACTCGGACTATCATAGTTGATTAGGTTTGGTCCCTATTCTAACATATCCTTATTATAGGTTCACTCCCAAGACTATCATGGTGGACAAAGTCCCTTAATTAATTAGATTCACTACCCATTACAATCCTAATTATCTCATGAGATATCCATATTTACACAATACATTGGTGGATATATAATTCTAGGACCATGAGTTACATAATCATAATCCATTCATACGTATACCATAAGATCATAAAACATTCATTAGATATCATAACCCATGGAATAGAAATGAGTTCCATAAAAATTTCAACAATTCATCATAGAATAACCCATGAAAAATAAATAAGTTTCATAAACATCTCATTATCATTATCATAAACCATCCATAGAAAGAATAAGGATTATATCCTTTGATCATATCCCCATTAAAGCATAAGTAACATCCAAGGATGTTATCATAAATAAAAACACCTTTAAATGACCACTTTATATATTTCTCAAGGAAAATACCCTATTAATTTTTGAATCATTTATTTATAGATTTATTTTATAATACTTATTATGAATGTTTTGGGGATTTACATGTCCATGTATGGTTCTTTGTTTCATGGGTATTATAAATCAAAAGTTACCAATTTGGAAAGAGTTTAATGTTATAATCTCATTGTTTATTTTGATTATTTATGAATATAATTCCAATGATGTGATCTTATGATATACCTCTTAAGAAACACATGAATTTTCTTCTCCTATTTTTATTTAATTAGAATACATATTTTTACTTAATTTTATTCTATTTATTTACTAATGAGTCCAATAGAATGTTTTTTATGGAAAACCAACTTTATTTCTCTCTTCTTTTGAAAATCCTTTTTCTTACATGTTCATGTTTTCTAAAAATGATTCAAAGAAAGTTTTTACTATTTTAAAATGATTGGTTAAAGTAATTTTTACCCATGTTTAACTTTAAAAAAAATTGTTTTAAAGGAACCTTATTGTTGTTTTTCAAATGATTACTTTTTAATTTTACAAAAAATGTGAAAAGAATATTTGTTTTAACATGTATGACATGAATGGTATTTTCATCCTTCATGAAAATTCAATGGTTTAAAGATTCATTTATGCGTTTTCAAGGTTATTTTAAAAGAAAATGTTTTCATTAAAATTTGAGGAATTTTTATATTTTAAATAAGTTTTTTCAAAGTGGAAAGGTCATTTTCTTCAAGAAATGTTCCAAGTGATCTTTCAAAATTATTTCTCATCTAAGATGACATATTTTGATGTTAAATAAGCTTTACATGGGATATGTTCCAATTACGAAATCCTTATTATTTCTCTAGATGATTTATGATTATAATGAAGACATTTTTATGAAACCCATTCCTTTTATGCAGGTTATGCTATGATGAATTGATGATATGAATATGAAACCCATTTCATTTCTATGAGTTATGCTATGATGAAGTGTTTATGAAAACCATTTCCTTTCTATGGGTTAATATATGATGAGTGTTTTATAATCTTGTGGCACACAAATGTATGGATTATGTGATGGTTGGGACCTATATTTCCATCCAATGCATTGTGTAATTAATAATGTTCAATGAGATCAAAGGGTATACATGAGGTTATCCCAATACTCAAAGAGGGTACATAACAGGTTTTCCAAAGCCTAAAAGAGGGTACATTGAAGGTTATACCAAGCCTGAAGAAGGGTGCATTAGAAGTTATCCCAAGCCTGAAAGAGGGTATATGAGAGGTTATCCCAAGTCTGAAGCAGGTACATGAGTGGTTATCCCAAACCTAACAAGTTATGAATGTCTTTGTTGGTATCCTTGTCATAATATTTTTTATGATTATGTATATACCACAAATCTATGTATTATTTCAATTTTATTCTCTCATAGATCATGTTCTTCGATTCCATTATGATTCATGTCATATAAACTTATAAGATTTATTCCATGAATTATGTTTATGATCTATGATATGAAGGATATGTGTTGGTCGGAGTGGACACTCAAGAGGGGGGGTGAATTGAGTTCCAATTAAAATTTCTGTTAAAAACAATTTCTGTTAAAATCCCCCAATTTCAAAAACAAATTAAACTGTAGTGAATTTATATAGATTATAAAGGTTCAATTAGTTTCTCAAAGATTGATTAATTCTCAGTTAGCTTAATCTTATGATTAAATTAACTTTTGAAACTAACTTACTGATTTATAACAAATATAAACACTTGCGAATTTAATTATCAAAGTAGCTTTGAAGATAGATTATATTTCAAAGTAGCAGCAGTGGAATATGAAATAAATATGTATAGTATGGATATAGAGTATAACTATAAGCACAGAAAATTAACCAAGAGGTTCAGTCTCAAGCCGAGACTTAGTCCTCTTAACATTTTATATAAGAATGATCCACACCCTGGATCGGGGTTAACAACAGTGAACACACTGTCCAGGTCACAAGACCTCTACCACAGTTCTTCGTGGGAAAATAAACAACAGCAGCAAGCTGTCCAGGTCACAAGACCTCTACCACTATCCACAGTGGGAAATGGGATGCAAAAAGATTTGCTGAGGATTTACAGATCCTCCAGTGAAAGTACAGGAGTCAGTGTGTGTGTTAGATATAGCAGATAACACACACTGCTCGAAATGAATGGTAATAAACCACAGAACAAGAGATGTAGAGTTTAGAGATTGTTCTGGTGATTTCAGTATAGCTTTGGACTCCTTTGAATTTGATTAGAAGTAAGTCTGAGTCCTCTTCTTGTTTCTGTTGAGAAACAGAGTGTCGTAAGCTCCAGGTTCACAGGTAGTGAGAATGTAGTCGATGAAGTTCTTCTTGTAAGCACAGAACATTCCTCGAGTATGCTTGATCGTCTATGAGCTTCTCTGTGTTCCTCTTGTGCTTGTGTCGTTTTTGGTATATTGGATGCACCACGCACTTCTCTGGTTCGCATATCCTGTGTGTCTTTGGGCAGCGTAGTCTTCTTGTATTTATCTCCCGACAGGGGACAGAAAATATTTCTTTTCAGCAGGTACGAGGTACGGGTTCCTGACATCCGACAACCTTTATCAGATATTTGACAAATCATCAAAATGTATGATATGACCGTTAGATAAGTTAAATAAATTAAATATAGGAAATAAAGAAGTTAAAACAGTGAGTCGAGAATGTATGTCACTGTTGACTTCAACTCTGGTCTTCCAACTGTGGACTTCCAACTGCGGACTTCCAACTGTGGACTTCCAACTGTGGACTTCCTTCTAACTGCTGACTTCAACAAAGGGCTTGCTGTCTGTAGGCTTGCAATGGTAGCTTTTACTCCATGTAACTGTAGCCTTTCTATCTGTAGATTTGTAACATCAAATTTGTAGAGCTGTAACCTTTGTCAACTGTAGACTTCGATCATCTGTAGACTTAGTAGACAGAAGCTGTCTAACTGTAACCTTGACTGTAGACTTATGACTGTAGGCTAGTTCGTCTGTGAACTTGTTCCAACTGTAGACTTGTTCGACTGTGAACTTGAGCAGAGAAAACTTTGAGCAGAAGTCTTGTAACTGTAACCTTCGTCTGTGAGCTTTGACAAGAGATAGCAGTAGACTCGTAACTGTAAGCTTGTATTAGTCTTCGACTGTAACCTTGTAACTGTGAACTGATTGCAACAGTAACTTAAGGTGACAGTTAACTGTAACTGTGACTTTGAAAATAAAACTCTGACTGTTGGCTAACAATACCAAACTTATGTAAATACTACTGTAAGCTGTTACAGTAAAGTTATGAGAGTAAGAATATGAACTGTTTAGAATAAAATACATTTAAGCATAGAATAATAAGATTAATGCAAAGGTTTAATACATCATAATCAATGTTTAAGCATGATTTGGGATTATCAAAACAGGTGATTCCAACAATCTCCCCCTTTTTGATAATCACAAATTATGTCAGTATGAAAGATAGAAGTATCAGAGAGAAGTGTGCAAAACACAGTATTAGCAAAATGAGCACAAAAATTAGGTATAATCCGCAAGGATTTCTCCTCTTTGTATAGGTTCATTTCTCCCTTTGAGTTTCCTATTTCTCCCCATTTCTCCCCCTATCTATTTCTCTTTATTTCTCCCCCTTTGTGATTAACAAAAAGAAAGACAGAATGAGAGAAAATAAACATTGTATTAATAAGGAGTACAATACATGACCCAAAATGTGAATACATGATCCCTATAAAAAAAAACATAAACAGACTCAATCCTCTTCATCTGGAGGTAAGGGATCTTTTCCTTTGGAGGAAGAAGATGGAGCAGGAGGTGAAGGATCAACAGGCTGAGGAATGGCAGCAGGAATGTCTGGAGGGGCAGCAACAGAGGCTCCTGAAGGCCGGTAGTGAGTAGCTTGCCGAGGGATCAGTGGTCTAAGGCTTCTGAGGGCATCAGCAGGAGACATTATGGAAGAACCACTGGGGTTGGAGACTGGTAGGGCAGGAGGAACTATAACAGGTGTGCAGTCCACATGAAGAAAAGGTAGGAGCAGATTCCTGAAATCCATGATAATGTTTCCTCCTCTGTCCATGGCAGATAAGAAGTCATCTTTGTTTTCCAAGAATTTATCCAAAGCCGGGGTCAACTCTCGTAGCTTGCTAACTTGTTCTTTGAAGGCTTGAGTTACAGGAGGCAGCTTCATAGTTTCTAGCATGAGCTTGAAGTGTTTGTTCAACTGATGCTTGGTGAAAATCCGATCAAAGTAATAATCCACTTTACTTTTGATGGCCTCCTGAGAAGCAGTAGCATCCTGCAGGTGCTCACGAACAAAGCCACTGACTTCTCTTGTAGTAGCAAGGATCTGAAGGTCTGATGTGTCATTTGCACGAGCCTGAGTAAGCTCTTCTCTGAGCAGGCTTCTAAACTGCTCAAGGTCCACAGGAGAGCTAGATGAAGGAAGGGACTTGACTGAGAATGCCACTGTCTCCTTGAAAGACTGAGTCAGATTTCCAATCACTTTCTGAATGACAGCATCCTGATTGCTAAAGTGTTCTTTTACTGATTTCTTGAAAGCCTCAAATACTTCCACAAATTGCTTGACCACTTCTTTGATGTATCGAATCTCACTGGCCACTTGTGTCTGAGAACTGCTCAGGGCAGTTAAAGAAGCAACTGATTGTCTGAGGGCCACTACTGCTCCAGTCCAGCTTTCAATTTGGGTGTGGCACACTTTCATTTCATCCATCACTTCTTTGATTGGACTTCCCACAACACATCCTAGAGAAAGTTCTAAGGATTGTTCTACATTTTTCAGCTCATCAAAAAGACTGGTTTTCAATTCAGCAACAGACTGTCTGATGGTCTCCTTCATTTCATTCTTTAAGGATTCAAGGTCTTCCTTGGTGGCCAATTTCTCAGTTTCTAACACTGGAGAGCTGTTAGGTAGGATGACTGGATTTCTTGGTGGTTGGTTTTCCTCATCTGAATCCTCATAATTGAGTCCTAACACCATGTATCCTGGATCTGAGGTCCATCCTTCTATATCATACAGTACAGAGACTGAACCAACACGCTCCCCCTCACTTGGAGGTCTTTCCTGAGCACTTTCTACTATCTGCTCAACTCTGGGTAACTCTAGGTTCTCTTCTGTAGCTCTAGCAGGTTCCATACTAGCTTTCTCTGTAGGTTCAGCAGTGAGGTTAGCCTCCTTCTCTGTTGGGTCATCAACCACTTCCATGACAACAGTAGTAGAGACCACTCCTGCTTCCTGGTCAGACACTGACTTGTCTGTATACCCTATCAGAGGGCTCATACTAAGTTCTTCTCCAACAGTTTCTTGATTTTCATTTAAAGCTCCAGCCTCTTCTGCTTCGACTGTATCACCCTCATCAGAGGTGTCCTTGACAAAATATTGAGATTCTTCTTCTTCTTCTGTAGTCTCAGTTTCACTGTCTCTTAGAACAGGTTCTCTACTAGGTAGTTCTTTTGGAGGGCTTGCTGCTCCAAACATCACTGTCCTGACAGGACTGTGAGTAGTATCAGGATCACTCCCTTCATCAATTGGGGTGTTCTCTCTTGCAGAGTCATCAACTACTGCAGTCTGTTCATCATCTGAGTATACAGGTTCAGGCTCATCAGGCTTTAAGCCTGGATCTCTCCTATCTCTCGGTCTAGAGGGATGAGTAGAAGGGCTAAAAGTCTCATAGATTCTCTCCTCATCATTCACCCATGATTTCTTCCAGGGATTCCAACTGATCTTCATGAATTTGCAGATTACTTTCGAGATACATACACTGTTCTTTGCCACTATCAACTCTTCCTGACTTCCAGCTGCACCTTTCACTTTCAACATAACCGAAATGAGTTTAGCATGAAACAAGGCACATGATTTTGAGCTTGCCTTTATCATGTCCTCCATCTGAGCCATCAGCAACCTACAAAGGTTGACCTTCCTTCCATGCTTTAATAAGTACATCAAGTAAATATCCTGATGCTTCAAAGTTGCAAAATCTCCTCTTCTAGGACTCAGCACATGCTGGATAAATTTAAACAGAAGCCTGTCCTCTCCATTCATTTCAGTAGCAACAATCTTCCTTACAGTGCCATTGCCTGTCAATTCTTCCAGAGCCGTCTCATGATCAAAGATTCTACTGTTTGGAGGAGCCGCTCCAGAATAGTAGTTGTAAATACCCTCATGAGGAACTCTTAAACATGCAGCCCATTCACTGGATGAAAAACTGACTTCATTGCCGTTTACTCTGGATACCAGTCTATGCAGATCATCCTCTTCCTCGAACTATAGATATTCATAGAATTCCTTCACCAGCTTCGGGTAGTATGGTCCATTATTGTTTGCGAAGCATTCGGTCCATCCTTGATCATTAAGTACTGCCAGCACTAATGATCTGCTCGATAAAATCCATTCTTCACTTAGCTCCTTCTCAGCAACTATTTCTCTCTTAGTCAGATGTGGATTAACCGGTCTTATCGAGGCGTTCCCGGTGCCACTGGATTCGACTTGAGTCCTCTTTGGCATTGGTGCATCTTCGTTGACAGTCGGGGGTCGCTTTGTTCTGGCCATTGGAACTGAATGAGGTTTCGAGGTTCGGTTGAAGGTTTAGGGTTTAGGACTTGAGAGAGCAAGGGTCGAGATGAGTGGATTGAGATATGTTCGATGTTCTCAATTTTATCATTTAGGGATTTAGAAATAAGAGTATAAAGAAAAGAAACGGTTCGAATTCCCGCAAAAATAAAATAAGATAAAACAGCGAAACAGCCTACAGAGAGATGTAACAGTGAGGTACACCGGTGAGGTCTAACTGTGAGGTCTCAACTGTGAGGTCTAACTGTGAGGTTTCAACTGTGAGGTCTAACTGTGAGGTTTCACTGTGAGGTTTCAACTGTGAGGTCTCAACTGTGAGGTTTCAACTGTGCTATAGTTAATCATACCTAACTCATGTTTGATGTAACTTAATCTCTCAGAATTCAAAGGCTTTGTAAAAATATCAGCTAACTGATGTTCAGTGCCAATGAACTCAAGAGTGATATCACCTTTTTGATAATGATCCCTCAGAAAGTGATGTCTCACATCAATATGTTTTGTCCTAGCATGAGATACTGGATTTTTTGAAATGTTAATAGCACTTGTATTGTCACACCTTATAGAGACATGTTTGAATTGATATCCATAGTCTAGTAAAGTGTGTTTCATCCACAAGATTTCTGCACAACAGCTACCAGCAGCTATATACTCAGCTTCGGCAGTAGATAATGCAACAGAATTCTGCTTCTTACTACACCAAGATACTAGTGACTTGCCTAAAATGTGACATGTTCCAGAGGTGCTCTTTCTATCTAACTTGCAGCCAGAAAAATCAGCATCAGAATAACTTAATAAATCAAATGATTGTCCTTTTGGATAAAATAATCCCAAATTGGGAGTATGTTTTAGATATTTGAAAATCCTTTTAACAGCAGTCAAATGAGACTCTTTTGGATTGGCTTGAAATCGAGCACACATGCATACACTGAACATGATGTCAGGTCTACTGGTAGTAAGGTACAGTAGACTACCTATCATACCTCTGTAATTGGTTTGATCCACTGGTTCACCAGTTTCATCACTGTCCAACTTGCAAGTGGTGCTCATAGGTGTGTCACTGCCTTTGGTGCCATCCAAAGAAAAACGTTTTAGAAGATCTTTAATATATTTACTTTGGTTCAAAATAATACCATTTTTATTTTGAAAGATCTGAAATCCAAGGAAAAATTTGAGTTCTCCCATTAAACTCATTTCAAACTCAGTTTGCATTATTTTTGAAAAATCCACACATAAAGAATTTTTAGAAGATCCAAAAATAATATCATCCACATAGATTTGTACTATTAAGACATCTTTAGAAATCCATTTAATAAAAAGAGTAGGATCAGCTATCCCTTTAGTAAATCCTTTTGAAATAAGAAAAGAGCTGAGCCTATCATACCAAGCTCTTGGAGCTTGCTTTAAACCATATAAAGCTTTAGATAGTTTAAAAACATGATTAGAAAAATGGGGATTTGTAAAACCAGGAGGTTGTTCCACAAATACATCCTCAATTATATATCCATTTAGAAAAGCACTTTTAACATCCATTTGATATAGTTTGAAATTCAGATGAGCAGCATAAGCAAGTAATATTCTAATGGCCTCTAGTCTAGCCACGGGTGCAAAGGTCTCCTCATAGTCTATTCCTTCTTCCTGACTATACCCTTGTGCAACTAGCCTAGCTTTGTTTCTGATTATGTTACCAAACTCATCAACTTTGTTTCTAAACACCCATTTAGTGCCTATGGTAAGAGTGTCTTTAGGTCTTTCCACTAATTCCCAAACTTTGTTTCTTTCAAACTGATTTAGTTCTTCTTGCATAGCCATTACCCAGAATTCATCACTGATAGCATCATTGACATTTTTGGGTTCAAGCTGTGAAAGAAAAGCTTGATGTTCAACCTGATTTCTTAGAGAAGCTCTAGTTTGTGTTCCTCTATCAAGATTACCAACAACAGCATCTAAAGGATGATTCTTTAGAATCCTAGTTGATTTGGTAAAGGTTGGACTAGAGATTTCAGGTTCATCTATAGGTTCGGGTTCCACAGAGGAAGATTCTGGAAAAAGTCCAGAACTGGATGTTTTTATTACAGGTTCTTTAGATTTGTCATTTAGGTCCAGAACAGATAAGTCTTCTTCAACATCTTCAAGAGAAGTTTTAGACTCATGTGGATCAGTCTCATCAAACTTGATGTGAACAGATTCTTCCACACATTTGGTTTTCTTATTGAACACTCTATAGGCTTTACTAGACATAGAGTAACCTAGGAAAATTCCTTCATCACTTTTTGGAGCAAATTTATCAAGATTATCTTTAGTATTCAGAATAAAGACTTTGCAACCAAAAACTCTAAAGTAATTAACCTTAGGCTTCCTATTGTTCCACAATTCATAAGGGGTTTTCTTAAGAACTGGTCTGATCAAGACTCTATTAATGACATAACAAGCTGTATTAACAGCTTCAGCCCAAAAGTAAACAGGCAGGTCATATTCATTAAGCATAGTCCTTGCAATTTCTTGCAGGGTTCGGTTTCTTCTTTCCACTACACCATTCTGTTGGGGTGTCCTAGGGGCAGAAAAGTTATGAGAATAGCCATTGAGTGAGCAGTAAGATTCAAAATCTTGATTTTCAAACTCACGAACATGATCACTTCTTAGGGTCTTAATCTTAAGTCCACTAAGATTTTCTACAGACTTAGAGTATTTAACAAAGGAAGAGCAGGCTTCACTTTTGTGAGCTAGAAAGTATACCCAAGTATATCTAGAAAAGTCATCTACAAGAACATATACATAGTGCTTCCCATTTAGACTTGAAATTCTTGATGGTCCAAACAAATCCATGTGAACCAGTTCAAGTGGTTGAGAAGTTGAAACTTCTTTCTTTGGTTTAAAAGAAACTTTGTGTTGTTTTCCCTTCTGACAGGGATTACACACTTTGTCATTTGGGAATTCAAGCTTAGGTAAGTCTCTAACTAAGTGTTTCTTAGAGAGTTTTCTAAGTGAATGAATGTTGCAGTGTCCTAATCTCCTATGCCACAGCCAAGACTCTTTATGAAAAGCATTTAAGCAAGTAACATTATGTTTAGCTAAAGTGTTTAAGTCAACAGCATAAACATTTTCATTTCTTAAGGCAGAAAATATTAAAGCATTTTTGGAATTATAAACATCACAAGAATTGTTTTCAAACTTGACATTAAAGCCATCATCACATAATTGAGAAATGCTAAGTAGGTTGTACTTAAGTCCATCAACAAATAAAACTTTGGAAATTAATAATGAGTCAGAGTTACCAATCTGGCCTAGGCCGATGATTTTTCCTTTTGAGTTATCACCAAAAGTGACATATCCTCCATCAACCTTTATTAAGCTTTTGAAGCACGAATAGTCCCCAGACATGTGTCTTGAACATCCACTGTCTAAGTACCATACCTTCCTGTAATTGCTTTTCAAACAGATTTCCTACAAAACAGATTAGACAAGAAATGACTTTGGTACCCAGATTTTCTTGGGTCCAGATATGTTAGCAATCAAGGATTTAGGTACCCAGATTTGTTTTATGGGTCCCATACAATTAATAGATGCAACAGATTTAGAGAGATATACTTTACTTGATCTACAACTATTTAAGTAACCAGTTGAGGCATATGAATTTCCAAAACTGGAACTAGCAGGATTTTTTCCAGACTTGGAAATAAATTGGGTTTTAGTAAGCTGTCTTTGTCCAGGTTGGTATCCCAATCCAGTAGCATACTTAGGTGCAACTTGCTTTCCTAGCAGTTGGGTTAGAGTATCTTTTCCATTTGTGAATGTTTCTAAGTCCTTTCTAAGTTGTTCATTAGATAGTTTCAGTTCTGTATTCTCCTTTAATAATTGAACATTTTTCTCTTTTTCTACATCAAGTGCAGACTTGACACTTGCAGTAAGAGCATGCTGTTTCTTTAAAGACTTATATTTATCCTTTAGTTCATTACACGTTTCTTCCAGCATATTACAGTATTCAGTCAATTCATCTTTAGACATATTTTCAGAATCAGAACCAGATTCTGCTTCACCTTCAGAATAATAAGAGTTTAGAGTGGGAGTGTCTAAGGTTACCTCAGATGTGTTTGTCATGAAACACATATTAGCACGATTTCTTTCAGAATCACTGGACTCTGATTCACTTGTGCTGTCTTCTGAAGCACTCCAGGTGGCCTTCATAGCTTTCTTATAATTCTTGTCCTTGTACTCATATTTCTTCTTGAATTTTAGCTTAGGACAGTCAGCTTTGATGTGTCCTTTCCTTTTACATTCATAGCAAACTATATCTTCTTCTTTATCAGTTTTCTTCCAATCTTTCTTCCACTTACCTTGTCTATCATACTTAGCCTTGTAGTTTGGTTTTCTGAAGAACTTCTTCTTCCTATAGAACTTCTTGAATCTCCTTGCTATTTGTGCCATCTCGGCATCACTGTCAGAATCTAAGTCTTCACTGGATGAGCTTTCAGTTGGTATATGCACTTTCTCCTTGTCTTTGCTTTTTGATGCAGTAGACTTAAAAGCTACAGATTTTCGTTTTGGTTCCTCATCTTCCTCTTTATTCACCTTTAGCTCTTCTTAGTACATCATCAGCTTACCAATTAGCTCCTTGACATGCAAAGTTCCAATGTCACAGGATTCTCTAATTGAAACGGATGTGCCTCTCCATCTGTCAGGCAGACATCTCAATAATCTCATGATTTGCTCCTTTGCTGGAACAATCTTCCCGAGTGAGCTCATTGTGTTGACTATCTCATTAAACCTGAGATACATATCAGAAATAGGTTCATCAGCTTTCATCTTAAAGTTATCATATTTGATAGTATAAGTGTTTAACCGCATTTCCTTGACATTAGTTGTTCCTTCATGAGAAACAGCTAAGGTGTCCCAGATTTCAAAAGCAGTTTTACATGCAGAAATTCTATTGAACTCCTCATCTCCTAGAGCACAGTAGAGAGCATTCACAGCCTTACAATTATTATTGTAAGCTACTTTAGTAGGTTCATCCCAAGTTATTCTTTCAGTTTCTGGAATCTTGTATTGAGACTCTATAGCAGTCCAAATATCAAAACCCATACTTTCCAAATGAATTTTCATTTTGAGCTTCCATTGGGCATAATTCACACCATTAAAGAAGGGTGGCCTGTTAGTAGCAGCACCTTCTAGTCTATTATCCATAAGGAAATTCTAGAAAATATTTTAAAGAGATAAAATTTAGAACTAACAGAAATTTAAGATCTTTTAGATAAAACTACAATCACAGTTTAAAAACAGAGAGTTAAAATAAAACTTTGAGCAAGTATAACAGAGCTAAACACAACCTTTGATACCAAATGTTGGTCGGAGTGGACACTCAAGAGGGGGGGTGAATTGAGTTCCAATTAAAATTTCTGTTAAAAACAATTTCTGTTAAAATCCCCCAATTTCAAAAACAAATTAAACTGTAGTGAATTTATATAGATTATAAAGGTTCAATTAGTTTCTCAAAGATTGATTAATTCTCAGTTAGCTTAATCTTATGATTAAATTAACTTTTGAAACTAACTTACTGATTTATAACAAATATAAACACTTGCGAATTTAATTATCAAAGTAGCTTTGAAGATAGATTATATTTCAAAGTAGCAGCAGCGGAATATGAAATAAATATGTATAGTATGGATATAGAGTATAACTATAAGCACAGAAAATTAACCAAGAGGTTCAGTCTCAAGCCGAGACTTAGTCCTCTTAAAATTTTATATAAGAATGATCCACACCCTGGATCGGGGTTAACAACAGTGAACACACTGTCCAGGTCACAAGACCTCTACCACAGTTCTTCGTGGGAAAACAAACAACAGCAGCAAGCTGTCCAGGTCACAAGACCTCTACCACTATCCACAGTGGGAAATGGGATGCAAAAAGATTTGCTGAGGATTTACAGATCCTCCAGTGAAAGTACAGGAGTCAGTGTGTGTGTTAGATATAGCAGATAACACACACTGCTCGAAATGAATGGTAATAAACCACAGAACAAGAGATGTAGAGTTTAGAGATTGTTCTGGTGATTTCAGTATAGCTTTGGACTCCTTTGAATTTGATTAGAAGTAAGTCTGAGTCCTCTTCTTGTTTCTGTTGAGAAACAGAGTGTCGTAAGCTCCAGGTTCACAGGTAGTGAGAATGTAGTCGATGAAGTTCTTCTTGTAAGCACAGAACATTCCTCGAGTATGCTTGATCGTCTATGAGCTTCTCTGTGTTCCTCTTGTGCTTGTGTCGTTTTTGGTATATTGGATGCACCACACACTTCTCTGGTTCGCATATCCTGTGTGTCTTTGGGCAGCGTAGTCTTCTTGTATTTATCTCCCGACAGGGGACAGAAAATATTTCTTTTCAGCAGGTACGAGGTACGGGTTCCTGACATCCGACAACCTTTATCAGATATTTGACAAATCATCAAAATGTATGATATGACCGTTAGATAAGTTAAATAAATTAAATATAGGAAATAAAGAAGTTAAAACAGTGAGTCGAGAATGTATGTCACTGTTGACTTCAACTCTGGTCTTCCAACTGTGGACTTCCAACTGCGGACTTCCAACTGTGGACTTCCAACTGTGGACTTCCTTCTGACTGCTGACTTCAACAAAGGGCTTGCTGTCTGTAGGCTTGCAATGGTAGCTTTTACTCCATGTAACTGTAGCCTTTCTATCTGTAGACTTGTAACATCAAATTTGTAGAGCTGTAACCTTTGTCAACTGTAGACTTCGATCATCTGTAGACTTAGTAGACAGAAGCTGTCTAACTGTAACCTTGACTGTAGACTTATGACTGTAGGCTAGTTCGTCTGTGAACTTGTTCCAACTGTAGACTTGTTCGACTGTGAACTTGAGCAGAGAAAACTTTGAGCAGAAGTCTTGTAACTGTAACCTTCGTCTGTGAGCTTTGACAAGAGATAGCAGTAGACTCGTAACTGTAAGCTTGTATTAGTCTTCGACTGTAACCTTGTAACTGTGAACTGATTGCAACAGTAACTTAAGGTGACAGTTAACTGTAACTGTGACTTTGAAAATAAAACTCTGACTGTTGGCTAACAATACCAAACTTATGTAAATACTACTGTAAGCTGTTACAGTAAAGTTATGAGAGTAAGAATATGAACTGTTTAGAATAAAATACATTTAAGCATAGAATAATAAGATTAATGCAAAGGTTTAATACATCATAATCAATGTTTAAGCATGATTTGGGATTATCAAAACAGGTGATTCCAACAATATGGTTTCTAAATGTTATTCTAAGGCTCCCTAATCTTTATACTCATATTATGTTGATATCTCCCTTTTTTATCCTTATTGAGCATCTGATTTCAAACTACTATAAAACAAGCATTTAATAACTCTAGAATATTCCTTTATCAGTGCTAAAAAAGTGATGATGACTGGATTTTGATTAAAAGCTCTAGGATTTTATTAGCGCTTTTAAAAGTGCTGATAAAGGACACTATTTATCAACACTTTTATTTAGCATTGATAAATTACCCATTTATCAGTGCATTTAATAGCACTGATAAGGGGGCATACTGTAGTGTGCTGCAAAAAAACAATAAATCACTTTAAAAACACCATAAATTATCAAAATCTGATATAAATACATAATGTAAATGAAATTAAATTCATAACACAAATACATGAAAACAAACACTATTTTAGAGAAAAATAATGCACCTATATAAAATAAAAAACCACCCATGCTTGAGAAAAACAATTAACCTATATAATAAAACAATCATTATGTTAGTAATAATAAAAATAAATAAAATAAATAGATTGTGTTAATTTTAAACTAAAATCTGATTCATACCCGGAACATTGTGTATCGGATTGAGTTGCGATTGATTCTTGCACGCCACACCAATTCTTGTTCACCTTCAAGCATTATCTCTATGAAAATTAACTAAATAAGTATAAGATAAAAATGATAAGGAAATTAATTAAGTAATATCAATAGAATTATGAGAAAACAATCTTGGATCATTTTTTCAGTTTTGGCTATGTGATGTGCATTTTAAACTAAAATGATACTTATATATTGAAAAGACTCACTTGGAGTCACACTAGTCACACTGTGAATCATATTGAGGTGATACTAATTCATACATGTCCCAAATGACTTATGGATCATTTTACTGAATCATCAAAAAAATACAAATTCATTTTCTTAGTTTTGAGTACGTCACTTGTGTTTTTTACTAAAATGTCACTTTAAACTGGAAACATGAATTTTGAGTCATACCAGTCACATCATGTATTAGTTTGATGTGAGATTTATTTATACAATTAAAAAATGACTTATGAATCATTTTTATAAATTATCAATATAATCCAAGCACATTTTCTCAATTTTCAGTGAGTGGTACTTTTTGAACTTAAATATCAATTTTAAACTGATAATAGACACTTTGAGTCATATTGGTCACATCATGTATTATATTGAGGTGTAGATAATTCCTAAACATCACAAAAGACTTATGTATAATTTTTCTGAAGTATAAAAACAACATGAATGTGTTTTATTGGTTTTGAGTATGTCAGTTTTATTCTTTACTAAAATTAATATATATTTTAAATAAAAAGACACACTTGGAGTCATATCGGTCACACCATGCATTGGATTCAAGTATGGATGATTCTGACATGTCCCAAATCACTTATGGATTATTTTAAAAAATATCAAAACAATTTGAATGCATTTACATGGTTTTGAGTACATTATTTGTGTTTTTTTTTACTAAAATGTCATTTTAAACTAGAAGCACTCACTTTGAGTCATACCTATCACATCGTGTGTCAGTTTGACATGAGAATGATTATTACATGTCAAAATGACTTATGAATCATTTTAATAAATTATAAATATAATATGAGGCCTTTTTATTGGTTTTCAGTGAGTGATACTTTTTGATCATAGATGCTAATTTTAAACTAATAACAGACATATTGAGTCATGTTAGTCACATAATGTATCAGATTTAGGTGATAATGATTCCTACACATAAAAAATTAAATATGTATCATTTTCATAAATTATCAAAACAATCCAAATACATTTTCTCAGTTTTGAGCATGTTAGTTGTCTTTTTTACTATAATTAATATCAATTTTAAATAAAAAGATGCACTTAGAGCCATAACAGTCACGCCGTACATCATATTTAGGTATGGATGATTTATAAATTTTCCCAAATTACTTATGTAAGATTGATTTCTAAATGTCAAAAATAACCTATTAATCATTTTCCTAAATTATCAATACAATTCAAGTTAATTTTCTCAGTTTTCAGTGAGTGAGACTTTTTGAACTTAAATGTCAATTTTAAACTAATAACAGACACTTTGAGTCATGACAAGAAAATCATGTATCAAATTGAGGTGATATCAATTCATACACATCAAAAATGACTTATGGATAAATTTCCTAAATTATTAAAACAATTCGAATGAATTTTCTTAGTTTTGAGTATGTCAGTTATCATTTTTACTAAAATTAATGTCACTTTCAAATAAAAAGATGCACTTCGAGTCATTTTAGTCACACCATGAATTGTATTGAGGTGATACTAATTAATACACATCCAAAATGACTTATGGGTAATTTTAATAAAGTATAAAACAACCTAAATGTGTTTTCTTGGTTTTGAGTAAATCACTTGTGTTTTTTTTATCAAAAAGTCATTTTAAATTAAAAACACACACTTTCAGTCATATCATTCACATCATGTATCAGTTTGATGTGATATTGATTCTTACATGTAAAAAATGACTTAATAATAGTTTTAATAAATTATCAAGAAATTCCAAGCATGTTTGACTGGTTTTTAGTGAGTGACACCTTTTGAACTTAAATGTCAATTTTAAACTGATAACGAGCACTTTGAGTCATGATGGGAACATCATGTATCATATTGAGGTGAGGATGATTCCTACATGTCAAAAATTACTTATTAATTATTTTAATAAGGTTTAAAAATAATATAAATTCATTTTCTCAATTTTGAGTATGATAGTTGCCTTTTTTACTAAAATTAATGTTAATTTTAAATAAAAAGACACACTAGGAGTCATAACAGTCATACCGTGTGTCAGATTGAGGTGAGAATGATTCATACATGTTATAAATGAATTAGGTATCATTTAAAAAAAGTATTAAAACAATAATAATGTGTTTTCTCAGTTTTGAGTATGTTACTTGTGTTTTTTTTACAAAAATGCCATTTTAAACTGGAAACACACACTTTGAGTCATATCGATCACATCATGTGTCAGTTTGAAATGAGATTTATTAATACATGAAACAAATTACTTATGAATAATTTTCCTAAATTATCAAGAAAATACAAGTGTTTTTTCTCAATTTTCAGTGAGTGACACTTTTTAAACTTAAATGTTAATTTTAAAATGATAACGTACATTTTGAGTCATGTCAGGAACATCATGTATCTGATTTAAGTGAATCTAATTAATAAATGTAAAAAATTATTTATGGATAATTTTAATAAACTATCAAAAAAATATTAATTCATTTTCTTGGTTTTGAGTATGTCAGTTGTCTTTTTTTCTAAAATTAATGTCAATTTTAAATAAAAAGATACACTTGGAGTCATATCAGTCAAACCCTACATATAATTGAGGTGAGAATGATTTGTACATGTTATAAATTAATTATGGAACATTTTTATAAAGTATAAAAATAACCCAAATTCATTTATCATTTTTGAGTACGTCACTTTTGTTTTTTACTAAAATGTCATTTCAAACTAGAAACACACACTTTGAGTCACACTAGTCACATCATCTATCAGTTTGAAGTGAGATTGATTAATACATATCAAAAATGAATTATGAATCATTTTTAAAAATTATCAAGATAATATGATCATTTTTCTCAGTTTTCAATGAGTGACACTTTTTGAACTTAAATATCAATTTTAAACTAATAACAAAGACTTTGAGTCATATTGGGAACATAATGTATCAGATTGAGGTGTGGATAATTCATACACATAAAAAATAACATATGGATAATTTTAATAAAGTATCAAAACAATTTGAATGCATTTTCTTAGTTTTGAGTATGTCAGTTGTCTTTTTTACTAAAATTAATATCAGTTTTAAATAAAAAAACGTACTTGGAGTAATACCGGTCACACCATATGTCATATTTAGGTGAGGATGATTCATAAACATAATAAATAAGATATTTACCATTTTTATAAATTATAAAAAAAATCATATTGCATTTTATTGTTTTTTAGTATGACATTTTTGTTTTTTACTAAAATGTCATTTTTAACTAAAAACATGCACTTTGAGTCATACTAGTCATGTTATGAGTCGGTTTGACACAATATTTATTATTAAAACTAAAAATGAATTATTCATAATTTTCCTAAATTATCAAGATGATCTGAGTGTTTTTTCTTATTTTTCAGTGAGTGACACTTTTTGAACTTAAATGTCAATTTTAAAATGATAACAGGCACTTTGAGTCATTCCGAGCACATCATGTATGAGGTTGAGGTGAAGATAATTAATTTATGTCAAAAATTACTTATGTATCATTTTAATAAAGTATGAAAATAATCCTAATGAATTTTCTCAGTTTTTAGTATGTCAGTTATCTTTTTTACTAAAATTAATGTCAATTTTATATAAAAAGACGCACTTAGAGTCATATCAGTCACACCATGAATCATATTGACACATGGATGATTATTACATATCCCAAATGACTTATGAATCATTTTAATAAATTATAAAAACAATAATGATGTGTTTTCTTGGTTTTGAGTACATCACTTGTGTTTTTTCACTAAAATACCATTTTAAACTAGAAACACGCACTTTGAGTCATACTGATCACATCATGTGAATAATTAACATGATATTGATTACTACACATAAAAAATTACTTATTAATTGTTTTCATGGATTATCAATACAATCCAATCATGATTTCTTATATTTTAATGAGTCATTCTTTTTAAACTTAAATGTCAATTTTAAACTGATAAAAAACAATTTGAGTCATGCTGGGTACATTGTGTATTGAATTGAGGTGATAATGATTCCTACAAATAAAAACTTACTTATAGGTCATTTTTATTAAGTATAAAAACAATATGAATACATTTTATTAGTTTTGATTATGTTATTTGTCTTTTTTACTATAATTAATTTCAATTTAAAATAATAAAATTTACTTGGAGTCATATCAGTCACACCATGTGTCAGATTGAGGGTTGGATGATTCCTACACATTAAAAATGACTTATGAATAATTTTAATAAATTATAAAAACAATTTTAATGTGTTTTCTTAGTTTTTATTATACCACTTGTGTTTTTTATTAAAATGACATTTTAAACCAAAAAACACGCACTTTGAGTCATACTGGTCACATTATGTGCCAGTTTGATATGAGATTGATTCCTATATGTAAAAATAGACTTATTAATCATTATACTAAATTATCAAGACAACATGAGCATGTTTTATCAGTTTTCAGTGAGTGATACTTTTTGAACTTAAATGTCAATTTTAAACAGATAACATACACTTTGATTCATACCGAGCACATCGTGTATCAGATTGAGGTGAGGTTGATTCCTACAAGTCAAAAATGACTTATGTATTTTTTCCCTAAAATATAAAAATAATATTAATTTTTTTATACATTTTTTGTATGTGATTTGTGTTTTGAACTAAAATGTAATTTATAAATAAATAATATACAATTTGAGTCATACTGGTCACACCATGTTTTGGATTGAGGTGAGGCTAATCGAGAATATGATGTGTTCTTTTATTTAAACCATATGCACTAAGATTAAAAGAAATAAATGTTAAATTTTTATTGAATAAGAAACCCCATACTTCCTAAAATGCCTCAACCAAAAGCACCATGTTCTCTCTTTTGTGTCTTATTGTAGACAATTAAAATAAAAACATGTCTTCCCAAAAGATATGTGAAAAAAAATTATTATATAAAAATGATAAGTAAATTAACTTAAAAATAATATATAAAATTGTGATAAAAATAACTAAATAAGTAGTAGGAATTCACCTTTTCATAATGGTTGTATACATTGTTTACCCATTTCCTTGTTGTTGTTATCTCATTTACAACCTTGAAGTCCAATATATCATGAGCATGAGTAGCTTCAAAAAAACCACCCCAACTCAAGAAAAAGAATCCAAATTTATAGAAAAACAATAATTATGTTAGTAGTACTATAAATAAATAAAATAAACATAAATATTAAACAATACATTAATAAAATTTCAATTTTAAGCTGAAACCACACAATTTGAGTCATACTGGCTACAGTATGTATTTATTTGAGGTATAGATGATTCCATTGTCTCTTTTTATCCTACAGTGCATTTAAAACTCTGGTTCATCTAACAATATTATAGTTTAATAACCTAGAATGTTGAATGCATTGGAGAATAAAAATAAAATTTCATCATCATGAGTGAATCATCCTTGTCAAGTTCATGATCATAGTACATGAGTGAATATTTCTTTTTGGCGAAGTCATTTATTCCTAGAAAACATTGACCATTAGTGTAGACCTATTATCATTCATTGATTTAACTAAAATAAATATTTACGTATGAGTTTTTATGGAACATGATAAAATCTATCTTTCCCTTTCACCATCATAGAGAGTATGCACTCTATGATAAACCATTTACCTTCTTTTATGGAATAAGATTTAGTGTGGCCCAATATATATTTTCATAAGACACTAAACTCCATTATAAATTGTTTAAACCTTTTTTATAGTATTGAACATTAGTATAACCATTTATAGCATCCAAATGACACTAATATAGTGCATCTATTAAGTCTTCTTGGATTGTGCTATAGATTAGTATATCCATTTCAATATTTTGAGTGATGATAAACTCTAACATAATATCATAATTATTTGTTCATCAAAATGGGAATATCCCTATTCTCATGTATAGCTTATTGAGAATGATAAAAAAATTTATTAATGAGCTTGTGAACATGGATAATTTTATATAATTAATGTGAACATGCAAAATGAATGTTACTTGTATAGATTTCAAAAGAATTTATGATATAATATCATTAATATAATTGATGATATAATATTCCAAATAATCCCTCTACCCCCAAAGTGAAACCACTGTATTCTTATTTTCTGAAAATTCATGTTTGAGTCGATGAAATTTTGCATTTCTATATTTTTTAGAAGGTTTGGATCAAGACACTAACATATTTTTTAAATGGGTATTCATTTGGATTTTCTATGATTCATGATTTCATTTGAAGCAGGTTTTTCATTTTTAGGGATTTCTTCATAAAGTCGTTTCTTTTCAGTTGATTCCATGTTTCCTTTGACACCATCCCTCCTCAATGATCATGATCTATTAATGCTCGTTATCCCCCAATAGTTCTTTCATACGTTTGTTGGATTCAGTGATTTATTACACATATATTTATTCAAACATTTGAGTAGGATTATATACCTATTTAATGATTGTATTATTGTTCTATGACTCTCAAATGGATATTTATAACATCCTAGGTATTTATAGAAAAATATAATTTTCATATCTATTAATATTTATGAATAATATATTAATTTTACATTAAAGGGGATTCTTTTTATGATAGCTTACTCGACACGCAACAACAAGTTTCTCTGAAATCTTACATTGCACATAACACTGAGTTATACCAAAAAATAATACAATAATAATATTATTATTTTAAATAGTAGTTAACACCTAGTCATCGTATTGGAGAGAATGAACAGAACTAACTATAATATGATTACACATGTTTTTTAAATGTTTTTACATTTATCCAATGAATTTTAGAGTCTTAAAACGAGAATAAATCCAATTTTAAACATTAAATACTCTAATATCTTTTAAAGGCAGTTTTACCATCTTTAGATGGAGAACCCATTTTAAATATAGTTTTTGACACTTTTATATATTCTATTTGACAAAATAAACATTTTATTTGTAATAAGGACATCAAAATTTACTTTGGTGGAAATTTTGGTATTTTTTTCTGATAAAAATTCACATTTTAATGAATAGTAAAAAATATGGATTTTTGATTCAAAACTGCCTTTTCATCCAATTTATTTGTATTGATAGATTATATTTTTAATTGGTTTTAAATTATATTTAGATTATATTTTTATAATTTAATATAATTTTATTCATTGGAGGTAATTTCACATTGAAATTTGATATAAACACATGTCAATATTTTGATAGTTTTTTACTTTTAAAAAACCTATTTTCTTGTTTTTCCAATGAAAATTAAGCAAACGAGCATGTACCCGAGTGGTAAGGGCTCCTGCTTGGCATCCAAGAGACCCATGTTCAAAACTGGGTGGAGGCGAATTTCTGAGGTACTGTAGCAGCACTGTAGCAGGCACTGTGCAGGCACTGTAGCAGCCGGATTATTCACCTGATTTGGGATTTCAGGCCACCGGTTTGGGGCTACGAGTCTCAGGGCCTTTGGTCCATCAAAGGTCTTCGGGCCACCGGGCCTTCAGTCCATTGAAGACCATGAAGTAGCCCAGTTCACACAGAGTAGGCCCCAGATGAGGATCAGAGCACCAGTGGCAAGTCACCAAAAGAAGAGCTAACCGAATTAGAAGAATGAGAGGGTATGGAAACCGCCATTGGGACCAGGAACCATTCAACTTTGTACGGGGAAATGCTAGACGATCAAAAATGTAGGTGGGGAGCTAAAGGAAATCAATGATGCTTAAGATGGGGAGGGGTAGTTCTAGTGGGCTGAGCCTACAGGTCATGTATTGGGCATGGTATGCCTCTAGGCCTTCAGGTCATGTATTACGGGTCACGTCGGGCCTTGTACCTTGGGCCTACAGGTCATGTATGGGTTCCCCTTCAACCCTTAAAAGGGGGATTATCTATAATAAAATAAAAAAAGAAGGCCTTCGGGCCATTCGAGCCAATGAAAATTAATTTTAAATTAATTACTAAAACTTATGTGTTTTGAATTTGAAAGAATAGATTCCATATTTGGAATAATAAGGTCCAAATTGTGTAAAGAGTTACCTTTTATTTTTTGGACTTCATGAATAGTAACTTTGGTAATTTTTATTTACCATAGTTAAAGGTAAATCAGGTAAATTATAGTAACAAACAATATAATAAGGATAATAAAATTAACCTAACACCTTCCAAAATCATATTGGATGAATAAAAGTCTACCAATATCACCTAAAGGTTTGAATTTATTCATTTAATGGAATTTTTTCTATGAAAGTGATGTTATTATTATTAAAACAAAATAAAGTGACAAGTCACTCTCTTATCTCTTATAAGTATAATAATTTTAATATAGTGATAAACATGATGAAACTTAGAAAATAAATAATATCTCGAAATATAATTAAATTATATACATTATTTGAATTTATTTAGGATTTTTAGAGTTTAAATAATTACCATAAATATTGACACAAAAATGACAAAAAAATTATTTTATTAAGAGAAATATCAAATAAATGATATTGTAAATACTAAAATAAATATTTTATGAAATAATTTATGCCATACAAGATTTTTTATGTAAATATGACATTTTATAAGACTATTAAATTATTTTTTTTCTATATTATATCTCTTTTTAGATTTTATTTAAATTTAATGAAACAAATAGTGTAAAAATTGACATAATTGATATTTTATAAAAATAGCAATTTATTAAATTATTTAAAAAACCTAAAAATATTTTAAAATTACAAATTAAATATTTTAAGGTCTAAAAGTTAATTAAGTATCCAAATATGGGAAATTTACCCCATATAAGTGAAATTAATATCCTCTTAATAATTAAAATATTGTTACCTCAATTAAAATTAAAAGAGAGTAATTAAGGGTAAATTGAAAAGATAAGGTATAAAATAAAATAAATACAAGTATAAAAATTATTTTATGTGATTATTTAGAAATATAATCATTTTAAATTCTAAATAAATTAGTTTTGGACCATTTTTAATTGAAATTGACTTTATATTAATTTAATATTTTATTACTTTCCAAAGGTGCCCCTCCCCTCTCCTATAAAAAGGCACCCATTCCTCTCTTTTCCTTACACTCTAAAATCCTTTTTGTTTGAAAAATACCTACCCAAAACTCTTCCTATAATCCCTTAACTGATCATATAATCCTCCCTTAGGGTAGATATCCTCTCAAGTAAGCCTTTTGGTATAAACCAAAAGAGGTTTCCCGATTAAGAGGTAACACCTTCTCTTATGTTTTTTTACTTTCATTTCCATTATCAACTCCCTATAATTTTCTTATTATATTATTATATAATAACACCAGTATCCTAAATATAATATTATATTTTTATGATAAAGTTTTGACCTACACTTATACACACCTCCATTTAATGGGTAACGAATATATTGTTTCTATGTACGGTGAATTACTGCCTCACGAAATAATGATTGTTTAATTTTTAACTACCACCTCTCATGGTGGAAATTATGATGGAAAATATATTTATATACTATATATAATATATTTATTTTTTCTCTATGCTTCTATAATTTTTATTTAGAACATAACTTTATGTTTTTCATGTTGTGTAAATATGATAATTTCATTTGAGGAAATGTGGACTACTGCCACCTCAAAGTGATATGACTCATTCATGCCATAAATGAAACATATAAAGGACAGTGTTAGTGAACCTATGTAACATATATAACATATATATTATACTATAAATATACATATATATCATTTAGTTCTCATTCTTTTAATATGAAAAAGAAATAAAAGTAGCGTTCATGCATACGTACAATCTACCGTCTTTATAAATGGTGAATTTAATTAATTATCTCCAAATATTATGGATATTATAAATACATATATACTAGATATATATAGAATAATATTTTGGTGATGATGTACTTTTGACCACATGGACAATTTACATTAAAATAAGTTCATTTTCAACTCAAGTACCGAATATTGACAAAACGTATGATATGAACTTAAATAATTATGTAATTTTTATAACATGGTAATAAGTGATATAAAAGGAATAATAAATTTGAAAAATTTTCTCAATCAAGTATAAACTAACCTAACTTTATTATTTAGGAACATAACGATTGTTTGTGATAAATCAGACTCAAGGTAAGGGACTTCGTCTCAATCTCCTTTCATTGAGGAATATTTTGATAATACACACCTTTTACTTTTATACAGTGTATAATCAAACCTTTTAATTTTAATTTCATTCAATGTTTTTCAAAAGGGAATCTTTTTATATGATTCATTTCACTAAATTAAAAAAGGAATGTTTTTTTTACATATTCAGTGACAACGAATTCTTCACCGCCGCAACCATTATTTGATATCTGGATTCTTCTACAAGTCGTAATGTTTTTAAAAGAAAAATAAATACCATACAACATTTTTATGTATTTTGGTATTGAAAATGGTTTTGATAAAGGATCGATTATGTAAATATCTTTAAATTACCTCTTGTGATTGAAATGTGGAAGTGTTATTTTTATGTTATGCTTGTTTTATATGTTATGATTATGTTATGGTACTTAGACATTTTATGGGTGGTTACGTGATAAACCAAATATGGGTTGTTACATGATACACCAAAGATAGGTGGTTCCATAATAAACCATGTATGGGTGGTTATATTATAACCTTCAATGCATTGGGTTTGGAAGTCGGTCGTATAGCTATTCCATTTAGTGATATGTGTTGAAGTTGACCATATAGTTATTCCATTTGAGTATGTTTATGTCCCAATTTACCTTTATATGTTATATGTTTCTTTCTATGGGATTTATTGTAATATTTTTGTTAAAAAAAGGGTAATAAATGAGCTTATATTTAGTGAAGTATATTTACTACTTATTAAATGTGAAAAGTATTACTTTATGATAAAGTATTCATGGTTTAGATGTTTTCACAAAACTAATAGTTTTCATTATTTATTTATCCCATAATGAGATTTTTATGCTCATCCCAAGTTTTGAAATTTTTTTCATGGGAATTAAAGAATAATAGAGTCAAGGATGAGATCAAGGAAAATTCAGGTTGTTTAAACATGAAACGAACCATTTTTCTTTTTAAAATGTTTTTGTTTTATGAAAAAAATTGTATAGTGATTATAAGTGTCTACTTGTAATATTTAAGTTGTTATGTATGAGTTATGACCTAATTCTCTAAGGATATAAACCTAGAAATATCCTCTAAGTTAATTTAAGTAAAATTATTAACTTGTCTCAATATTATGTAATGTTTAAGGCTAGGGACTTATAATATTTGATCCACTACTAAGACCCTTTCTTTGTAGTATAGAGAAACCATGGGAAAGAAACTACATATATTTTTTATTATTGTTCAGTTTGTTCTTGGTGAGGGTTTTATTTCACACTTTATTAATATTTGATAGTACTTGGATTGTTCTAATTAAAATTTTAGCCTATGATAATTAGTTTGAAAAAATGCGGCGTTTGTTTTGTTTTTGAAGAAAATTCATCCACTTACAATCCTGTATAAAATCACTTAAAGAAGTGATGAAAAATATTTTTTCAATAAGAAACCTGAAACACTTTCACAATGGATCTTATCTTAAGTGACAAGTATTGTGGGAACTTTTCAAATATTGTTCTCAAATAAACCTTTATATGATCCTCATTCTACTCCATTGCCCAAAAATTTTATTCTTTGCATGATAATGCTTCATCTTCTCCTATGCCTCAGTTTCCACCTCTACCTCCTCCTCCACCTCATTCTCCGAATCCAACTTTGCCTCTACCTCTACCTCCACCTTTGCCTCTGCCTCTGCATCCACTACATCCTCCTCCATTGCCAAATGTTTTATATTTTGTAGTTCAACACTTCTAAAAAAATTTATTTCCTCCATTATACTTATCCTTGAGAAATAGATCAAAAATAATATATAAGAATTCTGACACTAATTATTCACACCCCAAATATATTTTTAAGGTCATATCCCATACTAGATCACAAACATAGAAGGTAATCACCTAAATTTGTTTTTTTGTAAAACATTATTACAACATGTATGCTACCTACACATCTCTAAACAAATTTACTTCTTCTTTTGAGTACGAAGGTTGTTGAAAATATTGATAGTATTGAGAAAATATAGACAAAAAAATGATTAAAAAATATTTTTAATAAAATTATAATTACCATAAAAAATTACCTGTTCAAGGATACTATTCTTTTGATGGTTTATGATCTCTATACTAAATCTGAAAACATAATATCCACACTTTATTCCATTATCTTGCTTTGTAAATTGTAGAAACATTAAGCAAAATAAGTAAGTTGTTTTGAAATATATTTTGATAGATAAATATTTCTATACATACCTTAATCTATTTCCATTTCTAGTAATTCACAAGCTTTAAATGTTCAGATACCAACTTCATGCCATGATTTATCTTATATTTAGCAATCGCCCTATCATAAAAAATTATTTTTTAAAACACAGACTGAAACATATAATTCAAATTTTATCTATAAAATATTGATTTTGGTGTATTATAAATTCACAATACACATTATGTGTGGTCAGTTTTTTGGATATTCATTCATTAGATCCAAAAAATAAATATTTGTGGTATCCATATTGGATACGATCAGCATCTAGTGCAACTTAAAAAATAAAAACAAATAATTAATAAAAAAAATATTTAACATGATTACATTTTTAATAACTCACATTTTTTGTGTACTATTTTTAAATATTATATGGATTAATTTTGAGACCAGGCGCTGAGACAGCTTACGGTTCTAAGGCCCGGTGCACCTAGAATAAATGTTTGAAATATATTAAAATATTAAATAGCATGCAGATGTAGTTTTCATGAAAAATTGGAATAACATATAAATGGTTTCTTAGATTAGAAATATGAGGGCATCATTGAGTTCAGAATAGTGGATTTACCCTAGGTGTGACCTAACATCGGTTGGCGCGGTTTGATTGTGGAAAGTCATTATGGGCACTTAAATGAATAAAATAAATTTAACAAAATTTAATTTATTTCATAGACACAGAAATGCAGTGATAGGTTTTTTCTTAGATAAACCCTTTTTCAGAAATTTAGGGTTAGTCTCATAACCCTAGAATTCTCTGGAGACATTGGGAGGAAACCTCTAGGGAATTCACTCGAGCAGGTGATGACAGAACCTTGGATCAAAGATCGACGAACACTAATATTGGAAGATTTATCCAATGGAAATGACGCGATGACTTGTCTTCATCAACGAGTGATTTGAATCCCGGAAGGATGTGTTATTTCGATTTTCTTTTCATGTTCTTGATTCCTACAACGAAAGTGAACTAATCCATGAATATATTAGCCCATAGATCGATCATTTATGTGGGATGGGATTATTCTGCAGGGTTGAAAGGTGATAATTCTTGTGAATATTGGTTTTGATTCATTTATCATTCTTACAGGAATGAATTAGGTCCAAAACATACAATGACCAACGTTTTTTCCTTGGGATTGTTCCTTGTGCATCTTTATCCTCTGATTTATCTTGCATTCTTCATGCATGTTATTTGTTCTTCCCCCAAATTTTAACAATCAATCATTACACCTTTGATTCTTGGCACAATGATTCGAAACTGGATATCTGACATCAATACAACTTGATGGAGGTGTGAAGGTGACAATGGTGGACAGATCAAAGCGATTTGGGAGCACCTGTTCTTCGGGCGAATTGTGTTAGGATGAATGAAATTAGATTTATGAGCCGATTAAAGGCCCCAAACCCATTGATTGGTGTTAGAGTGGTGAAATGACCTTGGATTTAGAGTTTTGAGGTGAATAGACCATCTGAACGAGTCCCGGAAGATTGGTTGAGGCATGTAGAGGAAGAAGACGGGTTTTTGGAAAACCCGATACACATGGCATGTTGTCCCAACTACACGATGTGTGTTCATCATTGGAAAACTTGGCATGTAAATGATAAGTACACAAACACAGGGTGGAGTACATGGGTTGCCTACATGACATGTACTCTCCCACATGGCATGACTTGAACCAGTTACATGGACTACCCCATGTACTGGTACATGGGAAAGGATACACAGGTTGACACTATGTACTGGCACACAGTCGGAGTAAACAGGTGGAGCTCAGATTCAATGAAATGAGACGTATAACCCCTTCTACACTCTGTGTGCCTCTCTTCTACAAGACATGTTCTAAATACATGGTCCATTGTACACGGGCAGTACCCAGGGTTAAGGGACACAACATGTGACCCTATTACACATCATGTACCCCTTTCTACATGGATTTATTTTCTTGTCCTCCTTATCTTGGAAAAGTTTTTTTAGGGTTCGTTCCATTTATCGTTTCCATGAAGGTTGATACAAATCATTTTCTAATATTAGGACTGTGATCCCTTTAGCAGGACTTCCTGGATAGAGTGGTTGGAATCCCTCGAGAGGCCCGAAGTAAGATCCTCTATTCATTCTTCATGACCTAGATGGATCCCATGGTATTTACATGATCAATATTATCAGGCATCGATCCTATAATTAGAGGGTTAATCAATATTCTGTTGTTGGTATCACCCCATGGCCCTGGATATGATCCCCATCTATTGTATCATATCTCTCTTCAGATATATTAGCGTATCTCTCTCATGGAAAGACCCGATGAGCAGTACCTTCTCAGATGGACGTCATCCATGCTATCTAACTCAAAATTGTGTTCTTCTGGATGAGTGTTTTATAAAATGTTCAAGCTTAATTCATAGGGTTAGTATACAGTAGTTGTGAATCACCTCTAGACTATGTGTCTTAGTTGAGTATATCTAGATATTCTTGTTATATGTGTTGTAGACATATACCTATGTGGAGTTGACTGTTCTTCCCTTTGTTATATTGCTTTGTGGTTTTGGGGTGTCCTATTGAGTATTGTTATAATCATCTATGCATGGTATTTTCTCACATGTGTAATGTCTTATGGATATGACTGAAATTTGGACTAAGTCCTAGGTGGACTGAGACTAGACAATGCATTGTGAGACCAAACAGACTGAGGTGTGTTCCTACGGCTTTCAGATAGCAGTCCCAGTGTGTTTTTCTTACAGATTGGACTTAAGGTTACAAACTATTTTTGGTGGGATTGTATTCTGGTTGTGTTTACTTTACTTAATTCTTGTTATACTCTGACTGTAGGATATAATGGTATGCATTCATTTCTTACTTAGTGGTTTTAACATTTTATCATTTTGTGGGCATGGAGATGTGTGCGTGTGTACAAGTATATAGGAAATGCCTCCCATGTTAGTGATATGCCTACTCGGTGCTAGTCACCAGCCCCTGACCTATTAGAGCAGGCTTGGGGAGTCATGGTATGGGCCCCATTAGGACAGGTTGTGACTAAGTAGTATTATCGGAGTCAGTTATACTTTAGGATCAGGAGTCTATGATATTGGTTTGGAAAAATAATGTTAAGTGTTTTGAATTCAGATTTCAGGCTAGGGACTCTAGTGTTGGTGTGGAGATCAATGTATCCATACATCAGGAATCTGATAACCTTTTTTTTGACTCGGTACATAAAAACACTGGTTGTAGGAAAAATAATGATACATGCATCATATAGGAATGGGTTGTGGTTTCCATGTCCTTCTTGAGACATCTCTTCAGATATACTCATTAATTGTGGACCATCTTGTTTTCTTATAGGATGCCTCTGTAATGCATACTAGCTAGGATTCAGCATCTTGATCACAAGTATGACCCCCCTCAGTGCTGAGGCTTTGATATAGGGTCCAATTCCCCATATGTTACCTCCAGGTGGTGCACCAGCCATACCGCCACCTGTAGAGTAGCACATGGTACCCAAAATACCAGCGGATAAGGAGCGTAGGCTGAGTGTGCTTCACAATTTTCAATGATAAAGACCCCTAAATTTTCAAGGCGATCCTGACCCACAGGTGGCTGAGGACTTACGTGAGGTAGTGACATGAGTTTTCTGTCTAGGGAGGACACCAACGGATCAGATGGTGGTCTTGGTGGTGAACCTTCTACATGGATTAGTGGGATTATGGTGGAGTTTGGCCATCCAGACTCATGATGAGGAGACCCTTTCATGGAAAATGTCTGATAGACTCTTTAGAGAGGAGTTATTACCAGTTATGTTGAGAGTTTTGTGTATTTAAAAGCTTCTACAACTCCAGTAGGGAAACATGTCAGTGGACGATTATTCATCAAGGTTTACCAACCATCCTAGGTACTCAATGGATATGGTTCGAGATCAATAATTCAGGGATCAAACCTTTGAGCAAGGTCTATGTAGAGACATCTGATCCAACATTACCCCTCTATGAATTATGACATATTATGGGGCTCTTGAGTGGGCATTGGTGTTTGAAAGATTCTTGGATGAGTAGATACAACCAGTGACAATCAATAGTGGGAAAGAAGAAGTAGAGACCTTGGAAACAAAGATCTGACATCAGTCTCAGGGACTTGGATGTGGGAGGCATTTTAGGAGGAATTACCAGGGAATAGGATCTGCAGTTTAGGGCTCATAGGGTGGGTCCAATTATCCTAAAGATAGGTGATTCTATTCATGTTATTATAGGGGACATGTTACCCGAGGTTGTCCAACCCACCATACTGTTGACACAGAGATTGTTGATGGACCACTAAGGTAGAGAAAGAAAATGGATCAGACAGATCCGTAGGGCGGATGGCATGGAAGAGGATATGGGAGATTAGTAGGAGGTGGTAAATGTTTCAAATTGTTACCAACACCATCCCTAGGTGGTCCACACCAGGCTCAAGGAGCTAGAGGACAGGGGCAGAGACAATTGCATGAAGTCAAGGCATATGAACCAGGGGCTCTAGGAATGATTCAAGGTATGATTTTTACCTTTTTTACTATATCTTATATATTAATAGACATAGGTTCTAGTCATCCCTTTCTCACCACCTATCTTCTATAAGACCTAGAGATTCTGGTTGAACCATTGACTCAACCCTTACGCTTGGAGACACCTACTGGACAAGACTCTATGATCACACACCTATGAATACAGTGTGACCTAACCCTTGGAGGTGAGAGTTTTGGTTGGAAACTCTTGGTGGTAGTGTTGAGGCCTTATGACATCATTCTTGGTACAGATTTTTATCTATAGTCCATGCCCTGATTGACTATTTTAGGTGAAGGGTGCAGTGTGTCCGTAGTGATGGAACAAGGTTTACCTTTGTTGGTGAAAAGGAAACCCAGTCAGCATAGGATGGAATCATGCATAAGAGGGTGTAGCCGACTACTCATTAGTCGACTAGCCTAACCCTCGGTGAAGTAGATGTTATGAGCTTCCAGTTTCTAGCAGTGGTGGCAGAGTATAAGGATTTCTTTTCTGAATATGTTCTAGGATTACCTCCCCATTGGGAGATATACTTTTGAATTGATTTACACCCCAAGATGACACCAATATCTACACAATATATTATATGGCTCTCGTAGATATTTTCAAGCTGAGGGTGCAGTTGGAGGACTTGAAGAAGAATGTATTTGTGAGACCTAATGTTTTACCTTGGGAAGACCCATTTTTGTTTTCCAAAAATAAAGACAAGAGCTTGAGGTTGTGTGTGGAATATTAGATCTTGAACTAGGTGACCATGAAGAAAAAGTATCCACTATTGATTATCAATGATCTCTTTTATTCGTTGAAAGAGGCACGATGGTTCTCAAAGGTTGCCTCAGATCATGATATCATAAGCTACGAGTAAGGGATGGGGATATACCAAAGACGACCTTTAGATGTCGTTATGGGAATTATGAGTATTTGGTAATTACCTTTGGTGTGAAAAATGCCCTAGTAGTGTTCATGGGACTCACAAAATAGATCTTTCAGACTTACTTAAACCGGTTTTTGGTAGTCTTTATCGATGATATCATTGTGTACTCGGTGTCTAAGGAGGAGCACACAATACACTTAAGGATAGTTTTGGACATACTCTGAGAGCATTAGCTTTATGGAAAGCTCTCAAAGTTCTAGTTTTGGATTCAGGAGGTCCACTTTCTAGTACACATTATCTCAGTGGATGGAGTAGTAGTGGACCCAGCTAAGGTCGAGGTAGTGTTAGCATGGGAGCCACCTAAGAGCATGGAAGATGTGTGGTGCTTAATTAGTTTGGAAAGATACTATTGGATATTCATACCTAATTTATCCAGGATATCAACACCTATGATAGCTTTGACTCAAAAGGGGAAGCATTTTGTGTGGATAGAGAAGTTCAAGTAGGATTTTTAGTACTTGAGGTGGAGTTTGATGAGCACTATGATCTTGAGACTATTGGAGGAGGGTGTCAAGTACATAGTGTTCTATGATGCATCAGGAACCAAGATTTTGTTCTGATGTAGAGAAAAGTGATGATTTCCTATGGTTCATGATGCCAAATGAGTAGAACTACATGACCCAAAATCTTGATTTAGAATCATTAGTCTTTGTGTTGAATATGTGGCGACACTACCTAATGGGAGAACAATTTATCATCTACGTCAACTATAGGAGTATCAAGTATGAATTCTCTCAAGAGGATCTCAACTTGAGATAGAGTCAATGTCTAGAGTTCATCTAGGATTATGACTTCAAGATTTTATATAATCTTGGTAAGGGGAACATTGTAGCAGATGCTCTCATCATGAGATCTAGTTTGTAGTTGCTGAACGAGGCATTAGAGAAGTTGGCCTCATTATAGTTATCCTTAGTGGATAGAGATGGAGAAGCTTACCTATAGTATATGGTTGTCACCCCGCCACTTTTACAATGAGTTAGGCAGGCATAAATTTGGGATAATGACTATGAGACTCTATGTGGTTAGATGTCCATAGGTAATGCTCCTAATGGATATTCAAAAGGTGGGTGGGGGGAATAATTATTTTCAGAGGGAATACAGTAGTACTATTTGCATTATAGGAGGAGGTTCTGAGGAAGTTTCATATGTCCCCTTTGGCAGTACATTTAGGTGTGCTGAAAATGTACCAGGACCTCCGATGTCAGTTTTTCTAGACATGGATGAAGAAGAGAGTGACAAAGTTCCTTTATCGATGCCTTACTTATTAGAAAGTGAAGGATGAGCACCAGGTTCCAGTAGGTTTAACTCAACCCCTTGAGGTTCCATAAGGGAAGTGGTATGGGATATCTATAGACTTTATGATGGGATTACCATGTACATATAGGGGACATAATTCTATCTGGTTTATCATTGAATGACTCACCAAGTTGTCCCACTTCCTAGCTATCTGAGAGTAGAGTTCAGTAGAGAACTTAGGATGACTCTACATGCAGAAGATAGTTCAAATACATGGATTTCCATCTATGATTGTTTCAGATTGTGATGCTCACTTTACATCCCAGTTGTGAAAGGGATTATAGGAGGTGTTTGAGACCCAGTTACACTAGATCACAAATTTTCACCCACAAACGGATGACCAGATGGAGCAAACCATTCAAGTTTTAGAGGAAATGCTATGGTATTGTATATTAGACTTCAACCATATTTTAGAGGATCACCTACCACTGGTGGAGTTTGCATACAAAAATAGATACCATTCCACCATTGGTATGACACCATTTGAGGCTTTGTACGGGCAACCTTACAGGTTACCACTTTGTTGGACTAACCCAGTAGAGTTAGTACCCATGGGCCCAAAGTTGGTGTGAGATGCTACAGAGAAGGTGATGATCATCTAGGAGAGGATGAGGACTACACAATTTTTTTCATAAGTCTTATGATGATAGGTGGTGAAGGCCTTTAGAGTTCAAGGAAGAAGACTATGTATTCATTTGGGTTTCACCTCGACCTGGCTTATGAAGATTTGGCCGGGGTGGAAAGATATCTCTGAGATTCATCGTCCCCATTCAAATATCGCATAAAGTTGGTGAGGTGACATACCTATTAGATCTACCACCACTGATAGACTGGGTAGATAACGTCTTCCACATGTTTCATCTAAGGAGGTATGTGTGTGACCCATCACATGCCATCAATCGAGGAAAGTTGGACATCAAAATAATTTTTTTTTCTAAGTACCTAGTGAAGATTGAGGATCAGCAGAAGAGGATCCTTCGTGTGAAATCTATTCCTTTAGTGTATGTTCAATGGCATCATGAGAATATCTAGGAGATCACATGGGAGTGAGAGGCTTATATTCATGCTCATTACCCTCATATTTTTTAGTATCCTTTGTTTTAGATTCTCGGGGACATAAATCCACAAGGTGGGGAGAATGTAATGACTCATACTTTCCATGTATTATTTTTAAATATTATATGGATTAATTTAAAGACCAGACATTGAGATAACGAGAAATTATGAGGCTTAGTGTACCTAAAAAAATGTTTTAAATATAATAAAATATTAAATAGCATGAATGTGCAGTTTTCCTGAAAAAGTGGAATAACTTATAAATAGGTTCTAGGATCATAAATCTGAGGGAACCATTGAGTTTAGAAAAACTGTTTTATCCTAGGTGCGGCCTAACATTGGTCGATATAAATTGGTTGTGTAAATTCATCACGGGTACTTAAATGAATAAAATAAATTTAAGAAAATTTATTTTATTTCATCGACGCAGTGACATAGTGACAAGTTTTTCCTCCAATAAAACCTTTGTCAGAAATATAGGGTTAGTATCTAACCATAGAATTCTCTAGAGACACTAGGAAAAAACCTCTGGAGAATCCTCTTGAGTAGGTAGAGACAGAACCTCAGATCAAAGATCAATGAACACCGATCTTGGAAGATCTCTCCAATGACAATGACATAATGAATGATCTTCATCAGTGAGTGATCTAGATTTAGGAAGGATGTTTTATTTCGATTTAATTTTCCCATTCTTGATTCCTACGATGAATTCAAACTAATCCACGAACATATTATCCCACAAATCAATCGTTTATGTGGGATGAGATTATTCTGTGGGGTTGGAGGGTGATAATTTATGTGAATATTGGTTTTTATTAATTTATTGTTCTTATGGGAATGAATCGATGCTAGACTGAACAATGGTCAATGTTCATTCCTTAGGATTGTCTCTTGTGCATTTTCTCCACCGATTTATCTTGCATTCATTGTGCATGTTCTTTGTTCTTCCCCCAAATTTGAACAATCGATCATTGCACCTTCGATTATTGGTGCAACAATCCGAAACAGAAGATCCAAAAATGGGACGACTCGAAGGAGGTGTGACAACAATGATGATGGATGGATTGACGTGATTCGGGAGCACCCGTTCTTTGGACGAGTTGCATCGGAATAAATGAAATCTGATTTCAGAGCCGATTGAAGGTCCGAAACCCATCAATTCGTTTCTAGGGTGGTGAAACGACCTTATATATAGAGCTTTAAGGTGAAAAAACCACCAGATTGAGATTTGAAAGACCGGCCAAGGCATGTGGAGGAAGAAGATAGGTTTTTGGAAAACCCGATACACATGGTGTGTAGTCCCGTCTACACGATGTGTGTTCTTTATTGGACAACTTGGCATGTATATGGGAAGTTAATGGACACAGGATGGAGTACACGGGTTGCATAAAAAACATGTACTCCCCCACATGGAATGGACTAAACTGGTTACACAAACTACCCTTTGTATTGATACACGGGCAAGGATACACGGGTTGACACTGTGTACTAGCCCACGACTAGTGTACATGGGTGGAACTCAGATGAAAGGACACGGAATGTAACCCCTTCTATATGTTGTGTTCCCCTATTCTACATGATATGTTCTAAAGACATGAGCCATTGTACACGAGCAGTACTCGAGGTCAAGGGATAAAAAATGTGTCCCTACTACACACCATGTACCCCTTTATATATGGCATGATTTTATTGTCCTCCGTATCTTGGACAAGTTTCATTAGGGTTCGTTCCCTTTATCGTTTCCCTGAAGGTTGGTATGAATCATTTCCTACTCCTAGGACTATGATCCCTTTAACAAGAATTCCTAGATAGAGTATTTAGAATCCCATGAGAGGCCCGTAACAGGATCCTCAATTCATTATTCATACCCTAGGTTGAGTACTTGGTATTGATGTGATCAATCTTACTAAGTGTTGATCCCTTACTTAGCGAGTTAATCCAGATTGGGTTGTTGGTATCACCCCATGGCCCTGACTATAATCCTCATCTATTGTATCATATCTCTCTTCAAATCTATTATCATATCTCTCTCATGGTGAGACCTGATGAGAAGTACCTCTCAGACAGATGTCATTAGTGCTATTGAACTCAGAAGTGTGTTATCCCAGGTGAGTGCTTCATGGAATCTTCGAGTTTAATTCCTAGGGTTGTTATGTTGTGGTTGTGAATTACCTCTAGACTGTGTTTCTTGGTTGACTATATCTAGATATTCTTGTTATATGTTATGTAGACATATACTTGTCTAAAGTTGAATGTTCTTCTTTTTTATATTGATTCATGGTTTTGGGGTTTCCTATTGAGTATTGTTATACTCACCCCTACATAGGCTTCGCTCACATGTGTTGTGTCTTGTGAATATGATCGAACCTTTGACGAAGTCCTTGGTGGACCGGGACCAGATGGTGATTTGTGAGACTGGACAGACCGAGGTGTGTTCCTGTGGCTTTCACACAATAGTCCCAGTGCCTTTTTCTTATAGGTTGGACTTATGGTTACAAAACCTTGTTAATGGGATTGTATTCTATCCCTTTTTTACTTTAATTAATTTCCATCATACTATGGTTGTGGGATACAGTGTTATGCATTCATTGTTTACTTAGTGGTTTTTACATTTCATCATTTTGTGGGGTTGGTGATGTGTGCCTGTGTACAGGTACATAGGCAATGCCTCCCATGTTAGTGATATGCCTACTCAATGTTAGTCACTAACCCCTAGACTATTGGAGGTTGGAATGGGGAGTCACAACATAGGCCCCACTAAGATGGTTCATAATAAGATTGTAGAGTTTTACTTCTTTAGTGTAGGCATAAAAAAGAGTCTATTGTCTGTTATTTTTTACTCAAACGCTTTGAGTGTCTAATATCTTTTCTTCTCAATTTCTTTATTATCCAAAGTAATATTTTCTATAGAAATTGTACAGGGATTATTGAATCCAAATTTTTATTCCCATAGTTTTCCCTTCATATATAAGTAATATAAACACCTATACAAAATACTAATAGTTGTTAACTTTAATAAAAAAATTATCTCACTATTTGGATATACATATTATGAAAATGTACCTTATGCATGCATTCACAACTGATAATCCTTGCCAGTCATGCTTCAAAATCTCATTTATACTCTTGAGAGCAACTATGTCTATAATGAAAGTTCATTATATTTATTTTTTCATATGGAATGAAAATAATATTTTCATCTTTAAATGTGGTCTCTTCATGAAGTTGTAATGATAATAAATGTTTCTTTGGAACTGGTGTGTAGAAGGTACTCCCAGAAGGTTGTTTTTATTTCTTAGCAGATTCACTAGATTTTCTTGATCCAACCTTTCGTTTCCCCATCCTTTTATCAATTTGTAATATCATCCCTCACTTAAAACCTTTTTTTATCAACTGTTACATGTTTTTCATATGATTTTTTTAAAGACATACCACATGTATCTTTAATAGATTAGAAAACCATGCTATGAAAGTTACAATTAGATCATTGACCATTATAATACCTGGATCATCAAGTAGAACATGCAACTCAATAGTTATCTCATGATCTACCTCAATCCCTACTCTCATGTGATATTTTGCGATTTATTTTTGGTGTAGTTTGTTTGCCAAGAAATTATACACTATACCCCTCACAACAAGGTGGTTTATGGCTGTTGACAGATACAAATCACACACAACTTTACACTGCATAATTTTAGTAATATAAATTTATCAGATGTTTTTTGATTCAAATTTATGAGAAAGAGTAATGAAAAAATAATTACCTTGCATAAGGTATCTGGTTGAGGGGAATGACTAGCCTCAAATATAGTGGGGTAATTTGCTTCATGTGTGGATATTTATTCCACCGCTGATTCATTTTGATCCTTTCTCATAAATTTTTATGCCAAACTAGATCAGACAATAATATCTTGAAAATCATATATTTGTGTCTATAATCCTTTCAACATATTATATGTATCTTTAGGTGGTTTTATCTTCTCGAAATATGTTCAAGGATGCACTCCAAAACCTAATACTCCGATGCTAATATATTGTTCCAGCCGCATCAAAGCTACTAAAAGTAGTTTTTCTTTTAGTACGATCAGTGTTGATTCTTGTGTATAAAATATATAAAAAATATATACATAAATAGATATTTGTATGTAATACTATTATAAATAATATCGAATTAACATTATGTTATACTTACTCATTTTTCAATACTAATTTTGTGTTTTCATCAACTAGTTTACCCTCCTTATTTACTTGAGCCTCCTTCCATAGCACATGATGTGGGATGAAAGTGGCTTCAGATTTTGATTCATCAATCTACATATACAAAAAGGATCATATCTTTTTTAATATCACATAAAACTTTTATTTTTCATTTAAAATACATACAAATTTCTTCTCTAGTGAATCATACCCCATCCTTGCTTTGCAATAGGGGTACATTGGTTTTGATGCACATTCTTTATTTTCAAAACTCTTTTTCTATTTCCAAAATTAACAATTTTTAATCAAATTGGATAAAATAAATAATGTGAAATAATATATTATTGATTGTAATACACCTAAAATGATTTCTCATTATGATGATCGATGACTGAATTCCATATTTCATTCTTTATAATGTGTACATAAATAACTTGTGGGTGGGGATTTACTTTCCCCTCAACATCCCTAAGATGTAACTTGGTAAGAAGATTATAGAAGACTCTACAGGATTTACTAACAACCATTAAGAAAAATTTATTATAGAAATATTCTATAATAAATAAACTCTTCAAGGAATAATAAAAATTAAATCAATATTTCATTATGTAATTTTTTGGTAAAATAGTGACAGTATATCATAATAGTACCGTTATATATCTCCAAAGGGTTTCTTTCATTACAATCCGGATGTGTCTCCACAAATCAATATCAATCAGCACATTTATACTTGTTGTGACCTCAAAATAACTAATGAACATTGACTTGTTGGGGTCAACAGGTTGGCCATGTTGATTCCAACCAACCTAAAATTCTGTTCCCTTACTTCTTTCCTTGATAATTTTATTCAATACTGTGATGCTGTGTCATTGTTTTTTTTCATCAACATGCTATTTACCCCCTAATAATTCTACACTTTCAGTACCAATTGTCTGTTATTCTGAGGTTAATAATATCATCATGTACAGAAGAAATTATCTACATGAGTAGTAAAACATTTAATTTTCCTTGAATAATAACAACGTAAACACAAAAAAATGATTTGATAAGGGTTGTATGCATGCTCTATGAAAAACTTGATGAAATATTTAACTCCATCTTCATACTCTTTTGTCAAATGATTAGCATGCATCCATTTTAAAGGAAATGAGTAATTAAATTTAAGAAAAGAATTAATTCACTATGGTAGGTGTTATTCTGTGAATTCATCCAAAGGTAAAAGTTATAGAAAAATATCATCCTCATTAGCTTAATCTCCCAAGAAGTTATTATTGCATTTTGTTACTTGATACTCATCCTCTACCTCTTCTGGACATGAAATTATGTTTCTTGAACTACTATGAGAAGTATTCATCCCATAACAAGTATCAGTGATCATTTTGGATGAATTATCACAACCCCCTCCCTCCAAAGATACTGTAATGAGGGGAGAGAGATAATCACCCTCTAGTCCCACCTCCAACAGGCCCCAAGTTGGAGACTAGCACTGAGGGTATCAAAATATCATGTATGGGAGGAATTAACTTCTATAATATTAATAGGATCATAAGACAAGATGAATCATCCACAATAAACTCCACGAAACGATATAAAAAGAAACACAAACCATCCCACAATGTATGTATAAATGAAATAAATACAATAAAAGTTTCTAAAGTGAATACCCAAAAGTAAATCCTAAACAAAAACATAGAAACTTTCAAGGATCTAAGCTATTAATGTCAAACATGGTCCATGTAATCATCTTGTAAACTTAAAAATAGTTTTATATACATAGGGTTAGCATACAAGTATACTCATTAGGAAAACCAAAGTCTCTCGTACACATTTGAAAGAAGCATACTAATGCACTAGTGAGAAAACAACAGAACCAAACAACACCTATCAAGGTATACTAACCATCCCAACCTCACCAAGGCATGATCACCAAATAACATAAACCAAGTAATATAATATAATAGGAATCACATTAATAAGGATACCCTACACCACTTTCCCACTGGTATGCCACTCTCATACACAATGTCGCACATCCTGGCACTCCCATATATTTCGTATACCACACCGACTCACAAGAACAATCAAAACAAACCATGCCCAAAGACACTTGAGCTTTCCACCCCAAAATAATGACCACGTATGACCCAAAAACACCTAGGCCATCATACCTCATCTGAAAACACTTGAGCCATCACACCTCACATGAAAACACTTGACCCATCACATATCACCCCAAAACACCTGGGCTATAACAACCACCATCTAATTAACTAACAGACCTCCGACCATCACATCATGTGAAATACCTACCTCACCTAGAAGATAGAGTGGTAAAGAGCGGGTACCCAACCATATGTTCTCCTCACCAGATGTTGGGAAAACACCCCCCACATGACTATGTGGGTGTCAAAAAATAGTGCTTGACATGGGAGGGGTCCATATAGAAATCAAAATAATATACAAGTATATATATATATACACACAATATCAAACCCTCAAGCCAAACCTATGGGTTCACAAACAAACCAACCAACTCACAACACCATCACTTTTGTTGCCACCTCTAAATTCATAACACCACACAACAAGACACAAACCCCATTTCATATTTCCCAACCAATTCCATTTAATCATATCATTATTTTCATTATTTAGCATCAACCACATTTAATCACACAATACATCATTTAATTATCCATCAACCATTTTCATCCCATTATCCAAACCAATGCATGTCATTTCAATCATTATAAATCATTTATCCCATCACTAATCGATCATCTAGTATAAATCAACCACCACCTAACCACCCCAAAATCATGGCCCGCAAACCACCTCACTAACCCAAAAGCATGACCAAAAAACCACCTCGCCATCCCAAAAGCACGACCAAACAAACCACCTCGCTGCCCCAAAAGCATGGTCAAACAAACCACCTCACCTCCCTAAAAGCACATAATACATTACAACACATCAAGATCATTTTATATATTTAAAAATGGGATTTTATCACATTCCAATTTATTTTAGGGATGTTATCACACAAGTTATTATCCTGGGACAACCATTTTATTATCCAAATCTAAGTGGTTATCCAATTTCCATTTTAGGGCGACATCACAAATATCATAGCCACATAATCAATCTCAACACATATATCCAGTGTAAAAAAATCCCCCAAAGACTATAATTTTCAGTAGGGTGTCAAGCCCATACAATTCACAATATCAAAAATAATGTCAAAGCTGTAAAATCATGTGAATCAAACACCTCATCTTTTTACCCTTAAATTTCAATTTAACAAATTATTTATTTTTAATTAAGCCAATACAACCATAAACCATAGGCAAAAAAAGAAAACCCCTCCCACATAATACAAAATAAATATAAATGAGGGATTTCCAACCTCAAAGAAGCTTTACCGACTAGCTATGCACCGCATGTCAAAGAAAAATGCCCACAAACCATAACCACACCACAAGAAAACATAGATAAACCTAAAATGCAACCAAATACCATAAAAATAAAACTCAAAACACACCCCAAATCATAAAAAAATCACTACAACATATCATTGGGAGAATAAAAAAATAAAACCTAGAAATAAGAAGAAAGGGCTTACCATAAATTGAAAATTAACAACCACTGAGACCAATAGATCAAAGAGGGCGTAAGAGGGCTTGAAGGAATCCTCAGGGTGCATAGGGTTCACCCAAAACGAGAGGAAAATTGTGCCACAACCGAATGAATGAAAATTTGGCTAGAAAGAACTAATAAAACTACACTGTGTTGGGGATTTACACAGCGTGTAATCCCCTTTCACATCGTGTAATAATCAGGGCTCGATTTCACTGAAAAATGCATCGAATTTTTATTATTTAACCCAAAAAATATACGCATCATGAACTGGACTCTCACAAGACATGAACCACCATTACACACTTACTTGACGTGTATTTCCTAAAATAGTTTTTCTACACCTCGAGCTTCCACCAAAAACTCCCGAAACCTCCCTGGAACACCTATAACAACCAAAATATGAAAAAGTAACAGACCAAGAGGAAAAATTCCATTACATAAGATACCTCTCAAATGATTATCTACCTTTAGAATCCAAAACCAAGACCATAAGAAAATGGGTCTGAACAACCACCTCATGAGATACCTCTCAAGGGTCTCATCATACCTCAAATGCTACCACCAGCCAAACACACCAACCCAAATGACCAAAAAACACACTTCACGACCACATCACCACAACCAAAAAGCTACCTCATCTCACACAACAACTACATAACCATATCAAACTCCACGCATCCCAAACCAACAACCACTACAACCAAAAAACTGCACCATCCCGAATACATGAATTAGGGAATTATATCTTCCATGTAAAGATACTATCTACTCTGGGAAGCACTGACTTTCCCGTATGGGTTTAATCACATTGTAGTTAATGTGTCTTGATTAGGAATCAGGTCCCCCCCTTTTCATATGTTAGGACTTTATCACAAATTTCTCTACACACATAAAAAACCAAGGAAAATAACTCATTAAAAAAGGATCCAAACATAGAATCATAAAGAAAAACAAAGCAAAGAAAAACTCTAAAAAACTCCGGTTACTGGGAACACATCTGCATATCTCACTCCCATGTACTCTCCTCCAGGACACTATACCTCCACAAAAAAACCAAAGAAATGGTCCATCCATGTAGTACCTTCTCTTAGAAATCCTAGATCTCTACTATCTGTTCCAAAAACATCATATCGTGCTCAATATCCAACTCTCCCTAGTTAATGAAATGGGAGTCATCGTGAATATACCAACAAAGATGAGAGACATGGAATATGTCATGGGTCTTCTCCAACTGTGGTGGAAATGAAAACTGATACACCACCTCACCACCTCACCCCAACACCAGAATGGGACTAAAAAACACGGGGGAAAGCTTAATCCTTCTACCAAATCTCCACTTCCCACATCAAGGGGAAACTATAAAGAACACATGGTCTCCAACATTGAACTACAAGGGCCTACTTATGCAATTGTAATAAGACTTATTTCAGTCCTACACTGCTTTCATCCTCTCTCGAACAAGCTAAACCTTCTATGTTGTGATCTGCACCACATTAGGACCAAGAACGACTGTCTCACATACATCTGTCCAAAACAATGGAGAATGAAATGGTATATTTTACAAAGCCTAAAATGAGGCCATGCCAATGGAAGAGTGAGAGCCATTATTATAAGAAAAATCCACCAAGGTCATGTGTCATACCGAAGATCCACCAATGTCCAAGATGAAATCCCACAACATATCCTCCAATGTATAGATAGTATGCTCTATATAACCATATTTTTGAGGGTGTAAAGTACTGTTGAGTCATAACTGAGTGCCAAAAGAATGTTGTAATCCTCTTCAAAATCATGAGGTAAAATGAGCATTCTGATCCAATACAATAGACCTCGAAACTCCATGAAACCGAACCAACACATCCATGTACCTCTTATCCAAATAATACATTGAAATTAACTCCTTAATCACTAATAAGTGGGACAATTTCATCAACCGCTCCATGAACACCTTGATAGCATCACAACCACCCTGGGTTCTGGGTAACCCTATGACAAAATCCATCAAGTGGTCATCCCATTATAACTTGAGAACATCAAAGGGATGCAACAAAACACAATGAAAATTATGCTCAACATTTAATTTATGGAAAACCAAGCACTTTTCCACAAACTCCGCGACTAACTGTTTCATCTCGGACCAACAAAACTATATATTCAAGCCACGATACATATTGGAAACTCCTGGGCATACCTCCAAAGGTGAGTTATGAATCTCATAAAGGAATACATAATGCATTACTATCAGAACAAATAACCTACCATGAAATAACATCTGGTTCCAACCATCCTATGACCATCCCTCTAGAGAATCACCATGGCTAAAATGATCATGCATCACTTCTAACTCAAATTCTCCCCTCTGATACTCCTCCACTAGTTGTATCAGAGAAGACTACAACATCATCTGAAACAAATGTCCATTTCCATTATTCACCTTTTCATCTAAGCACCAGGTTTCCAACTCACCCATTTCTCTCAAAGCATCCCCAGGATCTTGAACAACACCCTTACGTGACTTCCTACTCAAAGCGTCAGCCTCAAAATTACCCTTTCCTGAGGTATAAGAGATCTCAAAATCATCATCCTAAAGAAAATTTATCCACCTCCTCCACCGAAAGTTCATATCACACTAGGAAAAGATATAACCTAAAATCTTGTGATTTGTGAATACCAAAAATCACTCCCCAATGAGGTAATTCTACCACAACTTTAGTGAAAAAACAACCATTACTATCTACAGATCATGGGTGGCATAGTTACACTCATGGGGATATGGTTTCCAAGACCCATAATAGATCACCGCCCACTGCTGCATCATCACTCATCCCAATCCCAGACAAGAAGTGTCACAAAAAAACTCAAACATCACCCCTTCCTCAAGAAACTAGAGAACTAGATCACTAACCAAATTCCCCATCAAGAAATTTAACGCTATGTAGAATTGATCAATCCACAAAAAAATATTGGTATTTGCTTTTCAAAGTTCTAAACAAGGCTGTAACATGATATAAATCAAGTACAAACCTACTATAATAGCCTGAAAGACCTATAAAACTATGAACCTCTGCCATATTATTGGGTGATATCAAAGAAACAACCACTTCAACCTTAGATGGGTCTACTAACACACCCTGTTGAGATACCACATGCCCGATAAATGCACCTATCTTGACTAAAAATTACACTTGGAAAACTTTCTATAGATTTGGTGGCATTGAAGAACCCAAAAGATTGTCTTGAGATTCTCAACATGCTCCTCCTATAACCAATAGTAGATCAAGATATAATTAATGAATATGATGAATAAAAAATCTAAAAACTCATAGAACACTGAGTTCATAAGCCCCATGAACACAATTGGTGCATTTCTAACACTGAATGATATGACTACAAACTTGAAGTGCCCATAACTGCATCTGAAGAAAGTCTTCAGGATATCGCCCTCCTTCACCCTCAACTAGTGATATCCATAACAAAGATCTATCTTAGAAAACCAACTCACCCCTCTCATCTGGTCAAAAATACCATCTATCCTTGGAAGAGGGTAAATTTTTTGACCCTCACCCAATTCAACCTCTGGTAGTATATACACAACCTTAGACTACCATCCAACTTCTTGGTGAACAACACTGGAGCACCCGACAGTGACACACTAGGATGATAAAACCCTTATTCATCAGATAATATATCTGAATCCTCAACTTTTAAAACTCATAATGTTCCATTCGATAAGGATCCATCGAAATTGGAGAAGCACCGGGTTGCAAGTCTATACTGAACTCAACATCACATTGAGGGGGTAGAGTCAGAACCTCCTAAAAAAACATACAAAAACACCCCAATGAAATTTAGAACCTATTCCATCTCATAATCCACTAATTTCACTGAAAACTCATCCAAAAATGAAAAAAGGGATCCACATATTGATTTCCCACCTAACAAACCCACTCTCCAATGAAAACCACACATTGTGAATCCATATATGAAAACACAATTATCCTTCAGAAGAATTTTATAATATCATGTATGGAATAAAACAAGTAAATGATGAGGATAACATCGTATGGATGTATTTGTAATAAGAAAATATCCCCATGAGACTGATGTGCCCCCATCATCAGGCTACATCCCTGGTACACATCAAACAAGATGGTCCGACCTTCGATTGGTGTATTCAACACTAGGGGAATGGGAATCCTATCTACATATCATCCCAAATCATGGGATAGAGTAGGTGAAACAAAGTAATTTGAAACTCCTGAATCAAATCATACAGAAATAATGGTACTAAAAAAACATATCAATCCTCTGACGACCTCTAGCCCGTTTAGAACTACTGCCTCCACTATGTGAAACTGACCACACCCATCTCCTCTACCTCTCTACTGAAGAATATCTCAACAAACATGATCAGGTTGTGGTAATTGAACGCAAGAAATATCATGGGGTTGGCCTCTACCTACTCCATCTCCCCTTGGCGGAGCAAAACCCTACTTCCCCTACTGCGGAAATTGTTTCACTAGAAAATGATACTGATGATGGAATTGAACCTATCCTACTCCACTAAAATAAGATTTGGAAACCACTAGGAACTAGTTCTGGCAATGGACATGAACCCCAAAACCAAAACACACTGGCACAAAACTCCCAGGAAAAGCATGGAAACCACTAGCCCCAAAATGTCATAAAGTAAGCTGCTGGGGTTAACTCTCTACCGGTCAAAACCTCGAAGGTCTTAGTGCCTGGGACCTACCACTAGAAACTATGATCCTCAAAGAACCATACTAGTTCCCGTCCCACAACAAACCTCCTCATGAGTGCATCCACTCAATCACTTCCGCCTTCTTTTGAACCTCCAGATACATCAAAAACATAAAAGGAGTAACTACATACTGGATAGAAGGATGAAGTGCCTCCTCAAGACATATCTCATGAGACTCCTCATATAGAAAAAGATATGAAAAACAATAATTTCCTTGAACATGATTCCTAGCTCCCACATTAACATGCTCCCCTATTGAAGAGAAAAAATATCCTGCCTCTTTATTGCCTTCATGGTCAACAAAAGGAACTCAGATCAGAACTCTTTCTAGAAGTAGATCCAAAAAACATCTACTTTATTTCAATCCCCAAGACACAATGTCCACCATTTACGCATATCTCCCCACATCTGATTAACTACCAAAGGGACATAGTACTCCTTTGGGGCCTGTATCAAACTGAAAGTGATCTTTATCTCCCCCATCTAGCTCTCTATCTCTGTATATGAGAAAATACCCGTGTACTTCCCCAAAGCCTGCTGCTGTAAAACACAAAATTTAATCTTCCACTAATCATCCTCTTTAACTGGATCAACCACACAATGATTAACTGGATCAAACTACTAAACCTTAACTACCTGATCCACACAAGAATGAAAAACAAGAGCCATAGCTGAAAGGAAAAAAAGAAATTCCTAATCCTATTAGTGAATTTTTTTTATTAAGATTCATTTTAACTCATTTAATTCATTTTTTATCCATTTAAATCTTACCAAAATAAATAAATTCAAATAATAAAAAAATTCATCAAGATTCATGTACCTCTCCTAAGTATCTATGATACAAATAGGTCCACCTCACTTGGATTTTAGATAAGCTTAGAGTCCATCCACTGGATCACGGGGGGCCCTAAAATCCCATGTCCTCACCAGTCTCCTTGGCCTATTTCACACACTATGATCAACTGACACTGTTTCCAAACCCCCCCATGAAATCATCACTATGAATAACTCCAAACTTAATCCTACATCTCAAACACTCCTTTGATACCACTCTATCATGACCCCCTCCCCCAAAGATACCACAATGAGAGGAGAGAGATAATAACCCCCGAGTCCTACCTCTAATAGGACTTGGGTTGGTGAATAGCACTAAGGGTATAAAATATCATGTATGGGAGGAATTACCCTCTATAATATAAATAGGATCAGGAGATAAGATGAATCATCCACAATAAACTCCATAACATGATATAAAAATAAGCATAAACTATCCCACAACACATGTATAAATGAAATAGATACAATAAAAGTCTCCAATGTGAAAACCCAAAAGTAAATACTAAGAAGAAAAAAACAACTATTAAGAATATGATCTAGTAATGTCAAACATAGTAATTTCAATACACCTAGAAACATGAAAATAGTTTTATATACATAGGGTGAGTATATAATTATACTTAGTAGGAAAACCAAAGTCTCTCGTGCACACATGAAAGAAGAATACTAATGTACCTATGAGAAAATAGCAAAACCAAACAACACCTATCAAGGCATACTAACCATCCTAATATCATCAAGGAATAATAAACAAATAACCCAAACCAAGTAATATAATATAATAGGAATCACATTAATAAGGGTACCTCACACCACTTTCCCACTGGTATGCCACTCTCACACCCAACTTCATACATTTTGGAGCTCCCATATCTTCTTTGTACCACACCGCCCCACAAGCATGGTCACAACTCAACACACCCAAAGACACATGGTCTCTCTTCCCTACAAGCATGACCACATATCACCTGAAAACACCTGGGCTATCACACCTTGCCTGTAAACACTTGGTCCATCATACCTCGCCTATAAACACATGGGATATCACAACCACAATCTAATGCACTAACATGACTCTATCTATCACAAACTGTGAAATACATACCTCATCTGGAAGATAGAGTGGGAAAGAGAGGGTACCCAACCATCCGTACTCCTCATCAGATATTGGAAAAAACACCCCCCGCATGACTATACGGATTTTGGCACATAGTGATCAATGTGGGTGGGGTGTGTATAGAAATATAAAGAATATACAAGTATATATAAATAATATCAAACACTCAATCCCAACCTATGGGTTCCCAAACAAACCAAACAACTCAAAACACCATCAGTTTTACTTCCACTTCTAAATGCATAACACCATAAAACAAGCCACAAACCCCAATTCAAAATTTCAACCAATTCCATTTAATCATCTCATTATTTTCATTATTTTACATAAAACACATTTAATCAAAACACCCATCATTTAATTATTCATTAACCATTTTCATACCATTATCCAAACCAATCCATGTCATTTTAATCATTATGAATCATTTATACCATCACTAATTAGGAATCTAGCACAAAGAAACCACTAAACTATCACACCAAAAGCATGTCTTACAAACCAACTCTCCACCCCAAAATCATGGTCAACAAACCACCTCACCACCTTAAAATAACAAACAAGTAAACCACCTCATCGACTCAAAAGAACGACCAAACAAACCACATCGCCACCCAAAAAGCATGGTCAAACAAACCACCTAACCACCCCTAAAACTCATATTACATTGGAACACATTAATATCATTTTACAAATTTACAAAGGGGATTTTACCACATTCCACTTTATTTTAGGGATGTTATTACACAAGTCATTATCCCAGGGCAACTGTTTTATTAGAAAAATATAAGTGGTTAGCCAATTTCCATTTTAGAGTGATATCATAAAAATAACAACTAAATCATCAATATAAAAACATATATCCATCACAAAAAAAGTCCCCAACAGACACAATTTTCAGCAGGGTGTCAAGTCTGTACAATTCACAATATCACAAATAATATCAAAGCTATAAAATCATGTGAATAAAACCTCCATTTTTTAATCTTCAATTTAAATTTAACCAATTATTTATTTTTAATTAATCCAAAACAACCATAAAACATAGGTAAACAAAAGAAATCTCCTCCTGCATGATACACAGTAAATACAAATAAGGTATTTCTTACCTCAAAGAAGCTTTACCAACTTTCTGTGCACCGTTGGGCGAAGAAGAACATCTGCAAACCACAATTGCACGACAAGAAAACATGAATCAACAAACACCACAACCAAATAACATAAAAATGAAACCCAAAACATACCCCAAACCATAAAAACATCACCGTAGAGAATCCCCAGGAGAAGAATGTAAGAAAACCTACCAATAAGAATGAAGGTCTTAACATAGATTATAAACAAACAATCACCGGGATCACTGGATCAAGGAGGAAGGAATAGGGATTTAAGGAATCCTTGGGATTCCTAGGGTTCTACTAAAATGATAAGAATAAGGATACATGACTAAATGAATAAAAATTTAACCAAAAATAACTTTTAAAATTGCACCACATCGGGGATTTACATGACATGCAATCCCCTTTCATGTCCTGTAATCCTCAGGGTTTAGTTTCATTGAAAAATGTATCGCCTTTTTATTATTTAACCTTAAAAATATATACTTAATGAAAAAAAATCTAATAAGAAATTAATCACCATTAAAATTCATGTAATACACTTAAATGATGTGTATTTCCTGTAGCAATTCTGATGCACCTCCAACTTCCATTGAAAACTCTCAGAACCTCCCCTGAACACATCTAACAACAAAAAATGGAAAAGTAACAGACCGGGAGGGAATAAACCATTACATGAATACTTATTAAAGTATTTAAAGAAACATATAAGATATGGGGGATGATTCTCAAGGAAAAAATGCAATAATAACTATTGGGAGATGAAGCTGGTGGGGATGAAAGTTGTCACCTTAATTTTTTTTTAAATTACCACATATTAATTTAAAATTTCAAGTTTCATCTCAAAATGCTAAAATATACCTAAAACTACCATGAGAACACCCAATCATCCCCACTAAGATGAACTAACTATAATATATGTTAATATTACTTTTCCATCACCTATATCTCAAATATAAGAGTTTTATGTCCCCTGAGGTTCATGTGTAGGATGTGAGTATAAAAATAAAAAAAGTAAATACTAACAGCCCCCCTAAAATATACAATAATGAATATATTTGAGTATATATTCAAAGTAGTAACACTCAAAATACCCATTTAAGTAAAGACATTTTGTACTAACCAGGACACCATGATAATAAAATATACCTACTTTATTTCTTAATTGGTTCCTTTAGGAAAGAACCAAACAATGGGTGCCACAATACATTAGTTAAACCTAACTTATGAAAAACCATAAAGAAGAACAAACAACACAAATGTCACATAACCCTCACCCTATCCCTCGATGAATCACTAACACATCTATAGTAACTCATATTCTAACATAACATACTCTGCACTCAAATAATACCCATAATATTATAATATATGATAAAAATTATTTTTATCACATCCACACATGTATTTATTATAGAAAATATTATAATCATACATTGAGAGGTATATTAAAAATAATTTCAAATAATATCATGTTATTATTAAATGAAAATATTATAAGGAAAGATTTATCAAAATTTTACAAAAAAATAGTTACATATTATGTTTAATACAATAATGTAAAAAAATTACTCTAGAGAACAGATTTTTAGACAAGTAATCAAAAGAAATTAGTTAGACAATCAGTAAAAAATGTATACAAAGATAAAAATGAGGACTTACTCAATAAAAGTTATATAATTTTTCCATTTCCTATTGTCTAGAAAAAAATCATGTTATATTTTATAATAATTCATAAAGTTACCTCAATCAAAAAATTATTTATAAATGTGTTTTGGTTCATTTTACAATATAAAGATTATTAAAACCATATTTGTGTATGATTATAGAAAAATAATTTGAAGAATATATTTATCCTATCAATATAGATATTATGAACCATTTCATTTGAAAAATAAAATATTAAATACATATATAAAAAATATAACTAATCTGGCATCATAAACATCAAATTACTTAATTAAATAATAAAACATGACAACATATTAAATATTTATATTATTTCATGTGTAATACATAATAATTGATAAATATTCTATATAACCCATGTTTTATAAAATATAACATAATTAAAACCATCAACTATCATTTAATATGTTCAAAACCAATCTAAAACCCTTATCAATGGATTTATTTAATTAGTATTGAATAATTTAAATCACGAATAAGATATTTTAATTATTAACAAACAAAAAATTCTCTATTTTTAAAAAATACTCTAAAAGACATATATTATAAACTCTAACATATCATACACGATCTAAATATTGTGAAATTAATATAGTTAAACTTATCCTTAAAGGAAATAATGAAGTAATTTATATATTTAATGAGAAACTATTTTTTACATCAAATTAGAAAAAAAATAAATTCAAATTTGTTTCAAAAAAATAAAATAAAACCTAGCACTTACTATTTAAAAAAAATATGTTTATCCCATGTATACTCTAAACCCACTCATATAAAAAACAACCTAAATGAAATTTTAATTATGGATTATAACATATTATATTTCAAAAAATATAATTCTCTATACACAAGTGTTATTGTTTTTTATCAATTTAATAAAAATAACAACAATATTTTAGAAAATACCATAAAATAAAATAATAGAAGGTTAGAATCAATATTTTTTAAACCAAATTTTCATTAAAAAATTTCATTAAATTGAAATTCATATAATATTAAAAAATGTATATAAATAAATATACCTATAAATGTAGAATTATTTTTAATAAAGTAAGAAACATTTGAAATTAAAATCATGGTGGCTTATAATAGTGTAGTTTAAGGTAATTAAGAATCTTGTATCACTAACAGACATCATGGAGATACCTAAATCCATGAAAAATATACATAGAGACCTTGGTCCTTCCAACTAAAGATAGAATGTCTGAATCCTTATTTTTTTAAATATTTTTGGGGAAACTAAAATGATTATAATAAATACCATTGAATGACATATTAGGTATATAATTGGCCAATTGGTTGTAGTTTGTGATAAGAAAATGTTTGAAAAAATGAAGATTTAATTAAAAAAAATGATGGGATGACGCCCTTATCATTGCATAATAATATTCTGAACTAAATATCCTTTAATTACTCTATAATAGAAGATTTATCAACATGGGAAGCCACAATGACTATAATGATGGAAAGAATAAGTCCCCAAAAATATATGTGAAGCACACATCCCATTTCCATTTTCCATCACTATAAGATCCATTATTGTCAAATGTGGTATCTCTGATATGTAGTGACCATGTAGCATAATGGGAATGATCGGAGGGAATGTTCGGTGGATCAATGTAGATAGTGGTGATGGTGACAACGATAGTGCTAACAATGGTAAGATACACAAGTGAAGGTGGTGATAAGAATGGAAATAATGAAAAAGAATGAGAGAGACCAATCACAACTAGAGTTATAGGAGAAGATAAATAGGGTTCGTAATGGTTGAGAACACTACAATAACAAAAACCGTGGAACCCAAACAAGGAATCAACAAGAGAGGAGGAGGATAAAATAACACACCTTGGATTCTATCCTTGATTCATTCGAGAGAACGCATAGGAAAAGTGCTGATAATAGGGGAGTTCTGTGAGTGCTTGAGAATCACGACTGAATCAGTCGCAGTTAGGGTTCTTGTAAATAGATTGGGGACACTTTTATCCGTGCTTCCAAAAAAATACTGATAAATATACCTTTTATTATCACTAAATTAATAAGCATTGACAAAATGAATCTTTATCAACACTAAAGAAGTGACAAAAAAAGACAACTTTATCAGTGCTAAAACTTTAGCACTGATAAAAGATTTATAATTATAATTATAAATAATTTTTTAAATATATTTATATAATTATATATTTATTTATTATAATTTTATAATTATTAAAATATGTAATTATTAATTTATAATTACATAAATATTTTTTTAAAAAAATTATTTTTTATTTATAATTATAAATATATAATTTTATAAATATAGTAAATATTGATTTATAAATATATTTTTAAATATATTTATAATTATTTATTGATAATTATAAATATATTTATATCCTTATGTATATTTATATAATTTTTTATATAATTTTTAAAAGGTTGGGTCCGAAGTCTCATTTATTATTAAAGCAAAGCAAAGACCTCTTTAACTGGGTAGAGGGAGATCCATTACTTAGCCCAAAGGCCCAGTGGGCATTTATCCCATTACATGGCCCGTAGGCCCAACCCATTCTGTGAATAGTACTGCTATAGTACCTGACTGCTACAATACCACACATAACCCGCCGCTGCTATAGTGCCCTGCAGCCGCTACAGTACGCTACAATATTGCTATAGTCCCATGCACCAAATGGGGTTTGAACCCCCATTTTTTATGTAGGATTATAGGGTGCTTACCACTAAGCCAAACCCCAACTACATTATATAATTATATATATATGTTTAGTAAATAAATAAAAATAAAAATATAGTAAATATATTCATTATTTAAATATATTTATTATAATTTTATAATTATTAAAATATAAAATTATTTATTTATAAATACATAAATAATTTTAAAAAAATATTTATATATTTAAATCATTATATATATTTATATCATTATATATATATATAATAAATAAATATAAATATAAATATAGTAAACACATTCATTTTTTTGAGGTTGGGGATGAAGCCATAGTAAATATATTCATTATTTAAATAAATTTATTATAATATTATAATTATTTAAATATATATAATTACTTATTTATAATTATTTAAATATATATAAATAATTATTTATAGTTATTTAAATAATTTTCTAAAAATAATATTTATTTATTTATAATTATAAATATATAAATTTATAAATACAGTAAATATACATTTATAAATATATTTATTTAAAAATATGTATTTACAAATATATTTTTAACATTATTAATGAATATATACTCTTAAATACGTACATCTTAAAAATGAGTGAAATTTAATAATTAAAAATAAGTACACTTTAAAAATATTTAAAAAATGTATAAGTTTTATTAATTAAATATAAATTATTAAAAAAGTATGGATATATATTAAAGTAAAGATGAATACATATGAAAAATACTAAAATATAGTAAATAAATATATATAGATAAAAAAATAGAAAATGATTAAATTCAAAAAAAAATAACAAAATAATAATAATAATAATAATAAATAATAACAATAAATAATAATAAATAAAAAGTATTAAAAATGAATAAATAATACATAACTGTTATAATATTAAAAATAAATAAATAAAATTTATTGATTTAAAACATAATATGTTAAATGTAAAATGTTATAATGAAATTCTAAAATGAATACTAAAATTTGAATAAAATACATTAATATTAGGTGTATGTGTTTCTATATAAGATTTCATTAATTAAGTAAATATTTGTGTGTGTGTATTGTATATAAAAATGCATTAATTGCATATATGTATGTGAAATCAATTTTACACACATTTGATATATGTTAAATTGAAATATCAAATAACATTCAATTATGTCCACTACTCTATGCAATTAGTCATTATTTTTAATTAATATTAATTTTTAATTATAATTTTTTTTACTAAATATATGATTTATTTAATGTAAGAATAAATATTTTGTATTATATAAATTATATTTTATGAAATACTATATACATTGATATATATATATATATAAATGTATATGAATATATTTCTATATTAAATGTATTAATGAAAAATTTTATATAAAAACCATTAAAAATGAATAATACATTAATATGTATTTAATTATTACATTTTATCCATTTTCTATATATTTATATTTAATATTTATTATTTATCACTATTTATAATTAATATATATATATATTAAACTTATTCATTTTTATTAATAATTATTTCATAATAATTTTTTTAATAATTTTTTAATTTATTCATTTTTAATTATTTTGTTTAATTATTACAATTTATTCGTTTTATATATCTATATTTAATATATAATATTTATTAATATTTATAATATATATATATGTATATTAAATTTATTCATTTTTTTCAATAATTATTTAATTAATAAAATGTTTAATATTTCCCTTAATTTTCTTATTTTTTATTTTTATTTGTTTAATTATTTCATTTTATTAATTTTTTCAAATATATATATTTAGTATATACTATTTATTAATATTTATAATTTATATATATGCATATTAAATTTACTCATTTTTATCAATATTTATTTAATTAATAAAATTGTTAATATGTTTTTAATTTACTCATTTTTAATTTTTATTTGTTTAATTATTTCATTTTATTTGGGACCTTTATCAGTGCTAAAAAAGCACTGATAAAAGCTACCCTTTATCAGTGTTTAAAATAAAGCACTAATAAAGGGTACCCTTTGTCAGCACTAAAAATAATGCACTGATAAAGGGTACCATTTATTAGTGCTAGAAAAAAGTATTGATAAAGGACAACATTATTAAAGGTCTGTTTTGTAGTAGTGTCACCATTCATCATGTTTCCTTTCTCCATGTTATGAATAATGGTATTATGTATGATAAGTATAAAAAGTTTTCTAGTTATGAAGAACTTATTTGGAGATGATATAGTTCACTTATGCACCAATTTTTTATGTATCCATGTTTCCAAAGTCACTAAACCTAATTGATTCTGGTGTAGATCATTATATATTGTAATTAATATTCATATGTTAATATGTAATATCTATTCATTAAAATTATGAGTTACTATACTTATTATCTCATGAGATATCCATCTTTACCCAATGCATTAGAGGGCTATATAATTCTAGATCTAATCATCACATAATCACAATCCATTCATTTGTGTGCCACAAGATCATAAAACATTCATCATATATCATAACCTATGGAATATAATCAGGATTCATAGACATATCATCATCATATATATAAACAATCTAGATAAAGAATAAGGATGATATCCTTGGGTCATATCTCTATTAAATCACAAGTAACATCAACGGATTTTATCATAAAAAAATCCCTTTAAAAGATAACTTGGAATATTTCTTGAGAAAAACACCCTTTTCATTTTAGAATCACTTATTTAAAATCTAAAAAAACAAAAATATTATTTAAAAAACATTCTTTTAAAATATCCATTTAAAACTGTAAAGGATACTTTAAATCATTGATCAGTTATGATGGTAGGAAATTATTTTCATGCGATTTACGCTAATAAAAAGATTCCTTCCACATTTTTGGTAAATTATAAAAAGAACCTCATTCAAAAAAAGACTAAAAAATTCCATATAATTTTTTTAAAATTCAATAATGGGTAAAAATAAATTTTAAAAAACATATGAGAATATAAAAAACATTTTTATAAAATATGGATATGGAAGGAAAATAATTTTTGATCGAAAAAAGAAATAAAGACAGTTTTCCATAAAAAAATTCTTTTGGATTATTGAGTTATTAAAAATAGGAAAATAAAAGGAAAACATGCAATCTATATAAATAACCATATGATATTAAAATTAATGTTATTCTTGAGAGTTTGGTCATAAAATTTCATAATCATAAACTTAATCACAAACAATCATGATAAATATTGAGATTGTAACATAAATCCCTTACCTTAAGTTTGAATTACTTATAAAGAGCTCTAAACTAATGTATAATAAATTAAAATTTATTATAATTCCATACCAGAATCTTTAAAATACTTATAATATCATATATGATCCACTTATAACATTTTAACACACATTAATTGATTACTCCTCATTAGAAATTTTGTTTTAGGGTGTTAGATGTTTCGTTTTTCATTAGAATTTTGGTTCTCTAGTTATAGTTCTTCAACTTTGATCGTGGTTACATTATCTCAAAATTTTTAATTATGATATAAATATCATATATATTCATTATATATATATATATATATTCATCCATAAATTATGGATATAGAAAAATAAATTACACAATTCGTGGAGATGATTGGTCATAATTACACATGAACGTTTTTTTACTTTTCAATGGATGGAAAGAAAGAAATATAAATAATAATTCAAATTTTAAGAATCATTATTATATCATATATATCCATTAAATCAATCCTTATTACCATCCATGTAATACAGACGTGAAAAACGAATCATATTGCTCCGTGGAGGTGGTAGTCCACACGTACGCATAGAAAATATTATCATTTTCTAATAGATTTAAAGGTAGGCATGATACTATAATTCTAAAATAATAATTATTTCATAAGTATAACTTATAAAAATTTAACATATCATAATAACCATCCATGAAATATGGTGATGGAAAAAGAATTGTATCGTTATGTGGAGGCGGTAGTCCACGCGTACGCATGAGCGATACTTTCACTTCCCATTTGATGGAATATTGGATGGATATTGGTGGTTAAATAATCATAATAACATTAAATTATATTTATTATAATAAATAAATTATTTTATGATGAATATTATATATTTAGATGGTGTATATAGAGAAATAAATTGAAATATGTCAGGTAAGATGATTACCTCTTCTTTGGTAGGGATCCTTTCGATCCTTTCTTAAGGACCATTTGAATGGTATTTTAAAAATAAAATCACCTATAATTATTTTATAAATAATTTTAGAATATAATTTTTTAGGTTTTGGTTGATCTAGATAGATCATGGTGGTGTAAAGAAGAGAAAGGAGGGGTGAGGGAGGGTAATAACACCCTTGGCATTACAAATAAGATTTAAATATAATTAATTTATTTCTAAAGTATAAATATTTAAATTAGTCATGAATTAATTGAAAAAGATTATATGGTATAAATATCATCAAAAAATGAAATTTATATAGGTTTTGGTGTTATTTAAAACTTTATATTATGGTTTTACCCCTTCATCATCCAATTTTATCCTTAACTACGGTAAAGACTTTTCTAATCTTAAAGGATTATAATTTTAGATATAAGATAAAATATGGATAAAAATGGCCAAGGGATGATATTTTAGATAATTTATCATCATAAATAGTTTATTTCAATATTTTTATTATTTTTAAATAATTTAGTAAAATATTATTTGTCATAAAATTTCATTAGTGTAATTTTTGACACTATCTATTTACTTTAAATTTAAAGTCCTCAAGATAGTTAAATAATTCTAGTATAAACCTTTAAAAAATAACTAACATGTTATATATATAAAAATTAAATTATTTTAATGCAATAATTCAAGAAATAGCATTACTTTTAATATTTTGGAAATCATTTATTTATTTTTCTATTAATTGATTAAATATTGTGTTGGAGTTGCGTAAGCATTTATGGTAACTATTCAATAACTAAAAATTATAAATAAATTACCATGATAAAAATAATTAATTATTATTTAAAATAAAATTTATAAGAAAAATCATTCTCATTTTATCCTTATGTTAAAATTCTATATATATTAAAATCTAGAGAGTGACATTTTAGAATTTTATTTACTTAAAATAATATAAAAAACATTCTCCAAGGAAAATGGCACAAAAAATTACATATATTATAATTTTAAAATTAAATGAATAAATTTATCCAATACAAGAAATAAAGTCAAGTTTTGGATCTATTTTTAGACATTATCTCACAGTTTTGACCATATTTTACCCATTTTATCCTTATTGAGGTGATAAATATTTATCATGATCACTATTCATAATTACCAAAAATAAAAGGGATCTATTTAACAAATTTGAACCTCAAGATTCCAAATATTATATCAATTTTACATGACTTAATTCATTGAAGTGGAATAATTCAACATAAAATTAAACCTTTAAAACAAGATAAAAAGCAGTTTTCCAGAAAAAAATGTTTTTTGAAGTATAAACTTTTTTATACTAAAATACAACATATTATTAATTAAAATGGCCTTAATTGGATTATTAATAATATTAATGAACTAATTACTATTTTAAAATCATTTAAAATACTCTAAAACCTTTTAAATTCTTTAAATGAAATGAAAATTTTCAATAATAACCATCATTTTCAGTATTTATATAAAAATAAGTATTTTTAGAAAATTATAAAAAATTCACCCAAAGATATTTATGATATGAAAATTTAAAAAATTATTAACATTTTTCCTAATAAATTTTCTGAATTTGGAATAAATTAATTATATTATTTTATCACAAAATAAAAAAACCATTTTTTGAGGGAAAAATGTTTTTGAAACAATAGAAAGACTTTACTAAAAATTAAATACTTATTTATAAATATAATTTATTTATATAAAACTATTATAAATAATTTCTAAAATTTGTTTATTCCTATTATTAATATTAATTTAATTTCTAGGCCATAATGATATACTATATTATGGTTAATTTTGACTTTGATTTGCATGTATCATAAGATATTGAAAAAATTAAATTTACTTGAAGAGAGACATATCATAAAGTCTCAAGAAGTTAAAAAAACGATAAGAATATATTATATGAATCATCCAGAGGATTCTTGATTGAAAATTCACCAGTATAATGTAGGATCTTGGTCGAGAAGATTTCATAAAATTCCTAGAAAATCAGAATAAGAGGTATATGCACAAGAGAAATTCATAATGTAAAAACATCCAATTCATATCCTTTTATAGAATCTAAGATTACATAGATAACAATAATAGTGATATAGATGGATATGAAACAAGTGAGTGAAAAACAAGCACCACCTCATGTATGTGGTTTTTTCTCTTAACCCAACCAATACACTGATAAGTGGGATGAAGTGTAGGAGATGAAGAGTTGTGTGAAAAAATTACAACCAAAAAAATTCTAAAAAAATAATCCATGGAATAAAAATTCACAATCCCAATAAAGATTTGGAATAAAAAAAGTCAATCTAGAATCATCTATCAAAACCAGTACCCATCACAGTCCCCATACCAACAACAATTCAAAAACTCACCACCTTTTTAACAACCTTATAAAATGCCCTACCACGGAAAAAGCTTATCAACCAACACCTTCACAAAAAAATTCCTATTATCATCCCTCAAATAATGTACCATAAACTGAACACTATCAACTAAAATCTAACATTTATGGTATAGAAGGTAAAATGGCTAAGCTAATAACCCAATTTAGTAGCTTAGTGAATCTTCTATACAAAACTCTAGTAAAATTACCAGTAAATATATTTCCAAATCTAAATGAGATTTTAAGAATGAAAATAAAGAAAAGTGGTAAGGAGATTCAACCACTTGAACCCAAGAAATATCAACTGGGACTTTATGAAATAAAGGCTGAAAATTCTAGACAAACTCATGGAAAACAACATAAACAAGAATAAACAAGTGAAGAGAAGAACGAAGAAGAGGTTTGGTCAAGTAGGCATGGGAAGGAGAGAAAAGAGACACCCTTAGAAAGTCTATAATGGTAGAAAAAGTAACTTATAATACTATTACTCACTATAATGACATGGTCAAAGAAGATTGATGAAGAATAACTTCAAAGAGAGATTCTAGAAACCTTCTAGAAAGTTAAAATAATCATACATCTTCTTGAATTATTCTTAAAAATTAAAAAATATTCTAAATTTATCAAGGAAAAGTTTCACCAAAAAGAGAATTGTTGATGGTAATAATAGGATTAGTTTAGGAATAAGTGTTTCAACTCTAATCACACTAACTTTACCCACCGAATTTCAATATCCATGAAAATTCTCTATTCCCTGTACCATTGGATCTTTGAATTTTTATGATTATTTATGTGATTTAAGAGATTAAATAAATAACATGCCTCACTCCATGTTTACATATTTATATATGGGATATCTTAATCCCACATGATTAGTTGTAAAACTCACAAAAATATCCACTATTTTTGTAGCAGGAGTTTTAAAAGGAGTGGTAGTAGGAGTTAATGGATTGATATTACTTGCATAATTCTATGTGCTTACCATGTAGAAATATAGAGAAATAGGATATTCACCCATCATATTAGGAAGGATAGTTTTTGAAGACAACCAATATGATAATCAATGTACACAAAGGAACCCCCACTATGGAGTTTGGATATGACACTATCCACTTCAATATTTTTATCTCTATACAGAACCCTTCAAGTAACCATTCACCTTTTCAATCTCCCATGATAAAGGTTCTAAACCCATTTAATAACTAGACATGTTTCATATATTATTATCCATAGGAAATCATTTTCCCATTTAAAATACCATGGAACATGCAACTCTCAAGAATTTTAAAAATTATAGAAATACTACTATAAATTTAAAATAAGATGAAATCTATGAGTTTTTGGATGAATATGTATATTTTTTTCAAAAATAATAAGAAGATATATTATCTTAGGTGTAGTAAATTCAATAATTGGAAGCAGGGGACCACAATTTAATTTAATACCTCGAACAACCCCTAAATAAAGAATTTAAACCTTTCCCTAGTGAGTTAAAACATGTGCACCTCATTGGAGTAGATAAAATGATAGTAATAATTTCCATAAATTAGTTTTAAACCCAAGAGAAAACTATGATTGAAATTGAATTTTTTTCCAAGAATTAGGGTGGATATTTGGTGATATCCCTAAAATAAACCCCAAAATCTTCTCATATAGAATTTTTCTTGAGGGGGATTCTAGCCAGTTAGACAACCCCATAGAAGCCTCAATCATGCCATACTAGATGTAGTGAAGAAATAAATATATAATATTTTAGTAGTATAGATTATTTATCCTATATATGACTCATAATGGGTCATCCCCATCCATGTAGTTCCCATGAAAACTAGCTTGACCATTGTGAAGAATGAGAATAATGAATTGATTCTTATAAGAGTTCAAAATAGCTAGAGAGTGTGTATTAATTATATAAATCTAAATAAAGTTACTAGAAAATGCCAATTTCCCATTACCTTCATTGAAAAAATAATAGAATGGCTGGTAGGAAGAACACACTATTATTTTATGGATAAATGTTTAGGTACCCATTACTCTAGAATACCAAGAGAATACAACCATCACATGTCCTTTTGACAAATTTTCATACAAAAATATTACATTTGAGCTTTGAAATTCCCCAGGTACATTTAAATGGTGCATGGTAAGTATATTATCAGGTCACATTGAATATTTCTTGGAGGTATTTATGGATGACTTTACTGTTTATGGGAATTATTTTGATAACTTATTAGAAAATATGGAAAAAGTTTTGAAAAATGTTTTGAGAAAAATATTATTTTTAATTTTAAAAAGTTTCATTTCATGGTTGAGAAAGGATAGTCTTAGGACACATTAATTCATAAAAGGTATTGAGGTTCAAAAATATAATGTTAAAGTGAAAAAAATTTCCCTAAAAAAATTCTTGAGACATATTACATCTTTTTAGGACGTTCATGACTCCATAAAATATTTATCAAGGAATTTAGTAAGATTTTTCTCCTTTCTAGATTAATTTTTAATGAAGATGATTTTTATTTAATAATTAATGTAGGTAAGCTTTTGATGAGTTGAATATAAAAATTATTACCCCACCAATAATGAAACCACTGAATTGTAAACATCAATTTTAACTACTTTATGATGATTTGAATTAAGTTGTGGGGGAATATCTATCTAAAATAAATTAATGTATAACTTAAGACATTGATTAGGCCTCAAAAATATCAGATGTCACTAATATTAACTAAACCACCACAAAAAAAGAGTTTCTTTTAGTTTATTTTTTCATTATATTAATTCAAATATTATTTTCATAGAACTAAAGTTACTTCATTTTTTGACCATACTGACCTTAGGTACTTAATGAAGAACGAAGATGAAAAACCAAAGTTGGTCAGATTGATTCTACTTATATAATATTTGATCCTCAAAATTAAAAACAAGAAAATATCTGAAAACCAGGTGGCTAGTCACTTAAGAGGACTTCCCAAGACTGTTAAAGCATACACTACAGAATAATATCCACTAAATTATCATATTCCATGAGAATAACATTACATAATGAAACCAAAAGCACCATGGTATACATATATAGTGAATTTTCTAAATAATTCTACAGTACCATATCATATTATCTCTCATAAAAAATTCAATCATAAATATAAATCTAGATTTTATATTTAAGAGGATCAATCCCGTTATAAAAATTACAATGATTAGGTAATATGAATATTTTTTCATGACAGTGAATTTTAATCTATTTTTGATTTTTGTTACAAATTATCCATGGAGGCCACTTTGGACATTAATGAACTATAAGAAAAGTCTTGGAATCTTGTATTTATTGAACGAATTTATTCAACAATGCACATGAATATTTTAAAAAGTGTAAAAAATGTCAATTTTATAAAAAAAATTACAAAATATAACATATTCCCTAAAACCCATTATTATTTTTTGAAATATTTCAAGTTTTGGGAATTTATATCATGGGACCATTTTCCATGTCATTTTTAAGTTATTATATTCCTATTTTTTTAATTATTTCTCAAATGGGTGGAATACAAAGACACTGAAATTGATGATTCCAAATTTTTGTGTGATTTTTTTAGTTCCAACATTTTTTGTATGTTTACTGTGCCAAGTGTAATAATTAATTACAAATGGAATTAATTTTTTAATAAGAGAATAGAGGATCTCTGAGGAAGTATGGAGTACATCCCTATATATTTGTACCCCATTATCCTAAAAAAAAAGGCCAACCTAAAGTGTCCAAGAGTGAAATTAAAGGTATCCTGGAGAAAATGGTTAAACATAACTAAAAAGATTATATGCAAAGGTTGGAAGAAAACTTATGGGAAAATAAGATAACCTATAATACATCCATTGGACTGATCCCCTACCATTTGATTTATTGTAAAGCTTTTCATTTACCTATGCAGTCAGAGAAACAATAATATTGGGTTGTAAATAATATAAATCTAGAAATGGTAAGTTATATAAAATAGAGGAAATTAAAATTTCAAGAGTTAGAAGAAATTCAAATAGCAGATTTTGAAAATTCAAAAAATTACAAATAAATAACTCGAGTGCCTCATGACAAACTGATCGAGCCAAAAACATTCCATACTAGAGACCAAGGGTTTCTCCACAATTCCAAGTTGAAGATTATGCTAGGTAAACTACATTCCAAAAAGTAAGGTCCATTTTTAGTCACTAATGTATATTATTATTTTGGTGCAGATTAATAAAAAGGTAAAGGAAACCAGTTTACTATGAATGGTCATAGATTGAAAAAGCACCATATAAATTTACCCCCATAAACTAGTAGAGGATATTACAGTTATCCAAACTATATATTGATTACTTATCATTAGGTTAGGTCATGAAAATAATTTTAAACCGAGGCACTTATGGGTATAAACCGCAGTTTTAATTCTTTCTTAGGATTTGGGAATTTAATATATTGACATCCTTAACTTTTCTCTTTAAAATGAAAATAAAATGGTCCTTACATATTTATGAGTTTTTTTATTTTATTTTTGTTGGTCTATCAAGGGAGGAAGACATAGAGAATTCCAATATCTTTAAGAATAGGAGGAAAAGAGAGGAATAAATTAATTTTAAAAGGGTAGTTTTCTTTTAAACTCATTAACTTTTAGCTTCCCTAAATTTTTGTTGTAAAATATGGTTTTTTCTTTAAAGTATAATTTCATAACCACACTTAGAATTTTTTTCTTAACTTGGATAATCTAGGAGACATGATTTTGTTAAGAATTCCATGATTACATGTTTTATATTTCCATGTTAATTAAATTTAATGTGTAATGTAGGGGTATTAAATGATTAGAGAAAAATATAGGATGTAATATGATGAATCATGATTTAAGGGAATTTTATGATTCATCTAAATAAAAATTTCTTATAATTTTCATACTATAATTTTATAAAATTCACATATATAGATTTATTATTATTTTCTATATCACAAGTTATTTTCAAAAATTTATGTTTCATTCTAGAGAGGACTTATAGAAAAAAACCTTCAATTTCTATCTTTAGTATATTTATTGAGAGATATCGGGGAATTCCACCTAGTAGAACATGCATTATAACTTGCTGATGTTGTGATTTTATAGAGTTATATATAATTTTATTGAGTAATTTTATAAGTATTTCCCTTATTCTTAAGGCCAAATTTTACATTAATACTTATTTAACCCATAAAATACATTAATGACCTAGTTAGAAATGAATTAGGATAAAATCCAATCATATACATTATAACCCTACTCTATATATCTACATTATATTTTAAATTTGAAGCATAGGGATGAGGGAAGTCACGGGGAAAGGAAATTATTACATTGAAAGGAATGAGTGTGTGTGTGGAGGGGGTGGGGGTTCTTTTTTGGAGTATTTGGAATGTTTTATGTCACCCATTGTATTTCATTATTACCCCACATGAAAAAAGAATAAAAAAATAAAAAAGGGTTGTGACTTGGGAGAATTAAAAATCACTATCACTAGACCAATTATTTCATCATATGGGTTTTGGTGGTGTATGTGAAAATTCTACAAGAATAAATTTTTAAAAAATAAAAATATGAAAAATAGTTTGAAAAAAATGAAAATGAGAAAAAAAAGGTGGGTGTACCTAATTCATTGAGATTTCATTGTTTCATGACCTTACATTGAATTTTTTGGGATATGGGAGTATTCAATTTGAGAATGAATTATTTTATTAATATTTTAATTTTTAATATCATGTATTATTCAATATATATAAACCTACTTTTGTAACCTTTAAATTTTTAAACATTATTATCCACCAAACCGAAGCTTTAGATTTATTAAAATCTTATTCTATGTCCTCATGATTATTTATGATTTCTGTCTCTATGGGGTGGAGATGGTAGGTTTGTTTCAAGACTATAGAAAATAATAATTTACACATGGTTTGAGGATATATCTACTTCAATATATATCATGAGTGATGAGAAAAAAGAATTCATTATAAGGAAAATTATGACTTGAAATGTTTAAAAATAATAAATTGAGATGTTTGAATGGAATTAAAGAGAAGAACCATCAAAATTATAATTAGTAATGAGTAAAATGTATGGGTTTATTGGTTTCTTTAAAAAGTGATATGTTTGATTAATATTATTTTTGATTATTGAAAGATTTATTTTCCCATTCGTAATAATATTATTTTATTGCGTTGAAATTTTAATAGTAGTAGCATCATCACCCTTTACACTTAATAGTTGAGGTTCAATAATTGTGTATAATCATAAGTTCATGTGTGGGGGTATTTGATGCTCATAAATATTACATGTAAAAATTTAAATTTAAATAATGAATTTCATTGTTTTTTAATTGATAATTTCCAAGTTATTCATTGTTTTATTCTTTTTTGGGTAAATAATATTTAATAATATTTTTTTGAAAAATAAATAAATAAATTAATTATAGAATTATTTTAATAAATAAATAAAAGTTTCATTTTTAAAGAATTATGAAAATTACATATTTATTTTTATAGGTAAAAAATATTGACCTTTTTTATTAGGCCTAGGTGGAATGCATGAAAATCATGGAGTAGCATGAACATGCTAACCAAGAAAAGAGATCACATAGTGTAGTCACTTCATGTGCATAGGGTGGTCCAAGGCCCACTGGGCTCGTGCGTGTTAGTACAAGACTGTGGGGTGAGTTCATGTGTATGTGGGAGCCCATCCCCATAATAGGATTCTGAGTCGAGGAATAATTTGGCATACATATAAAGGATTGTGTTCCTAATCCTATATTTGATGCAAGAATTCATTTTCACGGGGCACTATATAATTAACACAAGAGAGTGAATTTTCGATTCATCTCCCATTCCCCTCACCTTGAATATTTCCTCACCATCACTGCTGCACTCAGTTATCGCTAGACCACTATAAAAGTCACCAAAAACCTTTATGACTTCCACTATGGAACATCGAACTCAAGACAATGAGATAAATTAGTGTTGGGAGCACTATGGTTGGACTCTAGGAGTTTAAAATCCCCCCATAGAAATATTATGAAGGAAGAATCCCCACATGAGATGTTTGATGCAATGAAATTGGTTATACCATGATAAATAAGATCTTGGTACATAATAGACCTCCTAAGTTGAAGCAGCCATGGATACAAGTTACTAAACATGGTAGATCCCTTATTGAGGTCACTACAACTATAGTTTCTTCACTACAACATGTTGTAATGAACTTTTTATTAAGTTTATATTGTTTTATGCTTCCATTTAGGCCTACTACTATCATATTTCTATTAGTTACTTGAATATATTGGTATAATACCAGTTATTTGATTACATTGGCCTACTACTATTGCCTTGATACCACCAATATATTCCCCTATTGTCCTGCAATTGATGTCATGCTACCACCACCACTGTATTCTTTTGCTGTTGCTACCATCAGTATACCACCGCCAGCTTTGCTTCCATTTAGGTCTACAACCATCAATATTCCACTTCTATCCTACTACCACTATCACTAGAATTATATTTTATTCCACCACCATTGGACCACCACCTATCATTACTACCAATACTATCAGCCTGTATCTATTCTCTTCTATCCATAAAGGTGCCTACTTCGATTCAAGGCTGAGGGAAACCATTTGAGAAGAGTGGACATTCATAATTCCATATAAGGCTTTAAAATTTAATATAAAATCCATATGATTTCATGGATGCAGAGGCTGATACGAAAGGGACTAATTAATTTTGAAAACACAACTGTGATGAGGACATGTTTTATGAATTAAGGATGCAATCTCAAACCAAAACCATGAATGGAAGATGATGATATTTTTGGTAGTTAAAGTTAAAGGTTCATGAAACAAAGATGGGTATTCACATAAAGAAGATACTAGGAAATTAATTTAGATGTTTTAAGAACCCAATATGAGGATATGATATGCAAATAATAATTATCATTCATAATTTTAAAAATAAGAGGTATATAAACCAATCCTTTCATAGTTAACATGAAGGATATGAATGAACTCTATTTCATAGAAAGATCATTAAAATTTTAAATTGATCCACGTATGCAAGAAATTCCCATTGATTTTGTGAAGAATAATTTCTACATTTATGATCAAGTTACACATGAATATTTCATGTGCAGTATATTCATGTACAAATTAAAACTCTCTGTAGATGATTTTCCTGATTCCATGACATGATAGATAATGATTTTTGAAGCTATGGGTCTTGAAGATTTTAAATATTTCCTAATAACAATAGAATAGAATTAAGGAAGTTTAATCTTGGACCATAATTTTATTGTGAGTATTTAAATATTTTAAGGAGTATGCTGGCTATTTATTGAATGATACCACGTACACATGAGTAAAATATATTCTTCAAGAAAAAAGTGAAAGATTCTGATGGAGAATATTAATCCTATACTCTATATTTCTACTGCTTTCTTCTATTTATTTTATTTTTTAAAATTTCATCTACCCCTATAATATTTATTCCAACTTTAATAGAGGGGTATAACTTTTTGGTTATTGGGAAGTGTATGGAATACTTATTGTGATTATTGTGTCAATTATATTTGAAAGAAAACATTGTTTCCTTTTCATTGTTAATTTATTTCAATATTTAGTTGCAGATTTATTCTTGAATGTGATTGTGTTCAAAATAATTATTTTATATTATTTATTTCCTTGGATAAGGATCCATATTATCCCACTATTAGGTATTAGGTCATATCAATTTAATGTTTTGAGTATAATTAGTGAGTGTTTAGAGATTCCTAACACATGAAGAAGTTATAGTGGATAAACTTGGTTTACTTGGGAATCACAATACCTGATTGGGTATTACCTAATTTAATTGAGGGTAATTCACATTGTCTTTTATACATTGGAATAAGGGTAGACCAAAATAATGAATTTGTTAGGACTAGTCTCACCATAATCAATCAATCAAGGGTAAATAAGGGAAGTGATTATGGAACCTCTCATTTATCAATTCATAAGAGAAATATCTCTATTTTAGAAGACCATGATATCATTAAAAGTGGGATGCCAAACCTGACCTGATCACTTTCCTCTTGATATGATTTTAAGGCTTTGTTCCATTGCTTGATTATTCCTAGAAATAAAAAACACTACCATTTCATTTCTCGCTCGTGATAACTAGATTTAGAGAACTCCTCATTAGATACAACCTAGGTTACCACTACTACTATACTTTCTAGGTTGGTACATAATTAGATTTATCCACACCCCATGATAGGTGTAAATCACAACACAATAAGCATCCACCCATATTATAATCGCATTGTTAAGAAATATCTTGGGTCAACAGGGTTAGGTACACAAACATGCATACCTATTGGAGCCAATCTTGATACTAAAGAACTTAAGGTGATTCCTATATAGGAAACTAAGTAATTACTATGATTATACCACAAACACCCAAGTACCTCTCATGCGTTGGTCCCAAAACAAGAACACAACCATGATCACCTCCTATAAAGGAACCACCAACCCATGATAACCCCTTAGACATATTTACCTCAAATAGTACTAAAAATGGACTCACTATAGTCTCTACCTAAAACTAAGGGTCTCCAGGTCTCCAAATTATCCCAAGGATTGAACAAAAAAGTGGTAATGACTCAGTGGACTTCATGAACACCCCCATTTCAAATAATCTAGGGTAAGTTATGTATAAAATCTACCCACTTTGGGGTCTCTAGCTATGATAGGTATCACATGATCACAACACTACACACTCCTAGGGTAATGATTTTCATGACATCTAAACACAAGAAAACCCCATGTCAAATTGTAATCCTATTAGTCAACTTGTATACATGAAACAAAATCATCCTAGATGACCCATGTAAAACCATAAAAACATGATTTAGTTATAGAGAATGTTTTTCTAAGCTATTTGGGAAAACACAATATAAGTTTCTATTGGTCACTTTAAATAAATGAATCAAAACAACCACAACACCAAAAGGGCCTAATGTTATGGCATAATGTACCTATACTTTCTCAAATCAGGTCACTGAAACTTCTTTTCATGTTGACTACATCATCATCCTCATCATTGAGCATATTATCATTGATTCAAATGAATTTCCATTAGAAGGGAATTTGAATACAAATCAGATTAGCTAAGTATAATTTCACCAAGTAATTATATGTGAAAACACTATATGAGAAGTTTTTGAGACATTAAGAAACCGATCCTTAGTAGTTAGTGTAATTTTACAGTAGTAGGTCTATATTTCATGTGAATCCTATGTGCCTAATAGGATACATGAGACACCTATTTACTTTATGTGAAAAGTGTCAACTCCTGAAATAGTATCTCTCTAATGGGATAAGATCCAAAACCCATAACAAATCAAGAACCCCAAACCTCAATCTTCATCACTCAAGGTGAAAATCACAAACAACTATAACATCATAAAATAAAAAAGCAATCACATACCCTTGGTAACTAGAATTATTACCAGAACAAATGTTCTCAATGCACCAATCTGATATACATCATAGGATTCAAAAAATTCCTAAATATATGGTCTAAAAAATCCCACAATAGTAATAATAAACACCTATGATACCACATTATAAAATCCCAACCCATCTCACTCAATGAATAGTAATTTGACCAGTTTTCCATGTAACCTTAGGCACACCTCCTCAAATGGAAGAGGTTCTGGACTAAAAGTGGGGGACTAATGAGGTACCATGAGGAGGATATACCTCTAGAATCAGAGTGCACAATAATGAATAAAATAACAAAATATCATATATCATCAATAAAAATCAGCATATACGAGACAAAGCAAAAATCCAAAAAAATAATAATATTTCATGCTGAAATAGTATAATCATACAAAAATAGTCACCCACTAGGATTTTCATGACCCAATCCCTCCAAAGATACCCCTCCTAGGATGGAAATGAAGAAATATAGATAATGACTTCTGAGTCCCACCTTCAGTAGGCCCTAGGTTGGCGACTAGCACCAAGGGTGTACAAATCTCACAATATGGGATACATTAACCTTTATAAGAAACACGATCAAGAGATAAGATGAATCATCCACAACAACTCCAATACATATATAAAATATAAAGCCAAAAAACATCCCACATGCATGAAAAAGTATAACTAATATAAAAACTATAAAGTCTCTAAGTAAATACCCAAAATCAAGCTAAATTAGCAACACAAAAATCGTCCTAAGGGAGAAGTTATTAACACCCATAAAGGTCTATGTAATCCTCCTGGAAACATGAAAACAATTTTATATACGTAGTGTGATCATACAAGCATACTTTGTATTAAATACAAAGTCTCTCGTGCACATATGAAAGAAGCATACTAATGTCCCCGTAAGAAAATAGTAGACCCAAAAGCACCTAAATAAGTATACTAGCCAAACCCAACCTCACCAAGGAACGCTCACCAAGTAGCGAACTTCAAATAATATAATATGTTATAAATAAAATCTATTATAGGGTACCATGTACCACTTTCCCATTGGTATGCCATTCTCGCCCAACGTCGTACGTCCTGGCGCTCCCATCCCTTCCATATACTGCATCACATCCTGCCCGCACACACCCGGGCCTCACAACACATCCTACCTGCACACAAATGGACCTAAAAACACATCACATCATATCTAATACCAAATAAACCTAGGAAAGGACATAAAAAATCATCCCAAAGACCTGGGAATCAAACAACCTCACCTAAAAACACCTGGGCTATCGCATCTCGCTCAAACACACCTGGTCCACAAAACACCTCGCTCGCAAACACTTGGGATATCACAACCACCATCTAAAGCACTAAAAAACTTCCAAACATCACATCCCATTCCATACATTACTCATATGTAAGAGAGAGTGGAAAATAATGGGTACTCATTAATCCGTACTACTCATCAGATGTTGGAAAAAACACCCCCGCATGACTATGTGGGTGTTCAACATATAGTTCTCAACATGGACAGGGTGCACATAGAAATAAAAATAATATACAAATATATGTATAGTATCAAATAATAAATCCCAAACTATGGGTTCAAAAACAAAAAAACCATCTCACAACACCGTCACTTTTTTTCCACCTCTAAATGAATTTATTAGTATATGCAACAATAATTTTAGAAGGTGAAGATCCATGATAAATTAATTCAGCTTCAAATTCCCTCTACGTTAAATACCCATTCATTTAATATTTCATTAACCACTTTCATATAATTAACCAACCCAACCCAAATCACTCTAAACATTATTAAATAATCATTCATTTATTCCATCACTACCTAGGAAATTATGAGGCACCATACATATCAAGAAACACGATAACAATCATTCAGGATGTGAAGAACCATGGTAAATTGATGCACTTAACATTAATGATACATCATACCATGTACTCTAGATATGGGGTGAAGCCTTCTGAATGTTATTAATGGAGAAAATCTGGGTGAATTACCCATAAAAATCACTACTGTCCTTCTTCAAACTCATCCTTCCCAAACCACCATACTAACTAAAATAAACCCCCCAACTCATAACTGCATCCAACAACTTATTACAGTACAACGGAATTTCTTATCCCTACTGCATAATCACACCACACCCATCACAATCCCACTATACAACCACATGTCATCCACTTCCTCCACACACAAAAACCACTTAAACACCACACATCACATCACCTCACATACTAAGAAAAAACACATTTTTAGATTTAATAAGGAACACCTTATTTAATTTGACTTATTAATTTAGGGGTTTTCACATAAACTATATAATACTAGGGAATCCATTTATTATCTGAATATACATGGTTAACCAAATTTTATATATAAGAAGTCAAAAAAAAACCAAACAACATTAATTCCAAAAACCATACCATGATTAAACAAGGATCCCCAGCAACCATAATTTTTATTGGGTAGTTATCCCATACAAATCAAAAGAATTAATGAAATCAACATACAACACGATCATGCATCACTTTTCCCCAACCCCTTTATATGGATTCTTAAACCAATTAGATTATATTTATTAATTCAGAATCAACTATCTTCACAAGAGAAAACATCTATATACCCATCCCACATGATACAAAAATATGGAAGATGAAGGAAATCCTACCTAGAAGAGGAAAGACCATCACTTCCTGGTTGTTCCAAAAATAGGGGCATGCGTACAAGAAGTGACTCTACAGGGAATCAAAAACCAAAATTAAGAAAAAATAAAAGGAAGAAGCCTTTGGGGATTTCTGGTCACAAGATAAAGTATAAGGTATATATGAAGGAAAGGGTATCTCAACTTTAGGAAGATCAGATCCGATTCAACGAGAATTAGATACAGTTTAATATTTCTATTAAAGGTAGATCTGACCAAGACCACTTAGTCTGATCATTTAAAAGTCTTCAGACCCTAAGATAAATAAAGATATAATTTAGGTCATTTTAATTGATCCCAAATACTTTTAAAATTTCCTTAAACTCATTTTATGTTAAAGAAGGACGTCAAAAGGGAAAAATAGAAGAACTGGAAACACTATACGCAAGGCACCGCTAGATGAGGCACCATTAGAGACAAACCACAAAAAGAGGAACCACCGAATGAGGAACCATCAAGATGAAAAACATGCCACCATTAGTGAGTAACTGCCAAGTGAGACACTATTAGGTGAGACATTGCTAGGGTGACCTACCACCAGGCACGGGGCATTGCTTGTTGAGCAACTGCCAACGAGACACCACTAGAGAGTGAATGCCAGGATGAGACATAGCTAAAGATACACCACCATGGTGATACAATACTGGTGAGCCACTGTTAGGGAGAGAAACTACCAGCAAGCCACCACCAGGGTGAGATGCTTCTAGCAAGCCACTGCTTGGGTGAGACACCATCAATGAGCCACCACCAGGGTGAGACACTACAAGTGAGGCACTGTTGGAAAGGTCTGGGCCATTATAAGGATGACCATGTATATATAATAGAAAATATGAAAAATAAAGACATTGTATCCAAGACATTACCAAACCATACCTCATCCAATATCCTGATAAAATTTGATATATCCTACCCGATCATAAAAAAAACTATCCTAGGCCTCATCCTAACTTATGCCTATAATAACCATGTTAGAGCTACTCTGGTACCCATGTGAAATGATGACCCGAGTAGGGTGTGAGTAAAAAACTCAGTAGGGAACCACCAATGAGGTCCCATACTAATATAATTATTCCATTATATATTCATGTGATATTCTATACTAAAAATAAATAAAATTATAGTCAACAATCAAAAAATCCAATGTTGATCCTTAGGTTCATGACCCTGATCAACCATACATTATTCGTCCAGTGTCAGGGTGTCTCAGAGCATGTAAAAATGATTGTACCTCCAAATTATCATGCAGGATAAAAATATATACAATCCCCAACCATATCCTCATGACTTTGACATCCCATTACATGATTTTAAAAACATCAGAGCTCTAAATCTACATCATCTCAACAATGTGTCCAAATCCAAATCATGACAACCATAATCATGTCCTCCTGGTTCTAGGGACCCATCCCATGATAGTAAATGCATCTAGTTCCAAATAATGGTGTCCATAAACATATCCTCATGGATTTGGGGGGCCATAAAATGAAAATACATATACTTGAATCGAAATCACAATATCCATAACTATGTCCTGAAAACTCTAGGGACTCGTCCCATGGTATTCCAAATGTTAATGATCTAAATCCATGGAAAACCAAATACTGAGATCCAAATATATAACATCTATAACCTAAATTTTTAACTACTTATAATATATATACAACAAGCTAAAAATCCCTGTCATCTCTAAATATTAAGTTAACTCCAAATCATGGTAGCACTAATGTGTGTCTGACGACAAGTCCCCACACCTTGGTAAATTTACCCAAAAAATAAAAATAATGAACAAGGGAATTCCAAAAATTCATTCCCATCATAAAAATATCAACCCCATTATACATACATTATGTTTTGGGTTTTAGGTTGAAACACACAACCATCTCTACCTATAACCATACATATCAACTCAGGTTTTGTATATCAATGAGAAACCAACTCGGGTCACTTAGGACACAATACAATAGAGGCACCCTCATGAGGGTCCTCAGTTTAAACCAAGGTCTCTTGGTCCATAAATAATTACTTAGGGATGTCATGATTCTCTAAAATTTCATCACATATATAACATCATGGTTTCTACGAGTAATCCACAAAACACCAATCTAGGAGGGTGGCCTATCTCCCATCCTAGTTTCAAGGTCACAATTGGTTGGATTGATCACCCAACCCAATCTTGGTCTTCCTAAGGTTATTCCACCTAGGCCTAGTCATTTAATAAGGGGGAGGTTATGATTCAAGTCCACAACCATTGTCGAATGAGGCGTCATGTCGTCTCCCTAGAATCAATGTGTCTAAGGCACTAATTTAATTACCTCAATATGTTAAAACAAGGAAAAAAATTAAATTACAAAAATTATTTTTAATGAATCCTCTCAAAACCCTTGGTGGAGTATCCATACATTACACACATCATAAAAAAAAAAGAAATAATAACCTAAGGAATGAACTAAAGAACATATACAATTTTAGAAGCCTTTTCCATTTTTGAAACACCCAAAAACTCACTACCCAACCCACCAAATATTTATGTGGATCAATTGGTCACCACCCATGATCCCAATACCTACTTGAAAAAGCCTTGAGGGCCTGTCTCACATATTTATCCCTATGTTGAGGAAAATCCCAAATAAATAATGCTAAAAAATAGTAATTTCAATTTTTTTACAAGAAAACCTATGATAAATGGACTATGAAACATACCTTAAACAAAATGACGATTCACCAAGTACATGCAGCATCTCAGACCACCATTTTCATAAGAAGAGTGAAAACACCATCACATTAAGATAATTAAACCATGATTTGGTGGAATCAGAAAAAAACAACTAATAGGACATTTATAAATTATAGTGGAAGGGAGTGTATGACCAACAAGGGTAAGCATAGAAGGAAACATACCTCAAATCTTCAAGAAAACACTTTTAAGGGGCATCCAAAACTAATTAGGAGAAGGGGTTAAAAATGGGGAACCAACCACTAAATACACAATATAATTAAATAGAATAATATTGGGATTCCCCATCTTTAGTTTGGGGTGTAAGAATTATCATTATAACTCATTAAAGGCCCACTGACGAGCCCGTGATGCCTAATGTTTAGTTGGTGAAACTATTGAATATTTGGCTATAAAAACCTCCTAGACTCTAAGCTCCTAAGATGTTCCATGAGCCTCCAACAATTTCCAAAACACCATATTATATGTGTTCAACCTTTAGGAACTCAATTATGAATCCTTGTTCTCAAAATTACCAGACCACTAATTTGAAAATTCAAAATTTTCATGAAATTTTGAAAACCATACGGACATGAGGCATTATAAATATTATATAATGGGAATAAATAACTGGATAAAATAAACACATAAATAATCACATAGACAATAATACCTATTTTTATAATGATATAATGTATAATTTTGGACATTATAATCTTACCTTTAAGGCCTAATTCCAAGACATCATATATAAATAGTAAATGAATACACTAAATACCCAAACTAGATTATCTTATGTGAACTAATGATGAATCAAGGGGTTGTAATGGGACCATACTATCACTTAATATTTTAAATTAATTAATTATATGAATGAAATGAATTAACATTAAATACATAATCAACATAAACATTCATATTAAAAAACTAACATACAAAATTTTAATATTTTTTATAGTCAATAATTAGAAAAAAATTATCGTAATCTATATAGAGTAATATGTTTAATTTTATCATTAGATTATATCAACAATAATTCATTTGATGCATTAAATTATTTTTATATAGATAAAAATACTTTTAAAATATTACTAGAACATTTGTTGAGGAAAATACACTTTTCTTTTGGAAATAAATTATTTAAAATTTTAAAATTTCTTGAATATTAGGAACAAAAATTTCTTAAAATATAACCATGGAAACCTATAAAGTAATCTCATTGAAAATAATAATCATGGTATTGGGAAAATCAATTTTTTTAGTTGATGTTAAAACAAATATTCCATTCACACCTTTGGTAAAAAGTATCTCATTTGAAAAATGGAAAGCATATTTATTTTAAAAATATTTATAGAATGTATGACATGGGTAAAAATGAATTTAATAAAACATTTTAGAATATTAAAATTGTTCTTGAATTTTTTTTAATTAATATATGTACACAGAAAAAAATATTCTCAACTGTGGTGAGAAATAAAGTTAGTTTTCCTTGAAAACATTCTTTCATACTTTTGAGTACTTAGAGGGAGGAAAATGAAAGAAAAAATTATAGTTTATATGAATTACCGCAGGAGAATAAAATAAATTATATTTTTGAGCGATATATCATATAATTTTATCATTTTAAATTTAATCTTGAACAATCCTGATAAAAAAGTGGGATTGCAACATAAAACCCTTTCCACCTTGGTAACTTTTAAATCATAACCTGATGAAATAAATAACATATAATGAAACTTTAAAAACCATTAATATAAATATATTCATGATATAACATATCAAATGGGTAATATATACACTACATCAAGGAAACAGGTGGTGAATATGACATATGTCTCATAGAAACAAAAGTGAGACGGGAAACCCTTACCTCAGGTTCGACTTGATGCGTAAGGGATTTTGACCTTTTGTATAATAAATTTAAATTTATTAGAAATCATTAAAAAAATATTATTTATACCTATAATTACACAAATGTATTACTTTTAACATATTATCACCCATTCATTAACAATATTTCATCATTACCATCATTTTTGGTGTTAATTGCTTCTTTTTCAAGTATGTTTCAATTCGGTGATTATGATACTTTTATATTTATCATGGATCCATCATATCCAAAATTTTAATCATGATAAAAAATAATATATATTCATTAAATAAATTTTTATATCCATATATAAAGTTAGAGTTAGAAAAATTAATTACACTATTCATGGAGATGGTAGTCCGTACATACGCGTGAACGATGCTTTCATTTTCTAAAAAAACAAAGGAAAGAAATATAAATAATATTTTATAATTAAATAATAATAATTATATCATTAATATTATATATATTTATTTAATATATCACAATATCTATCAATGTGAGGAGGTTATGGAAAATTAATCATATCACTAAGTGGAGACGATAATCCATATGTATACAAGAGTGATAGTTTCAATTACCTTATGATGGAAATGAGGTGGAAAATGGTTGTACCATAATAATAATAATAATAATAATAATAATAAAATAATAGTATATTTATGATATTGTAATAATTATGTTATTATGGATACAACATATTCATAGGGAGTACATGAAGAAATAAACTTTGCAAGATTTGGGTAAGATAATTACCTCTTCTTTGAAAGACCTCCCTTGGCTTAAACCTAAAACCTTATTAGGATTGGTTTAGGGTAATAAAAGAAGATAAAGAATTAAAATAAGAAATATATGAAGTTTTTTTGTTAGTAATTGGATAATATTTAGGGATTAATGTTTTTAAATAATGATGGAGAAGATGCTCCCTTTTATAAGTGAGGGTAGGGACACACATGGAATTACTTAAATGATTTAAATAATATATATTCATTTTATTATGAGTGTAACCAAATAGTAAGTAGTTAAAATTAAATATAATATAAGGCCTAAATATCTCAATCTAATAACATTTATACAAGTTTCAGGGTCATTTATAACCTTGTCTCTTAGTTTAACCCCCGGTAAGAAACTTTAACCATAACCATGGTCAATTTTTTTTAATGTTTTTTCTTTTCATTATGACCAAAAATTAAGTTAACTTATTACATGATATGAATTATTATAATTAAAAATATGTAATAGATTAGAAAATATTCAATTTATATAAGAGTTGGAAATTTATTTTAACATTTGTTTCGTAAAATATAACATAAATCACTTTTAAAAAAAGTTTGTTTTAAACATGGAAATGATTTTATAGAAAAATAAAGTATAATTTTGATTATAATAGAATTAATTATATTATTTCAAATTAAATTAGTCTTATTTATCTATCAGGATATAACATAAATAAAAGGATACTTTTAAATACTTGGTTAAAATAGAAGAACTACAAAAATATTTATTTGAAAAAACATTAACTAGATTTACAAAAATGTTAAAAATATATTTCTAAGTTCAATAATATATTTTTTATACATTATATTAATTTTTAAATATATATTTTTTATATAAAAAACATTTCATAATATTTAAATTTATTATTATATCATTATGCTGTCATAAAAGTGGTAGTTTTTATAAAATTGCTATTTTTCATTATTAACCCAAAATTCAACTAGTTTTAAAAAATCTCAAAAAAAATTACAATAAGATATTTTTTACATGATAATTTCAAAAATATAGTTCATTTTTTCATATAAAATTTCTAAAAATAGTATAATTTAATTCCAATTATTCACATATAAAACACCTAAAAACCATTTTTATGAATAATGTATTCTTATATAATAAAATGATTTTAGTCTTATGATTTTCCTTGTAAAAACCATTATATGAATGAAATTTTTGATTGAATTAATTAATTTTATTAAGGAAATAATTTCTACATATATTCCATAATTTGATTATTCATATTCATACCCCCAACCCAATGCCTATGTTATAATATTCATATTTAAATAATGTTATTTTATGTTTAGTTTAAGCTAGGGGTTGCATGTGGTGCACACTACCAAACACAATATTTATTTAAAGGGAACTAATTTTTGTGTGTGTTATAGGAAGTGAGAAATTTTCAACACATGTGATTTTTTTGGTTATTTAATGATTTTTATGTCATATTATGTTATGGTATATAAGTAACTTTGAGTTTGTCATAGTATGATAAATATGGGGTAATATAACAAAGATGATATAATTATATTAACATGTTTAGTTAATACTTAGATATTAATGTTGAATGAATTAATTAAATGAACTATTGAAGATTAATGTTATGGGAAATTTTATGTTAAAAGAAATAAGAGTGTGTTTAAATTATTTATCTAATGATCTTAATAAATTATGTAATTGGTTGGTAATCGATGTCATGGAAGTTTAAAAATTATTATAAAGTGTTGAGGGTAATATAGTAATTATAAATCTGAATTATGTGGTTGATGTGTTGAATTATCTTCTATGTGGTTAGAGTAAGTGATGATGGCTATAAGACAATGATATTGTATATAGTGGGATGGATTTAGAGGATAAATTGAGAAAACATAGACTATTGGATGGTAATTTTGAGCTATTATATATCATTTTATATTTTTTTATTTTCAACACACTACCACTAAATTAAAAGATCTTAACTGACTCCCATATATGGTTTTAGGTTTTGGGTAAATCTATAACATTCAAGACATAATGGGAATGGAAGATTCACTGTTACTCTTCTCCTGATATCCCTTTTGGTTATAGTGATAATTATATGATTCTTGTTATATAGTAGTGTTTATGTGGTTATGAATGAGGTGGAGTGGTATGTGGCTATATAATTATGAGTTTATGGTTGTGGTGTGATATGGTAAATGGATTGGGAAGGGATGTGAGTGCTATAACATATTCTAATAGGCCATGAGGGTTACTCGATAAGTATAGAGTTAGGGTGAGGTCCATTATTTTATATTCATGATTTAATATGATTAAATTATATAGTGATTCAGAGAGTGTAGTTGTGGAGTGATGGTTAAGTAGATTACCTAAAAATGGATCACATTTCAGTTTCATAATTTATTCTCTAAAAAATTATTATGTCACTTCCATAATGAAATGATAGTTTCTATGGAGGACCCTACAAAGTATAATTTTATAATCACCAAAAATTATATATATATATATATATTTTAAAAATTATCAAGATGGTATCAGAGATTAGGTTAGGAATTACTAAATCATGAGTTGGATATTGGATGTCATTAGAGGAGGTATAGATTTCCATATGATCTATTTTATTTATCTCTATAGCCATTGGAGTTGTCTTTTCTTATTCAGGTTGTATGAATTTATATGAATATATATATATATATATATATTATTGGGATATTGGTATTATTTCATCTATGTTGTTTAGTATTAATTCATTTAATTACTTTATTTCTTGGTATTAAAGTGGGTAATGCCTCATATACCCTTGATAACAGTCACCAAACCATGATATTTTGGAGGTGGGATCCGTAGGCCATACTCAGCTTCACTATTGACTGAGAGTGGGTTTAATTAAATTGGGTATTAAAATTTTTAGTATTAAGGATTATATTTTTCGATTCATATATATATTTTTAAAGGATTTATCTTAATTAAATTTAAATTGTATGGTCAATGGAATCATTTAAAGATTTATTTGTAGTTTAAAGTTTATGTTAAAGGTTTGAAAGTATTTTTATCAAAAATAGATACTGAAGAATTTATGTATCCAAAGAAGGAATTGTATTATTTATAGAGAATATTCCATGTATTAGGTAAAGTGGTTTTGAGAATTCTCATAAGAGGAGCAGGCTTATAAAACATAAAATTAGTTGACATCTGTCTATTTATTATCTCTCATAAGCTTTATATTGATGAATTATGTTCATGGACTTATCCATCAAAATAAAGAAGAAAATGTTATCAAAATTCTATCCGATGTTGAGATATAAAGGATTAAGGCTCTATAAGATTCTTATAGGGATGGAGAAAGAGTTTATATCTATTGGAATATGATAGGTTTTCATGTTTCATAATTTTAATGTTTTGTGGTGAAGTAATCATAATATATACTTAATGTTTATTCAAGGTTGGTTATTGAAGAATATTTTCTTATATTGTCTAAAATTAATTTAAAAATGTTGATTTTTTTATTTATATATCTTCTTTTGAGATTTTTTTTCATTCTAACTCTAGAAAAAATCTATATTTTATATAGTGAAGATATTTAGGGTATTCTTAAGAAGTCTTTGAGTAATTAGGATTTAATGAAATTGGTTTGTTTGATAGATTGATTACATATAAGTAAGATGAGTATTTTGGATCTGAATTACCACCATCCATTTACTTTCATAGTCATAACATTTTATTACTTTATATATATATGTATTATATTTTTCCCCCTCAATGTTGAAAAACATTCTTTACATATAATATGGGATTTACTTCCTTATAAATAGATACCTATTTTTTATTTGTCCAGGTAGGCATGGATTCAAAATAAATATTTATTTTCTAGTTGGGTCCAAAATATATATAGTATTTATTTCCATATTGCATTAAAAGTGTATTTTCAATATCTAACGATGAGTTAAATCTTGATTGTTTAATGAACACAAGGCTGTTTTTATTTATTTTGAGTCTTCTCATATAATATCATATTTTTTTCTTAGTTTGATATATCATGTTTTAGAGAGAGGTAGTTTTTACTAGTCTTTGGATTTTAGTATAACATCATAGGTAAGCTCTATTATTTTATAAAATTTAGTATTACTCAACACTACTTTTCTAGTGGTTGGGTTGACCAAATTTTCTAAGTGTTGTAATTTTCTTGAATCATGAATATGGAAGTCATGGATATCATTTTTTATCTAGTAAGATATTTTCTAAATATTTTACCAATGAGGCTTCTTTTTCTACCTTTTTGGAGGTTTGGTTGTATTATTAAGGAATCTATCATATGGGTTTATAAGATATAGATCTAAATATTTTAGAGTGATGAATTTTTTCACTAAATCATAAAATAGGATAAGGTTTAAGTCACCATGGATTAGATTGTGTTATATTTTTTATTTTTGTTTCTTATATTGGTTTCCATCAAGAATGATATGAGATATCATTCAATCAATCCATGTAAATTATCATATTTTTGGATTTAGAAACATTATATGAGGATGTGTTTATGATTAATTGAATATAAAATAAGTTTAATAAATTGAAATAATAGATGAAATCTATTTTAAATATTACAATAGTTAGATCCAATGAGTTAGATTATTTTATAATGTATGAAATATTAAGACTCTAAGTGAATATTTCATTCAACAATGGTGTTCTATTTAATAGTACTTCATGGTACTTATTTAGTACAATAGAGATTACTCTCATAAAATAAAAATCACTCTCATTCTCTATTATCTTCATTAAACTTGGAGGCGATCTTAACATAAAATTTGAAGAAGAATAGGTCATACCAATGTTTTCTAGTGATTCTATTTTAACAAGTGGATATTGTTATATGATAAATTTGTTTGATTTTTCCCTGGTATCTCAATCAAATCTACTTCTATGAAATATCTTACATAGTTAGTGAGGTATTATTTTTTATTAATTTTCATTTATTTTTATCATTTCTTATATTGATTGATATTTTGGTTGATTTATGTGTTTCTTATACTATATTTTGGCATACAACTATCCAAAAAACCATTCAGTGATATATGAGTGAGTATAATTAATGGAAAAGTAATATAAAAATTGAAAAAATAATTTTTTTTATATTTTTTCTAGAATAACAACCGTGGTTTATATAAAAATTATATCATTTATGTAGATTCTTAGAAAATGGAATGATTTTGAGAGAATAATGTGGGGAATTATTATAAAAAAAGAAATAATCATAAAATTATGTTTTTATGCCATAGTTCGATAAAGAGTAGTCATGGTCTATGGTAATAGGATTTATACATGAAAATCTACAATGTGTAAAATAGTAACAAATAATGGTTCAAAGTATTACATTTGAAAAGGTTATTTCCCATAAAAACACATTCTTAGTAACCATGGTATGATTCAAGGTGTGACCTTCAACTAATTTCTTATTTGAAATTTCATGCATATATAAACTATTTTTTGTTCATGGTTATGGTTTTTATTTACTTTTTTATTAAAATTATTCTAAAAAATATTTATCTATATATTATTTTTGGGTTGGTAATGAATCTAATGGACTTTAGGTAATATCAAAAAAATTGATATAATTTTTCATTGTATAGAGTTTTAAATCACTTTCTAAATAATTTTACTATTTATTTATTTTTAAAATCCTTATTCAATATTCATGATTATAATTTTTTTATTAAGAATATTGTTATGATTTAATTTTAAGTGTTTAAATTTCCTTTTAAAATTTTAAAAACATGAATATAAGAGTTACATGCAAGGTTTTGACATTAGACTAGGATTCCTAAAACTAAAATTATGTTTTTTTTATTTAGTTATGAATTCAATAATAATGGTTGATTATGATTTATACATATTAGGTGCTTTAGTTGTATTTTAATTGATGTCTCTCTTGAATATTGATATATGGATAATAAGACTTTGAGTTAGATTTATTATTATTATTGGAACTTATACAATATTCTATAAAAGTTGATATTATATTTTAATTTCATCTGATTCTGAACCATTACATGAATGTGTTTCATGTTCCTTAATCATGAGATTCCTTTGGAAAAGTTTATATATAATTTTATTTTATTTTTAGGTAAACAAAAAAAATAATTATTTCTATAAAGGTTTTTAAATTAACATGTTTGGAAGGTATGGATTTGATTTAACTCACATGGAAGAGAAATAAATCAATAGAATCATGCATACATATAGCGAATGAATGATATGAATTTTTATGAATGGTATGCATATGAGAATGGAAATACTAAGACATAACCTTGAAATACTATGTCTTATATCCTTTCCAAATCAAAGACATGTCACAACCTCTATTATCCACCATTTATAATCCTAAAAATTAGGCACCTATGGATTAGCTTGTATAAGGTATGAAAGATATGGTTAACAGTAAAAGGTAGGTAACATACCCCTCTTTGATCTTTAGGTTACACATAGCTGAATAACCCTAAAAATTTGGTATCCGAAGGAATAGATTTAGGAATGATGACTTGTGAACGGTGTTTTCCATCTAACTACCCATGATTCATATATTATATTATTGACATGATTGTCTACCAAAATAACCATATAATGGGATAAATAATAAAACTAAACCAAATCATAGTTAAATATGGATTTTATAAAACTAATATATATGATTTATAGGGTGATCATCTCAATAGAAGTATGTTCAATATTATTACTAATAAAATTTATATAAAACGTGACACTCACCCAAAAATATATCTTGATTTAGATTATGAAATATATGATGAATATCATTTTGATATTTGTTATTTGTTAGAAATATTGTTTAAAATATTATTATCTAAGTTTGAAAAGTGTTCTCAAGGATAAGCATTATGATCATAAGAATGTGAAATTTATAAAAATCAATTTCTATAAAACCAAATCATGGGTATTAGATACTAGATGTTCATATGACATTTATATCAATGTACATAGACTTTGTAATTGGGGAGAATTAATTAAAGGTAAAGTATATCTACATGTACTATAAGATACCAACCTTTTACAAAGTCATATTGGGTCCATTTTTAGGTACTTTTTTTTTGTTTGTAAGTACCTTTGTTTTGGAGTTGTGGCTTGGGGTACGTCTGGGTGAGTTTTTACGAAAGATTAATGGACATAGGGTTGTGCAAAGTTTGGAAAACCATGTGCCCAAACCCAAGTAACTGTGTGAACCTAGGAAGTGGAAGTCCATATGGTTAGATCATAGTTTGATAAACCATGCGGCTCTTTAGGAGTAACCATATGAACCTGGATAGAGAGGTCCACATGGTTGGTGCACGGTTTACCCTAACTGTGCACCCCTGCCTAGGAAACCGTGCGTGTGAGTTTTTATTATCCTAAAATTAGTTTTTAAATCACTCAAACCCCCTAAACCCCTCTATTTAGATCTAGTCTTAGTCTTGATCAATTCTCGGTGATCCCCAATCTTTTCGGAGGTATTTTAAGGAAATTAGAACATCATTTTTTTTGAAATATAAAGCCTGTATTGAAGATCCAGTCTCTTTTTGGTAAGTGGATTTCATCCCGTTGCTTATTCCGTTATTTACTCTTTCTTTCTTTGATATTTTCATGTAAGATCTACACTATTTCCATAGATATAAACCTATGTGTTGATATTTAGATCTAGGATTGTAGATATAAATCTATAGATTCAATATCTTGATGCCTTTGATCTTAATTTTGGGTTTAGGGATTTAGTTATGGATCTTGATCGACGTCGTTGTGCCACTCTGATTTTGGGGATTTCCGCTGGGCAAACATCTGTCAATGAAATGAGTTATGTGGTCTAAATTAAACTCCCATAGTCTTGGATTTGATATGTGTATGTGAGATTATTGATTTGTTATCTTCCCTTGATAATTTATTTCCTAAATTGGAGTAATTAAGGACGTGGAATTGACTTGTTCTTTCCTGAATGATTATATGGATGATTGAACCATGGGGCTAAGGGGTTGTCCAAATGGATGATTGATTTTGGGGAATTGTTTATGATTTGGATATTGTAATTGAGATATAGAGTGTGGTTTGGTTTGAAATAATTAATGAGGGGGAATTAATTATGAGATGATGTTTGGCTATGTGAGATAATTAACGGTGAATTAATTACGTGCCATGATGTTGATTAAGATAATTAATTGTGACATTAATTATAAAAATTTGAGATTCAGTATGGATAATTAATTGTGGATAATTAATTATGGAATAATATTTGTGTTGATTGATTAATTAATTGATGAATTAATTAATGGGTTGTGTACTTAGTTAATTATTGGGTTAACTAATGGTCTTTGATATGTTTAACTAGTCATTGGATTAGTAAGGGAATGATGTGGTTAATTCTGATGAATTAATAAATTATGTGAATGATTGGGGAACTGGGTTCTAGACATGGAATTTTAGACCAATTGAGAAGTTGGGGTGTGAGACATGGCGTTTTACCCCAATAGCTGATATAAGTGATTGTGAGGTCGAGTGGTAGACATGGAGATCTACACTGATTGAGAAAGAGGGGTGTGAGACATGGATATCTACACTGGTTGAGAAATATGGGTGTGAGACATGGAGATCTACACCGATTGAGATGTTGAGTGTTAGACATAGAGTTCCACACCAAACTAATGATAATTATGAGTTGTGAGTTAAATTAGAGACATAGATCAAACATGAGTTTAATGTGACAAGTAAAGAATAAATGATAATGTGATAACTATTTAATTATGAATTATATTTATTTCCTTATAGAGTTTCATACATTATATTTTGTCTATACTTGTTTTAGAAACCATTGGTGGTGGCCTAATGAGTTGTACTCACCCCCTATTCGGGCTGCCTGATTGGCACCCGAGTAGACTTTGTTGTTGTAGGACAGGATAAAGGAAAGGCCCTGGGATAGGTTTCTATTTGGGAATGGAGCATGGGTGAGGGAACCAGATGTGGTTTGGAACCCACTTGGGAGTCACTATGTCTTTATTTTTAGTTACATTATAGACACTTGACACTTGCATTTTCATGGCATGATTTACCTTTTTAGATGAGTATTTTATTTCTTATTTTGACTATCATGTGACTTGGTATTATTATGGTTATTTATATGCTTTCACACTAATTTATTATTGTTTTCTTCCATTGGTGTTTTACTTCGATAAAAGAGGGTATAGTATCCCCATGACTGAGTTACTAGACCCTCACTACTAGTCAACACCCTCTAGCATACGGAGAGGTGCGCTTGAGATCATGTGAACAACTGGCTCAGGGCACTATTTATTGGCACCTGGGTCGGGATGTTACAAAGTGGTATCAAAGGAGTTTTCTTTATTTCTGAATCTTTTTTATTAATATTTTTTTAAAGGTAGACATGAGACTTAGAAGAGTTGGGGCTTGGTAATGAGCTCGTGCATGGGAGTTTCATACCCATATATGGGGGAAAATTTGGGTACTTAGGGTGGGATTGTTGTGATTGATATTTGCTGTTACAATTGGATATTATTTCCCCTTGGGTGACGCAATTGTGGTGTGATGTGATAAATGTTTTTTAGAATTTTGGATTATTTATTTATGGACTAAAGAATAATGAGAGTTTAATCTTTATGAATCATTCTAGGCACTCAGGGTTATTATGATATGAATTATTTTAGGCACTCAGAGGAAAACAGGTTATGGGTAAGTTATTGAAATTAAACTATTTCCCTTATTGTGTGATTGAAATGAAAATTTTGTTTAACATTAATTGAGAAATATTTAAAAATGTTTCAAATTGATAATAATTGGGTGTCTAAATGAGAAACTTGTGAATGAAAATGTGCTTACCCTTGTTAACAAAGACCTAGAAGTAGGAAGGTTATGGGTAGTGATAGTGCCTCAGTGTTTACTGTGTGGAGAGAAATGGAAATAGGACATGTTGAAACTTTTTGTGTTTCTTTTTCTTATTAAGTAAATGTTATAAGGTTTTTTTGTGAGACTTAAGACATGTGTTTGGAATTTTAGAGAATATTCCTCCACGATGCTTGTTGAGAGGGAGACATAGGTGTATGTCTTGGAATGAACTTTCAGGTAGGGAACTTGAGGCACCATTAGTGCCGGCTGAAGAGGTAGGGGGGAAGTTCTGAGAGAACTTTTCGCATTTCATGAAATTCATAGAGAGATGCCTAGTACGGGTTCTGAAAAGCATGTATTAGTTGACAAGGGAGTTTCAGCTATAGCACCCTCTGAATTTTACTAGATATTGTGGACATGAGGGATTTGAATTCTGGATTGAATCCATAGACATGATACTTGACCATTTGGAGACTCTGGCTGAGAAGAGGGTCAAGTTAGCTGCTTATATGATATGGTGGTCAGTGAAGCACCAGTGGGACATTCATGTACAATATGTACAGACTGATGATATGTTATGGAAGGAATTTCTAGAGAAGTTATTGGAAAACTTCTATCCAAAGACACTGAGACAATAGAAAGATTCATAGTTTATGCATCTGACCCATGGAAGCATGTTTATAATGGATTATGCCAAACGTTTCATAGATTTACAATGTTTTTCTCCAACTTTGGTGGAAGATGATACTACTTCATAAAAAAGATTTAATGATGGAATTTGATGTGAAATTAAGTCCCATGTGAATATATTTAGGCTGAAGAAGTTCTCAGAAGTGGTGAATCAAACTCTCATTTCGGAGGGGAACCTGAAGGAGGGTTTCAGTACTGGAAAGGTAGATATCACTGGACGATGAGTAAGTGTGATTTACAATATAAGGAAGCTCTGTTACGAGAACCTTAGTCAGGATAGTGGAAATCAAGGTAAAAAATCAATATGAATCGTTGCTTAGGATATTATTCAGGTGCTTTTCCACCAGTGTGGTAGGATATGACACTACGATAGAATTTTTCCTTGACCACCAGTGGAGTGATGATTTTATGGAAATATGGGACACCTTTAGATGTCCTTTAGGAAGCAATGATAGGCTGGTGTTGATGGAGAAGCTATATAGAGTCAGAGTGTGGTAAGTGGGTCTTCTACAACTTATAGTTATGGCATCTGGGGTTCTACTATTATAGGTGGTAGAGGCAGTGTATGTGGTGCTTTAGGGTGTGAGAACCTGTATCAGTAGAGTGGTGCTACTCAGGGGGGGGGGGGGTCAAGCAGTGCCACAGGGGAGAGGGGCATGAAGGCTACATGCGGTGCAACCTACACTGTGGAGAACGAGTATGGGCCATCAATAGTGAGAGGTACTATTCTAGTGGGATCTACTTTATATAGTTCCTTGTTTGATACTGGTGCATCTCATTCCTTTATATATGAAAATCTTGTTAATGGTTTGAGCCTGGAGGTGGAGTCTGTAATCGGAGTAATGAATATCGATACACCGTTTGGAACACGATCTAGAGATATCTGTATATGTAAGGGATGTTCACTAGAGATCAAAGAGTATTATTATCTTTAGGATATTTATTTCCTTTATATGATTGGATTAAACTTGATTATGGGTATGGAATGGTTAGTCGCATACTGATCCCACATCGATTGTTATCATAGGAGAGTGACCTTTGTGTCTCCTAAGGGTGACCAGTATGTTCATCGTGGAGAGTGGGATATCCAGGTGAGCCAAGCAGGGCCAATTTCTCAGTAATTGGAAGAGCTCACAACCCAAGTTTCTAGTATTTTTCTTGATGACAAGAGTGGTAGGCAATAATTCCTTCTACCAGTTGTAGAATTGTTCCAAAATTTATTCCCCGAAGACTTCTCAGGGTTGCCACATGATAGAGATGTTGAATTCATTATTGAAATCATGCTGGGGGATGAGCTAATTTCTATTACACATTATAGAATGGAACTGAATGATCTTCAATAACTCAAGACTCAGTTGGAGGAGCTGGAGGATAAGGGGTTTATCCATCCAAGTACATCACCTTGGTGATCACCTATGTTTTTTTTCAAATAAGGATGGTGAGAGTTTACGTTTGTGTGTCGATTACTGAAATATGAACCAAATGACTACGAGGAACCAATATACACTTCCATGTATAGATCATCTATTTGACCAACTAAAGGGATCTTTCATGTTCTCAAAGATTTATTTGAGATCAGTGTATCATTAGGTGAGAGTTTAGACATCTGATATATCGATTACTTCTTTTAGGAGAAGGTAGTACCTTTATTAATTTTTTGTGATGCCGTTTAGTTTAACGAATTCTCCAGTAGTGTTTATGGCCTTAATGAAAAATATATTTCATTCATTCCTGGATCATTTTGTGGTGGTGTTTGTGTATTATATATTTGTGTACTCTAAGACTCATTTCAATCATGCCCAATATCTTGACATCATCCTGAGTACACTGAGAGACCATCGGTTATATGCCAAGCTATCAAAGTGTTAGTTTTGGATTAACCAGGTACACTTTTTAGGGTACATCATCTTAGAAGAAGGTGTGGTAGTAGACCTAGAAAAGGTGCATGCAATGATTTCTTAGGAGCATCCTAAGAATGTTTTTGGTATTTGAATCTTTTTGGGATTAGCTGGATATTACAGGAGGTTCATCTTGGACTTTTCCTAATTGGAAGCACTAATTTCAGTTTTGACAAACAAAGGGATAAAGTTTGAATTGATGGAATCATGTGAGAATTATTTCTAGGATTTTAATAAGTGCTTGACATCAACATCAATTTGGATCTTACCTGAGTCAAATGAGGAGTACACGGTGTATATTGATGCTTCTGGGATAGGACTCAGAGCTGTGTTAATACAAGGGGATCGAGGTGTTGATTATGGGTCTCGATAGTTGAGGACACATGAATGGAATTAAGCCACAAATGACCTTGAGTTTTTAATAGTGGTTTAAGATCTTAAGTGTTGGAGACACTATCTTTTGGGTGAAATGTTTATAATTTTTACAGATCAAAAAAATCTTAAAGTATATCTTTTCACAGCATGACTTGAACCATCGACAAAAAACATGGGTAGAGTATATGCAGTCTTTTGATTTTGAACTAGAATATACACATATAAAGGGGAATAGTGTGGTTGATGCCTTGATCAAGAAAACATAGACTCAATTGGTACATGATTCAAGTGAAGAGTGGAAGATGATGACTTTGTAGGATGAAATGCATGTGGTGGTTCAGGAGAGTTAAGATAAAATTACTCTAGTTTTAGTTGTAGTGGAGTCTAAAATTTTGAGATGGATCATGGATAGGTGGTATGAATATAGAGAGTGATTATCCTTGAGGGTAATCCTTGAATGTGGATAGAAACATTTAGGTAGGATGATATATGAGGATGAGATCATCTATGTGAAAAAGAGGGTTGTTGCTTCTACAAGTATGCGAGAGGAACCCATGAGATAATTTAATGGCTCTAAGTAGGAGATTCATCATAGGGTGAAAAAAATGTACCATGAACTATGATGATAGTTTTTTTGGTCAGACATGAAAAAGTAGATAGCAGGTTTTATGATAAGATGTTTCTCCTGTCAGTAGGTGAAGATAGAGCATCAACGACCTAGAGGTCTATTGCAGCCGTTGCCTATTCCAGAATGGAAGTGGGATGACATGACTGTGGATTTTGTGGTAGGTATTCCAAAGATTAGTAGGAAGAATGATGTTATTTGGGTCATTGTGGATCTACTGAAAAAGGTAGAATATTTCTTACCTATAAGGGAAACCTTTACAGTAGAATATTTGGGAGAACTGTATGTTCTAGAGATATTCTGTTTTCATGGGGTGCCACAGACTATAGTTTCATATTGTGACTCTGTAACGCCCCGACCCCAGCTACCCAGAGTCGGTGCATTACTTCGTAAGATTGGCATGATCACAAAAGATCAAGTCTCGAAAGACCGATTAGTTTAGTAGCCTTGGAAACACTAGATACATTCATAAATGTTACATTACATCATAAAGTGAAAAACTAATAACAAAGTCTTCATAGTCCACACTTCTATCCTCTTCTGACAATCCCTGCAGGTCATTCATAAAATACTTCTTCACATCCTGGAAAATATCAAAACATTGAAAGGGGTGAGCTCAGATGCTCAGTAAGGATAACAATACAGCGGAAGCTTTCATAAATAAACATTAACAATTAAGGCAATGTATAACTAAAAAAAAGCCTTTTAAACTTGAACTTCAACATAATATGGCAAAAGTAAAATTAGATAATGCCATTCACTTCTTCACATGGATATTCTACTGGTCGAATAATCACATGCAATATCAATAACCACTTTCATAATGATGGAATGCATAATGCCAGACTATCATAACCACGTAATCAAGGCCTCATGCCAAGACCACAAATAAGCTTTTGTCAAGGCCTCGTGCCAAGACACTAGTTTGTCTCATGAGACCTGCCGATGCATCAAGGAGCTATAGCGGGCTCCACCCGTCACTTATTAAGTCCAATGCATTCCTCATATGAATAGGTTTAAACATATCATAAACCATAACATAATCGTATCACATAAAACATGCATAAAGGAAACATAACATTTCCACATTTCAATCACAAGATATCAATACAACACATTGATATAATAAAAACGCTTTCAAAACCATTTTCAATACCAAAATAAAATAAAGTTAAAACTTTGTATTTATTTTTCATTAAAAAAAGTGATGGCTTGTAGAGGAAGCCGAAACTCAAATAATGGTCACGGCGGCGGAGAAGTCGTTGTCGCCACATACGTACGACAAAAACATTCCCTTTTGTCATTTAGTAAATGCTTCGTATAAAAAAGATTCCTTTTGAAATATACGTAAAAGTCAAAGGGGTTTATACACCGTATAAAAGAAAGTTGTGTATAAAACCAAATATGCCTCAATGAAAGGAGATTGAGACGAAGTCCTTAAAAAAAATCATGTTTTAAAATAAAATAGATCTATTATGTGTATACACTATAGGTACACATGAAGAATACAAAATAAGACATAATAATATCATGAAATAATTTGAAAGTAGGAGATTAACCCAAAGAATGGAAGTTGGGTTAAGAAGTTCCCTTACAAAGATAATTTTTAAAATAAAATAGATATATTATGTGTATTCACTATAAGTACACATAAATAAAGTACAAATACAAGATATGACATAATAATATAATGACATAATTTGAAAGTAGGAGAATAACCCAAAGAATGGAAATTGGGTTAAGAAGTTCCATTACCTTGTGTCCGACTTGACTCAACCGTTCTTTAACCTCCTGAATAATAAACTAGAGTTAATATCTACCTTATTAAGAACCATTTTCAATTTCATTATCCTTTTTATATCACTTATTACAATGTTATGAATATTATGTAATTATTCAAGTTAATAACGATCGTTTTGTCGATCTTTGGTAACTTGAGTCAACAATAAACTTCTTATAATTACAAGTTGTTCATGTGGTAGAATATCCAGAATTATATTCATTATTTATATGTCATATATATCTTATATATCCAGTATATACATTCATTTATAATATTACGTAACATTTAGAGGTAAGAAATGAAATGCACCGTTCATGGAGACGGTAAGCCGTACATACGCATGAACGCTACTTTCATTTCAATTTCATATTTAATGGAACTAAATCATAATGATATAAATTTATAATATAATTACAGTATAATATAGTGTATAATACCATTTACTCCATCCTTTATACATCCCACATATGGCATTAATGATACAAATCACTTTGAGGGGGCGGTAGTCCGCACTTCCTAAAATGAAATTATCGCGTTTTACCCATAATGGAAATCATAAAGTATGCCATAAATGAGAAATACAGAAGCATAAGTAAAGCATAAACATATTATATATCATATATAAAAATAGTGACATCTTAATTGCCACCTTTGAAGGTGTTATATGAGTGTTGAACAATCATCGTTTCGTGAGGCAGAAATTCGCCATCCACAGAAACCGTATGTTCTTTAACCATTAGATGTAGGTGTGTGTAAGTTTAGCTCTAATACTTATTATAAAAACATCCTAGTATATTTAGGATACTGGTGTTGTTAAAAAAGAAATGAATAAAAAGAGTTTAGGGGGTTGGAGAAGAAAAATAAAACAAAACAACATTAGAGAAGACATTACCTCAAAATCGGGTAACTCTTTTTGATTTGAGCCAAAGGATTCCTTGGGAAGAGTTCTACCCAAATTAAGGCTTCTAGGAGTAATAGGGGGAAGTTGGGAGAGTATTTGGGCAGAGGTTGGCTGAGCCAAATGGCTTGAAAGTGTAAATGAGGTGGGAGAGGTGGGGGCCTTTTATAAGAGGAGAGGAGGGGCACTTTTGGAAAGATTGAAATGTTATATTATTTGACAATGCTTTTCGGATTCTAAAGGTCCCACACTTATATAATTCGAGGATAAGGTGATAAGGTTTCGAAATCCACTCATCCAATTGGTTTTGGCCATGTGTAGGTTTTATATTTTTCATTATCTTTCCATTTTATTTAAATCGTCAAATAATGATGTCATCGCTGCATCATTATTATGTCATATATAATTTACTTTATTTAATGTCTAAAAATTATAAAACAAATACTATGATGTAGGAAACCTTTTTAGCTTTCCAATGACTATTTATAATCAAAATTTGGACTTGTATAACCCCACTCAAAAATTATTTTAGTAAAACAATTTATGTTAGTGTCATTTTCACTTTAACATTAAATAAAAATATATTAATGTCATTTTCCAACTAAAGTGGCTCCATGGGGTCCCCAATTTGTCCCATGGCTTGTCATGGTCGGCCATGACTCACCCAATAGGTGTAGGACAAGTGTCATGGTGTTTTCACATTCTTATAATACCATTTTTACCTTAAACTACACTAATTACCTCTAATCGCGATTAATGAAAAAAGTTACTATTCACCAAAAAATTATTTTTATCTCATTGAACCACATTTTACTTCTTAATGACAACCATGTATGTCGGATTTTCAAAATTCAATACACATTAGTGGTAAACTTTCATTTAACTGAAAAATCAGTTTTCTTGATTACCACTTAGTGGTTTCACTATTCATCAAAAATTGAAGTTTTTCAGAAAATTACCAAAAATTCACCCTAAGCTATATTTGATATTCCGAATTCAAAAATGAAGTCCATTTTACAAAATTCAAAACATATAAGTCAAATTAATTAATTTAATAATTAATTCCCGCTGTCATGACAAATAGCGTGTTTTTGTGAAACAATAAGTATCAAAAGATTGACACTAGTTTAAGTCTGATTTCAAAGTAAAATTAATTCCAACGACCACTATTGGATTTAATGGTAAAAATATTCTCTAATTTCACTTTAAAACCAATTCAAAAGATAATATAATCATATAAATAAATTATATTAAAAAGAGGTTTTGAATTAAAATACAACATATTACACTATTCATAAAAAAATGAACTTTATCAGAAAGGTACCCAAAATTTACACAAAGTAAATTTTGATGTCCCGATTCTAAAGAAGAGTTATATTTGGTCCAAAATAAAGTATAAGAGTGATCAAAAATATATTTAATGACGGTTCACCATTAAAAGGTGATAAGTGAACCTTTAGTGAAAATTAGAGTATATATGCCCTAAAATTGAACTCTTTCCGTATTTTAAGCCTTTATATTTTATTGGGTAAATGTAAAAACATTTAAAAACATATCTAATCATATTTTAGTTATTTCTATCCATTCCAGCCGGTACAACGACTACTTGTTAACTAACATTTAAAATAATATTATTTTATTACAAGTGTGCTACGTAATTTTCAAAGAAACTCATCGTTGCGTATCGGGTACGCTATCGAACATAGCAACCCCTTTAAAATAAAATTAATATTTAATTCATAAATATTAATAAATATGAAAATTATTTATTCTTTATTTACCTGTGATGTTACATTCTCCCCTCCTTCAATAAATTGCGTCCTCGCAATTTGAAATTTTTCTTTGAAGATAAAAGGTTGAAAATAGAAAATTTCTTTGTGGAAAACCCACATCGGAAATAAGGTTAATAGAATTTAGTCTTAATAAGAGGGAAAGGGAAATGAAAAAGTCACCACCCAATTATGATCTCGATTAGGAGAACATTGGTGGCAATTAAAGACATATAATTGGAGGAAAAACGTAAATATTTGTAGGGAGTGATTGAGGTCATCAATCACAATCAACTGTCAAATTGAGGGCCTCAAAGCCTTCAATCTATGTTGATTTAAAATATCATCAGTTCAAAAAGACATAAGGTATTAGGATAACACATTTTTTTTTGTTTTAATATCCCTTTACTAAAGTTTAAGAATTAATTTATTCATTGAATAAGAGATAGGTATATATATATTTATGCTTGACAATTAGAGTTTCAACCTTTAACTCATCTTTCACTCAAAAAGATAATAGAACTCAAAAATATTATACTTATCCTAATTGTATAAGGTTCCAAATGTTAACACATACCATTTAGATTAGTAAAATTATTTTGTAATAACCAGGGACTTCCTGTAGGCTAGTGGTAGGAAATAAAGGCTTGTCGCACTATGGTTGTGGGTTCGATTCCTGCAGCTTTGTCTGACACGACGGGTTATTCCCACCCTGCAGGTTGTCCTTTTACTAAAACTATAGTATTATAATATTCCAAAAATAATCTTCAGAATTTCTTTAACCTTAAACAATACTATCCATGTTTCAACTTAATCCATTCCAACCTTAATAGTTATCCAAAATACCTCCGTCCAGACTTTCTCTAAAAGGTCTCTAAATTCCAAAATCAATTGTAACATCAGATTCCCCAAACAAAGAAAAGTTTCTCTTATTGTCACATACTAAAAATATGATTACCTTAATCATATTAAAACCTTACTGAAATCAAAAAGTACTGCAGTACAATCCATATATATATATCACATTATTCTTATAACCAGAATATAATCTTTGAGTCCAAAAGCACCAATACATTAATTATTCCGCTTCAACTGTAGTCACAGCATAAGATTTGCCTTGATCCCTGGGCCTTTTCTGAGGTAATATTCCTTGACGCTTAGGACTTTCATTTGCATAATGCCCCATTTCCCTACAATTGTAGCATTCAACTTTGACAGCCTCTTTCTTTCCCTTGCAATCACGAGCCTGGTGACCCTTTTCTCCACATTTATAACAAACTCCCATTCCTTTTAGGCAAGTACCAGGGTGATTCTTCCCACAATTATCACATAATGGAAAATCCTTCTTTCCCTTTTTCCCTTTATCTGTCTCTTGTTCCACCGTTCTCTTCTTCTCTTGCTTTACTTTGTTGTCATAAGACTTAGAGAATTCCTTTTCTGTCTTGATAGCACACGAGACAATATCTTCGTATGATGGGAAGGATTGTGATACTAAAGCTCGACGGAGAAATGGTTTTAACCCCTCAAAGAAACGATCAATCTTACTCCTTGGGTTACGTATATAATCGGCAGCATACCTCGCTAACCTTGTAAAGTTAGCCTCATACTTTGCGACATTCTCATCCTCCTTCTACCTCAAACTCAGAAATTGCCTTTCCACATCTGCTCGATGGTCATGAGGAAAATATTTTTCTAAAAACAGATCTTTGAACTCCCTCCATTCCATATTCGATACGTCATCATCTTCCTTTGTGTTTTGAATCAGCGACCACCACTGATCGGCATCTCCAGTGAGGCGGTAAACTGCCATGACAACCTTCTCCCTTTCGCTACTCCCCAAGGCATGGAATATTTTCTCTAAGGAGTTTATCCATTGCTCAGCTACTAACAGATTTGTACCCCCATTGAAGGTTGGTGGTTTTTGCCTCATGACGCGGTCTAACATTGATCCTCCACGTTGCGGATCAGGGTACTCCATACGAGTAAGGTTATTATTCATAACCTGAGTGAGTTGTCCCAGTATGGTAATAAGTTGATCAGAACCAGTTGTATCTCCAGCTCCATAATAATTATCTTGAGAAGGAGGGAAATCCCTACACGGAGTGCGTTCATTGATACAGTTTCCATTCCTTCCACTAGGCGCCATTTCTAAACAATGGCATAAACTATATTAGTTTATAAATCAAAATACATAATTCCATACTTGTAAGATACTTAACATAAATTGAACTATTTATGGATATAATCCATAAAAATGTTTTCTTTGAGGAAGTATATACTCATAACCCTTCATAGTGGTTTATAAAGAAAATGAGAATTATCCAAAGCATATCCCCCGGGAGTGTCGTAACCAAGAGTGCAGCAAGGCCCGTTGTCGTGCACCAGTTCCCGTTCGAGTCTAGCTCAAAGCGGTGTTTTCGGGTTTTACCCCTAGGTACATCTGTCCCAGAGCCGCCTCTACTTGCTCGTATCCAGACAGGGATTTATTGCTCGTAAAACTCACAAAATCTCTACAATAACAAAATTCTAGGAAGTTCTTCTATACTAATCCTCAAAGTCTATCTTTGGGCTATGTGCTCTAATCAGAGTTTATCTAAATCTAGCTTCCAAGGTTAGTACTAAACTTCCTCTGATACCAACTGTAACGCCCCGACCCCAGCTACCCAGAGTCGGGACATTACTTCGTAACATTGGCATGATCACAAAAGATCAAGTCTTGAAAGACCGATTAGTTTAGTAGCCTTGGAAACACTAGATACATTCATAAATGTTACATTACATCATAAAGTGAAAAACTAATAACAAAGTCTTCATAGTCCACACTTCTATCCTCTTCTGACAATCCCTGCAGGTCATTCATAAAATACTTCTTCACATCCTGGAAAATATCAAAACATTGAAAGGGGTGAGCTCAGATGCTCAGTAAGGATAACAATACAGCGGAAGCTTTCATAAATAAACATTAACAATTAAGGCAATGTATAACTAAAACAAAAGCCTTTTAAACTTGAACTTCAACATAATATGGCAAAAGTAAAATGAGATAATGCCATTCACTTCTTCACATGGATATTCTACTGGTCGAATAATCACATGCAATATCAATAACCACTTTCATAATGATGGAATTCATAATGCCAGACTATCATAACCACGTAGTCAAGGCCTCATGCCAAGACCACAAATAAGCTTTTGTCAAGGCCTCGTGCCAAGACACTAGTTTGTCTCATGAGACCTGCCGATGCATCGAGGAGCTATAGCGGGCTCCACCCGTCACTTATTAAGTCCAATGCATTCCTCATATGAATATGTTTAAACAAATCATAAACCATAACATAATCGTATCACATAAAACATGCATAAAGGAAACATAACATTTCCACATTTCAATCACAAGATATCAATACAACACATTGATATAATAAAAACGCTTTCAAAACCATTTTCAATACCAAAATAAAAGAAAGTTAAAACTTTGTATTTATTTTTCATTAAAAAAAGTGATGGCTTGTAGAGGAAGCCAAAACTCAAATAATGGTCACGACGGCGGAGAAGTCGTTGTCGCCACATACGTACGACAAAAACATTCCCTTTTGTCGTTTAGTAAATGCTTCGTATAAAAAAGATTCCTTTTGAAATATACGTAAAAGTCAAAGGGGTTTATACACCGTATAAAAGAAAGTTGTGTATAAAACCAAATATGCCTCAATGAAAGGAGATTGAGACGAAGTCCTTAAAAAAAATCATGTTTTAAAATAAAATAGATCTATTATGTGTATACACTATAGGTACACATGAAGAATACAAAATAAGACATAATAATATCATGACATAATTTGAAAGTAGGAGATTAACCCAAAGAATGGAAGTTGGGTTAAGAAGTTCCCTTAAAAAGATAATTTTTAAAATAAAATAGATATATTACGTGTATTCACTATAAGTACACATAAATAAAGTACAAATACAAGATATGACATAATAATATAATGACATAATTTGAAAGTAGGAGAATAACCCAAAGAATGGAAATTGGGTTAAGAAGTTCCCTTACCTTGTGTCCGACTTGACTCAACCGTTCTTTAACCTCCTGAATAATAAACTAGAGTTAATATCTACCTTATTAAGAACCATTTTCAATTTCATTATCCTTTTTATATCACTTATTACAATGTTATGAATATTATGTAATTATTCAAGTTAATAACGATCGTTTTGTCGATCTTTAGTAACTTGAGTCAACAATAAACTTCTTATAATTACAAGTTGTTCATGTGGTAGAATATCCAGAATTATATTCATGATTTAGATGTCATATATATCTTATATATCCAGTATATACATTCATTTATAATATTACGTAACATTTAGAGGTAAGAAATGAAATGCACCGTTCATGGAGACGGTAAGCCGTACGTACGCATGAACGCTACTTTCATTTCAATTTCATATTTAATGGAACTAAATCATAATGATATAAATGTATAATATAATTACAGTATAATATAGTGTATAATACCATTTACTCCATCCTTTATACATCCCACATATGACATTAACGATTCAAATCACTTTGAGGGGGCGGTAGTCCGCACTTCCTAAAATGAAATTATCGCGTTTTACCCATAATGGAAATCATAAAGTATGCCATAAATGAGAAATACAGAAGCATAAATAAAACATAAACATATTATATATCATATATAAAAATAGTGACATATTAATGGCCACCTTTGAAGGTGTTATATGAGTGTTGAACAATCATCGTTTCGTGAGGCAGAAATTCGCCATCCACAGAAACCGTATGTTCTTTAACCATTAGATGTAGGTGTGTGTAAGTTTAGCTCGAATACTTATTATAACAACATCCTAGTATATTTAGGATACTGGTGTTGTTACAAAAGAAATGAATAAAAAGAGTTTAGGGGGTTGGAGAAGAAAAATAAAACAAAACAACATTAGAGAAGACATTACCTCAAAATCGGGTAACTCTTTTTGATTTGAGCCAAAGGCTTCCTTGGGAAGATTTCTGCCCAAATTAAGGCTTCTAGGAGTAATAGGGGGAATTTGGGAGAGTATTTGGGCACAGGTTGGCCGAGCCAAATGGCTTGAAAGTGTAAATGAGGTGGGAGAGGTGGGGGCCTTTTATAAGAGGAGAGGAGGGGCACTTTTGGAAAGATTGAAATGTTATATTATTTCACAATGCTTTTCGGATTCTAAAGGTCCCACACTTATATAATTAGAGTCTAAGGTGATAAGGTTTCGAAATCCACTCATCCAATTGGTTTTGGCCATGTGTAGGTTTTATATTTTTCATTATCTTTCCATTTTATTTAAATCGTCAAATAATGATTTCATCGCTGCATAATTATTATGTCATATATAATTTAATATATTTAATGTATAAAAATTATAAAACAAATACTATGATGTAGGAAATATTTTTATCTTTCCAATGACTATTTATAATCAAAATTTGGACTTGTATAACCCCACTAAAAAATTATTTTAGTAAAACAATTTATGTTAGTGTCATTTTCACTTTAACATTAAATAAAAATATATTAATGTCATTTTCCAACTAAAGTGGCTCCATGGGGTCCCCAATTTGGACCATGGCTTGTATTGGTCGGCCATGACTCACCAAATAGGTGTATGACAAGTTTCATGGTGTTTTCACATTCTTATAATACCATTTTTACCTTAAACTACACTAATTACCTCTAATCGCGATTAATGAAAAAGGTTACTATTCACCAAAAAATTATTTTAATCTCATTGAACCACATTTTACTTCTTAATGACAACCATATATGTCGGATTTTCAAAATTCAATACACATTAGTGGTAAACTTTCATTTAACTGAAAAATCAGTTTGCTTGATTACCACTTAGTGGTTTCACTATTCATCAAAAATTGAAGTTTTTCAGAAAATTACCAAAAATTCACCCTAAGCTATATTTGATATTCCGAATTCAAAAATGAAGTCCATTTTACAAAATTCAAAACATATAAGTCAAATTAATTAATTTAATAATTAATTCCCGCTGTCATGACAAATAGCGTGTTTTTGTGAAACAATAAGTATCAAAAGATTGACACTAGTTTAAGTCTGATTTCAAAGTAAAATTAATTCCAACGACCACTATTGGATTTAATAGTAAAAATATTCTCTAATTTCACTTTAAAAACAATTCAAAAGATAATATAATCATATAAATAAATTATATTAAAAAGAGGTTTTGAATTAAAATACAACATATTACACTATTCATAAAAAAATGAACTTTATCAGAAAGGTACCAAAAATTTACACAAAGTAAATTTTGATGTACCGATTCTAAAGAAGAGTTATATTTGGTCCAAAATAAAGTATAAGAGTGATCAAAACTATATTTAATGATGGTTCACCATTAAAAGGTGATAAGTGAACCTTTAGTGAAAATTAGAGTATATATGCCCTAAAATTGAACTCTTTCCGTATTTTAAGCCTTTATCTTTTATTGGGTAAATGTAAAAACATTTAAAAACATATCTAATCATATTTTAGTTATTTCTATCCATTCCCGCCGGTACAACGACTACTTGTTAACTAACATTTAAAATAATATTATTTTATTACTAGTGTGCTACGTAAGTTTCAAAGAAACTCATCATTGCGTATCGGGTACGCTATCGAACATAGCAACCCCTTTAAAATAAAATTAACATTTAATTCATAAATATTAATAAATATGAAAATTATTTATTCTTTATTTACCTGGGATGTTACATTCTCCCCTACTTCAATAAATTGCGTCCTTGCAATTTGAAATTTTTCTTGGAAGATAAAAGGTTGAAAATAGAAAATACCTTTGTGGAAAACCCACATCGGAAATAAGGTTAATAGAATTTAGTCTTAATAAGAGGGAAAGGGAAATGAAAAAGTCACCACCCAATTATGATCTCGATTAGGAGAACATTGGTGGCAATTAAAGACATATAATTGGAAGAAAAACGTAAATATTTGTAGGGAGTGATTGAGGTCATCAATCACAATCAACTGTCAAATTGAGGGCCTCAAAGCCTTCAATCTATGTTGATTTAAAATATCATCAGTTCAACAAGACATAAGGTATTAGGATAACACATTTTTTTTTGTTTTAATATCCCTTTACTAAAGTTTAAGAATTAATTTATTCATTGAATAAGAGATAGGTATATATATATTTATGCTTGACAATTAGAGTTTCAACCTTCAACTCATCTTTCACTCAATAAGATAATAGAACTCAAAAATATTATACTTATCCTAATTGTATAAGGTTCCAAATGTTAACACATACCATTTAGATTAGTAAAATTATTTTGTAATAACCAGGGACTTCCTGTAGGCTAGTGGTAGGAAATAAAGGCTTGTCGCACTATGGTTGTGGGTTCGATTCCTGCAGCTTTGTCCGACACGACGGGTTATTCCCACCCTGCAGGTTGTCCTTTTACTAAAACTATAGTATTATAATATTCCAAAAATAATCTTCAGAATTTCTTTAACCTTAAACAATACTATCCATGGTTCAACTTAATCCATTCCAACCTTAATAGTTATCCAAAATACCTCCGTCCAGACTTTCTCTAAAAGGTCTCTAAATTCCAAAATCAATTGTAACATCAGATTCCCCAAACAAAGAAAAGTTTCTCTTATTGTCACATACTAAAAATATGATTACCTTAATCATATTAAAACCTTACTGAAATCAAAAAGTACTGCAGTACAATCCATATATATATATCACATTATTATTATAACCAGAATATAATCCTTGAGTCCAAAAGAACCAATACATTAATTATTCCGCTTCAACTGTAGTCACAGCATAAGATTTGCCTTGATCCCTGGGCCTTTTCTGAGGTAAGATTCCTTGACGCTTAGGACATTCATTTGCATAATGCCCCATTTCCCTACAATTGTAGCATTCAACTTTGACAGCCTCTTTCTTTTCCTTGCAATCACGAGCCTGGTGACCCTTTTCTCCACATTTATAACAAACTCCCATTCCTTTTAGGAAAGTACCAGGGTGATTCTTCCCACAATTATCACATAATGGAAAATCCTTCTTTCCCTTTTTCCCTTTATCTGTCTCTTGTTCCACTATTCTCTTCTTCTCTTGCTTTACTTTGTTGTCATAAGACTTAGAGAATTCCTTTTCTGTCTTGATAGCACACGAGACAATATCTTCGTATGATGAGAAGGATTGTGATACTAAAGCTCGGCGGAGAAATGGTTTTAACCCCTCAAATAAACGATCAATCTTACTCCTTGGGTTACGTATATAATCGGCAGCATGCCTCGCTAACCTTGTAAAGTTAGCCTCATACTTTGCGACATTCTCATCCTCCTTCTACCTCAAACTCAGAAATTGCCTTTCCATATCTGCTCGATGGTCACGAGGAAAATATTTTTCTAAAAACAGATCTTTGAACTCCCTCCATTTCATATTCGATACGTCATCATCTTCCTTTGTGTTTTGAATCAGCGACCACCACTGATCGGCATCTCCAGTGAGGCGGTAAACTGCCATGACAACCTTCTCCCTTTCGCTACTCCCCAAGGCATGGAATATTTTCTCTAAGGAGTTTATCCATTGATCAGCTAATAACGTATTTGTACCCCCATTGAAGGTTGGTGGTTTTTTCCTCATGAAGCGGTCTAACATTGATCCTCCACGTTGAGGATCAGGGTACTCCATACGAGTAAGGTTATTATTCATAACCTGAGTGAGTTGTCCCAGTATGGTAATAAGTTGATCAGAACCAGTTGTATCTCCAACTCCACAATAATTATCTTGAGAAGGAGGGAAATCCCTACATGGAGTGCGTGCATTGATACAGTTTCCATTCCTTCCACTAGGCGCCATTTCTAAACAATGGCATAAACTATATTAGTTTATAAATCAAAATACATAATTCCATACTTGTAAGATACTTAACATAAATTGAACTATTTATGGATATAATCCATAAAAATGTTTTCTTTGAGGAAGTATATACTCATAACCCTTCATAGTGGTTTATAAAGAAAATGAGAATTATCCAAAGCATATCCCCCGGGAGTGTCGTAACCAAGAGTGCAGCAAGGCCCGTTGTCGTGCACCAGTTCCCGTTCGAGTCTAGCTCAAAGCGGTGTTTTCGGGTTTTACCCCTAGGTACATCTGTTCCAGAGCCGCCTCTACTTGCTTGTATCCAGACAGGGATTTATTGCTCGTAAAACTCACAAAATCTCTACAATAACAAAATTCTAGGAAGTTCTTCTATACTAATCCTCAAAGTCTATCTTTGGGCTATGTGCTCTAATTAGAGTTTATCTAAATCTAGCTTCCAAAGTTAGTACTAAACTGCCTCTGATACCAACTGTAACGCCCCGACCCCAGCTACCCAGAGTCGGTGCATTACTTCGTAACATTGGCATGATCACAAAAGATCAAGTCTCGAAAGACCGATTAGTTTAGTAGCCTTGGAAACACTAGATACATTCATAAATGTTACATTACATCATAAAGTGAAAAACTAATAACAAAGTCTTCATAGTCCACACTTCTATCCTCTTCTGACAATCCCTGCAGGTCATTCACAAAATACTTCTTCACATCCTGGAAAATATCAAAACATTGAAAGGGGTGAGCTCAGATGCTCAGTAAGGATAACAATACAGCGGAAGATTTCATAAATAAACATTAACAATTAAGGCAATGTATAACTAAAACAAAAGCCTTTTAAACTTGAACTTCAACATAATATGGAAAAAGTAAAATGAGATAATGTCATTCACTTCTTCACATGGATATTCTACTGGTCGAATAATCACATGCAATATCAATAACCACTTTCATAATGATGGAATGCATAATGCCAGACTATCATAACCACGTAGTCAAGGCCTCGTGCCAAGACCACAAATAAGCTTTTGTCAAGGCCTCGTGCCAAGACACTAGTTTGTCTCATGAGACCTGCCGATGCATCGAGGAGCTATAGCGGGCTCCACCCGTCACTTATTAAGTCCAATGCATTCCTCATATGAATAGGTTTAAACATATCATAAACCATAACATAATCGTATCACATAAAACATGCATAAAGGAAACATAACATTTCCACATTTCAATCACAAGATATCAATACAACACATTGATATAATAAAAACGCTTTCAAAACCATTTTCAATACCAAAATAAAAGAAAGTTAAAACTTTGTATTTACTTTTCATTAAAAAAAGTGATGGCTTGTAGAGGAAGCCGAAACTCAAATAATGGTCACGGTGGCGGAGAAGTCGTTGTCTCCACATACGTACGACAAAAACATTCCCTTTTGTCGTTTAGTAAACGCTTCGTATAAAAAAGATTCCTTTTGAAATATACGTAAAAGTCAAAGGGGTTTATACACCGTATAAAAGAAAGTTGTGTATAAAACCAAATATGCCTCAATGAAAGGAGATTGAGACGAATTCCTTAAAAAAATCATGTTTTAAAATAAAATAGATCTATTATGTGTATACACTATAGGTACACATGAAGAATACAAAATAAGACATAATAATATCATGACATAATTTGAAAGTAGGAGATTAACCCAAAGAATGGAAGTTGGGTTAAGAAGTTCCCTTACAAAGATAATTTTTAAAATAAAATAGATATATTACGTGTATTCACTATAAGTACACATAAATAAAGTACAAATACAAGATATGACATAATAATATAATGACATAATTTGAAAGTAGGAGAATAACCCAAAGAATGGAAATTGGGTTAAGAAGTTCCCTTACCTTGTGTCCGACTTGACTCAACCGTTCTTTAACCTCCTGAATAATAAACTAGAGTTAATATCTACCTTATTAAGAACCATTTTCAATTTCATTATCCTTTTTATATCACTTATTACAATGTTATGAATATTATGTAATTATTCAAGTTAATAACGATCGTTTTGTCGATCTTTGGTAACTTGAGTCAACAATAAACTTCTTATAATTACAAGTTGTTCATGTGGTAGAATATCCAGAATTATATTCATGATTTAGATGTCATATATATCTTATATATCCAGTATATACATTCATTTATAATATTACGTAACATTTAGAGGTAAGAAATGAAATGCACCGTTCATGGAGACGGTAAGCCGTACGTACGCATGAACGCTACTTTCATTTCAATTTCATATTTAATGGAACTAAATCATAATGATATAAATGTATAATATAATTAAAGTATAATATAGTGTATAATACCATTTACTCCATCCTTTATACATCCCACATATGGAATTAACGATTCAAATCACTTTGAGGGGGCGGTAGTCCGCACTTCCTAAAATGAAATTATCGCGTTTTACCCATAATGGAAATCATAAAGTATACCATAAATGAGAAATACAGAAGCATAATTAAAACATAAACATATTATATATCATATATAAAAATAGTGACATCTTAATGGCCACCTTTGAAGGTGTTATATGAGTGTTGAACAATCATCGTTTCGTGAGGCAGAAATTCGCCATCCACAGAAACCGTATGTTCTTTAACCATTAGATGTAGGTGTGTGTAAGTTTAGCTCGAATACTTCTTATAACAACATCCTAGTATATTTAGGATACTGGTTTTGTTACAAAAGAAATGAATAAAAAGAGTTTAGGGGGTTGGAGAAGAAAAATAAAACAAAACAACATTAGAGAAGACATTACCTCAAAATCGGGTAACTCTTTTTGATTTGAGCCAAAGGCTTCCTTGGGAAGAGTTATGCCCAAATTAAGGCTTCTAGGAGTAATAGGTTGAAGTTTGGAGAGTATTTTGGCAGAGGTTGGCCGAGCCAAATGACTTGAAAGTGTAAATGAGGTGGGAGAGGTGGGGGCCTTTTATAAGAGGAGAGGAGGGGCACTTTTGGAAAGATTAAAATGTTATATTATTTCACAATGATTTTCGGATTCTAAAGGTCCCACACTTATATAATTCGAGGCTAAGGTGATAAGGTTTCGAAATCCACTCATCCAATTGGTTTTGGCCATGTGTAGGTTTTATATTTTTCATTATCTTTCCATTTTATTTAAATCGTCAAATAATGATGTCATCGCTGCATCATTATTATGTCATATATAATTTAATTTATTTAATGTCTAAAAATTATAAAACAAATACTATGATGTAGGAAATCTTTTTATCTTTCCAATGACTATTTATAATCCAAATTTGGACTTGTATAACCCCACTCAAAAATCATTTTAGTAAAACAATTTATGTTAGTGTCATTTTCACTTTAACATTAAATAAAAATATATTAATGTCATTTTCCAACTAAAGTGGCTCCATGGGATCCCCAATTTGTCCCATGGCTTTTCTTGGTCGTCCATGACTCACCCAATAGGTGTAGGACAAGTTTCATGGTTTTTTCACATTCTTATAATACCATTGTTACCTTAAACTACACTAATTACCTCTAATCGCGATTAATGAAAAAAGTTACTATTCACCAAAAAATTATTTTAATCTCATTGAACCACATTTTACTTCTTAATGACAACCATGTATGTCGGATTTTCAAAATTCAATACACATTAGTGGTAAACTTTCATTTAACTGAAAAATCAGTTTGCTTGATTACCACTTAGTGGTTTCACTATTCATCAAAAATTGAAGTTTTTCAGAAAATTACCAAAAATTCACCCTAAGCTATATTTGATTTTCCGAATTCAAAAATGAAGTCAATTTTACAAAATTCAAAACATATAAGTCAAATTAATTAATTTAATAATTAATTCCCGCTGTCATGACAAATAGTGTGTTTTTGTGAAACAATAAGTATCAAAAGATTGACACTAGTTTAAGTCTGATTTCAAAGTAAAATTAATTCCAACAACCACTATTGGATTTAATGGTAAAAATATTCTCTAATTTCACTTTAAAACCAATTCAAAAGATAATCTAATCATATAAATAAATTATATTAAAAAGAGGTTTTGAATTAAAATACAACATATTACACTATTCATAAAAAAATGAACTTTATCAGAAAGGTACCAAAAATTTACACAAAGTAAATTTTGATGTCCCGATTCTAAAGAAGAGTTATATTTGGTCCAAAATAAAGTATAAGAGTGATCAAAACTATATTTAATGACGGTTCACCATTAAAAGGTGATAAGTGAACCTTTAGTGAAAATTAGAGTATATATGCCCTAAAATTGAACTCTTTCCGTATTTTAAGCCTTTATCTTTTATTGGGTAAATGTAAAAAAATTTAAAAACATATATAATCATATTTTAGTTATTTCTATCCATTCCCGCCGGTACAACGGCTACTTGTTAACTAACATTTAAAATAATATTATTTTATTACTAGTGTGCTACGTAAGTTTCAAAGAAACTCATCGTTGCGTATCGGGTACGCTATCGAACATAGCAACCCCTTTAAAATAAAATTAATATTTAATTCATAAATATTAATAAATATGAAAATTATTTATTCTTTATTTACCTGGGATGTTACAGACTCACTCTTTACTTCACGATTTTGGTAGGTGTTGCCGAAAGTGCTTGGCATAACAGTTTTTTTGAGTATGTATTTCCACCCATAGATAGAAGGGAAATCAAAGCATACCATACAGGTTTTAGAGGATATGCTGTGTGCATGTATTCTTGAATTTGGTTGTTCTTGGGAGAAGTACTTGTCTTTAGTGGAGTTCACCTATAAAAATAGTAATTAGGAAACTAAAAAAATGGAACCATATGAGGAACTTTATGGTATAACTTTTATATCACCACTATGTTAGATAGATGAGGGTGAGTTAGAGCTATTGGGACTGAGTCTCATACAGCAGACACATGAGCTGGTGTAGTTGATTCGAAAACATATGAATATGGCTCAGATTAAATAGACGTCATATGATGATATACATAGATGACCCCTAGAGTTTATAGAGGATGATTGTGTATTAATTTAGGTGTTTCCTAGGTTGTGTCATCGCAGGATATAAAGGTAGTGTAAGTTGGCGCCGATGTTTTTAGGACCATTTGAGGCAGTAGAGAGAATTGGGTCAGTGGCGTACTGATTAGACCTTCCATAGAAATTCAGCACTATGCATGATGTTTTACATGTGTCACAACTATAGTGGTATCACCCCAAACCTTATCATGTGATCGATGTGAATAAGTTTGAACTCAAGATAGATGCGTCCTTTGAGGAGCATCCGATACGTGTGCTGGATCATAGTGAGAAAGTGTTGCAGGGAAAGATCATGCCTATAGTTCATGTGTTATGGAAGCAAGGACATGTTAAAGAGGAAACATGGTACTGGGAAGCAGACAGGAGGGCTCAATAGCCTAATCTTTTTGACTTGGAATCTTGGTGAAGTTTTGGAGTGTAGCTTGAGGATGAGCTATTATAAGGTGAGTATATTTTAAGATCCTGACCTTTTAAGGAGAAATCTCAAGACCATTTTTAGGTAGTTTTTTTTTGTTTTTAAGTACCTTTGTTTTTGAGTTGTGTCTTGGGGTTCATTTGGGTAAGTTTTTAAGAAAAATTAATGGACAGAGGGATGTGCATGGTTTGTACACAGTTTGAAAAACTATGCGCTTAAACCCAGGTAACCATGCGACCCTAGGTAGTGAGGGTCCACATGGTTAGAGAATGGTTTTATAAAAAATGCGTCTCTTTAGGAGTAACCATGAAAACCTAGATAGAGAGGTCCACATGGTTGGCACACAGTTTACCCTAACTGTGTACCCCTACCTAGGAAACCGTGCGCATGAGTTTTTATTATCCAAAAATTAGTTTTTAAATCATATGAACCCAGGAAACCCTTCTATTTAAACCTAGGATCAGGCTTGATGAATTCTAGGTGATCCCAAAGCTTTCTGGAGGGATTCCAAGTCCATTCAAACACTGTTTTTTGAGATCTAAAGCTCATATTAAAGATCCTATCTTTTCCTAGTAAGTGGATTTCATCCCATTGCTTATTTTGTTCTTTCCTCTATCTTTATTTTATCTTTTCCTGGAATATATCCACTTTTTCCATAGATATAAACCTATATGTTGAGATTCAGATCTAGTATTGTAGAACTAGATCTAGAGTTGCAGGATCTTGATGCCTTTGATCTTAATTTTGGGTTTAGGGATTTAGATCTAGATCCTGATTGACATCATTGTGCTGCTTGGATTTTGGGGATTTCCACAGGGAAAACATCCATTAATGAACCAAGGTAGGTGGTCTAAATTGAACTCCCATAGTTGTGGATTTGATATGTGTATGTGAGATTATTGATTTGTTAGATTCCATTGATAATTAATTTCCTTAATTGGAGTAATTTGGAATGTGGAATTGACTTATGGTTTCCTTGGTGATAAAATGGATGATTGAACCATGGGGATAAGGGCTGTCCAAATAGATGATTGATTTGGAATAATTGTTTATGATTTGGATATTATAATTGAGATATATAATGTGGTTGAGTTTGAGATAATTAATTAGGGGGAATGAATTATGAGATGATGTTTGGGTATGTGAGATAATTAATGGAGAATTAATTATGTGCCATGACTTTGATAAAGATAATTCATTGTGAGATTAATTATGACTAGTTGAGATTTGGTTTGGATAATTAATTATAGATAATTAATTATGTACTAAAATTTGTATTGATTGATTAATTAATTAATGAATTAATTAATGGGTTGTGTACTTAGTTAATTGATGTGTTAACTAATGATCTTTGATATGTTTAACTAATCATTGGATTAGTAAGGGAATGATGTGGTTAATTATGATTAATTAATAAATGATGTGAATGATTTAGGAAGTGGGTGATAGACATGGCGTTTTAGACCAATTGAAAAGTTGGGGCATGAGACATGGTATTTTACCCCAATAGTTGATACAAGTGCTTGTGAGGTTGAGTGGTAGACATGTCAATCTAAACCGATTGAGAAATAGGGGTGTGATACATGGTGATCTACACCGATTGATATGTTGAGTGTTAGACATGGAATTACACACCAAACTAATGATAATGATGAATTGCGAGTTGAATTAGAGACATAGATTAAACCTGAGTTTAATGTGACAAGTAAAGAGTAAATGAAAATGTGATAACTATTTAATTATGAATTATATTTATTTCCTTATAGAGTTGCATACACTATATTTTGGATATACTTGTTTTAGACACCATTAGTGGCGGCTTACATAGTTTTACTTACACCCTATTCGGTCGCCTGATCGGTACCCAAGAGACCTTTTTGTTGCAGGGCAGGATAAGGGAAAGGCCCTAGGATTGGTTGCTGTTTGGGAATGAAGCATGGGTGAGGGAACCAAACATGTTTTAGGATCCTATTGGGAGTTGTTGTGTCTTTATTTTCAGTTTCATTATAGACACTTGACACTTGAATTTTCATATTATTCTTTCTCTTTTTGGTTGAGTATTGTATTTTTTATTTTGGAAAATCACGTGACTTGGTATTGTTTTAGTTATTTATATACTTCCACACTTTCTATTGTATTTTTGCTTCTTTTGGTGTTTTACTCTGATAAAAGAGGGTATAGTCTCCTGATTACTGACTTACCAGACCACCGCTGTTAGTCGGAACCCTCTAGCATATGAGGAGGCATGCTTGAGGGCATGTGACAAACTAGATTGAGGCACCACTTAGTGGAACCCTGGTCAGGGTGTTACATTTATAAATGGATTAATATTTATTTCATTATAGATATAAAAATATTATCTATATCTTAATAGTAAAAAATTATAGAATGGGAAAACTATTACTATGTTTCATTCAAAAATCGAAATTTTATTTCTATATCTTGTTTATAAAAGAAGATATTTTTGTTCATGATTAGGAAAAAGAGTTTTTCATACACATAGATTAAATATTTTATAGCATTGGGATTATTTGGAATAGTATATACATTCTGCATATGGATAATAAAGTATATAAAATAATATATAATAAGTTAAAGGCTTTTGATTCCAATACCACTTATTATTGGAATTATCACCTTATGAATATAAGTGAGTAACATATTTGAAGTGTCTGAAGAGATGGATTATTAGAATAATTATATTATTAAATATTTTATGAATGTGAATCTTGTATTTTAGAAAAAATGAACAAGTCACCATTTAGTGGATAATTTCTAAGGGATAATGGACTATTGGACCAAATATACAGTGATGCATGTTGAAAAATGTGTACTTAATAAAGTGGTTGGTATAGTTAGTTGGTAACTTTTATTAATTAATTTAATCAATACAGTTATGCGTTTCTTATAATTTTATAAACCTTTGATAAGTTCATGGATTTTAAGAATTAAGTGCAAAATAAATAAATCAAAGTATTTATATTTCATGATTATATTGGGTTGATGAATACATATGTTTGGAATTTTAGAATCATTTAAGGGATTATAGAAATATTTCTCAACTAAATACCCTAGAACATCATAGTGTATTTTTTTTCCTAATAATAGCAATCATACCTTTTTGGATATAGTTAAATCAATGACAAGACAATGTAACCTTACAATATCATTTCAAGAATATGAACCCGAAGGATCAACATTCATACAAAATCATATTCTATTTAAGATAGTTATGAAGAAACCATATGTGATATATAATTAGAGGCATTCTAATTTATTTTATATAATTATTTGTTATTTTAAAATATTTAGAATATATAGTTTCTAAAAAACTTTTCTCAAAATCAAATAAACCCCGTTTTGTTTTTTATCCCAAGGTAATGATGAGTTTTTATTTATATAATCAAATAAAAAACAAAGTAGTTGTGTCACAATTTTTTAAATTTATTTAGAAGTAATTTTTAAATAGAAGGATTAGTGGAAGGAAAATTGAACTTAGAGAATTTAAATACCCACCATCATGAATGATTCTTATGATGGAAAGAAATTTGGTTCTATAAGAGGTTGTAGAAACATAACCAACTCAAGATACATAAAAACCTTGTATTTCTGGTAGGATTCACTAAGATCTTGAGATATTTAGATTTATTATAGAAAATTGTGATGATATAAAATTTATAGTGTATGATCCTAATACACATTGATATCCCATTAAGATATTTAATTATAATAAATGGTTAGAAGCCCTGATATCTAAGATGTAACCATGAACACTAAAAAAATTGTGAAAATTGTTGTTTTACATAAATGGGAAATCCCTGTTGGATACAAGTAGTATTCTGATAAGAAAACTAACATGGATGGTAGTTAATCTAATAATGTATCTTTCATGATGGAAAAATATTATAAGCATGTTCATTGTGTTTACTATGATGATAAATTTTCAATAAAAGTGATGATAAACTCTATTTCTATATTTTTTTCCAAAATAGATTATTGTGAATATGATATATATCAAATGGATGTTAAAAATACTCCACTTAATGGGAATTTAGTCAAGGATGTGTTTGTGATACAACCAAATGGTTTTCTGGATCCAAATTATGATTCTATGGTATGCAAGTTTAAATGAACCAGTTATGGATTAAATAAAAATTCATTATGTTGAAACATATAGTTTGATGATGTAATTAATGACTTTAGTTTCAAGAATAACATGGATTCATCTTGTATATACAAGTAGGTTAGTAAGCATGCTATGATATTTTTGATGTTTTATGTGGATGACATACTACTCATAGAAAAAGATATCCAAACTTTACAATATATAGTTTTATAGTTGGTAAAATGTATTTGAATAAAATATATGGTCAAAGGAACCTATATAATAAGTATGATGATTTATAGAGATTAATTAAAGAGGTTTTTTGATTTGAGTTAGAATATATACATTGATAAAGTGCTAAATAGGTTTGGCATGAAAGACACCAACAAGGGGAATATCCCCCTTAAATGTTTATTCCTATATTTTATGTTGGATTTAGATTTACATTCCAAAGGAAAGAATTCATTAAGGTTGGATAATGATGCCTAAAATTTCACATTGTGGCAAAGAAGATATAAGTATGAATCATCCTATGAATGTATTGTTTCTTAATCCAGGACTTAGTTATATAATTAAAACATGTTTGTGAAATCCTTCCCAATAATAATATAGGTTACCTTGGTCATTAAGGTGATAAATTAATACCATACATCATTGTGAATATCCTTATGCATTAAAGGTTATCAGTTTTATCCATTCATTGTTTGGTTGGTTGTTCAGTCTTACTATGTTTTTAATCCACATAGTTGGGAATCTTATAATTTATCTTAATATATGGAGGAAGTTAGTGTTAGAAGGTCAAGATTAGGCCCATGAGAGGTTTTTCCTATGTATCCTCATAAAGAGAATCAAAACACATGTAGTTAGGTTCCTTTGAGTGAGACAATTCATACCTTTTTTACTTCATCTTTCAGGGACCAATGTGGTGCCTTATAAGGTCATTCATTGATGAACAATGAAGTGATTTTCAAGGTCATTTATCTAGAACAAATGATGTGAATTTTAATTTCATACAACCAGAAGAAAATCATAATTTAGTTTAAAGTCAAACGAATAGGACCAATTCCAAAATGTTTAATGTTTCACAAAATGGATTACTAGAAAAAAGGTACTTAGAAATGGTTTGAATGAGACATATGAATGGGTATCTCTTTTTGGTTTATCCTGTATGTTGGAAACAAAACAAGATATTTCAAATTTGGGTATTAAAAATATAATGTAGTTCATAGTATTTATATATCATTTATTGGGAATAGGGTTGAGATTATAATTGAGGACATGGTTAATAAATTCACCTTGAAGGAGGCCCATTTGGATTATCTTCATCCTATTCATAACTCAATAGATATGGATGACTGGACTCAGGGGTGGTGTTTTCCAATGAGTAAGGTTTTGGACATACACCTAATAGGAATCACATTCAAGTAATTGGTTCATTAATTATAAATAAGGAGTCTGACCTAAATCTTGAAATCTATGTGAACTATTATAGAGCTTTTGGGATGAGTGTTTTAGGTTTGGTGAGATCCATTGGTTTTCTAATAATAGGGCCCCTCATTATATACGAAATAAATGGATTTTAATATCTCGAGGACCCTAATGGTTAGGGAGAATAATGATTTATACACCTTATATGAAGTGGTTGATTACTATTATCAAAGGAATACATGATTGAAGGGTGTCACACAAACATGCAAGGAAAAAATATCATTTATGTCCAGTGGCATTGGAGGAGGCCATGAAAAAACATGTTTTTTGGTGTTTTGAATTTTATTGATGGAAGAATATAATGTCATTTGGTTTGTAAACATATCATAGGTGGGAGACCATAGTGAAAAGTGACCATTAAAGAGGAATATATATTAATTAAATGAATTTTCTGTGAATTTCCTAACCATTGGAATTTTTTTTACTATGATAACCCATAAGAAAAAGGTCAATATGTACATTATAAAGAATAAATACCACAAAATATTAGTGTTTTATGTGAGTGGGTGGGGTCCACCAAAGGATTGAGGTCTTAAGCCTGGACACTGAATATGATTTATCCAATGGGTATCCCTTTATGAAGGAAATAAAATGGGGTAGTAATTTATGAAAACACTCCCATGAAGATTTTATGCAAGAAACACATCACTGTAGGATTATTATATGAGATAAATTCTTCAAAACCTTACACAAAAAAATTATTCACAAATGATGTACTCTTTTTAAAACATTTTGATGTGAAAAAAGTACCCAACCTCATGATGTTTAATAGGGGTAGAAATTATAGGAAAACCATATAACCACTCATCTCATGATTTTCATAATTTCTATTGTATGGAAGACATGAAACCACATAGGGCTTCTTCATATAAACCACAAATGAAAATGATCCATAAGAGAATAAATCATCCATAAAGGAGAATAATGTAAACACAAAAAATGATGCATTACCCTATATCCTTATAGAAACCTATAATGGAACAATTTATTGACAATGAAATCATATCCTTTCAATGATTTCCTCATACTTTCAATGCTGGTGGTCTATTTGTGGGAGTTGGTGTTCTAGAACCAACTATTTTTACTTTGGATTACATATATATTCAAAGTGAATATTGATTAAACAAATTATAACATACTATTTATTATTCTACATAACTTTAATGTATTAATGTATTAGAGTTTCTATAACATTGAAAAGGGCATAATAGTTTCCGACTATAATGATAACCATGAAATTCTATGGAGATATTCTCAAACTTAGTTCTATGGTCAGATAACATTTTATGATGGGGAATATAATATTTTTACTGTCATGTGTAAGTACTCATAAGTGGATGAGAATTAAAATAATGAGGTTTTCACTTGGTAATCTCCAAGATGGGATATTATGAGAGCAGACCCACCGGTAGGACTTCCTCATGTTTATGTGTCATTGAATATTCATATTCGTGAGTGTGAGTAATGGTATTTATACTTTAATATTATTATTAATTCATGTCATGACTCATGAACTTATATTTACTGACTAAAACACTTAAGAAATATTTTTGCAGTAGGTAGTGTATTTTGGGTGAATCACTAATGACATGTTATTAATGAATGAGTTGAGGAATGATTTTTCATTTCCATATTTATGGAAGTTGATATCTTAACCCTTTTATTGAAATATAATTATCACATAAAATTCAATTGACATTGTGTAATTATGAGTTTATTTGATATATTAAAAGAAGTATGTATCAAGAATATAGGTTGATAACATGGGTGTACAACCTATTTGATGAGATATTGTGATAAAGGGATTATACTATATAATGAGCTCTCATATATGGTTGTCAACATCATGACACTAACTTTTTTTTATTCATTTCCTTAACCCTTTAATACATAATAATCTTTAAATTTAGGAAATTCATTCTAATGAAAATGAGAAATAATCATAGAGGTTCAAACACCAATTGTTTTCTATAATCATAATTAAATTATATTTGAATTTAATTATTGGAATAAATATTATTCTCAAGACCAGAGAATATTTTTTTTCCAGAATTAATGATTGCATAAATTATATAAATATTTATTCACATGGTAATTATAAAATCACATGGATATATAATATTTATTTATTTATTGAATATTTAATAACAATTTATTCTCCAAACCGTGAATAAAATATTTATTTTTTGAATAGTTATATATTTATTCAGGTAGTTGATAAATTCCAAGTATGATGAGATGATCAAGACTCTGTCCGGTGATAAATTTTAATTTACTAACCAATAAAATAATATTTATTATTGTCCCAGTTAGCACATCCCATGGAATAAAATAATAATAATATTACTTTAATACATAGAATATGGTGAATCATGGGTTTAACATTTTATTAAGGGAACCTGTGAAATTAATTAAATTAAAAAATTAACCCTAGGTATATAAATATACCACTAAAAGCTTATAAGAGAGGTTAATAAATAATATTTATGAACAATATATTGATCTATAGAATACTCCTCTCCCTCCTCAAATACTCTTAAGAATGACATGATCAAGAGATTTTCTTTAAGACCATAGAAATGAAAAGTAATGAAGAAAAAAAACAAGATGATCTATCGACTACGCTAGAGCCCAATAGTTAATCAGTATCATTTGTAGATCATAGGAGAATGCATAGATCACCACTAGAGGGATTATACACATAGATCCTACAAGCACAATGATTTATTATTGAAAAGGGTTTTGGAAGATCAATATATACTATAAAGAACAATATCAAATAATGATGCAATATTTCTTCAAATTTAATTAAATTATTTAAAAATTTAATGTGAAAATTTTGCTTCCTAGAACCAGAGTATTTAATTTTCAATATTCTTTAGAAAAATTTCATTGGTCATGATTTTTATGTCTTATATAATATGTGAATTATCCATTGAATCCAACATTTTCTGAGTCAGGATTGACCCCGATAAACACTTCCACTGTGCCTGGAACCGTCAAGTTATATCTGAGTGGCATTTAAATTTATAATTATTTATTTTATTTTTTATCATAATGAATTTAAATGTTAAAATTAATTTCAATTTTCAATTAGTTCTTAATCCATTTTCAAAATATCTTCTTCTTCTTTATTTTTATGAAAACCCTAATCTTTATTAACCACCAATTCATGATTTATTACATAAGAATACACACAATACAACCCATATGATCAATAAGTCTAGTGTATTTGGGTAATTAGGTACATTACATAAAAACTTAAAACAAGTGGTATATCAACATTATGGAAAACTTCCTTAAGATGACCATAATTTTCCATCGTTCTTAGAACTACATGGAATAACATTGGAAAAAACATAAAAAATGGGTGACATATAAAGCCCAGTAAGGGAATAGAAAATAATAACATGAATAAAGTATTAAATGTTAGAAAATATGAATTTAAATGGTATATAAATTTATGAGAATCATAAACATGAACAAAGAGTCACAATATAACGTGATAACATAATTAAAACATGGGAAAGTGGAAACAACTTATAATATGGCATTGTAAACATAAGTCAATGTTAACTACCAAGACATCATAACATGATATAAAAAGTCCCATAATGAATTATTTTCACTTCCAAATTTCATAAATGATATATCATGTGACTAAAACATTACCCAATTTATTGAAGTGCTATATGATTTTGAGTGCACCCATCACTTTCATATCATGTATATGCATAAGTGTATCGCATAGATCATTCAAAATAAAATCCCATTTAATCACATTTAATTACATGATCAAGGAGTGTGGAATATATAAATGTAATTAAAAAATTAAATAAGTATAGGTATTTATAGTTGAATACCCTTGAGTGTAAATAGCATTGGTATTCACAACACAAAGTTTTGGCATGAAAAAATCGTAGTGAAATTTTGGCTGCATAATGGTAGTACTTAAAGAATCATAAAATGGTTCAATGAGAGAGAAATAGGTATATAATCATTTTTAAATGAGATTTACATAAGGAGGGATGTGTAAAAATAAATACCAACATTATTAATTGGAAATAAAAGGCATAAAATGAAGAAGATGCTTGAATGAAGGGGAGAAGGAAAAGATCCCTTACTAAATTTTGGAATAGTTATATCTTAAGTAAATGATATAAAAAGAGAGGATAAATGATGTATCATTATTTTATAGTATATGTATATTTATAAAGTCATTAATGCATAAAAAATTGAGTTTCAAAAGGCTAAATTCAACGAAGGTGTTTTAATTGAAATGAAGAGAGAGGTCCCTTACCTTGAGAGGGTGATTCCAAAAGCTTTGGAGGAGATTATTGAGAGATTAGGAGAAAATTTGGAGGAATATATAGAGGTTAGGAAAGATTAATTATCTTCTAAAATGTTTTTTAGTGAAGAGGAATGAGATATTGAGTGAGTTTATATAGGAAAAGAGAGGAGAGTTCTTTATTATTTCCCAAGCTTAGGTTTTGGACTCTATACAATAAAATACTGAAAACCAAAAAACTTACCATGTTTTTTACCATGGTTTTTGAAAAAGGGGATTTATTTTAATTATTTTTCATGTCCAAGTCTGAAAATTATTAAAATATTACCCTTGTTGATGTGGAAGTGAGTCATGTTTATAATGAAATGATTTTAAAATCTTAAAATATAATATAGGTTTTGGGGGATTCATAAAGGCTTTAAAAAATTAGTCAAATAACATAAAAATAATATTATTTTAAAGGATAAACATATATTTGGTTTTGGATACTCTTTATATAATTTTTTAAAAAACTTTTGGGTCATTATGATGTCATAATACACACCGTATATTTATACTGTATTTAATTTTAACCCAAAAATTCGACCATCTTAGAAAATTATAAAAATTTCCCAGCTGATAATTTAGATGTTAAGATTCCAAAAACATTATTTATTTTATCAAAATAATTTTATAAATATTTAAATTTAAACTTTAAAAATAGAATCTACATTTATTGAGAAATGATGGGTTTTTTGATAATAACAGTTTTCAAACCCGTATAAAAATTACATTCGACTTCATAAAAGATATATTATCATTTATATTTAATAAAATTTATTTAATAAAAATATTTTAATAAAATATAATTTATTTAAAAAAACGATTAATTCCTCCAAAGAAATGTCTTAATTTAAATTGCATATTACCCCAAAATACAATTTTTGTTTTATCATATCAAAATCAAAATCATTTATAATATAACAAAAATAAGGAATAAATATAATAAGTATTATGGTGATAATACAGTATAAATATTTATATTATTAGGGTATTGATACATATCCTTTTATTACACTAGAAAATACCTTAAGGGTAAGGTGCACTATGGTGATATTTTAATGGGTTGGTTCAGCGAACATAGTTTGGACTGTAATCTCAATGAGATAAAACTTATCTAGTAAATAATTTTTATTGTGATTTAGTTATTGGTTCTTTGATTGGGATCAATCAAGGGAAAATACCAATGATTCTTTATCCCTTGGAATCTCTAATAAATAGTCTTCATAGGGTATGATCATACCGGTTGAGGATATCACTTCCTTTTTCTATGTCAATTGGATTTATCAAGACTTTATATTTAAACTAATCATATGATAACTGTTGAGAGACTATATTATCAATGGTTGTGATGCTTAATGGTATTTTAAATATGATAGGAAATAATAAAACCACATAAGTTCATGTGTTTTCTATAAGTACAATAGGTAATTTAATTCAATCACAAAGATAAGTTTATTTATAAAAGTTAAGGTCATTACATTACCCCCCTTCATAAATTTCACCCTAGGAATTTTTATTTCATACACTAAAAATATGAGGGTAAATGTGTTTCATCACCTCCTCTAGTTCCCACATCACTTCTTCAAACTTGTGGTTTCTTTATAGAACCTTAACCAGGTGAATTTTCTTATTTCATATAATTTTTTCTCAACGATCTAAGATCTTCATCAGAAGCTACTCATATAAAATAAATTATACAATGATACCTACTATAGATTTAGAAAATGTGAGGGGTTTGGTATGTAAATCCTCAAGAAGGATACATGGATCACATTATGAACATTAGATAGGTTAGGTGAGAGTTCTAGTCGATAGGCCACCACTCTGACGAGGTCAAGGATCTTAAAGGGACCGATGTATCTTAGACTAAGAATTATATTATTCCCAAATATCATGGATTTATTCCTTTGAGATATATAAAGGAATAACTTTCCTCTAACCTAAAACTCTAGGTCTCATCAATAATTTACATCATTTACCATCTTTCAACTCTAAGATTCTTTGACGTGTTGCTAAAAGGTCTTGACCCTTTCCAAAATTTCATTAACCATTTGAGGACCTAGTAGCTTGCATTCACCAACCTCATACCAACAATAAGTCTTCTACATCTCTTACCATAAATGGTATCATAGAAATAAATTTTTATTCTTGATTAGAAACTATTATTTTATGAGAAAATGAATAAATTATTATGTTGATACCATCCAATATAAAATTCCGTTGAGAATTCTCTCAACATGTCATCGAGTGTCTTGATAGTCCACTTAGAATGGAAATCAGTTTGAGGGTGATAATCCATGATGAAGTTCAACTCAGTATTTAGAGAATTATAGAGACTCTTAAAGAACTTAAATGTAACTCTTGGGTATCAATCAGTTACAACTCATAATGGTGTTCCATGGAGCCTCACCACTTATCGAATGTATATCCTTACAAGTTGATCAAGTGAGAAGTCCGCTAGCACTATATAGGATACTTTTTCTTTATTGTAATCTCAAAAATATCACGATAAAGTATAAGTACCCTCTTCTATAGATTGATTAATTGTCCGATCAGCTATATGTAACCTAGTACATCTCCATGTAGCTGATAGAACAGGTCATCGATCTATAGAAAAGGATACTTATTCTTTATCATGATCTTTTTGAGTTCACAATAATCAATGAAAAGGATCATTGACCCAACATTCTTCTTAGTAAAGAGGACTACTATCCCCCAAGGTGAAAAACATGGGCGTATGAACCCTTTATCCATACTATCATATAGTTGTTTCTTCATCTCCTCAAGTTACACAAAATCCAATCCCTAGGTATAATATTGACTAAAAATTAAACCTATATGATAGGGTGGAGACTAAACAATTATTTAATAAACACATAATCATATTAGCTAATAATGAACATATATTCCATGATGATATTTTCCTTATAGTCAATCATTTGAGAATGATATTCTTTATCATAGGGAAAAAAATCCATTATTGTGATGTGGGTGCTAAAGATGATTCATCAGCATCCTTTTATTTTTAATGAATCAGAGGATGATTCATAATACAAAGAGTTACTTCCTTATCACATAAATTTATGCTGGATCTATATAAGGAAAGCTAGTCCATGCCCATAATTTCATCAAATTACACTAAAGGGAGTTTCACAAGGCTCACTGGGAAGTTAATCCAATTTTTTTTCAAAGGGTAGGAGTTATATACTTGGGATGAAATAATTTCACCATTTTCCATTTTCAATGATAACTATACTTCTATGTTCCTTGGCGATGTTTGAATAATTCTACTAAACTTGTGTGATATGAAGGAATACATAGAAATAGAATAAAAAATTATACTCTATATTCTTTAATGTATAAGCAACATACCTGTAACCAATTTGTTTTTGAGATCAAACTTAGTGGTTATAATGTCATAAGCTCACCCTTTCTTCCTTGGAGGTTTTTGGCACTAATTGTCTCTGACTACCCTAGCTTAGTGAATTGGATTGCAGAGTGAAATTGTTCTATGTAGTTGAAACATTGGAAAATAGTCTGATGGTTGACTAGAGGATTCCTCTCTTCAATTCCATTGGTTGGTTTATCCCATCGAAAATCTCTAGCTAGTTAACCTTGCTTCCCTTGCCTAAATAATTTCCTTGTCCCATTTAGGAAATTTCTAGGGTTCTTCTTTCCACACTTTTGACAAGTGTAATGTTGAGATTTCTTACCACCGTTAGATTTCTCCATCAATTTTCTATAATGAAACTCCAATTTCCACTTCTTATTCCCATGATACCCTTTAAATTTAGTGATCTAAATTTCAAATTTTAGAGAACATTGGATAATTTCCTCATAGAAATAAAAGTTCTAGTTCACCATGGATTTTCATAGACTTAGTTTTAGCCTACTAAAGAATAGTTCAACTTTGCATTTGGGGGTAATGAAAAAGATGGAGGTTTATCATGAAATCCTTGTGAAGTTTTCCTTGTATTAACCAATGGATTCATAATATTTTGACTTGAGGTAAAGTAAATCCATTTATATTTTATGTTAGAGAGTGTGAGGAAAATATTTATTGGATTTGTTTTAGAATTCCTTCCACCCCATCACTTTTATCTCTTCCTCTAGATTCATTTAATTGATCAATTTCCACCACTGATCAACTTTTCCCTCAATATGATAAACATATAGTATGGCCTTTTCTTTCTTGGAACATTGAAGTATGGAGAAGATATTATTAATGGATTTGATTCATTATTCCAAAATTAAGGGATCAGATGATCCATTGAAATTTAGAGGCCTTTTCCACATAAAGGTATCAATTGAATCCTATTATTTATTAGGGGTATTTGGGTGTTTCTCATAATTTAGTTTCCTATTAAAAAACTTAGCCAAAATTGAGAGTATCATTATAAATTTTTTGATTTCTGCTCGCATCTGGTTGGGAATCTCATTTGGATAATCATCACATTTCCCTTTACATTGGTTGTTTGCTCAGTTCTTCCTATTTCCAATAATGGTCTGAATGAAGTTAAAATTAAGGATGGTTAATTTTAAAATATTAAACACACAAATGGTAATCCGAAAACATTAAAGTGAAAATTTATAAATGAAATGTATTCCTTAACTTATTAATTTATAGACCTAAATCTAAGTTATCCATGATCTATTCCCTAACATAGACCCTTATGCTAATTGTTGTTCCATTAATAATGGTTTATAATGAGATTTTGAATTTAATAAATCATATCCCCTAAGAGGGTAAAAATATTGTGTAGTAAGGCCTATTTTCATGAATCAAGTAATAATTTATTCCAACTCAATCTCCTTTTTTAGGATTATTACCTGTAGGTACCTATGTGCTAGATCCACATCCACTTGTAGTATCTAGATAGGGATGTATTTTCTTGGAAACCACTTACTTTATAATTTAAAAAAATTTAGGTATGTTTTATTATGTTTAGTATTATCCTTAATGATTTATTTAGATAATCCTAATCCTAATCCCAAAAATAAATAAACACTCCTATGATACTAAATATGACAACCCTAGCCTTTATTAACCATTAATTAATGATTTATTAGATAAAAATACGCATAATACAACGTAGAATATCAATAAATATAGTGTATTTTGGTAATTATGTACATTAAATAAAAACTTAAAATAAGTGGTATATAGGAATTATTGAAAACATCCTTAACATGCACATAATTTTCTATCATTCTTAAAACCGCATCGGATAACCTAGGGACATACATAAAAAAGGGGTGAGCTATAAAGCCCAATAAGGGAATAAAAAAATAAAAATATGAAGAAATTATTATATGTTAGACAGTAGAAATTTAAATGGGACATAAAGAGTTAAGAATAATAAACATGAAAAAATAGGCATTATATAGCATGATAACATAATGGAAACATGGGAAAGTTGCAACAACATAAAACATGATATCATAAACATAGGTCAAAGATAACTTATAAGGCATCATAACATGGTGGAAAAATACCATAATGGATTAGGTTCACTCTATAATACTATACATGATGTCTCATGAAACTAAAAAATTACTCAATGCATTGAAGCTCTATATAATTCTGGGTGCACCCATCACTTTCATATCATGTACACGTATTAGCGTTCCACATAGATCATTAAAAATTTGATCATATTTGATCATATTTAATTCCAAGATAAAAGAGTTTTTAATAAATACATGGAATTTCCAAATAAAATAATTACGGTTATGTCCTGGTGAATACCCTTGAGTGAAAATAATGATGGTATTAACAACATAAAGGTTTGGCAAGGAAAAATCACAGTGAAATGTCTACATCTTAACAACTGTAATTAAAAATCAATAAAATGGTTTAATAAGATAAATATGGATTTTTAATCGTTTTTAAATAAAATTTAAAGAAGTATTGATATGTAAAATATATCCCAAAATTATGAATTGGAAATAAAAGGCATAAAATGAAGAAGATATTTTCATAAATAGGAGAAGGAAAGGATACCTTACTGAATTTAAGCATAGTAATGACTTTGGTAAATGATAAAATGAGAGGGTATAAATATTATATTATTATTATAACAACAATTTTACATTATGTATATATTTATAATTTCATGAAAACATAACCAATTGAGATTCAAAATCCTAAATACAAAGAATGTTTTGAATTGAAAATAAGAGAGAGACATCCCTAATCTTTAGAGGATGACTCCAAAAGATTTGGAGGATATTCTAGAGAGATTGTTGGAACCTTGGAAGTAATATAGAGTGGAGATGGTATAATAAGGATGTTTTAAAAGTAATTTTAGTTAATAGTAATGAGAAATAAGGCAGATTTATATAGGAAAATAGAGCAGAGTTCTTTATTATTTCACAAACATAGGTTTTGGACTCCATACAATAAAACAATAAAAACAACAAAACTTACAATGAGTTTTCCCATGGTTTATAACAATGAGTAGTGTTATTAATTATTTTAGAAGTCTGAGGACTGAAATAATTAAAATGTTACCCTTGGTTATGTGGAAGTGAGTCATGTCAATAAATAAATGATTTTAAAAAATTAAAATATAATATAAGTTTTGGAGGATTCATAAAGTCTTTATAAAATTAAGAAAAATAACATTAAAATCACATTATTTTAAAGGGGAAACATATATTTCGTAATTTATACCATTTATATCATTTATTACATAACTTTTGGGTCTTTATGGTGTCATAATACACACTCTATATTTATACCATATTTAATTTTTTTTTACTTTAAAAATTGACCATCTCAAAAAATTATAAAAAATTCACCATTATATAATTTTTAAATGATGATTAAAAAAATAATATTTATTTTTTCAAAATCATTTTCAAAATATTTGAATTTTCACATTTAAAATAGAATCGACATTTATTGGTAAATACTATATTTTTTTGACAATAACAGTTTTTGAACCCTTATAAAAAATAAATTTGACTTCATAAAAATTATATTATCATTTATATTTAATAAAAATTATAAAACAATAATAATTTTAAAAAATATATTTTATTTAAAAAATCCATTAATTCATCAAAAGAAATTTCTTAGTTCAAATTTCATATTACCCAAAAATAAAATTTGAGTTTGATCGTATCAAAATAAAAATAATTTATAAAGAAAAAATAATAAGAAGTAAATATAATAATTATTCTATTGAAAATACAACATAAATATTAATATTATTAGGTTATTGATACATAGACCTTTATTACACTAGAAAAATTCCTAAGGGTAAGGTGTGTGATGGTGACATTTTCATGGGGTGGTTTGGAAAAAATGGATATGGACATGATCTTGATGAGATTTAACTTCTACCATAAATGAATTTTTGTGATTTATTTATTGGATATAATCTTGGGATTGTTAAAGGGAAGATCCTAGTGATGTTATCTCCCTATGATGCTCTAATAATTGAGATTCATAGGGTAAAATTCTACTGGTCGAGACCATCACTTCCTTTTTCTATGTCAATTGGATTTATAAAAACCCTATATTTATACTAATCATATGATCATTGTTCAATGAATATATTATAAATGGTTATAATTCTTAATGGTATTTTAAATATAACAGGATATAATAAAACCAAGGAAGTTCATTTGTTTTCTATAACCATAATAGAACATTTCATTCAATCAATAATGGAATTTTATTTATAAAAGTTTGGGTCATTACAATTTATCAGTCATATTACCAAGATTTATTAATAATTAATAAAGATCACATTTAAGATCCCATCTAGTGGTACCAAGAATTTTAGATGGATATTAAAATATTGCTCGTTGTTGTATCCTTTGTTACACACCATGTAAACTTATTAATTTAAGAAGGATTCTTGTGTGGATTCTTAGTCATCATGTTATTAGTTTACACCATGTGTAATAAATACAATTCATGTAGACTAGATAGGGTGACAAAAACTTTGCTTAAGTACACACCATGTAGTACACATTCTTTCAACATGGAAAACATGGGGTTAAACTACATCTTGTAATTAATATACCACATGGATTTAATATAAGAAACATAAAAATTGGGATTCATGTAACATGAATTACATGATGTGTACCCTTTATACACATAGTGTACTTAATAATATCTATGTGAATTACAATCCAAGTTCTTAGGCATATACTATAGATATCTGATGAAGATAAGTACATGTTGTGTACTTCACCTATTTACATGAAAATATTATATTTTTTTAACTATTGTATTAAGCCTCATCGACCTGAGTTCCATGGGTTATTAAGTTGAAATCACACACCAGTAATTAGGTTTTATATTATATTAATTACTCAATTAATTATTTATAATATTTGAAACTACGAGTCATGTATGGTTATCATATACTAAAGACTCAACACATAAAATTGTATAGGTTACATAATTTTCAGGTGTTCTATGTTTCATTTAATTTTCTATACACACTATGAAATTATGATGAATTCTACCTTCAAAATATTTCATATGAGTGATTTTATTATAATTAAAACCATACCGAATAGTTTGGACAAGTAATTGTATAGTTTCTTCCAAGTAAAAATATGTGTACTATTTTTTTGAGTTTTAAATAAAATTATATTATTTATTTTATTTAAAACCACAAAATATGATAATTTTAGGATTATTTTATGAAATAATATAAAATTAATTAATTGATTAAAAACATAATTCATCAAATTAATTATAGTATATTTTATCTTATCAATTAATGAATTGAAATGAATGATAACTAGTTGTTTTAAATGCAAAATCATTATAAGTGTATAAAAAATCATGAGTTGACCAGAACCATTTATTTATTGGTTATATTTAATTTAATTTTATTGCATGGTTTTCTAATTAATTAATATTAAATTTAATATGATAGCTTTCAAGTCATTCCTACCTCTTTTATTATGTAGGACCTGAGTGTCCAAGTTATTTTTATGTAATTCCCCTTAACCAATCCTTTAGTTCCCCTCACCTACCAAATAGTTATAAAACATATGTAATAAAGGATATTCTTAAGGCATATGGATCCAGTTCAAGATAGAGCTGATGTGGAGGTGGTTCAAGATAAAACCAAGATGAAAATAACATGGGAGATACATAAGAGAACTTGTGGTATGTTTCAAATAAATATAGGAATGATACAATATGTTTATTCCAAGGGAAATGGGTTGATTTATTTCCTTCTAAATAAATAAATCATTAGATAGAGATCTAGATTTTTTTTCATTTATTTCTTTAATTTTATTTATTTTATATACATGATTTATTTTATGGATTCAATACAACGATCACAATAATAAATGTACTATTATAAAAATATGTAATTAAAATAAATGGGTTATGAATAAATGTTTTATCATAATATGGTTAATCCCTACAGTAAAATTAACATTATAATAATAATACATGTAAAGTATAAAACATGAAAAATTTTAATCCTAATAAATAAAATTCCTCAACTTAATATTAATTAAAACTAGGAATTCTAATACTTGATTAGGAATGTAAGACATATAAGTAAGTGTTTTACTAACCCATGATGGGACAAATACTTTTATCATGGATTTATTATGATTTTTAGATGAATTAATGAAATTACATCAAGAGAAGTATCCCCACTAGACTTGATGTAACATAGAGGAAAGTTTTGTGGAAATATGAGTAAGGGTTTATAGATTAGGGATTCTAATCAATAGATCAAGGAGCTACAAGAAAAAGTTGGAAAATACCCACTGACCTAAATACTTTATAGTAATTTAAAATTCTAATTATACTTCATGATACTGCAAATAATGTTTAATATTATCTACCATAATGACCAACATGAGGAAGTTATTCTCAATATCATAATACTAGGTCTGAGAAACTAATATTGTATGACTGAGATAATTGATAATATTTTCCTTTCCCACATCATTTTTATTGATAATAGAATCAAGATAAAATTTCAATAATTCCATACATAAAATGATAAATTTACCCTTTACAAACAACATTAATACTTGAGGGTGAAATGGAACAGTATGAGACTATCAAAGGATTTCTAATAATATTTATCTCACTGGAAAGTGACCCATATCTTCTATATAATTTTTAATATAAAATAGTTTACAAAGAGGTTATGCATGAATATATCTATATAGGAAATTCAACCATAGAGTCCCCTTAATTTCTTGAGGTTCCAAGGAGGATTTATATCTAGAATTATGTTGGTCTTTTCAAGGCTGACCTCAATGCCATGATGGCATATAATGAAACTGAGAAACTTTCTACAGGTCAACTAAAAAGCACATTTTAAGGGTTTTATCTTCAAGATATATTTATATGAAATGTTTAAAAACACCTATAGATAAGAATGGTTATTATAGTATAATTGGGATTTTACCACCAAATCAACTACATATCATTCTATGGTTTTCCTTACAAAGGAATTGAAAATGTAGTTCATGGAATTTTGATATTTAGGGTCATCAATATTTAAAACATAGAGAATTAAATAGTAGTATTATTCCTAATAGGGTTCCCTAAATTTATTATACTATTCATATTATAATACTATTTAGATATAATTATAACCATAGTACCGATCCATGAATGAGGGATCCTCAAAATTGAATTTTTCATCGATCAATATCTCCTTGTTTGAGATCAAAAGGTCACCTTTTAGATAATAATGGTTTAAATATTTTAAGCCTATATAGAGAAATATTTTACAATTATATTTTTTTATAGGAACAATATTTTCTAACCAATTTGGGTTCTAAACTCCCCTAATTAAATTAGGGCTGTTTGGTTTATAAAATTCAACCTTAACCTTGAGAGTATTCATTAGATGTATCTCATTGCTATAGGTTTATAGCTGAGGTGATTATCCAGAAGATCCATTTTATGAGAACTTACCTATGTATCTAAGTTGAATATATTTATGTTATTCCATGAGAAAATATCTTGATACCAATTAAGTAAAGAGATGTACTTCTTCTATTCTTAAGGGGCTATGGAGGTACTGATTATTATGAGCCATAGATATTTTTATTACCCAAATTCAAATGTTTAATTTCATCAAACATTACTTAAAAACCTTATTTAAATTCTATTTGGGAATACCTAATATCTTTCACTTCCTTTTCACCATCATTATAAGAAAAATAAGGACTCAACACCTAATGTTTTAGAGATGGTGTGAGATCATTTTCACTTCTATCATGATAACATTCATTTGAGTAATGAAAGGGTTTGTCAGGTGTAGATAACACCATATTTATTAAATAAAATTACCCTAAAAACTATATTATAAGACAAAGTTTCATGTCTATAAAATGAAAGAGCCTTGGTTATATTGACTGAATTTCAATAAAATCCATATTTAGGGTGAAATTCTCATAGTTAAGATTATATGGAAAGGCTGCACATGGGTTCTTTTTCACAGCTCAGTTTATAAAATCAGGTATATAGTCTCATTTATTTTTTTCCATTTTATGTTCTAGGTCGCTCATTGGTTGGGATATGTGTTTTTATTAGTTTGTGAAAGTAGGAGTCCATAGGCTAGATGGTGAGGTCCATTGGCTATCCAATACCTGAAGGTTTTCAAGTTCCATCAACTAGCTAGAGAACTCCCATGGGACCATTGGTGGAGGCCTAGAGGTATATGAATTCTACTTGTAACCACCATTTAGCCGATGGATGTCTATTGGATCACTAATGAAACTATAAGAAATTCAATTAATTAGGTGACTAAGTATTTGTTTCACCTAAAATGATTATTTAAATCCTCTAATAATTCCCTCTCAACCCTAATATGATTTATATTGGTTTAAAGGCTCCTTGGTTATTATTTTTGTTCTTTCCCTCTTTTTTTAGTATATCTCAATGTCATTTGAGAGACTTGATCTCTGTCGATTGAAATCTAGTGAGTTAGATCTATTATAATCTATTTTATTTTCTTCTTCTCCTTGTTTTTAATTCCTCATGAGACTAGATCACTAAATCTAACACATAAATGGATAATTGATGTTGTTTCCATTAGATCTTTGATATTAAAAATATAACCTCTTCCACTCCCATCACCGGTCAAGATGGAAACAAGGTTTTAATTTCTCTAGAGGTAGGTTTCTCTGCCCTATGGTATATACCTTATCATTCATTATGTTATTATAACCCCCTTTATGTTTTATATATGAAACTAATGATTTGAAATTAATGATAGGTTTATTTGATATCTAATGGTTTTAGGAATTATTTATAAAAATTTGTTTTTGTTTAAAACCATTTTGATGCACATGATGTGATTGATGAATTCACTCAAAGCATAATTTTATTTTAAAAGGGTTTTTCATTAATATTAATGAAAATTATTTTCCTCAGAAAATATTTGTGAAATATTTATTTGGTTTATTGAACATAATAATTATTTAACAGGACATTAGGATATCCTTGGTCTCTGAAAAAAATAGACATACGATATCCTTTATAGAGTATTCTATCACTAGGGTACGTTCTCATTATTCCATGGGTCTAGTGTGTAGCCTTTTCTAGGTAACTGAGGTTTAAGTACTTAGTATTCACTTATGTTTTCTAGTGTTTCTTGTTTTCCTGAGTTGTATAAACCTTTGTGTTGTGATTTTCCCCTTGGTTATTTTTTGACACATTACATGGATGTGTATTTTATATTGATTTTCCTCAAGATTTATTAATGCATTAAACATTTATATTAACATTGATTATTTATGATGGATAGATTTCCATATTCTTGTGATTTATTTAATATGTCACATTTTTTAATAGAAAATTAAAGGATGTTTTAATGGAAATATTTTGAAAAGAAACATTATATTTATGAAATGATCTATAATTTTGGTTTTGGAGAAGAACTAATAAATCCATATGGATAAAAATTATATAGATTCATTGGTGCTATTCTACTGAGCTTTAGTTCTCACACACTATTTTTTCCTTGTGAGTTTATAGTCATTTTTTGAAGGATACATGTAAAGGTAACAATGTTATATAGTAGAAGACTCTCCTATAATAAAATTACTTCTGATGGGTTGAGATGGTGGTAATATATGGTCATGAAGATATGGACCCATGGGATACTTCAGTTTCAATGTTTTCGATCTTTCATTTTTTTCATTTAGAAATTATTGTCTAGTTGTTAGATGTTACATTTATAGTTTGGTAGTTTTTATAGATGAATTGTTTTTTATATATATTATGATACTCTAATTGTTTCTATCACATCATGTGTCTTTTGACAGTTAAATCATTCCTATGTTCCATTTTATAATACCCTAGTGCTTTTAACCATATTATGGATATCAAAAACATGATTCGGGACTTATGAAATGTCAATTTGGGGAACATTATGGGTTTTCCCACATTGGTCTATTATAAATTGGTATCAAAAGGCCTATATTATCATTAATTACCATGATCATTCTTGTGTTTCACCCTTTTATTCTTTGGGTTGTTGATAGAAATGAGGTTTAAATATCAAAACTTGATTTATAGTGTGGGAGTGTTCTTGGAAAACTTACTTACATGACAAACCATGAGTTACAATGGGATGTATAGTGTTTTGTAGCATCCTTATGTATAATTTTATTCTTTTGGATTCAGTACTCTAAAATTCAGTTTGTGAAAAAGGAATTAAAGTTTTTCCTTGAAGGGTTTTTTCATCCTTGTTTTGTATTATATGTATCATTCAAGAATACTAACTCCAAATGCTATAGATGAAATTGTAGAGAGAGCCTCATAGGAAAACCGTATAATTTATTTGAATTTGGTGGAGATTATAGTCAAAATGACCCAGTCTATTAGCTAAGTATTCAGTTTCAAACTTTAACGAAAGCTCGATGATGCTTCAAAAATTACAAAGAATCATACACTGATTTTTTCATGGTGACAAGGGACTATAGAAATCAGAATAATAGATCAAAAGGATTGATATAAATTTTCATATCTTGAAAACTCTATAAGACTCAAATTTTGGTTTCACCATTTATATGCTTGATGACTGAGAAGGAAGTGTTGATAATCTATTGTGTAATCTATATTTCAAGAAGATATCACTTGGAATAATTTCAAGAAATACTTAAATGAATAGTTTTATCCAGACATAATACAAGTAGAGAAGACTCAAAAATTATTTACCTTGGAGAAACTATAGAATTTTGTTTTTGAATATCCTACATGACTTGCAAAGTTAGTGAAACTATATTCAAATATTTTTTACAATATCTTAATGTGTAAAGGTTTGAATTGGGTTTGAGGCCTATAATTTAGTCTATGTTGATTATTATGATCCAAACCACCTTCATGAAGATTGTGGACAAGGCAGTTATGGATAAGGCTAACATAAGAGGGAATAAAATAGTCTTTGGAGGACCAGTGATAGCAGAAGAATCCAGATTTCATTTTATTACCCAAAGAAGAAATGAGACGACCGAAACAAATATGTAGGTTGGAGTGCACAACCAATGTTAGGGAATAATGAGATGGTCTATTATTAGTTTTGGAGAAATGGACACCGCAAACCACATTTTAAGGTTTCACCCAAGGTGTGTCATACAAGTGTGTACCAGAGGATTTAGATGGAGGACTAACTACCTTGATAAGAATGGAATTATTTTCATATTATTTATTTAGAGAATTATTTTATACTAGTGAAACTAATTAATTTATCTCATCCAATCTCTTTGATTCATTATATTTTCATTCATAGCCTATTCCTTTTACGATGACTCTTTCTAGTCCTTTGAGAAAGAAGCTAGAGCAGCGTTTTAAATTTCTCATTTGTCAGGTGATGAATTCTAACCATGAAACCATATGAAATTTTATATTCCTTTATCTTGAAATAATTGATCTCATCATAGGCATGTATTAGATGATTAGATACAAATATTAGATTTATTTATATCATCATCTAGTCCAATTTTTTTTTCCAATTGAGTCAATTATTTATTTTAGGGTGAGTGTGATCCTATATCTGGGATAAAAGGTCCTATTTAACCCAGTTCTAAGATGGTAATAATCCTATTTTTATAGATATTTCTTATTTATATTGATCCTTGTCTTAATGGAACTATTCCAGTAGTGTTGAGCGGATATCCCATAATTTTTTCAAATGATTTCTCAAGGTTGTTTCCCCAATGTAATTTAGAGTGTAATATATAATTGATTCCATTTAATAGGACCATTTATTTTCCTTTATACCATATAAAAACCACTAAATTTAAATAATTAAAGGTTTATATTGAGAATATTGATGCTAAGGGATTCATTCATCCGGGTGTTTCACCTTGGGAATCACCAATACTCTTTGAAAATATGGTGGATGGAGTCTTTGAATTTGTGTTGATTATCAGAAACTCAACCAGGTAAAAGTTAAGAAAAAATATAACTTTCTTAATATTTATGACCTTTTTGATATTATTAAAGAAGACAAGTGGTTTTCAAATATTTTTTTGAGATAGGGGTATCATCAGCTGAGGGCCCAAGAGAATGATAATCTTAAGATAAGGTTTATGAGTATTCATAGGCACTATGAGTATTTATTCATGTCGTTTGGACTTACTAACACTACTTCAGTGTTTATATATTTAATTAATCAAATATTCCATCAGTTCTTGGATTCTTTTATGGTTGTTTTTGTGGAAAATATACTTATTTATTCTATATTAGACAAGGATCATGTTGATAATTAGAATATCATCCTTTTAATATTGAAAGATAATTATCTCTATGTGAATCTATCTAAATGTTAGTTTTGTATTCAAGAGGTGAAATTTCTAGGCCATGTGATTTATAAGAAAGGTTTTTAGTGGATCCTAACAATATCTTGGTAGTTATGTCTTGGGATTAGTCTAGAAATGTATTTGAAATCCAGAGTTTTGTTGGACTACCTGGATATTATAGGTGATTTTTTCATGACTTATCCAAGATTACATCTTCTAAGATCGAGTTAACTCACAAGGTTATGAGTTTTGTTTAGAATTATTAGTGATAAACATCATTGGAGGATTTTAAAGTGATATTGACATAACCTATCTTGATCCATCCCGATCCATGATGGGATATATATTTTACTGTGATACCTTAGGTATGATTTTGGGTTATTTTCTAATGCAGGGAAGATAGGTGGTATCTTATAGCCCATATCAATTACACCACATTTAGAAGAACTATCTCATTCATGATTTGGAGTTGGTGGGAATGAAAAATTCTCTTCATAATTGGTTCCACTACCTCTTCATAGAGTGGTTTATAGTGTATTAATACAGCAATATTCTGAAGTATATCTTCAATTTTATGGATATGAACTTAAAATAATTATACTAGGTGGAGTGTCTTCTGAATTTCGATTTTGATATTACATATTCCCCCCCCTAAATTAATATATGGTCATATATTCTTTGAGAAGAAATTTTTATAATGAGGTAGTGATGGAATGAAGGTAAGAATGGTATGTGACAAGCTTTTTTACTGAGATGTGGTTAGATGAAGGGAAAAATGATTGGTAGGTATTCTTATATTGTTATTTGGATGGATCATATATGGATGATCATATTGTTCTTGAATAGGATAAGGATGTAGAGTGTAAAATCTTTAATAGGAATCATTATAGTGGGAAGACCTTAGGCGAGTGGTTTTAGTCTCTTAATGGGGTTTTTCACTTTCGAGGTAGGATGGTTGTTCTCATAGTCTTGGTATAAAAATTTACATATAATGTACAAAAATCAAATTTTTATGGGAACCCTATAATAACCAAGATGTATCATGACCTAAGAAGTCACTATTGGTGGCTATGAATGTGATGATTGATTGGAAAGTTTGTATCCCAGTGCCTTTTATGTTTGAGAATTAGGGTTAAACATCATAAGATTAACGATTTTATACAACCTTTACCCATTCCTGTATAGAAATGGAATGATATATCTATTGAAATTATGATTTTTATACCTAAGACTCCAAGGGTTAAGGATACGATATAGGTTAATATTGATCGAATCAAGAAATTAGTGCAGTTACTACTTATCAAAAAGTTAACTAAGGTAGAGGATATTGAGCTTCTGTATGCATGGGAGATTGTTAGACTTCATGGTTTACCATAATCTATCATTATAGATAGGCACCCTCACTTAAAATCCTAGTTTTGGAGCGGGTTATAAAAAATTAGATGTTCTTAGTTTTAATTGAGCATGACATATCTACCCTAAACTGACAGATAGAGTGAGTGTTCCATCTAGATTTATGAAGACATGCTTTAAGAATTCATGCCTGAATTCAGGGGATGATGGTACATATAACATTAATAGAGCTTTAATTTAAAAATAGATATCAGGCTTCTATCAAGATAAAAAAATTGAGGTGTTATATGAGAGGCCTTTTAGATTTCATATTTGTTAGATAGAGATTAGAGAATGGTCCTTGGATGGACTAATCATCTTTTAGGAGATGAAGAATATTGTGAAATTGATCATAAATAGGTTAATGAAAGCTTGGAGTCACCATAAATTTTATTTTCATTGGTTTTACCATCTATTTTATTTTTAGGTATGTAATCATATTTTCATTATAGTTTAACGTCTATTGGGACAAAGACGTTTGATGAGGTAGGGATAATTAATACCTTGTTATTTCATCCTTTTTTGGATTTTCGAGTGACTTGGGATGGTGGATTATTGATTAGACTTAACTACTCATTTAAATTATATCTATGATTTGTTCCTTATTCTTAAATTATGAAGTATCAAAAGGATCCACCCCACTTAATTTAGTGGGAGGATGTTGAAATTGAACCCGATATCTCAGTTATTGAAAGTAATGTTCAGATAGTGGACTGAAATGATAAGGTATTTTGTGACAATAAAAATCCAATTGGTTTAAGTGATATAAAATTGTGATAGGGAAAACCATAATAAATGGGAGTGTGAGGTCCTGATGATAAAAAAATGGATTTATCTATTTTAATGTTTGTGATTTTAATACTTTATGAGGACAAAAAGATTTCAATGATAGGGAGAATTATCACATGTTGGTTTATAGAATTAGGTACATAGCCACTTTTGTTTTAATTTATTTGAGTTTTGGTTTTATTGTAGGTAAGGAGAGGTGTTTTTGGAATTTGGTAGTAGTAGGAGGACACCATTGAGCCAGTGAGGGCCTCCATCTAGTTGGCACTAACCGGAAGAACACCTAGAGGTCTGAAGGTTCCACTGGCCAACTATTAGACTCCCACTTTCCATTTGGTTGAGTCCTATAAGTATTGTCTTTTTTATTATACCCATCAGTTTTCTAGTGGACCACTAACTCACTGGCAGGTTTCTAGCAACTCGCCTATGATGATGCTAGATGTATGATTAATTAGGGGCCAATACACATTTTTTTATAAAATTATCATTTAACTCATATAATCCGACTCATCTTGACCCTAAAATTATTTCATTTGGTTTAGAGGCCCTTAGTGATGATTATGGCTTACTCCACCTTCTTATTGGCAGCTCTTCATACTGGTTGAAAGCTTGGATCTTTGTCAATTGTAATATGGTGAGTTAGATATATTTTGATCTATTTTATTCTCTTACCCTCTATGTGTTTGATACTTTTAAGGATATATCACAAGATTTATCATGTACATGAATAATTTTTGTTTTTTATATCATATTTAGGTTCTAGAGAAAATTATATATTCCTCTACCATCATCGGTCTAGAAGAAAATGGGGTTTTCATTACTCTTCAGGTAGGTGACTCTATTATAATGCATATCCATTGACATGATTTGTGTTATAATTATTCCCTTTGTTTTTAATTTATGAAATTGATTATTTTAAATCTAGGAGAGATGAATTTTATCTTTGATGGATATAGAAACGTTTTCAAATAATTTATTTTTGTTGAAAACTATTTAGATTCACATGTTGTGATCAATGAATTTCCTCATTTAAGAATTTGATATTAAAATGGGTTTTCATGTATATAAATGAATTATATTTTAATTAGAATGTGTTTTTGAAATATGGATCTGGTTTCTTGAGAATAATGACAATGTAATAGAACATCAAGAGGAATTTAGGGTATGGGGGAAAAATAGACATATATGAACCTTGGTATAATGATCTATCACTAATTTAGGTGATCATGATTACATATGGATAATGGGTAGAAATTTCCAAAAAACAGAGGTTCACAATATTGGGATTCACTTATATCACCTAGTTTTTTCTTATTTTTCTGAGATATTTACTCCCTTATATTGTGATTTACCCCTTAGTGCATTGTGGATACATTATGTGGATGTGTATTTTATATTGGATTCGCCTCATAATTTATCGTTGCATGAAATATTGGTTATTATATATGATCATGCCTCATGGATAGTTTTTCATATTATTGTTATTTATTTAATATGACATGTTTTTTAAAATAAAACCAAATGATTTTTTAATGTAAATTTTTTAAAACAAAAGTTTTCTTTATGAAATGTTTTATAAATTTAATTTTTTAAAAGAACTAATGGATTCACGTGGATAGACATTTTATTGATTCTTTTTTTCTCTCATATAGATATTTTGTTCTCACTCCCTACTTTCTACTTTGGGTATTTTTAGATTTTTTATATAATAGAGGTAATGATAAGAGTATCATGTAGAGAAAAAATCTCCAAGATAAGTTTTCCTTCTGATGGATTTGGATAATGGTGACATATGGTCATTAGGAGATGGATACATGAGTTTATTTGGATTCTATGTTATTGGTATTTCATTTTGTTCATTTAGACCTAGTTATCCAAATATTGGATATTACCTTTATGGTTTGGTTGTTTTGACATATTACATGTTTTGGATATCTGTTATGATACTCTAATTGTTTTAGTCCTATCATATTCCCATTGAGTTTTAAATCATTCTAACATTACTTTTTATGATATCATATAACTCCTCAATATCCTATGGATATTAGGAACATGATTCAGGACTTAGTGTAGGCCAATTTAGGTGACATTATGGTTTGACCCTGGTTGGTTCATTACATTCCTTCCAACATTAATGGTAGCTATTTAATAGAAATATATAATTATCATCGTTACGAGATAAAAATTTATTGTGGGGTTCACATAATTATCTAGCATGACCCAATGTATTCCAAGATCTAAATATATTTTCTTAATTTGGTTGATGTTAAACAAAACATTTTCACATATTCTACTTGACTGACTAACTAAGTAGTTTCTAGTCCATTAGGGATAATGATTTGAGCATCATTATTCACCAATGGATTTCCCCATCTATTTTTAATATAATGTGATAATTTATTAATGCTTTCATGATTCAAAATGGGATTTATCACCATAGAGAAACCTCAAACTTCTAATAAATAGAGTATCTTTAGAATTGGTGCTATGAATAAGTCATTGTTTTAGGAATATACAGCCTATACCTTCCCAAAAATGTGTTTAAATGTATGTATTAGGGAATGAATATAAATTATAATTAATAAATAAAAACTATAAACTTATTCCTCATCTTAATCCTCTAAGTTTCCTCTACTCACTCATGTCATATCATTGGATTGTAAGATTATAAGGAGACAAATTAGCTTCACTATAGCCCAAAAGGAAAAGAGTTTGGTCCTGTTCAAGAATTATTTTAGATCCATTATCAATTAAATATCTAAATTTTTTAATATCATCATATTTTTTAGTAACATAAAATGGATTTAGGTTCCACTATATAACAATTTCTTAGTCTTGTTTGTAAAAAAAAGACCACATTACCCTTAATGAAACTTGTCTCTGCATGATATGTTTTGATAGTAGCGACTTTAGTAATAAAATCTTAAGAGCATGAAAAATACCCAATAAAAGAATATATATGTTATATGGATAGGTTAAGGAAATCCATAATTTAAAACATGGTAGAGATAATAGATAGATGTTTAAAAACTTCACATTTTTGTGCCAAGGGTCTTTGCTTGCAACCATGTTACTATTCCAAACTCCAAGATTTTGGGGTTGAATCTAACTGTGATGATGACTCTTTTCCATGAATTGAACTGGGGGTTCCTTTTATATTCTTATAATAGGTTAAAAAATCCCTTTTATATATTGGTGTTGAATTAATGACATGTTTTCTTGTTAACCAGCCTACCAGTATGGCTGGATTGGAGTGATCCCTAGAGAGCCCAAAAACATATTGATGTACTAATTGATATTGTTGGAGTTCCAATCTTGGTCCTTGGATATATTTATTCACTTAACAATAATTATAAATGGATGTCTGTTTTCATTTCAATATTTTATTCGTTGACCTATATAACCAACACCATGATTATTGGTGAGGAAATCAACATTAAATGAGTCATCCTCATTGGAAAAGGATCTAGTCAGATGAATGATATTGACTGAGCTATATTATGATTTTTCATTATATAAAAATTATATTTATTGTGGTGGTCCTCATCCTCCCAATGATGAGTTAAAGAAATATAATAGCACCTATACCAAATTGGGTGCATATGGGGGATCCACTTATTTTGACTTTATCCATTGATGTTGGATGTATTGAATTTTAGAAAATTTTAAAGTTTAAGACATGTAATAAGGAATTATATAGGGAATTGGGGTTGTTACTATAAAATTTAATCACACCCGAATTATAGTGCATACATAGTTAAATGATTTCATGGTCCTCAAAAAACTGAATTTGGGTACCCCTATATTTGAGAATTTCTATGACTCACTTTCCTCTTCATGTGAGGGAGTGGAGATGTAAGTCACATGAGCTCGGGGTTTTTACAACTTCACATATATATTTTTGATCATATTCCTAAGTAAATCCTTAATGGTAAAATAATAAAGGATATTATTCCCTAATATCCAATGGTTTGAGTAGTAATTTGGGTGGTCACTTAACCCCACCTCATCATGTTATTAGTTTACCATGATCATGAATATGTTCTTTAATAGGGAAGTGATAAAAAATCGATAAACTGATATTTTTGAAATGAATAAACATTTTTTTTATTTTTGGTCTTCAATTTTTTTTGAATATATACCTTCTTAGTATCCTATGAATTTGTGTTGGGACATTTCTTTTGAAATTAATGTTTAGGATGAGGTACTAAATGGTTGTTATAAGGCTTAGTGGATAGATATGGTACTACTTCTGGATTGAGTTTGACAATTTCTATTTCTATTTTACTATATTTCATCCCCTATTATTATGACACCATCTAAGACTTTTCTTAGGAATGGTTAATGGAATCGTGTACTTGTTGTAGAATTTTATTATATTATTGAAGTACAAAAGGTTAATTTAAATAAATAAGTGTTTTTTATCTCATTATAGATATTATTTATGAATATCTCAAATAACTTATATTTTATAAGTTTTTTATTTAGGTAATTGGTTTAACATTTCCACTTAATATTGAAATCTACTACCCTATGATTATCACATTATTTATAGTTTAATAGATCAAGAATAGTGATATTGATTATTTTCAAGATTAATTAATAGTGTAACATCAATTAGAGACATCCATAATTAGAAATTGATCATGATAAGAGGTTTCTATACTAGATTAATCTAGGTCCATCAACTGTTTTCATGTATCACAATAGTTTTTTTCCTCTTGAAACTCTGATGTTTCTAGCATGAGGATAAATTGGGATATAATATATGTTAGATGATGTTCTAGATACCCCATTCCCTTGAATGTTAAAATAATAGGATTTATGAAATTAGGTATATGAGGCATCAAGTCCACCCACTCAGGATATGGTTTCCTCCCAATCATCACTAACCAACGTTATCCCTCAATGGATTCCGTCTGACTAGAAATTAACTTAATGGATTTGGGGAGTTTTGGCATCATTAACACCTAAGATAACCCCCAAGCAGAATAAGTTAATGGATATTAACAAGGTTATACTATCCATTCATTATATTGATTACTATCTTGAGTTTCCCTGGGATATCTTTCTTGAAATAATGGTGGACACTATCTCAGTAGTGGTAATTATTGATATTACATGGTCACTGGGGTTTTCTAAATTGGTTTCATTATCCACCAATAAATTGGATTTCCTTATTATTCCCTTATTAGAAAATAAGTATCCTATTTTTGAATATAATTTACTAGAGGAGGGATAGTGGGCTGACTATGCGAGTTTCACTTATCAGGTATATTATATCTAAGTAATTCAGTATTGAGTTTCCTCAACATCTATAACTCAATTTTATATTAGGTGAACATATCCTTAGGGTAAGGTAAATTATGTTATTTAGGTATTGGGTGGAATATAAAGAAAATATTGAAAATTCACATCCATATCATGTTCTTTTTCATTGGTATCATACTCAATTATATCAATAGGATTTATAATAATAAAATTCAATGATGAGAAATGACTAGTAGGAATCAATTACTCATCAAAATAATAATAATAAAATGATTAATGAGTGTATGAATATACTAATAAGGATAGATCATAATATTTATTTGAGTTTTCACTACTATAAAATTTCGAATATTTATGTCCCCAATAAGGTTTCAATTCCCTCCCTTAGTATTCATATTGAGATAGAGAAGTAATTTTTTTGTGAATTATGATTTTGAGTGAATCTCCCATGACTGTTTTTATGTATATGTTATTTAATGATTTACGGATCATTTGGTGGAACATATTCAAATAATTGATGTAATATTTCTTGAGACACTCACACTATTTTTTTTCTTCAGTATTCCAAGAAACTGAATTTACATCTAGGTTAATATGGTGGCACCATTCATCCAATTATATGATGACGTCAACATATCCTTCACATGAAAAGTTCTTCAGTTTGAGATGATAAAGACTCACCCATAAATTTTTATAGATATGAGGTATAAATCCATACTTCAGTATCTCTATAATTGACTATTGAGAAGTGTAAATATTCCATAACATGAAAAAAATTCTCTTTTTGGAAATTTATTTCCATATGATAATGGTTTTTTTCATCCACCATGAATGATTCCTCAACTTGATCTAGCCACAAATGTTATTTCCCCTATTTTATCATGGGGCGCCATACCATTTTGAACATTCTTAGCTACCTATATGGGTGGGTGATCTATGGAAGACACAAATTATGATCACTTTCTCAAGTTTCCTATTGACTAGGGTGAGTCATCATTGATCGATGATTAACTATCCTATGTAGATGACTTTGAAACTCCAAGTGCCTCTCGATATGTGAGAAACATTGGAATGATAATGGCATGGGGAGGAACTTCATGCCCAAGATATAAATCACTATGTGGAGGACTATAACAATGAGTTCCATGGGGTGGAAATCCATGGTTTTTGATCTTCGACTCACCAATATAAGAATGGATGATAATTTTGGGAGATTTTTTTTACATAGGGAAGACCTTTGTAACATATAACCTAGGGAGTAACTCTATGGTTATTAACTAGATTATGATTGGGGGGATTTTTTGTTATCATTTTATTGGTCATGATCATGGGGAGGAACTTTATATTGTATATTTTTTATTTTACTGCCATGAGGAGGGACTCTATGATTTTTAGTTATTTCTTAGTTAACAAGGGGACTACCTCATTTGTTATTGATATTTTCATTATTTGGAGGTCCTCTATAAAAAATACCATGGGGAGGGATTCAATGTTTGTTTATTGTGATTATAACATGGTAAGGACATCAATGGTTTGTATTTATATGTATATCAAGAGTATCTTTAATACAATGGTTTTGGGGAGGACCTTTAGAGTTTCATTATTTTGTTTGACCTTGTGGAGGACCTACATGATTGGAGATTCAATGATTATGGAAAGAGGTTTGAACTCTTTTGTTTTTATTTATTCTATCATTGGGATGAATTTCTAGATTATTTCTCTAGGGAATGTCTACAAATGAAATTTTGGCTTCCCCCATTAGCTAGGGACTCTATAAACCCATCACTATGGTATTCTTGATCATGATTTGAGACTATTTATAAATATTAATTTTGAATCATACTACAGTCATTATCAAAATAAATTAATTAGTGTTATGAATTTTAGAGACCTCAAGAACAAGGGTTTTTTTCTAGGCCTTGATAAAAGTTTCTCCTCAGTTGGATTTCCTTATCACCACCCTAGAGTATACAACCATAATGGAAAAAATGGTAAAAGCTGCAGCAGACCGAGATTTTAAAAGAAGAAAATTGTGTTTCATAGAATATGCGACACACAACACCGAGCCTAAATGATATGCAAAATATATTTCTTTAAATTTAATCTCTTTGATATCTTAAGATAAATGAAACCCTAAGTCTAAATGAACCATATACCATTATAAACTTGCTATTAAATTGAAAGTATGAAAAATACTAACTAGGAAATAAAAATTACATGATTTACACATGTATAAAATAATTTTAGTGGTTATATATTAATTCTAAATAAAATAAGAATCATTTGAAATAGAAAGAAATGTTTTTTGAGAAACTGTATTTTTCTAAAAGGCTATTTCATCTCTCTTTGTGCACAGAATTTAAAATTAAAATTTTACCACTTTTAGAAAATTTATTTTAAAAAATTGGCTTCATTTTTAAAAAAGGTACGAAACATTAATTTTTTATTCCAATTCTTTTAAATAACCATAATAATGATGCCTAAATAAAACAAGGAGGTTTAGGTGAATCTGAGGCTTGTTCGGAGACCAGAGCCTCGAATTGGGAAAGAAATATAGGGACACACTATTAGAAGAAACCATGAATCCCGAATCACATAGTTTCCATAAACCATGTGGCTGTAGACAATGAGAACCTAGGGGACACATGATTTTTATGAAACTGTGCGACCTAGGGAAGACAACCATGTGGTTCTATAGACTTTTGGGACAGTTCATTTTCACACGGTTTGCACATGGTTAGACAAACCATATTCCTAATTGTGAAATTTTCCCTTTTATAGCAGATAAATGTGCATGTTTGGCGCATGATTTTGACAACTGTGTATCCAAACCATGAACCCCTTCAAGTAGGTTGAATTTACCAAAAATTCTCTAATTTAATGATTTATCTGAATTCTCTTCTCCCCCTCTCTTTTCTCCAGTGGTTGAGTGCTCCTCCTCCCATAATAACCATCTTCTCCTATAAACCTATGAATTGAAGCAACTCCTCTATCTAATCGCTGATTTGTTAACCATAAGATCCAATATAAATCTATTGGTACTATCAAGAATCCCATCCAATCTATTTCATGTTATTTTTTCCATATATTCTGCTCTTTAGGTGCAAGATCATTTTCCCCATTCCTAGGGAATTTGACAGTTTCATTATTTTCTTATAACCTAGATTGAATCAAAGGCTAACCTTAGATGAGAGAAGATATATGAGGCTAAGGTAGTTGGTATAGTATATTTAACTTTTCTAGTTGTATTCTATAATTTTTACCACTATGCTTCTCACCGGTCCATTTCAACGATGCCTCAAAAATGTTAATTAAATTATTTTTAGTGGTTTTATGCATGTATCATGGTTTTATCTAGTAGGGAATCACCTCTAAGGTTGCGGCCTTGAATTGAACCACCCAAATGGGTGTGATATACCCCTTATGGCCTAATTTTTCCTTTTCTCTTAAATTCATACAAGCATATTTCAATGTGTCATCACATAATAAATGCCTTAAGTGATTAATTTGATTTGAATTAGATAAGGATCCATTTGTGAAACCCTCTACCCATGCCTTAGATGGAATGGTTGAACTGATTCTATTGTCCAAGTGATAAATTCTAAGCCTCACACCATGAGTGAACCATTTAAATGGGAAATATTTGAATAATATTACTTTCATGTTATAAATTCTAAAACTTATGAAAAGGTACCTATTACTAGACATGTTAAAATTGTTCATCGATTGTTTATCACTTAACCTTAGTTCCAAGGGCGAGACAAGGGATCTGACTTAAGGACCCCTTGGATGGAATCTCATACCTTCGTGTTTAAATTTTGAATACTTTGTAAAAATGTTGGGGGATACATTAGATATGCATGAGATGACATCATCAAGAATTGTCTAATTTTACATTTAGATAAGGGACACCGGTTCCCTAGGGGAGCCCCCTGGATGGTCTCATTGGAACATTGGTTGAACCATGCCTCAAGAGAGATTTTTTTCCCCACGTGTGATACCAGTGATGAACTCAGAGGTTAGCACTTGACATTTTTTACACCATGCAAGGAGTGAAACATCAGACTTAATCTTTGGGTAACCATGAATGGACTCCTTGTAATTGGTTATAAGATGATCCTTTGAGAAATACATGACAAGTCTCTTTGGATTTCCATGGATGGGATTAGGATTTCTTGCAATATTTTCTAAAGGTATTTCCAAATTAAATTAAAGAAGAGTTAAATATTTTTTTTAAATTAAAAATGATATTTTGGTTTTGGAAATGTAGGGAGATATCCTTCAATTCCAATCACAATCTTGGGGACAATCCATCCTCATTCACTTTATACCTCTCAGTTTATACTTGCAGGTTCCTTTTGTTTAGACTCACTGACTTAGGCTAAAACAAGTAGATTGGATGGGCACCCAAGTGGGACCTAGTCCAATGATTTTATTTATTTATTTCATCTTAAATTTAAAATTTTAAGGCACACTATTTAATTTATGACACATGTCGTGGATCGGCCTAGACACCGTGGGTGATGTCCTTCTAAGATTGTATCTCACACCCCATCTGGGCGCCGTTGGTACCCGAGTAGACTTTATCGTTGTAGGAATTGGAAAAGGGAAGTATCCTGATTCTAATGATTGATTTAATTTATTTACTAGGATGGAGTTTTGGTAGTAGTGGACTGAGATTATGCTCGAGATGCTAGTAATAGTAGTTTTTGGAATTTTTTATATTCTTTCAACATGTTGTAGTATTTTCATTGGATGTCGTACTATTATATCTACTGCTATCTATTGTTTCTATTTTTTTGTTTCATATTATGTACATATATATATATATATATATATATATATTGCTGCACTCCACTCTGATCAATGAGGGAATAGTCTCCCCACAGAATTACCGAAGGACCTCAATGCTAGTTGACAACCTCTAGTGATTTTAGAGGCGTGCTTGAGGTCTTGTGGCCAACCATCTTGGGGAACTAGTGAGTGGCATCTGGAGTGGAATGATAAAAAGTGGTATCAAAGGATTTTTTTTCTTTTGTATTAATATTTGGGTTTATACATGAGACTAATACATTATAATTTGGTCATGATCCTATTCCTGGGAGTAGATAACCCACATATAGTGGAAACCCAAATTACTAGGGATGGGAAATGCTGATATTAATTAAGATTATTATGGTTTCACTAGATTTAACTATTGGGTGACTTAATTTATTTATGCTATTATTAATATTGATATTATTTGAATGGGTTGTTCATCCCTATACCAAATCTATAAGGGAATATTAGAATCATGAATCATATGAAGCACCATAGAAATAAAATTTCATGCATTATTTCATGCCTTATTTAAAATTTTTGCATGAATTTCTTGTATTGCATGTGGTTTCTAATTGATAGTTGTTTTTTATTTCCTTATGTGCCTTGTTTGTTGTGATTGTACTGTTCTATTATTCAAAATGATAAAATAATTGGTTTAATTGACCAATCATGCCACATTGGTAGGTTTGATTGAAAAGTTCCAATGGGAGATCATCTGATTAAACCACAATCATGGACTGTTACAACTGTTTCTTTGTGTAAAGGCTAGGATACAGTTATTTGACCTACCAATTTCAATTTATTAGGTGTATAGAACCTTATAAATTGGAATCAGTGGCACAATTAACCGGGGTGTGATATTAATAACCAAATAAATAAGAGTTGAACTAAAAGAAATAAAATGAATTTGATCCTTTAAAATCAAATGGTTACCAAATTACGAGACCTTATCCTGACTCGAACTTAGTAGTGGGTTGTAGGCCATGTCACCCATGTTTCCTTTTGTGACTCATTTTTTAACTAGACTTGAATCCTAGAGTAGACTAAGGGTTGTAGCATGCTTATAGGTGGTCCTTATACCTATCCTTATTTAAAAATTTCCTTATTTGTTATAATTTCTATCCTAGATATGCACTTAAATTTTATAGAGTTATGCCACCATGATGACCTCATACTATATAACAGGAAAGTGGTGATGAGCATACCCTAGAGGTGATGGGCCCTAAGGCACCCACAATACCTACTATAGTTCCATATGAGGCGCATCCTCTAGATCCTACACTAGGTGCTGATGCCCAATTCCATGATAGATTCTTCCAGTTTATGCAGTCAGTATAGAGAAATCCTCATCCAAATCTTTCTATGGAGGTGAAAACCCACAAGTTCTAGTAGCAGCATCCTTCCACCTTCTCAGGGGATGGTGGAACTCAGGTTTCTGAGTCTTTGTTGTAGTATACAATGTCAATATTTAAACACATCGAGATGCCTTTAGAGAGAAGGGTCAAGATCATGATCTACATGCTATGTGACTCTGACAAGCGATTGTGAGATGTTATGACACAGGTTGGTCAACACCAGGGTATGGTTTGGGTGGAATTACAAGCATCCTTCTTCAAATAATTATTCCCTCAGACTCTAAGAACTGATCATTTTTAGAAATTCATGCAGCTTGATCAAGGTGACATGTTAGTGATGGAATACTCAACTCACTTAACCAAATTGTAGAATATTGAGACGGCCATAACCAGTGATGATCTTACTAATGTGAGGTGATTTGAGGATGGTATTTTTTATTCCATTCACTTACAAGTGAAATTATTTAAGATGGACACCATTTTTGAGATAGTGAATTGGGCCCTCATCACTGAGCAGAACTTGAGGGAATTTAGTGATGTGAAACAAGGTAGTTTATCTTCCAGTAAGGGTAGTGGTTTATCAAGTGGAAAGAAGTGATGATTATAGGGTACACACGGGAGAAGTACCAGCAATTTGGCACATACTAACAAATTTTTTTCATGTCATTAGTTTAGAAAGATAGGTCACAAAAATCCCTAGTGAACGAGGAACCCAATTTAGTATTGGTCTTGTGGAAGGATGGGTCACCTTTAGCATTTTTGTTGGTCTTTTGATCCAGTTCCAAGAAAACGAGGTTATATTATAGTAACACCCTATGGTTCAATGTTAGTGACACTTCAATAGGTATGAATTTTATCTTCTACAGGTTGTTTAGGCTTAGTAGGTGGTCGTGGATGAGGCATTCAGGATTCAGAGTTCCATCATTATTAGAGTGGACCTTCTCAGAATACTCAGGAAACATAACAGGGCAATAGTTCAGGACTTATCAATCCTATGCAGCCCATACTAGAGGAGGAGATTCTATGGACATCTACAGTTAGAGGTACTATTTTAGTAGCATTTACTTTAGTTTCCACCTTATTAAATACAATATCATCACATTCCTTTATATATATTGTAACTATGGAAAGTCTGGGCTTAGTGGTAGAGTACATCAGTGGTGTTATGACCCTTGGCATGTTCTTGGTACCCCAAATAGAGGGTATATTCCAGTGTAAGGAGTCCCCCCTTAAAGTAGGTGGGTATCATTTTCTATGGATTTTCTTCATCCTCGAGATGACTGATTTTTGTGTTATTCTCATTATGGACTATATTATTCCTTATATATCTTAGGTGGATCTCTATCGCCACCGAGTGTCATTCACATCACCCAAGGGAAACAAGTATGTCCATTAGGGTGAATGGAATCTCTAGGTTATTTGAGATAGACTCAAGTGTACTAGGCTAGGAGTATTAACAACTTATATGGATAGTCTCTTTATGAGTGATTTGGGAATACAGATTATAAAATTACCTACTTTTGTGGATTATTTCAGGGATGTATTCCCTGACGATTTCTCTAGTTTAACTCTTATAAGTGAAATTGAGTTCACCATTGAGCTTGTTCCAGGTGCGAAACCAATTTCCATTCCTCCTTAGATTATGTCAATCATATTGCTCGAGGAACTCAAGATACATATTGAAGACTTAGAGGCTAAGGGTTTTATCCAACCTAGTACATCACCATGGAGTTCACTAGTTATTTTTTCTAAGAAGGAGGATGGCACCCTTTGATTGTGCATGGATTATCACTGGCTAAACCAGCTTATGATGAAAAATAGGTATCCACTACCTCATATAGATGACCTATTCAACCAGCTCTGAGGTGAAACTATTTTCTATATGATTGATTTGAGGTCGGGTTACCATAAAGTGTGATTGAGGCCATTCGACATACCATTTACAACATTCTAAAGCATGTACAGTCTGTACAAGTATCTGGTTATTCTGTTTGTCCTGAAGAACATTCCAATAGTCTTCATGTCTATGATGAATCAGGATTTCCATCAATATCTTGATTCCTTTGTGGTAGTATTTATAGAAGATATCTTGGTGTACTCAGACACCAGAAACAACCATGAAAATAATCTTAATATCATGTTGAGTACATAGAGAGAGCACTATATATATGTAAATCTCAATAAATTCTACTTTTTTATCAGTAAGGTTCACTTATTAGGTCATATCATATCTAAGGAAAGAGTATCAATTGAACTAGAGAAGGTGAACACTATGGTTTCCTAGGATCATCCCAAGAACATCTTCTATATATGCACCTTCTTAGGGATGACTAACTATTACTAGAAATTAATCCAGGACTTTTCACGCCTAGAAACACCACTTACAGGATTGAAAAATGAGGTTATGAAATTAAATTAGAATGAATCTTGTGAGATAACTTTTTAGTTGTTAACAGGAAGACTCCCTTCAGTGGTGATCTTGATTTTTCCTAAGCTAAGTAGAAGCTACAGAATTTACTATGATGATTCAGGGATCAGGATGAGTGTTGTAATAATGTAAGGTGATCAAGTCGTGGCATATAGATCCCACTAAATGAGGCCTCATGATAGGAACTATCCTGTGTATGACCTTGAGATAGAAACCATAGTTTATACTCAAAATTTTTGGAGGCACTACTTATTGGGTGAATGGTTCATCATTTAAATGGACCATGAAAGTCTTAAAAACATCTCCACACAACAATAGTTGAATATGAGGAATCACATGTGGGTGGAATACCTGCAATCATTTGACTTTTATCTATCTTATACACATGGAAAGGGAAATTATGTAGTAAATTCCTTGAGTTGGAAAACTCAGACACAAGCCGTTAAAGAGAACCGTAGTGAGTGGAAATTGATGGCCATGTTTTTTGAGATGCATCTAGAGGTTCAAGAACAACACAAGAAGCTAGTTATAGAAGTTCTAGATGTGACTTCCTCCCTTATAGAACAAGTTTAGATGAGGAAATTATTAGATTCCTAGGGACTTGTTCTGAAGGAGAACATCACAAGACATAACCCACCTCTTGGATGGGTTGTGGGTGTGAGTGAGACCCTACTATTTCATGGTCGGGTATGGGTGCCTTCAGATATATGAGAAGAGCTTATGAAGGAGTCTCATGCCTCTATATGGGTAGTATATCCTAGTCTTACCAAGATGTACATAGAAATTCACCATCAGTATTGGTGGCCGGGTATGAAGAGGTACATAATAGGCTTCATCACTCGATGCTCCACCTTTCAGTAGGTGAAGGCTGATCACTAGCGACATGATATACTTCTGTAGATTCTATCAATTTTTGAGTTTAAATGGAATGATGTAACCCTGGATTTCATGAAAGTATTTCCCTGATTCCCTCAAGTAAGTAATTCATTATGGGTGATCATCGAAAGGTTCACCAAGGTTGCACACTTCCTACATATATGAGATTCCTTCCATATTGATGGTCACATAAGGATTTACATCTGGGAGATAGTGAGACTTCATAGTGTTCCCCATTTTATTATTTCAGATAGAGACACTAAATTTAATTAATGGTTATAGAAATTGTTGTAAAATTTAATGGGTTTATAGGTTCTCTTGAGTACGGTATATCACCCTCAGACTGACAGACAGTTTGAGTAGACGGTTCGGGTGTTAGAGGATATGCTTCAGGAATATATCCTTGATTTTAGAGGTTCTTGGGAGAAGCATATTTTTGTGGTTGATTTTTCCAAAAATAATAGTTTTTTAGGTAATGATCCATATGGATATATATGAGGATATTTATGGTAGATCATGTCGTTCAGCTCTATGATAGCTTGAAGTAGGTGAGGCAGATTTACTAGGTCCTTGTCTTGTGCATTAGACTTCATAGCAAGTCCAACTGATTTAGAAGCATATAGATACAACTTATTATGAGTAGAATTCATACACCGATCGTTGACACAGACCTATAGGGTTCAATGTGGGACATCAGGTCTTCCTATGTGTATCACCTAGACTAGGTCACAGAAGAATCTGGAGATAAGGAAAGTTATCACCTTGGTATGTTGGGCCTTTTAAGATAGTGAATAGAGTCAGACAGGTAGCCTATCAGTTGTTGTTACCTTATAGGTACCATGACATGCATGATTTCTTCCACGTATCTCATATTCTATAGTATCATCATAACCCATCTCATTCATTTGACCATGAATATATTGATTTGGAATCAGATGTGTCCTTTGAGGAGCGTCCAATATGTGTAGTAGATCAGAGCATGAAGGCTCTCCGAGGTAAGTCAGTTCCTCTATTCTAGGTGCTATGACAACATAGATACGTACAAGACAATATATAGTATAGGAAAGCTATTTTTTATGATACGTGGCTGAAACAATTCTTGGAAAATGTTCTATTACCCTCGAAATGGAAAATCGGGGATGAGTTGTCTTAAGAAGGGGAGGTCACAACATCCTGAATTTTCAAAAAGGTAAGGACCACTAATTTTTTATTCTAATTTATTTAAATGGTCCTAATAATGATTCATAAATAAGACAGCGAGGATTAGGTGCATCTGGGGTTGTTTGGAGCCTGGATCCATGAATTGGGAAATAAAGACAGGGTCGCGTAGTTAGAAGAAATGGTGCGGCCCAACCTACAAGGTTTCCCTAAACCATGTGGCTATAGACAGTGGGAAACTAGGGGCCACACATTTTTTCTAAAACTATGAAACTTAGGTCACATGACCATATGGTGCTATTAAATTTTGGGATAGAGTGTTTTCACATGATTTTCACACGGTTAGACAAACCGTGCGATGTGCCCCTTAGTTGTAGATAATGGTGTATACTTGGAGCATGGTTTGGCCAACCATGTGGCCAAAATATGAACCCCTTTTCGTAAGGGTGAATTAACCAAAATATAATCCTTTAATTATTTATCCAAGTTATCTTCCCCCCATATTTTCTCCAGTGGTTGAGTGATCCTCCTCCCGTAAGAATCCAATTCTCCTCTCAACCTAAGAATTCATGAAACTCCCTCATCAAATCTTCGATTCATTCACTGCTAGATCCAAAAAAATATAGAGGTATTATCTCAAATCCTATCCATTCTATTTAATATTATCCATTAAATCTATTGTGCTATTTGGGTGAAAGCTTATTTTCCCCATTTTTAGGGAAATTTATTGTTTTGTCATTTTCTTCTAACCTATCTAGAATAAAAGTTTGACGCTAGATGAGGGAAGCTCTATGAGGCTAGGGTAGTTGGTTTAGGATTTTTCATTTTTTTTTGTGTTTAATAATTTTTTTGTGCCAATAACCAACCCATTATGGAAATACCTCCAAAATGTTAATTAAATTATTCTAAGTGGTTTTATGCACATATCATGGTCCTATATAATGGAGAATCACCACATAGGTTATTTCCTTTACTCAAACCACCCTAATGGTTGTGTTATACCCCTTATGGAATATTTTTCAATTTTTATTAAAGTCAACCAAGAATAGTTTAGTGTGTCATCACATAATAAATTACTTAAGTGATTAATTTGTTTTGAATTGGGTAAGAATCCATATGATAAACCCTATACCCATGACTTATATAGAATGGTTGAACTAAATATATGGTCCAAGTGATAAATTATAAGCCTCATTCCTTGAATGAACCATTTAAATGGGAATTCTTTGACCAATACGACTTTCATGTTATAAATTAATGAACTTATGAAAAGGTATCTCTTGCTAGACATGATAAAATTGTTCATTGATTGTTTATCACTTAAAATTAGTGTCGAGGGTGAGACAAGGGGTTATAAATTAAGGAACCCTTGGATGAAAAATCATGACTTCATGTTAAAATTATGAATGCTTTTTAAAAACACCATGGGTGACATTATCTATGCCTGAAATGGGCTCACTGAGCATTATATTTTTTTACCTACAGACGAGTGACACTGGTTCCCTAGGGGAGGCCCTTGGATGGGCTCATTGGCACATTGGTTGAACCATTCCCCAAGAGATACTCAATCCCATTATGTGAGATACTAGGGATGGACTCGTAGATTATAACTTTATATTTTTAACACCATGCATGGAGTGACTTGTGGGACTTCATCTTTAGGTCACCATGGATATACTCCCTAGCATTGGTTATAATCCGAGCCCTATAGCGATATGTGGAAAGTCTATTCAGATTTACATGGATGGGATCAGGGTGTCTCACTATATTTTCTAAAGGTATTTATGAATTGAATTAAATAAGAGTTGAATATATGTTTTCAAAATGAAAAATGATCTTTTGGTTTTGGAAATATAGGGATGTTTCCACCAAGCCCAATTAAAATATTGAGGATTGTCCATCCCCATTCACTTTATAGATATCACTTAATACTTGTAGGTTACTTTGGTTCAAATTCACAAGCTTAGGCTAAAGTAGGTATATTGGATGGTTACCCATGTGGAACCCAATCAAATGATTTTATTTATTTATTCATCCTTGAATTTAAATTGTTAGGGAACACTGTTTAATTTATATGGCATATTATGGATCAGCCTAGAAACTGTGGGTGTCATCCTACTGAGATTATATCTCATACCCTGCTTGGGTGTTGTTGGTACCTGAGTAGACTTTATAGTTTTAGGTATAGAAAGATGGAAGAATCCATCTTCCATTGCTTGATTGAATTTCTTTACTAGGATTGAGTTTTTGGAGTAGAGGACCGAGCCTATTCTTAAGATTCTAGTCATAGTAGTATTTGTACTTTTGTATACTTCTTCAATATGTTGTGTATGATTATATCCTATGCCCCATGAATGTTCATTTTTTATAACATGATCATCATATTATATCTATTATTATTTATCTTACACATTTGTTTCTATTTCCTTTATTTCATATTGTATACATATATGTATACATTGCTACACTTCACTCTAATAAATGTGGGTATAATCTCCCCACAGACACACCCAAGGCCCTTGCTATTATTCGGAAGCCTCTGGTATTCAAGGAGGAACACTTGAGGTCTTATAGACAACCGTCTAGGGGAACTGGTGAGTGGAATCTAGGACATGATGCTACACAACCCTGAGTCTAAATAATTCGTATACCATTATAACATTACTATTAAATTGGAGGGTATGAACAAGAATAACTAGTTAATAAAAATTATATGGTTTAAACATGTATAAAATAAATTTAGTGGTTATATATTAATTATAAATAAAATAAGAATCATTTGAAATAGAAATAAATGTTTTCTGAGAAATCGTATTTATCTAAAAGGCTATTTCGTCTCGATTTGTGCACATACTTTAAAATTATTTTTTACCAATTTTAGAAAATTGATTTTACTAAATTTAATTAATTTTTTGAAATCATTGGGTTAAAATTATCTTAGAGTGAATTTTTTATAATTTTCTGAGAAGATTAATTTTTTTATAAATAGGGAAATATACTAGTTTTTATTAAAAACTTCCTGTTCATTTAAAGAATTTAAAAGTTTCATTTGGATTAAAAATTGTTTTAAAAGAAAAAAAGTTAAATAAAATTATAATAAATACAATTTAGGTCATTGGAGTCAATTAAAATTGTAATTTTATATTAAAAAATTCTATACTTATAAAAACCTTTTTCTACTTAAACAAAATTTTCATCACGTCTATAGGATTAACTTTTTATTACATTATTCCAATTATATGAATTTAATTATTAAAAATGGATTGAATATTTAGAATAATAATAATTCATGTTATATTATACGTTCAACACAATCATTAATCAAAATGAATAGCCAAAATAGTAAAAATTAATTACCATAGTTAAGGTTAAAATGGGTTTAGTGGGGGATAAACTAAAAAGATAAGGGTTAAAATGACCTATAAACCTACCAAATTCTATTTTTAGGGACATATTTTGACTTTATCTCATACATTTATTGAGAATGATCTATTTTGAGCCTTTTTTATGTAAAAAACATGGGTATCACTTTTTATTTCCAAAAATTCCAAGTGTACCCCCACTTATAAAAGGACACGACCACCTATCCTCTCTACTCTCCCAAATATTTTTGTTTCAACCAATCCATACCCAAATTTCTTCCTTATAGACCTCCACACATACTAGAGGACATGGTTTGATCATAAATCTGATCTAGGAAGAATTTAGGTATAAACCTAAAGAGGTTATACGAAGAACATGTAAATTTTTTAAGCATACATTTTTATTTTACCTATTCTTATAATCCCATAAAACTTTATACAAATATTATCACATAAGAACACTAATATCTTTTATATAATGATATGTTATTATGTTATGGAATATCTTGTAACACCCTGAGATTTCGTTAAATATTTTTCTCAAATAAATTTAATATTTTGATATTTTATATTACACACAACATCCAATTTGGTTTCAATTACATGAAACACTAAGTTTAGCTTATGTTATACTCAAAACTAAGTTTATATTGAATTAAACAAAACACTATGTTTTAATGAAACATGGAATACAATTAAAATATTATTATTTAATATGATAGTTATCGCCTAGCTGTTGAAATGGAAGATATAAATAGGATTAATTAAATTATGAGAATATATGGGTAACACATGTATATATAATGAATAAATTAGTGACCAATAAATTAGAAATGAATATAAAATCCATTTGAAAATAAAAGGATATATTTTTATGAAAAATATTTTTATGATGGAAAACACATTTTACCTCAATAAAGTAAACAAATTAATTTCTGTGAACGATTTTAATGAAATTTATATATTATATATTCAATAAAATTTATGATATTCATATTATATATTTTCTATATAATATATAAGAATAAATCTAACTTTACACTTAGAAAATATATTTTCCAAAAAATAGTTTTGCCACATTTTTCACCAATTTTAACATTAATTTTTAAAACTTTTATAAAATGTATTTGAAAAAATGAAAATCATTTTTTAAATTAGTTTTTAAAAATTATATTAGAGTTATTTTTTTATAATTTTTTCAGAAGATAAATTTTTCAATGAATAGTGAAAAACACCAGTTCTTATTAAGAATTTTCACTTATTTTAAATCATATAAATAATTTAAAATTATTTTAATATTGTTTTAAAATTAAAATTAATTAATTTGTGTATATTTACACAAATATAATTCATTTTAATCAATTTAATTTTTAATTTTTATATAAAATCTTTTTAAAATTTTGAAACTTTTCTCTTTGGAAAAACCGCCTTTTCGTCATGCCTGCAGGATTAATTTTAAATTAACAGTTTACACTTATGTGAAATAAAATTTTAAAAATGGATAAAATATTTTGAATAATAATTATTTTTATTAACTAATAATTTAAACTAATTTTTTTAAAATACTTATTAGTAAAATCCATAAAAATTAGTTACCACGGTTAAGGTTAAAACATGCTTTCTGGGTGGTTAAACAAAAAAGATAAGGAGTCAAATGACATATAAACTTATAAAAGAACCATTTTATTGAAATATTTAGACCTTATAACTTATATGGTTTAATAATGTCATTTTTTGATCCTTTTTTCATGTAAATAACTTGGGTACACATTTTTATTTTCAAAAATTATAAGTGTACCACCCACCTCACTTATAATAGACCACCGATGTCTTCTTCTCTTCACACTTCCAAAAGCCATTGGTTCAGAATATACCTTCAAAAATCACTTAGTTAATTCCATAATATCATCGTATAATCCTTAGTGTGATCATAAATCCAATCTAGGAAGGATTTTGGTGCAAATCCAAGGAGGTTACCTAAAGAAGAGGTAACGTTCTTCAACGAATATTTTTTATTTTATTTCTTCCTCCAACTATATAAAATATTATTAAAACATGAGAATATAATAAAATTAGTATATTACATATACTAAGACTTTATTATACTATGTTAATGAACTATGTCCATATCCACTTCTCTCAAATGGAAAATCATAACGTCGCTTTTGTATACTTTGAATTACCGCATAATGAACCAATGTGACATGTTTTCCATAAAAAACTCTCCTGGTTGGATATGATGATGGATATAATGTATATATATGATATTTGTAACATAAATATACTTATTTAATTATTATATCTCAAATAAATTCTAAATTTTAATTCTATATATAATACAATAACGTTATTTGGGCTTATAGAAGACTACCACCTTACGAGGTGATGCGATTTTTTTTCATAAACTCTTGTAATAAACAGTAATAATTGTTAATTTAATGTATATATGTGATATATATGAAATAAAAATTATTATTTAAAGGTAATATATTATTTAACTTTATTTAATTTCATTCATTGAGAAAATGGAATCAACATTCATTCATACGTACGACCTACCATCTCCATGAATAGTGTATTTCATTTTTTATCTATAAATTTTATGGATTACTATAATTAATTATATGTTAAATATATATTATAATTATATCATGGTAAAAATTATGGATATAATTTAACCATTATTAAATTAATAGTAAAAAAAACCAAATCAAAACATATACAAAAAACAAAGCAGTTATTTCTTGAAACATGATGTTAACATGGAATTGTTAATAAAAGGGTATTAAAAGGTCATAATTAAATAATATATGGTATGATATATATATATATATATTTTTATGTAATATATTCATAATAATATTATATTTATTATATAGGAGGTCCTAACGTGTATGGATGAATTTGAGACTTAAGGTAAGGGATTTCTATCTCAGTTTGTCTTCTTTGGGACATACATTATGTTACGCACCAATTTTCCTTCCTGAAGAGTATATATATAATATTTTACTTGTAATATCATGAATTTATTTATTTTCATGATATTTTATGTTTCATTTAATATAATTCTTTCATGGGTCTTATAATTCAAAGTTACCAAAGTGGAAAGGGTTTTATGACATAATCTCATTATTTTTTGGGATTATTTGTGTTTATGATTACAATGTTGAAATATTATGATCTATATCCAAAATAATCATTAATTTACTTTTACTATAGTTATTACTAGATAATATATGTTTCCAATCATTTTCCTCTCTTTATGTAATTATCATTCCAAAAGAATACATTTTAAGAAAATGAACATTATTTCCGTTTTCGGTCAAAAACCCTTTTTATTACATATCCATGTTTTATAAAAATGTTTTAAAAAATATTTTAACATTATAAAAAGTATTTATTAAATAAATTCATACCCATTTTTTTTATTTTTAACAAATTTGTTTTAAAATGAACCATCTTATCATTTAAAAAACAAGGCCTCTTTGTATTTTACTAAAAATGTGAAAGAAATATTTTTTAAACATGTATGAAATTTTCATATATCATGACCACTGAATGTTTCATTGCTTAAATTATATGGTGAAATAATCATTTCAAAATAAAATTATTTTTAAAATGTTTTATATTTTGAAATGTGTATTTCAAAGTGGAAATGATATTTTTCCCAAGAAATGTTTGAAATGATTTTTAAAGATTCCTTAATAAGTATCCAAATTTGTTTTCAAATAAAAGGTTATTATTTTTCTATGTTTTAAAAGTGTTTTTCAAAGTGTAAATACTATTTTTCTCAATAAATATTCCAAGTTATATTTCAAAACCATTTCCATGTAACATGACATCATTTTGTGTTACTTATTCTTTACTAGGGATAATATTGAATGATACTATCCTTATTCTTTCACTATGTGGTTAATGTTTATGTCAATTAAATTTTTAGAAACCCATTTATTTTTCATGGGTTATAGATTGGTGAATTGATAAAATATTTATGAAACTTGTTTTCAATACATGGATTATGATATGATGATATGATGAATATTTTACGATATTATAGAACACATAAGTATGGTTTTAATTTTGAGATGGGTGTGACCTATATCTCTATAAAATTAATTGGGTAAAGATTTATATATCATGCGATAATAATGGGAAATAATTCAATGGTCTTGATCCACTATGTGAAATAGGTGAGTCTAGATCCACTATGGGAAATAGATGAGTCCTGACCCAGTATAGGAAATAGTTACATCCTGATCCACAATGAGAAACTAGTGATATGTTCTGATCTACTATGTTTATGGTCTTGGTAGTTAACCTTGACATATGAAATTTTGATCTATATTTATGATGGTTCCATAATTTTATGGCATGATCTGAAATTTAAGGATAGGTTTATGATTATTTATCACTCTTATGAGACATGTTTCTTGAAATGATAATGTTTTACGACATGAATCATGATTATTATATATGAAATTTTAGCTATAAACATTGTATTTTATGTTCATGATCATATACTATTATTTATCTTATAATTTCATATGATAATATATTGATATCTCCTATGTTTACCCTTACTGAGAATCTAAGATAACTCTTTCTTATGTTTCCTTCCTAAGGTTATGAAGAAATGTTTAGCTAGGGTATTTCTAAGAGGAGTAAAAATTGAGGAGATATTTATAGGGGATGTTGAATATCTTTCATGAAATAAGATGATTGTTTTTATAGTCTCCAAAACACTAAAATATTACTATCCTTGGGCATGTTATTATGAAATATATGTAATATTAATCTAAAAAAATAGGATATATATGTTTGAAAATCTTGGGACCTAATATTTAGTATCATAGAATAGGTTTAGTTAACTTATGAAAAAATGGATGAGAAAAAATTAGTGAGAACCATAAATATAAGTCTAATCATATAAAAATATCGTCGAATTTTGGTTAAGGGTAGAGAGAGTGGTTTTCAAGAAATTAAATCCATATTGGGATACTTAAAGTGAATGAAACTCTCTAATAGAGGTATCTAGGGGTAATAAATCTAAAAATGGTTCCTTGACCTAGACTTGATCATCAATTGGTGCATGAAAATGGGCCCCATGGAACAAAAGGTTTGACAATCTTTGGGATATGTTTTCAAAATTCATAATCTATTTATGAACCATTCTGAAAGATTTGAATAATGACCAATAATGGCCTGTGTTAAGCCTAATGTTTCTTATATTAAAAATTAGATGTCCTAATTTATACATCCTATAAGTGATTATTCATTATTATGTTGTTTCCCACTATGATTAGTATTCCCCAGACTTTTCTTTTTTGGTTTTACTCAATAGATGGAACCTAAATGAATAGTATTAATGATGAGTTTGATAGAAAATGAAATTATTTTACAACTTAGAAACAATTTTATTAGGATTATAATGCGAAATATTGTTTCTATTCTCACAAAATATTCTCTGGATATAAATCATGCTGATATTATGAACAAGAAAATGAGGAAATAATGTTCAAATGAGTCCTTTATGAGGAAAAACCCACCTTATTTTAGTGGTCCTACTGATCCACTAGTTTCTGAACAATGTATTAATAACATTGAGAAGATATATTACATTCTACAATGTTTGGATCATGAAAATTTCATTTTGGCTGTCTATCATTTAAAAAGATATGTAAATCAATGGTAGATAATTATCAAGAATAAGATTCAAGATGATAAAATTTAATCCAAGGAATTAAATGAGTTTATGAACATATTTTTCATTAAGTACTTTCCTCATCTAATTCTCATGAAAATAGATAAATAATTAAATGATTCAAAGAAGAAGGATGATGAATCTATTGGTACCTATGTATTTAATTTTAGAAGAATTTCATTGTATGCTTCTAGTATTATCATCCAACCTGAATGTAAGGTTAATATATTATTTAGTGGATTAAAACAAAGTCTCCAAAGGGAGTTCTACATAAGATAATTCATTATCTATGTGTAAATAATTAATTATTCTATCAATATAGAAATAGATATTTGGGTTACCCATCAATCACATGGTTTTGAAAAGAAAATATAGATGGAATTAAAAGGAAACTCTAAAAACCATATATAAAATAAGATGACATTTCATTCATTCTTAAAGTATAGAAGGAAACATGGAGGAAATTTTATTAAATGGATTAGTAAATATTTTAATTTTGGAAAAGAAGTTCACTGAGTGACTGAATAATGAAGTACTGTGAAGAATTTTTCTAATAATTATATTAGATTAAAATCCCCACAGAATGCACCACCCATACTCTAGTTCTTCAGGTTCAAGGAATTTGGGAATTATGAGAATAAATTCCCTAATCTATGGGCTAATGAGGATTATAATCCACAAAAAACTTCTAAATACAAGGTAAAAATGAAACATTTTGTGAAATCACTATAGCTGAAGTTAATAATGGTAACTAGGTAACACTTATCCTCCACTCCATAGTTGGTAACTTCATGTTGGAATTTGTATTATTGATCCAAATGAATATATTTTTGTTCATCCATTAGTGAAATTTCCTGTGCTTTTTAGAAATTATTATCCCCATCTACATAGATTCTATAATAATAAAATCACATTTGATATTATATGAATACAAGGATGAAACCAATCATCCAATATAAATGTTTTTATATAAGATAAATGATTATTTAATTAATAAAGGGGGATTATCTTTTGGAATCATTTATGTCTCCAGGTAATATTTATATAAGATTTATGTATACCAACATAGGTTTATGATTTTATGGTTATTCATAAGTACAAATTCACTAAAACCCATTTTAGGTTTTATGTGATGGTATTTGATCAATTTTAAAGATATTTTGAGAGAAATTTATGGCAATACAAGCCTTTGGTTTTGTATAAGTTTTAGGGAAAATTTTATTTGAGAATGAATGCCTTTAAATTTTCTGCACATAATATTAATGGTGTTGGTAACCTTTAGGGTTTATCTTATCTTTTATGTTGACATAATTAGGGGTTATTATAATTTGGAAATGTTATAGGAACTATGTTAATATATTTTTAGAAAAATATTACTCACATGATGGGAAACAACTTTTCGCCTTTGGCATGGTCATGGGTATTGAACCCACAACCGAAGGCTGAAAAGGGAATAATACCTACCACTGAACAACATGAAATATCATTTATGGTAGGAAAATATGAAGAGAGATATTGCAGAGTATGTATCTAAGTTCTTTGTATGAAATCAAGTTAAGGTAAATAGACTAATGTTTAAGGGGATGCCATATCCATTATCCATATGAGAATGAAAATGGGAAAACATCACCGTGGGTTTTGTTGTTAGACTCCACAAAAAATATAAAGGGCATAATGCAACATGGGTTATAATTAGTCACCTTATGAATTAATCAAACTTAATTTCTACGAGAGAGGATTTATCTTTAGATATTATTTATAATATATACATTAAGGAAGAGTTATTGTTTCATGGAGTACCTCATTCCATTTTATCTGGTTGGGATGCTAGGTTTAACTAAATGTATTGGATAAGTCTTCAGTATGATCAGGATATAGAACCATGTTTTAGCACTGCGTATCACCCTGAAAAAGATGGTTAGTTTGAGGAAAAAATTCAAACCCTATAAGATATTATAAGTACTTATTCTATGTATTTCAAAGGTTTTTGGGATCAAAACCTTCATCTAGTTGATTTTTCCTAAAATAATAGCTTTAAATCAAGTATTAAGATGGATCCTTATGAAGTAGTGTATGAAAAATGTGTAGAACTCTAATGTATTGAAATGAAGTCATAAAAATAAATCTATTGGGATATGAGATAACCGATGAAATGTTAGATAATGTTTTATCCATTCAACAAAACAAGAGGGAAGAAAAATGTTGATATAAAGGCTATGATGAAAAACATAAATTCTATCAAGAAATTAAATTTGGTAAGAATCTATTTTATTGAATTTATCTATATAATAATGAAAAGAAAACTTAGGCCTAGGTATATCAGTTACTTTGAAATTATTGATTGTATCGGGATAATATATTATCATTTGGAACTTCCATTGAACCTATATCAAGTTCACGATGTGTTCCATATTACTCTCATGAGTAAGTACATACTTGATTCATCACATGCATTGAACTCAAAGGGAATATATCTAGAGCATGATATTTATTATGAGGAATAACCAATAGATATTCTATACTATCGATTGAATGTGCTAAAAAAATAAGAACACTCACCTGGTCAAAGTTTAATGGAAAAAACACCTCTTGAGGAAACTATGTGGGAACCTGAGAATGCAATGAGGTATAATTATCCTAAGTTGTTGGTGCTATAGTGACAAATTTCACAGGTGAAATTCATTTTAAGGGGGGTATAATATTACCCTATCAAATTTTCTAAAATATATATTTTCTAATAAATTTAATCATTTTGATATTTTTTTACATGAAAAATCTATTTTATCTTTTTTTTACATGCAATAATGAGTATATCTTACATTGCATGAAAAACTTGTTTAATAGAAACATGACATACTATTAAAATATTATTATTTAATATAATTGTTATCACCTAGTCATTGGAATGGTGGGTATGATTAGGATTAACTAAATTATGAAAATATATAGTTTACACATGTATATATAATGAATTATTTTGTGACCAATTAATTATAAATGAAAATAACAACCATTTCAAAACAAATGAAATATTTTTCTAAAAAACAATTTTATATACACAAAAATGTTTTACCTCAATAAATTAAAAAAATAACTTTTGGTGAATGAAGTTAATGAAATTTATATATTATATAATAAATAAATTTTATAATAAAAATCTTATGTGCTTTATTAAAAAGATATAATACTAAATTAAATTTTACGCTTAAAAATGTATTTTTTCTAAAAAATATTTTTATAAAATTTTGTAAAATTATATAATTTTTTTAAACCTGTATAATTTTTTTATAAAAATTACCTTAATTTTTAAAATCATTATGTAAAAATTATATTCAATTGATTTTTTGATAATTTTCTGAAAAAGATAAATTTTTAGTAAATAGTAAAAAATACTGTTTTTTTAAAATAACCCTTTCATTCAAAGAATTTACAATATAAATTTTATTTTAATATAGTTTTAAAAGTAAAATTAGTTCAATTATATATTTATTAATGAAATTTATTTCATTATAATAATTTATTTATTTATTTTTGATATAATAAAATTTTCAATGTTTTGGAACATTTCTCTCTAAAAAACTGTTTTTCATCGCTTCTATGGGATAACTTTTAAATTAAATTTTACCGCTTCTGTGATTGGAATTTATAAAATTTGATTAAAAATTTATAATTAGAAAAAATATTTTTTCTATTAATTTTAACTTATTTTTTTCTCATTATGAATGGTAAAAGATGTAAAAAATCAATTATTGAGGTTATGGTGAAAATGAGTTTTCTGATAGGTCAAACTGAATATATAAGGGGTAAAATGACTTAAAATAATGTCCAACAACCATTTTATGAAAATATATGGATAACTAGGCCTCTAATGTTTCATAATATACTATTTATGTGGCTTATGTAATGTGAAAAACATGGGCACGTCTTTTTCTTTTCAAAAATTATAACTATGGAACTCGCATCACTTATAAAAGGCCACCCACTCTACTATTATCTTCACACTTCAAAAAAAATTTGGTTAATATAAGGAATAAAAAAATTACTTCATTAATTACCTCATATCAACCAATAATCCTTAGTTTTTTAGAAATAAATCCTATGAATCCTTTTGGTGTAGAATAGAAGAAGTTGTCTGAAGAAGAGGTAACATCCCTGACAGAGCGTTTTATTTTATTTCCTCCTCCTCCACCTTAAATATTTTTAAACCATTACAATATAATAAAAACATATTATTCCATATAATAATATTTAATTATGTTAATGTAATAATCTATATCCTTCTCCTCTTCCATCAAATGGGATATGAAATCATCCCTCATGTGTAAGGTTGACTATCACCCCACTGACTGTTATGATGTGTTTCTAATATTTATTTTACTTGGATGGTAATAAGGATATATTAAATGAATAAATATAATATTTTTAATATAATTATAATTTTTAATTATTATATCACATATAACTTCTTACTTTTCATTCTTTGTGGGATACAATAACATCAATCATGTTTATGGTGGATTACCTCCTCACAATGAAATGCTATTAATTTTTCATTCATGCTTTAAATGGAATATAATAAGGTCATTTTTAAATAAAGAAATGATATGTATGACATAAAAATAGTTATTCAATGGTAATATATTATTTTCTTTTATTTCCTTCAATCCTTTGAGAAAATGAAAATAGTGTTCATGCGTATGTATCACCTACCATCTCCATGAACAATGTATTTCATTTTCTATATCTAACTTTTATGGATTAACCTTAATACATATAAACTGAATATTTATTATATATATATCATGGTTATAATTATGGATATTATGGATAAATGATCAAATTAATAGGACTAAAAATAAAAAAAACATACACAAAAAAAAGCTTTTATTATTCGAAACGAGATTTTAACAAAGAATTATTAATAAACGGGTAATAAATGGTTATAAGTAAATAAAGTATGGTATTATATATATATGTATGTTTTTAATATATTTTTAATATAAATATATTTATTACATAGGAGGTTTGAACTAGTAGGAAAGAAGTTGAGACTTAAGGTAAGGGATTTCCATCTCACTTTTTACTAATGTGAGACACATGAAACATTCACTGCGTATTTATTTTATGTGGTATATATACTTCCAATGAATGTATTTTAGAAATATTTTATTGAAAATTATGGTGACTTTCATATCTTTTTTAGTATCTATATTTTATGTGGCATATGATTTAATGTTACCAAGTGGTAATGGTTTTATGATACAATCTCATCATTTATCAGGATTGTTTATGTTTATGCATACAATGATGAAATATTATGAAATATCTCTCAGGATACACATTTATTTTATTATTATGTGGTTATTCCTTTATAATACTTGTTTATTTTAATTTTATCTCTTTATATACTCAATATTCCCAAATAATTTTCTAATGAAAACTGACTTTATTTCTCTGGTCGGTCGAAAAACCTTTTCTTCCATATCTATTTTTTAAAAATGTTTTCATAATTTCTTTAATGTTCTTAAATGAATTTTAATTTAAATATTACCCATTTTTGGATTTTTAAAATGTATTTTAAAAAATAATCTTCATGTTTTTTTAAAAAAACAAGGACTGTTTGTATTTTATCAAAAATGTGAAATGAATCATTATTTTAACATGTAAAGAATGGACATAATTTTCTATAATAATGATTTTTTTCATTGAATCTTCCTTTATATGTTTTAAATTTTATTTTAAAAGAAATGTATTTCCATTAAATTTTATGATTTTTTTTAATTTTTTTTCAAAGAAAGGATATTTTACTTAAGAAATATTTTAAATGATTCTTAAAACATCATTTATATGATACCATGGTTATTTTCAATGAAAATTATCTTTAAAATGGTTTATTTTTCAATTTTTTTTAAAAAATTTAAATTTTTTTCCTTAAAAAAATTTCACATGATCTTTCAAAATCATTTTCCATTTAAGATGACATTATTTTATGCTACTTATAATTTACTGGGGATATGGACCAATGATTCCATTATTATTTTTTATATGGATGTTTTATGTTTATGATGAAGATATGTACATGAAACTGTTTTCTTTTACATAGGTTATGCTATGATTAAATGTTTTATGAAACCCATTTTTTTTCATAGGTTCTGATATGATGAAGGATTTATAAAGCCAATTTCTTTTCATGGGTTCTGATATGATAAATGTGTTATGAATTCTATTTTTTTCATGGGTTATAATATGATGAATGTTTTATGATCATGTGGAACATTTTTTTTGGTTTTAATTATGTTATATTAGTTCTTTTATAACCAAGTATGATGATTATTCTCTAACCAATGATGGGCGGGACCTATATATCCCTTAAATACAATGGGTAATGATTGATATCTCATAAGATAAAAAGGATTGAAATAGAGAGTGAACCCAGTTCTGTAAAATAAAATTTATACTATGATAGTCTTGGGAGTGAACCTTCAATACTATGATGGTTTGGGGAGTTAACCCATTCCACTATGATAGTTTTGTAAATGAGCCTTGACTACTAAGAAAATGATTTTTTTTATACTTATGTATAGGCCAAAATTCCATGTATTATGTCAATGTTATGATCTCATGGATAAATTTATTTTATTTCTTTATGATTAATGTCTTATGAACTGATAATATTTGTTCCATGACTCATGATTTTTGTCTTTGATACAAAAGGGTATGGTTTTCATATGTTATGCTCCTGTTTTCATAACCCTATGACCGTGTTATGTTTATGTATTTCTATTGTTTACCCTTACCAAGAATCTAATCTCACCATTTCTTTTATTTATTTTCCCTAGGTTATTATGGTAGGTATTAAATGTTATATGTCTAATAACGGTGCTAGTTATGAGTAACTAAGCTTAAGATGATGTATAACTATTATGAACTTGTTTTTTATGTTTCCAAGTTTCAAAAGGAACTATACCTTTATGATCCTAAGGCCTATGCTTGTGTCATGTAATGAATATTCATATAAGAGATTTGATATCCATGTATGATAATTTTTGAGTCTTTACCTAACATATTTCCATATACTCTTCCATCAAATGGGAAATAAAACTTTTAATCATCTGTATGGAAGACTACATCCTTGCGAACCGATGCAATTTTTTTCCATCACCGCCCCTTAAAGATAGATATAATGATGTATTTAAATTATTTATATTATATTTATAGAATTAATATACTTATGAAATTATAATGTAACATATATCTTATTACATTCCAATATGTTGTAAAATAATAAAGTCACTCGCACATATGTGTGGACTACAACCTCCACATTACAATGTAAAATATTTTTTATTTTTTTGAAATTAATGATAATAAGGATATATTTAGTAAATATAAATCACATATTTTATTTAATTATGGTTCTAAAATGGTAAAATTTTAGTTAAATTTGTTATGTTACATATTTTTGGAAAATAGAAACAACGTTCATGCGTGCATACGACGTACTGTCTCCATGAAAAATGTAAATCATTCCCCCATCTCTAAATTTTATTGAAAATTATAAATACATATAAAATTATTATATATTATATCTATATCATGGTTAATTTTTTTTTTTAAAATATGAAACCATTATCAAATAAAAATAACCGAAATTACCAAACCAAAACATACATTAAAATGAAGTAATTATCACATGGAACAATGATTTTAACAAGGAATTGTAAATAAATAGGGCATACAAGAATATATGTAAATCATATATGATATTTAATATATTATTAAGTAAAATTAATATATTTTTAAAAATTATATATGTATATATATTATACATGAGGTATGGACATGTATGAAAGAAATCAGACTCGAGGTAAGGGTTTTTGTCTCACATTATCTTCCATGAGACAAATGCCATATTCAACAAATAATTATTTTCTGTGGTGTATGTACTACCTCATTGATATTTTATATAATGAATATATTTATATTTATGGTATTTTAAGTTTCATTTTATGTTATTTCTTTCAAGGGGCATATGATTCAAAAGTTACCAAAATGGTAAGGATTTATTTCACAATCTCATCATTATTCGAGATTGTTTATGTTTAAGCCTTCATCATAAGATTTTTTAGATATTTATATCTTAAAAAATATATATTTTATTATCCTTTAGTCATTCATGAAATTTTCAAGTAATAGTACCATTTTCCTCTCTTTGGTACTTAAAATGATTGATATTTTTTTGAAGAAAAGATGACTTTATTTCACTATTCAGTAGAAAATATTTTCTATTCCATGTACATTTTTTCAAAAATTTTCAAAAACAAATATTCACTATTATCATATGATTGTTTAAATTCATTTTTATACATATTTATTGTCACAACCTGACCCTAATCAAGGATTGAGACGCAACTACTCCAATCTCACCTCTATAGGCCAGGGGTTGGTGACCTGTGCTGAAGAAATAAATAACACAGGGAGGCCTTTGCCTAAGTACCAATACACACACATAAAACCATATATATTAATATGTTTAGATGAATAATAGTAAAATAATAAAATACTAGGGGAAAAACCATGCATGTAAAACCTCAATGCAGTAAAAGAGTATGGTAGTGCAAATTGAAAAGTAAATGGGAAAAATTCACGCACAACCAGAAAGATGCCCCAATATAAAAAATATGGAAAGTAAAATGGTGAGAGATCCCCACTCCTAATATCTAATATGAAACCACCATATGCGGTCCAATGTACTAGGTATCCCTAATCTCCTCTATAGTCATGAACGACCTATACGTTGTCTTTATAAGAAACAACATGTGTAGACAAAGCCTATGCATGGGTGAGTATATACATACCCTGTAGGAATCCCTAAAATATGAAGGGGGGGTATTAAGAGATAAAATAGAAAAATAAAGACGATATATAATAAACAATATTCTAAAAGAAATGATAGGTAACAAATCAACTCAACCAAGAGAGATATAATAACCTTGTCCAAGAACAAGGGGATAAACATGATGTTTAGATTAACTAAACATCAAATATTTTCCACCCATAGTAGGAGAGTAACCTCATCCAACCATGATAAGATAAACACATAAAACACATGGAAAACCCCACACGTCTTCGCAACCCATGGAAAGAGAGTAACCAAATCTAAATGTATGAATACATAAGTATATATATATATATTATTAGTTAAAAGAATAAAAAACAATAGAGTAAGGGGATCTATATATCACATATCAACCCAAGAATAAGTTTCACAAAAATTTACAATAGTCCATCAACGATGCCCAACATCTCACACATCTACCCATAAATAGTCGTGTGAAGGTCTACACCTCATAACTATATCGCACAACTGAGGGGGAACAAACTCTAAATAGAGGACCCACTCTATAGTGTACAAAAAGATTTCCACTCTATAAGTATCTGTAGAGGACCCTTGCCCAAGCTTATGGGTGGGGGGGGGGGTCACTCTTCTTTCTTGAGGACTCACACCCTATCCAACAGGGGTGTTCCACTTGGTAGGTATCTATAGAGGACCAACACCCTGATCCTTTAAGGGGGTTCCACTCAATATGTATCTATAGAAGACCCACACCCTGATGAGTCGGGGGGGGGGGGGGGGGTTCTACTAAGTAAGACTCTATAGAGGACTCACACCCAAGATGATGGGGTGTTCCACTAAGGTGTCATAATTACCTACGCCCTATCTGATAGGGGTTACCCTCAGTAGGTTGAGGACCCATTCTTAAGATGGTGTGTGTGTGTGTGTGTGGGGGGGGGTCCACTATATAGGTTGAGGAACTGCACCCTGGTGTGGCAGGAAGTTCCACTCTAGCCATCGAGGATCTGCACCCTATCTGATATAGGGCTTCCACTCAGTAGGTGGAGGTCCCATTCCCAACTTAATGGGGGGGGGGGGGGGGGTCCACTCAAGTGTCTCTCGTGATCCTTTTTCTAATCACTACCATCATCGAGCATCACCTAAATAATATCCATGTCCAGAACATTTCACACAGTATCGAAAAATCCACAACTGATGGAACCATCATGTTCTATACGAAAAAACACTCAGGATAGGATAATCACAGGCCAAAATCCAAGTTCAAATGAAGGAGATATGAAAAATTGAATTTTCATCAAAAGGAGACAAGGGGTACACAGTGTGTGAGGGGAACCACAAAATAAGTTGTCCCACTAAGTCACTTGTTCATTTCCATAGAGGTACATGATTTTACAAAAGTGTAGGGATAGAAAATGTGGGGGGGATCTGCACAGAGTTCCCATACCACTCAAGGTACCACCCATGTTGTGGATCATGTCTATGTATTCCATCCCGTGTCTGTGTACTTTAGTACATGATGTTTCTCTCCACATGGTGTGCCACGCATGTCTCTAGCTATGCTCGAGTACTTAGGAACATGATGTTTTCCTGACTATGTGCTTCACCAAATGGATCATCAAATCAGGTAAGTGGTATATAGTGTTTATGGAGTATACACATCGTTCCATCCTTATAAACTCCAAAAACCGTATCCACCACAATATAGGGGCTACACAACATGTGTTTATCATGTTACATGTCATATAGTCATGTTTTTCACAAATATACAGATATGCATTCTATGCTTTGAATCTAGCCTCACCCCTTCGATTCCATCATTATCTTCACCAAAAATCAAGGTATATTTATTCAATTCACCTTTTCCATCTTTTTGGTGGCTATAAAATTGATTCAGTTGAATCAATCAAAGTCTGCACGAACCACTCTCATCCCACAAAAAATGTTATCACCCACTATCTTCGATTCAGATTCCATTATAAAGAAACAATCACATACAACCTAAAATCAAACCTGACCTATCCCTGATTCATTGATATATCCCTCGTATATGATTTTTTTTCAGGATTCAAGGTGTTTGATCAGGCTCAGTATCACCTGACAATGTCAATCCAGGATCATGGGTTCCACCAGTGATGAATGTGAATAAATTAAGGGGAGGGGGATCAAAAAACAAATTTTTTATCGATATTTTCCAAGAATTCTTGGTCAATGTTCAAGAACTGGGATATATAGAGTTAAAAAAATAAATAATAAAAAATTAAACTGATACACAGGCACATAAAAAGGCCACAATTGATGCATATCAAAATATGGGTTTGATATTCTCAATCAATTTAATAAAAATGGTTGTAATAAATAAATTGATGATTACCACCTAGAGATTGGACCATTCTTTATAATATAATATTATCACCAATGATTTAATTAAGTAATTGTGTTTTATGTGCTCTAATCAATAGATTCATCATCATCTAATACGATCTGCCAATGGAAAGATAATGTAGAAGATCTAGATTCCTCCCAGGGTTTATATGGCTAACCCTATAGGATTATCCATAATGGAAGATTAATAGAAATTATAGTTAGGCTAAAATAATAAATAAATAAATTTAATTTAATTAATTAACTAGCTGAACATACCTCTAATGGGTGAGATATTTTAATACCCTGCACCGACTTATCTTAGTTCATGCCTTGGGAAAATATTGTGTTCCAGAGACTCAATCGTGGTCTCAGATTTCTGATTTGATATTACAGTTAAGATTTATCCCATTTTCTTTAATAAACTATGTGTGTCTAATATAAAATATATAAAATATTTTTATAAAATTAATTTTTGGAATACTGGGCCTTTAAATCAAAAACAGTCTTGGTTACTTACTCTTGAAATATATGTGTAAATATTTTAAAGTCTTAAAAGGAAAAAAACAGGTCTCTACATCATTCCATCCTTCAATATTTTCATCCTCAGAAAGAAAAACTAAACAAAACACTCAGGATACTGAGCCCGTACCTATCTCTCTTTCTCCCAAGAGCTCTCCTGCACATTCTCATGCTACCACAACATGCGAACCAAGGAGATGGTCCATCCACTCAAGTTCCTCTCCTTTCGATCCTAGATCACCTCCATATACTGTGGAAAGGTGTATACATACACAAATTATATCTTTCCTCAGTTGATGGTTCATGTAGGTTTATGCACATATCTCCTTAGTTGTGACATGTGGAAGATGTTTTGCACCTACTCCAGCTACATGGGTAGGGTGAGGTGGTAAGAAACCTTTCCAACCATCTTCATGATCTCGAATGGCCCAATAAACCTTGGGGATAGCTTTACTCCCCAAAAAAATTGCCACAATCCTCATTGTGGGGAGACTCTCAAGAAAATTTGGTCTCCCTAATTGAAATCCAAGGGCCTACGATAGTGATAAACATAATATTTTTACCTAATATGAGCTGTCCTCATCCTCTCAAGGATGGTCTAGACCATCTCCATCATTTACTTCACCAAATTTGGACCCACTGGAGATGCATCACCAATATCTATTCAACATAAGGGTTACTTTTATGGTCTCCTATATAGGGCCTCAAAAGGTCCCATGATGATGGTGGAATGGTAGTTGTTATTGTACGTAAACTCTACCAAGGGAAAGTGATCTTCTTAGATCCTACCGATGTCTAACATGAAATCCATTATCATATCCTCCAACACTTGGATAGTGTGCTCAGTCTTCCAATATTCTTGAGAGTGAAAGTCTGTACGCATCCTCATTTGGGACCCTAATTTCTCTAACAGTCCTCTCCACAATCGTGACATAAACCGTGAATCACAATGAGAGACAATAATAAAAAGAACCCCATGAAAGTGAATAATCTCTCATATATACCACTTCCCCAAACTCTTTAACAAAATATGGTATGTGATAGTAAGTAAGTGTACCAACTTCATGACTGGGACCACCATTTAAGGTCTCTATAAAACTTTCCCACACTGTGATGTAAAACTAGGGGAGAAGTTTGGAACTCTCACATCACCTCCCCCCTCATCGTGATTGGGACCACTTTCATTCTTGGAAAGGGATAAAATTATTTACTCCTTCAAAATATCCATATGTTGAATCTCATATGGATATATGGTCACATAAGGCCTTTCAGTCGATGTATCCTAGCTAGTAATCTCTCACATGCTTGAGAAAAAGAGAAGTCAAACCATTAAATGCAAAAAAGCTGCACCCTCATGCTTCACTAGGGTCAGCTAAAAGGAAGCCAACTGCTCAGAAGCCTCCTAGACCAGGTGACCCTAGGATTTCCTACTAAGGGAATATTCCTCTACATTTCCATTCCTTAAATTATATACCATCTCAAAGTCATATTCCTTATAGAACTCCAACCAACATCGCTATCTCAAGATCAAGTATCTTTTCACGAAGACGTAGTTGAGACTTTGATGGTCTAAGTAAACCAAAAATCACTCTTCCAAAATATGGTTCCTTTATAACCTCATAGAGAAGACTACCACTTCCATCTCTAGTTCATGAGTTGTTTAGTTATTCTCAAGTGGTTTCAAGTATCTCAACTCACATGTGATAACTGCTGACCACTACATCAACACAAAACTGAGCCAAACACTTGAGACATAACAATACACTACGTAATCCATCCTCTGGTAATATCAACATAGGCTCACTCATCAGACTCAACCTCAACTCCTCAAAGGCCCTCTGGAACTACTCATTCTAAGTAAAAGGTTGTCTATTCCATGTTAAGGTGGTCAAATGAGATGTAATCCCAGAGAAGTATCTCAAAAACCTCATGTAGTAACCTAGAAAGCTAAGAAATCTTTTCACCTCTGAAAAACACTTGGGTGGATCCCAAGAAATTACTATATCTATATTCGATGGGTTCATGGATAAACCATTCTCATAAATGAAATTACTTATAAAGTGAACCTTATGAATCTAGAAATGGCACATCGAGAGTTTTCTATAAGTCTGGTGCTCTAAAAGAAGATCTAGGACCAACCTCAAGTTCCACGTATGTTCCTCCTCCAATGAAAATTAGATGATCATGATATCGATGAAGACAACCACAAATTGGTCTAAGTACAGGTGGAATAACTGGTTCATCAAATCCATAAACACGACAGGGACATTCGTCACACCAAAGGGCATCACTTGGAACTCATAGTGTATGTAGTGACATCGTAATGCAAACTACAAAATATTAACCTCGAGAACCATCAACTGTAGATAGTTATTCCTAAACATGATCTTCAATTACCATCTTGTACCTCACAACTGGTTAAAGAGGTCATCAATCCTTGGAAATGGGTACTTCTTATTTATCATGGCATGATTCTGGTGACGATAATCAACGCAAAGATGCAAGATCCCATCTGCCTTTTTCCCCAATAACATTGAATCTCTCTACGAGGACACAGTGGGTATAGAACCCCAGGATTTATGGTACGTATCTTCTTAAATAAAATCAATTTATTCGATAGCTTGTAGCTTAAACGAACCGTGATATTCCATTAAATATTAACATGACCACTGTAATAGTAATACGACCATTAGGAATAATAATATATCCATTGGAATAATAACCTGGCCCATGAAATTATAAATAAAATTTAGGTATCTTATAAATAAAAATATTATATATTTATATCATGGAATAAGTAAATAAATGTTTTAAAAATGATAAATTAAGTGTTGATATTTTTTGTGGAATGTTAATTTTTATTTACAATTTTATAATTAATATAACTATTTAAAAGAAAATTAATTTTCATGAAATAGATTCATAAATTAATATTTTGTTTTCTTATGATTATAAGATAATTTTATGATACCTTAATTAATTTTTCAAAGCATCATAAAATCAGTTATAATTTTAAAATCAGTATTTTTTGAATAAATGATGATTTTAATTAAAACATAAATTTATCATATTCAGAAAATTATTTTCAAAAAATGGAGTCCATTTTTGAAATCTACATGTTGGAAAATGTGTAGGGTGAGTTTTTTGGATTTTTCTAAAATACTTGATTTTTTTGGTGAATAGTGAAATACGATAATTTATAGTATTAGCTAAATGAATGAATTATTAAGTCTTGGATTATGTATGGATGATGTAAGTACCATTAGTTCAAACTCACATGCACTATTTACTATACTTGGTCACAAGAATCATCCATATTAATATTCTTGAGCTAAAATAATAAACTAATGAATAAAATTATCAAAAAACACCCCTCTCCTCCACTATAAATATTACCCCGCACTATGGATTATCCTCACACCTTTTAAGACTTAGATATTGTTTATATTCTACCCAATTACTCTCCCAAACCTCTTCCCCATGTTCTAGTATTTCTAGTCTCACCAAAAGGCCAATCCCAGGTGCCTTAATGAGGTTCTCAAGGAGATGTTATACAAGAGGTGAAATCCTATTTCGTTCATTTTTAATTTCTTTTAATTTTCTTTATTTTCTTATCCTCTCCTTAAATACTCTATCGAAACATGCATGATAACTACATTATCATATATATATTGGAATGTTTTTATATTGATGGAATATCCATCATTAAAACCCTTCTCCTCTCCCACTACTACAAAACTGAGTTTATCCAGTGGTAGGTCTTTAATAACGCTTTCTAAAAACGCTGTTAAAGACCCCCTTTTTCAGCACTAAAAAAAGAACCATTGAAAGGGGTCTTTAACAGTGCTAGAAAAATCACTGTTAAGGTGGACCTTTATCAGTGCTTTTTACAAGAACTGATAAAGGACCACCCTTTATCAACACTTTTAAAAAAGCGCTGATAAAAGTATACTTCAAAAAATATATATTTCATTAAAAATAATATATTAATATATAAATATATTATATATTTTTTAAATATGTTTTAGATAAGGCTAAATAGGAATTTATAATTAATATATAAGATATTTAGTGAAAATGGATTATAAAATAATTTAAAAAATATTTTTAATTAATAATTTTCTTAGTATTATTGAGTAATAGTCATTTAATATCAATTTAAAGATAATAAAAATCAAAAAATTAATAAAATATCTAAAATAAGTTGCAAACATAACTCAAACATCAAACGACTATAACATTTGGTCAGGGTGTCCGTTTGGGATCTTCTACATATCAAATCAAAGGCTGCGATGAGATCTATACCCTAGTGACTCAAGGTAAACCCTCTATCACATTTTTTGAGGCAAAAAATGACCATAAGGCCTCCAAAACTGAGTTTTTAGTCAGGCTAACCCAATTTTTAAACATTTTATGGATTTTTATCCACGTTTAAGGGGATCTTTTTACCATTTATAGTGGAGAAATGATTTATTCCTATGTATTAAATTCATATTGATATTATGGATTTGAAATTGTATTATTTTTCATAATATACTATTATTTATAATTAAATATATGCATGTTTTCTTATATTTACTTATAATAAATCATTCATATAAATACATATATCAATATATTTATGTAAAAATGTATATTATAATATATGTAAATAAATACATCTTCTAAAAATGTATTTTAAAAAATATGTAACCATTTTTTACATTATAGATACATATACATATATGTGTGTATTAATAAATAGATATATATTTATATTAAATTCTAGTGTGTGTAAATGAATATAATATATAATATATTTAAATAAATTTAAATATATATATATATATATCACACGCTCACATATATTGTATAAATGTATTTTAAAATAATTATATAAATATATGTAAATATATATATAAATATATATATAAATAAACAAATATATCATTAAATAGACAGTAAAACAACATGGTGTAGCGGTAAAGGTGTTCCACCTTTGAAAGAGAGGTACAGGGTTCAAATCCAGGTGGGCATGCATGAGGCTGGAAATTTTTAAAGTGTTGATAGGGGTGAAAAGTGATGATAGGGGGGTAGATAACTATTAAAGGGGTCTTGGAAGTGCTGATAAAGGGTCCAGATGCTCATGGATGTCTGTAATTTTTTTACCCCCTTTAACAACACTATAAAAAGAATTGTTAAAAGGGCCCTTTAACAACGCTAAAAATAAGTTGATAAAAGTTTTAGGCTTTTAATCGCACTCATATTGTTAGCACTTTTTTTAATGCTAATAAAGGCATATTCTAGCATTGTTAAAGGACTTTTTTTAAGTATTATCTCTTTTATTCTAAAATTGAAAATATCATTCATGATGTGTCGATTTACTACCATCATGGATGATATGTTTTAATTTTACATTACCACCTTACAGAATGGTCATAAAACCATTATCACTGTTAATTTTTTTATTATATATATTATATATTATATAATTTTCTAGAACCAATTTATAAAAATAATATTAAATAAAATTATATAAGTTTGTGATGGTCGTAAAAACAACCCAAATAAATTAAACCATTTTCATCAACATTTTATCTAATGAATCATTCTATTACCATATGAAAAATGATATATAAGATCACTTAAACTTATAAATGTTCATTAATGACATATAATTTCAATTCTGGAACTATTCCAATTTTACATGAACTTTCATACTTGTTTACAAGTGAAGCGATCGTGAAAACCCAACAAAATGAACACTCCTAGAAAGATGAAATTGAATCTTATAAATCATAAAAAGGCCATAAATGAACTTAATAAAATTATAATACAATCAAATACATGTAGAAAATGTTTTGAATTAAGTAAATAATGAATCTAATTTGATTATTCATGACATTGAGTACAAGTGAAGAATGATTATAGACATAAGGTATAGGGTTTCTCCTCACAATTTTATTTCTGTGAGATATGCCTTATTTTTCACTTATTCATTCTGTGTTGTGTATGTATACTACCCCTTTTTATTTATGATCATAATTCGTTAAATATTTCTTTAAATATCCATATTTCTTGTATCATAGATATGATTATTATCTTAGTCGTAGACCATTTTTACATACGGTGTTTACTTTGAATGTTGTTATAACTGGGGAAATATTGATGAATCTCCATCCTCTGGTCAATATAGATATTTTGATAAGGAATATTATTATTTAATTAAATCTATGTAATATGAATTATTTGTACTTTAAGTGATGGGTGGAACCTTGAATTATATAACCTCTCGATGCATCGATAGGTCACATGATAAAAAAGTTAGAGACAAACCATTCACATTTATTTACAAGAAGAATCAGATGGGTTTCTACCAACAGAATTCAACCATATTTTCTTGAAAGGAGTGGTTCCTGTTCTAGATACATGACTTCCAATAATTAAAAATTTTATTCACTTAGTATCTAGTTTTTTACTTTCTATGATATTTTCACTCTGACAAAATCTATGGATTCATTTTTATTCTCAGTTTATTAATTTCATGTGTTTTTTAGTTATTTACCTTGACATAATGATTATAACTTATTGAATTGGTTTCAATTATTTTTTATTCATGTAAACCTTTCTGATCATTTGATCTCACCCTTTTATTTTTTTCCTTTTCTAGGTCATGAAGATGAAATATTGGAATAAATTTCAAGGAAGAATTTTATTTTCCTTTATTATGTTTTATTTTTAATTATCATTATAATAAGATAACCATGTTTGTATCTAGTTCATAAATGATACTAAACTAATTGATTCTTGGTGATATTATCTCTTGTATCTATGAAATTTTAATAAAATAACCACTATCTCTAGGATACTAGGGTTGGAGTTGTTACAGTTGGTATCAGAGTAGGTTTAGTAGAAACTTTGGGAACTAGATGTTAAATAAACATGAGAATTATAGTAAACCATTATAGTAATTTTTTGGATCAATAATAAATATTATAATTAGATAAATTAGTGTGTGTTAATATTTAGTGATGGGTCCTATTAGAATAAAGGGAACTAATACCTATAGACAATGTAGGTATTTATTCACCGAACAAGTCAGCATAGTTAGTGTTGGTGATGATAATATCATCACTATATTAGGAAAACCTACTAAGGTTAGAAAAAATAATCATACTAAACCTATATTGGATCATTTCATATGAAAAAATTCCCTTTGTTTTAGTTGGACTACTAATCCGGTGGTATTTGAGCGGTGGATCAAGTCCATTGAAAATGTATTTATGGAATTGAGATGTGATGAAAGAGAAAATATAATACTAGAGGAATATTTCCTCAAGGGAGATACTGATCAATTATGGTATTTGATCTAGAATACCAAGGAGGAAGAATAAATGGAATACATGGAGTGAAAAGATTTTAAATAAATGGTATTTGAAAAATATTTCCCTTGTATGAAATGAACTAAAATGAATAAAAAATTCTATAAATGAAAGAAAAAGGAAGATGATAGTGTTTCTAAGTATGTGGATTACTTTACAAGACTATCCAAGTATTCTAAAAATTATATACATGATTTAGAAAAAAATATTGATAATTTAATTGAATTTCATAATCCATTTATCAAAAGGGGACTATATTTTCAAACATTTTCATCATATGATGAAATAGTAATAGGTTCCATCAAAATAGAGAATGAATTTTCTTGATTCTTTATGTTCAAAGGAAATCCAGATAAGAAGAGGTGTTCTGATACCCATGAAAAAGGTGAAGTGTCAAAGAAAAATATAAGAACAATGAAATTCTAATTATGAAAAAATTATGGAAATAATCATCTTGGAAAATGCTTGAATGGCTAGAGAGTTTGTTATAAATGTGAAGAAAAAGGGTCATCGAGTAAATGAATACAAGGGGAAGAGAAATTCAATGATTTTCAATGTTTCAACTATAATGAAATGGGACATTTTTCAAATCAATGTACCAATCATCAAGGGAATATACCATAGAAGAGGACAAGGTGAGATGTCCAAGATTATGGAATCACCAAAACTAAAGTATAAGTACCCAATGATGTGGTGGTAGGTACATTAATACCATCTTCAAATTTATCCAATGGTTTATTTGATTTTGGATCATCACACTCCTTTATATCTATCCAATTTTACAAGAAAATAATACATTTAACTTTTTGATTTAATAAGGGAGTTGTTAGTGAAAACTCATAAGAGAAGTCTCATTACAACAAAAATATGTCAGTCAGTACCTTTTTTGACACATAATTGTGCTTTATCTTCTAACATTATCATTATACCTATGGTTTAATTTGATATAATCCTTGGTATGGACTAGATTTAAAAATATGATGTAAAAATTTATTAAAAGAAGGAAATACAAATTTGTGAGGAAGATCTATAATCACTTATCTTTAAAGAAGAAACTTCATCATTCGATTCTCATCTAGATCCACCCCTAGTAGCTCTACTGGATGAAATTCATGGGGAGTAAGAGAAAAAAAATCTAGGGATGAGGAAAGTAATCTGCAAATTGAGGTTATACCAATTTTATGGGAATACATTGATATATTTCCTAAGGAATTACCTGGAAACCCCCCATATTATGAAGTTGAATTTACCTTTGATTTAATCCCTGGTGCAAGACCAATATCAAAGAATCTTTATAGAATGTCCACTATGTAATTAGTGGAGTTGAACAAACAACTAGAGGATTTGAGTAAAAAGGGATTTATTAACCATAATGTTTCTCTTTGGGGATCCATATTCTCTTTGTTAAGAAAAAATATGGATCTTTAAGGATGTGAATTGAGTATACAGAAATCAATACTATTAAAATAAAGAAAAAGTATCCTCTTCCTTGTATTGATGATTGAATTTGATCAACTTCAAGGAGCTCAATATTTTTTGAAGATTGAACTTCGTTCTGGGTATTATAAACTGTGAGTAAAGAAGGAATATATTCTGAAAAAATATTTTAGGATGAGGTATGTGCATTATGATTTTATAGTAATTCCATTTAAATTGACTAATTAATCATCTATTTTCATGGATCAAATGAAAATATTATTCAAGGAATATATTTATGATTTTTTTAGTATTCATTGATTATATTCTTGTGTATTATAAAAGCTATGAAGACCCTGATAATCATATATGGATCATTCTTGGGACTCTTTGTAGGAAAGAGCTATATGGTATATTTATCAAATGTGAATTATGGATTTAGGAAATTTATTTTTTTGGCTATATTATCTCTAAGAATAGAATCTAATTTGATATTATAAAGAAAATGGAAATCTAATAATGGAATACGCCAATAAACATAACCAAGTTACGTATTTTCATTGGTTTAGAAGGTTCCTATAGGAGTTTCATTCAGAATTTTTCTCGATTGGATAATACCTTAACCAAGATCACACATAAATGGGTTAAGTCCATATGGGTAAAAGAATTTACAAAATGTTTTGAAGAATTGAATATAATATTAATCAATGCTCCGATTTTAACTCTACCATTAAGAAATGATGCATTTTTGATATATAGTGATGCATAAAAGAAATGAATGGGTCATTTATTTGTTAAAAATGATAAAGTTATTTCATACTCATCAATGTAGTTGAAAAATCATGATAAAAATTATCCAACTCTTGATCTTGATTTATCATTTATAATATTTTCTCTAAAGATATGAAGACACTATCTCTATAGTGAGATATGTGAGGTATATATGGATCAAAATAGCTTGAAATAAATATTTTCAAAGAAATAGCTCAACACGAGGAAAAGATGATAGATCCCGTTACTCAACGATTATGATTTCTCAATACACTACCACCTAGGAAAATAAAATAAGGCAACTGGTGCATTAAATAAGGAAGATCATGGACTTATGACCCAAAAGAGGAGTGAGAAAGATCATATATTCATGGATTTATTAAAGATGAATCTGGTAATCATTAAGGAAGGGAAAAAATCACTCTTTCAAATGACTTCTAAACCATTTTACTATAGAATATAAAAAGATCTCAATCTAACGATGTGGATTTTCAAAATAAAATTAAATCCATTAAGGATGGAAGATTGACAAAATTTGTGTACGAGGATGGAATTATGAAATTAGGAAAGAGGTTATATTGTACATCAATACCTAAGTTAAAAATGTAACTATCAGATGATGTTCATAGCTCAAATTTCTCTATACACTCTGGTAGTACCTAGATGTATGAAGATATGAAGGAAAATTTTTGGTAGGATAATATGAAGCAGAAAATTGCTGACTAGGTTTCAAGATGTCTAGTTTGTCAACAAGTAAAGGCTGAGAGACATCATCCCAGAGGATTCATAAACCTCTAGCTATTCCTATATTAAAGTCAAATTAAATTACTATGGATTTCATCATTGGATAACCAAATATCCCTAGAAGGAATGTTACAATATGGGTTATTATTGATCACCATAAAAAAATCAGCATATTTTTTTACTATATATGAATATTTATCTATTTATATCCTATCAAGACTCTATATAAATGAAGTCGTAATAATTCATGGTGAACCTATATTGATTGTTTCTAATCTAGATCCCCATTTTACATCAAAATTATGATAGAGTATTCAGTAGGATTTGGATACTAAGATTCATTTGAGAACTTCTTATCACCATCAAACTGACATATAGTCTGAAAGGACTATTCAAACATTAGAAGTCATTTTAAGATCTCTATGACTTGATTTTCAAGGTATTTGGGATCAATATATACCTTTGGTAGAATTTTCCGATAATAATAGTTTCCATTATAGTATTCAAATGGTACTATATGAAGCATTATATGTAAAGATATTTCATACTACAACTTCTTGTGATGAAGTTGGTGAGATTAAACTTATAGGCCCAGAACATATTAATGAGATAATGAAAAAGGTAAAGACTATTCAGTCTCATATTAAATCCGCTCAAATTATGCAAAAGAGTTATGCTGATAACCAGAGAAATTATTTGGACTTTCAAGTGTGATATCATGTATTTATGAAAGTATATCCATGGAAGGGTTTCATAAGGTTTAGTAAGAAAGGGAAATTTAGCCCTAGGTACATTGGAACATTTTGAATTATGGAAATAATTGGAGCTATATCTTACAGATTAGAAATTCCACCAAGTCTCTCCAAAGTTCGTGATGTGTTCCACATATCATTGTTAAAGTAGTACATGTGAGACCCAACACAAGTACTCACCCACGAAGAAATAGAACTGGAACCTGAGTTTTCTTACTATGAAGAGCCTATTGAGATTCTTGACACAAGATACAAATTATTGATAAATCATATAACTAGTCTAGTAAAAGAACTTTGGAGAAACCATAACATGGAATAAATAATGTGGGAATGTGAGGATGTTATGAAGAAGAACCACTTTTATCCGTTTAGAAGGCAATATTCATGAAAAATTTCAAGAATGAAATTTTCAAAGTAAGGAAGAATATAACATCCCAATATTTATGGTATGTATCTTCTTAAATAAATTCAATTTATTTGATCGCTTATAGCTTACCCAAATAGTGATATACTATTAAATATTAAGATGATTGTTGGAGTATTAATGTGACCATTACAAATATTAATGTGACCATTAAGAATAGTAATGTGTCCATTGGAATAATAACCTCACCTATTAAAGTATAAATAAAATTTATGTATCTTATAAATGAAAATATGATATATTTATATCATTGAATAAGTATATAAATGTTTTAAAAATGAAAATGTAAGTGTTATTATTTTTTTGGAATGTAAATTTTTATTTATAATTTTATAATTAATATAATGATTTAAAATAAAATTTATTTTCATAAAATAGATTCATAAATTATTTTTTTGTCTTATTATTATAAGATAACTTTAGGATACCATAATTAATTTTTCAAAGTGTCATAAAATCAGTTATAATTTTAAAATCAGTATTTTTCGAATAAATGATGATTTTAATTAAAAATTAAAATTTTCATTTTTAGAAAATTATTTTAAAATAATAGAGTCCATTTTTGAAATCCAGACATTGATAAATGGTTAGTTTTTTTTATTTTTTTAAAAACTTGTTTAATTTTTGGTGAATAGTGAAATATGGAAATTTATAGTATTAGCTAAATTCATGAATTATTGAGTCATAGATGATGTATGACTGATATAAGAACTATTATTTCAAAATCACATTGAATAGTTATAGTACTTGGTCACAATAATCATCACTATTGATAGTCTTGAACTTGAAATAATAAACTGATGAATAAAATAATAAAAAAATACCCCTCTCCTCCACTATAAATACTACCATTCACCACCGCTTCTCCTCAAACCTTATAAGCCTTGGATGTGGATTTTATTCTACCCAATTACTCACCCAAACCTCTTACCCATGTTCAGATATTTATGGTCTCACTAAAAGACCAATCCCAAGTTCCTTAAAGAGGTTCCCAAGGAGACACTATACAAAAGGTAAAATCCTATTTCGTTCTCTTTTAACTTCTTTTAATTTATTTTATTTCATTATCCTATCCATACTTCCTCTATCAAAAAATTCATGATAACTATAGTATCTTATATATACTATAATTTTATTATATTAATGCATTACCCATCATCGATCCCATTATCCTCTCCCTTTTATTCTAAAAATGAAAACATTACCCGTGATGTCTCGATTTATTTCCATCATGGATGATGCATTTTTATTTTCCATTACTTCCTTAAATTCTAGTAATAAAACCATTATTATGTTTAAATAAGATTTTATTATACATATTATAATTTAGATAATGTTCTAAAACCAATATATAAACATGATGTTAAATAAAATTATATAAGTTCATGATGGTTGTAAAAACTTCCAAAATAAATTAAACCATTTTAATTAACATTTTATCAAATGAATCATTATCATACCATATAAAAAATGATATATAAGATCATTTTTTTTAATTTCATTAATAAAATATAATTTCAATTCCATATAATTATTCCCATTTTACACGAAATTCTATACTTGTATACCAGAAAAATAATCATGAAAAATCACCAAAACAAACACTCATAGAACAATGAAATTGAATATTATAACTCATAAAAAAGGATATACATGAAATTAATAAAATTATACTAAATAATATAAATGTAGAAAAGGTTATTAATTAAGTAATCAATGAATCTAATTTGATTATCTAGGACATTAAGTACAAGTGCAGAACGATTTCAGATATAAGGTAAGGGGTTTCTCATCTCACTTTTATTTCTATGAGATATGACTTATCACCACTTATTCCTTGTGTGTGGTGTATTCATAATACCCACTTTTATTTTTGATCTCTATTCATTAAATATTTCATTAAATATCTATATTTATTATATCATGGATATGATTATTGTCTTATCCATATACCATTTTTACAAACAATGTTTATTTGTAATGTTGTTTTAACTGGGGAAATATTGATGAATCCATATCATTTACTCAATAAATTTTTTTATAAGGTATATTGTTCTTGAATTATATCTATGTATGAATAATTATTTGTACTTTTAGTGAAGGTTAGGGCCCAATATTATTATTGACACCCCATTCTGTCATGGAGTCTAAAAATATGACCAAGGGAATCCATTAGAAAGAAAAAGGGGGAAAATACATAAAGAAAATTCAATATTTTCAAAGGCATAAGTTTTTTGCCACCTTAGTCTAGCCAAACTCTATCATCATGAAAAATACTTGCACACCCCACTATTTTGCGTAGCCCACTTGTGCACCCCTATATGTCGCACAACCAACTTGTTCACCCAACTCATTTCTCCCAAGGTCACTTATTTGCCTATAAATAGACCCTTGGAGCCCTCATTTGTATGGACGAATTTTCCAAAAGCTGAATTGCTGCTCTAGTCACCCTAGTACTTTACCCCAGTATTCTGAAAACTTCAAGGTAGTTCTTAGACACCTTAAGAAGATGATTTAAGGGAGGATCATTGTACTTAAGTCCTTTTAGTGTTTGAAAACTAAAACACTTGCACGTATAAAGCACCCAACCTCCCCAAATCAGAAATACTTGTTTTCTTCCCATTAATCCCATAGGAACTTGAGCGCCCCACTTCTGGGATCACCTGTGAATACTCTTGAAGGCTTGAGAAAGGTCTTGACCAAGTATTAATATACAGGTTTCTCATCTCTTAAGTGAACATCAGGTCTCCCAAGTGTACTTGTGCTCCCATACTCACGTTCCCTTACCTACTTGAGAACCCCTCTTTGATTTAGTTATTCTCTTCAATTTATAATCCATCAAGACTTCATCAAAGCCATTCATGGAAATGATTCTTCTTCGTTGGATCCCTTGATTGAAAGGGATTCTATTGAGACCTCCACCAAAACCTCATGACTTATCAAACCTTTAGGAAAGGAAAATCAACGTGTCTCCTATTTGGGTTTGTATTTCCACATTCAGAGGTTTATCGCATTTGTTTCATAATGGGTTTAGGATTCATGGAGTGTCTATGGGTTTGTATATCCACAGTCACATGGACCTTTCTCCCAGAAATAGTGTTGGGAAGTTCCCAGTTTGGAGGAGGGTTAGGTCCTGGCCTCTCCCTTCTTGAAGAGATGACTTGGAACCTCAGGTCTCTAGTAGAGGAAGATATGGTTCATACATACTTTTCCTTTTAAAAATAAATGAGAATTCCCCCTCCCCTACCTGAATCAATTTTAGGGAAACAATCCTGGCGTAATCCCCTATATTTTATTGTAGGAGCTAACATCATTGCTCCTCCTCTCTTCTTCGGTGCCAAAGACTAGAGGAGAGATGTGCACAAGGACTTTTGTTACCCTTTCCCTCTCCTGTTGGGCATTTTCACCATGGGTGGCTATCCTGGTGTAAGACCCTAACCTTCATCCCTTCCTCCTTACATTGGTCCCTTGCCTAATGTAAATAGAACAGAGGGAAGGCTCATCACCGTACCCTCTTCCACAGTCACCTCAACCTCATTCACCTTGGACACCATAGGTGCACCCTTTTTCACTAGTGGAGGAGGAAAAATTTGAATGTGTGAATGCATTTGTTGAATTTTTGACATCCTCTTATTTCTCACACTGAGCATGACTCACATGGGCTTAGATATTTTTCATGGTCACAACATTTTCACAATCGAATGAACTATGAGAACTCTGATTCCTATTAAAACTAGGATACATAGGATGCCTTTTCAGGGCTCGATCTCACTGACTATCCTCTTCAGTAATCCAACCCTAATTACTTTAATATGGGCATCCTCATTAGGAATAAGCCCCAAATTAAATCCCAAATCATCAAGTCATCCTTTTTAGGAAGTAATCCCAAACTCATTTCTCTCAAAGGACTATAATATCCAATGAGACTAATCAAAATACATGGTCATTGATTCCCATCTATATGAAATACGTAGGAATCCTCCTTGAGGTTCAAACCCAATACCCTAAATCAACCCTATTCTCCTTGGGCCATATTCCCAATAGGGTCTGATCCTACTTGGAAACCCATATTCTTTCCAAAGTTCATTAGGATGCTTCAGTATAAGTCTAACACTATGTTTTGACTAATCACCTTCTACTTAGATGTCCACACCACATTAAATTAAATTATAAGTCTAGGTCCTTATCACATGAACTTAAAAGGTACGATGTGTCCCATTCAGTGGAACCAAACTATGAGGGTTTTGATTCCTTTTACAAGGATACGTAGGTAGCCCATTTTATGGGAATGATCCCAAAATCAAATCAAACCTTCATCTCCCTGGATGACAATAAATTCTAGAGTGCCCCACTAAGTGGATTAAAAAATAGTATCATCACAAAAATGATTAAAATAATCTATAATAAATATATTATAGTAAACCATTGATGGAAAACTTCATATACATAGGGATATTTCCATTAATAAAGAACCTTTAATTCATAGTGATGATTATAAATTTTATACATATTAATAAGTGATTGTAAATTCCAAGGAAAACTTATAGTATGCTTGGTGAATTAATAAATATTCATTAAAATATCTTAAATTTACAAAGAGGGTCCTGGAGTAGACAATAATTACCCCCAATAGGGTGTGATGAGTCTTACATCCCATCCTCTCGACCAATGCACATTCTTAAATATTGTAAAGTTCAAACTTAACGAATGTCTACCTTTGGAAATAATGTTCCCTCTGGATAAAGAACTATTGGAAGTTTTCAGTTCCATAAATAAATCCAATGGAAACTTCCTAGAAATAGTGATTCTTAAAACTAGAACACACGTTTCAAGGAACTACGAAACAAAAAAGGTGAACCCGATATGAATCCTTAACCATGTTAATAATACCACCCACCTGTTAGACCCCTATAAATTGATAACGTATGGCCATAAAAACAAATCGATCACACATGTATCCATATAAAAAGAAGTTTCTTTAATGTTGTTTGTTGTTGTTTTCAAGTTTTTATTCTCAGAATTCCATTCATTCCAAAAATGGATTTCTCTAAGACAACATCTGTGAACTTCCCGACTACTACTCAATATGGATCTCCATCCATGGGAAGGAATTCATCACCAACCTAGCATCTTCAAAACTGGGTCTATAATGTGATGGTAAAGTAATATCTCTAGCACAGTACAACCCTGACTTTAGAGGCTGCTCGGCAGGCCCTCTAAGTCAATAACAATCATCAATCATTTGGCCAACGATGAACAATGATCAAGAAGTATACAGTACAAACCACCGTATTCAACCATTTTGGGTCTTCATTCATAGAACACAACAATAAATCCCTCCCATACTATAGAAAGGTGGATCAAGAGGCCAATCAAGGACTCAATTTAAGAATGCATGAGTCCTTCATGAGGAATCCCAACAGAAATCACCACCAGCATAATCACATGGTAGTAAATCCCCAATATGATGGGGGTGTTGACTCTGGAAATTTGTCCCAAGTCTCTCAAACCTGGGCATGTAAGAAGAACCGCCAGGGACAACGTCTGGTCAACAGGGAGCAGGTTCTCACCTTTGTCTCCTCTGAAAAAGTCCATCAACTTAACTTTATAGAAAACAATGAGTGGGAACATACACCCGTCCGTTCTAATTTTACTGCTCAGTGGGCTCATTTGGAAGAAACCCACCAATCCCACCAGATAAATTCGATGGAGTACCATGAATAGGAACATACATATACTTACAAGTTATCAACCAGTCAGCAGGCACACCTGACTGCATTTAAAGAAGCCCACCAATCTAATGTGGTGGCAACTAGTAAACAGGAACATACACATATTTACAATCACCAATTCTATCAGCAGTATCGTCTACCAGTATTGAATGATGTCCATCAACCAAACTTGATGGGAAACAGCTAGCAGCCACATACACCTACCAATGTTCATCAAGCCTACCAACAATATCATTTGGTAGCACTCGGAGAAGTCGGTCAGAAAGCTTTGACGACAAATTTGGGGTAGACCTAACCCTCTTCCCCATGCATGAGTACTATTAATACCCATTGACAAGAAAAGGAGGACACGAGTAGGCACATACACCTACTCCAGATATGAAATGAACGTATATTCCTGTTACAATCGCTGAAGTCACCAAACATGTCTTATCAATGGTGAAAGGGAAGATGCAAATCCTTGCCCATATTCTAGAAGCATTCCAGGATATTATAACAACTACTTTAGAATTATTATGGGAACAAACACATAAATATATCCCCACACATGGGGCGACACATCAATATTCCATCCTAGAGCAGATACACACCTCTGTTCCAGTCCAGGAAGGTCATGGGGCATACTCCCCCATATCATATGAACAAAAAGATAGGAAACATACACCCTTTCCAATTAGAGGTAATCGGTCCGTTCCGGTAACCACTCAAAGGAAGGTACATACACTTTCCCATGATAACCAATTTTCCCAAAAAGTGGCCCCAAATATTTATAAGAGAGCATCCAAGAATAAGTCTCGCCAAACATTGTTAGAAAATCAAGAGTCATGTTGAGATTTGACTCCTCTTAATGTTGGAGTTCTTGAAGCCCTAAGAAATTTATCTGTTACAGCTCAATATTCTACCCTCTCAATACCAAATTTTGGGAGTGGTAGTTGTCATTCTGAAGTTCCTCATCAGAAACTTCTTCCTGAATGCTTGCTTCATGAAAATTTGGTCAATCCAGAGTGATTATCTCTGGATGAGAGCCACAAAAACCCTCTGTGTGGCCAGAAGACCAAGGAGTAAGAAGATTTATCGCTTTCTGTAATCCATCATGGTGATCCTCCCCATGACGACATTTTCTACGAAAGTCCTCTCCACTGTAGTATTTCTCATTTTCAAGACAATTTCATAATTTACAATGTTGGGACGAGAAAGCCCTCCTATCTTGAGGCACTTGGAAGTACAAGGTCAGTCATGTCTGATGCCTTGTCATTTATGAGTGAAACAATTTATCAATAACAAGACATATTACGGAAATGATCATTCTATGAACCTACCTTGGGACATTCATCTTCTAATACAAAGCATCCACTTTGGTCAGAACAAGTGGAGAAACCTCAAGTGAAAGACGATAAAGATATGTTAAACATGAGAAAACAATTGGCCAAAGGAGAAATACCATTCTTGTTATGGAATTTGGAAAATTCTCAGTATAACATTCCAGAATTGATGACAGAATATTTCACTCATGAAATTCGTCTCAACTTATGGAAAACTCTTCATCATTTGAAAACCAAATTATTACCATATGATGAATATCAAAATCATGTAAAGGTTATAGAAGGGTTGCAACACCAAATTGACTTGGAATATCTCCCTATTTCCCAACATCCAAAGGTTAAAAAACAGCAAAGAACCCTTCAACGTACATGTCTCATTGCTCTAAAGAGGCTATTCCAGTTAAGTTATGATTCCCCATCATGTGTTTGTATTAGAGGATGGGGTGTATATGGAGCATTGAATTTCACTACAATCCAAAATCAGAAAAGTCCTTCAAAAGTTGTCTCATGAAATGTTATTTCCCACGATCGGGCACAATCAATAGACTTAGTTTCTAATCGAATGTACGATCAAGAATAGGCCTCAACCATATCTCATCAGAGTCAGGCCCAAAGGAAAGAAGTTTTTGAGTTACTTTTACATCAAGCATCTAAGAATCTTGAGCAGGAATCCCACTTAGAAAATGTCAGGCGTTAGAGAATGAAAATTTCTGAAATAGCACAGTGATCTTCCGAAATAGGTGATTTAAGTGGTTGTCGGATGATGCACCCAGCTAATGTCTGAACCAAAATCTGAAAAATTAGAAGAGAAGTTGCACAAATTTCATCTATAGAATTTCAAGAATCACCCCAACTTGCATGTTAGGGGATCATTTAAACCTTCTAATTCATTCAACAAAGTTCAAATATTTGAAGAAGAAGAATAGGAATAGCCCCAGTCTATAGGGCTGGGGGATTTTTCACATCTGCAATCCTCTCATCAACCAAAGTCAGGTTTTTCCTGATTAGGAAAGAATATATAAGGAGAACACACAACTGAACTATCCTAGTAATCCCTTTGGGTTACTGTCTGCCAAAAATTTCCAGGGAATTCATCATATAGGAGAACTAAGTCTCATGGAAGACAAAAAGGAAAACGATCTCGCAAAAACACTGACAGAATACCATCAATGCATTATGCATTAGTAAATGTCATTAACACCACTATAGAATATCCTCCCAAAGATGAGTCCAGTTCAGGGGAATTAGAAGATGAAGTTCTTGTCCATAATATGGTATACACCGAGGAAAATAAAGAAGGTGTGTGCACCCAAAATCAGAGACTTACCTAGAATTTAGGTATGCCTTCAAATAACCAACTCCCCCCTCTCTGAAAGGCATCTAACAAGGGGAAAGGAAAAAGTAAGATTGCATCTCAATTTTCCATTGGAGAATGTAAATCTCTTTCACTTGAAGAGATATTTTCACAACAAGAAGAGGAAATTAAGGAGTTGAAAAGACTCAATACATATTTACTTCGAGACAACATTTCTACTAGACATACTCCCCAGACATGTCCTCAAATTTCAAATCCTGTAGGAGCTCCTCAAAAAAGAGGATTTGTAGTAACTATAGATACAAATAATTAATTCCCTCCACTAGTTACACAATCAAGTAAGGATCAAACACATCCTGATAGGCCTGTTTCCGTGGGCTATCCAAGGAAGATTTCAACACCACAATCAGTGGTTTTGCTAGTCGTTGCACCAGATCAAGATCTAGTTTCTATACCTGCATAAAATCCATCTCATCCAAATATTCCCCAAATGATTATGAACACAATTGAGGCATTAAAGACTCGATTTGATGCTACGGAGGAATGATGTGTACCAGTATAGCTGGAGAAGAGAGCTTACCCTGAATGGGTGGATGTAATTCCTCCCCCACCAAATTTTGTGAATACCACATTCCCAATCATTAATGGTTCCAGAGATCCAGAACAACAATCAACACATTTTGTTTCTCATTGTGATCCCATGATGGGAATATCTCAACAAAAAGATGCAATATAGCTTAGGTGTTTTGTGCAGTCATTACAAGAACCAACTTTTTTCTGGTATACAATTTTTCAATCTCGATCAATTATTGGATGGGAAGATCTCCATCAGAAATTTATTATTCAATTTAGCTCAATGCTACCAAAAATGATAGTTTTGGATCATATCAATTGTAAACAAATGGAGAATTAAAGAGTTTTATATTTCATTTCTCGATGGAAAGTATTAACATATTCCCTAAGTCTAGCACTCCCTTAATAAGAGTTGCTGCCAATATGTGTGGAAAATATATGTGATGAGTTATGCAAACCATTGATCCCTATGAAATACACAGGAGGATTTTGAGACCTTACTTAAATCTCTCAATAGATAGAAGAGTCTATTATCGAAACTAAGGCTAAAAATTGTGTAATTCCATCAGCTTCAGGGAGGTAGATAGGAAAGTAAGAAGCTGCTACAATCACACTCAAGCACGCACCTGTACCTGCTTCTACTTTAATAAATTCATCATACCAAAGGGATTTGCCTCCTGAGCACCAGAAACAATGACCACCTTGTCAAGATGATCAAAGAGATCAAAGGCAGAAACAGTTTGAGGAATTAAAGAACAAAGTTTATTCTTTTTGGAATGAAAAAGTTCCTAGTTACTTCATCTCAACTCTGGAAAAAAATTTGGTTTTGTTTCCAAGGATGAAGAAACCAAATAAATAAGGAGATGAAAATATTCCAAATTATTGTCCCTATCACCAGATTTTAGGGAATCCCATTCAAGAGTGTTTTTTTCAAGGACCTCCTACAAAACATGGTATACTCTGGACAAGTGAAATTGAAAAGTTCATCAGCTCAAGTAGCATGTGTTACTGCTACTGATCCAGAGGAAGAAGGAAAATAGAAAGAGGTCAAGGGTAAAAATGTGCAGAAATATGATGATTGGATGATCAGGAAAATGATCAACCGGACTCATGCCATTTTACGAACACAGTTGAAATAACCGATTGTGTATTCTTCCACTCCTACCATAGTAAAACCATCTTCATCAAAAGGTCATTCCTCAAAAAAGTGAAGTGATTATAAGGGCAAAGATCTGTCAGAAGAATACGAGCTCATGCCAAGGCCAAAGTTTTCCTTGACCTTGGTAGATTTTATGCCATCTTTTTCAAAAGAACGGACACCGCCTCACCAAACAGCACATCCAGAATTAACCTCTCAAGAATAATATTCATTAGGTGAAGAACATATCTTTGGTTATTTTAATTTTATCCATTTAATGGATCCTTATGCCAATGGTGATTCTAATTATAATGATCCATAATTCCTTATACATAAATGGGGAACTAGAGGAAGAGGCTATGGTCGAGGATACATGGGAAGACATGGGAATTATGAAAACCAAAATTTTAACTATACCCCTGCTTGAACCATATTTCCGGCAGAAACTCATGGAAGAGCCCTTCAGTGGGCTCAACAGGAACAAGGAGTTTATTCCATGAAAGACATGTTTGATTCTGACCTGATTATTCTAGAGGATCGATTAGAAGTCACACAATCTTCTTCTCAGAAAGTGAATAGACCTAGTTAGTTTAATTTATCAAATCCATGAGTATTTCCAGCTTTTTCTATGAAACAAAATACAGTTACATCAAAAGAATCAACTTCAAAAGCACCTACAAAACCAAATCTCCATGCTAGGAAATGCAAACCTTTGGACCAAAAGTATGATTTCTTGAAACAATTGGCCCAAGTACTAGACAAGTTTTCAATTATGGATGATTTGAATCTATCAAAAGATTCTTGAGAGGCACTCATTGAGTCTTTGTCAAGTCTTCAAGAGTTTGAAACCGAAGTTGCTGCTGCTAAGGTTTACCGTATAGAGAATGATTCTACATAATTTCACGCAGTCATATCTTTTATATATGAATATGAAAATGATGTGGTGCATGGTCATATCATACATTTGTATTTGTGTGGATAGGTCAATGACGTATACATCCAACTAGCCTTTATTGATAATGGCTATGGGGTCAACCTCATTCCCATTCGTACACTTCGTCGATTGGGCCAGACTGAATCTGACTTATCTCCTTCAACTTTAATGTTGAAAGGTTATGACAAGAATAAACAAGAACCTCAGGGTGAAATTACACTCAGAAGTTAGTTTTTAGATCTTATGTCTAATTCAGATTTCATGTTTGTTCGTCTGGACACAACCTTCAATATTCTGCTTGGAAGGCCTTGGCTACATCAACATGCAGCCATACCTTCGTCATACCACCAATGTCTTAAGTACTGTTTCAATAGCCAAATCAGGACATTGTATGGTGACAAGTCTCCATTAAAAACATGTGAATCTCAATACATCGAGGTATAGTTTTATCACACAAAAGGAATGAAGTCCATGAAAAAGGAAATAACCAGAGTTAATGCTCCAAATGGACTGGAAAAGATCCCAGCAAACCCATTTATTCCTTTGAGTACAGATTATGTGTTACGTATTAATCAAATTTAAAGGGTAAAAAAAATCCAAACACTTGTACAATAACTTCCATATTGTCAATTACGACAATTGAGCTTGGAAACAGGGAAGAAACTATTGATCCACTAAGAAACAATGAAATCCTAAATGGAGATGTTTTCTTTTCATCCACTAAACTACAACAAGCCTCTACTTTGTCAACCAAAGTAGAAGAGATTGTAGCAATGCTATAGAAAGACAAAGATGTTGATTCTCAATCCATCATCTCCTATTTATTACCCCAGGAAGAACCTTCATCATTAGTAGGGTCAAATTTGGTGGCCTCTTCTTTAGAATGTTCAATTACCGACTCCTCCCCTAGCTCTGGAAGTTTTTCCTTGTTATCTAATATGAAAGTGGAAATAGAAGAGGTAATTCATGATGAAGAAGAAGAGGAAGATCTTAGGGATTTTCTTACAGAATTTGAGGAAGGTGTCTCTACCACTATGGATGAGTTCAAAGAAATAAATCTTGGTATAGAAGAAGATCCACACCCCACTCTAATTAGTGCGGACATGACCTCTGAAGAGAACGAGGTGTATACTTAATTTCTAAAGAAACATCGAGATATATTTTATTGGAATTATATAGAAATTCCAGGTCTTAATCCTGATGTTTCCACCCATCATTCCTATTTTCCAGAAGAACATCGTGGATTCAAGTAGGTAGCAAGAAGAACACACCCAACTCATGCCTCTAAAATTGAAGCTGAAGTTGATAAGATTATAAAGGATAACTTTGTCATGGAAGTTCAGTATCCCAAATGGATGGCCAAAATTGTCCTAGTGAAAAAGAAGAATAGAAAAATTAGAGTTTTCATTGATTTCAGAGATCTTAACCAGCACTGTCCTAAAGATGATTTACTAGTTCCAATTACAAGGCTTTTAATTGATGCAACGGTTGGCTATGAATCGCTTTCTTTCATTGATAGATACTCTTGGTATAATAAAATCCATATGTCCCCAGAGGATGAAGAATATATAGCCTTCAGATCCCCTTAAGGTGTATTTTTCTATTGGGTAATTCCCTTTGGTTTAAAGAATGCAGGTACAACATATCAACATGACATACACTATATCTTCAAACCTTTCTTAGGGAAGTTTGATGAATGTTATGTGGATTATTTGGTGGATAAATCCAAACAACGTTTCAATCACCTGGCTGATTTAGAGACTATATTCAGTAAACTTCGGCAACACAGTTTGAAGATGAACCCCTTGAAATGTGATTTTGGGGTAACCTCAGGAAATTTTCTTGGCTTCTTTGTACGCCATCATGGTATTAAAGTTGATCATGAGAAAAAAAAAATCAATCCTTGGTATGTCACCTCCTCGAAAGTTTAAAGAATTAAGAGGACTCCAAGGAAACTTGGCCTATATTCGGTGCTTTATCGCCAATTTAGCAGGTAAGTGTTTACCCTTCACCAAATTAACGAAGAAGGGAATCACCTACCAATGGACTTAAGAGTACCAAGAAGACTTTGATACCCTCAAGAAATATCTCTTGATTATACCAATATTAATGCCACCTATTGAAGGAAGACAACTTATTCTCTATGTTATAGCTTTAGAGCGATCCCTAGGTGCCTTCCTTTCCCAAAAGAATGATGCTGGGAATGAGCAAAACCTTTACTCTCTCAGTCAAACTATTATTGATGAGGAAACTCGATATTCAAGTATTGAAAAGTGCTTTCTAGTATTAATTTTTCTAGTTTAGAAATTTAGGCACTGCCTACAACATCATGAAGTCCAATTGGTGTCTCGCAATAATCCTCTCAAAATTATCCTCAGTCATCCTATACTTACAGGGCATCTAGCACAGTGGGAGGTTATTTTGAAACAGTTTGATATCAAATTTGTGCCTAAAAAGTCAATAAAAGGCCAAGCTATGGTTGACCTCCTTGTTGAGCATCCATTTGAGAAAGATACATCATATAATACTGAACATTCTGGTGAAGAGGTCTTATCTATTCAGGATAATTCCCAAACATGGGAAATGTATTTTGACGGTGCTTCCAGAATTCCAATAGGGAAAAGAATGGAAAACACTAAACTCAAAAATGTTGGGTTAGGGATTATCTTTATTTCCCCAAAAAAGGAAATGTTGCCTTATTCATTTCTGTTGTTGGAAGGTGTTACCAATAATGAGGCAGAATATCAAGCTCTCATCGCAGGTTTGGAATTGGCCCTTCAAGTGAAAGTGAATCATTTAAAGGTGAAAGGTGATTTAGAATTGGTAATCAAACAAATTAATGGGGAATATTCTATCTAAAAAGAAGACTTAACCCCTTTGTGTGATTACGCCAGAGGGTTAATGTATGAGTTTCCCTTAGAGCCGACATTTTCTTATGTCCCATGATCAAAAAATGCTCAAGCAGATGCACTGGATAATTCAACAACAGCCTTGGAAGATCCAAATTGGGATGAGACAATCATTAGCATGACCCATCGTCATGTGGTCTCACCTTTTGTTCAAACCAAAATGGAGAAAATTATTTAAATTAGTGGTATTTTTGAACCATATGGTCATACCATGGGATAGAGAACATCCATCATGGAATATATTCAAAATGGGATACTTCTAACAAATATGGCTGAAAAAGAACAGATCCAATGATGATCAGCCAATTTCACTCTTTATGACAGTCCAGACCACCAAAAGATCCTCTACAAGAGAGGGTTTGATGGAATCTACTTCAGATGTATTTATGGACAAGAGATTTCATTTGTCATGAAATAAGTACATTCAGGAGTTTGTGGTTCCCACCAGTCTGGGCACACACTCTCTGATCAAATCTGAAGGCTTGGATACTTTTGGCCTTCAATGACGCAGGCTTGTATAGATTTCACTAAAAATTTCACCCATTCCAAGTGCATGCCAAATTAATTCATCAACCCTCAGAGTTTCTACATACAGATAAATACTCCTGGCCATTTGACACATGGGGAACGTATGTAGTAGGTCCTTATCCTCTAGCCACAGATAAGTAGTTCAAGTATATTCTCACTGCTACTGAATTTTTCTCTAAATGGGATAAGGCAATACCTCTCAAGTAATTCGGAGCCAAAATCCTTGTTAGTTTTTGAAAAATAATATCATCATAAGATTCGGTGTCCATCATACTATTTTGATGGACAATGGAACCAATTTTTGTTTTTCTGTGGTAAAAAAGTTATATTAGGAACATAATATCAAATCCAACCATTCATCTCACTATCATGCAGTGGCCAATGGACAGATAGAGGCCTTCAATAAGACCCTATCAAATATACTCTATAATATGGTGGATAAAGATAAGAAATCATATCCTGATAAACATTTGAATGATTTATGGGCTTATCAGACATCTACCCGTACTGCTACCCAAGCAACTCCTTATTCAATGGTATATGGAACCGAAGCAGTTTTTCCAATTGAAATGAAATTTCCTTCACTAAGAGTTGCAATATGTGATCATTTGTCTACAAATGAGAGGACTTAGAAATGGTTCAATGAGTTGGAATGATTATATGAGAAAAGATTGCATACTTTGCATCATCTTGAAGTCTATCTGAATAGAATAGAATGATCTTTTAACAAGAAAGTTTTCCTTCATTCATTTATTTAAAGAGAATTGGTATTGGTCCATAGGACTCTAATGATACCAAGAAAGAAACCTCCAAAACCAGAGCCAAAGTGGGAAGGACCTTATTCCATACATAAGGTTTATTCAAATGGATCTTATGCCTTAATCTCAATGGATAGAGAGCTTATTACAACTCCAAGCAATGCGAGATTCTTGAAGAAATACTTTGTGTAGTTGTGCACATACATCCTCACTACAAGAATTTAAACTGAACAGTACAACGTCCTCACTACAAGACTTTAAACTGTACATTACAACGTTGTTAATGCCAAAATCAAGGAAAATAAAGAACAAAATGAGAACATTAGGGGGCAACCTCACGAAGACAAGTCGTGGAGCCCTGAAGCCCCGCGACAGGTGTAGAGCTCTCCCTTCACAAACCTATCATAGAGTAAGGAGGCAGGATGCTCCACAAACCCCTTTGACATTCGCGAACCCGCTGCAAAGTAAGGAGGCAGGATGGTCCACGAACCCTTTTGACATTCACGAACCCACCACGGAGTGAGGAGGCAGGATGCTTTGTGAACCCCTTTAACATTCGCAAACCTTCCACAGAGAAAGCTCCACCTTCGCGTTGAGTGAGATCTACTTCGTGGTGCCTCTTTCCTATAAATACTAGGTTCCCTCAAGCCTAAAGGACGGATCCTACGACCTTTTGCCTTCTGAGCTCCCACATCGTGAAGCAATTCCTGCTCTGCGAACCATGAGCTCTTCAAGGTACTTTTTCATTGTGATGGGCCTTCCCCTTTGAATAAATTCCACCCCTATTTAGAGAGGGATTCCCTTTGTGGATCCCATGGGCCTCCGTGAAGAAAGGAGATCCCCAAGGGGACTTGGGTCATCACATAGCATTTATGATTCGCGAAACACCCTTCATACACATGTGATCCGCATGATAAGGCATGGTCACTGTGCTTCGTGAATCACATTGTTTCACAATGTAATACTTCACAAGGAACCCTTGCTTCACGAGGCTTTGCTCAGTGAATGCCTTTCTACATTGCAAAGCACCTTCCATATGCACCTATACCCTATACCTAGGCTAGGCGACTACACTTCGCGAAGCAGATCCCTTCACGAAGCCCACCCACTTCATGGATCACCGGAGCTTCACAAGGATTATACCTATGAGCCACTTTTCTTTTCAACTCCATTTCCTATGTGGCATTTCAGATTTTCAAGAAGTAATTTCAATGTCCCTTGGACGATACTTCCCATTGCATTGTTTTGCCTCATGTTTCTTTGCATAGGCATGCTAACGACTATTTCTTCTTCACATAGCCACGCTAACGTGGAACCCCTAATGGATCACTCCACAACACCCCCTTGTCATGGAATTTACAATGCCTTCCTTCCCTCAAGGGCAGGTGGGTATCAGTTATGTAAGTCCTAGGGGTGTGGAACAAATCCACCTCATCTGAGCTATAGTACGTTAAACTGCTAAGCACCATCGTCCTCAACACATGATGTTAAACTGTGACCTCTCCCTGTGCCTCGCACATGGGGTGGCCCATCTCAGACATTCTTCATGCCCACTGGTCTCCACGGGAGTGATATCATTCCTTACATGGAATGAAACTCTCTTTATTGGAGTGGCGTTAGTCCGCGAGAATAGGGAAACCACCCTAGTGTAATCCCCTACCTTTTCTTGCAGGAGGTAGCATCCCTCCTCCTCTCTTTATGGGTGCCAAATACCTCTCTCGATGGGCTTTGTCACCATCCTGGCCTCCAACATGGAGTAAGTCCCAATCTCCATATCTTCGGGTTGCTAACCATGCGTAAGCCGCTATTTCCTCTTTGGTCTGCCAACTACGTGTAATCCCCATTCCACTTCCCACAGATGCACCTTCCATAACGTGAATGTCAGGCCTTTCGTGACTCTTGTTTCTCACACCGAGTAGGAATCACATGAGCTTAGAGTAACCATCGACCATGACATACTCTCCGGACATCCTAGAGTGTAAGACCCACACCAACCTGAACTACAAGGTCTTTGATCCTTTCCAAGGAAAGGTACGTAGGAAGCCTCCCTGAGGTTCAATCCCAACACCCAGTCATTCTATCCATCTTCACGTTAGTTCCCACTCAATCCTGAACTACGTGGACTTTGATCCTTGCCCAGGAAAGGTACGTAGGAAGCCTCCCTAAGGTTCAATACCAACATCCATTGGTCCCGACCATCTTCATGTCGGTTCACCAAACCCAACCTGAACTATGTGTAATTTGATCCTTGCCAAGGTAAGGTACGTTGGAAGCCTCCACAAGGTTCAAGCATAGAAACCATTGGTTCCATCCCCCCTTCATGTCAGACCACCTTCGTCCTGCATGTCGTTAAACTGCATGCACCCTTTTTCATCCTGTAAGATGTTAAACTACATCCACCATACCAAACTACATGGACTTTGATCATTGCCAAGGAAAGGTACATAGGAAGCCTCCATGAGGTTTAATCCCAACACCTAGTGGTCCTAGACATCTTCACGTCGGTTCCCACTACATCCCGAACTACGCGGGTTTTGATCCTTATCTCCTGGATAAGGTACATAGGAAGCCAATCTAAGGTTCAACCCTATCCAGCAGTAATCTGTTGTGACCCTATCTAGCAGTAAGTCATCGCGACCCCATCCAGCAGTATGTCATTGCGACCCCATCCAATGGTAAGCCATTGCGACCCCATCAAATGGTAAGCCGTTGTAAACCCATCCAGCGGTAAGCCGTTGGGACCCGATCCAACGGTAAGCCATTGTGACCCCATCCAGCAGTAAGCCATTGTGACCCCATCCAGTGGTAAGACGTTGTGACCCCATCCAGTGGTAAGACTTTTTCAACTCCATTCTACAGTAAGCCGTTGTCAAGTGAACTACAAGGACTTTGATTCCCTACTACAGGGATACGTAGGAGGTATCTTCGAAACTCAAGCCCAACATCACCGTCATCCTCGAGTATACCCCTTCTCATTCTTCACCCACTTCACTTAACCATACATTATCCATTTTGGTTCATACCTGGGCTGCCACATCCCGGTGGGATCATTCCACCCCATTCCCCATTTACTTTAACAACAATTGGTTAGCTAACCACACATTAGCCCCAACATCGGTGTTCCCTCCAGGGGTTGCATTCACCTGATCTGCTCTAGTCAGTTTTCCAATTAGTCTCATTCATCTCTGCTAGATGTTAAACCTACAGAATACCCTCTGTTAAACATAAAAAGATGAGGAAAACCTCAGATACATGCCTATGGCATAGAATTTCCCACGTCTGATGTGGGATGCCTTGGGCTTATGCACCCTCGAGAAGCCCTATAATAAGGGTAAGAAACCCAGACGTGCCAGTGTTCTAGCGTCCAGACATGCCAGTGATGTCCAACGTGACTAATCCTCCGACCGAAGGTTGCTGCCCTGATCAGACCCCTTGAAATATCCCCACAGAAGCAGTGTAATTAACTGTTGTCCATGAAGATATGGAACTGGGAAGAGTTTCACAAAAAATATCTTAATCTATAAGGGAGACCCAGATTATGTGATGAGTTCTGGGGAGGAATCCATGGAAGGAAGAACAGACATCCCATCATCCCGTTTCGATCAAGGAGAAAACGTCCCTGAACAAGGAACGGATGTCGCCTGCCTTTGGAAAGATGGAATGCGAGGCAACAAACAGGATTATCGACCTCAAACAGACGGACGTGTGTTCCCCAATAAAAGTGTCAAAAACATAAATGGTGAACCCGAAGTGAAAATATTCTCCTCAATATGGAGATTAGTATTGTCCAAGACATCAGTGGACTAGCGTGTTACTAGATCCAGCTATCCGATGTCGGGTCCCACCAAGCAAATAGCGGGCCGGACGTGAAACTCACTAGAAGTTGGGGCAATCAAAACGTTGGACATCCAGGTCTGTGACGTTGTCAGCGTGGATCCATATTACCATCCATTGAAGATGGAATGGTGTTGGGGCACTAGTCATAGATTCCCTTCCTTTCAGCACTAATGGGATAATATCCCTACTTTTCAGGAACCAACCTACTGCAGGAATTCAATCGCCACCCACCCACTGACATAGGGGCAGGGGCAATGCCAACACGGTGGTCCCGCACGACTCCACCACTTTGGGGAAAATCTCCATGCCTACAAACATCAAGTGAACATGCCCCATATCCCTGTCTGAATTCATCCAGCGGAGAGTGATCAACGACCTCGTACGAAGGTATGAGGAGAAGGGGATTATCCCAACCCAGGATATGGCCTTCCAGGATCTGGAGGCCTATGTTCCTCACCACCATCACCTCCCCTAAGGACCGCACAAGGAGCCACTGCTCCCCACTCCAATATACAACCATTTTGGGAGCCTCTCCTCAGAAAGCCTCGATGACTCTCTCCTCTACATCGATGAGGTAGGAGATGTTTGGGGTAGCCCAGTCGGGATCCCATTTCAGGGGCCCCCAAGGAGGGCCCCACTAGGCCATGCCAGCACCGCCACCCCAATACCATGAGTCGAGGAGAAGGTAAGCCATGCGCCTGAACCATTGGCTTCAGTTTGGTTGACCCGACACCATCGTCAGACACAGGCCAAGGAAGATGCCCACCAAGGGGCATAAACGTCAGCGACTACTGTGGCTCTAGCCACTGCCAACATATATCATCAACCCCTTACATATTCTGAGCAGGGGAACTTGTAAATCCGGCCCAAATCGAGGCCCCAACCGCCCCACGGGTAGGATGGGTCGACTCTCCCAGCCGCCGGTGCAGGTAATTTCCGTCGTCAGTAAGGAGGCCCTCCCCGTACTGCCACCATGGAGAACACGGGTCGTACCCACTTTCAAGCTTGTAGTGGAGGTATGTCTCATGATACCCTTAGTATAAATGAGGGATCTACCCATGATGGTGACACCCATCATTGAAGACTCTCCCATGCCCATTACATTAGGTATGGAGTCACCCCCTGTCACAGACCACTAGTGTGGGGATGTTTCACATCCGGTCAATATCCAACATGGGGGCCCTACATATGTTCTTACAGTAACCGGTGGAGGTCTTCCTTGACTCAGTGACCAGAGGGGTGAAGGCCAGCCATCCTTCACTAGCACCTAGTGGGGAGGCCCTAGCTGTGTTCAGCTCAACCAGTACGAGGACTTTCCTCACCCTGATGCTGCTAGGAGAAATGAGCATGGGGGTCCAAACCGTGCTCTTATGGGCTCGAGCAGAGGTCCTACCCACTCTATAACTTCCCACAGAGGTCCTCCCCAAATCCCTTTTGATATCTATCCCGGTTCTCCTCACACTCCGGCTTGCTCAGGCGGAATCCCTCTCCCCCCAAGCACCAGTACAGCTTAAGGTCCTCCTCATGCTGAAAATTTTCCCTATCCTGAAGAACCATCCTAGGGCAGGAGGGTGGGTTCTCACTGTCATAAAAGGAACACTGATAAGATTCAGACTGAGATCAAACCGGTCTGCTTCTCAGATTCCGAAGCTGAATATGACTCAGCGATGGAACCCTCGCCTAGATCCTCCGTGTTAAGGGTCTAGGTAGGAACAAGGCCTATCAGCCTAGTACTCCCAAAATGTGTGATCCATAGGATTATCACCTTCCTCTATAGGTACATCCAGGAGGATGAAAATTTAGCAGCTCCACAGGTTACAACCGTTTGATCACCAACATCATCACCAGAAACACTCTCTACCTCAACTAGAGATCACAAAGAGATATTCTGGGGACCGATGGTGGATGAAAAGCAGTGTTGTCCACCCCCAGTAGTAGTAGATCCTACATCGGAAACTGCAGTAGTTATCCCATCTTACCACTATGTCATGATTAAGTCCCTTCACTCTTCGGAGGATAGCCCGAGATGTAGAATTTTATCTACTCTCTCACCCTATTCTCCACCGGCCAACCTACCATCCCAGTGGTCTGCATCAGTACCATTTCCAGTTCCCCATCCACCTCCAGTAGATGAGTGGGGAAATGAAGGGCCAGACCATGAATCTGGACCTAGGATCTTGTGGGATATTCTTGCGGTGGATCATTTCCCCAATATGTTCTGTCCAGTCGTAGCACCGAACTTCTGCACACCAGAGTCCCCCACCCAAGATAAGGTAAGGTGTTTCCACCAGACCCTCTGGGAGACTCACTTGTGTCTTCATTATCATCTGGTTTCTTACCCTAAAATCCAAGTTCATTTGAAGGACATTAGCGAGCAATGATGTCTGGTCGATTTGGATGCACTCCCCGTGGCCCAGCGCTCTGACTCACCAGGTCGCTATAGGACCCTACAACAATGATGCCTTCAGAGCTTCAGGGTACTCCACATGATTGTGAAAGAGGCTTCTCCCCATGCACAGATCTGTGGATGGGGAAAGTATGCTTCCCTCCTATTCAGTCATATCCGGCGTCAACCCTATTTTCTGAGAGACATAGAGGATATGCCTCTAGGAAGGGTCACAGTTAACATGGATGAATTTCTAGAGGGAGAGAACGAGCTAGATATTCTTGGAGAGGACCTTCCCCTGAGGGAGATTCACACTTCTTGGATCTATCGGGAAGGATTACTCATCAAAAGAGGAATTTACTGGGTCTTCCTGTACCCACCGAGGTTTTATTCCTCAGCTGGAATCCCATAAAGGTAAAGAACTCCTCAGAGACGTCAAACCCTCCGAACCGTCAGGCTTAGTGAAGAAGGTGGAGGATGACCCTGAAAAAGGTACATTGTGTCAACATCTCTCTGAAATGAAGAAGTTAGTCGAAAACCTCCTTGATGAATGTGTTGTGTAGCAACGTCTAGACTACAATGATCCTCAGCCAGGGAAACAGGGGTAGACACAACTTTACCTTACCGAATTTCCTCCAAGTGACCCTGACCATCATGCCCATGTAGAAATGGATGAAGTTGGAACTTATGAAAAAGGGCATGGTATGTCTCGCCAAATCTTCTAGAATGGTGTGAAAATCCTTGGAACCCATCTCAGGTTCCCCCAGCTGACCGGCAGGTCCTCCCACTAGCCGCTCCATGAGCCACTGGGATGCCTTATCATGTTGAAGAAACTGCTAATGCACTGGTGGTTAGGGATCCCCACTAAGACAGGAACCCCCACCCAGATGATCCAATGGAAGGACTCATTGACCATCTCGAATCCTTAGAGACGTGATAGGTGTTTCTCCCACCCGATGGTAATCCATATCTAGCATGGGTGGATAATATTCCATCACCTTTAGGTTTTAGGAATCCCACATTTCCCCCTTCAATGGGATAGGGGACCCGCCACAGCACCTAGCCCACTTTATCTCAAGGTGTGGCCCCATGTAGGGAACTCCATCGCAGTAGGAAGCTTCCAAAATATGATGTTTCGTACAAACATTGGAAGGGCCTACATTTTTTTGGTACATCCAAATCCCCATTGGATTAGCATCTAGTTGGGAAGACCTTAATAGGTAGTTTCTCAACCAGTTCAGTTCCACCACTCGGAAGATGAGTATCACAGACCTCTTCAAGTGCAAGCAAAGGCCTGATGAGCGCGTCATTGACTTTGTAGCCCGGTGGAAAGGTCTCACGTATTCCCTTGATATGTTGCTGACTCAGGAGAAATTGCTGATGATGTTCATAGGGAATGTAAAGACGGAGCTGGTCCCATCTCTGATCACCCAAAACTATCCTGGGGGATTCTGATACTTCTCTGATAAGGCTCAATACCTATAGAAAGCCTTACAGCAGGCCAAACAGGCACGTCTACTGCCTCCTGCGATCCCTGCAAGAAGGGCCGCAAGGGTCTAGCCTGCCATAATAGCCCAGATATAGGTCCCCAAGTGACTAGATGTTTTCCAGTAGAGCCGCCTCCATAGCTTCGCAGAGGCCCTATACCTCAGGCGCAGCCACCAGTACATCAGCGCCCTCCTCAGAATCAGTAGGTGCCCCCGTGCAATGCGCTGAAACCGCCCAAATGAGATAACCAAGCTCCACCTCCTTGAAAGGATCTTCTAGACCCTCATTAGGGTTAATCTCCAAGGTACCTCTTCTCGGATAGGAGAAAATGGACCTACTTTTTCAATGAGGTGTAGGTCTCGGGTTACTTCCGCAGTGCCTTGGAGCAGGGTATTCTACTCTTTCCTAAGTGTAGAAGGCCGGAAGAGGCAAACCTCACTGATCGCCCTAATTACTGCCCCTACCACCAGATCCTGGGGCACACTGTCAAGAATTCTTATGTGGTCAAGGAATGGATTAAAGACTAGGTAGATAACATCATAGTCCATTTAGGCCCAGCTCCAGCACAGGTGGCCTACGTCTTTGTGAGGCGTGACAGTAGCAGCGACAGCGAGGGTGAGTGGCATCAAGTTTCCAGCTATGGATCCTAGATGTATGAAGACTGTATGGCTCGCAAGATAGTCGCCCATTCCAATGGTGTCATTTGGGCACGCCTGAATCGTCCATAGCCTTTAGAAGCTGCGGCCACCACTTTTTCATCATTGTCTCAGCCAGACTCTTCCCAGAAAGGGAAAACACCAGTGGCGTAAAGGAAATAAAAGCCCCCCACCGATGCCATCGTCATCCTATACTCTCAAATACTACATGCCCCTATAAATGGAAATATCTCCTAGAACTTTTCCTATAGTAGATAACTCTTTGAGTGATGGTCAAGGGTATGACTCTATGAACACCGTAGAGCTGGTAAATCCCATCATGATTCCTGGTGAAGAGGGGCGCCAGACGGATCCTCCCAACGTCCCCATCCGTAGCCATCGTCGACGGAGCCATGGAAATATGAGCCGTTGGAGTGGCTCGTTCAGAACATCCAGCCAGGATGTGGATGCTATATAAACCAGGAAGCAAGCTTAGCGCAAATCTCAACATATACAACCTTCTCATCCAGTGGAATCAGGCCCGCCTTTGCCGTCGTTCATGTTGCTGGATCAGACAGAGCCACCCCGACCATGCCGTGACTATCCACACACTGCTACAAGACAATATCAGTAGTTTGGACCTCATCCAGTATTCACTCTATAGGCTTCGACTAGTGAGCAGAGGGATATTCCTAGCTCCACTCAGCTTCCGGCCCAACTGGCAGGGCCCACCGTACCTTCTGTCATGGAGCGACCTCCTACAAGAAAAAGTTCACACCTGGCGCAGAAGTACAATGTTCTTAATCATATTTCCAGTATTCCAGAAAGGATCTCCATCCTTGAGGCCCTTAGTCTACCATCAGATATGCGTGAGTCCCTCGCTGAGGCTTTTAGAATCCCCCTCCAGTTTGAGACGGTAGTAGCAGCTGCAGAAGCCTATCATGCTAAGGCAATCAAGAATGCTGAATTCCAGGCCATCATCTCCTTCTCTGGAGAACATGAAGGCTCTCCCATACATGAGAACATTCTCCCAATGTACATCACCGGCTAGTTCAATGGCATGGAGGTTCACCGCTGTCTCATCGACACGGGCTCTGGGATCAACCTAATCCCGACTCAGACATTGCAAAAACTGGGATTGTCCGAAGATGATATGAGTCCCTTTGACCTAATAATCCAAGGTTATGATAGGATGGAATAGACACCAACTAAAAATATATTTTTGAAGACCCAGTTTGGTGGCCTGGTCGCCAACACTGAATTTATGGTTGTCTCCTAGGACACCGCCTACAATGCGTTGATGGGAAGGATGTGGCTCTACGTGCATGCAGCGGTTCCCTCATCATATCACCAGTGCCTCAAATACTCCCTCAATGGTCAAATGGGTGTGCTTCAAGGTGATACATCTCCCTTTGCCTCTTGTGAATCCCTCTACCTGGATACCGAATACTACAAGAGAAAAGACAAGCAGATTCAGGCTAACGAGGTTGAGCATGCCCCGACTGCGACCGACCTGTGGATAGATCTAGATGATGCATATGTATTTCCAATCCACCAATTGGAGGCTACGATCTCGGACATGGGACAATTCTTCATTGTTTCTGGGATGAGGGGAACACATTCCCAGGCCTAAGCAATGGAAGGAAATCACCTCACACTCTTATAAAAATCAGGCTCAGGTGATCCTGGAGCCTCCTACCCCTATAAGGTATCGGGATGTCTGCCCCATGGCAACGACAATACATCATACGTGCTTGTTCCTCCGGGCTGGAATAAACCGTCTCATGCTGACGCGCCACTATTTCTTGATATCATCAAGCGTGGACCCTTGGGCTGAAGGCCAGGTGGGATCAGATCAAAAACCTTCATCGCTATGGTTGCGATAGCACATGGGTCCTCTGAGGTAGTGGCCACTACTGCTCAAGCTGGTACCAGCCTCCCGTCGGGATCTGTCGACTCAGAAGAAGCTACCCGTGCTGAGGATTTCCCCTCCATAAGCAAAGAAGAGTATTTGGAGGATGATCCTCCCACCTTTAAAGAGGGTGTCTCTGCCATAGTCGATGAGTTGGTATAGGTGAACCTCGGTAGTGAGGCAGACCCGAAACCCACATTGATCAGTGCCGCCATGCCCCTTGAGGAGAAACAACAATATGTAGATTTCCTGAAACAACACTGTGATGTGTTTGCCTGGAGTTACAATGATATGCTAGGACTAGATCCTCAGGTAGACATTATAAGGACCAAGCCTTATTACATACATAATCTTAAATTTAGTCAATAAAACACTTCCTTTTAAATTGAGGATATTTTCAATTTTATAGCTTTAGAGAATTGGGACAATACATTCATGACATTACACATTATTATAGAGTGGATACCATAAAAATAGTTTCCATTTTTTTTCAAAATATAGAACATTAAAACTTAAACATGACTCCTTGAAAATTATTCAACATTTAACATGGATTCCTTCCTTGTCTTACACATCCATTAACCCATGAAAATCATTTAAAAACTTGGTATGATCACAAAATCTCAGTAAGGGATGGAAATGAAGGAAAGAGCACATTAGTCCATGAATACTCGTAACGTATGAAAGAATTTACAAAAGACGTGCTTGTCACCCATATATACTTACTTTGTGTAAAATGAGATTTACAAAAGATCCACACAAAAAATGAGAACATAAATAAAAACATAAATGTACCTTGGGTCACTACTTACAAAATCTTATAACCATTATCGGCTACCTTATAATTTGTAACCCTCATGGCTACCTTACTTTGTGTAACCATCACAATTACACTTGGAGTAACCATATGACCAACCTCTAACATACACATACCCAATGCATTGGAGGGAAATATAGGTCCCACAATTCATTATAAACAATTCCCAATAACCAAAACATAACCATACAAAATGAATAATATCATAAAGACATTACTTTTTAATTTCATAAAACCAAATTTAAAAAGAGGATTTTAAAAGAAAAGACCCTTATAAATATCATACAATTGAAGAGATACTTAATAGAGTGGATGTTGTATGTATATAAACATAATAAAACATAATAAAAACAGAATCCATCAAACAAACTATTTAAATATAACATAAATAATGAAGTAGAAGGTTAACCCAAAGAATTGAAATCGGGTTAAGAATTCCATTACCTTGGGTTTGTCGTACTTCAAACTTGTTTAAACCTCCTGTATAATGGTTAAAATAGCGTTATTAGTATTTTAAAGAAATATTTTCATGTTTGTAACATCTTATATGATCATCATTTTACCCTTTAATTGTTAGTATTTTGCTCCTTGCACTGTTTTTGGGTGAGTTCTTTACAAGATCTCCAAGATTGGTTCATGATGGATGTTCTTGTTGATTGGAAGTGAAAATCCATAATTGGAATGGAGTAGTATTTACATATATCCAGTAACATAAATTATAACATTTATCATTTTGAATTATTACATTAGGATGATTCATAAGTTAAATCATTAATGATGTTCGTTTAGATCATTTTAGTGGTTTTTTTGGTAATAAAGACCTCATTTCATTTATTAAATTAAAACCATGATTAAAAAAGAATTACAGAACCATGGATTATAAATAATGAATATATTATAACTTGTTTCCACCATAAATTTTTTTTCATAACCATACTTGAAAGAGTTAATTAAAATTGAAATCACATCATCCATGATGTCGGTAATTCGACACATCATAGACAATGTTTTTATTCCTTGAATAAGTGGGAGAGGAGAAAAATAATGATGATGAATTTTCCATGAACACAAGAAAATATAGAATATACATCATTTCATTAGATTTCATGCCACTTGGGTAAGAAGATATGAGGAAATACTAAGAAAGGAACTCAAAATAAAATAATAATTGAGAAATCCCTTACAAAAATTTGGCAGCCTAACGACTACACAACATGGTTTTAGAAAATATTAAAAAGAGAGGGGACAAGGTTCATCCATCCAAAATGAATCATAATATAGATTATATCAAGAATAAGAAGGAAATAAGAACATGGTATGGAAACATGAAAGTTATACCACATTAAAGAGAACTTGAATGGAAAAAGAAAGAAATTGAGAATTTTCTTACCTTGTAGAGTAACCCATACAAATTGAAAGTTGGGACCTTGGGGGCTTGATGAAACCTTGGGAGGAATACTAGGAAGGTAAGGAGGCCATATATTCATTGATTTGGAATTGGGAATGAATTTAATGAAATAATGGGTTGGTATTTATAGGAAAAGTAACGAATATTTTAATAATTTCCAAGGGACACCACATGAGTGGTATTTGCAAAACCATGGGATTTCCCATGGTATTTTCCCTTGGTATAAGCCACTTGGGACACCTCACATCTTATTTAACTATACAAAAGTATACCAGATTTATGAAATCATTATTACATCATTAATGATGTCATTAACACACCGAAACTAAAAACTGTATTTTTTACTATTCACCGAAAAATCAACTGTTTCAGAAAAATTCCCAAAATTAACCCTAACCATTTATCAATGTTTAGATTTAAAAAATTAAGTCCATTTTTTGAAAATAATTTTTAAATATTTTTAATTTAATTTTTAAATAAAATCATACTTAATTCAAAAATTAATTATTTAAAATCTATAACTACTTTTATATCACATTGAAAAATTAATCAAGATTTCATTATCTTAAAGCCTTAAGAAAATAAAATAATAATAAAATTTACTATTCATTAGGTTCATATTACTATTCATATTACTGTTCACATTACTATTCATAAGGGTATGTTACTATTCACTAAAAAACAAGTTGGTTCCAATAGACTCCAAATAACATACTGAACACAATTATAGATGAAAGTTTCTTGAAATTCAAAACATAGATGTGGAAAAGTTATGTTTTAAAGGCTAGTTATAAATATCTACTTTAGAAAAAAGTTCCATGCATTTCTATTTATTTTTAGAAAAACTTGGGGAGTTACATTATCTCCACATTCTGGAAATTGCGTCCTCGCAATTTTATTTACTTATTAAACAATAGAGGGTTCTTTTCCCTCATAACATTTTCAGACTCCCATGTTTCTTCTTCAACCATGTGGTTTCTCCACAAAACCTTTACCTGGTGGATTACCTTATTCCACAATACCTGTTCCCTTCGATCAAGAATATGAACTGGTTTCTCTTCATAAGAAAGGTTCTCTTCCAGCTGAACTGCTTCTGGGCTCAAGACATGTAATGAATATGGCACATACTTTCTCAACATCGAAACATGAAAAACATTGTGTACCTGAAACAAAATCAGAGGCAAAGCTACACGGTATGCAACTGTTAAAACTTTCTCCAAGATTTCAAAAGGACCGATGAACCATGGAATTAGCTTCCCTTTCTTACCAAAATGCATCACACTTTTCCAAGGAGATATTTTAAGGAAAACATGGTCACCTACCTTGAAAGATAAGTCTTTCCTTCTATTATCTGCATAACTTTTCTTCCTGCTCTAAGCTATCCTCATGTGTTACTGGATCATCGTCACTTTCTCAGCCACTTCTTCTACTAATTATGGCCCCATCAACTTTCTTTCAGTGACTTCATCCCAAAATGATGGAGTTCGACACCGCTTCCCATACAAGGCCTCAAAAGGTGACATCTGAATACTGGATTGAAAACTATTATTATAAGAAAACTCAACTAAAGAAATATGTTGATCCCAACTTCTCTAATAGTCCATTGAACAATCTCTAATCATATAATCCAAAGTCTGAATCGTTCGTTCTGACTGCCCATCTGATTGAGGATGAAAAGATGTACTGAAATTTAACTCTGTGCCCAATGAATTTCGAAGTCCCTTCTAAATGTTAGAAGTGAACCTGTGATCTCGGTCAGATACAATGGAAATAGGAAATCCATGTAACCTGACAATCTCCTTGAGGTAAAATCGAGAAAGATGATCCAAGGAATTTGTATCTCAAATAGAAAGAAAATGTGCAAATTTTGTCAGCCGATCAACTATAACTCAAATCGCATTATTACCTCGAGAAGTCTTTGGTAGTCCCACCACAAAGTCCATGGATATATTCTGCCATTTCCACTCTTGAACTGGAAAAGGATGAAGCAACCCCTTTGGTAACTGTCGCTCTTCTTTAACCTATTGACATGTCAAACATCTCATGGAAAAATCAGCAATATCTATTTTCATTCCATCCCACCAATAATACTCTCGAAGGTCTCTGTACATCTTAATACTGCCAGGATGAATAGAAAATGGGGAACTATGAGTGTCACACAACAATTATTTCTTTAACTAGAAATCACAAGGCACACAAAACCTTTTACCAAATCCTAAAACACAATATTTATCAAGATTAAATTCTGGAAACATACCCATTTTAACCAATTCTACCTTTTTATGTAGCTTGTGATCTTTTGTCTGCACTTGCTTAATTCCTTCTCACAACAAATACTGCACTGAAACCTGAAAAAAAGAGTTATTCCCTGCACCAAAAACTTGTAATCCAAACTTTATCAAATCATTCATCAAGGGATCATGTTCCAAACGTAGCATGGTTAATGATGCATGATGTTTCCGAATTAAGGCATCTGCCACTTTGTTTGCTTTTCCAGGACGGTAATTGATCATGTAGTCAAAATCCTTTTACCATTTCTAGCCATCTTCTCTACCTCATGTTTAATTCCTTCTGAGTGAATATATACATCATACTTTTATGGTCAGTATATATTTGACATTTGGTTCCGTATAAGTGATGCCACCACATTTTCAAAGAAAAAACCATAGATACAAATTCCAAATCATGTGTGGGATATTTTAGCTCATGAGGTTTAAGTTGTCTCAAAGCATAGGCAATTACCAGATCATTCTGCATCAAAACACAACCAAGTCCCTTCAAAGAAGCATCACTGTAGATGACAAACTCACCATTTCGGGAAGGTAAGGCCAAAACAGGATCATTCACCAATCTCTTCTTCAGTTCCTGAAAACAAACATCACATTCCTCTGTCCAAACAAATTTAACCTCTTTCCATGTTAACTTAGATATTGTGCTAGAAAACTGTGAAAAGTTCTTAACAAACCGTCTATAATAACCTGATAACCCAAGAAAACTACGAATCTCTGTAACATTTATGGGTCTTTTCCATTCATCAACTACATTTTTTTGACAGGATCAACTGTTATTCCATCCTTATTTACAATGTGCCCAAGAAAAGAAATATGTTGCATCCAAAAATCACACTTACTAAATCTTCCATACAGTTTATTTTCTTTTAATGTTTTCCAAACAACCCTTAGATGTTTTTAATGCTCCTCTTTATTTTTATAAAATACCAGAATGTCATCAATAAATACAACCACAAACTTATCCAAGAACTCATGAAATACTCTATTCATAAGATTCATGAATACAACATGTGCATTAGTTAATCCAAACAGCATAACAAAAAATTCATAATGCCTATATATAGTACAAAAGGCTATTTTTGGGATGTCATACTCCTTCACCTTCAGCTGATGGTATCCAGATCTCAAGTAGATCTTGGAAAAGTACATAGCTCCCTATAGATGATCAAACAATCCATCAATATGAGGAAAATGATACTTTTTTTAACAGTGATGTTACTCAAAGCTCTATAATCAATGAAAAGTCTCATGGAACCATATTTCTTTTTAACAAACAAAACTGGGGCTCCCCATGGTGAAGTGCTAGGACGGATGAAGCCTTTGTCAAGCAAATCCTGCAACTGATTTTTCAATTCAATAAGTTCCATTGGATCCATACGATATGGAGGTTTTGAAATTGTCTTAACATCAGGAACTAATTAAATTGTGAATTCGACTTCTCGATTAGGTATGACACTGAGTAACTCATCAAAAAAATATCAAGGTATTCATTTACCACTAGAACATCATTAATTTAAATAGTTCCCTTGTTTTCAATAATATGATCAAGATAAATTTTATTTCCATCTTTCAATAGTTTCTCAACTTCCTAATATGTTATCAATTTTATGGGTTCATTCTTATATACAAACTGAAACTCTTTATAAAAAACAACTTCAATCTTAGCATGATAATCAGAAAGCTAGTCCATTCCTAGAATAACATAAAACTCGAATAAGGGTAAAACAACAAGGTTTTCAGGTAAATTTTTCCACATACCACAATATAAATATTCTTATAATTCCTATTTTCTATAACATTTCCCCCTGGTGTTTTAACAACAAGTTCGGGTCTCATTTTTTGAGGTGATATTTATAATTTACCAAAAAATTTCTCAGAGATGAAGGAATGTGTAGACCCCGTATCAAACAAACCTTTAGAAAAATCTGAGTTAACAAACAAAATACCTGATACAATTTCATTGGATGGCCTGACATCTGCTGACGTAGTCGCAAAGGATCTCACTACACCTTTCTTCTTATAGTCTATCTTCTTTGCATCATTCAGATCTCTCTTTGGGAAGGTATTTATATAATGAACCATCTCACCACATTTAAAACATTTTACAGTCTGCTTATCAGGATTAGTCTTTTGATCATTTTAATTACAATCTCGGGACATATGTCCAAACTTACCACATTTAAAACACTTCCCAGTTTTTCTAAGACATCACCTAGGGTATTTCTTTCCTCACTTTTCACAAACTCGAAATTGGGTTTTCTTACCATCATATTTTTTTAGTTGATTCTTACCCATTGCTTTGAATCTGGACCTCTTCTTCTCTTTGTTTCCAAAATATACGTGATCATCAACAAACTCCATCTCTACCCTCTCAGCACATTGGACAAGTTTCTCATAACTTTTGAATTCATGGCAGGCCAACACCCTTCAATACATTGGCTTCAGTCCTGAGTAAAAGTAGTTGATTTTTCTATTAAGATCCAGAATAAGATTCGGAGCATCCCTTTCCAGTCATGTGAAGTTCGATTTATACACAACCACTGAATCTTCCTCCTTCTATTTCAATTCAAGGAATTGCTTCTCCATTCTAAGTCACACCACCTTAGGAAAATATTCTCCAAGGAAAAGACTTTTAAATTCATACCACTCTAAGGCATCAAAATCCTCTATGATATTTCTTACCATTGAACACCACTGATCAGATTCCCCTTAAAAATGATAAATGGAAAGACTTACCTTTTTATTGGCTGAACATCCCATAACATCAAATATCTTTTCAAGGACTTTGATCCATTATTCAGCTGCTACTGGGTCAGAAGATCCATTGAATGCAGGAGGGTTTTGTATCATAAAATGTTCCACTACTGTCATGTTCCATTGTGGTACCTCTATTGGTTCTCTTGCATGGATGCCACCACCATTTATTACTTGTGTTAACTGATCCATTACTGTCACAAACTGCTCAGTTCCAATCCCGACCATTCCGGGCTGTAGTTCTAGAAGGATGTCATTCTGTTAGTGCCTCTCCTCTTCTGCATCCCTGTTCCTTCTGTGGACAACCATTCTGAACAAACATACCTTAGATGAAGCAACATGGTAATCTTTAAATGATATAACATTTCAAATTAATCATAGAGTGAAAATCATTTATGGTATTCTATTAACATCATCCAAACCCCTAATGTTATCTAAAACATCCTCTGATACCAACTATAATGACCCGACTTTATTACATACATAATATTGAATTTAGTCAAGAAAAAACTTCCTTTTACATTGAATATCTTTCCAAGTTTAGAGCTTTAGATAATTGGTACAATACATTCATAACAATACACATTATTACAGAGTGAATACCATAAAAACAGTTTCCATTATTTTTAAAATATAAAACATTAAAACTTAAACATGACTCATTTTAAATTATTCAACATTTAACAGGGATTCATTCCTTGTATTACACATCCATTAAATTGTGAAAATCATTTAAAAACTTGGGATGATCACAAAAGCTCATTAAGGGATGGAAATGAAGGAAAGAGCACATTAGTCCATGAATACTCATAACATATGAAAGAATTTACAAAAATACATGCTTGTCACCCATATATACTTACTTTGTGTAACATGATATTTACACAAGATACACAAAAAACATGAGAACATAAATAAAATCATAAAGGTATCTTGGGGAATTACTTACAAAATCTTGTAACCATTCTTGACTACCCTATAATTTCTAACCCTCACGGCTACCTTACTTTGTGTAACCATCATAGTTACACTTGGATTAACCATACGGACGACCTCCAACATACACATACCCAATGAATTGGAGGGAAATATAGGCCCCACCCTTCATCATAAATAATTCCCAAGAACCAAAACATAACTATACAACATGCATAATAACATAAAGACATTACTTTTGAATTTCGTAAAACCGAATTTAAAAAGAGAATTTTTAAAGAAAATCCCCTTATAAATATCATAAAATTGAAGAGATACTTAATAGAGTGGATGGTGTATTTATATACACATAATAAAACATAATAAAAATATAACCCATCTCACAAACAATTTAAATAGAACATAAATAATGAAGTAGAAGGTTAACCCAAAGAATGGAAATCGGGTTAAAAATTCCCTTACTTTGGGTTTGTCTTACTTCAAACTTGTTTAAAAATCCTGTATAATGGTTAAAAGAGTGTTATTATTATTTTAAAGAAATATTTTCATGTTTATAACATCTTATATGATCATCATTTAACCCTTTAATTGTTAGTATTTTGCTACTTTCACTGTTTTTGGGTGAGTTCGTTACATGATTTCCATGATTGGTTCATGATGGATGTTCTTGTTTATTGGAAGTGAAAATCCAAAATTGTAATGGAGTAGTATTTACATATATCCAGTAACATAAATTATACCATTTATCATTTTTAATTCTTACATGAGGATGATTCATAAGTTAAAACATTAATGATGTTCGTTTAGATTATTTTAGTGGTTTTTTGTTAATAACGACCTCATTTCATTTAATAAATTAAAACCACAATTAAAAAATAATTTTAGAACCATGGATGAGAAATAATAAATATATTATAACTTGGTTAAACCATAAAAATGGTTTCATAACCATACTTGAAATATTTAATGAAAATTGAAATCACACCCGATGTCGGTAATTCGACACATCACAGACAATGTTTTTATTCCTTGAATAAGTGGAAGAGGAGAAAAATAATAATGATGGATTTTCCCTGAACATGAGAAAATACAGAATATACATCATTTATGGAGATTTCATGCTACTTGGGTAAGAATATATGAAGAAAGAAAGAGAAAGGAACTCAGAATAAAAGAATAATTGAGAAACCCCTTACAAAAATTTGGGAGCCTAACGGCTACACAACATGGTTTTAGAAAATATTAAAAAGAGAGGGAAAAAGGGTCACCCATCCAGAAATGAATAATAATATATATTATATAAAGAATAAGAAGGAAATAAGAACATGATATGTAAACTTGAAAGTTATACCACATAAAAGAGAACTTGAATGGAAAAAGAAAGAAATTGAGAATTTTCTTACATTGTAGAGTAACCCTTAGAAATTGAAGGTTTGGACCTTGGGGGCTTGAGGAAACCTTGATAGGAATACTAGTAAGGTAAGGAGGCCATATATTCATTGAGTAGGAATTGGTAATGAAGTTAATGAAGGAATGGGTTGGTATTTATAGGAAAAGTGAGGGAATATTTTAATAATTTCCAAGGGACACCTCATGAGTGGTATTTGCAAAACTATGGGCTTTCCCATGGTATTTGCCCTTTGTATAAGACACTTGGGACACCTCAAATCTCATTTAACTATACACAACTCAACCATATTTATTACAACATTATTACATCATTAATGATGTCATTAATACACCGAAACTAAAAACTGTATTTTTTACTATTCACCGAAAAATCAACTGTTTTAGAAAAAATCCCAAAATTCACCCAAACCATTTATTGACGTGTAGATTTCAAAAATGATGTCCATTTTGTGAAAATAATTTTCTAAATATTTTTAATTTAATTTTTAAATAAAATCATACTTAATTCAAAAATGAATTATTTAAAAACTATAACTGCTTTTATATCACATTGAAAAATTAATCATGATGTCATTATCTTAAAGCCTTAAGAAAATAAATTAATAATAAAATTTACTATTCATTAGGGTCATATTACTATTCACATTACTGTTCATATTACTATTCATAAGGGTATGTTACTATTCAACAAAAAAACAAGTTGGTTCCAATAGACTCCAAATAACATACTGAACACAATTGTAGATGATAGTTTCTTGAAATTCAAAACATAGAAGTGGAAAAGTTATGTTTTAAAGGATAGTTATAAATATCTACTTTAAAACAAAATTCAATTCATTTCTATTTATTTTTAGACAAAATTGGGGTGTTACATTATCCCCACCTTATGGAAATTGCGTCCTCGCAATTTTATTTACTTATTAAAAAATAGAGGGTACTTTTCCCTCATAGCATTTTCAGACTCCCATGTTTCTTATTCAACCATGTGGTTTCTCCACAAAAACTTCACCTGGTGGATTACCATATTCCATAATACCTGTTCCCTTTGATCAAGAATCTGAACTGGTTTCTCTTCATAAGAAAGGTTCTCTTCTAGTTGAACTGCTTCTGGGCTCAAGACATGTGATGAATCTGGCACATACTTTCTCAACATCGAAACATGAAAAAAATTATGCACCTAAAACAAACTCGAAGGAAAAGATACGATGTATGCAACTGTTACAACTTTCTCCAAGACTTCAAAAGGACTGATGAACCATGTACTTAGCTTCCCTTTCTTACCAAAACGCATCACACTTTTCTAGGGAGAGATTTTAAGGAAAACATGGTCACCTAACTCAAAAGATAAGTCTTTCCTTCTGTTATCTTCATAACTTTTCTTCCTGCTCTAAGCTGTCCTCATGTGTTACTGGATCATCCTCTCTTTCTCAGCCACTTATTCTACTAATTCTGGCCCCATCGACTTTATTTCACCAACTTCATCCCAAAACACTGGAGTCTGACACCGCTTCCCATACAAGGCCTCAAAAGGTGCCATCTAAATAACGGAATGAAAAATATTATTATAAGAAAACTAAACTAAAGAAAGATGTGGATCCCAACTTCCCTGATAGTCCATTGAACAAGCTCAAATCATATCCTCCAAAGTCTAAATCGTTCGTTCTAACTGCCCATCTGATTGAGGATGAAAAGTTGTACTGAAATTTAACTCTACTCCCAAAAACTTTTGAAGTCCCTTCTAAAAGTTAGAAGTGAACCTGTGATCATGGTCAGATACAATGGAAAGGGGAACTTCATGTAACCTGACAATCTCATTTAGATACAATTGAGAAAGATGATCCAAAGACATTGTATCTCAAATACAAAGAAAATGTGCAGATTTTGTCAGCCGATCAACCATAACCCAAATCACATTGTTACCTCGAGAAGTCTTTGGTAGTCCCACCACAAAGTCCATGGATACATTCTCCCATTTCCACTATGGCACTAGTAAAGGCTGAAGCATCCCCTTCGGTAACTGTCGGTCTGTTTTAACCTGTTGACATGTCAAACATCTCATGGTAAAATCAACAATATCTCTTTTCATTCCATCCCACTAATAATACTCCCAAAGATCTTTGTACATCTTAGTACTTCCAGGATGAACTGAAAATGGGTAACTATAAGCTTCACACAACAATTCTTTCGTTAACTGGGAATCACAAGACACACACAAACTTTTACCAAATCATAAAACACAATCTTCATCAAGAATAAATTCTGGAAACTTACCCATTTTAACCAATTCTACCTTTTTCTTTAGCTCACGGTCTTTTTTTGCGCTTGCTTAGTTCTGTCTGACAATGAAGGCTGCACTGAAACCTGAAAAAATAGAGGTATTCCCTGTACCAACAACTTCTAAGCCAAAATTCATCAAATCATTAATCAAGGGATCATGTTCCAAATGTAGCATGGTTAATGATGCATGATGTTTCCGACTTAAGGCATCATCCACTTTTTTTGCATTTCCAGGATGGTAATTGATCATGTAGTCATAATCCTTTATCATTTTTAGCCATAATCTCTGCCTCATGTTTAATTCCTTATGAGTGAATATGTACTTCATAATTTTATGGTCATTATATATTTGACATTTGGTTCCTTATAAATGATTACTCCAAATTTTCAAAGAAAAAACCACAACTGCCAATTCTAAATCATGTGTGGGATAATTTACCTTATGAGGTTTAAGCTGTCTTGAAGCACAAGAAATTACCTGATCATTATGCATCAAAACACAACCATGTCTCTTCAAAGAAGCATCACTGTAGATGAAAAACTCACCATTTCGAGAAGTTAAGGACAAAACTAGAGCATTCACCAATCTCTTCTTCAGTTCCTGAAAAAAAACATCACATTCCTCTGTCCAAAAAAATTTAACCTCTTTCTGTGTTAACTTTGTTATTGGGATAGATAATTGTGAAAAGTTATTAATAAACCATCTGTAATAACCTGATAACCCAAGAAAACTACGAATCTCTGTAACATTTGTGGGTCTTGTCCATTCATAAACTACTTTTGTTTTGGTAGGATCAACTGTTATTCCATCCTTATTTACAATGTGTCTAAGAAAATAAATCTGTTTCAACCAAAAATCACACTTGCTGAATTATCCATACAATTTATTTTCTTTTAAAGTTTTCAAAACAACTCTTAGATGTTTTTTATGCTAGTATTTATTTTTGGAAAATTCCATAATTTCATCAATAAATAAAACCAAAAACTTATCCAAGAACTCGTGAAATACTCTATTCACAAGTTTCATGAATACAACATGTGTATTAGTTAATCCAAACAGCATAATAAAAAATTCATAATGCCCATATCTAGTACAAAAGGCTGTTTTCGAGATGTCATCCTCCTTCAACTTCAGTTGATGGTATTCGGATCTCAATTCAATCTTGGAAAAGTACTGAGCACCCTGAAGCTGATCAAACAAGTCATCGATATGAGGAAAAGGATACTTATTTTTAACAGTGATGTTATTCAAAGCTCTATAATCAATGAAAAGTCTCATGGAACCATATTTCTTTTTAACAAACAAAATAGACTCTCCCCATGGTGAAGTTCTAGGATGAATGAATCCTTTGTCAATAAAATCCTGCAACTGATTTTTCAATTCAAGAAGTTCTATTGAAGCCATACAATATGGGGGTTTTGAAATTGGCTCAGCATCAGGAACTAAGTCAATTGTGAATTTGAATTCTCGATCAAGTATGAAACTGGGTAACATTCACATATATAACTTATTTTAAAGTTATTTTTAATTTAATTTCCATTATTTATTTGTGTTGGGAGTTTCCCAGGCATTTTTGGAGAAATGGGCGAGTTTTCATGATTTGGGCCAAACCGTGAGCCCAATTCCATATTTTAAAAATTAATTTAGTTTCCTTTATAAATCCTTCATTTTTCAACATTTTTTATCCATTCCAATTCCTACTTGGCCTCCCCTGACCTTATAAAACCACCACATTAAGTTGGACCATTTAGAAATCCTTAATCATGGTGTATTTTAGTTTTTATTTAAGGGATTGGGCCTGCCTGAAGGCCCATTTACTACATTAAAAATAATTTTTAATTATTTAATATCTCCTTAATTTTATAATTTTTTTTGTTTATTCTACCTCCATCACGAAGCCACTATCCCAAGGATCACCCCATTATCGGGTTTGCATTTTTGGAGCTCATTTGAATCCTGAAGGAGGACAATTCTTCTCTAAATTTATCTAATCGCCCAGATTTGAAGAGGTAAATTAATGCTTTCATATCTCCTTAAATATTTACTCTTCCCCCCCCCCATTTTAGTCCCCACATAACCTCCTCCTCATAATTAGATCCTCACTATCAGGTTTTGTTGCTTTGAGATTTAACTTTTGGTTAATTCGGGGTAATTGCTTCAAGATTTTTCAAGGTAAATATTCCTCCCTTCCACTTCTTCCATTTCCTTAGGGTTTCATCCCTCTTTCTTGATGTTCCAAAGGGTCCAGAACCTAAGGTTCACACCTAGGATTTAACCATGAGTCTTTTTGGTAAAAATTTGTGGTCTAGGGATTGATTTATCATCCTTGTGGTGCCGGGGTGGTGTGGTTGATATTTTTCACCATGTTTTGAGGGATTCAACAATTTCGGTAGGTGATTCCATGGGTAACCATTTAATGATGAGTTAGTTTTCTTGAATAAAATATTTTTGCATGTTCCTTATATTCTGTGCATTATGATAAAACCATTTTGGTAGCAAAATTAAATCATTTGGTATTAAAGTTACATTTTTGTTTGAATTGTGTATTTTTCAAATGTATTTCATGTTTTATCTCTTGTGGTAGTTTTGTAAAATGTGGAAGTGACTTATTAGATGTTGAAAGTTGATGTAAATTTTGGTTGGGTAATGATATAGTGTCACGTGGGCCTAAAAGGGGGGGGGTATTTTAATGGGTTTTATGTGTGTAACCTTGTTATACTCCTTGGAAGTGTTTTATGGATTTGTGTGTTCTTAAGGGTATATTTTGGGATATTGTTCAAGGTGATTATATAACATTTTAAAGTGGATTATTGAATATTGATTGGGATACCAATTCTGTTTTGGTAGGGACTTGGTGTGATTTTGGCTTAAAAAGAGGTTTTTGAAATGGGTTTTATGCACAAAGCTTGGTTATACTACTTATAATTGTTTTATAAAAGTTTTGAATGGTTTATTGAGTTGTGTAAGAGGTGAAACTATATCAGAAAACTGTTTTATTAGGAGTATATTTTTAAAAGGTCCATCTCATTTGTGAAAAGGCTGTTATGTGATATGCATCATCTAGGAAATATTTTGTTAAATTGTTTAAAGGAGATATTGAGGTGTGAAAGAGATGTGAATTTGATGTAGACTGTTTTGTGTGAGTGTGATGTGAAAAATTGAATTTTTGATTATGAAAGGAGTGTAATGTGCCATGTGTGTGGGATGTTATATGAGTTTCAATATCTGATAATTGTTTTATAAAATTGTTTAATGGTTTTGTGGAAGTGTTGAAGAAATGTGAAATTGTGTTGTGAGCTATTTTGGTGTAAGTCAGATTTCAAAATCATTTTGAATGAAAAATGGACTTTTGTGACTTTTGTGGTATACATATGGGCTGTTTGGTGAATTTGTGATGTGGAAATAATATTATAATGTTCAATGTGTATTTTTTGACTTGTAGAACATGTTTGAGCACAAGGGGAAAACCTGGGTATCTAGGTGGGTGGATGAGTAATAGTATGCTAGTGAATCCGTGGGGTTTGGCCTCAGTTTCACTTAGCAAGATTGAAGCTTACAAATCTAACTAAACTATGATGATTATGATGGGGGGCCACTTGGTTATGGGTATGTTCCCTACTAGTGGCTCGTGCACGGGAATGGATATTTGTGATGGTTACTCTAACCGAGATACGAGGTACCTAGGACCCATAGCTAGCTAGTTCCTAGGGGTTATTTCCTATTGCTTGTGCTCATTAGTTACTTTATACTTACCATCAGCATACGGTAAATTTGGATGGAAAATTAAGTAAATTTGGTGTTTATTTTAAAAGTGTTAACCCTTTAAAATAGCCCACTTGAAAACTGTTTTTATTCAAAGTTTCATCTTTTAAATATTATAACTAGCTTTTCATGTTTTTGAAAAATTGCATACTTTTCATCTTTAAATGTTTATCACATGGAATATCTTAGTGTTTGTATCCTACTGGGATTTGTATCACACCCTACTTACACCATTGGGTGTAATTAGACTTTCTTATTTTTGTGTCACAGGTTTGGGTACAGGTTTAATGTCATTGGTTCAGGTTTTTAGCGGTCCATCGTGATGTAGTGTTGTGGAGATGGATTGAGGGAGGTGCCTCTTTCCATGTGGATGTTATTGTGCTGTATTTTATTGGTTTTTTACCTTTTTAATGGTCTTCATATATTGTTTAAAATTGTGTAATTCAGTTCGGAATTTTAGTAAAAGATGTTTTGGTTTGAAAAATCCAGTTTTGGTTTCTTGGTTTCGTTTGACGTTTTATGTTTTCAAATTCAGGTAAATCATTCCCAAACTTCATTTTATGATACCTGGGAACTTTTTAGAGCCATTGGGGACCAATAATTCTCTTCGGGTCTTGCCACGGACTGGGTCAGATGCCGATTTTGAAGGCGACTAGATTCGGTTCGTGAAAAAATGGTATCAGAGGAGGTTCATGTTAACTCTTTGGGTCATGTTATTTGGAGAGAAGTTTGGATGGTACGAAGGTAGGATTATTGGGACTTGAAATTATAGTTATGGGTTGTGTGACTAGACAGAACACCTCATGATGTAATTTGAGTCACTAGTGTAAGTGAAGATTCATTTGAGTGCTTTGGTTTTCTTGGTTTGACGATGATCTAGGGTAATGAAAAGAGAGTTGGGGTAATGGTCTCAGTGAGATCGCAGAGCCTGGAAAGCCATATAGAGACGAGGATATTTCCCTAAAATAATCTCTATGATGGTGAAGTTATTGGTATATAGTCGGAAACCATATGTCCATGTCACCCACCGAAGTTAGTTCCCCTACGCATTGTCTTGTGTCCTTCAGTTTTGAAATCCTGGAAGTTCAGTTTAAAAGAAAAAATGATGTGGTTTTAAGAAGCATATGGGTTTTTTGTGAAATTATTTTAAAATAAAGCAGGAAGGGTTTGATTTTTGAAACGTTGGAACTAAAATTTCAGATTTTTTTTTTTAAATTGGGAAAATGGTGTGTTTGCGCCTCTTTTGAAACTATGAAGTATGTTAAAGTTGGTTTTGAAAAAGTGTTTCCAATAGAGTTTTCTAAACTGTTGAAAGGTGTCTTAATGGGGATGAGTTGTTTTGAGATTAATGTGAATAACTTGAAAGCGAATTAATATCTAAATGTTTGTGTGTTTATGATTTTTTTTAGTTCTAAACTGGGATTTTGATATCATGGTTAGAGGTCTTGAGAAAAAGGATGTATTGGTTGATTGTTTTTGGTTTTGAGAAGTGGAAATAATTTTTGTTTTAACATTTGGTATTTCCACGAGCGACCACATGAATGAGGTTTTATGGGATGATGGATGGATAATGGATTGACTGGATGAGTGTCGGGACAGATATGAGGAGGGTTCCTAGTGTGGCATAGAAACATGCATGTGTGAGGCCCATGGGGTACCATTGGTGGATATGCTAACCGCTGAACCGTTTGTTTTCAAAGAAATGTTTTTAAAGGGAAAACTGAAGTCTTGATGATTAGTTTAGGATGGTTTATATTATGTGTTTTTGAAAATGTTGATGTTGTGCGATGTTTTGAGTCCAAGAACCCCTCTTGTTTGAACAGTGTTTTGGGGTGGTGTTTGGTCGGTAAGGTGGGTTGAAAGGTTGGTTAGTGGTACCTTCTGAGAAATGTTTTGAGCTGCCTTTATGGTAGTTCCCTTCATGTGTTTGGATCTGATTATGGCACATTTTTACCAATGGACCATCTTGGTTGGGTCCTTGGGTTCTCTCGTTGGATAAGGTGCGCCCCCATTAAGGGTTAGTGCACAACCAAAGTAAAACACAGATTGTTTCACCGTTGGAAAATCCTCCAGTTGATCAATATAAGGAACTTTTATCGATATTTGTTGATTGATTATACAACCATTATTTTATTTGATTTGTGGATCCTCTTGTATCGGGAGAGTGATCGTGGAAGATTGAAAGAGACCATAGTTTCTTAAGATGCATGATTCGTCGAAGGTGGAAGTAGTCTGGGGTTGTTATTGTGGATGAGTGTTTGGATGGTGTCTAAGAGGGCATCTGGGTCCTTCATAGTCTCTTTGAAGTATGAGTTCATGTTAAACCACTAGTGTGGGAAATCTGGTCATGAGAGGCCATTATGGCCACATTCTGGGATTGTGTGTTGTTTGGGGGCTTGGCATAAGGTCCCTTTCCATGTATTGTTTCTATCAATTACAATGGTCATGTCCGGGGACACCTTGTGATGTTGTGTGCTCATTTGACTGTAAAGGTGAAGGTCATACAATCCTTTAAGGGTCTTTATTATGTTTGGAGTATATCTCCCTTGGGGAAAAAAATTCAAATCCTTTATCATAGAGGAAGGTTTTTTATATGTGTCCTCCCCTTCTGTTGTTTCTCACCCAAAGAAACATGGTGGTATGTGTGTGCATCTTCTAATCCCTTGTATCAGTGAAATTTTAGGTTTTGGTAAAGTGAGTTCTGGAGTATGTAATCTCTTTTTGAACCCATCAGGGTATTCAGTGTAGTTGTTTGTGGCACCTAAAGAAGAAGTTCCATACAGGGGTTTCCAAATCCTAACTGCGAGACCAAAGATGCTTCAATCTTTTGAGCTCCAGCCATAGGTCCCGGAGAGAAGCTGGAACATAGTCATGGGAAATCCCAGGGTCATTTAAACCTTTGTATAAGTCCTACCTTCAGTATTAAATATGAGAAGAGTTTAAACCTCTGGTGTTGTCATCTTGCTTCTATTGTTCTTGTTTGGAGGAAAGAGATGGAGGGCCTCCTGCCCATGTTATCACCCAATTTCATTTCTTTCCTCTTTGGTTTCGATTGTGTTTTTGGAGAAAGGATTAAAATTTTTCTAGATAGGTAGAGTGCAAGGTTTTCAAATGGTTAATTGTAACTGTGCCCCAGAAAACCATGAAGATATAAGGATCCACATGGTTAGCACAAAATTTCCCAAACTGTGCAGACTAACCTTGTGGTCATCCCAAATCTTTGAGTTTTGGGGTCTTTCTGTGTCAGCCCATGCTGGTCGGTTAAGATGGTTGGTTCTTATAGTGGGGAGACCCAACATGGGTCTCATGTATGTTCTTTTGGAAATTTCTAATGGAAGCCTACCCCTTATACCAAAGATTCTGTTTGGGCCTCCCCATTTTAGTTTCCCGATTCTGTCTCAGAAAAAATAATTAAGTTGTCTCTTACTGTGGGGAGCCCATTTGTGTCTCCCCGTACCAGTAACTCAGTTTTATACTAGGTATTGGATTGGAAGTGGGTAGTATATTTTAGAGATATCTAACTACCTACATATTACTTGGGTAAACTTTGGTATTGGAGAGTGCCCAACGGTTTAGTTATATCAAGATAGGTGTAACCTTGTTTGATGTGGTTTTTTGTTTGGGTAAATTGCTTGAGCCTTGTTCAGATTGAGTTTGAGGAGTTTTACTTTAGGATAAAGCCTAAATGTGATTGATTGTTTCAGGAAAGTGGTGTATGTTTTGGTTGTGAAGTATTTTTTCCTTAATTGATCACTAGAGGTGTTTTGGCATTTGGGGGCGAAACCTAGCAAGGGAGTACCTCTTGGTTTCTCAGTTGGGTTTGTTTATTGCTTTGGCCTTACTGTGACTTTCGGGGGCGGAAAGTTTTCATGGTGGGGATAATTTTCACATATATAACTTACTATAAAGTTATTTTTAATTTAATTTCCATTATTTCTTTGTGTTGGGGGTTTCCCAGGCATTTTTGGAGAAATTGGTGAGTTTTCATGATTTGGGTCAAACCTTGAGCCCAATTCCAGATTTTAAAAATTAATTTTGTTTCCTTTATAAATACATCATTTCTTAACATTTTTTATCCATTACAATTCCTACTTTTCCTACCCTGACCTAATAACACCACCACATTATGTTGGATCATTTAGAAATCCTTACTCATGGTGTATTTCAGTTTTTATTTAAGGGATTGGGCCTGCCCGAAGGCCCATTTCCTGCATTAAAAATAATTTTTAATTATTCAATTTCTCCTTCACTTTAGATTTTGTTTTGGTGATTCCACCTCCCTCACGAAGCCCCTATCCCTAGGATCACCCCCATTATCGGTTTTGCATTTTTGGAGCTCATTTGAACCCCGAAGGATGGAGATTCCTCTCTGAATTTATCAAATCTCCCATATTTGAAGAGGTAAATTCATTATTTCATATCTCCTTCAATATTTAATCTTTTTTTGTCATTTGAGTCCACACATGACCTCCTCCTCACAATTAGAGCCTCAATATCAGGTTTTTTGTCTTTGAGATTCAACATTTGGTTAATTCGGGTTAATTTCTTCAAGATTTTTCAAGGTAAGTGTTCCTCCCTTCCACTTCTTCCATTTCCTTAGGATTTCATCCCTCTTTATTGATGTTCCAAAGTGTCCAGAACTTAGGGTTCGTACCTCTGGGTTTAACCATGAGTATTTTTGGTGAAAATTTGTGGTCTAGGGCTAGATTTATCATCCTTGTGGTGCCGGGGTGGTGCAGTTGATATTTCGCACCATGTTTTGAGGGATTTGACTATTTCGGTAGGTGATTCCATCGGTAACCATTTAATGATGAGTTAGTTTTCTTGATTAAATAATTTGTCATGTTCCTTATATGCTTTGAATTATGAGAAAACCATTTTGGAAGCAGTAGTAAATCATTTGGTATTAAAGTTACATTTTTGTTTGAAGTGTGTATTTTTCAAATGTATTTCATGTGTTATCTCTTGTGGTAGTTTTGTAAAATGTGGAAGTGATTTATTAGTTGTTGAAAGGTGATGCCAAATTTGGTTGGGTAATGATATAGTGTCATGTGGGCCTAAAAAGTGGGGGTATTTTAATGGGTTTTATGTGTGTAACCTTGTTATACTCCTTGGAAGTGTTTTATGGATTTGTGTGTTCTTATGGGTATCTTTTGTAATATTGTTCAAGGTGATTATATAACATTTTAAAGTGGATTGTTGAATATTTATTGGGCTACCAATTCTGTTTTGGTAGGGGCTTGGTTTGATTTTGGCTTAAAAAGAGGTTTTTGAAATGGGTTTTATGCGCAAAGCTTGGGTATACTCCTTATAATTGTTTTATGAAAGTTTTGAATGGTTTATTGAGTTGGGTAAGAGGTGAAAGTATATCAGAAAACTGTTTTAGTAGGAGTATATTTTTAAAATGTCCATTTAATTTGTGAAAATGCTGTTATGTGATATGTATCATCTTGGAAATATTTTGTTAAATTGTTTGAAGGAGATATTGAGGAGTGAAAGAGATGTGAATTTGATGTGGATTGTTTTGTGTGAGTGTGATGTGAAAAATTGAATTTTTGATTATGAAAGGAGTGTTATGTGCCATGTGTGTGGGATGTAATATGAGTTGAAATATATGATAATTGTTTTAAAAAATTGTTTAATGGTTTTGTGGAAGTGTTGAAGAAATGCGAAATTGTGTTGTGAGCTATTTTGGTGTGAGTCAGATTTCAAAATCATTTTGAATGAAAAATGGACTTTTGTGACTTGTGTGGTATACATATTGTCTTTTTGGTGAATTTGTGATGTGGAAATAATATTTTAATGTTCGATGTGTATTTCTTGACTTGTTTAACTTGTTTGAGCACAAGGGAAAAAACTGGGTATCTAGGTGGGTGGATGAGTACTAGTATGCTAGTGAATCTGTGGGGTTTGGCCTCAGTTTCACTTAGCAAGATTGAAGCTTACAACTCTAACTAAAATATGATGATTCTGATTGGGGACCACTAGGTTATGGGAATGTTCCCTACTAGTGGCTCGTGCACGGGAATGGATATTTGTGATGGTTACTCTAACTGAGATATGAGGTACCTGGGACCCACAGCTAGCTAGTGCCTAGGGGTTATTTCCTATTGCTTGTGCTCATTAGTTACTTTATACTTACCGTCAGCATACGATAAATTTTTCTGGAAAATTCAGTAGCTTTGGTGTTTATTTTAAAAGTGTTAACCCTTTAAAATATCCCACTTGAAAATTGTTTTTATTCAAAGTTTCATCTTTTAAATATTATAACTAGCTTTTCATGTTTTTGAAAAATTGCATAATTTTCGTCTTTAAATGTTTATCACATGGAATATCATAGTGGTGGTATACTACTGGGATTTGTATCACACCCTACTTACACCATTGGGTTTAATTATAGTTTCTTATTTTTGTGTCACAGGTTTGGGTACAGGTTTAATGTCATTGGTTCAGGTTTTTAGCGGTCCATCGTGATGCAGTGTTGTGGAGATGGCTTGAGGGAGGTGCCTCTTTCCATGTGGATGTTCTTGGGATGTATTTTCATGGTTTTGTACCTTTGTAATGGTATTCATACATTGTTTAAAATTGTGTAATTCAGTTCTTAATTTTAGTAAAAGATGTTTTGGTTTGAAAAAACTAGTTTTGGTTTCTTGGTTTCGTTTGTCGTTTTATGTTTTCAAATTCAGGTAAATCATTCCCAAACTTCATTTTATGATACCTGGGAACTTGTTCCAGCCCTTGGGGATTAGGAATTCCCTTCTAGTTTTTCCATGGACCGGGTCAGATGCCGATTTTGAAGGCGACTAGATTCGGTTCGTGACAAAATGGTATCAGAGGAGGTTCATGTTAACTCTTTGGGTCATGTTATTTGGGGAGAAGTTTGGATGGTACGAAGGTAGGATTATTGGGACTTGAAATTATAGTTATGGGTTGTGTGCCTGGGCAGAACACCTCATTATGGTATTTGAGTCGCTAGTGTAAGTCAAGATTCATCTGAGTCCTTTGGTTTTCTTGGTTTGACGATGATCTGGGGTAATGAAAAGAGAGTTGGGATAATGGTCTCAGTGAGCTCGAAGAGCCTGAAAAGCCATATAGAGCTGAGGATATTGCCCTAAAATACTCTCTGTGATGGTGAAGTGATTGGTATATGGCCGCCAACCATATGTCCATGTCATCCACTGAAGCTAGTTCCCCCTCGCATTGTCTTGTGTCCTTCAGTTTTGAAATCCTGGAAGTTCAGTTTTAAAGCAAAAAATACATGGTTTTAAAAAGAATATGGTTTTTTTGTGAAATTATTTTATAATAAAGTAGGAAGGGTTTTATTTTTGAAATGTTGGAACTAAAATTTCAGAATTTTTTTTTAAATTGGGAAAATGGTGTGTTTACGCCTCTTTTGAAACTAGGAAGTATGTTAAAGTTGGTTTTGAAAAAGTGTTTCCAATAGAGTTTTCTAAACTGTTGAAAGGTGTCTTAATGGGGATGAGTTGTTTTGAGATTAATGTGAATAACTTGAAAGCGAATTAATATCTAAATGTTTGTGTGTTTATGATTTTTTCTAGTTCTAAACTGGGATTTTGATATCATGGTTAGAGGTCTTGAGAAAAAGGATGTATTGGTTGATTGTTTTTGGTTTTGAGAAGTGGAAATAATTTTTGTTTTAACATTTGGTATTTCCATGAGAGACCACATGCATGAGGTTATATGGGATTATGGATGGATAATGGATTGACTGGATGAGTGTCGGGACAGATATGAGGAGGGTTCCTAGTGTGGCATAGAAACATGCATGTGTGAGGCCCATGGGGTACCATTGGTGGATATGCTAACCGATGAACCGTTTGTTTTCAAAGAAATGTTTTTAAAGGGAATAATGATGTCTTGATGACTAGTTTAGGATGGTTTATATTATGTTTTTAGTTGTAAACTGAGATTTTGATCTCATGGTTAGCGGTCTTGAGAAAAAGGATGTATTGGTTGACTGTTTTTGGTTTTGAGAAGTGGAAATAATTTTTGTTTTAACATTTGGTATTTCTGAGTCCGGTGACACCTTGTGATGTTGTGTTCTCATTTGACTGTAAAGGTGAAGGTCGTACAATCTTTTAAGGGTCTCTATTATGTTTGGAGTATATATCCCTTGGGGAAAAAATTCAAATCCTTTATCATAGAGGAAGGTTTTTTATATGTGCCCTCCCCTTCTGTTGTTTCTCACCCAAAGAAACAAGGTGGGATGTGTGTGCATATTCTAATCCCTTGTATCAGTGAAATTTTAGATTTTTGTAAAGTGAGTTATGGAGTATGTTATCTCTTTTTGAACCCATCAGGGTATGCGGTGTAGTTTTTTGTGTCATCGAAAGAAGAAGTTCCATACAGGGTTTTCCAAATCCTAACTGCGAGACCAAAGATGCTTCAATCTTTTGAGCTCCAACCATAGGTCCCGAAGAGAAGCTGGAACATAGTCATGGAAATCCCAGGGTCATTTAAACCTTTGTATAAGTCCTACCTTCAGTATTAAATATGAGAAGATTTTAAACCTCTGGTGTTGACATCTTGCTTCTATTATTCTCGTTTGGCGAAAGGAGATGGAGGGCCTCCTGCCCATGTTATCACCCAATTTCATTTCTTTCCTCTTTGGTTTCCATTGTGTTTTTGGAGAAAGGATTAAAATTTGGCTAGATAGGTAGCGTGAAAGGTTTTAAAATGGTGAATTGTAATTGTGCCCCAGAAAACCATGCAGATATAAGGATCCACATGGTTAGCACAAAATTTCCCAAACTGCGCAGACTAACCTTATGGTCATCCCAACTCTTTGAGTTTTGGGGTCTTTCTATGTTGGCCCATGCTGGTCGGTTAAGATGGTTGGTTATTATAGTGGGGATACCCAACATGGGTCTCAGGTATGTTATTTTGGAAATGTCTAATGGAATCCCACCCCTTATACCAAAGATTCTATTCGGGCCTCCCCATGTTAATTTCCCGATTCTATCTCAGAAAAAATAATTATGTTGTCTCTTACTGTGGGGAGCCCATTTGTGTCTCCCCATACCAGTAACTCAGTTTTGTCCTTGGTATTGGATTGGAAGTGGGTAGTATCTTTCAGATATATCTAACTACCTACATATTACTTTGGTAAATGTTGGTATTGGAGAGTTCCCAACGATTTAGTTATATCAAGATAGGTGTAACCTTGTTCGATGTGGTTGTTTGTTTGGGTAAATTGCTTGATCCTTGTTTAGATTGAGTTTGAGGAGTTTTCCTTTAGGATAAATCCTAAATGTGCTTGATTGTTTTAGGAAAGTGTTTTATGTTTTGGTTGTGAATTATTTCTTCCTTAATTGATCACTGGAGGTGTTTTGGCCTTTGGGGGTGAAACCTAGCAAGGGAGTACCTCTTAGTTTCTCAGTTGGGTTTGTTTATTGCTTTGGCCTTGCTGTGACTTTCTGGGGTGGAATGTTTAATGGTGGGGAGAATTTTCACATATATAACTTATTTTAAAGTTATTTTTAATTTATTTTCCATTATTTCTTTGTGTTGGGAGTTTCCCAAGCATTTTTGGAGAAATGAGTGAGTTTTCATGATTTGGGTCAAACCTTGAACCCAATTCCAGATTTTAAAAATTAATTTTGTTGCCTTTATAAATCCATCATTTTTAACATTTTTTTATCCATTCCAATTTATACTTGTCCTACCCTGATCTAATAACACCCCCAAATTAAGTTGGACCATTTAGAAATCCTTAATCATTGTGTATTTCAGTATTTATTTAAGGGAATGGGCCTGCCCGAAGGCCCATTTCCTGCATTAAAAATAATTTTTAATTATTTAATATCTCATTAATTTTATATTTTGTTTTGGTGATTCCACCTCCCTCACGAATCCCCTATCCCTAGGATCACCCCCATTATCGGTTTTGCATTTTTTGAGCTCATTTGAACCCCGAAGGAGGGAGATTACTCTCTGAATTTATCAAATCTCCCAGATTTGAAGAGGTAAATTCATTATTTCATATCTCCTTCAATATTTAATATTTTTCCCTCATTTGAGTCCAAACATGACCTACTCCTCATAATTAGAGCCTCAATATCAGGTTTTATGGCTTTGAGATTCAACATTTGGTTAATTCGGGTTAATTTCTTCAAGAGTTTTCAAGGTAAGTGTTCCTCCCTTCCACTTCTTCCATTTCCTTAGGATTTCATCCCTCTTTCTTGATGTTCCAAAGTGTCCAGAACTTAGGGTTCGTACCTAGGGTTTAACCATGAGACTTTTTGGTGAAAATTTGTGGTATAGGGCTAGATTTATCATCCTTGTGGTGTCGGGGTGGTGCAGTTGATATTTCGCACCATGTTTTGAGGGATTCGACAATTTCGGTAGGTGATTCCATCGGTAACCATTTAATGATGAGTTAGTTTGCTTGATTAAATAATTTTTCATGTTTCTTATATGCTTTGAATTATGAGAAAACCATTATGGAAGCAATAGTAAATCATTTGGTATTAAAGTTACATTTTTGTTTGAAGTGTGTATTTTTTCAAATGTATTTCATGTGTTATCTATTGTGGTAGTTTTGTAAAATGTGGAAGTGATTTATTAGTTTTTTAAAGGTGATTCCAATTTTGGTTGGGTAATGATATAGTGTCATGTGGGCCTAAAAAGGGGGGGGGGGGGTCCTTGAATGGGTTTTATGCGTGTAACCTTGTTATACTCCTTGAAAGTGTTTTATGGATTTGTGTGTTCTTATGGGTGTCGTTTGTGATATTTTTAAAGGTGATTATATAATATTTGAATGTGGATTATTACATGTTGATTGGGATAAAAATTCTGTTTTGGTAGAGGATTGGTGTGCTTTTTTCTTAAAAATAGTTTTTTGAAATGGTTTTTATGCGTAAAGCTTGGGTATACTCCTTATAATTGTTTTATGAAAGTTTTGAATGGTTTATTGAGTTGTGTAAGAGGTGAAACTATATCAGAAAACTGTTTTAGTAGGAGTATATTTTTAAAATGTCCATTTCATTTGTGAAAAGGCCGTTATGTGATATGTATCATCTTGGAAATATTTTGTTAAATTGTTTGAAGGAGATATTGAGGCGTGAAAGAGATGTGAATTTGATGTGGACTGTTTTGTGTGAGTGTGATGTGAAAAATTGAATTTTTGATTATGAAAGGAGTTATATGTTCCATTTGTGTGGGATGTTATATTATTTGAAATATCTGATAATTTTTTTATAAAATTGTTTAATGGTTTTCTGGAAGTGTTGAAAAAATGTGAAATTGTGTTGTGGGCTATTTTGGTGTGAGTCAGATTTCAAAATCATTTTGAATGAAAAATGGACTTTTCTGACTTGTGTGGTATACATATGGGCTGTTTGGTGAATTTGTGATGTGGAAATAATATTTTCATGTTCAATGTGTATTTCTTGACTTGTTGAAATTGTTTGATCACAAGGGGAAAACCTGGGTATCTAGGTGGGTGGGCGAGTACTAGTTTGCTAGTGAATCCGTGGGGTTTGGCCTCAGTTTCACTTAGCAATATTGACACTTTCAACTATAAATAAACTATGATGATGATGATTGGGGAACACTAGGTTATGGGTATGTTCCCTACTAGTGTCTCATTCACGAGAATAGAAATTTGTGATGGTTACTCTCACCGAGATACGAGGTACCTGGGACCCACAGTTAACTAGTGTCTAGGGGTTATTTCCTATTGTTTGTACTAATTGGATAATTTATACTTACCATCGGCATACGGTACATTTGGATGGAAAATTCAGTAGCTTTGGTGTTTATTTTAAAAGTGTTAACCCTTTAAAATAGCCCACTTGAAAACTGTTTTTATTCAAAGTTTCATCTTTTAAAAATTGTAACTAGCTTTTCATGTTTTTGAAAACTTGCATGCTTTTCGTCTTTAAATGTTTATCACATGGAATCTCTTAGTGGTGGTATCCTACTAGGATTTGGATTGCACCCTACCTACACCATTGGGTGTAAGTATAATTTCTTATTTTTGTGTCACAGGTTTGGGTACAGGTTTAATGTCATTGGTTCGGGTTTTTAGTGGTCCATTGTGATGCAATGTTGTGGAGATGGATTGAGGGAGGTGCCTCTTTCCCTGTGGATTTTTTTGGTCTGTCTTTTATTGGTTTTGTACCTTTGTAATGGTCTTCATACATTGTTTAAAATTGTGTAATTCATTTCTGAATTTTCGTAAAATATGTTTTGGTATGAAAAATCATGTTTCGGTTTCTTGGTTTTGTTTGTTGTTTTATGTTTACAAATTTAGGTAAATCATTCCCAAACTTCATTTTATGATACCTGGGAACTTGTTCCAGCCCGTGGGGATCAGGAACGCTGTTTGGGTCTTGACATAGACAATTTCAGATGCCAATTTTGAAGGCAACTAGATTCAGTTCGTGACAGTAACTCATCAGGAAAAATATCACGGTATTCATTTACCACTGACACGTCATTAATTTTAATAGTTCCCTTATTTTCAAAAATATGAGAAAGATAACTTTCATTTCCATCTTTCAATAGTTTCTTAGAATCCTGATATGTTATCAATTGTATGGGTTCATTCTTGTATAGAAACTGAAACTCTTTCTAAAATACAACTTCTTTAGCTCTACAGTCAATCTTAGCATAATAATCAGAAAGCCAGTCCATTCTCAGAATAACATCAAAATCGACTAAGGGTAAAACAATAAGGTTTGCAGGTAATGTCTTTCCACAGACCACAATAGAAATATTCTTATAATTACCCTTTTCTATAACATTTCCCCCTGGTGTTTTAACAACAAGTTTGGGTCTCATTTGTTGAGGTGATTTTTCCAATTTACTAGAAAATTTCCCAGAGATGAAGGAATGTATAAAACTTGTATCAAAAAAAACTTTAGAAAAATATGAGTGAACAAACAAAGTACCTGATACAACTTCATTGGATGGTATGGCATCTTCTGACGTAGTCATAATGGATCTCACTACACCTTTATACATGTAGTCTGGCTTCTTTGCATCATTCAGATCTCTCTTTGGGCAGGAATTTGCATAATGACCCGTCTCACCACATTTAAAACACTTTACAGTCTGCTTATCAGGATTAGTCTTAGGATAATTGTCATTGCAATCTCTGTCCATATGTCCAAAATTACCACATTTAAAATACTTCCCAGTTTTTCTAAGACATTCCCCAGGGTGTTTCTTTCCACACTTTTCACAAACTGGAAATTGGGTTTTCTTACCATCAGATTTCATTGGTTGATTCTTACCCATTGCTTTCCATCTGGACCTCTTCTTCTCTTTGTTTCCAAAATACACGTGATCATCAGAAAACTCCATCTCTACCCTATCAGCACATTGGACAAGTTTCTCATAACTTTTGAATCCACGGGAGGCCAACGCCCTTTGATACCTTGGCTTCAGTCCTGAGTAAAAGCGGTTGATTTTTCTATCAATATCTTGAATAAGATTTGGAGCATACCTTTCTAGTCGTGTGAAGTTAGCTTCACACACAACCATTGAATATTACTCCTTCTATTTCAATTCAAGTAATCTCTTCTCTATTCTAATTCGTACCACCTATGGAAAATATTTTTCAAGGAAAAGACTTTTAAATTCATCCCACTCTAAGGCATAAAAATCATCTCTACCCCTGATATTTCTTACCATTTACCAGCACTGATCAACTTCCCCTTCAAAATGGTAAATGGAAAGACTTACCTTTTTATTGTATGAACATCCCATAACCTCGAATATATTTTCAAGGGCTTTGATCCATCCTTCAGCTGCTACTAGGTCAGAAGATCCATTGAATGCAGGAGGGTGTTGTCTCATAAAATGTTCCACTACTGTCATGTTCCGTTGGGGTACCTCTATTGGTTCTCTTACATGGATGACACCACCATTTATTTTCTTCTTTAGATGAGCCATTACTGTCACCAACTAATCGTTTCAAATCCCTACCATTCCGGGATATAGTTCTGAAAGGATGTCATTTTGTCGATGCCTCTCCTCTTTTGCACCCCTGTTCCTTCTACGGACAACCATTATGAAAAAAAATATCTTAGATGAAGAAACATGGTAATATTTAAATGATATAACATTTCAAATTAATAATAGAGTGAAAATCATTTATGGTACTATATTAACATCACCCTAACCCCTAATGTTATCTAAACCATCCTATAATACCCACTATAATGACACGACCTTATTACATACATAATCTTGAATTTAGTCAAGAAAAAAAATTCCTTTTACATTGAGTATCTTTTCAAGTTTATAGATTTAGAGAATTGGGGCAATAAATTCCTAACATTACACATTATTACAAAGTGGATTCCATAAAAACAGTTTCCATTTTATTCATAATATAGAACATTAAAACTTAAACATGACTCCTTGAAAATTCTTCAAATTTTTACATGGATTTCTTCCTTTTCTTGAACATCCATTAACTTGTGATAATCATTTAAAAACTTGGTATGAGCACAAAATCTTAGTAAGGAATGTAAACGAAGGAAATAGCACATTAGTCCATGAATACTCGTAACGTATGAAAGAATTTACAAAATACATGCTTGTCACCCATATATACTTACTTTGTGTAACATGAGATTTAAAAAAGATACACAGAAAACATGAGAACATAAATAAGATCATAAAGGTATCTTGGGTAATTACTTACAAAATCTTGTAACCATTCTCAGCTACCTTATATTTTGTAACCCTCATGGCTACCTTACTTTGTGTAACTATCGCAATTACACTTGGAGTAACCATATGCCCGACCTCCAACATACACATACCCAATGCATTGGAGGAAAATATAGGTCCCACCCTTCCTTATAAACAATGCCCAAGAAGCAAAACATAACCATATAACATGAATAATATCATAAAGACATTACTTTTGAATTTCGTAAAACCGAATTTAAAAAGAGGATTTTTAAAGAAAATCCCCTTATAAATATCATAAAATTGAAGAGATACTTAATATAGTGGATGGTTTATGTATATAAACATAATAAAACATAATAAAAACAGAACCCATCACACAAAAAATTTAAATAGAACATAAATAATGAAGTAGAAGGTTAACCCAAAGAATGGAAATCAGGTTAAGAATTCCCTTACCTCAGGTTTATCTTACTTAAAACTTTTTTAAACCTCTTTTATAATGGTTAAAAGAGTGTTATTAGTATTTTAAAGAAATATTTTCATGTTTATAACATCTTATATGATCATAATTTCACCCTTTAATTGTTAGTATTTTTCTCCTTGCACTGTTTTTGGGTGAGTTCTTTACATAATTTCCAAGATTGGTTCATGATAGATGTTCTTGTTGATTGGAAGTGAAAATCCAGAATTTGAATGGAGTAGTATTTACATATATCCAGTAATAGAAATTATACCATTTATCATTTTGAATTATTACATGAAGATGATTCATAAGTTAAAACATTAATGATGTTCATTTAGATCATTTTAGTGGTTTTTTTGGTAATAACGACCTTATTTAATTTAATAAATTAAAACCATGATTACAAAAGAATTAAATAACCATGGATGAGAAATAATACATATATTATAACTTGTTTCATCCATAAAAATGGTTTCATTACCATACTTGAAAGAGTTAATGAAAATTTAAATCACATCACGCACGATGTCGGTAATTCGACACATCATGGGCAATGTTTTTATTCCTTGAATAAGTGGAAGAGGAGAAAAATAATGATGATGAATTTTCCATGAACATGATAAAATCCAGAATATACATCATTTTTGGAGATTTCATGCCACTTGGGTAAGAAGATATGAATAAATAATGAGAAAGGAACTCAAAATAAAAGAATAATTGAGAAATACCTTACAAAACTTCGGCAGCCTAACGGCTACGCAACATGGTTTTAGAAAATATTAAAAATAGAGGGGAAAAGGGTCACCCATCCAGAAATGAATCATAATATAGATTATATCAAGAATAAGAAGGAAATAAGAACATGGTATGGAAACTTGAAAGTTATACCACATAAAAGAGAACATGAATGGAAAAAGAAAGAAATTGAGAATTTTCTTACCTTGTAGAGTAACCATTAGAAATTGAAGGTTGGGACCTTTGGGGACTGAGGAAACCTTTGGAGGACTACTAGAAAGGTAAGGAGGCTAGAGATTTGTTTAGGAGGAATTGGGAATGAAGTTAATGAAGGAATGGGTTGATATTTATAGGAAAAGTAATGGAATATTTTAATAATTTCCAAGGGACACCTCATGAGTTGTATTTGCAAAACCATGGGCTTTCCCATGGTATTTTCCCATGGTATAAGCCACTTGGGACACCTCACATCTTATTTAACTATACACAAGTTGACCAGATTTATGACATCATTATTACATCATTAATGATGTCATTAACACACCAAAACTAAAAACTGTATTTTTTACTATTCACTGAAAAATAAATTGCTTCAGAAAAATTCCCAAAATTTACCCTAACCATTTATCAATGTGTAGATTTTAAAAATGAAGTCCATTTTTTGAAAATAATTTTGTAAATAGTTTTAATATAATTTTTAAATAAAATCATACTTAATTCAAAAAATATTTATTTAAAAACTATAACTTATTTTATATCACATTGAAAAATTAATCAAGATGTCATTATCTTAAATACTTAAGAAAATAAAATAATAATAAAATTTACTATTCATTAAAGTCATATTACTATTCATATTACTATTCATAAGGGTATGTTACTATTCACCAAAAACAAGTTGGTTCCAATAGACTCCAATTAACATACTGAACACAATTGTAGATGACACTTTCTTGAAATTCAAAACATAGAAGTAGAAAAGTTATGTTTTAAAAGCTAGTTATAAATATCTACTTTAAAACAAAGTTCCATGCATTTATATTTATTTTTCGAAAAACTTGGGGTGTTACAGCCATCCACCGCCTCAGTCTCCTGGAAAATCATTATTGGTTCAAGGAACCTCCTAGAAAGATGAACCTTTCTCACAGTGCCATGGTAGAGGTAGAAGTTGATAAGCTCATCAGAACCAATTTCATTAAGGAGGTCCAGTACCCTAAATGGCGAGCCAACATTGTGCCAGTTAGGAAGAAGAACAGATAGATCAGAGTCTGCATCAACTTCCGGGATCTCAACCATCACTGTCCGAAGGATGATTTTCCCCTTCCTGTGATAGAGTTATTGATTGAAGCTATAGCTAGATTCCAAGACCTCCTCTTCATGGATGGGTACTTTGGGTAAAACTAGATCTGAATGGCCCTTGAGGAAGAGGAGTTCACAACCTTCAGGGCGCCGTAAGGTACCTTATGTTACCAAGTTATTCCCTTCAGTTTAAAGAATGCGGGTGCCACCTATCAGTGGGCTATACATCACATATTTAAGCTGATCCTTGGAATGTTTGTGGAATGATATGTGGATGATCTGGTGGTCAAATCTCACCAGTGTCAGGATCATCTGAAAGACCTTCAGAATGTGTTCAGCTTCCTCCATTCCTGTCACCTGAAGATGAATCCATTGAAGTGTTCCTTCGGGATCTCCTATGGAAAGTTTCTCAGCTTCGTCATCAGATACAGGGGTATTGAGATCGACCTAGAGAAGATTAAGGCCCTTATCCATATGTCTCCTTTGAGCAACATTTGGGAGCTTCGAGGTTTCCAAGGCCACTTAGCCTACATACAACGATTAATCGTAAATATGGTCGGAAAGTGTAATCCCTTTTCTTGGCTCATGAAGAAAGGCACCATCTATGAGTGGGATGAAGAGTGTCAGATTGCTTTTGAGGAGATCAAGCAGTATCTGCTCCAGCCTCTGGTCTTAATGGAACTCATCTCCAGAAAGCCATTGGTCCTTTATGTGACCACCCATGAATGATCTCTCGGCACCCTTCTCATCCAAAAGAACAATGAGGGGATGAAGAACAACCTTTACGACCTTAGCTGTATGCTCCTTGATACAGAGACCAGATACCCCCCCCCCCCATCAAAAAGAGCTGCCTTGCACTGGTATTCACAGTACAGAAATTGCGGCATTACTTACAAAACCACTAGGTACAACTGGTGTCCAAAGTAGACCCACTATAGTCCATCCTGAGCTGCCCCATGTTGACAAGCTGATTAGCTCAGTGGGCGGTAGTACTCCAGCAGTTCGACATTTGGTTTTTCCCTCAGAAGGATATTAAGGGGAAAGCACTGGCAGATTTCCTTGCTGCCCATTGGGCTCCCTCGGACCAGTCCCTGGACCTTCATTTCCCCGATGAAGCGATTATCTCAGTGGACCAAGCCACGCCGTGCTGGTAGATGCACTTCAATGGTGCTTCCTGGAGACCCACTAGCAGAAAGTTCAATGACCCTAGGCTCAACAGGGTATGCCTGAGTATCATCTTCATTACCCCGGCACAAGCCATCATGTCATACTCATTTCTGTTGTCGGAAGGGTTCACAAAAAATGAATCAGAGAATCGGGATCTCATCACTGGCCTAGATCTAGCTGTCGAGATTGATGTTCCCCATTTTCATGTGAAAGGGGACTCTTAACTAGTCATCAAGCAGATCAACAGTGACAACGTTGTTAGAAATCCATAGCTCGTACCATTGTTGGAGCGCACTCTCCAGCGAATGGAACATTTCCCATCTCAGGCGAAAGTTACTCATGTCCCTTGATCTCAGAACGATAGAGATGACGCCCTGGCCGACCTGGCTGTATCACTTGTGGAAACCGAGTAGGATGATCTTATTATCCACATGGCACATTAGAGATTCATTGCTCATGTCACCCCAGATGATGACGACGACCCGCGGGTAAGCCACCTTACTGCAAGAGCCTCCATGTAAGGACCCTCGGGTCCCCTAGATGTGGTGGTCAAAGTGACTCCCGACTAGAGATCCGCCTTTGTTGAGTATCTCCAGAATGGTAATCTCCTAGAAGATTAGGCTGGGCACGAGAGAATCTAACGCTGTGCATTTCAGTTCACCCTCCAGGGCATCCCTAGTCATGAGAAGACCCTCTACAAGCACAAGTTTGATGGGGTTATTCTCCGTTGCATACAAGGAGTCGAGATTTATCAGTTCCTGCAAGAGGTTCACACCAGTTCCTACGGGGCTCATCAGACCAGGCCAAAGCTATCTCACTAGATCCAGAGATTGGGGTACTTCTTTCCCTCCATGATCCATGACTGCATCATGTTCTCCAAGAGATTCCATGTGTACCAAATCTATGCTAGCTTTATGCATCGGCCGCCCGAGCCTCTCCACTCCACCAAATACTCTTGGCCATTTGCGGTGTGGGGACTCGATGTCATGGGACCATATCCATCGATGACAACTCACCAGTGCAGATTCATCCTGATGGCTACAAATTTATTTTCCAAGTGGGTTGAGGCAGTTCCACTCAACTAGGTCAAGGCCCATTCTATCATTGACTTTGTGAGTTCCAACATCATCTACCGATTTGGAGTTCCTCATGCTATCCTCAATAATAATGGCACGAACTTCCGAGCAGTTGATCTGAAGAAACTGTACACTAAGTACAACATCTGTTCTAAACATACCTCTCGTTATCATGCGCAACACTACTACACATACCCCTTTTATCAGCGATAAAAAATCCCTTTTATCAGTGCTAGAAAATCACTGTTAAAGCCGACGAAGATAAGGGGGGGGGTCCCCTTTATCAGCGCTAAAACAAAGCACTGATAAAAGGGTCCTTTATCAGAGATTTGTTTTAGCACTGATAAAATGGTACTTTATCAGCGCTTCCTTTATCAGTGATTTCTTAAAAGCGCTGATAAAAGTTAAAAAAATAAAAATTTTAAAAAAATCCTACCAATTGGGGGGGGCTTTTATAGCGCTTGAGCCCCCTTTTACAGCGCTTTTCTGCCCCCCTCCAGTGTCCCCATGCACCCCATCCACTCTTTATCAGTGCTAGCTCCCATATTCCCCCATGCACACGCGCCCCTGCCTCCACCAGGTTTTGAACTTGAGACCTCCCCCCTGCGCGCCTAAGCCCTTACCACTCCTCTATTTTGATTTGTTTTCCATTTCATGATATCTCGCTCTCTATATATATAGTTATATTTATTCGTATAGTAATTTATATTTATATTAATATATATATATATAGTTATATTAATATATATATATAGTTATATTAATATATATATTTATAGTGATATTAATATATATATTTATAGTGATATTAATATGTATATTTATAGTAATATTAATATATATATATATATATGTTGTTATATTAATATATATAGTTATATTAATATATATATATATATATTGTTAGATTAATATATAAGTATATAAATATTCATATATTTTTATTTTAAATAAAATGTATATTAGTTATTATTTAGATAAAGCTAATATATTTTATATGTAAATATATTTTATTATTTATATTTATAATTGATTTTTTATGTGAGAATATATAAAAAATATGTATATATTGTTATATATTTGATTATAAATAGAAGTAAATTATAATAAACGATAAAATTTCAAAAACATAATATTAATATGAATGTAATACCTTGGAATAAATTCATTCCCCACTAAAAAAATCCAATAATACACCCTTAAACAAGGCTGAAAATCCACAAAATGTTAAAAAATCAGGGTACCCCGACTAAAAACTTAGTTTTGGAGGCATTTGGGCCTTTTTTGGCCTTGAAAAAACCTTGACTGGCCCCCCTAATTATAGCGATGCAGATCTCATCGCAGGCTTCGATTTGATATATGGTAGAGATCAAACGGACACCCGGATCAAAAGTTATGGTCGTTTGAAGTTCGAGTTGCGTTTTCAACATATTTTGGATCTTTTTTATTTTTTTTTATTTTTTCAGTCTTCAAATTGTTATTAAATGACTATTACTCAATAATAATTATAAAATTATTAACTATTATTTTTTAAATATTTTTATAATCCATTTTCACTAAATATCTTATATATTAAGTGTAATTGTATATTTATACTTATCTAAAATATATTTAAAATTATATTTAAAAAATATATATTATATTTTTATCAATATAACTATATCTATATATTTAAATATTAATATATTTTTTTAATGATTTTTTTTGGAAGTAGACCCTTTATCAGCACTTTTAAAAAAAGCACTGATAAAGACCCCCCTTTATCAGTGCTAATGAAAAAGCACTGATAAAGGGGGGTACCTTTTACAACGCTGTTAAAGGGGGTACCTTTATCAGCGCTAAAAAAAGCACTGATATAGGGGTACTTTTATCAGTGATTTTTTTAGCGCTGATAAAGGTACCCCCTTTATCAACGCTTTTTCGTTAGCACTGATAAAAGTGTGGCGCTGGCCTTGCCCTGTTTTGTGGTACTGTAAGAAAATGGATAGATCGAGGTGTTCAACAAAACTCTCTCTAACATTCTGTAGAAAATGGTTGTTCAGAATAAGAAGAGTTGGCTGGAAAAGCTCTCTAATGACCTCTGGGATTATCAGATGATGACTTGTAATTCCACCCAGGTGACCCCATATTCCCTGGTGTACGGAGCGAAGGTCATCCTGCCGATCGAGATTCAATTTCCCCCACTGCACACAGATGTATATGGTCAGCAAGCGCCATATAAAGTATCTGAAATCCGTGTGGCTGAGTTGGAAGTTCTTGAAGAGAATAGGCTTCGTGCCCTGCACAATCTAGAAAGGCATCAGAACAGGATATCTAGATCTTTCAACAATGAAGTTTTCCTCCGCCCCTTCTTGTGAGGCGACTTGGTGTTGGCCCTGAGGGCACCAATGATACCTAGAAAAAAACCACCCAATTTGGAACCCAAATGGGAAGGACCTTACATTATTCACAAGGTTTACTCCAATGGTGAATAATCACTGGTTACAATGGATGATGAGCATGTAACTCCTCCCACCAATGCCATGTTCCTCAAGAAATACTTTTCTTAAACCCCTGGGTCCCACATGACCAGAAACTATATGGTCCTACATGACCTTAAACTGGCCAGTCTGGCATGACCCTAAACTGCATGGCAGTCTTGCATGACCTTAAACTGTACGGTCCTACATGACCTTAAACTGTACATCATCCTACATGATGTTAAACTGCATCTTAAGAACTATGCATGGCTTGATTCCCACCCTCATGGGATACATAGGAATACTCAGACACCTCATCTTGAGTCCAGCCCCAGTTTCCTCTTTAACTATTCCCTCTTGGGCATAGTTCTTTTGGGAGATCTCACATGGCATCATGTAGGCTTCTTTAGCCCCACCCATGTCAGGGTTACAATGATTGCACAATGTTACCTCCTTCATTCTTCTAATCTTCCCACATCCTCACCGCAGGATGCTAAACTGCATGGCCTTTTCAGAACTACATGTGGCTTGATTCCCATCCTCATGGGATATGTAGGACCACCCATACATTTCATCCGTAGGCCCAGCCCCAAACTTTGGGACCTCCCATTGGGACGAAACACATGGTGTGGTGCAGGCTTTTTACCTCATTCATGTCAAGCTCATCATGACTATACCATGTATCCCTCTCTCCTGAAGATCTCTTTGTCTTCTTTTGTCTAACTTTATTAGATATTGATGGGCACATCAATGCTCCACACACCCCATCATTTGGGTTCCAATTACCTTTCATTCCTGAAGGGACCCCCAAATGGCACAAATGCTAGGCCTAAGGGCTCTCCTCCCATTACGGGATAGCGTTCTTGAGGGTTTCAGAAAAAAAATATATACAAGTCCCACATTACGAATATGTTCAGTGGTCCACGGTCATTTGTTGTTCCCATTTCAGGTCCCATGGTATGGAATCTGTGTTTCAAACCTGGTCAATAGCTATCCTCTGTCATTGTCACCACCCACATATTTCCCAAAAATGGAGTGTAATGGTTTATTCTGCCCCACCGTCTCTCCAAATATCGGTCTGCTTCGAGCGAGAGTGTAATTCTAGATGCCAGACCCTTATGTGATAGGGAGAGCCTAATCCTACTCCTTATTTCCCACACTGAGAATTTCTCACATGGTATTAGGAGCTATGATGAGGCAATGCCTGCATGAGAGGCCATATGGCTACAATTGACCGGGGTGACCAACCTTAGGTCCTTTGACCCCTTCACCCCCCTTGGCCCGAGTTCTCATTTAGGATTGTGTGGTATGGTATGGACTCACTTCCTCATTCATGTCGGGCTATTTTGCCATGCCACACATATCTGCTTGAGGCATCCATCCCTTCGTTTATGGTCTGTCCCGTGAGTACAGGACCTTCCATGCTTCGTGAGTCCCATCATTTAGTCTTCCTTCACCTTCCATATCCAAAAGGGACCCCGAATGGCATGGACACTCAGCCCAAGGGCTCTCCTACTGTTACGGGCTAACACCCTCGAGGATTGAAAGTGACAAGTTTATACAAGTACCGTGTTGGAAATATGGTCAACAGTCGACGCTTAATTGTTCACCCCCCTTCTAGTCACACAAGGGTGGATACTTTGTTGCAAACCTGGTCAATAGTTTTCCTCTATCATCGTTGCTGCTTTGTGGTATTCCATAAGCACGATGATTCTCCCTCTCTGTCCCACACATGTGACATTAAACTAGGCATATACGGTCTAAGTTCTATGACCCTAAACTAAGATTACCTTCATCCTCACTACAAGACGTTAAACTACATGCTGGCCATGACATCATGTCCATGGCCCAGCCTCAGGCCCCTTGGCCTTCTCGGTCCCCTGGACAAAGTTCTCACTTAGGGTTGTACAGTGTGGTGCACTATTATGTCCTCATTCATGTCAGGTTACTCACTGTGTTGTACAAATCCCTAGATGAGATACCTTACCCTTACATTCTTCCTCACTGCAAGACGTTAAACTGCATGTTGTCCATGACATTCTGTCAATGGCCTAGCCTCAGGCCCCTTGGCCTTTTTAGGCCCCTAGACCAAGTTCTCACTTAGGGTTGTACGGTGTGGTGTGGGATTATGTCCTCATTCATTTCGGGTTACTCTCCATGGCGTACATGACCCTCATTGGGGTAGCTTTCCCTTATTTGCGTCATCCTTTCCTCTAGAACTACGTTTGGCTTGATTCCCATCCTCATGGGATACATAGGACTGCCTGAACGTCTATTCTTTGGGTCCAACCCCATCTCTTAGAAACCTCCATGTCATTTTGGCCCCTTGGCCCGCGTTCTTACAGAAGAGGGGTATATAGTGTGGTACGGGCTCATGCCCCCATTCACATCGGGTTTATAATGACCACACTGCATGCCTCTCTCTCTCTCTCTCTCTCTCTCTCCTGAGCGGCCTTCACTCCCCTTCATTTCTTTCATCTATTTGAGTCAACTGCCCTTAAGTTTGGATCCTTGGTCCTCTCTGGTGATTCACTAATTGGCCCATGAGTACTATGGTCTATAACCTGGAGTGTTTGATTCTATGTGGACATGCTTTCGCCCATTTTTCAGGCTACGTGTTCCTCTTAATTTGGGCTTCCATTACCTCTCACGCCCAAAGGGACCCCCAAATGGCATGGGTGCTAGGACTAAGGGCTCTCCTACCATTATGGGCCAACTTCCTCAAGGGTTTTAGACAAAAAATCTATATAATTCCTACATTGTTAATATGGTCACTGGTCGATTCTCATTTGTTGTTCCCATTTCGGGCCACATGATACAGATGTTGTGTTTCGAAAACGATCAATAGTTATCCTCCATAGTCACACCATCCCCTTCAAGCCTTGAATTTTGGTTACATGATTCAAATTATTTTCCACCCCATCAGGTCTACATTTAATTTCAACACTCCTAGAACCATCCCTCAGTGCGCATTGGCACGTTAGGAGGACAAAAGCCGCGGTAAAGGCATCATTCAGGGATCCGCACCGACTTCCCTTTGGAATGGGTTCCAGGTATTGAAAAAAACCTCTTCCGGCCTTATTTCCCACACCAATTTTGACTCATGTGGTATTAGGATTTGGATTGAGGTCTGTGCCAACTTGGAAGGATTCCACCTCTCTCAGGTCTGAGTTATAAGACCTTAAACTTAGATCTCTTTTAGAACTCCCATACATCTCATCTTTGGGGATCTAACTATTATAAGACTGAATGGCATGGTGAACTTGGTCTTATGACCTCATTCACATAGAGTTTTCAATATCCACACAACGTATTCCCCTTTCTAGGAGTTATCCCCCTCTCCTTCTTGTCCCACATGACATTAAACTGTATGTTGTCCCTCATGACATTAAAAGGCACCTTTAAGAACTATGTGTGGCTTGATTCCCATCCCCATGGGATACTTAGGAATACCCATACGTCTAGTCTTCAGGTCCAGCTCAATAGGGGGCTAGCCTCTCCTATCCCATATCCTTTAACCTTTTCTAACCCCTTGGACCGAGGTTTCCTCCTCAGAATCATGCACAATATGATGTGGACCTCATCCTCATTCATGCCGGGTATGCTTTATCACACTGTGCACATTCCCTCTGGAACCTCATCTCTCTCATATATGTCTGATTCATATGACTTTAAACTATGATCCCTAGTCCCACATGACTTTAAAATATTACGTCTATACCACATGACATTAAAATTCATGGTTGGTCCCCTCACATGACCCTAAATTGTGACATTATCACTCTGGCCGCATGATGAAAAACGACACTACACCATGATATTCTCACTCAAGGGGGCCTCATATTTGGTATCGTTCATACACTGTACCATTAATCAATGCCTCATATGGATTGATTCTTGTGGAAATGCCTATAATTTCTATCCTAGGCCCATCGCTTAAAAAACACACATTCATCCTAAAGGAAAAACAAGATCTATCAAATACCACTTCCTTCAGTGCAAGGGCCAGACCCACATGACCTTATTATCTATGGCACCGGTATCCTACCATGCCATCCAAAGAACTATGTATGGCATGATTCCCATTTTCATTGGATATGTAGGAACGCCCATGCACTTTTCCTCGGCCCCAACCTAACTTTCATTTTCGGTCCCTAAACCTAAAAATTCCCCAAGGAACACAGGGTGATTTGGACTCCAAATCCTCAATCATGTTAGGTTATATTATTACATCACCATGTGTCTCCCGCATTCCCTACCATCTGGTCCGAGCTCTATGACCATAAACTAAGATCCCTCTCCATCCTTTTCGCAAGACGTTAAACTACACGACATATTCCAGAACTACGTACAGATTGATTCCCATCCTCATGGGATACATAGGAACACCTAGACATCTTGTCTCCAGGTCCATCCCCTGGAATCCAAAATCTTGTCCCCCCTCTTTTAGACCCTTGTCCCAAACTATTTTCGGAACGTGTGGTGTGGTGAGTACCTCATGGGTCCTCATTCACATCGGGTTTTGAAAAGGCCGCACCATGTGCCTCCCTTTTCTTTTCCCAATATGGTCTGAGTTCTATGACCCTAAAATAAGATCTCCCTATGGGAACTACACGTTGGGTTTGGCTACTTCTCCGCCCTATGCACAATCCATTAAATTAAGTCCCACCTTAATGGTCCACCCTAGGACCTTAAGTTGGAAGCGTGTGCCCCAGGACCCTCGTCCTTCAGAAGGGACTCAACTCCCTCTATATGATACGTCTTATAATCGTATTTAGATACATCTTGACAAAGAGCCCGAAGTGTGGAATTTTCATGGGGACATTCCCCTCGTTCCATATCCAAGCTTCCTGAGCCCGTTATTAGGATCCTCATCCTCTTTCACATCTGAAGGGACCCCCTTTATGGCCTGGTCTCATGACACATTGGCTTACCTACCAACTTGGGCCAACGTCCCTGAGGAACCAAGACGACATTTGCGACAGGTCCCATGTTTCGAACATGGTCAGCAGTCGACCCTCATTTTTCTATCCCCATTCAAGGATAACATGATGTGGATACTTTGTTTCGAACATGGTCAAAAGTTACCCCCTATAGTCACTCCACCATCAGTGTGGTCCAGATCTCGAGCATCATGATTCACATATTTCCACTTTCTTATGTTCAAGTGGAATTCTAACACACTCGGCTATTCCCCTCCACGCATCTAGGTGCGTTATATAGGCGGGTCAGTATCATTGGGACATCATTCACCTAGTGTCCCATCGCCCCAAACATGTGCCTTCTGGTTCTAGGAAAGTCCAATTACTACTCCTTGTTTCCCACATCGATCATGACTCACGTGGGCTTAGTAGTTCTGGTAGGACGTGTACTGGCACAACCATTCCATACATGACTTTTATCATCCCACATGTCATTAAACTCCACCCTCATAACTACATATGGATTGATTCCCATACTCATGGGGTACGTAGGAATGCACGGGAACGTTGCCTTGAGCCCAGCCTAACTTTCATTGTTAGTCCCTTGACCTAAATAACTTCTTCTGAGGATAGATGGTGTGGTGCAGACTTCTTATGTCCTCATTCACATCAGGTTTATAGCTATCACACCACATAATCCCTTCCTATGATCTCCCCTTTCACCCTTTGTCCTATTTTATGGAATTAAAATGCATGAGTCCTTATGTCCTCAATGCATGACACTAAACTGCGATTATACCCTGAACAAGTTTAGGATTCCCCATGTTGATCATGGGATGCACCATATCCCTTTCCAAAGAGGTCCTGTTCGGAAGTACATTTGATCCATGATCAGACGGATACACCCACCTAATGTTCCTTCATCACGATGGAATGATTTCAAGAGTGTTTGACTCTATTTGAACAACACATCACTACAACTCCATGATTTGCGTGCCCTTCATTCAGACCCTCTTCCTCTTTCACGGCTGAAAGAACCCCTTAATAGTATTAATGATTGTCCCAGGGCTCTCTTACTATCATTGGACAATGTTCTGGAAGACAAATGGATGGAATTTTGAGTCAGGCCCTGTGTTTCGAACATGGTCAGTGGTCGGCCCTCATTTGTTATCCCCATTTCAGGCCAACACAATAGGGATACTATGTTTCGAATACAGTCAACTACTATTCTTCATTGTCACGCCATCATACAGTGTTCCAAATTTTGGGTATCGTGATTCACACATTCCACTCCCCTATGTTCAGATTAATTCCAACGCTTGGGCGTTACCCTTCTCGTGCACAAGTTCACATTGGGAAAGCACTGATTCGACTGTTTTGAGGTCCTCATCCTCCATCAAGGCCTCTCCCTACCTTCTTAGAAATCCATATTGGTTGTTCAAAACCCCCGGATTCCTGAAGTTTGGGTTTCACTCTTAAATTTGGGTGGAATAATAAGTTGGTCATCCCTTGTTTCTCACATCGAGCCCGGCCCACGTGAGCTTAGGGATTGATCACTAGACACTCCAAAAATATGATAGAAATGTAATAAACCAATAAAAATAGTGGAATTCATGCATGAATCTAGTATAAAACAATCAAAGCAGGAAAGTACGTTTGAGGGTTTGTAATCATTATAGTACCTGAGGACCGATGCTCCCCATGGATGAGTTAACCCCATCAAAAGAGAATTATAGCTCCTCTACCCTCCGAATTGTGGAATCTAGGATTTTCTATCACCTATTAAGCTCCTGATCCTCCTTGGAAGCGATGGAGTGCAATTATTCAGACATAATTCGGGCCCGCTCCATGTTGGTCCGGATAACGGTCATTTCTGTCAAGGCTTGCATCATGCGCTCTTCGGCCTCTGCTAGTTGGGAATTCAATCATAATATTAGATTTGTTTGTGCATTGAGGGAGGATGAGTGCTCATCTTCCTAGACCTGCAGCCGCTGAACATCATTTTCAACCTCCCGTACCCTCTTGATGTTCACCGCTTTGCTCCGCTGCCAGCCCACACCGAGGCCATGATCATATTTCCGAATCTTATCTGCCATAATATCTTAGATGATCATGTGGGGATTTTGGGAATCCACTCCCCCATCACATAGTTCACACAGCTATGAACAATGTCTATCAATCTCATCCTACCATTTCACTTGGGGGGTGTCATCAATGAAGTGCTTGATCAGCTTCCACGATCGGCGATGGAATATTTTATTGTCCTCTTCATTAGAGGTTGTCTCGTCCCAGTCAGCATGGTTGGAAGGCTCATATGCAGGGAACACCCCCAGGAACTCATCACCAGGGTCCAAATCTGGTGTTTGATCAGGTATGGTAGGACCTGGGCTATCTGATCGATCCTCATTGTCAGATCCCACCTCAATGATCTCGGGTTCAGCCCCTCTAATAGTCCCACTAGTGATCGAGAGCGCTACCACTTGGTCAATTCGGATATCTGCCTCCACGATCACCAGCATTCCCCTGGTAATGGAACCACCAGAAGTCTCGACCAACCTCGCCAAGGTAGCTTATTCCATTTCAAGAATTGTGCACACCAAAAAGGGGCATGGACGTCAGTTGACATGGTCAATGGGTGACAGTAATGATTTTGGTCGGGGAGACTTACAGAGATCAAATTATTGGTCTTATTCTTTTTTTTATGTCGTCGGGACCCCGAGGCATGGCCCCCCCGTATATTTTTGGAAGGTCTGAAAGATCTGGAGGAGCCACCTCGGTTGTCCTGGCCCCGCTGGACGTGAAAATCAATGCAGCCGCAGGAGTAGATCCTGATGGTCCTGCATCTGCATCTGTTGAGGGGTGGGAATGGGTTCTCTGCATGAGACCCTCCTTCATAGTTCAAGTATTAGCAATGAGTTCAGAATGACCTGGAAGTAGGCCCGGAGGAAGGGGCTTGGGGTTTTACCTCAAGCGCCTCTGCAAACTCTTCAAGGTATGAGTATTGATCACCAACTTCTCCCTCCTCCAATGGTATCCCTCTACTAGACTCCTCCTCCCAGGAGGACTCATCTTATTCCTCCAGCAAAGGAAATTTCCCCCTCAGTTCGGCAGCTGACAACTACGGGGGGGGGGGGGGGGGCGTCTGATTCAACAACACCTTCACCCGGTATGTCATTAGACGTGGGACCCCTCTAGAGTGCACAAATTCTTCCATCTCTTCTAGGTATTTCTCTAGATCCTCCTGGGGTACTGCAAAGCTGGCCCTAAAAAGGCCAATTCCCAGCAAGTCCATCCCAATATGGTTCGAGTGTTGCCACATCTCAGACAAGCTGAGGAACTTCCTGTTGACATCCAATATGTCCCACGACTCTAGGAAGGTAGCATTCTACGACATGTCTATATGTCACAACTGCATCCCCATATCCTGGGTGGATATTCTACGGAATCCTCTTGGTGTACTCCCCTCTAGATAACTTTGTTCTTCTGGGACCACCAGGTCCACCGCCGTTGCTAGATCCGCTGCCGCTGCCACCCCCTCAGCCGGTACAGGCCTCACTGTCACAGTATCCCTACCACTGTGGGATGTACTTGCTATCCTATGGCCCCGACCACGAGGTTGGGGAGGCACACCATCACAGGCCCGAACGGTTGGCTGTTTCATCATGTCTCCTGGGTAGGCTTCCTCCCAGCTTTTGGAATACTCTTTCACTAAACCAAAGATGGACATGGGCAGAGGAAATTTGTTCTGCATCTTTCATATTCCCGTGTGAACATAATCCACATTTGCCTCATAAAAAATGGATGTTTCTTGTGGCACACCTGTAAATAGACTTGTGGGGCCAGCCACTGCATACACTGAAACTTCCTGGAAAACCGATTTAGGGTGTACGCCTCGCAGAGAGGCTCATGGTCTATTATTTCCATAAGAACTCCTCCACAAAAATCCAAGAGATAGGAATGATTCTCTTCCTTTCCTTGACCATCATAGGTAAAAGAACCCGTTGGCAGTGAGAACAGATGAAATTTGAATTCCTTTATCATCCAGATGCGGTTTAGTACCGCTTTCACAGTCAGTTTGGCTGAAAATCTCCCCAAAGCATTCAGAATGGACAGACGTAAGTTCGATCCTGGAGGGGAGATGGGGTTCAGATATTTGTAGACTCCCCTGACGCGCAATGCTATCCACCCGTACAGAAGGTGGAACAACCCGCATATCCACTGGGGCCTCTTCCCCTCAATGATATGCCATAACATCTTGTACAACTTGGAGAGCATCGAGATTATGAGGTTCACCCCCTCCTATCTCCAACATGGATGCTATGATAAATGTGCTTGGTCACATGCCCATGTTTGTATCCCTCACCGTAGGATCCCACTGTAGATGAGAGTAGTGATGAATGCCTCCATCCTGACTATCGGTTAATACTCAATGATGACACTAAACCCCCAGGTTTTCTATTGGCTATCTTCCAGGAGCCACCAATACAAGTGATATTTGCCTCATTGAGCCCCCTTCTTACAAGTACGAGGACTCAACAGAAACTATCTATTTTTTGGGAAGTACAGAAATTGTTTGAACCAATGTCTGAAGTGGACGTCTCTCACTGCTTCCTTTTCCTCTCCTGGAATTAGTCCATTAGTGCCATTTCCAGTGGAAAAATTTGATCTAGATCCTCCCACACACCCATAATAGGGAGGAATTCATCATACATCACCCCTAGTATTAGGACCCCCGAGATCTGGTGCATGTCCCATAAACTGATTCCAACCTCCCCATGGAGCAAATAGAAGGTATTGGTCCTCGATGAACACCTGCTCAGCAACTTCGGCATCAGCTTCTTTAGTTGGTAGATATGAAATTGAGAGGCCCAAGCTACCTCATACAGACCCACTCTCCTCATCTCTACCCAGAACTCTTCACACGAGGCACCTACCCAGTAGGCCCAGGCCCAATAATTTGTAAATTTTACGCCCTTGCGTAGATCCCACTCATCAGACCACCCCTTCGACGAGTTTCTCATGGACACCTTCAAGATTGTCTGGTACAGAGGGGGGGATGTCTCCGACTAAAATTCCTTCCCATCAACATTTTTCAGATGGTTGTGTAGGCGATCATCAATAACAGGTGTGAAGTCCTCCGAGGCATGGCCTTCAGCTGCTCTGAACCACTGGCGCTGGCATTAAATTCTCCTAAACCAGTAATCCAGTTCATCCCTACTTTCTTTAGGGATGAAGACGTTATACCTCATCCCAATCCATACAACAGGAACCTCTTACACAGTGGAAAGTTCCTCTGGCATTTTGGAAGAAGCTCCACCAGAGAATTATGGTCATAGTGGCTCCGTATCAACTCCCCTAGACCCATGCTATTCTCCATCTCATCCCTTCGGGAAGCGTTTGTAAGGACGCCCCTGGAAGCCTCCTGGTTATCCATTCAGTTTTAAAGTTTGGGCGTTCTTCGAGTTTGGATCACGAAGCTCTTTCACGGAGCAAGTTCACGGAGCTCGGTCACAAAGTATGTTCATGGAGGCCTGCCCTGGCCTTCAAACAATATTTGAGGAGTGCACCAATGAGAAGTCAAAGACTCACTATGCGCCGTGAAGTAGAAGGCCCGATTCGGAGAGAGCAGTCACAGAGCTTCGCAAATCGAGAGCGCTACAAGACAAAAATGTAGAGAAGAGAAATGAAAAAGAGAGGTCATCTACCCTATTTATAGGCGAGGACCATAAGAGATTCATGGTGTTTCTGAGCCACGGCGAGCTCAGCCTCCTACTGCTCTACTTCGCGAGTCATCTTGGTGAGGCCACTTCGCGATGGTTGAGGAATTTTGGCGATTGACCCTCATACTATGACCCTTGATTTCTCCTTAGCTCCTAGTCTGAGGGGGGGCACTTTTTGATGCCAAAATCAATGAAAAGAAAGAAAAAAAGGAGACAATTAGGGGGGATACCTCTCAAAGACAAGTCCCAGAGCCCCGGAGCCCCGCGGAAGACGCAGAGCTCTCCCTTCGCGAACCTGACATGGAGAAAGGGGGCGGGATGCTCCGCGAACCCCTATGACGTTCGCGAACCCGCCATAGAGCAAGGAGGCAGGATGATCTGAGTACCCATTTGACATTTGTGAACCCACCGCGGAGCAAGGAGGCGGGATGCTCTGTGAACCCCTTTGACATTCACGAACCTGCCACAGAGTGAGGAGGCGGGATGCTCTACGAACCCCTTTGACATTCATGAACCCACTGTAGAGCAAGTTCATCCTTCACGCCTAGTGAGATCTGATTTGCGGTGCCTCTTGCCTATAAATACCAGGCTCCCCTCAATCCCAAAGTATGGATCCTCTGACCTTTGACCTTCTGAGTTCCCACATCATGAAGCAATTTCTACTTTGCGAACCATGATCTCTTAAAGGTACTTTTTCATCGCGAAGGGCCTTCCCCTTGCCATTAATTCCACCCCTCTTTAGATAGGGATGCCCTTTGCAGAGCCCACAGGCCTCCGCGAAGAATGGATATCCCCAAGGGGACTCAGGTCATCATGGAGTGTTTATGTTCCATGAAACACCCTTCATAAACATGTGATCCGCATGCTAAGGCATGGTCACTATGCTTCGCGAAGCACATTACTTCACAATGTTATGTTTCACAAGGAACCCTTGCTTCGTGAGGCTTTTCTTTGCGAATTCCTTTCCACTTCGTGAAGAACCTTCCATATGCACCTACATCGTATACCTAGGCTAGGAGACTTCACTTCATGAAGTACATCCCTTCATAAAGCCCTTCCACTTCATAGAACACCAGAGCTTCAAAAGGCTTCTACCTATGAACCCCTTTTCTCTACAACTCATTTCCCTGTGTGGCCTTTCATATTTTCATGAAGCAATTTCAAAGTCCCTTGGATGATACTCCTCGTTGGGTTGCTTCACCACATTCTTCTTCTCATAGGCAAGCTAACAGCTATTGATTCTTTTCAAAGCCACGCTTACGTGGACCCCCGTAACGTCCCGACCTGGCTCACCATCGACCCGGTGGCCGGACCGGCAGGTCACATGGACTCAAGCACATATACTCGTACACCAGAGGCTACCGACTAGAAGCGAGGGTCTCGGGAGGTGATAGTGGGGAGACTATACCCTCTTATTAGAGTTGCACAGCGGTATCTCAAAGTACATAACATTAAAAAGCGGAAGCCGTAGTAGATAAATAATGAACAACAGCAGCGGAAGACAAATAGTGATCATTTTTATAAAAGGTGGCCAAATCCAGTTGTCAAAATACAGGGATGATGATACAGATATAGAAAGCAGTAAACAATAAAACATGCTTTCAATACAATACAAATGAAATAAGAAAAGACAGAAGAGCCCAACGGGCGTTCTCCTGAGCATCCCAAGGTCCCGCTTGGTCCTCTTCTCCTAACTCCTCAGGTACAAACAACACAACATACAACCTAAGTCCTATAAGAAAGAAGGTCTACTCAGGTACCCCAGTGCAATGGAGACCCGAGTAGAGTGTGAGATAATAATCTTAGTAGGCTGGCACCACCGATGTCTAACCCAATCCAGACAGTGTGTATTTAATTAAACAGTAAAGAAGCAATGTAGTGAACAAGGAAACTAGCAGGACTGACCCAAGATTGTTCTTTGTCTTGGAATCTCTTTAAGTACCCATTCCATTCATTAATCACTTCATTTGAGTGTTCAACCCATTCCTTGAACCCGTTCCTGGAATACTCAATTCAGAGACTAGGCATCGTTCAGGGAGAAAATACACCAACACCCTACAAGCCCGTTCTGGGGAACCTCCTAGGTACCCGACCTCGCTTTAGATACGGTATAGTACATCATCTGAGCCCATCCCTAGAATCCTATAAATAAGATCCGGGTATCTCCCATGACATATCATGCCCTGTTGAGTCCGTCCATGGCATCTCACATGGGATCCATGATTCACTCGGCATTTCAGTAACAAGTCTCGTTCGAGTCCATCCATGGCATCTCACATGGGATCCATGATTCACTCGGCATTTCGGTAACAAGTCTTGTATGAGTCTGTCAATGGCATCTCACATGGGATCCATGATTCACCCATGAATTTGTTCACATTTTAAGCAGTTCAAAAGAATTCAACTCACGTGGGCTAGAAATTCAAGAATTATCATACAAGGGTCAAGGGAAAAAACCCCATCCCATACCCGAAACCATTTAAAATATCATTCATATTCAATTTCCATTCATAAAGATTATCACAATCACAATAAACCATATTTCCCATAACCACATAAAAGGTTATAATCCCGTTCATACAAACATACTTAAGTCAAACCATCTCAAGTATCATTATCATCTCATCACATTTATGCTTATGGTAACTCCTCTTAAGTATCCAAATCAAGACATTAACATATTCATCACATTTATAGAAGGTACACGAGGCAACCCACTCATGTACAGTGTTGGCTAACCCCCAACCCATTCTTCATTAACATAATTCGTGCTTATTTCATTATCCTAAGGCATGGTCTTACCACCCTAACCCATTTTATTCAAGTTTAACCATTCCATATTTAAGGATACATTTATCACTCTCTAGCCCTTTGATACCTTCTATAGGTAACATATCATTTAGCCTTAATTCATCCCACTATAGTTATCAACTCACTCAATTTTCCTAACATGGAAAATTTATCCACACACAAGTATCATAGCCATATTATTATATTCACCTCAACAAGGAAAAATCACATCCAAAGCCTCCAAGAGGCACCACAACAATCCAAAAGGAAAGCATAAAGAGTCTATCACTACTTTTTATCTTGAAGAGAGCGAACCTCTGAATGAGCGGTTTTATTATTAAATCATGAGTTCAGTGACCAAGCAACCATTTTAATCTTGTCCCTGTAATTCAAATTGTTTTCATAGAAAAATTTATTCAAGACTAACTTGCAGAATTATAAAAACTGCTAAGGCCGTGCAGAAATAACTCTTTACTACTTTACTTTCAATTAAAGGGAAAGGAGAAGGACCCTACCTCAAGGTGGATCCATCCGTCCACTCCAGCTCTTGGATATTTCTAACTAAAGATGCCGCTCCTGCTCCCCCACGAGGCATATGTGATTTCACATACGTATAAGGACACCTAGCCTCTATGCACACGCACCGCATGTCCATGAGTGTGCGCAATAGGATCCTTACACATATGCTTATACACAGAAGCTGGTCTCCTCTCACCTGAACTGGAACTTTTTATATATGCAATGGGACAACTACCCCGTACGTGTATATTTTCTACCATGAATGAATATACGCATATCGGGGGAACCCACGTACATATAAATACTTACCTATGCCTATGAAGGTGAGACGCCTAAGCTCCGGCAAAGCGAACCAACTCCGAAGGTCCAACGCACTACGGGAAACAAACCAGGAACCTCTAAAACAACTAAAGACACTAATTGGAAGCTACAAAACAACCAAAGGTAGAAAACCCTTACCTCAAAAACAACCCGGTGTTTCGAAACAACTGCAATCCGCCTCTCCTTCGGCGGTGGATGTCGTACGTGCACCAACGAGGTCCCGGGGAACCTTCCGCACAACCCTGGAACAAGCGGAATTAGAAGGAAACTGAAAACAACACAACCCTAACCCTCGTAAGATTTAGCCGAACCAAAATAGGGCAAAGAGGAGCCCTAAAACCTTCCAAGAAGGGAGAAGGAAATATAAAGGAGGCCTACCGCAGAGATTCGAAGGAGGAACGAACGGAAACAGCAGAGGAATCACTGGTCGAAGGGAGGCCAAGGTGGGGGTCGAGCGCACGACAGGGAGAGCCCCCTTGGGCTATTCGTCGAGTGAGAGGGGAGAGGCTTAGATTAGGTTTTATTTTTTTTCATTTTAAATTTAAACTCATTTAAAATATTTAAAAACCGAAAAGGAGGGCTGCGCACTGTTTATCCCACACGGTTTGCCAAACCGTGCGCAAACTGTACGACCTCTACTGGACACCCCAGGCACCCCGCATGGGCTAGTCGCATGGTTTGGGGAAACTGTGCGCAGGCCGTGCGGACTCCTCTTCCACCATATTTTAAGCCGCATGGTTTGGGCCGCACGGTTTGGGAAACCGTGCGCCAACCGTGCGCCTTCTGCTGATCTTTAAAAACCAGCCTCCTTCAATTACGACGCACCCGAAACACCTCAAGCCACTCAGGACACTTAACTGGCATTCACCCATGTCCAAAAACATTAAAAAGAAAGGTTTCAAACATTCATAATTTTGTTCCGAAGCCTGGTCTTAAATTCGACATGCTCAGCAATAGAAAAAGTTCAAAATCCTTTGCTTTTTAACCCGGTTCAAAATGCAGGTCCTTACAACCTTCCCACCTTAGAACTTCTCGTCCCCAAGAATCCAGCGGGAACAACACCGACCTCACCCGGCCTACAAGGGTCATGAAGCTTTGTTCAAATGACCGCGTCACATTTCCAAACGTCCCACGCACCAACGAACATCCACTTAAGCTCATGGTGCTTAAGTCGTCAACACCCGAGCCAACGCTCGCTTTCCCACCGAACCAACACGAAATCTCTTACCCAAGCCCATTACACAAGAGGCATGATCACATCATCGTCTTGTCAAGCAACCAAAAAAAGTTACTTCCCACCTTAGATTTTTCACGTTAAACGGCCAAGACTCAAACCACAGCTCCACCACCTTTTGAACTGTCTTTCAAAAGCACGCTCTAAGCATTCCAACGACACGCCTAGTGTGATTTTGAAATGATCAAATGGTCTATTTCCCCATAGACCTTTAAATGAAAGTTTAAAAGAGTCAAGCCACTCTGGCTGAATATTCAAGAAGACACCCAGCTTAGGCGGTCGACACCTTACAAGCTGAACAATGATGCCCTCTCCCCAGGCATCCCGTATTAACTATGAGGACGTTCACCAAAAAGCTCATACCCAACTCTCAGTGACGTCTCAAAGATAAAAAAATGAATGAAACCATGCATGTAGCATGCAATGACGAAAGGGAACAACCAACCAAGCTCAACAACTTTTTAAAATTTAGTGCGGCATAAGACCGATGCTCTCTTAGTGCATCCAGGACGAAAGCAAGATAGGGGACAAGCTCTTCGCGTAGTAGAGTACACTAAGAGGATTAAAACGGATTCCAGTTATTGATACCCAAAAACTGGAAAGAAGATCAGTCAAACCACCCCTGGTCGAATCTAGAGAAGAAACTCGGCTCCACTTGTCGACGCATCAAGATTTAAACCGACCACGATGCCTCTTCCCACACGTGGAATTCGTCGATGAACCTTACCACCAAAACCCAAAATCATTTGGGAAAAAACCGAACATTTTCCAAGATGGTCCTTCTTGGCGCGTTCCTTATACCCGGAAGGACACACTTTACTCAACTGGCACGACGCTTCCCACCTTAGAAGGGTCGGTGTCATCGAAAGGAAAAAGACAAGCTGCTCATAAGCAGAATTGTTCATAAGTAACTGAACGGATGTGTGTCGCTCCTCTGAGCCACGATCACCACGTCAAACATACAAGGAATCCAAAGCAACAAGACCGGTGTGTCAACCACCCGAGCCTTCTGAAAATCATCCCGAGCATTGGGAAAACTTAATTCTCAAATGCTCATGTCACTCCACCACAGAGATGACCCATGACCGTACACAGCAGTGAAAGAGACATAGATAAACATCTTATTTCCCCATAAAACCATTTGATTGGATGATGACATGTCAAGTCATCCATTACTGTGCAAAAGAAAGGGTGAAACGACCAACAAGGCGACCGACCATGCCCGAGGCATGTACCACCAACTGATACAGAGCATTACCTGATGCTCAATCCCTTAACAAGATCAAAAGAAGCATGATCACCCGTCCAAAAAAGGGTGTTATTAGAACTGGAAGTCCTACACGGGACAACGGTACCCGAACAGTATAAAACATCAGAAATTTCACCGAACAATCCAAGAACATAAGCTCTAAGGGCGGTACCTACCACGAGCTAGCCCCTCATGAAAAACAAGCATCGACCCAAGCACTTGGTCACGCCCAACGAAAGTCATCGGGCTCAAATCCTTACATTTAACGTCATTTCTAAAAGAAAACAGCCTACGGAAAACGCGTAAGGATCCGTTCCAAGGAACTCACAAGAAAGACTTAACCTACCCACAAATGGGGTCTCAACAGAGGAAACCACTACAAGTTCCTTTTTCCAAGCCCTTTATATTTATTCACATTTATCATTTAATCAATTTAAAAGATTAAATTCAACACATCAAGTACCCCTTTTCCAAACGAAAAATCTACAGGCACTTGTTCATTTTATCAAACAGCTCAAAGAAAAGCAGGAAAGTTTCAACAAACTCCCTTTTAACCAAGAAATATTTATCAGAAATCCCGTCTTATTCCAGCAATTTATCATAATAATTTCCTTTTAAACAATTCAGGCGACCTACGAGGGTCCCAACAATCCAAAACATTTCATATCAAAATCAAACAGCTTTTACACATATAAACATCACACAAGCATCCTGCCATTACATTCCTTTTGGTTTGCTGTTTCCCAACCCATGAAGTACCCATACACTCCATGAATTGAAAATTACCGCCCATTAACAAATAGATCACATTTCAGAAATTAACTTGCTCAAATACAAAGATCCAATCATAAGGGTGGCCACCTACCAATCTACAAAGAACCCATACACCTTACAGTTTGGCCTTTGGCTCCCTTTAATAAAAACCATTTCCATTTTACAATTAAATTTTTAGCATCCCTTTTTTAGAAATCCGATTACACAGATTACCCTTTCCCATCTATAAGGTGACCATACACCTTACAACTGAAAATTGGATCCCGTCTTAATTGTAATCATTTAATTTGATCAAAGAAACCAATTCCATATTAATTGATCCTAGCATGTTATCAAAAGCAGTAATACAAAAACATGTTGTATCACAGAAGCATGGAATAACAATCACAACACCTATCACAACAGCAGGCGTCAACTAATGCATCCTACATGGCATGGTATAATGTTTGGTATGCAATTTCTTACAAGGTGCCTATACGATGCATGTGATGGTATACCCTCATATCATCGGGTTACAATAGAAACCGATCCCAAATTTCATCAACAGTATCATCATAAATCATGTGCGTCACCCAATGGTGAAATCAAATCAACTGTAATGATCAAAATCATTTAAATAACAATTCCATTCGAGGCAACTTGGCTTTTCCCTATGCACGGGGTGGCCAATCCCGGACACAGCTCATTACCAAATTACAATTCCTTCCTATCCCTATCCAATGTCGCCAAACAGTAAAAAAATCAGAAGAGAAAACTCCTCTGATACAACTTTGTAATGTCCCGGCCCGGCTCACCATCAACCCGGTGGTTGGACCGGTAGGTCACATGGCCTCAAGCGTGTATCCCCGTATTCCAGAGGCTGCTGACTAGAAGTAAGGGTCTCGGGAGGTGATAGTTGGGAGACTATAACCTCTTATCAGAGTTGGACAGTGGTATCTCAGAGTAAATAACATTCAAAAGCGGATGCTATAATAGATAAACAATGAACAACATCAGTAGAAGACAAATAGTGATCATTTTTATAAAAGGTGGCCAAATCCAGTTTTCAAAATACAGGGATGATGATATAGATATGGAAAGTATTAAACAATACAACATGCTTTCAATACAATACAAATGAAATAAGAAAAGACAGTAGAGCCCAACGGGTGTTCTCCTGAGTATCCCAAGCTCCTGCTTGGTCCTCCGCTCCTAACTCCTCATGTAAAAACAACACATCATACAACCTAGGTCTTGCAAGAAAGAAGGTCTACTCAGGTACCCCAGTGCAATGGAGGCCTGAGTAGGGTGTGAGATAATAATCTCACTAGGCTGGCACCACCGGTGTCTAACCCAATCCAGACAGTGTGTATTTAATTAAATAGTAAACATGAAAAGCAGTGAACACGGAAACTAGCAGGACCGACCCAAGCTTGTTCTTTGGCTTGGCATATCTTTAATTACCCATTCCATTCATTAATCACTTCATTCAAGTGTTCAAAACATTCCTTGAACCCATTCCTGGAATACTCAATTCAGAGACCAGGCATCGTTCAGGGAGAAAATCCACCAACACCCTACAATCCCATTCCGGGAAACCTCCTAGGTACCCGACCTCGCTCTAGGTGTGGTATAGTCCATCATCTAATCCCGTCCCTAGAATACTATAAATAAGGTACGGGTATCGCCCATGACATATCATGACCTGTTGAGTCTGTCCATGGCATCTCACTTGAGATCCATGATTCACTCGGCATTTCAGTAACAAGTCTCGTTCGAGTTCGTCCATGGCATCTCACATGGTATCCATGATTCACTCGGCATTTCGGTAACAAGTCTCGTATGAGTCCGTCCATGGAATCTCACATGGGATCCATGATTCACCCAAGACTTTGTTCATATTTTAAGCAGTTCAAAAGCATTCAACTCATGTGGGATAGCAATTCCTGAATTAGCATACAAGGGTCAAGGGGAAAACTCCATCCCATACCCGAAACCATTTCAAATATCATTCATATTCAATTTCCATTCATAAAGATTATCACAATCACAATCAACCATATTGCCCATAACCACGTAAAAGGTTATAATCCCGTTAATAAAAACATACTTAAGCCAAACCATCTCAAGTATCATTATCATCTCATCACATTTATGCTTAAGGAAACTGCTCTTAAGTATCCAAATCAAGACATTAACATGTTCATCACATTTATAGAAGGTACACGAGGCAACCCACTCATGTACGATGTTGGCTAACACCCAACCCATTCTTCATTAACATAATCCGTGCTTATTCCATTATCCTAAGGCATGGTCTTACCACCCTAACCCATTTCATTCAAGTTTAACCATTCCATATTGAAGGATACGCTTATCACTCTCTATCCCTTTGATACCTTTTGTAGGTAACATATCATTTTGCCTTAAGTCATCCCACTATGGTTATCACCTCACTCAATTTGCCTAACATGGAAAATTGATCCACACACAAGTATCATAGCCCTATTATTCTATTTACCTCAACAAGGAAAAATCACATCCAAAGCCTCCAAGAGGCACCACAATAATCCAACACGAAATCATAAATAGTTTATCTCTACTTTTTATCTTGAAGACATCGCACCTCTGAATAAGGGGTTTTATTATTAAATCACGAGTTTAGTGACCAAGAAACCATTTAAATCTTGTCCCTATAATTCACATTGTTTTCATAGAAGCATTCATTCAAGAATAACTTTCATAATTAAAAAAATTCTAAGTCTGTGAAGAAATAACTCTTTACTACTTTACTTTCAATTAAAGGGCAAGGAGAGGGACCCTACCTCAAGGTGGATCCATCAGTCCACTCGGGCTCTTGGCGCTTTCTAACTAAAGCTTCTGCTGCTGCTCCCCCACGAGGCATATGTGATTTCACATATGTATAAGGACACCTAGCCTCTATTCACACGCTCTTAATGTCCATGAGCATGCGCAAGAGGATCCTTACACATATACTTATACACATAAGCTGGTCTCCCCTCACCTGCGTAGGCACTTTTTATATATGCAATGGGGACAAATAGCCCCGTAGGTGTATATTTACTGCCATGCATGAATATACGCATATCAGGGGAACCCATATAAATATAAATACATACCTATGCCTACGCAGGTGAGCCCCCTAAGCTCCGGTAATGCAAACCAACTCCAAATGTCCAATTCACTATGGGAAACAAACCAGGAACCTCTAAAATAACTAAAGACACTAATTGGAAGCTACGAAACAACCAACGGTAGAAAACCCTTACCTCAGAAACAACCCAGCGGTTCGAAATAACCGCAATCCACCTCTCCTTCAGCAGCGGATGTCGTACATGCACCAACGAGGTCCCAGGGAACCTTCCGCACAACCCTGGAACAAGAAGAATTAGAAGGAAACCGAAAACAACACAACCCTAACCCTCAAGAGATTCGGCCGGACCAAAATAGGGAAAAGAGGAGCCCTAAAACCATCCAATAAGGGAGAAGGAAGGAGAAAGGAGGCCCACCGTGGAGATTCGAAGGAGGAACGAATGGAAATGGCGGAGGAATCGCCAGTTGAAGGGAGGCCGAGGTGGGGGTCGAGCACGCGGCATGGAGAGACCCTTGGGCTGTTTGTCGAGTGAGATGGGAGAGGCTTAGCTTAGGTTTTTTTTCATTTTAATTTTAAACTCATTTAAAATATTTAAAAACACAAATGGAGGGCCACACACGGTTTATCATACACGGTTTTACAAACCATGCGCAAACCGTGCGACCTCTACTGGACACCCAAGTCACCCCACACGGGATAGTTGCATGGTTTGGGGAAACCATGCACAGGCTGTGCGGACTCCTATGCCCCCATATTTTAAGCCGCACGGTTTGGGCCGCACGGTTTGAGAAACCATGCGCCAACTGTGCAACTTCTACTGATCTTTAAAAACCAGCCTCCTATGATTACGATGCACCCGAAACTCCTCGAGCCACTTGGAACACTCAACGAGAATTCTCCCATGTCCAAAAACATTAAAAATAAAGGTTTCAAACCTTCGGAATTTGGTTCCAAAGCTCGGTCTTAAATTCAATATGCTCAGCAATAGAAAAAGTTCAAAATCCTTCGCTTTTTAACCCTGCTCAAAATGCGGGTCCTTACAACCCCCCAATGGATCGCTCCACAACACCCCCTTGTAATGACATTTTTGATGCCTTATTTCCCTTAAGGGTGGGAGCATATCGGTTATGCAAGTCTTAGGGGTGGGGAAAAACCACCTCGTTCGAGCTGCAAGATGTTAAACTGCCAAGCACCATCATCCTCAGCACATGACGTTAAACTGTGGCCTCACCCCGTGCCTTACACACGGGGTGCCCTGTCTTGGACATTCTGCACACCCACTGGTCTCCATGGGAGTGAGATCATTCCTCACAGGGAATGAAACTCTCTTTATTGGAGCGGTGTTGGTCCGTGGGAATAGGGAAACCACCCTGGTGTAAAAATTTTCTTACAGGAGGTAGCATCCCTCCTCCTCCCTTCTTGGGTTCCAAATCCCTCTCCCACTGGGCTTTGTCACCATCTAGGACTCAACCCTGGAGTAAGTCCCATTATCCATCTCTTCGGGCTGCTAACCATGTGTAAGCCCATGTTTCCTCTTTGGGACACCAACTATGTGTAAGCCCCCTTCCACTTCCCATGGATGCAACTTCCATGGTGTGATCATCAGGCCTTTGATGAATCTTGTTTCTCACACCAATCAAGACTCATTTGAGATTAGAGTAAGCATCGACCATGACATCTTCTCCGGGAAGCATAGAGTGGAAGCCGCACACCAACCTGAACTACGAGGTCTTTGATCCTTTCCATGTCAAGGTATGTAGGAAGCCTCCCTGAGGTTTAATCCCAACCCCCAGCGGTTCCGGCCATCTTCACGTCGGTTCCCACTCCATCGCGAACTATGTGGACTTTGATCCTTACCAAGGCAAGGTAGGTAGGAAGCCTCCCAAAGGTTCAAGCCCAACAACCATTTCTCCATACCATCTTCACATTAGTTCACCAAACCCAACCTGAACTACGTGGACTTTGATGCTTTCCAAGGCAAGGGATGTAGGAAGCCTCCCCAAGGTTCAAGCCCAGCAACCATTGGTTCCGAACCCCCTTCACATAAGACCATCTTCATCCCGAATGATGTTAAATTGAATTCCCCCCTTTTTCATTATGAAAGACGTTAAACTGCATCCACTATCCCGAACTACATTGACTTTGATCCTTTCCAAGGCAAGGTATATAGGAAGCCTCCCTGAGGTTCAAACCCAACACCCAGCGGTCCTAGCCATCTTCACGTTGGTTCCCACTCCATCTCGAACTACGTGAGTTTTGATCCTTTGATCCAGGATAAGGTATGTAGGAAGACACCCTGAGGTTCAACCCTATCCAGCGGTAAGCCGTTGTGACCCTATCCAGTGGTAAGCCATAGTGACCCCATCCAGCGGTAAGCCTTTTAGACCCCATATAGGGGTAAGCCATTGGGACCCTATCTAGCGGTAAGCCATTGTGAAACTATTCAGCGGTAAGCCGTTGAGACCCTATCCAGCGGTAAGCCGTTGTGACCCCATCCAGTGGTAAGCCATTGTGACCCCATCCAGTGGTAAGTTGTTGTCAAAATAATTCCATGGTAAGTTATTTTTAGGTGAACTATGAAGAATTTGATTCCCAGCCACATGGATACATAGGAGGTCTCTTCGAGACTTAAGCCCAACATCACCGTCGTCCTCGAGTCAACCCCATCTCATTCTTCACCCACTTCACTTAACCATCCACCATCCATTTTGTTTCTTACCCCGGCCGCCACATCTCGGTGGGATCATGAAACCCAATTATCCATTCACTTTAAAAACAATCAGGTAGCTAACCACACGTTAGCCCCAACATCAGTGTTCCCTCTAGGGGTTGCACTCAACTGATCCTCTCTAGTTAGTGTTCTGATCAGTCTGATCCATCTCCTATAGACTTTAAACATGAGTCATACCCTATGTTAAACATAGTAAGATGAGGAAAACCTTAGATACATGCCTATGAGATAGAATTCCCCACATCTGATGTGGGATTCCTCATGATTCTGCGCCCCCGAGAAGCCCTATAATAAGGGGAAGAAACCCAGACGTGCAAGTGTTTTAGCATCCAAACACGCCAGTGATGTCTAACGTGACTACTCCCCCATCCAAAGGTTTATGCCCAGACCAGACCCCTTGGAATGTTATGATAGATCTAGTATAATTAACTAGTGTCCATGAAGATATGGAACTGGGAAGAGTTTCACGAACAATGTCTTAATCTATAAGGGAGACACAGATTAGGTGATGAGTTTTGAGGAGGAATCCATGTAAGGAAGAAACAGCATCCCATCATCCCACTTCAATCACGGAGAAAACATCCCTGAACAAGGAATGGATGCCGCCTGCCTTTGGAAAGAGAGAATGCGGGGAAAAAAATAGCATCATCAACCTCAAACAGAATGATGCACTCACCCCGGCGAAAGCGTCAGAAACAAACGTCCTCATTTTATGAATTTAAAATAAACAGTACCATTTCCTTGTTGTAAGACTTAAAGCTACATAGCCCCCATTTCCTAGTTGAAAGACATTAAACTGCATAATAACTATAAGCATCCATGATGCATGATGTTAAAATTCATAGCATATTTGTCCTTGTCGCATTACGTTAAACTGCATGACATCATTTGTACAACTAATGTTTTCTCTATTTGACGTTAGAAGCTTCCATAATCAAACATCATTGACATAATCACTACTCCTTAGTAGAAAATGAGTCACTCTCTTTACTACGTCTGAGTCATATCTGCATAGAGAGATTATTTTAAAAACTACGTATGGCTTGATTCTCATTTTCGAATGAGATACGTAGAGACGGCTAAATCTCCAATTTTGGCCCCAGCCACAATCACAAAATATTATTATTTTCTTTTCTCCTACTGTATATGAATCATATCTATACAGAGTGTTTTCTTATGATATATGATTTGGTCCTTATACCATTTTATGTCTTAAGATTTACCATTCTCTCAGAATGTGTCAGAATCCCCCATTCTTCATGTCAAACTCGATTAGCGCGAGGAATGATTGTTTAATGAACTATGTATTCATTGATTCTTATCTATTTGATATATATATATATAGATGCCTATATCTCCAATATTAGGCCTATTCGTGATAAAAAAACCTTTATTTCTTGTATAATAATCAAATATGCCTAGGGAATGTTTTAAGAACTCTGTATGACTAGATTCTTTCCCAAGAAAGACACATAGTGACACTTGGGTTTTTATCCCTTAATCCAGTTACAATATGTCTTTCATTTCACATCAGTTCATTTTTGTCCTTATTGCATCACGTTAAACTTCATGGAAATATTAGACCCCTATTTTTCACTTGCACCACATTTGCACTGTAAAAGAAACCCTTACTGCTCTATGTTTCTCACACCGAGCATAGCTCAGGTGGGATTAGGAATTGGGTAAATAGATTATTTATATAAATAAAGTGTTTCAATTTATTATGGGGCTATCAATGTCCTCACTGCATAACTTAAAACTGCAGAGTATAATGTCCTCATTACATGACTTAAAACTTCATAGTATAATGTCCTCACTACATGACTTAAAACTGCACAACATAATATTAATTCATAGGAAACAAAGAAAGTCTCTTTTTTATATATGTTAGATCTATGTAAATAATGTTTAAATCATGGCCAATATTGGTTCAAATATTTATCATATTCATTAGGCATAAATCCCTTCTATATTTCATACTCTTAATCTTGAATATTTTAATATTTTCATAATCTTTCTTACAATTTCTGGTGACAGGGTTTCTAATATCTAAAAACTATCATTCTTGACTATAAAACACATTCCCTTAGGCATCCTTGAATAATTTTCCTCCATAACAGGCCTGTCAGTCAAAAATATTCCACTATTTGGCTATGTAGCATATGCCCCAGTTAGCCCTTCAAAATATAGCCCCCATAATGGGTTTGTCAAATATTGTTAACTTAGTTCTTGGTTATAGTATCTTTGTCCCCTTTAATATTTGATGAAAATATACAAGAATCTGTATTTTAAAATAGTCATTCAAGTATACTTGTGACATTATCTTTCTCACAATCTGAAAGTCTTCAAGACCATGGTATACACATTTACCTCACCATGTGTTCAATGAAATATGAAATAACATTGAAATCACTTGGAAAAATATTATATATTGTTTCCATTTCTAGTCCTAGTTGTATGACTTAAAACTACAGACACCATACCTATTATGTTTGGGTCAAACCTTCATAAAACTCATATTCCTCTGCTTCTTTAGACATCTTGGGTGGAAATTTCCTTTCTATACTCAGGTACCTTTTTCCATAAACCAAACTCTATGCTTCAGAAAATATGAATCCCCATATACTTTCTTCAGATTTTAGAAATAAAATGTCAAACTTCAAAGAGCTCTTTTGTTTGACTATGCAGCACATTCCCTTAGGCGGCCCTGCATAAGTTTCCTACATAATAGGAATTTAAATCAAAAGATTCCACTATTCAGCTATGCAACATATGACCTAGTTGGCCCTGCATAAGACAACCCCCATAACAGGTTTGTCAAGTAATGGTAACTTCATTCTTGGAAAGGACTACCTCTAATGATTTTATCCCTTTTCCCATATCATTCCTTGGTTCCAAAAATTCCCAAATCACAGTTTACAATTTCCCTTCCATAACAGAATATAATAGTATGTTTCCAAACAAATTATCAAGAAATTGGGAGATTTTTGTACCTTTGTTCAGAGTTAAAGAACTTAAATTAAAACCAACCAATGTCCTCACTACAAGACTCAAAACTGCACAGTACAATGTCCTCACTACATGACTTAAAATAACATAGTATAATGTCTTCACTGCATGACTTAAAAATACATAGTACAATGTTCTCACTGCATGACTTAAAACTGCACAGTACAATGTCCTCACTACATGACTTAAAACTGAACAGTACCAATTTCCTCCCTGCATGACTTAAAACTGCACAATATGATATCATAAATTCTCCTTTCTGATAAATCTTAACCATTACTCATACAATTTTTTTATAGAAACGGTTTTTATCCATGATATATGTCGATATAAAATATCCCTTTCCTTCTTAAAATTCATTTCCTTGGAAAAACCACCCACTGTGGTCTTGATTCACCCAAATCTTATTTTCCCCAATCTATCAACAACAAAATGTTAAAATTAAAAGAGATATTTTGTTTGACTATGCAACATGCGTCCTTATGTGGCCTTGTATAAGTTGCCTATATAACAGTCCTGTCAGTCAAAAGACGCCACTATTTGGCTATGCAGCATATGCCCCTGTTGGCCCTGCATAACACAGCCCCCATAACGGGTTTGTCAAATAATGGTAAATTAATTCCTAGAAAAGACACCCCTTATGTTGATACAGGTTTTAAATTTGGTGACCATAAAAATCATGGCTCAAGATTCCCCTTGAAAATATTTAAAGAATATTAAAGCAATTATTAGCCACAGAGTCTTGTTTGAGATATAATTTCAAAATTTATGGTTAGAGATATTCGACCTTAAATACTAGCCCTTTATAGTTCAACATGAATGACTCTAAAATACCAACAACAAAATACTTGGTACTCATTATATTAATAACCTGCAAAGGGCACTCTAAACAAAAGTTGAGTCCCAACTCACTAAATGTGAATTTTGTATGGTTTAGGTAATATTGAGCAATAAAAATTCAAGAGATATAAAGTTTGTGGGGTTATCCATAAAACCCTAGAAAAGAAAAATCAATATATACTTACTGGGACCAATGGCCTCGGTAAAACAAAAGCAGTTAGCAAAAGTGAAACCACAAATGGTTAAAGACAAAATACTTTTCATTTATGAAAAATTTTCACAGAGGAGAATCCAAAAATTGGACTCTCCATCTCAAAATTTTTAAAAGGCAATCTATGTAATTCCTCATTTGTTTGACAGCCTCTTGAGCCCCATCAACTGCTTGTTGAAGTTTTTATATTTGATCATCCTTGTTTTATTCAGCATGATGAAGTGTTTCTCTATCATCTGTAACGGCTTTTTCACCATCCTTCTGGACTTATACTAATGAGATATGAATCTAGTCAAGCTCCCCAAAAATGATATCTAACTCCTATTGAAGGGGCAGTTGTTGAATAGTCTTTTCTTTAATTCTCTACTTCAGTCCCTTCAACTTTGCATTATGATTAGCTTCAGCTTGGGACAATGCTGCTTGGAAGTCTTCAATATTGATTTACAGTTTGGACTTTATCAAGTCTTGTTGAATATTTTTCTCTTGCTCCCTCTTCTGAATAATCTCTTTCACCGCAGTATGAATTCTATGGTATTCGAAACCGCCAAATCCTAGCGTGATAAACAGAGATGGATGCTATTGAATTCTTGAAGGCAGTTCTTCAAGGATCATCTCATATATTATCTTTTAAATGTTTTCCCATGCTTTACAATGAGAAAGACGAAGATCCTTCGGTAGTTTCAGGTCCGATTCAGAATCACTGTCAGAAGGAGGGGTATATTCTGGGACTAATGCACTTAAAGAAGTTCCTTGTTATGTTACTTCTTGAATAATGGTTTCTCTCCCTTCTAATGTTGTTTGGGATGATGTAGAGGCTTCACCTCCAGACCTAGCCATTGAAGTTGATAGCCCTATATGGTAAATCAATAATTATGGTTATGATTAGATTCAAGAGATAAAAAAGTGAATGCAATCAGAATATTAGAATCTCTTACATAATAGTAGGTCAGAAACTTTAGAAGAATTCTCCCCAATGTTCTCAATTTCAACAATTTTGTTTGATGTATCTGGATGAGGAGTGCTATCTTTAATATGCTCTGGATTTTTAGAGTGAATCTTAGGAAGGCATGATATCTCAAGATCCACCTAATCCAATGTCTCCGCAATGGTGGGGTTGACATTAATATCAACACTTCCTTCAAGTAACATTGAGGTAGCAGTTTTTTTAGATGGAACTTCATATTTCAATCAACCATGGTTAGCAGGTTAATCATAAGAAGATTAATAGGACGGATAATGAGAACTCATGTCCATTTGATTCTATACAGGGAACTCCAAAATCTTAAAAAGAATTTGATATATTAACATGTTATAATAGTTCTTCAAAAGACATGCCAAGGTTCATCATTTCATACAATGATATCTCAGATCCTAGGTTAGTCACACCTATGGGAGCACTTCGTATGTTATCTTCACAACCTTGCTCCGGTAACCTTTGACCTCGATTAGCTTCTTCAATAATAATTGTGGGGTCAACATCAGTTGTTTAAAAATGTTCTGGTGCATGCGATGAACCTAAAAGTATCACAAAATCGAATTTAGCTATTTTTTAATTTGATTCCTTATGAAGTATTATTGATTTACCAGAAGCTTCCTCTCCTCTGATAGCGGGAATTGGTGCAGTGCTGGGAATTGATGTTGGTTCCTTTGGATTCAATGCCTCTTCAGGAACCACTGGATTTTCCAGAATTTGTGTCTACTCAGCAGCACCTTCTACGACTCCTTGAATATTATTATTAGTTTCTTTCAAAGAAGAAACAAAATAAGCCCCTATAATCTTAAAAATTTTAAACACTTTTTCATGAATAAATTCTAAAATTCATGATTATCAGGGAGACTTACCACTACTAAGAAAGTGCTTAACCATGAACTTCTTTCTTCTGTTCTTTTTCTTCTTCACCTTTTTGGGAGGTCTTGCATCATCATCTATAAAGACAGGTATCAGAGATTCCAGTACCCTCTCTATTTTCTCCTCCATGGCCTGTTGGCCTAGATATATTTCTCCCGATTCATAGGGTGACCCAATATCTCCAAGAGCAGCGCCTCCAGGGATTTACTGTGGTGAGGGAACTCCAGTTGTTTTTCCTTTACCCAACTGTAATTTAATATGATATTTCTCTTAAGTAATAATGTTTTTACTAAATTTCAAGTTACAAAATGTAAGAGAATTCAAGAGAAATGAAACTTACATCCTTAGGATCTACAAAGTCATGCCACTATTCATATAATGAAGGATTGATCTCTTCAATGGTACCACGATCTATCATTTCCTTTACTTGCTTTGTGGTATGAATTGATTCATTAGTAGAATATATGAGCATTTATATCTCTCGAATATAGGTCCAAACCTCATTTGGATTATCCTTAAAAGTAATGTTATAAGAATCCCACAAATCACCTACTCCTAGAATATGCAGTCCTTTACACAGATCCATCCACAAGGTTTTAGCATCAAAGAACAAATTATGCCATGTTTGAATAGCCTCCGGTCATATATATTCAGAATCTATGTCTGAGGGTTTTGAGGAGGATCCTACAACTTTGTACTTGAGTTTCTTTCCATAACCCACAGTCACGATTGAAGGATTAGAAAATGGAACTCACCGCTCTTTAGAATAATGGAAACCAGATCGACTTGATATGAATTCAGTAGGTATTGATGGAGTGTCACTCTTAATTCTGATAGGAGGGTTATATCTGGAACACAGTCTCTTCGGTGAATTTTGAGAATCGTCACCACTACCCTCTAATTCCTTCTAGTCGACCCCGGATGATGATGAATTATCTTCAAAATGACGGGGTTCCTTCCTACTACTTATCCTTATCCCCACATGAGGTATGACATGATTTAATACCCCTTTAGGGTAAGATGCAACCCAGTTTTCAGCATACCAGATGGTTAATCTGCTTACTACATCTGTGACGGGTAAATTAAATACTTCCCCAATCTTCTCTACAGATTTCAACAACCATAGTTGTTGAGAAACCATTGGGTGTTTCTCTAATCTGACAGGCACGGGAGGGGATACAATATTCTGTTCTAGACATTTAAATTTACGTGAAAATCTATAAGGAGTATAAGCCCACATATTATTTCTCCATCAATTCTGGTGGCCAGCGCACCATATCTGCAAGCAAATATATATGCCCTCAATTACAAACTGTAAGTAAATCATCAACGAATCTCCATATAGGCGGATTCCCATAAGGAACGAAATGGAATTCCTTATGCATTCTCAATCAATCCATGATGTCATAAGCATTCAAAGACAAGGGTAAAATACCAGAAAAGGCCTGAACAGATGGTCAGAAAGAACTTCCAGAAATATGTACTCCAATTTGTACAACATAAGTTATAAAGTGAGTAGCAATCCATCCCCACAACACTTGGAATGGTCCCTCTATTCTAAATGGAGACTTCCCTTTGTAAATATGCAGAAAACTCTTATGAATCTTGGACAAAATATGAGTAGCCAACCCTACCATCCTTTTCTCCACTAGCTTAGCTGCAATAACAAAGGTTCACGGCTTCACGCCTCCTTTGGAGTCTCAGACTGGTAATAAATACATGTTGATCCACATGGACAAGAAACTTTACAGACGTGTCTTTGCAAAAAATTTTGGGTTGATTTCAGATCCCCATTTATGAAATTGTTTTTTCTCTAATGTTGGCCAGAAGGTGTCAGGAGTACCTCTCTTCTCTTCCCTGGGACAGCTAGTCGGACGGGTGTAAGTGGGCACCTTTTCCTTCTTCTTTATCAAAAATTTTTCCTTCCATTCCTCAAGATGAATATCCCTCCTGGTGTGCATTTTCGTGATTATTAAATTCTTGAGTTTGTTAAATATATTCATCAACTTTTCAACCAAATATAATTTCTTCTCTGAGTCATTCCATGTCACCTTGGGAGGAATAAACTCATCATACATATCTCTAAGGATTGGAGCTCCAAAAATCTTGTAAACATCCCACAAGATGATACCTACCTCTCCATGTGTTAAATGGAAGGAATTAGTCTCTGGGCTCCATCGACTTAATAATTCTGGCACAAAATCATCATATCTATACACATAGGTTTTCCCAACCCTGACAACCTCATAAATCCCTGACGATTCTCAAATCATCTGTAAATTATATACATGTCTTTCATGACCAGTATTCCCACATCCATTCGGGTTTTATCCCTCCTCCTAGGTGGAATTCCCAACTTTTCTTCTAACCATTGGACTGGTCTGTCTGAGAATCTCGAAAGATGGATGAATAGCGGTGTGGCTTCAGCTCGGGTGTGTGTGCCTTCAAATATAGAGCACACAGAATATGATGCATAATATGAGCTTTCTCTACTGTACCAACATTAGAAAATTATCCCCCAATAGAAACATTGGCCGATGAGATGTTGGTATAATCCTAAAACCAAGAATGTGGGACATAGTTCTTTGGATCTGTAATGTTATCATCCTGCAAATGGAAATAGATATACAAAGGAAGATAGGTGCTTCGAGAAAAGTTGAAATGATACTTATTCAAATATTTTTCTAAGTTTGGAAGGGTGGTTTCGTAAACATCAAAATAATCATGACCAATTAAATTCATCATGTCATCAATCCTTTTGCTAGAGATCTCATCTACAGTTCGAATTCTTTTAGGATCCATTGATCCCGCAAAAAGATAGTGATAATATTTTAAAAGTAAGTTCATTTTTTGTGTTCTACAAAAAAATTGGAAAAGGAATTAATGTGTGCAATTTTAAAACATGGCACACAAGTATAAGTAGGAACGCAAGTATGGAGCCCCACTTATAGCGTGAAACTATAAAACATACAGAAGAAGCGCAGAGAAATAAAAGCTCCTGAATAGAAGAAGACTTGAACTCCGAGAGCTAAAAATTTAGAAGTTGCAAGAATTTTCATGGAAGTTAAGCTGTTATATATAAGCGACGCATGTCACCCTATGCACCAAAAATCATACACTGCATAATTTTGCACCCAAGTCCACTTAAGGGCCAATTCTTGTGCACCACAATGCTCTTTTCTTTATCCTTCATTACTTTACCTCAGTATAGAATCCTCTTTTCAATTTTAGATCCAATTATGAGGGAGGGATTTTCTTGAAACCCCATTCTATCAAAGAGTCTAAAAATATGACAAAGGGAATCCATTAGAAAGAAAAAGGGGGAAAATAAAAAAATAAAAGTCAAGATTTTCAAAGGAATAAGTTTTTGGCCACCTTATTCTAGACAAACTCTATCGGCGTGCAGCCTACTTGCATGCCCCACTATGTCATGTAGCCCACTTGCGCGCCCCCATCTGTCACGCAACCTACTTGCGCACCCAACTCATTTCACCCAAGGCCACTTATTTTCCAATAAATAGACCCTTGGGGCCCTCATTTGTACAGAAGAATTTCCCAAAAGCTGAATTGATACTCTGGTCTCTCTAATACTTCTCCCCCGTCTTCTGAAACTTTCAAGGTACTTCTTCAACAACTTGAGTGGAGGATTTAAGGGAGGATCATTGGAATTAAGTCATTTTAGTGTTTTAAAACCATAAAACTTGTGCACCTAAAGTACCAAACCTCCCTAAATCATAAATACTTGTGCGCCGCCCATTCCCCCCACATGAACTAGAGTGACCCACTTCTGGGATCACCTGTGAATACTCTTGAAGGCCTTAGCAAGGTCTCACCCAAGTATTAACAAACATGTTTTTCATCACTTAAGTGAACATCAGGTCACCCAAGTGTAGTTGCATTACCATACTTGCATGACCTTACCTACTTGGGAACCCCTCTTTGATTCACTTATTCTCTTCAGTTTAGAAGACATCAATCCTTCATCAAATCCATTCATGGAAATGATTCTTCTTCATTGGCTCCCTTATCTGAAAGGGATTATTTTGAGACCTCCACCAAAACCTCATGACTTATCAAACCTCTGGGAAAGGCACATCAATGTGTCTCCTATTTGGGTTTGTATTTCCATAGTCAGAGGTTTTCCAAATTTTTTTCACAATGGGGTTAGGATTCATGGAGTGTTTGTGGGTTTTTATATCCACAGTCACATGGACCTTTCTCTGAGAAACAGTTTTGGGAAGTTCCCGTTTTGGATGAGGGTTGGGTCCTGGCCTCTCTCTTCTTGAAGAGATGACCTGGAACCAAATATCTCTAGTAGGATAAGATACAGTTCATAACTAATTTTCCTTTTAAAAATAAAGGATAAGTCTCCCTCCCCTACTAGGATCAATTTTAGGGAAACCATCTTAGAATAATCCCCTATATTTTCTTGCAGGAGGTGGCATCATTGCTCCTCCTCTCTTATTTAGTGCCAAAGACCATAGGGGAGATGGGAACATGGAATTTTGTTAACCTTTCCCTCTCCCGTTGGGCTTTGTCACCCTGGGAAGCCATCCTGGTGTAATCCCCTAACCTTCATCCCTTACTCCTTAAATTGTACCGTTGTCCAATGTAAATAAAATAGGGGAAGGCTCATCACCTCACCCTCTTCCATGACCGCCTCGACCTCGTTCACCTTGGAAACCATAGGTGCACCCTCTTCCCCCAGCAAGGGAGGAAAAATTTGAAAGTGTGAGTGACTTTGTTGAATCTTTTACATCCTATTGTTTCTCACACTGAGCATGAATCATGTGGTCTTATAGATTTGTCATGGTCACAACATTTTCACAATTGAATGAACTACGAGAACTTTGATTCCTATTCAATCCAGGATACATAGGAATCCTTTTCACCTCTCAAGCTCACTGGACATCCTCTTCAGGAATCCAACCCTAATTCCTTTAATCTAGGCATCCTCTTGAGGAAAAAGACCCAAATTAAACCCCAAATCATCAAGGAATCCTTTCTCGGAAGTAAGTCCAAACTCATTTCTCTCAAAAGAAAATACTCTACTATGAGACTAATCGAACTACGAGGTCTTTGATTTCCATCTATATGGGATATTTAGAAAGCCTCCTTGAGGTTCAAACCCAATACCCTAAATCAACCCTGTTTTCCTTGGGACATATTCCCAATAGGGTTTGATCCTACTTGGAAACCCACATTCTTTCAAAAGTTCATTGGGATTCGTTAGTATAAGTCCCACACTATGTTTTGACTAAGAACCTTCTGCTTAGATGTCCATAACACCTGACATTAAACTATAAGACTACGTCTTTGTCACATGACCTTAAAAGGTATGATGTGTCCCATTTAGTAGCACCGAACTATGGGGGTTCTGATTCTTTTTACAAGGATACGTAGGTAGCCCATTTTATGGGAATGATCCCAAAATCAAATCAAACCTTTGTCTCCCTAGATGAAAATAAATTCTAGAGTGACCCACTGAGTGGATTAAAAACCAGTATCATCACAACGATGATTAAAAGAATCTCTAAGTAGCATATTAGAAAATACCATTGATGGAAAACTTCTAATACACATGGATATTTTCATTAATGAAGAACCTTAAATGCATACTGATGATTATAAATTTTACAAATGTTAATAAGTGATTGTAAATTCCAAGGGAAACTTATATTATTTTTGGTGAATTTATAAGGATTCATGAAAATATCTTAAATTTACAAAGAGAGTCCAAGAGTAGAAAATAATTCCCCCCAAAAGGGTGTGATGAGTCCGACCTCCCATCCTATCAACCAATTCACATTATTAACTATCATAAAGTTAAAACTTAACAAAATCTTGTCTTTGGAAAGAAGGTCCCCTTTGGATAAAGAACTGTTGGAATTTTCCAATTCCATAAATAAATCCAATGGAAACCTCCTGGAAATAGTGATTCTTAAAACTAGAACAGACGTTTCAGGGAACTTCAAAACAATTATAAAGCCCCTCGATGCATCGATAGGTCTCATGAGACAAAATAGTTGGTGAAAAACCATTCATGTTTGTTTCCAAGAAGAATCTTATGGGGTTTACATTTAGATTTAAATAGACTTTTCTTGATCATAATGGTTCATGTGCTAGATATATGGCATCCAATATTTAATGATTTTCTTCATTAAGTATTTAGTAATTATTTTCCCTGATATTTTCACTATAAAAAAACCTATGGATGAATTTTCCCTCCCAATTAATTGATTGAATGTATTTTTTAGTTATTTACCTTGTTATAATTATTACGACTTATTTAATTTTCACTTATTATTGATTCATGTAACACTTAATGAGAATTTGAGCTCACCCTTTTATTTTTTTTTCATTCAATAGGTTATGAAGATGAAATATTCGAATAAATGCCAATGAATAAGTTTATTTTCCTTTATTATGTTTTATGTTTAATTACCAATGTAATAATATAACCTTGTTTCTCTATAGTTCTTAAATAATACAAAACTGATCAATCCTTGGTGACATGATCTCTTGTATCTATTCCATTGTAATAAAAAACACCGACTCTGGGCTACTGGGGTTGGAGGTTTTACAATGGTTATGACAACGCCCTTACCTCAATAGTCCTCCAACTATAGCCAAAACTCCCGAAGCTTGGTAGTTTCCATTTGGTATACCACAGAATATATCAAAGAAGTCCTGGGATGCAAGTCGATATGAAACTCTATCTCCCGCCTTAGAGTTATTCTCAAGAAATCCTCAGTGAATACTTCAATGAAAGTATCCAAAACTAAAGGAAACTAGATGTCTGAAGATCCTACTACACTAAGGGATACACTCTCCAACTGAGGGGTGATGGGTTATAGGATCCTGTTAAAAAAACCCACTTGTATTTCCATGAGATCTCTCTCACCCAAAAAGGTGAATCCCATCCAATCAATAAGAAGATATCAGACTCATCTGTGATAATAGTCAATCTAGGATTGGAACATGGATAACCAATCCATACCCAAGATTATGTCATAGGGTTCCATTGTGATGACCAAAAGGTCCCACATGAACCTCTCTCCACCAAGCGATAACTCGCACTACCAGCCAATAATATATATAGAATAAGTGTTCCCAATAGGAACCTCAAGATGAAGATGTTGTTAAAAAGTCTCAACTAGGAGCTCTATCTCTCGAAATAGGAGTATAATAATGAAGGAATTAATGGAACAAATGTCTACTAATATTGAATAAATAGTAAAATAAACAATGATTATACCTCTAATAATATCATGTGCTGCTGGAAATAAAGCATCCATAGCCTACAACTGCCCGCGAACCCAACCTCCAGCTTTCTAATCCCGATGTGGGCTGCCTGGTTGTAGAGGTGGAATGATATCGAAGATTTGTCCACCAAACATAGATCCTCCCACTCTTCTACCAGCTTCACCTCCTTGGGTCCCTCCCTACCCTCTCCTAGGAGATTCTCGATCATAACACTACCTATGTTGTGGAGATCCATCAGCTATCTTCCAATGATCCTAGACATGTATGATCAGACAGTCTCATGCCATGCGACCTCAACCATTACAAGCATAAAACCTACCTTCTATAGGATTCCCTAGTACTCTACACTAATCCTCAACACTTTATTGAGTTTGATCATAGGGAGGTATCATGTATTAGGATTCCATCATCTGGCACCTTATAGCTGCTGTAGGTGACTCTTCCCTATGCTTCCCACTGCTACTTGTAGATTCCTGACATCCCTATAACAATAATATCTCTATCACTAGTTCCTTCTCCCAAACCTTGATATAGGTGGGGATGCACAAGGGCACCACACTATAAAACATCTATATACAAAATCCCTGCTCAAACTTCTATGCTTAGAATTAGCTATCTCAGATCATATCAAGGGAGTACCATATAAGGGATATAAACCTCAATGTGTACTCATCCACTATCATCAATCCCATATTAAGATCAAAAATATCCTCAATCAAAACCGAGTCCATGAAAGAGAGGTAGTACTTCTCACAGAATAACTGTTGGAAGTCAGGCCATGAGAGTGTTGACTCATCATGCATATGGGAAATGAGACTCCACAAGTTCCCAATTTCTCCATGGAAAAGGATTACTACTAGTTAAAACACTTGATATATTGATGTATATATGAGTATGAAAACATAAACCAATAACTCCATCCAATCCTCTGATGCCTGAGGATCTGGATCACTGCAGAACCTCAACGGCCTCTAGTGCAACAACTCGGGGAGAATGCTATGACTACACGCATCCTCATCCATCCATACAAAGAAGATATACTACTCAACAGGTGGGGGTGATGCTACCAACCAACTTGGAGGAAGAATCTTGTATTATGGACCCTAAACTAAGGCCTCATCAATCATCATATTTTTGTCCCGATCCAGAACTGGTATCCTAGCTGGTTTTCATCGCAGAGGCATCATGAACTTTAATTAATTCATACCATAATCAAATGAATATATCTATATATATAATGGGTATCTAAATAATTAAGGTAAGTCAAATACTTAACCTTATATGATTCATGTAACATTAATCACTATAACCAATGTCTCAGTATACTAGGTTGACAAGAAGGTAGTCAAGGTCCTGGGGAATGGATACGTCGGCCACCACTAAATTTCCTTTCCTAAGAGCACCACTCGAGACACTATGACATTGTAAACGTAATCCAAATAAAATAATCGTAAGGGGAATACTCCAAACACCATCACAATGATAGAACCACCTTTGATACCAATTTTTCATAACCCAACCCCAATCGGGGCTCGAGCCGCAACTACCCCATGCTTGCCTCCATAGGACAGGTGTTAGTGACCAGTGCTGAAGGCATAACTAACATGGGTATAAATTTTCATAAGTACCCACACACACACACCCACACCCACACACACGACCTTATTAATAAATAAGTGTAGATGAATAATAGTAAATTATAAAAAATACCATGGGAACAACCATGCATGTAAAATCTCAAGACAGTTCAAGAGTACAAAAGTGAAAAAGAAAATGTAAAGGGGAAAAATACAAGCCCAACCCGAAAGATTTCATAATCTAAAAAATCCTGAATGTAAACTTCTAAGATACCTCGACTCCTGATATCCAAGTTGTGACCATCATATGCTATCAAAATTACTAGGTATCCCTAATATCCTCTATAGTCACCACTGGCCTTTCCGTTATCTGCATAAGACACGACACGTGTGAAAAAAAATACCATATAGGGTTGAGTATATAAATTCATAGTAGGATTCCATGAAATCTAAAGGGGGAGTAGTAAGATATATAATAGGTACAAAAAGATAGCCAAATAGTAAACAAGATGCTAAAAGAAGTGAGATAGAATAGCTCAACCCAACCAAGAGAGAGAGAAACCTCATCCAAGAATAACTGGATCAACATAGTGTGTAGATGGACTATACTTAGAGTCTTTTTAACCCCTATTAGAAGATTAACCTCATCCAACCATGAGAATATAGACATTTAAAGTACATATCATACCTCGTGTGTCTTCACAACCCATGGCATGTGAGTAAAAAAATTCCATGGTATGGATATAGATGTATATATATATGGTCACTAAATAGAATCCCAAAAGGCAGAGTTAGTGGATCTACTTATCACATCTTATCCTAAGAAGAAGAGTCACCAACAGTTTCAAAAATCCATCAATGATGCCCAACATCTCATGCGTCTTCCCAGAAGTAACCATGTGAAGCCCATGCCTCACAACTATTATGCATAGCCTAGGAGGAACAAATCTTAAGTAAATGACCCAATCCCTAGTGCACCAGGTGGGTTCCACTTTGTAAGTATCCTTAGAGGACCCACACCCAAGATGATGGGGGAGGGGGGTTAACGATAGTATCATGAATATCCGCACCCTATCCAATGGGGGGGGGGGGGTTCACTCGGTAAGTATTGGTAGAGGACCCACACACTGATCTGTCAAGTGGGTTCTACTCAGTAAGTATCTATAGAGGACCAACACCATGATACATCTAGGGGGTTACTATTTAAGTATCCATAGAGGACCCATGCCCATGCAGATCGGGGGTTCCACTCTGGTGTCATGAGGACCCATTCCCTATCCGATAGCGGTTTCCACTCAGTAGGTAGAGGAGAAACACCCAATATGATAGGGGGTTCCACTATAAAGGTTGAGAATCCACAAAATGGTGTGATAGGGGTTCTAATATATCCATTGAGGAACCACACCCCATCTAATAGGGGGTTCCACTTAGTAGGTTGAAGACCTGCACCCAAGATGATGGGGGGATACACTATGCAGTATCTATTAGTCCTATTCTTAATCACTACCATCATCGAGCACTGAATAAATAAGTTTTGTGCCTAGAAAGTTTCACATCATATCCCAAAATCTAGAACAGATGGAACAATCGAATTCTATGTAGAAAAACACTCAGGATAGGCTACTCGTGAGCCAAAATCCAAGTTCAAATGAAGGAGATATAGAAAATTGACATTTCCTTAAAAGAAGAGAAGGATTACATGACATATTAGGGGACCCACATGATATGTGGCCCCCCTCCATTACTTGGTCATGTCCTAGGAGGTACATGATCTTACAAATGTGTAAGGATAAATGGCATGTGGGGGATTTACACGGCGTGCACATGCCACTCGAGGTACCACCCATGTGTTTGTACATGTCTGTGTATTCCATCTTGTGTCTGTGTACTTTAGTACATGGTGAACCTCTTGAAACAGGGTGTTGTTTGTGTCTCTATCCATGCTTGAGTACATGGGAACATGACAGGTTCTAGGCCATGTGCTCTACCACATGACTCTTCCACTCGTGGAAGTGGTACATGGCATGTTGGGAGTATACATGATGTTCTATGCTTATAAATTACCCAAACCCTGGATTCCATAGAATAAGGGATATATATCACGTGTTAATCACGATCCATGGTGTGTAATCACATTTTTCATAGATCTCTAGATCTGCCTTCCATTCTTTGAATCTGGAATTTTTCCTTTTATTTTGACCTTATCATCACTTGATATTGATGGATCTTGCTACATTTTTATGTTTCTAACCTTCCGGTGGTGGGAAAACCAATTCTTTTGAATCTATCAAAGTTTTCACAAACCACCATCGCCCCACACATAAAATTGTCACCCACCTTCTACGATTATGATTCTATTCCAAAGAAACAATCACTTGTAAGAAAAAATCAATCCAGATCTATCATCGATTCATTTATACATCCCTCACACATGAATTCATCCTGATTCCTACGGTTTAATCGGTCTTGGAACCACCTAACAATGTCAAACCGGGATCACAGGGTCCAACCGATGATAAACGATAAGCAATGGGGGGGGGGGAACCAAAAAACATATTTTTATCGATCATTTCCAAAATTTCTTGTCCAAAGACCATGAATAGAAATATATGGTGTTATAAAGACAAATAATAAACAATTAGACCGGTACACAGGTGTATGCAAAGAACACAATTAATGTAGATCAAAGGAGGGGTTTGATCTGCTTAATAAATTTAATAAAAATGGACGTGATACACAAATTGTTGAGCCCTACCTAGATATTGTATAATTAATCATATAAAGAACATCATCACTAATGATTTAATAGATTAATTGTGTCCATAGTGCTCTGATAAAAATATCCATCTTCATTTAATATGATCCACCAATAGAACGAGGAATAATAAGCTCTTGATTCCTCAAAGGGTTTATGCGGCCAACCCTATAGGATTCACCATAGAATCAGATTTATAGAATTTATAGTTAAGTTAGAATAATAAATTAATTTAATTAACTTAATTAATTAACCACTAAATGTACCTCCAACAGGTGTGACATCCGAATGCCCCATGTCGACTTATCTTAGGTCGTGCCTAGGGTAAACATCGTTTCCAGACTCAACCATGGTTTTAGATTTTTGATTCAAGCTTCTATTTAAGATTTATCCTATTTTATTTAAGAAAATGAACACCCTTAATATAAAATATATTTAATATTATTATAAAATCAATTCTAGTCATATTGGGCCTCAAAATCGCATGTTATATCAGTGCATGGATCTAGAAATATATGTGAAAATATTTCAAAAATATTTCAATGAAAAAATCAGGTCTCTAAATATTTATATTACCAAATTTATTAAAAGGGATATTTTTGTTGTATTCGAAATGAGGGACTTTTTGACTTTTTACCAAAATTGTGGAAGTAATTTTTTCGCGTAACCAACATGAAGGTAATTTCCCACTATCATGACCACTCATTATTTTGAATATTCCTTTACAATTTTACAAGGTTATTTTTAAATATTTTTTTCTTATTATTTTATAAAATTTCGGTTTTTAAAAGTGATTTTAAAAGTGAAAAGTATATTTTCCTTTGAATTTTAATGGTATTTTTGTAGTTTTATATTTATCAATTACAAAAACATTAATTTTACATTATTATCTATTGATAATATGTTTTAGTGATACCATTATTATTATTTTTTCTGGGTGGTTTATGATCAGTTTGATTAGGATACACTATGTTGATACCATTATCCATAGTACTTTGGATGATTTTGGATTAGTACTATTGATTAGGGAAATTATAAAAATTTTAGATGATGTTTTTTGAATAATAATGTTCATTATGATTTTGATTATCCCCTTTCAAATGAGAAACACATTGGACTTAGTATGTGATGGGAGGATCCCACTGTATACCCTTAATTAATCAATAGGTCTCATGAGAAAAACTAGCTTGGGTATTTGGTTGAGGCCTTACACATTTATGTACGATATCTTGGAATAGGGACTTGTTGGTTTTGTTATGATTTCCAACATTATACATTCCCTCATTATGAGATTATTTATTGATGTCCATGTAATTACTCAGTTAGTTAGAATATCCATGGCTAAATTCTAGGCTTATGTGACTATTTATATAGAATTATTTTGATCACAAGTAATTACTATCATAAAAATTTTCATGTCCATGTTATTTGATAAATGTTGTGTGTTCTAGTTATTTAACTTTAAATATTGATTATGACTTATTTTTTCATGACTCATTCCACTATAATCATACCCATACTGACAATTAGATATCACCTTTTTCTTATATATCTTTTCCATAATATTCCATAAAGTATATTATGATTTATCTGTAGGGATATGAAAAAGGAAAGAGTGATGTTATCAAATAAAATTATATTTCATATTTTATGTTTTAAAATTTCATGTGAATTTAAATTTTTTATCTATTTTTTCAATACGGGAAAACTATTTAGTCATTTGGGTTGTGATTTCATGTATCTTACACTAATGTAATAAAGTTACAACTAACTACAGGATAATAGGGTTGGGGTATTTATAGTTGGTATTAAAGCATGTTTATTAGAAAACATGCTAAAAATAGTTATGAAATCCAATATTTAGGAACATAACATTATGATAGGCTTTGAGGATAAGTATAGAAGAGAATCCCAATGTTTTGGTGGGTAATATATTATGTAATTTTACTAGTAATACATCCCTTTCAGGATACTACAAGTGGACATGGTTATGGAATAGTGCTAGCTAGGGGTAATAACATCGAAAAGGTTCCACTAGGATTTGAATCGATCATCACCTGGTATATGAAAATAGGCTTTACTGTGCACCTTTTTTGACACTTCTAGGGTATACATTTGGGATATTTCATATTTCCTTTACAAACCATTATAAAGGATTTGAAAATATTTTTATGACTTAAAAAATTTACCAAATAAACCATTTTTATGATTATGAGGGTATCTATGCTTAAAAAATTCAATTTATGTAAATTTTTTCACTTGTTTTAAGGGTAAATATTATGATACATAATGTTATGAATAAATATATTGTATTACATTGTTTAGAAATGGTACCTAGAATATGGAATGAGAATCATATCAATGCAAAAAATCCATGTAAAGATTACCTTCCCAGGAAAGATAATAAATCTGGAACTATAACTATAACTGGAACTATATCTGGAACAAATAAAATTATAAACATATTGGGGCACCTGGACCAGGTTATAAGTAATAATGTTTCCCATATGAATCAGTCTTCTAATCCACCATATGGTGTAAAAATTTTAGACTTCTTAATGCATCAAAAAGCTCTATCATTCAATTGGAATAACTATCTATTTTTATTTGAGTAATGGATAAGTTTCATAGGGAATTCATTTGCACTCTATGAAGTAGTGGATGAGAGAAGGTTCTCATGAATGTTTATCATCTCTTATGGGATGTGGATCAATGGTCGTCATTGGTTTAAAACACTAAGGATGAAGACGAAATTAAAATCATAGAATAAAGGTATTTTAACTTATTTTTTATAGAAAATTATTTTCATCATGAACAATGAGTATATATGGAGATACAATTCATGAATCAATGAAAAAAGGAAGATGTAAATGTTGCAAAATATAAAGCTAACTTTGGTTGGTTAGAAATTCATTCTGTGTACTACTTATATAATCCAAAAGTATGATTGACCATTTGTTTGATGGGATTAAGCCAATAATTTTATGGGAACTAGTATCCCAAAAATTCTCAACATACAAGGACATATTATCATGTGAAATCAAGATAGTTAAAAAATTATTGAATTATTATGGCTTTGAAGGAATCAAGATAAGTAGAGGATGATAGAGTAAAAAAATGGAGAGGGGAAGAAGGGAAAGAAGATTTTTTTCACATGTGATATATATAGAGAGAAACACCTTGGTACATTCTTAATGTGTGGAGAGAAGGACTATCAGGTGTGTGAATGAAAGGGTAATAAACAAACCTCTAAGGTTTAATTTTTCAATTTTAAGGATATTAAGAATTATGAAAATTAATTCTCCAAGTGTTAAGGAAATCTACCTAAGAAGAATCTAATAGAACAAGGCCAAGATAATTCTATTAATTTAGTTGAAGTAGAATGAATAAAGTTCTTGTGTATTTGGATTTGAGAATTATGTTGTAGATGTATTTTTACCAATGGTAATTTATTTATAAGAAATAATATAATACTAAGGATTGTGTTAATTTTAAATTCATTTATCTCATCAAGTAAGATTACCTTAAGAGTTATGGATACAATGATGAATTTATTAGTTTAAGTTTTATCATAAGTTTATTGTCTTAAACACCCATTTTAAGATTTTTTCGATGAGAGTTTATCATGATTCTGGGTATTTGGACACATTTATGAAAATGAAACCCATTGGTTCAGTACATGTCTTATTGAAAATGTTATTTAAGAAAGAATTATTTTACCTTTTTTGGACATAATATTAAAGTTATTGATAACATTTAGAGTTAATATAATCATTTGTGTTAAGGTAAAAATATCTAATTAAGATAATTTGATTTCTGTGAAAAAATATTTCATATAGAAAACCCTTGTAGTTAAAGAGTGATTTGATGACCAATGCCATTTTTGAATATATTCATAATATTTTTGGGAATTTTATAGGAATTATATTAATATGTTTTAAAAAAAGGAAAACCCACATACAGGGTGACAACCTATTACATCCGGTAAGGCTTCAAGGCTTGAACCCACAACAGAAGGGTGGAAAGGGTGTTGTGCATACCACGAGCCTATATGATGTTCGGGTTAATATGAGATTTTTTTACTTAAAAGGTTTGATGGTTAAATATTTATGGAATGGATTAAGTTTAACTTTGTGTTTTAATTTTGAGTTTTAGAGATTAATATAACACCCCAAACATTTTTTGGTATCTTCCTCTTAAATACATTCTATTTATTAGATAGCCTATATTTCATGAAGCACTATGTATTTTGTGAGTAAAAACATTATAGGATAAAGTTATAATCTATCCATTAAACATAAATTTTCCACTTCTACGTTTTTAATTTCAAAAAATGGTCATCTAGAGTTGTGACCAATAAGTCATTTGGAGTCTGATAGAACTAACTTGATTTTTTGACGAATAGTAACATACCCTTATGAATAGTAAAATGAATAGTAATATGTCCCTTATAAATTTTAAATAATGATAATATTTTATTTTCTTAAGGTAATAAGATAATGAGATCTTAATTAATTTTTCAATGTGATATAGAACTAATTATACCTTTAAATTTGTTTTTTTCGAATTAAATATGATTTTGTTAAAAATTAAATAAAAAATAATGATAAAATTATTTTCAAAAATTTGAGTTCATTTTTGAATTCTACACGTCAAAAAATGGTTAGGGTGAATTTTTAGTATTTTTCTAAAATACATGAATTTTTCCTGAATAGTAAAAATACAGTTTTGAGTTTTCTGTAGTTTAATGATATCATAATGATGTAATAATTAAATATAAAAGTATGGTCGACTTTTTTATATTAGGTAATGAAATGAAGTGTCCCAAGTGTCTAAAACCATGGGAAAATAACATGTGCAAGCCCATGGTTTGGCAAAAACCAATAATGAGGTGTCCCTTTGAAATTATTAAAAAATTACCTCTCTTTTTCTATAAATACCCACTCATACATTCATTTTATTTCATTAGAAATCACCCATCCTAGAAGATCTGGTGGTTTTACCTCTCTATGAGTTATCCCAGAGTGTCCTTATGCCCCCAAGGTCCCATCCTTCAAGATCTAGGAGTTACTCTACAAGGTAAGGGAATCCTTCATTATCTTATTTTAGTCGTCACTTCTTTTTTGTTATCTATTTGAATTTCTTTTCCCATATTTTGGGGTTTTATTTTATTTAATATTATTACTGTTCTTTTGTTTTCAATATGATGAGATACCCTTTTCTTCTCATCATTTCATTTTATAAAATTTTAAGCGACTTCGTTAGGCTACCGAATATTTGATAAGGGATATCTCAACTTTTCTTTTATTTTTAAGTTCATCTATTTTATTTTTCTCTTCTCACCTCCTCTATCCAAAAGACCATTATAAACTACAATATCATCTATATACAAGATTTATATCAATTTAAGGGAATAACCATCACCAATATTCTTACTCCCCCTTTTTATTTTTATAAACGAAATCAACGTCCATGAGGTTCCAATTTATAACCTTTGTGGACAACGGAGTTTTGTTCTTCACTTTCTCATTCATTACCAGTCATGAAACCATTTTAATGGTTGAACCAGATCATAATATATGTATTTCATCTCATTAATGACCTGGAATCTTTACACACTCATAATCTGAAATAATAATACAAAACAAGTTCATTATGAACAAAACAGCCAAGTTAATCCAAATATTTGTAATAAACGTTTAACTAATGAATCATCATCATGGTATATAACCTAAAATAGTTATAAGATAATTTATATATTTTTAATTTCACTAATAATATATATTAGAAATTCTGGATATTTATCCACATTTCAAATGAACTTCCATTCATTAAAGCAAGTAAACGAATCATGAAAACCATGGAAGAAAATGCTTCCAAAACAATAAAATTGAACCTCTTAAACCCATTAAAAGGTCTATGAATGAACCTAATAAGGTTATAATAAATAAATTCCACGTATATGATGTTATTTAATTATTAATTAATGGACCTAAATTTGATTATTCATGTCATTAAAACAAATTAAGAACACACTCGAGCATAAGGTAAGGGGTTTCTCATCTCACTTTCATTTTTGTGAGATTTTCAATTTTCAACACTTATTTATTGTATGTGGTATATGTGTACTTCCATTTAATATATAATAACATGATTATATTTATATTAATTTTATTCAAAGACTCATTTTAGTTTTATTGAGTTCTGGTCATATGATTCGACTGATTACATTGTTGTAAGGGACTTGGTTTCAACTACTATTTTGTTGTGACTAATTTTTTATGGTGCACCTAATAATACTTATGTGGTGTACCTACTGACCATTTGAGATCACTTTTCAATTGAAATTATATTTATATAAAATATCCATAATCTCATGTCATGTATATGTTTGTTGTCTAAACCTTATACCATTTTACATATGGTGTTTGTTTGGAAAGTTATTTTAATTATGGAAATATTAATGAATCCGTATACTCTACTCTATATGGATATTGAAAAGGCATATTTGTATTATATTGAATCAATTTATAAATAATTATTTGGACATTAAGTGGAGGTTGGGGCCTACTATATCCCCTCGATGCATCGGTAGGTCTCATTAGACAAATCAGTTGGCGACAAACTCTTCGAGTTTGTTTCCAAAAAATCAGACGAGTTTCTACCCACAGAACTAAACCATTTTAACAGTATTATGGTTTCATGTGAAAGATACATGACGTCTAATTAATATGAATTGTATTTATTCATTATCATCTATTATTATTATCCATTAGTTTTTCACTATGACAAAATCTATGGATGCAGTTTCATTCTCAGTTTATTAATGGAATTAGTTTTCCATTTATTCACCATGCCCTATTGATTATGTCAGATTGACTATGATTTAATTATTATTATATTAATGCTTCCTATAATTTTAACCCTTACTGAGAATTCTATCTCACCCCTTTCATTGTTTACCCTCAATAGGTGATAAAGAGAAGGGCATTTATTGATTTCTTGTGGATGCAACTTTTAGTTTTCGTTATGTATTGCATTTTGTAAACTTTTCCAATATAATTTGAGAAACATATATGTATCAAGTTTCTTCAAGACTACTAAATTGATCATTCCTTTTGGATTTTCATTCCTTATAACCATTCCAATATAACAAGTAATGTACCGGCTCTGGTCTAGAGGGTTCGGGGTGTTATAGTTGGTATCATAGGAAGTTTAGTAGGAAACTTGGAAACTAGAGTAGGAAATAAATAGTAAAGGACAAGGACCTAATGTAGTAATTGAGGATAAATGTACACGAACGTCCTGGTATTTTGGTAAGGAATAGATTATGTTAATATTTCTGGAAAATAAATCCCTGTCTGGATACGAGAAGGTAGAGGTGGATCTGGAACATATGTACCTAGGAGTGAAAACTCCAACAAAGAGTTTCGGGCTTGACCTAGGGTATCCTGGTACACGAAAATGAGCCTTGCTACACTCTTGGTTATGACACTCCCGGGGGATATTCTTAGGATAATTCATGTTTTCTTTACAATCCATTATGAAGGAGTTTAATGTAAATTTTTCCTTAGAGAAACCATGTTTATAAGATTATCTATGCTTAGAATTTAAATCCATGTTGAGTGCATTTATATTTTAGATTCATAAACTAATATAGTGTATCCAATTATTTAGAAATGGTGTCTAAGGAAAGAAGGGGAATCAATAATCATGGGAAAGGTAGGGATATCCCCACTGAGCAAGTCAACACAGTCAATGTTGGAGCAGATCAGATCATGACCATATTGGGACAACATACTCAAGTTGTAATGAATAAACATTCCACACCAGTGTTGGATCGTTTCATGTGGAAGAAACCCTCATATTTTAGTTTGACTACTAAACCATTGGTTGCTGAACAATGGATCAATTACCTTGAAAAGGTATTGATAGAATTAAGATGCAATGAAAAAGAAAAGGTAGTACTTGCAGTATATTGTCTCAAGGGAAATGATGATCAATGGTGGTCCTTGATTCAGAATACCACAGAGAAAGAAGAAATAGAAGATATGGAATGAAGGAATTTTAAAGAAATATTCTTCAAAAAATATTTCCTTCATGATCAATGAACTGAAATGAAGAGGAAATTCCTTAGCTTAAAATAAAGGGAAGAAGACAGTGTTGTAGATTATGAGGATAATTTCACAAGGATGGCCAGGTATTCCGTGGATTACGTACATGACTTGGTAGACAAGATTGATAATTTCTTTGAAGGTCTTAAGACAATTCTTCTAAGGGAACAGGCTTCTCAATAATTTTCATCATATGGTGAAATTGTATCAAGTGACATCAAAATAGAGAAGGAATTTTCTAGATCAAATCTTTTCAAAGGAAACCAAGATAAGAAAAGCTACTATGATAATAAAGGAAAATGAGAATCACCAAAGAAGAGAAAGGGAACAAAGATATTCACATTATGTGAGAACTGTGGAAAGAATCATCTTGGGAAATGCTTGAAAGGCATGGGAGTTTGCTATAACAATGGAGAAAAGGGTCATAGATCTGATGAATGAAAGGGGAAGAAACAATTCAATGATATTCAATGCTATAATTGCATAGATATGGGACACTATGAAAATGAGTGTCCTAAGTGTCAAGGAAAACTGACTCAGAAAAGGCCAAGAGAGAAAGGGAGAGCCTTTTCGACTACAACCACAGAGGTTGAATTTCATAATGACGTGGTGGTAGGTACTTTAATTTCTTCCTCAAACTCATACAACACTTTATTTGATTCTAGATCATCGTATTCATTTATATCTTCCCAGTTTTCCAATAAAATTAGATATGTACAATTTGATTTAATAAAGGATTTGTTAGTTAAAACTCCCAGGGGCTGTATCATTGCAACCAAGGCATGTCGACTAGTCCCCCTCCAGACACCAAAACATGCTCTATTTGCTAACCTTATTATCATACCAATGATTTAATTTGATATAATTCTTGATATGGATTGGCTGTCAAATTATGATGTGAAGATTTATTGTAAGAAGAATGATGTTATAATTTTTGATAATGGTGTGGAATCCCTTGTCTTTGAGGAAGAAACTTCTCCACCTGATTCTTATCTAGAACCACCCTATTAGCTCTACTGGATTCAATACTTGGAGAGGAAGATAAAACAATATCTATGGGTGGGGAAATAAATCTTCAAATTGAATATGTACACATAGTGAAAGAGTACATTGATTTATTTCTAGAGGATTTACCTGGACATCCTCCAGAGCAGGAAGTTGAGTTCTCTATTGATTTAATTCCTAATGCAAGACCTATATAAAAGAATCTCTATAGAATGGACACTGTTGAATTAGTAGAGGTAAATAAAAAACAAGAATATTTTAGTGAAAAAGGATTTATTCAACCTAGTGTTTCTCCATAGGGATCACCTGTCCTCTTTGTAATGAAGAAAGATGGATTCATGAGGCTTTGCATTGATTACAGGGAAATCAATGCTATTACAATAAAAAATGTATCCTATGACCTGGATTGTTGACCAACTTCATGGAGCTAAATACTTTTCAAAGATTGAACTTTGATCCAGATATCATCAGTTGCATGTGAGGAAGGAAAATATTCAAGGTATGGGCATTACGAGTTTACATTGATGCCTTTTGGACTGAAAAATGCACCCTCTATTTTCATGGATTTAATGAATAGAGTTTTCAAGGAATATCTTGATAATTTTGTTGTGATATTAATCAATGATATACTCATATACTCAAAAAAGCTATGAAGACCATGAGAATAAGTTGCGAGTTATTATGAAAACTATTATAAGAACTAAATTATATGTGATGTTTAGCAAGTGTGAATTTTGGCTTCAATCAGTTTCTTTTCTAGGCCATATTTTCTCTAAGTATAGAATCCAAGTTAATCCTGCAAAGACAAAGGCAATCCAAGATTGGACCACACCAACAAACATAACTGAGGTACGAGGTTTTATTGGCTTAGCAGGTTATTATCGGCGTTTCGTTCAGAATTTTACCCAACTGGATAACCTGCTAACCAAGCTCACACGTAAAGGAGTTAAGTTTTTGTGGAAAAAAGAATGTATAGAATGCTTCGATGAATTGAAAATAAGATTGTTCAATGCTCCAATTTTTACTATTCTATCCAGAAGTGAGGGATTTGTAATATAAAACAATGCATCAAAGAATGGACTTGGTTACATCGTTATGAAAAAGGATAAATTTATTTCTTATGCATCAAGACAGTTGAAGACTCATGAGAAAAATTATCCAACTCATGATCTTGAGTTAGCAGCTTTAATATTTTCTCTGAAAATATGGAGGCATTTTCTCTACGGAGAGAGATGTGAGATTTATACGGACCACAAGAGTTTGAAATATATTTTCACACAAAAAGAACTCAACAGGAGGCAAAGATGATGGCTCTAGTTACTCAAATATTACGATTGTTCAATACACTACCACCCAGGAAAGGCGAATAAGGTGGAAGATGCATTAAGCAGGAAAGATCATGGCCTTCTGACTCAAATGAGGATTGAAAGAGATCCTATATTCATGGATCTACTGAAGATGTATATGGGAATTTTTAAGGAAGGGGAAACATCACTCCTCTTTCAAATGATTGCTAAACTATCTTTACTAGAGAAGATAAAAATTTCTCAATCTGATGATGAGAATCTACACAAGAAAATTAATGCATCTAAGGATGGGAGACCAGCTGAATTTGTGTATGAAGAAGGAGTTCAGAAATTTTGGAAGAGGTTATGTGTTCCATTAGTACCTGAGCTAAACATAGAACTATTAAATGATTCTCATAACTCAAATTTCTCTATACACTCGGGTAGCACCAAGATGTATAGAGATCTGAAGGAATATTTTTGGTGGGATAATATGAAGCGAGAAATTGCTGACTACGTGTCAAGGGGACTAGTTTTTCAACAAGTGAAGGTGGAGAGACAACATCCCAAAGGAGTGATGCAACCTCAATCTATTCCTATGTTGAAGTGGGATAACATTACGATGGATTTTGTCACCAGACTACTGAGGACACCAAGAAATAATGATGCAATATGGGTAATTGTTGATCATCTCACTAAATTAGCACATTTCATTCCAATAAGAGAGGATTTACCACTTGAGCGCCTAGAAAGACTTTATATTAATGAAGTTGTGAGACTTCATGGTGAACCTATATCGATTGTATCTGATCGAGATCCCCAGTTTACATCAAAATTCTAGAAAAGTCTCCCAAAGGCTTTGAATACTAAGCTTTGTATGAGTACTGCATATCACCCTCCAACTGACGGACAGTCTGAAAGGACTATTCAAACTTTGGAAGACATGCTAAGATCATTCTCTCTTGACTTCCAAGGTATGTGGGATCAATAATTTAATTTAGTGTAATTTTCCTACAACAATAGTTTCCATTCTAGTATTCAAATGGCTCCATATGAAGCATTATATGTAAAGAGATATCGAACTCCAACTTGTTGGGACAAAGTTGGTGAGAGGAAACTTATAGGCCCAGAACTTATTGAAGAGACCATGAAAAAGGTGAAGAAAATACAAGCCCATATTAAAGCATCCCAAAGTAGGCATAAGAGTTATACTGAAAATCGGATAAAGGACCTGGAATTCCAAGTGGGAGATCATGTATTTCTAAATGTATATCCATGGAAGGGTGTCTTAAGGTTTGGTAAGAAAAGGTGACTGAGACCAAGGTACATCAGACCATTTGAAATTTTGGGAAGAATCAGAGCTGTAGCTTACCATTTAGCGATGCCACCAAATCTCTCCAGAGTTCATGATGTGTTCCACGTATCATTGTTAAAGAAATACATGTCAAACCGAAAGCATGTACTCACAAATTAAGAAACAGAACTGGAACATGATTTGTCATACTGTGAAAAACCTATTAGGATTCATGACACAAGGGAGAAGGTATTGATAAATCGATCAACTTGTCTAGTAAAGGTTCTTTGGAGAAACTAGAATATAGAGGAAGCAACATGAAAACTAGAGGATTTCATGAAGAAGAACCACCAACATATTTTTTGTGGGATTTAAACATCAAATTTTGAGGTCGAAATTTCCAAAGGAGGGAATAATATAACACCCTAAACATTTTATGGTATCTTCCTATTAAATACTTTATATTCATTAGATAACCTATATTTCTTGAAGCACTATGTATTTTTTGAATCAAAAAATTATAGGAGAAATTTATAAGCTATCCATTAAACATAAATTTTCCACTTCTATGTTTTGAATTTCAAAAAACGGTCATCTAGAGTTCTGACCAGTAAATCATTTGGAGTCTGATAGAACCAACTTGATTTTTTAATGAATAGTAACATACCCTTATGAATAGTAAAATGAATAGTAATATGACCCTTATAAATTTTGAATAATGATAATATCTTATTTTCTTAAGGTAATAATATAATGAGATCTTAATTAATTTTTCAATGTGATATAGAACTTATTATACCTTTAAAATTGTTTTTTTGAATTAAATATGATTTAATTTAAAATTAAATTAAAAATAATTAGAAAATTATTTTCAAAAATTGGAGTTCATTTTTGAATTCTATATGTCGAAAAATGGTTAGGGTGAATTTTTGGTATTTTTCTAAAATACATGAATTTTTCATGAATAGTAAAAATATAGTTTTGAGTTTTCTGTAGTTTAATGACATCATAATGATGTAATAATTAAATATAAAAGTATGGTTTACTTTTGTATAATAAATTATGACATTAGGTTTCCCAAGTGGCTAAAACCATGGGAAAATACCGTGGGAAAGACCATGGTTTGGCAAAAACCACTAATGAGGTGTCTCTTTGAAATTATTAAAAAATTACCTCTCTTTTTCTATAAATACCCACTCATCCCTTCGTTTTCTTTCATTAAAAATCCCTCATACTCTATGATATGGTGTTTTTACTTCTCTATGAGTCCTTACAAGGTGTACTTAATCCCCCAAGGTCCCATCCTTCAAAATCTAGGAGTTACTCTATAAGGTAAGGGAATCCTTCATTCTCTTCTTTTAGTCGTCACTTCTTTTATTTTATCTATTTGAATTTACATTCTCATATATTGGGGTTTGATTTTATGTATTATTATTACTATAAATTTTATTTAAATATGATGAGAACCCCTTTTTTTATCATCATATTATTTTATGAAATTTTAAGCGACACCGTTAGGCTGCAGAATTTTCATAAGAGATCTCTCAACTTTTCTTTTATTTTCAAGTTCATCTCTTTTATTTTTCTCTTCTCACCTACTCTATCCAAAAGAACATTATAAAATACAGTATCATATATATACAATACTTATATCATGTTAATGTAATAACCATCATCAATATTCTTACTCCCCCTTTTTATTTTTATAAACGAAATCAACGTCCATGAGGTTCCAATTTGTAACCTTTGTGGATGGTGGAGTTTTGTTCTTCACTTTCTCATTCATTACTGGTCATAAAACCATTTTAATTTTTGAACCAGATCAATATATATGTATTTAATCTCATTAATTACCTTTAATCTTTACACACTCATAATATGAAATAATAATACAAAACAAGTTCATTATGAACAAAACGACCAAGTTAATCCAAATATTTGTAATAAACTTTTAACTAATGGATCATCATCATGGTATAAAACCCAAAATAACTATAAGATAATTTAAATATCTTTAATTTAACTAATAATATATATTAAAAACTATGGATATTTATCCACATTTCAAATGAACTACCATTCATGAAATCAAGTAAACGAATCCTGAAAACCAAGGAAGAAAATGCTTCCAAAACAATAAAATTAAACCTCTTAAACCCATTAAAAGGGCCATTAATGAACCTAATAAGGTTATATTAAATAAATTAAATTTATATTAGGTTGTGGATTTATTAATTAATGGACCTAAATTAGATTATTCAGGTCATTAAAACAAACTAAGAACACACTCGAGCATAAGGTAAGGGGTTTCTCATCTCACTTTCATTTCTGTGATATTTTCATTGTTCGCCACTTATTTCTTGTATGTGGTATATGTGTACTGAAATTTGATATATAATAACATGATTATATTTATATTCATGTTATTAAAATATTCATTTGAGTTTTATTATGTTCTGGTCATATGATTCAACCGATTACATTATTGTAAGGGACTTGGTCTCAACTACTATTTTGTTGTGACTAATTTTGTATGGTGCACCTAATAATACTTATGTGGTGTACCTACTATCAATTTGAGATAAATTTTCAATTGAAATTATATTTATATAAAATATCCATAATCTAATATCATGGATATGTTTTTTGTCTAAACCGTATACCATTTTACATACAGTGTTTGTTTGGAAAGTTATTTTAATTATAGAAATATTGATGAATCCGTATACTCTACTCTATACAGATATTGAAAAGGCATATTGATCTTGTATTGAATCAATGTATAATAAATTATTTTGACATGAAGTGGAGGGTGGGGCCGTCTATAGGCCCTCGATGCATCGGTAGGTCTCATCAGACAAATCAGTTGGTGAAAAACACTTTGAGTTTGTTTCCAAAAAATCAGACAGGTTTCTACCCACAGAACTAAACCATTTTAACGGTATTATGGTTTCATGTGTCAGATAAATGACATCCAATTAATAGTAATTCTCTTTATTCATTATAATTTATTATTATTATCCATGAGGTTTTCAATATGACAAAATCTATGGATACAGTTTCATTCTCAGTTTATCAGTGGAATTAGTTTTTCATTTATTCACCATGCCATATTGATTATGTTAGATTGAATATGATTCAATTATTATTTTATTCATGATTACGCTATTTTTAACCCTTAATGATCATTATATCTCACCCATTTCATTGTTTACCCTCAATAGGTGATGAAGATAAGGTCATTTATTGAGTTCTTGTGGATGTAGCTTTTAGTTTTCGTTATGTATTTCATTTTGTAAACTTTTCCAATGTAATTTGAGTAACATCTATGTATCTAGTTTCTTCAAGACTACTAAACTGATCATTCCTTCAAGATTTTCATTCCTTCTAACCATTCCAATATAAAAAGTAATGCACCGACTCTGGTCAATAGTTATCGGGGTGTTACAATTAATGTGTTATATTGGATATCTTATACTAACCATTTTGGCTTTAGTAAATATTTTGAGACAGACAAAAATATATATATTTTTATTTTATAGATCTTATGATCTATTAAAAGTTTATTTTTATGAATAGAGAATTAAAAAATTCATCTTTCATATTCATTTCTTGGATTAATAAATTATGTATGAATTGATCAAATTATAATTAAAATATACAAGTTTATGTATATTTTTTGCAGTTCTTTGTCATGATAGTAAAAGAATCCCTCAATTCAAGAAAAAATGACATTGAAAAAACTTTTAACCTATTAAATTCCTATCCAATGTGTAAATGGTATTTTAACTCATCATATATTTTTGGTTTTGTGGAATTTAAATTTCCCTTCATAAGTCACTTTCTTGCGATCAATTATCTCTATAACTATCCATAATTATTTATTCTTATATTCCATGTCCATATTTTCACTTCACACTAATGTTTTACTACTCAAAAAACTATTTATGTTTTATTCTATATGAACTTAATACTTTATTTTCTCTCTTATTAATAGGAAATTTTTTTAACCCTTATTACGATGTGGGATTTCAAGAAATGTATTTTCAAATGATAAAGCTTTTTTCACTAAGTTCATGTTCAAATTTAGAGGATTCAATTTATTAAAGGCGGGGAAAATGCAACACACCGATATTTTAAATGAAAAACATTGTGTTTAATATAATATAAAAAACTAAACACTGATCTTAAAAAATTAGTTAAAAATATTTTTTAAAATTTAATCTCATCAATAGCTTGAGACACATACTACCCCAAGGCTAACTAAACCATATACCATTATAACCTAACTGTTAAAATGAACAGTATAAATATGACTAGATAAATTATAAAAGTTTTATGGTTTACAGAAGTATAAAATAAATTAATTTTTTATCTACTTATTTTAATTAAAATAAGAATAATTTGAAATAGAAATAATTGTTTTCTGAAAAATTTTATTTCTCTAAAAGACGGTTTCATCGTTCTTTGTGCATATACATTATCATTGTTTTTTACCACCCTTTGAAAATTTATTTTAAAAAATGAACTTTATTTTTGAAATAATAATGTCAAAATTATCTTAGATTTAATTTTTTTTATAATTTTATGAGAATATTAAATTTTCAATAAATATTGGAAAATAATTTTTTTTAAACTGACTTTTCATTTGAAGCATTTAAAAGTTCATTTTTGATTCAAAATTATTATAAAAGTATCATTGATAAATCTAATATTTTCCTCCTTTTATGTATTTAAATTATTTTAACCGTATAAATTTATCTGTTTAAGCTTATTTATGAAAATTTTGGATTTATGGTGTGTTTTGGACTAAAATGAAAAAATTTATTAATTCTGGAATTTTAGAAATTCTTAACCACTTTGGTATTTTGGGCATAAATTTTAAAATATTATTCCAATTTGAGTGATTACTTTTTTAGGATTTCTTGATATATTTTCTTCAACTTTTCCTTATAGACCATGATCAAATTCTAACATCTAGAGGATATAAAAAATCAATTAAATTGAAACATATTTTGGGAGGACATGGAGGACCCCAAATTCAAAAATGAGATATAAATTAGGCTAAACACCTTAAATTGAGATAATTTTATTTGAAAGAGTATTCATAGAAACATTTCTACAATAAAATTGGAGGAGTTATTCACTCATTAAGGGGTCCATTAAATTCCCAACTTTGATGAAATATTATGAAAGAATTTATCCAGAATAAAATTAATGAGTAATTAGGTGATAAAATTTTATACATGTAAAGGATGAAGCATGAATTTTGATGGAATGTTCAAATAATATTTTTTAACAACATTCTAGAAGACTACATTTGATGATTCAGACAAACCTAGGGGTTACCATGCATTTACTTTTAAAGAAACATTCTGAAGTCAAATTTTTCAACTGTTGACGACCCATTACGACCTAAAACTCATTAAATGGTCTATTATGAAACCCCAAGGCCACTTCCATGACTAAAAACAAGATATTATGGGCGGGTTAAAAAAATATATCTATTTTAGAGGGATTCATGTATGGACTTCATGATTTAGTATTTTTATCTTTATATTATTTTTATTTATTTTTTCTTTTCCCATGTAATACATTCATCATATTTTTTATTAAAGTGTTTCGCTTTCTACTTCCATAACTTTTTCTATTCCAAATCTAATCTCATTATCTATATCTTCTATCATTTCTTTTTGATCGATTTTCATTTTTTAATGTAAATTGTCTAACTCGAGGCTTGGCCCTTGGGGAGGTTTCACGATTTTCTTTTTTATTGCACTTCAATTCAAAATGTTTGAAATCTATTTCTGGTGGAAGTTGGAGTATTGAATTGGTGTGGTATTAGTACACCAAAAAACTATTTCCTAATCCATTAATTTTTTTAATTAATTTTTTCCCTCCATTCTCTTGGAAAAACCCTTCATACACTGGAGTTGGGGTTACCTGAAGGGACGAAATGGAATACGACGGAGCTGGGTCTTTTAGGAATTGCATTCTTTGTTGAGTTGTTATCTTAATTGACTATAATAGGAGGTTTGGTTTGGTATATCAAAGGAATTATAAAATCACACATTCAATAAATTAAATTAAATTAATTTATTAATGAGGTTTAATCAAATGAATTAATAATATAATTTAAACAATAAATAAATAATGAATGAACCCATGTTAACAAAAAATATACCAAGACTAGCCATCCATAATTTCATCCTGTATGCATCTATATTTATTTTTCAAATATTCATTGAATTATCTTAATTCCACATTTTAAAAAATCAAAATCCATTTTTTTCAATAAATTTAAAAAAAACAAAAAGAATTAGTTTAAGTGAACTAGAATCATGGATTGAATCGACTAAGACGCTCCTCGGGTGAGATGACCATGGTCAGCCTCTATGACGCATAAGGAATATAATTTTTTTCCATTCCATATGATATGAGTATTTCAAAAATAGCAAAATTTATGGGGAGATAAATAGTTATTTTGATCACTTTTTATAAGTTCACATATATATAAATATATTTTTTTCATTATTTTCATTATTATATATATATATAACAAATAAAAAATGTCATTTTTTACAGGATGTATCTGAAATATAATTACTTTGCAGGGGAAGATTACTCACATGTGTAATATCAAGAACTAGAAGTTGATTATAGTGATCTAAATTATCAGGTGAAAAAGATGAGTGATTCTCTCGATGAATTGGGGAGAAAAATAAAAAGGGAATTTTACTATGTTCATGAATTACTAAATAAAAACAATATAGAGTTGGAGAAAGAACCTGAGGAAGTGGTGGAAGAAATGTCACCACTCATCATTGAAATTGAAGAACCTAAGGAGGAAAAAGTAGAGGTACATGAAGATTCATTCATCCTAGCTCAACCATTTCTTTGAGGCATAAATGAAAAGAGTTTCCTACAGATCTATATGTGGGAGGTCAATATGAACTGGATGAATTCTGGAATGAATATATTGAAGAAGAAAATACCCAATTGGGGGAATTCAAAGAAAAAATGGAGGATCCTGACTACCTACCTCCACCTAGTGATGGTAAACTCCAAGAGGAACTTTAAAATAAAGAAGAGATTCAAGAAAAAAACCTCATAGAGAAGATAAATTCTTGAAATAAAACTCATTTAATTTTATTGAAACTAATTTTAGTATCACTCCTAAGAGTTTTTGAATTATCAGATTCAACCAAATCGTATTACGCCCTGTAGGAAGATGATGAAAAATAAGATTCACCCATTTAGGAACACCTTTATCTCTATTAAGAAATTGAAAATTTACTTGAAGGAGTATACGAAGAGACCATAGTGTCATTTCTTGAAGAAAAAGAGACATAAGATTCCTACATTAAAAGGTAATATTTTCAAATTAATACTTAAAATTTAAATTTTGAATCTCCCTTTAATTATTCTTCTCATGCATTAGATCTTGAGAAATCACTAGATTGTGAAGAATACATTTCACAAGAAGAAACTAAAGATGAGGAGGTTCTATAATTAATCCTACCCTCTCAATGCAAGTTGTACCACATTTTGGAGGGGGTAGTACTAGTGTATTCTATACATGGAATTATTTGAAAAAGAATAAGGAAATGGAAACTTGAGAAAGCCAAATGTTGTGGTTCAAGTCAAATAATCCCAAACCACCATTATACTTTGGATAACAGCTGATACTTCCCTCTAGATATAGTAAAAATTCCAATCCCACTTTGGGGATCATACCAAGATTTATCTTTACATGCTTTCTAGAAATATTGATTTCAGTTTGATTGTTAGAATTAGTTCACCATGTATCCCACTCCCTCTTATCTTTTGAGAAAAAATGGAATAATCCATGTGATTAATTGAGTAATTTTATTTTATAGCTTTATTATGGCATAAGGAGGCCCCAAATAGAAATGTATGAAAGAGGAATATGATTTATTTTAAAAGGGAGTTTACTTTTAATTTTTATCATTTAAACATCCAATATTTTTTTTTCGATCACATGTTTTTATCCTTAAACTGAAATCACATGATCACACTTGAATTCATGTTGTACTTGACTTATCTAAGAGACATGAGTATCTTAGAAATCATATGATTACATGTTTTATATTACAATGATAATGAGATTGAACGAGTAAAATGGAAAATTGAGTATTTAATGTGAAGAATGGATATTGAAATGAGGAATCCTAATTTAAGGGAGTTAGTTGATTCATGTAAATTAAATTTTTATAACATTATTCATGATTGGAATTTATAAAATTAATGTGAGTTGATTTTTTATTATTATTCATGCCATGAGTTATTGTACCAAATAATATGTCCCATTATCAAGAGGATTTCTAGACTAAGGACTTCCTATTTATTATTGAGCATATTTCTTGAGTGATATTGGGATATTTCACTGACCCAAACATGCATTTAAACTTTTCAAAGCTATGTGTGTCAAAAAACACATTTAAAATGATTGAGGCATCTTTTGATAATCCATTGTCTTTAAAAGACCAACTTTACATCAATCCTTCTTTATAACTTATAATCCATGAATGACCTTGTTAGGATTGAGCCATGTTTCAAGCCATTTTTGTCAATTTCTACCACCCTATTATTAAATGTATGATATTTAAAAGTTTAAGTGTGTGGGTGAAGGGAGTCATGGTGGAAGGGATGATTTACATTGTATGGAAAAAGTGTGGGGGTTCTTATTGCGTGAAATTAAGGTTGTTTATTCATTAAATATACTTTATTGTTTTCCCATTTAGAATTAAAAAAATATAAAATGAAATAAAAAACAAAAAAATAAGAAAAATGGGGTTTGATTTGGGAAAACCAAAAATTCCATTATTAGACCTACAATTTTTATCATATGTGGTTAGGTGGTTGATATGAGAATTATTGTAATCATAAATTTTGAAAAAAAAAAATTAAATGCTTATATGAAATGAAAAAAGTATACAAGTAAAAAAAATATAAAAGAGGGTGGAAAATCATTCATTATTATTTATTTGATCATAAACATTACATTGAGTTTTGGGGAAGTGGGACTTTGTACTCTAAGGGGGAGAATTTCATTACAAAATTTATTTTTGATATCATACATTTTACTTAAGATATAAACCTCATACTTGAGCCTTAATTTCCAAACATCAATTACCAAAAACCTTATTCCTCAGAGTCATTTGAACCTTTAATGAAATCCCTCATGATTTTATGTGACTTTTTTCTTTAAAAGGTAGAGAAAGAAGTTCCTTTACAAGCCTATGGATAAGGATCATGTTCTCATTATATGATAATAATTATACTTGTACTGTATCATGAGTGATGATATAAAAGATTCAAAAGATAGGTAGATCATGATATGGTATGTTTAATGATAATAAACTGAATATCTTGAATAAATGAAAGGAGAAGTTCTATAATTTTTAGAAGGGGAAAAGTAAAATACATGAATATATTAATTATTTGAAAAATGGAAAATTGAATTGATATTTTATGTGAAATTTTATAATTTTATTCAACATTGATGATTGTTTGATTTTATTTCTTTGGAATTTGAATATTGCTAACATTGATACCCTATGAATTCCATGTTTAAATTTTATGATTGAGAAAAATAATGGATTAAGTGTGGGAGAATTGATAGAGCTAATGTTTTACTAATTTTTATATGTATTTAAAATATTTTAACCCAAAAAATTTATCATTTTAATCTTATTTATGTCAATTTTGGATTTATGGTGTGTTTTGGACTAAAATATGAAAATTATTTAATTCTGGAATTTTAGCACATTTTAACCACTTTGTTATTTTGGGCATAACTTTCAAAATATTATTCCAATTTGAGTGATTATTTTTTTTTTCAAATTTTTTTGATTTATTTTCTTCAACATTTTCTAACAGACCAAGATCTGATTCACACATCTAGAGGCCATAAAAAATAAATCAAATTGACATATTGTTTGGGTGGACATGGTGGACCCCATCTACAGAAATGAGGCATAAATCCGGATAATCACTTACAATTGAGTTGATTCTAATTTTATTTAAAATATGACTCATTTGATAATTTCTAAATTAAATTTGGATGAGTTATTCACTCATTAAGAGGCACATTAAACATCAAATTTGATTAAATATTCTAGAAGAATTCGGCCAAAATAAAATTGATGGCTACTTAGGAGATAACATTTTATAAACATGAAGGATAAAACTGAACTTTTGAGTTCAAACTAAAAGAATATTTTTAAACAAATTTAAAGAAGTCTAAATTTGATGATTTGGTAAAATTGAGGGGGAACCACATAGATACTTTTGAAGAAACATTTTGGAGTCAAGTTTCAACCATTGACGACCCATTATAACCCAAAACTCATTAAATGGTCCATTATGACACCACAATGCCTCTTCCATTTTTATAAATAATAGGATATGGGTGTAATAACCCGACTCTTGTTTTAGAGTTATGGGCTTCTTCTTTTCCTTTTCTTTAAGTGTTTTTGAGAAAATATGGGAAATGGAGAAAAATCCTGAATTTTGGAACTACACGCCGTGTACTTTATCCACACGCCATGTACTTTTGGCCGTGTAGGGATGAGTACACGGGGTGTGTAGCCATGTCGGCGACAAAGGGTGTAGAAACCGACTACACGCTGTGTAGTGGTACCTTACACGCCGTGTAGTCAGTCGGCAGGTTAAAAAGTAAGGCGGTGAAGTCGCCGCCAGTTGGGCGGCAGTACACGCCATGTACTTGGGAGTACATGCCGTGTATTATTGTCGGCAGATGAATAGTGTGGTGGTGCCGCCAAATGAACAGTTAAATGAAAGGAGTACATGCCGTGTACTTTTAACTACACGCCGTGTACTTTGTTTTTTCGGCTTAAAATAGGCAGTAGCCTCCTCATTTGGAAGAGGAGGCGTTTGAGCCATTTTGAAGCCAAAGGAGGAGGCTAGGCCTTTGAAGATCCGCCGAGAGTTTGTCTGAAATCCAATTCGGCTTCAGACGATCTCGTTGAAACCGCACGAGTAAGCCCTTCCTCCTCCTGGTACCGTTCTTGCCAATTCTTCTCCCAACGTAATTTATTTACGTTTGAATGAGTTTTGTTCTTCGTCAGATCTACGCCGTACTTGGGTGTTTCTAGAGTCAGCATTCGGGTATAGCGTTCGTTGACGAATAAGGTAGGTGGCTTTGTGATCATTTTCCAACTGTCATGCGTTTTTGTGCGTTTTCATGCCACGAACCCATGTTGGGGTGTCGTGTGGTTGAGGCCGTTTCTATATTTAATGCCTAGAATTTCATAGGTGATTAAATTGTGATAATAAAATGCTGTTTGGGATCATTTCTTGGATCCAGGACCATCCCGAGGGGTGTGTTCCTCTGTTTAGCCGTTTGGCCAGGATACCCGAGGGTATGCCTTAAATGTAGTAACTGTGGAATTGCCTTGAGAGGAATTGATTGTTTGCTGCATTTTGATATGTTGGGCATTTCCCGGTTACCTGTTAGCCTGAGGGAATTGTTGTGATTAGCCTGAGGGCGTGACTGTTTTAGCCCGAGGGCTGTCGTTATTCCGCCTGAGGGAAACTTTTTGTGCCTGATGGCTTGACTTCTGTGCCTGATGGCGACACTTCCTATGCCTGAGGGTGAGAATTTCTGTTACGCCTGAGGGCAATACCTTCGAGTTGGATTCTGTTTGGCCTGAGGGAAAGCCTGAGGGCATGGTTACTATTTTAGCCTGAGGGCACAGTTCTGGTTAGCCTGAGGGCTTGGTTCTATTGAGCACAAAAACATTACTAAATTAAAGGAATTAAATGAATAATAAAATGGAAATTTAACGGTTAAGTTAGTTACTTTTGAGTACTGATTAGTTATTGCATTTTACTACTGCACACTTGTTGCATGTTTTACACACAATTGAGCATGGGCCTTTGGTGGGTGCCTACTGAGATATATTTCTCACACCCTGTTTGGGTCACACTTTTCGGCCCAAACAGATTACGTTGCTGCAGGTGTAGATAGGGGCAAGAGTCCCTATACAGGTACTTGACTATTGCTGAGGAGTATGAGGGCATGGGACCGAGCCTAGGCTCGCGATGCCGCTGCTAGCTATTTTTCTTGCTTTACTGTACTCTGTTTTCTGCAAAACTGTATTGATGTATAACATTTTCTAGCTGTTTTCCTAGAACTTGAAACATTTAACATCATCACTTATATACTATTGGTTATATCCACTGATTTAGTTATTTCAGTTGTGTATGTTTACTTCTTCCACTGTTGTTGAATGTTTTTTTTGGTATTCCGCTGCGCTACACTTTGACAAATGAGGGCATAGTTTCCCCACTATCAGACCTGGGCCCTCGCTGCTAGTCGGCAGCCTCTGGCGTTTGGGGAAATGCGCTTGAGTTCATGTGGCGAACCGGGCTCGGGGCACCTGTTGCGTGGCACCCGGGTCCGGGACGTTACAAAGTGGTATCAGAGGTGTTTCTTCTCTTTGACTTACTATTTGGAGCCGTAGTCAGGGATAGGACATAACGGTAGTTGGTAATAAGCTGTGCCCGGGCGTAGCTAAACCCGTGTACAGGGAAAAGCCATTCTACCTAGAATTTTTCATTATTTGATTTTCAATTTTACGGTTGATATGTTTTCACCATTGGGTGACGCACTTGGATTGTGTTGTTTATATTTTATCTGTGGGACCTATTTAGTTGCAACCCGATGAGATGAGGGTATTCCGTCTCATGCATCATATAGGAACATGCTAGATATCACATTCCATGCATAGTTTCCATACCATGTAGGTGCATTAGAAATTCGCATGTTGTTGTGATAGTTGTTGTGATAGAAAAGCATGCTGTTGTGATAGATGCTTGATAAATACCTGCCTTGTGATATGGTATTTTTGTTTGAGCTTGTTTATAGAATGGACGCCAAACTTTGGTCTTTGGGGAGTATGGGCCCCCATTGACCGGAATTTTGTGGATCATTGACTGGTTATTGGTTATAACACATATAAGATGTCAAACTTTGATTCATGGGGTGTATGGGCCCCCATGGGTCGGAATTTGACACTTAGGTGTTGTTTTCGGTATTTTCTGGGTTCCAGAGAAGTTTCTGAGGCATACTATTCGGAAACCCAATATACACGCCGTGTAGTCTCTTCCCGTGTCACAAACCGTGTGGGCGGCGACACGGGGTAAGGAAGGCCTTGGGTAAAACACGCCGTGATAATAATGAACACGCCGTGTAGTGAAACCTGGGGACTCGGCCGTGTAACAAACAAACACGGGCCAGTGTCACCATTTCTTGAACACGCCATGTAACTTTGGAGGACACGCCGTGTAGGGTTGTCTGAGGAAAGACCGTGTGGAGTTAAGCCGAGTAGTCATCCGTGTCACAGACGACACAGGCAGTTGGAAAATAACACCATACACACCGTGTAAGTATTATACACGCCGTGTAGTTTTGTTGAACGGAAGCCGTGTGGCTTAGCCATGTAGAAGGACCCGGGCAGGGGAAAGGAAGTCAAGTACATGCCGTGTAGTCATTGTACACGCCGTGTAGTCTTGTTTTTCCAATTTTGGATACCTTCTTCCTCTTGTTCCATTTGTGGTTCCTTCGCTTTCAGTCTTAATAATCTTGAATCCGAGGCATGCTTTTGACCTTGTAGAGTCATGCCGCCTAAACGACCATGAGTTGTTCGCCAAGAGAGCGGCGACAATTATACTCCGGCGATGATGGGCCATGGACTACCAGTTGATCCACCAGTAGAGCCAGATGCAACACCAGCTGTTATATTGGAAACAGGTGCGGAGGCCCAGTTCCGTGTAGGCTTATTGCGGTTCATGCATACCTTTCAGGGAACACCGCAGGCTGCCACATCTATGGTCGAGCTGACGCATATCTTTTAGCAGCAGCATCCACCTACGTTTTCAAGGGATGGCAGACCACAGGTTGCAGAGTCTTGGCTAGGATCGATGCAGACTATTTTCGAGCATCTTGAGACACCTCCAGGGCGGAGGGTCAAGCTCGCGACTTACATGCTGCGTGATTCCGCCAAGAGGTGGTGGGATGTTACCACCCAGTCAGAGCATCACAGGGACATGGCGTGGGAGGATTTTCAGACAGTCTTCTATGAATTCTTCTTTCCTGAGACGCTGAGGGAAGATAGAGCTTGAGAGTTCATGAATCTGCAGCAGGGCGCTATGTCAGTGATGGACTATTCTTCTCATTTTATGGAGCTTCAGCGCTTTGCACCCGTGCTGGTGGGTGATGAGATGCTAAGAGCCAGAAGTTTTGAGGATGGTCTTCGGTATGACATCCGAGCACCGGTGAATGTTTTCAGGTTGCCTACTGTACATGCGATTGTGAATCAGGCGTTGATTACAGAGAGGAACCTGCGAGAATCTAGTGGTGTGGGCCAGGGTGGTTCAGCACCAGTTACTGGTACTATTTTTTGCTGGCAAGAGGAAGAGACAAATGGACTTCTCTCAGGGCGGCAGTACCAGCTAGGAAGCTTCTTCAGGTGGCCCGATCAGGTGCTACCAGTGTGGCAGAGAGGGGCACAAGAGGCTGCAGTGTCCACGAGACCCAGTGGAGTCCCGAGATTGCAGAAAGATGGGTCATCTGCAGTGATTTTGCCGGGCGTTTCTACCAGTGGCTAGTGAGAGGGGTTCTGTGCAGACTCCGCATGCGGGAGCAGGACCAATGGCTTCTTACCAGTCAGGGAACTGAAATACGTTAGGGCGTGTATGTAGAGATGGTGGTCGTGGCCGTGGTGGCCAAACACCGGGATCTCAGAGGCAACAGGGCAGGATAGCTCAGGGTAGCCAGGCTGTGACATAGGGCCGCGGCACTGGACAGGCATATGCAGTGCAACAGACCCATCAAGAGCAGGATCCCGGGCCTTCGACATTCGGAGGTACTATTCCAGTAGCTTCTGTCTTGTCTTCAGTACTTTTTGATACGGGTGCTACACATAGTTTTATATCAGTACCCATTGTGGAGATCCTTGGGCTTGGTGTTTCTACTTCTTCTGATATCTTGATGCTAGACACTCCGTTGGGGACTAGGACGGTTGGTGTGCGTCAGTGCAAGGAGTGCCCCCTTGAGGTTGGTGGGTGTCACTTCCTTTGGGACCTCTATGTCCTGGAGATGACGATCTATGACGTCATTCTCGGGATGGAATGGTTGGTTCCCTTCCAAGATTTTGTAGACTGCTATCATCGCAGGGTGCGTTTCACATCACCAAACAGCAGGGAGTTTCTATACAAAGGCGAGTGGGATGTTCAGGCGAGTTGAGCTGGACCAGAGCATCATGGGCGAGGTGGAGTCACAACCCAGATTGCGAGCTTATATCTGGATGAACAGGGGACTTTTCAAACGGATTTCCCTCCAGTTGTTGATCGTTTCAGGGATGTCTTCCCGGACGACTTTTCAGGTCTACCTCCGGTGCGTGAGGTGGATTTCTTTATCGAGCTTGTGCCAGGAGCAGCACCGGTGTCCATTCCTCCTTATATGATGGCCACACCTAAGTTGCAAGAGCTCAAGAGGCAGTTAGAGGAGCTATAGGGAAAGGGTTTTATCTGACCCAGTACTTCTCCTTGGGGTTCTCCGGTCCTCTTTGCGAAGAAGTCGGATGGTACCCTTAGGCTGTGTGTGGATTATCAAAAGCTGAACCAGTTGACAGTTAAGAACCGATATCCCTTGCCGAGGATTGATGATCTGTTTGATCAGCTTCGTGGAGCATGAGTGTTCTCGAAGATTGACATGAGATCCGGATATCATCAGCTGTGCGTTAGACCATCTGATATACCTCTCACTGCTTTATGGAGTAGGTATGGTCTATATGAGTATACAGTTATTCCGTTTGGACTCACGAACGCGCCATCAGTTTTCATGGCTCTGATGAATTGTGTATTCCATCCGTATCTTGATTCATTTGTGGTAGTATTCATGGAAGACATCTTGGTGTACTCTCAAACTCGACACGAACATGCCACCCATCTTGAGATCGTATTGAGTACACTGAGAGAGAATCGCCTTTATTCTAAGCTCTCGAAGTGCCACTTTTGGATGGACTAGATTCACTTCCTGGGTCATATCTTCTCAGAGGCAGGAGTTTTAGTAGACCCAGAGAAGGTGAGAGAAGTAGTTTCTTGGGATCATCCTATGAACGTGTTTGAGATACGAAGTTTCTTAGGGCTGGCTAGTTACTACAGACGTTTCATATAGGACTTCTCCCACTTAGCAGCACCGTTGATAGGTCTGACTAAGAAGGGTGTGAAGTTTGTTTGGTCAGAAGCTTGTGAGACAAATTTTCAGGACCTGAAGGGAAGGCTGAAATCAGCACCGATCCTGATACTCCCAGAGCAGGGGTGGAGCTATAAAGTTTACTGTGATGCGTCAGGGATTGGGCTTGGAGCTGTTTTGATGTAGGGCGACTGAGTTGTGGCGTACAGGTCTCGGCAGTTGAGGCCACATGAGAGGAATTACCCGACGCACAATCTCGAGTTGGCTGCAGTTGTGCATGCGTTGCACTGTTGGATACATTACCTGTTGGGAGAGCATTTTGTGGTTTTCACCGACCATAAAAGCCTCAAGTATATCTTTACTCAGCATGACCTGAATCTGAGGCAGAGAAGGTGGGTCGAGTACCTACAGTCCTTCGATTTTGAGCTTGCCTATACACCTGGTAAAGGTAATGCAGTAGCCGATGCACTGAGCAGAAATACTCAGATACAGGCAGTGCAGGAGGCCAGTGGTGAGTGGTAGCTTATGGCCTTGTTCTCTGAGATGCATCTAGAGGTGCATGACAGTTAGGGGGATACTTATCTTTCCACGTTAGCTGTGAATTCTACCCTCCTGGATAGAGTGAGGATGAGGCAGCTATCGGTTTTAGAAGGCCTAGTTCTACAGGAGTCGGTGGCAAGTGAGGACCCTCCTCCTAGTTGGACGATAGGCGATGACAAGGTTTTGCATTTCCATGGACGTGTATGGGTTATAGGGGATATACACGAGGAGCTGATGAGGGAGTTTCATGATTCAGCTTGGGAAGTTCATCCAGAGGTTACCAAGATGTACTGAGACTTGAGACGTCAGTACTGGTGGCCGGGTATGAAGAGAGAGATAGCTGGTTTTGTTACGAGGTGTTCCACCTATCAGAAGGTGAAGGCAGAGCATCAGAGACCAGCTGGGCTGTTACAACAATTGCCCATTCCAGAGTGGAAATGGGATGATGTCACGATGGATTTCGTAACGGGATTTCCAGGGTCACCTCAAGGAAATGACGCCGTATGGGTTTTTCTGGACAGACTTACGAAAGTAGCTCACTTCTTGCCGATCAAGGAGACCTTTTGTGTGAACGAGCTCAGAAAGATGTATATCCTTGAGATCGTACGTCTGCATGGGGTCCCTCGTTCTATCATTTCAAATAGGGACGCCCGCTTTACGTCTCGTTTCTTGTAGAGTTTTCAGAGGGCGCTGGGTACATAGGTGCTTCTGAGCACATCATACCACCCTCAGACTGATGGCCAGTCAGAGTGGACGATACAGGTGCTAAAGGACATGCTGCGCGCATGCGTCCTAGACTTTCGGGGCTCTTGGGAGAAGCATATACCCTTAGTCGAGTTTTCCTATAACAATAGTTTTCAAGAAACTATTGAGATGGCACCATACGAGGCTTTATATGGTAGGGCATGCCGATCACCTTTGTGCTCGTTAGAGGCAGGTGAGGCAGCTTTTCTGGGACCACAGCTCGTGCAGGAGACATCTGAGCAGGTCGAGTTAATTCAGAAGCATATGGCTACCGCACAGTCTCGTCAGAAGTCTTATGCTGATCGCCGCAGACGACCTTTGGAGTTCGTGGTTAGGGATCAGGTTTTCTTGCGTGTTTTTCCGAGGCTAGGACACAAACGGATCATGAGACAGGGTAAGCTTTCACCGAGGTATGTGGGGCCATTTGAGATTCTGGAGAGAGTCGGGCTGGTTGCCTATCAGTTGTAGTTACTGCAGCGGTACCGAGCCATGAAAAACATCTTCCACGTGTCTGAGTTGCGTCACTACCATACAGACCCGTCTCACACCTTTCAGCCAAAGGAGGTTGAGCTTCAGCATGATGCGTCCTTTGATGAGCATCCGATTCGTATCATTGACAGGAGAACGAAGGTTCTCCGAGGCCGGTCAGTTCCTCTCGTATGGGTGCTATGGCAGCATGGCCGAGTGTAGGACGAGACCTAGGAGCGGGAGGCCGATATATGTGCTCAGTGGCTAGAGCTGTTATGAGCTTTATCTTCGCCACCCTGGAAAGGGAAATTCGGGGATGAATTGCTATAAGGGGGGAAGTTTGTAAGAACCTGGATCTTGTTTTAGAGGTATGGGCTTCTTCTTTTCCTTTTCCTTAAGTGTTTTTGAGAAAATATGGGAAATGGGAAAAAATACTGAATTTTGGAACTACACGCAATGTACTTTATCCACACGCCATGTACTTTTGGCCATGTAGGGATGAGTACACGGGGCGTGTAGCCATGCCGACGACGAAGGGTGTAGGAACCGACTACACGATGTGTAGTGGTACCTTACACACCGTGTAGTAAGTCGGCAGGTTAAAAAGTAAGGCGATGAAGTCACCACCAGCTGGGCGGCAGTACACACCGTGTACTTGGGAGTACATGCCGTGTATTATTGTCGGCAGATGAATAGTGTGGCGGTGCCACCAAATGAATAGTTAAATGAAAGGAGTACACGCCGTGTACTTTTTTTTTCTGCTTAAAACAGGAAGTAGCCTATTCATTTGGAAGAGGAGGCATTTGATCCATTTTGGAGCCAAAGGAGGAGGCCAGACATTTTAAGATCCGCCAGGAGTTCTTCTGGAATCCAATTCGGCTTCGGACGATCTCATTGGAACCGCACGGGTAAGACCTTCCTCCTCCTGGTACCGTTCTTGCCAATTATTCTCCCAACGTAAGTTATTTACGTTTGAATGGGTTTTGTTCTTCGTCCGATCTACGCTGTACTTGGGCGTTTCTGGAGTCGGCGTTCGGGTATAGAGTTCGTTGACGATTAAGGTAGGTGGCTTTGTGATCATTTTCCAAATGTCGTGCGTTTTTGTGCGTTTTCGTGCCACGAACCCATGTTGGGGTGTCATGTGGCTGAGGCCGTTGCTATATTTAATGCCTAGAATTGCATAGGTGATTAAATTGTGATAATAAAATGCTGTTTGGGATCGTTTCTTGGATCCAGGACCATCCCGAGGGGTGTGTTCCTCTGTTTATCCGTTTGGCCAGGATACCCGAGGGTATGCCTTAAATGTAGAAACTGTGGAATTTCCTTGAGGGGAATTGCTTGTTTACTTCATTTTGATATGTTGGGCATTGCCCGGTTACCTGTTAGCCTGAGGGCGTTGTTGTGATTAGCCTGAGGGCGTGACTGTTTTAGCATGAGGGCTATCGTTATTCCGCCTGAGGGAAACCTTTCGTGCCTGAGGGCTTGACTTCTATGCCTGAGGGCGACTGTTCGTATGCCTGAGGGAGAGAATTTCTATTACACCTGAGGGCAATACCTGTGGGTTGGATTCTATTTGACCTGAGGGCAAGCCTGAGGGCATGGTTACTATTTTAGCCTAAGGGCACGGTTCTGGTTAGCCTAAGGTCTTGGTGCTGTTGAGCACAAAAACGTTACTAAATTAAAGGAATTAAATGAATAATAAAATGGAAATTTAACTGTTAAGTTAGTTACTTTTGAGTACTGCTTAGTTATTTCATTTTACTACTGCACACTTGTTGCATGTTTTACACACAGTTGAGCACGGGCCTTTGGTGGGTGCCTACTGAGATATATTTCTCACACCTTGTTTGGTTCACGCTTTTCGGCCCAAAAAGATTACGTTGCTGCAGGTTTAGATAGGGGCAAGAGTCCCTATACAAGTACTTGACTGTTGCTAAGGAGTATGAGGGCATGGGACCGAGCCTAGGCTCATGATTCCGCTGCTAGCTGTTTTTCTTACTTTGCTGTACTCTGTTTTCTGCTGTACTGTATTGATGTATATCATGTTCTGGCTATTTTCCTAGAACTTGAAACATGTAGCATCATCACTTATATATTATTGGTTATATCCACTACAGTAGTTATTTCAGTTGTGTATGTTTACTGCTTCTTCTGTTGTTGAATGTTTATTTTGGTATTCTGCTGTGCTACACTTTGACAACTGAGGGCATAGTTTCCCCACTATCAGACCTGGGCCCTTGCTTCTAGTCGGAAGCCTCTGGCATTTGGGGAAATGCGCTTGAGGTCACGTGGCGAACCGGGCTCGGGGAACCCGTTGCGTGGCACCCGGGTCCGGGACGTTACAATGGGTGTATTAAAAAATATACCAATCAGAGAGGTAATATTGAATGATAACCATGATTTAGATTTTTTTTATTTTGATTCTTTTTATTTAAGTTTTCTTTTCCCATGTAACACATTCATCATATTTTTTTTATTAAAGTGTTTCCCTTTCTTCTTCCATCCATTTTTATCTTCTAACCCTAATCTAATTATCAATTATTCCATATTTTCTTTTTGATATATTTTCACTTTGTAATGATGAGTGACTAACCCGAGGCTTGGCCCTAGGGGTGGTTTCACAAGGTTCTTTGTTATTGCACTTCAATTCAAAATGTTTTAAATGTATTTGTGGTGAATATGGGAGTATTGAACAGGGGTGGCGATCATCCACCATGAAACTATTTCCAAATTATTTAATTTTACTGGATTCATTATTTTTACCTACCTTTTCTTAGGAAAACACCTCATATGGTGGATTTGGGGTTTCCTAAAGGGATGAAACGACATACGGTGGGACCGAGTCTTTTAGGAACTGCATTCTTGATTGAGGTGTTATCCTATTTGACTATTGGAGGAGGTATGTTTTGGTATGATAAAATCATGATAAAATCACAAACTCAATAAATAAAAGGAATTTAATTCATTAATTATTTTTTATCAAATGAATTATCAAATATAATTTAAACAACAAATAAATAATAAAGGAATCCGTGTTAACAAAACCTGGACCCAAACCATTCTTCCCTAATTTCATTTTGTCAGCATTTATATTTATATTTTAATTAAAAATTTCAGTATTTTAATTATACATTTTAAAAATCCAAAACCATTTTTTAAACAATTTTTAATAAAAATAAATAATAATTAGATTAGCTGAACTATAATCAGGGATTGAACCGACTGTAATGCTCCTCAATTGAGATGACCCTAGTCAGCCTCTGTGCTACATTTGGAATATAAATTTGGTTTTTACACACCCTAATACATGCGTATATCAATAATTAGTTAAATTATATTATAATAAATACAATTTAAGTCATTTTAATAATTTTTATATTGGACTTTAATATTAAAACTTCTTATATGCATGGAAACTTTTTCTCTCGAAAAGAAATTTTTCATCATGTCTGCAAGATTAAATCTAAAATATATTTTACCATTTATATGAATTGAATTTGTACAAATTAATTCCATATTATTAATACTAATAATTTATATTATATAATAATTTAAACTTAATTTTTGGTCATAATTAATAGTAAAAATAGTAAAAATTAATTACCATAGTTAAGGTTAAAATGGGTTTACTGGGGGGGGGGTAAATTAATAAGATAAGGTTTACAATGAGCCATAAAAATGTACAATTATTATTTTATGGAAATATTTTGACCTTATATCATCCATAGTTCTATAATGAATCATTTTTTATCCCTTTTTAATCTATAAAATGTCGGTATAAATTTTTCTTTTCAAGAATCCTGCGTGTGTCCTCTCCCCCACTTATAAAAGGCCACCCCATATCCTCTACTATTTACACTCCCAAAGAATTAATATTATGTAAATTACTAAACCTTATCTTTCTAACATCCCTAAACACATATTTTAGGATTTTTTTTGATCTAAAAGCCAATCTAGGTAGGATTTAGGTATAATCCTAAAGAGGCTGTTTGAGGATGAGGCATTGTTCTTGACCATGTGTTTATATTTTACCACTTCTTCTAATGCCTTAGAATATTATACAAATATACTAACACAAAAAATATATAATATAATATATAATTATATGTTATTATTTTAGTTTAATAAACTGTATTCATATCCTCTTCCATCAAATGGGAAATAATGTTGTCGATCGTGTGTACGACAAACTACCACATTATGAACTGATGCAATTCATTTTCCATCACCACCTATAAAATATGAATATAAATATTGATTTAAAATATTTTATATTTATTAAATTATTATACTTATATAATTATAATATCACATATAAATTCTTACCTTTAAACCCATTTGAAAATAGTAATGTCGTGCGTGCATACATGTAGACTACCACCTCCACATTTTAATGTGAAATTTTTTTCATTTAATTTTGACATGGATGGTAATAATTAAATATATAAAGAATATAAATAAAATATTAGATATAATAATTATTCTTTAATTGTTAAATATTATTTACATTGATTATGATCCTTTTGGAAAAATAGAAAAAATGTTCATTCCTACATATGACCTACCATCTCCATAAACATTGTAACTAATTTTTCCATATCTAACTTTAATGGAGTATTATAAATACTTATTAAATGATTATATATGATATTTATATAATTTTTAACATAATGTAAATTATTTAAACATGAAAAAAGATAAGTGACCAAAATTATCAAACCTAAACATACATGAAAAATGAAGCAATTATCACACAAAATAGTGATTCTAACAAAGAATTATTAATAATTTGGTCATAAAAGACTATAGTTAAATAATATATTGAAAGATATATAATATTATGCTTCTATAATAAATTTATAATAAATATATATTTATTATTTATGAGTTATGGACAGATACAATAGAAGTCATACCTAAGGTAAGGGTTTTTCGTCTTACTTTTACTTCTGTGTGACAAATAACATATTCACCACTTAATTATTTTATGTGGTGTATATAATTCACCATATGATATGTTATATCATGAATATATTTATATTCATATATTTTTAAGTTTCATTTGAATTTATTTCTTTCATTGGGATTATCATTCAAAATTTACCAAAGTGGTTGGGGTTTATTTCCCAATCTCATCACTATTTAGGATTATTTATTTTTAAGACTCCCTCTGAGGAATTTTTGGATATTTATATCTTAAAATAAATATATTTATTATCCTTTATTTATTAATTAACTATTCAATTAATATTACCACTTTATTTTCTTTGTTATTTAAAATAATTAGGAAAATGTTTTAAAGAAAAGATGACTTTATTTCTCCCTTGGTTCAAAAATCATTTATCTTCCATGTCCATGTTTTCTATGTTTTCAAAAAAGTATTCAATATTTACTATTATTTTATAAAGTATTATTTACATGTATTTGGATATATAAAAAAGATATGATAAGGAATCCTCAGATTAATTTTTAAATGAGGCACTTTTTGACATTCACAAAAAATGTAAAAGAAATCTTTTTTAATATACTCGATATGAACAAAATTTCATGATAACATGAATTACAATTATTTTAATGCTTAATTTACAAGTCTACAGGGTTATTTTTAAATAAATTTATTTTCCTAATATTCTATAATTTTTTAGTTTTAAAAGTTATTTTCAAATTGAAAAAAATGTTTTACTCAAGAATATTTTTATGATATTTTATGATATTTATATTCATCAATGAAAAAACCCCTCATTTTACCTTTCCATCAATTGATAATATTTTTTAATGATATGATGATTATCATTTATCTAGATGGTTTATGATAAGTTTTACTGGGATGTACTATTTTGATACTATTCTCCATAATACAATATATGGTTTGTAATTATGTTTATTGATTATAGAAATTATTAACATTTCGTTTGATAAAATTTCAACATGAATTTTTATATAGACTATATTTTCCCCCATTCATATGAGGAATTCATTATAATTACTATGTTATGGGTGGGTCCCGATATATCCCCTAGATGTTTTGGTATGTCTCTTGTGATAAACTAGATTTATTTATGGCTAAGGCTCTATCCATTTATGTAATATGTCTTTGAATGTGTCCTTTATAGCATGTTTATGATTTTCGGAATTTTAAATTACCTCATTATGAGATTAGTTATTGATTTCCATGTGATTATTCATTTGTTAAGAATCTCTATTAATAATTTCTAAGCTCATTTGACTATTTATATTGAATTATTTTGATAATAAATTATTCCTAAAATACCATTATTCATATTAAGGTTACTGATTAAATTTAATGTATTTCAGTTATTTACCTTTCTATATTTATTATTCCTTCTGTCATCATGATTGATTCAACTACACACATACCCTCACCAACCGTTAGAGCTCACCACTTTATTATTTTTTGATTCCCTAGGGTGTGAGGATGTATATTATGATTAATATGTGGGGATATTAAAAAGGGAATAATGGTGTTCTCCAATACAATTATATGATTTATTTTTTAGTTTTAAAATGAATTGTGAATTTTGAGTACGTATTAATTTTTCCAAGAATACTAAAATATTAGGTCCATTGGGAGGAAATTGATTGTAACTAGAAAAAATGTGATAAAGTTACCACATACTCAAGGATTCTTGGGTTGGGGTCCATATAATATCTTCCATTATGGAATTTAAGCATTCATGGTCGAGTGACCGCTTTGATCGACCCGATTAGTAGGATCCATACTAAAAGACTCTTGGCTTCCCATCAACATATAATAAACATCCATCTACCCCTACATTTTATAGCGTAGATAAGTGTTTATTCACATATAAGAGTGATTATTGATGTGGCATGATGTAGTGAAAAGGGCCAATTGTCTTCCTCATAGCTATTGTTAATGGGAAAACCTAAAGGTCTATAGATCCTGAAGGAATTAATGAGACTTTTATAGGGTCAGTATGGAACCATTTTGGTTACAATCATAGATAAGAGTATTAATTAATTGATATTGTTGGATTATGTGATATTGTTTGTCTAGATTTTGGGGTCGTAATGGTCATTACAGTTGAGGAATACATCTATGAAGACACTTTTTAGTTGTGCATAAGCACATGAGTTAATAATATCTTTACCTCTAACATGATCGGTGAAGTTAATGATTCAGAGTGTATTGAGCGATTAAGGATTTATGATTGATGGAAGTTACTAATGGAAAAAACCCATTAGTGAAATATCACAAGTAAAGATGTATAATCAATTGATCTATTTCAAAGGTAAATGATTTCATGTGAGGATCAAAATATCTATCCCCCCATTTGTTCAGGACTATGGTTTATATTATATGAAAACTTGATTTATAAAGGGAATTAGTTGTTAGGTTAAATTAACAACACTTTGAATTATGGATCAAGGGTGAGAGGAGTGGAATTCATCTCATGCTATAAAGGTATTGTTTATTAATCCTATACTTTTTTATAGATTTAAGACATGTTCCTAAACTATTTCCTAGTGATACTAGTGACATTGGTCATGAAATTGATCATTTTATACCATTAATTATTGTAAAAATCTATATGTATCATAGTTTATATATATTAACCCTCTATTGGATGGTTGTTTGGTTGGTCGTATTATTGTTCAAAGCCACACATTTTTTCACTCTGAAATTTATATCCATTTAGGGTGGTGGTTGGTGCTATGAAATAATTTTAGAGCCTATATAAGGGGATTTGTATGTATTACAACCAAGGTAATCATATGTAACATAGTTCCATTATTTTGAATGAGGATTTTTATACCTTTTATGGTCATCAAACAATAAAAAATGTGCTTCCTGTTATGTAGAAATCACCAATGTAGATCATTTTAATGTTATGCACTAAGGACTATTGATTCACCTTTTAGGGTTTTCAAATAAGGGGAAATGTATTTTTTTATTTTAAATTCACACAACATGGTCCAATTACAAGAAGTCTAAAGCTGTGTGGATGGAACTACTACATTAAATGGTCTTATTACTAGTTCTATAGGGATTACTCATGAGATACATTTTTTGGTTCATCATATATGTTGGTAACTAAATGGGACATAGTATAGATGGGTAATACACCAAGAATAATCACCTTTGTATTTATAGTACATTGATTAGGAACTGAGATGTTATTATCATCGAGGACATGGATGGGGATTACACCATGTAGTTGGATCTTTTGGATTATATATTGACTATTAGTAACCATACAACTAAGGATCACTAGCCTCATGTGTGGTGGTGTTTAGTATGGAAGGGATGAACCTTATAGTGAATTAGAATCCCAATTATATCTACGTATAATTGATTAGAAAAAATGGTTTGGATGGATGTTTGAAAGGTATAAGGACCAGTATAGATTATCCAAGATGAGTGTTTTGGGATAGGGGAGAAAGAATGATTTTCTATTTATAATATTCCTCATTATAAATGGAATAAAAGTTTTTTATAACCCCAAGGAACCTTCTAACTATGGATAAAAATGTTTGTGACATATTATATGTAATGGATCATGTATAAAATACATTGATTGAGGATTAATTATGTTTATAAGAATAAATATATGGATGAAAAAGGGTAAAAATAGTTTAATTTTTGTATTTATTGAGTGATAATTATTTGTTAATGGATTTGGGTTTGGTTTAAAGTGAATGGGGGTGATTTTTTAGGAATTTTTGAATTAGGTTCATGATTGAGATTAATGTTCAAGATATTAGGGGTATACCAAAATCTTACACCTGTATGTGTCTCTAGGTACTCAGGGGGAGTCCACAATTTAATTTATATACCTTTATATGGATAGAAGGCCTAGAAGAGCCACTAGGTACCCTGTGGCCCTAGAATATGCACTTGGTTCCTTTTCCTATATAGTTTATTTGGGTATAAAATTCATGAAACCAAAAACCTCTTAATTTCCTTCTTCATTCTCCCTCAAACTCACTTCCCTCTATCATTTTATAGAACATTCTTGGTTTCCCCTTAGTCTAACTCATCTATCTCAATTTATCCAACTGATTCAAGGTGTTTCTTAGGGTTACTTTCATGCCATAGTTAATGGCATGGTTCCATTATATTTCCTTATTCCATCTATTCTATTCTTCATTAGACTTACCTATTTATTATAGGGTTCTAAAGTAAATTCCATTAAAGAATGGTGGAATTAACCATAGGACATGGGGATTAATCTCATCTTACTCCTTGAAAACATCAAATGGTGAAAAATTTATTGTTTATCACTATTTTGACAGAAGGTGTATGTTGTATGTTTTTACCTATGTTTCTATATTTTAGGCCGGGTTTTTGGGAGCGATTTCATGGAATGGTTTTGGGATTTAAGTATTTTTTTGGATAATTTATGTGATTAATTTTCTCAGTTTTATCTTGGATTATTTATACAATAGTTATATTTACTATTAAATTTGACTTCCTTAGTTATAAAACATGGATTGGTAATTTATTAGTGTTTCAAACGGAAATTTTGAATTGTTAATGGTTGCCTAATTATATGGTTGGTGGTATCGAATCACTATGTGATTCCTAGTTAATGCTTGCAAAATGATTTACTTTGGTTTTCCAAAATCAATAATGAAACCTCGCTAAATTTTAAAGGTATGAATAAATGAATTTTAAAGATATTTTTTATAAAACAGGAAAATAATTTCAAATTGTAGTTCTTTTAGCATTTTATTAAAACCCCTTTCTACTATTGAGTATTTTAATTTTTTTTAATAAATTTATTACACATTTAAATTATTTAAAATTATTAATTTTTTTATTAAATTAGAAATCATATGTGTTTTGAGATTACCATACTTAAATTCTTGTCTCTATGCCCTATTTTAATAAATTTTTGGACCTTTTATTTGATGTTAAACATAGGAAGAAATGGAAAAACTTTAAATGTTTCTAAATTAAATCAAATTATAGGTATATTTTATGTTAAGAGTCTTCAATTTCTTAATAATTATTGGTTATTTAACATAAAATTAATGTTTGATTCTTTGAAACCCAAAAAAAAATCTATAAATGAAATCACACATTTTCACATAGACCTAAATTAGTTATAAATATGTAAACATGTGGTAAAGTGATTATTTCAAGTTTAATGTAGTGGATAGGTTTTAGTTATGAAAATATGTGACTGAATAAGAAAAGCCTAATGGTTTAATAATTAAATAAACATGAAACTTTGGAGATACCACAATTTTAAATACGTTTTTATTTTTGGGACGTTTTATTAAAATCACTAAATTTTAAATGATTTCTTTTAGACACATTTTCATAATTAAATTACACCTCGTACTTATTTACTTATTCCATTTATTTTAAAAAGTGAATTACTTTTAGGAAAATTCATTAATCTTTATTCAAATCAATATAATTTAGACAAATTATATTATAAAAGTGTTAGTTTCAAATCCCTTGGATTCAGTTGAGTTATAAAGTGGGACATAATCAAACCTAAAAAATCATTAATGGTGTTTTTTATAAACTTCAACCTCAATATATAGTTTATTAATTTCCATATCAATACAATGTAAAAACTAATATACCATATCTATAATGTTTATTATATTGTGATTGAAATGACAAATGTTATTGTAATAAATTAATTTATACTTCATATGGGATTGTTCTAGTGTGTCTTGGGAGTGTTCCCATTATACCCATGTGAATCAATTAGGCTAAGACTAACTTGTTTGATTATTACATATTAAACTATAATTATTGACCTTATTGTGTCTTTTTTTCAATTCTTGGAACCCATAGTTGTTGAATCATTATTTATGTGAATTTATGGTTGAAAATACCATTCCTTACTAGTATTTTTTGGTATAACAAACATGTTGTTGATTTTATTTGAAAAAAAATTTATATACCATCTTTAATTTTATTGTATTGAGTAAGGATATGGTTTGATAGATAATGATCATGATATAGGGAGTTCGTAGTTTCTTTAAGATTAAAAACCATATGTTCATTAGTCTTAATGAATCTCTATTTAATTGATCAGTATATCATGTGAATGTCACTATATATTTCAATTGTTATAAATTTGTAAAACACGTATATGACATGGGATTGGTTTTTTCCCTCATTGATTATACCCCTTCCCTTATTCAATGATATGGTATGAGGCCCCAATATTCTATAAAAAAATTCCTTTCTATGAGAAGGGACAATAAATAGACATTAAAAGTAAACAAATATAGGATGAGCTATAATATTTTCATACCCCCAGTGTTGATGGTATGAGATTGAATTGTACCCTATATGTATTATGAATTTATTATTAATATCCCTCAAAGTAGGTAATTTATATAAGTTTATATTTGAATCCTCTAAGTGTAAAAAGTTACTGGTTGTCGTCATATTCATTCTTGAGTTTCATCACAACTATTTTATTTCTATTTAATGTTTGAAAATGTTTAAACTGTTTCTTAAAAATTTATGCAGCTATGTTGAATTTTCTAGCCATACAATTATTATATCAATATTTTATTAAGAAAACATCAGTAGTTCTATATTTAGTATTTTATCCTCACACACTTAATGTACAACTTATTAGAAATATAACTTCCTTTTCTTCATTTCAAGTACTTATAGATAAATAGTTTTTTATATAATAATTCATGACTATTTTACTTGGCTTTTTATGGGAGTGGGTTTGGTTCCCACACCATATTTGAAGCCTTAGATATTATTATAGGTTTATTTTTTCTCTTCAAGTATAAAATTTTATTTTTGTAGCATTTTCTTATACAACAATTTTTTTATTTCATTGAGGGTTGGTTATTTGAGTTATTTTATATGTCATTTGATTTATAAGAATCTATATAGAGTGTTTTATTTTGATTTCATTTGTGTCCATTCTCTATAAACTAATAAAGATTAATTGTTTTTTTGTTTTATTTTATAATTTTTGAGTTATGGAGGATTCATGATGTTTTTTATTAGAATCCATATATAACTTATGTTTTCAATCAAAGGTAAATTTTTCTCCAACTACATTCCATGATCTATAGCACTAGTCTCCATCCCCTAGGGATTGGGTTGTGCTCATAGGGTTGTAGCACACATGATGAGAGTTTCTTATGTATAATTAGGTTAATGACATTAAAAAGTGTTATAAGATACAAGATTTTATGTTATTTATATTCTTTTTAAGTTTAAGATAGGATATTGGAATATAAAACATGATAAGTAACTCATAAAAAAGAATCATGGATCTCTTCATGCTGGATGAAAAAGACACTATAGGACTTCCGAGTACTCTATAGGCACTATTTTTCGTGTGAAGAATCCTTCTATATACTTGTTTTAGGAAATATGGAATGAAATAAAATAAATAAATTTAGGACTTGACCAGGATTCATCCTTTGTTTTCATTCATGTACCATGTTAGTCATCAACAGGTTGGCACATATTGGATATCAAGTTATATCACATGCATGATAATTTTTGTTTATTTTTTAAGGAGAATAAATTAAGGTTTTTATTAAACAAAACATAATATATATATATATATATATATTTGTGACTATTAGGTTAATAAAAATCAAAATTTGATCCCTTGATTTTGAAATATCTATTTATATATATTGATTTTTAGTATTTTATTTAAACTATTAATATTGAGCATGCCCAATACCCAATATTTACATTTAAATTTATAGAATGTCCATTATTTCTTGACTAGTTTTATATTATGACAAAGCCTATGATTTATGTTTATATTTACCTTCCAAGAATTATTTTTTTATTGGTTACATTATTTTTTCAATAATGAAAGTTGATTTATTTTTGATAGATATCTTATTACTAAGAAAGATGGTTGTTATCATTTTTTTATATCACTGAGCATGTTGCACCTAGATTGGGACAAATTGTTTTATATATCAATATATTTGTAGAAATTTCTCTTGAATGATTTTAAAAGTGATCTAGTCAAATATGATAGTATTTGTTTATTGTTCAATCCCAAAGGGAACATGTGTTACCTAGTATGAGAAATTATAAAGATTCTAAAAGGGTTTTTTGTAAAGACCCAAACCCTAGTATCCCTAAGTCAGTGGTTAATTTATTACATTGGATCTAGATGCAATCCATCACATCCTTGAGGACCAATTAGTTTAGTAGTATTTAAATACTAGATACACATTATATTTGAAAACATAAAATACAACATACAAATTCATTTGAGAACACCATTATTTATTTTTTCATATCCTTTCATATCAATCATAAAACTTCTCATAGCATCCTTGGGAAAGGAAACACAAGAAAGGGGTGATATCAATGTTTAGTAAGGGTATGTGTACATCATAATCTATCATGCATATAAATGGAATAATCAATATGGATATGCAGATAACTAAAAAAAATTCAATTTAATTAATAAATTCAAAGTTATGAACAATATGGATGGAATAAATGATGTTCCATTAATGAAATATTAATAATCGTATGATATTGAAAAATATCCATGGATATTATAAATAACCAAACAATAAATGAACATCAATAACTAATATCATAATGAGGTAATACATAATGTTTGACATCATAATCATACCACCAAGTCCTCATGCCAAGACATCTTATATAAACAGGTAAGCACTTAGCTAAATACAAAAAATAGTTTGTCTCATGAAATCTACTGATGCATCCATGGGCTAGAGTGGGCCCCATACAACACTTATTAAGTCTGATGCATTCCTCCCATGAAAGGTGAGAAATATATTAAATATAAAAATTCATTTTGAAAACTAGAATACTAAATGTTAATAATTTTCCCAATCAATCGCTACAAGAAAACCTCCATTTAGCGGTTGTTATTATTTGCATATACCGGCGGTTTAAACCGCCTCTACATAGTTTGGAGGTGGTTTACAAAAACCACCGCTAAATTGGGTTTCAGAAATCTATTAGCGGTGATTATTTCTATTTAGTGACGGTTTAAGGGAAGCATCGTAGCTGCCTCATTTCGCAGTAGTTTTATTGAGTTTAGGGGCAGTTTTTACGAGCCCTTGATTTTATTTTATTAGCGACGGTTATAACTGCCACAAATAAAATAAAATCTAGCGGCTATAAAACTACTTCTAAAGTCATGAGAACCGCCGAAGAATGGACGCGGGTGATTCGACTCTGTAGAAGTGGCTAAAATCGCCTCTAAACATAAAAAATACTTACGTTTAGTGGTGTTTTTAACCACGGATAATGTCTTACCTATATAATTTTCGTGGTGGTTAAAACCGCTGTGAAAAGCTTACCAGAAAAAAAAAATTCTGCTTCCACTACACTACTACCCTGAAAAACAAATCAAACCAGAAATACCAATAGCCTAATAGATTAATGTACACAAAATTTAAAAAAGAATGGAGACAACTAGTAAATTTTTTTTGGTCGCGATGCTTGGAAAATATAGTGGAACATCATAAATGGATATGTGTAGTGAGGAGGATTAAAAAACATGACCTGAATTGATAGATAATGGGTACAACACCACACAACACATTATAAGGTTGATTTAAAATTAGTTTTGATTAGTGATTCATGGACAAGGAATACTCATTTAAGGTTATAGAATTAGGACCATGTGGTGATCATGCAACTCAACCATGCTTGAGGTGGACTTCCTCTTAACCCCTAAGCCCTGTTGAGACATTATTGATTCAAGAATCAAGGATATTTATATAGTTATAATTGATTATAGGGGTGAACCTAATGAGGGGAATAAGTGACCTGAAAAATATCACGATGACAATTACAACTTTTGAGAACTGGGAAGTGAAAAGGGAGTAATCGACAGAAAGAGAATTATTATTGACTATGTTTGAAACATAGGATACCTGAGCTGGTTGAGGATAGGATAAAAAATATCATGATCTACTATTTATGGAGATAAAAGAATTAGATCCTCTTTTTATCAGTAAATGTACTTCATTGAATGAGCCTGAGATGGTATGTAAGACACTATGTCCATGAATCATTTCATTAGAGATCCTTTTCAGATTGGTAGGGTGAGGCTTATCCAAATAGTAGAATGTGTGAACCGTCTAAGTGTATATGGGGATGTACCATATATAATATTAGGTTCCATGGGAGATATTTCCTCATGTTGTCAAATGTTCTATTTAAACATGTGGGTTAACTAGATTCAAGCCTGGCCCAGAGGGAAACGTCCCCATGATGAGTTGCTGGTAGGGATGAGATTGAGTTGAAATATACATGAATCAATATGTTTCTCCTCATAATGTGAATCAAGAAATACTTAGTCTTGATGCGTGACATGGTAAGAGACTATTTTCGGTGGAGTGATTTCATCTCTGGAAAGGATATCATATCATCTCATATTCGGAGAAATAAAAGTTTTATACGGGTAATGTGTGGTTCATTTCATACTTATCATATGAGGAATCTCAGTTTTATATGTGGTAATTATTTTTATAATCATCCCACACTTATCGGATGAGGCATCCTTATTTCATTTAATAGGGTATGGTTGTTAATTAACATTGTTTGCTGAGGACATTGGGATTTGATGTTTAAAATCATACAACATGGACTATGACTACAAATAGTTTAAATTCCTAGAGCTCCAAATATAGAAATAGGTTTGAGTTAAGGGTCTCCAAGCTTTGACCAAAGTAGCTATGAAAGGGAGAAACCTATAATGAGTCGGTGATAAGGTTGTGCCCTGGATTAAATATTTATATGTAACTACTTATATTGTGATTATTGGAATCAATCCAAATGTTTTTATGATTCATGGTGTCATAGGATACCAACGCCAGAAGGGTTTACCTTCTTGGATGACGATATTGAATAATTACACAATATAATATTTGGCATCGAGAATTTATAGGAGGTGAAACTATCTCTCTTTAAGAGACATATCAATTTTTTATGGGGTTAAATTATCTATCATTAATAGGTATATATATTTTACATGGGGTAATGATATAGTTTAAATTAATCTTACTAGGATTTTAAAAGGTCTTTTGCATCTATATACCCATTATTTACTTCCACATATCAGGAAATGAGAGCATCTTGGACCACTGATGTGTTAACATAAATGAAAGGAGATTATTTCTAAAAAAGAGGCTCATGTGAGTGTTTTGGGGCAATGAAACCTTATTTAATGGATTATTATATGGTGAATCATCATCTAGGCTCAATGATAGAAGATATATGCATCAATACGTATCCCATGGAAATGGGAATCAATCCACCCATAGTTCTAGAATGTTGTGGTGAATAAAACCTGGGGTTATAGGATAAAATAGGCCCTTAAACCCATGATGAAATCCTGAATATGATTGTACACAATGTAAGATCATACAACCAAGACCATGATGAAAAATTTAATTTCATTTCTTGTAGAAAATGATTTTTTTCATCTCACATAATGTGATGCTTCCATGTTTTATAAGAGGTAATGTTTTTGAAAATATCATAATTATCGTAAGAGGAATCCAAATTTTATAGTGTAAGAATTTTAGACCATCCAATACACATCGTACAATGAATCCTGGTTTTATATGGTTTAATACCATCTCCCATTAAGTGGAAGCTAGGTTTTATATGAGGTATGACCACATTTTATCATCATGAACAGAATATGATAAACATTAATAACGCATGAAGATTCACTATCTACACATTCTACCTCACCAAAGTGTCCACAAAACTATCCTTTTGATCACTATGAAATGACCCATTTTTTTCAACACATCAACAATGATTTTAACTCCTAGTCATCCAAAATCTCAACTATCAATTCAAACAGAGGCCTAAATGGAATGATGTATACCACACTCAAGAAATCAAGAAATAAAAGGAAACATCAGAAATCAATAAAATGAAGAAATGGAAACATGAGAAATCAAGGAAATGTTAGGACATAAAAATGTTTGGTGGTAACTATGTGCCACACATGTTACATATACAAACCAATTATTCCCAAATTTTTTCAACACATCAACAATAGAACTACTCATAGTTCGATGATGCATCGTCACCCTCTCTACCTCTATCTCCACTTTCTGCTGTCACCTGTAAGAACATTATTTTGAAAATTAAATACTGTTGCATATTTATATTAAAACTTAACCAATGAAAGTTTTCAAACTAAATGATTTTGATTTTTTGTGATTTACCTGCATACCACCAGTCGATGCACTACCACTGGGGGCATATATGCTCATATTCTGATCTATATCAGTCATCACTTTCTACAAAGAGGATATCTAAACCCCCTGGTCTTGAACTGTGGTTCGTAGAGAAGTAATCTCCCACTGAGAATATTCAGGTATGGACTGACTATAACCAGGAGTAGATGCAGCTGGAATCCCTAGTGGCATGCCAAATACCTCAGATGGTACGAGTCCAAAACCCATCCCGCACACTCTACCAGGATGCTCCTTCCCAAGGACTTTAGCAACTAGGTCATCCTGGGAGACTGAGTAGGATTGCACAGGATTGGTATCCCATAGTTCTTTAATTTTTACTATATATCAAATATCAATATATATTAACATAGTAAAAACTGATGATAAGTTATTATAATAAAAAATTGGCTTCATACCCCAACTTCTTTAGCAGGCTCTTTAACAAAACTTCCATATGATTGTTTTGTGAATATCCAACCATAGTTCAGTTCGGGATGCTTCGTTCCCTAAACTCTGTGACTACATTAAGAAAAGATAAATAAAAAATTCAATATATTAAATAGGTAATATTTCCTTATAAATATTTAAACTAATTAAAAGATTACCAAAGTCATCCGTCTTCTAGAAAAGCTTTTTGAGCCTACAGTGTGAGGGATGACTTGCTTAGCCCGGTTTGATGCATTCTGTCTTGAGAGATCATGAAATAAATAAAATGAAATTTAATAGTAATATATTTAATGTCATATCCTCTTCATATACATGTATAAATGTAAAATGAGGATAATATAATAATATATATTTCAATACTATCTGCTTCTCATCATGATGTTTGTCAATAAAAACTTTCCACTGTTCTTTCGGTACCCCACTGGGTAGCTTCTCATACATTTGTTGCACGGTCAATGTAGTATCGTTGACATCACACCACAATATCCATTTTATATCTTTCCATTTCTTACCAAGATTTTTCAACATCCACTTCTATGCTATCACATCAGCAACTGTAATGTGGAAGAACATCTGTATACATAAATTCATTTTGAACGTATTAAAAGCATGAAATTAAATCAAGCCAAAATGTAATAAAAATAAATTTATTTGGGAATAAAAAACATAATTTTTCCAGATTGGAGGCATATGTCTCCAATCATCATAAGAAATAGGAAGGTAAATGGGCTCCGCTGCCAGCTGGCCTAGAATCTGGCCAAGTAACCCTGCAGCGTCATCCGTAGGGACCCCATAAGAATCAAATGGAATGACTATCTTCTCGCCATTCATATTTCAAACATCTAAACTTTTTATTTTTTTCTACATGGCTGCATTTTTATCATCTTCAATGAGCAAACAATTAGTATAAACAAAATTCAATAAATTTATTTATTTAAATTTGTACCTATGACAATGACACTTCAGTATGTCCGTGATGAAATGGAAGGGGCGTGTCGCTGCCCCACTGCTGAGGCTCCTATAGGGGGAGTCTATAACTCAGTCTCTAATGGGACAACCACAAATGGTGTGAGAGATGGTGCATGGGGAGATGGTGTAGGGGTGTATGTAGTTGGTGCCTTAGATACTGTGGGGATGGAGCCAGATGGATCGTCATCTGTCGTAGAACTAAATGAAATAGTGTACCGCTTCCTCCTTGGCATTCCTGTCTTTTAATCAAATAAAATTAAGTTCAGAATATATATTTCAAAAAAATTATGCAGAAAAAAATTAAAAATGATAATTGATGCCCAGTACTAACAGACAACATATATATAACAATGATAATAAATGAATGTATAAATGAAACAAGGGGATGATGAATGAATAAATAATTGTACATACAATCATTTTACCCTTCAATCATGTCAATTTCCTGCTCCATTGCTTCATCCACTTCATTCATCCTTGCTAGACTAATATTTTCAATATCATGATGGACAAATAATTCTGCTTCCTGTTATTGATTAAATTCAATTTCAGAGGTCAAATATTCCACTTCATCACCCATATCATACATATCTCTTTGTATTACGTGAGAAACTACACTCCACCCTTCATCCACAACATCATTCACATAATGTACCATTTTGTCCTTGTGATTCTAAGATATATGGATCATGAAGTTCACGATCACCAAAATCTATCAAGCTATAGAAGTTCACAGAAGTAAATTTCAAGGAATCTCTTTTAACACCTATGATAATATCGACCCATTTGCATTTGAATAAAACAACAGAAAAATGTTCGTGGTAGTTTAATTCAATAATATCATGCAGCTTTCCATAGTATCCCACTTCATCAAATGTAAATATACCACTATTCTATGTTTTCAAACCCACTTTTCAATTGACTGTATGAAATATAAATCCATTCACATTATAAGCGTCGAACATTCTAACTTGTTTTATAGGACCTCTAGCAAGAAACTTCAAATATTCTGACAAGTCTGCTCGAGTATCAGTATTCATGATCTGAAAAAAGAAATATAATTTATTATATTTACAAAATGTATGTGTCAAACTAATATTTGTATTTATTTCAATATAACTTACACATCGTGAAAACCATTCTAAAAGCTCTTTATTCACAACTTTCATTATATCTTTATCATTTTGTGTTCGGCCTCTCATTCGTATCTTTGTTTGTATCCTCAAATCTTTAATAAATGGATCTACAATTTCACTATTCATCAGCACATATCTATGTGCCTGTAATAATTCCAATTCTGTCAGTGTCACATTTCAGGTCCTCCTAACTGATCGTCCAATAACAAGAAATATTTTTGATTTATGATGAATTTGAGATTGAGTTGATGTATCATCAACAAGTCCAACTCAATTAAATATTGTCTCAATATCATCCAAATATCTGGAACAAAAGTTAAGACACTCCTCATCCAAATATCCTTCAGCAATAGAGACTTTTGGTTGAGCTTTATTTCTCACGTATGCTTTCGAATGCCCAAGATATCTGTGAAATAAAATCATAATATTATGAATTTATTTAAATTCCAAAAATTGTTTACTTAACTAAAAAACATATAAATAAAATACCTCTCAATTGGATACATCCATCAATAATGAACGAGGCCTCATAATTTAGCTTCCTCAACCAAATGCACAGTTAAATGCATCATGACAGTAAAAAAAGATGGAGGAAGGATCATATACATTGCACAAAGGGTCAATACAAACCTATCCTGGAGGTGGCAAGCTGAAATGGATGTAGATATTTCTCACATAATTTCCTGAAAAATGTGCAGAATTAGACTATAATAGCAGTAAATTTTTCAGGTAATAATGTATGAAATTCCAATGGTAGTAACCGTTGTAACAAAATATGTGAATCGTGACTTTTTAATCCATGTAACTTACGATTCTTCAAGTCAACACACCTCGATATGTTACTCGAATACCCATCAGATACCTGCACATTCTTTAAAATTAGAAGGAATGTATCTTTATCCCTATTTTTCATTGCAAAAATGGCCGGAGCATACTTTTCATTCTCATCTGGATAGAGATCACATTTTATGTTCATTACTCGTAAGTCTTTGCAAGCATTGGGATGATCCTTTGACTTTCCAAGCTCATTAAGTAATATGAAAATCAAATTATCACAGAAATACTTCTCAATATGCATCACATCAAGATTGTGCCGCAACAAATTATATTCCCAATACTAAGGTTTGAAGAATATACTTTTTTTCTTCCATTTTTGCGTTCTAATTTCACTTGACGATGCACTTTAGACCCGTTTTCTGCTATCATTCAAATGATGAACCTTCCCAAATTCTATTTCAACATTTTCAATCTGCGTCAATATTTCAGAACCAGTTAACAACTTTGGAGGTGGTCTATGATCAATAGAACCGTTAAATTTTGATCTGTTGATCCTAAATCTATGAGATGCATCGAGAAATATTTGATGGCATAAGAAGCTCCATTTTCTAATGTGAGGTAGCCGTTTGGGCTCGAAATCAAAGTTACAAACGGGACAATCCAAACCTGTGTAAGTGTTCCAACTAGATAAATTCTCAAACCCAGGGAATTCACTAATGGTCCACATTAAAGAAACATACATTTTGAACATTTTTTAGAAGAAACATCAAATGTCTCAACACCATTGCTCCATAACTCCTTCAATTCGTCAATCAAAGGCTGCAAGTATACATCAATATAATTTCTAGGAATTTGTTTTCCAGGAATAATCATCGAAAGGATAAAAGATGTTTGTTGCATACACATCTACGAAGGTAGATTATAAGGGATCAAAACAACTGGCCAAATTCTATAACTGGTACTCAAAGTCCCAAACGGGTTGAATCCATAGGCAACCAATCCCAATCAAACATTCCTAGAATCAGATGAGAAATCTAGATGTAATGAATCAAATTTATTCCATGATTTGAAATCTCATGGATGTATCATTAACCAATCATTGTTATTATCTACAGAATTCCACTTCAGGTGTTTAGCGGTTTTCGATGACATGAATAATATTTTCAAATCGAGGCTTCAAAGGAAAGTAACGCAAAACCTTTTCAAGTGTGTTCATTTTATTCTTCTCCATGAAATTATGTTCATTCAGACTTCCAACATCACCCTTTGACTGCCATCTAGAAGAAGAAAATTTCTTGCAATTTTGTCTACTTGAATCCTCTCCCCAATAAAGCATACAATCATTGGGACACACATGTATTTTTGTATAATTCAGACCAAGATTGTTAATAAATTTTTTTATATCATAAAAAGATTCTAGGATTTTTGCTTCAGGAAATGTATCACAAATCAATTACAATGTCATGGAAATTTCCTTATTTGTAATTCCACATAGACATTTGATATGGTACAACTTCAGTAGATATAAAAGCTTTGAATATTTCAAACACCCACTATACAAATCTTGATTTCCATCATCAACTAAATCATGAAAATCATTTTCCTCATTGAATTTTTCTCTTATATTTGGCTTCACAAAATCAATAGGAGGATCCAATGATATGTTACAATCTTGATCTGCTTGTGTTACAGTCTCAAAAAACTCACTTGTCACATTGCAATTTGTAGCACCCTCTTTTGGTTGTTCTGATATGTTTTGATGCTGATAATGGTGTCTTGTAGTTCCAAATGCATCATTTATGAGGTTTTTCATTTCATTTTCCATTGTTGATGAACTTGGGACCTCATTCTATGGATTAACATAAGTGCTCAATATTTCTGTAACGTTCGATTCTCCATGCCAAATCCAACACAAATATTGACCAGGGAATTGCTTCAGTATTAAATGTTCATAAACTTCATCTCTCTTCAAACATGTTCTAAATTTACATTTAGGACATGAATATCTTATTCTCCCTTCAACAGATCGATTAGAAATTACAAAATCTAAAAACTCATTCAAAACCTTAACATAATGAGGTGTGTTCCCCGGTAATGTGATCCAACTTTTATACATGTATATCACACTATGCCTACACAATAGAAAAATTAAAAGACATAGTTACTACTAAATAGAGTAAGAGATTCATGTATACGATAGTGTAAGATTACTGAAACATTATATAATAAAGATGAGCCCCTGAGTTAGATATGAACCCTTTAGTGTTTGGGATAGGGGAAGTTTCTTTGGTAAAGAGAAACAGTGTGCTAACAATGTGGTAGCTACTTTACCATGAAAACCAAAGAACATTTTTAATTTAGAATAACCACAACCTAAGTTCTCTATAGAGTCTTCATATAAAACACTAATATCGAATAAATCTATTATAAATAATGTTTAGGGAAAACCTTATGATTCTTACAAAACTCAAAAAATTCTTAGATATGGTCATGCAACCCTACCGAGGTCATATCCTATAATAACCTCCAATATACATGTATCCTTAATATAAAAAATAACCAAAAATACCTATAATATATATATATAAGAACCATTAAAATGTATACAATTAATAATGGGAAGCGGGGGGCTGGGGTCGCCAGGGTCGGAGGGTCACAGGGGGCCGGGGGAAGCGGGGTCTCCGGGGTTGCGGGGTCACCGGGGTCACGAGGGGCTAGGGGAAGCAGGTTTTTCGGGGTCACGGGGTCGCCGGGGTCACGGGGTCGTGGGGGGGGGGGGGTCAGGGCCTTATATTTGGATGAATTAATTGTTTTTTCCTTGGAGTGTCAGGAACCATGTGAGGGATGGTAGTCTTGAGGCATGATAAGTGGTGTTGTTCATGGAAATGCATGATGAAATAACTTGGGAGATTAGGTTTTGAGGTTTTACGAACCTTGTGTGGATTGAGTCCCTAGACCTCTCTTTGGTGTATTCACATAGAAAAAAGTGGTGGTGTGACTTGAGGGTGAATTGGATCATATATATGTTAGTGCTCATGAGTGGAAAATTATGGTTAAATGGGATGATCGAGGATCTGACCATGGAGTTGAACTAAGAGTCAGGTTCGAACTTCAGTGTGGTCATTGAACATTTTTTTATTCCTTGAGTTTTAAGGAATCGTGGTCAGGATATGATAGCGCATTGGTGGGTGGGATTGATCAGCTTTGGTATAATTCATCTAGATAAGGACTTACTAGTGTTTTTGTATACAATTTTATGTGGTAAGGTGGAGACCACATCAGAAATGTCATTCAAGATGCAGCTGATGTGGTTTGGGGTCAAACTAGGGTATTTGAAGAATAGTTGATGTGTTTGGGCTTGATGATTGGAGTTTTATAGTAGAATCATATTGGGAAATTGGAGATGAAATGTGGGGTGTTGGTACTATCCTCCAGGACAACATAATAAGATAATCAGAATCACATAGGTGGAAATAGATCCCAGAAGGAATTTTCTCTAAACATTATATTCGGGAACATAGAAGAATTATATTCATCCAAACCACTACAATAAGTTATAATGAATTCAATACCATTCACATAAACACACAAAAGAAATTTATGCAAAGTAAAGAGATTCTATGATTGAGTAACACATGATTTATGGACTCCATGATTGAGTATCAAAGGTATAAGGAACTCCATACCTAAGTGTCATAATTCATTATAGTCAAGTAGGCCTTATAAATAAATAGGTTATCCATTTCAAAAAATAATGAAAAATACAAGGATACATATTCAATGAAAGTGATTACTTTCATCCCAGACTAAACATATTAATGAAAAATCATCAAGTTTGGATAACATATAGATAAAGAAAATACAAATAAAATTTAAATACAAAAAAAACCTAGTTGAACTATCTCACAATAAAATTTCCCAAAAAAAGTCACAACCATATTCACAACTAAAAACATCTCCATGTGATCCCTAAAAAGTCCCAACATTCTAATATCCATTAATGGAACAAGAGGAAACAAATAACTTGAAATCAAAATCTTGGAATTAGAATGAAAAGATAGAAGTTACACACACACATGAATGTGTATGAAAAGTGTGATATAAATAGTCCTAGAAATATTTCACCGTAAATTCTTTGTAATTCCTTTTATAAAAAATATTCAAAAATTATTATTTTAAATATAGTTCTAGAGTATATTATTCACATATAGAAGATTTAAAATACATAAATCCCATGATTTATCCATTTTAGTAAAAAATTTACAATTCCTATATAAAACATGGGTAGAATTAACACATTATATAGTAAAAATTAAACCAAAAAATAACTAAAACTAGAAATGAACCTAAATAAGAACCAAGATATTACTAAATAACTATATAAACATCCACCAAGAAATGGTTCCGAATTATAAAACAAGGTATATGGGTTCAATCTAGGTAGGAAATGGGATACACTAAGTAATTATCAATAGGAACCAAGAATTATGTGTAACTCACTGGGTTATAACATGAAGGATATTGGAACAAACATATATACACTAAAATTTTTATTGGCCAAATCTATTTGAACTAAACTCCACACAACCCTAAACGATCCTCTTAGTCTCATGGGGAGGTAACCCCAAATAGAAAGAAGTCATTCTAGGTGAACTAGAAATTGCATAATATCTAATATTTTAACACTAATCAAGATATTCTATTTTACTGCATTGGTTTCCCAATAATTCAATAATTGGGGGAGTGGAAAAAATCAAATTATAAGAGGATAAAATATATTATATTATTACACCTTAAAAAAACCTTATAAACTTCCAATAACATCCCAAGAAAGAGTTCTTTTTTAAATCATCTCAAGAATTAAATTTTTATAACATTATTCCTAATAAGGGAATATGTTACAGCACAACATAAAATTTCCAATGAGGTAACAATGAGGGTATAAAAATCACATGGAAAACATTCATTATTAAGATTCCAACCATTGTTTTAATTAAATATTTGGATGCCAATCCATTTTTATAACGATTGAAAATTTTAATCAAATTACATTTTTAAATACTTTTACAAATCAATACATTCCATTAAGAACAATTTAAAATCATTATAAGACATATATGTCTTGTTTCCATTAAACATAGTCTAATTACACACCTTTTTTATAGACCATACCTTAAAAACATAAATCATATTTTTGTAATAAAAAACGGGGGTCAATCATCTCTATAAAATTAAAAATCCCTTAGAAGGATCCTCATTGTAATTTTCTCAAATAAATTACATAAATATCATTAATTTTAATATCAAAAGTAGATATAAATTATAATACCCTTTTATCAAAATCAAGGAATAAAATAAAACACTCTTAAAAAACAATTACATGAACCAAAAAAATTTATATCTTAATAAGAAAAGAAATTTCAGGCCACACACGAATTTCATGATGTTATAAATTAAGTAATTTCATAAAACAAAAATGCCACGTCCAAGAGGAAACAAATCTACTTCTATGATAGAAGAACCACACTACAAGTAAATGAAATCCACTAACCCTAAACTACCAAACCTCCTGATTAAACACATCCAAAACAAAGAATATATCCCTTATGGGTATTCTTGTTCATTGGAGAATTCAAAATCAAGAATTGATATAAAATTACTAGAATTCAAAACTTAGGGTTCGTATAGGTCGTCGGGGTCACGGGGGGCCGGGGGAAGTGGGGTTTCCAGGGTCGCAGGGTCTCCGGGGTCATGGGGGGCCGGGGTCGCTGGGGTCGCGGGTTCGCCGAGGTCGTGGGGTCGCCAGGTCACCGGGGTCGCGGGTGGTCAAGGTCACGGGGGAAGTGGGGGGCTGGGGGAAGCAGGGTCGCGGGGTCGCGGGGTGAGAAGGGGGGTCGGGGTGGGGGGGAAGGGTCGGCGGTGTAAAAAAAATATTGTTTCGCGGCGCAAAACCATTTTAAAAAAGGGTTTAACAGCAGGTCCCAAAACCGCCGCTAAAGCGAATTTTTGTTGTAGTGAATAAACATAATCAACACAAACATTTGTATCATAAAACTATCATACACATGTTAATACATTCCCTAATCAATAATAACAATCATAAACCATCTATATTAAAATAGAGAATGGTATCAAAATAGTAAATCCCCATCAAACTGATCATAAAATTTATTGGGAAATAATAAGGATGGAATCATTATGATATATTACCAATAGAGAATAAGGTAAAATGAGGGTTGTTGTTGTTGATGAATATACATACCTTAAAAATAAAATAATTTTTTTAGGAAAATATTATTTTCACTTTGAAAATCCCTGAAAAAATATTTCTAGATTATTAGGGAAAAAAATTATTTAAAAATAACATTAGAATATTGTAAAGTAATCTTCAAATTAATGAGTGTTCATGATGGTGGGTAATTTCATGCATACTATATAATTAAAAAAACATTCCTTTCAAACTATTTTAAAATTTTAAAAATAGATTATTTAGAAAAATAAAAGAATTCTAGTTTTAAACCAATTTATAAAAAGTCATAAATGGTTAATAATGAACTTAATGAATCATTTCGATAATTTATAAATATAACGCCCTAAGCCCGCTCTTCTGAACTAGGTTCATGAAAAAATTTCTGTGTAATTGTTTTTATAAAATCGACTAAACAATTACACAAAATCATACATAATCAAGGACCTTTTATTGGTCTAGGTTCTGGAGGATTATAAAAAACCTTACATTTATCAGAGTTAAACAAAAATAAAACGATTGCCTACCATGCTTCTATTTCACGCTACACCAAAAGTACTGAAGTCCAATTTAGAACTTCTATGATTTCTGTGAAAAACGTTTAAAAAACAAAGTGGTGAGAATTCGATTGACCAGTAAGGAGTTTTTAAAACCTTTGATAAATATCATTAAAAATATCCCTTTGATAATACATTCAAAAAATTCAATTAGAAATACATTTGTAAAACAACCTCTACAAAATACTATGATGATTTTAAAAAAATAATTATACTTGAAAATGATTTTAAACTAATCCAGTGATTTAATTGAAAATATTAAGAAATATCTTAAAAACAAAACAACTGAGGCTACTTGAAACTTTGAAGGATATCTTGGGCCTACCCACTTGAGGGATGAATTCACTCTCCAATTACCTATCGTATTTAAAAAGTTTGAGGACAAGTTTCTTATAAAACATCTTTGTTTTATATTGCCTTATATATATATATATATAATTTTCACTGGAGTTTCAGCATTGAAAATATATTTATAATCATTCCTAGAACAAACATGTTCAATTTCATTTATATATAAATATATAAATACTAATCTTTATCAGAAATTACATGTTTGACTTGGTATGACCAAATCTCATTCTACATAAGCCTTGTATATGGAAGATTAGTTAGCAACCACATATTTAAAATTTCACTCTTAATCCTATGAAATTAATTCATTTAATGTTTATTAAATGATCACAGGTATATATATACTTGTATATGTATATACATGTCTGAAGTGCCATGAAAAAAATAATAAATATTTGGCCATAAACATGATTTTCACATGACATGCATATGACATGATTAATTTATGATATTATTAACTTATTCATAATTAATATTTTGTTGATCATAATTTATTTTAAATGGTTATATACTTGTGAATAATACATGTATATACATATAACAAATTCATGTTTAAATACAACATTGATAAATTAAATAAAATTAAAACCTACATATAATTATATAAGACCATTCCTCCAAAATTACTTGAATCATAAAAATGAAAATCAACATTTTAATGTAATTAAATAGACCATCTGAAAAATTCAAAGCTGTGGATTAATAAAAATTTATCAAAATTTTCAAACTACTCATCATGTTTATTTCGATAAATAGATATATATATGCACACATATATATGCATATTTGTAAGAGAGAATTTTATTTATAAAAAAACCACTTAAAACCATAATTTAAGTAAATGAAATGCCCTATGTAAAGCTAGAAACTAGATATTATAATTTGAAATAAATAAATAAAACAAACTTCCCTTACACAAACATAAAATTCAAACTTGAGAATAATTGAGAGCTGAATCCTAAACTAATATAATTTTATTTTCATATCATAAAACACTAGTCATTTTAATAAAATGATCCCCTATGAATATAAAAGTTCAATTAAACAATGACTTAAAATTAAATATTTCTCTGTTCTGAAAACTAGAAATATTAATATATGTAATTTTTTTATTTGAAGGAAATTAAAATTTAGAGTAAAATAAATGTTCCCTTACCAAAAAAATAATGAGGAATCACATAAAACGTATTTGAAAATATAAAATACATTAAAAAACATAATTAATCAATTTCCATCAAGAATAAATAAACATAATACCAATCTTACATCAAATTTTTTTATTATAAATCACCTTAAAAAAATTTATCAAAGTTTTGAAAAACATTTTTATTTTGTTTGGAAGAAACCCATAAGTATACTTGAAAGAAACAAATAATGTGAAACAATAAAAATTAAAATCACTTGCATGTTTTATGCGTAGACGATTTTTTTATTCTTCTTCCGATTGTCACTACTCAACTCCCATACACCTAGAATTAGAAATTATACTATGGGGGAAAGAAATAAAAGGCTAAAACTTTGTTTTCTCACCTCACACAAAACACACTCATCGTATCCCTTATTATCAAAGAAGAAGTGCTTTATATATAGAATTTCTCAAGTGGAAAATTAAATTATAATTTATCACAAACTAAATGTCATTTGAACACAATTGAAAATGACATCAACCAGAAATTATTGAATGAACAGTGGATGAATAAGACTATGGAAAAATAAGGAAAATTAAATGATGCTTCCTCGCAAATCTTTGTAGAACGGAAACAAAACAAGACGGAGCATCATTAAACAAATAAAATCAATACAATTTTAAATATTTATTTTTGAAGAAAAATCCAAAACAAAGAATATAGATTCAATCAATTTAATGAAAACTAAAAATAATAGATAAGGTTTGGGACAAGATTCACAATAAATCTAGGTAAATTCTTTGAAAATTGAGATATATGCAATAAAATCAACCCTTTTGGGTTGTAGAAAATTCAAAGAATTGATTAGATGGTGATCAAAGATGAAAAAATAGAAGAAGAAAAATGAATAAATGGACAAGCGAGGTATTTATAAATCAGATTCGATCAAGGCGAAAAGTTTTTTTTGAAGATTCATATAACAGTAACTAATTAAATAATACCTACTTTCAAAATCAGACGACAGAAAGAAAATCACAAAAAATCAGATCCAAAAAAATCAATCGCAACTTCATGAAACTCATTATACATGAATCGAACCTCGGACATAGATCCAGATCCAAACCTAGATATCCTTGATCAAATTTCACCGCAACACATCCAAAACCTCTCGGTTGAGCTCTATACCACCCTTGTCAGTTCGACACATCACTCGCGGCCGATCGTGACTCCCAGAGACGAAGACAAACCCTCACCGACGAGGCCATCGACTTGTGATCTTCTCTTGATGTTGCTCCAGAGCTCGACGACATCCAGGACTTTAGCTCTCTCAAATCTAAAGGACCCCAAACTCAAAATCAGATATCAACCTCCTCAAAATCCTAAACGACTTCTACTAATTTTTTTTAATTCATTTATTTGTTATTCTGTTTCATTAGATATATATATATATCGTTTTAATTTTTATTTTACAATAATAATAGGATAATTAATAAAAATATTATAAAATATACTACATTGATTTTATAATTTAAAAGAATATTTCCTATATAATAATGTAAAATTAATCAAATTTGGGTTGTAATATAAATTAATAATAATATTATTATTATAAAATGCTTATAATTCAAAATAATACTTATATATATATACATATTACCTTAGAATTCATACTTTGAAATAATAAATTATTTCATTTGTTTTGTAAAAATTTATTAATGTCGAAAACATTAAAATAAAACCTCATTTAAATATTAAAAATCATTTCTTGAAAAGTAATGATTTATTTTAAAAAGTATTTTAAATTTTAATTAAATCATAAATGATGAATTATTTTTATAATTTATTTATTGATTTCCTTAATTGATAATTCACGACTCATTCAATATTTTGTTTTATTAAAAATAACAATGAATTATTGTTTAATTAAAACAAAAAACTTGTAAATAAATAAATATTTATTTATTTTTTTACTAAAACTTGGGATGTTTCATTCTCCCCCCTTAAATGAATTGTGTTCTCACAATTCTTTTTTCGAACATAAAAAAATTATGAATTTTTATCTTCAAAATTAAAAAAAATTTAAGAGGGCTTACCGATCTAATGGAAACTCTATCGCATAGATTTTATGTTCCTCAAAAGACAACATCTAATCTCCAATGTTTTCTAGACCGTTTCATTGATACCAATTATAATGCCCCGATCTCACTCTTTCGGACTCAGTGCTTGAAAAAAAGATGTTGTGTAATTTTTTTTATAAAATTAAAGAAACAATTACGCAACAACATACATAATCAAGTAACATTTACCAGTCGAGGTTTTGGAGGATTAGACAAAACCTTACATTTATCGGAGTTGAAAAAAAATGATTTCCTACTACGCTTCCACTACACGCTACACCAGAAGCATCAAAGTCCAATTTAGAACTTCTATGATTCCTATGAAAAATATTTTAAAAACAAAGGGGTGAGCACTCAATTTCCCAGTAAGAAGTTTTTAAAACCTTTGGTATTTCTCATTAAAAATATCCCTTTGATAATAATTTCAAAAAATTCAATTAGAAAGAAATATGTAAAACAACCTTTATGAAATAATATAATGATTTTAAAAAAATAATTATACTTGAAAATGATTTTAAACTAATCTAGTGATTTAGTTGAAAATATTAAGCATGCTCTTAAAAACAAAATAACTAAAACCAGTCAAAACTTTTAAGTATATCTTGGACCTACCCACTTGAAGGATGGATTCACTCTCCCATTCCCTATCATATTTATGAAGTTTGAGTACCAGTTTTTTTATAATTTTTTTGCCTTAGATTCCTTATATATATATATATATAATTTTAACTGGAGTTTCAACTTTGAAAATATATTTATAATCATTCCTAGAACAAACATTGGAAATTTTATTTATATATAAATATATAAATACTAATCTTTATAGGAAATTACATGTTCGACTTGGTGTAACCCAATATCATGCTACATAAACCTTTCATATGGAAGATTTGTTAGCAACCACACATTTAAAATTTCATTCTTAATCCCATGAAATTCATTCATGTAATGTTTATTAAATGATCAGGGTGTATATATATACTTATATATGCAGATAAATTTCTGAAGTTCCATGAAAAAAAATCATAAATATTTGGCCATAAACATGATTTTCGCATGACATGCATAGTACACGATTAATTTATGATATACTTAACTTATTTATAATTAATATTTTTTTGATCATAATTTATTTTAAATGGTTATATACTTGTGAATAATACATGTATATACATATAACAAATTCATGTTTAAATAAAACATTGATAAATGAAATAAAATTAAAACATACATATAATTATATAAGATCATTCCTCCAAAATTAGTTGAATCATAAAAATAAAAATCAACATTTTAATGTAATTAAATAGTCTGTCAGAAAAATTCAGAGTTGCGGATTACTAAAAATTTATCAAAATTTTCAAACTACTAATCATTTTTATTTCATTAAATATATATATATATATACATATATATATATATATATATGTATCTTTGTAAGACAGAATTTGATTAAAAAAAAAACCTTAAAACCTTAATTTAGGTAAATGAAATGCCTTGTCCAAAGATAGAAACTAGATATTATAATTTTACCTAAATAAATAAATAAAACTTTGAGACCTTAATCCTAAACTAATAGAATTTTATTTTCATATCATAAAACACAAGTTGTATTAATATAATTATCCTCTATGAATATAAAAGTTCAATTGAACATTGACTTGAAATTAAATATTTCTCTATTCTAAACGACTAGAAATCTTAATAAATGTAATTTTATATTAGAAGGAAATAAAAATTTTGAGTAAAATAAATGTTCCCTTACCAAAAAAATAATGAGTAATTATATAAAAAGTATTTGAAAATATGAAATCCCTTATAAAAACACAATTAATCAATTTCCATGAAGAATTAATGAACATCATACCAAAATTACATTGAAGTATTTGTAGTATAAAATAACTTAATACAATTTATCAAAGTTTTTAAAAACATGTTTTTTTGGAAGAAACCCATAAGTAAGCTTGAAAGAAACAAATAATTTGACACAATAAAAATTAAAATCCTGTAAAAGTTCTATGCATAGATTTTTTTTTCTTCTTCTTCTGATTGTCACTACTCAACTCCCATGCACCTAGAATTAGAAAGTATACAAAGGGGAAAAGAAAGTAGTGGCTACAATTCACTTTTCTAGCCTCACACATAGTGCACTCATCGTATCCCTTATTATCGAAGCAGAATTGCATCGTATATAGCAGTTCTCAATTGGAAAATTAAATTTTAATTTACCACAAAATAAATGACATTTGAAAACAATTAAAAACGACATCAAACAAAAACTATTGAATGAATTGTGTAAGAATACGAATATGGAAAAGGAAAATTAAATGATGATTCCTCACAAATCTCTGTAGAAGGGAAACAAAACAAGACAGAGCAACATTAAACCAATATAATCAATACAGTTTTAAATATTGATGTTTGAAGAAAAACTCAAAACAAAGAATATAGATTCAATAAATTTTATGCAAACGAGAAATAATAGATATGTATTAGGACAAGATTCACAATAAATCTTGGAAAATTCTTTGACAATTGAGACACAAGAATTAAAATCAACCCTGTCAGGTTGTAGAAAATTCAATGAATTTATTACGTGGAGACCGAAGATGAAAAAATCGATGAAGAAAAATGAATAAATGGAAAAGTGAGGTATTTATAAATCAGATTCAATCAAGGTGATAAGTTTTTTTGAAGACTCATATAACAAGATATAATTAAATAATACCTACTTGAAAAACTGAACAACAGAAGAAAAATCTCATAAAATTAGAGCCAAAAAAATCAATCGTCACTTCATGCAACTCATTAAACATATATCAAACCTCAGACTTAGATCCATATCCAAACATTGAAATCCTTGATCAACTTTGGCCACAACACATCAAAAACCAATCAGTTGAGCTGAAACAACTCTCATCATCTTGACACATCACCCGCGACCAACCGTGACTCCCAGAGATGAAGATGAACCCTCACCGAAAAAGCCCCTAACTCACGATCACCTATTGATGTCACTCTAGAGATCGATGACATCCACGACATCAGATCTATCAAATCAAACAGACCCCCAACCCAAAATCAGATATCGGCCTCCTCAAAACCCAAAATGACTTATGCCACTTTTTTTAATTCATTGTTTTTTATTATTCTATTTCAACAAAGATATATATGTACATATTTTTTTAATTTTTATTTTAAAATAATAATATGATTATTAATAAAAATATTATAAAATATAATACATTGATTTTATAATTTAAAATAATATTTCATATATAATAATGGAAAATAAATAATATTTGGTTTGTAAAATAAATTTATAATAATAATAATATTATAATATACTTATAATTAAAAATAATATTTATATATATATTACCTTATAATTCATACTTTGAAATAATAAATTATTTCTTTTTTATGAAAATTTATTAATGTTGAAAACATTAAAATAAAACCACATTTAAATATTAAATATCATTTCTTGAAAATAATGATTTATTTAAAAAAGTATTTTAAATTTAAATAAAAGAATATCTAATGAATTATCATTATAATTTAGTTATTGATTTATTTAATTGATAATTCACTACTCATTAAATATTTTATTTCATTAAAAATAACATTGAATTATTGTTTAATTAAAAAAACTAGAAAAAAATTAATTAATTTTTTAATTTTTTTACTAAAACTTGTGATATTACATTCTCACAATTCTTTCATCGAACATAAAGAAAATTCTAAATTTTCATCTTCAGAATTAAAGACTTTTTAAGAGGGCTTAACTATATAAAAAAACTCTATCGCATAGATTTTATGTTCCTCTAAAGACAACATCTAGTCTCCAAAGTTGTCTAGACCATTCCTCTGATATTGATTATAATGCCTCGAGCCCACTATTCCAGGCTCAGTGCTTGAAAAAAAGATGTTGTCTAATTTATTTATAAAATTAACTAAAAAATTACACAAAAATATACATAATAAAGGACCTTTTAACGGTCCAAGTTCTGGAGTATTATACAAAACATTAAATTTATCAATGATGAACAAAAATAAAATGATTTCCTACTATGCTTCCACAGCAAGCTACACTATAAGCATTAAAGTCTGATTTATAACTTCTTTGATTTTTTTGAAAAACATTAAAAAAGGGGTGAGAATTTAATTTCCCAGTAAGCAGTTATTAAAAGCTTTGATAAATCTCATTAAAAACATCCCTTTGATAATAAAATCAAAAAAATCAATTAGAAATACATTTTTAAAACAACCTTTACAAAATAAAATAATCCTTTAAAAAAATAATTATACTTAAAAATGATTTTAAACTAATCCAGTGATTTAGTTAGAAACCACATATTTATAATTTCATTCTTAATCCCATGAAATTCATTCATGTAATGTTTATTAAATGATCGTGGGTATATATATATACTTGTATATGCTGATAAATGTTTGAACTTATATGAAACAAAATCATCAATATTTGGCCATAAACATGATTTGGGCATGACATGCATATGAGACGATTAATTTATGATATTCTAAACTTATTAATACTTAATATTTTATTGATCATAATTTATTTTAAATGGTTATATTCTTGTGAATAATACATGTATATACATATAATAAATTCATGTTTAAATAAATCACTGATAAATGAAATAAAATTATAACATACATATAATTATATAATAGAATTCCTCCAAAATAAGTTGAATCATCAAAATGAAAATCAAAATTTAAATGTAATTAAATAGTCTGTATAACAAATTCAGTGCAGTGTCTTACTTAAAATTTATCAAAATTTTCAAACTACTAATTATTTTTATTTTGATAAATAGATATACACACACACACATATATATGCATCCTTGTAAGAGAAGACTTGATTAATAAAAACCAACCCTTTAAACCATAATTTAAGTAAATGAAATGCCTTGCACAAAGCTAGAAACTAGATATTATAATTTGAAATAAAAAAATAAAACAAACTTACCTTACACAAAAATAAAATTCAAACTTGATAATAATTGAGATTTGAATCCTAAACTAATATAATTTGATTTTAATATCATAAAGCAGAAGTCATTTTAATAAAATTATCCCCTATTAATATAAAAGTTTAATTAAACATTGACATGTAATTACATATTTTTCTATTCCAAAAAACTAGAAATCTTAGTAAATATTATTTTTTTATTAGAAGGAAATAAAAATTTAGAGTGAAATAAATGTTCCCTTACCAAAAACAATAATAAGGAATTGCATAAAAAGTATTTGAAAATTTGTAATCCCTTACAAAAACACAATATACAATTTCTATCAAGAATGAATAAACATCATACCAAACTTACATTGAAATATTTGTAGTAGAAATCACCTTACTACAATTTATCAATGTTTTGAAAAAAATATTGATTTTTTTGGAAGAAAACGTTATGTAAACTTGAAAGAAATAAATAATTTGACCCAATAAAAATTAAAATCCCTTACAAGTTTTATGCATAGACGAATATTTTTATTCTTTTTCCGATTGTCACTTATCAACTACCATACACATAGAATTAGAATGTATACTAAGGGGAAAAGAAAGCAGAGACTAGAACTTTCTTTGTCATCCTCACACACATCGCACTCATCGTATCCCTTATTATCGAAGCAGAACTGCTTTATATATAGCAGTTCTCAAGTGGAAAATTAAATTTTAATTTACAAAAAACTAAATGAAATTTGACCAAAATTGAAAATGACATCAAACATAAATTATTGAATGAAATATGGATGAATACGAATATAGACAAAGAAGTACAATTAAATGATGCTTCCTCACAAAGCATTGTATAAGAGAAAAAAATTTGGAGCAATATTAAACCGATAGAATCAATACAATTTTAAATATTGATGTTTGTAGAAAAATCCAAAAAAAAGAATATTTATTAAATCAAATTGATTCAAACAACAAATAATAGATAAGGTTTGGGGGAAGATACACAATAAATCTAGGAAAATTCAATGACAATTGAGACCCAAGCATTAAAATCAACCATGTCAGGTTGTAGAAAATTCAATGAAATGATTAGATGGTGACCAAAGATGACAAAATAGAAGAATCAAAATGATAAAATGGGAAAGTGAGGTATTTATAAATCAGATTTGATCAAGGTAATAAGTTTTTTTTGAAGATTCAAATAACAAGAACTAATTAAATAATACATACTTGAAAAACCAGACAATAGAAGGAAAATCTCAGAAAATCAGAGCCAAAAAAATAAATCACAACTTCACACAACTCATTAAACATGAATTTAACTTTAGACTTAGATCAAGATCCAAACATAGACATCCTTGATTTAATTTGTCCATAACATATCCGAAACCTCTCGGTCGAGCTCAAAAACAACCTCATTGGCTCGACACTTCCCCCGCGACCGACTGTGACTCCCGGAGACGAAGAAAAATCCTCACCGATGAAGCACTTGACTCGCGATCACATCTCGACGTTGTTCTAGATCTCGGTGACATCCATGGATCTGGCTCTCTAAAATCGAACATACCCCAACTCAAAATCAGATATCAAAATCCTCAAAATCCTAAAAAAATTCCCTCACTTTTTTTAATTCATTGTTTTTTTATTATTCTCTTTCATCATATATATATATATATATCGTTTTCATTTTTATTTTACAGTTATAATATGACAATTAATAAAAATATTATAAAATATACTGCATTTATATTATAATTTAAAATAATATTTCATATATAATAATGGAAAATAATTAAAATTTGGTTTTTAATATAAATTTATAATAAGTGTACTATTTATAGCGACCCGGAATTTTATTACATAACTATTAAATCATTTAAAAGATAAACAACATAATAGTATTACACAGAGAGGATCCAAAGGTTTAGTGTCTTGGGAAAACTAGGACCACACATAACAAATACAACATCAAGAATAAACATTTATTTAATTTCTTCTTCTATAGCTTCTTATTGGAACTTTTCCTCTCCTAAGTACATGTAGCCACCTGAGGATATACATCAAAAGGGGTGAGCTAGAATCCCAATAAGAGGATAGGTAAGAACAATATAGAATGGGGTTATCATACACATAACATGGGAAAAATATCATGAACATGAGAGAAAGCATATATAAGACTTGAAATGTGGCAGTGCATAAAAATGAAACATCATGTCTTAGTGGTTAACTACCATACATACTTGTGAACCAAGATAACATATTATTCACAAATAATTTAACATTTACTCATGATATTCATCACTTTACCCAATGCATTGGAGCGCTGTATAATTCTGGGTGCACCCGTCACTTTGAAACATTTATATTGCTCTATATAATTCTGAGCGCACTCGTCACATCATAACATTATCATTATCATGCTTTCCACATAGATCACATATATATAATGAACATAACTAAACCATGGAAAGTAAAGGGTTTCATCTCATAAGAACACATTCATAAACTTTGGGTTCCTAAATGGAAGTGGTAATAACATACATGTTACAAGAACCGTCCACTTTGAGTGAGAAGTAAAAGGTGTGTTCTTAAAAGAAGAGTTCTTTTGGAAAATTTTTTTTTGACGTAAACAATAGTGGAAAATAATTATATCCTAGAAAAGGAAGGAAAGTGATGAAAAAATTATTTTATAAGGGTAACCATATCAAAAATGGAGTGAAAGATGGAGAACCTGAAGGATGAAAGTTGGGTTCGAGAATTTCCCCTTACCTTGTATCCGAATGCTTCCTTCTCTTTAATTTCATGTATAATGAAATTATATTCATTAATTAGAAATATAGAACCTTGTGTAAATTAATATGGTTCATTATGGTTTTATTAATTTATTTTATGTGACTTTGGATGAGTTATAGAGTTTAAAAACATTATTCGGGAATGTTTGTTTTTATGGTTTTCTTGAGTGGTTCACTTGTATTCTTAAATTGATGTTTGGGTAGAACATGGGTAAAAATAAATAACTGATATTACATGTTATTAATGATATTAAAGGAGTTTGAATGATTTTATAATGAATTATATTAGATCCATTTGGATGAATCATTAGATAAGAATTAAATGATGGTTATTTGGGTCAATTTGGGCAGTTTTTTCGATCACAACAAACTTGTTTTAACTTATCACTTAGTAATATGGCCATAGATTATTTCCAGAACATTAAATAGGACATAATACATATATAAGATTCTTTTTTAATGATAAAAATGGTTTCATGACTAGATATGAAGGTATAAATGGAAGAAAAAAGCTTGTCGTTCTTGAAGGTGATAAATTAACACCTCACGAACATCATTCTCTTTAATTATATAAAAGGAAGAGGGAAGGGATTGGATGATATAATATACCATTAGAATCATAAAATTATATTATATGTATAATAATAGAGTTACAATACCATTTAGGTGAATATAGGTGGGGAGAGATCAAGAAATGAACTTGAACTTGAAAGGAAAATAAAGGAGAAGAGGGAGAGAAAATACCTCTTGAACCCTTCTCTTGAGAACCTTCTTAAGGGCCTAAGCTTGGTATTTTGATGAGACCAAAAGCGCTTGGACGTGGGGTAGGGGCTAGGGAAGGTGTTTGGGTAGAGTTTAGAGAAGTCTTGGATCTTGAAAGGTGTGAGGAAATGAGGGTGTGAAGGGTGGCTTTTATAGTGGAGGGGAGAGGGGTTTCCTTAATATAAAATTCATTAGTTTATTAATTTCCCCTAAGAAAAGGAATAGTGAGTCTTGAATGAAAAAGAATAGTACTTTTATCATGCGATCCTGAACCAAGTGGGATTACATCAGCAGAACATCACACATGACTCTATAATTAGCTTATTTAGCTAATTTTTGTAAATTACGGTATTTCACTATTCATCAAAAATTCAAGTATCTCAGAAAAATCCCAAAAATTTACCCCAACCATTTTTAGACGTGTAGAATCCAAAAATGAAGTCATTTTTTAGAAAATAATTTTTTAAATATTATTAATTTAATATTTAATTAAAATCATAATTTACTTAAAAAACAGTTTTTAAGATTAAAACTAATTTTATAGTCCTTTCAAAAATTACGTAGGGTATTATAAAATTATCTAAAAACTATAAGAAATTGATTCAATAATTTATGAATACATTTTAGGGAAATAAATTTTCTTTTAAATTAATTAATTAATTATAATTAATTATTTATGACTTACAAAATAACAAAACGTTTACTAAGGTCAAATTGTCACTTTCTAAGATGTATGAATTTTATTTAATTATTCATAGGTAATGTTACTCTTATGTTGGATGATTTACTATTCATAAGGGCCATATTACTATTCATAAGGGTAAGTTACTATTCATAAGGGTAGGTCACTATTCACCAAAAATTATTTTTGTTTCATTAGACTCCAAAAATCATCTTGAACACAACCGTGTATGTCGGATTTTCGAAATTCCGAACGCAGAAGTGACAAACTTATGTTTAAAGGTCACTTAATACTTAGTAGTTCATTATGTTGTGTTTTCATGTTATTTTATGACATAAATATAAGAAGGTAATTTCCATTGAAAAACTTTGGGTCGTTACATTATTATAATGTACTTATAATTCAAAATAATACTTATATATATATATATATATTTTACCTTAGAATTCATACTTTCAAATATTAAATTATTTCCTTTATTTTATGAAAATTTATTAATGTTGAAAACATTAAAATAAAACCACATTTAAATATTAAATATCATTTCTTAAAAATAATGATTTATTTTAAAAATTATTTTAAATTTTTATAAAAGCATATCTGATGAATTATCGTTATAATTTATTTATTAATTTCCTTAATTGATAATTCAATACTCATTCAATATTTTGTTTTATTAAAAATTACATTGAATTATTGTTTAATTAAAACAAAAACTAGAAAATAAATAATTAATCATTTATTTTTTTTACTAAATCATGGAATGTTACATTAAAAATTCGTAAAAACATTTTTAGAAAACATGGATATAGAAGAAATTTGATTTTTGGTAGAAGGGTGAATTGAACTCGATTTTCATTAAAATAAATATTTGTATATTTTTCTATTAAAGAGAGAAAAATGATAGGAAAAAATATAATATCAATAAATAACAACAGTGGAAGAATATTTATGAGTTCCCTGAAATATAGACTATAAAATTTCATCATTAGAAACATAATCCTGAACATTCATGATAAACAATGACATTGTAACGTAAACCTTTACTACTTTAGCATCTTCTGAATCATAAGATCCATGAATAAAATAACATAAAATGAAAATTTTAATAATTTGAAGATAAATGGATTCACGATATAACATATCAATGTTTCAGTATTTACACCACATAAAATAACTGTGTGGTTAATATGTCATATGTCTTACAATAGTAAAAGTGAGTGGATAAATTCTTATAAAAATAAAAATGTCGAATTAAGAATTAACCAATGAATCAATTTTGTGAATTAAATTAAAAATCAATATAAAAAAATTGTAAATAAACCTTAAGGAAATTAAAATTCATTACACACATAATCTTATAATATCAAAGGTAATAAAGAAGTAATATAACCCACTAAAAAGAAATTTAGTTATGAAATTCATTACCACTTGGTAACTTTCATGTCAAATTACCAGGGATAAAATAAGTCAAATTTAAACTTAAAATACAATTAATTATGATTTATTCATGATATTAAATGAAAAAGTGTCATTACATACACCATATAAAATAAATTTGGTGCATAACATTGTAATATGCCTCAATGAACAGAAATTGAGATGAAATCTCTTATCTTAGGTCTGATTTCCATTGTACATGTCTATAATTCCTGTATATTAGATATATATTTTTTATAAATATATTAATAAACTAAAATTATATGTTTTATACAATATATGATTTACCTATAGTCTTTTATAACCAGTTTATTAACAATTCTTTGTTAAAATCAGTATTTTAGGTGATAATTGCTTCATTTTTCATGTGTGTTTTAGTTTAGTAATTTCAGTAAATTTACATTTTTAATGGTTCTATATTATATAGAGTGTTAAACATGATATAAATATAATATATAATTATTGTATATATATATATATATAATAGTCTATAAAGTTTAGATATTAGAAAATGAGTTACACCATTCATGGAGATGGTAGTTTGTAAGTACGCATGAACACTTTCTATTTTTCTAAAATATAGAAATTAAGAAAGGTAAATAAAATTTAAAATTTAAAGAAACTTTATTATATAAAATATTTAATTTATTTTCATTAATTATATTCTTATTACCATACACGATAAAATAAAATGAAAAACATTCCACATCGCTACGTGGAGGGGGTAGTCCTCACGTACACACGAGCAACATTTGTTTTCCAATGGATTGAAAACTAGAAATGTATATGTGATATTATAACTATATAAGTACATTAATATAATAAATATCATATAAATATGATAAATCCATCAATATATTCAAATGTGAGAGGTAGTGGTAGAAAATGAATTACATTGCTTCGCAAGGTGGTAGTCCGCCGTACACACGATCGATGATTTTATTTACAATTTGATGGAAGAGGAGATAGATAGAGGTTATTAAATTAAAATAATAAAATATAAATATATATTAGAATATAGTGTTATTATTTTATCATATATAGAGAATATTTTAAAGATTTATAGGCAGAAGTAAAACAAAAATAGATGGTTAATAATTTTACCTCTTCTTTGGACAACCTATTTAGGTTTATACATAAAGCCTTCCTAGATTGGATTTAGGATAAAAAATTCCTAAAAAATATGGGTATAGAATTAAGGAAGAGATATGAGTTGATATTTCCAACCAAAATGCTTTGGGAGTGTGAAGAGGGGAGGAGTGGGGGTGGCTTTTTATACGTAGGGGAGATGACACACTTTGAAATTTTTAAAAGAATAAGTGTTACCCACGTTTTCCAAATTAAAAAGGATGAAAAATGGCTCATTATCGAACAATTTATGATATAATGTATCCATATGTCCATAAAATATGAATTATACAAGTCTCTAGGTCATTTTGACACTTAAGGTTTTCAGTTTAACCCCCGGTAAACCTGTTTTGACTTTTACCATGGTATTTAATTTTTACTTTTTTTACTGTTTATTATCAGAAAAAATAAGTCCAAATTATTATATAATATATATTATGATAATTAAAAATATTTAATTCATTTTACCTAAATAAATTCACATAAGTGGAATAAATTAATTTAAAGTTAATCCCGCTGACGTGATGAAAAAGCAGTATTCTATAGATTTTTTAGAATGTTTCAATACCATATTTAAGCATGAAATTTATTTCAAAGACCTAAATTGTATTTATTATAATATAATTAAAATAATTTTAATTTTAAAATTTTAAAATCAAAATGTAACTTCTAAATACTTTAAAAGAAAGTGAATTTTTAAATAACAACCATTATTTTCACTATTCATCTAAAAATTAATCTTCTTAGAAAATTATCAAATGTTCATAATAAGAAAATATTGAAAATATTGTTTAAAAATTTAATATATTTTTTTAAAATAAATTTTCAAAAAGTGTTAAAAATTTATTTTAATGTACGTGTGTAAAGTGTGAAAAAAATAAATTCTATAAAAATAAAGGTTTTCAGAAAAACATTTCTTTTTATGTTAAATGATTTTATTTTATTTCTAATAAAATGATAACTCTGTAACTTATTTTACAAATATTTAAAACATATATTTTTCATGATTTATTATTCCTATCCATACCCTCTAATTTAATAGCTAGGTTGTAATGATATACAATTCATTTAAACACGGGGTTGCATGTATCACAAGCTATTAAAGAGACTAAATTTAAAGAATTTTTTTTTTGATAATTTAAGAATATTATTTAATGTTAAATACTATATTTAAAAAATGATATTATTTTAAAACCATATGGTGTTACATTTTCCCCACCTTCAATAAATTACATCCTCGTAATTTCAAATAGATCTTAGTAAATAAAGGTTCATCATTAAAAAATAATGGTCCTGATATCTAACATCGTAAGAAGGGTTAATAAAACATCCTCTAGATAAGATAGAAAGGGAAATTTGAATTTCATCTAGAATAAAACATAACTAGTATTGCATTTAGGAATACATTAGTGGGAAGTGAAAATATGGATATGGAAGAAAAGTGTAAATAATCATGGTGAGTGATAGAGATCATTGATCATATGAAAGTGAATGATCAAGGGAAAGTTAACGACCAAAAAACTATAAATTTTTTATGATTATAATGACCATTAATTAGTTATATATGAAGTTAATAGGATATTTTTTTTGTTTCACTTACCTTTTCTATGAGTTGATGTAATCTTTTACTACCATTATAGAGAACACCAGAAAAAAATATTCAATTTCATCTTTTGGTTGTTATCTAATCAATTTACAATTCATTTATTACTCTATCAAATGAATATACAAGATGATTTTTTTATTCCTAAGGCACAAAAAATAACTTTTAATTGATCATAATATCAATAAAATAATGGAATGTATTTCTGACTATCTCTAAACATTTACCAAATCCAAAATGGTTAGCCCGAGTTATCCAATATAATACATTAATCTATAAAAACTAGTAGTAACACCCAAAGTTTAAAATAATCCATTACATAATTATTTATCCATAAAATAATTCATGTAAAAAATAGTATTAATAAATATATCACATAGGTTAGTGGTATGCACTACAACCTTTTCAACCTCCGGTTATGGTTTTGAGCTCCAATGCTTTGGTGGATGTGATGGGTTGTCACTCGACACGCAGGTTTACCTTATTCGAAAATCCTATAATATAATTCCTATAATGTTTTAAAGATCATTATGAATATCCTAAAAAATAGCATTGGTCATAAAATCAATTCTTAACCATAATGGTTTTCTATATGACTAAATTTTTCAAGCAAATTAATTAAACATAATTGACTATTAATACCTTAACATCAATGATCATATTGAATTTAAAGGTTATAGATACCTTTAATTTCATGTTCATAAAATATAAAGGCATTCTTCCTTAAATACCATTTTCACTAAAACATTCACTAAACCAATGGGTTCTATTTCCACAAATATCTCCAAAAACATCCACAATCTTGATAAACTATTACCACACATATCCCCATAAAGTGGTGTTTAAGAAATTGAAATTATGATCAAACATAAACTCATAAACCCATGATGGTATCTATAACTATTAATTTTACACCGAATGAAAACTTATATGCTTCATAAATTAACACAATCCTTATATGTTTTATGATTCTTATAAAAAAAATACCATCTGTAAATATTCTTCTACAATATAATTCTTGATTCCAAATACATATTCCATTTAATAATTATACTCCAACTAAATTAGTAGCATAATATTGACCTTGATATATTATCTTCTTTTAAGGTATATTCCCTTGATTCTTTGAAAATTAATTTTTATAGTGATCTATCTACATACCATTGAAACAATGAAAAATTGAGGTTTATTTATTATCCTACATTCATGTTCCTAATAAACTTTATCCCTAAACTTGAATAATACTCCCATTCATTTTAAGAAAGTATGAGGGTGTTTTATTCGTCAATTATCACATGTAAGAAAATCATACTTCTCCTTATTCCCCTTATAATTTTTTTTCTCCACCATACTCTTCTTCTCTTACCTCCCTTAGAAGCCATGAGACTAGTATAATTCATTCTCAATAATTATAGCACATGATACTATTTCCTCATATGATGGGATGGATTGGGAAACTAGTTCCCTTTAAAGGATTGGCTTTAACCCATAAAATAAATGGTCAATCATACTCTTTTGATTACGTAAATAGTTTAAAACTTTCCTTCCTAACCTTGTAAAGTTATATTCATACATAGAAACATTTTAATCTTCCTTTTCTCTTAGATTTAGGATTGTTTGTCTATATCAGATATTTTCATGTTTGAAACTAATTTCCCAAGAAGTTTATCTTAAAATACTTTCTCCTCTATGTTTTATATTTCTTCTTTATCTATAGTGTTTTTAATCAACAAGTAACTTAGATCCACTTCCTCCAAGAGATGAAAAACTATCATGATTAACTTTTCCCTTTCATTACTTCTAAGTGTGAGAAATGTCCTCTCTAAGGAACTTATCAATTTATTAGATAAAAATGGTTTTTATTACCATTAAAATATGGAGTTTACTGACATATGAAGTGGTCTATAATTATTACAATACATGGTGGATCAACATCCTACTTCATACAGGTAAGGTTAATTATCATAACCAGAGTCCACTACCCCTATATAGTTACAATTGGATCATTTTATACTACAACTCTAGCTCAATATCCATTATATTTCCTAGGATTTAAATCCTTACATGGAGTACGAACCTTTATATGGTTCTCATTCCTTCATCTAGTAACTATTTTAAATAATTTAATACACTATATTATATAATAACATTATGAATCATAATTTATAATCACAAAAATATTGAAATACTGAACAAAAACTAAAAAAATTATGCATATATAATCTTATGATCATTAATATGGTTTCTTTTGTAATTTTTAAATATAATAAAAAAGTTTTCAAATCCTTTATAATTTTTTGTAAATAAAATGTGAATTACCACAATAATATCTTCTGAGAGTGTCAAACCATGTGCACATTAAGTCCCATTGTCATACATCAGGTGAAAATCTATTCAAATCCCAATACACCCTTTTTAGAGTTATTACCTCAAGGAAAAACTATTCCAGAACCACGTCCACTTGTAGTGTCCATACATGGATTTATTGATAGGAAAACCCAAATAATAAATCTTTATTGAAACATTAGGATATTATTTAATAATTTTCCCCAGATTGTATCATAGGGCTATGTTTTATAATATATGTTATTTTAAATATTTTTCCCAAGGTTTATACTAAACTTTTGATGATACCAACTGTAAAACATCTAACCAGAGTATCCTAGATTTAATGGTTACTTTATTACATTAGAGATATATTAAAGTAATAACATATAAAATTAATGATTAGTTAAGTAGCATTGGAATACTATATAAATACATGAAATTAAATTAATATTTGAAAAAATAAAATACAACATAAATATTCTATTAAGAACAACATTATTATTTTTAGCATATCCCGATATATCATTCATAAAACACTTCCTAGCATCCTAGGGAAAATAAATATAAGAAAGGGATGATATTTATGATTATTAAGGGTATGAGTACAATATAAACTATCACGAATATATAATCCATAATCAATTTGGAAAGGTAAATAATTGAGAAAAATTCTAATTTACCAATATCTTGAACAAGAATAATAACATGAAAAAAATAAATGATGATAATATAATTCTCTATAAATAATCAAATGAACTTAAAAATTATCCATATATATTCTATATAATCTAATAATAACATGGTCCATAATAACAAATCTCATACCAATGGAATTCATAATTCCAAAAATCATAACCATGACTTCAAGGCCTTATTTCAAGACGTCATACATAAATAGAAAAGGAATAATACAAATACCCAATCTAGTTTGATTCATGAGACCAAAAAATTCCTCAAGGGGCTATAACGGTCCTTATCCATCACTTACTATGTCTAATGCATTGCACATATGAAATTGCAGAAACATAATCAATATAAACATTCATATTGAAAGACTATCATAAGAAATGTTAATAATTTACCCAATCAATAAAAATTATTAACATAAGCATTCATATCTTAAAAATGGAATAAAAATGATAAAACTTTCTCCAATAAATGAATAAAATCATAAACTATCCTAAGTACTACATAGAATGCTATCAAAATAGTATATCCCAATCAAAATGATATAAAAACATTCCAAAAAATAATAAAGATGTTAATAATAAAAAATATTCCCAATAGAGCATATGATAAAATTAGGGTTCCTATATTTGATAAATATAAATAACATAAAAATACCATTAAAAATATTATTGAGGAAAATACCATTTTTGCATTTTAAATCACTTTTTAAAAACTAGAAATTTCAATAATATCTGGAAAAACATTTTTCTTTTTAAAATATCCTTATAAACATGTAAAATAAACATCAATGTAATGAGTGGTCATGACAGTGGGTAATTGTTTTCATATTATTTATGTAAAAAAACATTCCATTCATGTTATAGTAAAAAGGTAAATGAGTGACACATTCAGAAAATGTTAAGAAGATTACTTTCAAACTATTTAAAAAAAAAATTAAAATACAGGTAATAATTTCATTAATAAATAATTTTCATAATGTTAAAATATTAAATATTTTTTTTAGAAAACATGGATATGGAAGAAAAAAAGTTTTCTATTGAAGAGGGTAATGAAGTTAGTTTTCTTTAAAAACATTATTTTGGTGTCTTTTGATCTTAAAGGGTGAAAAATTATAGGAAAGAATTTATTCACTATAAATAACCATAGGAGAAGAAAATTCATTAGTTTCTTAATATATAGATCATAATATTTTATCAACTGAAACATAATCATGAAGAATACCCAAAAAAATGAAATTATTGCATAATCCTTTAACACTTTGCAAAATTATGAGTCACAATCCCCATAAAATAAATAACTTCAAATTAAACTTTAAATAATTCTAAGATAAATGGATTAATGATATAACATATCAATGGGGTAATATACACACCACATGAAATAACTAATTGGAGAATATTGCATATGTCTCATAGAAGTAATAGTGAGACAATAAACCCATACAACGATATTAAAATTTAACTGAGAATTCATCAATGAATAAATTATGAGTAAAAAATTTAAATCCATATAAAACATGTCAAAATAAAACACAACATAATAAAAATTTATTATACAAATAATATTATAATATTAATGATAATGAAGAAGTAATATAACCCAATGAAAATAAATTGAGTTATGATATTTTTTATAACTTGGTAACTTTTAATTCAATTCCCCTTAATGAAATTATTAAAATTAAAACTTAAAATACTAATAATTATGTAGGATTCATAATATTACATGTAAAAGGGTAAGTACATATATAATAATAATCAAATTAGGTACATAACATTACAATTTCCCTCAATGAAAAGAAATTGAGATGAAATCCCTTACCTCAGGTCTGATTTCCCTTATACGTGTCCATAACCACTGTATAATAAATATAAATTTATTATAAAAATATTAAATAACAATAATGATATTTTTTACACTATATATGGTTTTACTATATCTTTTATGACCTTTTTATTAAAAATTTATTATTAAAATCACAGCTTCGTTTGATAATATCTTCATTTTTCATATATGGGTTGGTTTTGTAATTTCATCAATTATACATTGAAAATGGTTAAAAAATCTATAAAATGTTAAAACTTATATATATATATTATAAATAATAATTATTTAATTATTTATAATAGTACATAAAAGTTATATATGGGAAAATGAGCTACACCATTCATGGGAATGATGGGTCATACATATGAATGAATGCTATTTCAATTTTCCCAAAAAATGGAATATAAGAAAGGAAAATAATATTTTACCTTTATAAAACCATTATTATATAAAATATTTAATTAATATTTGTTAAATAAATCCTAATTACCATATATGTAAAAATAAAATGAAAAAAATTCACATCACTATATTGAGGCGGTAGTCCACACGTACGCACGAGTGACATTATTGTTTTCTAATGGTTGGGAATGTAATAAGGTATATGTTTTATTATAATTAAATAAGTATATATATTTAATAAATATAATATAAATATGTTAAATCCATCATTATATCTGTACATCATAGGCGTAAATGGAAAATAAATTAAATCGGTTCATGAGGTGGTAGTTGGACATAAAGACAATGGACCGTTTCCTTTCCTATTTGATGGAAGATGAGATAGATTTTGGTTATTTCATTAATATCATAACATATATTTATATATTATATAATTTAGTTATTATTTTATCAAATTTGGGAAATATTTTATGGAGTTAGAATAAGAAGTAATATGAAAATAAATGGTTAAGAACTTTACCTCTTCTTTAAAAAACCTCTTTAGGTTTATACCTAAGCCTTTCGAGATTGGATTTACGATCAAACCAAGGAATTTAGGATATGGTTGGGATTTATGTAGGATATTTGGGTCGGTATATTATGAAGAAAATTTTTTTTTTAGTGTGAATAAAATAGGACAGGGGCGATCTTTTAAAAATAGAGGAGAGGATACTCTTGAAATTTTGGAAAATAAAAAGTGATACCCATGTTTTTCACTTGATACAAGGATAAAAATGGAAAATTATCTAACCATGGATGAAACAAGGTTATAATATTTCTATCCAATAATAATTAGAAATGTTTATATGCTATTTAAACTGATATATTTTAATTTTAACCCCATAGTAAACCCATTTTAACCTTAACTGTGGTAATTTTTTTAAATATTTTTACTGTTCATTATGACAAAAAATCTAACTATAAATTTTTATCAAAAAATAATTATTCTGATTAAAATTATGTAATAATTTTTTTCAATTTAAATTCATAGAAGTGAAAAAATTCAATTTAAAGTTAACCCACAGACATGATGAAAAATTGGGTTTCCAATGAAAAAGTTTTATAAATTTTTAATATCAGTGTTAAATATGAAATTTATTTAAATGATCTGAATTTTATTTTTTATAATATATTTGAAATAATGATACTTAAAAAAAATTAAAAAAATGTAAATTTTATATTCCTTAAACTAAAAGGTAGTTTTCAATAAAATTACTATTTTTCACAAATCAACGAAAAAGTAATCTTCTTAGGAAATTATTTAGAAATAACTCAAATGTAATTTTGAAATGATTATTTCATAAATTATTTTCATTTGTAAAAATAAATTTTATAAAACTGGTAAAAAATAATTTTAATTTATGTTCAGAAAGAATGATAAAACCACCTTTTAGAAAAATACAGTTTTTCCTAAAAACATTTCTTTTTCTTTGGATTTTTTAAATTTTTTTCATATAAAATTTTAACCATTGAAATTATTTTATAAATATTTAATCCAAATAATTTCCATAATTTAGTTAGTATTACTAATACCCACCAATTTAATGGATATGTTATAATGTTATATAGTTCATTTAGACTTAGTATTGTTTATTTCGCAAGGTATCAAAGTGATTAAATTTAATTAAATATATTTGATAGATCATTTAAGTACAGTGTTGTATGAAACTTATCATATCTAAAAAAATGTTCTTATTTTAAAATATCAGGGTGTTAAAATTTTCATATTTTTTGAAATATTTTATAGTAATATGCTGTTTAATTTGAGGATGTGCTGAGAGGAACAATTAGGGTAGTGTTCAATATTAAAGTTGTGTGTGTGTGTGTGGGGGGGGGGGTGAAACAATGTTGATATCCTATAATCCAATGTATAATTTTTTATACATTTTATTTTTCTTACCTATTCCACATGTTAATGTGAATGGTTTTCTTGGTCAATCTTGTTAGATTTATTCTCACACGCAACACATTCCAATACACCCACACAAGAAGCATCATATATTTTTAAGGTTTTCCAAAAAAAGAATGACTTATCATTAGTGTGATATGAATTCCTTTATGATTTTATGGACCACTAGTATCTACCTGTGAGATATAGTGACCCAAGATTTTACATAAAACATTGCATTATTTTAAGCATAAATATACATTATAAAACAATCCAAGGATCATGATGTCTAGTGTCTTCGAAGACTAGGTACATAAAAATTAAAACATGGAACTAAATATCATCCCATAACATCCATTGTGATCATTCATCTTTATAGGATAAACTGGGGATAACATGAACAAAGGGATGAGCAAAAAATCCCAGTAAGGTAATAAACATAAAAATAAAGCTTTAGCACATGGGTTAGAAGGCATAACATAATGATATAAAAAGACATAGAACATATATAATCATAACATATAAATATGGTATCATAAAAACATGAATTCATTGTAATGTTAAAGTAAAAAAATAATGACATTATCACGAGTCAAGGCTCATTGCACATAGAGGATCACAAGTCAAGGTTAACCACCAAGACCATTACACATGGAGGTATAAGTAAAGGAAAACCGCCAAGACCGTTTCACATAACATCTCATAAGAATAAACATTACCCAATTTATTGGAGTGCTATCTAGGTGAACCCATCTTAAAATTTTCATGAATATTATTTCCACATATAAAATCATACATAATCAATCATAAACATAAGGGTACCCATCGAAAGAAATGTGTATTATGTCATAAAGAATAATAAATGGGTGTATCATAAAAGTTTCCATGAAATAAATGAATTAGAATATAAATGGAAATTAATAAGGTGAAATAGTCATATATCATGATAAGTGATTTCAAATATAAGTGACAACATGTGAAATAAGTATTTAATAATTTTTAGCATTAAAACATTTTAGTGAGGTTTTAAGGAAAACACTAATAAGAATTTAAAATAAAAAAGGGAATAATATTTTGTACAAAACCAGAAGTGATCAAAGAATGTTTTAATAATAAAAACACTAGTTTAAAAAAAATGGTGGATTAAAACATATGGTAGAGTTCACTTTAATTTGGGTACGGATTTGGGAAGTTCCCTTAAAATGAGTTTTCTTATTGGGAAGTATTGAGGATAGAATATTTTAAAACAAGTATATCCCTGAAAGATAATGATGAATGGATATAGTTAAATGAGTTTGTAGAGTATAAAAAACATTTATAATATGTAAATAAATAGAATATATAACTTCATTTGGGTAGGAATAAAGATAGAGAAACTCGAAAGAATAAAGGAGGTTCAGGTAGAAACCCTTACGAAATATTGGCATGGAATCAGGTGTACATAGGAGGGATTAATGAGAGATAAAATGGGTTTTCACATATTTTATATATCATAAGGGTATTATGGCGATGGCTCAAAATTATACCCCAACATTAGGAATTATTCATAAAAGAACATTACATAGAGGAGATTCATGAATAAATGTGAGATATAGGGGACCCCTTACCTTAAGTCCAATGATATTATTCACTTGATCTTAATGACATGAATAATCAAATTAGGTTCATTAATTAATAATTATATAAGATCCAATATATTTTATTGATTTATTATAACCTTATTATGTTCATCCATTTCATTTTTGATGAGTTAAGAGGTTCAATTTCATTGATTGGAAGCATTTCCTTCTTGGTTTTAATGACGGGTTCACTTATATTTATGTTCGGATAAAAATGTACGATGAGAATGGTTGTCCAAAAATGAAGTTATATGAAACTAGTAAACATACACAAGATTATATGGTTATAAAATTCTTTATTTTATTTGTATTGAATTTGAATCATTATATAAAACATTAATTATAATCTCTTTGATTAATTTGGAGATTTTTCTCATAATTAACTTGTTTTTTATTATTATTTTACATCAAGTGTGAAAGAGGATTCTAGAAAATCACATAAGAAAAAATAAATATGTAATAGTTTGGTTCAATCATAAAAATGGTTTCAAGAACAGAATTTAATATGGTTATAAAAATTTATAATCCTTCGTCCTTGAATGTGATAAATTAACACATCTTAGATGGTTTTTTCATTTTTTTCCTATAAAAGAATGGGAAAAGAGAGTTGATAATGAATTATCATATTATAATACAATCATTCCAGTAAATATATGGTACTAGAGTTTTCAAAAAATTTGTATAAGGGGATGCTAGGAAATAAAAGAGAACAAAGGAAAATGAAAAGAAAATGAAAGAAATGAAAAGAAGAATTTACATCTTGATTTAATCTTCCTTGAGAGCCTCTTAAGGGGAGAGCATTTGGTCTTTTGGGGAGACCAAGGGATGTTGGATGTGGGGGAAAATCTTGGAGATATATTTTGGAATAATTTTGGGAAGGCACAAGGCTTGAGAGGAGTGAAGGGAAGAGGGGAGTGTGGGTGGTTTTTATATTGGAGGGGAGGAGGGTTTTGTTAATATTTTTATCATTAATTTATTATTTTACCATAAGAAAAAAATAATGATGATTTAATGATGAAAAATAGTAATAAATTCATGTTAATTCTAACTAATGTTTCTTACATCATCCATGATTCTAGGAATAGTCCATTTAGCTTATAATGTATAGATATAGTAAATTACCGAATTTCACTATTCATAAAAAATTCAAGTATTATAGAAAAATACAAAAAATTCACCCCAACCATTTTTCAAAGTTTAGAATCAAAAAATGAAATCCAATTTTCAAAATTAATTTTCTATGTATGATTAATTTGATTTTTAATTAAAATAATAATTTACTTGAAAAAATTAAGATTTTAAAATTATGACTGATTTTATAATGACTTCAAAAATTACATTAGGTCTTATACAATTATATTAAAACTAGAAGAAATAAAATTGTTAATTGATAAACAAATTTTAAGAAAATACATTTTCTTTTAAATTAATTAATTAATTTTAATTAATTATTTATGACTTATAAAAATGTCAATACTTGTACTATGGTCATATTATCACTTATAAGATGCCTAAATTTTATTTGTACATTCATGGGTGAGGGTACTATTCTTTTGGAAGATTTACTATTCATAAGGGTTATATTACTATTCATAAGGGTCACATTACTATTCATAAGGGAAATTAACTATTCATAAAAATTAATTTTGTCTTATCGGACTCCAAATATCATACTGTTCGCAACCGTGTATGTCATATTTTCAAAATTGAAATCACAGAAGTGAAAATATTTTGTTTAAAGGTCACATAGTACTTAGTAGTTCATTGTGTTGTGATTTCATGTGATTATATAACATAATTATAAGAAGGTAATTTCCATTGATAAAACATTGGGTCATTACATTATTCCCCCCTTATGAAATTTTCCCTCGAAATTTCATTTTACATTCCAATCCATAAACAGGTGTGAGTACTTTTCATCCATTGCCTCCTCTAGTTCCAATGTTGCCTTTTCATACTTATGGTTCCTCCACAGTACTTTGACCAGATGAGTAGTCTTGTTACGTAGAACTTTATCTCTATGGTCCAAGATCTTCACTTGTTGTCCCTCATAAGAAATATTATTCTCCAATGGTACCACATTTGAAGAGAGTACATTTGAAGGGTTTGGTATGTATTTATTTAAGAGGGATATATGAAATAAATCATGTACTTTGGACATAGTAGGTGGAAGTGATAGTTTATAGGCCACAACCCTGACACGATCAAGAATATCGAAGGGGGAAATGTACATGGGACTTAACTTTACTTTCTTCCCAAACTTCATGACCATCTTCCACAGAGATATGCATTGGAATACCATGTCTCTAGATTTGAACTCAAGGACTCATTGATGATTTTCTACGTAACTCCTTTTTTGAATTTGGGCTACCTTGATTTTCTGATGAATGTTTTGAACCTTCTCTACCATTTCTTCAACCATTTCAAGTCCTAGAATCTTATGATCACCAACCTCATCCCAACATGCAGGTGTTCTGTACATTTTCCCATAAAGGGATTTGTATGGTGCCATTCTGATGATTGAGTGGAAACTATTGTTATAAGAGAATTTGACCAGGATAAGATGTTTGTCCCATCCTTCTTTCAAGTCCATAGAACATGTTATGATCATATATTCTAGTGTTTTAATAGTTTTCTCAGATTGGCCATCATTTTTAGGATGATAGGCTGTACCAAAGTTCAGTTCAGTGCTTAGAACATGTTGAAGATTTTTCTAGAACATCAAGGTGAATCTTATATCTCTATCAAATACAAGATATTGTGGTAATACATGCATTTTTACGACCTATTTGATATATATTCATGAAATTTTATCCAAGATAAGTCCTCTTGAATTTAAATAAAGTGAGATGTATTTATAAGACGTTCAATAATGACCCATATAGAATTGATTCATCTAGATGTACATGGATGTCCAGTTACAAAGTCCATGGCGATGTTCTACCAATTCCATGTTGGAATTGGTAGTGGTTTCATCATCATCATCTTAGAATTATGTTTTTCAGCCTTCAATTTTTGAAATACTAGGAATTTTGATGTATACTATTCCGCCTCTGAGGTGGCATGTTTCAAGTGATGAGAAAATGGTCTGATGAGGATCATCACCCGTTTCTTTTTACGGAGAGGATTTCCTGTCAAATTCAAAATTTCTGTTGTTTCAATCCATTCTGTGTCATTTCCCTTTAAAGAAGTTTGGATTAACCCACATGGGCTCGTTAATTCACCCCTTTTTCATTGTGAAAGAGATACTACAATAAGATTCATCCCAGCAAGTGATTGCATAGGGTCAAGTACTTATGCAATTGGTCCTCCTCAGATATCAATTCCTCAGATAGTCTCCAATGGGTTTATGATTGGAGCCAAGAATGACCAAATGGAATGGGTATCCATGATTAATGGACCTACCTTCCAAAGTTAAGCACTCGTTGATTGATGATTCAACCAACAACACTTGAGGACTCCATTTGTCGAGAGGATGGGAAGTCCGACTCACCACGTCCTTCTGGGGGAGGATTATCACATGTTCCAGGAATCTGTTAGAGATTTAAGTCACGTTCATATGTTCGTGAATCCTTGGTTCATTCCTGAGGAGTGGGTCCACAGGCTACCCTTGGTTTGAAAGATTGTCATAAGCATGCATATATTTGATGCTATGGAGGTACTACTAACTTGAGCCATATAATAAGGTGATTTAAGGTTTATCTCCATCCAAGGGGGAAGGAATGTGATTTGATGTTGGGATAAAACCCATAAGATTTGTTTCCTACGTATCCTCAAGATAGTAATCATGCCCCACGTAGTTCGGATTGGATGTGGCTTACACATGGAAGGTACCCAGTTGAGGGGGAATGGTTGGGTGGACCCTTTTGGATGGAACCCTTTTGAGCTCAGGCCTTCGAGTAGGCATCCTATGTATCCTGGTTTGATCAAGAATCAGATTTATCATATTTTAGATTTGTGTGGATGTTGTGATCTTCAAAAACCTCTAAGCCCACATGAGTCATGCTAAGTGTGAGAAACAAGAGGATGCAATAGATCTAACCAACCACATGACTCCTCTCTTTTTGGTAGGAGAGGTAACCCTATGGTGGAAGAGTATGGGGCAATGGTGGGTGACGACACAAAGTGATGAAACTTTCAATCTGAAATTAAATTAAAATTCATGAGTCTTGGCCTCAGAAGATTGGGGACTTACCTCAGTGGGAGGGCCCTGAAATACGTTTTGGGAAAGGGGAGGAGATTCATCCTCATCAAAGGCGGAGCAAATATAACTCCTTCGACTGATCACTATTCCTTATTTAATGGAAAAGAAGTGATCACCATTAATCCCTAGAACAGGTAGGTTCACATCGGCATCCCAAGGTTGGACATCGGGTTACCATGGGAATATAGACCGACAGGAATTCCCGAAGCCTGAACCATTGTGAGGAGATCCTTCGTGACTCCTTTTACATGGGTATATAGACTCAAAGGGGTGCACTGATGCACCCGATGGTCTGATCATATGGGTATGGTGGATTTGGAGGAGGCTTTGGACTGATGTTGGAGGACTGGTTAATGGAGGGATTATGGAGGACTGGATGGTAATGGAGGGGTGAGGTTGGAACCAGAGGAAATAATACCAAAAAATACCATATTCCGTATACTAGTTTATTTTGCGGGATGGAGGAGGCTCTGCATACTGTAGTGGTATGTGTCCAGAGGGGCCATCTTCATACTAATGTATTACATGTGAATGGGTATAGATCACCACGTACAAGTGTGGTATGCATCCCATCACACTGCTTTGGGTTCCATCAGCATACTAATGCAGTACGTGGGGCCGAGTTTAGTCTGCGTAGTAGTACACTACTAGAAACACCATATTGAAGGAGGATTATAGGGATTATCATTCGCAGGGAATTCATCTATGATAATTATGTGGTCCGCAGATCACCAATGAGGTTCGTAGTTCTATTATTATTATTTAATTTTCCCGTTTTATGGTTTGCAGAAGTCTATATCTATAGAGAGTGTGGTTTGTGATTTGGGTTTCATTGATGAATCAAGACTAAAGCCAGAGTCTTCTCCGAACTCTTTCTTCCCACCTTTTATTCCCCTTTAACTTCTTTTCATCCTTCCCCTCTTCCTTCTTACTGTTCTCTTTTTATAGAGCATCAGGGAAATCAAATCTATGGGCATGCGACACCATTTGTGGAGGCCCATGGGGAAATATCCTGACCTGTGGAAGACTTGGTCAACCGAGGTTTTCATAGGCTTAGGTTCATGATAATGGTTCATTGAACCCTACTAGTTTTCTTTGTCTGCGAATTGATAAGTTTGTTCGATGGTATGCGGATGGGCTTCACACTCATGAGTCCCTTGGAAATGCGGTTTGTGGTATGCCTTGTTCATTGGATATCACTCTGCGGGCCAACGTCTCGTGGATCATTCCATAAACCTGGTGGTTCATGATCTAGGTGGTCTATGAAACATTCCTAGTGATGGTACTTGGGCCACTTGAAATGCCATGAAAACATGAATTCTTTCAGGTTTCTTCTGAAATTTGAAACTCAATTTGAGTCCATTCACCTTGCTAGACTCATAGGAGAACTTTATTCCATATGAAAATGATTGTGGGGGTATTTTATTCCCTTAGAGAAATTTTTAGGACCCTACAAATTCCCCCACCAGAATATGGTCCATTCAGAATGAAATTGAGACTATTCTGATTCAGAATCTATCCTGAACAGAAATGGTTCATGGTAGAACAGATGGGCCTAGTAGGTGGGGAACACAACTATATATAGGGGCCCATTTCATTTGTATTTTACTATTTCTCACGAATAAAATTGATATGGACTTCCCCCAGCTTCCTTTTCTTTCATGTACGATGCTCTTTATAAAAATCCCATTCGTGAACTGCTTCGTACGTACCACGAACTGATCATTTCTCCATTGATCCATCAGTATACCGAATTTTAGGTTTTGAAAATAGCATTGCAGAATTTTAAAACTATAATAGGAATTTGACATAGGAGGACGCTACACGGATGGCATGTCCGCATACCAAACATGGATCAGTAAACCAAAATTTAAGAACTAATAATCCAAACTTTAACATTAAACCGTAATTTCTGAACATGAACTTAATAAAGGCCTAGGTTCATGGTATGCACCTTATGTGAACCCTTCTGTTTGCCAGTCAATAATCCGTAGGATAGTTCCTTGTGGATGGTTTGTGTTCCATGGCTGTACGCGGTGAAATGAATCCACATACCATAGTAGAAATTAAGTTTTCTTTGACGTATTATGTAGTACAGAGATTATTATTTATGCGTACGGTTTCCAAGAAAAATACGCGGTTCCATATATGGACATATTTTAAGCCCTTTAGCTACTCCTTTATATCCTTTATCCAACAATTTTTATTGGAATGAATTCATTTTAGCTTCTGTGTACAGGTTATAATGATTACTTTATAGGCTTCTTCTGAAATCACTACTTCTTCGGAGGTTATTATTACTTAACCTATTTCTATTCCTGACGAAAGATTGAAGAACATGGAGGCCTCAGTTGATGACAAAATTCTGGTTGTTCCATTTCACCAATATCTAGAGAATATTCTTATGGCGGGCCAATGAGAGTACCTAACTTCAAACAGGCTTCCTTCTTACAGGTTTGGTCTATTGTCTGACATAATGATCCTTGTGCCAAATCCGACTGATCAGTCTACCACCTGGATAATTAAAACCTCTATTCCGAATGCTTTGATTTCTTCCTAGGGGAGGTACCTTTAGAGGGATACAACCTTTGGTTATTTTCTGAACTATGCACCTCGAACCTTAGAGGGAGTGCAGTGGAAGCTTGACCAGATGACCCACTATTACCAGATCATTGTGAGGAAGGCTACTACAAATGAGTAGCACAGTTGGTCGTCTCGGTGGGACCTTCTCCATGGAGGCTCGTTTGACTTGGACTAGGGGTGGCCTTTTTGGGTTCACCAGAGTTGTGAAGAGTTCTGAACTGAGATACAGACTTTGGGACTGTATGAGGCTGTTTGGGTTTCTCAGACATGCACCCATCATCCTACTGACCTTATTTCACATCTCTTAATAAATTGGTGTGTAGACACCAATTCATTCCATTTGACCCACGGGGAGGCCGACATCAGTCTTTGGGACATCCGACTAATTTTAGGATTCCCTATCATTGGGGACATGTATGATGAATTTATTCCTCTATCCTATGTTTGGGATGTTGAGGAAATAACCCCCCTTTTATCTAAGAAACTTATTGTCCAAGAGAAGGTGTTTCTAAAGGAAATAAATCCTTGTCCGAAGTAGGAAGTTTCTTTTGATGGCTGGTTTGGCGCTTTTGTCAAGAATACAGGTCTAGATCACAATCCACAAAAACCTAGGTCTTGTCCTACCAATACCACACAGAGGTGAGGAGGTACTTACTGGCCCTCCCTGGAAGAGGGGAATTTTCAAAAATGGGGATGGGGGATCATCCCTGACATCGATCAGTTATTTCAACTGGCGGCTTTCTTATCCATGTTTCTAACCAGGTGGCTTCTACAAGTGCATGAATCCGGTGGTGTAAGAGCCTCAAATTTCATCATGGATGCTCAGTTGGCCACAAGAAGATGTATTTATTTGGATATCCCAGTGTTGGCCAAGATATGTCACCTACTGGGTCCAATCAGTGAGGGGGGTCACCTTACTATATGATTGGCCCTTTTCAAATTCATTAGGGCTAGATGGGAACCCACACAAGGGGTTATCCTTTTATCAATTACCTACCAATTCCATATTCCACCCTCCAACCATACCTTTATAGAACCAAAAGGGTCATGTTGACATCTTGGGCTTCTCAGGATAAGAAAGAGGAGTAAACTGAAAAGAATGAGCATGAATTAATGGCTTATCTTAATGTTTACAAATGTTTCTATTACCACCCTTATTATTCCACTGCTATTACTATTAGAAATAATGCATATGAATACTTAATCAACTGAGTATACTTCTTTTCATTGAAAAATGGCATCCTGGTTGCCTGTATCAGATCGGAGCTTATTTGCGATGGCTATGCACCCTGCAAGTTTAGTCGATAATTCAACTACATCCAGAAGTTATGCTCTCCTGATATCAATAGTGATCATCAGGAGAAACTTCTGATGATAGCCCATTAACTATGGCTAATGTTTACCTGGGAGGAGACCTAGATCTAGGCCAGAATTTCAGATCCTAGGGTTTCCAGGCCCTTCCTAACTAACAACTATGATGAGGCTTGGGTTAAGTCATATCCCGATGGCCAATTAGCTGACCTCATACCTACTATGACAACTTCCAAGGAATCCAGGGTGAAGGGAAAGGAGAATCAAAAGGGAGTTTCTAAACACTATCAACTGGTAAAAGTCCTCTAAAAGCCTCTTTGTTCCCCTCTGAGGAAAGTTGTGAAAGATGGGGTTCTGACCTCATGGGCGGCCAAACAAACTATTAGAGCTGATATTGGGAGTCAATCATCCATTCATTTTAAGGACAAATTTTCAGTGTCCTAGAGGTAATGGGACCTTTTGAAAGGTCATCCATCTACCCATGATTGGTCCCCTCATGATTTATGGAATCTCCTACAGACTAGGTAAGTTTCCTTTATTGGCATTGGCGACGTTTCAGCACCGACTAACCTTTCTTTTGATGAGGATCCAGATAGGGTGGGTTACTATCCTAAGGACCTCGAGACCCTTACACACTCCCTAAGTGGTCTCCTTAATACTCACATTGGGTACTTACCATGTTGTGACCAGAAACCATTGATGAGGATGACAAAGTCATTGGCTTACCTATTTCAGATGCCACAAAAGCTACTTACCTTCTCACATTTACTCAAAAAAATTCATCTTATCGAGGTCCTAAGTTTGGAGGGACACCCAAGAAACATTTGAGCTGTGTCGAAACCCACTCGGCTTCCTTGAACCGACCCTACAACATTTCCCATCCCAATTACAACTTCATTTTCGAATGCCTGGAGAGTCTGGGATGAATTGAGGGAGAGAGATTCAAATGAAGATATATGGAGGCTTATTCAGAGGGAAAACATTGATCTTTTAGGGTTTGGGGGATCCATCATTCCTACTGGTATTTCATCCAACAAAGAGCCTGATGAGGTGTCTTCTTACTTGAATGAAATGGATAAGTGTCTTCACACTTCTGCAGATAAGCATTACTAGTCGGACCGCATGGTGTTGATGGATGTATTCCTATAATTGACGAAAGAGTTTGTTCTGGCCGCAACATCTGGACTTAAGTTCTTTCATTGCAATGATTCTGAAATATTCCCCCTTCCTCCCTTTTATATTTTTCGTGGGCCTAAAGGCGCTTGGGTAACAAATGTTTCCCTAATTTATTATTCTAGAGGTACTGCGGATGGGGAGTGTTCCCCATCAGCGGTAGGGGGTACTGCGAAAGGATACCCAGAGCCCAAGAATACATGGAAACAATTATAGTAAACCATTCCAGGTAATTTTCTCATCTAGATCCTCTTGGTGAGAGTATTCAAGAGCTATCCCCCCAATAGTCAAAGAAACGTAAGAAAGCCTCCCAGCTGTCTAAGTGTATTCGATGGAGGATCACAATTAATTCTCTGTTTATCTGGTGATCGAACCAAGTACCCTTTTCTTGTCGACTTACTGGTATATATATTTACTTTGATATAGGTCCTATTGGTGACCAGATGATAGCCATTCATGCATCTACAACTCCCACCCCTTTTTGGGTAGAGGAAGGGTCACCATCTACTACAGCTGATCGAAACAGGGAAGAATGGCCATTTGAAGAGACCTAGGGTGTTGCTAACCCCTCAGGTGTGCCTACTCTCACTTAGAAAATCTCTTCCCTAACAATGGAAGGACACCCAAAATTTTAGGGATCACATGGCTGTGTTGAGCCAACTCTCATAGAGAGAGACAAGGTGGTCATTATGGCAGGGTCTGAGTCCAGTGGTGAGCCCTAGGCATTGATGGATCTTGGAGGGGATTCAAATATCGATGATCCAATAAATCTCGATTAAAGAAGATTTTTCCCTGTAGAGGGAGTCACTTCAGAGACTGATGTTTCATCTACACATGGTGTCTTTGGGGAAGTCACAATCGGGGAGGCTGATGTTCTATCCCCTGAAAATTTGGAGTAGGCTATCATACCGTTTTTTTTAGTTTTGAGAGGGTTTGTATTTCCTACCCTTAGGATTTAAAGACCAATATCCTTATCTAGAATGACTATCCCCACAATCCTGATATTAACACTTGACCTTTTGAGGTCCACCTTGAGGGCTACTATTTTGGTTGAGCACGACCCTGGTTCTTCAGTATTTCATTGTATCCATGGAGTAAAACTGATGATTGAAGATGTAGCACCACTTGTTTTAGATATCAGTACTATTGCAAGGGTCCAAGGTATGAAGCCATCTCCCCCTTATACTTAGAATAAAAACCAAAAGCCTTGGAAATGGCGGTGGACGACCCTAATTTTTCATCTATTAGAATTACCATAGATGAGTCCGTTACAGGGCCAAGACGCACTGTAATAGCTGAATAAAGTCCCTCTCAGGTGACACTCATTCCTGACTACATTTCATCGTCGGGGTGTGATTCCAAGACCGATCGAGAAATCCTAGTCGATCTTCATCCCACTCAGCAAAAGGCATGGAGGAAGATTTGGAGATTAATCTCCCAGACTCCACTGGCTGAGATGCCAACAAAATTTCTAAAATTACACCACATTTTTTTGGTCTCGGGTTTTTGTGGATTTAACTATCATGGCATTTATGATATAGTAAGGCAGATGGTTTTTTCTTGGGAAGAAACTGGTGCACTTGAATCTCGACTTTCCATGGTGGAGTCGACAACCTATCTAGCTACTACAGAAAGAATTCTTATTGAAAAATATTACACTCATGCTCTAATGGTTGAAAATTTGAAAAACAAAATCCTCAATCAAGACTTTTTGATTGAGAAACTTAATGAAGAAGTGGAGCAACAAATAAAGAAACTAGAGAAGCTCAAACATGAGCAGGCCTAGGTCACAGCCACCATTGAGGAGGGGTGATGAAAAATTCAATAGGGGGAAAGGACCAGCCTCCAATCCCTGAGGGATGTAGAGGCATTGCAAGAGAGCATAGAGGCTGAGACATCAAATTTATTGAAGCTTATACAAGCTATTGAGGAGTCATACCAATCATTGATGCAACTCTGCGACTCTGCTAAACATCTATTGTAAGGTTTATTTATTTCTTACAAAGATAGGATCAAGGCTATTGATTTCCACCACATATTTTTATAGAATATGGGGGAACCAGTTTTTCTTTTGAATTGCTGTTCTTTTCCTTTTCATTTCATTTCAATTGATCAAAATCAATCATAAACATCATTTAAATCAGGTATTAATTTTAAACAATGATTTGAAACCTGTAAACTGAAATAATCTAATCGAGCTTTAATTTTTTCCTGATCTATAGAAATCAGTGAGCGTAGTTTGACTATTGCTAAGGTTTTATGGAATAACTCACAAACTTCTATGTATTTTTCATTATAAACCTGATTTTTCCCTAAAACCGCTTAACACAGGATTAACAGGCATAAATTGACCTTTTCTAAGTCCTCCCTTTAAGGGTTTTCAACCTAAAAATATTTACACCTTTTTTGATGGCTCAATGTTTTCTAAAGAACCAATACATGACTTTTACCTAGAGGTGCCTTCTACAGATTTTATCTCTGGAAAGTATGACGTCTTTTTCACTGGAAGTTCATAGTCCTTCCAATAAAACTCTTTACTAATGTTTTATGTCAAAATACTTTGACCAAAATCAATGGAGTAAGGGACCCAATTCAAGACCGTCAACCGAGAATGTTCTAATTTACATCAGAAATGATTTAGGGATTTTTCTTTACCCTTAATTTGTGAATTATAGACATGCATGAGGCTCAGCAACCATTTTAGGCATATGAAGGTAGGAAAGGACTCTCTTGAGGATGAATTTTCCTTTGACTGATGGTATTTTTTGTGGGAAACATATGCAGAGGAATAAGGGAATGATGTGAATTTTCAATCAAAGGTGTCTACAGGACACTGGCCTTCCATCTTCAATGGCCTTGTGGGGTTGTTCAACATTTTGAATTTATTTAATGTCAGGATCCACTGTGGGTGGTTGGCCTAAGTAGTTGTGTCTAAAAACATTAGGTACATTCATTTTGTCTTTGAGGGGGGGGGAGATATTCCCGCAAGGTTCTTACTTGCGTGAGGGAGAGCTGGTGAATGGCCAGTTCAGTTAGAAATCCCCTTTTTTATGTCAGGGGAATCTAGAAAGAGGAAGGTATGTAATACATTATCAAGAAGTTTTCTAAATCCGGGGGTGTGATAGGATATAAATATCATTTGAGCATATAGAAGTAGTAAATGACTCTCCTAGGGATGTACTATCCTTTGATTTACAACCATTTTTGTTGGAAACATATGCATAGTTGTAGGGTCATGATGTGCATCGTCAATCAAAGGTGTCCGTAGGAAACTGGCCTTCCGTCTTCGATGGCTATGGAAGATTATGGATATTGGGAACATTATGAATAAGGTATGTGATCTTTGAAAACAGGGTGCACCTAAAAATGAGAAGGGGAATTTTAACTAAACTACTTCAGGGGAAACCCAAAAATGAGTGGGGTCACTCTTCTTTTATTTGTGGTTCAACTTCCTACATAATGATGGGTTATCTTTAGAATCCTCAAAAGGGACTAGAGATAAATCGAGCCCACATGTTCAGATATATCTAGGATATGTGTGTGGAGGAAAATGTAAACCATGAATTTTAGGTCCCTTCAATCAGGAGGCATGGAACAAGGCCTGGAATCCATTAGGCGTACTTAGATATGAGAGGACTCTCCTAGGGACAAATTTGCATTTGATTTCCGGAAATTTTGTGGAAAACATACGCAGAGCCACCAGGGCATGATGTGAATAGTCAAACTAAGGTGTCTGCAAGATGCTGGAATTCTATATCAGATGGCCATCGAGGGTATGGGGATTCAAGTTCACTTAGAGCATGGAGTTTGAGGTATGAAAGGAGTGTTTTTGGACATTTGGGGGACATTTGGGCTATGATTTACCCATGGAAATTGGTATCCCTTATGTGGATCAGACTCACACATAGGGTGAGTCATTTTTTCCATCTTTGAGGTACCTAGTCAGTTAACATCATATGGCTAGGTTGTGGGGTTCCTCTCAGGGAAGGGAACAGTGACATGTCTTTTAGGATCACACTGCTAGGACCAAATTTTTAGATTATTTTTCCATAATTTCATGGTGGATCTCTCTCTAAGATCCCTAAGCTCATGTGAGATATGATCTATTTGAGAAACAAGGGATTATGAGGATTTCAAGTCACTTACTAGAAATAGAAAAATAAACAACGGAGGACACTTTGGGATTAAACCACTTCTTTGTAGTTTAATATCGTTCAAAAAGAATGATTCTGGCCTTGCAGTTTAATGTTGTGTGGTGAGGACTTGATGCTGTGTAGTTTAGAGTCATGCAGTGAAGACAATTATGCTATCATAAATATCTTTAATAGTTTTGATTTAATCATAATCATTATGTTCTAGAGTTCCTTAGATGTGAGGGATGATAGAAGGTGTAAACTGTAGCCTCATGGGAAACTTAAATCAGGAGGAATGACATGGGTCTTGGAATACAATGGGCATAATAAGATAAGAGATGAATTTCCTAGGTTTGAATTTTCCATTGATTCATGTTTGTTTTGTGGGAAAAAATTACAGAGCCACAGGGGCATGATGTGCATAGTCAAACAAAGGTGTCTACAAGACACTGGCCTTCAATATCAGATGTCCTTGACTGATTATGGGAATCCAAGTTTTCCAGGAGTATGGAGTTTGAAAAATGGGAATGATGTGTATGGGAACGTAAAGAATACCCAGACCATGATTAACTATGAACTACCGGAGATTCCACATAGATCTGACTCATATGTATAAGGGGAAGTAGGATCCTTTTACTTCTCATGAGTGGGGGGGGGGGCATGTGCGGGATCTCCTAGACCTGAGAACTGGACCACAAAAAACTCTTGAAGAATTTTACAATTTATCATCATGTGATTAGGACCTTTCATGGACTCCCCATACAATTATGACCTACACAAGAGGAAATGGGCATTTTTTATGGTGGTTGGGCCAGGATGCCAAATTCGGGCATCACTACGTATCTTGTAAGGGAATTAATCAAGCCATACATAGTTCTGAAAGTTCTATGTACCAATTTGGGTTGGAACATGTGTAAGGTCATGTGAGGGAATAATTTTTTTGATGATGGCTGGGCTAGGATGCCAAATCTAGGAATCACTATATATCCTATAAGGGTAGGAATCAATCCATACATAGTTCTAAACGTTCTTTATACTAATCTGTCTCGATCATGGGGGTGAGAACGCGTGAGGGAAGTTTTGTTATATCCATCACGGTTGTCAGGTATACCATGTTACTCTATAGTTTTAGTTTATAAGAGAAGCCCTACCAATGATCCTAAGCTCACGTGAGTTACACTTGATGTGAGAAACAAGGAGTGATAAGGGTTTACATTACAAATATGGGTAGATAGATGGAATTATGGTGGCAATTATTTTTTGGGTTTGGTCCAAGATCGAGGATAGAGGTGTCGCTACATATCATGAGAGGGTAGGAATCAAGCCGTACACAGTTCTATGAGAGATCATGCAGTTTACTGTCATGTGATTAGGAAGTTTTGTGCCACATAGTTTAATGTCTTACAATAAGGACATGAGTCACAATTTAATGTCATGTTTCAGGGACTAGTTCCTTATAGTTTAACGTTATGTGGAGAAGAAAATGAATCATTGTTTAGGTTCACAGATTTTGGACGATGAGGATAATACCATTCATTTTGTTTTCATGTTGGTCATGACAACAACTCATATGTTTAGGGTTATAGAGTTTGGACCATAATTTCACTTTATGGATACTCATAGTTTAAGGTCCTAGAGTTTGGAACATAGCCCTAGGGTATTATAACTCATAGTTTAGGGTCATAGAGCATGGAACTTGACATGGAATATTATAAATCATAGTTTAGGGTCCTATAGTTTGGCCATGAAATGTGGGGATGCTACTACGTGAAGTACTTCTTCAAGAAATTCGCATTTGTGGGAGTCGTGATGAGTTGTTCATCCATTGATATCAAGGCATATGCTCTATTGGAATAGAACCTATGTTTGACATATGGTCCTTCCCACTTTGGTTAAAGATTTTGGGGATTCTTCTTGAGTATAATTGGGGTTCTAAGGACTAACACCATTTCTACTTTGAGGAAATATTGAAGGTGAACCTTATTGTTGAAGGCTTGTGCAATACGGTTTTGGAAGATTTCTAAATGGTGTAAAGTGTGCAGACTTTTTTTTCAAGATACTCCAAATCATCAAACCATCTATGGTATTACTCATCCATCGAAAATTGATATTAAATGGCCACACGAAGTGATGAAACTTTGATTTGAATGGGCAAAACTACCACTAGATCATATACTAGTGAGTACAGGGTTGCCTGAGAGGTGGTACATGTCATGGTCTGGTAATCCCAAAACGAATAAAGGAGCTTGTCTGGCCATGATTTCTTATCCCAATCTACCATTTTATAAAGTATGTTGGACAATGTTTTATTGAAATTCTCTATCTTCCCATTGGCTACCACGTGGTAATAGGACGACCAGTTGGCTTTTATTACATACTCATAGTATAGCTTGTCCAACTCAGTAGAACAGAAATTGGTGTCATTGTTTGTCAGTATTTTATGAGGGACACCAAATCTAGTAATGATGTTGGACTTCCGAAACATAATGATTTTTCCCCAAATTCTATAAGGGGTAGGGATTTGGCCCATTTAGAATAGAATTAGGTCACTGTGAGTATTAATTTCAATTGTCTATTTGTTGCGGGAGGATATGGTCCCATAACATCCACCCCCTAGGCGGCGAATGGACAGGAGTACTTAGCTGTATGAAGTAACTCTGGGGGTCGGTGTATGAAATTGGAATGAACATGAAAAGAATGAAACTTCTTGGTGAATATGGCACAATTATCTATCATAGTGGGCTAGCAATACCCAATCCTTCAGATTTGGTGAGAGAGCTTACTTGCTGATTGGTGTGCTCCACAAGCTCCAGCATGCACTTATTTCATGATGGAAGCAGTATCTTCTCTATCAATTCATCTAAGAAGAACTCTTTCAAAGCCTCTTTTATAGAGACAATTTTCTTGGTTTACCCTATTGCAGAAGACAAAGTTGACTTCCCATCTTCAGACCTTCTCCCTTCCACCCCTATCTGGTGGGAGTTCCCCATTTGGAAGGTAATTTTCAATGGGCGTCATCCAGCCAGTGGTGTGACCATTATTATTTAAAAAGGGACTAATTTCATTGATTTCCTTCGTATTTCCCTTGATGAAGGTCAAGAACATCTAGAGGTGGGCAATGCTAATGACCATTTCATCCCAGTCTGGGTCAGCCAAGGCTCTGGCTGCATTTTCCAAAGAATCGGCTTGGGAATTTTGTGACTAGGGGATATAATTCAATGTTGGTTCTGATGGGAATTATTCCATCAGTTCTAAACAATAGTTCATAAAAGGAACCAATACTTCTTTCTTAATAGAGTAGTCACCACTGACCTGTTTGATAACTAGATATAAATAACCCTTTATTTTTAGGTGTTTGTCATACACATGAAGTTCTAGTTATAGGCCTGTAATAAGGGCCTGATATTCTACTTCATTATTTGTATACCCTTATGAAAGTAGGAAAGAGTAAGACAGGATGGAATTTTTGGGGGATACGAGTATAATTCCTAGACCCACCTTGTTAAGCTTGGGATCCTCTATCCTTTTCCCTATCGGCCTTAGGAAAGCCCCATCGAAGTACATTTCCCATGTTTTGGGGTCCTCTATGATGGAAAACACTTCTTCATCTAGAAGTTCAACATCTAATGGTTTATTTCCTCTGAGGGGTGATTTTACAAGAATTTTTCTAATTTCAGAGCTTTGATGGATTTCTGGGGCATGTACTGTATGTCAAACTGTTGTAGGATGACCACCCACTGTGATAGGTGCCCATTTAGTATGGGACAATTGAGGATATATTTGAGCGGGTTGCAGCGGGAAACTAGGTGGACCTCATGGTTCTACAAGAAATGCATGAGTTATTAAACTATGAATATTTTGTCTAGGTAGTCATTTTCAATTTTTGAATACCGTGTTTCGACATAAATCATTATTCGATTGAGGTAATAGAGGTATTTTTCACTGCCATCATCATTCTTCTATAGGAGGAAGGAACCAAATGACCTTTCTAGGGAGGTTATGTACAAAATGAGTGGTTTCCCCTCAACTGGTGGCATCAACACCATAAGGATTATGAGATATCTTTTGAAATTGTGAAACTCTTATTGGAAATCATTATCCCACTCATACGTAACTCCTTTCTTCCTAATCCTGGAGAAAGGTAAGCATTTACCTACTAGGTTTTCTATAAAGCACTGAATAAAGGCCAGGTGCCCCTGGAGACCTCTCAACTCGGTGAGTTTTTGAGGTGGGGACATGCCAAGGATGGTTTTTTTCTTCTCGGAGTCAAATTCGATGTTGTAATGGCGTACTAAAAAGATAAGAAATTTTCCTGCGGTAATGCCAAATGCGCACTTTAGGAGATTCAACTTGAAAATGTGCTGCCAAATTTTTTTAAAGACATTTTCAAGATCATATAGGTTGTTTGAGAACTATCATAATTTAACCAGTTGATCATTGACATAACACTTGACGAATTTTCCCAAGAGGAGATTGAAGATGTGATGTGTGGAACGCTGATAGATGGCGCTGAAATTATTTAGACCAAAGGGCATCAATTTATTATAGAACACTCCCTGAGGGGCCCTAAAAGCAGTAGATTCTTCATCTCATTAGGCCATCTGGATCTGGTTGTATCCAGAATAGCCATCCATGAATGAGAGATCCTCATATCTAGCTGTTGCATCGATCAAAAATTCTGTGATCAGGACCGGGAAATAATCTTTTGATAAATGAAGATTAAGGTCTCTAAAGTCAATGAAGATTCTAATCTGTCCATTATTATTTTTGATAGAGACTATGTTTTCCAGCTAGATCAGATATTAGTGTAAGAATGATATAGATTAAGAGGTTTCCAACCTTTGATACCAATTTTAGGATCGAAATATAATATGAGATGCTCAATATACAAGAGGAGGGGGGGGGGTGAATTGTATACTTTAAAAATTCCTTTGGAACCTTTAAAGATAGTTAATAATAACAATGTTTTCCTTAAGTAAAGGAAAAGGCTAAGTTTAACAAAGTTAAACTAGGAAAATTCACAACACCTCTAACACCGAACTAAACTTGGAAAGTGATTCCAAAAGTAGGTTCCAGAAATATGGTTCTGGAATTTGAAACTTAACAAAAGTTACAATATGAGATTCTACCTTAAAGCGTATAGAATCTAAATGAATCAGAGTAAGTAAGGAAGTATAAGAAAGTTATACTTTCCTTAAGATACAAATTGCAGCGTAATATAAACAAGTAGTTAAACTACAAGTAACAAGATAATAGTCTTTTAACCCAAAGAGAAGGGTATCCAACAACCTTGGATAAAGGTCCCTTGATTTATACTTTCAAGCAAGTCTGTCTTACCCACACCAGGGTAAGCCCTCGATACGAAGATCGGAGTCACTGTCTTGCTATCCCTGCAAGCCCTCAACTTCAAGGTAGTTGGCAACCTCTGTCTTTCTCAGCAAGGAAGCCCTCAAACTTCGAGGTAGTCGACACCTCTGTCTTCCTATCCCTAGAAGCCCTCGAATGTAATCACCAACATTCGGAGTCGCACGAAGCTTTGAGAGTTAATAAGAGTCTCTCTCTCTAGAAGTCACTTCAACAGCATGTATGCACAAAGTCCAAATTGTTCATCCATCCGTTGCGAGCTTTTTCAAATGAGCTCCTATTTATAGGTAAGGTCAGCTCCTTCTCCAACGGTCATATTTTCCTTAAAGATCGGAGGGACCTGTACACGTGTCACTTAGACAACGGTTAGTTTATAACAAAATGGACGACATCGTTTTATAACAAAACAAGTGTAACAGAATGTACGACATCGTTTTAAACTCTAACATAAATGTTCGGAATGAAAACTTCGGAGTGAAGGTTCGGAGTGTAATAAAAATAATAAAGAGTAGACAAATTATAAAAATATAAGCAATATAAAAGTTCGGAGTCTAACAAAGATATTTTTCGGAGTCTAAATTAATTCAGAGTGTATAAAAAAAAGATACTCAAATTCTGTTTAATAGGTGAATTCGGAATGTGAATTTGGAATATGAATTCTTCATCAGAAATCGTAATGAGAATTCATTATTAGGATTCGTAATGAGAATTCATCACCATAATTCGTAATGAGAATTCGGAATGAGATTTCTTCATTAGAATTCATAATGAGAATTCTTCATTAGAATTCGTAATGGGAATTCGGAATGAGATTTCTTCATTAGAATTCGTAATGAGAATTCTTCATTAGAATTCGTGATGGGAATTCGGAATGAGATTTCTTCATTAGAATTCGTAATGATAATTCTTCTTCAGAATTCGTAATGAGAATTCTTCTTCAGAATTCGTTTCCTGAACCTAGAATAGAACTTAGTCAGAGATCATATCTGGAATTCGGAATGAGACTTCCTTATAGTTCTTTATCCAGAATCCGAATACTAAACAGAATGCTTTATATCAAAGTTTTAATGATTCCGAGAAAATGAATCTGAATCTCATACTTAAGAAAAATATGGATGAAAATATGATAAGGATAATTTTTCTTATAAAAGAGTTTTTCCTTAAGAAAGCAATTTTCCTTATAAAAGCAATTTTCCTTAAGAAAGCAATTTTCCTTATAAAAGCAATTTTCCTTAAGAAAGCAATTTTCTTTAAAGATAAGGTGTTTGTGATTTTCAAAACAAGAAGGAATGGAAAAGTCATGAGGAAAACTTTATTGAATCAACAATCTCCCCCTTTTTGGAAAGCACAAACATCCTTACGAAAAACAAAAATTCTAAGAAGAAAGAAACATATTAATGCTTATCTCCCTTGCTTTAAGGATATAGATGAATACGAATAACTCCCCCTTAGGCTTTGAAACTCTAAGGATCGTATTCATATTTTTGGAGTGACATTTCATAAGAAGGTCTTCTTTAAGAAAAACTCCCCCTTAAACAAACTCTTATTAGAGATCTTTTTCCTTGGGTATTTTTCCTTTCTCCCCCTTTGATAAACTCTTATTAGAGTTCCTATTTTTCTTAAGGATCTTTTCCTTCTCCCCCTTTGTGATTTTCAAAAAGAATTGGAAGGAATGGAAAAAATTAACAGAGTACCTGAGATATTAGTAATGACAACAAAAAGAAACAAGAGACAAAATTTTCATTAAAATTTGTAATCTCAGCAACAACAAAAAAATTACAACAAAAAGATCGGATTGGGTTATTTCGGATCTTTTTCCTTAGACATGAGGACCTTTAGAATAGTCTTGATCTTCTTGAGGCCTTTATGATCTTCTTCGGCTTGCTTTTCTAAGACCACTATTCTTGCGGATTGAGCTTCAATTATTTCTTCCTGAGCCTTCAACTTTTCTTCCTGAGCTTTCATCTTCTCTTCCTGAGCCTTCATCCTTTCTTCAAAATCGATCCGATGATCTCTTTCAAATTTCCAATTTTGAGAAACAGAATTGAGCTTCCCATTCAGATCTCTCACTTCTTGAATCCGAAAGTTCTTTTCCTCTGTCAACTTTTCTTCAAAGGATGCAGTCATCTCATTAATCTTCTTGTCCTCGGTTTCAAAGGCATCCTTAACATTATCTTGAAACTCATCGAAAAGCCTCATCTCTTCCACAGTCTTCTTAGACCAGCTTGTCATCCTCTTGCAAGATCTTTTATGAGCTTCGTAACCAATAAAGAAGTTTTTGAACTGGGATTCAATCTCAACACACTTATCCATAACCATGGATACAGAGTCTGTTTTTTGATTCAACGCATGTTGGAGCATCTAGCATCGTGAATCAATACTTGAGAAGGTTGGAATGGTTCCCACCAACTTCTTCAAAGACTGAACAACAAAATCATGCCCCAACGAAGATGACTCCAAATCTGAAATCTTGCTCGGAGAGTTTTCTTCCTCAATAAGCTCCAACTTCCTCTTAGAAGAACTACCAGCTGCCTTTCTCATCCTCTTTTCTGAACTCGGGGTATCCGCAAGAATTTGTTTCCCCTTATCTTGTTTCGGAATTGAAACCTGTTCCGAAGTTTTCTTCTCACTATCAGAAACTTGTACAATAAAATCTTCCTCATCAGCAACTTCCTGAATAGCATCCTATATGTTTTTCATCTGAGAAATATCATGTAAAAGTTGTTCTTCTTCTCCATGATAGGCAACTTCTTCTTCTCCTTTCTCTTCTTCCATTGCAGGAGTAACTAGCTTCGAAGATTCAGCTTCTGAAGTCCGGATTGATAAGTGTTCCGAAGTAGTTCCCTTGTACTCTTCTACTTGTTTTAGCACATCTACTATCTCACCACTTCATTCAGCAGCTTCTTCAACTTGTTCCACTTTCTCTACTTCCTAAGTATTAGTAGCAACAACTTGTTCCGGAGCAACGAGATTTCTTGCTAGAGTCTCAGGTAGAGATTCTAGGGAGAAAGATCTCAGAACTGGAATTGTTGCTGAAACCATTTCATTGAACTTTAACAACGCTTGAACAGCCTCGGCTTCTGACATCTTCTTCTTAAGCTTCTTCTCCTTTGCTTGTTTCACGAGCTCATCAGCAGTTTTCTCTTTCAAAGCTTTAGCTTCCGCAGGGTCCAGTCCGAACTGCAGATCCCCTTCTTTCCTCTTCTCTTTGTCAGCTCTCCACTTTGTAAAAACCTCATCAGGATAGGCTTTCTTCTTCTTAGGCTTTGGAGGTGTGGAATGGACTTCCTTAGACTTAGAATTTTCTGCTTGTTCTTCCACTTCTTTCAGATTTCTCTTTCTTACTGGCTTAGATGATTCTGGATCAGCAACTTTCGGAGCCACTTCTTCTTGAGGAGGTAGATCAATAAACTTTCCAGACTTCTTGTCAAAAGCTATATTCATTCTTTTAAGAGTGCCATCGCTGAGCAGCATGATCTTGCAAACTCTCGGCTTAGATTTTCAAGCCTCCTTGAAAGACTCAAAGCATCGAACAATCAACTTGGAGAGGATTTCTGGATACATAATAATCTGAGCTCTCAGATTCCCCTTCTTCAAATTTTCAATATTAAGAAGAATATGCTTCATCAAGTTAAACTTCCTTAGATTTATCAGGAAATCTAAGATATAGATCTCACTTTTCTTCAAGCTATCCTTATCACCTTTTCTCGGTACGATAAGTCCTTTCACCCATAATTCCAGAATCCAGAAGTTTGTTGATAGAGTTGCAATCTTCGGAGCCTTGTCATCAGCCAATCCGAGAGTTTCTAAGGCCTTTTCCTTGTTGAAACTACCCATAGAGTCTGGAAACACGTGCGAAATAAACTCGGCTTCTCCTTCATAAGATAATCCTACCAAGATTGCAGCCTTGGTGTAAGAAAGTTTATATGTCTTGCCATAGGATTTAAAAGAAAACTTCTCCCTATCAACTTCCTTAAAGAAAGAAACTGATTCATAAAATTCGACAAGTAAATCAGAATATACTTCATCTTGGTTCCCGGTTTTAGATACCGCAATATCCTCCCAGCCATTCAACTTGATGTTCTTTGAGATGATAGAATCGTAGTTGTTGAAGAAAACCGGATGAACTAACCTTTCTATGTAAACTAACCACTGAGAAATAGGCTTGGTTGAAGACATTTCTTGAGATGCTAACTCTGCAGACATTCAGATTAGAAGTTCTCTGGGAAGTTCGGAACAGAGAAGACTGAGGTTCGGAACGGCCTTAAAATAGAGGGGCAGAGCTTCAGCACGCGAAAGCTTGAAACCGATGTTGGACGAGTAATTGGGTTCCCTTTATATAGGCAACAAGATGACGGTTGGACTTCCACGGTTGATCTAACGGTTGGAATAAGGTGAGATCAGATCTGACGGTTGAAAACTTGAATCCGATCTTTTTGAGGTTTTTATTAAAAAAAATTAAGAAAACCGAAATCCGAAGACATAATACAAGAAACTACCAGCAAGTAAAATATGAATACGAAAACTTGAGTAAGGAAATCTTACCTTTCGGATTGTCTTAGGAGATTATTCATAATGGAAGATTTCGAAATTTTTTTAAAAAAAACTTAGTACGAAAGACTCAATACGAAAAACACATTAATAAACTTTCATTACAGAAAACTCAGTACGAAAAATAAACATAAAAATCAATACGAAAAACTTAATACGAGAAATATATTACAAAATTTGAAAACGAAAAACTTATTATGGAAGATTTAGTGTGAAAGTTCCCTTATGAAAATACCAGTACGAAAATTTTCCATTCCAGAAATTTTCAATACTAATACTTCCATTCCAGAAGTATTCTGTGCGAAAATATCCATTCTAAAAAATTGTAGTTCCGGAAGTTCCATTCCGGAAATCTTCGTTCCGAAAAGTTTGAAAACAAATTTTGAAAAACTTTGTTAACCAAACAATTAAATGTACTCCCCCCTATGAAAAGGAGTTTATTACTGTAAGGATAATTTTTCAACAGAAAGTTAATTAAGGAAGATTAAATTACGGTTATCATTCCTAACTTCTGTTTAATATATTCAAATCTATCAGAAGTCAAAGATTTTGTGAATATATCAGCAAGTTGATCTTGCGTTCCAATAAACTGAAGAATAATATCTCCTTTAAGTGTGTGATCCCTAAGAAAGTGATGCCTAATATCTATGTGTTTTGCACGGGAGTGATGTGCAGGGTTCTTACTGAGGGCAATGGAACTTGTGTTATCACACAAAATTTGAGTTTTGGTAAAACTCAAGCCATAGTCTGTGAGTGTGTGTTGCATCCACAACACTTGTGCACAACAACTTCCAGCTGCTACATATTCAGCTTCAGCAGTGGAGAGTGCTACAGAATGTTGCTTCTTACAGGACCAAGAAACTAATGAATCTCCTAATAAATGACAAGTTCCGGATGTACTTTTTCTATCCATTCTACATCCACCAAAGTCAGCATCAGAAAATCTTTTTAAAACAAAATCATTTCCAGAAGTATAAAATAATCCTAGATCCATGGTTCCCTTAAGGTAGCGAAAAATTCTTTTTACTGCCTTTAAGTGAGATTCCTTAGGATTGGATTGATATCTTGCACATAAGCATACTGAAAACATTAAGTCTGGTCGACTAGCTGTTAAATAAAGTAGACTTCCTATCATACCTCTAAAAGATGTTTGATCTACCGGTTTCCCAGCTTCATCAAGATCTAAAGAGTTTGAGGTACCAATGGGAGTACTTATACTCTTAGTGTTGTCATAACCATACTTTTTAAGAAGATCTTTAATATACTTATGTTGAGATATGTAGGTTCCTTCTGGTTTTTGAGAAATTTGAAAACCAAGGAAAAATGTTAACTCACCCATCATACTCATTTCAAACTCAGATTTCATTAGACTAGCGAAAGAGTCAGTCAAAGATTGCAGAGTTGAACCAAATATAATGTCATCAACATAAATTTGAACAATTAAAACATTTTTCTTATCTTTCTTTATAAAAAGAGTTGGATCTGCATTTCCCTTAACATAGTTATTTTGAAGCAAAAATCCAGTAAGTCTATCATACCATGCTCGTGGGGCTTGTTTAAGGCCATACAAAGCTTTGGTAAGTCTAAAAACATGATCCGGATGTTTTGTATCTTCAAAGCCAGGAGGTTGTTCAACAAAAACTTCCTCTTGAACATAACCATTAAGAAAAGCACATTTCACATCCATTTGATAAAGTTTGAAATTAAAGAATGCTGCAAAAGCAAGTAGAATACAGATAGATTCAAGTCTAGCTACTGGAGCATAGGTTTCTTCATAGTCTATTCCTTCTTGCTGATTATAGCCTTTAACAACAAGTCTAGCTTTATTTCTAACAATGACTCCATTTTCATCACATTTATTTCTGAAAACCCATTTTACTCCAGTAACAGAAGTTTCCTTAGGTCTTTCAACCAAGGTCCAGACTTGATTCCTTTCAAATTCATTTAGTTCATCTTGCATTGCTTTGATCCAATCATCATCACCTAAAGCTTCATCAGTGCTTTTAGGCTCTAATTGGGAAAGAAATGCTAGATGTTATACTTCATTTCTTAAGGAACTTCTAGTCCTTACCGGTTGGTTTACATCACCAATGATACTATCACTGGGATGATTCTTAAGAAACACCTGATTTGGGTTTTGTAAAACCTGTTCATCAACATAGGGTAGAAAGTCTTCTGGGGTAAATGTTTCAGAAGTATCTTCTAGAACAATTTTCTTATCAGAAGGTTCTTCTATCAAAGGTTGATAATTAGTTTTTGAAAACACATCCGAAGATGTAGGTTGAGATGGTTTAAAAACAAAAGGATCTGACTCATCAAATTTTACATGTACTGTTTCCTCAATAGTACAAGAATTTTTATTAAAAACTCTATAAGCCTTAGATGTTGTGGAATAACCTAAGAAAATTCCTTCATCAGACTTTGGTGCGAATTTATGTAAGTTATCTTTAGTATTCAAAATGAATACTTTGCAACCAAAAACCTTGAAGTAGGAAAGTCTTGGTTTTCTACCATTCCATAACTCATAAGGAGTTTTATTAAGAAATGGTATAATCAAAACTCGATTTATAGTATAACAAGCAGTACTTACAGCTTCAGCCCAGAAATGTGTAGCAATAGAATATTCACTCAACATGGTTCTAGTTATTTCTTGAAGAATTCTATTTCTTCTTTCAACTACACCATTCTGTTAAGGAGTTCTAGGTGCTGAAAAATTGTGAGTAATACCTTTCTTACTACAAAAAGTTTCAAAATCAGAATTTTGAAATTCTCCTCCATGATCACTATGAATAGTTTTCAATGGAAGGTTTTTCTCATTTTTAACTTGAGCTCTAAAACTTTTGAAATAAGAAAAAGCTTCAGATTTCTTTGCTAGAAAATAGACCCAAGTAAATCTAGTGTAATCATCAACTAAAACAAACACATAGTATTTGCCTCCAATACTTCCAGTTTGTGTTAGACCAAAAATATCCATGTGCACTAACTGTAATGCATCGGTTGTTGAGACTTCACCGATTGACTTAAAACTAGATTTATGTTGCTTGCCATATTGACAAGGATCACACACTTTAGAAGAATCAAATCTAAGCTCCGGTAGATCCTTAACAAGTTTCTTCTTAGAGAGTTTACATAGGTTTCTAATATTACAGTGTCCTAGTCTTCTATGCCATAACCAAGAGTGATCTTCCATTGCACTTAGGCAAGGTAAATCTTGGCTTCTAAGATCATCTAAGTTCAAAGTGTAGACATTCTCTTGCCTATTGGCTGAGAGAATAAATTCTTCTTTGGAATTGTGAACTAAGCATTTATCATTCCTAAAATTCACAAGGTAACCTTCATCACATAACTGACTTATGCTAATGAGGTTGTGCTTAAGACCTTTAACAAAAAGAACATTTGAAATCAAGGTTTTACCAAGAAAAAATATATTACCAATACCAACAATCTCTCCCTTAGCATTGTCTCTGAAAGTTACCTTTCCTCCTTTCGTTTTGATAATCTTTTCAAAAAGTCTTTTGTTACCAGTCATGTGCCGAGAACATCCACTATCCATGTACCATGTATTTTTGCTGGTACTTTCTTTATTATCCTGAAATCAAAAAAGAGAATTAGACTTTCGGAATCCAAACTTGTTTGGATCTGAGATTTCCAGACAATAAAATTTTAGGTATCCATATTTTCTTAGAAAAGTAAGCTTTGTGAAAACCTAGAGATTGGGTTTTATTTAAGGAACAAATTTTTTCCCAGTGACCACCACATTGACACTTGGTACAAAATGGGGCACTTTGAGGAACAAAATAATTGTTACTGAAAATAGGTTTTGCATGGGTATAACCAAATCCGGATTTATTTCTTAAAGGTCGTATTTGAGAATACATCTTATCAAAATTTTCCTTACCATGGGTAAAGTTTGATAAACACTTCTTTAAGGAAAAAATTTCGGACTTGAGTTTTACAACCAAGTTTTTATCCTCAAAATAATTAGTTTTTGAACTAGAGTTAGGCTCGAAAACATTTTTATTAGAAATTACTTTTTCTAACTCTTTAGAAAGTTTGTTCTTCTCAGAACTTACTTCCTCAAGATTTTTTGAAATATTTTCAAAATCAACATTTTTCTTATCAAGATCTTTAGAAAGATCTGATATCTCTTTTGTAAGAATAGAATTCCTATAATTTGCCTTGTCAAGTTTCTTATTGAGTTTGGAATTCTCAATCTCAAGAAGTTCAGCAAACCTAGAGACTTATTCATAAGTAGGTAAAGTATTTTCCTCATCAGAAGATGATTCTTCATCAGAAGAGTTATAATACTTACTATCATTAGGATTTAAAGAAACATTGGTTAGAGATTCAGCATTTCGTACCTTAGCCATAAGACAATGATTATCAATAGGTAATCTGGCTATAAGACCAAGATTCTTCTGTCCTGAAGATTCATAATCAGAAGATTCATTTGACGAGTCACCACCACTGGCACTCCAGGTGTCATTAGCTTTCAGAACGTTCTTAGATTTGGATTTATAATACTTCTTCCTGTTCCTGTCTGAATGTCTTTCCTTTCTTTCTTTCTTTTTGAGCATAGGGCAATCTGGTCTAATATGTCCAGCTCTTTTACATTCATAACAAGTAACTTCTCCATCTTTCTTATCTTTCCTATCCTTTTTCTTATACTTGGATTGAAAATTTCTCTGTCCAGCTATCTTGTTCATCCTTCGAGCAAGATTGGCTAATTCATTTTCTGAGACTTCACTCTCACTAGATTCGGATTGGAAAATGACTTTCTTAGACTTGGATCTAGTTACTCTCTCAGGAGTCTTAGCTTTCATCTGATTTGAAGTTTTAGTAAAAGCAACAGTACCATTTACATTCTTTTTCTTGATGTTGTCAGCATATCTCTTCATTCTTGTTTCATGTTGTAGAAGAGTTCCAAATAATTCATCAAGAGTAATTTGAGTAACCTTCCTGTTCTCATCTATAGCTGTTCTCTTGGATTCCCACTCACTGGGCATAATTTCAATTATCTTGTCCACAAGAGCTTCATCATCTAAACCTTTCTCTCCCATAGATTGTAGACTGTTGACAATAGTCATAAACCTTTGTTGAACTTTACAGATAGGTTCTCCATAAGGAAAATTGAAACCATGATATTCAGCTCTAAGCATAGCTCTTCTAGTCTCAATCACTTTAGAAGTCCCAAAGTGTGTAACCTCTAACTTCTTCCATATACAATTAGCTGCTTCACAAGAAGAAATTTGGCTATATATATTTCTGGTCATTGAACATAATAAAGTGTTGCGTACCTTATAGTTGAGTTGATATTCTTGCTTTTCCTGGTTAGTAAAGGTTCTGACTTCCTTGTCAGGAATTTTATAATCACCAGTAAGCATGACAAAGTTGTCTACTCCAGTATTGATAACAAATGTCTTCATACGATCTCTCCAGTATTCATAGTCATTACCATCAAAGATTGGTGGTCTTGTAGGATTTAGATTGTCAATAGATCCAACATTAATTCCTGCCATACTAAAAATAACTTTGCACACAAACTTGTTAGTAGAAAAGATTCGTAATAACAAAGTTTGGAACGAGAAAAGTTCGGAATGGAAAAGTGAGCAAGAAAAAATTATTCGTGAGTATAAGTATTTCAGAGACCTGCTCTGATACCAAATGTAAGAATGATATAGAGTAAGAGGTTTCCAACCTCTGATACCAATTGTAGGATCGAAATATAATATGAGATGCTCAATATACAAGGGGGGGGGGGGGGTGAATTGTATACTTTAAAAATTCCTTTGGAACCTTTAAAGTTAGTTAAGAATAACAATGTTTTCCTTAAGTAAAGGAAAAGGCTAAGTTTAACAAAGTTAAACTAGGAAAATTCACAACACCTCTAACACCGAACTAAACTTGGAAAGTGATTCCAAAAGTAGGTTCCGGAAATATGTTCCCGGAATTTGAAACTTAACAAAATTTACAATATGAGATTCTACCTTAAAGCGTATAGAATCTAAATGAATCAGAGTAATTAAGGAAGTATAAGAAAGTTATACTTTCCTTAAGATACAAATTGCAGCGGAATATAAACAAGTAGTTAAACTACAAGTAATAAGATAATAGTCTTTTAACCCAAATAGAAGGGTATCCAACAACCTTGGATAAAGGTCCCTTGATTTATACTTTCAAGAAAGTTTGTCTTACCCACACCAGGGTAAGCCCTCGATACGAAGATCGGAGTCACTGTCTTGCTATCCCTGCAAGCCCTCAACTTCAAGGTAGTTGGCAACCTCTGTCTTCCTCAGCAAGGAAGCCCTCGAAATTCAAGGTAGTCGGCACCTCTGTCTTCCTATCCCCGGAAGCCCTTGAATGTAATCACCAACATTCGGAGTTGCACGAAGCTTTGAGAGTTAATAAGAGTCTCTCTCTCTAGAAATCACTTCAACAACATGTATGCACAAAGTCCAAATTGTTCATCCATCCGTTGCGAGCTTTTTCAAATGAGCTCCTATTTATTGGTAAGGTCAGCTCCTTCTCCAACGGTCATATTTTCCTTAAAGATCGGAGGGACCTGTACACGTGTCACTTAGACAACGGTTAGTTTATAACAAAATGGACGACATCGTTTTATAACAAAACAAGTGTAACAGAATGTACGACATCGTTTTAAACTCTAACATAAAAGTTCGGAATGAAAACTTCAGAGTGAAGGTTCGGAGTGTAATGAAAATAATAAAGAGTAGACAAATTATAAAAATATAAGCAATATAAAAGTTCGGAGTCTAACAAAGATATTTTTCGGAGTCTAAATTAATTCAGAGTGTATAAAACAAAGATACTCAAATTCTGTTTAATAGGTGAATTCGGAATGTGAATTTGGAATAGGAATTCATCATCAGAAATCGTAATGAGAATTCATTATTAGGATTCATAATGAGAATTCATCACTAGAATTCGTAATGAGAATTCGGAATGAGATTTCTTCATTAGAATTCGTAATGTGAATTCTTCATTATAATTCGTAATGGGAATTCAGAATGAGATTTCTTCATTAGAATTCGTAATGAGAATTCTTCATTAGAATTCGTGATGGGAATTCGGAATGAGATTTCTTCATTAGAATTCTTAATGAGAATTCTTCTTCAGAATTCGTAATGAGAATTCTTCTTCAGAATTCGTATCCTGAACCTGGAATAGAACTTAGTCAGAGATCATATCCGGAATTCGGAATGAGACTTCCTTATAGTTCTTTATCCAGAATCTGAATACTAAACAGAATGCTTTATATCAAACTTTTAATGATTCCGAGAAAATGAATCCGAATCTCATACTTAAGAAAAATATGGATGAAAATATGATAAGGATAATTTTTCTTATAAAAGAGTTTTTCCTTAAGAAAGCAATTTTCCTTATAAAAGCAATTTTCCTTAAGAAAGCAATTTTCCTTATAAAAGCAATTTTCCTTAAGAAAGAAATTTTCTTTAAAGATAAGGTGTTTGTGATTTTCAAAACAAGAAGGAATGGAAAAGTCATAAGGAAAACCTTATTGACTCAACAATTAGACCTCCCGTATGAAGTTTTCTTTGATCATCTTATCAACCTCAACCTCTATTTTGGAATCATGTGTTGCGTGGGTCCTTATGGATGTTTTCTTATAGCCCTTGTGATCTTCTGGTAATCTCAAATGATGAGTGGCGACCTCAGGATTGAGGCCTATAATTTCTATGTAATTCCAGGAAAACACATCTCTATTATTCTTTAGGAATGAGGTATATGCCTCTTTCTCCTCAACAAGCATAGACACACTGATCAGAGTGGGCCTCAGTTCATTTTTAGAGTCAAGGTTTATCTCCCTATGTTCATCAATTGTGGTGGAAACAACTTATTCTAATGCTGGAGGGGAATCTTTGAGGTGTTATTATACTTTTTTTCCTTTTTTTCATCCTCATCATCTTCATCTTTTTCCCCTACTAATGGAGATAGGATTCTTGAGATGAACTCTCCAATATAGGGAGAGAAATCATCTTTTGCCTTAGTGAGTGAGGCAGGGGTAGCTTGAGGTCCTGAGGATGGGACATGATAATATTTGATGGTGATTTTACTGACATAATGGTATTCATCCCACGCTTACATGTATTTGTACTTGGAAGCCACAGTAGAGATCATGTAAAAAATTGATTCTGCTTCCAGACTTGCACTTGTTCATTAAAATTGGTTGATGGGTAATACATACTCTTCCCCAAGTTGCTGGAGGGGGTTGGAGGGAGCCATTTCCAAACCATTTAGGATAGTAATAAAATAAATGTCATTGGCCAAAATATGTTTTTCTTTCGACTCATATAACCTTGCATCGATATAATGCGATTCAAAGGACTCAAATGGAGATTTATCGACGTGAAATGTCCCTTTTCTCCCATTAGAGAAATATTTGATGCACTGATGATGTGATGAAGGAATTATAGTGTGTTGATGCAGCCAAGGCCTTTTTAATAAGATATTGAAGGCCATAATTTGTTGTAATACCTGGAACACAAAATCTGACATGAGGTATCCAAGCCAAGTTATAATCTTGATCTATCCCAATGGTTTCTGCTTGCTTTTGTCATATCACAATAGAGTTTTAGTGCAAGGTGTTAAGCTATCTTCATCATAACCCACCTGACAAAGCATTCATAGTGGTAGGAGGTTTACTCTAGAGCTTCTGTCGATAAAGATCCTCCAGACATCAATTCAATTTATATTTCCTAACATATATAAGGGTTTTATGTGCCCTTTCATGATGGTGTCTTCATCCCTGTTTGTGATGGGGATGATAGTGTGAAATTATTTGGGACAAGTCTCCATCTGATAGAATTTGGATGCTACTACTTTAGCTTCGAACTCCTGGGGACTTATTAAGGCTTCGTTGAGTTCCTCCCTAAGACCTGTTGATTGGCTTAACGCATCCAGGATTGATAGTTTTGCTGGTAATAAATACAACTGCTTTAGAATATCATATTTTGGCTCTAAAGGTCGACACTTCCTGACTCGAGGTTTCTCTTTCACAGACACATTAGGGGTTTGGGATTTGGATGTAGATGGTTTGACTTCTGAAACCAGGGCCGGTAGTGTTGCATTCCTTTCCGGGTTTGGATGAACTAGTCTTCTTGCGTGCCTTGGGTGGTTTAATATTTGTTCTTTCCTTGATGGATATTCCAAGATAACTAGGCTTGGATTTTGTTCGAAGGGGGAGAAGGAGAATTCCAGTTCTTGTTGCATCTGCTCGAGTTTCCTTCTGCGAGTTTCTGTGATGTTAACGGTTTGACTTATGGCGTGGCTGGGAATTTGACTCCTACCATGATCAAGCCTTCCAGGAAACCTTCAACCTCTATAGCCACATCCTCTAGCTCTCCAGTTGGGTGTGGGTAATGTGGGTTCATGGCCATAGTATCCATCTAGGAAGGGGTCCATCAAGTGAATGACATTAATAGAGCTAAAGATCAGTTATTGATCTGAGAATTTTTCTGTATGACTGTCTCCTTTTGATGGTGTCGTTCAGTGGGGCGGTTCCCATTGTACCATTTGGATGGGTAGTTCCTATTGTGCCATTTGGTGGGGAGGTTCTCATTGTGCCAAGTCTGCTGGCATGAAGTCTGAAAGCATCAACCCTGAATTCATCTTTGGTGTCATCTCTTCTTCTTTCTATTTCTTTCTGCCCTTCTATTATTTAGAGGACCATGTGGCCGAGGAGGATGGTCATGTTGTATTAGGAGCTTTTTGGGTTTCAATTGGGTGTTTCAACTATGCCTGGAGGATTCCATGGACTCAGTTGATGGTATTTCAGGTTATCCAATTTTCAAGAAATGTATCATTCTTACTGGAAATTGTTTTCCATTCCTTTTCCTATCTTGAGTCTGAGGTGGAAGCATACGCCACTTGCGCTGGCTGCGATGGTCCCAACTTAACTTGCTTGGAATCCACCATTTTGTATGAGATCCTTGAAAACAAAGCATTCCTGGATGGTGTGTCCCAATATACGGTGATAGGGACAATAATTTAGATGGTCATCGAGACCCACTTCATTGGATCACTTTGGCTCCGGTAGCTAGAGCAAGTTGTAATTCATAGTGGCTATGGAATTTCTGCATACCTAGTCATCTCAGAACAAGTAAACATTATTTCTTCTTTTTTGAACAAATTTCTTTTAGAACCTTGTCTCTCATCTTGAAAAGATGGAGGTATCTATTTTCATCTAGGGGGTCCTTCACAGTTCGGTGGGGGCCTCACAACTGGAGATGGTGCAGGGGGTGGCTTAAGCATGAGAGAAGCCACTTCACCTTTTCCCATTATTTTCCTAGGGGATGATTGGGCCACTTGGGACTTGAGATTGGCCTGTTGCACGAAGTCTTCTATTATTTGGGAAATTATAGAGATGTCTCTAAACCCACTTGTGTACTTCATTAGGATGAGCAGTGTTTGCAATTCATCCCAAATGTTATTGATGCACATGGAAAGCATGTTATCCTGGGGGAGCCGATGGTCCATGGAATAAGTAAGGCCTTTTCATCTGGAAATGAAGTCTGATAATCATTCGTTCTCTCCCTATTTCTATTTTATGAGATCACTGACCGTCGTCTTAGGTGTCTTTGAACTAAACAGGATGAGAAAATGTTTCTGGAGGTCCTCCTAGCATGTGATTGAATTGGATGGCAGACTAGTATACCATACAAAAGTTGAGACTTGTAGGTTTTGTACAAAGAACCTATGTTTTACTGCTTCTTTATGCTTCATAATTCCCATAATGGAGTCATAATAAGTGGCATAGTTCATTAAATGTTGTTATGGTTCATCTGAGCCATTAAATACTGGGAATACAGAGTTTTTGAAGTTTGGCTATGGTGGAACATTGCTCACCCAATTAGGGTAGGGTTTTCACTCTGGATGTATTAGAGGGTGTCTCCCCTTCATGGATTCTAGTCGAGCTGTTAATTACTCGATGATATTCAAGATCCCATGATGCATATCCTATCAGGCTTGATCTTGGGATGGTGTGGAAGTGGCCAAGACCGGGCAGGCCGGTGCTACTGGAATATGAGATGGATACCCAGCAAGGGGTATCATTTGTGGGTTTACTTGAATATATTCTGGCTGCCTTCCCAGCTAGTTGAAGTCTTATATCCTTCAAGGTATGGGTTAAACATACATCTGAACTTGGATTCATTCACTGGGATGATTTCCTGTGGCAGTGGCACTTTTTATGGGAGCACCTGCTGACGTTCCGCAGGGGGAACACATATGTCAAGGTAGCTCCCTTGACACAACTCGACATTAATTCACATGAGCTCTTTCATTTATTCTTACTTCTTGGAGAACCTTTCCTAGAGACCGAGGGACTCATTTATAGAGAGATGAGAAGGGGGTCATATATTACCTTAGATTTATTCTTCTCCTTTTTGGTGTTTCACGTAGGTGGTAATGTCAGATTAATTAAGGGGGCACCCAGATTTAGGACCGTTCTCTGGTTTTGGGCATGAACATCACCAGGCTCGGTGTGGGCTGCCTCTGGGAGGGAACCATATTCCTTTGCATCCTCTCCCTCCACATCATTTTCTATGAGATCCATGGATTTTACCTATACCACGTTCACTGAGGTATACTGCATTGGGGGTGGTATACCCGATGAAGAATGGTAGGAAGGATTTATAAATCATTTTTTGGACTTTCTCCTTCTATTTTGTGGTATTTTTCAGGATTCTTGGTGAAGATCAACCCAAAGGGAGACCTGGTCTGACCTCATAATGTACCTTTGTCTTAGAGGGTGAGAACCACGAGATGAGGTGGAACAAGTTACTCCTCTATACATTTTTCTTCCTAGACAGTAGAAGACATACATCCATTGTGCGGGGACTTGAGGTAAAAATACCCCCAGCCCTTTGGGTTGGGGTTGTTCTCGTTATTTAGTGATGTGCTATGGCCTAGATTTTTCAGTCATATAGGGGAATTTTAATTTAAAAATTCCCCTATCCCTATGGGCTGGGGTTGTTCCCAAATTACGGCGGTCTCCACCGCTATTACTATCTTTTAAATTTCACGTACTCCAGCATGGGCATGATATGGGTATGGAATTAGGCATACATGGAGTCTATGGTCTTTTGAAGGCATGAAAACTACATTTTGGTTGGATACCCTTATGTGGAGAGCCTGTTGGATGCTCTTGGTTTCCTGGATTAGAATCTTTTCGTGGCTTGATCTCATCAGCCCTAATGCTTTTGATACTTACTTCAGGCCGATTTTTGATGAGTATCCATTCTTTCCTAAGTTGGGATTTCATTTTATTGCCTCCTTTAGGTGATGAAATTTCACAATGTCATTTAAAATGTGTTTTTATGGATGGGATGAGGGGTGAAGTTTAGAGTTTCGTGTTCTTCCCATCCTCAAATGTGAACTCTAGCCGTGGAATTTCCAATAAGGCATCAAAACTTATGTAGTGCATGGAGGCAAGCCAGTTCAAGGTTTTTATTTCGCCTTTCTTATTGTGGATGCCTCGCAGATAACAGGGATTCTAGGTCAATTAGATGGAGAATCTCCCCTAACATGTTGACATGTTCCACATACCCTTCATAGGGTAAGAATTTTTCTTTCAACTGAAAAAGAGTCATCCATATATTGAGGCGAATGTCATGCATGAATTCCCTATACAACTCTCATGGTTTTTGAAAGTGAGAAGTGGTCATAGGACAATACAACATTGGTATATTATCCTTAGCTAGATTTATTCTCACAAGTAACATATCCTACTGTTGTTCTTCCAGAGGATCCTATACTTGATATGCCCATCTCTATTGCTTCTTAATAATTTCATTCCAAGCGACCGGGCTAGTGGGATCCTTATTGATATTTGAACAGCATAGGGGTGGCTCGAAAGATGAGCATGTCCTCGGGACGTCCTCTAGTTGAGAATGAATATCACTTGTTATAGATGGAATGTACGATGTGTCTGACTCCATCTTTCCAAGAAACTCAACAAAGTATGGATTTCTCATATTTGTTCCAACAAGGGGAGGGCCTTATTGCCAATATGAATTTTGGTTGTGGGGAGGACCTTCGTAATTGGTGTTGTAATGGCGAAGGATACTATTGCAACTTGACGCTCAACAGCGGGAAATGTTGTTATGGTGTATACCCTAGGGAGGACCTTCCGGGAGGGATACAATGAGGGGATGAACTTTTTTCTACTTGATGTTACTATGGGGAGGACCTTCACAACAACTTCCATGGTAGGGAGGGCCTTTGAAATGACTATCATCATGTTGAGGACTACCATCATGACTTGATACCTGGCTGTAGGGATAATTTCTACAGTGTACATCCTAGGGAGGGCCTTCAGGATGTACTTTAATGATGGGATGAACTTCTAATTTCTTGGTGTTACTATATGGAAGACCTTCATAGAAACTTCCATTGTGGGGAGGGACTTCACAATTAGTGTCATCATGGTGAGGAATAATATCGTGACTCGATACATGGTTGTAGGGGTAATTTATTCAGTGCACATCCTAGTGAGGGCCTTCAGGATGTACTTCTATGAGATGAGGACCTTCTCGTTGCTTGGTTTTACTATGAGTAGGACCTTCATAGAAACATCTATAATGGGGAGGGCATTCTCAATGACTGTCATCATGGAAAGAACTACCTTCATGACTTGATACCTATCTGTAGAGAGAATTTATGTAGTGCACATCTTGGGGGGGACTTTAGGATGTACTGCAATGAGGGGAGGACCTTATCATTGTTTGACGTTACTATGAAGAGTACGTTCACATCAATTGCCATTACGGGGAGGGACTTTACAATGAATTTCATAATGATCTGGAGTACTATAAATACTTGATGTCTAACTATAGGGAGAAGCATATCTGTAGTGTAAACATTGAGGAGGACCATCAGGTTGGACTACCACAAGGGGAGGACCTTCTTGTTGTCTGATCTTCAGGTCGAGGGGAGGGATAACACAATGTGCATCAAGAGATAGGCTATCGTGATCGATCATTCCTAGACCATGGAGTGATCCCCTATGGGTGCTCTATGGAGGACCTTCATAGTAGCTGGTAGCGATATTTTGGGGAGTGCCTTCAAAACTGCTACTGCCACTTCCATAATTTGGTAATGGACTGACAGGGTCTTGAGCCTTTATTGATATATGTTTGAGGGCATCAAGAACCCAAAATTCTAAAAGAGTAAGATCATGTATGTGTTCTTCATTATTCAGTTGCCTTTGGTGCCATTCATTTTTGCGTGCTCTATTTCAGGTAACTGGGTCCGTTTTCTGTTGGTAATGACGTTTATATATGATCTCTTGTCTTGTTGGGTCCTGTGATGCCATCGGGATACGTTGACAGACATCTTGAGTTTTGGTAGGGATATATGCCTGACTTGGAGAGGCCACCACGTTGGACCAGCGTCCCCCAGTTGGAACGAGTATTTGTTCCCAATCCAGTTGTTCATGTATCACAGGATATTGCCATTGACCCTCCTGGAATAGAGCAAGGATGCATAACTACTCTGGACTGGCTAACTCATTTTGCGAGTGAGTCATTCCATTCAAGGAAACTGGGTCGTGGGCCTAGTCTATCACCATTGCCGCTGATGCAATAATGTCTTGGCATGTTTGGATGATATGGTCTAGGATAGACATCTGATCTTCCATCATTTCCAAGATGTTCTGGGATACATATTTGGCTGGAATGGGTATGAAGGCTCATTCTGAGGTCAGAGAAGGATTTTTTGTCTGGTTATCCATGAGTTTCTTGTAAATACTGGCGGTTCTCCTGTGATGGGACATAGGAACTTGTCTCCCATAGGTTGTCTTCTCTGGTTGCCACTGTATTTGACTGGTGGTCTTTATATTCACGATTAAGGATTTTCATCTGCTTTCTTGCCACTTTATTTGTCTCATAGGCTTTGAATGCATCTGCAAGAATTTGACTCTGCTCATATTTTCTTGCCACTCTATTTGGATGGTGAAGCACTCCTATCATGGGGTGTGGAAAAAAAACAATTATATATTTCCTAGTGCAACACAGTGTCTTACCAGGGTCGTCTCTCTTGAGGAGCCTGCTCACTGTAGTTCACCTACTTCTTCTATATCTCCTAGACTATCTCTTTTTGAGGTTTTTATAATGAATTAATGTGATGAAAATATTTTTGGGTTTTTTTATATGAAAAATATAAACTATCATGAAATGAAAACATAATGAGTTGATAAAGAAAGAACTTGGTTTTAGGGTTTAGTCTTATGCTCATTCATTATTCTCTTATATATGTTGATTTCAATTTGATAATCATAACATGAAATCTCCCATTTGAATCACTAGTATTTTCCAGAATAGAAATAGTTTAAGTTACATATCATTGGGGATCTGCACCCAATAAATGACATTTTCCACATCAATGCATTCTACTAAAATCTATCATTAACTTAAAATAAACTTTAATGATAATTCAAAAACCCTTTGAGCTCCCCTCATGCCAAGTCTTGGGGCCAGCCTGTCATTTCTGATAGTAAGAGATCACACTGGTAGATGGATTGGAGAGAGAGAGATAGGAGAGAGGGAGAGATGAAAAATAAATAATTTATAATTATTTTTAAAATAATAATAATAATATTATTAATTAATAATATTATTATTATAATTCAGAAAATAGTTTTAGAAAAAGGGGAGGGAGAAAATAAAATAGCTTAAAATTAAAAATGTGATAATAATAATAATGATAATTAAAATAATATTAATATTTATAATAATATTAATAATATTATTACTAATAATAAATATAATAATATTAATTATTAAAATTAGATAATTGATAAAAAGAATTGTCGGATGGATAGAGAAACCGAAATGTCTGGATTAATAAAACTAAAATTTGAATTACAATTGAGATTAAACTAAGAAAAATCTAAAATGAAAATAAAATAAAATAAATAAATGTGGGGGAAGAGAGGGGAAGTAGCAGCCTATTCCTTGGTAGGATCTCTCCTTGGCTGTGGGTATCGAGCTGATGATTTGGGAATGAGCTGAGTGCCTCCTTTTATAGGCAAAATTATGTTATCATAAATATTGAACGTTTTTTTGACCCATAAATGGTCTACTAAAGTGTGTACCCCTTCATAAAATTTGTTCATAAATGTGTTTTCCATTCACCCTCTAGATTTAAGCTCATTTGGACACAGGATGAATGAGTTATGAATTTTTCATTGGCAGTTTCGTTTTCCTGATGCAAGTTTTAGGAAGTTTTCCTTCAAACATGTAACATCCAATGAAAACATTAATAACTTCTAAACTCCCCCATATTTTATGTAGTTCTTGACCTATGTGTCCTTGTTCTATCCTAGGTGGAATCAACTCAATTGAAGGTGTTTAGACCGAGATTTGGTTCTGTTATAGTGGTGGGGTCCACGAAGTCCACCCAGAAATATCTTCAAATTCATTGATTTTTTAAGCCCTTTATATGGATGAATAATCTCCTAGTCCGGAAGGTAAAGTGTAAGGAAATAAAATAAGGATTACAAAAAAATTATATTAACTCAATTTAGAATTATATTTTAAAATTAATGACCAAATTACACTTGTGGTAAAAATCTGTCAAATATCCAGAATTAAGCACTTTTCACAATTTTTCTCATTTTCATTATATAATTCAAATTGACCAATATTTCAAAAAAAAATTAAATAAATGTGTTTTATCATTTAAAAGCATTAAAAAATCCTCATTATTTGATAAAAAATATGCACATAAATTTTCTCTCTCAGATGGCGGGCTTGATACACATCAATAGGCATTTGTGCCTGTGTATAGCTGGATGCCACCCTATTTGGTTGACGATATTGTAATGCGTTAGTAGTTATTTACACCTATGTATAGTTGGTTTCTTCCATATTTGGTTGATAGTTTTGTTGTACAATGGTAAATGTCTGCATCTGCCAGTATTTTTCCGCTCTATCTGTACGAAGGGACAAATGAGAACTGGCAAGAACATGCATGTGCTTGTATTGTGCCACCCTATTTTTGTGGTGGGATTGAATAGAGGGAGAAGAGTCGTATGTATGCTCATTGAATTCCAATGTTTTAGTATGAAAAATTTTCTCCTCAAGAACCATGGTGATAACGTGTTCCTGATTATATATTTGCCGCACTTAGCGGGCAGCCCGAGGGCCCCGATTTTCCTAGACATTAGCAAGTGCCCTTGCCATAAGGTCCTCTTAGGCAGGAGGAGGTATGGTCGTCCATTATCGGGGGCGACATACTATGGTGGGGGCCCATGAGTAGGACCCCTGTGCAGTGGAGATGAAGTTGTCAGCATCGACTTCATCTGCCTCCCTAAGATAAGGGAGGTACTTATTGTCACGTTTTGAGGATAGGCTCCTGAAATAGTTGGAGACGACCACCAAGGCTGCCTTATGCTAGGGTGCCGACCATAGTTGAAGAGGTGGCTATAAAACCATTGTATACTTGAGAGATTTTCTCGCAGCCTCTAATATGGGGAGAGTAATATTTTTTTGGTACTCCCTGATCAACATGTTAGATACCTGGTGTTGAAGATGCTGGGTAGGCGAGGGGTCTGGCTCTTTGTTGGGGCCCCGAACGCCCACAAGATTTCTAATGTGTGTATCTAGATTTTTCATCGGGATGTAATTTGGATCCAAGGTTGCTCTGTGGGAACCTACGACATACATATATGAAATACAGACCACAAAAACTTGTCAAAGAAGAATTCTTTTAAACATAAAAATATTTGGCGATTCTTCTTGGCTCTCTTCCCCTATTCTTTTGTTGTGGGGTAAAGGAGATTGAGTAGGGTAATACTGCCACCTTGGTAAAGGATTCATGTCCGGTTCACCATTTTTGTTACGCCTCTTAGGTGGTTTGTTTCGAGTGATGAGAAAATGGTCCGATGAGGATCATTACCCATCTCTTTTTCTAGATACGGTTTCCCATCAAATTCACCATTTCTTTTGTTTTGAACAATTTTGCATCATTATCATTTAAGAAAAGTTAGATTTACCCCGTGGGGGATGGATAATTCACCCCTTTCTCATTGCGAAAGATATTCCACAGTCAGATTGATCTCAACGGGAAATTGCGTAGGGTTAAGTACTTATGCAATCGACCCTCTCCAGATATAAATTCTCTGAATGGTATTCACCTGGTTTATTAGTGGAGCCAGGAATGCCCAATGACCCTAGTATCCATGATTCATGAACCTTATTTCCAATGTCAGACATTCGTTGATTGCGGATTCAGCCAATGACACTTGAGGACTCTATAAGTTGAGAGGATAGAAATTCAGGCTCACCGCACCCTTCTGAGGGAGGATTATCGCTTTTTCTATGACTCTCTTATAGATTTAAGTTGTGTTCATATGTTTTTGAATACTTGGTTCATTCCCAAAGAGTGTGTCCATTGGCTACCATTGGTTTGAAATATCACTGTAGGCATGCATATATATGATGCTATGGAGGTACTACTGACTTTTTCCATATAATAAGGCTGTACAGAGTTTATTGTCATCCAGGGGGGACATAATGTGATTTGATGTTATGATCGGACCCATAAGATGGGTTTATTATGTATACCCGAGAGAGGAATCAAAACCCATGTTGTTCTGATTGGCTAGGGCTTACGCATGGAAGCTTCACATTTTAGGAGGCATGGTTGGGTGGACCCTTTTGGATGACACCCTTTTGACCTCGGGCCTTCGAGTAGGTGTCCTATGTATCCCAGTTTGATCAAGAATCAGATTTCTCTTAGTTCATATTTGTTTGGATATTGTGATCGTCACAAAACTATAATCCCATGTGATTCATGCTCGGTGTGAGAAAAAAGAGGATGCGAGCGATCCATCCAATCACATGCTTTTTATCCTATTGGTAGGAGAGGGAGAGCCCACAGTGGAAGAGGCTGGTGTGACGGTGGGCGAGGTCACAGAGTGATGAAGCTTTAAATGTGAAATGACATTGAAATTCATGGGGCTATACCTCAGAAGATTGGGTACTTACCTTATTGGGAGGGCCCCAAGATATTTTTTTGGGAAAGGGGAGGAGCTTCGTCCTCATCAAAGGGGGGAGAAAACATAACTCCTTCGACTGATCACTATTCCTCATTGAATGAAAAAGAAAGTGATAACCCTTAATCCATAGAACATGGAGGTTCATGTTGGTATCCCAAGGTTTGAATCTGGGTTACCATGGGAATGTATATTCTTAGGCATTTCTGAAGCCTGAACCATTGTGGAGAGATCCTTCGTGACTCCACTTACATTGGGTATGTAGAATCAAAGGGGCACGCCGATGCACCCGATAGTCTGATCATACAGGTCTGGTGGATTTGGAGGAGGATTTTTCCTGATGCCTTAGGAATGGTTAGCGGAGGGATCGTGGAGGACTAGACGGTAATTGAGGGGTGAGGTTGGAATTGGAGGAAATAATACTCGAAAATACCCCATTCCACATACTAGTTTTTTATGTGGGATAGAGGAGGCTCTGCATACCATAGTGGTATGCAGGTAGAGGGGTCGTCCACATACCGATGCCTTATGAGGTCTTGGGTATAGATCACCACATACCATAGTGGTACGCAGCCCATCACACCTCTTTGGGTTCCATCCACACATCGATTCTGTAGGCGGTACTTGGCTCAGTATGCGTAGAGGTATACTATGTAGAGAACCATATTGAAGGATGCTACAGAGGATTATCGTTCCCAGGGGATTCATCCACAAGAAGTATGTAGTTCACAGTTCACTAATGAGGTTTTCAGTTATATTATTATTATTTAATTTCCCCATTTTATGGTTCATAATCGGTTGTACCTACAGAGAGTGGGGGTCATGATTCGGGATTCGTTGATGAATCGAGACCAAAGCCAGAGTCTTCTCTAAATTATTTCTTCCAACCTCTGATTCGCCTTTAAAATTTCTTCATCCGTCCCCTCATGATTCCTACTATAATACTTATAGAGCATTGGGGAAATCATATCAATGGGAACACGACACCATTTGCAAAGGTCCAAGGGGAGATATCCCGAACTTTAGAAGACTCGGTCAACTGAGGTTTGCAGAGGATTCAGTTCACAATAATGGTTTGCAGAACCCTACTAGTTTTCTTCATCCACAAATTGATAAGTTTGCAGGATAGTACGTGGATGGGCTTTACGTGCATGAGTCCCTTAGGTAAGTGGTTCGTGGTACTCCTTGTTCTCTGGACATTGATCCGTGGGCCAACATCTTGTGGATTATTCTACATACTTAGTGGTTTTCTATCTAGGTGGTCCACGAACCGTTCCTAGTGATGATACTTGTTCCACTTGAAATGACTTTAAAACTTGAATTCCTTCAAGTTTCTTCAGAAAATTTCAACTCAATTTGAGTCCATTCAGCTTTTTAGACTTGTAGGAGCACATGCTTCCTTCTTCAAAATGATTGTGGGGGTATTTTATTCCCTTAGAGTAATTTTTAGGACCCTACAAATAGACAACAATATCTATATTTATATTTTCCCAACAAAAGTTCTCTCGTAGATCTTGATACATATTTGTGATCCCTGGGTGAATTGAGAAGGTTGAGCTATGTTCATTATTCAAAAGCTCATTCCTTATCTCTAGATCAGACGATACACATAACCATGACCCGAATCTTAAAACTCCTTCCTCAGAAATCATGAACCCAAAGTATTTACTATTTTTAATGGCTTCCACCCTTTTCTGAATTTACATATCTTTTATTTGAGAATCCTTTAGTTTCTCCATGAGGGATGGTTGAGAAATAATTTGAGAAAGGATTGATGATGTTACTCCGTTAATGGTTCCCATGTCTATCCTATGAAAATATAAGAAGATCAGATCCTTTTCAATTCTCATCACTGATAAAGATATTGGATCCTTTCTACTCAGAGCATCTACCACATTATTTTCCTTACCGGGATGGCATGGGATTGAATAGTCATAATCCATGATGAGCTATGTCCATATTCACAGGAATATATTAAGATTATTTTGTGTGAATATATATTTGAGACTCTTGGGATCAGTAAATATCTCACAGTTCTCCCCATAGAGATAATGCCTCCAAATTTTTAATGCAAAGATCATAACCGCCAACACCAGATCATGTGTAGGATAGTTTTGTTAATGTATTTTCATATTCCTTGAGGTGTAGGATATCACTTTATCACTTTTCATCATCACACAACCTATGACCTTATTTGAAGCATCATTATACACCACAAAGAGTTATCCCCTTATTGGGAGTGTGAGTACTGGTGCATTGATTAACCTCTTTTTCAACTCCTTAAAATGGTCTTCACATTTGTGATTCTAGAAAAAATTTACTCCATCCAGTGCCATCTTGGTCATTGGGTTTGAAAATTGTGAAAAGTTCTTCACAAATAATTGATAATACCCATCTAGACCCAAAAATCTACGGATCTTCATTACAGATGTTGTCCTAGGACACTCTTCAATCACCTTTGTCTTGGAAGGGTCCACTGATATCCATTTTCTAGTTATAACATGCCCCAATAACGATACATCCTCCATAAAAAACTCACATTTACTATACTTTTCATACAACATCTCCCTTATCAATGTCTTTAACTCAGTATTAAAATGCTTCTCATGTTACTCCTTTCTCTTAGAGTATATCAGAATATCATCGATAAAGACTACCAAAAATTTGTAGAGGTAATATCTAAAGACTCTATTAATTAAATCCATGAAAATTTCTGGAGCATTAGTGATCCTGAATGGAATCACTATGAACTCATAGCATCCATACCTCATTTGAAAAGTAGTCTTGGGAATATCTTCCTTCCTTACCTTTAATTAGTGATATCCTGACTGAAGGTTTACCTTAGGGAAATAACTAGCCCCACAAAGCTAATAGAATAAGTCATTTATCCATATAAGGGGATACTTTTTCTTTATTGTGATTTTATTAAGCTCATGATAATCAATGTATAGGCTCATCAAACTATCCTTCTCCTTGATTAAAAGGACTGGCGCACCCCATGGTGAAGCACTCTGGCGTATAAAACTCTTCTCTAGATTCTCCTGTAACTACTTATTCAGATCCTCCAGATCTACGGTGGCCATTCTATAAGGTTTATTTCATATATGAAGATATCTAGGTATAAGATCAATTGAGAACTCAACCTTTTGATCAAGAAAAAGACTATGAAACTCTTCAGTAAATACATCAGTGTAATCCCTCACGATGAGCATATCTTTAAGAGATATTCTCTCATTCATATCAATAATTTGGGATAGATATTCTTGATCATAAGTCAATAATAAACACACATGATATGATTATTATAATGGAGATTCAACTTCTTCATTACTCTTGAAAAGAGTTGGAGGAAGATATGGGATGTGAAGAGTGATCTCCCTTTCCTGACAGTTGATGTTAGATTTGTATAAATATCCAATACATTCCCAAGATAGAATCAAACTCCAATAAAGGAATTATGAAGAGATTTTCTGGGAGGTTTAGTACACAAACATTAACAGGGTAGGAGTTATAAACCTTGAATGAAATAATTTCCCAATTATCTATTCTCATAGATAACTTATCCTCCAAATTTTGAGGTGGTGTTTGAATGGTTCTACTAAACTTTCAAGATATGAAAGAATGTGTAGAACCAAAATCAAATAGTACTTTTAATATTATTTAACAAATAACTAGAGTAACTATCACCACATTTTTCTTATAATCCACCTCAATAGTAGTGATATCATGAGCCCCTTCTTGTTGCCTTTGAGGTTATTTTTGATTACCTATAACAACCTGTGGATTAGGTAAATTGTTCTCATAATTCCCACGCTCCTTTCAGTTGTAATACTGCACAAAAAACTGAGTGTTGATCTAAACCTTCCATTCTTCTTCCACATTAGTTAGATTTTTCATATATCTTCAACATTTTTTATCCAGATATCCCAACTTTCCACATTTGAAGCCATTCCTAGTTCCCTTTAGACAGTTCCCAAGATTCTTCTTCCCACAATTTTTATAAATTGGATAATCAAGATTCTTTCCATCATGAAATTTATTTGCAGAACCACCCACATTAGATTCAATTTTCCTCTCTTTCTCACTGGGCCCACGATACCACTGAGAGTCTCCTATCTCCATTTCAACCTTAAGGGAACAACAAAAAACTCGTCATAGCTGTCAAAGTCTCAAATCACCAACACTTTTTGTAGACATGGATTTATTCCACTAAATAAGCGATCCACCTTTCTTTTGGTGTTCATGAAAAAGCCAGAGGCATACGTTACAAGCCTTGTAAAGTTTTCTTCATACTCCCTGATTGAATCATCTTCCTTCTGCTTGAGTCTGAGGAACTCTATTACTATCTTAAGATGGAGGTTTCAAGGAAAATATTTATTGAAAAACATTCTCTTGAATTCCTCCCAATCCCTGGAATCAATTTCTTCCTGGGGATTCATATTCTCGATCATTGTCCACCATTGATCAGCTTCCCCTTCAAAATGATAGACCATAAGTATGATTGTTTCTTCTTCTAAGCACTAGAGGACATATAATATCTTTACATTATCTATCACATTGATTTTTGGAACATGTTATTCTATTTTCCACCATTGAGTAATAAAGAGAACATACATTTAGATGACTTGAATACTTAGTTATTGAGAATAAAATGGAAACTTTGAACATACGAGGATAAACTTGTAAATGAAAAGTATATCCTAACTTGTGATTCCCTATGTTTCAATAAAGTCTATACATGATCAATTTTATAACTTATATTCTTATGGGTTTTTTTTCATTTCCTTAATAATGGTTTGTACGAATTTCATGAATTTACCAAGGCATATCCCCTGGGAGTGTCAAAATAAGAGTGCAAAAAGGCCCATTGTTGTGCACTAGTTCCCGTTCGAGTCTAGCTCAAAGTGGTGTTTTTGGGTTTTACCCCTAGATAAATCTATGAAAAATCCACCTCTACCTGTTTGTATCCAGATAGGGGTATATTTTCTTAATAAACCAACTACTCTATACTTACCAAAATTTATGGGTGTTTTCTTATACTTTGTCTCCTCCTTAAGGTTCTTAATAAAGTTCTCTATTCCTAATATCCAAAAATAATTATACCTTCCTTGAATACCAACTATAATGAACCTAGATTTTATACAGAACATTAAATTATTTTAAGCCTAAATATACATCATAAAAAAAATCCAAGGATCATGACGTATGGTGTCTTTGAAGACTAGGTACATAAAACTTAAAGCATGGAACTAAATATAAAATTTATTTATTCAGTCTTTATAAGGAGCCCATAACATCCATTGTGATCATAAATCTTTATTGGATAACCTAGGGATAACATGAACTAAGGGATGAGCTAAAAATCTCGGCAAGGGAATAAACATAAGAATAAATAATTAACACTTGGGTTATAAGGCATACCATAATGATATAAAAAGGATTGGAACATGTTTAATCATAACATATAAATACAAGATCATAAAAACATTAATTCATAGTAATGTTAAGGTAACATAAATAATGACTTTAGCATGAGTCAAGGCTCTTTGCACATAGAGAAGCACAAGTCAAGGTTAACCACCAAGATCGTTGCACATGGAGGCATGAGTCAAGGCTAACCGCCAAGACCATTGCACATATGGTCTCACGAGACTAAAATTTACCCAATGCATTAGATTTATATCTGGGAACACCCATATTAACATGTTCATGAATATGATTTCAACATATATAATCATACATAAATAATCATAAACATAAGGTCACCCATGGAATGAAATGGGTATCATGTCATAAATCATAGTGAATGAGAGTATCATAAAAGTGTCCATGAAAGTAAATAATTAGAATATAAATGTATATTCATAAGTTAAATTAGTCATTTATCATGGTAAGTGTTGTCAAACAAAAGTGACAACATGTAAAAATAGTATTTAATAAATTTTTACATTAAAACATTTTAGTGTGGTTTTAAGGGAAACACTAACAATAATTTAAAATAGAAAAGGGAATAATCTTTTGTATAAAACCAAAAGTGATCCAAATAGGTTTTCATAATAAATACACTAGTTTAAAACAATGGAGGATTAAAACATTTGGTATAGTTAACATGAAATAGGGTATGGATTGGAGAAGTTCCCTTAAAACGTGTTTTCTTATCAGGGAATATTGACGAGGGAATCTTTTAAAAACATGTATATCCACAAAATAGAATGATGAATGGATCTTGTGACATGATTTTGGAGAGTATAAAAATCATTTATAAGATGTACATAAATAGAATACATAACATCATTTGGGTATAAATAAAGATAGAGCAACCTAGAAGAATAAACGAGGTTTGGGTAGAATCCCTTACGAAATATTAAAATGGTATTTGGTGTACTTAGGAGGAATTAATGATAGATAAATAAGGTTTTATCATCTTTTATACATCATGAGGGTAGTATGGTAAAGGTTAAAAATAATACCCCAACATTATGAATTATTTATAAAATTACATAACATAGAGGAGATTCTTGAATAAATGTGAGAAAGAGAGGACCCATCACCTTAAGTCCGATGGTGTTCTTCGCTTGATCTTAATGAAATGAATAATAAAATTAGGTTCATTAATTAATATATCTAGAACCTAAAATAAATTTTATGGATTTATTATAAACTTATTAAGTTTATCCATGTCCTTTTTGATGAGTTAAGCAGTTTAACTTCATTTTTTGGGATAGTTTGCTTCTTGGTTTTAATGATCGGTTCACTTATATTCATGTTTGGATAAACATGTATGATGAGAATGGTTGTCCAGAAATGAAGTTATATGAAATTAGTGAACATCCATTAGATTAAATTATTATAAATTCCTTTTTTTATTTGGAGTGAAGTGGAATCATTATATAAAACATTAATGATAAACCCTTGTATTAATTTGGTAATTTTTTTTCATAATTAACTTATTTTGTATTATTATTTAACATAAAGTGTTAAAAAGGATTCCAAAAAAATAACATAATATAAAATAAATATTTAATAGTCTATTTCAACCATAAATATGGTTTGATGACCAGAATTGATTATGGAGATAGAAATCGATAATTTGTCATCCTTGAATGTGATAAATTAAAACATCTTTGATGGTGTTTTCATTTCTTTCATATAAAATAAGGTAAAATAAGAGATGATAATGAATTATACAATTAGAATAAAAAAATTACATTAAAGTTATGGTACTAGAGTTTTCATAACATTTGGATGAGTAGATGTTAGGAAAGAAAAGAGAACAAAGGAACATGGAAAGAAAATGAATGAAAAGAAAAGAGGAATTTACATCTTGAATTAATTTTCTTTGAGAGCCTCTTAAGGGGAGACAATTTGGTATTTTGAGGAGACCAAGGGCTTCTGAATGTGGGGTAGGATCTTGAGGAGATATTTGGGAATAATTTAGGAAGGCATAAGGCTTGAGAAGAGTGAAAGGAAGAGGGAAGTGTGGGTGGTTTTTATAGTGGAGGGGAGGAGGGTTTTCTTAATATTTTAATCATTAGTTTATTATTTTACCCTAATACAGTCAATAGTGATGATTATATGAAACAAATAGTAATAAGTTCTTGTGAATTATAAATAAGGATTCTTACATCATCCATGATTCTAAGAATAGTCCATTTAGCTTATAATGTACATATACGGTAAATTACCGTATTTGACTATTAAAAAAAATTCAAGTATTTTTGAAAAATACCAAAAATTTACCCTAAACATTTTTCAAAATGTTGAATTGAAAAATTAAATCCATTTTTCAAAAATAATTTTATATTTATGATTAAATTAATTTTTGATTAAAATCATAATTTACTTGAAAAATATAGGTTTTAAAACTATGACTGATTTTATAATGCTTTCAAAAATTACATAAGGTATTATAAAATTATATTAAAAAAAAGACATAAAATTGTTAATTTATGAACACCTTTTATGAAAATAAATTTTCATTTAAATTAATTAATTAATTGTAATTAATTTTTTATTACTCACAAAAATACAAATACTTTTACTGTGGTTATATTATCACTTATAAGATGCCTAAATTTTATTTGTACATCCATGGTTGATTTTAATATTCTTTTGGATGATTTAATATTCATAAGGGTCATATTACTATTCATAAAGGTAATATTACTATTCATAAGGGTTAGTTACTATTCAATAAAAATTAAGTTTGCCTTATCAGACTCCAAAAATATTAATGATCGCAATAGTGTATGTCAGGTTCTCAAAATTCAAATCATAAAAGTGACCATATTATGTTTAAAGGTCAGATAGTACTTAATTGTTTATTGTGTTGTGATTTCATGTGATTGTATGAGATAATTATAAGAAGGTAATTTCCATTGATAAAAAATTGGGTCATTACATGAGATAAAACATAAAATCAATTATAAAAAAGTTGTGTTACACATTTCTTAATAGTTTAGGGTTCATCACACACTTTAGCAGCATCCTACTAAGTCTTTATAATTCCATCATGATAGTTTCAAATTGGGTTGGTTAAAAAAAAGAGTCTACAATAAAATGCGATCTATGATAATCTGTTTATGTGATACTTGGTATTTTTATCCATATTCAATTACATTACTAGTAACATGGAATCATATCTTCTTAACTAAAGCAAACATGAAATATTTTCTTTATTTCTATTGAAAAGATTCCGTGCACTTCTTTTTGTGAAGACCTAAATTTACAACACACCCTTTTTTCCTTCTCTCTTCATTTGCCTATTATTAATTATTTAGTTAAATATATATGAAATTTTTATTTTTATTCTCTTAAAATATTTCTAATTTATAGAATATTATAGTTGGTTTTCTTTTTTATCTTCCATACTAAAAGTGTTTTTTTCTATATTGCATTAGTTCTTTTCACACATCTAAATGATTCAACCAAAAATATATACATATGTATGGAATAATAATATTTTTTAGTTACTTAATTCACATATATTAATCCTTATATTTATTCACAATAATTATGAATATAATTAAACTCAAATATCCTTAATAATTGGCATTTAAAAAATCTTTAATTATTTGCCTTTAATTATTTCAAATTCATGAAGACTGAAAATTTATAAATTTGTATTACTTCAAACTATATTTATTTATAAACTATATAAATATATGAAAAACTATCCCTTTTTCCTTTTATAATCTTCTATTAAAATATTTTTAATAAAAATTCTATTGATACATGGATTTATGCATATCACTGTAGATATCGTGGCCCCTTCATTCAATGTTGAAAACTGCATGAAGTTTTTCATCTTTTTCATAAGATGCTAGATTAATATAAAAATGTATCATGATATTTATTAAAATTCTGAATTAATTAATTATAATAAATATATTTAAGAAATATCTTCATATTAATGTATGAATCATACGCTTCCACCATTTAAATGACCCATTTTCAATATACCATTATCATTCACATAGTAGTAGCCAATGAATCATATGAATTTTAGAATCACTCTTATGTGGATTGATAATCAATTATATAGAGACTTGAATAGATGTTAGAATAACTCATATGTAGATCTCAAATCACTTGATTAAAGAATCATATGTACTTAAGTGCTTGAGAATCTATTTTTCACAATTTGAGATCCTCACCTTCTACTGATGGGATTTTAGTGTCCTTATATTTCATTGGTTCTTTCACAAAATTTTGTAAATATAAAAAACTTATTCTTATAATTTACCCAATTTTATTCATTTGATAATCCTAACATCTCAATTCTAAATTATACATCTTACAATGTTAATGATTCAAACATTCTTGATATTCTAATGATATTCCACTTATATAATACTAGTATTCTTTTTTATGATGTATTTTTAGGCTTGTTTCAATGAATTCCAGCAAACTCCTTCCATTGATACTTTAACATGGAATCACAGGTGCAACATTTATGTTTGGTAAATTGAAAATTCTTCATAGAAGAAGATGGTGTATATGAAACAATATATAGTTTTATATTTTACATATTTTGAATACAAAAATAGTAATGTGATTCATTGACCCATTTTCAAAAAAATTTCGAGGTGAGCATTGATCTATTGACCAAAGCGGTTCAATAGACTATTGTTTAAATCCCTAAGCACATTCCCATGCATGGGATTTTCCATGCCACCTCACATGGTATTTCTTACCTTCACTCAATTCCTTCTCACATTGGGTTCTCTATTCTCAAGCTAATGTCAACCTATACTGACCTTCACAGATGTTGTCCTTTTTTACTTGAATTTAAGCTTTTAGAACTGACTTTGACGGCATGTTTACTTGGTGAGTTCAAAATTTAGGGTTGTAAATATTTTTTTCTAACGCTTACTTTATTCAATTTTCAAATATGCAGTGTAGAAATATTGTTAAAGACAAAACTCAGACTCAAATAACATACCTTTTCTCCTTTTCTTCTTTAATTCAAAAATTAAAGAATTTACTCCATTTATTTTATACTTCTCTTAAATTATTAATATATAACATCACCAATTACTTCATTATTAGGGTATGAAATTCAACATTATAAATTCTATTTGGAACTCAATTTTTTTAAAACCTTTTTCCATTATACTAATGATTCTTTAAAACCTAAAGGAAATAATTCCACCTTTTTTATATGAATAGTGAAAAAATCCACAAACTAACTTCCAAGATGTTTATTTATATAATTATTCACATAGAATAAGTAGAAAAATTCATGGGAACTCCTTCATAACATTATTAGGTCATCCCATTATAATTATAACATCATCCACATTGACATAAATCATCAATGAAATATCCATTTTCATTGATATTCCTTGATAACAAATACAACATGGGAAAAGTGGGATAAACAAGTATTATAATCAAAATATATTTAAAATTATGGTATATTTTTAGAAAATATATTATTTTCACTTTTAAAATGGTATATTATACTTTTTTATTTTGGAGAAAACTTATTGTTTTCGAAATGGAATTCTATTTTTGAATATAAAATTGAACGATTCATGTATTCTTCTATTAATATTGTTTTAAAATTGTGTAGATGGGTTTAAAAATGTAAAAGTTTATTTTTAAAAATAAATTAGATCATTGATTTTGAAAATCAATTCAATTTAAAACATAAAAGGGAATGAACCTCATGTACAACTATTTTGAAACAATTCTTCCCAAGGTCGTTCACTTTTAAAAGTTCAGTTGGTATATTTTACTTTAGTTAAAAAATTATAAAGGATTATTTTATATAAAATTTTGTATTTTATGAAATAATATACTATGTGGTTTTTGGGATAAATAATGGTTATGTTTAAACCATTTTATAAATAAATAAATAAATAAATAAATAAATAAATAAATAAGTAAATAAAAGTATATATATTTTTTAAATTGAAATTCATCACTGGTAAGGTATTTCTTTCCTTAGTAAAATCTAATGGTGTTAAGTGAATTAGTTTGTATTTTGACAAGTTTTTGGTATCTAGAGAGTTATAATGACATTGATACATAATATAGTATTTATTATTCATTTATGGTAAGAATATATCTTTGTTTTTAGGTGTAATTCACTAAGTGAAAGATATATAATTTGATAATATATTACAATTTTAGAAGTTTATGTAATTTAGATATCAAAATTTATTATTTTTTAAAGGTTACGGATATGAAATTTTTGTTTTCTAGATTATTTTGAATCCAATATTTGTGTTATGAATTTTTAATGGGTTGGATGTTTATGTCATTATTTTTATATAATTTTTATTTTTTTTGGAGATGTGTTCATGGTTGGTGATTTAGGATTCGGTTTTTTGTTGGCCAAGCATACTTATGATGGATTTAGAAGTTGTAAATCATGTATTTCATTGATTCCATATTTTATTAAGGGGAGAATTAATAATGACGTGTTGTTGGGAAAGTATCTTCCATGAAATATCGTGGATGATATGGTATATGTTTGGGAGGTTGTAATAGCTTGTGTTCTAATTAAAATGATTAAGGTTCTATAAGGGTCTATGTATGTATTTTTAAATGGTTAATGGGTGTCCCAATTTGAATTTTGGTCTCGTTTTTTGGGATGTTTATTCATTTTAGGACACAAGTTTTTTTTATATGGTTGAAATTTATTTATTGATATTTTTTGATCAATTTTTTGGTTGAGTTAAGAGTTTTGGACTTCAGGGTTTCTTTGAAGGGCGTATCAACTATAGGTGACATTGGGTACCTAGTGACCCTAAAATAGGTATCTAGTAGTCTTGTCCTTGGTATTTTTAAGGTGAATAAAATTAATATATCATACACCCCTTTATTTATTTGATTCAACCTTGAACTCACTCCCCAATAAAACATTTTAGAGCCTTATTTTCCTCCCCTTGATTTCCCAATCCCATATATTTTTCTTTTATTGATTCAAGGTGTTTACTTGGGTGATTTTTCATGGAAATGTACAATGCGATTCTCTCATCTCTTCTATTTCCCCCACTTATCTACTTCTAATTATTTAAATTTTTGGAAAGGGATTATAAATTTAATTCCATCAGTGATTAATATAGTTCACACATGTATTTAGAGTTTCTTCTCATATTTCTTCATGGAATGTTTTATCAGTTGATTTCTATCAGTCTATAATTATTTTGACTAAAGGTAGATGATGAATTATTTTCTAGGTATTTATAGATTTTTTTAATATTTCATGTGTTATTTCTTGGAGTGGATTAGATTTTTTTATTTTTATGTATAGTTTTGGGGAAAAATTCCATTTTTATTCTCTTAGATTGTTGTTATTTATTAGTTATTATAATTATGGAAATAGACATAAAAAGTTATAAATCTAGGATTAATACTTTTCATGTGTTTTTTGGTGACATTTGGAAATGTTAAAGCTCTAACAATATAATGAGAGGATTTTTTCAAGGAACCTATCAAACAATATTTGAACCCATGATTGATGTAGTGAATAGTTGGACTTGAGTTTTCTCTATAGAGGATGGATTTTTAGGTGCGATTTCCATTTTTTTAAGTTGGTTCGTTGTGTGATAAAAGATGATAGTATTTATTAGAGAAGGAAATTGGTTTAGTATTACAATTAACATTTAAATATTCTGGACTAAACTTGTATGATCCTATCAATTATTTTTTGAATTATTATTGAATTTAATTCCCCTTACCTTTCCCTAAAAATAAATAAAACTTCACTGATCATCCTCCCCATGATGTTATGTATTTATTAAGGTAATAAAAAGATCATTATATCCCCAAATATATCTTATCCTAGTGATCAAGTATCTCATTTCACCCATGGATCATCCTACAACACAATATTGAAGCCAGGGAAGACTTCCATGGTTTTCTGTGTTTGTAAACTAGAGGATAAGGGAAGAATACATTTAATGAAAATACAATGATAACCTCATATTGTTTAATATAATCTAAATAAATTACAATTATATAAAGTAAAAAAATATTTATCCTTAATGAATATAATTTAACAAAATAGAATTGTGAAATTCTTCTTAACTCATCCACTAATGGTTTAGTATACAATCGCTAGAGATGGTAAAATAAAATAAAATAAAATAAAATAATTTTTAGCAGTTCACCACTCAATAAGTTATTTAGTGGAATCCTCCCACAGCTAAAATGTCCAATTTTCCTTCTAATAGAAATAAATTAATGATCTATATTTCCTTCATGTGCTTTATAATCTCCCATGTGTGCATCAAAATCTTTCATTCTTCCTTCCTTCCAAAACCTTCAGCATCTTGTTGTGTTTCTATGACAAACATTAATATATTCATTGGTTTTTACATATATAGGATGAGGTATAAGGTTTATTTTAATTTTAATATCTTAATTATTCTCCTTAATTTAATCCTTTCTTATGATCACTGCCTCCCTAGATTTTATGGAAGAATGTTGGGTGAAATCTTTTTGGAGAACTTCTTAATTTTGGAAAAGAAGAAGAATTAATTTTTATTTCATTTTAACAAATATTTTCTAGGAAATATACAAATTTTATTAACACATCATTAATATGAAATTTACATATCTTACTTTTTGTGTTGATAAGCCTTATGTGAGTCCTAAGACCCCAGTGATATCCTTATGCAGCTTTCATTGATTGAATTGATTCATTTTTAGGTTGTGGCTTTACACATATGTAAGTTCACTATGATGTTAAAATAGTGACTTATTACCCTTATTAAATAACCAAGTTAGACCTTGATCTTAATATAATGACTTTTTACCCTTATGAAATCTCTAGGTGAGACATTTATGTAGCACCAGTAGAGGAGTTCTACTTTGACACAGAATTTGGGAGGAGCTTATAACCTTTACACCCCATGTATGCTACCATAACATAGATCATTAACACCATTATGTAGCTTTCAAAGTTATTATATTACCATGTCAAAACCAATGTGATTTATGGAGGTACCTTTCCATATCACCTTTCCTCAAAGATTAATATGAAACAACATGTAGAATGTTCCATTCACCTTATAGTATAATATTTGTGACCTTTACATAACTGTTGGATTCCATTTCATATGACTATGATTTCATACAAACTTAAAGTTTCATGCTAGGGATTTTGATATCTGATGTTCTACTATGGATCTTAACATCTTACATTGAAATTTCTAAAAATAGAAGCTCTAATTTCATACACTAAACCAGTATTATAATTTGGGTGGGGTAGATTCATATGATTAATATGTATGATGATAGGTGTAGAGCCTTAATAAGTTTTCGAATGATTAGTTTTGAATTCATATTAAATAACTAAGGATGTAATACATTATAATACAGCTCATGAATTTTCAATTTTTTCCCAGCTAGGGAAAGTCATAAGATCATGAAATTTGTGTTTTATAGTCATATAATGCCTTTTTAAATTTTCATCGCCAGACACAAAAACATAAAAAATCATAATTCTCAGTAAATTCCATTTTTATATTAAATATATAAATAAAAAATTAATTAAAAATAGTGACAATTATACTTTTAAAATGTTTATATCATTATCTAGAACAATTTAAAGTGTTCAACACATCTATCACATTAATCATGGGGTTAATTTCTAATGAAAAAAATTCAAAATTTGAAAATATTGTTTCTCATCACTACCCTACACCTACACTATTAAATTATTAGAAAATAAAATTAATTTGATTCATTTTAAATACTTGTCATGATTAGGGTAAAATATATAATCTAGATAAGAAGAAAATTATATATTCGGATATCAGTTTAGTAATTTTATGTTCTAAATGAATTTAAGAAACTTATATCACTATAATTTAAGAATAATTCCCAGTTCCATTTTTTAAATAGGATATTCTAAGTGGAACCAATATTTTAATAAGTTCTACCTTACTAGTTCCCTCTCTGTTAAGATAAATCTTGAAAATTACTTTTTGAATCTTCCATGATACTTCCTAAAAGTCATTAATATATATCATCCTACCTTTCATCGTCGAAGTTAAGAATTCACTGAATGTTTTTATCCCCTTTTATAATTATAGCTTATTGATTTTTTACAATACATTTATTTATAGGGAACCTATCCGGTTACTTCATCTAAACATGGAACTATACTATCCCATGAAAAGAGGTATCCCCAACATACAATTATAATAATCAAGGAATAGAAGAAATAATTGAGAATATGGATCATAGGTCACTCCAACTCTTATTTTATGGCTAAAAAACACACATGTTATTATGTTAACTTAGAAAGAATTCATGATCAGTTATCATATACTCTTTTTCTCTAGTTCATTTAATTTATCAAAATATCTTTTAGTGAGGGTTCTTTAGGTGATAATAAATCACAATATGAAGGTAACCTTGGTTTATGTTCAAAATTACTATTTAATCATGATTTTATTTTGATTCATCCATGATTTTTTTTATTTTTAACATTTTTCAAGTTTTAAAGAAAACAAATTCCTAAAAATAACTTTAAAATTCACCAAAAAATCATAGAGTTTTAACAATTTAGAACCATTTAAATCACTCCTCATGAAAATTTTACCTTTTATAGGAATGATATTTTTTTAGATCATGTTTTATAATCTAAAAACACTCAAACAATCAATATATAAAAGAAAAATAATACAAACGTTTATCTAATGATTTTTAATTAAAAATTTTGATAACTAGGATTAATTTTTTTTGAACTTAAATGAATTCAAATAGACAAAGGAAAGTTGAAAAAAATATTTACATACTAAATTTATTGTTCTATCTAAAAACATTATCTCAAAATTAAATATAATTAATTCCAACCTAAATTTATCATGGAAAAGAATATTTAAATATTTATTATATATAATAATATGAATGAGGAAAAACCCGGAATATACTTATTTAGAAGAAGTAGGTTTGTGTTTTGTTGCCTTCGTAAGTTCCTTATACAATTATTCATGAAATGCTTCACCTGCTATCTATTCACCTTTAATGGGTTTTATGATTTAGCTCTTATGATTTCAACTACACAAAATGGATGTGTATCAGTTACTGTAAATATTTCGGTCCACTTCAAATGATGTTTACCATACGTTAACTTCATTCTTGAGAACAACAATAATAATTTAGTTATAAAATGAATTTATTTTTTATGAATAAGTCCATCATGGATAGATTTATATTTGCCTTCATAAAAAGGAGATTTATCATAATATTCCATTCTTAGCATTAAAAAATTCATCATTTAGAGCTTTCTTTATTCTTTAGATTTTCTAAATTCTAGATTCACTATTTCACAAATGAATAGGATTTGTGCTGTAACCCAAATGGAATGTGAAAATTCACACCATAAGTAATTCAACAAGGAGAATTAGTTATGTGGATTTAAGATATTTTTATGTCCATAGTGCATCCTAAAGCATGTTTCTCTATTATTTCTAGTTATGCAACACTGTTATTTCAAAAATCCACTTGATCTACCTATTTGAAACCTTTAACTTTTTATTTTTATATGGTTATTAGGAAATTTGGTTCAGGTGGTGAAATGAATATGACTTTATAAGAGTCTTTATTTCTATGTTACAAAAATTTGTTCCCCAATCATTGAATTTGTCTTGAATCACTCCAAACCTAAATAAAATAATCGATCATTGCAATTAAAACCCAACTTTTTCATCATTAGTTTAGGTTAATTTTTCTTCAATCATATTGGGAACATAGTACATTTCATGTATGATATCATAAAATAAAATAGATACATGAAATGAAACTATGAAATGTAATCTCTATATATTAAATATTTTACAATAAATTAATTTTTTGGAGGGTATTTACTACATTATAAAAATTACTATAGAGAATTAACAGTTTAAAAATGCTTTACAAAATTCATGTGAGTCTTTAAAAATTAATTTCCAAAATAAATCAGACTCCAACACCTACTTAAATGTTTTTTGATGTCCAAAATGTACTCTATGTTTAAGTTTGTAACAAAATGAAAGAACATATTTATCCATTTATTACTGGATACATAACTTAATCACAAGGTCACTATTAATCTTCAATAAATAAGGATCCTCTCAAATATAATTTTTTTATTTTGAATTAAATTTAATATTTTAGTGCTTCAAAAAGAAGGAGTATACATTTTATGCGACCAAAATATGAACAAAGTTGGTTTATCAAGGCACTTAGGTGACATTGTAAATTAGATCACTCGGGTGAGAATCATCTAATGTTATACCTGTTGGTGTTTCTACCTTAAAATGTGAGGTAGTTCACTTTTATGGGCTGAAAATAAATTATCATTGTACTTAATCTCTAAATAAAATTATTGTAGAAACAACATCCACCTTACTAACCTCAAATATTCTTCAACTTTCTAGATCAAATACCATAATATTTAATAATATGGGAAAACCATTAATTTTATTCCTAAAAAATATAACTAAAATTTTTCTAGAAAAATAATAATATAAAAAAATTCCTTCACTAATATTTTATAATTTAATTGGTATGTGTCTAAAATATTTGAAGTGTATTCTATCACATGTGAGTGTCCATATGTTTTTTTTTATATTTTCTATCTCCTAAAAATTTTCTGAGGTATCACACAACATCACATAGGGTTCATTTATCCTGATATTTTTCAAGACCTACAATGCATGATCATAAGACACAAAGACATATTCCTTTTCTTATAGGACATTCAATGGTAGGGAAACTTTTCTAAAATCTTCAAAAACCTCTTATAAAATATATCTTTTCCGAAAAATGATTTATTACATGTCATAGTGGTGGGAAAAATATATGTTGAAATATAGAAAAACTTGTCTTTATCAACAACAATTATATCCTTAGAAAATATAAATACTATATTAGTGTATTTTTCTACCATGAAATAGAATATTTTAAAATTAAAAACCATGTTTTTATCAATTTATTTCTTTAAAACGTTTTCCATATTTTCATGTCAGGTATCAACGAATGTTAAATTAATAATAAAATAATCAAGAAATACATCCATGAAGCTCCCAATACGGACTAAAAATATAATTACCATATATAATTGAGAAGTACATAGATAATTTTATAAAATAAAGGGAATCATTCAGTAATAAAATTACCAATGGGACATGTATATGTGGTTTTTTGGGCCCTTAAGTGTTATAGGAACTTTAAAATAACCATAGAATCTCTCAAGAAAGAAGTAATGATCATTTCCATGTATTCGATATAAAATTTTGTCCAAAAAAGGATGGATAACTATTATTTATGATAACATTATTCAATATACAATAATTAATGAAAAATCTCTAGATATTTTGGACCTTAGGGGAAACTAGATAATTATTTTTTTTTATAGTTTTGAATCCAGTTTTCTTAGATAAAACTCGAATAATAAGCAACCATATGAGAGTATAAGATGGGGAATAATAGTCCATATGAAAAAATTGTTTCAATTTCCATTTTTCAACTTCCACGAGGGTTAGTTTGAGCCTTCTTTAGGGATGTATCATAGGTTTTGACTCAAGTTTTTACAAAATATTCTGCACATAGTTTATAGGTATAATCCTTATAATGTATCTTAATTACCATAATATGGCCCTAGATTTTTTTAGAGTTTTTAGAAATTGGTGCCCTTAATTAGGTTCTATGTTATTTGAAAGTATGAGTGGTAATATTTATTATCATTAAGGAAATAATATTTTAGATTGGTGGGTAACATCTGTAGTTTTAGTTTGGGTGGGTGTCATAGTGACAGTTTTATCTTCGTATTCTCAAGATTTTATACCTTTTAATATAAGTTAGAATATTTAGTATTATATACAAGTAAATTATCAAAATAACTTTCAATTAACTCTTATAACAATTCATCACATAGAACATATTCCATATTTAACTCATTTTCATTAACAAAATAATAAAGAAAATATCAGGATTATAGGGATTCTTCTAAATGAATTATCTCATAAATAATTTCAATCTATTACTTAAAGGAATAATAATAAAATTTAAAATGGTTTAGTTTAAAGATAGAATTATCACTATGAGGGAATTTCATTGGATCTATAATGTAAACATTCACTAACTCTTACCAAAAATCCATTGAAAGTGTTCTTTAATTAACATTTACTATAGGTTTCTATGTATTTATAAATAGACTACAAAAAATGATAGAGTGATGAGATTTACCTCTATCTTCTAACATGTTCAGAAAATAAATGTCAATAGGGAACATAATTCTTCCACTATTACCAAAATCTACTATAAAACTACTACTTGCTAAGTAGTGGTTTGGTTGGAAGCTCTTAAACTACCCAATTTTTTTGGGATCTACTGTATGTAATGAAGTGTTAACCGAGTGGCATATAATATTAATTTATTCTACATAAAAAAATAGTAAATTTTAAAATTTTATCTCTCTTACGGTGCAAGGGATAGTGAATTTACCTATATGTTGGAATTTCCTACGAAATTGTGGGCTTACATGGGAAAATAAATTTCTAATTAAATTTAACTTCTCATAAACTTGAAAATTTCTCTTCTTGTTTCACTTTTACATAAAAAATATTATATATGATGGTATTTGGTGGATGGAATCTAGTAAAGGGATTTTTGTATCCACTCTCTTGAATGTCTCAAAGACCTCTTATTGCAATTTCGCTTCATCAGTTTTCATGGTTGGTTGAAATCTTGTAGCGAAGGGAGGTTGTGGTTTATGTAGGTCTTCCTTATTTTATTTTCAGTTTTATTTCTTTTTTAGGGTTGTATCCACACCTAATTACACTTCATATCTCTTTTTAGGGAAAAATTATTAATGTCACTTTTGTTGTACGCTTCAGTATTGGATATCAAATGGTGATTATTACTTACTTATAAAATTATTTCACCTCTTTAAATAAATAGAACTTATATTCACCATAGGGATAATAATTTATTCATCATGAAGTTTACTTGATCCTTGGTTTTTTATTTTGTTGAGGGTAGAAATGATTTGTCCAAATTGTCCTTTCAGAACCTTAAAATCAGATCCATGAGTTGTTAAAGTGGATTTTTGGTTGGTTTGAGACTTCCAAAACTATTTTTTATGTCCTTAATTAATAATTCCTATTTTTTTCCTTATTTATATCTTATAGAATATTGAGAAGAATTTATTTTAAAGGGTGGTCATTGGAACGATTTTTGTTAAACCTATTGGAAAGGTGATCTTGAACTATTCTAGTTTCCAGCTCCATATTGCAAGTTTGAATACTATTTAAATAATTGGTTTATGATTTTATATTATTGGTAAAACGTTTGGAACACAACTTCAAATTATTCAATTCCATGAACTTTAGGAAAACCATTAGTGTAGTGTTCCAGGGAGTGGCAATGTTGGAACACTCTTAAGGGTGTTGTGGGAGTTACTTACTAGAGATTTTTTAATGTTAAATATATCACAATAGAGGTTAAATATTTAATTTTGGGTTTAATTAAAGGAGAGTTTAAACTATTTACCACATGAAGTCTTATAGTTATACATCTTGTTTTTAAATATTGGGTATTTTGGGAAATCCTCTATATGAACTCCATGACTTTAACTGGGGGAATTTTATTAAGATTTCCTCTATGGAAAGTATCTAGTAGGTTTTGATCATTTTCCACAAATCCTTGGTAAAATAATACTAGATAATAATGGTTTAAAAAATTATAATGTGGGTAAGACGACATTACAAACATAATTAAATCCCAAAAATATATATGGATTTTCTCCACATTATTATTTTACTGTATAAATATCTATTCTTATTAGGGTACTCCACATGGAAGGGAATAAATTATTGAAAATGGACCTCTAGAGGTCATCCTAGGTGGTGAATTTTCTAGGATTAAGAGTGTATATCCATTCCATAGACAATACTATGATGGAAAATGGAAGAATCTCCCAGTTTATCTGAGCTTCTAAGATTTATATAGGTTTGAAGTTACTAAAAATAGTACTAACTCTATCTTGTTTCGTTTATGGTCCTCTCCCCTTCCAATCCATAAAATGTAGAAAATAGTTTGATCATTCAAATTTGTTGTTTAAAAATGAATTTATTATTTGGTTATTTCACCCAATTGTTATTTTTGAAATCATAGGAATACAATTCTCTTAAAGTTCCTTTCAAATAAGAAAAATTTTATTCCATATTTTATCAACTATAGTAAATCTTGTATAATAAGAAGATGAAGAAGGTGAATTTTTCAATGAGACCCTGAAAAAATAGCTAATATCTTTTTTAATGATTCCTAGAGTCTTATGTCTTTCTAGTACATTTATCTGAACCTTTAGATCAAAACTAACGAGGTGATCCAAACTTGATATGGTCTTGTATCATAAAAGTTTTAATGAAGCATTAAAAAATACAAAACATTGTTCTACCTCCATGAAAATGGTTCTAGGTTGATTAAAGGACTATCATAGGGCTCTTATCAAAAAACTGTTGATCCCAAGAATAATTTAGTGAATAATAGGGTTAGGTTATATCTAGAGATAATGGAGTTTTAAGCGTTTTTTCCTTTATTTTAATGTGTATTTTATGTGTGATAAAAAATAACCATATTTTATAGGGGAAAGAAATTGGATTGAATTTAAAATTATTTTTTAATGAAATTTTATTAACCATAGATAATCCCCTCACTCTCTTATTTAATCATTATTCAAATTAGTTATCTTTATCTTCTTAAAAAATGAAATTTAACCTCACTGATCAATCTCACATAGTTTTTTTTATATTTGGTAAGTTAATAAAAATATCATTATACATCCCATTATTACCTATCCTAATGATCAGATATCTACTATCACATATGAATTATCCCACTGATCAATATAATAGGTATTAAAGACTTATAAGTGTTATTTGTGTGAAATGAATTGAAAAGGGTAAAAATATTTTGAATAGAAAGACTGGAAACCTCTGAATATCTAAAAAAAATACAAATAACATCTAGAGAAATAATGAATAAATATATTTATCATTAAATAATATAATGTAACTATAGGGAATGATAATATTCGATGTGTCTTGACCCCTAACAACCTAGTGTTCCATCACCAGAGAAGGAAAAAAAATGAAAGAAAATAAAATTAGTTATAGAAGTTCCCAAATTGATCATTTTTTTAATGATAGTCCCCTAACTAACTCTAATAAAAAATTTTATTTCTTATTAGAATCAAATTATGATCCATATTTATTTACATAGTGAATAATATACCATGTGAGCATCATAGTATTCTATTCTTCCTTCATTACTTCCAAAACCGTTGGTATCTTTCTATGTTTACATGCACAAATCCCCCATATTCAATAGTGTTAATGTGTATAGATTTAAGGGAGTGGATTATTTCAACCAGAATATCTTGAATCTTATCATTTCTCTAATCTATTACCATGATCATTTAATAAATTGAATTGATGGAAAAAATCCACAAGGAAGTATGCCTAATAACTTGTGGATCTGATTGTACTAGAAAAATGATGTTTGATTTTAGTTGTTCCCTATCTGATTTAGAGAATACTATAATTTTATTAATAAAACATGAGAATTACTTTTATATAGCTTCCTTTTTCCAAATATTACCCTGAAACAAGTCCTAGGATCCTAATGGAACCCTTAGAAATATGTAATTGATGAACATTATGGAACTAAAATTCTAATATATACCCTTACATGAGTGAACAATGACCTTGACATAGAAACTTATTAACCTTAAGTAGTATCACTAATAGGCCTTGATGTAGTCCCTGTGGATGTGGTCTACCTTGAGGAAATGTTTTTACCTTGATACTACATCTAGGAGGATCTTGGTACCTTTACATAGCATTTTGGATTCCCTTACACAGCTCCTTCAAACCGTTACATAGATTCCAAAATTAATGCAGTAACATTACATAACCAATAGAATTTGTGGAGGTAACTTTACATATCATTTTACTATTGTAATTACATTTAATCAACATGAAGAATGCATCCTTTAACATTATTCATCTTCTTTGTGACCATTACCTTTCTCCTATAGTCCATTTTATATTAAATTGAAGTTATACGATCATAATGTGCAACATTGGCGATTTTGAAGTCTGATGATATGCTCTAGATCTTGAAGAATAATGATGAAAGTCATATGATGGTAAGCACCAAAGTAATACAATCAACAACTATTTAAATATATGAAGGGAAGATTCGTATAATAATGATATATGAGGATGGTTCATATGATCAAGTCATATTCATGGCAGTGAAGTCATACAAAATGAACAAGTAAGTTTTATATTATATTGTGTCTCATGACTTTTTGCAATTTTTCTTATCCAGGAGAAGTCATATGATCGAGCCAAGATTGAATCATTATTTTTTTAATTTTCACCCTTGGACATTCAAGCATAAAAACTGATAATTCTTAGTGTATTCCATGTTCATATTATTTATTGAAATAATTATAATAGTTAACAATCATGAAAATATATGTGGTAGCACATTAATGTTATTATTCAAATCAATATATGGATTTTAATTAATTATAAGTAATGAATAAAAAATTTAAAACTAATGATTTAATACAATTGAAATTTAAATTTTAGAATGACTAAAGTTTAAAAAAATAGGATATTTCCATGGATATAAATTAATTATGGAGTTAATTTCTAATAAAAACTGTTCAAAATTTGAAAATATTTTCCCTAATTAAAATGATAATATAGGTGGTAACGACTCATCGATTGATTCTGTTATAATTATTGAATGAATGATTGCCTTTTGTTTTCCAATGATAATAATCAAACCTATTTAAATTTTAAATGTATGAATGGATATTTTTTAAATATAATTTTTACGAAATGGTTAAAATTATTTCAAAGTTACTTTATTGATTTTTTTAATAAAATTTATTTATTCTATTGAGTGTAATAAATTTTAAATAAAACAGTTACACTTCCCTTGAAATTATTAAGTCCTATTTTTTATTTTCACATCATATGGGTGTTAGGTACCCCCTAATTAGGCCATTTCTATAGGACATCTTTTCGAATGCATTGGAACATTTATTTGATGTTAAAAATGGGATCAAATGGTGACCTTTGGTGTATTGGTAGACTTATTCAACTTTTGGATATCGTTTTGGTTATTATTCCACCCTTACCTTAAACGTCTTGACTATTTAACATAAAACTAAATCCCATATTCAGTTTTATACCCAAATTTTTTTTATAGTTTGAATCACATATTTTAACCCAAAATTAAAGGAGATATAATTAAATAAACCAAACATAACCTATGGTTAAGAGAGTTATTTAGTGGTGATATGGTGGTTGGGTTTCTAAGGTCTATAGAGGTGAATTAACTTGAAACAAATAATTCTTTAATAATTATGTACCTTTACACATGTTAAATTACATGGTTTTAAAAAGGGGTTTTGTATGGGAAGTTTTACTAAAAATATTATCTTGGAAATGATTCATTTTTGAAAAACATTATTAATTGAAATCTACCTTATCTTTAATTTCTTATTATTTTAAAATGATTTTACAAAGGGGAGTTATTTTATGGTCACCCATCTATCTCCTTTAAAAACTAAATCATCCAGATAAATCAATTTGAACGAAGTGTTGGTTTTAAATCCTTTGGTGGGGGATTAGTAATAATGTTGGACCTAAACAATTATAAAAGGTTGTATTTTATAAAATGAACTCTATAAGTAGAGGCTATGACTTTCCATGTGTATGTGAGAACCAATGAAAGTATACCATTGAAAAAACCCTTGTCGTCTTGTGCATTTTATAACATAAGGTTTTATAAAAAAAAATAAATTTCTACATTATATAGTTTTATCCTAGTGTCTATTGAGAATTTTCTTATTACTCCCATGTGTTTCAATTAGGATATGACAAGCTTGTTTTATTATCTCATGTTAAACCAAAATTAAAAAATTAATTTTTTCCCTTCCCATGAATATTCCCCAGGCAGGTTTTATCCATATTCAAGTGATTTTATTGTTTAGAATACTAATAATGAACAATATATAATTTTATGGTACTCATGTTATTTTTTTGTTATGAAAATCATTGAAGATGGTTTCATTAGGTCTTTTTTCATGAGAATAGATATGGTTTGATATATAGTGAACATGATAGAATGGGTTCATTTTTTCTATAATGTTTGTAATGAAAATCCTCTTATAGCTAAATGTATGTCTATTTCTTTGACCTTTGAACATGTGCATGTTCCTATTTTTATAAACTCTGTGAAAATTTATATTTCATGGGTTGTGTTTTTTATAACTCACTAGGTATAACCTTTATTTTATTCCATGATATGGGTTGATGGCATGAATTTTTATATAACATCCCCTTTCGATGAGAAGGGTGAAGTATGTGACTTTAGAAGCCCACTTGGCTGGCATGGGCTGTATGTAATGTCTCTAATTTTTCCTCTATAAAAAAATAATGTTTGATAGATTACTCCACATGAAATAAAAAAACCAAAAAATAAATAATATTATAAGGTAACCATAAAATTTGTAGGTATAAAAGGTCGTAAAAAAATTATAACATATATATATATAAAGTAGAAGAGAAAGGAAAAGTAAAGAACACATTAAATATTGACTCAAGGAATACATATAAGAAAATAATAAAATTAATTTTCTAAAATTTAATTTATTTAATGTATAATATATTTTGAAATTAAAAAATGATTAACACTATATTTATTAAATAAATAGCTAATATACTAAAATTCATTTTCCTATAAAAATAGTTTCTTTTCTATATTTTATGTTTTAAATTAAAAAAAATATTTGTAACTTTTTAAATGTGATTTTAATAAAATTAACATGAATTTTGGATTTATTATGGATATATTATATTAACATTAATTTTAGGGATTTTTCGAAAAAGATGGATTTTTAGGTAAATAGTCCAATACACCATTTATAGAGATAAAAAGACTTTTATGACATTCTTAGAATATAATTATGAATTTGAAATTTATGAAACCTTTTTATAAGACCAAATATGTATTTTACCTTTTAATTTATAATTTAATAAAATTATTTTATTATTTATAAACCCATATTTTACATTTTAGAACATATATTATATTATTTAGAAAACTATTATTAATACATTATAAATTTCATATTTTAAAATTAAATATCTTCACTTCTAAAATTTCCTAAAAAATATATTTAAAATTTGGAATCATTAGGTCTAAATTATATAATAAAGAACATTTTATTTTTTATCATAATGTATAATTTACCAAGGTAAAAACGAGTTATCATGGTGAAAATAGAACAGGTAAAAATGAGTGAAAATAGAGGTAAAGAGGAAAAAATGTTAAAAATAAATTTTAATTGATCATTTTAGTTGTGTATAGACCTTTTCTAGTCTCCAAACTATGATTTATTAATTCTGGATCAATTTTCCTTGAGGGTGACTTTTAATTATTGAATTGATCTGGGTTTTTACAAAAAACGACACTATATTTCACTTATAAAAGGGGCACTCTTACCCTCACTTACCATCACAAGAAAACTCCATAAGTTTGTTGAAAATATTACCAATTGTAATAGCTCTATTTTTTCCATATAAGATGTTATTATATTTAGAAGAATATTTTCTGAGCCATGCACTAAGTCAGCAAGAGATTCCATGGCCTAGAGGGGCTCGTTATTGATATATTAAAAATATTAAATATATTTTTTTAAAAACACACCTATCTTTGGAATAAATGGTTTTCATGTTTTTTGGGACCTCATATGAGAAATATTAGAACATTATTGTTTCTATAATGCAAGGTTTTCTCTAGAAAATATATAATGTTTTCCAGCCTTGGACGTTCTGTTAGTGTGTTAAGTAAATTAATTTGTTGATTTAATTTATTTATTTTCTGACCTAAACCTAATACCTCCTCCATAAATGTTCCATTATAAAAAATATCTAAAGTTATCCACATAACCTTGGGATATTATAGAGGAGGTGGAAGCATTCTTCTTTGGTGGATCAAGATTGAAGCACGATGATGAATAGACTGAGGTGAACTAAGAGACAGGTTGAGAAAATAGCTAATCATCTTATAATTCACTAGAAGATGCATTCATTAAAAATAATTAATCCCATCCCAACGAGGGGCCTGCTATTTATTATATTTTCACCCTATTTTATTTTATAATAATGGATTTATATATCTTCTTTTTTATTCAATATGATTTATATCAATCACATTATCACTACTATGTTTTGGTATTCTTGATATGATTAATCCTTTATTTTACTAGGTTTTATACCATGGATACCTCAATTAAGTAATCACTATCCGAGATCGCATCTTCCAATGATGTATTAACTTTTTATTATTCATTTATACCCACTATGTTTCCTGTTCTTTGAAATTGGACCATGAGGTCGTGGTTCTCCATTGTTGGGTTGGGTTCAAGCCTAATTGAATCCCCTGATTCAAGGAAGATTCATGCATGACATGAAGATCATTGAATTTAAGATGAATGGTGGTGAAATATGGGTTTAATATGATGGTGAAATATATTATAGGTTGGTTATAAGTGATTCATCCATGGGAGATTCATGGTGTGATTGGATTAACTTCATAGAGTTTGGGGGGTAAAAATCCCGCCATCGGTGATAGATTAGACATATTTTGGCCTAAATCCACACTCCCTAGGATGATTTGATGTGTAAATAGTGGTGATGGCCACATGGGTGAGACATTTGAATCTTAATTTTCATTATATAAAATCTCTACATACACGACATGTAGTCTAGGAACACATGTCGGGTTTTCCCTGGGTTGCAACAACTTGGGTTTTGGGAAAAGTTATGCATCATAGGTCATGTATGACCGATACACACCATGTGGCCCAATATAGGTAGATTTCCATATACCTTGGTGGTAAATGAGATGTGAAAAACCAAGAACACAATCATGGATAGTTTACACGGGCATAACCATGTACTCAGACAAAGATATGGTACCTGTACATGGACAACGTACATGACCATGGGTTGAAGTATATAAGAATATGCAAAATCATCATAAGAAAGCCCCGAGTGGTCGAGACACACCATATACCACTGGTAATGTCTATTTAGTCTCACATTTATATCAAATTTATGCATAATAGACGAAATTACTAGGTTTTTAGGTGAGTTCACTTGTCGTACGACCTTAGGTTCATGTCGTGTTCCTTTCTTGAGAACTCCCACCTTGCGTATATATTTATTTTTGACTTAGATTTGAGCCCATGAATAGCCTATCCTGATATTTTTTCCACATATAATTCAAAGAAGAACTTTGTTTTTGAATCATATATATGAAATGGGGTTTTAAAAGTGTTACACTTCTTCCAACAACTCTTAGATAATAGTAGTGATCAAGTCAGTTTAGAAGATACACATCAGGGTTGGAAACTAGCCTATCACACTAGGGTGATGGTCTCCCATAATCTTTACAAAGGTAGAGTTGGTACCCATACATACTATATAAGGACACAATTCCTCTATCTATGGAGTGTTACTCCACCATGTTTGTGCTCCAGTAATGAGTGGGTCCTCCATAGGAGTTAGTTCTCCCTCATATATGAAGCACAATATCATAAAGTAGGCCTCTCCACTCAAATCTATATATGATTGTGCATGGTGTTGGAAATTTGATGGTAGAACTATAGAAATATAGGAAGTATAATCATTATTATCTAGTATATGGAGATGTATATCCCATTTCTCTCTCTCCTGGGTTTCATTATGAGAATATGTGTTGAGTTTTCATTTTGCACTAACTTATTGGTTAAGATGACTTGTATCTTTCTATTTCTCCCATATTGGTTTTCGAGGCATCCTACTAGGTATATATATATACTCAACTATGACTGTGAATTTCTCATACATTTCATGTATTTGAAATATGATAGGTTGATTGAAGATGGATTTTGTGGATCATAATGGTACTTAATTTCATTGATCGTGTTTGGTGTTCGAGCATGGAGATTAAGATCTAGGAACTCTTTAGTCTTACCTTTTCCAGTTTTTTTTGGTTGATACCACATTTATCATTAGTCATGCATCATTCACCATAGTTACTCATTTTTATATTTTCATACACTGATGTATTCCCAAGAGGTTATTTCATGCATTTTTATACACTAGATATTATATTCATTTATTATTAATATTAAATTTTTTATGTATATGGTTGTGTAAGACAATACATGTACATTATGATAAGGCTTACCATTTAAGTTTATTCCTTATCATCACTTATTAAAAACACCTATACTATTGGAGGTCTGATTTGGGAGTCATACTCATATTGCCTTAAGCAAGCAGGGCCCTCATGGGTCAGGTCTTGACTTTGTGGTGTCAGAGGTGGTTCATCCTTGAGTCAGTGTTTGAAGTTGTATCTATAGTGAGGATTGGTTTTAGAATTTGGGAAATGATGTTAGAGTGTATTGAGTGTGGGTATTAGGCTAGGGTACAAAGTTATTTTTTAGCAGCAGACATATCCATTCACCAGCACTCTGAATACCTTCTTGTATACGGAGCATATCGATACATTGGTTGAATGGAAAAAATGGTCCATGTATCATATAAGATATAGTCTTCTTAACTTTATTTCCTTATTAAGTCCTCTACCAATTTATGATCATCAAACCATGATACATTTTGATAACTTTTAGGATGCCTCTGTGATAGTAACCATATAAGATTTCAATATGGGATTATGACAATGATCATCTGAGTGAAGAGACCTCAGTTTAGAGACCTTCTCATGAGGTGTTTCCCCTAGTGTTTGAGGCATAGTATTGAAAATGAGTTGGATATCTGATGGATCTCAAAGTTCAGGATGATGATGCATGTAGTCTTAACGCATTACACGAGTTCCAGTGATAGAGAACACATAGGTTTTTCAATGATCCAGACCCTTAGGTAGTGGAGGATTATCCCAAGTCGGTGGTCCAAATTTTTAGACATATTCAAACCCTGACCAATTAGATGTTTGTACTCAAATCTAGTCTTCTTCATGGAGTAGCAAGTCTCTGGTGGAGTCTCATTGTGTATACCCATGATGAGATGATTACCTCTTGGACAGACTTCAAAATACTATTTCATGGTGAGTATTACCAATCATGTTTAATATCTATATGGATTCAAGAGCTTCTAAATCCGTAAAAGTGTAATAAGTGAGTTTCTTCATATATTGTAAGGTTCACTAACCTCATGCATTACTCCCTTGATATGGTGAAATATGTTTTTTTGGTGATGAAGTTTGAGAAGGAGAATAGTAGAGACATCAATTCCAATGTAGTTTCTCAGTGCATTACTACTTATGATGGAGTATCATAGAGGGATATGGTGATATAGAGCTTTATACATTGCAAAAAAACTATGTTTTCTAAAAACATCACTATTTTTAAATTATAGAGGTTTTTAGGAAATATCACTAATTTAGAAATGATCCCTGAAAATATCATTAATTTAGAGTCATTTCCTTGAAAAAGTCATTAATTAGTGATGTTTCCCAAAAAACATTGCTAAATTAGCAATGTTTCATCCAAAATGTCATTAATTTAGCGAAATTTCCCCAAAAATGTCACTAAATTAGGGGAGTTTTTTTTAATTTAGTGACATTTCCTCCAAAACATTGCTATTTTAGTGACATTTCTGCAAAAAAAGTCTTTAGATATGCAATGTTTTCTAAAAAATATTGCTAAATATATATATATTTATATAGATCATTTTCCCACATCAATTTAAATATATTTTTTGATATATATATATATTCATATATATGTTAATATATATAAACATTGACACATACATATAAGCATATATATATATATAAACACACACACATAGATATATATAAACATATATATATTTTAAATTTAGTCACATTTTTAAGAAAAAATGACTATTTTAGTGAATTTTTTACTAGGGTTTTAAAACATAGGAAATATATATACACATAAATACATAAATACATAAATATATGAATTTTAAATTATAATTATATATATATACATATACATATATATTTATACACACACACACACACACACACACACACACACACACACACAGATATCTATGAATAAATTGATGCACTCACAGACAGATATATATATATCTCTATATATAATATAAACACACACACACACACACATATATATATAATATAAACATATAAAAAAACATAAAATATAAACACACACACACATATATAATATATAAACATAAAATATAAACACACACACAAATATATATATATACATAAAATATAAACATACATATATATATATATATATATATATATATATATGATAAACCTATATATGTATAATAAACACACACACACATATATAATATGTAATATAAACACACCTAGATATATATATTTATAGATATATATATATATATATATAATATAATCATAAAATATAAAATAAAAAACATAAACACACACACACAAATATATATTAATTTATTTATATTAATATATAAATAAATATATAATATTTAAATTTAAATACTAAAATTTATTTACATATATAACACAATACAATTAAATATTTTAAATTAAGACACGCTTTTAAGAAAAAATGACTATTTAGTGACATTTTTACTACTGATTTAAAATGTGACTATATATAAATAATTATAATTATGTATATGTATACATACACATATATATTTATACATATGGACAAACATATATAAACACACACACACACAATATAAAACTATATATACATACATATATATATATATATATATATATTTAAACATATAAATAAACATAAAATATAAACATATATATAATATAAAATATAAACATATATGTAACACATAACACACATATATAATGGAGTGGGGCTGGGGAGGGATACTGGTTCAAAATTTAAAAAACCATATCAAATTAAAAAAATATATAATTGGTTAAAAAATATGAAAAATTATGAATTTTAAAAAATCAAAAAAAATACTGATTCTTTTTTTCAAATGCTAGTAATTTAGGTGTGATTTAGTGATGTTTCTAACAAGCATTCATAAAAGAGGTGTCACTAATCAGTGATATTTACAAATGTCTCTAAAATAATTAGTGATGTTTTTTAGAAATGTAGGTAATTGAAATCTAACAAGCATTGGTAAATGAGGTGTTAGGGAGAGGGAGTGGGGTTGTGGAGAGATGCAGGTTAAATTTAAAAAACAATAATTTTTTTAAAAAACATATAATTGGCTAAAAAATATAAAAACTTAACACTTTTTACAAGCATCAATAACTTAGGTGTGATTTATTGATGTTTCTAAAAAGTGTTCAAAAATGAGGTTTCTCAAATTAGTGACGACTACTATAGGGGGAGTTTGGGATATGGAGTGGGGATGGGGAGGGATTTTGGTTCAAATTTTAAAAAACAATATCAATTTTAAAAAATATATAATTGGGTAAAAAATATGAAAAATCATGTATTTATAAAAATTAAAAATAAATACTGATTCTTTTTACAAATTTCGGTAATTTATTTTTTATTTACTAACATTCCTAACAAGCATTTGTAAATGATGTGTCACTAATTAGTTATGGATACAAATGTAACTAAAAAAATTAGCAATGTTTTTTTAGAAATGTTGGTAATTGAAATATAACAAGACTTGGTAAATGAGGTGTTAGGGAAAGGGAGTGGGGTTGGGCAGAGATGCAGGTTCAAATTAAAAATCACAATATCAATTTTAAAAAATATAATTGGTTAATCAATATAGAAAATTAACTCTTTTTACAAATGTCGATAATTTAGGTGTGATTTATTGTTTTTTTCTAACAAGAATTCATAAATGAGGTGTTTCTAATTAGTGACATCTACAGAAGGAGGAACTGGTGAGATGGAGTAGGGCTAGGGGGGATGCTAGTTGAAATTAAAAAAACAATATCAATTTAAAAAAATATATAATTGGCTAAAAAATTGGAAAAATTATGAATTAAAAAAAATCAAAAAATAAATACTAATGATTTTTACAAGTGTCAGTAATTTAGATGTGATTTAATTATGTTTATAACAAGCATTCATAAATGATGTATCACTAATTAGTGACGTCTAAAAATGTCACTAAAAAAATTAGTGATGTTTTTTATAAACTCCTATAATTGAAATCTTATTTACAGACAATTCTAAAAAAATGTCGCTATTTTTTAGCAATGTTTATACACATCGCTAAATTAGTGAAACCTTATCTATCGATGCCTGTTAAGAATTTCATTAAACGAGGTGTGATTTACTGATGTTTCAAGAAAGTGTTCTCAAATGAGGTGCCGATAATTAATGACATCTAGAAATGTCATTAAAAAAATTAGAGACATTTTTTAGTAATGTCAGTAAATGAAATCTAATTTACCGACCTTTATAAAAAATATCACAAATATTTTTAGAAACATTTGAACACATTGCTAAATTAGAGACACCTCAGATACCAACACTTATTAGAAATGTTGGTAAATAAATTAGTGACATTTAAAAATGAAACTAATGAAAAAAATAAATTTCACTAATTCAGGGTTTTTGGTAGTGATATGAGAGGGATGTTGGGTATATGGATAAGGTAGTGGTCATAATGGGGTTGAGTCATCTTGTGAAGCTAGAAGGTGACATGTGTCAGGGTCTTAACATAGGATGCATACCCACAAATATATCTTGACATGTGGATTTGTAGCATAGGGGTCATGAAGAAGATCCAGTCAACCTAGAGAAGGGTGTTGTTATTATTATGATAGGTGAGGCCACATGGATCGAGATTTCCCTACTCATTGTGCTGAATAGGATATGTAGGATGTGGATAGACCTCCATGGAAGAGGTGACATCATGATTAGAGATCCACCAGGCATGTACAAGGTATCCCTTATTGAGGTGGTGTTATCATATGAGTAGGTGGAGTTCTGGTGGGAGGATTTTATGGTGGAGGATGATTCTATGAGATACTCCCACCACCACCACCACCACCACGATGCCCATGCTAGGATCAGGGAGCTAGCGATCAGGGCCGTAGGAAGTTGCAAGCTATGGATGGCTATGACCAGGTTGATAATGTGTTGATTTGAGGTATGATCAATACATTTTGAACTATTTCTATAGTAATTTTATAAATAATCACGAGTCATTCCATCATCTCCCTATCCATCATGTGAAATCTAGAGCTTCCCATTGAGACATTAGCCTAACAGATATGGCTAGTGGTTTCAGTAGGGAGCGATTACTTTATATATAATATCTTTCGATAGTGTTATTTAGCACATAGGGGACATAGATTCTCATGATACATTTTTTTCATTGCGATGAAACCTTATAACATCATATTGGGTTTGTACTAGTTATCCACCATGCATTCCTAGATAGATATTCATTTTAAGAGAGTAAGATTCCATCACACTAATGGGTCGAGATTCTATTTTGGGAAGATATAGATATTTTGGCTATATATGTAGGGATCACAAGTTGGAAATTGAAACCCATAAACCATTAGTAAGAGATATTAGAACTTGGGATAGTGGGCTCTTTGGACATCTAGCTTCCAACATCAGTGGAAATTATATGTACATTTTTTCATGAAGATGTCTTGGCAATACCTCAATAGTGGGAGATGGAATTCTATATCAACTTACACCCTAAGAAAACACCTATATCGTTTTTTGGAATATCATATGGCCCCTATTGAGCTCATGAAGATTATGGTGCAGTTGGAATACTTTTGAGATAATGGTTTAATAAGACCAAGTGTGTCTCTCTAGGAAGCATCTTCCTTCTTTGAGAAAAAGGAAAACATGAGCTTAGGGATTTGTGTCGATTATGATCACCCTAATCATGAAAGGATAAATAAAATTTACAACTTGTTGAGGATTAATGTCCCCTTTGATTAGATGAGATGTGTGATTTGGTTATTAGAGATCGATATTAGGTCCGACTACCCCTAGTTGAGGTTCTTAGAGGTTGAAATTTTGAAGATGGTATTTTGATGTTTCTACAAACATTAAGAGTTCCTTGTGATGCCTTTTTTTGTTAAGAATTCCCCAAAATTGTTCATGAACCTCATGAATTGGATATTTCAGATTTACTAAGACAGATTCATAGTTTTCCTCATTGATGGAATATATATATACTCAACATTAGAAGAGGTGGGTGAAGAGAATATGGGGATGGTCCTAGACTTACTCAAGGAGCACTCGATCTATAGAAAACTCACTAAGTTTCATTTTTTGATCAAAACGGTTTCGTTTTTAAGGAATGTTATCTGTAATTATTATTTAGATATGGAACTAGTAAATATTGATGCAATGATTACTTGTGAGCCACCTATAAATGGGATGGAGGTGCGAAGTTTCCACGATTTGGAAGGGAAATACAAGTGTTTTTGTAAGAGAATTCTTTAATAGTAGTACCTTTGTATTCCCTGAAATAGAAATGGTATATATTTACCTAGACAGAAAAGTGTTAGGGGGACTTTGAAGAGTTGAGGTATAGGTTGACTAGTGCTCCTATATTGATACTACTAGGATATTGAGTATATAGTTTTTTTTAATTAATCCTGAGATAAGCCAAAATTATTGTTGATATAGAGGAATGAAATTATCACTTATGGGTTGTGCTAGTTGAGACCCCATGAGCAGAACTGTAAAACTCATGAAGTATAGTTAGAAGTGGTTATGGTAACCCATATCTTAAATAAAATTTATTTCATGATTTATGACATAAATTTAAAGTTAATACAATCATAGAAAATCATTATTCCTAGTGTATTTGGTAAATTAAGTACATAAAATAAAAAATTGCTACAGAAATACAAATTCATTATTGAAAACATCTTTAATATTCCCCTAAAATTCCATTTTTCTTCTTAAATGCTATGGGATAACCTGAGGATGTGCATGTAGGATTGAAATATGACAGCCGCCATCAGGACCAGGCACCATGCAGCTTTGTACAGGGCAATGCTAGTCGATTAGCAATGCAAGGTGGGGAGCTAAGGAGATAAATGATTCAAGACGCTGGGGAGGGCCAGCTCTAGTGGGCTGGGCCTACATGTTATGCAATGGGCATGGTATGCCTCTGGGCCTTCGGGTCATGTATTGAGAGTCATGTCGGGCCTTATGCCTTGGGCCTATGGGTCATGTACGGGTTCCCCTTCAACCCTTAAAAAGGGGATTATCTATAATAAAATAAAAAGAAGGCCTTCGGGCCATTCGGGCTATGGTTAGATAACAATACTTAGTTTAACAAAGTTAACCAAACATTCACAAAACCTCATAAAGAAACCTTTTATTAAACATTACAATATTAAAATAAAAACTTAAGAAGGATTTTCTTAAAGGAAATATTCTACCTTAAAGCATATAGAATCTGTAATATAATCAGACTAACTGAATTAGAAAGTATAAGAAAGTTATACATTCAAATTTTAACAAAGATAAGATTACCATTGAATTAAAACAACTTTTAATAGAAAAAAAAATAACAATAAGATTATTTAATCCCAAAGAGAAGGTATCCAACAACCTTGGATAAAGGTTCCTTGATTTATACTTTCAAGAAAGTTTGTCTTACCCAATCCCAGGTAAACCCTCAATCCGAAGATCGGTATCTATCTTGCTATCTCCGCAAGCCCTCGATTTAAAAGGAAATCAAAACCTCTATCTTCCAAACTCAGAAGCCCATGATCAACATGATTAAAGTCTACACAAAAGTAAGTTTGAACAAGTTGTTCACTCCTGAACAAGTTGTTCATGACATCCGCACGAAGCACTAAGAGTTGTAAGAGCCTCTCTCTTTAGAAATCACTTCACAAAATGGGATTTCTTTTTCATTCACTATTCATCTTTGTTATCCAACACTTCTTGCTCATTCAAATGGACTTTTATTTATAGGAAAAAACTTTCCAACGGTCGGCTCTGCTCTAACGGTCATATTTTCCTTAAATTCTAGAGGGATCTGGACATGTGTCAAACGAGAAATAGTTAATTTGTAACAAATTGCATGACATTGTTTCATGTATAAGAAACAATGTTAAGTTTAAGATAAATTTTAAGTATAAGAAATACTTAGAGTCCGATAATATTGGAATGATACATTAAATAACTTTAACATTATCTGGAAAATAGATTCTCAAGAAAAAGTTAATCGGATCCTAGCATTATCAGGAAAATGGATTATTAATAAAATGTAAATCAGATTATGAAAACGACATCACATTTGTACCAGAATCCGAAATCATAAAACAGAATTACATATGCACCAGATTCAGAATCATAAAGTTGAATGGCTTTTGTACTAGATTTGGAATCATAAAACGGAATGAATTTTTTTTCCGAATTTGGAATCATAAAACAAAATGACATTTGTACCAGATTTAAAATCATAAAGAAGAATAAATTTTGTACCAAATTCGGAATCGTAATGCAGAATGAATTTTGTACCAGATTAGGAATCATAAAGCAGAATGACTTTTGTACTAGATTCGGAATCATAAAGAAGAATGAATTTTGTACTTGATTTAGAATCATAAAGCATAATGGCTTTTGTATGGGATTCTGAATCATAATGCAAAATAAAATTTGTACTGGATTCAGAATCATAAATCAAAAGGTCATTTGTACCAGATTCAGAATCATAAAGAAGAATGAAATTTTTACTGGATTCAGAATGAAAAATTTTGTAAGTATAACAGAATGAAAAATTATGTAAGTAAAACGGAATGAAAAAACTATAAGTAAAATGGAATGAAAAATTTGGAACTTAATAAAAAATTCAGAACTTAAGGAAAAGATTTTGTTATTTTCAAAACATAACACCATAAGGAATAGAGATATCATAAGATAACCTTATTGACTCAAAAATCTCCCCCTTTCTGGAAAGCACAAACAACTTTGCAAAGGAAGAATATATTGAATTTTATAAACAAGTATGAATAAACTTATCTTCCCATTTGAATGAGATTTAGGATGAATATGACTAATTCTGCCTTAGGTTATGTTTCCCAAGGAATGTATTCTAGATTTTTAACATATGACTTTCTTTATTGAAGAAACCCCCCGCCCTTAGATAAAAATTTCTTTTTAAGAAAACTCCCCCTCAATAGGTTCCCCTCTTTGGAGTCTTCATTAAATTCTTCCCTCAAATAATTTCTCCCCCTTTTTGATTTTCAAAAAGTAATAGAGAAGTATAAGATGTACCTTTAAGGGTTAAGAAAACATACATGCGAAAACAAAAGTAGAATATGCAAGAAACATCATAAGGAATTTTTTTAATAAAGTTTAGATTACAATAAAACATCGGGGAAAAAATAATCCATCCTTATTTTTCTCCGACATCATTTTATTTATCAAATCTTTAAGTTTATTGACTTTATTATGATCTTCTTGAAGCTTCTTCAACAAGATATCCTATCATAGTTCCTCTTTTCTAAGGAAATGATCCTTTCTTCTTGAGCTTTGATTCTAACATCTTGCTTCTTAATGAACTTTTCTTGAGTGGTCACCTTTTTCACTAATTTTTCTCAGACTTCCTTCTCACTTCTAACAGATCAGGCAATGAAATTGAGCTGACTGACCTTCTCAGAGATTGATGCCTTGACCTTGTTCAAACTCAGTTTCACAAGTATTGAAGGATCTGTTTGTTGAATCTATGAAGACACTAAACTTTCTGAGCTCTTCATTGATGGTTTTGGTGTAGTTAAAGACATTTTTACAAGTCACCTTCCGATATTTGTAATCAATCAAAAGAATAATTAATTCTACATCATTTTTGACAACCATTCCTATAAGAATATTATTCGATTCCATTTTTTGATTCAATTTTTCTTGCATCATTTGACTCTGGGCATATAAATTTTCAAGAACCAAAATTATAGTGACTAACTTTCTTAGAGATATCTTGAAAAATTCATGTTCAAAATATGATGAGGATTTGGAACCTAAAACATCTTTTACTTCTCAAATCCTCTTGGAATTAAGGATGCTGGTTTCTCTATTCTTTTAGACTTATAAGGTGTTTCATTATTAGATGAGGAAAAAAATACTCTTTCCTTTAATAGGATTTCGAACTGGGGATTTTTCATTGGATACTAGGACAACATTAATATTTTCCCATGCATATTATTTCCTTTCAAACTCATGATGTTGATATCCTTCTTGTCTTTCTTCTTCCTAAATTTCTTCCTCTTCACTACCTTGTTGATCAACCTCTTATTTCAATTCTTCTCCCACTTAAATTTTAAATTGTCCTTCATCTTCAACTTCTACTTATTTCTCAAATTCTTCTCCAACTTATTATTCAACTTTTTATTTAACATGTTCTTCAGAAATAGATTTAGAAAGTGAACTCAAAGATGTTCCATTGTAATCTTACACTTCACTTAAAACATCATCATAATCTTCTTGAGTAATCTGATATTATATTTATTGAATAGGTTCTGATAAATACAGAACTTTCTTGGATTTATGGATTTTCAGCGTGACAACTAGCTTTTTATGAACAATTTGAGGCTCATGTACTTCTTGAGATTTCTTTTATACAGCTTTTATTAAGGACTAACACACTTGAGCTTATAAGGATTTTTTCTTCAGGATTTTATCTTTCTTTTCTTTCTCAAGGTTTTAATATTTCTTAGTATTTAAGGCCTTGGCCTCTGCAGGGTTTAGGAAAAAGGAAGTATATCCTTCCTATCTATTAACTTCCATTTCTCTCCACTTTGAAACTATTGCATCAGAATAGGATTTCAGTTTCTTTGCAGGAGGAGGTGCTGATACCGGGACATCAGGAACTGGTACTGGAAAGCCTGGTTCATCATGTTTCCTTTTCTTGGGTACCAATTTTGAAGATTCTGAAACATCACCTTTTTTTTGGACAACCATATCTTCAAAAGTTTTGTATTATTTTAAAAACTCTACCTTCATTCTCCTTAGAGTGTGATCACTGAGCAAAAAAACCTATAAAGGAATTGAGAATAATCGATATGGGACATTCAGTTCTTGAAGACATGTAATAAATATCTTGGAGATAGTTTCCAGATACATAAGAATATGAGATCTGATGGTTCTGGCTTTTATTTTCTGGATGATGATAAATATTAACTTAACCATGTTGATCTTCCTTATGTTGACAAGAAAATCTAAAATAAAGTTACCACACATCTTTAGGGATTACATATCTCCTTTTCTTGGAATAAGAAATCCTTGCATCCAGAGAGCTACCATCTTATGTTTTTTTGTAAGATTAGTAATCTTTGGATTCTTAACATACATAAGACCAAGATAATCCAAAGCCTTGACTTTTTCAAAAGAACCTTCCTTCTCGGGACGTTTTTGAGAGCATAGAAAAGATTCCACTTCACATGGTATGTTGAGAACATTTGATGCCTTATTATAGGGAACTGTATAAGTCTTGTCATAACATTTGAACTTAAACAATTACTTTCCATCCTTTTGAAAGAATGTAACAGATTCATAGAACTGAATAACTAGATCAGGGAAAACCGGATTTTGACATTTCTCTTTAGCCACACAAACACTTTCCCAACCATTAGTTCTTATTACCTTAGAGATAAGGGAGTCATAATTTTCAAAGAAGTTAGGTCATACCAACCTTTCCCTAATGATTGACCAATCCTTTATTTCCTTGGTCATCCACATCTATTCTGCTGAGGATTCAAGATACTTCCAGGTTAAAAGAGTTAAAGGAATCAGAACGAGGACTTCGATGGAAATAGAACTTCATCACAGAGGTCAGTAAGATTGTGAAGTTATTATAAACGAGGCACCCCTTATATAGACATAGATATGGCCTTTAAACTTCCATAAGATAATCAAACGGCTGAAAAAAACCGGATCTGATATGTCGGTTGAGGATGAATATATAAAATATAAATTATGATCTTTTGAAGTAAGGTAAACCGAACATGAGAATTTTGAAATATCAACAATTGAAACTTAAAGTAAGTAAATAAAAGGTAAGAAAACGTACCTTTAGGAATACTCTGAATAATTTATCAATATTATAAGAATTCTCTTGGAAGTTCTAGATTCCGGGATTTTAATTCTAGAAATGTCAATTCCAATGTTTTTAATTCCGAAGTTTTCAATTCCGAAATTTTCAATTCGGAAATTTTCAATTCTGAAGTTTTCAAAAAAAAATTTAAATAAATCTTAAAGAAAGATAAAAATTTTAAGAAAGAAAAAATTTTCTTAAATAAAGATAAAATTTTTAAGAAAGAAAAAATTTTCTTAAGTAAAGAAAAAAATTTTAAGAAAGAAAAATTTATCAAGGAAAGATAAAAATTTTAAGAAAGAAAAAATTTCTTAAATAAAGAATAAAAAGAAAAAAAACAAGCATATGTACTCCCCCTGAAATAAGGAGTAAATTTAAAAAAATAAAATTTTAAATAATAGCTTTACTAAGAAGAATAATGTTACCTATACCTACAATTCCTTCGTGAGAATTATCTCTAAATTTTACTTTTCCACCTTTAGTCTTTAAAATATTTTTGAAATAGTCATTTTTACAAGTCATGTGCCAGGAAAATCCACTATCCATGAACCATAAATTTTTGGTAATTCCTTTATTATCATGAAATATAAAGAGTTAAATTTTCAAAATCCAAACTTGCATGGATATGGAATTGTAATATAATAAAATTTTGGTTATCCGCATTTGATTAGAAAATTAAGCTTTATTAAACCCAAGGGATTGAACATTATTTAAAGAACAGTTCTTCTTCTAATGCCCACTACTTTGATATTTATTGCAAAAAGGAGCTCTTGGAGGAACAAAATAATTGTTTCTAAAAACTGTTTTTTCATGAGAATAACCTAACTTTTAATTATTACAATAAGGTAGGATTTGAGAACACATCTTGTCAAAAATTTTCCTTACCTGAAGTAAAATTTTCAAGAAGTTTCCTCAAAGAAAATATTTCAGATTTTAGTCTCAAGACTAAATTCTTATCCCCAAGAATAATAGACTTAGAGTTAAGTTTATCCTCTAAAACATCTTTTTTCTAAAAATAGATTTTTATAATCTTTAGAAAACTTATCCTTCTCAGAATTAACTTCATCATGTTACTTAGAAATATTTTCTAAAACATTATTTTTCTCATTAAGATATATGGTAAGATCTGAAATTTCTTTTGTCAAAATAAATTCTCTAGAATTTTCTTTTTCATGTTTCTTGGAAACTTTACAATTTTTCTTTTCAAGCAACTAAGAAAATCTAGATACTTCCTCATAAGAAGGAAAATAATCATTTTTGTCTGATGAAATGGATTATTCATCTGAAGAAAAACCTATATCCGGAAAATTTTCATTCAAGGAAATATTGGTCAAGGATTCAGCAGTTCATACCTTAGACATAAGACAATGATTTTAAAATGGATCTCTGGATATTAGATGAAAATTATTTTGCTCCGAAGATTCTTAATCTGAAGAATCATCAGAAGAATCTCCACCACTATCACTCCAAGTGTAATTGGCTTTCAATAATTTCTTATGCTTTGATATGTAGAAATTCTTCTAGTTCTTTTCATAATTCCTGTCATTTTCCTATATTTTTTTATGTAAGGGACAATAAAGTCTAATATGAACTGTTCTTCTACATTCATAGAATGTCACTTCCCTATCATTCTTTTCTTTTCCATATTTATTATTATATAAATATTAAAAGTTTTTCTATCCAACAATCTTGCTCATCCTCTGAGCAAGATTGGCTAACTCATTTTCTAAAGCTTCACTTTCACTGGACTGAATAACAACCTTATTAGATTTAGATCTTGTAAATATCATAGGAGTCTTGGTTTTCATATGATTTGAAGTAGTTTTAAAAGAAACACTTCCATTTACATTCTTCTTCTTAATATTATCAGCAACTCTCTTCATTCTGGTTTCATGTTGAAGAAGGGTTCCAAACAGATCATCAAGAGAAATATGAGTAACTTTTATATTTTCATCTATATTAGTCCACTTGGATTCCCATTCATTAGGCATGATGTCTATAATCTTGTCTACAAGAATCTCATCATCTAATCCTTTCTCACCCATTGATTGTAAGCTGTTGATAGTAGTAATGAATCTTTGTTGTACCTTACATATAGGTTCTCCATACGGAAAGCAGAAACCATGATACTCAGCTCTGAGCACATCTCTTATAGTTTCAATGACTTTGGAAGTTTCAAAGTGATTCAATTCCAGATTCTTGAAAATACTATTAGTATCATCACAAGATGAAATTTGGTTGTATATATTTCTAGTTATAGAACAAAGAAAAGTATTTCATACCTTAAAGTGCAACTGGTATTCCACCTTTTCTAGATTAGTAAAGGTTCTAAGTTCCTTATCAGGAATCTTATAATCTCCAGTTAACATAATGTAGTGGTCTACACCTGTGTTTATAACAAAGGTCTTCATTATTTCTATCCAGTAATAATAGTCATTTAAATCGAATATTGGCGGTATAGTTGGCTTGAGATCATCTAGAGTTACAACATGAATGCTTTCCATACTTAAAAAAAATCTTTCCACAAAACTTGTTAGAAGTAAATTCTTATAAACAGATAAGAAAAATAAAACTCGAGCAAGAAAAATTATTTGTGGATATATGTATTTTAGAGACCTCATTTGATACCAATTGCAGGATCAAAATATGATGTAGATTCTCAATATACAAGAGGGGGTGAATAGTATACTTTAAAAATTCTTTTAGAACCTTTAAAGTTAATAGAAAACATTCTTAAAGATCATTTCTTAACCTTAATGAAATCTGTTTATTAAGGTTAGATAAGGAATAATAGTTTAAAAAAGTTAAACAAAAATTCACAAAACCTCTTAAAAAAACATTTTATAAACTTTAAAATCTTAAGATACAAACTTAAGAAGGATTTTCTTAAAGTAAAGATTATACCTTAAAGCATATAGAATCTATAATATAATTAGAGTAACTAAATTAGAAAGTATAAGAAATTTATACTTTCTAACTTTAACAAAGTTAATATTATAGAGTAATTAAAACGACTTGTAATAGAAAAATGTAACAATAAGATTCTTTTATCCCAAAGAGAAGGGTATCCAACAACATTGGATAAATGTTCCTTGATTTATACTTTCAAGAAAGTATGTCTTACCCAATCCCAAGTAAGATCTCAATCCTAAGATCGGTATCTGTCTTCATATCCCTGCAAGCCCTCGATTTAGAAGGAAATTAGAACCTATGTCTTCCAAACCCGGAATCCCATGATCAGCACGATCAGAGTCTACACAAAGCAAGTATGAACAAGTTGTTCATGACATCCGCACGAAGCACTGAGAGTTGTAAGAGCCTATCTCTCTAGAAATTACTTTACAAACTTTGATTGCTTTTTTATTCAATGTTCATCATTGTTATCTAACACTTCTTGGTCATTCAAATGGACTTGTATTTATAGGCAAAAACTTCCCAATGGTGGGTTCCGCTCCAATGGTCGTATTTTCCTTAAATTTCAGACGGACTTGGACTCGTGTCAAAAAATCAATGGTTATTTTGTAACAAATTGTACCACGTAGTTTCATTAATAAGAAACAATTTTATGTTTAAGATAAATTTTAAGTACAAGAAAAACTTAGAATCCAATAATATTGGAATGATACATTAAACAACTCTAACATTATAGGGAAAACAGATTCTTAAGAAAAAGTAAATCAAATTTTAACATTATCAGGAAAATAGATTCTTAAGAAAAAGTAATCGTATTCTGAAAACGGTGTCACATTTGTACCAGAATCTAGAATCATAAAACAGAATGACATCTACACTGGATTCGGAATCATAAAGCTGAATGAATTTTGTACCAGATTCAGAATCATAAAACTGAATGAATTTTGTACTGGATTTGGAATCATAAAACAGTATGACATTTGTACTGGATTCATAATCATAAAGAAAAATGACTTTTGTACCGAGTAAGGAATTATAAAGCATAATGACTTTTGTACCAGATTCGGAATCATAAAGCAGAATTAATTTTGTACAAGATTCGGAATCATAATACATAATGACTTTGGTAACAGATTCGGAATCATAAAGCCGAATGACTTTTGTACCAGATTTAGAATTATAAAGTAGAATGTCATATATACCGGATTCTGAATCATAAAGAAGAACGATATTTATAACGGATTCAGAATGAAAAATTTTGTAAGTATAATGGAAGGAAAAATCCTGTAAGTATAACAGAATGATAAAACTATAAGTAAAACGGATTAAAAAATTTGGAACATAAGAAAAAATTCAGAACTTAAAGAAAAGTTTTTCTGATTTTCAAAACAAAAAACCATAAGGAATATAGAAGTTATAAGATAACCTTATTAACTCAACAGTGCATAATAAATGGATGTGATATAAATCCTAGTAAAGGAATAAACAAAGCATAAAATAAGGTAATTTAGCACATGAGAGATAATAGTAATATCAAGGAATTATTGGAGGAGTGAGAATCGTAATCTTGAACGGTGAGGCATTATATAACATGATAACATAATGGAAACATAGGAATGTGGGAGAACATAAAACATGATATCTTAAACATAAGTCAATGATAACCGCAAAGACAACATAATGTAGTGTTCTTAGGATAATCACTTATGCATCATACATGGAATCTCATTATATAAAAACCTTACCCAATGCATTGGTGGGATATATAATTATATTCCCATCTATCACATTCATATCATGTACATTTATAAGTGTGGAATATATACCATTGAAAATAAGTATGTATTTAATAAATTTTAACTTCATTACTAATGATTTCAGGTTACATTCATGTAAATCCCAAATAAATGAAGTATAGTTACAACTAGTTGAATAACCTATAGTGGAAATAGAGATGGGTATTTACTATAATACTGTTTGGAATTGAAAATAATTGGATAATCTTGACAGAATAATCGATGTATGTAATGTTTTATAGAAGTGGTGAAAGAGAGAGAAAGGGGTATGTCCTTAACTGATAATCATAAGGACAATAATTGGTATTTTACAAAAAATATCCCAACTTGAATAATAGGAAATCAAAATTAATGACATAAAGAGTGTTCTTGAATAAATAAAAGAAAGAGTGGATCCACTACCTTAATTGGGATCTTATTATGGCTTGGGAGGAGCTTCTTAATAGATTTGGGGAACCCTATGGTATCTAGAGAGAAACATTTAGAGTAATGTCTTACTCCAAGGGTATTGAGTGATGAGTAATTGGAGTTTGGGTGGGTTTATATAGAAAAATAGTGGATAATTTTTTATCAATTTCCAAACATAGGTTTTCGACTCTATATGATATCATCATAAAAACCACAAACATTCCCATGGTTTTTATGATAACCCCCAACTTTGTTACAAATAATACAATGATTTATAACATATAAATACACATAATACAATCTATAATATTGATAAGTGTAGTTTCTATGTGTAATTAGGTATATGTCATAATAACTGAATAACAAGTGTCATATCATCATTATTAGAAACTTCCTTAACATGCTCATAATATTCTATCATTATTAAAACTACATGGTATCTTGGGGATATAAATAATAAAGGGGTGATATATAAATCCCATTAATGTAGTAAAAAAATTATAACATGAAGAAATTATTACATGTTAGACAATATGAATTTCAATGGGACATAAAATGGGTGAGAATCATAAACATGAACAATGAGGCATGCTGTATTATGATAACATAAAGTCAACATGGGAATGTGGAGACAACCTTAAACATGACATCATAAGCATAAGTCGAGGATAAAAACCAAGACATCATAACATAATGTGTTTAGGATAACCTCCCATGAACTATATATGAAATATCATGAGACTAAAATATTACCCAATGCATTGGAACACTATGTGGGTGCACCCATCATAATCATATCATGTACATGCATAAGTGTGCCACATATAACATATAACATAAGAAAATATATCATCACATTTAATACCATGATAATATATTGTGGGTTAAATATATGGGAGTCCCCAATCAATGAATTAGAGTTACCACTAAGTGAATACCCTTGAGTGGAAATGGGTGTGGGTATACACCCCACAAATGTTTATCATAGAAAATAATAGTGTGGTTTTGGTAGTGTAACAATAGTATATGAAGATTCATAAAATGGTACAATATGAGAGAAGGGGGTCTATAATAACATTTAAGTCAAAATGATAGTATGAGTGACATGTAATAACATAACCCATGATGAAAATTTGGGAATTAATAGTCATAAAACAAAGAGAGTTCTTAAATAAAAACATGGCATGGAAAAATCATAGGATAATTTTTTCAGCAAAACTATGGTATATAATAACTAATGAGAGGGATTAATGAGAGTTAAAGGGGCCATTAATAAATTCATATGGAATGAAAGAATTATGTGGAATAAAATATCCCATCAACAGGAATTGGAAGACAAAGTGACTCACATAAATATGGTTCTTGACTAAAGAGGATAAAGGGAGGATACCTTTCTAAATTTCAGCATAGTAGCAACTTAGGTAAATCCTATAATGAGTTACAATAAATGATCTATCACATACAAAAATTGTGAATTTTTTTTAGAAGTGGTTTGGAGTTGGGATTAAACTAGGAACTATTCAAGGGGTCTTATAGTTATGGAGTCGAAGATCATACTTGATAAAAATCTCTGTATATCTAGGGGAAGGGAGTGAGTACTAGAAAAGGATATGATGGGGGACTCCTTGGTTTCCTTTAAAATGAGAAATTTGGAAACTATCTTTCCATAATTCCAAGTGTGGATAATATCAATACAGTTTTTTGTGAATGTTTTATGATTTTGAATCAAATAAATAATATTATAAGAAGTGTAAATGATACATTTGATAGAGTTATAAATGATCTTCAATTAGGTCTCAAACACATACAAAGAAATGAAATGATATTGGAGAATTTCAGGTAAACTTGGGAATGAATTGGAAACTACAAGCATAGAATCATTGTTTCCATAAAACAAACTAAATTCAAATATCACTGACCCATTGGAATCATAGATGAAAACTCCCCCACATGTTTCCATGGATTCACTAGCCATCAACATTGAGCTTGAGGCCATAGTTGGGAGGAGTCCAATGGATCCAATTCCCTTTGGGGGAGAGGATGGAAGAGGAGTAAGGGTGCATTCTAGACATAAAATACCTAATGGGAGGTAGATAATTCCCTCATTTCAATTATTAAGAGATATCCATGAAAAGGAATTTGGACCTTGTGACAAAAGTACTTTCTATGGTGGGGGATCTATTATGCTGATATTTTTTCCTTCATTCCCACAGACTCTAACAGCTAGGAACAAGGGGTAGGGACAATGTGTTATTATCATGGTTTCTTTACTAATCTCACTAACCTAAAGATGAAGGAATTCATCCATAAAATCCATATATAAATAAAAAGTTGTGAACTCACAAAAAGTGTTCCATGTCCTAATCACCCATTTTCTTTGAAAAAAAAGCATCACAAGGCTAATTATTCATTATGGACCTAGAAACATGAGAACATAGAAGCTATATTAATACCCTTTCCTTTAATAGCAACATTAGTAAGAATAACATAATTTTGAATTCATAGGACCAAAAAATTTGATTTGTATTAGATCTCACTACACTAGAGTAAGCTTCCCCATGCATCATTATTATGATAGACTTGTGGAGTGTGCTTGTACACCTTTGCGGAGAAGTTTTCTATCATTGAGCCAGTGAAGACACAATTTTCTATAAATTCATTCTATTTTATATCATTATAAACCACTTTTTAATTATTTTCCAAAACTATATGAATTAAATATGGATAATGCCTTTCTAGTTTGAATTAAATCTTTAAGGTTGGGATTCTTGTATACCCCAAAAAATCTCCTCCCATGTTTTGATTCCAAAAAGGCAATATCCCCATGACCGAAAATCCATTAGGTTCCATTTTGTGGAGGATGAATATGGACTTAAAGAGTTATATAAAGATAAGAGGGTTTACCTTTTGGTTCATTCAGGTCCCTTCCATATTTACCAGTGAGGAACCGGCTCCAATGAGAATGGACTTATATAACCGCCCATGAAAATGTTCTTTGTACACAATGAATTATATCATTAACATTCCTAACATTAATTTTCCTATTTTTGATTTTCTTTTCTAATTTATTCCAGGATACCCAATGGATTATCCCATCATATTGGGCATCCCAAATGAATTCTGATAATATATTATCAATATATTTAAGGATATAATAAACAACTCTGAGGATGGAAAGTATGTGTAATTTGATAGAAGTCAAAATGCAGTTTATAAGAGTAATTCTTCCTCCGAATGATAGAAATTAGTTTTTCCAATTCATAGTTAGATTGGTGATCCTATAAACAATTCCATAAAAGTGGCATATGTGTATTCTACCTAGAGTAAGGGGATTACCCAGGTAGTCTATGAGAGTGTATCTTCTATGAATTCCCTATTAGGACTCAATATTTTTAAAAAGTCTTTCTGTACAAGTGTTTTGGATGAAAACACAAATCTAATCAAAGTTGATAATTTTCCCACCCCACCTAGAGTATTCCCCGAATATTTTATTAAATCCTAAAATAGAGTTTTTGTATCCATTGATAAAAAACACCATGTCATAGGTAAAGAGAAGGTGGGAAATCAATTGAAGTAGGGCTTGTAGTGGAATGGACGGATGCTTCCAAGTTTAATAGATGAGACAAGGAACCTACTTATCCCATCCTAAAAAATAATGAAGACGATTGGGGATAGGGGGTTACCTTACATTTTTCCTATAACCGATTTATGGAACCAACATTGCCTCCCCATTAAGATAATAGAAAAGTAGGGCGATATATAGAAGTGGAAGAACATATCAACCACCCAGGATGAGATACCCATATGATCCATCACAAAGGGGATAAAATTCCACTCAATTATATCTTTAGCGTTATCCATATCAACTTTAATAATGATATTATAGACCTATACTTTCTTATTAAAATCCTGATTCATTTATTGGGATATACCAATTTAACATTGAATGTATCTTCCCTTCATGTAACTATGCTTCTCTCATGATAAATAATCAGGGATAAATTGGAAAAGCCTTCTGTTGATAATGGAATACAAGTCATTATATGGAATGTTTCACATTATTATGAATTTGAATTGACTTATAAAAGATGGTTTCTTCAATTTTTGAATAAAAAACATCATGTTTTCAGAAGAAAACCAATGAATAGAACCAGTATGGAAGAAGTATTATATGGATTCAACTAGATTGTTGGTGCTGATTTCCAGAGAGGCTATATAGAAAGATCTAAAAAAACCAATGGGTCTAGGAGAATAAATAGGGTTGAGGGATCTAGTTTCCTCTAGGACTTATTTCTCATTAGGATATTTGGTGAACTAGTATTTTTACTGAAGATAAACTACATACAAAATCATGTTGAATATGTTAGTTTCTTCTATAGGGTAATAATTCTAAAAGAACAAGTTAGATCTAGTAATAAAGGATTTAAATTTGGATTTGACCATACCTATAACCACCTCAGGGTCATTGGAGTAAGAATCATCTTCCAAGATAATGTTTGGTGTAATTTTTAATTTTATTTATTTTATCCACGGACGAAAAAACACAGTGTACATGCCCCCTTCTTCAGTCTAGGTGGACCTAGAACTTTCATGGAGAATAATATCATGTTCCAGTAGTATTTCAGTAAGATGATTCTTTTTGAGATTGAGAGTCATTAATCCCTCATCATTACACTTTTTATACAATAATGTTTTCATAATATCAATATCAGTTTTGATGGAATCTAGGACATAGGCATGGGAGAGCTAAGTGCTAGTCCATAAAGATAAATCTACCTTTCAGTGATGAAGCTTGTTATGGAAGATAAACCAAATAATTCCATATATTGGTTTTTTACGGGAGTTTTGTACCACTTGATGATAGTTGGGGGAGTGAGGTCACCAACTGTAGAAGAATAACTGGCCACCTGCATCACTCAGACACTTAAAATTAATGAAAATGGAAGATTGGTCTGAACACACTTGAAAAAGATGAGAAAAACTTCATTCAATAAGGAACAGATGGCCTAGAGGTTGGTGAGGCATCCATCTAACTGGAACCATGTGCTTCGACTGCCTTTTTGGTTTTTGTACAAGGTGTACTTTTCACCCCATAATCCCAAATCAAGGATACCCTTTTGAGAAACTGTAACACCCGAGACTTTTATGAGAAATATTTTGTTTTTATGTTATATAAATCATCAATGGAATATTTCACTACACACAACACTAGCTTGGTTTGCTTTACACGCAATCACAACCTTCCTCGATAGCTTGCGTTGTACGCAATACCGAGTTTCACTAAACAACGATATGCTATTAAAATTTTATTAAAACTAGCCGTTATGAATAGTAATACCCACATTTTGAAATTTTGTAAATTTTATTTTTGGATTTGGAATATCGAAATTAGCCTAAGGTGAAATTTTGGTATTTTTTTGAAAACTTTCAATTTTTGATGAATAGTGAAAACACTGGGTTACTATTTAAAAACCGACTTTTTATTTAAATAATTATATATTTTAATTAAATTTATTTTAGGTCAAAATTGATACATAATACCTATATAAGTTCAATGCAATTCATTAGAGTAATTTTATAATAATTTTAGATATATAAAAATTTTATTGAACTTTTCACCGTCTTTTACCCACCTCCTAGGAGAATTTGTAAATTCACATAAAACTTAATTTTACCGCTTCTGTGAATGGAATTTTGAAAAACCGAGAGACACGGTTAATATCAAGGACTAAAATCTAGTTCAATGAGATGAAAATAATTTTTGGTGAATAGTAACTTTTTACTTTTTTTTATCACGATTAAAAGTAAATAGGGTAATTAAGGGTAAAAATGATATTATTATTACCCTAACACATGTCTTAATTCTATTGGATAAGTGTAATTAGACCAAAAAAACCTTAGGAATAAAATATGACCATTTAGGCCCACTTGGATTAGATTAGGACATTTAATATTAATTTATTTAAAGAAGGGTTAAAATAGGTATAATCAAAGTTTAATAAGTAAATAATTTTTAATAAAGGGTTATACATAAGATAAATTCGACTATAAATATTCATTAGAAAGATAAAAATATTTCCTACATAATGGTATTTTACTTTTAATTTTTAGACTTTAAATAATTTAATTTATTTATGACACAATGATGATGCAGTAATTATCTTATTAATGAAATATTGAAATAATTGATGTTATAAATACCCAAATAAATAACATTTATGACTTTTTATGAATTAAAATAATTTTATATATTAATATAACATGTTATTATTGATTTAATTAACTTTTTTAGAACTAATAATTCTGTTATAATTTTCACAAAAATCAATTACCAAATAGTGTCAAAATTGACATAAAGTAGTTTTTCAAACAAATATTATATTATTAATTGTTATTTTATTCATAAAAATATAAGGTTCGTCCAAATGAATTAGATGAGGTTATATATACTAATAATAAACAACTTGGTGTTCGTTTGGTTTGTTATAGTAAGTTTATTAACCTTATAGTGTAAGAAAACAAGAAGACACGGTGAAAGTAAAATTATATAACTTAAAGATAAATATAAATGATAAGGTTAAAATAGAAACCTAAACTTGTATAAATTATATTGTATGAGATTATTTAGACCCATCCCCACCTTAGCTTCAAAATAAATAAATTTTTAGCTATTAAAAACCGAATATGACTTTATAATAAAATAATATTTTTAGTTGTTCCAAAGGTGCCCCTCTCCTCCCTTATAAAAGGGAACCTCCTCCATCTATTCCTCACACCACTTTGAGCCTTCAAGCTCGGCCAAAACCTGAAAACTTATCTTCTCCACTTCCCTAGAAACATCCTATAGGTCTTGGTCTTCTTAAAAGACCAATTTTAGTGCCCTAAGAGGAGGTCTCAAAGAGGCGCTTCAAAGAAGAGGTAATGTCCGTTACCAATTCATTCAACTTTATTTATTCTTACACGTATTCTTATTTAGTTGTTTCATTATGAAGTAATAACATAAGTATTACTCATATAATGATATGTTATTATAAGTTTGAAAAAACCCTATTTCACCATCTATCCATCCTACGGAAAACAAAATCACCGCGTGTGCGTACGTACGGAATACCGTCTCCACGCCGTGGTGTAATCTATTTTCCACCACCACGTTACTTGGATGGGTATAATGGTGTAACGAATAACTATATATGATTATTTTAAAGTTATATTTATTATTAAATAGTATACATACACTCAAATACAATTCCACGATCATGGGAACGATATCATCGCTCGTGCGTACGTACGGAATACCGTCTCCACGATGTGATGCGACTCGTTCTACATGATCTTCATTGGATAATGATTATATAAATGAATTTAATGAATCAATTTTTTATATGTTACACCAATACCATTCTGGAAATTTGGTATCAATAACCTAAAAATAAGAATAAGAATTTATTCGACAAAACACGCATAACAACAAAAATTAATAAACACCCGAATAAGAAGTAGTAATGAAATATTACTAATAAGAAGCTAAAAATATAACCATATATGATATCATAAAAATAAGTATGATTCTTGAATAAGTAAATAAAATTATTTAAATCATTATACAATAGGTTCAGACACTTACGAAGAAAATTAGACCTAAGGTAAGAGACAATCTCACAATCTCAATTTATATCCGAGATTGTTTATACTTCAGAATTTACTGGTGAATATTTATCATCCACATACATGTTTCCTCAATATGTAATATTATTTATATCCTCCTACAATTGTTTAAATCCAATTTTACCCTTCGATGAGTTTTTAATAAAATATATGAAAGGAATCTTTTGTCGTTTTTCGTACGAGGTATTTTTTCACTTTTCCGACATAAGTACGAGAAGAATGTTTTTTTAAATTCTATGGCATGAAGGGATTTTTAAAACATTATTTACAAGAAGCCTCCTTTACAATTTTTCATGTTTATTTTTAATCAACTCCTTTTAGTTTAAAATTGTATGACATGTTAAGAAAGGAAAAAAAATTTTGAAGTAGAAAGGATATTTTCCTCAAGAATGGAGTTCAAGTGTTTTATCAAAATTATTTTCCATATAAGATAATATAGGGTTCTGTTTCTATCCCTATTATTACATTGATTTGATTATGTTGTGATGGAATTATTTTTATGAATTCCTTTATCTTATATGAATTGTTTTATGATGTCACGATGTTTAAGAATCCCATTTTTATTACATGGGTTATGCAATGATGTATGATTTATGATTTTGTGGAACACATAAGAATGGTATCATTATGAGATGGGATGGACCTATGTCTCCCTCCAATGCATTGGGTAAATATTTATATCTCATGAGATAGACATGGCTGGAACGGTAGGTTAAACCGGTTCAGTGAAACATGACTGAAATTAGTAGTGAACTCGGTTCAGAAAAGGACTTTGTCCACTAAGATAGTCTTGGAAATGAGTCTTGACTACTAAGAAATGATTTTTTATGATTATTTGTGTATTCCACAATGTTTTATGTTTTATGTTATGATTATTGGGATTATATTTCACTACTATGATTTATCCCATGTTTTGAAATTATGATATCTTTTGCAGGTTAAGATTTCCAAAATGTTAAGTTTTTATGAATATGATGTGATTGATATTTTTTTTACCCTTACTGAGCATTTTAGCTCAAAATTTTGTATTTTTTCTTTCCCCAGGCCAGGAAGAAGGTTATTAAGTAGGATATGACAAAAAGGGACTCTAGATATGATGAAATAATTGGGAGACAACGTAGATGATTTATGAACCAGTTTTTTATGTTTCCCAGTTTCTAAAGACACTAAACCTATAAGGTCCTTTGATGGTTTTGTTATATGTTGTAATAAGTGTACTTCAATTTTGATGTAACAACCATGTATGTAATGTATGGGTCGTTATAGTTGGTATCAGAGGAAAGGTATAGTCAACTTTTGGAAACTATGATGTGAAAGCCTTAGTAAGAACCCTAAGGATAAGTATAAGCATAGAACACAATCTTAGTGTTTTAAAAATGGCCATGAAAAACCTTTGATAAGACCTTAAGTGTGAAATTTTATTCTTGATTATGTGTTTTTCATATTATTATTAGTGTTCCTCACACTATTCTTCTTGGTTTTAGTCAATGGCTGGAACCCAAAGGAACCATGTTAATAAGGAATGCGATGGGAAATGCAATGATTGTACCCCTGAGCCACCAAACATTATGGGAGATGGAATACAAAATCTTGTAGCCATGATCACACAACTTTCTCAAGCTATGAATCATGCTGGACTTCCGAACAAGAAAAGGAAGGAGAAACATTCTGTTAAATCCTTCATGAGGCAGCGTCCACCCTCATTCAGCGGGTCTACTGATCCATTAGTGTCTGAACAATGGATCAGTACCACTGAAAAGATATTTTTAGTTCTTCAATGTTCTGAACATGATAAATTCATCTTAGCAGTGTATCTTTTGGAAGGTGATACTGATCAATGGTGGAATCTTCTCAAGAATACGAGGCAAAGAGATGAAATTGAGTCCATGGAATGGGATGAGTTCAAGAAATTATTTTTCAATAAGTACTTCCCTTGTATTCTTCGAACAAAGATGGATAAGGAGTTTCTTGAACTAAAGCAAAAGGATGATGAATCTGTTGGTACCCATGAAACAAATTTTACAAGACTTGCAAGGTATGCTTCTGGTATTATTATCCAACCTGAGAGTAAGATCGATCGATTCTTTAGTGTCTTAAAACCAAGTCTTCTAAGGGAATTAGCCATAAGGGACTTCAATAATTACGAGGAAATCGTTCGAGGTGCTCTCAAGGTTGAGATGGAGATTGGAGTAACCCATCAGTCATATGGGTTTGATAAGAAGAGGAAAATGGAATTCAAAGGAAAATCTAAAGAGCACACTGAAAAGAAGATTAGTTTTACCTTATTCTCAAAGTGTGGAAAGAAACATGGAGGGATTTGTCTTAAAGGGACATGTAAATGTTTCAATTGTGGAAAGGAAGGTCATTGGGCATTTGAATGCCGCGATGATGGGAAGAAGATGTCTAGTGATGAAAAAAAAGAAAAGCATACACAGAGTGCACCTCCTACACTTCAATGTTACAAGTTCAAGGAAATGGGGCATTATGCTAATCAATGCCCTAATCTAAGGGTTGTTGACGATGATAGACGTCAAAAAACTCTTAAGGATAAAGACAAAGGAAAGTCACATGCAATTTCTATCAGTGATGTGGAGTATGATAACGAAGTGGTGAAAGGTACAATTACCATCCACTCTAAAGTAGAAAATGTTTTATTTGATTCTGGATCCACCCACTCTTTTATTTCTAAATAATTTTCTAAGGGTATCGCTGTATTACCTAAACAATTAGATGTTGAGTTAGCTGTAACAACTCCTAATGGCACAACAGTCGCATCAAAAGTTTATAATTCTTCTCCGATTGAAGTTTGTGGGAAAGTGCTTCCTGAAAATCTTGTGATCCTTCCTATAGTGGAATTTGATGTGATTCTTGGCATGGATTGGCTTTCCTTATTTGGAGCTTATATCAATTGCCAAAGAAGGGAAGTCACATTTCATATTCCAGATCAATCTATGATCGTCTATCGATGCAAGGATGAACATAACCTTCTAGTGGAAATTTCTTCCATCGTATGGGTATTGATTCCACTAAATGAGGGTTATTTATCTAAAATGGTTGGAGAGAAACTAACAATTAAGAATATTCCCATTGTATGGGATTTTGACGATGTCTTTCCGGAGGAATTACTGGGTCTTCCACCAAATCGTGAAGTTGAGTTTTCAATAGAACTCGTACCGAGTTCTTTACCTATTTCAAAGACACCATATAGAATGGACCCAATTGAGTTGCAGGAATTGAAGAACCAACTCCAAGAGAATCTTGATAAGGGATTCATACGCCCTAGTGCATCACCTTGGGGAGCACCTGTTCTATTTGTTAAGAATAAAGATGGATCAATGAGACTCTACATTGATTATCGAGAACTTAACAAGATCACGATAAAGAATAAATATCCTCTCCCGCGCATTGATGACTTATTTGACCAACTACGCGGAGCTCAATAATTTTCCAAGATTGATCTTCATTCAGGGTATCATCAATTAAGGGTCAAAAGGGAGGATATACCAAAGACGACTTTCCGTACAAGGTATGGACACTATGAATTTATACTGATGCCATTTGGTATTACTAATGCCCTTGCTATCTTCATGTATCTGATGAATAGAGTCTTTAGAGACTATATTGATCAGTTTGTGGTAGTCTTTATAGATGATATTCTTGTCTATTCAAAGAGCAAGGAAGAACATGAATATCACTTGGTAATTATATTGAAGACCCTGAGAAAGGAGAAGCTTTATGCCAAATTTACCAAGTGTGAATTTTGGATTCAAAAAGTTGTATTTTTGAGTCACATAATCTCAAAAGAGGGGATATATGTGGATCTAGAAAAAACAGAGGTTATCAAATGATTGTCGATACCAACAATAGTAACTGAGATCTGAAGTTTTCCTGGTTTGGCTGGTTATTATCGACGTTTTGTGGAATATTTTTCATGATTATCTAATCCACTCACCAGGTTGACTCGAAAAGGAGTTAAGTTCATATGTACGGAGGAATGTGAAGATAATTTCAAGGAGTTAAAAAGAAGGTTATCCAGTGCACCTGTTCTCACACTGCCTTATGGTGGAGAAAGGTTTGTGATCTATAGTGATGCATCCAAGATGGGGCTGGAGTGTGTTCTTATGAAAAATGATATGGTGATATCTTATGCCTCACGACAGTTGAAAATCCATGAACAAAATTACCCAACTCATTATTTGGAGTTAGCTGCGGTAATATTTGCATTAAATATTTGGAGGCATTATCTTTATGGAGAAAGGTGTGATATTTATACTGATCATAAAAGTTTAAAGTATATTTTCACACAAAAGGAGATGAATATGCACCAAAGAAGATGGTTGGAGATGATTAAGGATTACGACTGCTCAATTAATTACCACCCTGGGAAAGCAAACAAGGTGTCAAATGAATTAAGTTGACAAGACCATGCTAGTTTATCCATGATGAGGATCACAAAAGACCCAATATTTATAGATTTAAAATGGATGGATCTTGGAATTATAATGGAAGGGGAAAATCGTATCTTTCTCAAATGAATGTTCAACCATATATACATGTGAAGATTAAAGAGGCACAGAAAGAAGATGTAGAGTTACAAAAGAAGATGAGAAATGTTCCTCAATTAAACCTTGATTGTGATGGGATAATAAAGGTCAGGAATCAGGTTTGTGTTCCTCCCATCCCCAAATTAAAGAAGGAGCTGCTGGTTGAGGCTCATAGTTCTTCATTATCTATTCATCCGGGAAGCACGAAGATGTATAGGGACCTGAAAGAGTACTTCTGGTGGGATGGCATGAAAAGAGATGTTGTGGAATATGTCTCTCGATGCTTGGTTTGTCAGCAAGTTAAAACTGAGAGACAAAAGTCTAAGGGAATGTTACAAACATTACCCATACCCGAATGGAAATGGGAAAACATCACTATGGACTTTGTGACTGGACTTCCTAAAAAATCCAAAGGCAATAATGCTATCTGGGTCATAGTTGATCGTCTTATAAAGTCGGCATACTTCGTCGCTATTAGAGAAGTTTTCTCTCTGGATCAGCTTTCTAGAATATATGTAAAGGAAGTGGTAATATTGGATGGAGTACCAATTTCAATTATATCTGATCGGGATCCGAGATTTACCTCGAAGTTCTGGAGAAGTCTTCAACATACTCTGGATACAGAGTTGAGTTTCAGCACTGCTTATCATCCTTAGATAGACGGTCAGTCTGAGAGGACAATTCAAACTCTAGAAGATATGTTGAGAGCTTGCTCTATGGATTTCAAAGGTGGTTGGTATCAACACCTACCTTTGGTAGAATTTTCTTATAATAATAGATTTCACTCCAGTATTCAGATGGATCCTTATGATGCCCTCTATGGAAAGAAATGCAGAACTCCAACTTGCTGGGATAAAGTTGGGGAAAGAAAGATATTAGGACCTGACCTTGTTGATGAAATGGCAGAAAAGGTCAGATCTATTCAAAAACATATAAGATCAGCTCAGAGTCGATAGAAAAGTTATGCCAACAACCGAAGAAAAGACCCAGATTTTGAAGTGGGTGATAAAGTGTTCTTAAGAATATCTCCTTGGAAGATAGTAATGAGATTTGGAAAGAAGGGAAAGCTGAGCCCTAGGTATATCGGTCCTTTCGAAATACTAGATCGTGTTGGGAAGGTAGCTTACCGATTGGCGCTTACACTGCATCTCTCCCATGTTCACAATGTGTTCCATGTATCTCTCCTGAGAAAGTACATACATGATCCTTCACATGTACTCAACTCAGAAGTTGTACCGCTGGAGCAAGATCTTTCTTATGAAGAACAACCGATAGAGATTCTGGATCATAGAGAAAAAGTACTACGGAAAAAGACCAATCACTTGGTGAAAGTTTTAGGTAGGAACAACCAATTAGAAGAAGCTACATGGGAGCTTGAGTATATGATGAGGGAGATGTATCCTCATCTGTTTGTTACAAAGTGGCGAATTTCGAGGGATAAATCCATTTTAATGGGGGTAGAATGTAACACCCAAGAATTTTATGAGAAATATTTTTTTTATGTTATATAAATAATCAAAGAAATATTTCACTACACACAACACTAGCTTGGATTTCTTTACACACAATCGCGACCTTCCTCGATAGGTTGCACTGTACGCAATACCAAGTTTCACTAAACAACGATATGCTATTAAAATGTTATTAAAACTAGCCATTATGAATAGTAATACCCACATTTGGAAATTTTTAAAATTTTATTTTTGGATTCGGAATATCGAAATGAGCCTAGGGTGAAATTTTGGTATTTTTTTGAAAACATTCAATTTTTGATGAATAGTGAAAACACTGGGTTACTATTTAAAAACCAACTTTTTATTTAAATAATTATTTATTTTAATTAAATTTATTTTAGGTAAAAATTGATACATAATACCTATATAAGTTCAATGCAATTCATTGGAGTCATTTTATAATAATTTTAGATATATAAAAAATATATTGAACTTTTCACCGTCTTTTACCGACCTCCTAGGAGAATTTGAAAATTTACATAAAACTTAATTTTACTGCTTCTGTGAATGGAATTTTGAAAACCCGAGATACACGGTTAATATCAAGGACTAAAATGTGGTTTAATGAGATGAAAATAATTTTTTGTGAATAGTAACTTTTTACTTTTTTTACCACGGTTAAAAGTAAATAGGGTAATTAAGGGTGAAAATGATATTATTATTACCCTAACACATGTCCTAATTCTATTGGATAAGTGTAATTCGACCAAAAACAACATTAGTAGTAAAATATGACCATTTAGGCCCACTTGGATTAGATTAGGACATTTAATATTAATTTATTTAAAGAAGGGTTAAAATAGTTAAAATCAAAGTTTAATAAGTAAACCATTTTTAATATAGGGTTATACATAAGATAAATTAGACTATAAATATTAATTAGAAAGCTAGAAAGATTTCTTACATAATGGTATTTTATTTTTAATTTTTATACTTTAAATAATTTAATTTATTTATGACACAATAATGATACAATAATTGTCTTATTAATAAAATATTGACATAATTGATGTCATAAATACCCAAATAAATGTAATTTGAGACTTTTTATGAATTCCAATTATTTTATATGTTAATATGACATGTTATTATTTATTTAATTAACTTTTTTAGAACTAATAATTCTGTTATGAGTTTCACAAAAATCAATTACCAAATAGTGTCAAAATTGACATAAAATAGTTTTTAAAAAAAATATTATATTATTAATTGTTATTTTCTTCCTAAAAATCTAAGGTTCGGCCAAAGTAATTAGATAAGGTTATACATACTAATAATAAACAACTTGGGGTTCTGTTGGCTTGTTATAGTAAGTTTATTAACCTTATAGTGTAAGAAAACAAGAAGACACGGTGAAAGTAAAATTATTTAACTTAAATTTAAATCTAAATGATAAGGTTAAACTAGAAACCTAAACTTGTCTAAATTATATTGGATGAAAGGATTTCGACTCATCCCCACCTTAGATTCGAAATAAATCAATTTTGTGCTATTAAAAACCGAATATGACTTTATAATAAAATAATATTTTTAGTTTTTCCAAAGGTGCCCCTCTCAACCCTTATAAAAGGGAACCTCCTCCCTCTCTTCATCACACCACTTTGAGCCTTCAAGCTCGGCCAAACCCTGCCAAATTCTCTTATCCACTTACATATAAACATAATAGAGGTCTTGGTCTTCTTCAAAGACCAATTTTAGTGCCCTAAGAGGAGGTCTCAAAGAGGCGTTTCCAAGAAGAGGTATTGTCCGTTACTGATTCTTTCAACTTTATTTCGTCTTCCACTTATTCTTCTTTAGTTGTTTAATTATGAAGTAATAACATAGTTATCACTAATATACTGATATGTTATTATAATTATGAAACAACCCTATTTCACCATCTATCCATCCTACGGGAAATGAAATCACCGCGCGTGCGTACGTACAAAATACCGTCTCCACACCATGGTGTAATCTATTTTCCACCACCACCTTACTTGGATGTGTATAATGGTGTAAATAATAACTATATATGATTATTTTAAAGTTATATTGATTCTGAAATAGTAAACATACAATCCAATACAATTCCACGATCATGGGAACGATATCATCGCTCGTGCGTACGTATGGAATACCGTCTCCACGATGTGATGCGACTTGTTCTACATGATCTTCATTTAATAATGATTATATAAATGAATTGAATGAATCAATATGATATATGTTACACCAATACAATTATGGATATGAGGTATCTATAACCTAAAAATAATAATAAGAATTTATTCGACAGAGCACACAAAAGAACAAAAAGTAATAAACCCCCGAATAACAAGTAGTAATGAAATATTACTAATAAGAAGCTAAGAATATAACCATATATGATATCATAAAAATAATTATGATTCTGGAATAAGTCAATAACATTATTTAAATCACTATACAGGAGGTTCAGTCACATACGAAGCAAATCAGACCTAAGGTAAGGGACAATCTCGCAATCTCAATTTTTATCCGAGATTGTTTATACTTCAGAATTTACTAGGGAATATTTATCATCCACATCCATGTTTCCTCAATGTGTAATATTATTTATATCCTCCTACAATTGTTTAAATCCAATTTTACCTTCAATGAGTTTTTAGTAAATGATATGAAAGGAATCTTTTGTCGTTTTTCGTACGAGGTATTTTTTGACCTTTCCGACATAAGTACGAGAAGAATGTTTTTTTAACTTATACAGAATGAATGGATTTTTAAAACATTATTTCCAAGAATCTTCCTTTAAAAGTTTTAAAGTTTATTTTTAATCAACTCCTTTTAGTTTAAAATTTTATGACATGTTAAGAAAGGAAAATTGTTTTTGAAGTAGAAAGGATATTTTCCTCAAGAATGGAGTTCAAGTGTTTTATCAAAATTATTTTCCATCTAAGATAATATAGGGTTTTGTTTCTATCCCTATTATTACATTGATTTGATTATGTTGTGATGGAATTATTTTTATGAATTCCTTTATCTTATATTAATTATTTTATGATGTCACGATGTTTAAGAATCCTATTTTTCTTACATGGGTTATGAAATGATGTATGATTTATTATTTTGTGGCACACATAAGAATGGTATCATTATGAGATGGGTGGGACCTATATCTCTCTCCAATGCATTGGGTAAAGATTTATATCTCATGAGATAGACATGGCTAGAACGATAGGTTAAACCAGTTCAGTGAAACCCGACTGAAACGAGGAGTGAACTCGGTTCAGAAAAGGACTTTGTCCGCTAAGACAGTCTTGGAAACGAGTCTTGACTACTATGAAATGATTTTCTATGATTATGTGTGTATTACATAAAGTTTCATGTTTTAAGTTATGATTATTGGGATTAAATTTCACTACTATGATTTATCCCATGTTATGAAATTCTGATCTCTTTTGCAATTTAAGATTTACAAAATGTTAAGTTTGTATGAATATGATGTGATTGATATTTCTTTTGTTTACCCTTACTGAGAATTTGAGCTCACCCTTTTGTATGTTTTATTTCCCCAGGTCAGGAATAAGGTTATTAAGTAGGATATGCCAAGAAGGGACTCTAGATATTATGAAATAAATGGGAGAAAACATAGATGATTTATGAACCAGTTGTTTATGTTTCCCAGTTTCTAAAGACACTATACCTATACGGTCCTTTCATGGTTTTGTTATATGTTGTAATAAGTGTACTTCAATTTTGAAGTAACAACCATATGTGTAAAGTATTGGTCGTTATAGAAACAATATAAGACAAATCCATTCTATCTCTATGAGGGTACAATAATCCACTCTTTTTATCTTGGTTATCCATAATTGTATTGAAATAAAATCCTAACCACCATGTTGAATACCCCAATTTAAAATCTACGAGATCAAAACAAAGGTGATCCCTTAGATGAGTATAAAATTTAGCATAAACACAAGAGTATAAGTAGATTGAATCACTAGAAACAACTTTAACCAAGATATAGTGTTTAGAAGAATCTATTTTCTCCACTGATATAAATTACTTCTAGAAAATCTATATACGGTGATTTATGGGTTCACTGAGCATGAAAAAAATTCATGACTAACTTACTAGAGAAATAAACAATCTTGGAATAGATTTGTTTTAGTTTCATAAAAAAAATAAGAAAAATTTATTTTTGGAAGCCTCATTGGATATGAATTATGTCTTCACTAAGGCCCCTAGGCCTCGAGAATTATTGATGATGAGGGAGATCATGGAAATAGTAGGCACCACTTTTGGACCCTATAATGGGGTGGATCTTGATTTGATATTGGTATAAAGAAGAGATATTATTGGAGTGAGATTTGGCACATAATCCACTTTAGTATTGATTAGGGGTGGGGGTGTGCATGCCTCATCCACCAAAACATGAGAGTTTTCCATGATGCATGATGGATCAAAATAGAGGAGTGAAAATATTTACAAAGAAAAAATAATATAATATAGCTATTTGATGTCAAGATAATGGATACGAATAAAGTAATAATATATCAGGTTAGAGGAGGATACATAGGAGAATAGGAAAGTGAAATATCCTTCCCAAATGATTTTGAGCTTTCATGGTGAGAGGGACTGGTTCGAAACATGAAGTTTGTGGGAACTGAGAACAACCAAGAGAGGATGGGAATGAGATATGTGTTGAGGTAGACTGAGGGAGATGTCGTCCTCTGATACTTATATGAATGGGATGGGTGGAAATTAATGGAATCATAGAAGAAAAAAGGATGGCCATACTAGGAACCAATGATGTGAGATTGAATAGGAACACTTCTCTAAAATCTAGAGTCAAATATCTGTCACTAACTGAGATATCTCGATGATGTGATGATACAAGGTTAGATGCCTACTTTCTGAAAAATGAAAATGAGTGGACTTGAAGGTTACATGACACACAAAACTGGGATGAATATGGATAAGAAAGTGTTTTCCACAATTCAACTTAGTCTTTAACTCAGAGTAGGAGATGCAATAGAGAAGGGGAAGAGAGATCCAAGGAAACAAAATTCCGAGCCATCGAAGATTCTTGGATTGGGAGAGTGCAGTTGTCTGTGAAAATGAACTCACCTAGTAAATTCACTATCATACTCAGAAAATAGATATTGTATAAGTGATGTAGGAGACTAGGAAGGTTCACCCACACTACTGTGTGTGGGATTCTTGACAGCAATGGGCCTATATCAACTAGAAAAATGGAAATAAACACCATCAATTGATAGATCTAGGGATTCATGCCTAGTATTTTATGAATTATTCATGGGAATACAAGATGATCAAACACGATTTCCTATTTTGATTTGAAACACTATATGGACATTCTAAACCATAGGAATGCACAAATATCTGTAAAAGGCCTAGAGGCGGCTTGTTTGCACTAAAGTGAGCCAGCAAGGTCCACTTTAGAAACTTAGAATCTTCATATAAGGCCTATTATAGAAATTTTATCCCCAAATATCCATCCATAAATCCATAATAAGGAGAATATATAGTGATATATAGGAACCAAGGAAGTGGGGGGGGGACTGAGAGGAAGGTGATCTGAAGAGAACATCTTTGAGCGACAAGATATGAGGAGGTTCAGGACCCAACAAGCAAGGAAAACTATGATGAAAAGGGATTGGATCATCAATAGATGATCCAAAGAGAGTGGTAAGAGTTAGATAAACTAATGGTGGCTAAGGCTAGGCCACCCCATCCAGGGTGACCAGGGGAACCACAAGGAATGAGAGATTTGGAAATATTAGAGGTGCGTATAGTTCGTTCTTCATAAATGGGATATCCATAAAAAAATCTAAATGATCGCTCATTTTTATGAAATAAATTGTAAAATAGAGGGATATTTATAAATCCATGAAAACATAACCAATTTTATTCAAAAGGTTAAATACAATGAAGGTGCTTAAATTGAAAAGATGCAAGAGAGGTCCCTTACCTTTAGAGGGTGATACTAGAAGATTAGGAGGAGCTTCATGAGGGTTTGGGGGAGCATTTGGAGGACTCTAGAGAATAGAGGGATGACTAAGGACATGATTCAAGGTTTTTGAGTGAAGGGGGATGAGATATTAGGTGGGTTTATATAGGAAATGAGAGGGAAGTTATTTATTACTTCCCAAACATAGGTTTTCATCTCTATATAGTAAGAAAATAAAAACCACAAAAATTCCCATGGATTTTACCATGGTTTTTGATAGATAGGTGTGGTTTTTATTATTTTATAAGTAAAAGTTTGGATGAAAATAATGTATTACCCATGGTTATGTGAAAGTGAGTCATGTTTATAATGAATTAATTTTAAAACCTTAAAATATAATATTGGTTTTGGAGGTTTCATAATGCCTTTATAAATTTAATCAAATAACCAAAAAATCAAATTATTTTAAATGGGAAACATATATTTGGTCATTTTTCCATTTATAACATTTATTTAATCCCTTTTGGTTCATTATGTTGTCATAATACACACTGTATATTTATACAGTATTTATTTTTTACCTGAAAATTTGACTATCTCATAAAATTATGAAAAATTAACTGTTGGATAATTTTGTCATTATGATTCCAAAAAAAATATTTATTATATCAAAATAATTATCCAAATATGCTAATTTTCAATTTTGAGATAGAATCCCCATTTATTTAGAAATGATGGTTTTTTTCAATAAAACATTCCAAACTCTTATAATAGTTATATTTTACTTTATAAAAATTATATTATCCTTTATATTTAATTAATATTCATTAATTATGTTATTTTATTAATATATAATTTTTTTTAAAATTCATGAATTCATCAAAATGGAATATCTTAATTGAAATTGCATGTTACACAAAAAGGATAATTTGTGTTTTGTCATATAAAAATAAAAAAATAATATATAAAGTAACAACAAATATAAACATTATTCTATTGAATGTAAAATATACATATTAATTTTGTTAGGGAATTGATATGTATTCCTTTATGAAACCTGAAAATTCCCTAATAGTAAGGTGCATTATGGTCAGATTTTCATGGGGTGGTTCGACGTACATGGTTTGGGCCCGAATCTTGCTGGGATCCAAGTTATATCATAAACAATTTTTGCTTATACTTTAGTTGTTGGATATCATCTTGGGGATGGTTAATATAAAAGGCCAGTGAAACTATCTCCCTTGAAATATTTAATAAATGGGATTCATAGGGTATGATCCGATATGTTGATTTCATTGTTTCTTTAATCTATACCAATTGGATTTATCATAAACCCATATTAATAATAATATTATTATTAGTATTAAAAAACTATTTTATTAATAGTTATAATGCTTAATGGTATTTTAAATATGATAGGATATAATAAAACCAAATAAGTCCACATATTTTTATAACTATAATAGAGAATTTAATTCAATCACAGAGGGGAATTTATTTATAAAATTTTGGGTCATTACAATCTCCACCCCATTTAGAAATTAGTCCCTCAAAATATTACTTTCACACACTAAAAAATATGATGGAAATTATATTTCACTACCTGCTCTGGTTCCCACATCACTTATTTAAACTTATGGTTTCTCCATAACACTTTGACTTGGTGAATTTTCTAATTTCATAGAACTATACCTCTATGATCTAAGATCTTCATTGAATTATCTTCATATGAAATATCATTATCCAATGATACCAACTATTGATTGAACACTTTTAAGGGGTCTTGTATGTATATCATCAATAGGGATATATGGAATACATCATTCACTTGAGATAGGTTAGGTGGGACTTTTAGTCAATAATCTACCACTCTGATGTGATCAAGGATCTCATAGAGACCGATGAGTCTTGGACTAAGAATTACCATCTTCCCAAATCTCATGACTTTCATCCATGGAGATTTGTGGAGGGATACCTTGTCTCCAACCTCAAACTCTAGGTCTCATTGTTGATTTTCATCATAACACTTATAATGACTCTAAGCATCCCTAATGTGAACCTGAATGTTCTTGACCTTTTCCTCCATTTCCTAGACGATTTTAGGACCCACTAGTTTGTGTTCACAAACTCTAACCCAACATGAAAGTGTTCTACATATCTTACCTTAAAAGTCTTCATAGGGATCCATATGGAGGATTATGTTGAAACTATTATTGTATGAGAACTCTATCAAGGTAATTTATTTATACCATCCAACTTTTAAGTCCCTTGAGCATTGTCTCAACATTTCCTTGAGTGCTTGAATAGTTCACTAATATTGGACATTTGTTTGAGGGTGATAATCCATGATGAAGTTTAACTCAGTATTTAGAGAATATTTGAGACTCTTATAGAACATGGAGGTAGATCTTGGATCTCAATCAAATAAATTAGATATTGGTATTCAATGAACCATCAGAACTTCTATAATATATATCCTTGCAAGTTAATCATGTGAAAAATACTCTAAAATTATAATAAAGTGAGAAGTTTTTGAAAGATGATCCAACACAACCCATATAAAATTATATCCCCTTAACGTCCTCAGAATACCAGTGAAAATGTACATGGTTATGTTTTTTCATTTCGATATATATATGGTTAATGGATCCATTATCCCCTTGTATTTTATCATTTTATCCTTCACTTGGAGACATACCAGATACCTTGATGAATATTCTATTATCTACTTATTCATATTATCCCTCCAATAAGTGCTCTCAGAGATCTCGATACATCTTCATGCTCTCTTAGTTGATAGAAAAGTTTGATATGTGTGCATCATATAATAAATCCTTATTTAACTCAGGATTTTATGGAATACATAGTCATGACCCAAATCTTACAACTCTTTATTCATTAATTTTGAACTATGAGGATTTCCCTTTTCATATAGCTTCCACATTATTCTGAATTTCCAAATCATTTCTTTGATAATTGTTTATCTTCTTTATAAGGGATGGTTGTTCAATCATTTGTGAAAGTATTTATAGCTTTCCTTCCTTTATGATTCCCATTTCTATTATTTTAAAGTCTAATATGATCATATCCCTCTCAATTCTTATCAATGATAAAATTTCTCTATCCTTTCTACTTAGAGGGTATTACACTTTATTTTTCTTACCGTTATGGTAATAGATTGAGTATTCCTATTAATTAACAAGATATAATAATATTTTCTAGTGCATTGTAATCTATTTCATTATGAATATATACTTGAGGAACTTATGATCTGTATATATTCCACACTTCTCCCCAAAGAGACATTGCTTCTACATTTTTAATGCAAATATTACTACTGCCAACTTTAGATGATGTTTTGTGTAGTTCTGGTTAGGAATTATCAATTTCTTTAGGACATTTTCTATCAATTTTTAATTATTCATTAGTACACATCACAAGACCTTCTTTGAAGAATCACTATATACCATGAAAATTTACCCACTTTTGGGTAACATAAGTACATGTGTGGTGATAATCCTATTTTAAACTACTTGAATCTCTCTTCACATTCATTATTTCAAAACAAATATTGAATCCATTTTGATATATCTTAGTCAAATGGTATTATATAATTGATAAATTTCCCACAAATATATTATAGTACCCAAATAAACCAAAGAAACGATTGATTTCCATCAAAGTGATTAGTCTTGCCCTTTTTTAAGTTTCCTTTTTTTGAGGATCCGCAAATACCCCTTTATTGGTGATGGAATTCCTTAGGAATATTTCTTGGTCCATGTATAAGTTTTATTGAGAACATAACCACTCATTTAAAATGGTGGTCAAAAAAATTCTTCAAGATATAAATCATTGTATTACCTCACAATTTACATTTCTTACAAGATGTACTTTTCTTAGTCTCAATAAATTAAGATGAAAAATATTTATTTTAGGGTAATAATATCCATGATTGATATGATGATACAAAATAAGATTCATCACCCTCCTTACACTTGTATAGAACCAAACAGTGATTCATGGTATAGAGGGTGAATTCCTTCTCCCATAAATTTATGTTTCCTTTATTAAAGGAAAACCATTCCATAACTTGGATAACATAAGATTAAAATAATGGAAGAATAATAATATTTTCAGGAATAACATTCCCACCAACATCAACAAGTGATAAAAATATTCTATAATTTATCCTTGATGATATCAAATCATTTCAGGTGGTAACTCTATATTCTTAAAAAACATAAAAGATATGATAATAGGGTATGAATTTACATACAACATGAAATACAATACTTTGAATTAGTGGTTACATGTTCATTATTCATCATGATCCATATTAGAATTTGAATTTCCTTATTCCCATGTTTATGAAGATTATTATTGATCATCATTCTTGTTTTCCCTTAGAATATGGAATTTCATTGGATAATGCCCTAATTATTCACATTTATGATAAAGAACTATATATGATACCTTATATGAATATTTATTTCCATTAATAATGTTATTTGTTTTCCCATGACAATTGGATACTTTATTCCTTGTATTTCCACACTTAAAAACATCTCCCAATTCCTCTGTAACATTTCCCTTTCATCCTCATTCCATATTTTTACACAAAAGAAATTAGTTCTTATTTACCTTATCACATTTATCAGATGAACTACGTTGAGAATACATTATTCTATTCTTTTATGCATTTGTACAGTCCATTATGTTCTATATTTTAATTATGTTTTTTAATATTTGGTTTGGAATAATCACAATATGTCTTACTTTATCTCCCATCATGTTAGGCATCTCATTTGGACAGTCATCACATTTCCCATCACATTGGTTGTTTACTCGGTTCCTCCTATTTCTGGCCATTTTCTAGAATAAATGTATAATTTGGGAAGAGTAATTTTAAACTATTGACAAAAAATATTAATCCAATAACATTAAAGTGATAATTTATAAATGAAATTTGTTTCCTTTACTTATGAATCTATAGGATTCAATCTATGTTATCCATATTCTATTTTATCACATAGTCTCCTATGTTATTTTTTGTCCCCTTAATAATGGTTCTTAATGATCTTGTAAATTTACCAAATCATATCCCCTTGGTGATTCAAACTAGGTGTGAATCAAGTCTCATTTTCATTCCCCTTGTGACGATCAAGTCTATCTTAATGCACCATTTTTAAGATTATTACCACTATGTACCTATGTTCTAGATCCACATCCACCTGTAGTATCCATACAAGTATTTATTTTATTGTAAACCACTTACTATATACTTTAAAATAACATAGGTATGATTTACTATACATAGTACAATACCTAATTCTTTCTTTACTGTTTTCTAATCCCAAACCCAAAATAACTAAAGTTTCTACTGGTACCAACTATGACAACCCTTTTCTTTATTATAAATAAATTAATGATTTATTACATTTAAATACTCATAATAAAATCTAAGATATTGATAATTCTATTATCTTTGTGAAATTAGGTACATTACATTAACATGCTCATAATATTCCATAATTATTAAAAATTCATTGAAAACCCTAGGTATATACATAAGAAATGGGGGAGCTATAAATCCCAATAAGGGAATAAAAAAATCATAACATGCATAAAGTATTACATGTTAAACAATAGAAATTTCAATGGGACATAAAAGTTGTAAGAATAAAAAACATGAACAATGGGGCATGATATAGCATTACGACATAAAGGAAACATGAGAATGTGTAAAAAACATTAAACATGACATCATAAGAATATGTAAAGATCAACCACAAATACATGATAACATAATGTGCTTAATTTAACCTATTGTGAACCATACATGGAATCTCATGAGACTAAAACAATAACCAATACATTGGGGAGTTATATGGGCGCACCCATAATAATCATATCATTTAAATGCATAAATGTTCCACAATTATCATATAACATAATAACATATATCATGAAATCTAATCCAATGATTAATGATTCTATTTTAAATACATGGATTTCCCAAATTATGAAATATAGGTACTACCAGATGAATAACCTTGAGTGGAAATGGTTACAAGAATACACCTCACAAATTTTCAACATTTAAAATCATAGTGACATTTATGCCGCATAATGGAAGTACATGAAGATTCATAAAATGGTTCAATGATAGAGAAAGGGGTATCTCATCACATATAAATAAAAAAAGGAAAGTATGAAGTATATATAATAACATAATCCAGAATTAAAATTCTGGAATAAATAGGCATAGACAATGAGGGTTCTTAAACAAAAACATGGCATGGAAAAAATCATTGGATAATATTAATTGTGTAATGAAGGTACACAATGAATCATGGGAGGGATTAATGAGATTTAAAGTCATAAATAATAATTTTGAAATAATAATGGAATTAATAGGGACGTGGAAGATCATATCCCATTAATAAGAATTGAAAGAAAATGTGAATTACACAAAAAAAGTGCATGAATAAAGAGGAGAAAGAGGGGATCCCTTAATAAATTTCAGTATAGTAATGTATTAGGAAAATGATACAATGAGTGGGGATAAATGATCTATAATTTTTAGTACAAAAATTGTATGATAAATTTATCTTTACAAGTTCATGAAATCATAACTAAATGCGATTCAAAAGGGTAAATACAATGAATGTTCTTGAATTAAAAAGATGAGAGAGAGGTCCCTTACCTTGAGAGGGTGATTAAAAAGATTATAAGGAGCTTATTAAGTGATTGGGGAAAATTTAGAGGACTATAGAGAGGGGTGGGAAAATTAAGGAAGTGATAAAATGGGTTTTAGTAGAGATAAATGGGATCTTGAGTGGGTTTATATATGAAAAGAGAGGGGAGTTCTTTTTTATTATCCAAACATAGGTTTTCGAATCTATATAAAAAATAACCAGAACTAAAATAATTATCATGGTTTTTTTCTATGGTTTCTACCAAATACGAGCGTTTTTATTTATTTTATATGTCTTTGGTATTTATCAATAAAATAACACACTTGGTGATGTGAAAGTGGGTCATGTATATAAAGAATTGATTTCAGAACCGTAAAATATAATAATGGTTTTTTTGGATTCAATATAAAATTAATCAAATAAACTCAAAATCAAAATATTTTAAGGGGTCAAATATATATTTTTTACTATATAACCTTCATATTATTTAGTACATCAGTTTTTGGTCATTATGATGTCATAATACACAATGTATATTAATACCGTATTTAAATTTTACTAAAAAGTTCCACTATCTTAGAAAATTAGAAAAAATTTCCTATTGGATAATTTCGACATATTTATTGAAAAAATTATTTTTATCTTTTAAAAAGAATTTTCTAAATAAGTGAATTTTCACTTTTAAAAAAAGAATGAATAATTATTGTGAAATGCTGGTATTTTCAACAATAACAGTTTTTGAACCCTTATAACAAATACATCTGACTTCATAAAAATTATATTTTAATTTATATTAAATAAAAATTATTTAATTATAATATTTTATTAATATATCATTTATTTTTAAAATTCATTTTTTTCTCAAAAAGGAATACATTAATTGAAATTACATATCACACAATAAAGGCAATTTGTGTTTTCTCATATCAAAATCAAAATCATTTATAAAGTAACAAAAAATATAAAAATTATTATATTTAATGTACAACATATATATTCTTTTTATTAGGTTCTTCATACATATCCCTTTAATACTTCAGAAAACACCCTAAGAGTAAGGTTCAAAATAGAGAAATTTTCATGTGATGGTTTGGCATACATGGTTTGGGCCATGATCTCGATGAACTTTAACATCACCCGTAAAAGGTTTAATTCATGCTAGTGTGATTAGATCTCGACATTATATTAGTTAAGGGAAAATACCCGTGATTCTACCTCCCAAAAAATATTTGATAAATGGGCTTCAGAGGGTGCGATCGTACTAGTTAGAGCCATTGCGTATTTTTTCTAAGTTAATTAGATTTATCATAACCCTATATTTATACTAATAACATGATCAATATTCAAGGGATATTTTATCAATGGTTATGATTATTAATGATATTTTAAATCTTATACGATATAATAAAACCCAAGAAGTGCATGTGGTTTCTATAACCATAATAAGGAATTTAATTTAATCACAAAGGGATTTTTATTTATAAATGTTTGAGTTGTTATAGTTTTTCTCATGGTTTTTGACAAAGATATGTGGTTTTAATTACTTTATATGGTTGTGAATCTAACTCATTGAAATAGTTCACTTGGTGATGTGGAATTGAGTCATTTTTATAAGTAATTGGTTTATAACCTTAATGTCACGACCCGTCCTTAGGGTCCGTGCCGTGACTACCCCAAGCTCACCTTCCATAGGCTAGGGGCTAGCGACTAGCACTAAAGGCGTAAATCCTGATAAAAGGGAAGACATTGCCTTTAGTAATGAAAACAAACACCACAGAGTACGCAAGATGAAGTAAACACTTGGTAAATTGAGTACAAAAGTAAGGGCTAGAAAGTAAATGGGCCAGTATAAAAACCAAACTGAAAGTATAGTACAACTGAGATAAGAAAGTACATCAGCTGAAAAGTAATGCAGCAACCACCAAGACGTCCTTTGAAACTCCCACTTGAAGGGTGAGTACAGATAGTCTCATCGGCTCCTCGGGTCCGGTCATCCACTCCGTTTACGTCCCACTTGATAGTCCACCTCCGTATACCATCCCGCACCTCAGGCCTCATCCTTGATCAATGTTGTCCGTCTTCTACAACCAACACAATGTAGTGTGGGCATAGCCCGTGCAGGGGTGAGTATACGATACTCAGTAGGGACCCCGAGACCCCCGAAGGCCTCCCAGAATCCACAAAGGATAAAACAAAAAGGAAAAATACAAATACAAAGTATCAACCAACACTACTTAGGTATATGCCCATACATATAACTAAGTCAACAATTCCAGTTCGGTTCCAACTTCCAAGCCCATGTTTAACCCAGTCCACATAAGAAAGTAAAACCCAATCCACACAGGAAAGCACAACCAAATCCACACAAGAAAACAAGTCAATAATATAGTAGATAATGATTCAAAGTCAAGACTCAGCTCATACAGGTATACTACTCACGAAGAGGGGTAAAAATGATTAGATGTAGCCAATGAATCATCTCCTCTGCCAAACCCACATAGGATCCTAGTACAGATGTTGTCACTGTCGAACCCACGTGGGATACTAGTACAGTAACCATAACCGCCAAACCCATGTAGGATCCAAGTACAGTCGTCATCGCTGCCGAACCCATAGAGGATCCAAGTACAGTCGTCCTCGCTGCCAAACCCACGTAGGATCCAAGTTCAGTCTCCATCGTCGTCGAACCCACGGAGGATCCCAGCACGGTAGTCATCGCAGTCGCAACTAGCTCTGGGGTTCCCACACACAACACGCTCGATTCCTGGAGGGTTTGATCCACGATCCACGGGGGTCGATATATCAACTATCATGAAGTCCAGAGTTGATGTATCACACTGTTTCATCTCATCAATAGGAACTCAACGTGAAAGACAGCGCGTTAATCAGACTCCCGGTCTGAGAGTTATTGGCCTTTTTTTCCCTGGGGCCCGGTTGGGTTTTTATGCTAAAACCAACCCAAACATACTCCAACTGTCTCTAAACGTCAAGAGGAGTAAGCCAAAAGAACTATCTCACTAAAAGGAATTCAACGTAATTGACGGTACGTCATTCGGACGTCCGGTCGTTAAGTTATAAGCGTCTCCACTCCAAGGGCCCAGTTGGTTTCAGGTTCGAACCAACACAGCTATACCCCAAAATTACCGAAAGATTGAGTGTAATATACCGAAACGACCGTCTCAATCCAAGGATTACAACGCAACTGACAGTGTGTCGATCGGAGGTCCGTAGCCTAATAAATGTGCGTTTGAACTAACCTGTCCGAAAATAGGGGGTTTGGGCCCGGTCCGACCTGGCCCAATACCCCTGGGTCGGTCCGAACCGGGTCGACCCGACCCGGGTCCGGGTCCAACCTGATTGGGCGCGGCACGGTGTGGCCCAGCGTGGTCGGCCCGGCCAGGCACGGGCAACCCGGCCCGCGCGGCCTGCGGCCCGGCTCGGTAGCCGGCCGCGGCTCGGCTCTCGGCCGAGCGGGGTGTGGGGGGGGGGCATTCCCTGTTTCCGAAACAACGGACCCTAAGGGGTCCGCCCTGTGCGCTGGATGGGGGTTTCAAACCCTCGATTTTTCTGGAAAATGGCCGGCCATTATTGCCAGCCGGTTGAGCCGCCGCGGGACCCGTGGGGGTGCCACCTTCCAGAGCGCCGGCGGCCAGTTGTCCGGCCGCCTCTGCTGGACCGTCGCGGCCCTTCTTCGACCGGGGCGACGCAACGGCGCCACACGCCTCCTCTGCGGCGCGACAGCGCTGCGCCCCTCCGTTGCGGTCCGCTCCGGCCGCGGCCTCCCTCGGGTTCTCCAGCACGGCGCGACAGCGCCGCGCACCACCTCCGCGGCCCTATCTGGCCGCGGTCCTCTTCGTCCCCGCACGGTGCAACAACACCGCTCTGCCTTCGCCTCAATCATCAACGTTGATCAAAAAGAAAACGGGGAGGAGAATTCAGCCATGTTTGTGCAGTCTGATCTCCTCTCGTTATATCGGTAACAAGTGAAAAAATTAATCAACGAAGAACGTTAAATTATACTTGAACGAAGATAACCCCTACCTCGAAGGAAGTTCGCAGTTGTCAAGCGCCGTGGATGATGGCGTCGTTCCCGTCATTGTCGGTGTGCACCCGAGGAAACGTCGTATTATCTTCTATCACTGAGAGAAGTTGATGATTGCGCATCAGTCATTGAGTCGTTCTTCGCTTGAAGAGATGATGTTTTTCACGGGAGTATTGGAGTTCTTCGCGAGAGGATGAAGTTCTTCCAAAGAGAATAGAGATCTCTCCTCAAATTCATCACACAACAAAACTAACTAAATAAAATAAGGCCTCCCCTTATTTTATTATTTTGCCAAGAATTTCAAATTTCCAAAATTTAAACACATCATTAAATTAATTAAAAAGATTAAATTAATTAAATTAGTGTGTGTTGGCATTAAATTAATGTGAGGAGAGGATAAGTCACCCAATTAATGGGGAAAAAAATTAAACCATGTTAAGATGAGTTACACAACATAAGAGGGGGGTTTAGAGGAGTTAGGGAATGTGAAGGGTTGGGCTCATCTGGGCCTCACCCCACCTTTATCCTCTCATGGGTAGTTAGTAACTAGTGGGTCCCACCCCAACTTCCACTCCTAGGATAAAACCACTTATGTTTGGAATAAAATTTGTACCACAAATTTTATTCAATTATTTATTAATCCCCTAAATTTAACAACTCCTCCCAAGAAAAAGCACCTTTGGTAAAGGTCCTCTTAAGCAATTACCGCCTCTACGGTTTCAACGGTGCCCTCAGATTTAGATTCCAAGCACCGGTTCAAAAGATAAAAAACCCGCTCATTCGTTCACTGAACATACCTGAGCTAAACTTCGAAAATTGATTACGGGCACACTGGGAATCAGAATCAGGTTCCGTCAGAAACTGCGTACTCATAAAATCCCAAAGAATTTATGAAAAAAATTTCCATAAAATTTACGGATCTTTACATCATTCCCACCTTAGGGATTTACGTCCCCGTAAATATATATCATAAACTAGGGGAACAAATAAGGGTACTGTGCATGCATATGAGCCTCCCACTCCCATGTGCTCTCCTGGAGGTTCCTGTGCTGCCACCTGATGTGCACTAGAGGAATCAACCATCCACGTTGGACCCGATCCTGTTGATCCTCGATCTCTACCAGGACCTTCGTAAATGTCACCCAACCATCGATGTCCAGCTCCCCGTGATCAATGATATGCGTCAGGTCGTGCACGTATCTCCTCAGCTGAGATACGTGAAAGACGTCGTGCACCCGATGCAACTGAGGTGGAAGAGTCAAGTGATAAGCCACCTCGCCTATCCTTCTGAGATCCTGGAATGGTCCGATGAAGCGCGAAGATAACTTACTGCCCCGACCAAATCTCCATAACTCACGTTGAGGTGAGACCCATAAGAAAACGTGGTCGCCATCCTCGAACTCTAGTGGTATCTGCCTCATATATGCATAGGATTTATGTCGGCTCTGTGGTGTCCTTGTCCATTCCTGGATGATCTTCATCTTCTCTTTTGTATCCTGGACCATCTCTGGTCCTACTAGTGCTGACTCCCCAGGGTCTGTCCAACACAGAGGTGATCTGCAAGGTCAGCCGTATAATGCCTCGTATGGTGCCATCCCGATGGTGGAGTGGTAGCTATTGTCGTACGCAAGCTCCACCAAGGGTAGGTGTTCCTCCCAGCTATGACCACAGTCAAGGACACATTCACAGAGCATGTCCTCGAGAGTCTGAATGGTCCTCTCTATCTGGCCATCCGTCTGAGGGTGAAAGGCGGTGATCAGGCGTAACTGCGTTCCAAATGCCCCTGCAACCCCTTTCAAAGCGGGGAAGTAAAGCGAGCATCTCGATCGGAGACGATAGATGATGGTATACCATGAAGCTGTATGATCTCCTAAACATAGAGGCTGCCCAAGCTCTCCACTGAGCCCTGCTCTCTGATAGGTAAGTAGTGGGCCGACTTGGTGAGTCGGTTGACAATCACCCAAATGGAGTCGTGTCCTTTGGATGTACGTGGAAGTCCCGTCATGAAATCCATAGATATCCTATCCCACTTTCACTCCGGGACCTCTAAGGGTTGTACCATGCCTGCTGGTACCTGGTGCTCCGCCTTCACCTACTATCAGGTGAGATATCGTGAAACAAACTCTGCCACAACCTGCATCATACTTGGCCACCAGTGCTGTCGTCTGAGATCCTGGTATATCTTTGATACTCCTAGATGTACCGCCGATGGGGAAGTGTGAAAATCTCTTAGCACATCATCTTATAATGAAACTGGTACCATGGTACATCCCCTAAAAAGAATGACGTGCTCTCCTCCTATAGAAAATCCACCAGGTGCCTGTCCTTAGGATATCTGTGCACGTCGCGTCTCACAGTCAACATCCCCACGTTGTGCCTCTCTGACTCGCTGAAATAGTGGAGGAGTGACTATGAGGAACTGAAGAAAGGATTCTCCATCTCTATCCACGTAGGATATCTACAAAGAAGCTAACTTCTCTATTTCCTCTCCAAGTAGCTTGATGCCCGACCACCTGCTGAGAGCATCAGCTACTACATCCCCCTTCCTAGGAGTATAGACTAACTCAAAGTCATAGTCCTGGAGGAACTCGAGCCATCACCACTATCTTAGGTTCAGGTCCTTCCACGAGAAGACATACCTGGAACTTTTGAGATTAGAGTAAACCATAAACCGTTCGATCAACAAACTATGGGTGTGACTATCCATTTGAAAAGAAATCGACTACACCTTTTTATCGCTTATGTCCTTCAAGAGCAGCAAAGATTTCTCCTTTTCCGAGAAGAGAAATCTAGTATCATCCCCTGGATGAACCACGTTATTTTCCCAATACAGTCAATCCTGACATGAGAAGTACTATTTTATGCCATGGATGATGTCGTAAGGCATCAACGCTACTACCAAGAGATCCAAGTGTTACTCTCGCCTCCAAGGGTCGAGTCACACTGTTAGCAGCAGTGTGTGGTCACTGGGTATCCTCCAGTAGGAATATCGAAAGTGAGGGTCAAGTCAATGGTTTTATCTGGAACCTTTCAGTATCAACCATACAAAAAGGCAGGAGAATAAACATCACAAGGACAAGTGTCTTTTATCACTGCAGCTCAAAGTACAAAGACACAAAGAAACTACAAAACAACGAAATCAAGAACAAAGGTCTCTATACCTGGAGCTAGTCTCGCTCATGTTCACCTACTCCCGGAGAATTATGGTCCTAGGCCTTAGCTACATGAAGCTGAGATCACCCCTTTCCACCCGTTCCCTGGGGTCAGGGTGGTCCTCCTGGTGGTGGTGGTGGTAGAGCCTCAAAGAGTCTCCCACCACCCGCTGCTCGACCATCTCCTCTTCCTCATCCGCCTGCTCCCTGCAGACTGCCACGGTCGAACCTCTGCCTCTGCCTGGGTAGTCTCTCAACCTTCTGTTGCTCCTCTGCATGGTGGGTCGGGCAGTCATGATCCATGTGGCCTTCCCCGCCGCATGCATAGAACTTCCTGCTTCTCGTATGACTGGCTCTACTGCGTGTGCCCCGCACATCTGAACCAGTATACTATGGTAGCCCAACTGATGTACTGGTCCTTTTGGACCTTTGTGTCATTTGTCTACTGCCGGCTGTAGAAGACTTCGCTACGTGTTGCCCTATGGTAGGTCTCGCTGCTGGTGTAGGCTTAGCAAGAAATCTCTCCACAGGAAGGGCTCGCTCCAGTACTCCTACCTGTGTTAGAATGATGAGGGAGATCTTTGAAGCCCTAATCTCATGCCTCAGTCCCTGATCGAAGGTCCAGGATCAGAAGAATGGGTCCCATACCATGTCCGTGGAGTAGCGTGCGAGATCAGTAAATCTCTCCGAGTACTGGGCTACTGTCATGCTGCCCTGCCGCAGCTGTAGTAACTTCTGGATGCGCACTGCACAGAGGGTGGATGGAATGAACTCCGAGCGGAAGAGGCTCTAGAAGTCCGTCTAAAGTAGAGATGCATCATCATGAACCTGGAGCATCAGTCTTCACCATATACTTACTAATTCATGCAGGATACTCTCCACAAGGATCACCATGAGGTCAGCTGGTGTCCCTACTAATCTGAAGACTCAGACAACATCCTCTAGCCAATCCTTGGCTGCCTGAGGGTCAGTCTCTCCGCAGAACCTGGGCGGCCTCTGACGCTGAAACTCGTGCAGTGCACTCAGGTGACGTGCACTCTCAGCTACTAGGGCTGGTGTCATCGGTGGCTCGACGAGTAGAGGTACCACCGATGCCTCCACTGTAATGGGGCCCTTCACCGAGGGCTCGTCGCTTGGTGGGATGCCATCTCTCACAAAGCTCAGAACCCTAGCTGGCTGCCAACGTGGGATCATCCTGAAGGGAAAGTGCACCACGGTTAATACAGTATACATGGGGAGCAGACACAAGTAATCACATAAAAAACTTCTTGAAACACCCACACAATCACTATTTTCGTGCACTGAGTCGGAATTCAGAGATGAAGGTCCTGGTGTATGGATACGTCGGCCGCCGCACCAACACTGGACTCACTAGACTGAAAACCACACCCAATACTCTTAACACTATTTCTTCACAGAAATAATGATCAGTGTCATAAGTTCTACGGTAGAACCAACTCCTGTGATACCAATTTGTCACGACCCGTCCTTGGGGCCTATGTCGTGACTACCCCAAGCCCGCCTTCCATAGGCCAGGGGCTAGCGACTAGCACCAAAGGCGTAAATCCCGATAAAAGGGAAGACATTGCCTTTAGTAATGAAAACAAACACCACTGAGTACACAAGCTGAAGTAAACACTAGGTAAACTGAGTACAAAAGTAAGTGCTGGATAGTAAATGGGCCAGTATACAAACCCAACTGAAAGTATAGTACAATTGAGATATGAAAGTACAACAGCTAAAAAGTAAAGCAGCAACCACCAAGACGTCCTCCAGAACTCCCACCTAAAGGGTGAGTACCGATAATCTCGTCGGCTCCTCGGGTCCGGCCGTCCACTCCATGTACGTCCCACCTGATATGCCACCTCTGTATACCATCCCGCTCCTCAGGCCTCAACCACGATCAGCGCTGTCCGTCATCTGCAACCAACAGAACGTAGTGCAGGAATACCCTATACAGGGGTGAGTATACGATAATCAGTAGGGACCCCAAGACCCCCGAAGGCCTCCCAGAATCCACAAAGGATAAACCAAAAATGAAAGATACAAATACTAAGTATCAACCAACACTACTTATGTATATTACCATACATATACCTAAGTCAAAAATTCCAGTTCGGCTCCAACTTCCAATCCCAAGTTCAACCCAGTCCACACAGGAAAGTACAACCCAATCCACATAGGAAAGCACAACCCAATCCACATAGGAAAGCAAGTCAATCATACCGTAGATAATGATTGAATGTCAAGACTCAGCTCACATAGGTATACGACTCACGAAGAGGGGTGGGAATTATTAGATGTAGCATCTGAATCATCTCCTCTGCCGAACCCACGTAGTATCTTAGTATAGAAGTCGTCGCTGCCGAAACCATGTAGGATCCTAGTATAGTAACCATCGCCACTGAACCCACGTAGGATCCAAGTACAGTCGTCATCGCTGCCGAACCCGGGGAGGATCCAAGTACAGTCATCCTCACTACCGAACCCATGTACGATCCAAGTTCAGTCTCCATCGTCGTCGAACCCACGGAGGATCCCAGCACGGTAGTCGTCGTAGTCGCAGCTAGCTCTAGGGTTCCCACACACAGCATGCTCGAATCCAGGAGGGTCCGCTCCACGACTCAAGGGGGTCAATACATCAAGTATCACGAAGTCCAGAGTTCATGTATCACAAATTTCCGTCTCTTCAATAGGAACTCAACGCGACATACGACGCGTCAATCAGACTCCCGGTCTGAGAGTTATTGGCTTTTTCGTCCCAGGGGTCCGGTTGGGTTTTTAAGCTAAAACCAACCCGAACATACTCCAACTGCATCTAAAACTCAAGCGAAGTAAGCCAAAAGAACCCTCTAACTAATAAGAATTCAACGTAATTGACGGTACTTCATTCGGACGTCCGGTCGTTAAGTTATAAGCGTCTCCGCTCCAAGGGCCGGTTGGTTTCGGGTTTGAACCAACCCAGTGGTACCCAAATTTTACCGAAAGCTTTAGTGTAATATACTGAAACGACCGTCTCGATCCAAGAATCCCAACACAATTGATGGTGCATCTATCTGAGGTCCGTATCCCAATATATGAGTGTTTGAACGAACATGTCCGAAAATAAGGGGTTTGGGCCCGGTCCGACCCGACCCAATACCCTCTGGGTCGGCCCGAACCGGGTCCCCCCGACCCGGGTCTGGGTCCGGCCCGATTGGGCACCTCCCGACCCGGCTGGCGCGGCTCGGCCTTGCGTTAGCGCCCCGACCTAGCGCGGTCGGCGCGGCCAGGCGCGGGCGGCCCGGCCCGCACAACTTACGGCCTGGCTCGGTAGCTGGTCGTGACTCGGCTCTCGGCCAAGCGGGGTACGAAGCGGGGGCGCCGCCCCATGTTTCCAAAATGGAGGACCCTAAGGGGTCCGCCCGGTGCGCTAGCTGGGGGTTTCAAACCCCTGGTTTTTCTGGAAAACGGCCGGACATTATGGTCGGCCGGTTGAGCCACCGCGGGACCCGCGGGGGTCCCGCCTTCTGGAGCACCATCGGCCGGTTGTGCGACGCCCCTGCTGGACCGCCGCGGCCTTTGGCCGCGGCCTCCCTCGGGTTTTCTGGCACGGTGCGACGGCACCGCGCATCACCGACGTGGCCCGCTCTGGCCGCGGTTCCTTCGGCTTCACCGGCCCGGCGTGACGGCGCCGCGCACCACCTCCACGGCCCGCTCCGGCTGCTGTCCTCTTCGTCCCCGCGTGGTGCAACAACACCGCACCACCTTCGCCTCGATCGTCAATGTTGATCAACAAGAAAAAAGGGAGGAGAATTTGGCCGTGTTTGTGCGGTCCGATCTCCTCCTGTTACGTTTGTAACAAGATGCCAAATTAATCAACTAATAAAGTTAAATTAAACTTGAACGAAGATAACCCCTACCTCTAAGGAAGTTCGTGGTTGTCAAGCTACGCAGATGGTGGTGTCGTTCCTGTCATCATCAGTGTGAACTCAAAGAAACGTCATCTTCTCTTTTATCACGGAGAGAAGATGATGATTGCACGTCGGTCACCGAGTCGTTCTTCGCTTGATGAGATGGCGTTCTTCATGGGAGTATTGATGTTTTTTGCAGGAGGATGAAGTTCTTCCAAAGAGAAAAAATCTCTCTCCCCAAATTCCTCACACAACAAAACTAACTAAATAAAATAAGGCCTCCCCTTATTTTATTATTTTGCCAAGCATTTCAAATTTCCAAAATTCAAACATATCATTCAATTAATTAAAAAGATTCAATTAATTAAATTAGTGTGTATTGGCATTAAATTAATGTCAGGAGAGGAGAAGTCACCCAATTAATGGGGGAAAAAATTAAACCAAGTTAAGATGAGTTACACAACTTAATAGGGGGGTTTATAGGAGTTAGGGAATGTGAAGGGTTTGGATCATGTGGGCCCCACCCCACCTTTATCCTCTCATGGGTAGTTAGTATCTAGTGGGTCCCACCCCAACTCCCACTCATAGGATAAAACCACTTAAGTTAGGAATAAAATTTGTACCACAAATTTTATTCAATTCTTTATTAATCCCCAAAATTTAACAACTCCTCCCGAGCAAACGCACCTTTGGTAAAGGTTCTCTTAAGAAATTACCGCCGCTGCGGTTTCAACGATGCCCTTGGATTTTGATTCCGAGCACCGGTTCAAAAGATAGAAAAAATCGCTCATTAGCTCACTGAATGTACCCGAGCTAAACTTCGAAAATTGATTCTGGGCACACCAGAATCGGAATCAGGTGCCGTCAGAAACTGCATACTCATAAAATCCCAAAGAATTTAAGAAAAAAATTTCATTTCAATTTACGGGTCTTTACACTTAAAATATATTTTATGTTTCAGAGGCTTAATTAAGGGTTTATAAATAACCTAAAAACATTATAGTTTAAAGGGGAAATATGTATTATGACATAGATAAATTTTATGGAATATATGAAATCACATTTGGGTCAGTATGATATCTTAATACACACTATATATTGATACTGTATTTAATTTTAACCCAAAAATTCGACTATCTTTGAAAATTATTAAAAATAATCGTTTGATAATTTCAACATGATGATTTAAATAATAATTTTTTATTTTGTCAAAATTATTCTCTGTGTATGATAATTTACAATTTTAAGAAAAAAATAAAAATATAATTAAAAATAATTCTTTTTAATTAATTGTTTTCTAAAAATTATAAAAATTAATTTTTACTTTATAAAATTATATTATCATATATACTGAATAAATATTATTTAGTAATAATATTTCATTGAAATATCATTTATTTAAAAAATTCCTGAATTTTTCAGAAAGGGTATCTTTATTGAAACTATATATTTAATAAAAATATAATTTTTTTGTGAAGTATCAAAATATAATTTTTATCTAACTCATAATTGGATAATTTAAAAGTAATATTAAAAATGTATAATTATAATTATTATATTATAAAAATAAAATAAAAAAATCACACTATTAGGGCCTTGATTCATATCCCTTCATTACACCAATGAATTCTATAGGGGTGATTTATGCGATGGTGAGATTTTCATGGGGTGGTTCGATGAACATTGTTTGTGTCATGATCTCGATGAGTTTGAACTTATACTATAAACGGCTTATCTCATGCATTAGAAGTTTTATATTGGATTGGTATTGGTCTTGGAAAAAACATAATGATGATATCTCTCCCTAAATATCTGATAAATGGGATTTATATTGTATAATCCTACTATTCAAGTCCATTAATTCTTATGTTTATGTCAGTTGGAATTTATCATAACCCTTAATATACTAATCTTAAGTGTCACTATATAACGAATATATTATAAATAGTTATGATAGTTAGTTATCTTTTAAATCGGAGAGGATATAACTTGTAATGGTCCAAAAAACCAATGTAGTGTATCTTTTTTCTATAGATACATTTATTCATTCAAAAATGGAATTTCATTTCTAAATATTAAGTTTTTTACATTACCCGTTATAATTTTTACCCCTAAAATTTGCATTTCATACACTAAAACATATTAGTGTACTTTTGTTTCATCAGCTCTTTTGGTTCCCACGGTGTTTACTCAAACTTGTGGTTTCGCCACAATTATTTGACTATGTGATTTTTCTTGTTTCGTAGAACATTGTTTCTATGATATATGATTTTCACTAACTTCTCCTCTTATGAAAGATAATTTTCTAGTGATATCACCTCTAGATTTAGTACATGTGAGTTATCAAGTATGTACTTCATCAAGAGGGTTACATGGAACACATCATGTACTAGACATAGGTTCACTGGGAGTGTTATAAAATAGGTCATAGATTCAATGCAATCATGTATCTTAAATGGGATGATATATCATGGAATAATTGTTAACTTCTTCCCAATCCTCATAATTTATTCCATGGAGATATGTGAAAGGAACACTTTATCTCCATTGTCAAAATCCTGGTCTCATCAACAATTTTCTTCATATCTTCTATGTTGAATTTGTGTATATTTCAAATGAATTTGAATAGGTTAAACATTATTTATAATTTATTTGATAAGATTAATTACTCTCATCTTCCACTCTCCAACTTCATCACATCTAGTTGGAGTCTAAAACCTCTTCTCGTATAGAGCCTCATAAGGTTCCAAATGAATGCTATAATGGAAACTATTGTTATATGAGAACTCTACTAGGGGAAGGTGCTAGTCCAAATAATCTTAAAAATCTATTGAAAATGATCCCAATATATCCCCCAGAGTTTGAATTATTATTTCAAATAAACCATCTATCTGAGGGTGAAATACAGTGTTGAATCTCAGTTCTTTATCCATTTCTTACTAAAGGATTCTCTATAACCTCAAGGTGAACCTCATATATCGATCAATAAAATATAGAGTTGAAATCCAAGAATTATTACTACATAAATTATATATATTGTAGAGAGTAGGTAAAGAGAAAAATATTTCTTTAATGAAATGACACATACCATATTTATAAGGTGATCTACTATCACCCCAATGGTGTTATTTCTTTTTGGTGTATTGGGGAGTCCTATGAAGAAATCCATTGTTAGTTTTTCCAATTTACATATTGGTATGGGAAATGGTTGTATCATACCCTTATAATCCCATTTTTCTAACTAGACTTATTGTAATACCAATCTTCGAGATAAAAACACTATAGTCTCTCATATCATGTTATCCCACCTGAAGTTTTGCTTCAAATATATTTACATCATAGTGATTATTAGATGAATAGAAAATGATAATATACAAGAATCATATTCAAGTTCCTTATTTAGTTTTGGTTTTTTATGGGACACATATTTGGGTTCGAAACTTTTTAACTCATTATTTAGAAAATTTAAACTCTAGAATATTCTATGCCTTCTTCTATAGAAAATCATCATTTTTGGTCCTCCTTTATCCTTTAAAGAATAGATGGTTGAAAAGATATTTGATCGAGGAAGGATTAAAATATTTTTATTTTTACAATTTCCATCCTTTACATTTCCATGAATATTGGATCACAACAATCCTAATTAGGGATAGTGTTGTGGGATCCTTTCTACTTAGATAATCTTCTATTTTGTCTTCTCTACAAGGATGGTAATAGACTGAACAATAATAACCCTAGATTATCTCCAACCATATCTATTGACACATATTAATTTCTTTTTTTGTGAATATATACATGAGGATTTTATGATATTTTTATATGTCACACTTTTATCTATTGAGATAATATCCAAAAATATTCAACATGAAGATCATTTTATCAAATTATAGATCATTGGGTGAGTTTTTATTCTCTTGTATCATTAATTTTCAGTAGAAATATGCTATCACCTGATCAATTTTTATGAGTATACAACCTAAACCATTTTTGGATTCATTACTATAGATCCAAAATCATTCCCACTAGTGGATAATGTGTGAATATGTGTAGTTATTAAACACTTATTTATATCCTTAAACCATTCTTCACATTCATTTTCCTAGAAAACCATGATTCCCTTCCATGTATCCTTGTTTACTAGGATTGAAAATCATCAAATGTTTTCTAAAAATAGATTATAGAACCCATATAATCATAGAAAACTATAGATTTATTCCATATTTATTAGTCTTGTACATCCATTGATTTCTGTTATTTTTATGTATGAAAATATATACCCTTTTTGGTGACAAAATTCCAAAAGAAAGTTTATTTATCCAAAAAAACTCACATTTACTATATTTTGAATATAACCTTTTATTCTCCAATATCTTCAGTATAGTATTATATCCCCTTCATCTACCTCTTTTATTTTTAAGTAGAAAAGAGTATATTCAATAAATACTACCAAAAAGTTGTCGAGTTAATACCTAATGACTCTATTCATTAAGTCCGTTAAGATATATGGTGAATTAGTGAGTCTAAATGAAATCACTATGAACTCGTAGCTCCCATAACTTGTACAAAAAACAATTTTGGGGATATCACCCTTCTTACCATTTTCTGATTATATCCTGATCGATAATCCACCTTAGAGAAGTACTCGTCTTTATGTAGCTGATGGAACAAGTCATAAATCCATCAAAGATGACGCTTGTTCTTTATCATATATTTTTGAGATCATAATAGTCAATGTAGAGGTGTATTGACCCATAATTATTCTCAATTAAAGGGATTGGTGAACCCCACGGTAAAGAACTTGGGTATAAAACCCTTTATATCAATTATTCAACAGTTGTTTCTTCATCGCTTATAGTTCATAAATAACCATTCTATATGGAGTCATAGATATTGAAAAATATCTGGGTACTAGTTCAATTGATAACTCAACCTCACATCTTGGAGGAAGACTAATAAATTCTTTGAGAAATACATCAGCCTATTCCCTTATAATGGGCATGTCATCATAGTTGATATATTTATTATTCTTAATTATTTAAGATAGATACACTTTCTTATAAAGAATTATTATCCATTCTTGATATGATGATTACAAAGGATATTTATTCTCTTCATTTCACCAATATAGAATCAGAGGGTAACTTGAGATTAAGATGGTGATTTACTTCTCTAAAAAATATATGTTGAATATATATAATGAAATCAAATCCATACCTATAATATCATCTAATTCAACTAAATGGGGAATCACAAGGTTTCATAGGAGGATCATTACATAAGTATGAATATGGTAAGAGTTATATACTTGGAATGTAATAATTGTACAATTTTCCATCTTCACTGATAACTCTTATTCCATGTTTTGAGGTGGTGTTTGAATAGTTATACCAAACTTTCATTATATGAAATAATCCATCGAAATACAATCAAAAAGTAATTTTAATATTCTTGAATGAATAACCAGCGTACTTTTCACCACTTAATTGTCATGATCCACCTTAGAAATTTTGATGGAATACAATTTCCCCTTATCTCTAGTCCTTGGTGATTGTTGTCCACAGTTATCATCGAAAAACCCTGGATTAGGGAATTGATTCCCATAGTGTCCCTATTACTTATGGTTAAAATGTTATAAAATATATTGGGGGTTGACCTTATCATTAATTTCTTCCATCAAATTTGTATATTTCTATCATCATCAATCACTAGCTAGGTTACCTTACTTCCCACACATAAATCATTTTCTTACCCTTTCTGGAAATTTTCATGATGCATCTTCCCACACATCAGAAAAGTGGGGTGTTGGGCCTTTTTTAAACTTTGATATTTTTCTATCAAACCTCTATAATTAAAATACACTATCTTATTCTCATATCTTTCCCCATGATACCCTTGAGATTCTCAGATTTCTATATTTACTTTGAGGGATCATTATACAATTTCCTCATAGCTATCAAAGTCTCTAATAGAAAATTATTTTCAAAGATATTGATTTATCACACAGAATAAGTAGTTAACTATAAATTTTTTGGGAAAATGAAAAATCCAAAGGCATATAATGAAATTATTATGAAGATTTACTCATACTCCCCAATGTATTCATCATCCTTTTACTTGTGGTAAAGTGAATCCCTATCCATTTTATGTCAAAGAGTGTGAGTAAAATATTTATCAAAAAATATTTTCTTGAATTGCTTCCACTTGATCACATTGATATCCTCCTTGAGCTTTGTATTTTTTACCATTGTCCACCATTGATCATCTTATCATTAAATATAATAAATTTCTAGAACAACCTTATATTTTTCAAGTGGTTTATGTATGAAGAAGATATTTAATTTAGTTGATCCATTTCTCAGTGATTAATGAATCAGATGATTCACTAAAAGTTCGATGCCTTTTTTTAAAAAATTTCTAAATTCCAAAATTATATTTTTTGGTAGATTTTAGAGTTCTTAATAATTCATGTTTTTGTTAAAAACATAAGTGAACTAAGAGAGTATTATAATAATGTTTTGAATTCATACTCGCATCTAGCTAGGCATCTCATTTTGGTAGTCATCGCATTACACCTCACATTTTTTGTTGGCTCGGTTTCTCCTATTTCTAGACATTTTAAAAAATAATGAGAAAATTAGGGATGATTATTTAAAAATATTAAACAAATAAATGTGATACCATGAATATTAAAAGGATAACTTATAAATGATATATATTCATTAACCAATGAATCTCTTGGTTTCAATCTATGTTATCCATGATCTATTTCCCAACACAAAATATTATAGAATTTGTTTCCTTAATAATGGTTCATATAGAGTTTAGGAATTTAACTAAGAATATCCCCCAGGAGTGTCAAAATAGTTGTGAAGGAAGGCCTATTGTTATGCACCTAGTGATGACCGAGTCCAAATCAATAGACCCTTTATGGGGTTATTACCCCTATTTACATATGTACCGAAACTCCATATACTTATTGTATCTAGATAGAGATGTATTTTCTTAAAAACAACTTAGTATATACTTTATGAAAATTTAGGGATGTTTTCTTATGTTTAGTATTATCTCTAAGGCCTTCACTATAGTTTTCTAATCCCAGTTCTCCCAAATAAATAAAAATTTATTTGATACAAACTATAACAACCTATATCTTTATTACACTTTATTTCATGATTTATTATATAATGATACACTTAATACAAACTGAGAATGTCCTGAGGCCCGGTGTTTTTGAAAAATTGAGTTCAAATAACAAAAAAATTCATTTAGAAATACACAATAATTATTTAAAACATTCTTAAGTTTCTCCAAAAATTACAGCATTCTTCTATAACTACACTGGATAACCTAGGGATATACATAAGAAAAGTGTGAGCTATAAATCCTAGTAATGAAATTTTTTAAAAATCATAATATAATGAAAATTAGTACATGTGAGTGAAGAGGCATATCCAAGAAACATAATAGGGGTGATAATCATAATCTTGACCAATGTGGTATGATATAACTTTATAATATAATGGTTGGAATGGCCAAAAGGCCTTCTTTTTTTTATTTTTGATAATAATCCTTTGAAGGGGTGAGGTAAAACCCTTACGAGGCCCGAATGATTACAGACAATTACATGACCCATAGGTCCTATAGGGAATCACCTAGACAAGAAAACTTGGAACTAATCTTCCCCATTATATGTCATGATATCAGCACTCCTCCTTCACAGGGTTGGTTAGCTAGCTGTCCTATGCAAAGTTGCACAGGCCTGATACCGATGGAAATAGAATAACCTCTCGTTCTTTCAGTTCTATATATCTCTTCTCTAGTAAACCATATATGGAATCTTATGAGATAAAAACATTACCCATTGTGTTAAAAGGCTATATAATTTCAGTCCAACCCATCACTTTAATATCATATACATGCATAAGTGTGTCACATAGATCATACAAAATAAGAATATATTTTATCAATTTTATCCCTAAAATCAAATATCATGCGTTACATACATATAATTACCAAATTAATAAAGGATAGGTACAACTTGGTGAATACCCTTGAATATAAATGAATATGGTATTCACTATAAAAATGTTTGGCATGGATAATTACTTGATAATTTTGACACCATAACAGGTGTACATAATGGTTTATTTACAATAAGAATGAGATAAAAGGGTCCTCTCATTACTTTGGAATAATAAGGATAGTAAGAAGTATGTGTAACAGTATATCCCAACTTGAAAAATCTGAAATCAAAAGGGTGGACATAAGGAAGGTTCTTGAATAAAGGGAGAAAGGGAGGATCCCTTACCATAAAAGAGAGCTTCATAAAGATTGGTAGTAGATTTATTATGCTCTTAGGGTAACCTTATAAGGGTTCTAGAGAGGAAAATTTAGTGAAATTTCAATATCTAATGGTCATGAGTGGAGAGGAATGAGATTTAAAGTGGGTAAATATAGCGAAAGAGAGGAAAATGCTTTATTAATTTGCAAACATAGGTTTTAGAATCTATAGATAAATTAATAGAAACCAAAAAATGTACAATGGTTTTTCACATTTTTTATATCAAATAGGATTGGTTCTTATTATATTATAAGGTTATGAACTGAACCCATTGAAATGATACCCTTGGTGATGTTGAAGGGAGTCATGTTTATAAAGAATTAATTTTAAAACCATAAAATATAATATAGGTATTCTAGGATTCATTAAGGGTTAAAATATAACCTAAAACATATTATTTTAAAGGTAAAATATGTATTTGGTAGTTGATACCTTTTATGACATATATTACATAATATTTTGGAAATTATGATTTCATAACACAAAACCTATTTAATTTTGATCCAAAAATTCGGTTGTCTCTGAAAATTATGGAGAAATAATAATTGGAAAATTTCTACACGATGATTTAGAAAATAATATTTATTTGAGACAAATAATTCATTAAATATGGGAATTTACCCATTTAAATTAAAAAAACTATATTTAAGGGAAAAATGGTTTTTTAAAAATAATAGTATTCTAACCATTATAAAAATTATTTTGGACTTCATAAAATTATATTAACATTTATATTTAATAAATATTATTTGATAATTCTAATTTAATAAAATATAATTTATTTGCAAAATTCTTGAATGAATCAAAAAGCGTGTCTTTAATGAAACTATATATTTTTCAAAATATATAATTTGAGTTTGAGCGTATCAAAATATAATTTTTATCAAAAATAATTCTATAACAATTTAAAAGTAATATTAAAAAAGTATAAATATACTCATTATTTTTATTAAAAAAAATATAAAAAATCATACTATTGGGATCTAGATACATACCCCATTATTACACTAGTGAATTTCCGAAGGGTTTGGTGTACGATGTTGATATTTTCATGGGATGGTTCGGCCAATATGGTTTGAACCATAATCTCAATGAGATTGAAATTATTCCCTAAATGGATTCACTCATGATTTAGTTGTTGAATTGTGGCTTGATATTGGTCAAGGTAAAATCCTTATGATGATATATTCCTTGAAATCTCTAATAAACGGGATTCATGTGGTACACTAATACTATTCGATACCATCACTTATTCCTTATGTTTTAATTGTGCATTATCATAACCTATAACATTCAAATCATAATTTTTAACATACAATGAATATATTATCAATGATTATTATGCTTAACATTATTTTAAACCTGAATGTACATAACTTACAGGGGTTCATAATAACCAAATTAGTGCATGTGTCTTCTAAAGATACATTAATTAATTATAAATTTATTCATTCAAAAAGGTAATTTCATTTATAAAAGTTCATGTCATTAAATTGGTAGTTTTCACACTAAAGATGTGGAGGCACTATCTTCTATGTGAGAATTTTATTTTTTCTCAGAACATAAGATTATTAGGTATATTTTTATTTAGAGGGATCTTAACCTAATATAAAGGCATTGGTTGGAGTTTCTGTAGGACTATGAATTAGATATAGTCCATACTTTTAGTAAGGAAAATGTGGTGGATGATACCTTGAGTAGGTGGTACTGTTCTCTCCTAGTAGGGGAGTCATCTGAGCAGTTGGATACAATATGGGTGAACTTGGTGGAGGAGAGGGTGAAGTTTTTCTTCTATCAATGGAAGTTACTACTCCTCTTCGTCATCATATAAGATTGGATCAGTTGGTAGACATAGACTATGAGGTTCAATGTTTCTTAAAACTTAAAAAGAGACACCATATGGATTTTATGAAAGAGGGGGGAATGCCATTATTTTCCATGGATGAATTATCATTCCAGTCACATTGTTAGAGGAGGTGATGAGAGAGTTTGAAACTTACCCATTATTTTTACTTATGGTTTTGGAAAATATGTACAGTGATCTTAGGAAGTTGTTTTGGTGGATGGAATAAGGTGGAGTGCCGACTATTTCATCTCTTGGTGTCTCACATATCAGCAGATAAAGGTTGAGTATCAGGTTCTCAAAGGCATGAAACAACCTGTTGAGATACCAGAGTGGATGCATGATGGAATATCTATAAAATTTCTTATTGGGATTCCATATATGGGTAGGGTCTACAATTCCATTTGGGGGATTACTTACTGACTTACCATGTCAGCACAGCTTTTGGTCATCAATGAGTAGAGTTTGTTTGAGAGTTTTGGGCAGTTGTACGTGTGGATGATCCTACCACTTCATGGGGAACCCTTGAAGATCACCTCCACCCATGTTGATTTTTTCACATCATAGTTTATTAGAGTCTTATAGGAGGCCTTAAAGAACCTTTTATATATGAAAAAATATTTCAACCCCAGACCACATTCTAGAGTAACCTGACTATCCCTATTTTTGGTGGATATGTTGAGAGCATGTGTGTTTGATTTCATCCAAAGATGGTAGGATAACTTTCTATTGGTAAAGTCTGCTTATAACAACATATATCAATTAAATATAGGAATTTTTCTTTTATTCTCTCTATGAGAGACCCTGTCGGTCACCATTATGATGAAATGAGTTTTACGAGACATCCCTTATAGATCCAGAGATGGTGTGGGTGACGAATTCGAAAGTACATGTGATCTACGGGCATATGTGGACATCGTAGAGTATTGGAAAATCTTATGGTGATTGATTTCAAAATAATTTGGAGTTCAAGAAGGTAGAAATTATTTTATTGGGAGTCTCCCCATGATGGGGAATAGAGATATTCATCTTGGTAAGCAAGCTATCAACAAGGTTCATCAATCTATTCAAGATAATTGAGAGGGTTGGTGAGGTTGCATACCTCTTGTTGTTTTCCCCATAGTCGGACTGAATGTATGACGTCTTCCATGTGTCATATATGAGGAGATAAGGGCATGAATAAATGAATGTTACAGACTGTAGTGAGTCATACTTCGAGGATATAACATCCTTCGTGGAGTACCCAGTAGAAATGTAGAGTTGAGTTTTGAAGTCTGTATGTGTTATGTAGTGTATATCTGGACTCCTTGTTATAAAAGAAGTGAAGTTTGAGTCCTTCTATGGATGTTGTCTCAAAAAACAGAGTGTCTTGTAATTTTGGTTCTACCTTCCAGGATAGACAATGTTCTAGAATTTTGTGTGAGTGGTAGTCGATGAAGCACAACAAAGTTGGTATTGATATTTATCTCTAAAAAGAATCTTTTTAAAACTCTTTATTTCATCATGTAAGAACAATAACAAGAATATGAAGTGTTCTTCGTGTATTATGCAGATGCGCGTGTTCTCTATTATGTCTATTACCCTCCTTTATTGCATGAGATTCTCTTATTAAATATTTCTTGAGGGCTGACAGGTAATATCATCATGTTGGGTGCACAACATCCTCATACCTCATACCATTATTTGAATATCCTACGGACAACATTAAATATCTTCAAGAACATTAATTTTTCTAAATATGACCATTAGTAAAAAGTTCTAACACCTTTTGAAAATATGGTAAAGTATAGAAGAAATGGTGTCACAATGAGTTGTTAGAGTTCTTCCATAGGAATGGTGTCACAAGAACTGTCATATAACTGGTGTCTCAGAAATGGTGAGTCCTTCCATGCCTTTGAGTAGTGTCATTAGGTGTTGTTGAACCGGTAGTGGTGGAAGCTAACTGGTGGATGAGGAACAGAAGAATATTCTTTACCTTTGCCAAAAATAATGGATCGTTGTTAGTATAGAACCGGTGACTACGTCACAACATCAGTGAAGGACTGGTGATTTTGTCACATCCTTTATAAAACATTGATTCACTATCTGAGAGGGACCAGTGACTGTTTCAAGTCCTTTACAAAAAACAAATAATCTGTCTGTATATAACCAATGAATTAGGTCCTTCTATATGGGATCGGTAGCGGTGACACATCCGTTGTGAAATATTGGTTGCTCTGTAACGAACCAATGATTTTGTCTCATACTTGGAAACATTTGAGTAATCTTTCTTGGAACAAAAACTTAATAGTAGGGTAATAGAAATTAATCATAATGAAACATTAGTAAAACATGATAGAATAATAATGATGGTGTGTTCATACATGATTTAATCCTTAAAATGATGTGTGTTTATCAAAACTTAAGGACTGATATGTTATTATCAAACCTTAAGAGAGTATAATAATCTCTTGGATCAAAAAATCTATCCCTTTTTTATAATAAAAATCATGGAATTAATAACAGGTGGGTTAATGAATAATAAGAATGAAATATCCTAACATTATGCATTCATTCTCCCCCTTTTGGGATTAATAAAAAAAATTCAGGAATAAGAATCAAAAGTTGTGCATTCAATATTTCCAACACAATACAGGAAGAACAATACTGAAAAGAAGGTTCCCATAAAAGAATTACAAGTTTGGTCCTTGTCCTTCACTAAAGACTCAGTAGGTGCAAGGTCTCGAGCAGCCAGATTAGCTGGTAAAGATACTGATTGAGAAGATTGAAAGGTATTGTAGCAGGTAAAGTATGAACAAGTGAATGTATTTTATTAGAATAAGGTCACTTGATAATAATAGGTTGATTGTTAGACAGTTCTTGAGAAACAAGAGGCTGATAGGTAGGCATAGTAGCAGTGGAGCCAATATGATTAGCAGATGGAACCACTATGGCATGGAATTGCACATGCAGGTAAGGATTCAACATGGAGATACAATTCTCAACAATCTTAGCACCATATTTCATGGATTTCTCAAAATCATCCTTATTCTTAATAAAATTGTCCAATATAGGGGTAAAATCTCTTATTTTATCCACATGGTTCCTGAAGGCTTTAGAAATAGGAGGTAGCTTAGGATTTTCCACAAGAAATTTGAAGTTTTTGCTGATGTCATTTTTTGTGTACACCTTATTGAAGTAATTATCATCCATTTATCTAACTATTTCAAGGAATAAGAGGCATCATGAGAATAATCAGATACTAAAATTTTAACATGCTCACTGTTTTTAATCACCTATGCTAAAGTTTCCTGAGCATCTTCATTAATTTCATCAAAGATAGGTGGAGATGGAATTTATAGACTTTTTTATATCTCATGGAGTTCCTTCTTAAACTAAGGCATGTTGAATTGATTAATTTGAGACATTAATTTGGTCAGGGAGTCCATCACGAAATCTATGGAAGATCTATAGTCAAATGACAAATTGTTGACCCCTTCAACCAATTTCACTATTTTAGGAGTAGGCTTGTAACTATTAGTAATAACTGAATCCGTAGTATCTATGATATTAGCTTGAATCTTCTTAACAACATCTCTTGCTACTGACTTTACAACAGAATCAACTTGACCAGCAACAGATTGCATCAAATAGGCCATATCAGATTTAAGATCATAAATATCATCACCCAACTTGGTATTCTCTGTTCTGACTTGGTCGAGAACACTATTAATTATAATTTGAACCACCTCTCTCACTGAATAATATATTTCCACTTTGAAAATTTCTAGGTTATCCTTGGTGATAAACTCACTTTAAGTAGGTGCTGGTTCAACAAGGGAATGAGCCATTCCTTCCTCTATTCTCCCATTTTTTCCCTCTATAGGTGTCACTATAGTAGCAATGATAGGTGGTAACTGAAACATGCTTGATACATCACGTCTTTGAATAACAGCCTTGAAAGAAATCTCATCAACTTCAGATTCACCAAGGATTATGAACCAGATGTCTATCACATGAGTAACAGAGGGGGGAGAGAATTCTAAACTTCCATAGGAAGGACTTGGTGTCCCTCTACTCTCACCAGGAGTTTCGCTACTATCAAAAAATATCTATTTACTCTTAATGACTACATCGAAATTAATGGAAACATTAGGAACCATAGAAATTTCAGCTTCATTTGACTCCAATTGTTGGTTTAGTTCAACAATATCTTCACTAGAGTGTTTATCTCCCTCATATTGTGTAGTATATTCCAGAACTTGAGAAGGAACTACCTTTTCTTTTCTAGAAGCTTCTTTTTCCTCAACATTACTTTTGGATAACTCCATAGCTTCTTTCATTATCTTATCAACAGAAGGAATAAACTTTGTTGGCTCATCATCGCTAACTAGTTCATTACCCTGCTCAACTTCCTACAGGGTACCAGTACCAACTTCTCCACCAGCATCAACATCTAAAGAAGCTTAAATTAGTTCACAAATTTCCCCAGAAACTTCTTTATCAGAATATTCTACCTATTCATCAGGTTCCAAATTGGGGTCCATAATATTTTTTCTCCTAGAGGGATGATCAACTAGGTTGAATTTTTCATATAACTTTTCATCATATACAATCCATGACATCATCCAAGGGTTCCAACTGATTTTCATCTTCTTGAAAATATCCTTAGGCAAACAATAATAAAATTTTTCATACGCTTCCTCATTTTCACCAACCATTCCTTTATATCGTAGTATCATTGAAATGAACCTTGAATAGAATAGAGAGGAATATTTGGATGTGGTTTTTATTATGTCACTCACGTGTAGTACAATGTACTTACACAAGTTGATCTTACAACCACTTATCGCCAAATATAGAGGAAAAGTGTCTTGATACTTCAAAGTAGAAAAATCACCTTTCCTTGGGAAGATCAAATTTTGAATGAACTTAAATAGAAAATGAGTCTCACCATCCAACTCAAAAGCATTTGGTCTTCTGCTAGTTCCATCATTAGTGAGATCACCCAGGGCTTCTTCAATACAAAAGATATCAATGGGAGGTAGAGGTCCTCTTGGATAATCTTCACAAACTTCTTCATAAGGTAACCTTAAACATGTTTCCCACAGTCTTGAGGAAAATCTTACTCTATCACCTTTTATCTAGCTACTTACTATATAATCACCATAATTATCCAGTGGAATATTAAGATATTGGTAAAATTGTGATACCAAATTTTGATATATGGGAATGTCTTCCTTAATGAATCAATCCAGCCAACCCTGGTCCTTTATGACTTTCAGAACTATGTAATTACTTATCAACAAACAATATGGATAGATTTCTTTCTCAGGAACAACCATGCGGGTCACAACATTTGTGTTTAGTGGTGCTGCTGGAGTAAAGCTCTTGTTCATATTTGAACACTTTCTACTTTCAATCTTTGAGCTAGAGAGGAACTTCATCCTTAACATACAACTGATTCGAGGAAATTCATAAAGAGAGACACTTTCATATTTTATTTAAAGAGGGATTGTGAGGCATGTATCTTAGAATCAAAAAGGGTTTATCAATTGGGTTTTCAAGAAATGGTACGGTTTGCGTTCAGAAAGTAAAGAGTCAGAGGAGTGAAGGAGGTAATGAAAAGTTACAGATTTTATCATTTGAGAATTATAAACTTCTTTAAACATTCATTAGATAGGTAAATGAATAAATAAATAGATATTGATACAGTGAAGTAGTTAATGAATAAACAATAATAAGGTCATGAAACCGATGAGTCACCTATAAACAACTGGTGAGTTAATTCTCTATGAGACCGGTGAGTCCGTCCCCTTGTGAAACCAGTGAGATAGTTCACCTTTGTACATAGAAAGAATTTATCACACATAGTTCATTTCTAATGTAACTCATTCAATCAGAGGTTAAAGGTTTGGTAACGATATCAACAAGATAATTTTTAGTTCCAATATTCTCAAGAGAAATATCACCCTTTTGAGAATGATGTCTCGAAAAGTGATGTATTACATCAATATGTTTAGTTATAAAATGTGAAATTGGATTCTTATAAATGTTAATAGAACTTGTGTTGTCATGATTTATGGAGATATGTCTAAATTGAAAACCATAGTCCAGTAAGGTATGTTTCATCCACAAAATATGATCACAAAAACTACCAGAAACAATGTATTCTACTTCAGCAGTAGATAAAGCTACCAAATAATATTTCTTACTACACCATGATATTAGAGACTTTCCCAAAAAGTTACATGTTTCAAAGGTTCTCTTTCTCTCTAACTTTCATCTACCAAAATCAGCATCTGAATAACGAACCAAATCAAACAATTGTCCTCTAGGATAGAATAGTACTAAGTTGGTTGAATATTTGAGGTATTTGAAAATTATTTTAACAACATTTAAATGATATTATTTTGAATTTTCTTAAAATTGAGCACACATACACACACTAAACATAATAGCAGGACTACTAGCAGTTAGGTATAGCAAACTCGCAATAATTTCTCTATAAGTAGATTGATTAATTGACTTTCCATTTTCATCAAGATCCAACTTAAATGTTGAACTCATAGGCATTTAAATACATTTAATGCTATCAAATCCATATCTTTTTTAAATATATTTGGTATATTTACTTTGATTAATAATAATACCTTATTTATTTTGAAATATTTTAAATCCAATAAAATACATAAGATCTCCCATTAAACTCATTTCAAGTTCACTTTATATCATTTTTGAAAAGTCATTACAAAAAGAATTTTTAGAAGATCCAAAAATAATATCATCAACATATATTTGAGAAATTAAAACATCTTTAGAAATTCTCATTATAAATAATGTTGGACCAATAATTCCTTTTTTAAAACCTTTTGAAATAAATAAATTACTTAATCTGTCATACCAAGCTCTAAGATCTTATTTTAATCCATATAATTATTTTAACAATTTAAAAACTTGATTTAGAAAATGAGGGTTTGTAAAACCATGGGTTGTTCAACAAAGACATCCTCAACTATATAACAATTTAGGAATGCACTTTTGATATCCATTTGATATAGTTTGAAATATAAATGTGATGCATAGGCAAGTAGAATCCCAATTGCTTCAATACAAGCTACTGGTACAACAGTTTCTTCATAATCAATCACTTCTTATTGATTATAACCTTGTGAAACTAACCTAGCTTTGTTTCTAACTATGTTACTAGCTTCATCCACTTTATTACTAAACACCCATTTGGTGCCTATGGTTCAGGTATTTTGGGGTCTATCTACTAACTTCTAGACTTTGTTTCATTCAAACTGATTTAGTTCTTGCATAGAAATCACCTAAAATTCATCATTGATTGCATCGTTGAAATTTTAGGTTCAAGATGGGACAAGAAAGCTTGATGTTTAGCCTTATTTCTCCTGGAAGATCTAGTTTTCATTCCTTTATCTAAATCCTTAACAAAAACATCTAAAGGATGGTTTTTAAGGGTCCTAGTTGGTCTAGAAAAGGTAGGACTGATTATTCCAAGCTCTTATATAGGTTCACAATCAAGATGTATAGAATCTAATTTTTTAAGAAATGGAAGTATTAACAGATTCTTTAACAGGATGACCAGAATGTTTTTCATTTATATTCAGGTTAGACATATCATCTTTAAGATTATCTATGGAGATCTTAGGCTCATGTGGATCTGTCTCATTGAATTTAACATGAACAGATTCTTCCACACATTTGGTTCTTTTATTAAATACTATATAGGCTTTACTGGACATTAAATATCCACGAAATATTCCTTCATCCATCTTAGAGGAAAATTTATCAAATTTATCATTAGTGTTAAGAATATAATCTTTACATCCAAACACTTTGAAATAATTTACCTTTGATTTCCTATTATTCCATAATTCATATGGGGTTTTCTTAAGGATAAGTCTTATTAAGACCCAGTTGATTATGTAACAAGCTGTATTAACAGCTTCAGCCCAAAAATAAATTGGAAAATCATATTTATTGGGAATTTTCCTAGAAATATCTTGTATGGTTCTATTTATCCTTTCTACTAAACCATTTTTTTGAGGTGTCATAGGGGAGGAGAGGTTGTGTCCATAGCCATTTTGAGTACAAAAAAGATTCAAAGTCTTGATTTTCAAACTCATGGCCATGATCAGTTCTAAGAGATTTGATTTTATGTCCACTAAGGTTTTCTATATATCCAACATACTTAGTAAATTAATTACATTATTGACTTTTATGTTTCAGAAAATTGGTCCAAGTGTACCTAGATAAGTTATCTACAAGAACATAAACATTGTTATTCCCATTTAGACATGAGACTCTAGATTGTCCAAATAAATATCTATGAACCAAATTGATAGGTCAAGAAGTAATTAATTCTTTCTTTTGTTTGAAAGATATTTTATGTTGCATTCCCTTTTGACAAGGATTCCACACTTTTTTGTACGAGAACTCTATCATGGGTAGGTCTCTAACTAATCCTTTTCTAGCTAATTTCATTAGTGAGTGGGTGTTACAATGTCTTAATATCCTTTTCCAAATCCAAGATTCCTTTTAAAAACCACTAAGACATGATACATTTTCTGACGCTAAAGAATCTAAATTTACAGCATATACATTATCACTTCTAAGGGCAGTAAATACAAACCTAATTTTGGCATAAAAAACATGGAATGAATCATTTTCAAAATTGACATTAAATTCATCATCACATAATTGAGACATGATGATTACATTATACTTTAATCCACCAACAAAGTAATTTGGAAATCAAAATACAGTTAAGGTTACCAATCTGGCCTAAGACGATGATTTTTTCTTTACCATTGTCACCAAATGTCACATGTCCTCCATCTATCTTGATGAGATTATTGATGAATGAGTAATCTCTTGTCATGTGTCTTGAACATCCACTATCCAAGTATCACAGATTTCTTTGGGATATCTTTAGGCATTTTTTTAGTAAAACAGATCAAAAAAGAATTGTTTTTGGTACCCATACTTGTATGGGTCTATAAATATTTGTAATAAGGGATTTATGAACCCACATTTGTCTCATAGGTTTCCAATAATAAAATTATAAAGATTTTTAGAAAAAAACTTAATTTGGTATAAAATAATGGGAGAAGATAGATGAAGTAGATGAGATACTTGAGATAGAACTTGCTGTATAGTTTTGATTTTTGGACAGAGAAGCAGATTTTCCTATTTTGGTTGTTGAATAGGTTTTGGATAAACTTATTTGTACAGGCTGATATCCTAATATAGTAGTATACCTATGAGATATATGTTTACCAATTAATTGAGGGAGCGTGTCTTTCCAATTAGTAAACTTTTATAGATCCTTATTTAATTGATCATTCGAAAACATTAGATTATTATTTTCTTTTAGCAGCTGTTCATTTTTCTCATTCTCAAGAGTGAGTTCAGATTTAATATTTGCAGAGAATGCATGTTGTTTATTTAATGATTTATACTTATATTTTAGTTCATTATGGGTTTCTTACAACATATTAAAATATTCAAACTGTTCATTAGGGTTCATCTTTTCATATTCAGATTCCTAGTTAGAATAATAATCATTATATATATGTGAGTAAAGGGTTACCTCAGATGTGTTTGTCATGAAACACATCCTTTCCTTTTCCTCTTTCTCAACTTGAGAAGAAGAATATTCACTGAAGCTATCCTCAGATGCACTCCAGGTGGCTATCATTACTTTCTTATATTTTATATCTTTATACTCATACTTATTTTAATATTTTATCTTTGGATAGTCTTCCTTGACATGTACTCTTCTTTTGAATTCATAACAAACTATTTCTTTAGATTTATCAGGCTTCTTCTAATCCTTTTTCCAATTGTATTTGTTGTCATATTTTACATTGAAGTTAGGATTTATGAAAAATTAATTCCTATTGTAAAATTTCTTGAATCTTCTTGCCATCTGGGCTATTTGATCATCATGGTCTGAGACCGATTCTTCACCTCCTTAATTTTCAATATAAGCCTGAACTTTTTCTTTATCTTTTCTCTTGGAGGTATTAGTATTGAAGGATATATTATTTTTTTGTCTCTTTTTCCTCGTAATTCACTTTTAATTCTTCTTCATACATCATTAACTTTACAATGAGTTCTTTGATGCGTAATTTACTGATGTCACATGACTATCTAATAAAGATAGAGGTTTCTCTCTATCTATCAGGTAGGCATATAAGAATCCTCATGACTTGTTCTTTGGTTTTCACTTCTCTTCCAAGAGAAATAATTGTGTTACAAGTCTCATTGAACATGAGATACATGTTAGAAATAGGCTCATTAGTTTTCATTTTAAAGTAATCATTTTTAATAGTATGTGTATTAAGACTCATTTCCTTAACATTGGTCATTCCTTCATGAGAAACAAAAAGAGTTTCCCAAATTTCATAAGAAGTTTTTCATGCAAAAATACGATTAAATTCTTCATCTTCTATAGAACAACACCGATCATTCATAGCTTTATAGTTCTGATTATAGGAAGCCTTATTTAGGTCAACCTAGGTGTTCCTAGCAGCATTAGGGATCTTATATTCTTCTTCTACTAAAGACCAAATTTCAAAACTCATGCTCTCTAGGTGCACTTTCATTTTTATTTTCCATTGTGCATAATTGGATCCATTAAATAATGGAGTTCTGTTTGTAGTAGCACCTTCCAATATATTATCCATAATGATATTTTAGAAGGATATTGAAAGAGATAAAAATTTAGAAATAATAGAAATGTTAAGATCTTGAAATTCAACTAAAATCAGAGTTGTAAATATTTTTAAAGAAGATAAAAAAACTTTTAGAATAGTAACTAAACAAAGATAAAAAAATTCCTTTGATACCAAATGTTAGTTGAAGTAGAATACTCAAGATGGGGGTGGTGAATTGATTATCTATCAAAATTTGTATTAAAAAAGTAGTTATTTTAGAACACAAGGATTCCCCAAATTTAAAATAAAACAAAGTCCGTTTGTAGTGAATTTATAAAATTCCTAAATGTTCAACTTGTTTTTGAGAAGATTGATTAGGTATCAGATATATTAATCTATGAATTACTATATCTTTTGAAACAAACCTACTAGTTTAAAATATATCTAACGATTTCTAAACTAACTATCAGAGTTTTTTTGTTTATATTCAATTGAAAATAAAAGAGAGTGTTAAATATAAACAAGCAAGCACAGTGGAAATGAATACAAGAGGTTCAGTCTCAACCCAAGACCTTATCCTCTACACTTGGTGATCACCTACTACCAAGCAGTTTAAATTAATAAATAGTTCAGAACCACACCCTGAATTAGGGTTTACAACAGCACATGGGGCTGTCCAGGTAAAAGTACCTCTACTATAGTTCTACATGGGAAAAGCAGCGAACATATCACACTCGAACTCTTCCACACTTAACAGTGGGAAAAAATGTGTAAAATGATTTTAAAGTGAGGAAATTTAGTTTCATCTAGTTATGAACTAGAGACAGTGTGTGTGTGTCAAACAGATACAAAAACTTCTATAAAATGTAATAAAAAAGAACACAATAGAGATATAAATTTAGAGTTGAGTTTCAAAGGCTATATGTGTTATTTAGTGTAGCTTTGGAATCCTTGTTATTTAGGAAGTGCAGTTTGATTCCTTCTCTGGAAGTTGTCTCTAAAAACAGAGTGTCTTAGACTTTTGCTTCTACCTTCCAGGATAGAAAATGTTCCATCCTTTTTGGGTGAGTAGTAGTTGATGAAGCACATCATAGTTGGGATTTTTATTTATCTCTGAAAAAACCTTCGTAAGAGTTCATCATGTAAGCACAAGAAAAAGAAAATGAAGTGTTCTTCATGTGTTCTACAGATGCATGTGTTCTCTATTATGTCTAATACCCTCGTCTCTCACATGAGAATCTCTTATTACATATTTATTGAGGGCCCACATGTGGTATCATCATGTTGGGTGCACAACATCATCACACCTCGTACTATCCTCTAAATATCCTATAGACAACATTAAATTTTGTTAGAAACATTAATTTGGATAAATATGACCATTAGTAAAAATCTCAAACACTTTATGAAAATATGGTAAATTATAGAATAAACGGAGTCACAATGAGTTGTAGGAGCGATGCGATAAGAACAATGTCACAATAACTGTCGTATGACTAGTGTCTTAGGAATGGTGAGTCCTTCCATGCCTTTGAGAGGTGTCATCATGTGTTTTTGAACTGGTAGTGGTGGTACCTAACCGATGAATGAGGAATGGAAGCAGATTTTCTGCCTTTGATAAAAATAATGGACCGATGTTAGTATGGAACTGGTGACTGTGTCACGGCGACAATGAGGGACCAGTGATTGTGTCACATCCTTTGTGAAAAAAAATCCATCTGTATATAACCAATGATTCATGTAACACAACGAGATTTTATGAGAAATAATATTTTTTTTTATTTGATGTCTTGTGTTGTACAATACACCAAGATTAGCTTGTGCTATATGCAACACCGTATTATCTTGCAGTATACGTAACAATATACGTGGCTTCTGTTATATGCAAGAGCGACCTTCCTCGATAGCATGCGTGGTACACAATACTGAGTTTCACTAAACAATGATATATTATAATATTATTATGAACTAGCCGTTATGAATAGTATTAACCACATATTGAAATTTATAATATTATAATTCATCCTATTTTTCTATAACATTGTATGAGAACAAAATTATTTTTTTGGATAAAAGAAGTATTTTTTAAAAAAATGTAGTTTTGTCACCTTTTGAAGGATCACCCATTTTAAATCTAATTTTTGACAGGTTTATAAGTTCAATTTGAAAAATTAAACTTATTATTTTGAATCAGGATATAAAAATTTACATTGGATAGAATTTTGACATTATTCTGATAACCTTCACATTTTGATGAATAGTAAAAATACGCTAAATTTAAATTAAGAAAAACTTTTTCAATAAAGATAATTATGTTAAATTATAATATTGAAGGGTTTTAAAGTATAAATAGAATATATTTATACCATTTAATATAATTTATGTCATTAGAATTAATTTTACATTGAATGCATATGTAAAAACATTTCAATCTTTTGCAATGTTTTAACTTTTAAAACCCATTTTCTCAACAGTGGACTTAATTTTAAATTAAATAATGAAACTTATGTGTTATGAATTTGGAAAAATGGATTCCATATTTGTAATCAGTAGGTCCAAATTATGTTAATAGGATACTTTTTATTTTTAGGCATTATGAATAGTAACTACGGTAAATTTTATTTACTATAGTTAAAGGTAAATAAGGTAAATAAGGGTAAAAATAATATTATAAAATTACCCTATCACTTGTATTAATATAATAGGATAATTATATTTCGTCATAAAATATACTTGGGTTTAAATGTTATCATTTGGAACCATCTTGGATGTGATTAAGACCTTTAAATTTTTTAAAGAAAGTGAAATATGTGTAACTCAAACTTTAATAATTAATGTATTTTTAATATAAGGTTATATATGAGATAAATTCTATTATAAATAATCATTTGAAATAATAATTTTTTTTATTCATCATGGTAATTTATTGGTGATTTTTAAGAAATATATAATTACTTTAATCGCTTATACATTAATGATGTAGAAATTATTTATTTAGTGAAAAATCAATAATATAGTTTTTATTAAAATAATAATACAAATAAAAAGGACCAGAAACTAGCCTAAACCTTATTGGTCGAGTATATCTATACCATAATCATCCAAGGGTATAATTTTTGACCATTTTGAGACTTATAAAAGTGATTATGACACTTATATTATTTTATTTTAAATGATGTCAAAGTTGTCACCTTCATGCCTTAATAAATATAACAATTTAAATTTTTTGATTTTAAGATGATAAATTAGAGTAAATGTATTATTATGTAAGATATTATATTTATCTGCATCATAGTATTTTATTTTTAATTTTATGCAACAAATATGTATATTAAATAATTATAAAAAATTGTTGTAGTAATTATTTTATTAAGAGAAATATCAAATAAATGTTTTTAAAAATATTAAATAAATAATATATAAATAAATAAATGTGCTCCATGAATTTTTTTTGATGAATGTCACATGTTAGGAATCAGTTAAATATATTTTTTCGAATATATCTTCTGTGTGGATTTTATTTAAATTCAAATAATTGAATAGTGTCAAAATAGACACTATTGATATTTTATAAAAATAACATATTATTAAATTGTTTAAAAATCACAAAAATATTTAAAAATTACAAATTTAAAATTATGTGGCCTAAAATGTAATAATGTATCTAATTATGGAAATTTCACAACACATAAGTAAGTATTTATAACAATTTAAAAATTAGAATATTATTACCTCAAATAACATTAAATAGATCAAATAAGGATAAATCAAAATGATAAGATTTAAAATAAAATAAAAACATGTCTAATTTTGATTTTTTGATTTTCTTATGATCCTATCTTACTGAATATCCTAATTTGAGTCACTTAAGAAGTTTTTAAGTGGGGTTTGAGTTTATTATAAATTAGTATTTTGGAGGATTCCAAAAGTGCCCCTCTCCTCTCTTATAAAAGGGAACCCCTTCCCTCTCCTCTTCACTCAATATTGAGCCTTAATGCTCGGTCAAAACCTACAAATTAATATTCTAAACCTATCTAGTTATATAATAGTGGTTCGGGTCTTCTCAAAAGTCCAAATCTAGTGCCCTAATAAGAAGTTTAAAAGAGGCACTTCGAGGAAGAGGTAATATCTTCTACCGATTATTTCAAGTTTCTTTCTTATTAAACTTTCTCTTTTTTAGTTCTTTAATTATAATGTAATAAAATCAGTATCACTAATATACTTATATTTTATCATAAAGATTAAAAAACCCTATATCCATCCTACGAAAAACGAAATCACCGCGCGTGTGTACGTACGGCTTACCGTCTCCACACCGTGGTGTAATCTGTTTTTCCACCACCACCATACTTGGATGGATATAATTATGGGAATAGTAAATATATATGATTATTATAACATCATAATGATTCTGAGATATTATATCATCCACCTCAATTCCATTCAATAATTATGGGAATGATATCATCACTCGTGCGTACATACGGATTACCGTCTCCACGATGCGATGTGATTCATTCTCCATGTTAACCATTATAGAATGATTATAAAGTATATATAATAAATAATCATGAAATATATGACATAATAATGATACTATATTTATGTATATGTTATTTACTTACTTCCATTCAATTTGATAAGGAAACAAAACAGTGTTCATGCGTACGTATGACCTACCGTCTCCATGAATGGTGTACTTTATTTCATTTATTGATCTACTATATATATTTATATGATGAATATTTAATATATATAAATCATGTTTTACATTTTGGAATTATGTAATCATGATCTATGTAATCATAAGAATAATTACAAGTCAAAACATACACGATAAATGAAACAATTTTACCCAAATTGCTGATTTAATATAGAATTGATAAATGAATGGGTAATATAAAGTCGTAAGTGAATCATATATGATATAATAAATATTATTATGGTTTTGTTACAAGTTAATAATATGTTTAAACCCACTATACAGGAGTCTCAGATACATATGGATGAAATTGGACATAAGGTAAGGGATTATTTCGTCTCACTTTTATTTCTGCGAGACATATGCCTTAATCACCATCTATTTCTTTTTTTATGGTGTTTATGCTTTCCATGAATGTTTTATGATTTTTATTATGAAGAACATGATTTTTACATATGAATTTAATTTTCTTTATTTTATGACTTGTATTATTTCACCGATCATAAATGGTAATGGATAATTATTCTAATCTCGTACTTATCTGAGATTGTTTATTTGTACGTATTTACTGGGGTTATATTTATCATCCATGTCCATGTTTTATAAAAAATGTTTTAAAAAAGTTTTTACTATTCTTCCATGTATGTTTAAAGTTGTTTTTACTCCATTTTTACTTTTAGTATGTATTATGGAAGGTATATTTATTTTGTTAACCATACGAGGTACTTTTTGACTATTCTAGAAAAAGTATGAGAAGAATGTTTTTTAACTTATATGGCATGAACAGATTTTTATGGTTTCATAACACTTTATTTTCATGAAGCTTCCTCTACATGATTTCATTATTATTTTCAACAAAAATCATTTTCTTTTAAAATTTCATGGCATTTTGTGAAAACCAAATGATTTTGAAGAAGAAAGGATATTTTCCTCAAGAATTCATTTCAAGTGTTTTTTCAAAACTATTTTCCATCTAAGATGAAATTATTTAGTATGTTTATGTTTCAAGTATAATGTCTCTATTATTTACATGGTTTGATTTTTCTTATGATGAAATGATGTCCATTTGTTTTATATGGATTATGTTATGATGAGATGATGTTTAAGAAACCCATATTATTCTTTGGGTTATGATAAACAATTTATGTTTATTTTGTGGCACACAAAAGATTGATTTAATTATGATATGGGTGGGACCTATATGTCCCTCCAATTCATTGGGTAAAGATTTATATCTCATCGTATAGACATGGCTGGAAGGACAAGTAAAATTCGCTTCAGTAATATAGGGCTGGAACAACAAGTAAACCTGGTTCAGTAATGGACTTTATCCACTATGATGGTCTTGGAAGCCATGCCTTGGATACTATGTAAATCATAACATGTGATTAATGTTTTTCCACAATTACATGTTTTATCCCCATGCTACTTTATCATGATAAAGGTTCCTTTATGATCTATGCCTTGTGTACTGCCATGTTTTATATCATTGCTCAAGATTTTGATGTTTAGATTTTTTGTTCATGTTTTTACGTTAAAATGTTTACAGATTGTTTTATGTTCTCCATGATTACCCTTACTGATCATTCTATCTCACCCTTTCTATGTTTTATTTTCCCCAAGATATAAAGAATGGTTTTAGGTAAGAAAACAAAAGGGGAAGATCTTTATAGGAGATGTTGAAGATCTTTCACCATGATGAGAAGATTATGTTCAAAGTTTACAAAGAAAATAAACTATTATGATCCTTGGGTGTCTATTTTTGTAATGTATTAAGTATTATTAAAAAGTAATGTAATGTCCATGTATGTCAAGCTCGGGTCTCTATAACTCAGGTCCTTCTGTATGGGACCGGTAGCGGTGGCACATCCTTTGTGAAATATTTGGTTGCTCTGTATAGGACCAGCGACTGTGTCTCATACATGGAAACATTTGAGTAATATGTCTTGGAAAAAAACTTAATAGTAGGGTAAGATAAGGTAATCATAATGAAAAATTAGTAAAAAATGGTAGAATAGGAAAGATGACATGTTTATACATGATTTAAGCCTTAAAATGATGTGTGATTATCAAAACTTCAGGGCTGGTAAGTGATTATCAATCCTTATGAGAGTCCAATAATCCTAGGGATCCTACATTGTGAAATAAAAAGAAAAAATCCTATGGATTTCAATATATGACCTTAGTTTAATCTATAATCCATCAAGTAAAATAGATCATTTATTAGTGGATTAAAACCTAGTATTTGTAATTAATTATCCATAATAGACTTTGGAAGCTTTGAAAATATTTATCTATGTGTGCTAAAGGTGGAGATAAAATATGGGGTTTCTCAGTACTTCAAAAACGAATATATGAAGGAGAAATACCAAGGGATCATTGATGGTATGTCATATATAGAGAAGAATTTTCAACCCTAAATTTTCAAAACCATTGTAAGAATCACCGAAGTAATTTCTTTAAAGTTCTAGAGAAGCATTTTAATTATTGAAAAGTAGGCCCCCAATCCCAAACCAACTAAAGTAATTCAAAGAGTCCAATGAAACCAATAGTGGAGAAAAAGGTTTAGACTAATGATATGTCCAAACTATAATTCCTCATGTGTAAAATGTTTGGATATAATACGAATAAATTCACCAAACCTCCATGTAATGAAGAAAATAGGCTCTAATAGCCTCCCAAAGATCGTAAACATTGAAGGGTATTCAAAATTACAACCACTAAGGTAGATTACAATAATAAAGAGATGGAAAACCCACTTACTATTTATTCAACATATAAAAGTACCTTATTTCATTATTTTATATCACAATTTTTTTAAGAATGATGATTCACCACCTCAAGTGATGGATATCAAACTATCGGTGAAAATGATGTGTGGAGAAATTATCATGCATAAGATATATAAATAATATTTGATTAAAATTTTTGGGAGAAAACTACCTAGAGATCTAATTCTTCTACATTTGGTTGAATTTGATGTGTTTTTAGTTTGTAATGGATGTCACCAGGTAGATAAAATATTAATTTTTAGGATAAGTCTATTTCATTTCATATTCCATAACATATTATTATCATGTATCAACATTAATACGATCTACCCTTGGAATAAAATTATTTAATATGAGTTTTTAATCCCAAAAACGAGGAAATCCTGACTCAAATGATTAGGGATGATTCAATATCAACGACATGCCTATTTTATAGGAATATAATAAAGTATTTATAAATGAACAACATGGTATTATATGACATTGTGAGATTTTTTTCAATAAATATAATACCGGGATCCATGCCTCTCTCAAAAGAGTCCATATAGAACATCTCCCATTGAATTTGTGGAGATAAAGAAGCTTCTATAAAAAAATTTGTACTAGGGTTTTATACAACCTAGTGCTTCACCATGGGGTGTACTTGCCCTATTTATAACAAATAATGATGGTTAAATTTTTATTTTCAATGATTATAATGAAATAAATAAAATTCCTAAAAAGAATAAGTATCTGATACCCAGTATTGATGATCTATTTTATTAACTTATAAGAGATTGATGATTCTCAAAGATTGATATTTGATATGGATATCATTAGTTGAGGGATGAAAGGGAAGAAATTTACAAGACATCATTATAAACAAGGTATGTATACTATAAGTTTATATTGATTCCATTAAAATTGACTAATAACCCCACAATACTCATGAATATAAGGAAAATAGTATTTAGAGACTACGTGGATCATTTTGTGGTTGTCTTTATGTATGAAATTATTATATAATAAAAGAGTGATGAAGATAATGAAATTCATTTTTGGATAGTGTTGATGTCCTTAAGAGAGGATAAGTTATATTCCAAATGTATAAAATGTGAATTCTAGAAAAAAAGACATCATTAATGGGTCATGTAATCACAAGAAAGGGAAATTCTATAGATCTTACAAAAATAGAAGTTATTAAAAAATTTACCCGACCAACCATAGTATCCAGGATATTTATTTTTCTTAAGTTGTATGGATACCATCAACTTTTTTTGAGAAATTTATCATGGCTATCGAATTAACTAACCATTTTAACATGGAAGGGAGTAAAGTGACTTTTGATGGAGGAATGAAGAGAAACTAAAGAAGGGATTTTTCATAATATATGCACTTACATTACCCTATATATGGGAATGTATTTTAATATGTAGTGATTCCTTGAATAAGGGATTGGTATGCACCCTAATAAGAAATTAAAAGGCAATTTCTTGTGCCTCATGATAGTTAAAGACTCATGAGAAAAATTACCCAATTCATTATTTGGATTTTGTAGTAATGCAGTTTTCATTAAATTTTTTGTAAAATTATATCAATATAAGTAAGTGTGATATAAATACTAATCAAAAGAAATTTAAATATTTATACTCACAAAAAATAAATCAAAGTGGGCAACAAGAGATGGTTGGAAATAATAAAAAACAATGACATATCATTATATTACCAACCTAGGAAGATAAAAAAGGGGGATAATGATTTAAGAAGGAAAAATCATTATACCTTATATGTAATAATGTTTGAAATATTCCCAATTTTCATATATTTTCAAATTAAAAATCATTAAATCATAATTTATAGAGATAAATACTATCATTCACAAGTGACTGCAAAACCATGAAATCTTGTGAAGATCAAAGAAGCCCAGAAAGATGATGTAGTGCTAAAGAAAAAGGTATCAGATATTCTGGATTTTAACTTTGATAAAGATGAATTTATATGGTTTGGAAATAGGATATGTGTTAAATAAAAATTAGAATTGAAGAGGGAACTTTTGGGTGATGCTCATAGATCATCCTCTTATATTCATCAAGGAAGCATGAAGAAGTATAAAGATCAAAAGAAAAAATTATTATCGTATAATATGGATTGAGAAATTGTAGAATACATATCTAAATTTTTGGTATTCCAACAAGTTAAGGCTAAATGATAAAGGTATAAGGATATGATCCAACCATTACCAATACCAATACACAAATGGGAAAACACTATTAATAACATCATAGGACATCCCAAATTTTCTAATGTCTATAATGATATTTGGGTTGTAGTTGATCACCTTATGAACTCATCACTTTTTTTTACCATCCAAGAATTTTTATCTCTTGACCAAATCACTAGGATAATAATAAAGGAAGTGGAAAGGATACATGTTGCACCACAATCCATCGAATATAATCAGGATATGAGGTTTAATTTAAGATTATATAGAGTTCTTTATAAATCATTAGAGATATAGCTGAGTTTCAACACTTCTTATCATCTCATATAGATGATCAGTCTGAATGGAAAATTAAATCTATAGAGGATACGATTAGATCTTGTATTAGTGATTTAAAAGGATTTTGGAACCAATGCATCCAATTTTTAGATCCCTTATATAATAATATTTTTAATAATAGAATTCAAATGTTATCATATGGGTCTTTGTATTGGGAGAGATTCAGGACTCTAACATGATATGATGAAGTTGGAGAGATGAAGATAAAAGGTCCTAACCTTTTCCAATAAATGGATATATTTGAAACCACTTAGAGACATATGAAATTGGAATAAATCCAAAATAATCACCGATGAGAGATAGAGTGTTATGTTTGTGATAATTTGTTCCTTTGAATATCTTCAAGGAAGTGGGTCATGAAATTGGGGGTGAAAGTGAAGATAATATATAATGAACCAATATTTTTCAATGGAAATTATTTTCTTATAAATATGTTATAATGAACTAATAAGTTCTATGTGACCTTTAAAAATAATATTGTCACTTCTGTGATGTGAATTTCGAAATTCTAATATACACGGTTGTGATCAGTAAGTTATGTGGAGTCCGATAAGAAAAACATATTTTTTGGTGAATAGTAACCAACCCTTATGAATAGTAATATACCCTTATGAATAGTGATATACCCTAATGAATAGTAACTTTACCTAAAATAGTATATAAATAATATTCAAGGGGAATTATTATATACCTAAGCTTTGGAATAATTAAGAAAATGTTTTAAAACGGTTGTTTTGAGAATAAATTATGATTTTAATTAAATATTAAATTAATCATATTTGGAAACTTATTTTTGAAAAATGGAATTCATTTTTGGATTCTAAACATTGAAAAATGGTCAGAGTAAATTTCTGGTATTTTTTTAAAAAACATGAATTTTTGATGAATAGTGAAATACTGTAAAATACAGTATATACAAATTATCAGTTAAATAAACTATTCATGAACTCCAAAGTGATGTAAGACCAGTTGGTTAGAAATCACATGCATTTATCACTATTTTTGGTCAAGTAATTGTCACTATTTCTGGTATTGAGAGAAATTAATAAACTAATGACTAAAAAATTATGAAAACTCTCATCTCCTCCACTATAAAAATCCTCTCTCACTCCCTCTTCTCTTCACACCTCTAAAGACTTGTGACTTATACAAATTATATCTAAATATCTTTCCAACATCATCTCCCATGTCCAGAAATCCTTGGTCTCACAAAAAGACCAAAACCTCCCCCTTAAGTAGGGTCTCAAGGAAGTTTGGTTCAAGAGGAAAACTCCTCTTTTCAATTCTTTGTTTTTCCTTTCAAATTAATTTGTTTTCTATTTCTATTATTACCTATCCTTATCCAAATGTTGCGATGACTCTAGTACCTTACATTCACTATAATATTTTCATGATATTGGAATAAGTTATTATCATCTTTTCCTTTTACCTTCTTTTATACTAGTAGCAAGAACACTATCTGAGATGTGTCAATTTACCACATTCAAGGATAATGGGATTTCAATTTATGTTATCATTCTCAATTATAGACATGAAACCATTCTTGTTATGGTTGAAACAGGTTTTTATATATTTAATATAGCCTATGTAAGGTTCTGTAATCCCCTTGTACAAATGGTATTAAGTTATAAAGAAAAATGAGTTCGTTGTAATCAAAACCCATAGATTAACCGAAAGAGTTATCATTAAAGTTATATATAATAATTCATCCTCATTCCATGTTACCAAGTTATATAAATGAACACTAAAACCTATGGATGGATGATCATAAATAATATGTGAATTCAATTCTGGATATTTACATCCATTACACATGAACTCCATTACTTATGAACAAGTGAACCAATTATGAAAATAAAGAAAACGAACACTATAGAACGACAAAATTCCATATAATAACTTATCAATAAGGGCATAAATGAACTAAAAAGAATTATGATAAACTAAATAAATTTATAATAGGTTCTTAAATAGGTTATTAAAAAGTATAATTTCGTATTCCATGAGCTTAAGTTCAAGAGCGGAACACGTTCAGATTTAAGGTAAGGGTTTTTCCACCCGAACATCCATTTTCATTCAGGTTACTCTTATTGTCTATTAACTCAATGAAACACTTTTTTATTATTATATACTCCACAATAATTATGTTTGTGGGTTATATATTTTTTTACCAACCATAATATTTCCTTATTTTATGGATGGTTACACATTTTAAAAGGAACTTTCGAAATTGTTTCTGAAATACAAGCTCGATCCAAGGAAAATTTTCTAATTCTTACCTATTTTCAAGGTCACTCTATAATCTGTTTTGGGAAACCGTTATATTTATAAAATCACTAATTTTATAATGAAAATAATATCTTTCTTCAATTACAGTTTTATACATATATATTTCCAAAAGAACTCTTCTTTTCCATGTAAAAGAGTATTTTTCTGAAGATTTACATGAAGATTTTATAAGAGTATCTTCATCTATTTCAATACTCTTATTGATTATTATATGTTATTGGGATTATTATGCCATGTTATCATATACCATATTTATGTTAATGTTTTATTATTACTTTGTATGTGGATGTGCTATCTTAAATCCATTCCCCAATTTACTCTGAATGGTTAGTGTTTATTCTTAATGGTCGAGGAATGTTATTTTCATTTCATATATTAATTTCAATATGAATGTATATGTTGTTTCTATTTATCCCCATTCATATGAGGAATTAAGGGGACATAATAAGTGTCGGGTTGGTCCCACTATATCCCCTTGGTGCATCGGTAGGTCTCATGAGACAAACTACGGTCATGGAACAAGGCCTTGAAAAAATGATTACTTATGGTCTTGGCACAAGGCCTTGAGGGTATGGTAATGTTGTCCCACATTATGCATTCCCTCATTATGAAAATAGTTTTGATGGTTCATGTGGTTATTCTAATAGTATAATACCCATGATTATGTTATTTTATGGCAATATTTACTCAGTTCATTTTATACCATATTATGTTCAAGTTTATTTTTAGAGGCATGTGTTTTCAATTATTCAATATTTCTACTGTTTAGGTTATCTTACGATGTATTTCCTACCCTTACTGAGCATTTTATCTCACCCCTTTATTATGTTTCATTTTCTCAGAACATGAATAAGTATATTATGAATGACATGGAGAAATTACTTTGGAGTTATGGATATTGTATAAGGGAATTTCTATGTTGTATTTACTATCATGTTGTAATGTTTAACTTTGGTATGAATATTTTTTCCAATAATACAAAACTACTCGGTCCTTCGAAATTCTTATTACTTGTTTGTATGACAATGTAATCAAACAAGGCACTGGCTCTGGGCAACTGGGTTCGAGTCCTCATAGTTTGTCTTAGAGAATGTTTAGTAGAAAACATGGAAACTAGATTTAGAAAACGTAGATTAGAGAAGAGTCCCAAAGATGGTCTTTGAGGATAAACATACAAGAACGTCCTTGTATTTTGGTAAGGAAAATATTATGTGGATCTTTCAAGCAATACTTCTCTGTCTGGATATGAGTAGGTAAAGGTAGCTCTGGCATAGAGGTCACTTGGAGTGAAAGCTCCTACAAGGAGTTTTGGAGCTTGACCCTGGGTATCCTGGTACATGATAATATGCCTTTCTGAACTCTTGGTTATGATACTCCCAGAGGATATGCTTGGGATAATTCAAATATTTATTACAATCCATTATGAAGGATTCAAATGTAATTTTTTCATCAAATATACCAAGTTTATGATTAAGAAATTAGTTATGTGTTGAAATTCGATTTATGTTAAGTATTTTTCTACATTAAGATTATACATTATGATTCATACCCTAATATAATCTATTCCATTATTTAGAAATGGCGCCTAGTAGAAGGAATGAAAACTGCACGAACGTACGTGTCCCCTATTGAGATTTCCCACTAATGCAAGATAATGATGTTGGCTCTAGTATTGTGGCTAGTTCTGAGAAACTTATAACTATACTGGAACAACTTACTCATGTTATGAATAATAACCTTACCCGTATGGAGAATCCGAATCCCCCATGTGGAGGAGCTATGTTAGATTGCTTTATGTGACAACAACCTCCATCATTAAATGGGACTACAAACCTGTTTGTAGTAGAGTAGTGGATATGTTCCTTGAGAAGATATTTCTTTCTTTGGGATGCAATGAATGAGAGAAGGTTTTCATGGATGTTTATTGTCTAATGGGTGATGTGGATCAGTGGTTGTAATTAATCCAAAAAAAGGAGGAGGAAGAAATAGAAGAGATGGAATGGAGGTATTTTTAGGAAATATTCTTAGAAAAATATTTCCCTCATGAACAACGAGAAGATATGGAGAGAAAATTATTGAATCTGAGGAAGAAGATGGATGAAAATGTTTCCAAGTATGAATCCTACATTACAATGCTCTCAAGGCATGCTTTGGACTACATACATAATCAAAGGAGAAAAATTGATCAATTATTATATGGTTTAAAACCATTCTTCCTAAGGGCTATGGTCTCCCAAATATTCTCATCATATGAAGATATTGTATCAAGTGGTATCAAGACAGAAAATGAATTCTCTAAGTCTTATGACTTTAAGGGAAATCAAGAGAAGAAGAGGGCTGCTGAAAACTCTAGGAAATAAAATAAAAAATTGGGGAAGAAGGGAGGAGTAGAATTTCTATCATTCAGTAATTGGGGGAAGAAACACCCTGGCGCTTTCCTGAAGGGAAAGGGAGTCTGTTACAAGTATGTAAAAAAGGCCACCTATCTCAGGATTGTAAGGGGAAGAAAGAATCTACCAAATTTCTTGTACTACAATTGCAGGGATATGGGACATTATTCACATGAATTTCCTAAGTGTTAGGGAAATTTTCTCCAATGAAGGCCAAGGGAGAAAGGCCAAGCTTATGCAGTCAAAATGGCAGAGGTTGAAGTTCATAATGAAGTGGTGGCAGGTACATTGATCGTTTCATCAAACTTAGCCAATACTTTATTTGATTCTGGATCGTTATATTCATTTATAACTTCCCAATTTGCCAAGAAAATTAAACATGTACAATTTTATTTAATAAAGGATTTATCAGTCAAAACTCCAAGTGGATGTATCATTGAAATAAAGGTGTGTGGATTAGTCCCCCTCATGACACATAAACATGATTTAGTTTCTAACATTATTATCATACCAATGGTTGTCCATGATATAATTCTCAGTATGAATTGGATATCAAATTATGATGTGAAGATCTATTGCAAGAATAAGGAAGTTAAAATTCTTGAGAATGGTGTAGAATCGGTTATTTTTAGAGCAGAAACCTCACCATATTATTCTCATCTAGATCCACCCCCAGTAGCTCCACAGAATTCAATTATTTGAGAGGAAGGGAATGAAATAAATAAGGGTTAGTAGAAGAATGTATATATAGAGGGTGTACCTATTGTGAAAGAATATGTAGATATCATTCAATAGGATTTACCAGGACATCCTTCAGAGTAGGAAAATGAGTTTTCCATTGACTTAATTCCTAGTTCAAGGCCCATATCAAAGAACCCTTATAGAATGGGCATTGTGGAGTTAGTGGAACTAAAAAACAACTAGAGGAATTGAGTTATAAAGGATTTATTTGACCTATTGTTTCTCTATGGGGAGCCCCTACCATCTTTGTCAAGAAGAAAGTTTGATCCATGAGGATGTGCATTGATTACAGTAAAATCAATGTTATTACAGCAAAAATAAGTATCCTCTTCCACGGATTGATGATTTATTTGGTCAAATTCATAGAGACTAATATTTTTCAAAGATTGATCTTCGGTCTTTATATCATCAGTTTCTTGTGAGGAAGGAAGACATTCCAAAATAGCATTCCGAACCAAGTATGAGCATTACGAGTTTACAGTAATGCCTTTTGAACTAACTAATGCACCATCTATTTTTATGGATATGACGAATATAGTTTTCAAGGAAAATCTTCATGAATTTTTTGTGGTGTTTATTGAAGATATCCTAGAATACTTTAAAATCCATGAAGATCATGAAAATAACTTACACACTATTCTAAAGACAATTAAAAGAAATAAATTATATGGGAAGTTTAGCAAGTTTGATTTTTGGCTCCAATCAGTTTCCTTTATGGGCCACATTGTCTCTAATGATGGAATATCTATAGATCCTGTGAAGACAAAAGCTGTGCAAGAATGGCCTACTCTAACTAATTCAACTGAAGTGCGTAGTTTTATTGGTTTATTAGGTTATTATCAGTGTTTCATTCAGAACATCGCATGTTTAGCCAACCCAATGACCAAGCTCACATGAAAAGGGGTTATGTTTTTATTGACCAAATAATAAGAAGAATGTTTTGAAGAATTGAAGAGGATGTTAGTGAATGCTCTAATCCTAACCCTACCATCAGGGAATTATGGGTATGTTATCTATAGTGATTCATCAAATAAAGGACTTGGTTATGCCCTTATGCAGAATGATTGAGTGATTGCCTATGCATATAGGCAGCTAAAAGTTCATGAACAAAACTATCCATCTCATGATCTTGAGTTATCAGTGGTAATCTTTTCTCTGAGGATTTGGAGACATTAACTCAAAGGCAAAAAATGTGAGATATATACAGATCATAAGAGTTTGAAATATATATTATCACAGAATGAACTCAACAAGAGACAAATGAGATGGATTGAGTTACTCAAAGACTGTGATTCCACAATACACTACCACTTGGGGAAGGAAAATAAGGTGGAAGATCCTTTGATAAAAAAAGGACCATGGAATTATGAACAAGATGACAGTTGAAAGAGATCCCATATTCATAGACCGAGTAATGATGGATATGGGATTTATCAAGGAAGGTAACACATCACTAACATTTCAAATAATTTCCAAACAATCTTTACTAGAAAGGTTAAAATATTCTCAAGTTGGTGATGAGGAGTTTCAAAATAAAATCAAATCTTTAAATGATGGGAAGTTGATGGACTTCACATATGAAGGTGGAATTTTGAAATTAGGAAAGAGGCTTTGTGTTCCTTCTATTCCTGAGATAAAGATGGAACAATTGGATGATGCTCATAAATATAATTTCTTTATACATTCTAGTAGCACAAAAATGTATATAGATCTAATGGTACATTTTTCGAGGGAAAACATGAAAAGGGGGATTACTGATTATGTGTTGAGATGTTTGGTTTGTCAACAGGTGAAGATTGGAAGACAACATCCTGGAGGAGTCATCCAACCCCTTACTATTCCTATGTGGAAATGGGATGATATTACGATGGACATTGTCATAGTGATACAAAAGACTCCAAGAAAGAATGATGTGATATTGGTCATTATTGATCTTATTACAATATCGGCACATTTTCTTGCTATAAGAGAAGATTTACCACTTGAACATTTAGCAAGACTATATATAAATGAAGTTTTAAGACTTAATGGTGTACCCTTATCAATTGTTTTTGATCATGATCCCCATTTTACATCACATTTCTGGAAATGTATTCAGAAGGCCCTTGATATCGATCTTCGTTTGTGCACTTCCTACCACCCACAAACTGATGGTCAATCAGAACAGGATATTCAAACATTGGAAGACATTTTGAGGTATTATCGACATGACTTTCAAGGCATGTGGGATCAGTATTTACCTCTTATAGAATTTTACTATAACAATAGATTCCATTTAAGTATTCAAATGGAATGATATTAAGTGTTATATAGAAAGATATGTTGTACAATAACTTGTTGGGATGATGTTGGTGAAAGAAAGCTCATTGGCCCAAAATTTGTTGAAGAAACAACAGAAAAGGTGAATATTATAAAAACCCATATAAAAAAAGATCAATATAGGAAAAAGAGCTATGTTGATAACCAAAGTAAGGATTTGGAATTTTAATTAGGAGATCATGTTTTCTTTATGGTATCTCCATGAAAGGGTATTATGCGATTTAGTAAGAAGGGAAAATTAAGTCCCTAGTACATCAGACCTTTCGAAATTTTGGATTGAATTGGAGCTTTAGATTAACATTTGGAAATACCGCCAAGTCTCTTCATATTTCACAATGTGTTCCACATGTTAATGTTAAGGAAATACAAGCCAGACCCAACACATGTACTCACCTATGATGAAATAAATCTTGAGACTGATCTGTCTTATTATGAAGATCCTATTGAGATTCTTGATACCAATGAACAAGTATTGAAAAATCGAACGAGTTGTCTGGTAAAGGTTCTTTGGAGGAACCATAATATGTATGAGGCAACATGGGAGCCTGAGGAGATTATATTGAAGACATACCCGAATCTTTTTAGGTAACATTTTATGAATTTTGTGGATGAAATTTTTTAAAGAGAGGAAAATGTAAGGAACCAATATTTTTCAATGGAAATTCATTTCTTATAAATATTTCATAATGAACTACTAAGTTCTATGTGACCTTTAAAAATATGTTTGTCACTTCTATTATTTGAATTTCGAAAATATGACATTCATGGTTGCGATCAGAAAGTTATGTGGAGTCTGAAAAGAAAAAATTAATTTTTGGTGAATAGTAATTGACCCATATGAGTAGTAACATACCCTATGAATAGTGATATACCCTAATTAATAGTAACATTACCTATGATAGTATATAAATAATATTCACGTGGAAGTAAGATATACGTAAGCTTTGGAATAAGTAAATAAATATTTTAAAACTATTGTTTTGAGAATAAATTTTTATTTTAAGTAAATATTAAATTAATCATATTTAGGAAATTATATTTGAATAATGGAAATCATTTTTGGATTCTACACGTTGAAAAATGGTTAGGGTGAATTTTAGGTATTTTTTTCGAAAAACTCGAATTCTTGATGAATAGTGAGATATGGTAAAATACCGTATATACAAATTATCTGTTAAATACATGATTCATGACATCACAAGTGAGGTAAGCACATTTGGTTTGAACTCACATGAATTTATCACTATTCTTGGTCTTGGAATCATCATTATTTTCTGATCTTAAGGGAAATTAATAAACTAATGATTAAAAAATTATGAAAACTCCCCTCTCCTCCACTATAAAACCCCCTCTCACTCCCTCTTCTCTTCACTCTTCTAGAGCCTTTTTACTTCTCGAAATTATGTCTAAATATCTTCCCAACCTCCTCTCCCACGTCCAAAAAGGATTTGTCTAACAAAAAGAAAAAAACCACCCCCTTAAGGAGGCTCTCAAAGAAGTTTGGTTCAAGATGTAAATTCCTCTTTTCAATTCTTTGTTTTGCCTTTCAAGTTCATTTGTTTTCTTTTTAAATTATTACCTATCCTTGTAAAAATGTTGTGATGAATCCAGTACCTTACAAGTACTATAATGTTTTCATGATATTGGAATAATTTATCACCATATCTTCCTTTTACCTTCTTTTATACTAGTATCAAGGACACCATCCGAGATGTGTCAATTTACCACATTCAAGGACAAATGGGATTTCGATTTCTATTATCATTCTCAATTATGGTCATGAAACCATTATTTTTATAGTTGAACCAGATTATTATATATCTAATTTATCCTATGTAAGGGTTTTTAATCACTTTATACAAATGGTATTAATTTATAAGGAAAAATGAGCCTGTTGTAATCAAAACACACAAATTAAATGAAACAGTTATCATTAAAGTTATATATAATAATTCATCCTTATGCCATGTTAGAAAATTATATAAATTACCAATAGCACCTATTTATGATCCTGAATAATATGTGAGTTCAATTCTTGATATTTACATCCATTCCACACGAACTCCATTACTTAAGAACAAGTGAACCAATTATGAAAATAAAGAAAACGAACACTACAGAACATCAAAATTTAAAATAATAACTTATCAATAAGGGAATAAACGAACTAAAAAAATTATTATAAACTAAATAAATTTATAATAGGTTCTGAAATAGGTTATTAAAATGTAGAATTTCATATTCTAGGATCTTAAATTCAAGAGCGGAACACGTTCGGATTTATGATAAGGGGTTTTCCACCCGAAGTTTCATTTTCATTCAGGTTAATTTTATTGTCTATAACCTCAATGAAAATATTTGGTATTATTATGAAATACTCAAATATTATGTGTTTGGGTTATATATATATGTTTAACAAATAGAATATTTCCTTATTTTATTGCTGGTTACACGTTTTAAAGGAACTTTTGAAATTGTTTCCAAAATACAAGCCTGATCCATGGGAGTTTTTCTAATTCATTCCTATTTTCAAGGACACTCAAGAATATATTTTTGGAAACCATTATCTTTATAAAAACAAAAATTTTATTATTAAAATACTATCTTACTTCACTTCTTGGTTTATAAAAATAATTTTCCAAAAGAACTTTTCTTCTCCGAGTAAAAGAGTATTTATCCCAAGATTTACTCAAAGATTTTATAAGAGTAATTTCATCTATTTCAACACTCTTGTTGATTAGTATGTATTATTGGGATTAGTATTACATGTTTTAATATACCATATTTAATTTAATGGTTTATTATTACACTATATGTGGATTTTCTATTTTAAATCTATTCCCCAATTTACTCCGAATGGTTAGTATTTATGATTAATGTTCGGGGAAAGTTATTTGTATTTTATATATTAATTCCAATATTAATGTATATGTTGTTTATATTTATCCCCATTAATATTAGGAATTAATTTTACATAATAAGTGTGGGGTGGGGCCCTTTATATCCTCTCAGTGCATCAATATGTCTCCTGAGACAAACTAAGGTCATGGAACAAGCCCTTAACAAAATTATTACTTATGGTCTTGGCACGAGGACTTGATGGTATGGTTATGTTGTCCCAAATTATGCAATCCCTAATTATGAAAAGTATTGATGGTTCATTTGGTTATTCAACTAGTATAATACCCATGATTATGTTATGTTATGGATATATTTAATCAGCTCATTTTCTACCATATAATGTTCAAGTTTATTTTTAGTGGCATGTGTTTTCAATTATTCACCATGTCTAATGTATATGTTATCCTCCGCTGCATTGCTTACACTTACCAAGCATTTGAGATAACCCCTTCATTATGTTTCATTTTCTCAAGACATGATGAAGTTTATTATGAATGACATTCAGAAATAACCTAGGAGTTATGGATTTTGTCTAAGTAGTTTCTATGTTGTATTTATTTTCAAGTTGTAATGTTTAACTTATATATGAATCTTGTTTCAAATAATAAAAAACTACTTGGCCCTTCGGGATTCTTATTCCACGTTTGTATGCCAATGTAATAAAATAAGGTACCGTCTCTGGGTAATTGGTATCAGTTTCTTACATAATCCCTAGATACATTAGCCCCTTATAGATGCTTGATCATGTTGGGGTTGTAGTTAATCACTTACAACTACCTATATACTTCTCCAAAATTCCTGATATGTTCCACATATTTATTTTGAAGAGTCAAATTCTATATCCATCACATGTACTGTGATTATAATCCATATAACCATAACATGACCTTTCATACAATTGAAATCCTATGGAAACATAGAATATAGCATATAAGGTTTTGTGAAACAAGAATAGAAATCAAGTCAATGTTCAATAGAGAATTATTATGTTTTATGGCTATACATGGGATCCTAAGGATGTGTTGAGAGAAAATAAACCTCACCTGTATTCTTCTATGTAATTAAATTTCAAGGGAAAACTTATTTTTAAGGGGCTAAAATGATATGAAACAATTTTTTCTCCATAAATAAAAACTATTTTCAATTTCATGGTCCACAGAAAACCTTAAAACCAAACATATATAGACCATTATAAAGTTGTTGTATAATTAGTGAGTGAAATGAGAGATACAAAATTATAATATATATATACATATAATAATAAAAGAAAATTAAGTTCACTTTAAATATAGACTCCACTTGTAATGATAAGAAAAAAAGGAAATATTTTTAAAACAAATTACATGAAATCTCCTAATCCTACATGCCTTGTAATATCTGAGAATACGGGCCTTGTAAGGGTTCCCCCTCATCCCTTGAAAGGGGGGTCATCAAAAATCAATAAAATTGAAGCCCTTTGGGATATTCGGGCTAGTATAATATACTTTTAAAAGAATAAATAATCAGTACACAATTAATTAAAAAAATATTATTATAAAAAAATTGTTATTATTATAAAACAGTTTTTCTATATTTTATGTTTATAAATAATAAAATAGAATTTTTAAAATTATAATTTTAAAAAATTAACATCATATTTGGATTTATCTAGGAAATATTAGAATAAGATAAATTATTTTTATTTTTGTAAAATGATCGATTTTTGTTGAATAATTAAAAATACCATATTTAGAAATAACATAAATTTTATGAAATTATTTCTAACATCCCACCCCAAATAATTTTTTTGAGGATAAATGGAGTGACTAACACAAACCTTAGGTGACATCCCCATGAAAGCAAAAGTCAGTAATAAATTTTAGGGGATTCAGAGAACATTTTTTTGAGAATTCTACATTAAAAGGTAAAACAACCAGACAAGATAAAATATAAACATTCAATCCTCTTATATAATGCATGATTAATAAATTTACAATCCAAATAGAAGACCAATAGAAATATAACATCATAATGACAACGGTACATGGTATAAAAATGAAAAAATGAAGCCGATGTGACTCGTAGACATCAAAGATAGAATCAAAAGTATAACTTGAATAATATCTAAAGCTCCAAAACCACCTTCCATTCCCAAGGTATCAATATACATCACTCAAGAAATAAGAAACCTTCCACTTACTTGTATTATTGTATGTGAAATTTAAAAATGTACCAATGTATCCATGTCGGGGGTGAGTATAACTCAGTAGGAAATCACTAGAGACTTCCCAACACACACCACTAGAAAAATATTTTTTTATCGCAATTTAAAAAAATTATTAATAATAGTTAAAATATTTTATAAAGAAAAAGGATAAATACATGTGACAAAGCCATAAAAAATATTTTCTAACATCCATTCTCATTTGGAATATCTTTCTCTTGTTCACAAACACACACCCATCCACATATACCGAAGTTTGGTTTTACCATTTATGGTGGTACTCTAGGACCATAATCCATCCATCCTTGATAGTGACACATCTGACCAAGACCGCCCACTTTGAACACACAAAAACCCAATAATGAAAATATTTAAGCCAATATATTTCAACGAATCCAATTATTATTTTGGAATTATTTCAAAAAACATATTGTGTGTGTTGAAACCGTTACATAATTTTAGAATAATTATTCTAAAATTATATGAAATGGGGTTTTTCTGAAACCCTTATAATTTTCAATTTTTCAAAAAAACTGCAAAAAAGGGTTTAATTTATGAAATCACATAATGTATCTATAGAAAATAAAAAAACATTTTAAAAAACTAAGCCTTCATGTTCTATAAGATATAGAGATGAGAGAGAAGCCACATAACTCTCAATGAATGATAAAAATGAAGAATGAAACTTAGAACTCTGAGATAAGTCCTTGAATAATATTCTCTTCAATAAATCAAACAAGGTAGGATTATGATCTAGAAAATATGACCTAAGTCAATACTTGGAATTTTATATATAATTATAAGGGTGAGATAAGACTAAAAGATCTAAAGATAGAGAATTGAAATAATGTATTACTGATGAATCTGGATCACCAATACACATTGATTCATAAAGAAGTCACATATGAACCAAAGGGAATCTCCAAGGGATCCTAGGGAGTACGTGGTGTCTAATTCCTAGGAATAATATGAGATTAATGAGGCTTCTAGGGATTAAATAAAAAATTCAATTTTTTTGGAATTAACAACACCTCACATGGATAGGTCACACATTTTTTCAAATGGTGTTCCAACTATGCACATGATACTATAGAAGATATATATAACTACATGTTTAGGCTACACAATTTGGAAAATAATATACCAACTACATGCTGCTACTTTCTCAAGGCCAACACATCATATGATATTATTTCACATTTTTTCAAACCATGTGCCAATTTTTCGTTCCCCTCTATCTCCAAGTGCATAATTTTTACTGGCATGCACATGGTTTTGAAAAACCATGACCCATAAATGTGCCTACCTAGTGAATTCTAAAACATGTTTCATGGTTTCATAGAGACAGTACACTATTTCTACATTCTGTTCTTAAATTATGCACCTTCAAAAACACATCAAAAACCTATCAAAAAATTCGCAAAACCCTAGAAACGTAAATCAATGAATATCTAACTGTAAAATATACAATTAATGGGTAAATTACCTAAAACATGGGTGTTAAATTCCCCCACAACATTGTACTTTTAGTCATTAGAATGTGGAAAACCAGTGTTTTTATGTAAGTGCTTGGGAAATTACTCTAACGTTTCCTTTTCATACTCTAAATCATCTTCCTGAATTTGACCACATTTCCATAAGAACCAAACTAGACCAATTATCCCCCCTTATAAGTTCTTCTAATAGTTATCCATAATTTATATCAATACAAAAAGTAACCTAGTATCTAATTCAAGTGAAAATTTTCCTCATCGGTTCACATGGTCAAGATCAGGTTGGCACTTCTTCAATTGAGAAACATGAAACATGTTATGTTTATAACTAATCCTTAATGGTAAATCCAACCGATATTTCACATAACCATATCATTATATTATATGAAATATGGCATTTTACTATGGAGATAAATTCACATTCATACCAAAATGAAAATTTTTTAATCCTTAGAGTGATTCGAAAGAAAACAACATCAACCACCTCATATGATAAAGGTCACCTGTGATGATCCACATATGCTTTATATTGAATTTGAGGCATCACTATCCTATTTATAATCATCTGAATCTTATCTATTTTATAATGCAATAATATTTGTTCAATAATTGAATTCTCACAAGCATACACAAAAAAAGTGGAGAATGACCAGGATAACCAAACAATGCTTCGAAAAAAACCATATATATGGAATCGTAATAAATGTTATTGTATGATAATTATAGTAATGAAACATGATCCTCCCATGATACCAAAATTCCATCACAAAACCCATAAGAATAATGATATGTTGAATATATATATATATTATATTAGATAAATTTATTTAAGGTTTAATTATTTTTTATTCTATAATACACAAGGTTTTGATGTGTTTTTGTAGGAATTAGGATTTCAAGAATAAAAGTAGAAATGATGTAAAATTATCTAAATTCATTGTTAAATTCCTTGAATAAAAAATCATAGTGATTACTCCTGGAGTAGACCACCTAATAGCTAAATCATAAGGATTGAATCCAATATACAATGCATAAACCAAGTTCATGATGTGAATCCTGATTACACATCATGAAAGACTCAAATTTCAAATATGATGAGATTCACAATGTGAGAGTATTACACAATGTGAAAAGTCTAAAACCTAATTATTTTCGACAATACAAGCTATGGAATCCATAGATCCCAGATATTCATTGATTTTTTTTAGATGTAAAGTACATGACCTGAAATACACATACACACCGTGAAATAATCGATGAAGAATCTACTTAAAGAACAAACACGACGTAAACCATTTACAAATCCTGTAACTCTCAAAGTTTATATATATTCAGAAACCCCCTATGCATAAAATGGAATCAATGACCAAAAATATTTTCATCTTATATTATTCATTTCATTCAAATTTTCTTTCTAATTTTCTTATATATTTTTTTGTGTTATTGTTTTATTAATTCAATGATTTTTTATTTTGATTCAAAGACTCATTCATTTAATGTGGTTATTAAAATGATTGAATCTAATTCTGTTTTCCATGAAACTTCAATTTCTTCTATGCTGTTCAATTTTTCTTCATTGAATTTATTATTTGATTGCTTAAATTAAAATTTTTATTCATTATTTCAAGAATTTTACTAATTTACTTGCTATTTTCAATGATATTCATTTGTGGATAATCCTCTTAGGCTCAAGGGTTGAGTGTAAGAGTGTATTTTTGCATAATGAATCCGTGAATCAAAACATATTAACCCTATGGTTAGTAATTAGTTTAAAAAAATATTAATCTCAATCTTTGTCAACAACCTAGGCCATCAAAGGTGTAGTAAAAGGACCTAACCTAATTATAGATGAGAAGGATATGAAAAATAGAATGTGGTTATTTCTTTTTAAAAGCTAAGATTTTTATACTTAGGTTTCTAAGAATATCTTGAAAAATGAGTAGTTTTCATCTTAGGTAGATCTAATTGGTTGGAACAAGATCAATTTGTGACACTTTAATCATTTTAAATCCAAATATCTAGGTCTATCCCAAGGTATATTTAGGATTATATCCTTCCTAAATCCAAATATTAACCTGGAAACCATCTTTTAATCAGAAGTAAACACCAATATATATTGTTTATAAAACCAGAAAATGAAGGAGAGATCATTAGGAATCCTACCAGAAGGTTCTTACCAGTTGATTTATTTCCTTTATGCTATACTTGTGGGTTTGACCCTGGACTATGACTTTACTACACCTTATTAGCTGAGAGTAGTTTCTTAAATATAAATTCTAATATGATCAATGACTATATGTAATCAATGAAACCACACTATATGGTCGAGTTTTGGCATCATTTCCTAGTATATCAGTGCTATATAATAGTGAAATTTAGTATGAACCTAGGATTACCTCAGTCCTTCCTTTTTTCACACCCTTTTTTCCTTCCCCTTATATTTTAACAAAATTTCACACATATAATAGTACATTCATTCCCTTTTATTTAGATTAGTGAATATTCTCGTGTAATTAAACTCAGTCTAAGATTTTGTACCCACAAGATCCCCATAATTTATCTTATAAAATCATAATACTTATTTCTAAATTCTGATTCTCAACCAAAGATGATAAATGTAATATCTCACCATAAAACCCACAAAATGTTCAATATGAACCACTTGAATATCAAGGATAGTGACCCATGCTGCAATAAATAACCATCATGAATTACATATTTTTATCCATTAATGGGTTTACACCCTGAATTGTGAACCCTCCTATTTAGGATCACTCATCCAAGACCAAACCTATACTCATTCATATGATCCAAAACATGGGAAAATTTAGTTGAATGCAAAGAAAATATCCTGATGAACACAATTATAAATTTTTATAGGTTTATGACACAATTTTAAACCAATATTTATCCTATGAATCCATAATATTATGTGTTTTTCACTTATTCTTGACTGAAAAAGATATGGATTTTCTAAAAAGGCATTCTACTATGTCTATCATGACTTAGGATGATTTAGAAATGAAATTCCCAGATAAATATTTCCCACCAATCTAAACCTGGAAACTCAGGAATTAAATTCATAATTTTATCTTAGAGGATGGAGATACATCTTGGGAATCCTAGGATAACTTCAAGGAGATATATTGAAAATTCCCACATCATAGAGCTGATGTGTGGCAATAAATAAAAACATTCTATTAAGGGATCTGGGAATATGAACAAATAGTTATGGATTCCCCCCCTGATGGTGGGATCAAGAAAAAGATGACCAAAGTTGGATAAGAACTCTTTGATGAGATATCCCATAACTCTTATTTGTAGAAAAGTGATAGAGGATTTACCCAACATGGAATCCATTATGTGGAGGAGAATAAATACTTAGTAGGCTAAGTTGAATCATTAATTAAGAACCTTGAACCTTTCCAACTGCCTGTATCATCACCCCTTCCTACACCTATTATGGAGATACAATCATGTGTTATGTGCAGAGGTCCACACCCATACTAAGACTATAGGGAAGTAATAGAGGATACTCAGATGTTGGAATGTAATTATGTTAATTAAAATCAACCAAATTATCATTACCAATACCCAAATAATTCCAAAAACAGTAATTTTAGAAAAAGATGGCCCAACCGCAGCAAAAAAATATTTAAATTTAATTTCACTGTTCGAATAGTAATGTCCCACCACATAATTCGGGACCACCTAGAAACCCAGTGCATAATCGCACTCCTTGACTATAGAAATGATTTAAAAAATAACATTTCCCCTAGATCTCATCAGTTTTGACCTGATCAACAACAATAATATAAAAAATCTCCACTAAGACAATAAAAAACATTCCAACCTCCTCAGTCTTATCTTGAAAAACTTATCACCACCTTTTCTTAAAAATATCATCAACGTTTGACTACCCAAGGGACTAAAATGAAAAACCAAATGGATTCCCTAGGTAACCATGAAAACCATGTGGGGAAAATATCAACAACCCTATCAGATCAATTACTCGGTATAGTTCCTAGAAATATCGAGACTCATTCAAGATAGGAAGAAAAGGTTGTAGTTATTAGGAGTGGAATGATGTTATATTTTTAGCAGCCATGTAGAGGTGAATAAAAAATTCTTTAATAACTTGAATTTTTTTTTTCAATAATTATTGATGAAGTTGATGATAACAAAAATAAATATGGTCAGGAGAAAAATATAGGAGTAGAACCAACTAAAAATTCCCCCATTAAGAGAAATCCTAAAAAAGGATGATTTTTATGTGGCACCACCACCATAAAAGAACCCTCTCACCTTTATAGTTAGTATGTTGCAAGCCAATAGAGAGGGAAATAAAAAAAGTTTCTAGATATGTTTAAAAAATTAAAAATCAACATTCCATTTATAGTGATGATTACCCCAATGAACACATATGAAAAATTCTTTAAAGAAATCATTTCCCATAAGAGGAAAATGAAATATTTATGATTTTTCTCCATAAATGAATAATGATCGATAATTTTTTAGTGGAATTTTCCAAACAAGATTCAAGAGACCAAAAGTTTCTCTATTCCCTACACTATAGGGACATGAAAATTTATAAAATCCTTGTGTGAACTTGGTGCATGTATCAATATCATTCTTATGAGTGTCTTAAAAATATAGGGTTTTATTAATTAAAACAAAAAAGAGTGGCACTTCAACTAGCTGGCCACTCAGTCAAGTACGCTGAAGGAATTCTCAAGGATATTTTGGTAAAAGTTGGTAAATTCATCTTTATTATTGATTTCATTATCCTAGATATGGAAAAGGTGATGTACCCATCATTTTAGGGATATAATTTCTTTACATTTGGAAGGAATTGATTAATGTAAACTAAGGAAGGTTTATTTTTAGAGTTAGTGAAGAAAAAGTTGTTTACAATTAAGAAAAATCTGATAAGAAAAGTGGTGAGTAATTGGATTGTCAAGACATCTTCCTTACTGATGAAAAATATGATCATAATGCTAGTAAGGATGAAAAAAAGGAACTAAATCCTAATGAAAATGAATATAGTGATCACAATTACATGAATTACTCTATGCCTCTGTCAAAGAATATCATCCCACCATTAATTCCTTCTCTTAATAAGAACCATTCAAAGAGGGGTGTGTCCTTATTATTTAATTCATCTAAATAGAATCATGTATAGCCCTAAAAAACAAATGAAGATTAAACTGGTATAGAAACCATGATGAATTTAATAGAATAGATTATATTCAATTAAAATTATGAATGATACATAATGCTAGAGTATGGTTTATAGAATTAACTTCTAAATTTTGAAAAGGTTCAATAGAGAAAAAATCATCTAATGTAATAGTAATAAATGAAATGAATGTATTGGGGATGAAAAAATAAAATAAAAATAAAACTCAAGACTAACATGTCATGTATTAAATACATGAATTGAAAAGATCATTGTAGTTTTAAAAACCCTGAACACTAGGTTCACTGCCGATACCCCTCCCCATTGTTCCCTCTCCCGGCATACTCTTCCTTCTCCACTACGAGAAAACAACTAATTTCTCCCATTCTCATTCTACCTATTCCAATCAAGATTCAAATATCCATCTTCCATGTTTGTCGCTTATGTTCATCATGGATTAGACCAAAGTCCTAATGTTTGTGTCCTAATAGGGCTATGATCCTCCGCCACCTAAGCAAACAATACTTACACCACCGCCGCCACCCGTATATCTGACCCCCTAACAATCCTCATCAGCTTCTTCCAAACCCTTGGATTCCATGGATTCATAATCCTCATCCATCCAATCCCAGGGTGTTGGACCATGTCCACAACTACACAAATGCCTCTATTTCTCTACCCCTAAGAATCATATTTAGTTGGTTCATATCTAGGCCAAGTCGATGAGAACCAAAAATTCATTGGACCTGACCATAATCAAGCACATATGCATGAATGAGGAAGTTCTTGATCTAATGGAATGTATGAACCTCTCCAGAATCATATAGGTCTACGGGGATACCTACTAGGGACTTTTCCTAGATTTTGTAGTAACATTAGAGATCGACATGGCACATGACACCTTTCAACAGGGTGTTTGACCTTGGGTTATCACCTTGGGCGACTTTCGAATCAAACATGGTGTCTACACTAAGAATTTATACCCTTCCCTAGCCTACCCAACAATTCAGATGGACTTGTCCATGACATATGTGTCCAGGGTATAGGCATTGATTTCTTGGGACCCCTAGATCATCCAGGACCCACATACAAAAAGGGAACCCTACTATGTGTTGCCACTATACAAATTATAGATAGGTATTTAGCTCCTCCTTGGTTAGAAAAAGGATATTCTAATGGGAAAATCATCCAAATATATGTTCTCATCCTAGCTTATTCCATGTGTGGCCCTGCCATCAACATGGATCTCTAGTTAATGCATTAATAATAGATACATATATGATTGGTTTGAGGTACCTTGATGGGAAGAAACTACACCACTACCCTCTCTCATAATCTCAATAAATATTATGATTCTCATCCTCTTTCCGTAGTTTTAATGATGGAGTTGATTAACCTACTCATTATCTATATGATGTGGCTTTTGTGGAAGGTTGGGGAAAGCTAGTAGTGGGATCCTGTGTACTTGGAGGATTCTAGAAAGGATATATCTCTTCCTGCCCCATCCCCAACCCCTGCTCATGATCCTTTACCCCTTCTAACTCAGAACCTTCCCTTTCTCCCACCACTTCTCTCTATACCACCACCCAATCCCCTACTCCTACAACAAATGTAGCCCCTTCTCCTTTGCGACTACAAAACCATAACCTCCTCTTATACACTTTCATCACCACTTCCCCTATATATATATATATATATCATATTCTCCATTATATTATGGCGAATAAGAGACATATATGTATCCATAATGAAATTTCTATCACCAAACCATCTCACTTACCCACCCTCCCCCACCACCATCCCTTTCTTCATCCCACCCACCCTCACATGCTGAACCCAATTCTACATCTACCCCACCCGACCTCCCACCCTAGCCGACATAACTCTAAAGATCATAGATATTAACTCCCAAAATAGTTTCACTATGGGGAAGGCATTATAGGATAAGGGATCTACCATTCTATCTACCACCAAGGTGCCTTGGATCGACCCAACTACCAGACATACAACCCGAGTATGGATCGACACCTCCCCACCACTAGTTATGACCAAACCCAATACTAGAACCATGGAACCTCCTATAAAATTTGATGAACCGACCCCCACATCTATAGATGATATATATTTGGATGATTTGATCCTAAAAACCACTTTTTAGGAGGGTTCATCAGATATAGAGACCGACGAGCCTTCCCCTACCATTTAATATAGTCATTATACACCCTCTTGTACATTATATATGGTTGCCTATTTTTTTACACTCATTTTATTAAAATTTCATTGATGTATAATATCTCATATATATGGATAAGATACATTTTTTATTCCCTTAATTGATTAATTTATCTCTTTATTCATTTTTGAATTCATATTAGCTATTAATAGCTCTGCTACATCATACATAGTCATTTATGAGACTACTAGGACACCATCTTCCCCCCCACATGACATGTGTTAGCATCTGGATGACATACAGAGACAACATGAGGTTCTCTAGCTTCATATATGTAACCAATAGGCTCCCAATCTACGATTTTTATGGAATTTTCTACTTCAAAATATGAATTCTAGGTGACCCATTTATGAGGTGGTAAAGACAAATAAGAACCCCCATGAGCTTGATGACACCTCCACCAATTCTTGGAGGAGGCAGAGGATATATGATTTGATGGAAAACACTTATTGGAATTTTTTACATATTTATGGCCAACAATGTAATTTTTACCACTTTATTAGAGGCACCATATATTTTTTTTGTTTTCCATATTTTTGATGTGTGATTAGGGCCTTTGGTTTTTCTTTTCTCAAAATTTCTGTCGGTCAGTCATCCAAAGATTACTTGTATCCACTTCTTACTTATATCTAAGATTATTTTTTATAATATTTTCTGTGTTCACCTTCCATTTTTCTTCTTTCATATTGATTACTCCCATGTGTACTAATGATTTATCTAGGGAAGATATATTGTTTCTAACAAAGTTTTATAAGTCTCAAAATTTACCATCACCATCCAATAAGGTTCCCCATGTAATGAAATTCATTATAGGGATATCTCAATTCCCTATTTTCAATTCATAATTTCCATTTCAATTATTTATATTCTATACTTGATATCTCTCCCATGTCATATTCTATAAAGTTATAGACACTATTTTTTTATATGTGTGGGGTATTATTTATTGAATTTTTTTGTCAATTCACTGGGATATTTGGTTGTTGTTTTTAGTTTAGGAGACATTTCTCATTGAAATCATTCTTTAACATACAAATATTACTACACTAATTTAAATAAAATCAAATGTTTTTTAGATATTATTGAATCCATTTTTATTCGTATTTATATTTTTAGCTTGATTAATGAGTTGAGTAATTTAATTTTAATTCATTATTATTGAAAATATTTTGACTTGCTATTTACTATATATTATGCCCTGAGTGATTTATAGTTATTTTATGTATTCCCATTTTTAATAGGATTCTAGACCCACATTGTGATATTCTTTTCTGATCGTATTTCTTAAGAGATACTTGGGGAATGAAAACCTTTCATAACATGAATTTAAATATTTTTGAGAATAAAAATGAATTAAAACACTGATAAAATGATCGATGGATATTTGTTGAGCAATTATCCTAATATCCAAATATAATGTTTTCCATCTTAAGCCTATAAAATAAATGAATGACTTTGTTAGTATTGATCCATGTTACAAGTTAATTTTATCCCTTCCTACCCAACTCTTGTTATAATTTCATTATTTTCATTTGAATATGTGTGGGGGATTCATTAATTACTAATGAAAATGGGATGTTTTCAACTGAGGAGAAGTGTGGTGATTATTTGTAAATATTTATTGGAAGGGTTACATGGTTATTTTGATGTACCATTCTAGATTATATAGGTAAAAAAATTAATAAAAATTAATAAAATAATAAAAAATATGGTTTTCATATTAGGAAGGTAAAAAATCACCATTTACTAGACATATGACTCTTATGATAGATTATTTGTTTTCAAGTGGTGGTTATGATATTTGGACTAGACCAGAGTTTTGGAAAAAGGAAATAATGGTAAAAGAAACAGGATAATTTCCTTTCTTTTAAGAAACATGCATAGACGTATACTAAGATTTAGAGAGTGTAGAGATGATGCACTTTGGAGGAGATTGTTTATTTCTTAATTCTTGACTATCATGTATTATAATTAAGAGTTTACCCTATTTTTTGAGTTTTATTTTTATCATCAACCCACATACTCTTAACCATAGAGACATTTGAACCTTAATACAAAATACCTAATGATTGATTTTGAATTTATCTTTATGGAGTTAAGATGCTGGAACCAATGCAAACCTATGGTTAAGAACATAAATTTATGGTATGATCATAACTCCAGTTACATTTTTTCTAGTGATGAGATAAAATTGATAGTGAGGTAAATTTGAAAATGGGAATAGCTTATGAGGAACAATTAATAATATTTAATTAATAGAATAAATAATCTGAATAAAGAACATAACTATGAGGAATGACTAATTTTCTCTTTGGGATTGATTTTACAGGACATTATTTTTCTTCTTACACTTAGTTTTGTTTTTCTTGTTGTCACTCAAGTGTCTTATTTAATTTTCTTATTTGGAATCCCTGTTTATATTCATTTTTCTCTAGGATAATAAAATTTTCAAGTGTGGGGGAAAATTATAATCCAAATATATATATTGGATATATTTATTTAAGGCTTAATTATTATTTAATTGATAATACAATTATTTTTTATGTGTTTTCACAGGAATTAAGAATGCATGGCTCAAAGTAGGAGTTATAGAAAAATAGCTAATTCCATCATTACACATCATGAATCTTATATACAAGATGTGTACTTCTCAAGAAGAGAACATGTCCGCTAAATCACAAGGCATGAATCCAAAATAAAAGCTGTGAACCAAGTACATGATGTGAATCCTAATTACACATTTTAAAGATTCGAATTTATAATTTGATAAGATACACGACATGAGATTGGTACATGATGTTTAAGGTTTGAGGCGAAATTTTAAACGAAGATATAAGCGGTGAAATATGGAGATCCAAGTTATTCAGATAATTTTTTAGATCTAAATTACATGAAATTAAATCCCTTTACACATTATGAAATCGTCAATTCAGAATCCACTCAAATCGCATAAATTATATGACCCATTTACATGTATTGTATCTCTCTAAGTTTATATATATATAGTGACCCCTAACACACAAAAGAACGTTGATATACAAAACTATTTTCCTCTTTTAATATCAATTTATTTCCCATTTTATTTCTAGATTGTTTATATTTCTTCCTTTTAATGTTATATTCATTTTTTTGTTTCCCCTGTGTATTCCAATACTCATTCAGTGCATGTAGTTGTCCAAATTCTTGAATCCAATTTTGTTTCTCATGAAAATTCAATTTTCATTTTATTCTTCATTTTTTATTCTTTCAAGTTAGTATTTAATGGATTTAATATGATTTTAACTATGTATATTTTAATTTAAATTGTTTATTTATTATGTTAATAATTTTTCCCATTTTCTTTCTTTTGTATAAGACCATCATGAACAACTAATTTTCTTATGGTTAGGGGTCGAGAGTAAGTGTGTATTTGAACATAATGAATATGTGAATCAAAACATGGTAACCATATGTCTAGTAATTATATCATAAATAATTGTTAATATCATTATTTTTATACTACCCTTACCATTATATGTGAAATTTAAGGACCCTGACCTAATTGGAGTTGAGTAGTCTTGGATCAATATGCTGCAATTCTTTCTACCTAGAAGCTATGATTTTTGCAATATGTTTTTTGAATATATCTAGACCAAGGAGTAGTTTCCATCTTAGTTAGGTCCAATTGGTTAGGAAAAGATCAATTGGTGACCTTTTCTCCTCTTTAAAACCTAATCCATAGGTATATACCAAGAAATACTAAGGATTATCTTCATCTTAAACCATGAAATTGACCTTGAACCATTCTTTTAATCTGATGTAAACACCAAGAAATATAGTTTTAGAAATCCGAAACACCTAAGAGAGATTATGAGGACTCATACCTCAAGTCTTGTACTACTGGGTTGATTTCATACAAGCTATCCCTATGGGATAGACACTCAAAATAAAATTTACTACACCTTATTAGTTAAGTGTAGTTTGTGAAATATAAATTCTAATTTGATTAACAAACACACATAATCAATGATTCAACACTGGATGGTTACATATCCTCCAATTTTTGGATTGTTTTTTTAGATTCTCTTTATGTTATAGGATGATACACTATGGTCATGGTCAATTTAATTAAAATTTATTTTTATAAGTATTTGTAAAACGAAGATTCCAACATTGGTTTATGGTCAGAAAAAATCAAAACTAGAACACCATAAATCTTTAAAACTTCCCAACTATAGAGTTTGGAGATGTATTCCACTGTATTGGATTCACACATAAGGACTATGTGAGACGAATTTAGGAGGCAGTCCAAAATCACCCATATGATATCATGCTTTTGAACCATCATTGGAAGACCTGTTCAAAATTAATTGATATCTTCTCTCATTTATATCTAGTAATCTATATATAATGAAACACACATACTGGCTATTGGTGCACTTCGTTGACCTTTTTACAGGTGAGGAATCTCAGTACAGACTATGAAAGTTTCCTCTCCATGTCATCACAACGAAACTATGCTCTCAGGGATCTATACATATTTTTTATTCCTAGATGAATATACCTTATTGAATGGTGGTAGGAAGAAAGAAGATATTTCTGATAGGTCAGAGTAACCACAATCCAATATCTCAACCTTGCACATATTTATTATTTATCTTCCATACCTCAATGGTCTCCCCATAATTGAGTTTTGAACTCATGGTTGAACATTCAATATCAGATATATGAGCATTTAAAACCTAATAAACTTAATATGAAACATAGGAAACCAGAATGAAAAATGAAACACCACCTTTCTCTACATAATCCATGTTTATATAAGTTATAACTAACATTATCTTACACTAAACTAAAGCCTCTTTTTTCAATGGATTATATGAATTTCTTCTCAATTCATCTTCTATGAAGATTCCTTTTCCTAGTGTGAACATTATATTGGTTTAAAAAATTTGTAGGTATTGCATCCATCTTCATTACCTTAGGCTCAAATACCCTTTTTGAGAAAATGTGTCCGAATCCTTTATGATCATTAAACACTATAAATTTCTCACATAAAAGTTATTTACAAAAGGTATTCTGGGCATGAAATAGAATAGATAACTCCAAATAATTTGATGGGTAATTCTTTTCATGCACTTATAACTATCATGATCCATAAGTAACAACATAATATCCTAGCATGATGACATATCACAACATAGAAACTGATGCATTAAAATATACCACACACCCTAATCTAGATTATAGAAATATAAGGATTGGTGATGATGTTAGATAAACCATAAAACCATTGAATTATTTTTTTCACTAATTTTTCTACTGGAATAGAAAATATCTCATTTTTATCATTAAAATTAGTGAGGTAATTGATGAGAAATCACAGACAAAGCATCTATATTTTCATTCTAATATAAGGAAATTGGATATCTCAAAAAAATATTATTTATGTTTTTCATGAGATAAAAACATCTATATACTAATTATAAATAAAAACCCATCTTTAAAAAAATTAAAATACCAATAAAACATACCTATGGCACCCATAAGTCACACATTGAAATCTTAGCGTAAAGAAAATTTTCTAGTAAGATATCTAACACTATATCCAAGTTTTTATCATGACCAGGCTTAGTCCTAGAATACAGAAGAATGTCATATATGAAAAACACCACAATGGAATCAAGATATGTCGAAAATATCTGACTCATCAATTCCATAGATTCCATTAGTGAATTTATAAGACCAAAATGCATAAAAATATATTTATAAAGAACATATCCACTATTGAAAGATGTCTTCAAAATATCATCCTTATGAACATGCAGTTGGTGATAACCAGACCATAAATAAATCTTAGAGAACCATGTGACTATCCTAAATTTATATAATAATTAATAAATTCATGGAAGAGGATAATGATTCTCTATCATAACATAGTTAATCATATGATAATCCACATAATTCCTACATTTTCCTTCCACCTTCCGTATAAAAAAAATAGTGTTTTCTATATGGATGTGATCAGTCAAATGAACCATTTTCCTTCCAACTCTTTATGATGAACTTATAGTTCCCTTAATTATGTTGGTTTCATCCGATAAAAATCAAGTAAAATAGGATTTGTCCCTAGTAAAAGATCAGTCATAAATTCCACATCTCTTTTGGGTGGAAACCTAGAAAAATTATCTGAAAAAACATCAATAAACCAGTAAAATATTGTTAGTAATATCAATTTTTGATCTAATATATAGATGAAAATGTAACTACAATAAAATTATAAGATATATTTTCAACCACTTGTTCCAATGTTTCTACTCTTCTGGAATTCACAACCTAATCTTCTTTAATTAGATTCTCAACACTCTTAGAATATGTGACATTGAACAGCTGTGAATAATAGTCGATGCGATACATGAATGATTTCCACCAAAACATTCCCAAAATTAGGTCATAGAATTCCATATGTTGAATATAGAAATATTAAACCAATTTAGCACCATTTATTGTTATCGAACACACTACACCCTTAAAGTATAGACCCTCCCATTATCCTAGATGATATTGATGTTTCAAGATAGATGACATCATCTCAGCATTTAAACCAATATGATCAACCACCTGAAAAGTGATAAAAGAGTGGGATTAAAACATATGAAAAAAATATTTAATAAGGGTTGAATTTAAAATAATTTTTTCTTCCACCATCGATGGGATAGATTGATCATCCTTGTTCATCTAATCTGAACCATAATGTTATTTAGAAGCTCATCTATGATCATTTAATCCTTTCTAACGCTGCATAACATGAGTATTAATGTGGTTCATAAATCACCCTAGCTTTCTTGGTTCTTTGGATGAAAATTATTCTGATGAGATTTCACCATAAAAGTATATGATTTTTTAGAAACATGAGACACATCCCCAAGAACAGGATTTAGGGATTTAAAAAAATAATGTTAAATTTGTCCCATCTGATTGAAGTTGTGAAATGATTAAGGTGGTTCCATACACACTCATTTCTTATGAGAATTAAAACCACCTTGGAAATTTTCAGGATTTATTCTAGGTCATGGAGGGAAATTAAATAATCATATTTTATGATTCTAGGATACTCTACCACCTTGGATGTAGGTTTCCCTCTTCCTCTTATTCCCATCATTTGAGTTCCCCCATATTCTCCTGGGGATAAACATACTCCATCCACATAGATTTAAAAAAATATCTCTTTCCTCTACCATATCCCTATTAACCATCTTCATATAATCTTTAATATGGAGGATAAATATCTTTGAGTGAATATCTTTTCATATCCTAGACTCAATGATATGTAACATCAAGGATGCACTACCATAAACTTATGAGGAAAATAAGACTAAGTTCATGAACATGGGTATAAGATTAGTGAAAGATATATTATCTTATTTTAGGGTAAATTAATATGATGTTATTTTAATGATGAATGTATAATGATATAATTTTTTATTGAAAAACTCTTTAACTTCCTATCGTATAATGCCTCAATCAACTTTAGATTAAATAATTAAGTCTCAAGACTGGTGTACAGGATGTTCAAGCATATAAGTTTTTGGATTTAATTTTATATCAGTTGGTTTCCCCAAGAATTAAAATATCTAATTCATTTAATTAATCCCAAAATTCACCTTTTAAATCCCATAATCCCATGAAAATATGGGTGAATTATTTTTTTTGAAACAGAATTGAGTGGTTCACTTTTTATCAGAATTCATCCAGATTTCTACTATCTACTTCTTGAAAAGCCTAAATAATTATTTTGACTAATTATTGGTTCACCTATGCATTATTGAAACCACATTTTTAAAAGACTATTGTTGATTATTATTATGACATCTACCTGGTTCTATTCTTTATTTCTTGAGAGAACTCTATATATTCATTCCTCACTAGCAAATAAAGGCTTAGACAATTCCAATCACCATAAGAAACAAGAATTAAAACCAAAATTATCAAAAATCAACACTTTTCACAACTTTTATAAATCATTAAACTCAAAATGAATGATGCAGTATTAGTGTGAAGTCTCAGTAACTATTCATTATGTCAAACACTCATCGGATGGACCCATGACAAAGAGGGGTTGACACACTTAGAAGTGTTTTAGAATAATTTTATACCCAAACCACCCTGGTAAATATTTTTTCTATACAAAAAGGATTCCTATCTATTTTAAATCTATATATTTAATGTTATGAAAATCCCATATCCTTTACAACATCCCAAGATAATGAAAAACTGACCAATAAAGATACTATTTTTAACATCTTTCCCCAACTCATTTTCTTTATGAAATACTGAGCACCACTTACCTTAGGTGACATCTTCAACACAGTAAATGTTATAAATAAATTACAGGGGATTCATAAAACATTAGGGGATGATTTTTCCTTAAAATGAAAGACAACCAGATAAGATAAAATATTAATATCCAATCCTCCTTTATGATTCATGATTAATAAAGTACAGGACAAATAGAAAACCAATAAAAAAACCACATAAGAGTGAAAACTTAACATGTTATAAAAAATTTCAAAACCAAACCTAATAAGACCCAAATTCATCAAATAAAAAATCCCAGGTACCACAGAAACATGATCCATGCTCCAACAAAACTAGCTATTCCCAAGAAATAAAGATGCATCACTAGAGAAATTAGACACTTTACCCTTACAATTATCTCAGAATATGAAATCTGGACACACAAAAAAGGTCCCAAGAATGGGGTGAATATATCATAGTAATAAATACCTATAGACTTCTCAACACACACCACTATGGAATGACATAGTTTTCATAATTTACAAAATCAATTGAAATGTAGTTAAAATATTCAATAATGAAAAAAGATAAATCCATGTGAGAAAACCATAAATGAGATTATTTACATCCATTAAAATTTATAATAACCTTTCCAATTTTAAAATAATCACACAAAAACCCATCCACATAAAAAAATCATGGTGTTACCATTTATGATGGCACTCCATGACAATAATCCATCCAACCTTGATTGGGTAACTTCTGACCAAGTCCATCAACCTTGAACACATGCCAACCCAATTATTCCAAATTTCATGCCAATAAATTTTTCATAAACCCATTCATAAATTTAAAGAATTTAAGAAAAAATATAGAACATGTTTGATGCATGATATAATTTTAAAATAATAATTTTAAAATCATAATAAACTTGTGTTTTTTTGATAGACTTTCAGTTTTTCACTTTTTTAAAATACAATCCAAACCGAGTTTACTTCATGAAATAACACAATGTCACTATTAAAAATGCATGAAAACCTTCAGAAAAACCAATACATAACATTAAAAAAGAAGTGGATATGATATAGATTCCACAAAATTATCAATGATTGGTGAAAACAAATAATGACACATAGAACTCCAAGCTCCAACCTTGATTTTTCTTCCCTTCTATAGATCCAATAAGATTTTACTATGATCCAAATCATAAGACATAGAACTATCCATGGAATAATAGATATAAAAAACTTGGGTAATAGAAGATGAGAGGGTATAAATAGAACAAGAATAAATGAGTACTTACTGATGATTATGGATTTCCAATGCACTTTTATTTCTCCAAAATTTTCATTCAGACCAAAGGGAATCAACAAGAGATCCTAGAGATGAAGATGAGTTCAAGAAAATAAAATAATAAGAGTCTAACGAGGCTTATGATACTTAATCTTAATTACAACCACATTTCATGGAGAATTATAAATAGTTCACATGTTTAATTCGTATGATTTGTCAAACTATGTGTGAACTATGCAAGTGTTACTGTAAAAGAACCAAAGAACCTGAAGGTTAGGTCTTACAGTTTAGAAAACCATGAATCAACCAAGAAGTTTTAATGTCTTAAGGCCAAAATAACTCATGGATGGCTCATACAGATTGTCTAACAGTTCACCAACTATTCTCCCCTATATATATCCAAGTGCATAGATTCCCCTAGCATGCACATGGTTTCGTTAAACCAAGCTCCAAACACGAACCTATATAATGAATCTGAAATTATGTTTCATATTCTATAGGAAGTAGTGCATATTTTATACTAACATTTCTCAATTTTTTCACTTCTAAAAATACTCTCATTTTTTTAAAACCTTCCATAACATATATAAACATAACCCAAGAATTATATAACATGAAAATATAGAAAACATGGGTACATAATCAGAAACAGGGTGTGTTAGATTATTATTACATAATTATAAAATCAAAATTCATGAAACACTTTTATATGTAAAAATATTTATTTCATAATTGAATTTATAATTTAAATAATGTTTGTTTTAATTTTTAAACCCATATTTTACATTTTATAACTTATTTTATATTTTATATTTTTTAATTAATTACGCATCAAGTATTTTAAAGTTATTTTTTCCACATTTAAAATTAAATAAAAAAATATATTTCAAATTTTGAATCATTAGGTCCAAATTATATAATAAGGACCATTTTATTTTTGAGTATAAAGGATAAAATACCTAGGGAAAAATAGTTACCTTGGTGAAAACCAAAATGGTAAACATGAGTGACCGATTATGTGGGGGGAAAACATGTTAGAAACATGTTTAAATTGAGAGGTTTTGGTGTGGATCAAAATTATATCACCTATTATCTAGTAATTATAAATTTTTGATCCATTTTTCTTCTGAGAAACTTTACATTATGTAAAATATTTATGGACATAAAAAATGACACTAATTTTCAATTATAAAAGGGTTCCTCCTTTCCACACTTCCACTCATAAAAAACATTATAACTTTGGTCTGAAATATTCCCAAACAGATACTCAGCACAAAAATAAACATTTAAGTGGTTATATAAGTCTAAAAAAACTATCCCTCAAAGGTTTAACCCCCATCAAAATGTAGATAACTCACAAAGTAAGTATAGATTTATAACTTCTCCTCCCTCTTTTCTATTCATTTATGGTATTTTATTCATACTAAAATTAGATTTCACCATATAAAAATTATAATATTACTATTTTAATTATAATTTTATGGTATTACAATGATGTTACATGCATTAACCACCTTTTCCATTTCCATTAATAAAAATGAAAACATGAATTGTGTGTGTGTTCCAACTACCACCTCCATGAATACACATGTTTTATTTTTCACTAATTCCATCATAGATGGTTTTAGTTAATATTTTATGAGTATAGTTAATATATATAATTAATATATATCATTAATATGGTTCTTTATGGATTACATAAAAAATAATTATTGTTATAAGGTAACCCGTTGATACAGATAAATAACCCAAACTACTTCATCACCATTTTCATCTTTATAAAACATGACTAAAAATATCATATAATGTAATTATTTCATTATAAGTTTTCATGAAACATAAATTATAGTACAATTAATGGTTTTTAAATTATTATATGTTGATTAAAAAGGATTATTGACACTTCTTTTACATACCTTGTTAAAAAATGTATAGATTATTAAAAAACAAAGTTGAAAAAATGATTATAATAATATAATCCATGAAGAGAATTGTTACTAATGAAGAGTATAAATTTAATCTTTTATGAACAAGGTTATGAAATAGGTAAATAATAAGCTTATCTTTATGAAATATGAGGTTAAAGAACTTCCATGGAAATTAGGTGTAAAGGAAAGGGACTTGGTAATTCAAACTAATTACTTTGAGTTATTCAATTTCTTATTGAGCTTTGTTGTTCCAAGACATTCCATTTTGAATCATGTGATACAATTGTTTTAGGTGTAAAAACAGTTTTTGAACCAAATACATTTTCACGAATGGTTTTAATTTCATTTTTGTAACACCTTAAAACATTACAATATTTTCGAATAAGATTAAATACAATTTTTTTGTTGGAATTACTTATATAAAATGTCTAAACTACACTACATACGCCACTAAATTAACATATGTTACATGTAAGATTGAGTTTCATCGCCTTTTAATGGTGAACCTATTTTAAAAATAAATTTTGACTATAAATTAGAATTTTATTTTAAAAAATAAACATTATTTTTGAATTTAGAATGTCAAAATGATCTTATGGTAATTTTTTGGGATTTTTCTTAGAAACTTTATTTTTTGATGAATAGTGAAAATTACCACAATTCAGTTGAAAACATCATTTTCATTTAAATAATTGTTAACGAAAAATTAAATTTTAGATTTTTTAGAGTCACATTAGATCAATTATACATCAATTTATATGATTAATTTAATTTTAATTAATTTCAATTTTTAGTTGAATATAAAAACATAACAAAATTTTGAAAGTTTTTCTTCTATAAAAAAACCATTATTTTACCCCGTCTTTAGGATTATTGTTAATATTAATTTAACCACTTCTGTGATTTAAATTTTTAAAATCTGACACAAAAAGATGTAATTAGTATGATATTTTTAGCCTAATATGATCAACTTATTTTTTTGACCAAAATGATTACTGAATGTGATTAAGATTAATTACATTGATTAAGGTATGATTAAGCTTAATAAGAGACTAAGCCTTAATATTAAGGACCAAAACTACATGGAAACTTGTCTAAAAGAAATTTTCTTCCAGTAATTTGACCATGTATCTACTAATTTTAAAATATATGGTTATTGGGATATTATTAAATGAAAGTTCCCTATATAAAATGTTAAGTAAGGAAAAAAGACAAAAGGTGAAATTTTGTTACCTTTAAAATTTATAAAATTTTGAGATATGTAAAAAACATCATATTTTTATTTATATATACCAATTTTTAAGATAAATATATTATTTTTATTATTATAATTTATCCAAAAAATTTAGGGATCATTTAGTTACTTAAAATTATTAATAAATGCCAACATAGTAATTATTTAATTAATAATTAACTAAAATTAATGATACTATGAATATTAAAAGTGATGCTAATTGATCAAATTATTTCATTTATTAATTTTTTAATGTGAAAATATCATTTTTACATCGAAAAAACTAATATATTTTAATGACAATATTAAATTGATTTTTTAAAATTATCATTAAACAAATAATGCAAAAAATTGAAATTACTGTTATTTTACAATACATGAATATTATTATGTGATTTAAAATTAATAAAAATACTATATTATGAGAAGTTATTTTTAAGTGTTAATACATATTAAATATGGTCTATTAATGGACCCATTATTCTTTTATAATTAACATATTTACCCATATACTACAAAAATGTTGTTAACACGGTCTAAGTTTAAGCATTGTTTTAGCATGTTACATGCACTTGTTTTAAAATTAATTCCCAAAACACATGGGAATTTTATTTTATAAATTAGATATAGTATTAATAATTAATTGGATATGTATTTTGTAATAAATCTCATTTTAAATTAGACGTAATGGTTAAATTAATTATATTAGAAAACTATATGCTTTATCAAAAACCCAAATGATAAAATTTGGGAATCATAGAATTTAAAGAACCAAATTATTAAAATTCTCATATTGTTCTATGGAAGAGGTTTTAATAGACCATTATTCTCCTTTAATCCATTATTTTTTCATTTTGGAGGAACTTTAGGTAAGATAGGCCACCCATTATTGAATACCATTCAATATTTACTAAAGTGCCACCCCCTTCCCTATAAAAGGCCACCAACTATCCCTATTCCTAACACCTCTAAAACAACCTATGTTAGGCCAATCCATACCCAAATAGTCTATCAACAACCCTACCCTAGACCTATAAAATTCCCTTTGGGTAGAATGCTTTCCAAGAAATCCTTTTTGTATAATCCAAAATAATTTACCTGATTAAGTGGTAACACCTTCTCTCCAACATAATTATTTTTATTTTCAAACACTTTTTAGTGGAAAGTGAGAACCCTCACAACTTTCTAGTTTTAAAACCAAATGAAACTACAAATTTGATAAAGAAAAACTTATATTGATTAGAACCAATCTGTCTAAACAATATCTATTTAATATAATTTACTTGAGTGTCTGAGTAGTCCTTTAAGATGTCTTCATACTGTTTCACCAGGTTGTCCTAATATTGAATGTATTCCTTCTAATTAATCTTGCCTTTTTTTAATCCTCTAAGTAGAATACATCCCTTATAATCAATCCACTCTCTTTTATCCATTAAAATGATCACACGAATCGATTATTCTAAATTCTTTGACGCCATAATATCCATAGCTTCCTATTCCATTTCTTCATCCAAGTGTATAAGGAGATTCATGTGTTCCAGAATCAAGGCTTTCTGTCATTGAGGGTATTCCTTCGAGCATGACTCATGCTGTTACCTAGGTTCCCTTACACTGGGGGTAGTAGGCATGCAACCTATTTACACCAGGTCATTGGAGGAGCCGGCCTCTTGAATATTTTAAGAAACATTGCACCTGCTTGATGGGTGATACATGTATTTGTAGGAGCCTTTAGGGGAATCTTAACCTTTCTTGAGGATCTAGTAATAGGAGGACTAGTAAGGGTGGAGTAATACTTCCTATCTTGACCCCTCTTACTTTTCATAATGAATCCTTCAGAGTCCATTGAAATGTTATTTCCCTTATGTGGAGAGGATCTTAGATAGTCCTCCGTAATGGGAAGTTCCATCGACACAACAGATTATATATCCTTAACCATTTCCTCTTGAGAAGCTTCCACATCCACATGGGGGTCCTCTCTGTGGATGACGTCCACCCCTCCCAATTCCTCACTAGAATAGAAGTCTTCTTCTTCTTATCCTAACACTATAAACTAGTTTTGAGAAGTATGTCTTGATCCCCCAAATTTAACCTTCTCATCATAAGAGATTCTATTCTGCGTGCCCTGATTGGACTTGTTTGAAACTTTGGATTGTTCAAATAATCAACCCATAAATTGGAAATGCATTGATGTGTCATCCATTTCCAAAAACTGGGAATCCTCAACAGTGTTTTGGTCCTCACATACAACGTTAGTCGCCACATCTTCATTGATTGTATTTGGTGTGTCCATCGACATTGCTTATGAAGCATCCATTTGAACTTCCCTCTCATCCTGCCCAACCCATTCCTATTCCGGTCTTGCATGATTTCTAGCCATATAAATCTCTTCACTACCAATCCCATTATCACACACAGGAACAACATCAGCCTCATCCGAGAATACCACACCCAAATCGCATTTCAGATGATGAAAAATATCTGTGACTCTTGGGTTAACCTGATAAACTAGAGACATATTCCAGGGAACCTTAACTTCTTCATATAGGGCCCCGAGAATAGGGGAGTTAGAGCGTAAAACCCCTAACTGATGTCCGCCTTCATTAGTAGCTGACCTGTCCTCAGTCTTAGCCGAGACCGAGGGAGATTCACCGGCCAACCCCACTTGGCATGCCCTCCCACTGTGCCGACATGAAGGGATCATGTGCCAAAGAAGATGGCATGCTGAACAAAACTGCATCCAAAATTCAAAGACCACCGATTGTTTCCAACGAAATTACTCCCCTACTGAAATCTAAATCCATTAGACTAGGGTCCTGACACATATACGTCGATGCAGATGCATGGAGAGATCAGGTGACTAACCGAACTGGTTCTCGAATCTGAACAAATAAAGAAGCCAACTAGGTTCCAAAGCATTCGGAGAATTGAAGGATTCTGAAATGGGAAAGGGAGATCAGAAAAGCATACCCAAAAAGCCATTGTTGGGGAGTCCCGCTTCATATGAAGATCGAAAGACCATTTCAACAGATGGAAGTGGTATCCATTGTAGGATCGGGGAGCCTTGGACCTCTTAGTGACAAATCTTCCGAAGAGGATAATTGAATCATGATGTTATTCTTGTCGAGGAGTCCGATAGTACCTCGTACATGAAGTCCCAATGATTGGAAGACAAATCTATCGAAGATATCAAACGGTGGAAACCGTGAGTAGAAACGAGCAACCAAGGTCTCTGAGTGAAGAGCTGAAGCATCGGTAAATTCTAAGGTTGAAAGCTCAAGTTGATGGTAGCTATCATGGAGATGAGGAACCTTAGGGTAGATGGCGATTTCAAGGAATGGGGGAAGCAAAGAAATATTGGAAAATGGGGAAAAGTATGAAGGATTATTCGATAGAGGAGATGAGTAGACCCCTCCCCCATCAGAAGGGGAGGGGCGGAGATGGTGACCATGGCCCCATAGGTTATGTATGGGTCACCGAAGCTAAGAGCGGAGACTTGGAAAAAATTATGTAATGCCTTCTCTCATGCTTTCAAATTTCATTTCCCTTCTCCACTCACAATAATCATATTATTATATGATTACATAAAAAAAACAATATCATAAATATACTAGGATTATGTTATGATATGTTTTCTAACTACACTTACACACACCTCCATCTAATGGGTAATGAACATATTGTTTCTCTGTACGGAGAAATAAAACCTCATGAAATGATGATTGTTCAATTTTTCCCTACCACATCTCATGGTTTCCATTATGATGGAAACCATATATATATATATAAGATATAGATGATAATTATTATTTCTTATTTTGTTGTGATTTTTATTTGTAACATACCTTCATGTTATCCAAGTTTTGTAAATACAATAATATCATTTGAGGAAGTGTGAACTACAACCCCCTCAAAGCTATATGTTTCGTTCAAACCATACATGGAATGTATAAAGGATTTTTTAAATAAACCTATATAAAATATTAAATATATACATGATACTGTAATTATAATATAGATATATATAATTTAGTTTGAATTATTTTAATAGAAGAATGAAATGAAATTAGCGTTCATGGGTACGTATGACATATCGTCTCCATGAACGATGCACTTCATGTCTAATATCCAAATATTATGGACCATTATAAATACAGACGTAATAAATATGTAATATAATTTAGCCAATTTTAATTTATAGAGATGATTAAACTATGATATATTATATAATAACAACAAATAACAAGTTAAAACATACTTGAAAAACTATGGAATTAACACCCAAAATAGTCAAAATAATGAAAGATTGTTAAACAAACCATCAATAAAAAATTTCAAGAAGTTAATATATGATACTATAAACATGAGTATGGTAATTTTATTATCATGTAACATATTTTTAACAACTATAAATTTGGTTAAATACCAAACCACAAGGGGAAGATTAAGGTAAGGGATTTCGTCTCAACTTGCTTACCGTTGAGACTTTTGTTTGTTGTGCACCAATTCACTCTTATTTGGTGTATATACTTCAAATTGAAAATTTATACCATGAATCCAATTATTATAATTATGTTATAATTTCCATTTAATTCATGAGTAATTTTTATTTAAATATTTCAATGTGGTATGAGACACATCGGAATGTTAAAATATTATTTTTACTCATGGCTGTTTTAATGTCAACAACCCTTGTGGTTAATTATCCTTCTTTGATGTATTATTGATAAATTTGTATCTTATATTAAATATTGATACATTTTTTATGGAAAATTTTCATGGATATAAGAAATTATTTTTACTAGTATGACATGGGTTAGGCCTAGTTATGGATAGCCCCTCGATGCATCGGTAGTCACATGAGATGCATCATTTGGCCAATCAGATGGGTTTTTACCCTACATTTTGTAAACTGTTTTGTGAAAGGTATTGACAGTAAATATAAAATGTTCCAAGGAAACATGGTGTCCAATAATTAATAACTACCCTCATTTATATTTAATTATTATTCATCTATGAGATATTGTGTCGACATATCCATGGATACATTTATTTTTCAGGATTTAGTTATTATTCATCCATGAGATATTGCGTTGACATATCACTGGATAATTTTTTTATAGTTTATTGATTTAATGGAATGTTTTTTTGTTTCCTAAATTTCCATATTGATATTTCCTTATCTAGTTATTTGTATTTAATTTGTTATTAGTTATTCACCTTTCCAGGTTAATTTATTCGTATTGATTGATTATTGCTTTAGAATTTCATAAAATGCCTGAGCATTTGAGCTAAAACTTATTATGTTTTCCCCCAGGTTATAAAGAAGATATATTTTAATAATCATTTATTAATGAAGTTTATTTTATTTTATTTTGTATAATGTTATAATTTTATTTACCAATGTATTATGTGAATTATTTATATAATATGTATTTCTAGGATTGCTAAATTGTACGGTCCATTGGGATTTTTTCTTTGTAGTAATGATAATGTAATGTAACAATACACTGGCTCTGGGATTCTAGGGTTAGGGTGTTACAATTGGTATTAATGGATATTTAGAAAAAAAAATTAGAAAAAATATATATAATACTTATATTAGGGATCAAAAACCTAAGACAGACATTGAGGGTAAGTATACAAGAACATCAAAGAATTTTAGAAAGGCAGATATTTTGACTGTATTAAAAAAAATACATACATATTTGGATTATAAAAGTGGAAGTGGTTCTGGAATAGATGTACCTAGGAGTAACAACTCTGAAAATGTGTCTTCAAATTGAATTGGGGTAACCTAGTACACGAAAACAGGCCTTACTGCACACTTGGTTTGAAACTCCTAAGGGTTATTTTTAGGATGATTCATAATTTATTTTCCAACCATTATGAAGGATTTATAAGTAATGATTTACACAAATTATCCAAATTTTATGGTTATAGGGTTTATGATGAATAAATTTATATTATGTTCTATAAATTGTTCAGGGTTATATAAAGTTAATACTTTATGAGTTGATCTAGTATATTCCATTGTTTATAAATGGTGCCTAATAAAAGGAATTTAAACCTCACTGATGCACATGATCTAAAGAGTAATAAGGACCTAATAATTCATGGTATTAAGACAAAATCTCAAAGGGGAATAGTTCTCTATGTATTCTCATCATATGAGGATATACTATCATGTATTAACAAGATATTTAAAGAATTATCTGAGTCATATGGAATTTAAGGGAAGAAGAGGATGGAAAAAAGATGGATAAATAAAATAAGGGAAGGAAGGATTTTCATAAATGTGAAAACTATGGAATGAATAACCGTGGTAAATACTTGAAGGGAATGAAAATTTGTTATATGTGTTGAGAAAAAGGTCAACAAGTTTATGATTTCAAGGGTTAGAAATTTGTTTCTAATGTTCAATGCTTTCACTTAAATGAGATGATACACTATGTGAATCAATGTCGCAAGAGTAAAATGATTATACCCAAGATGAAGATATTGGATAGAGATGAAGTTATGATACTACAAAAGATGAAGAGGAATGATTAATATTCGTATTCAATAATTATTTCATTTGAATTTTTTATCATAAATTTACTGGTTATAAGAATTATGAAATATATGAGTATTGTACTACAATACTTTTTTGTTAAGGATTTGAGATCATATGCTGAATGGTGCTAAGAAAAGTTATTTAGTAGAAAGTAATTTTTTTTTTGAAAAACACATGATTGAAGGAAATAAAACCTTAAAATATTCTTGATGTTATGATAATGAAGAAGAAATTATTGATTTGGATAAGTACAGACTACCTTGGAACTGATTAAAGACCCGTCAATAAGCGGTCTATGCTATCATTGAGGGAGTATAAAACACTTTAGGATTTAAGGGATATATCCAATAACATGCATATTACATAAGGAATAAGTAGGAATACATGTTTTATGGTAATTTTTGTTATTAACATATATCAAGAGGATATATGATGAAGTTGTCCACATGTTTGGAATGTGAAAATTTTGAGATGCTTCATGTTGATTAAAAGAAAATTATAAGTTCACTTAGGAAATTTAGTAACATTAATTTTGAAGTTATGGGATCACAATATGTTAGAAAATATAAACATTTATAAAATGGATTAATATTATCATTGGATGGTATTTTAGATGGAAATGTATTAATTCACTATATTATGTATCATGTACTAATAGAGGAAGTATAAATAGTTCAAGGCATAAACCAAGGAAAAGACAGTGTTTATAGAAACATAAATTTACTTATATTCTTATGGAGTGAAATAATTCCTTAACTATAGAAAAATATGGTTTTGAAACAAATTTTTTTTTATATTATCATCATTTTAGATGATATGAATGACCTTTACTCACACCTATGGTTTATGGTCTTGTGGGAAACAACATTCATCTGAAAATGTTCTATATCCCTCTCTATTAGAACTTGATTTTTATAATTTTCTTCCATATCCATGATTCCATTTTCCACCAATGATCTTTTATAAGGGAATATAGTTATGTGAAATTTGTTTTTTCATTTATTATTATGAAAATATTATATTTACCCTTTTTATGATGTGGGTCTCTCAAAAATATTTAATTTTCAATCCATAGATTACAGAGGTCAAGTTTAAATTACGATGATGTAATTTAATTAAGGTGGGGATAATGTGACACCCCAATACACTATAATATTGTACTTTTTGATTAAATATATATTTTTTGGAATTATTTATATACAATGTCTAAATTACGCTACATGTGACAATGAATTAGCTTCCCTTACACGCAACATCGTGTTTTACCACCTTTTAATGGAGAACGTATTTCAAAACTAAATATTTAAACTTTTACGGATTTTATTTTTAAAAATAATCATCATGCTTTAATTCATAATTTCAAAATTATCTTGCAGTAAATTTTTGGTATTTTTCTGAGAAACTTTATTTTTTGATGAATAGTGAAAATTATCGCAATTTAGTTAAAAAAATTCATTTTGGTTTATATAATTATTAATGATAAATTATATTTTAGATTTATTTCTGAGTCAAATTATATTAATCCCACATCAATTTATATAATTATGTTCATTATAATTAATTTCACTTTCAAATTGAATATAAATACTTAACAAACTTTTGAATGTTTTTCTACTATAAAAAATTGTTATTTCGCCCAGTCTACGGGATTAGCGTTAATCATAATTTTCCAACTTTTGTGATTTTAATTTTGAAAATATTATATAAAAAAATTTAATTAGTATTATATTTGTGTTGTAATAATATCAACATAAATTTTTTGACCAAAAGGATTAGTGAAAGTGATTAAGAATAATTAAGTTGATTAAGGTATGATTAAGCTAAATAAGGGACTAAACCTTAGTATTAGAGACCAAAATGTCTTAGAAACTTTTCCAAAATACGTTTTATGGAAATAATTTGTACATGTACCCAATTTATTTTAAATATATTATTATTGGGATACTATTAAATGAAAATTATCTATATAAAAGATTAAGTAAGAAAAAAGACAAAAATGGAACATTCCTTACCTTTTACATTTATAAAATTTTAAGATATGTAAAAAAATCACATTTTAGTTTATAAAAACATTTTTATAAGATAAATAGTTTATTGTTATCATAATAATTTATCAATAATTTTTAGAGATTATTGGGTTACTTAAAATTCTTAAGAAATTCCAATATAGTGATTCTTTAAATAATAATTAACTAAAATAAATGATATTATAAATATTAAAAGTGTAGTTAAATGATCTAATTATTTCCTTTATTTGTTTTTCAATATAAATATATCATCTTTAAAAACTTTAAACTAAATATATTTGAATTAAAATATTATATTTATATTTTAAAATTAATATTAAATAAGTAATGTCAAAATTGACATTATTGTTATTTTATAATAAATGAATCTTATCAATTGATTTAAAATTAATAAAAATAATATATTCTGAAAAGATATTATTAAGGGTTAATAAATATAAAATCAACTCTATTAATTTACCAATTAATGTATTATAATTAACATATACACTCATATACTCTAAAAATGTTGTTAACATGGTCCAGGTTCAAGCAGCATTTTAGCAAGTCACATGCACTTGTTTTAAAATTAATTTTCAAAACACATGATTATATTATTTTATAAATTAGATATAATATAAATAATTAATAATCTATATTTTTTTAATAAATCTCACATTAAATTAGTCTTAATGGTTAAATTAAGTATATTAAAAACTAGATGCTTTAATAAAAACCAAAATGATAAAATTTGGGAATCTTAGAAGTTCAAGAACAAATTTTTTAAAATGCACATATTATTATGTGTATGAGGTTTTCAATGACCATTATTCCCCTTTGATCCATTTTTTCATTTTTTAGGAACATTAAGTTAGGTAGACCACCCATTATTCAATAGTTTTTGGTATTTACAAAAGTGCCACTCCCCCTTCCCTATAAAAGGCCACCACCTCTTCCTGTTCGTAACACCTCTAAAAAAACTAGGTTCAGAAAAAACCTTCATGAATATTTTACCGAAACCATACCCTCTTCCTAGAGGAATCCATTTGGGAATAAATATTTCCAAGAATTCCTTTTTGTATAAAGCAAAAGAAGTTACCTAATTAATAGGTAATGCCTTCTCTCATGCTTTCTAATTTCATTTCCATTATCCACTCCCTATAATATTATTATTCTGTGATTATATAACAAATAAATTATCCAAAATATACTAGGATTTTTTTATTATATGTTTTCAAACTACACTCACACACACCTACATCTAATGGGTAACGAACATACTGTTTCTATATACGGTGAAATACAGCCTCACAAAACGCTGATTTTTCAATTTTTCCCTACCACCTCTCATGGTGTCCATTATGATGGAAAGTATATATATATATATATATATATATGATATATATGTTATTTATGATGTCTTATTATTCTTAAAATTTTATTTTTATCATACCTTTATGCTATCCTAATTGTGTAAATACGATAATTTCGTTTGAGGAAGTGTGGACTACTGCCCCCCCAAAGTGATAGGATTCATTCCTTCTATACATAAATCATATCAATGATGTTATTTATAAAACTATATAAAATATATAACATTTATATGATACTATAATGATAATATAAATCTGTATAATTTTTTTTTAATTATTTTTATACAACAATGAAATGAAAGCAGCGTTTATGCGCACGTACGACCTACCATCTCCATGAACGGTGAACTTCATGTCTAATCTTCAAATATTATGGACCATTATAAATAAATACGTATTGAATATATAAGATAATTTATTCTAGGTTTAAATTATTTATATTATGAAAACATGATATATTTTATATGATCAACAAATATTAAGTTAAAACATACTCGACAAACTAGGGAATTAACACCCAGAATAGTCAAAATAATGGAAGATTGTTAAACAAACAGGTAATAAAATATTGTAAAAAGTTAATACGTGATATTATAAACATTATTATGGTTCTTTTATTTTTATTTAACATATTTTAAAGAACTATATAATAGGTTAAATACCACACAATAAGAGGAATGTTAAGGTAAGGGATTTTGTCTAAACTTACTTACCATTGAGACATATGTTTGTTATGCACTAATTCACTCTTATTCGGTGCATGTAATTCCCCTTGAAATGTTATAAAATGAATATAATTATTCTTATTATGTTATAATATTCATTAGGAGTTATCATTTAAATGTTTTAATGTGGTATGGGACACATTGGAATGTTTAAATATTATTTTTCCTCATGTTTGTTTTAATGTCAACAACACTTGTTGTTAATTATCCGTCTTTGAGTTATTATTGATAAATATTTTTATTCTATTAAATATGGATACATTTTTTAAGTAAAATTATTTTTGAATATGAGAAATTATCTGTACTGGTATGACATGGGTGGGGCCTAGTTATAGATAGCCTCTCGATGCATCAACAGTCTCATAGGATGAATAATTTAGCTAATCTGATGGGTTTTACTCTAAATTTTGTAAACTTTCTAGTGAATGGTATTGAAGGTAAAGGTACCATGTTCCTAGGAAACATGGAATCCATTAATTAATAATTATACTAATTTATATTAAGTTATTAATCATCCATGAGATATATCATCGACATATCTATGAAGACATTTCATTTTCAGGATTCTATTATTATTCATCCATGAGATATTGCATTGAAATATATACGGATACATTTAATTTTAATTTTATTTATTAGAAGGAATGTTTTTTAGTTTCCTAAATTTCTCTATTGATATTTCCTTATCTAGATATTTTAATGACATGTTTTATTAGTTATTAACCTTTTCAGGTTAATTTTTTTCTATTGATTCATTATAGATTCCAAATTGTTTACCCTTAATGAGCATTTGAGATCACCCTTATTATATTTTCCCTAGGTTATGAAAAATGGATATTTTAGTAATCATTTATTGATGTAGTTTATTTCAGTTTATTGTATATCATGTTCTACTTTTCTTTACGAATGTATTATGGGTATCATTTATGTATTATGTTTTTCCAAGACTGGAAAACTGCACAGTCCTTAAGAATTAGTTTCCTTGTAATAATGTCATTGTAATTTAATAATACACTGGATCCAGGATTCTGGGTTTAGGGAATTATATTTTTGTTATAAAAATAAATTAGTATATTTGAAAATAGACTTGTAACAATGACTTTTAAAACATTGAATATTTTTTTTCCAAAATATATTTTCAGGATTTTGTTTTCATGATTTTCAAATGATATATTTAGAAAGTATTTATGTTTAATGTTTAACCTTATATTTTCTTTTATTTTGTGATTATTTTGGGTGATCAACTTTTTTCTATCAAAGTATTTAATTAATTATTTTATCTTATATCTTTTTTATGTTTTATGAAACCAATTTTCCATGTCTTCTTTTTGAAAATTGAATTATTTCCATTTGGATGTTATAAAAAACCAATTTTTATTTCCATTTATTATTTATAAAAAGTTATTTAATTTCATTTTAAAGTTTTATGAAACCAAATTTATTTATATGTGTTCTTTATGATTTTAAAAGTGAATTATTTTTATGTGGAATATGTAAGTATTCTTGAATAATTGGTGGTATGGGTATCCATTGGATTAGTTAGAAGTCAAAATATCATGAGAAAAGTACTCCTGAGAATGTTTTGGTTTCTTATAAGTGTGGTATATTATAGTGAGATTCATAAATTAATGTTTCTAATACTAATGTTTGTGTATTATTTAATGTTTTTTCCATTCATATCTTATGATCTCATTATGTGGCTCACGAAGATAATTTTTACCTATACTAATGTTTCTTCTATAGGTAAATCATGTTATTCATTATGATATTTTGTTCTCATCATTCCAGTTTAATGTTAAATGATTCTCTTCCATGTTATACCTATCATGTTTTCAAGTTTATATTTTATTTATTTAATTTATTATACCATATAAATTCAAGATCAGTTATATTTTATAGATATCACTCAAGATGATATGATATTTCTCTTTTACTCATTTTCATCTTGTTATAATGAACTCATCTTTGATGAAATGTTAATTCACCCCTTACTATGTGGTTGAGAACGACCATTTATTTTGTTTTCATTCCTCAATTTATGAGGACGAGTCTTACAGATGATATGTCATGAAGATGGTTTAGTATAGTTCCTTTAAGGGGAAATGAACACAAGTTTTGTAAAATAATCTTATTATGTAGAAAGTATTAAAATATATATTACTTAATTGTCCTTGGTATATTTTTTTTTTAAAAATTTAATGTCTAAAATTATATCATTGATTTAAAATAAAGGTATGTTTATCATGGTTTACTACACGATAAGATTTAAATACCCCCAAATTGAAAGGGATATGTTATAATATTTCTCTAACTCTTACCTGGCATTGATATCAGGAACTCCCAAAAATGGTATGTTCAAATACATTATGGTATAAATACTAATGTTTATGTAGTAACTAGTTTAAGTAATATTTTTTATTGAGTTATATAAATTCTAGTTTGTTGTTATTCCATAATTTTGACTTCTAAAATTGTTTTGTTATATTAATTTATACACATGTTTATGTTTTTAGGATTTCATATGTTATATAACTATTGTCTTGGTACACTATTGGTGGTTCCATACTAATTATTTTTGAAATCACACCCTCAATTAGAACCTTGGAGAACATGAAACATAATTTCCTGAATTTTAGGTACATATTGGAATACAAGTAGCTGTTGGATCTGTTGAGACTAGTTTCCAATATTTTTTGGGGATTAGGTTTAGTTCCCTCTTTTGAATAGAAGATTTTGTGATGGTTAGTGGTCTAATTTGGATAATTTCATATCCCATTTTTCTTTTAGTGGTGTTGTCTTATTACATAATTGGTTCGGTCTTTCACTATAGTTTGGTTAATGAAAATTTTATTCATGTGAGTTGATTTGTTTTCATCCATATAAAATGTTGTACTTTGATTTCAGTTGATCCTATTCATGTTGACCTTTTTTGGATTCATGGTTTTCTCAAGTACATTTTTTCAATGTTGGAATTACTAATAAGTGTTGTAAGATTTCTATTAGTGTCTTTATATGACATATATTTTCAACAAAACAAGTTAAAACAATATCTAACTATGTTTCAAGTCCCATAACACTAGTCACTATTCCCTAGGAATCAAGGATCACTCATAGAGTTGTAGCATAACTGATTTGGATGTCGTATGGGTGTTCAGATCATGTATGTTACATTATAAAAGTAAATGATTTATATTATAAATTTAATACATGATTGAAATGTTTTAGAAATTATTTTATTGTTTTAAATCTTGTATTTTATGTTCCTTTTGATAAAGGATTAAAGGAATATACTTTTTAGGGTTTTGAATTTAGATAAAGGAAGCTAATAAGATCATTTGGATGGTGAACTCAGCCTATGTGGGTGATCTTGGTGAATGAGGATTAGTTAAGGAGGAACAGATCTCTATAAATCGATATTTTAAAATATTTCTAACAATTATACATGTTTTTATGGTGACAAAATATTTAAATTTGTCATGATATAATATAGAAACAATACTTCCTATATAATATTTGGGTTTTATTTGAGTGGATGGAGTCCAAAAATGTTTGGGGTATTTAATGACACCCATCATATATGATTTACCAAGTGGGTATCCCTTGATGAATGAAATATGTGGGGGTAATTAGAAAAGTAATTTATTTATTTTTACCCCAAATGTCCTTATATATGTGGGAAATCAACATGAAATTGTTATGTAGTATCCCACCCTCTCCTCTAGGGTTATATTGAAATTTACCGGAGGTAAATTCTCAAAGACCTTATGAAAATGAATTATTAGAAAATGGTGATATTTTATACAATCTTCGTGAAATTAAAAAATAACCCTTCATTGAAATGTGTACAGAGTGTTATATTTATATGCAATCCACATAACTTCTCAACCTTGGATTTGAAGAACCATTATCACATAAAAGGAATGTGGCGGGATTGGGATTTCACATTGACATAACAAAAAAACTAAACTACAAGAGAATCATGTATTCATAAAGGAAAATTGAATCAATTCCATAAATGAATCCTGATCCAAAATATTTTTAGAAACCCACATATAAGTACCACATATAGAGACCTGAGATTAACATAAATGGATATTACACCATTTTATATGATTATTCAGTACATTACAAAAATACATGCCTAAGGACCATACTAGTTTAGTGTTTTTGGATACTTTGAAACAAAACCTTCTATCCTGGTGAAAGATCTTCAACATCTATAAGAAAGGTATCCCCCTTTTTTACTTATAACTAAAACATTTTTTCATAACTTGGGGAAAGTAGACATAATATTGGGGTGAGCTGACATGCTTTGTATGCGTAAATAAAGGAAATTCGTAATCATAAAATGAACAAAAGGGTATGGAACCTGAGCATAACATTTGAAGATCATACCTTGTATACAATATATCATTATATATATTGTAAATTTATGAGACATTAATCATAAGGAAATAGTGAATATATTCCATGAAATTATAACATAAGAATAAAACCTAGAATTTTAGAAAACACATATTCATATAAAAACCCTATGTTAAGGAGGCCTACCATTTCCATTATAAGATGTTAGGCTTGGGTTAATAACATGTGTACCAGCTTTGTTCCTAGGATGATCTCCCGTGTACCCTCTTGTTTTGGGCTTGGGATTTACTCTTATGTACCCAATTTTTTTGGTCTTAAGATGTCCTCCTATTTTATAGCATCCTGCCTTTTTATCACAAAACATTTCATTACATTTTACAAATAGATAATCTTTAAAGTCTAGTGTCTTGGAAATCTGGATCATAAAACATGAGAAAAACACAAAAAAAATCTACATAAACACTTGAAAGGGTTAGTAATATGTTCATACTAAGTTCATTACTACATATCATAACCTAGGAACATACATTAAAGGAAAGGGTGAGCATAAGGCCCAGTAAGGGAAACAAGGGAATCATTTTACATGTAGACTTGAGATACATCAATAAAGTCATGATAAATAACTTTAAGGCTTGAGAAAGAGATCATGAGGCATATCATAATGGAAAGAACATGATTCATAACTTGAAAATGTGGCTACAACATTTAACTTAGACAATCATGAACATATCACCAAGGTCCATCCCCAAGGTTTCATTTAAAAAAAATTACAAAGGTTATTCACCAAGGTATCGTTATAATTTTAATCCCTAGAGATTACATCATTACCCAATACATTGGAGCGCTATCAGGGAACACCCTTAATTTTTTTTATTATCATGTGATCCACATATATCACCATCAAAAATTTCATAAATAACCCATATAGAATAAAATAAATGGTTTTCATTTCATAATCATAACGTTTTAAAAACTGCTTTTAAGACATGATTTTTATGTCATTTTAAACCCATGGAAAAGGAAAGAAGGTTTCATGTATTTAAATACCTGAATTAAAAGAGAAAATTGTGATATATATGTGAATACCCCTGTAGAATAATGATCTTTGAGTATTCACTTAATAAAATAACATAATTTGTGAAAAAGAGAGAGACATTTTGAGATGAAAATTCTACAGCATAACAGCTATGTTACAGGGTTTTAGAAAACATTGAAAAGAGAGGGGAAAATGGGTTCCTACTCATAAATGATCCACAGAATAGTATAGGGACAGGATATAAAGGATATAAGAACATGGTATGAAAATTTTAAAGACATACCATATGAAATGAAAAACATGAAAGGAAGACAAAAATAAGATTTTTCTTATAAAAGTTTTGCAGCCTAACGGTGTCACTTAAAACTTCTAAATAATTAATTGACGAGATCAAAAAGGGTCTCTCATTATATGAACATAAAAGGAATGTATTATGGATGTAGATATCATACCCCAACATAAGAAAAAAAGGAACTTTAAAGACTTGACCTGAAAATAGAACTTTGAAAATGAGAACGGTGAAAGAATCCCTTATAAAAATTCGGCAGCCTAACGACGCCACTTAAACATTATTGAAATAAATTGATGAGAGTAAGAGTGGGTATCTCATAATATGAAAATAAAAATTACAGTAAGGTTAATATAAAAGAACATCTTCCAACATAAAAAAATGGAGCATCAAGGAAATGACATAAAAGAGAGTACTTGAAAAGAAAGAGAGAGGTAAGATCCCTTATCTTAAAATGTAACTCTTAAAACTCAAAGGTCGAGACCTTGAGGGATTGGTGGAACCTTGGGGGGAATCTTTGGGAGGTAAGGAGAACAGAACTTTGTTGGGGAGGATTTTGAAATTAAATTAATGAGGGAAAGACTTGGTATTAATAAGAGAAGTGAGGAGAAAAAGTGTTAATTGCCAAGGGACACCTCATCAGTGGTATTGGAAAAAACATGGGCTTTCCCATTGTATTTTCCCAGGGTATTGGCCACATGGGACACCTAATACCTTATCTTACAATTCATAAGTTTACCAAAATTATTGAATAATGATTACATCCTTAATGATGACATTGATCACCCGCAACTCAAAACTGTATTTTCACTATTCACCGAAAATTCAACTTTATCAGAAAAATCCCAAAAATTCACCTTAACCAAATATCGATGCTCTGATTTCTAAAATTAACTCCATTTTATGAAAATAATTTTGTAAATATTTTGAATTTAATTTTTATATAAAAACACTATTCACTGAAAATTCAACTGTTTCAAAAAAATCCAAAAAATTCACCTTAACCTACTATCGATGCTCTGAATTCAAAAATGAACCCCATTTTATAAAAATATTTTTATAAATATTTTTAATTTAATATTAAAATAAAAAACACTATTCACCTGAAAAAACTAATACTTAACCAGTACTTTCTAGAACAGTTATTTACCTATTTTATTGAATCAGATTACTTAATCAAGGTGCCTATATTATATTAATACTTTCTTAAGTAAGGTTACTTGATCCATTTGATCACATTACTAATCATAAGCGTAAAATCACTATTCATAATTTACTATTCACCAAAAATTAACTTGATCTTATTAGACTCTAAATTTCTTACTGAACATAACAGTAGAAGACCATTTTTTTAAAATCATTACACATTATAAATGATTTAAGGTTTACATAAATATTTTTAAAATTATCCTTTTTCTAAAATTCATCAATAAAATACATACTATATTTATCCGGACATTTGAAAATTCACAAACTTCACCATGAGAAGAAATCACAATTTTTATTTAAATAAATGGATTACACAAGGCAGTTAGGGTCTCGTTACATAACCCCTTATAACACCAGCATATGACCTAAGAGTAAGGTGTTCTAGGGTGATAGAATCTTGGGGAGGCTCAGCCAACATTGCTTGAGTAGTGATTTCAATCATCTTGAACTTCTCGCGAAGGTGATTCCATTCCAGCTTCACTTGATGAAGTTCGGATTGGGTTTGGTCCAGAGAAAAGCCCAAAGGTGCTACCTCCTTCCCATGTTCTGTCATATGGGCTTCGATCGGCCCGAGACTACTGGATGGGGCCATCAAATCTTCTTTGTATATTAATTAATCAAGATCACTTGTATTTAGAGAAAATAATTGTAACATTTAGTTTCCAATGGTCTTATTGATGAATGGTCATATAAGAGTCGAAACCCAACGATCTCATTTTATCAAATGAAAAATAAAAAAAACCCAAAAAAATTAGGGAACAAAATTTACTCAAAATTTCTTGTCATTACAATATTCCCCCATTATGAAATTGCTTCCTCACAATTTTAAAATAGGGCTTGGAAGTTTTTCTGAAAGTCCCACATCGGAAAAAGAGTCAGTAAAACTATTACATTAAAAGAAAGAAGGGGAAGTACAAAGGTCACCCAAGTTAACCTATACTAGGATTCCATGTAGGAAAATGTGGATATGGAAGAGAAAAAAAGGGTCATGTTATGATGGAGAGTGATAGAAAAAATTATTAGGAAAAAATTAACAACAAGAAGATCACAAACTTAAGATGTGTTAAGCAGTCTTTGATTACCCAGTAGGAAACGTAAACCAATAACATTTTTGTTTTATGTTCCTTTTCATAATTTTGAGGAATTCATTTACTACATTGAGGAAAAACATAAAGAAATATACTTACCTTCAAGTAGAGTTTCATCCCTTAATAAGTTTCCACAAAGACTAATCTATTCTCTAAACAAAGAGCATTCAAAAGGACTTGGTCTCATTAGAAGCACAAGAATCATCATATAGAATCACATAATCCACAGAAGAATAACTATATTTTTCCCTTGTCTTTAGTCATCAACTAAAACCAAAATTGTTAGTAAGAGATCATATAATCCCCAAAAGGATAATCCATTATAAAACAAAATATGACTATTAATCTCCAAAATTCAACAAAAGTACCCAAAGTTCAAGAAATACCATTCAACACACAATCATCCTTAAAATTATTTAGAATAATCCAAACTAAGATTGGAACCCAAATATAAGAAGGATTTGATAACATAGTCTTCCAAGATAAACATTATCATTCATCTCCAAAAAACATCAACCACTATTAATGTCTTATAACAAAAGTAACTAACCTAATCACATTTTCCCCAAGATAGGTTAATCATTTCCATAACTAACCTAAATTACCATAAGTTCACCTTAAATTCATCAATTATTCAAAATATAATTCAACCATTACTTCTCAAAGAAAAGACTATAGTAATATATTTAACATGATCATATAGGGTTCCCAAATTAGTTAGCGTCTTCCAAAATAATATTAATCTTTTAATCCCCTAATCATTTTTTTCAAGAAGAACATCTTCACAACATCAAAGTGTGATACATAACAATAGGTTTTTTCTTAATGATATAAAACCATATTAGGTAGTGAATCGATGTTCTTAGAAAACATTAAATATGTGATCCTAGAGCCAGAACTAAAATACAACATGACATTGACAATTATTTCGAAGAAGTTACCAGTACTTCAGTCATTATGACCCATCTCAGCATAGGACTTTCATTTTCCCTTTTCCTTGAAGATTGTTGATGCTCATCATGCTTCTCATCCCTTCCAAGAGATAATTTCCTTGGATAATGTCCATCTTCTCCACATTTATGACATTGAATAGTATAAGGTACATTAGACTGATCCTTATATTAATTCATCACATTATCGATTTTTTAAAGCAGTTGGCTACTTTAAGCCCTATCATCCCACACTTAAAACATCTCTCGGTTCCTTTGTGACATTTTCCATGGTGCCTATTTACACACTTTTAGCACAAAGGAAATTGGGTATTCTTTACCTTATCACCTTTATCATGTGAACATCCTTGAGACTTCATCTTCCTCTTCCTGGATGAATTTGGGCATTCAAATAGGTACCAATTATTAATTGTAATTTTTGATAGATGGTTTGGCATAATCACAATATGTTCAACTTGATCTCTCATCGTCTCTGTCATATTAATAGGGCAATCATCACATTTCCTATCACATTGGTTGTTGGGACATGTTCTTCTATTTCCCGCCATTAACTAAGAAATGAAAGTATAATTAGGGGGCTTAAATACTTATCCAATAATCATGAAAAGGAAACTTTAATCGTTGAAGGATAAACTTGTAGAAGAAAAGTATATCTTAACTTGTGATCCCCTAGGTTTAAATGTAGGTTATCCATGATCATATATTTTTATGTGAATCCTTATTTTATTTTATCTTTTTTCCTTTAATAATGGTTCATACCAAGATTATGAATTACCAAAGAATATCCCCTAGAATAAAAGAAATGGGTTTCATTTCATAATCATAACGTTTTAAAAACTGCTTTTAAGACATGATCTTTATGTCATTTTAAACCCATGGAAAAGGAAAGAGGGTTTCATGTTTGTAAATACCATAATTAAAATAGAAAATTTTGATATATATGTGAATACCCCTGTAGAACAAAGATCTTTGAGTATTCACTTAATAAAATAAAATAATTCTAGAAAAAGAGAGTCATTTTGAGACGAAAATTCTACAACATAACGGCTATGTTACAGGGTTTTAGAAAACATTGAAAAGAGAGGGGAAATGGGTTAACAACTAATAAATGATCCAAAAAATAGTATAGGGACATAATAAAAAATATATAAGAACATGTTAATGAAATTTTAATGACATACTATATGAAATGAAAAACATGAAAGGAAGACAAAAATAAGATTTTTCTTATAAAAATTGGACAGCCTAACGGCATCACTAAAAATTTCTAAAAAATGAATTGATGAGATCAAATAGGTTTTCTCATCATATGAACACAAAAGGATTGTATTATGTATATAGAGATCATACCCCAACCTAAGAAAAAGGAACTTTAAAGACTTGACATGAAAATAGAACTTTTAAAATGAGAAGGGTGAAAGAATTCCTTATAAAAATTCAGCAGCCTAACAACGCCACTTAAAATTTATTAAAATGAATTGAAGAGAGTAAGAGTGGTTATCTCATTATATAAAAATAAAAAAAATAGTAAGGTTAATATAATAGAAAATTCTACAACATAAGATCATGGAGCATAAAAGAAATGACATAAAAGACAATACTTGAAAAGAAAGAGAGGTAGGATCCCTTACCTTAAAATGTAACTCTTAAAACTCAAAGGTCGGGACCTTGAGGGCTTGGGGTAACCTTGGGAGGACAACTTGGTAGGTAAAGAGACCAGAAATTAGTTGGGTAGGATTTGGAAATTAAATGAATGAGAGAAAGTCTTGGTATTTATAGGAGAAGTGAGGGGACAAAGCATTAATTGCCAAGGGACACCTCATCGGTGGTATTGGCAAAACAATGGGCTTGCCCTTGGAATTTGAACATGGTATTGGCCAATTGGGACACCTCATAACTTATCTTAATATTCATAAGTTGAACATAATTATTTCATTATCATTACATCCTTAATGATGTCATTAAACCCCCGAAACTCAAAACTGTATTTTCACTATTCAATAAAAATTAAACATTCTCAGAAAAATCCAAAAAATTCACCTTAACCAGATATCGATGATCTGATTTCAAAAATGAGCTCAATTTTATGAAAATAATTTTATAAATATTTTTAATTAAATTTTTTATTAAAACACTATTCACTGAAAATTCATCTGTTTCAGAAAAATCCAAAAAAATCACCTTAACCCACTATCGATGCTCTAAATTCAAAAATGAACTCCATTTTATAAAAATAATTTTATAAATATTTTTAATATAATTTTAAAATAAAAAACTCTATTCACCTGAGAAAAATAATACTTAACTAGTACTTTCTGGAACAATTATTTACCTATTTTGTTGAATCACATTACTTAATCAAGGTGCCTAGATTACATTAATACTTTCTTAAGTGAGGTTAATTTATCAATTTGATCACATTACTAATCCTAAGCATAAAATCACTATTCATAATTTACTATTCATTAAAAATTAAGTTGATCTTATTAGACAATAAATTTATTACTGAACATAACGGTAGAAGACCATTTTTTTAAAATCATTACACATTATTAATTATTTAAGGTTTACATTAATATTTTTAAAAATATCCTTTTTCTAAAATTCAAAAATAATATGCATACTACATTTATCAAAACATTTGAAAATTCACAAACTTCACCATAAGAAAAAATAACAATTTTTATTTAAATGAAAGGATTATGCAAGGTAGTTACGGTCTCATTACATAAACCCTTATAACACCAGCATAGGACCTAAGAGTAAGGTGAGCTAGGGTGATAGAATCCTGGGACGGCTCAGCCAACATTTCCTAAGTATTGATTTCTATCAGCTTGAACTTCTTGCGAAGGAAATTCCATTCCATCTTCACACGATGAAGTTCAGCTTGGGTTTGTTCCAGTGCAAATCCCAAAGGTGCTGCCTCCTTCCCAAGTTCCATCTGATGGGATTCGATCGGCCCGAGACTACTAGATGGGGCAGTCGATTCTTCTTTCTATATTAATTAATCGAGATCACTTGTATTTATAGAAAATAATTGAAACATTTAGTTTTCAATGGTATTATTGACCAACGATCATATAACAGTCAAAACCCAATGGTCTCATTTTAATTATACTAATTTTATCAAATGAAAAATAAAATAACCCACAAAAAGTAGGGAAAAAAATTTACTCAAAATTTCTTGTCGTTATATGTTTAACCTATTATTTCAGGCTTGGGATTTCATCCTATTTTCCCTCTTGTTTCGGTCTTAGGATGTCTTCTTCTTTAGCCTCTTATTATGTGCTTGGCATGTCCTCCTGTATACACTCTTTTTTGGGGCATAGGATGTCCTCCATAATACCTTTTTGTTATGGGAATGGGATTTCCTCCTGTATAGCCTATTTTTTAGGCTTGGGATTCCCTCCAGGGTACCCTTTTATATCATAAAGAATTTATCAATTCCCAATGCATTGGAGGGAGATATAGGTCCCACCCATCATATAATGAAATAATACATGCTTATGAAAAACTATCATCGTATCATGAACCATGAAAACATATGGGTTTTATAAACATAAAATTACAAGCTATTAAATGAAATGGATATCATTAATAATTCATTACATCATAACCTATATAAAATAGATAGGTTTCATAATCACTTCATCAAATCATGAACCATGAAGGGAAGAAGGTTTTAGAAGCATATAACTTGTGGAAGTGAAATGGGTTAAAGAAGAATTATTCCATAAAAACATAAATCATTCGACAATTAATATGAATAGAACCTTCATATCATTTTCTATAAGGGCTTGATTAATACTAATAGATGTCATATTAGATGGAAAATAATATGGAAATATATTTTGAGTAAATTTCTTGAGGAAAATATCCTTTATTCTATGAAAAATTATTTTTAAAGCATACAACATTTTTGAAATCATTTTTATTTGAAAATACTTTGAAAACATATAAATAAGACCTGGAATTATTTTTAAAAACATTTCCTTGAAAACTTTTAAAATAAGTATGAAATTATTTTTAAAAACATTTCTTTTAAAATTTATAAAATGGTATTAAAAAAAATTTGAAAACATTTTTCATTGAAAAAACTTCGAAAACTTATCATGAAAGCCTAAAATTGTTTTCAATACTATTTAATATAAGATACATTGAAATCTTTTAATGAAATATTGAATATTTTTTTGAAAAAAAATTCTTTGAAAATAACTTTTAAAACTTTTAAAGAACTTTTTTAAAACCAAAAAACATTTTAAAAATCCTTTTTACTTGAAATTTACCCTCAAAGTTCATATGAAAACATTTTTTAAAACATTTTTGAAAACATGGTTTTGAAATAAAATAGATTTTTGAACAAATTGATAGATACAATTATATTTTTAATAATTTTTATTCATAATTATATTAAGTAAAAAAGAGTGGAAAATGGCTTTAATACATGAATATATATCGAATAAACATATGAGATGGAGCCTCATTAGTTTTCTTGAGATTTTGATCATAATAATTCATAAAAAAGAACCATAATCCTTAGGAATATCTAAAAGTGATGAGATTGTTTTAATAATCCCTTATGACTTAGTTACTTGGGATCATGATCTTCATCTAAGAAAATGAGATTACATGAAACATAAAATATCATTAAAACAAGGATATTCATGATGTAAATTGTAAATTGAAATGATATAAACCTTGTTAAAGAAAATAGATTCTTAACAAAACATGTGTCTCAAAGAAGGAAATTTGAGACAAAAGTAATTTACTGATTTATTAACTTTTTAAACATTAACCCCATTAATTAATATAATATAATGGATATATAAATAACAATAAATTTATGTATAAGAGACATATAATACATTAATGGTTAGTACACACACCACACAAAATAAGTTAGTTGTTAATTAATCTTGTATCTCATGAAAATAATAAGTGAGATGAAATCCCCTTACCTTGTGTCTTGACTCTCATCGAACTTGTTCAAACACCCTCTTAGTCGAGTAACTCCTTTTGGTTAGTGTAAAAAGGATTTCTTGGATTTATATTTTCACAAGGATATGATTATAGGAGTAAGGGAGGGATTTTGATAAGTGTATTGGGTAGATCATGGATGAACCAATGTGGTTTTAGAGGTGTGAATTAGGGTGAGTGGTGTTGGCCTTTTATAAGGATGGAAAAAGAGTCACTTGGAATTTTTGAAAACAAGTTAGGTGTACACATGTTATAACCTATAAAAAGTAATAAAAAACCACTAAAAATAAATAATAGAAGGTTTATGGAATAAATATGGCCATAAAATGTGTTTTTAACTAGTGTCTAGGTCTTTTGGGGCCCTAAGATTAAGGTTTATCCCTTACTTAACCTTAATTTGACCTTAATCACTATGATTAATATTAATCAATTTTACTAATAGTTTTGGTCAAAAATTAACATGATATAATTATAATCTAAATATTATATTTATTATAATTGTGAATTTCAGTTTTTCTAGGTTCAATTCACAGAAGTGGAAAAAATAAGATTAATGCTAATCCCATAGATTGTACTAAATAACAGGGTTTTAAAGTAGAAAAATTTTCAAAAGTTTATTAAGTTTTTATATTCAATGTGAAAGAGAAATTGATTATAGTGACTTAAATTGTATTAATAGTTTTATAATTGATATAATGAGACCTTAAAACAATTTTAAAGTATAATTTAACATTTATAATTATTTAAAAGAAAAGGAAGTTATCAACTAAATACAGTATTTTCCATTATTCATTAAAAAATGAAGTTTCTCAAAAAATCCCAAAAAGTCACATAAATATGATTTCATCATTTTAAATTCAAAATTTATGTTTATTTTATCAAATTAAATTTCTATATGTGTCTAAAATTATCTTTTTTGTTCTTCATAAAAGGATATGAAAATCAGTTTATTCAAGAAAATAATATTTTTAAGCATATAAAGACTTTACAAAAACTTTTATTTTGCATTATCAATATGTTTTATTTATATAGAAATATTATAAAAATATTATAAAAGTAGTTATTACAATTTAGATTAATAATTTTAATGGATAGTTTATGAGTATTTCCTTTAAATAATTATAACAAAAAATCATTCCAAAGAAACATAGTGTTTCTTATAACGTATGTCAAGTTGTTATCGCATATAACACATGACAAGTCAGTGTTGCGTGTTGCAAAATCCAAGTCATTGTTTCATGTAGTGAAATACATGTTGGTTCCATGTGAAAGGAATGTTTGAATTCATGTTTTAATATATACTAATATATATAAAACTATTTTGTGTGTCACATGGAATGAAAAATATCAAAAAGATAAATGAATTTGAAAAAAATATTTCACAAAATCCTATGGGGTTACATTAAACCCACCTTAAAATGAATTTTTCCCTCGAAATTAATCTTGGTTTTCAATGTTTTAATACTTGAATGTTCAATTTTTAGAAACCCACGTCTCAAAAATTACTTCTAAAACTTACTTTAAAAAGGAATGTTGGTAACAAAGTGGTTACCCACAGTGACATATCACTAGGTTTACACATAGGAGAAAAAAGGTGGGAATTGAAAACATGGAAATGAAATAAAAATATAATAATAATGTTCCAGTGGAGATTGATATAGACCATTTATCTGTAGAAGTGGGTGATCACAAAACCATTAATCTGCGATGATCTAAGGGACCATCTGATTAATCTTAAATAATGGTGCTAGGATAAATTTTTTTCAATATCTTTTTCCTATATTTGAGAAATTATTTTACTTTCTAGGAACATAAGGAACCATAGTTACTTTTATTTTTTCCTTATCAAATGTAAAATCTCACCCTTAGGTTTTTCCAAGACCAATTCCCAGTTAATCTATTATTATAGGGAATGATGGTGGATTTTTCATTCCTAAAGAACCAACATATTTTGAGATCCATTAATTGAATGACAAGTCATTCCATTTTAATTTACTTAACATATTAGCAAAATGGTTTTCTCAGGTTATGCATAAATCCTCATATGGTGAGATATCACATTAATCTCACAAACTTCATTCAAAATTTAACATAATATTTTTATAAATGGTTAACCTTATAACCCTTAAAAAAGCTAAAATTATAAAACATTAATAATAAGGTTACTAAATCATCATAACATTGATCCCCCATGAAACAAAAAAGTAACCATTTGTTATCACATTCCAATCATGTGAATACCCTCATCATATATTCTCTTGAAACATGGTAATAACCTTAATTTCCATAAATCCTTTTGTAAAAAATGCATTAATCTTTATTCCAATGATTACTGGATATATTATTTAAATCTAAGATGTTTTAAACATCATCCTTGATGACATAGAACACTTTTTAGTTAATTAGTTCTTGGGTAGTTTGTACCATCCAATTTACTTATTCATATTAATCATATCTTTATCCAAACATAATTATCTCAAAGTTAGATATTATTTAAGTGCTACTTTCCCCTAATCAAAATATCACCTTTATAAAAAATCACTTTCTATGCATTCATCACCACTCCAAATTTAATTTTCATTACTTAATGAAGACTTATACTGAAAATAGTTGTATATTTCATGATTCATATAACATAATATTTGAATTATAAAGCATAAATACTTCATTAATCCATCCTTTTTATTAAAGCATTACTATATATTTATCAACTTATTCCTTAATTCCCATTTACTTGAATATGAATTATGAATCATGTCTTAAAGGTAATAAACCTCAATCTAATCATACTTATTTTATTAAATTTATGTGGCAATGGAATAAAAATCACAAACTTTAAACATGTCATTTGGAGTCTCATTATCTTTAGATGTATAACCAATACTCATTGAAACTTTCTAATTCTCTTTAGGAGATTTCTTCTTATGGAATTGAGTTACATAATTACCATTTATTCTATACATAATACACTTAACCTTCAATTATGACTTAGGTAGGCTAATATTCACATCCATTTTATAAACCAAAATCTTCATTTTACCTTTTAGTCACATTATTTGGGTACCTATTTTCCATAGTCAAAACAAATTCTTGTTCCTCTAAGACATTCACTTAGGAGATTCCTTCCACATTCTTGACACAGATAAAAATGAATCTTATTTCTTCCATGGTATCAATTACCCTAACTCTCAGTAGAAATATTCTTTCTCTTCCTTAGTGAGTCTGAGATTTGGTAAAGGTACAAATTGGTAATCAAGTTCCATAAAAACTGATTAAGCATGATCACAACGTCATTCAACCTTGTGATCATCCCACATGACATCTCATCAACAAATCATCCATCACATTAAATGTTAATGTAGTTCATTCTGGTTCCGGCCATTGACTAAAACTAGAAGCATAGTGTGAGAATTACATATCAAATGAGAAAACCTCATAGTCATTAAAATAACTACTTATAGGAAGTCTAAATCCTAAAACCTTCCATAATATATGAAAACCAATATTCATCCTGGGTCATTCATATCCAACCAATATTTAAACCCTTCATGATGGTTCATTAAGAGTTTGTGAATTCCCAAACAATATCCCTCGGGAGTGTCAAACCAGGTGTGTAGCAAGGCCCATTTTCATATACCAAATTACCCAAAGTCAGGAAAAAACATATTTTCAGAGTTTTTACCCCTAGGTACATCTGTGATAGAGGAACATCTACTTTTAGTATCCTGACATGGATGTATTTCAAGGATAAAACTCACTCTATCCTTTGCAAAAATTATAGTGCATTTTCCAAAATGTTAACTCAACCTTATACTTATCCTTAGAGACATCCCTATACATATCCTTATAAATATACTTAGGGATCTTATTAAATTTTTTCTCATCATAGTTTCCAAAGGTATTCTAAATCTTTCCTTTGATACCAATTATAATAACCTAGGATTAACATAGATGGACATTAAATCTTTTTAGATGAATATTCAATACATTACAAAAATTAAATGCCCAAGGACCGTAATAGTTTAATGTATTTAGATAATTGGAAACAAAATATTCTATCCTGGTGAATTATCTTTAATATCTTCCATAAATATCTCCACCTTTAGTACTTCTACCTAAAAACATACTTCATAAAAAGGGGAAAGTAAATATATGAAATGGGTGAGTTGAGATGCTCAGTAAGGGTAAATAAAGGAAAATGCATAACCATAACATAAAAAAAGTGTATGGAACTTGAGAATAACATTTTAAGATCACACCCTACATATCATATATCATAATAAATATTTGTAGTTCATAAGATATTAATCATAAGGAAATAATTAATATAAGCCATGAAATCATAACATAGAAATAAAACATTGAATTTTGGAAAACACTTAAGCATAAGCAAACCCTATATCATGGAATCCTACCAAGGCCTTTTTAACATGTTAGGATTGGGTTAATCAATAATTTACCTACTTAGGGCATGGTTTACCCTCCCATGTACCCTCGTGTTTTGGGATTGGGATGTACTCCATGTGCCCTCTGGTTTTGGGCATGGGATGTCTTCCTGTTTATCCTCTTATTTCAGGCATGGAATTTTCTCCCATTTACCATCTTGTTTTAGGCTTGTGATATCCTCTTATTTACCCTTTGGTTCTATTCTTTGGATGACCTCCCATATACCATCTTATTTTAATCCTGAGATGTACTCCCATATACCCTCTTGTTTTGGGCTTGGGATGTTGTAACACCCCGAGATTTTATGAAAAATATTCGTTTTAATTTCATTAATGTCTTGTGTTATACGCTACACCAAAAGGAGCTTTCACAACACACATCTCTAACCCGGCTTGAATTACACACAATCGCGACCTTCCACGATAGCGTGTGTTGTATGCAATACCGAGTTTCACTAAACAACGATATGCTATTAAAATATTATTAAAACTAGACATTATGAATAGTAATGACCACTTTTTGAAATTTTGTAAATTTTATTTTTCAAAATGGACTTCATTTTTGGATCCGGAATATCAAAATTAGCTTAGGGTGAAATTTTGGCAATTTTCGGATAACTTTCATATTTTGATGAATAGTGAAAATTACTAAATTTTAATTAAAAACAACTTTTTCTATCGAAATAATTAATAGTGAAAAATTATTAATTTGAGTGGTTTTAAAGTATATTTAGAATATATTTTTACAATTTAATACAATGTTGGTCATTGGATGTAATTTCACATTTAACCAGACATAAACAAGTGTCAATCTTTTGATAGTTATTATCTCTTAAGAACACACTATTTGTTTTGACGACGGGAATTAATTTTTAAATTAATTAATTCAACTGATATGTTTTGAATTTGGTAAAATAGAAATCATTTTTGAGTTCATAATATCAAATATAGATTAGGCCTAATTTTTGGTATTTTTCTGAAAACTTTTAATTTTTGATGAATAGTGAAACCACTAAGTGGTAGTTAAAAAAGCTGAATTTTTCATAAAACTTAATTTTAACGCTTCTGTGAGTGGAATTTCAAAAATCCGAGAGACATGCTTGATGTCAGTAAGTAAAATGTGGTTCAATGAGATGAAAATAGTTTTTGGTGAATAGTAACTTTTTACTTTTATTTACCACGGTTAAAAGTAAATAGGGTAATTAAGGGTAAAAATGATATTATTATTATCCTAACACATGTCCAAATTCTATTGGATAAGTTTAATTCGACAAAAAAAAGCTTATGAATAAAATATGAACATTTAGGCCCACTTGGATTAGATTAGGACATTTATTATTAATTTATTTAAAGAAGGGTTAAAATAGTAAAAATCAAAGTTTAATAAGTAAATAATTTTTAATATAAGGTTATACATAAGATAAATTCGACTATAAATATTCATTAGAAAGCTAAAAAGATTTCCTAAATAATTATATTTTATTTGTAATTTTTAGACACTGAATAAGTTAATCTATTTATGACACAATGATGATGCAGTAATTATCTTATTAATGAAATATTGACATAATTGATGTTATAAATACCAAAATAAATGTAATTAAAGACTTTTTATAAATTAAACTAATTTTATAGGTTAATATGACATGTTAGTATTGATTTAATTAACTTTTTTCGAACTTATCATTCTGTTATGATTTTCACAAAAATCAATTACTAAATAGTGTCAAAATTGACATAAAATAGTTTTTAAAACAAATATTATATTATTAATTGTTATTTTATTCCTAAAAATCTACGGTTCGGAGAAATGACATAGATAAGGTTATATATATTAATAATAATCAATTTGGGGTTCGTTTGGCTTCTTATAGTATGTTTATTAACCTTATAGTATAAGAACACAAGAAGACACGGTAAAAGTAAAATTATTTAACTTAATGTTAAATCTAAATCATAAGGTTAAAATAGGAACCTAAACTTGTCTAAATTCTATTGGATGAGAGGCTTTCGACCCATCCCCACCTTATCCTCGAAATAAATCAATTTGGAGCTATTTAAAACCGAACTTGACTTTATAATAAAATAATATTTTTAGTTTTTCCAAAGGAGCCCCTCTCCTCCCTTATAAAAGGGCACCTCCTCCCTCTCTTCCTCACACAACGTTGAGCCTTCAAGCTTGGCCAACCCCTGCCAAATTCTCTTCTACACTTCCCTAGAAACATCCTAGAGGTTCTGTTCTTCCTCAAAGACCAATTTTAGTGCCCTAAGAGGAGGTCTCAAAGAGGCGCTTCAAAGAAGAGGTAATTTCCATTACCAATTCTTTCACCTTTATTTCTTCTTCCACTTCTTCTTCTTAGGTTGTCTCATTATGAAGTAATAAAATCATTATCACTCATATACGGATATTTTATTATAAGTATGAAACAATACTATTTCACCATCTATCCATCCTACGGAAAACGAAATCACCGCGTGTGCGTACGTACGGAATACCGTCTCCACACCGTGGTGAAATCTATTTTCCACCACCACCTTACTCGGATGGGTATAATGGTGTAAATAATAAATATATATTATTATTTTAAAGTTATATTGATTCTGAAATAGTATACATACACTCCAACACAGTCCCACAATCATGAGAACGATATCATCGCTCGTGCGTACGTACGGACTACCGTCTCCACGACGCGATGAGATTCATTCTCCAATTTAACCATTCATGAATGATTATAAAGTATATATAATAAGTAATAATGAAATATATGACATAATAATGATACTGGATTTATGTGCATATATATGTATGTCATCCACTTAATTCCTCTCAACTCAATAAGGAAACGAAAACAGCGTTCATGCGTACGTACGGCCTACCGTCTCCATGAACGGTGTATTTATTTCCATTTACTGATTTATTATATATATGTATATTCTGAATATATATATATATATATATAAATCATGTTTTATATTCTGGAATTAAGTAATCATGATCTAAGTAATCACATGAATAATTACAAGTCAAAACACGGAGGACAAATGAAACAATTTTACCCAAAACACTCTTTAAGATGGAAATTAAAAAAGAACGGGTAATATAAAGTCATAAGTGAACCATATATGATATCATATTATTCTTTAATAAGTAAATGACATTATTTAAATCATTATACAGGACGTTCAGACACTTACGAAGAAAATCGTACCTAAGGTAAGGGAAATATCACAATCTCATTTTTATCCGAGATTGCTTATACGTTGGTATTTACTGGGGTGTATTTTATCATCCACATCCATGTTCCCTCAATATGTAATATTATTTCCATCCACCTACAATTGTTTAAAACCTATTTTACCCTTCGGTGAGTTTTTAGTAAAAGATATGAAAGGAATCTTTTGTCGTTTTTCGTACGAGGTAATTTTTGACTTTTCCGACAAAAGTACGAGAAGAATGTTTTTTTAACTTATACGGCATGAATGGATTTTTAAAACATTATTTCCAAGAAGCTTCCTTTACAAGTTTTCAAGTTTATCTTTAATCATATTCTTTTAGTTTAAATTTGTATGACATGTTAAGAAAGGAAAAATGTTTTTGAAGAAGAAAGGATATTTTCCTCAAGAATGGAGTTCAAGTGTTTTATCAAAATTATTTTCCATCTAATATAATAAAGGGTTTTGTTTTTATCCCTATTATTACATTGATTTGATTATATTGTGATGGAATTATTTTTATGAATTCCTTTATCTTATATGAATTGTTTTATGATGTCATGATGTTTAAGATTCCCATTTGTATTACATGGGTTATGAAATGATGTATGATTTATGATTTTGTGGCACACATAAGAATGGTATCATTATGAGATGGGTGGGACCTATATCTCCCTCCAATGCATTGGGTAAAGATTTTATATCTCATGAGATAGACATGGATGGAATGGTAGGTTATACCAGTTCAGTGAAACAGGACTGAAACGAGGGTGACTCGGTTCAGAAAGGGACTTTGTCCACTAAGATAGTCTTGGAAATGAGTCTTGAATAACAAGAAATGATTCTCTATGATTATGTGTGCATGCCACAAAGTTTAATGTTTTAAGTTATGATTATGTGATTACATTTCACTGCCATGAGTTATCCCAGGTTATGAAATTATGATCTCTTTTACAGGTTAAGATTTCCAAAAGTTATGTGCTTATGTATATGATGTGATTGATATTTCTTTTGTTTACCCTTACTGAGCATTTGAGCTCACCCTTTTATGTTTACTTTTCCCCAGGATATAAAGAAAGGTTTTAGGTATTAAAAAAAGGAAGATCTTTATGGGAGATGTTGAAGATCTTTCACCAGGATTAGAAGATTACATTCCGAGTTTCCAAAGACACTAAACTATTACGATCCTTGTGTGTGTGTTTTTGTTATGTACTAAGTATTCCGCAAATGTAATGAAATGTCAATGTACGTCAAGCTTCGGGTCTCTATAGTTGGTATCAGAGGAAAGGTTTAGTCAATCTTTGGAAACTAGGATGCGAAAGCGTTAGTGAGATCCCTAGAGATATTTCTAAGGTATGTCTAGGGATGTCCCTAAGGATAAGTATACGTATAGGATATAGTCCTAGAACTATGGTAACGATATTAGATTAAACCAAAGATGTTAGATATTGAAGTTACCCCCCCTTTATTATGATTTTTTCTTCTCACACTATTCCTTTTGGGTTTTAGACGATGGCTGGAACCCGAAGGAACCATGTTGATCAATGCAATGGAGAATGCAATGATTGTCCTCCTGAACAAACAAATGTTATGGGAGATGGAGTGCAAAATCTTATTGCTATACTTACACAAGCTATGAATCATTCTGGACTTCCAAATGAGCAGAGATGGGAACAATATTCTATTGAGTCCTTCATGAGGCTACGTCCACCTTCTTTCAATGGGTCTTCTGATCCACTTGTTGCTGAACAATGGATCAGTACCACTGAAAATATATTTTCAGTTCTTCAATGTTTTGAACATGATAAAGTCATCTTAGCAGTATATCGTTTGGAAGGTGAAGCTGATCAATGGTGAAACCTTATCAAGAATAAGAGGCCAAGAGATGAAATTGAGTCCATGTAATTGGACGAGTTCAAGAACTTGTTTTTCAATAAGTACTTCCCTCGTATTCTTCGAACAATGATGGAGAAGGAGTTTTTGAACTAATGCAAAAGGATGATGAATCTGTTGGTATATACAAAGCGAATTTTACAAGACTTTCAAGGTATGCATCTGGAATTGTCATCCAACCTGAAAGTAAAGTTGATCGATTTTTCAGTGGCTTAAAACCAAGTCTTCGAAGGGAATTAGCTATAAGAGACTTCAGTAGCTATGAAAAATTGTGTGTTGTGCTATCAAGGTAGAAATGGAAGTTGGTGTTACATATCCATCTCATGGTTTTGACAAGAAATGAAAGATGGAGTTCAAGGAGAAATCTCAGAATAATGGTGAAAAGAAGATGAATGTTTCCTTATGCACAAAGTGTGGAAAGAAGCATGGTGGAGATTGTCTTAAAGGGACAAGTAAATGTTTCAAATGTGGAGAGTAAGGTCATCGGGCATTTGAATGCCGCAATGATGGGAAGAAGATTTCTAATGATGCAAACAAAGGAAGGGATACACAGAATGAACTTACTACACTTTAATGTTTCAAGTGCAAGGAGATGGGGCATTATGCTAATAAATTCCCTAATCCAAGGGTTAGTGATGATCGACATGAGCAACCGCTTAAGGAAAAGGACAAAGGGAAGTCACATGCGATCACTATTGGCGATGTTGAATATGACAACGATGTGGTGGAATGATTAAGTGTTTATGTAATGGGATTCCAAAATAATGTTGTATCATGGAGTATTGGAATATTTATGTATTGGTCTAGTGTTGTATTCAAAGTGATTGAGATATTTTTGGAAATAAGATGATATGCGCATAATGAAGGGATAAGGAAAAAAATGAAATGTTTGACAGTATTCATGAGCTCGTGATTGATATAAGGACTAAGTGATATCATGGTTTGAGTATATAGAATTGTGAGGATTTTGGTATGTGAAAAGTGTTAACTTTTAACTGCATTCATGTTTTCACTATGGTTCAATGGGTATTCAAGAGAATACATGATTAAGGCCTTTGAATGTTTGGAATGTGACCAACAAGACATATCTTATGATATATGGGGATCAATGATGGTATTAAATCTCTGGCAATCGTTTTCACTATTTTATGAGAGTGGACTGCAGTATTATGGATAAGCCTAAAGATTGGAATTGATTATGTTGGACAGAAGTTAGTATGGTTTAAGGATATAAGTTTTTTCGATATTATTGATGGGATGTTATAGTAATATAATTTTAGAAAAAGGACAACCTGCAGGACGGGCGACAACCCATCGCGTCAGACAAGGCTGTGGGAATCGAACCCATAACCGAAGTGCGACTGGCCTTTATCGCCTACCACTGGCCTATAGGAAGTCCCTGGTTAGTAGAAACTAGTTTTATTTTATTAAAAGGTATGATATATTAAGTATAAGTTCATTTTTGGAACCATATACGATTAACCATAAGATGGACTTATAACTTTTGGTAACCTTTTGTTTGAAAGAGATTGAATTACCCATCATTCTATCACATGATCTGCTAACACATCACAAATGACAAATTCAACTTCATTTCATTAAGAGATGAAGTGGAAATTGTCCAAAGAACGACAAACGGTGATACTATACCAAAATAACGAAAGTATTTCTTCTAATTCAAATTCTTCAACTTTAGGGAAACGATCTTGAAAACCAAAAATGTTGTCCTAGTGATCTTATATCTGATTAATCAGATGGTACCTTAGATCGTCACAAATTTATGGATTTTTTATTGTTGGATTTTCCATAGTCATGTTCTCTACCACTCTTCATCAGAACATGATGGTTAGATTTCTCTTCCATATCCATATTTTCACCTATGTGGAAACCCAGTGATTAGTTTATTTGGGTAACCGTTACGTTTCATAATTTTGTTTTTAAAGATTGGTTTTGGTATTCCTTTTTATGATTTGGGTTTCGATTAAAGAAACATTCAAATATTAAACCATTTATAACCACGACGAATTTCGAGGGCGAAATTCATTTTAAGGGGGGTAGAATGTAACACCCCGAGATTTTATGAAAAATATATTTTTTAATTTCATTAATGTCTTGTGTTATACGAAACACAAAAAGGAGCTTTCACAACACACATCTCTGACCTAGCTTGAATTACACACAATCGCGACCTTCCACGATAGCGTGTCTTGTACGCAATACCGAGTTTCACTAAACAATGATATGCTATTAAAATATTATTAAAACTAGCCGTTATGAATAGTAATAACCTCTTTTTGAAATTTTTTAAATTTTATTTTTCAAAATGGACTTCATTTTTGGATTCGGAATATCGAAATTAGATTAGGGTGAAATTTTGGTAATTTTCGGATAACTTTCATACTTTGATGAATAGTGAAAATTACTAAATTTTAATTAAAAACAACTTTTTCAATCGAAATAATTAATAGTGAAAAATTATTAATTTGAGTGGTTTTAAAGTATATTTAGAATATATTTTTACAATTTAATACAATGTTGGTCATTGGATGTAATTTCACATTTAAACCAGACATAAACAAGTGTCAATCTTTTGATAGTTATTATCTCTTAAGAACACGCTATTTGTTTTGATGACGAGAATTAATTTTTAAATTAATTAATGCAACTGATATGTTTTGAATTTGGTAAAATAGAAATCATTTTTGAGTTCATAATATCAAATATATCTTAGGCCTAATTTTTGGTATTTTTCTGAAAACTTTCAATTTTTGAAGAATAAGGAAACCACTAAGTGGTAGTTAAAAAAAACTGAATTTTTCATAAAACTTAATTTTACCGCTTCTGTGAGTGGAATTTCAAAAATCCGAGAGACACGGTCGATTTCAGTAAGTAAAATGTGGTTCAATGAGATGAAAATATTTTTTGGTGAATATTAACTTTTTACTTTTATTTACCACGGTTAAAAGTAAATAGGGTAATTAAGGGTAAAAATGATATTATTATTACACTAAGACATGTCCAAATTCTAATGGATAAGTGTAATTCGACCAAAAACAAGCTTAGGAATAAAATATGGCCTTTTAGGCCCACTTGTATTAGATTAGGACATTTATTATTAATTTATTTAAAGAAGGGTTAAAATAGTTAAAATCAATGTTTAATAAGTAAATAATTTTTAATATAAGGTTATACATAAGATAAATTAGACTATAAATATTCATTAGAAAGATAAAAATATTTTATACATAATGATATTTTATTTTTAATTTTTAGACACTGAATAATTTAATCTATTTATGACACAATGATGATGCAATAATTATCTTATTAATGAAATATTGACATAATTGATGTTATAAATACCAAAATAAATGTAATTTAATACTTTTAATGAATTAAACTAATTTTCTAGGTTAATAGGAAATGTTAGTATTGATTTAATTAACTTTATATAACTTATCATTCTGTTATGATTTTCACAAAAATCAATTACTAAATAGTGTCAAAATTGACATAAAATAGTTTTTAAAACAAATATTATATTATTAATTGTTATTTTATTTTTAAAAATATAAGGTTCGGCCAAATGACTTAGATAAGGTTATATATATTAATAAAAAACAATTTGGGGTTCGTTTGGCTTCTTATAGTAAGTTTATTAACCTTATAGTATAAGAACACAAGAAAAAATGGTAAAAGTAAAATTATTTAACTTAATGTTAAATCTAAATGATAAGGTTAAAATAGGAACCTAAACTTGTCTAAATTCTATTGGATGAGAGTATTTCGACCCATCCACACCTTATCCTAGAAATAAATCAATTTGGAGCTATTTAAAACCGAACTTGACTTTATAATAAAATAATATTTTTAGTTTTTCCAAAGGAGCCCCTCTCCTCCCTTATAAAAGGGCACCTCCTCCCTCTCTTCCTCACACAACTTTGAGCCTTCAAGCTCGGCCAAACCCTGAAAAATTATCTTCTCCACTTCCCTAGAAACATACTAGAGGATCCGGTCTTCCTCAAAGACCAATTTTAGTGCCCTAAGAGGAGGTCTTAAAAGAGGCGCTTCAAAGAAGAGGTAATTTTCATTACCAATTCTTTCACCTTTATTTCTTCTTCCACTTCTTCTTCTTAGGTTGTTTCATTATGAAGTAATAACATCAGTATCACTCATATACTGATATGTTATTATAAGTATGAAACAATCCTATTTCACCATCTATCCATCCTACGGAAAACGAAATCACCGCGCGTGCGTACGTACGGAATACCGTCTCCACGCCGTGGTGAAATCTATTTTCCACCACCACCTTACTTGGATGGGTATAATGGTGTAAATAATAACTATATATTATTATTTTAAAGTGATATTGATTCTGAAATAGTATACATACACTTCAATACAGTCCCACGATCATGAGAATGATATCATCGCTCGTGCGTACGTACGGACTACCGTCTCCACGACGTGATGAGATTCATTCTACACTTTAACCATTCATGAATGATTATAAAGTATATATAATAAGTAATAATGAAATATATGACATAATAATGATACTGGATTTATGTGCATATATATGTATGTCATCCACTTAATTCCGCTCAACTCAATAAGGAAACGAAAACAACGTTCATGCGTACGTACGACCTACCGTCTCCATGAACGGTGTATTTCTTTCCATTTACTGATTTATTATATATATGCATATTCTGAATATATATATATATAAATCATGTTTTATATTCTGGAATTAATTAATCATGATCTAAGTAATCACATGAATAATTACAAGTCAAAACACGGACGACAAATGAAACAATTTTACCCAAAACGCTCTTTAACATGGAAATTACAAAAGAATGGGTAATATAAAGTCATAAGTGAACCATATATGATATCATATGATTCTGTAATAAGTAAATGAAATTATTTAAATCATTATACAGGAGGTTTGGACACTTACGAAGCAAATCGGACCTAAGGTAAGGGAAATATCACAATCTCATTTTTATCCGAGATTGCTTATACGTTGGTATTTACTGGGTTGTATTTTATCATCCACATATATGTTCCCTAAATATGTAATATTATTTCCATCCACCTACAATTGTTTAAAACCTATTTTACCCTTCGGTGAGTTTTTAGTAAAAGATATGAAAGGAATCTTTTGTCGTTTTTCGTACGAGGTAATTTTTGACTTTTCCGACAAAAGTATGAGAAGAATGTTTTTTTAACTTATACGGCATGAATGGATTTTTAAAACATTATTTCCAAGAAGCTTCCTTTACAAGTTTTCAAGTTTATATTTAATCAACTTCTTTTAGTTTAAAGTTGTATGACATGTTAAGAAAGGAAAAATGTTTTTGATGAAGAAAGGATATTTTCCTCAAGAATGGAGTTCAAGTGTTTTATCAAAATTATTTTCCATCTAAGATAATAAAAGGTTCTATTTTTATCCCTATTATTACATTGATTTGATTATGTTGTGATGGAATTATTTTTTTGAATTCCTTTATCTTATATGAATTGTTTTATGATTTCATGATGTTTAAGATTCCCATTTTTATTACATGGGTTATGAAATGATGTATGATTTATGATTTTGTGGTACACATAAGAATGGTATCATTATGAGATGGGTGGGACCTATATCTCCCTCCAATGCATTGGGTAAAGATTTTATATCTCATGAGATAGACATGGCTGGAATGGTAGGTTATACCGGTTCAGTGAAACAAGACTGAAACGAGGGTGACTCGGTTCAGAAAGGGACTTTGTCCACTAAGATAGTCTTGACAATGAGTCTTGACTAACAATAAATGATTCTCTATGATTATGTGTGCATGCCACAATGTTTAATGTTTTAAGTTATGATTATTGTGATTACATTTCAATGCCATGAGTTTTCCCAGGTTATGAAATTATGATCTCTTTTATAGGTTAAGATTTTCAAAAGTTATGTGCTTATGTATATGATGTGATTGATATTTCTTTTATTTACCCTTACTGAGCATTTGAGCTCACCCTTTTATGTTTACTTTTCCCCAGGATATAAAGAAAGATTTTAGGTATAAAAAAGGAAGATCTTTATGGGAGATGTTGAAGATCTTTCACCAGGATTAGAAGATTATATTCCAAGTTTCCAAAGACACTAAACTATTACGATCCTTGTGTGTGTGTCTTTGTTATGTACTAAGTATTCCGCAAATGTAATGTAATGTCAATGTACGTCAAGCTTCGGGTCTCTACAGATGTTCTACTATCTACCCTATTATTTTGGTCTTGGGATACCCTCCCATGTACCATTTGAGATCAAAAGTAATTTATCATTACCCATTGAATTGGAGAAGGATATAGGTTCGACCGATCACATAATTAAAGCATGCATGCTTGTTCTAAACAAAAGTCAACATATCATGACCCATGAAAAGAGATGGGTTTTATAAACATCAAATCAAACCCCATTAAATTAAATGGGTATCATTAACATTTCATCACACCATAACCTCTAGAAAATAGATAGGTTTCATAATCATTTCATAATATCATAACTGGTTAAGAGAAGTGGGCTTCAAAATCATATAAATTTTGGAAGTGAAATGGGTGTTATAACAATTATTCCCTCAAAACATAAAACATTAAAGAATAAATATTAATGGAACCTTTGGATCAAATTCTATAAGTTCTTGATATACATAAAATGATTTGGTATTAGATGGAAAATAACATGGAAATATATTTTTAGAAATTTCCATGAGAAAAATATCCTCTCTTCTTTGAAAAGGTGTTTTTAAAGTATAAAACATTGTTTAAATTCATATTCTTTGAAAATAATTTGAAAACAATGAAATAAAATCATGAAATAATTTTAAAACATTTTTCCTTGAAAACATGTAAAAGAAGATTGAAAATATTTTTTAGTTTTTTTCCGTATAAAACACTTTGAAATGTTATAAATAAATCTTGAGTTTTTTCGAAAACTATTTTATTGAAGATACTTGGAAAACTTATAAAGAAATATTAAAAACATTGTGAAAACCATTTCTTAGAAAATAACTTTGAAAACTTATAGAAATATATTTTAAAACCATAAAACAATTTTAAAATCCTTTCCCATGAAAATGATCTTTAAAGATCATTTTAAAACATTTTTTAATCATTTTTGAAAACATGGTTTTAAAATAAAACAAATTTCCTACCAAAGAGAGAGATATAGAGAATTTTTTCTTAAATTTTTTTCTTAATTATCATAAGTACCAAATAGTGGAAAAATAGTATTAATACATGGATATGACTTTAATAAACATAGGATAAGAAAGATCAAGACTGTTCTTGACTTAAGGATCCTAATATTTCATCAAAAGAAGCATAATAATTAACAATATCAAAAAGTTATGAGATTGTTTCAATAAACTCTTATCACTTGGATATTTGGGATCATACACTTCATGTAATAAAATGAAATTAAATGAACCATAAAATATCATAAAAATGAGAAGATTCATGATATAACATGTCAATTGGAAGTATATAAGCCTTATTAGATAACATAGGTGAATAAAAAACTCGTGTCTTAATGAAGAGAATTTGAGTCAAAAATACTTTACTGATTTGTTAAACCTTGAAATATTAACCCCATGAAATAAAGATCATTGAATAGATTTGTAAATACCCATAAATTTATGTATAATAAGCATATAATATATTAATGGGAAATAATAACACCAAATAAAATAAGTGAGTGGTGAATAAATCATGTATATCATGGAAATAAAATGTGTTATGAAAGCCTCTTACCTTGTGTCTTGATTATTGTCGTACTCTTTCAAACATCCTCTTAGTAGGGTAACTCCTTTTGGTTTGTTCCAAAATAATTTCTTGGATTTCTTTTTGCCTAACAAGATAATTATAGAAGTAAGAGAGGGATTTTGATAAGTTTATAGGAAATAACATGACCAAACCTATGTGGTTTGATAGGTGTGAAGAAGAGAGAGAAGTGGTTTCCTTTTATAGGGAAGGAAATGGACTCACTTGATGTTTTTGAAAACAAGTAAGGTGTATAGAGGTTATTACATAAAAAGTCATAAAAACCGTAAAAAATAAATAATGGAAGGTTTATAGACTATATATGGCCTTTTAATGGGTTTTGGGAATGTTTATAGGTAATTTGGGACCTAAAGATTAAGGTTTAGTCCCTAATTAAGCTTAATTTGACCTTAATCGCTGTGATTAATTTTGATAACTTTTACAAAAAAGATCAGATAAAAATTAACATGATCTAATTAGAATCTAAATATTATACTGGTTATAATGGTTTATGTCCAATTTTTTAAATAAAATTCATAGAAGTGGAAAAATTAAGATTAATGCTAATCCCACAGATGAGACGAAATAATGGGGTTTTAAAGTAGAAAAATGATCAAAAGTTTTTTAAGTTTTTATATTCAATTTCAAAGTGAAATTTATTATAATGACCTAAATTATTTTAATATATTTATAATTAATCTAATGTTTCCTTAAAGAAATTAAATTATAATTTAACATTAATAATTATTTAAAAGAAAAGGTATTTATTAACTAAATGCACTATTTTTCACAATTCATCAAAAAATGATATTTCTCATAAAAATCCCAAAAAAATCACTGAAAGATAATTTCAGAAATATAAATTTTAAAATACATTTTATTTTATCAAATTAAATTTTTTGATGTGTTTAAAATTATTTTTGTTGTTTTCATAGAATGACATGAAAATCAGTTCATTCGAGAAAATAGTATTTTTAAACATATAATGACTTTAGAAAAAATTATATTTTTAATTATAAATATATTTTATTTATATAAGAAAATATTGAAAATATTTAAAAATTATTTATTATTATTCATATTACTATGTTTAATGGCTAGGTTATAATTATCTCATTTTAATAATTATAAAAAAATGGCATTTTGTGGAAACTCAGTGTTGTGTGTAACGTTATCAAAGTCAAAGGGGTATGTAATTCATGCCACGTTAGTGTTTTAGGTAGAATAAGCCAATTTAGTGTTACGTGTAGCATAATTCATGTTGGGGCCTTGTCAAAGAAATATTTGACTTATTATTTTAATATATATTAATTTATATAAAACTATTTCCATTGTCATGTGAAATGAAAAATATCAAAAAGATAAATTAATTCAAAAAATATATTTCACAAAATCCTTGGGTGTTACACCACATAAATGTCAAAAATAACACCAATGATGGATTTAGATATAATTTCTATAGGTTATGACCTTTCTATTTTTGGTGATCATTTTTTTCTATCACTTAATTGTATTATTCTATATCAAGTGTATAAATCTTCTTGAAAGTGTTGATTGTGGCTTCTAAACATCAATATGGTCTTTACTAGTGTTAGGTGGTATGAGTATTATGAATTATTAATTCCATTATAATGTATTAAAAATGAAATAAATATATGGGATTCCTAATTCATCAATAATTTGATCCATCATATGTCCATTATTAGATAATAAAACTATTGTCTAATATTTTTTGATCATTACTAATATATATCAACCCTATGACAATCCACAACATTTATACACATTATTTCATGATTTTTTATACAAAGTTACAAATAACATAATATGAATAGATAGATAGGTCTAGTGTATTTGGGTAATTAGATACACATCAAAATAAATTGAAATTGGAATTTTACCAAATCATTATAAATTCCATAACATTCTCTTAAATTCCATTAATCTTCTAATATTTCACTAGGAAACATGTGGTTGTAAAGAAGAAATGTGTGAGCTATAAATTCTAGTAATTAAATAAGAAAAGAATTAATTATGAAAGTAACTCATGTAATTCAGTAGTAATATCAATGTGACATAAAAGGGTGATAATATTGAATATTAACATCAAACCATGATATTATATGATAACATCAAGGTAACATTGGGATGTGGAAAAAAATAAAACATGACATAATAAGAACATATCAAGGATAAATATTGAAATATAATAACATAGAATTCATAGTCTAACCCCATGTGTACCATACAAGGTATATGATGAGAAAAAAATATTGCCCAATGTATCAAAGGGACAACAAATTTCTGTACCAACAATCACATTCATCTCATGTTGATGCATTGGTGTGCCACATAGATCATAAAATAAAGGATTAATTTCATAAAATTTAATCCCATGATTAAGGAGTGTGGGTTACATACATGGAAGTTCCTATTAAATAATTTATAGGTACATCTGGGTGAATACTATAGGGTGGAAATGGTGATGGGTACACAACACTATAGTTTGACATGGAAAATCACAGGATAATTTAATTAGCATAATGGGTGTGCAAAAATGATCATGTAATGGTTTAATTGAAGTGAAATGGGATATGTCATTTGTTATTAATCATAAGGGTACTAAATGGATGTGTAAAAACACATTAAATCAGGAATAATTTTAAATCAAAAGGTGTCAAATAAAGAAAGTAATTTAATAAAACAGAATAGGAGAGAATACCTTACATTGATAGGGGGATTTTAACAGTCCAAGGGTATCTTATTATGATATTTGGAACTCCTATGTAGGTATAGACAGATTAAATTCATGATAAATGTATTTGAGTGAAGAGGAATGTGATTTAGTGTGGGTATTTATTGTAAAAGAGATTGGAATTATTTTTTAATTTATAAACATTTGTTTTGGTCTCTATGAAAAAAACACAAACTTTTCTGTGTTTTTTTCTGATTTTCTATTGAAAAATTATTGTGGTTTTAATTATTTTATTAGCGTAAGAACCAAACACCTTAAATTAATACTATTGGTGATGTTAAATTGAGTGATGTTCCAAAAGAATATGTTTTGAAACCATAAAATAAAATATAGGTTTTAGAGGATTGATTAATGGTTAGTAAAATTAATAAAACAACTTAACAAATACATTATTCTAAATGTTATATATATTTTTGGATTTGGATTCACTTTATATTATTTATTATATCGATTTTGGGCTATTATGATTTCATAATACATAATGTATATTTATACCATATTTAATGTTTACCAAAAAATTCCATTATCTCATAAAATTATGAAAAATTATACATTTTACAATTTCATTGTTTTTATTTCAAGAATAATATTTATTTTAGAAAAATAATTTTCAAAATATTAGAATTTACACTTTTATAGAAAAATCCCTATTTATTAAGAAATAATATTTTTATAACACTAACCACTTCTTAACTCTTATAAAAATTACATTATACATCATTAAATTATATTATAATTTAAATAAATACTATTTAATAAGAATATTTAATGAAAATAACATTTATTTTGAAATTAATTTTTATATCAAAAAAGTGTAATTTAATTAAAAGTATATATTTACCAAAAATATTATTTTTGTATCATTATATCAAAATATAGTTTTTTTCAAACTCATTATATAGTCATATAACTATATGTTTATAATGAAAGGGATAAATATAATAAATATTTTATTCAAAATAAATTAAAAAATTCATTCTACTGGGGTCTAGACACATAACCCCATATTACACCAGTGTACACCCTATGTGTGAGGTGTACAATGATTGTACTTTAATAGGGTGGTTTAGCGAACAATGTTTGGGACATGATCTTGATAATCTTGAACTTCTCCGATATATAGTTTTACTCATGTTTTAGTTTTTGAATCTCTTCATGGGCTTGGACACGGGAAAATCATAATGATTCCATCTCCCTCTAAAACAACAGTATATAGGATTTATTGGGGTTGATCCTACTAGATTAATCCATAAATTATTCCTTATATATAAATTATAATTTATCATAACACTAATAATATACTACTCTTTACAGTCACTATATAATGACTATAATATCAATGGTTTGGATGTTATATAGTATTTTATGCTTGATAGAAAAATTATGCCCATAGATTATAACAATCCAAAATAAAAAATGAAATATAGTTCATGTGTTTTATATAACTACATTACAAAATTATGAATTTATTCATTCAAAAGTTAATTTCATTTATAATAGTTTTGTTCATTACATTATTCCCCCCTTAAAATAATTTACACTCAAAAGTTTCATTTTATACCGTAGAACAGATGTTGGTACTTTAATTTCATCAGCTCTTAGGGTTCCCATGTTGCCTCCTCAACCTGTTGGTTTTTCCACATTACATTGACCAATTGATTTTTTATTTAAGAGAAAGTGGTCTATAGTATCTATGATATTCATCAGATACTCCTTCTATGAAAGATCATTCTCATAGGTACCACCTTAGGATTCAGTACAAGTGAGGGGTCTGGTGTGTACTTATTTAAGAGGGATACATGGAACACATCATGTACTTAAGAAATGTTGGGAGGGAGATCTAGTATATAATCCATAGCTCCAATGTGATCAAGGATCTCAAAGGGCCCAAAATATCTAGGGCCAAGATTTCCCTTTTTCATAGACATTGTGAATTTCTTCAATGATGATATATGAAGGAACACTTTATCTTCGATCTCAAAATCTAGGTCTCTTTGAAAATTTTATGCATAGTTTTTATGTTAAATTTTAGTAGATTTAATATGATACTAAATGTTTTGAGCCTTTTGTGTCATCTCATGAATAATATTAGTTCCCATTAGCTTCTACACTCCAAATTCATCCCAAAATGTGGGATACTGAAGGTTATTTTCTATAATGCCTCATAAAGTTTCATTTAATTACTAGAGTGAAAATTGATGTAATATGAGAACTCCCCTTAGGGAAGGTGATGATTCCAACATCTTTTGAAATCCATTGACCTTGATCTCAACATGTCCTCTAGATTTTGAATGATTATCTCAGACTATCCATCATTCTGATGGTTATCGGAAATATTGAAACTCAACACTCTATCCAATGCTTGATAATGGTTTCTCCTAAACATTGCGGTAAACCATATATCTCAATTATATACAATTCAGAGTGGTAATCCTGACTATATTACCACTTATTTTATTTATATCTTGGTATGTTTTCCAATAGATAAATCTTCCATGAGAAAAAATGAAATGTAATGAAATTGTAATTTGATTGACAACCAACCAAATGGAGTGATTTCCTTTAGATATAATGGAGCGCCCTATAAAAAAATACATGGTTTTGTTTTCCCATTTTCATTATATTATGGAAAATATTTTCATCATACCCTTATAATTCTATCTTCGAGCCTAGATTTTTGTCATACCATCCATCAAGATACAATTTCAGCAATATACATCTTCATGTTATCGCACCAAAAGTTTTTCAAAAAAAATTTATACATATTAATTATTCCTAGAAAAATAGAGAGAGATAAGATACGAGGATCATCCAAAATTGCCCTTTTAAGCTCTATTTTTTATTGAACATACATATATATATATTCAAAAACCTATAACTCTATATTTAGAAAATTTTAACATAGGAATATTCTCTACCATCCTCTATAGATTCTCATCATATTTTTTCTACCTATGAGATCCTATCAAGGATAAATAGTTGAGTATTTATTTTGGAAAGGTAGGAGGAAACTCCTTTTATGATTACCATGTCCATCATTTTTATGTCCAATAATATTAGATCCCTTTCATTCCACGCCATGGATAGGGTTGCACTATTATTTCTAATTATATAATCTTCCAATTTGGTTACCTTACCATAATGGTAATGGATTGAAATTTAATAATCCTATATTATATCTAAAAATAATCATTGGAATATATTATGATCTTTTTATGTGAATATATACGTGAGGATTTAATGATCATTGTATATGTCACACATCTCCCTATAGAGATAATGTCACAAAATCATTAATGTGATGATCATTGCATCCAATTCCAAATCATGAGTTGAGTAATTCTTCTCATGGATCATTAATTAGTGTGAGACAACATATAAGTTTTTCATTTTGAATGTGTGAACAATCGAAGCCATTTTTTGATGGATTTTTTTAGATCACAAATCCTATACCACTAGTTGGTAATGTGAGAACCCATTTAGTGATTATCCTATTAATTAACTCATTAAAACTCTAATAATTTTCATCAATCCATAAAAAAATCATTCCCTTATAAGTTATGGGCTAAGTGAGCTTTAAAATCCTGAAAAGTTTCCCTCAAATTGACGATAGTAATAAAATAATCCAATGAAACTATGGATATGTTTCATTTTTTTGGTCTAGGATAGATTTCAATTGCCTCTATAGTTGAAGGATCCATAGAAATCCCTTTCTTATTGATAATGTTACCCAATAATGTTACTTTATCTGTATATAAAATGAATTTATAGTACTTAAAATATATATATTCCTTTCACAATGTCATTAAAACAATATCCAAACCCTTCTCATGTTCCTCCTTTATTTTGTAGTACACAAGAATATCATCTATAAAGGATACCAACTAAATTTCAAGGTAATACTAAAAACTCCATTCACTAAGTAAATGATGATAGATAGAACATTAGTGTGTCAAAATAGAATCACTACGAACAAATAGTGCCCATACTTAATTAAAAATAAAATCTTGGGTATATCCTCTATCTTCATGTTTAATTCATAATATCCCAAATAAATATGTTCTCAGATCCATGTAGTGGTTCAAATAAGTCATCACTTAGATGTACTGTATAATTATTCTTTATCATGATCTTGTAGAGCTTATGATAATCAATGCAGAGGCCTATTGACCTAGAATTGTTCTTGAAAATAGGACTGAATCACCCCATGGTGAAGGAGTTGGGCGTACAAAACTTTTATCTAAATTCTCATATAGTTTCTTCTTCTGTTATTAAAGTTAAATAGTGGCCATTATATATTTTTCCTTGGATATTGGAAAAGATCTAGGTATAATTTTTATTGAGAACCAAACCTCTTACCTCATAGGAAGTCCATGCAATTTTATATGAAATAAATCATTATATTCACTTATAATGGAAACATAATCAAGGATGACGTTTTCTATAGTCTCAATCATTTGAGATAGACATTCTTTCTCATAATTAAATAATTTCCATGCACGAGATAATGATTTCAAAGAAGATTCACCCACCTCATTGCACTAAAGTGGGTGAGTTCCTTCTATCACCAATTTATGATTTATTAATATAAATAAATACAATCCATATCTATAATAACATCAAATTCTACTAAGGGGAGTGTCACAATGTTTATTGGGAAATTAATCCTGAAAATGTTCAAAATTGAGAGGTTATATTCTAAGGATGAATTAATTGTCCTCGTTTACATCTTCACCGATAACTTGACTTAAATATTTTGAGTTTTTTTGAATAATGTAAATAAACACATGTGATATGAAAGAATATATAGATCCAAAATTAAATTGTATTTTCACTATCCTTGAATAAATAATTAGCATACCTCTCATCACTTTATTTTCAGGATCCACCTTAAATGTTGTAATGGAATATGCTCACCATAACTCTCTAATACATGGTGGTTGTTGTCATTAGTTATCGTTAACAAATCTATTCTTAGTGCATTAGTTCGTATAGTTTACAATTTAATTATAGTTGAAACATTAGATAGTGGGTTTATGGTATAATGAGGTATTCCTTTCTCCCATCACATTATTGGGTTTCACTTATTGATATTTTCTCTATAGGTTCCATTACTTCCCATACCTAAATCATTTCCTTATCCCATTATTTAAATTTACAGGATGATTTTTCCCACACTATTGACAAGAGGGTTGTTGGAATTATTACCCCCATGATATTTCTCCATTTCCCTACCATAATTAAACTCCATTCTTTCCTTCAAGTCTCCAAACTCATATCACCCTTGGGGTTCATGGATAATAATTTATAATTTTACGCCACATCATAAAATCTCTTAATAGTTGTAAAATTCTCCAATCAACAAATATTTTGATATATTCCTCTTTAACCCACTAAATAAGTTTTTAAATTTACTTTCACAATAAATGAAAATGCTGAGATTTGTAATACACAATTCTTTTAGTTTTTTCGTCGTACGCCCCAATAGATTAATCACCCATTTTCATAAGGACAATTAAATAACTCTCAATTTTAATACATTGAGTGTGAGGTAAATATTTTTAGAAAAAACATTTTATTGAAATATTTCTACTTTATCACTTCGTTTTCATTCTTGGGACTAAAATTCTAGATCAACTTCCTTGATTGAAATTATTTTCCATCCATTTAATAAAGAGCCAATCTGACCTTCATGTGGCAAGAAAATTAAAGGATTGAGAAGAAATTTTTAATGTAATTTATTAATTATTCAAAAAATATGGGATCATAAGATAAATTTAAATTTGGAGGCATTTATCACATAAAGGTCCCAATTGAAACTTGATATTTTTTAAAGATATATTATTTTTACTCCATGATTATTGTTTCTTTTCAAATATTGAGTAGCTTGAGTAAGCATTTTCATGAATTTATTGACACATACACCCAATTTTTTGAATCTCATTTGGGTAGTCATCACATATCCCATCACATTGGTTGTTGACTATGTTCCTCCAATTTCTATCAATTGACTAAAATAAAAGAAAATTAGGTATGAGATTTTTTAGACTATTAAAAATATAAATTAGAAATTGTGAATATTGAAGGGATAGCTAATATATGACATGTATTCCTAATCCTATGAATTTAATGGTTTCAATATAAGTTATCCATGATCTATTTTAAAACATTAAATTTCGTGGGAATTTACCCCCTTTATAATGGTATTTAAAAGGTACATTATTAACCAAAACATATCAGTTGGGAGAGTTTGTACAACTGTACATTATTAGAACTATTTTTCATTCACAAGTGAAAATCGAGTTAATAACCAATACACCATTTTCATGGTTATTACCCCTAGGTACAATGATTCTACAACTAAACCAACTTTTCAGTATTCAGACAGGGATGTATTTTCTCAGAAAACCAAGTACTATATACTTTAAAAAAATTTAGGGATATTTTACTATTTTGATTCTTACGTATAATTATTTTAATAAGTATTTATAACTATACTATAAAAAAATAACTTAACCTTGCTCAAACACCATCTATGGAATACCATGCCATTTATACGCTTTATTTAATTATTTATTACATTAAAATACAAATATAAAATCAAAAAATATTCAGAGGTCGAGTGTATTTGGGTAATTAGATACTTATCACAATAACATGAAATATAGATACAATTACATTATTAAAAATTACTTAACATTACCTTAAATTTCATTTATCTCCTAATATTTCATGGGATAAACTGGGGATATATGTTAAAAAGGGGTGAGCTATAAAGCCTAGTAATAAAATAATATAAGAATAACATGACAAAAGTAATACATGTAAGTCAATAGGAATATCAAGGATACCAAAAATGGTGATAATAATAAATATGAACATGTAATAATGATTGAATATGATAAAATCATGGCAACATATGTATTTGGAAACAATAAAGAACAATACATCATAATAACAAGGAAAGGATAAATGCCAAGACAACATAACATAGTGTTCTTAGGATAACCACACATAAACCATAAATAACCTCTTGGTTCTAATTTTATGGTTTATTGGGATATTATTTAATGTAAGTTCCCTGTATAAAATTTTAAGTAATTAAAAATACAAAAGTTGAACTTTTCTTCCCATTAACATTTACAAAAAATTGAGATATTTGAAAAATCATCATATATTTAGTTATATATATAATTTTGAAATATAAATGGGTTATTTTTATTATAATAATTTTTCATTAAGAATTAGGGATGATTTATATACTTCTAATGCTTAAGAAACGTCAACATAGTGATTAGTTAGTTAATAATTAACTAAAATATAAGATATTATAAATATTAAAAGTGAAGAAAATTGATTGAATTATTTTATTTAATTATTTTTTAGATGAATATATACTTTTAAATAGCTTTAAATATAATATATTGTAATTTAAAAATTGTTTTTATATTTGAAAAAGAAAATTAAATAAATAATGAAAAAATTGACGTTAATGTTATTTAATAATAAATGATACTTTATTAAATGATTTAAAATTAATTGAAATTAAATATTCTGAAAAGTGATTTATAAGTGTTAAAAAATATAAAATATGGTAAATTAATGGACCAAATTATCCTTTATAATTAAAATATTTACTCATAGATTTTAAAAACATTATGAGCATGGTCCGAGTTTAAGCAGTGTTTTAGCGCATCAAATGTTCTTGTTTTAAAATTAATTTACAAAAAAACATGGGATTTTTTATTTTAAAAATAATATATTATATTAATAATTCATTGGATATATATTTTCTAATTAATATATCTTTATTTTAGTCTTAATGGTTAAATTACTTAGGTTAGAAAATTTGATGCTTTAATATAAACCAAAATGATAAAACTGGGGAATCATAGATGTTAAGGAACCAAATTATTAAAATTCATATATTTTAATGTGGTGGAGGTATATATATACCATTATTCCTCTTTAAACCATTTTTTTTTAATTTTTTGTAACCTTAGGTAAAAGATACCTTCCATTAATGTATAAATTTTGGTATTTAACAGAGTGCCACTCATTATCTACTATAAAAAGGAAATCACTCTTCCCATTTTCACACCTATCGAGACACTTTTGATTGAAAAATATATTCCAATATAGTTATTAAACATACCTAATCTTATACAAGAAGAATAAACATTGGAATAAATAAATCCAAGAAAGCCCATTGGTGCAAACCAAAAAAAAGTTACCCAAAGAAGAGGGAACATCTTTCCTCAAGATCCATTATCTTATTTTCATTATCATCCCACAAAAATATAATTTTTAAATGATTATAAGACAACAATAGTATCCTAAATATACTAATTTTTAAAAATTTATGGTTTAGACCTAAAATTACAAACACTTCCATCTAATGGGTAACAAACATTCTGTTTTTGTGTACGATGAACTAAAGCCTCAAAAAACAATGATTGTTGGTTTTTACTTTACCACCTATCATGGTGATAATTATGGTGAAAATATATTTATATAAAATATATATAATATATATGATATTTATAATTTTTTTAAACTTCTTTAATTATTTTACAATCCATATTCTTATAATTTCCATTTTGGGTAAATATGATAACTTATTTTGAGGAAGTGTGGACTACTACCCACTCAAAGTGATTTGATTAGTTCACACACTACATGGATTATATTAAGGACAGGTTTAGTGAAATTATATTATATATAAAACATGATAATGATATTTTAATGATATTATATAAATATGTTTCATTTCTATTCTTTCTTTCAATAGAATAATAAAAACAGAAATATTATTTAGGCGTATATACGACCTAGTTTCTTCATGAATGGTTTATTCCATTTCATACTTATATATTATATAGATTATAATAATCACAATATAATGAATATACATGATATTTAAAAAATGTTTTAAATTCTTAAAATAATTATACATGTATAAGTATAAATTGTATAAAAAATTAACACACATGTGAAGAACAAAGTGGATTTTACCCAAAGTGAAGCCTTAACATATAATTATTAACAAGAGGGTAATATAATGTAAGAATGAATAAATATATTGCATTAGGTATAGGAATAAGGTTATGTTTTATATGTATAATAAACATATATTTATTATACAATATTTTTTTACAAGTACAACGATAGTCAAGACACAAGGTAATCGAATTTCATCTCACGTTTTATTTTCATGAGATTCATGCCTTATTCACCACTAATTTCATTTTTTGTGTGTATATTATAACCATTAATGTATTATAAAAATATATGGGTATTTACATATCCATTATATGACTTTTATTTCACAAGGTTAATATTTCAAAATTTACCAAATTGGTAAGACAATTTTGTCTCAATTTACCTTCTTTGAGACACACATTTTCTTATGCATGAATATTCTTTTTAAGGGTGTGTATACTTACATTTGAAATGTTATATCACAAATAGCATTATTTTAATGATATTTAAAGATTAATTTAATTTAATTTTCTTACATTGGGAGTATGATTAAAAGTTATCATCTAGTAAGAGTTTATTGAACAATCTCATTGTTTATCGAGATTGTTTATGATTATGATTTAATTGATGAAATATTATGTTACATATCTTAGTAATTGTCAAGAATTTTATTAAACTATATTTATTCATGTTATATGAAAGTAATGGTACCATTTCTCTACTATTTGGTACATAATACGACCAAGAAAGTGTTTCTAAGAAATTTTGAAGTTACCTCTCTCTTCGGTCTGAAATATATGTTCCTTCAAACCCATATTTTCTAAACGTTTTGCAAAAAATATTCTAATATCCTCCTATAATATTTAAATTATATTTTTACCCATGTTTTACCTTTTTAAAACCAAATATTTTTTTAAAAAATAATCTTCTTGTCATTTTCTGTTTGAGGCACTTTTAATAACTTTTTACAGTGAAAAGGTAATATATAGTATACAGGATTTACACTCCCTCATAACCATAATTACATTGAAGATTCCTTTAAAATATTAAAAAGTTAATTTTTTAAAAGTAATTTTGTGGATAATATTTAGGAAATACTTTTTTTAATGTAGTTTTTATAGAAATAGTTTTCAAAATATTTTCAATATTATTTAATATGTTACAAGGGAAGAGGATTTTCAAAATGTTTTCAATCATCTTTCACTAGTTTTCATGTTGAATGGATTTCAAAAAAATTTCAAGATTTATTTATATGTTTTTGAAGTATTTTCAAGGAAACTGTTTTCAAAACATTTTCAATAATTCTTTATATGTTTTCAATGTATTTTCCATGAAATTATTTAAAAAAATTACAAGATTTCATTATATGTTTTCAAGAAGTTTTCAAAGGAAAATATTTTCAAAATGTTTTCAAAGATTAATTTATAAAATTTAATGTTTATTTTCATTAAAATGGGTTTAAAAATGTTTTATGTTTTAAAAAAATATTTTCTAAAAATAGAAGTATATTTTCTTAAATAAATGTTTTTAAATGATATTTAAAAATTATTTCCCATCTATGATGACCTCCATTTGTGTTCAACATGACTTTTTGGGGAAATGGTTCAATGTTTCCAACCATATTGTTTATCTAAATGGTTTATGGTTTGATGAAATGATGTTTATAAAGACCTCTTCATTTCACTGGTTATGGTTTGGATGAAATGATTATGACACCAATATCTTTTTGAATAAGTTATGATATGATTACATTTTTATGATACCCATTTAATTTCATGGGTTATGATATGATTATATGTTAATGATACCCATTTAATTTCATGGGTTATGATATGATTTAAAATTATATTGTGGAATATATATGTATGATTTTACTATGCTATAAATGGGACCTATATCTCCCTTCAATGAATTGGTTAATTATTTATATCTCAAGAGATAGACTAATCTTGTCTTAGTAGTGAACCTTTAATACTAAGATAGACATGAGAGTGAACCATGACTACCTATATGGTATGAGGAGTGATCGTATACTTCTAAGATGACTATGGGAGTGAACCATGACTACCATGACGGTATGGGGAGTGAACCCATTATAAGAATATGACTTTTACATCACTACCTTGACTACTATGGATATCGTTTTTTGTAATTACGCGTGTTCCAAAATTTCATTTCTTTTTACTAAATTATGCTTTCATAGATTATGTTATTTATTAAATTATGATTCATGTCTTATAAACTTTCAATATTTGTTACATGATTCATATTTATGATATTTGATTTTTAGGGCGTGATCTTCTAATGTTATGATCATGTTATTGTACCCCTATGCTCATGATTATACTTACATGTCTCCCTTGTTCACCTTTACAAAACATCTAAGCGCACCCCTTTTTATGTTTCATTACCCATATTATGAATATATATTTCTTCTATGCTATGTCCAAGAGGGGCGATAGTCTTGGAAAAATTAGTGGGAGATAATGTATCTCACACATATACCAATGTTTACTTTTCCATGTTTCAAAAGGAACTAAACTAATACAGTATTTTGCATTTTTTTTGTATAACGTTTTAAGTATTTTGAAAAAGTTATGAAATTTTAATGTATGGAAAGAGAGGGTCGCTATAGGTGGTATCAGAGTGAAGGTTTAGGAAACCTTTGGAAACTAGGATGATAATCCTTTTTTGAGATCCCTAGGTATTTTTATAAGGATATTTCTAGGGATTTTCTATAAAGATTTGTATAAGTAGAGTTAATTTTTATGAGAATGTCCTGAAATTTTAGTAAAGTATAGAGTTTCTGTATTTTTAGAAATACATCCCTGTCTGGATACTAGAAGTGGATGTAGATTTGGCGTAGATGTACATTGGGTAACAACTCTGAAAATGTGTGTCAATCTTGATTCGACATAACCTCGTACACAACAATAGGTTCTACTGAACACCTAGTTTAAAAATCCAAAGGGATATGCTTTTGGAATTCCAAAACTATTCATAATAGATCATGAAGGATTTAAATAGAAACTTGGCTATGAATAACCTAGGGTAAACCTGAGGTGTCATAATTTAAGGAATGTTTCATAACTTATACATCATATAAGTAATTATTTTTAATAATTACTTGGTTTTAAACTATGATAATTATTTCTCACACTATTCTTTCTGGTTTTTTTTCAATGGAGGGAACCAGAAGTAACTAGTTTGATATTGAATGTGATGAAAAATTTTCTGATGAGAAGTCAAATGGGATGATCACCGGAGTGAAGGATGTTATAATCATGCCTAATTATTTTTTCTGAAACATGACTAACAACTTGTACCTTAACTAACTCAAATACTCACCAAGGGAGAGAAGGAAGTAGGTTGCTGAGATTTCAGGTAATAGAGTCCATGGAAGAAAGAATATTATGTTCAATTTTTGTCAATAATATGGAAAGAATAACCTAATTAAATTTCTTATAGAAATAAGAAGTTGTTTTTACTATGAGAAATAAGGACACAAAGTAGGTGTCTGCAAAGGAAAAATGAAGAGTTCAGTTAACAAAGTGGGGGGAATATTAGCCTCCCTAATACATTATCAAATATTAAATGTTTTAAGTGTGTAATTAATGGTCATTATTAAAATCTATGAACCAAGTGGAAATAACCATAATAAATTCAGTAAGGTGGTATGAGTAATGGTTATGTTGTTGTTGGTGATGAGACTATAGATGAAATTTGAAAAGAAATAGGTAATAAGTAATAAGATGAGATATATTTATTATTACTTATGAATAAAGTGGAATAATTAAAGTTTTTATGTATTTGGATTCAATAATTATATTATATTAATGGTGAAGTATACAAGGACAGTCAAGTTTATTTTTCTTCCAAAGGATTTAAAAGATTATGTTGAATGTCTCCAATGGACAAGAAAAGTTATTTAATTACAATATGATATTTTTACAAAGGGAATATAACCCTTAATATATTCATTATGTTAATATAATGCTGTTTAAATAAATATTTGTGGGATATGAATAATTTAATTGGATGGTAATTATTACCTTGAAACTAAATAAAGACTTATTGAAAAGTAGTTTTAACTTTCACTAATGAAGTTTAATTTTTTTTTAAATTTAAGGAATAGATCCACTATAATTTGTAATAAGTAAACATGCACGTTTTAAATAATTATTTATGTTATTTTAGTACATTACCATGTTTTAAGGGAATACTTGATGAAGGCGTTCACATTTTTGGAATATGAAAACAAAGAGATAATTTGTAATATATGGGGGATCAATGTTAATCTGATTTCATAAACTTATTTTTATGTTTTGGATTTTTTAACTTTTGGAAGGGTTATAATGTTAACTATTTCTGAAAATGATAAGTTAAATTTAGGATGAGGTTTATGATATTAGAGTATGATCACACCACATGAGGACTCATGTATATTGGATAACCTGTTCTAACCACTTTGTGTTGATGGTAGTTGAAGATATATGGGATGACTTATCATAGATCTCATGATGTGTTAATGCTTTAGTAATTAAAAATTTACCCTAATTTATTGTAATTAGAGATGAATTAAAATTTTATCAAGTCACTAAAAAGTGAGAGGTTTTCCTGAAATCATGCAATTATATCTTTTTAGGAAAATTATTTAACTTTAGGAAAAAGGATCTTGAAACCAAAAATATTATCCCAATACCTTCATTTCTAATTATTCAGATAGTCCCTTAGGTCATTTTTTTGGATTTGTGATTTTAAATTTATATGAAATTTTTCTCTATAACTCTCCATCAGAACATGATAGTTAGATTTCTCTTTCATTTCCATGTTTTCACTTCCCAGTAATGTTCTTCAATGTGGGAAGCTATTTATGAGAAACTTTGAGTAACCGTTACAGTGCCAATTTTTTTTAAGTAATTCTTAGAATTCTTTTTTAAAATGAGGTTTTATATTAAATGAAATATCATGTATTAAAACGTTGATAACCTAGATGAATTTCGAGTGTGAAATTTGTTTCAAGAGGGGTAGAATGTAACATCCTGAGATTTTGTGATTTTTTTTGAATAAAATTTAATCTTAATAATATATTTCATTTAATAAATTTTTTATTTATATATATAAATACAATATAAATAATTTTGGATTGTTTTATATGAATAACCTTGTTGATCTTTAAGTACACGCAAAACCGACTAAGCTTGTGTTCTACACAAGACCATGTTTTATCGCCTTTTAATAACGAACCGGTTTTAAAAATAAAATTTTACTATTTTATGAGTTTTAATTTTAATAATAAACCTAATTTTTTTAAATAATTATTTCTAAATTATCTTAGTATGAATTTTTAGTATTTTTCTGAAAAAATCATTTTTTTATGAATAGTTAAAACACTGCATTTTATTTAATGACCGGTGTATCATTTAAATACTTATTAAAGATAAAGTACATTTTAAATTTATTTATAATGTCATAATTGATCAATTATACATATATTAATCAAACTTATGTAATTAGAATCTTTTTTAAATTGAAATTATATATAAGCACTTATTTAACTTTTAATGAATTTTATTTAAAAACCAGCTTTCCAGCCATGTTTGTGGGATTAGAATTAAACCTAATTTTCCATATTTTGTAATTTTAATTTGAGAAAAAAGTATGTAAATGGTTTTAATAAATATAATATTTGTTTTCTAATAATATCAACTTAATTTTTTACAAAGAATATTAGTAAAAGTGATTAAAATTAATTACAGTGATTAAGGTAAAATTATGCTTAATAAGGGACACAACCTTAATATTAAGGGCCGAAATGACCTCGACAGATGTCCAAAATCCATTTTATAAAATTATTTAGACCACATAACCACTTGGATCTAATATTATAGATTATTAGTATATTATTATATAGAAATTATCTATATAAAAGGTTATGTTAGGAAAAAGGAAAAAGGGGAACTCTCTTTACCTTTAACATTTATAAAACTTTGAGATGTGTAAAAAATATCATATTTTAGGTTATAAATATTATTTTTAAATATAAATGGGTTATTTATATTATAATAATTTTTCATTACTTTTATAGATGATTTAGTAACATAAAATGCTTATGAAACACTAATGTAGTGATTTTTTAGTTAACAATTAACTAAACTAAATGGTAATAAAAATATTTAAAGTGAAGTAAATTGATTGAATTATTGTCATTAATTATTTTTTTATGAATATTTCATGTTAAATATCATTAAACCTAATATATTATATTTCTAATATTGTTTTGATATTTTTTGAATTAAAATTAATTAAAAAATATCAAAATTGACATTAATGTTATTTTAGAACAAATGAAATTTTATTAAATGATTTAAAATTAATAAAAATATATATTCTAAAAAGTGATTTTATAGTTTGAAAAAATATTAAATATGTTCAATTAATAGGCCAAATTATCTTTTATAATTAACATATCGACCCATATATTATAAAAATATTGTTAGCACGATCTGGGTTTAACCAGTGTTTTACAGCATCACATGTGCTTGTTTTAAAATTAATTTCCAAAACCCATGAGATTTTCTATTTTAAAAATAATATATCATATTAATAATTCAGTGGATCTATATTTCTTGATAAATATTAATTTATTTTAGTTTTAATGGTAAAATGTTTTAGGTTAGAAAAATAGATTCTTTAATAAAAACCAAAATGATAAAGTTGGTGAATCTTAGAAGTTAAGGAACAAAATTATTAAAATGCACACATTTTTATGGGTTTTAGGTTTCTATTGAACATTATTACCCTTTAAAACATTATTTTTCTATTTTTAGGAACATAATCTAAAGGTTACCTACCATTAATGAATACCTTTTGGTATTTACAAGAGTGCCACTCATCCTCCACTATAAAAAGGCAAGCACTCTTCCCCTTCTTCATACCTAAAAGAAACTTTGGGTTGATCAATATCTGAAAAAATAGATACTAAAAATACCTATCCTAAAATTAAAAGACTCGACTTTGGTGTAAGGAAGTCAAAGGAATCCCTTTGGTGACAGACAAAAGGAGTTACCCAAATAAGAGGTAACATCCTTCCGTGAGGTCCTTTATCATATTTTCATTATCCACCCCCTCAACTCTACTTATTCCATGATTATAATGAAACAAAAGTTTCCAAAATATACTGTAATTTTTTTTATAATTGTTTTACTTACACTTACTCACACTTCCATCTAATGGGTAATGACCATACATTTTATGTGTATGGTGAACTACTGCCTCAGAAAAATTTGTTTATTTTTTCCTTTATCTCCTATCGTGGTGGAAACTATGATGGAAAATACTTTTATATATAATATATATGATATTTAAAATTGATTTAATCTTAGTTAACTATTTTTTAACATATATATTTATACTTTCCATTTTGTGTAAATACAATAATTTCATTAGATGAAGTGTGGACTACCACCACCTCAAAGTGATGTGATTCGTTCACACACTACATGGAATGTATTAATGATGGATTTATTAAAATTATATAATATATATATCATTATAATTATAATTTAACAATATTATATATTTATATTTTAATTTTAATTTCATTCAACGTGACAAGAAAATGGAAACATCATTCATGCATACGTATAACCTACCATCTCCATGAATGGTGTATTTCATTTCATACATATAATTTATATAGATTATTATAATAAAAATATTATTATTATAAATTATATTTATATCATGGTTTACATTATGTAAATAATTAAATATTTATTATGTACAAAGTTATAATAAATTAAGATACATCTGATGAACAAAGCAGATATTACCCAAAGTGAAACCTTAACATAGAATTGTTAACAAGCGGATAATATAAAGTCATAATAAACCCATATATGGTATTAGATATAATAATATGGGTTTTTATAAGATTTATAATAAAATTATATTTATTATACATTATGTTTTTACGAGTACAACGAGAGTCCAGACACATAGTAATGGAATTTCATCTCACTTTTTATTTTTGAGGGATGCATGCTTCATTCACAACTCATTTAATTTTAGTGGTGTGTATGCAGGACATGAATGTATTATAAAAATATATGGGTATTTAATTATCCATTATATGAATTTTATTTTATGGTTTTAATGTTTCAAAATTTACCAAATTGGTAAGACAATTTTGTATTAATTTTTCATCTTTGAGACACATGTTTTGTTATGCACCAACATTATTTTTAGAGGTGTATATACTTCAATTTCACATGTTATACAATGAATCCCATTATAATAATAATATTTTAGGCTTCATGGAATTTCATTTTCTTACATTGGGATTATGATTCAAAGTTACCAAGTGGAAAGAGTTTATTGAAACAATCACACTGCTTGTCGAGATTGTTTATAACTATGAATTAATTGATAAACTCTTATGATCCAAATATAAATATATATAATGATATTTATTTACCTATGGTTATTCATGCTATATCCAAGTAATGGTACAATATTTTCACTCTTTGGTACATAATATGATCATTAAATCGGTTTTTATGAAAGTAATAATTTACCTCTCTCTTCAGTCAGAAATCTGTGTTCCTTCAAAACCATATTTTGTAAAAGGTTTTAAAATATATTATAAAATTCTCTGATGTTAATTTAATTTAATTTTTACACATTAATTAACTTTTTTTAAAAAAAATAAGTAATTTTCTTATCTTTTTCTGATCAAGGAATTTTCTAAAATTTTTATGGTGAAAAAGGAATGTTCTCCATGTAAGGATTTACAAACCACAATGACCTTAATTCCATTTAATAATACTTTAAAATATTAAAAAGTTATTTTTAAGATTTTTCTTCCTAATATTCTTTAAATACATTTTTTAAAGTAGTTTTTATGAAAATATTTTTCAAACCGTTTTCAAGAGTATTTTTTAAATTTCAAGTTAAAAGCGGTTTTCAAAACATTTTAAATCTCATTTCAAAAGTTTTCAAGTAAAAAGGTTTAATTTTTTTTTCAGGATTTATTTATACATTTTGAAATTATTTTCAAAGAAATGGTTTTCAAAACATTTTCAATATTTATTTATATATTTTAATATTATTTTCAATAAAATGTTTTCCAAAAAATTTTAATGATATCATTATAAGATTTTGTAATGTCTTCAATGAAAAATGTTTTCAAAATTTTTTCGAACATTCCTCTAAAATTTTCATGAAAATGGATTTAGAAAAGTTTTATTTTTTGAAAAAAAATTCCAAATAAGAAAATATATTTTTATCAATTTTTTTTAAAATATCATTCAAAATTATTTCCCATATAAGATGACATAATTGTAAATTTTTGGGGAAATGATTCAATGTTTCCATCCATATTCTTTCTCTGAATGAAATATTTTTTTTATAGAATGATATTTATGAAACCTAATTTTTTTCACAGGTTATGGTTTTGATGAAATGATTATAGAACCTATATCTTTTTCATAGGTTATAATATGAGTAAATGTTTAAGATACCCATTTCATTTAATGGGTTATGATATGATTTTTAATGATCTTTTGGAATATGGATGTATTATTTCACTATAAGATGAGTGAGACCTATATCTCCCTCCATTGCATTGGGTGGATATTTATATCTCATGAGATTGACTAAGATGGTATTGGGAGTGAACCTTGACTACTAAGATGGCCATGAGAGTGAACCATGAATACCAAGATGGTATAAGGAGTGAATTTATTCTACTAAGATGTCCATGAGAGTGAACTATGACTTCTAGGATGGTATGGGGAGTGAAACCATGCTACTAAGATGGACTTGGTGATAATTCCATTACTACTATAGAAATCTTTTTATGTGTCTTTGTGTTTTCCACAATTCATTTTATTATTCCAATGTTATGGTTTCATAGATTATGCTATTTATTTCTTTATGATTCGTGTCTTATTAACAGCTAAGAATTATTCCATGATTCATGTTTATGATCTTTTATTTTAAGGGTGCGATCTTCTAATGTTATGATCACGTTCTCATACCCCTATGCTCATATTTATGTTCACATGCCTCCGTTGGTTACCCTTACTGAGCATCTTAGATCAACCCTTGTTATGTTTCCTTCCCCAGGTTATGAAGATATATTTCTTCAATGATAGGTATAAGAGGGATTCCAGTCTTAGAGAACCTAGTGAGAGTTAATGTAGCTCGTTCATGTACCAGTGCTTATATTTTCATGTTTCCAAATGCACTAAACTAATAAGCTCTTTGGGATTCTGTTTCTATAATGTTATAATTATTAATAAAAAGTTATTTAACGTTAATGTATGAAAATATAGGGTCACTATACCACCACTTATATTCTAATCATGTACATGAATTTGGGTTCCACATAGATCATGAAACATAACAATTTTTTTCATCACATTTTATCGCATGACTAAGTAGTGTAGGTTATATACATGGAAGTAAAAAATGTATTATATATAAATCTAGGTTAATACACATTAGGTGAATTGGGGATGGGTATTCAAAACTCAAATGTTTGGCATGGGAAATCATAGGATAATTTTGGTATTTTAACAAGTGTAAGTAAAAGATCATTAAAGGGTTTAATGAGAATTAAAGGTTGTTTCCCATTAATTGGGAATTATAAGGGTATTAAAAGGATGTGTAAAAACTTATTACAACATTAACAATAGGATTTAAAAAGAATTAGAATAATGAAATTAATTGAATAGAAAATAATAGGAGAGAATCCCTTACATTAAGAGGGTACTTCTAAAAGATTGAGAGGATCCTCTTAGAGCTTGAAAACACCTTAGGAGGGATTTAGAGTTTGATAAGGGAGTTAATTTATCCTCAATGCGTTTTTATAGAGGAGGAATCAGAGGTTGGGTGAGGATTTGTTTAAAAAGAGAGTGAGATTCTTTATTAATTCCTAAACACAGGTTTTGGAATATGTGAAATAAAAAAAATAAAAATCACACACTATTTCATGGTTTTATCTCGTGGTTCTTCCAAATCTGTGTGAAAAAATATTTTATTATTCTATAAAAAAACCATAAATTAATATAATTGTTAATGTGTAAGTGATTCATGTTCATAAATATTTTTTAACCATAAAATGACATTTATTTAAAAAAACAAATATATTAAAAAGTGTGATTTAATTGAAACTAAATATTTCCCAGAAATACATTTTTTTTTATTTGTATCGAAATATAATTTTTATCAAACTGGACATATAACAATATATATATGACAATAATAAAATAGATAAATATAATCCATATTTTATTAAAAAATATAGTAGATTAATTAGTATTACAATATTCTAGATATATAACCCCTAATTAGACAAGTTTAGTTGATAAGTGAAAGGTGTGTGATGGTGGTACATTATTGGGGTTTATTTGGGAACATGGTGTAGGTAATGATACCAATAATCATTTAATTCTGTTTTAAATGGTTTTTCCCAAGTTTTATTTATTCAATTTCCTATTGGGATTGGTCATTGGAACAACCTAGTGATGAAATCTCCCAAAGAATTTATAAAGAATGGGATTTATAGGGTAAAATCCTGATAGTCAAGGCCATTACTTATTCTTTCCATGTCAATTGGACCTTATTATAACCCTTAACATATACTAATCTTAATGTTTACCATACAATGACTATAATATCAGTGATTATGATGCTTAATGGTATTTTAAGCCTAACATAAAATTTATATCTGTATTTTATAGTAGTCTAATGAAACATTTGAAATATAGTTCATTTGTTTTATATAACTACATTACTCAATAAATAATTTTTTTATCTATTATTGAATTTAATTGAGAAATATTTGGATCATTACAAATCCAATCCCAGTGTGAGTTAATTTTTTACATTAAATCCCATCCTTAACACTTGAAAAGAAATAGATTTTTATGGTATTTATATATGAGGAAAATATTATTATAAATAGTTATAATAATGAAAAATTCCAAAATTATAATAATGATTTAAGATATATATTGGGTTCAATGTGTTTCTTCAATGATAGAGTTATTAATTAAAAATTTTCTAAATAGCCGACTATGGTAGATTCTACAATAGTGGAAAACTAAATTGAAATGTTAGATGTTTCAAAAGGATATATTTTAATTAAGAAGTTAATTATTGAATATGGCTTGGTTCGTAGAAATTCATGAGATATAGGGATTTATTAAGATAGTAATAAAGGGATTTCTCATGAAAAGGAACCTTAGGGTTAATAAGAGATGAATCAAACACTTTGAAAATACTATATTATTTGAGAAATTACATAGAGGGTGATGTAAATATTTTTTATAGGATATAAAGAATAATTTTATATGTCCTTTGAAAAAATAATTTAAATAGCAGAAAAATTAGAGCCATATAATATATTATGTTATTAGATACATGAGAGATTTGATATAATTATTTATGTAAATGTAAATGAATAATGGTTATATAAGAAAGGAAATATCTATTTATCATTCATTAAAATGGGTTATATATTTAATATAAATAGTATAATTATAACCCCCCTCAATGTATAACATTGAGTTGTCCCTAATTGATGATCATAATAGAGTATTGAGTGTTCTGATTATATGTTATGATTATAATGAGTAGAGTATCAAATATTATATATTATATATTTATGAGATAGAAAGTATCAAATAATTATTTTTAATGATCTACAAAATTATATCTCATTGAAATTTATACATATAGTCATTGATATAGAAAGGGTTATATAATTATATTAATTTTTAACCTAATGTCACAATATTATTTAACATGTAAATCATTATATTTAAATACATTTATTACTGTATACTCAATGCAGATCTTACCATAGGTTGGTTGGTTTTAATAATGATCACATGGAAAGTTTTTATTTGAAAATATGTTATTTGTTCTCATGTATTATTAAGGCCTCTATCAAGTAAAACTAAGGAAGTGCATGACTATTATTACTTGAGTTATATGTGATTTTCTCATCTACATGGAGGAATGGAATATATTGTATTAATTTAAACTAGTTAGTTTATTTTAGATAATACAGAATGTACTAGTTATCCTATAATATATAAACACATTACTTATCTAGTAGTTTAGTCAATTTCCTCAAAAAAGGGATTATTTGGGTAGGAATATGATTTATAGAGATTCAAATTATAGTGCATACGTTTATATAATGTTATGAGATTTTTTTGATAGTGATCATACCCAATCCCTTTATATAATGAGCAGTAATGAAATTATTCCAATGGATGCTCTTTGCTTATGGTTAAGAATTAAGGAAATCATAATAATTTTCAATACTATAAAGTACTCTATGGTGATATATTAGGTCATTTAATGAAAATATATTTTTATATAATGTCTTTTTCTAAAATTCTATAGATTTTATATCATAAGAACATTCAATGGAATTTGGGAGGATTCTCAAAAAATATATAATTTTTTCATAACAATTTATAGTCTTTTGTGAAAGTAAGAGAGTGATGATTTATACAGTAAATCCTAAACAATTAAGTGATGAGAGTCCCCAGAATTTTTTTTATTGCGATTTGTTTCTTCATTCACATAATGGTGTTAATCAATAATGATATAAGATATTATTTATTAATTCAAACCTCATTTATTATCCTACAATTGTATTTTAATGTATCATGCGATGATGAATTTATTATTATGTGAATATTAAAGTATTTTTATAATTTCACATAATTAATGAGTTACATAATAAATGAGTTACATAATAAATGTTAAAATAGAAAAAACTATAGAGTTGGATTATTTTATAATGTATAAAATATTTTAACTCAAAATGAATGATACATTTAATTTAAGAGTTATATTTAAGGGGAGTTCAACGTCCTAATTTATTTAGTGGATATTACAATTATACATGATGTATATCTTTCATGTCATGTTCTACTCATCATCCTTATAGGTGGTTCAAAAAATTCATTTGAAGGAGAAGAAGTCCAATTGAAGCTTTTAGTGATTCTATGTTGGTTGTAAGATACAACTAGAGTCATTAGTCATCCAATTTATTATATGAGATCTCTATTAAATTATCTATTATGGTGGTATTTTCATATAGTGTGGGGCATTTTGTTGATTACTATTTTTAATTTCATTTTATTATTTTCTCTTACATAAGATATTATGGTTGGATTTGGTGATTTACATCATTTTAATTGGGTACATATATATTCTACAAAACCCATTTGTTCAGAGGTAAGGTTGGTTATTCAATTTAACTAGGTTTCTTTGTTATTATTCTATGAATTTTCGAGTTAATTATTCTTATTTCTAAAATTTTATTTGTATTTTTCCTAGTATTTGATTTGAATGGTCTCTTATATTCATATTCTAATCTGAATGGCATGTTTTTCAATGATTTAAGTTCCCAAGGAAATTTTTAATATAATAAATGTTTTGGATGACTATAATTTTTATTTGAATTCATTGTCATATAATTTTTCTTTCCCTAAATATGAATATACAAACTATTATCCTCAAAATATATTATAATTTTATATTCTTGATGATGTACTATGTCTATTTTAGTGGATCTAACTTACCATAACTGATAATGTCATTGAAAGTTCATATGGAAAGTGAAATAGGGTATGTTTCAACTTTATTCCCCTAAATTAATATTATTGTTATGTTTCTATATCATTATTAATTGATTTTGTGTTATTTAAAATATATGCGATTTTTTTATCATTTTTATGTTTTCTTTAGTCTACTATGAGATGACATACCATACTCAAAGTAAAATTCTAGAGAGTGTGAATTGGGTGAAAGAGTTAATGTGGTTAATTTAAATTTATGGGTTCATATTTAAAATTATTTCACTAGGACCATATGGGTTTCCATTTTAATGATAAATTATCGATTCCTTTGAATCATATATAGTGTATATGGTTGTGTTGTTTATCTTAACCTATAAGATATGTTATTCCTTATTCAATAGTTTTTATTCATTCTATTTTTTTTATTATTTTACTATGAATGGAATAAATATTCAATTTTCAATGTTTTTATATTGGTAAAGAGTATAGGACGTAGATTTATTTATGTTTCACATGGAAAAAAATGAAAAATGTAGTGGTATGTGTCCCATTATTTCATGTTTTATAACTGAATTATTTTTTTAATGGTTGGGGCCGAAGCCACATTTTATTATTTAAGGTAAATACCTCTTTAGAATGGGTAGATGGAGGCCCATTACACAACCTAAAGTCCCAAGGCCATGTGGCTTGAATACTAGGCTTAAAAGCCCATCTTTTGGCCCAAAGGGCTACTCAGTGAATAGTACTGCTATAGTACCCAGGATGCTATAGTACCACTGCCGCTACAGTTCTTACTACAGTTCCTCCAATGCTAAAGTGTCACCACCGCTACAGTTCCACCGCTGCTATAGTTCTGCTACAGTGCCATGATACAGTTCTGCTACAATACCCAGAAATTATTCCCTACCTGGATTTGATCCTTGGTCTTTTGGATGCCAAGAAGAAGCTTGTACCACATTGAATTCTATCCAACCATCCTTTGGATAGATGATGAAGCTAAGTTTAACCAATAAATACCTACATTAATATACCATGTTTTAGAGATTAGTTTTGCAAGTATAAAACATATAAAATGAGAGGAATTGTTCTTTTAAGAACACAAGAATATCTAGAAAAATATAATCAAAAAGCACCAAAACACAAGGAATAAAGAATCCATTATCAACTAGTATCCTAAATAATGTACAATTCATGATTTTAATATAATATAACTAAAATTTAAGGAAACTATAGATTGAGAAAAACTACTATTATCCCCAAATATATAGAAAAAACCCAAACATCCTATTTACCTTAGTGGTATACAAAACACTCATTGAAATAGTGGTCCCACTATCTTCTTTTGTCACTTAGCTAACAACACATGACAAGTCTTCCAAAAAATCATAAAATTTCATGTCAAATTATAGGAGATTACATCCACATAATTATTAGGATTTTCACAATAGGATTTAAAAAACTAAAATAAGAATATATTTTTTATAATAACAAGCAATGGAAATCATAATGGTATCATTTATTCTCAATGCATTGTTTTCAAAACCTATGTGTAAACTATTCCATCCTATAATTATAGATATAAAACTATATATTATATATTTATATAACCAATTACAATATAAGTATAAATAACGTACTCTAAAATTACATAAATAATATATATAAGAAGACCTCACACTTGCACCAAAATAATATCAAGGGCCCTTATAAAACACTCCCACCAACCAAGTCACAATAGTCCGAACACCTCACATTATAAAGAAGATCAATCTCATTCCATTATCTTATTGAATAAATTAACTAAAAAAATATATTTTAAATGATATTAACTTTTTAAATCAGTGTTATGACCACTAAAATTGTGGGTAAAACTATTATACAATAAAATAGGCAGGATGCGGGATCTATGAAACCCCAGAAAGTCTTAGGGTTAAAATGAAATTTTTTTATACTCATGTAAATATGGTGTACCTTTATTTTTGGATGACTATTTGATTAAAAATCCATATTTAAGTGATATTATTTTGGAGTATGGTATGTATGGGTGACCACCTTGTATGCTTCACAAAGTGAATCTAAGTGGGGACAAAGCACAGTAAAAGAATATTTATTTTCCTATAGGAAAAATCATTAGACTGATGACCCATTTGGGAATGTGGGTAGGGCCTATATAAGAAAAACGAAGTATCTATGGGGAAAATTCTTATTACTGGTGGTCTAGGACTTGACAAATATACTAAAAAGGTTGGGTTACAGTGCTATTAGTAATACCTAGTTATTACAGTTTCATTAAAGTGGTACCTAGAAAAAAGAAAATTAGAGCTGTCTGGGTTGAAATAGGGCCCACAATGGGGATATTCTTCTCTAATGTAGGTGGGAGAATGTGATACTGAATAAAATTAATGGTTTTAAATACTAAATTTTACTACCATTTTCAATAATTTTCACCATTACTTTTGAGAACTAACCCAGTTAGAACTCCACAATTAAGCGATATTGGCACGAGGTAGTGGTAGGTTGGTTGACCTCTTAGGATGCTTCATAGGGTGTGTGGGAGTGTGTAAAAAGAAAAATAAATGAACATTTATGGGTATATAAGAATAATAAATAGTTTTATGACTCATTTAGGTTCTTGTTTAGGCCCCATGGATGGGAAAACACGCTTATATGATGTAACAAGTGGTTCATAGTGACCCCATACGTGAAGATAATTTAAAAAATGTGGGTTGTCTATGTTGATAGTGGGGAACCTATGTTACATACTAGTTCCACTAGTTGACCATCCCATGAAATAAATCACTAAATATTTTGGGGAAATATATAAGAATACTCCCATCAGATTACAGTCATATAGAGATTGATACTCCCATTTCATTAAGTATCAATAAATAAAATAGAGTAACAATCATACAAATATATTCGTTAGGAAATAATCTCATGTAAATGTTATTTATGATATAATCACATGTAATACATCCACATCCTGTAATTTTTAATAATTAGTATTCCCATGGTACGAGTAAACCCTTAGCGGTAATCCCACTAACATCTTGAATTTGAGACTGATCTATATAGATTTATTGTAAATTTTATGGGTTGGACAACTATCAATAAAAAACTAAAAATCTTAATTTACATAAAATCACCTCAAACAAACCCAAATACTTTAAGAAATATCAATATAATGATCTACAAGAAAAAATTATTGATTTGGACAATTTTGTTTCATATTCATACAATAACTCAAAATAACATATCTTTAAAAATTTATATACATGGATATTATATAATAATAATAATAATCGTCGAAGAAGTTATAGGTAATGGGTCAGAAGTCCCATTCCCCAAATGTTTATTAATAAAAAACGAAGAGTTATACTGTGGTGAATTACATGTGGGTGTAGTCATAAACCCTATAAATATGAGTAACTTAGATTTTATATGTCATAATAAAAATAAAAGGACTTAAAAATTATTTTCTATGCTCTACTGTCTCCACAGAAGATATAACAAGAAACACTTTTCCAATTTAAAGATAGGTGATACTAGAAACTAAATTTTCTCTAAGTACCACATAAAATCCTTCCATTCCTTATATAAATACCATTAGACCTAGTCAGAATTACTATTGAGAATATTGAAAACAAGGAAGTGTCACTGTCAACCCATACCTTGGTCCATGAAAACTATTTTGTATAGGAAGTATCAAAATTAACTACCTATAGATATACTTCAAAAGTAATGTGGGTTCAAATAATTTTTTAGAAGCATCCTTTAATAATAATAATAATAATAATAATATTATTATTATTATTATCATTATTACTACTTACATATAAAATATATATTACTATTTTATTCATTTATTTATGATTATACATACATATGTATATACATACATACATACATACTTGGAAGATTATATATATACTTATATATAATCATAAGGGAAATATGAGTCATTCTATATTAATTAGATGGATAGATTCAAAATCTATTATAGTCTGCATCCACTTTCACCTATTGTTTAATAAAATTCAATTTCTATGGAATCCATCATTTTTATCACATAAATTTTCATTACATGGTAAAAAAGAGAATATTTTGAAGTTTAGTTTCATAGAAATATGGTACATAATACATGGAGACATAAAAAATTATTCTAAATCCACTTGAAATAAATCTTCATATGTTCAACCTAAGTTAATTTTACCAGATATCATATCCTTGGGACTTACATCAAAGGAAATGGGTGAACATGAAGCCCCATAAGGGAGTAAAGAAGAGAGATAGAAAGAGTGTGATCATGATACATATCAATAAGAACATGAGGCACAATAATAATTAAAGAATATGAGAAGTATCAGAATAATAGGTAAATGAATCATAACATGGAAATGCGGATATAAAATTTAAATGAGACATTCATAATAATATCACAAAGTTTTATCACCATGGTTTCAGAGATAAGAATTCCCAATTTTATTCACCAATGTATCATAAAACATGTCATCTACAGAGAATAATTTCTTTACCCAATTAATTGTAGCTCTGTTAGGGTGAACCTTTAATATGTATTAATTTCATGTGATCCATATAGATAATAAGAAATTATTTCCTTAATAACCCATGGAGAATAAATAATGGGGGTTTTAAACAAAATCTTGACATGTGGGAGAGAATAAAGACAAGATCATTAAGATAATTTTTATCCCACGAAAGGAAATGTAGGATTCATATATATAAATCCAAAAAAAGTAATTTTTAAATCTAGTTAATTACCCTTTGAAAATAAAAGAGGCATGTGTATTCAAATCAAAAGGAAAAGAGAATTAATCATGTAAAAGAGGGAAATTTGATATGTAAATTCGAAAGTAAGACAGGTATAGAAAAAGGTTCTAGAAAAGGATAAAATGAGATGGGACATGGGTGTCCCATTGATAAAATACTTTTACTAAATAATGGGATAATCTAATTTGGAGAAAATATAATAGTATCTAAATTATAATACATATAACAAGAAAAGTGAACATGAATGGAAAAGAGAAGTGATGATTTTCCTTAACTTGAAGAGTTGTTCCTAAAACTCAACGATGGAACCTTGGGGTCTTGAGGATACATTAGGAGGAACACATGGGAGGAAAAATCACCAATCATTATAGATTATGGATTGGGAGTGAAGGGGAATGGTGAAATGGGTTGGTATTTACCACAAAATTGGAAGAATTGTTTATTAATTACCAAATATAGGTCTTGGAAATCAAGGTTTTGGAAAATGAAAAACCATTGGCTTACCCATGGTTTTTAATCATGGTTTTGGAAATTTGGGTCAAATTTAAGATAATTTAATCCACTAAAACTAATAACCATTTTTAATACCTCTTTTAGAATGAAAAAAATAATTATTCCACGAAGTAATGTTTTTAAAAGTTATATTTTCTATTTTAGACTTTTGAAAGTCACTTATTATTTTAAAAAAATGGTAAAATACCTAATTTTAATAAAATAACATATTTTAGTTATTTTATAGTGTTTAATTAATTGTTACATCATTTTGACATTATTATGATGTCATAAAATATATAGAAAACCCAAAACTTTAATTTTCAACTATTCATAAAAAATAAAGTATTTTAGAATGTTCTTATAAATTCACCCAAACCTAATTAAATTTTATGATTTAAAATATTATTTTGATTTTTCTAGAATACGTCCTTAAATATGATAATATTAAATATTAAATAAATAATCTTTATTTATTTAAAAATAATAGTTTTAAAGGGACAATGAAATTTATGATACTTATAAACAATTTCCTAGGCCATTATAAAATTATTTTATAATTAATATATAAATACGATTGGTTGAAAAGATTGTTTAAATTAAAAAAATATTATTAAGAATACATTGGTCAATTAAAAAAAAGTATATATTTTCTAAAAAAATCAATTATATTTATTTGTGTCTAGAAACCAATTTATCATATTCATCTCCATTAAACATATATTTTATTAAGAAAGAATATTCTTAAAAGAAATTTATCGAATAAAAATTTTGTTTACACAATGTAATTAAACTTTATATAGCTAATTTTGAGCCATGTAACCCCTTATTACTCCCGAATATTCCCTAAGGGTGAGGTGTGAGATGGTTATAGTTTCATGGGGTGTCTTGAATAACATCAACCAAGTGGTAATATCAAGTAACATAAACTTATCCCATAGGTGATTTTGTTCAAGATTTACTTATTGAAGCTTGGATTGGGCTTGGTCAAGATTGAACCCCAGTTACACTTCCTCCCTCTTAATTTTGGACAAATGTTCTTAAAACAACATTAATCTAATGGGTGAGTTCATTGATTGTCCTTTTTGTATTAGTTTTCCTTTTTTATTGATACTTATAAGCACTATTTATAATGGTAAAATTATCAACCAAGGGTATAGTTTAAATTTGTCTTTTTTACCACCAATCATATTAATAAACGGTCATATTTGACCACTAGTCATATAATGTCTTAATCCTAATAGTCTCATTTACCTTTATACCCTTTTCGAGTTAACTTGGTTAGTGGATAAGAAAGTCATGAATTTTTTTCATAGACCTCCTATAATATCCTACTAAAGCAAGGAAACTACAAATCTTAGTTACCATTATAAGATGTTTCCACTACTCTACAACATTTTTCTTATCAAGGTCAATATATATTCCTTTATTGGTTACAATGGTAACCAAGAATGCATTCTTTTGTAACTAGAATTCACATTTTCTGAATTTTCCAAATATATTATACTTCCTCATAGTTTCCAATACAACTCACTGATGATTGTCATGAACCAATTGACTTTTGAAATATAGCAAAATATAACCAATAAAATCTACCGTAAATTTATCAAGGTAGTCCTTAAAGACTATATTAATCAAGTACATGAATATAGAAGGAGCCCTAGTCATGATAAAGGGAATAAAAACAAACTCATAGTGACCATATTCTTTTCAAATGGAAATATATTGAATATCATCTTTCTTCACCCAAAATTTTTGATACCCATATCAGAGGTCAATCTTGGAGAAGAATTGATCTCCATAAATCTGGTCAAATAAATCATCAATAATTGGGAGGGGGTACTTTTTATTTACTATGATTCCATTATGTTATATATAATAAATGTATATCCACATTAATCAATCATTATTCCTAACGAAGAGAAAAGGTTTTCCCCATGGTGACACACTCAATCAGATAACTCCCCCACCAAAAGATCTTGAAATTTTTCTTTAATTATATAACTCAATATTTTTCATTATATATGGGGTCCTTGATACCAGATTGGATCCTTGTATGAGTTCAATGGAGAATTTTTCCTCTATTTATAGGGGAGGTCATGGTAACTCTATAATAAATATGTCAGTGTATTTCTGAATGATGAGGACATTCTCTATCATTATACTTTCATTTTCTTCTCCCTATACACTGATAATATCCATAAAGAAATATATGGGAGGAACTTATAAACAAATATCATTCTGTGATATGTCTCCTTCAAAAATAACTATTGGTTTTACATTCTAGACTTCTCAACTTCACTTATTCTATAGTTGATATTAGCATTATACTTAAAGATGCAATCAATCCCTATTATAGTGTAGAATTCTACCTTGGGAATCAATACTAGATTTTTGATGAGATTTCACATTCCAAAGTTAATACTAGAGTTTCTATACACTTTTGATTCTAGGATGATCCCTCTAGGAATCTTGAATGATAACTCTACTTATAATAGTTGATTATATATTATTTACAAACATGGAGGAAATAAACGAATGTGTAAAAACTGAATAAAAAAATTCTTTATATATTTTAGAGTTAAATGAGTGTACATGCTAAAACATAACTTAGAGCCTCTAATTTAGATGTTATGAATAAAATGCCTAACCTTTATCCCATATCCTATACTAAGGTTGATAGTGGTTTCCCTCAATTATCTTTTGATTTGGGCATTGATAAGAAAAGTTACCAAGATATCCAAACATGAAGCATTGAACCTTTAGTTGGTCCTACACCATGTTCTCAAAGTGTTTAGGGTTTATAAGTGGATGCTACATCTCACTATAACACTTCTGAGCTATATGCCCATCTCTTCCACATTTCTAGCACTTTCTACTCCCAAGAATTTAGTTCTCTTAATGTTTCTTCCAACCTTTTTCACATGGAAAATTGAACATTTTCTCCTATTCCATGATATAATTTCTTCACTTAGTTTGGCTCCATTTATCTTATCTTTTAATTTGAACTATCTAGCCACAACTTATCTCTAAACTCTAGTTCAACATTCATAGCACTTTGTAGTATCTTCTCATAGGTTTCATAGACTTTATTTACTATATTCCTCTATAGATGGTGTCTCATTCCATCAAATAATATATAAATAAGTCCCTTAGGACCTATAACTAATCCATAGGTGTATTGAGCAAATTTTTTATTACTCATCTCATATATTCCAACCAATTCGTTTTACTTATGCATCAGTTTTAGGAATTCATAGTCTATTTTAATTCATATGAAATGGGGTAAATAATTGCTGAAATAGATTTACCTAAACTCTTCCTACTACATAACATAAATATCCTTAATCAGATTCTTGTTTTTAATCAGTTTCCACCACTAATAAACTTCTCCTTCTAAGAGGTATACTACCAAGGTGACGTTCTCCTTCTCCAAAAAATGGAGTACATAAAAGAAATTTTCTATGGATCTTATCTATTGTTCAATAATAAATGGGTGAGTAGATCCACTTAAAGAAGGTGGTCATTTATTCTTAAATGACTCAAAAAAAGTCATTCCCTTTGAGGTGAATCCAGTCTGTCAAATTGATTCCAGTTATTGTTCATAAATTGAGTTAGTTGGTTCATCATCCTCATGAATTTTTCAATCCTAGGATTCCTTCAGAGTGACATATGTTCATCATCCATGGCAATAATAATTTATGTGGCTCCTCATATGTCCCAACATTTTTTTTCAAAAAGAAGAAAACCATAGTGCGAGAAATGTTACTTTTTGGAATATTATAATTATAAATGGATTTTATGTCTTAAAACATCATTACTAAATATGTTATTAATCTCATGTTATAAGAATTACATTTTATATATATCCTTCATAATTATTCATAAAAAACATGTTATAAATAAAACATACACCCCAAGCGTATCAAACCTAGTGTATACCAAGGCCCATTGTTGTGCACCAATTCTCAATCGAGTCTAGTTCAATGTGGTTTTTTTGGGTGTCAGCCTTAGGTAAAACTGTACCAGGGCCACATACACTTGTATTATTGGAATGGATATAAATGTTAAGAACCAAAAAAAGTTGTATCACATAACTTAAAACTAACCACAAGAAGACTTTTTCACTTTCAAAATTATCGTGAAAATTCTAGAAACCATTATTTAACAGGAACTAATATACAATTGAATTGAAAAGATATAAAAAAACTAAAATAAAAACCATGTTGCTTAATCATAATGTAGAACCCAAACACAAATCATTCAAAAAAACACCCAGATTGATAACAAAATAATGCATTTAAATGATGTTAGGTACAATGAACTTTAGTAAAGGACGATACATTAGAAGCACATGTCTATGAAGGTTGAATTTAGAAAGATATGTTAACGATGGACTTTAGTGGAAAATGAGGATGTAATAATCAATGATTTACAATGTAGAATAGTAAAATCATCTAATAAATGGTTTTCAAAGAAAATATAGAAGGTAAGTGGGGTTGCGATGCAAATTTTGAGTCAACAAACTGAGAATATGGTTATCTAGGTAAGATGATACTGAAGACAACGAAAGAATGAGAATGTAGTTTAGAAAATTTTTCTAAGATGGTGAGGATACTAAGGTGGAAGGAGATGTTAGGGAGGAGGTTAGAGGCAGATACAAAGGCAGAGGCATGGTTGGACAAGGTAGTCAAGGAGGGAATTAATGATATTCAATGGGAACCCTATAAAGATTTGAGTGAAATTGTGAGTGGAAGGGGTGATAATGGAGGGAATGAAAGTGGAGAAAAGTGGATAAGGGATTTAGTGGATGGATAAAGAGACTCCTGGAATGGAAGACAACCATATTTTTTAGATATAGATTTTTTTATGAAACAAATTGTTAGGATTAATTGATTTAAGAAACATTTAATTTATAAAAAAAATACAATTTATGTAACTAATGCCCAGGAATGTAACCCCTTATTACACCTGTATACTCTCTGAGGGTAAGGTGTGTGATTGTGGTAGTTTTAAGGGGTGGATTGGCTAAAATCGACAAAGTGGTCATATCAACAAAATAAAACTTCTCTAGTAGATGATTTCACTCAATATTCACTTGTTGAATTTAGTCTTGGGCTTGGTCATGGGTGGACCCAAGTTACACTACCTCCCTTCTATGTTATGATAAATGAGATTAAAATGGAAGGATTATACAAGACAATGTCATCAATTATTATCTTTGTATCAGTTATCCTTTGTCATTACTACTTATAAACATTAATTGTAATGGTAAAATTATCAACCAAGGTTATGGTTCCCGACATTCATATTGACCAATGGTCATGTTGAAAAAGGGTTATATTTAACTTATGCTCATATAATAGTTGAATCCTGAAGGTCACATTTCCTTTTATACCATATAAATACCAATTCATTCCTTACATAGAAATTCACTACAATAAAACATAAGGCTATATTTTCATTTTAGAAAACCATTTATTAGTTTAGTAATATTTTGTTTTATTTCTATAGTCTTTGTTATGAGGTGATAATTCTGGTAGATTTGGTAGATCCATATTTTCCCATTTGAGGTTCTTTATAATTGATTTTTTCTCCATTTATAATGATTTTCCTTTCAATTTGTTTCATAGTAGACTAATATATTTACCTTTATTAATGAGAAATTTTTTTATCAGTTTCTTAATATTTTGTACATGCATAATATTATATAATATATAATAAATATTTATTCAAGAAAAAATATATTTTAAAAAGGCTGGGTCATTACATTCTTCCCTGTTAAGAAATATCATCCCTAAAATTACAATTCATTATCTCAGTTGAGAAAATGTTAGAGAACATCAATCTCATTTCCTCCTCTGGGTCTGCCATCACTTTTTCATATTAATGGTTCCTCCACAAAATATTGAAAAATTAGGTGTTCTTGTTGCGTATAACCTTGTATCTCTGGTCGAAGATCTCTATTAGATACTCCTTATAAGAGAGTTCATGTTCCTGTTGTACCACCTACAGATTCAATACATGTGATGGATTATGTACGTGTTTCATCCAGAGAGATTCAGGGAAGACATGAAGAACTTGAGAATTATTTGGTCAATGTTCTAACCGATAAGCCACTACTCCTATGGGTTCAATGATTTCATAGGGGCCAATTTAACTTGTGATAATCATCCCTTTCTTATCAAATCACATGAATATATTCCATGTTTATATATTATGGAAAACTTTGTCTACAAAATCATACTCTATGTACCTTTGATGGTTGTTGGTATATCTATTTTTCCAACTCCAAGAATAATTTATATACTGTTGAATGGTATGAACCTTTTCATTCATCTTATTCACCATATTTAGCCCATGAAACATCCTCTCACCAAATTCATCTCATCAAGTATGAGTTTAACATCACTTTCCATATAGAGATTCACATGGTTCTATTTGAATACTTGAGTGAAATATTTTTTTTGAGATCTCAACTAATGGAAATTATTGTTCCCATCTACTATTAATTTCTATTGAGCATGTTATCAACATGTCCTAGAGTTTCTGAAAATTCCTTTCATATTTCCATATTTTTGGGGGTGATAGGCCGTACTGAAATTCAATTTAGTAATCAGAGCATGTTGAATAATTTTCCCTAATTTCCATGTAAAACATAGATCACAATCCAAAATGATATAATGTTTCAGCCCATGTATCCTCACTACATACATTACATATATCTTGTATATTGGGTTAAGTGAGAAATATTCCAAAATAGAATTGAATTGGGAAATCTGGGTGATTCGATCCATTGTAACTCATATCACATTGTTTCATTTGAATCGTATTGGAAGACTAGTGATGTTGTCCATAGAGATATTTTCCCACATTCATGTTGGTATGGGTAGTGATTGTAATACCCCTTTAGTAATTTTTCACTCCATCTTCACTTATAAACACACCAAACACCTTGTAGTGTATCTATAAAGACCAAGAATTTCCATTTAATTTTTTTAATATATGGGAATTTTACAAGACGGCGAAAATTGACGGTGCAAGATTTCGAGACCCGGTGTTCTCGGAACGATTTTATGAACTTTTTTTATGCTACGTTCAATAAATGTGCGAGTGAGTTTTTTCTATGTTTTTAACCAGTGCTCAGAATTGAAATCCGAGGACACCGTTGAACTCACAGCGCCAGTATTCACTTAAGGAGACTTTCACCTCGACAACAGTTGGTCATGGGTGAAGGTTAGTATTTGGGTTTTCTATGGGAATAGTAATAAAATAAAATAAAATAATATTTTATTTTTTAAAACCTCCTCTACATAAGTTATGGTGGTGGGGACCACCCGAGTCCTCAAAACCTACCAATTCTGAATTTAGGGGCGAGGACCACCCAACCCCACTTTATGGGAGAGAAACCTCTCAACTCCTCCAATTAATTCTATGTTTCAACATAAAATTAAATGTTAAGTTATCAATTAATTTTATGTGTCAACATACTATTAAATGTTAAGTTATTATTTAAATTTGTTTTGTATTTTTATTCTCTTTTCAGTGGAATTGGGGAAAGGATTAGAAAAAGGGAATTGGGGGAGAGCTCAGAGGATTATTCTCTCCAATGAAGAACACGTTCTCCAACGAAGACCGCGCTACCCAATGAAGAACGCTCATGCCGACTTCAATTCGGTTTTCTTTCTTGGGACATTCGTTTATGGGGAATGTCTTCAACATCAATGAATTAACAATAGAGTAAACACTGATGTCACCAACATCCATCTTTTCCCAATGAAATCGTCTCCTTCCCCACGAATAGTCTTCAACGAATCAAACGAACGAGGTTGGGTTTGTTTTTGAATTCTTAAAATTTCTTGATTAGATTCCTCATTCTTGGAAAGATTGGTGAATTGAGATCAACCAAAACAAGTTGATCAATCATTCATATGAAATTTTGAGTTTGAAGTTCTTGATTCAATGTTTTCGTTGAGCCGCTTGCTACAGCTATAACACGGAGGGTGTGATCCAAACAAACATTGCCCGTCCCCTCCACTGTTCTTATTTTTTTGTGTTCTTCATGATGGTGATTGTGACCAGTGCAAGAGTTTGGCACCGGTGAACTTGTGAATGGCGGCCGACACCACCGATGGCCGTGACGAAGGTGAAGGTGCACAAGTACCTCCCTGCGGCCACCGCCACTCCGCGCCCTTTCTACGACACACAACGACCTCGCCGCGCCACCCCATGGCGTAATACACCACCCGTGGCCCTCCGTGCCACCCAGCGACCCTCCGCGGCCCAATAGCGGCCTCCGTGCCCCTCGCGGCCACTACGCCGCTACCAGGCCGGGCCGCCCAGCACGGGTCGGGTCGGGCCTAGCCGGCCGTGTCGGACCCAGTGGACCGGGCCGGGCCCAGCAGGACGGGTCGGACCTGGCGGGTCAGTCCGAGATGACCCAAACTGGGTCGGCCCGGACTAGGTCGGGCCGAGTCGGTCCGACCGAGTCAGACCGGATCTGGACCCACTTCGACCCATTTATGCATTTTTGAGAAAATATTTGTCACCATGCATCCATTTGAAGAAACTTCTGTGGTTCCGAAAAACTTGGATTGAGATGGTCCCTTTGGTATACTCCGCTGGATATTTGGATAAAGTTGGGGAACAGTCAGGTTGGATCGAGTATGAATCCAACCGAGCCCTCAAGATTAAAAGGGCTAATAACTCATAGACTGAGGCTCTGATTGATGCATCGTCTATTCCGTTGAGACCCCTATGACGTGATGGTCCTTTGCGATACTTCTTCATGAGACTTCGTGGAAGTTGGATTATCGACTAGTGGCTTGTGCAGCGTACCCTCCCAGATACGAGTAAGCTTAGCACGGGAACCCTGTAGCTGGCTATGAACTGAATAAAGAAGAGCCTTCTTGTGTGGGTCAGCACCTAGGGATCCTGTGTGGGTCAGAACTGATCCATCCTGTGTGGGTCAGCACCAAGAAATCTTATGTGGGTCAGCATCGAGCGATCCTGAGTGGGTTATCACCGAGCGATACTATGTGGGTCAGCACCTAGAAATCCTGTGTGGGTCAACACCGAGCGATCCTATGTGGGTTAGCACCTAGAGATCCTCTGTGGGTCAGCATTGAATGATTCTGTGTGGGTAATCACCTGATGATCATGTGTGGGTCAGCACCAAGTGATCTTATGTGGGTCCGCACCAAGCGATCTTGTGTGTGTCTTCCTCTTAACTGAGTAAGATGTTTCAGTAGTACATCTAATCAAATCTACTACTGTACTTAATTTATACTTGGTGTGATTTGAGTCTATACCTGTGTGTTACTTTTCTTCATGGTAATACCTTGGTGGTATTCTTCTGTCTGGCGTACCTGTGAGGTACTTGCCTTCGTGGTATTACTTCTTTTTTCGAATAGTTGATCTTGGGCTTTGGAGTTGGACTCCGTGTTTTCCTCATGATTGAGATGAGTTTACTTGATAACATAGGTATATGTATGTGCATATACCTATGTAGGGTTATTAGTGGTTTCATTTCTTTTCGGTTTATCCTTTGTGAATTTTATGAGACCTTGAGGGTCTCAGGGTCCCTTCTGAGTATCATTATAGTCACCCCTACATGGGCTATGCCCGCACTTCATTGTGTTTGGTGCAAATGATGGACACCACTTACTGAGGACGAGGGTACCAGGGCTGGAGGTAGCTCAGAGTTGGACGTTAGATAGGGAAAACTACAGAGACGACCGTTCATGAGATATACCTACCCATCAGGTTGGATCCCTGGTGGATGATCCAAGAGGTTCTTTCCACCTATCAGTTGTCTTGTACTTTCTAGTCCTCTTGGTACTTTCCAGTTGGGCTGGTATTCTGGCCTCTTTTTACTTACTTTACACACTCTGTTTACTATTCATTTTACTTGAGTTTGTATCTTGTTGTGTGCTTGGTTATGTGTGTTACAGGTTATAAAGGAAATGGATTCCCGGTTTTAGGGAATACGCCTTCGGTGCTGGTCGCCAGCCCCTAGCCTATGGAAGGCTGGCTTGGGGTAGTCACGACACTGGCCCTGGGGGACGGGTCATGAAAAATTGGTATCAGAGGAGTCGGTTCTACCATAGAACCTAGGAATATAATATTTATTTATAATTGAAATAATGTTAAGTTTAGTGAGTGTGGTTATCAGTTTAGAGAATCTAGTGTTGGTTCGGGGGCCTACGTATCCATAGACCAGGAACCTGACTTCTGATTTCCGACTCAGTGCACGAAAACACTGATTGTCTGTGTGTTTTCAATAGTTTGCTTTGTGATCTCTTGAGTAAAATCACCAGGTATACTTATTGACCATGGTTCACCTGTTTTATTTCAGGATGCCTCCATGCAGAGATCCAGCAAGAGTTCCAAGACTAGTACGCACTGACATCCCACCGAGCGACGAGGCCTCGATGCAGGTCCCTCTTCCAATAGAGGCACCAGGGGAGGCACCAGCGGTAAAATTAACTGTTGGGCCACCAATTCCTCCAGCCCTAGTAGTAGAGGGTGCACGCCACTTGAGCTCATTGCACATGCTCCAGCACCAGAGGCCACCCATGTTCAGGGGAGAGATGGACCCACAGGAGGCTGAGGATTAGCTGGAGGCTGTGGTGAGAGTCTTTCGACTGGTATGGACACCAGCTGATCTTAGGGTGATCCGTACCAGTAGTCTTGTATATAAAGTAGCAGGTAGATGGTGGTGCTTGATGATACAGGTTCACAACGAGGTGATGCTTCTCTGGACAGACTTGGAGAGCCTGTTTCGGCTAGAGTTTTTCCAACGACTTTTCGTGCAGAGCGCTTGCAAGAGCAACTTCATCTGAAGCAGGGAAGCATGACTGTGGATCAGTACTCAGAGTGGTTCACTAACCTCTCACGCTACATCACCGATATGTTGCAGGACCCATTCTTCAGGGACCGAACCATTGAGGAGGTATTCAGGCAGGAGATCAGGGCTTCGACGATCTCACTCAGCATCCCAATACAGGAGGGGGGTGTTAGAGCGATCCCTCATAGTGGAGAGTTTTTTTGCTGAGTAGTCACCAGCAGCGATACCCACCACCGGAAATCACGTAGCGGATTCTTCTATAGATGGTAGTAGGAAAATTTCATAGAGGTCCATGAGGACCAGATCTATAGGTAGAATACCACATGATTCAGAGTCGGTTGTGCAGGGCACCCGAGGTAGAGCTGATCATTCCAGGAGCGGGCAGTGTTACACATGCGGAGAGTAGGGTCACATGGCTCGTGACTATCCGACCCTCCATATAGATGATTAGCATATGGTCGAAGGACTTCCCAAGTAGAGATAGAGATTAGAATGAGTAGGTCCTCAGGGAGAAGTTGGATGTGGTAGAGGAGCCGACCATGCAGCGGGTGGTGGACAAAGAATCGAGATGTTACCGCCACCACCACCAGGTAGTCCATCCCGACTATAGGGAGCAGGAGGACATGAGAGAGCTCAGCTCCAGCTAGCTGAGGCTTACGATCAAGGTGCTCCAGATATGATTTGAGGTACGATCTGTGTCTATTCCTCATTAGCTGCTGTACTTATAGACATAGGTTCCAACCATTTTTTATTTCCACTTCCCTCATTTGGAGCTCAATGATTTTAAAGGAGCTGTTGGCTCGATCCTTATGACTAGAGACTCCTACGAGAGAATATTCAATGATTACGCACTGGTACCGGTAGTGAGACCGTACTCTTGGAGGCAATATCTTCGAATGGGATCTCTTAGTAGTAGCGTTGAGGCCTTACAATTTCGTCTTGGGTATGGACTGGTTATCTATAGTCCATGTTCAGATTGACTGTATTAGGCCCATAGTGCGGTGTGTCTGAATGGATGGGACCAAGTTTCCCTTCACCAGTGAAAATGGGGCCTTTTCATCATAGGATGGACTTACTCGAAGGAGAGTGCAATCGATCACTAATCAGTTGGCTAGCCTTACCATCAGATCAGTTGATGTGGAGAGTACGAGTTATCCTATAGTGGTGGACCAGTATGCAGATGTCTTCCCTGACGATGTTCTGGGTCTACCTCCTTGAAGAGAGGTGGAATTTTACAATGAATTGTACCTCAAGAAGACACCAATATTTAGACCAGCATATCGGATGGATCCTGCGGAGCTTCATGAGCTGCGGGTACAACTAAAGGACTTGTAGGGGAAGGGATTCATACAACCCACTATTTGTCCTTGGGAAGCCCCAATTTTGTTCTCCAAGAAGGAAGATGGGATCTTGAGGCTTTGTGTTGATTATCAGTTCCTGAAATAGGTGACCGTGAAGAACAAGTACACACTCCCGAGGATTGATGACCTCTTTGATTAGCTGAAGAGAGCATGGTGGTTCTCGAAGATAGACCTTAGATCAGGCTATCACCAGCTCAGAGTACGAGACGAGGATGTGCAGAAGATGATTTATAGATGTCGGTATGGCCACTATGAGTTCTTGGTTATGACATTTAGTGTAAAAAACACTTCATCAATGTTCATGGGACTCATAAACATGATCTTTCAGACATACCTTGATCGCATTGTTGTATTCTTCATCGACAACATTCTGATCTACTGACCTACTGAGGAGCAGCATTCCTATCATTTTCAGGTAGTACTAAACACACATTGAGAGCACCAACTTTATGGTAATCTCTCTAAGTGATAGTTTTGGATTTTAGAGGTTCTCATTATGGGACATTTCATATCAGAGGCTAGAGTTACAGTGGATACAGAAATGATTGAGGCGGTACTTGCATGGGAGCCACCCAGGAGTGTGATAGAGATATGAAGTTTCCTAGGTTTGGCTGGATAGTACTGGAGATTTGTGCCAGATTTCTACATAGTTTCAGCACCACATTCAGTGTTGATAATGAAATGGAAACCCTTCGTGTTGTTGTAGAGATGCCAACAGAGTTTTCTAGAGTAGAGGAAGAGGCTGACTAGTGCCCCCATCTTGAGGCTTCCAGAGGAGGGCGTAGGGTACGTAGTCTAATGCAACACATCAGGGACCAGACACAGATGTGTTCTGATGTATAAGAGAGAACTAATCGCTTATGGATCTCGACAGCTGAGACAACATGAGCAGAAATACACTACCCAAGACCTGAAATTAGCAGCAGTGGTCTTCACCTTGAAGATGTGGAGACATTACTTAATGAGCGAGCATTTTACATTATACTCTGATCACAAGAGTCTCTGGTATATCCTTTCTCAGAAGGACCTGATCATTAGACAATGATGATTTCTTGAGTTCCTCTAGGACTATGACTTCGACATAGTCTATACTACTAGGAAGGGGAATGTTGTAGTAGATGCACTCAGCCAAATATCTATTACACAACTTCTAGGTGAGGCGATGGAGAAGTTGCCTACTTTATAGATATCCTTCATGGAACGTGATGGAGCAGCTTTAATTCAGTCTCTTACAGTCACTCCCCCACTTCTACAGTGATTCAGGGAGGCACATCATGGGGACACTGACTAGAAGACACGACATGATCAGATATCCATAGGGAAGGCATCTGATGGATTTTAGGAAGGTGGGGAGAACTTCATCCTCTTCAGAGGACGTACCATTGTACCTGTGTCACTTCGAGAGGAAGTGTTGAGGGAGTTCCACAAATCCCCTCTAGCGGTACATCTTGGAGTGGTGAATATGTACTTGGATATCCGACAACATCACTGGTGGCTGGGAATGAAGAAAGCAGTAGCATATTTTGTCTCTCGGTGCCTCACTTGTCATCAAGTGAAGGCAGGGAATCAGGTACCAGTAGGCTTGGTTCAACATTTGGAGATCCCAGAGTGGAAATGGGATGAGATATCCATGGAATTCGTGATAGGACATCCACGTAGATCCAGGAGTCATGACTCGATTTGGGTGATCATCAACTGACTCACCATGTCGGACAACTTCCTACCGATCAGGGAGCAGGGATCAGTAGAGAGCTTGGGACACCTCTATGTGCAGAAGATTGTGTGGATACCTCGACTATTTTCTCCGATCATGATACATGTTTTACTTCCCGGATATGGAAGGGGTTGAAGGAGGATTTCGAGATGAAAATTCATTTGAGAACTCCCTTCCATCCCCAAATGGATGGACAGACTGAGCAGAACATTCAGAACCTTGAGGAAATGATGCGTTCTTGTGTCCTCAACTTCGGTCGTAGTTGGGAGGATCACTTTCCTTTTGTGGAGTTTTCATACATCAACAGCTATCACTCCACTATTGGGATGGAACCTTTTGAGGCATTGTATGGGAGACCTTTCTAATCACCTTTGTGATGGACTAACCTAGGGGAGTCCAAACTAGTGGGACCATAGACGGTATGGGCTACCATAGAGAAAGTGCAGATCATCCAGGAGCAGATGAAGATTACAAAGAGTAGGCAGAAGTCTTATGCCGACAAGAGATGAAGACCTCTGGATTTCGAAGATGGCGACCACGTCTTTCTATGGGTCTCACCCCGATGAAGTTTTTGGATATTTGACCGAGGTGGTAAGTTATCTATGAGGTTTATCGGACCTTTCCAGGCCTTCAATAGAGTTGGCGAGGTGTATTACTGCTTAACTCTTCCACCTTAGTTGCACCAGGTATAAGACATCTTCCATATATCCCAACTGAGGAGATACTTGCATGAGCCTTCTCACATCATCGACCATGGTGAGTTGGACATCGACAATGGGGAGACATTTACAGACGTTCCAGTAGAGATTGTGGATCGACCGGACCGGGTCCTTCATGGGCGGTCGACACCTCTGGTGTGTGTTCACTGGCAGCACAGGAACCTCCAGGAGAGAACATTGGAGCGGGAGGCTCAAATTCATGCTCAGTACCCCCACTTGTTTTCCTAGTTTTGTGATGTGGTTTTTGGGGATTCCAAGCCCTAATGTGGGGAGAATATAAAGACCCAGAATTTCCATGTAATTTGTTTAAATATATGAGAATTTCATGAGTCCACCAAAATTAATGGCTCGTGATTCTGAGGCCCGGTGTGCCCAAAATTATTTTTCAACTTTTTTTAGGTACGTCCAGTACAAGTGCGAACGAGTTTTTTATAACTTCTGAACTAGTGCTCAGAATTTAAATATGAGGACATCGTTGAACTCACAGTGCCAGTATTTGCTTAAGGAGTCTTTCACCTCGATGATAGTTTGTCGAGGGTGAAAGTTAGTATTTGTGTTTTCAGTGGGAATAGAAATAAAATAAAATAATATTTTATTTTATTTGTTGAAACCTCCTCTAGATATGTTATGGTGTTGGGGACCACCCGAGTCCTCAAAACCTCCCAATATTGAATTTAGGGGTGGGGACCACCTGACCCCTCTTATTGGGGGAGAAACCTCTCAACTCCCCCAATTAATCCTATGCGTCAAAATAAAATTAAATGTTAAGTTATCAATTAATTTTAAGTGTCAATATAAAATTAAATGTTAAATTATTATATAATTTTTCTGTTGGATTTTTATTTTCTTTTTGGTGGAATTAGGGAAAGGATTGGAAAAAGGGGATTGGGAGAGAGCGTGGAGGATTATTCTCTCCAACGAAGAACGCGTTCTCCAACAAGGAATGTGCATCCCAAAGAAGAATAGTCATGACGACTTCGACTCTGAATTCTTCCTTAGGAAATTCATTGAATATGAATGTATTCAAAATCAATGAACCAACGATTGAGGAAATGACGACATCACCGACGTCCGTCTATTCCCAAAAACATCGTCTCCTTCTCCACAGACAATCTTCAATGGATCCAACGAATGAGGTAGAGGTTGTTATTGAATTCATGAACTTTCTCGATGAAATTCCTCATTCGTGGAACAAAAGGAGAACATGGATCCACAAAAATGATTTGATCCATGATTCCTATGAAATTTTTGAATTTGACGTTCTTGATTCAAGGTTTTTGTTGAGCCGCTTTCTACCGGCTCTAACGCGGAGGGTTCGGGACAAACCAACATGGCCCATCCCCTCCGCTGTTATTCTTTTGTTGTGTTCTTCATGATGGTGATGGAGATTGGTGCCAGAATTTGGCACCGGTGGAACTTGAGAACGGTGGCCAGCACCACCGCTGGCCGCGACAAAGGTGACGACACAACGGCGCCGCCCCGCGGCCACCACTACCCCATGGCCTCCGCTACCTCGTGGCCTCCGCCATCCACAGCCCCTCATGGCCACCGCCACCCCTTGAACTTGTTGTGCCGCCCGAAGGACTTTCCACACTACCCTACCCTATGGCCTGCCGCGCCACCCAGTGGCCTCGCCACACCGCCCTGTGGCCTGCCACGCCGCCCAACGGCCTTGCCGCCCTGCGGCCCTCTGCGTCCCCCTCGCCGCCTCCATGCCCCTTGTGGCCCCCACGCCGCTACCAGGACAGGTCTCCCAACACAGGAAGGGCTGCCCAGCATAGGCCGGGCAAGGCCTAGCAGGGTCGGTCGGTCCGGGTCGGTCCGATCGGGTCAGACCGGACCCGGACCCACTTCGACCCATTTATACATTTTTGGCCAAATCTTTGGCACCAGGCGTCCGTTTGATGAACCGTCTATGACGCATGAAACCTTGGAGCGAGACGGTCCCTTGGGTATACTCCACTAGATATTTAGATAACGTCGAGAAATAGTTGGGTTGGATTGAACATGAATCCAATGGGGCCATTGGGACTAAAAGGGCTAATAACTAACAGACCGGGATTCCGATTAATGCACCATATTTTGCGTTGAGACCCCTATTACATGGAGATCCATTGGGAATATTTTTCATGAGACTTTGCGGTAGTTGGAGTATCGACCAGTGGCCTGTGACGTGGACCCTCCTGGATATGAGAGAGCTTAGAGTGGGAACCCTGTAGCTGGATGTGATGTGATGAATGAAGAGTGATCCTGTGTGGGTCAACAACTTGTGATCCTGTGTGGGTTAGCACCAAGAAATCCTATGTGGGTTAGCACCAAGCGATCCTGTGTGGGTCAACACCGGGCGATCTTGTGTGGATCAGCACCTAGAGATCCTGTGTGGGTTATCCCCAAGCGATCATGTGTGGGTCAACACCGAGAAATCCTCTGTGGTTCTGCCTCTTAATAGAGTAAGATGATTTATTAGTTACACCTAATTAGGTCTACTACTGTACATATGTTATACCTGGTGTGAGATGAGTATGTACCTATGTGTTACCTTCCTTCGTTATAATACCTTGGTGGTATTCTTCTATGTGGCGTACCTGTCTGGTACATGCTTACGTGATATTACTTTCTTTTTCAAATAGTTTATCTTGGGCTTTGGAGTTGTAATTTGTGTTTTCCTCATGATTTTTATGGGTTTACTTGGTATCTAAGGTATATGTATGGGCATATACCTAGGTAGGGTTATCAGTGGTTTCCTTTCATGGCGGTTTATCATTTGTAGATTATGTGAGACCTTGAGGTCCTTAGGGTCCCTAATGAGTATCGTTATACTCACCCCTGCACGGGATATGCCCGCACTTCATTGTGTTTAGTGCAGAAGACGGACAATGCTGACTGAGGACGAGCGTACCAGGACTGGAGGTAGCTCAGAGGTGGACGTTAGATGAGGGAAACCACAGAGACGACCATTCATTATCTATACCTACCCTTTTGGTAGGATCTGTAGTGGATGATCCAGGAGTGGATTTCCACCTATCAGCTATCTTGTACTTTCCAGTTTTCTTTATACTTTATAGTAGGGATTGTATTATGGACCCTTTTTACTTACTACACTCACTCTGTTTTCTATTTAGTTTACTTGAGTTCGTACCTTGCTGTGTGCTTGGTTTTGTGTGTTACATGTTATAAAGGCAATGCCTTCCCAGTTTTAGGGAATATGACTTAGGTGCTAGTCGCCAGCCCCTGGCCTATGGAAGGCGGGCACGGGGTAGTCACTGTATGGGCCCCAGGGGATGGGCTGTGACAATATCCAGAAATATTCCTTTTTCATATTATCCCAAAAATAATGATCAAGAAGGTCCCTATATATTTTAGTGCTTCCAGAATATATATAGAATGTAGAGATATGAACTTCATCCATTATCTCCTTCATTATCTCTAAGATAGATGGTATACATAGCCTTGTATGAAATTTCAATACACCTTCTTGGTCAATATTGAGCTCAGGAAACATTCAATTATTCATAGACTCTAACTTATTTTGTATCAAGGGATATTATATTTGAGCTTTCATGATATTCTATAGTATTAATGGATGAGATGTAATTTGGAATAAAATTTATGATTTCCCTTCCCTTATCATTCCCATGTCAAACATTACTTGGTCCTTGATCAATGGATCTCCTTGAATCCTCATCATTTCCAAAATAATAGTCTATTTCTTACTTAAGGAATCATCAACTATGTTTTCTCTTCTAGGGTGATAATGAATTGAATAGACATAGACTTTAATAACTTCTCCTTTTTATCATGTTCGATTCCTTTTGTGTGAATATATACTTCCAAAATTGGTGGTCTGTGTATGTGTCACATTTCTCTCCATAAAGACAGTGCCTCAATATCCTCAAATAAAAAATGACTATAGCTTTCTCCAAGTCATCCATATGATCATTCTTCTCATGAGTCTTTAATTTTCAAGATGTATAAGAAATCAACTTATAAATTTTCATGAGGATTTACCTAATACCTTTCAAATATGAATCAATTTAAATAACAAATAATTCTTTGATAGAGAGTTGAGTTAACACAGGTGTATTAACCAATCCATTCTTTAGTTCTTGGAAACAGTCTTCACACTCCATTGTCTAGTGGCACTTTTGTCCTTTTAAAGATAACATGGTTACTGGATTATAATGTCATGAATTGTTTTTTGACAAGTCCCCTATAATATCATGATAAACAAGGAAAATATGAATCTTAGTTACTATTTTGGGATAAGTCCATTCCTTTATAGCCTTTTTCTTGGAAGGCTCAAATGATATTCCTTCACTGGTTAAAATGATCTCCAAGAATGAAACTTTTTGTAAACAAAATTCAAATTTTTAGAATTTTATTAATAGTCTCTCCTTCCACAGAGTTTTCAATATAACACTTAGATTATCCTCATAATCCTCATGAATTTTTACAAATATTATAATAAAATCAAAAAAACTATAATGAATTTATCAGGGTATCCTTTAAAGAATCTATTCAAAAAATTATTAAATATATAAGAAGAATTATTCTTCCCAAAGGGAATACCAAAAATAATAATAATAACCATATCTTGTTCAAAAGAAAATATTTAATAAATTTTTATTATTTAACCTCAACTGAAGATAATAATATTAGAGGTCATTATTGGTGATGAATTTATCTTGACGAAGATGATAAAATAAATCATCAATACATAAGAGAGGTAAATTATTCTTCACTATTATTCTATTATGTTCTCAATAATAAATACATAGTTGCGTTGATGCATCCTTCATATTCACAAATGGAATAGGTTCTCCCCAAGGAGACACACTTGGTAAGATAAATCCATTCTCTAGATGATATTGAATTTGATTCTGTAATTCATAAAACTATACATTTCCCATTCTATAATAGGTAATTAATATTAGTTTTGATATTATATGATTTTAATTGAGAACTGCACCTCTATTTCTTGGGGAGGTCTAGGTAACTCTTTCTGAAATATTTCAATGCATTCTTGAATGATGTGAACAATTTCGGTCTTTATAATTTCATTTCCTTCTCATTATTCAACGATTAACTCCAAAAATAAGGCTATGGGAGGTGCTTCGTGAAAAAGTTCACCGCAAGCTACCTCTCATTTGAAAACCATTTTTGGTTTTCCATTGAAGACAAATTAAATTTCTTTTCTTCTATAGTTTATCTTCTCATTATACTTTCATAGCCAGTCCATCCAATTTGTAGTGTTGAATTCCATGATGGAAATTACTATTTGATTATCAATGATATTATACTCACCAAAGATAATACTAGAGTTTCTAGAAACTATTGATTCATAGATAATTCCTCAAAGATAATTGGATGATAACTCTACTTCTTGATGTTCAAGGATTTATTCTATATTATTTACAAACTAAGATGAAATAAATGAAATAATAAAACCAAAATAAAAAAAATTATTTTCTAGATTTGTGATAATAAAGAGAGTACCTTCCATCACATAATTTGGATCCTCTAAATAATCCATCATGATAGAAAATGATAAACAATTCTCCTTTATCCTATGATGAGGTTGGTGGTGGATTCCCTCTATTATCATCTGATTTGGAAATTGATGGGAAAAGTGACTAAGTTATCCACAGTTAAAGCATTGATCTTTATGCTGGGCCTTAACTATCTTCCATTTTTCTTTATTATTTAGAATTTTAGGCTTCACCTCACCACAACAGTTTTGAGTTATATTCCCATCTCTTAAGCATTTGTATCACTTTCCAATTTGAAGAAATAAGTTCCTCAAATTCTTCATCCCACATTTGTTTCATGTGGAATGTTTCACATTATTTCATCCCCATCCATGATCAAAGATCCTCCCTATGTTTGGATCCATTTCTCTCTTCTTTCCATTCAACCTACGTGACTAATGAGTCTCACTAAACTCTAATTAAACCTCTATAAAACTCTTCAATATTTCATAATAGTAATCATAGTCTTGACTGAATATATTTCTCCATATATGGGGTCCCATTACACATAATAATCTATTAAACATTACCTCATGATCTATAACAAAGATATATGTGTGTCAAGAAATTCTTATAATGTTCATTTTATATCATCACACTGACTCATTTTTCTTCTTGCTCAGCTCTAGGAATTCCTTTCCAATTTTTTTGACATCGAATGAGGAAAATATTTATTTAAAAATATTCCCATGAATAGTTCCCCCAATATAACATCAATATACCTTATTTTATTAGTGTTTTTAATTTGTTTTCACCATTGATCTACTAATCCTTCTAAGTGGTATACCGCTAGGGGGAATTTCTATAGCTCTGACGAATAATATACAGAAAAAATATTTTCTATAGAGACAATCCATTATTAAGAAATAAACTATTTGTTAGATAAAAAAATATAAGGTAGTAATTGAGGCATAAAAGACTCAATGGAAATCTTTTACATTCTAGTTGAATTCAGTCTCTCGATATGATTCAAGTTATTATTCATAACTCGATCTAGTTGATCTGTTATCATCATGAAGTTTTTTATTCTATGTTCTATCAGAATAATGACAGTTCATCATCAATTTCACTCATCATTTATGTGGTTCCTATTATTTCCTGCCATTATATATATATATAAAATATACTTAGTGAGAAATGTTTCACTTTTAAGAATATTATAATTTTAATGGATTTTATGTCTTAAAAATTCATGCTTAAATATGTTATTATTGTAATACCCCGACCCCAGTTACCGAGATTCGGTGCATTATTTTAATACATTGGCATGATTACAATTAATCAAGTCCTAATGGACCGATTAGTATAGTACTCTTGGGAAATTGATTACATATATGAATGTTACTATACAATTTCTAAAATAAAACACAACATAAATAATCCTTTTAGAAAGCCATGATTCCCCTAGCTTAACCCTTCATGTCAATCATAAAAAAGTTCTTCTCATCCTAAGAAAAATAAATCATAAGAAAGTGGTGATCTCAGATGCTCATTAAGGATAACAATATAGCAGAAACTATTATAAATAAGCACAAACATTTAAAAAAATGTATAAGACTAAAACAAAAGCCTTTTAAAATTAAACTTTAGAATAATATTGAAAATATTAATCAAATAATTCCATTTAACTATTCACATGGATATTCTACTAGTCAAATAATCACATGTAATATCAATATCCAATTTCATAATGATGGAATGCATAATGTCGGACATCATAACCACATAGTTGAGGCCTTGTGGAAAGACTAAAAATAAGATTTCTTCAAGTCCATGTACCAAGACACTGGTTTGTCTCATGAAACCTACTGATGCATCGATGAGCTATAGCGGTCTCCACTCATCACTTACTACATCCAATGTATTCCTCTTTTGAAATGGTTGAAACATAATATAATCATTCATATTAAAACAAGCATATGAAATGTTAATACTTTAAATATAAATCATGAATGGTATAAAAAACACAACCACATTGAAAAATATCCCAAAACCCTCAATATAATATGGAATATTGTATCATAATAAATCAACTTTAAAAAAGTGTAAAATCCATTAAAATATGTTAGCATAGATGAAATCAAAACACTTTGAGAGAAATATCTCATTCTATTTTGAAATCATTTAAAAGTAACATAATTATAAAAGAAAACTTTTATATTGAAAATATTATTATAATATTGTAAGGGAACCTTCGAAGGTGTTATAATGGTGGAAAATAGCCTCACCTTTCATATAAGTTAAAAAACATTCTTATCTTATTTGGTCGAAATGGTCCTAAAGTACCTTATTTGGAAAATGACGGAAAGATTCCTTTCAAAATATTTTATAAAAATTCAAAAAAGGGAATAAATGACTTTAAAAAATATTCTAGGAAATATTAAAAATGTTTGGAAATAGATTTTCAGGAAACACAGATGTGGATGATAAAGAGTTCCCAGTAGATACTTATGTATAAATAACCTCGGATAATAAATTGATTGTAAAATTAACCCTTACCTTGTAAATTCCTTTGGTCAAGGGTACATTTAACCAACTATATAATGGCCATAGTATGTTATTAAATTATACCAAAACCATATTACAATTTATGATATCAATATTTATTCATTTATTGCTTTATACTACCCATTTAATAATAATTTATATGTTAAAATAATATTTTGGGTAATAATTGCTTTCACTATCGTACACGTTTTAACTTGTTATTCTTGATCGTATCACTTATATCATGATTTAATTTCTTCTAGAATATAAAAAATTATTTATGTATCATATATATTAATAATATAAATATGTATAATAAATAGATATATGAAATGGAAAATACAATTTTTAGAGATGGTAGGTCGTACGTATGCATACACAATGTTTCCGTTTTCATATCGTATTGAACGGAAGTAAGTGAATGAGATATATGTAAACACACACACACACAAACATATATTTCCATTAGAATTATTATGTCATATATTACATACTTATTAATAATATATATATTTATAATCATCATTGAATGGTGAATGTGGAAATGAATCTCATCATATCGTGGAGACTGTAAACAGTACGTACGCACTAGAAAAGATATCATTCTATTGATGGTGAAATAATATTTAATTGTATTGTATATTATAAATACCGAATAACCAACATGTTATATTTATTATTTACAACAATTATACTCATTATTATACCCATCTAAATAATGAAGTGTTGAATAACAAACTACACGATGATGTGAAGACGGTAATATGTACGTACGCATGTATGATGACGTTTTCATTTATAGGATGGATAGAATAATGAATAAAGTTGAAAAACATTTATAATAACACCTACTTATGTAAAAGGTACTGTAGTTATTATATTAATATGGAAAAAATCAAAGAAAGATGAAGTGGAAGAAGAAAATTACTTTGAAAGAGGTGATGAAGAAATTACCTCTTCTTCGGGTTCTTCCTTTTGATTTGATCAAAAGGGCTCCTTAAGTTAGATTATGATAAAATTAAGGCCTCTAGGATTAAGTGAGGGTATTTGGGAGGATAATTGAGTAGGGGTTTTCTGATCCAAATGGATTGGGAGGTGTGATTTGAGAGAAGGGGAACTACCCTTTTATAAGAGATGTGAGGGTCACTTTAGGAAAAGTTTGAAATATTATTTTATTATAAAATAATTTTCATTTTATAATGGCTCCATATGGATTTATTTTATGGATAAGGTGAGTATGAGTTAAAATCATCTCAACAAATTGGGTTTATAAAAGTTTAGGTCACCATATTAACCTTATCTTTTATATTTAACTCTTAGTTAAATAGTTTAACTTTTACGTCTTCTTGTATTTTTATATTACATGGTTAATAAACATACTATAAAATGAAGATAGAACATAAAGTGGTTCATTAATGACATATATATCATTATATAATTCCTTTAGTCTAACCTTAGATTATTAATAATATTGTATCTTTTAATAATATAGTATTTGTTTTAAAAACTTATTTATGTCAATTTTGACACTATTTATTATTTGGTTTTTGAGAAAGTCAAATAAACTTGATTACTTATAAAAAATACATTAAATAGACCCTAAAATGTAATATTAACCTATATAATTCATGGAAGGAATAAAAAGTTTCAATTTACATTTACTTTGATATATATAATATCAATTATTTTAATCTTTCATTAATAAGGTAATTACTACATCATCATTGTGTTATAAATAAATTTAATTATTTAATGTCTAAAATTATTAATAAAATACCATGATGTATTAAATATTTATCTATTTATATTGAATATTTATAGTCAAATTTATGTTATGTATAACCTTATATTAAAAGTGGTTTATTTATTAAACTTTGAATTTAACACTTTTAACACTTCTTTAAAAATAATAATAATAAATGTCCTAATCTAATCCATGTGAACCAAAAGGATCCTATTTTATTCCTATGGTTTATTTTGGTCGAAATAAACTTATAAAATAGAATTAGGACATGTTTTAGGGTAATTATAATATAATTTTTACAATTAATTAACAAATTTACTTTTAACCGTGGTGAATAAAATGAAAAAGTTACAATTCACCAAAAAAAAATCCTGTTGAACCACATTTTACATACTGATGTCATCCATGTGTCTAAGATTTTTGAAATTAAATTTCTAGAGGAAGTAAACTTTTATTTTTTTCAAATTTGCAAATGTTCCTAGAAGGTGGGTAAAAAGGCGTTAAATAAAATTTCATATATCTAATCTTATTATAAAATGACTCAAATGAATTACACTGAAATTATATAGGTATTATTTATCTATTTTTACTCAAAATAAATTTAAATAATATATATAATTATTTAAATAAGAAATTGGTTTTAAACAATAACACAGTTTTATTCACTTTTCATAATAAATTGAATGTTTTCAGAAAAATACCAAAAATTCACCCTAAGATAATTTTGATATTCCAAATCAAAAAATGATATCTATTTTACCAAATTAAAAACATATGAGTTGAATTAATTAATTTAAAATTAATTCCCATTGTCAAAGCCAGAAAGTGGGTTTTTGAGTAATAAAAACTATCAAAAGATTAATATGTGTTTATATCGAATTTAAATGTGAAATTAATTCCAATAAACAATATTGTATTAAACGATAAAAATATAATCTACTTATACTTCAAAACCATTCAAACATATAATTTAACACTATAAATTATTTTTATTAAAAAATTTGTTTTCAATTAAATTTTTGTACCTTTCACTATTCATCAAAATATTAAAGTTATCAAAAAAAATAAAAAAAAATTTATCCAAACTAAATTTGTATGTCCTGTTTATAAATAATAAGTTTATTTTGTCAAATTTCATATATAAATGTTTCAAATATTGGATATAAAAAGGGTTCATCATTAAAAGGTCGTAAAATTGTATTTTTGGAAAAATACTTATTTTATCTGAAAAATTGAATTTGATCTTATATTATGTCTAAGAAGCACATAATATGGATGTTAAAATTATATGGACTACATAAAATTAAAAATCCAGTTAATACTATTCATAACTGCTTTTTGAACGTCTAGTTTGGTAGGTGCGCTCAAACTCAGTGTTGCATATAGTGCAAGCTTTTGAATTACTTTAAAGAGTTAACATACTATGAAATCTTGGGGTGTTACATTCTTCCATCCTTCAATAAATTTCACCCTCATAATTTGAAATTGTTCTTCAAAAATAAAAGGTTGTAAATAGAAAATACCATTGTGGATAACCCACATCGGAAATAAAGTTACTAAAATTTAGTCATAATAATTGGGAAAGGGTAATGAAAAGGTACCACCAAATTAGGGTTTAAAATAGGAGAACATTGGTTGAAATTATAGACACATAATTGGAGGAAAAAAATAAATATTTATAGGGTGTGATTGAGTTCATAAATTACAAACAATTGAATAATAAATGGAAAATTAAGGGCCAAAAATCCAAAAAAATATCATCGGTTTAACAAAACCTAAGGTATTAGGATAACAAATTTTTGGTTTTGAGATCATTTACTTAATTTTTAGGAAATTATTTCTTCATATAATAAGAATAAAAAAATAATACTTGACAAGTAGAGTTCAATCCATTAACTAATTTCTACCACAAACTCATCTTTCTCTCCAAAAGATAATAGAATTTCAAAATATTCTACTAAACCTAATCGTATTGGGTTTCAAAAAAGAATGAATTTATAATTCATCTATCATACCATTTAAAAAACACATTATGAAAACTAGTACATCATGTAAGACAGTTTTAGGTGATGCACCCTTGTCGCCCTTCGGTTTCGGTTTTATGTATCACAGCCTTGCCGGACACAACGAGTTATCGCCTGACCTTTGGGTTTTCCTTTTTATAAAAAATACAAAAATAATCTTAAGAAATATTTTTATCTTAAAACATAGTATCCAATGTCCAAATTAATCTTTTCCAATCTTTAGATATATCCAAAATACTTGTGTCAAAACTCATAGTCCATAAATTTATAAGGTCAAGATAACATAATGAAGATCTATTTTTCCACATAATAGCATCTGAGTACCTTCATCATGTATTCTATTAAAACATGGTAACACCCTGAATAACCATAAAACATTATTGATTACATTCATTCTCCCTTATTCCCTATAGAATACTAGATATATTCCTCATATACAAAAAATTTTGAATACTCCATCAAAGATGGAACAAACAAACCATTAATCAGTTCTGAGGTTGTCAAGAATATACTATATAATTTATCCAAATAAAATATCTCCTATTCCAAAATCACTACCTGAGTACAAGGAACATATTAAGATTTATATTTCCTTAAACCATGTATGTTTTCAAAAAATTTATCATGTGGTTGAGTTTCTTTTCTTAGTACCATATAATCTCAAATCCTCAATGAAATAGTACTACAGTACAATATTTATTTATTTCCATAATTTATATAACAGGTCATCATTGATAAAACACTCAAATGACATAATACAATAATAAAAAATATAAGAAATCTTATTATTCTTCTTCATATGCGGTAGTATCATAACTTGATTATTATCCAATAGCATCATTTCGGGTATACTCTAATGAATGGGAAATTGATTCGCATAGTGTCCCAACTCCTTTCAGATGAAGCATTGTACATTTGAAACCTTTTTTCTTACCCTTGAAATCATTTACATGGTGTCTTTTTCTCCACACTTATAACAAACTCCCATTCTCTTCAAACATTTACCATGGTGATTATTTTCACAGTTATCACATATGGAAAAATACTTCTTTCCCTTCTTCCCTTTTTCCATCTTTCTCTCTACCATCCATTTCTTCTCTGGATTCCCTTCAAAGCCATAGGACATAGAGAATTATTTACTTATCTTATTAACACATTATACTATTTATTCATATGATTATAATACATGGGAGATTATTTCCATTTTAAATGTTGGCTTAAGACCATGAATTATATTATCCTTCTTACTCTCGGGATCATACGTATTGCTGGAGTTCTCATTCCTTTTACTATGAACCATTTCTAAAAAATTTCATACACTAGGTTAGTTTATGAATCACAATTCATAATTCCAAACATGTAAAATACCTAACATAAATTTAATAGTTTATGCATATAATCCATAATCATAAAAAATATTTTTTTGGGGAGGTATTTACTCATAAATCCTTCAAAATGGTTTGTAAAGTAAATTTGAATTATCCTAAGCATATCCCCCAAGATTTTTGATAAAAATAGTACAGAAAGGCCCATTGTCGTGTACCAGGATACCCCAGGCCAAGCCCAAAACTCCTTATCAGTGTTTTCACTCCTAGGTACTTCTATGCCAGAGCCTCCTCTACTGCTCATATCCAAACAGGGGTGTATTGTTTGGATGATTGACAAAACCTCTATATTACCAAAATTCTATGAAGTTCTTATATACTAATCCTCGAAGTCAATCTTAGAGAAATTTGTCAAAATAATAGATTATCTAAATCTATTTCCAAGGTTGTTTTTAAACTTCCTATGATACAAAATGTAATGCCCTGTCCCAGTTACCCAGAGTTGGTGCATTATTTTAAACATTGACATGATTACAAGGAATCAAGTCCCGAAGGACCGATCAGTTTAACAGCCTTTAAAAATAGATTACATATATGAACGTAACATTACAATTTCTAAAATAAAACACAACATAAATAATCCTTTGAGAATTCCATTATTCTCCGAACATAACCCTGCATATCAATCATAACACACTTCTTCTCATGCTGGGAAAAATAAAACATAATAAAGGGGTGAGCACAGATGTCGAGTAAGGATAAAATATATCTAAAACTATCATAAATAAGCACAAACATTTAAGGAAATGTATAAGATTAAAAAACCATTTCAATCTTAAAATTCAGCATAATATGGAAAAGATAAGACAAATAATTCCATTTACTTATTCAAATGGATATTATACTAGTCGAATAATCACATTTAATATCAATATCTAATTTCCTAATGATGTAATGCATAATGCCAGACATCATAACCACATAGTTAAGGCCTCATGCCAAGACTAAAAATAAGATTTTGTCAATGCCTTGTGCAAAGAAACTAGTTTGTCTCATGAGACCTACCGATGCATCAAGAGGCTCTAGCGGGCTCCACCCATCACTTACGAGGTCCAATGAATTCCTGGTATGAAAAGGTTGAAACATAACATAAACATTCATATTAAAACTAGCATAAAATTTTTATCACTTTAACTATAAATTATGAATGGTATAAAAATAACACATCCACAGTAAAACATATCACAATACCTTCAAAACAATATGGAAGATTATATCATAATTATTCAATTTCAAACATGTGTAAAATTCATAAAATTATGTTGACATAGATGAAGTAAAAACTATTTGAGAGAAATATCTCTTTCTATTTTGAAATCATTTAAAAGTCCCCAAATTATAAAAGAAAACATTTATTTTGAAAATATTTTTATCAGCTTGTAAGGGAAACTTTGAAGGTGTTATAGTGGTGGAAAATATCCTCACCCGCCGTATAAGTTAAAAAAACATTCTTACCTTAATTTTTAAAAAATGTCATAAAGTACAATGTTTGGAAAATGATGGAAATATTCCTTTTCTAAAAATTTTACAAAAAGTCAAAAAAGGGTATAAATAAATTTAACCCATATTCTAGGAAATAGTAAAAATGTTTTAAAATTCATTTTTATGAAACATTGATGTGGACGATAAAGAGGTCCCAGTATATACTTATGTATAAACAAACTCGAATAATGAAGAGATTTTAAAATTAATCTTTACCTTGTACTTTCCTTTGGTCGAGGGTATGTTTAACCTCCAATATAATGCCCATAGTATGTTATTAAATTATACCAGATCAATATTCATATTTATTATATGATAATTTATTCATTTATAGATTTATACTACCCATTTAATAATAATTTATATGTTAAAATATTACTTCGGGTAATAATCGCTTTCTCTATCGTACATGTTTTAACTTATTATTATTGATTGTATCAATTATATCATGATTTAATTGCTTCCAAAATATATAAAATTATTTATTTATCATATATATTATGAATATAAATATGTATAATAGATAGATATATAAAATTTAAAACACCATTTATGGAGACGGTAGGTCGTACGTACGCATAAACGTTGTTTACCGTTTTCATATCATATTGAAAGGAAGTAAGTGAATGAGATATATTAACACACACACACACACAGAGATATATATATATATATATATATATATTTCTAGTAGCATTATTATTTCATATATTATATACTTATTAATAATATATATATATATATATTTAATCATCCTTGAATGGTGAACGTGGAAATGAATCTCATTACGTCATGGAGATGGTAATTTGTACGTGCGCATGAGAGAAAATATCATTATATTGATGGTGATATAGTATGTAATTGGATGGTATATTATATATAAATAATAATTAACATTTTTATTTATTATTTACATCAATTATACTCATTATTATACCCATCCAAATAATGAAGTGTTGAATAACGAACTACACAATGACGTGGAAACGGTAAGAAATACGTACACATGTATGGTGAATTTGTCATTAATAGGATAAATAGAATAATGAATGTGGTTTGACCATATTTTTAATAAGATCTTATTATGTAGATGGTACTGGAGTTATTATTTTATTATGAAAAAAATCAGTGAAAGAGGAAGTGGAAGAAGAAAAGTATTTTGAAAGAGGTGATGAAGTAATTTCCTCTTATTCAGGTTCTTCCTTTTGATTTGATCAAAATGGATCCTTAGTTTGGATTATGATCAAATTAAGGCCACTAGGTTGAATTTAGGGTAGTTGGGAGGATATTTTATAGAGGGTTGGTAGATCCAAATGGCTTTGGAGGTGTGATTTTGAGAGAAGGGGAAGTTCCCTTTTATAAGAGAGGTGAGGGTCACTTTAGGAAAAGATTGAAATATTATTTTATTAGAAATTAAATTTCATTTTATAATGGCTCAAAATATATTTATTTTGAGGATAAGGCTGGTATGGGTCGAAATACTCTCATCCAACAGGTTTTAGACAAGTTTAGGTCACCATATTAACCTTATCTTTTAGATTTAACTCTTAGTTAAACAGTTTAACTTTTACAACATCTTCTTGTATTTTTATATTGCATGGTTAATTAACATAATATAAAATTCCAATAGAATCTCAAGTGGTTCATTAATGACATATCTGTCATTATATAAGCCTGTTGGCCAAACCTTAGTTTTTTAAAAATATTATATCATTCAATAATATAGTATTTGTTTTAAAATGTTATTTATGTTAATTTTGATACTATTTATTATTTGGTTATTTTGAAAGTAAAAAAAAAAGATTACTTAAAAAAAATACATTAAATAAAACCTAAAATGTCATATTGACCTATAAAATTCGTGGATTGCATCAAAAGTCTCAGTTTAGTTTTATTTTGATATTTATAATATCAATTATTTTAATCTTTCATTAATATGGTAATTACTGAATCATCATTGTTTCATAAATAAATTTAATTATCTAATTCCTAAAAATTATAAATAAAATACTATGATGTAGGAAATATTTTATATTTATAATTAATATTTATAGTTGAATTTTTCTTATGTATAACCCGATATTAAAAATGGTTTAGTTATTAAACTTCTAATTTACACTTTTAACTCTTCTTTAAACAAAATAATAATAAATGTCCTATTCTGTTACAAGTGGACTAAAAGAATAGTATTTTATTCCTAAGTTTGATTTTGGTCTAAAAACACTTATCCAATAGAATTAGGACATGTGTTAGGGTAATTATAATATCATTTCTACCTTTAATTACATAATTTACTTTTAACCGTGGTAAATAAAATTCAAAAGTTACTATTCGAAAAAAATTATTTTCATCCTATAGAAAAAAATTTACTTACTGATTTCAAATATGACTCTAGAATTTTTGAAATTCAATTCATAGAATCGGTAAAATTAGGTTTCATGCAAATTTGTAAATTTTCCTAGAAGGTGGGTAAAAAGGCGTTAAATAAAATTTTATATATTTAATTTTATTTTAAAATGACTCCAATGAATTAAATTTAACTTATATAGGTATTATTTATATATTATTACTTAAAATAAATTTAAATAAAATAAATAATTATTTAAATAAAAAATTGATTTTAAACAATAACACATTGTTTTTCACTATTCATCAAAAATTGGATGTTTTCATAAAAATACCAAAAATTAACCCTAAGTTAATTTTGATATTTTAAATAAAAATATTATGTCTATTTTACCATATTGAAAACATATTAATTTCAATAATTAAAATAAAATTAATCCCCATTGTCAAAACCAGTAAGTGGGTTTTTGAGAAGTAAAAACTATCAAAAGATTGATCTATGTTTATGTCCTATTTAAATGTGAAATTACTTCCAATGAATGATATTAGATTAAATGATAAAAATATAATCTATTTATACTTCAATACAATTAAAATTTATAAGTTAACACTATAAATTATTTTGATTTAAAAAGTTGTTTTCAATTAAAATTTAGTATCTTTCACTATTTATCAAAATATGAAAGTTATTAGAAAAAAAACCAAATATTTATCCAAACTAATTTTTTATGTATAGATTCTAAAGAAGAAGTTTATTTTGTCAAATTTAATATATAAAAGTTTCAAATATTTTATTTTAAAAAGGCTTCTCTATTAAAAGAAGTTAAAATTTCATTTTTTTAAAATAGTTATTTTTTCAGAAAAAATGATTATTTTCTTATATTATGTCTATGATAAACATAATATGGATGTTAAAATTATATGGAGTATATAAAATTCCAAATCCAGTTAATATTATTCATGACTTCTTTTTGAACGACTAGTTTTGTAAGTCATGGTTCACTCAAACTCAGTGTTGCGTGTAGTGTAAGCAATTGAATTACTTTAAAGAGATAACATACTATGAAATCCTTGGGTGTTACAATTAATATTCTCGAATTCCATTTTATTTATATCCTTCATCATGGTTCACAAAAATAATTTGATTAACCAAACACATCCATTGAGAGTTTCAAACCATGTGGGCAGCAATGCCTGTTGTTTTGAACCAGAACCTGATCAATCCTAGATCAATGTAGTGTTTTATAGGTTTTTCCCATTGTTACATCTGTGCCAGAGCCAAATCTACTTATAGTATATATAAGTGGATGTATTTTCATAGAAACTGTTGTTTGGTGTAGGATATTCAAGTGGGGGGGGGGGGGGGTGAATTGAGTTTCTATAAAAATTTCTCTATAAAGATTTATTTGAAAATACACCAAGTTAAAAACAAAAAAGACCAGTTAATCAATGAAGTAAAATTAAAATAGATTAACTATTCCATTAATTTCTAAAGATATTGATTACTTATCAATTATATCAACCTGAAATATTGAAATAATTTTTGGAATCAATCTACTAAACCAAAATAGTTAAAAATTCTATCCAAGATCAAACATCAAAGTAAAACTTATTTTGATGGAATATGAGTGAAAATAGAGTATACTAAATTTTAAAAAAATAATAGAATAAAACAATAGGTTCAGTCTCAATCCGATACCTAATCATGTCTACTTAGTGATCACCTGACACCAAGTAGTTTAAATTAATAAACATTGATCTACACCATGGATCTAGGTTTTACAACAGTATGAAAAGCTTTAAAGGTCAATATAGACCTCTACCATAGTTCTACATGGGAAAAGATTACAACTAGGTCCCACATAGACCTCTTCCATAGTTATTTGTCGGATAAATATGGTGTAAGATAATGGTAGTGTGAGGATATCTTGTATCCTTCAGTTTAGCACATGAGACAATGTGTGTTTAAAAGAGAGATTCACATAATGCTCAAAATGTAGTAAAAAAATGTACACACTCAAGAGGTAAATATGTCATGACCCATCCCAGTGGGGCCCGCACTGTGACTCCCCAAGACCACCTCCAATAGGCCAGGGGATGGTGACTAGCACCGAGTAGGCATGTCACTAACATGGGAGGCATTGCCTATGTACCTGTACAAAGACACACATCTCCAAGCCCACAAATGCTGAAATGTAAAACACTAAGGAACAAAAATACATGCATACAACTAAACCCAACCAACTGAGTATGACGAAAGGTATAGTACTGTAAAAGTATACTGGGCCAGAATACAAGCCCACCAAAAGCAAGAGCCTGAAAAACTACAAAGTCCAACCTATAAGCACAAAGGTACCGGGACTATCGCTCGTAACCGTAGGAATGCCTCGAACTATAGGGAACTCAGAAAGCTCGGTCCTGTCCTGGTTCGCCCTAGACTCTGTCAAAAGGTTTCTCATCTACACAAGACACCAGACGTGTGGGAAAAGCCCGTGCAGGGGTGAGTATAACAATACTCAGTAGAGGAACCCAAAAACCACAAATCAGTACACAAAGTAAAGGTACAGTCAGATATGCATAATATATGTTTACAGAACATATAAAACAGACTAGATATACTGAAAACCCAGACCCGTGTTCTAGAGACAAGTCATGCAACTGCATACCCCCGCAAGGGATTCCGTCTGAAGATTCCATGATGCGCTCGTTCCGGGAGAACACACTCCATGAGTCTTATAGCTTTGATGACGTCTGTCCGGGAAGAGCTATTCATCAGGAACAATCACGAGATTTGGCTACACTCATTATGGGAGACACACTCCTAAGTGGAAGGGTTACAATAGATAGAAGCACTCATTACGGGAGACACACTCCAGAGTGGGAAAGATCTCGATACAAAGATTAGGATCATTGCCAGGGCCATGGAGGATACCGTGACTCAAACAAAATTCACCTTCTAGGTAGAGTATCAATGCCCGGTAGGGTTGGTCACATCGATGCCTGACTCTACCTAGGGTCTGGAATGGATAGAGGATCTCGATCCTGGCCTCTCGGATGGATGCCTGACTCTATCACAGAAATTCCTGCTGAAGGGATCATAATCCTGCGTGAGGGAATGATGCTTGACCTTCAGGGGAACAAGAATAAGGGGAACTAACCCAAACAAAATATTTTCATGGCACTGTGAACAAAAGGACCAAGCCGTTTTCTAAAAAGTACACGGCGTGTAGAAATGATACATGCTGTGTTGTCTGACCCCGGGTACTGCACGTGTACAACGGCTCGTGTTGTGAGGCTGGTCGTGTAGAAAACATTAAACACGGCATGTAGTATGGAGTACACACCGTGTCTAGGTCACTAGGGTTGGCTCCGTGTACTCTGGCCATGTGCCTGTACACGGTCACCAACCCGTGTACTCCAACCCGTGAAATCTGCACACGGGGTGACCTGCTTTGTTGACCTCTCCTGGACAGGTGATAGATTACACGGTCGTGTACTCCATCCCGTGTCCATGTATCCCCGGGATACATGCCGAGATCCACGTAGCCGCATCTGTCGAGCTGTACACGCCATGCCACCTGAAGCCGTGTAGAGCATCCTGTGTCCGTGTACTACCCAATGTACACACCGATCTTCGGGGAAGGTCCAAGATGTCGTGTGGCCAGGGTCACATGCTGTGTGATTCTTCTTTGACCCTGAAACCCTAGCTTCCATAGCTAGAACTACAGGGCATGTTCTTCGGAAGTACACGCCGTGTATTCTGAAAATTTCCAGAAACGGTGCCCTTCACCGGCGCGCCTCCCATGCTACTCCGATCATTAATCCGGCCATCCGATCTCCACAAAAATTCCAGGTTCTGGTGGCCCCAACACCAAGAAGTCGCTTTTGTTATTTTCGGGCCTCCGATCAGCCTCGAAAACGTGATTTGATATTCCCGCGCGAAGAATGCTCTAAGAACACCCTTTCCCGATCTGGTCTGATTCGTCGTCCGCCACCGTCGCCGCACCTCCACAAGGTCGTTGCGGTGTCGAACCTTCGATTTGGGATCATTACGTCATGGAACGGATTCACAATGATCCGTTCTTCCTCGCCCCGCGAAGAACGCAAAGAACGCGCGAGAAAGAATGGGGGAGGAAATCCAAATAACAAAATGAGGAACGAACCTCCGCCGTCGTTCGTCACGGCGTTGATCCACTCCCGTTAATAGGCCTAAAACGGAGCATAGATCAACATGAAAAAAAATCATGGATTATTTCCCCCAAAATCATCCCAAAGAAAACCCTCCTATAAGAATGTACGAATCCGCAGATCAAATTGTTTGTGGTTGATCTGCGTCAGTCGTTTAAATTCTAAAACGGGGAAAATAAATTGAAATAACAAACCCCTACCTTTTGAAAGGATCGATCGTTGATGAAGGTGTTGCGCTGCTGTTGTCGTAGAGATCCTTCAACATCGGCGCATCGATCCTCAATCTCGATCTGTCATCGTTCGTCGCCGAGAATTATCTCTAACGCCTTGCGGATTCGGCAGAGATTCCTCTCAAACGTTGCCAACGATCAACAATTGCCTAAACCATTAAAAAGTGAAACATGTTGTCATTTACTAATGTGGAAGTATTAATGGAATTTACTTTCCATGTCGAAGTCATCAATACATGCCATCAATTTGGGAAACAGTTGTGTCGTCGCCACACTGTAGTGGATGTTTCCTTAAACGAAATAAAATAAACTGGTCAATTTATTTTATTTAATTTTACTTAAAACGTCCGAAAATTAACTTTTTCCCTCAACCCATGGCGGTCGAGGTTAGCCTCATTATTATGTAAAGTCTTCATCCTAGATGCAATGGTGTGCTCAGATTTTTAATCAGGGCATCCGTTTGGAAACATCCACAACCACACACAAGTACCGACTCACATAACTAAAAAAAATTCAAACCACTATTCCGGGCTCACTGGACCTCGGAATGATGTGCCGTCTTCATTCCCGGTCTCGAAATAATTCCATATAATATTTAAAAATAATAAACGTAAAATCCAAGACATTACATTCTCCCCACCTTGGGGATTTATGTCCCCAAAAAGCCAAAACAAAGGCTACTCAAAAAGATGAGGGTGGTGGGCACGGATCTGGGCCTCCCACACCCACGTGCTCTCCTAAAGATTCCCATGCTGCCACCAGATGTTCACTAAGGGAATCGATCACCCACGAAGGATCCTCTCCTACTGATCCTCGATCTCCACTGGGTACTCAGCAATGGTCACTCCATCCTCAATGTCCAGTTCTCCCCAGTCGATGACGTGTGATGGTTCATGCACATACCTCCTCAGCTGCAACACGTGGAAGACATCATGTACTCGTTGCAACTTTGGAGGTAGATCCAAGTGGTACGCCACCTCGCCAACTCTGCCCAGGATCTGGAAAGGTCCGATGAACCTCGGAGATAGCTTGCCGCCTCGGCCAAATCTCCACAACCCTCGTCGAGGTGAGACCCAAAGGAAGACATGGTCTCCCTCTTCGAACTCCAGAGGTCTTCGTCGCCTGTCAGCATAAGACTTCTGCCGGCTCTGTGTAGTCTTCATCCGCTCCCAGATGATCTGCACCTTTTCTATGGTAGCTCTCACTTACTCTGGAGCCATGAGTGCTGACTCTCTGGGGTCGGTCCAGCAAATCGGTGACCGACAGTGTCTCTCATACAAGGCCTCGAATGGTGCCATACCGATGGTGGAGTGGTAGTTGTTGTCGTACGCAAAATCCACCAGTGGTAGGTGGTCCTCCTAACTACAACCAAAGTCCAAGATATAGGCTCAAAAAATATCCTCCAGAACCTGAGTGGTCATCTCCTTCAGACCATCCGTCTGGGGATGAAACACTATGCTCAAGCGTAGCTGAGTCCCAAAAGCCTCCTAAAATCCCTTCCACAACCAGGATGTGAAGTGGGCGTCTTGGTCTGATACTATAGTCGAGGGGACGCCATGAAGCCGAACTATATCCTATATGTAGAGGCATCCCAAGCTCTCTACGGAACTCTTCTCCCTCATAGCTAGGAAGTGGGCTGACTTGGTGAGTCGGTCAACGATCACCCAGATGGAATCGTGCCCCTTGGATGTCTGTGGTAAGCCCGTCACAAAGTCCATCGATGTTACATCCCACTTACACTCTGGAATTTCCAGGGGTGAGCTAACCCTGCTGGAACCTGGTGCTCAGCCTTCACTTGCTGGCATGTGAGGCATCGAGAAACGAACTCTGCTGCTGCCTTCTTCATGCCTAACCCTCAGAACTGACGTCGGGGGTCCTAGTACATCTTTTCCACTCCAGGATGTACCACCAAAGGGGATGTTTGGAACTCCCTTAGGTCCACCTCCTATAAATCCACTGGTACAATAGTGCATCCTCTGAAAAGAAGTATGTTCTCCGCACCTTGTGAATATCCATCAGGAGTAAGTCATGTGGATAAATGAGCACGTAAGGTCACACAGTCGACATCGCCAGGTTGTTCCTCCCTAACTCGTTGTAAGAGTGGAGGGGTGAAAACCATCGACTATAGGTAGGCTGTATCCTCACCATCCATGAAGGATAACTGTAACGCTGCTAACTGTTGTGTCGCCTCACTCAACAGCTGTGAGATTATCCTTCTGCTAAGAGAGTCCGACACCTTGTTCCCCTTCCCAGAAGTATAGATGATCTTGAAATCATAGTCCTGGAGTAACTATAGACAATGCCTCTACCTCAGATTCAGATCCTTCTATGAGAATATGTACTTGAGGCACCTATGGTCAGAGTAGACAATGAACCACTCACCCATAAGGTACTGTCGCCACATCATCAATGCGAATACTACCCCTGATAACTCGAGGTCATGGGTCACATAGTTCTGCTCATGCAGCCTAAGCTGGCACGAACCATAAGCAATCACTGCATACTGCTGCATCAGGACACAACCAAGCCCAGTCCCTGATGCGTCGCAGAAAACTATGTACTCAAAGCCCTCCTCCGGCAATCTCAAGACTGGGGTGCTCGTCAAACTCTGTCTCAACTTCTTGAAAGCCTTCTGGAAATTTTCGGTCCACACGAAGAGTTCCCCCTTCCTAGTCAAGGATGTCATCGGTGCTGATATCCTGGAGAAATCAGGGATGAATCTCTGGTAATATTCTACCATCCCAAGGAAGCTTCGCACCTCTGTCACTCTCTAAGGTGGCTCCCATGCTAACACAGCCTCCAAATTGGCTGGGTCCACAACTACTCCATCTGCTGAGATGAAATGTCCCAGAAAGTGGACCTCCCGAATCCAGAACTGACACTTTGAGAGCTTCCCATAAAGCTGGTTCTCCCAAAGTACATCCAGAACCATTTGCAGGTGTCTCGTGTGCTCTTCCTCTAACGCCGAGTACACAAGGATGTCGTCGATGAAGACCACTACGAACCGGTCCAAGTACGGCTGGAAGATCTGGTTCATCAACCCCATGAACACTGCGGGGGTGTTCATCATGCCAAAGGGCATCACCAAGTACTCATATTGACCATAGAGAACTCTTAAAGCCATCTTCGGTATATCCGCATCCCGCACTAGTAGCTGGTGATAGCCTGATCGAAAGTCAACCTTCAAGAACCACTATGCCCCTCTTAGCTGATCGAAGAGGTCATCGATCTTTGGAAGTGGATATTTTTTCTTCACTGTCACCTGGTTCAGGCGCCGATAATCCAGGAACAACCTCAGACTCCCGTCTGCCTTCTTGGAAAACAAGACTGGAGCCACCTAGGGTGAGATGTTGGGTCTTACGAAACCCTTGCTCTTCAAATCCTCCAACTGCACCCTCAGCTCGTGAAGATCTGCGGGAGCCATCCGATAAGCTGATGAGGAAATCAGTGTCGTTCCGGGGTGTAAGTCGATGCAGAAGTCAATTTCCCAGTGGGGAGGTAACCCTTTAACATAATCTGGAAAGACGTCCTCATACTCCGCCACCACTGCTGGGAAATGAGAGCTCAAAACATCTACTGCTCCGAGGGTAAGGCTAGCCAACTCATGAGTGATCGGCTGCACCCTCATATAAATGATCCCATTTTGTGCTGTCTGGGTTTCCTTTTCTCTGATAAAGGAAAAAATCATTCCATCACGGCGGACACACCACACCTTTCGCCTAAAACAGTCAATCTGGGCATGAAACGAAGATAACCAATCCATACTGAGAATGACGTCGTAAGGCCTCGACACTACCACCAAGAGGTTCCAATCGAAACTCTCGCCTCCAAGGTTAAGATCACATTGTCTGCAAAGGTGTGTGATCGTCGAGTCTCCTCCCGTAGGGGTCTCCAAGCGTAAGGATCGAGTCAACGGTTCTACCGGAATCTCGAGGTTTTGTACAAGACATGTGGCTATAAGGGAATGAAAGCAACCTATGTCTATGAGTACGACAACTAAGGTAGAAAAGACATAGATCGTACCTCGAACCATCCCTGGAGCCCCTGGGTCGTACGCCTTGACTGCATGCAGCTGTCCCCGTCCCTGTCCCCCAGCTCCCTGAGCCTGGTGTGGAACTCCTAGGGGTGGTGGTGGAAGTAAGTCGAAGCGTATGCCACTACCTCTAGCTCTCCCTGCTCCTCTGCCACGTCCGCCACCTGGCGGATCTGCCTGCTCCCTTCTCTGCCTCTGCCTCGGTGGTCCATCCACCACTTCCCTGCTAGCATCTCGACATGTCGGGAAATATCTAGTGAGATGCCCCCTACCGTTGCATGCATAGCATCACTTCTCCCTAGGCTGACTGGATCCAGCCTGAGAGCCCTGGACTGTCGATCCCCTGTACTGGGTCCTCCTATGACGTCTCCCACGTCCAGATCCCTGTGCCTGACGTCGGCTCCCTGCTACCGGTGTCTCTGCACCTGTCAGCCTGCTGCTGACTGCCGGCGGCTGTCTTTTCTCTTCCAAGAAGCTCTCGATCACCAAGGACCGCTCGAGCACTCCGGCATAAGTCAAAATGCATAGAGGCACGAAACTAGCTGGGATGTCTCGCCGTAGACCTCACTCAAAGTTCCGAGCTCTGAAGTACTGATCCCTGACCATATCCATCGAGTACCTGGCGAGGTTAGTGAACCTCGATGAATAGTCATCAACCGTCATACTACCTTACTGGTGCTGAAGAATCTCCTAGATGCACACAGCTCTCAGGATAACCAGAGATAAATCCTCCCTGATGAGTCACTCAAACTCTATCCAAGAAAGAGTCTCCTCGTCGTGAGTCTGCGTGGTCAGACTCCACCATCACCCCGCCGAACCCTGAAGAAGGCTCTCTCCTAGGATCACCATCTGGTTTGCCGGTGTCCTCACTAGATGGAAAACTCTGGTAACCGCCTCAAGCCAATCCTCAGCCACCTGAGGCTCGGTCTCGCCTCGGAACCTGAGGGGTCTCTGTCTCTGAAACTCATGGAGTGCGCTAAGCCTGCACTCCTCGCCGGTCAGTACTACAGTTACCACTGACTGCTCCACTGGTGGTATAGAAGGTGCACCACCTGGTGGCAATTCTTGGGGAGCTGGTCCCTGTATCGAAGTCTTGTCACTGAGGGGGTCATCCTTGTAATTGTGCTGTTGAATCCTAGCGAGTACGCATGGCAGAGGCATCCTGTAAAGAAACAAGATGTGTCACAGTCAATGAGTATATCTGGATAGCTGACACCAAGGATATGGAAGACACAACCCATTCTTATATGATGCATTTACCTTTTATTTCTCCGCAACTAGTGTTTTCATGAACCAGGCCGAAAAGCAAGTTATCAGAGTCCTGGTGTATGGATACGTCGACCGACGCACCAACACTGGGGTCCTTGGCCTAAAAGCCGAACCTGAAACTCACAGACTCTTGGTCCTAAGGTAGAACCGACTAGCTCTGATACCACTCTTTCATGACCCGTCCCAGTGGGGCCCGCGCCGTGAATGCCCATGCCCGCCACCAATAGTCCAGGGACTGGTGACTAGAACCGAGTAGGCATGTCACTAACATGGGAGGCATTTCCTAAGTACATGTACACACACACACATCTCCAAGCCCACAAATGCTGAAATGTAAAACACTAAGGAACAGAAATGTATGCATGCAACTAAACCCAACCAATAGAGTAAGACGAAAGGTAGAGTTCTGTAAAAGTAAACTGGGCCAGAATACAAGCCCACCAAAAGAAAGAGTCTGAAAAACTGAAAAGTCCAACCTGTAAGCACAAAGGTACCGGGACTGTCACTCATAGCCGTAGGAACGCCTCGGCCTGTAGGGAACTCAGAAAGCTCGGTCCTGTCCTGGTCTACCCTGGACTCTGTCAAAAGGCTGCTCATCTGCACAAGACACCAGACATGCAGGCAAAGCCTGTGCAGGGGTGAGTATAACAATACTCAGTAGAGGACCCCAAAAACCCCAAAGCAGTACACGAAGTCAAGGTACAGTCATCTATTCATAATATATGTTTACAGAACATATAAAACAAACCAGATATACTCAAAACATAGAACCGTGTTCTAGAGACCAGTCACGCAACCACATACCCCCGCAAGGAATTCCATCTGAAGATTCCATGATGTGCTCGTTCCGGGAGAACACACACCATGAGTCTTATAGATCTGATGATGTCTGTCCGAGAAGAGCTGTTCGTCGGGAACCGTCACGAGATATGGATACAATCATTACGGGAGACACACTCCTGAGTGGAAGGGTTAAGATAGATAGAATCACTCATTACGGGATACACAGTATTGAGTGGGAAAGATCTCGATACACAGATGAGGATCACTACTAGGGCCATGGAGGATAGCGCGACTCATTCAGAATTCACCTGCTAGGTAGAGGATCAACGCTCGGTAGAGTTGGTAATGTCGATGCCGGACTCTGCCTAGGGTCTGGAATGGATAGAGGATCTCGATCTGGGCCTCTTGGATGGATGCCTGACTCTATCATAGAAAGTCCTGCTGAAGGGATCATAATCCTGCGTGAGGGAATGATGCATGCCCTTCAGGGGAACAAGAAGAAGGCAAACTAACCCAAATGAAAGATGTTCAGGGCACGGTGAACAAAATGACCAAGACGTTTTCCAAAAAGTACACGACGTGTAGAAATGATACACGCCGTGTTGTCCGACCCAGGGTACTTCCCGTGTACAACGGCCCGTGTCGTGAGGCTGGTCGTGTAGAAAACATTATACACGACATGTAGTACAGAGTACACACCATTTATGGGTCACTGGGGTTGGCTCCATGTACTCTGGCCATGTGCCCGTACAGGGTCACCAACTAGTGTGCTCCAACCCATGCAATCCGCACATGGGGTGACCTGCGCTGTTGAGGTTGCATGGCCGGGTGATGGAGTACACTGTCGTGTACTCCATCCCGTGTCCGTGTATCCCCGGGATACATGCCGAGCTCCGCGTAGCCACCTCTACCGAGCTATCCACGTCGTGCCGCCTGAAGCCGTGTAGAGCATCCTGTGTCAGTGTACTACCCAAAGTACATGCCGAGCTTCGGGGAAGGTCCAACACGCCGTGTGACCGGTGTCACACACCGTGCGATTCTTCTCTGACCCCTAAACCCTAGCCGCCACTTCCATAACTACACGACATATTCTTCGGAAGTACACGCCGTGAATTCTAGAAATTTCCAGAAACGACGCCCTTCGTCGGCGCGCCTCCCGTGCTGCTCCGATCATTATTCCGGCCATCCGTTCACCAAAAAACTGCCAGGTTATGGTCGCCCCGACACCATGAAGCCTCTTCCGTCATTTTCGGGCCTCCGATCGACCCCAAAAATGTGATTTGATCTTCTCGCGCAAAGAATGCTCGAAGAACGCCCTTTCCTGATCCGGTCTGATTCGTCGTCCGCCATCGTCGGCGCACCTCGACAAGGTCGTTGCGGTGTCGAACCTTCGATTTGGGATCGTTGCGTCATGGAACAGATGCGCAGAGATCTGTTGTTCGTCGCCCCATGAAGAACGCGAAGAACGCGCGAGAAAGAATGGGGGAGGAAATCCAAATAACAAAATGAGGAACGAACCTCTACTGTCGTTCATCACGGCGTTGATCCACTCCCGTTAATAGGCTTAAAATGGAGATGAAATCAACATGAATAAAAATCATGGATTATTTCCCCCAATGTCATCCAAAAGAAAACCCTCCCGTAAGAACGTACGAATCCGCGGATCAAGTTGTTCATGGTTGATCTGCATTCGTCGTTTAAACTCTAAAACAGGGAAAAGAAATTGAAATAACAAACCACTACCTTTTGAAAGGATCGATCGTTGACGAAGGTGTCGTGATGCCATTTTCGTCGGGATCCTTCAACGTCGGTGCAACGATCCTCAATCCCAATCTGTCGTCGTTCTTCACCAAGAATTCTCTCGAACGCCTTGCGGATTCGGCAGAGATTCCTCTCAAACGTTGCCAACGATCAACAATTGCCTAACCCATTAAAAAGGGAAACATGTTGTCATTTAATTACGCGGCAGTATTAATGGCGTTGAATTTCCATTTCGAAGTCATCAAGAAGATCCATCAATTTAGGAAACAGCTGCGCCGTCACCACGCTGCAGCGGATATTTCCTTAAATGAAATAAAATAAACTGGTTAATTTAATTTAATTTATTTTACTTAAAACGTCCGAAAATTAACTTTTTCCCTCGACCCACAGCGGTCGAGGTTAGCCTCATTCATAGGTAAAGTCGTCCTCCCGGACGCAACGGTGCGCTCAGATTTTTAATCCGGTCATCCTTTTGGAAACTTCCACAACCGCGTACAAGTGCCGACTCACTTAACTAAAAAAAATTCAAACCACCATTCCAGGCTCACTAGACCTCGGAATGATGTGTCGCCTTCACGCCCGGTCTCAAAATAATTCCATATAATATTTAAAAATAATAAATGGAAAATCCAAGATATTACAAAATAATAAGATAGAGTTTAGAATTATTTTCGTGTTGTGAAATGTATCAGTGGACTCTTTAGGTGTAGAAGATGTGAATATTGAGTCCTCTTTTGGAAACAAACACTGAAATAGAGTTTCGTTGTAGCTCTATGTACTGGTTTCCAAGATGATAGGATTATCCTTCTTAGTGTTTATTTTTTGCAAGAATGATTGATGATTTTATGCACAACAATCCTCCTTTAGTTCACGGGTAGTAGTAATGATAGTTCTTTGTGTGTTCTTATGCATGGTATAGTATCTTTTCTTGTATGTTCTTTTCTATAGTTCTCTTCCTCTGTACAACTTGTGCACTGAGATTTCATTTTATTTCAGGTGTCGTGTTTTGGCCGATAAGGAGAATGTGGAGGTACATATTACCTCATACTATCCACTGACATAGTCATTAATATTGTATAAAAAATCATTAATTTAGTATGAATCATTAATACACTCAAATATGACCGTTGGAGATAATTTTAAATGAAAGAAAATTTAAACACTCTTTCAGTGACTCCACTGTCAGTGAGTCATTCTATCAGTGACTCATTATATCAGTGAGTCATTCTTTTAGTATCAGTGACTCATTCTATTTGTGATTCATTCTATCAGTATCTCCATGTGTTAGTGGCTCAATGCATCGGTGACTCATTTTGTTCTATTGGTGAGTAATTCCTTCTCTCGATGTCTCATCTATACTACTGGTGAGTCTTCTATCAGTGAGTCAGTTTGTACTATCGGTGAGACATTCCTTCTATTGTTATCGGTTAGTCAGTTTTTGTTGTTAGTTTCAATGACTCATACTTAGCCAATTTCTCTATTATAACTATTTTATAAGATGAATATACACAGAGTGTGTTATATAAATAGTTGATCGTAGATAATCATAATTAAACATATTTAAACTTAAATAGACATGATTGAAATTATTGTACATGATTTTACATGATTGAATTGATTGGAAATGATTTGTGATTATTAAAACCTTTAAAACCAGAGAGGGACCAACAATATCCCCCGTTTTGATGATAAAAAATAATGGCATTATAAATTAAAATATGTTGATGAGTAATATAGTTATTCTAATTGTTATATCCCATTTCATATAGCCAAATGAATTAAAAATAAAGTTCATACATAATCAGAAGGAAGGAAAGGGATAATTCCTTGTCTTTTTCTCCCCTTTTTGGATTATCAAAAAGAGTAAATATATTAATGAATAAAATGAAAGAAGGAAATAGGAATAATAGAAATAACTGAAATGTAAGATCATTGAATTTCATAATTAATGTATAGTAAAGTTTAGTGGAATACAACAAATGTACATTCAAGCACCTATATCCAAAAGTGATCCAAAATACTCCTTGAGATCTAGTTTTTCCTTTCCTTTGATATAAGGATTAGAGTGAATTTGATGTGAAGGAAGAGTTGATCCTTTAGGAATAGAAGGTGAAAGGTTATGTCTATAGGAGGAATGAGGTAGAGTCTGCTCTATGATAATCGATCTGATCTAGATCAAAGCCTGAGCAACAGACATGGACTAAGGCTTAGGTGGAAAAGAGGTACTAAGAGAGGCAGAAGAGGTTAGATGCGGTCTAAGAGGTGGAGCAGTTGGAACCACTATGGCTTCACTCTGAACGTGTAGATATGGATTCAAGAGATTAATGAAATTTTTCATAATCTCACCACCATATTTTATGGCCTTCTCAAAATCATCCTTATTATCTATAATCTTTTCTAGAGTAGGTTTGAAGTACTTTTTTTTACTAACTTGTTCCTTAAATTCCTGAGTAAGTTGACGCAACTTGAGATTATCCACCAAATATTTAAAGTGGATGGTCAATTGGTTTTAGGTATAAATACTCATAATGTAATAGTCCACTTTATCTATGATCTGATCATTTTCAGTTTCAACACTCTTGGGGTAGATCCTGGCCATACAATGAACATGGTCATGATTTTTCATAAGCTTTGCAAGTGTCTCTTGATTTGTTCCACCCAACAGAGTTTGAAACTCTTCTATAATCACATTCCTCACTGCCTTATCATCTGGTGAGTGAGATACATGAGCTTTTGAGCTAGATAGAATTTTTAAATTTTCTCTAACATCCTATATCAATTGGGTAAAATTAAGAACATGAATGTTGGAAATAATATCCTCAAGTCCTTTCATTTCCATGGATGTTCTACACTATGAGGTAAAATTGTTGATAGTGTAAACCAATGGAGTTAACTCATTTCAAAGTTTCGGATTATCTGTCACAGTAGCTTTAATGAGAGAAATAAGTATTGGTTCTACTTGAGAAATAACCATTAGAAAGAGAATATTTTCATCACTTTCACTCAGTCATAAAATGGGAATGGGGAAGGAAAAATTATTATTGGTGGAGAAAATTTCTTCCTTAAAACTATCAAAATAATCTCTAGTGACATAGTCACATGGAATTTGAACTACTAAACGTGTCAAAGCAGAAGTAGAAGAACCTATAAGATGTGGTGTCTTAGGATGTATAGGATCCTTTAACACCGGTCTCATTGGAAAAACTCTATCAGATTCATCATTAGAATTAGAATATTCCAAGATAAGGAAAACATATCCAGGATTCCTATTCCATTTAGACAACACAGAGTCTTCCAAAAGAGAGTGTGTGTTAACAATCACTCTTCTAGTTTGAGAATCCCCATAAACTCTAGTTATTCTATATTGAAGGTCCCCCTTAACTGGATCTCCTCTTAATTTCTTCTCCCCATTATCTTGAGATATTATCCTTGCATAAACTGAATAAGGCACCAATATTATTTGAGCTTGAATTTCTCTTTGAACTTCAACCAGTACCTCTTTTTCAGTATCAAGTACTGAAGAACCAGGAGGGTATATAATGGGTTCCTGATTCAAAGTATCGTCTAGATCAATATTAGCATCTTGATCATCACCATAATGATCCAAATCACCATCACTCCCATTTATTTCATCATCTCTATCGTTTTCGTGTTCAGATGCATCTCTATCACTACCACTTCTGTCAACATTTTTATTATATTAATCCTCATCACTACTAGATCTACTAACAATTTCCTCTTTTTCTTCTCTATCTACTTATAATTATCCTCTAGATTCATCTACATCTTCAGAACCACTGGATATTATCTCATTCTCAACACTACCAGATTCTTCAGTTTCATCATCATCACCTAAAATAGGTTTTTTTGAAGGAAGAGAAAGATGTGGACTTGGTGGTCTAAAGGTCTTTCTCCTTGGGATTTCAGAAATTTATGGGTCACTCCTATCATGAATAGGATATCCTTCATATATAGAAGGTACATCTTCCTCTTCTTCATCATCATCATCAGAATATTCATCTTCTTCAAATAATCTTTGACTAGGATCATCTACATATCTTGTCCTAGATAGATGATCAACCTGATTAAACTTTTTATAAAGTTTCTCTTTATCTTAAAACCATTCTATATTCAATGGATTCCAATTAATATTCATTATTTTTCATGTTTCCTTATTAAAATAGATTCCACTGTAAATAGATAAAATTTCCCATCTTCACTAACATATCCTTATCCTTTAAGATGGAAAAATTCATCCTTGGATAGAACATGGAATTTGTTTTATAGTAGGGATTTACCATCTCAATAATGTAAACAATCAGGTATCTACATAGATTAACCTTATTCCCTTTCTTCATCAAATACAAAAATTATATATCTTGATACTTTAAAGATGCAATTTCCCCTTTCCTGGGACAAAGATGGTGTTGAATGAACTTAAAGAGTAATTTGATCTCAACATATAACTCTATAGTCATTGGTATTTTGTGATATTCATTTCCAGTCATCTCCATTAATGCTATCTCAAGGAAAAATATGACACTTTCAGGTGTACTACTTCACTTATACTCATCAAATATTCCTTCATGTGGCTCCTTGAGGTGTTATTCTCAAATGCCTAGAATAAAATGATTTTTTTATCCTTCAAATATATATTTGGTCAAACATACCTCACTTCCTTCAAAAATTAATTCACAATTTATGTATAACTCATTACCAATATTATTATAGAATGACATTTAATTATTTGAAAACCTATCCAACCATCCTGGGGTTTTCAATACCTTTAATAAGATCGACTTACCCTCTAACATCCTTTCTGTGAAAACTTCCTTCTCTAGTGTTACCACATGGTTCACAGGTCTTTGATTGAGAGGCTTATACTTACTATATTATCCCTTATTCTTCTTAGCAGGATGTGAATCATCTCCAGATCTTCTTTCAAAGACATTCTTCACTCTCACGATTTCTAGTAGTTCGGTTGAAGGTTGGAAGGTGAAAGGTCTGAGGGTAGAGAGCAATGTAAGCAGTGTTAGGGTTAAAATGAGAAGGTAAGAAATAGAGTGGATTGTAGAGACCCGTACTTGAGGTACATGGAAATTACATTACTTTTGTATAATAATTAATACATAATAAGAAACAACACTCATGGAAATTTATAGTTTAGTGTCTTTGGAAACTCAGAACATAATCTTCTAATCATGGTGAAAGATCTTCGTCATCTCCCATAAAGATATTCCTCTTTTGTTTTCTTACTTACAACCTTTATTTAAATCCTGGGGAAAAGAAAACATATAAAGGGTGAGATCAAATGCTCATTAAGGGTAAGAATGGAGAAAATAAAACAAATCATATACATTTTAACTTAAAAAAAGATGAACATAAAGTTTAAACATCAAAATCTTGGGAAATAAATCTTGGAAGTACATAAGAAATAGATCGTAAAGGAACATTAGTCATGATAAAATAGAATGGGAATAAAAAATGTAATTATGGAAAACCATTAAGCACATGATATTATTTCCATAGTATCCAAGATATTTCTGTCAAGACCATCTTAGTGGACAATTTCCCTTTCTAAATCGAGTTCACTCCTTATTCCAGTCCTGTATCACTGAACCAGATAAACTTACCATTCCAATAATGTCTATCTCATGAGATATAAATCCTTACCCAATGAATTGTATGGAGATATAGGTCCCACCCATCTCATATTGAAATTATTCTTATGTGTTCCACGACATAAACATAAATCATTCATCATAACCCAAAGAATAAAATTTGTTTCATAAACATCATCCCATCATAACATTATCCGTATAAAAAATGGATATCATTTCATCACAAGAAAAATCAAACTATATAAATAATAGGGACATTATACTTGAAACATAACCATATTAAAAAATGTAATATTATATGGAAAATAGTTTTTAATAAACACTTGAAATGAATTCTTGAGGAAAATATCCTTTTTTAATTCAAAATCATTTTATTTTCAAAAAATGCAATAAAATTTTAAAAGAAAAGGATTTTATTGAAAATAATCATGAAATATTGTAGAGGAAGCTTTATGTAAATTAGGCTTTATGAAATCGTAAAAATCTGTTCACGCTGTATAAGTTAAAAAAAACATTCTCCTCATACTTTTAAAGGAAAAGTCAAAAAGTACCACGTATGGGAAACAAAATAAAGATTACTTCCATAACACAAAGTAAAATTAAAAGTGCGGTAAAAATGACTTTAAAAATGCATAGAATAATATTAAACACTTTATGAAAAACATTTTTATGGACATGGATGAAAAATATAACCACAGTAAATACTTACGTATAAACAATCTTGGATAAAAAGGAGATTGGAAAAGTTATCCCTTACCTTAGGTCCGATTTTCTTCGAACGTATCCGAACCTCCTATATAATAATTTAAATAATGTCATTTACGTATTATAGAATCATATTCATTGTTATTATATCATATATGGTTCTCTTATGACTTTATATTACCCGTTCTTTTGTAAATTCCATGTTAATGCAACGTTTTGGGTAAAATTGTTTTATTTATCGTACGTGTTTGGACTTGTTTTTCTTGATATTATTATTACTTATATCATGATTTACTTACTTCCAAAATTTATTTCATGGTTTATATATCATATATATTCAGTTTATATATCATATATATTCAGTATATATATATAATAGAGATATGAATGAAATGAAATACACCGTTCATGGAGACGGTAGGCCGTACGAACACATGAACGCTGTTTTCCTTTCCTAATTGACTTGAATGAAATTAAGTAGATGACATATATATATATATACATAAATACAGTAGCTTAATTATTTCATATATTTCATTATTATCCATTATATATACTTTATAATCATTCTCGACTGGTTAATATGGAGAATGAATCTCATCGCACCGTGGAGACGGTAATCTGTACGTACGCACGAGCAATGATATCGTTCCCATAATTATTGAATGGAATTGGAGTGGATGATATAATATATTAGAATCAGTATGATGTTATAATATCCATATATAGTTATTCTTTACCCCATTATACCCATCCAAGTAAGGTGGTGGTGGAAAAATAGATTACACCACGGCGTGGAGACGGTATTCCCTACGTACGCACGCGCGGTGATTTCATTTTTCATAGGATGGATAGAAGGTGAAATGGGGTTGTTTAATATTTATAATAACATATCAGTATATTAGTTATAATTATGTTATTACTTTATAATAAAACAACTGAAGATGAAGATGTTGAAGAAAGAAATCTTGAAAGAATCGGTAGAAGAGATTACCTCTTCTTCGTCACACCTCTTTTAAGATTCCCCTTAAGGCACTAGAGTTGGTCGTTTGAGTAGACCAGAACCTCTACAATGTTTCTAGGGAATTTTATAAGGGAAATGACCAGGGTTTGGCCGAGCTTGAAGTCTCAAAATTGTGTAAAGAGAAGAGGGAGGAGGTTCTATTTTATAAGGGAGGAGAGGGTCACCTTAGGAAAAACTTAAAATATTATTTTATAATAAAGTCATATTCAGTTTATAATGGCTCCAAAGTGAATTATTTGGAATATAAAGTGGGGATGGGTCGAAATCCAGTCAACCAATAGGTTTTAGACATGTTTAGGTTACTATTTTAACCTTATCATTTAGATTTAACTCTAAGTTATAAAATTTAACTTTTACCATGTCTTCTTGTTTTCTTCACTATATGGTAAATAAACATACTATAACAAGCCAAAAGAACCCCAAGTGGTTAATTATTAATATATATAACTTTATATAAGTCATTTGGCCGAACCTTAGATTTTTATGAATAGAATAACTATTAATAAAATAATATTTCTTTTAAAAACTATTTTATATAAATTTTGACACTATTTGGTAATTGATTTTTGTGAAAATCATAACAGTATGATTAGTTCGAAAAAGGTTAACTGAATCAATAATAACATGTCATATTAAGTGAAAAGATTATTGGAATTTATAAAAAGTCTCAAATAAAATTTATTTGGATATTAATGTCATCAATTATGTTAATATTTCATTAATTAGGTAATTACTGCATCATCATTGTATCATAAATAAATTATATTTTTTAATGTCTAAAAATTATAAATAAAATACCATTATGTAGAAAATATTTTTATATTTCTAATACTAGTGGACCTAAATGATAATATTATATTCCTAAGGTTATTTTTGGTCTAATTATACTTATACAATAGAATTAGAAGATGTGTTAGGGTAATAATAATATCATTTTATCCTTAATTACCGTATTTACTTTTAATCGTGGTAAATTAAAGCAAAAAGTTACTATTCACCAAAAACTATTTTTATCTTAATGAACCACATTTTACTCCTTGATATTAACCATGTCTCTAGGATTTTTGAACTTCCACTCAAAGAAGCAGTAAAACTAAGTTTTATGTAATTTTTAAAATTCTCCTAGGATGTGGGTAAAAGGCGGTGAAAAGTTCAATAAATTTTTTACAATCTAAAATTATTATAAAATGACTTCAATGAATTACATTGAACTTATATAGGTATTATGTATGAGTTTTGACCAAAAATAAATTTAAATAAAATAAATAATTATTTAAATAAAAATGCGGTTTTTATATAGTAACCCAGTGTTTTCATTATTCATCAAAAATAGAAAAATACCAAAAATTACCCTAGGCTAATTTCGATATTCCAAATCCAAAAATGAAGTCCATTTTGAAATATAAAATTTATAAAATTTCAAAAAGTGGGTATTACTATTCATAATGGCTAGTTCATAATAATATTATAATAATATCTCATTTAGTGAAAGTCGTTATTGTGTACTACACATGCTATCGAGGAAGGTCTTCATTGCATGTAATGTAAGCCAAGTAAAGGCTGCGTGTAGTGAAATCTCCATATGGTGTTGCATATAACATAATCAACACTTATTTCATTTATACATTAAACAAAATCTATACTTAATATTGCATAGAATAATTTCCACAAAACGAACATGAAATTTTCTGTAACACGAGCCAAGAATAGTGTTGTGTATACTGCAAGCTAATACGGTGTTGCGTATAGTACAATCTAATATTGGTGTAGTGTATAATTTAAGACTTCAAAAAAATTAAAAATAATATATCTCATAAAATCTCGGGGTGTTAGATTCTACCCCCCTTAAAACGAATTTCTCACTCAAAATTCGTAGGGGTTATAAATTGTTTACTACTTGAAAGTTTTGTTCGTGGAAACCCACATCGTAAAAGGGATACTAAATCTTAATTTTAAAAGTAAAGTAAGAAATGTAAAGGTTACCCAGATTAAATCATCATTGGGTTTCCATATAGAAGAATGTAGGTGGAAATATGGATATGGAAGAAAAATCGAACCATCATGTTTTGATGGAGAGTGGTAGAGGACATGGCTATGAAAAATCCAATAATCACAAAGCCATAAATTTGTGATTATTTAAGGTACCATCTGATTCATCGGATATAAGGACACTAGGAAAACATTTTTTGTTTTCAAGATCATTTCCCTAAAGTTGAAGAATTGTTGAATTAAAATAAATACTTACTTGATTTTGGTACAATCTCACCGTTGTTCGTGCCTTGAACAATTTCCACTTTATCTCTTAAAGAAATGAAGTTGAATTTTTCATTCGTGAAGCATTAGCAGATCATGTGATAGAACGGTGGGTCATTCTATCTATCTCAAATAAAAGGTTATAAAAAGTTATTAAATATACATAAGTCTATCTATTGTGAGATTAATTGTATATGGTTCCTAAAATGGACGTATACTTCGTATATCATACCACATAATAAATTGAAACTAATTTATACTAATCAGGGACTTCCTGTATTCCAGTGGTATGTGATAAAGGCCTGTCACACTTCAGTTTTGGGTTCGATTCCCGCATCCATGTCCGACGCGACGAGGTGTCGCCCGTCCTACGAGTTATCCTTTTTCTAAAACTATACTATTATAACATTCCAAAAATAATATCAAAATGTTATAGCCTTAAACATTTCTATCTAATGTCTAACTTAATCTATTCCAATATTTAGGCTTACCCAAACTCATAGTATAAGGAAAAAGATTGATAGAGAGGCCATCTACCAAGAATGTAAATACCTCCATTTATCCCCATATATCATAAGATATGTCTTGTTGGTCACATTCCAAACATTTAAATGGCTTAATCATGTATTTTCTTGAAAAATGAATACCCATTGAACCTTAGTGAAAACATGAATGAGTCAAAAGTTAACACTTTCCACATACCAAAATCCCAAAAATTCTATATACTCAAACCATGATATCACTTAGTCCTTATATCATTCATGAGAAAATTAATACCATCAAACATATTTTCTCATTATCCATTCATTATGCACATATCATCTGCTTCCCAAAATATTTGAATCAGTTTTCATGGTTACTGGTACCATATAATTATTGAAAACCATAATAAACCAATACATAAATATTCTAATATTCCACAATACTATAAATTAGATTATAATCATTCCACTACATCGTTGTCATACTCAACATCTCCAATAGTGATCACATGTGACTTCCCTTTATCCTTCACCTTAAGAGGTTGTTGATGTCGATCATCATTAACCCTTGGATTTTGGAATTGGTTATCATAATTCCCCATTTCCTTACAATTTTATCTTTGAAGTGTGGGTGGAGCGTTCTCTGTAATCTTTTCTCGATTCAAATAATTAGCTACCTTTTTCCCATTACATAGAAACTCAACTGCTCAATGACCTTCTTTTCCACACTCAAAACATTTTCTAGTACCTTTTAGACAATCTCCACCATGCTTCTTTCCACACATTGAGCATAAAGAAACATTCATCTTCTTTTCACCACTGTTCTGATATTTCTCCTTGAACTCCATCTTTCATTTCTTGTCAAAACCATGAGATGGATATGTAACACTAACTTCCGGTTCTACCTTGATAGCACAACGCACAATTTCTTCATATCTACTGAAGTCTCTTATCACTAATGCCCCTCGAAGACTTGGTTTTAAGCCACTGAAGAATCGATCAACTTTACTTTCAGGTTGGATGATAAATCCAAATGCATACCTTGCAAGCCTTGTAAAATTCGCTTCATATATACCAACATATTCTAGGACTATTTCCTATACGTATACTTAACCTTAGGGGAATCCTTAGACATACCTTATAAATACCTCTAGGGATCTCACTAATGTTTTCGCATCCTAGTTTCCAAAGGATAACTAAACCTTTCCTCTGATACCAACTCTAGAGACTCTTACTTTACATAAATGGACATTACATTACATTTGAGGAATAATTAATACATAACAAGAAACAACACTCAATGACCGTAATAGTTTAGTGTCTTTAGAAACTCGGAACATAATATTCTAATCATGGTGAGTGATCTTTAACATCTCCCATAAAGATCTTCCCCTTTTGTTTTCTTACCCAAATCCTTTCTTTAAATCCTAGGGAAAATAAAACATATAAAGGGTGATATCAAATGCTTAGTAAGGGTAAGAATGGAAAAAATAAAACAAATCATATACATTTTAACTTAAAAAAAGATGAATATACAGTTTAAACATCAAAATCTTGAGAAATAAATCTCCGCATTACATAAGGCATAGATCTTAAAGGAACATTAATCATGATAAAATAGAATGGGAATAAAAAATTTAATTATGTAAAACCATTAAGCATATGATATGATTTCCATAGTATACAAGGCATTTCTTCCAAGACCATCTTAGTGGACAATGTCCCTTTCTGAATCGTGTTCACTCCTCGTTCCAGTCTTGTATCACTGAACATGATTAACCTACCATTCTAGACATGTCTATCTCATGAGATATAAATCTTTACCCAATGAATTGGATGGAGATATAGGTCCCACCCATCTCGTATTGAAATAATTCTTATGTGTTCCACAACATAAACATAAATCATTCTTCATAACCCAAATAATAAAATGGGTTTCATAAACATCAACCCATCATAACATAATACATATAAAACAAATGGATATCATTTCATCATAAGATAAATAAAACTATGTAAATAATAGAGACATTATACTTGAAACATAACTATAATAAATAATGTAATCTTAGACGGAAAATAGTTTTGAATAAACACTTGAAATATATTCTTGAGGAAAATATCCTTTCTTCTTCAAAATCATTTTTTTTTCAAAAAATGAAATGAAATTTTAAAATAAAAGGAATTTTTTTGAAAATAATCATGAAATATTTTAGAGGAATAGTTATGTAAATAATGCATTATTAAATCGTAAAAATCAGTTCATACCGTATAAGTTAAAAAATCATTCTCCTCATACTTTTAACAGAAATGTTAAAAAGTACCACGTATGGTAAAAAAAATAAATATTCCTTCCATAACACAAAGTAAAAGTCAAATAGGGGTAAAAATGACTTTAAACATACATAGAATAACATTAAACACTTTATGAAAAACATTTTTATGTACATGGATGAAAAATATAACCCTAGTAAATACTTATGTATAAACAATCTAGGATAAAAACGAGATTGGAAAAGTTATCCCTTACCTTAGGTACGATATACTTCGAACATATCCGAACCGCCTGTATAATGATTTAAATAATGTCATTTACTTATTAAAGAATCATATTCATTGTTATGATATCATATATGGTTCATTTATGACATTATATTACCCGTTCTTTTGTAAATTCCATGTTAAAACAACGTTTTGGTTAAAATCGTTTTATTTATCGTACGTGTTTGGACTTGTTGTTCTTGATATTATTATTACTATATAACGAGTTACTTAATTCTAGAATGTAAATAATGGTCTATATATCATATATATTCAATATATATATATATATAATAGACAGATGAATGAAAGGAAATACACCGTTCATGGAGACGGTAGGCCGTACGTACGCAAGAACACTATTTGGCTTTCCTAATTGACTTGAATGGAAGTAAGTAGATGACACATATATATATAAATAAATAAATCCAGTAGCTTCACTATGTCATATATTTCATTATTATTCATTATATATACTTTATAATCATTCTCGAATGGTTAACATGGAGAATGAATCTCATCGCGGTGTGGAGACGGTAATCTGAACGTATGCACGAGCGATGATATCATTCTCCTACTTATTGAATGGAATTGGAGTGGATGATATAATATCCCAAAATTAGTATGATGTTATAATAACCATATATAGTTATTATTTACAGCATTATACCCATCCATTTAAGGTGGTGGTGGAGAAACCGATTACACCACGCCGTGGAGACGGTATTCCGTACGTACGCACGTGTGGTGATTTCATTTTCCGTAGGATGTATAGAAGGTGAAATGGGGTTTTTTCATATTTATAATAACATATAAGTATATTAGTGGTACTGAAGTTATTACTTTATAATAAAATAACTGAATAATAAGAAGTTGAATAAAGAAAAATTGAAAGAATCGGTAGGAGAGATTACCTCTTCTTCGTCACACCTCTTTTAAGCTTCCTCTTAAGGCACTAGAGTTGGACTTTTGAGGAGACCATAACCTCTATAATATTTCTCTGGAAGTTGAGAAGGGAAATGGGAAGGTTTTGGCCGAGATTTAAAGAACAAAATTGTGTAAAGAGAAGACGGAGGGGGTGCCCTTTTATAAGGGAGGAGAGGGGAACCTGAGGAAAAACTTAAAATATTAGTTTATAATAAAGTCATATTTGGTTTATAATGGCTTAAAAGTGACTTATATCGAAGCTAAAGTGGGTATGGGTTGAAAGACTATCAACCAATAGGTTTTAGACAAGTTTAGGTTACTATTTTAACCTTATCATTTAGATTTAACTCAAAGTTAAATAATTTATCTTTTACCGTGTCTTCTTGTTTTCTTACACTATATGGTCAATAAACTTACAATAACAAGACAAAAAAACCCCAAGTGGTTAATTATTAATATATATAACCTTATCTAAGTCATTTTACCGAAACATAGATTTTTATGAATAGAATAACAATAAATAATAAAATATTTCTTTTAAATACTATTTTATGTCAATTTTGACACAATTTGGTAATTGATTTTTGTGAAAATCATAACAGCATGATTAGTTAGAAAAACGTTTATTTAATCAATAAAAACATGTCATATTAACCTAAAAAATTATTGGAATTTATAAAAATTCTCAAATTACATTTATTTGGGTATTTATAACATCAATTATGTTAGTATTTCATTAATAAGGTAATTACTACATCATCATTGTGTCATAAATAAATTAAATTATTTAATGTCTAAAAATTATAGATAAAATACCATTATGTATAAAATATTTTTATATTTCTAATGAATATTTATAATCTAATTTATCTTATTTATAACCCTATATTAAATATCTTTTAGTTATTAAACATTGATTTTAACTCTTTTAACTCTTCTTTGAATTAAATAATAATAAATGTCCTAATCTAATCCAAGTGGACATAAATGATAATATTATATTCCTAAGGTGGTTTTTGGTCGAATTATACTTATCCAATATAATTAGCACATGTGTTAAGGTAATAATAATATTATTTTTACCCTTAATTACCCTATTTACTTTTAACCGTGGAAAATGAAAGTAAAAAAGTTACTATTCACCAAAAATTATTTTTATCTTACTGCACCACATTTTACTCCTTGATATTAACCATGTCTCTTGGATTTTCGAAATTCCACTCACAGAAGTAGTAAAAATATGTTTTATGTAAGTTTTTAAATTCTCATAGGAGGTGGGTAAAAGACGGTGAAAAGTTCAATAAAATTTATATATATATAAAATTATTATAAAATGACTCCAATGAATTACATTGAACTTATATAGGTATTATGTATCAATTTTTACATAAAATAAATGTAAATAAAATAAATAATTATTTAAATAAAAATTCAGGTTTTAAATAATAACCCTGTGTTTTCACTATTTATCAAAAAAAATACCAAAAATCCCCCCATGGCTAATTTTGATATTCTGAATCCAAAAATGAAGTCCATTTTGAAAGATAAAATTTATAAAATTTTAAAAAGTGGGTATTACTATTCATAATAGCTAGTTCATAATAATATTATAATAATATCTCGTTTAGTGAAACTCGGTATTGCGTACTACACACGCTATCGAGGAACGTCTTGATTTCATGTAATGCAAGCCAAGTCATGGCTGCATGTAGTGAAAGCTCCATTTGGTGTTTCATATAACATAATAAAATCATATTTCATTTTTACAATAAACAAAATCTATACTTAATGTTTCATAGAATAATTTCCACAAAACGAACTTGAAACTGTGTGTAACACGATCCAATATTAGTGTTGCGTATACTTCAAGATAATACAGTGTTGCGTATAGTACATGTTAATCTTGGTGTAGTGTATAATAGAAGACATCAGAGAAATTAAAAATAATATATCTCATAAAATTTCGGGGTGTTACATGGATCAACTCATATTTTTATCATTAGTGTATTAGAGATCGTAAATTCTTGAACTGGGTTTAAATAAATAAATGAAACAACACAATTTTGGTTAAAACATAAGACAGATAAAACAATGGGTTATATCAGTGTCGGCATGAGTATCAGCATTACACTATCAGTGTCGACTTGAAATTTTTAGTGAGACCTCACGAGTCTGTTTCTCCTAACGGTGTGACAACTACACATGGGTTAAACAAAGGATTATCAATATAAGGTCCTCACAAATTAATCATCCCTAATTCATGTTTGATGTAGTTCGTTATTTTAGAGTTTAATGGCTTAGTGAAAATTCTAGTAAGGTGATGTTCAATGCCAATAAATTCTAGTGTTATATCACTCTTTTGATAACGATCTTTTAAAAAGTGATGCATTATATCAATATGAATTGTTCTATAATTAGAAACATGACTATTAGAGATGTTAATAGCACTTGTATTGTCACAGTTTATAGGGACATGTCTGAATTGATATCCATAGTATAGTAAAGTGAGTTTAATCCACAAAATCGGAGCACAACAACTACCAAAAGCTATTTATTTAACTTCAAAAGTAGATTATGCAAAAAAATTATCTAATTACTATACCATGAAACAAGATATTTTACCAAAAAGTGACATGTTCTAGAGGTTTTATTTCTATTTAACATACAACCACCAAAATCAGCATCATAATAACTCACTAAAAAAAGGTTTTCCTCTAGGATACAAAAATCTTATGTTGGTAGTATATTTGAGGTATTTAATAATCATTTTAACAGAATTTAGATGAGATTATTGAGGGTTACCTTGAAAACATGAACACATATACACACTAAACATAATGTTATGGATGCTAGCAGTTAAGTAGAGTAAACTCCCAATCATTTCCTTATAAGTGGTTTGATCAACATATTTAGTATTTTCATTAAGATCAAACTTATAGGCGGTACTAATTAGAGTATCACTACTTTTTGTACCCTCAAAGCCAAATTTTTTTAAAAGATATTTAGTATATTTACGTTGATTTAAAACAATACCATATTTATTTTGAATGATTTGAAATCCAAGAATGAATTTGAGTTCCCCCATTAAATATATTTTAAATTTACTTTTCATCAATTTTGAAAAATCAATACATAAAGAATTCATTGAAGATCCAAAAAATAATATCATCCACATCGATTTTATCAACTTAAATATATTTAGAAATTATTTTTATAAAGAGAGTAGGATCACTTTACCTTTTGTAAAAGCTTTAGAAATAAAAAAAACTACTTAGTCTATTATATCAAGCTCTTATAGCTTGTTTTAAAACATATAAATACTTTGTTAATTTAATAGCATGATTTGGAAAATGAGGGTTTGTAAAACTAGGGGTCATTTAAAAAAACATACTCAACTATATGTTCATTTTGGAATGTACTCTTAACATTAATTTAATATAGATTGAAATATAGATTTGCTGCATATGAAAGCGAGATTCTAATGTCCTCAAGTATAGAAAATGGTGAAAAATTTTCCCATAGTCAATCCATTATTCTTGACTATAACCTTGTACTACCAATCTAGTTTTATTTCATACAATATTATTATCTTCATCTACTTTATTTATAAACACCCATTTAGTGCCTATAGTCTAGATGTCTTTGGGTCCATCTAGAAGTTTCCAGACTTCATTTCAGTCAAACTAATTTACTTCTTCTTGTATAGCCATTACCCAAAATTTATCATTGATTACATCATTAATTCTTTTAGGTTAAAAATTTTACAAAAAGGCTTGATGTTGAACCCAGTTTCTCATAGAAGCTCTAGTCTACGTCCCTTTATCTAGGTCTCCAACTACAACATCTAAAGGATGCTTCTTAAGGATTGTTGTGGGTATAGAAAGATAAAGGTATAGATATTTTAGGTTTATTAGTAGGTTCAGGTTCATCATGACTAGAGTCTTGAGAATTTCAAAAACTATATTATTTAACTGATTTCTTAATAGCAGGGTCATATGATTTTTCATTTCTATCCAGATTGGATAGATCATCCTCAATATTTTCTAAATAGGTATTGGGTTCATGTGGTTATGTTTCATCGAGTTATACATGTACAAATTCTTCCACACAATTAGTTATTTTATTAAATAATAAATAGAATTTACTAGATATTTATTAACATAGAAATATTCCTTTATCACTTTTGGATGAAAATATCTAAAGATTTCCTTTTGTATTAAGGATATAAAATTTGAAACCAATGACTTTGAAGTAATTAACTTTGGGTTTTCTATTGTTCCATAGCCCATAGGGTGTTCTCTTAATAAATGGACAGATTTAGACTCTATTAATTATATAACAAGATGTATTGATATATTATACCCACAAATAGATAGGTAATTCATATTCATTAATTAGAGTCGGATCTATCTCTTGTATGATTTTATTTCTTCTTTCTATGACACCATTCTGTTGGGGTTCCCTTGGACAAGAGAAGTTATGAATCTAGACATTTTGTAAGAAAAAACATTCAAAAACTTGGTTTTCAAATTCATGACAATGGTCAATTATTAATGATTTAATATTAGACCACTTAGGTTTTCTACTATTCTATAACACTTGGTGAAATTAGAACAAGCTTCACTTTTGTGCACAAGAAAGAAAGTCTAAGTACATCTAGAATAGTCATCTATCAGAAAATAGACACAGTGCTTCCAATTTAAACATGAAACTCTATATTTTCCAAACAAATCCATGTGAACTAACTCAAGAGGTTGAGAATTTTAAACTTATTTCATTGGTTTGAAAGATATTTTCTGTGGTTTACCATTTTGACAAGGATTGAAAACTTTTTCATTTGGATATTTAAGTTTGGGTATATCCTTAACCAGACCTTTCCTAGTAATATTTTTAAGAGAATAACTATTACAATTTCATAATCTCATATTCTATAACCAAGGCTCTTTATGAAAGGCACATAAGTATTAAACATTTTGAGAAACTATGTAATCTATGTTTATAGTATAAACATTTTCATTTCAAAGAGTATTACATACTAACTCATTTTTAGAATTAAAAACATTACCTCCATCCTTTTAAAATTTAACATTAAAACCATCATCACATAAATGAGAGACACTAAAAATATTTTACTTTAATATATCAATAAAAAAGTACTTTTCAAATTCAAACTGAATTATTGTTACCAATTTTTCTAAGGCCAATTATTTTTCCTTTATCATTGTCACCAAAAGTGACATGTACATTATAAATATTTATCAGATTCTTGAAGCATGAATAATATTCTATCCCGTGTCTTGAACATCCACCGTGAACTTACTACAGAATTCAATAGGATTTAATCAAAAAAAATTCCAACAAGATGATCAAATAAGAGAAGATTACGGTAAACAAATTTTTTTGGGTCTATTAATATTACTAGTAAGTGATTTGGGAACCCACACATTTTTCATGGATTTCCTATAATAAATTTTTAAAGTATTTTAAAAAAACAGAATTTGTTATAGAGAAACTGCAAGTAGTAGAAGGTTGTCTATTTTTGGAATAAGTAGAATCATTTTCATTTCTAGACATAAAAACCATTTTTCCAGATTTGGTTACAAATTGTTTTTTAGATGTGTTCCGATGTACAAGTTGGTATCCTGTACCAATAGTATACCTAGGAGAAACTTATTTACCATGAATTTGTGTGAGCATATATTTTCCATCGGTAAACTTCTCTGAGTCCCATTTTAATTGCTCATTTTATAACTTAATCTCGTTATTTTCTATAAGAAATTGAGCATTATTTTCTTTATATACAGTAAGTTCATATAAATAGTAGAGGTTATATCATGTTTTTTCTTCAAAATTTTGTATTTATATTTTAATTCATTTCATGTATCTTCATGTATTTGGAAGTATTCAAACAATTCATCATTATTCATGTTTTCAAATCACTTTCATCTCCAGAATAATAATAATTATGTAAAGAATAATCAATGGTTATATCAGATTTGTTTTTCATCAAACACATGTTTTCCTTATCACCTTTCTCATCTTGTGATGATTCAAACTCACTAGATTTATCCTTAGAATCTCTCCAAATGGTCTTTATTTCCTTCTTGTATGTATTAACATTGTCCTTATATTTCTTATTATGTTTTAACTTAGGAATACCAGCCTTTATATTCCATCTTCTCTTACATTCATAAAAAACTATTTTTTTAGAGTTATCATTCTTTTTCCATTCTTTTTGCAGTTCTCATTATCATCATATTTACCTTTTTATTTGGGATTCTTGAAGAATTTATTCCCTATATAAAACTTCTAAAATAGCTAAGGTATCACAAATTTTATAGGAATATTTACATGTATAAATTATTTTAAATTATTCATCCCCTAATGAACAATATAAGGCATTAATAGCTTTATTGTTATTATTGTAAGATGTTTTTGTGGAATCACACCATGTATTTCTTTCAGTCTTTGGTATTTCTTACTTATCTTCTATTATAGTCCAAATATCGAAAATCATGCTTTCTAAGTGAATTTTCATTTTAGTTTTCCATTTGGAATAATTTGTACCATTAAATTATGGAGGTCTATTAGTAGAAACACCATCCTGTCTATTATCCATAATAAAATATAAACACTAGATTTTAAAAAGCTAAAAATTTAAAACTAACAGAAATTTTGAGATCTTTAAATCACAACTAATTTCATAGTTGAAAATATTTTCACATGTTTTTAAACAACCTTTGATACCAAATGTTGGCTGGAGTAGGACACTCAAGATAGGGGTGAATTGAGTTCCTATAAATTTTTTTTGTTAAAACATTATTTGAAAATACCCCATGTTAAAAACAAAATAGGCCAATTAATCAAAGTAGTAAATTTATAATAGTTTGACTATTCAATTAATTTCTCAAGAGACTGATTACTTATTTGTTATATCAACTTAAAATATTGAAATAACATTCTAAATGAATTTACTAAACCAAAATAGTTATAAATACTATCCAAGATCAATTATCAAAGTAAAACTTTGTTTAATGAAATATGAGTGAAAATAGAGTAAAATAAATCTGAAAATAATAATAGAATATAACAAGAGGTTCAGTAAAAAGTTGAGACCTAATCCTATCCACTTGAAAATCACCTTACACCAAGTAGTTTAAATTAATAAACATTGATCCAAACCCTAGATCTGGGTTTTACAATAGCATACAAATCTGTCTAGGTCAAGATAAAACTCCACCAAAGTTCTACGTGGGAAATATATTAAAACTAGGTCACACATTGACCTCTTACACAATTATTCATGGGTGAAATATGGTTTAAGAGAATGGTAGTGTGAGGATATATTGTATCCTCCAGTTCAACATAGGAGACAGTGTGTGTTTAAAATATAGATTCACACACTGCTTGAAATGTAAAAAAAGATATAAACTATAGAGAAGAAAATAAGAATAGAGAGTTTAGAATGCTATGAGTGTTTTTAAATGAAGCTATGTACTCTTTGGATGTAGAATATGTGAATATTGAGACCTCTTCTGGAAACAAACATAGAAATAGAATGTCGCTATAGCTCTGTGTTCTTATTATCTGGGAGATGAGATTCTTTTTCTCAGTGTTTGTTTTCTGCCAGGATGATTGAAGTTTTTATGCACAAAAATCCTCCTTTATTTCACATCTAGTATTAATTAGAGTTCTTCATGTGTTTTTCAACATGGTCTAGTATCTCTACTCATATGTTATTTTCTTTTGTTCTCTACTTTTGTACAACTCGTACGCTAAGCTTTCATTTTATTTTGAGTGTCCTGTGTTGCCTGAAAAGAGACATGTGGTGGTACCTCATCCCTCATACTGTCCACTAATATAGTTATTAATGTTTTATATAAAAATAATTAATTTAATTAGTATCTTTAAAACACTCAAATATGAACATTATAGACAATTTTTAATAAATGAAAATTTAAATAGTCTATCGATGACTTCTCTATCAGTGAATCATTCTATTAGTGACTCCTTCAATCAGTGAGTCCTTTTGTTGGAATTAGCGACTCATTCTATCAGTGAGTCATTATATGAGTATCTCTATGTGTCAGTGACTCATTTTGTTTTGTCGATGAGTAATTCATTCTGTAGGTGTCTCATCTGTACTGTTTGTGTGTCATCTATCGGTGACTCAGTTTATACAGTTGGTGAGACATTCCTTCTATCTGTATTAGTGAGTCATTTTGTATTGGTTGTGTCACACTTGTTCTGTCAGTGTTAGTGACTAATACATATCCATTTTTTCTATTTTAACTGTTTTATAGCATGAATATAAATATAGTATGTTAAATACATAATTTATCATAGATAATCGTTATTAAAAATACATTAAAATAAATAAACATTAATGAAGTTATTGGACATCATTTAACATGATTTAAATGATTGGACATGATTTGACCTGATTTGTGATTATTAAAACCATTAAAACCATATAGGGGACAACATAAACCACTGACTTAATACATTACAAAGACCAATATGTTTTTTCATATATATACTTATCCTTAGTTTTCATTATAATGTTTTCATGTCATAATTTTTAAAAATAACTAAATCTTTCTTTTCTTCTAACTATGACATCCCAAATTTTTATTACATAAATTTTTATTACATGATACAAATAATGAATATTTTAAATTTTATTTCCTTGGAAATAAGTTTCATAATACATGAAATAAAAAAAGTCTTATTAATATACTTGAAAGAAATAATAAGGGGTTCACACCATGTTACATTTAATGTATCACATATCTTGGTGACTTACAAAAAAGGAAAGGGCTAAGAATTAATCCCAATAAGGGAATAAGAAATATTGAAAAAAGTGTATGATTGTGAGACATATCAATAAGAACATGAGGGATAACAAATATTCATGAAAAAGAGGCATATCATAATAATAAGAACATGAATCATAACATGAAAATGTTTTTATAGCATTTAAATGAGACATTCATAGGAATATCACCATGGTTCACCACCAAGGTTTCATAAATGGAAATTACCAAGGTTATTCACCAACGAATTATAAAAAAATGTCTTCTATAGAAATTAAATTATTTACCAAATAAATTTGAGAAACATTATGGCACAACCTTCATATTTATTAATTTCATGCGATCAAAATAGATCAAAATAAATCATTTCATTAATAACCCTTGGAGATTAAAGAATATGTCTCTTATCTAAATATTGGCATACAAAAGAGCTTAATGTCATGATCAATACGACATTTTTAACCAATGAAAAGAAATATGGGATTCATATATTTAAATACCAAATAAAATTAATTTTTAAATATCCTTCAATACTCATTGAAAAGAATAGATTTTTGGGTATTCAAATCAAAAGGTAAATTTAATATCTCATATAAAAGAGGTAGATTTGAGAAGTAAATTCGGCATCATGATGGGTATAAAACATGGTTTTAGAAAATGTTAAAATGATATGGGATAAGGTATTACCATTGATAAAATAATATTCATATATTAATGGTATAATATAAATTGTAAATAAGAATTTATATTGGAAATTAGATGACATACCATATGGAAATTGAACTTAAAAGAGAAGTAGCGATTCCCCTTACCATGAATAGGTTTTCCAAAAAAAGAGGATGGAACCTAGTGGATTGAGTAGAACTTGGGTAGGAAAAAATAATAGTAAGGAAAAATCACCACAACTTCATAGAGGATAGATTGGGAGTGAAGGGTAATGGTGAAATGGGTGTGTATTTATAGAAAATGTTGAGGAACTGTTTAATATTTTCCAAATATAGGTCTTGGAATTATTGGTTCTGGAAGATGATTATACATTGTCTTAACCATGTTCATTTATCATGGTTTTGAAAATTTGGGTGAAATTTTATAATACATTAATCCAAAAGAACCGAACACCATTTTTAATACTTCTTTTGGCATAGAAATGTAAATATTCCACAAAGTAATGTTTTAAAAAATTAAATTTTCATTTTTAGACTTTGGAAAGTCACTTATTGTTTTATAAAAATTTTAAAATAACTAATATTAATAAAATAATATAAATTAGTTTGTGGACTGTTTTTAATTTACTATTACATCATTATGACATTATTATGACATCATAAAATATAATGAAAACTCAGAACATTATTTTTTACTATTCAAGAAAAAATAATTTATTTTAAGAAAATTACTATAAATCCACCCAAGAATAATTTGACATGATGATTTAAAATATAATTTTTATTTTTCGAAAATAATTCTGTACATATTATAATTTTATCTTTTAAATATAAATTTCTTATTTGTTTAAAAATAATAGTTTTGAAGGAACAATCAAATCTCTAATACATATAGAAAATTTCCAAGGATAGTAACAATTTATTTTATCATTTATATTTAAATAAGAGTGTTTTAAAATACTATTTCATTTAAATAAATATTAGTCATAATACCTTGGTTTATTATAAATTTTTTTTATCTTTTATAAAAAATATTTATCCTTTATTTGTGTCCAGAAATCAATTTTTCAAGTTCATATCCATTAATCATATATTTTGTTAAGAAAAACAATTCTTAAAATTAATTTTCGAAAAAAAATTAGTTATATCAATGAAATAATAATTTATGTAACTAAGGATTAGAAACGTAACCCCTTATTACTCCTGCAATATGCCTTGTGGGTGAGGTGTACGATGATTATAGTTTCCTGGGGATGCTTTGAAAAAAATCAACTGAGTGGTAATCTACACTAACATGATCTTCTCCCGAAGTAAATTTTGTTCATGATTCACTTGTTGAAGCTCATGTTGGGTTGGTCAAGGGAGAACCCCAGTGATTTTACCTCCCTCCCTAGTTTGACCAAATGGGCTTCAAAATTTATGATTTTATTGGTTAAGGCCATCAATAATCCTTTGTGTATCAATTATCCTTTGTCGTTATTAATTATAAACAATAATTATAATTGTAAAATTATCAACCGAGGGTATAGTTTCCAACAATCATATTTACCACCATACATATTGACTAAAAATCATATTTAGCAATGGTTATATTTGACGAACAATCTTATAATGGTTGAATCCCAATAGTGACATTTACCTTTATAATATATAAAAAAAAATTTATTCATTGATTGAAACCTGACTAAACTTTCTCCCTAAGATTATATTTTCATTTCTTATAATGTTTATTGGTTTACTAATTTTTTTCATTTATATATCATATTTAGTGGGGAAAATTATTCTAGAAGATTGGGTTGATCCTCATTTCCCCATTTTATTTTTCATTTTTATATTATTCTTCCATTTTTAATGTTTGGAATTTTAATTGGTTTCATACAAGACTAATGTAATGATCATTGTTAATGTGATAATTTTTTTGGATTCTCTTTGTTTTTTCTTTGTGAAATATGTAACAAAAATTTAATCAGGAAACAACTGTCATTTAAAAAGTCAAGGTCATTACAACCTATTATCATTTATACCATAAAACACAATAAGGATTTCTTGGATTATTCCATTTATTCAACTAAACTAATATGAAACCCTATCTTATACCAATTTTTTATCATGTTGATTGATCATGACCACCAATCTTCCTCCTCTATCTCCATTTAAACAGCCTTTAACCAAACTAATTCCCCAGACCCAAACTACTAATTATATTTTATATTTCACCATGAAAATATCCCCCTCACCCTCATCACACACATTTATATATCCATTATGTTTCACCAATATATTAATATTAGTCATATCTATAAATAATCTATATACATTGATGTTTAAATGATTTCCAACCACATTTTTTTAATAATAAAATGCCAAGAGGTTATGTTTTATTCAATCCACTATGTGGAAACAATAGAGAGGGAGATCTATGTTCAATAAAACAAAGACATGTCAAATACTGTTTACTAATGAATTTTGATTAACTAGATCTTCTAAATCCTTTAAATTTTGTTTTTCAGTGTTGGAGGTGTAGAGAAGAGTCTATAAGAGAGAAGAAAGAGTTGGAGGGAAATTTCATCTATAAGTTCAGATTTTGTCATTAACCTTTGTACTTTAACAAAAATATTTAGAGATAAGAGATAGATTTTCTATAGTATAGTTTGTTGTAATGTTAGTTGATGGGTTTGTGTATTGATCTTAATTTACAACATGGTGTGAAAGTATCTAGGTTTCAGTGTCACAGAGTCTCAGGATAGAAGTTTGTTGGTGGAATGAAGATAAATAGTTATTAACAGAAGTGACTCCGTTTATTCTTATAAATTAATGTTATTGGGTTAATTTTACATAAATATTCTCAGATTTTTCATACTTTAGTATCTTTACACAATGAATGGTAGTAATATGGTGTGATGGTCACAAGGTATTATAAAATCATTTATAATGAGATTGTTATTAAATGGGGATTCTTAATAGTATCTTACATATGAAATTAATTTTATATTTCATATAGGATGTTAAGGTGTTACTATTCGCATAATTATATTAAATTTTTTGTGGTTAGTTTCCCATAATTGATTTTCTATGGTCTCTTGTTCCACAGTGCATTTTATTATTCCATGGTTTGGTTTAGGGAGTATTCAGTTTGAGGAGAGAAGTATAAGGATAATTTCATGATATTTGGGAGTTTTATTTTTATGAAATGGTATCTTTTATTAAACATTAACCTTATTATTAATATTATTTTTATTTAAATTTATCCCCCATAATTTTGGGGATATCACAACCTATTTTTTGAATGGAGTTATTGTATGAATTTGTGACACCTATCACATTACAATCCTTTAATTTTCTAAAATGATTATAATTCATGGACCTGTATCAAATTTTCTCTTTTTTAGTTGACTTGTTTTGAACATTGTACAATTAATTAATGATCTTAGGAAATAATTTTTCATCTTTTTACTAGTTTTTTCACATATCATTGATAGACCTGTCTCTTTGACATTTAATGTAAATTCTCTTATATTATACATTATTCTCTTCCAAATCTTATTCTTTAAGAGGAGATGACAATAATGATGATTCAATTTTTGTGTGTGTTGTTATTTAGATGGAAGAAGATCATAAATCATAATCATAATAGATCCATATGTGTTAGGTGGTGTTTTATTGGAGTTTTATTTACCTCTCATGAAATAATTATTACATCAGTGGTTGAGGTCGGGGATGAAAAACATCTATTTCATTGTTATGTGTAAATTGATTAAATATCATTATTTATTTTCATTTTTTGTAAATTATGGATATCTTAAATAATATAATTAACTGGGACAAATTAAATGATATGCTACTAGATTATTCACATTTTCACTACAAAATTACTTGTTATTACTTATATATTGATGGTTCTGTTGATTTTTCTACTAAAGGGTTTATTTTTTATACTATGATATATATTTGTTAAAAAAATTATTTTTTTAGAATCACCATTCATAAAGGGTTAATCATATAAAATTTTAAATGAATTATTTTTTTTGGAAATTAGTAACAAAATTATTAGTGAAAAAAACAGAAAACTCAGCATTAATATGAAATAATTTTTAAGAGTATGATCTTTAATAGTAGTTGATTATTTTTTATACCTTGATTTATTATTTACATAATGACTTTATCATTATTATTATAAGGTTATTCATTGTTTTTTTGGATTTTTGGGAGGATGTGGTGTGTTTTTTGATAAAGTAGTGATGAATGGGATGTCGTTTCATTATAGTAGTAGTGGCATGTATGGTTGTTTTCAAAGAATGTGGTTTCATTATTTCTATAGTGGTTCATGGATTGGGTTTTGTGGTAGTTCTTGTGAGGATGGGTTTTTTTATTCTAGGGTTGTGTAATAGTTTCCAAAAAACATAGAATATGGTTAGAATAAATGGGATTTGTAATGGTTCATGGGATGGAAATGATAAATAGAGGTTGTTAAATGAGAAATGAGTATGGATATAATAAGTTTAATTGAAATATTTATTGGTTATAATACATGTGATAAATAATTAATGAATGGATTGTTGTGAGAAATGGTATAATGATTAGTTGGATAGTAAATATTTTAAGTAATTGAATTATGGTTGGTAATGTAAATTATACAAAATTATAATATTGAAATAAATTATAAATTTATAATGTTGATGTTGTTTTATTATTCTATTTTATGGGGCCAGTTTATGGAATATTGATGATAAAAGTTTTTATCAAGTAATAGAAGAGATATTGATAGATTTTTTGGGTGTTGATAGTATATATTTGGTTTGAACCTATAACATAGTATTGTATGGACATATGAATTTATTTTATTTTCAAATTATTTCTTATCCACCACCACCTGAGTCATGTAATATGATTAAAATCATACAAAGAAATGGGTTTTGATTATTTTCCACAATATCTAGGTTATAATGGGAATGTATGACTGAAAAATACCCCTTCATAGTTATCCCTTTAGATATAGTATTGGATATGATAACTTGTTGACCTAGTTATATATATCTTGTAGTTTTTATTGGTTATAATATATATATATATATATTAAATAACATGAATTGTATTTTTGATATGGATACATGGTGGGCTTCAAGCATGATAGTAGGAGGGAATGAGGTTGATCTCTTTCACGTTTAGGATACCATATTGTGATGAGGATGTGATGTGTATATCTGATGTGGTTAATATTTTCATTATATAGCTATGATTGGGGGATATGTGTATATGTGGATATGTTGTTATATTGTTATATGGAAGGGGTCGAAGTGTATGATGAATTCCATTGAGGAATGAGAGTGACAAAATTAGTAGATAATTGGATTTGGTTTACCTTATCGATATATATTATTTTGATATTATTTTACTATACATGAATGTGATATTAGGTGGGTGAGCCTTGGTGAGATTTGGTGATAGTTAACAGGGCATACGTGTGATTTGGATCTGTTTCTTATTCACTCAGTACTTTTTATGTATTTTCAATGTTTCTGAGAGATGATTTGTTAAATATCCTACCACGTATACTTTTATGATCACCCCTATTAATAAAAATCTGTTTTACATGATTCCTAGATGGAGTTGGCATTTGAGTAGGACATTAGTAACTTGAATATTAGAGTTATTATAAGATTCACTATTGTAAGAGTTTTCATTTGATATTTTATTTTAGAGACCTTTTTGATGTATGACATTTATATTCATTATGTATTGGGATCTATTTGATATTATAAATAGTTTACTACATGTTTTGAATTTTTATTTGGATTATGAAGAAAAATTTATCCCATTTATGTGTAATGATACACTCGATGCTAGTTTCATACCCATGTTCTCCTATAGGAAGGATTTGAGGGCTACAATTATCTTCGCTATCATTCTAGTAGGGGTTATCAAAGGGGGAAGGTCATGAAAGAGTGGTATAATAACTATGTTTTTGATTTAAAATTATGCATGGAATTAGGAATTGGTGAGGATTACATGGGTTGGTAGAGAAATTCATTATTTGAAAATACAATGTGGCATAGTAAAGGATTCCAACTTTGAAAAAAATTATTATATTCCCCTATGATATTATTTAGGGACCATTATCATACAAAATATATTAGGACTAATGAGGATATTTATAGAGTATAGGTACTTGAATCAAGCTTGATTGTGTTTCTGTTTGATATTAGGTGGTTTAGGGAAGATAAAATGAATGAAAATAAATTATATTTAATGACTTTCATGTTATGTAGATTGAGATTTTTCATTTTCACTTATAGATATAGTTGTTGGTATTTATCTTCTTGTTTTTTAGGATGGCTAGGTGTTGTGGGATGTGATGATTAATCATAAGAAGATTGACTAAATTAAGAAGGTTTAGTCTTTGAGAAAGATAATGTGTGTGTCTCAACATTTAATTTTGGTGAAGTATGAGTTGAGTGTGTCTAATTAGAAGAAAGTGTATTTTATGATGTATTTAGGGATTTCTTTAGTCTAATAAATGTTGGGAAGGATCATTAAATCATGTTGGTTCATATTTAATTGATAGGAGAAATCCATTAGTGGTGGTTTCCATTTTCTAGGGAGGGTGAAGAGTGAGAAGTTTTATGGGATGATTTATAAATGTATCTACATTCATATTTTATTTCCATGATGATAAAAGAAGATAAGAAGGAGTTCCTTTCTATTTAGTATGATATCACAAGTGTACATGGGACCATAATTCAATTCAATGCCCTTATTTTTTATATCGTTGATCTTATTTTCGATTTCAATGTACGAGAATAGTGTTTTTGGGGAGGTACAACATCCCTTTATTCGAAGATAGATAACACCATTCAAATTTCCAAGATATTGGGAGGTTAAAACTAAAGTATAAGTGATTGTAAGGATTCATACATTGTTTGGATAATCTCAATATGGGTGTTATTAGAACTTCTATTGGAGAAGAGATACTAATTGAGGATCTAAAATATTGGGGTAGTTGAGGTTTTTTTGATGGGGAGTTGGTCACTATAGTATTTTCCACATTTCTCCAATGATGTTAGTCCTTTTGTATATATTGATAACTTAATTTAGAAAAAATTTTCTTATGGAGGTTATGATCATCAATGAAAAAATGTTTTAACCTTTCTTGGTGGGTAACATGACATATGTGGTCAACTTTTGGTAGAGAATGAACAATTGTTTCCCTCGAGGCATTATAATTTTTTGGATTACTTTACTTTTGGATAGTAAAGAGGATATGGAGAATGAATAATACATTCCTTTAATGACCTTAATTTTATGGAACACATGACTAAGTGAGGTTTTGGAGGTGTTCATTGATATGATCAGTGAGGAAGTAGAGAAATATATGGTTAATTGTGTGCCAAAAAGTTCTTACATAAAGGGGAACCTCATATCATTCGAGGTACTATTTTTTATCTTCTACCTTGTAATTGTATATTATTGATTTTGGAGCTTCTCGTTTATTTTGTTCACTCTCCCTTCTTTGTTCTTTTGGACTCAAGGTGTTGAGGCTTATAATGCTCCTAGTGTTAAATTTTAATGTTGGAGGTCATTTTAGTTTACTTAATCTATGTCAGGGTTATACAATAATTATCAAGAAAAATCATTCTTTGGGGGATTTATTCTTACTATAGATGCGGAATAGTATATTATTCATGGAATGTATTGGTTATATTATATGCATGAGATCAGAGATTGGTCTTGGAAAAGAGTTGTGTTCATTGATGTGAAAGGCCAACATGTGATGTTCGTTGGTGTGAAGTACCACCTGATTGGTCACATGCATTCTAAATACATAATGTATCACCTTTTTGAGTTGAAACTATGTTATGTAAAAGTGATACTGCAATTTTTTTATATTTTTCAAGGATTATTACGATGAATTCCCAAAATAGGTTGTAATATTACCCTATTGACATTTTATAAAGTTTAAGATATATTTGTAACCTGATATCTCTTCTATTTGAAAGGAAATATATCGCATGGAATCATTTCAGTTAGGGGTTTTTGTAATTAATATCAATGTTTTGGCTTAGAAGGGCTTCAACAAAAAAAATATGTTTCCATGAGGATCTCTAATATCATTATCCAAGAAGGTAGATGGTGTCCTTCTGTTGTGAATGAATTACTCGTATTCGAACTAAGTGATAATTAAGATCCATTACCCCATTTTCAGAATAGTCTATTTGTTAAATCAGTTTAATGGACACATTTGGTTTTCAATGTTCAAGTTGTGGCCTAGATTCTTATAGATGGGGTGAAGGAGGGGGATATCTCAATGACTACTTTTAAGAGTAATTTCAGGGACATGGAATTAAATTTTTTTCCATCAAGTGTGATGAATTACTAAAATATTTTTAGTTGGCCCAAGAACATAATATTTAATGATGTCCAAGATTAGTTTATGGTATTGTTCATTGATGATCAACCTATGTACTCTAATTTGGAGGAGGATCATAAAAAGAATAAAATGTCCATTTTGGATATTATTTTGGGGAATTTTATATATAGGATGAAATTTTAATATATTTTTTAAATGTTTGTAGTGGTTTTACATGGCCATGTGTTGACTTATCAAGGAGTGGTAGTTGATCCTTTGAATATCAAAGAATTTTATTCTAAATAAGAAGAAAAATAACAATGAAAAGATATATAGTTTTCTTTTGCATATAGATTATTATTAGAGGTTCTTGTTATATTTATATTTACTGATATCCCCTTTGATATAATTGATTATAAAAGACCAAACTATAATGAGAATATATTAGTGTTTGGTGGATTTTGAATAATTTAAGGAAAAATTAATCAGTAATTTGGTTATTTAGTTTCTGGAGGAATGGGTTGTATTTGAGGATTTCTATGTTTATTCTTATCTTGGATTGGGTTGTGTTTTAATATTTCAAGGGTTAGTGATCTCTCTTGGTAGTAACATTTAAAATATCATATCTATTTCTCCCATGATTATGAGTAGAAAACATTGTGTTTCCATTTATGTTTTGGTGGAATTACCTCATTAGTGAATGGTTTGTTGTCATGATATATCAAAAAAAGTTTAGGGACATATTAACTCAGAGGGATTAAAATAAAAATCATTGAATGTGTGAGGAATTATTATAAGACTATAAATTCAATATCTCTTAAACCTTAGGGAAAGATAATTTAGTAACTAATTAACTAATTAGGATGTTGAGAGGATATAATGTTCAAGAGTTTGGAGATACATGGTGGGTGATGGAGGAGACTTCAGGCATGTATTATGGTATTTAAGGGGTCATAGGTAGAGGTTTTATATGAGAAATTATAGTTCAATCAAACTTATTATTTAAGGTGGTAGACTCTTTGTTGGGAGACTCAAATTCTGAGTTATAGCGATATTGCATCGTTAATGTTTATTCTCTTAAGTGATATTCAAAGTTTTATGCAGATAAATTTTGTTTCAATGGATGAGTTTGTTCCATTAGTGATGCCAGAGGTGAATATTTTCAAGTTTCATAGTGCACACTTGTTTTTGTATCATAGTATATCAATGATGTATAATGAATAAAAAATTTAGTTCTGGTGTCCATGAATGATGTTTTATATAACCGAGTTCATGTCAAGGTATTTAGTTTTCTAGTAGGTGAACGTAGAGGACCACATTATTATCTGAATTGTACAACCATTAGATATACCAGAGTGGAAATATAAAGAAATTTTTATGAATTTCATCATATATTTGACTTATGATGAACGGGGATGTGAAGTTATTTGGGTGATTTTGGATTGGTAGATGATGTAATAAAATCTAGTGGAGATTAATGGGTTGAATAGTAATAATTACTTGGAGTGCCAGTATATGGATGAGGTAGGGAATCTTCTTTGGGTTTCAGGGATGATCATTTACAATAATTATCCTCATTTAAATTTTTATTTTAGAAAGGCATACAACATTTTTTTAGATATCAAATATTACTTATTATTAATTTTAATTCTCATATGGATGGTAATAGTGAAGGCTATTCCGAAAAAAATGAAATTTTACATGGATATGTTCTGGATTTTGGAGTTTGTTATTACATTATACAAGAATACATGTTGATATCCATTATGTTGGATTGTGGTTCCTAGGACCATATGTGTTGCAGAGTATGACCAAGATGGCTTATAATTTTTTGTTAAGAAGGTAACATGGGAATTCTAGAAGTCTTATATTTATTGGAGGAGGATGAATATAGAGTTTGAAGTTGGATATCATGTGTTCATGAGAGTTTCCTATTATAATTATCAATGTATGTTCAGTAAATGGTGTAGTTTTTTCTCCTATTTTTTTTGACACTTTTTGGTGTTGAAGCATAAAAGTGAGGAGGTATATTAATATATTCCTCCATAGTTAGATTTAAACCATGAAACATTTAATGTGTTGTTGATTCATTGATATCTTAATGAGTATTTACATATCAATGAATTGGGTGTGTTGGATTTAGATTATGATACACCATTCATAGATCATCCAGTTGATATTTAGTGTCTTTAGGAGAAGGTGTTATGTTGGTGCATAATTCCATTGATTAATGCCTTATAGGGAAATGATGACTTAAAGGAGTGTAAATTGGAGTGTGAGTCAATTTATTTCACAATAACAAAAGATATTTTGATCATTTTTTCCTTTATGTTTACAAGGCTGGTTCATTTTTGATTTCATGAATATTTTTTATCCTTATATAATGTTATGTTCTAGTGATGTTTTCATTCTTTTTTGAGAAGTATCACGGAGGGGTGTTTTGGATATTTGACTTTTTTTCTTTTCAATATTAATTTTTATTCTTATGAATGAGAATAGTTTTATAGGAATATAATTTAATTTATAGAAATGTATACATCTATTACATTTCATCTTCTAAGTGATGGAGGGGTGAAAATGAGGGTAAAAGATGGAAAAAGGAGTTGAAGTTAGAATTTCAAGATGAATTATAAATTGTGGTGAGGATATATAAATATTTCTCTAATGTTTTGGATAGATGAGATGGTTATTTTATATTCTAGTGTGTTTTCCATGAGGATATCGGCTATGGAATGCCCATTGTGTTATGGTGTGGGGGTTTAGCTATGGGGTTTTAGTCTAAATAATTTTCGAGGAGGAAGTATGGTTATAATGTAAAGGGGTTTGGTTCGGTGTGATATAACCACATTTATTAGTATATAAAAAAGTATAAGGATTCATATAACATAAATATTCTTATTTTTTCGTTTATAGGTTTCATTACCCTGTGAGGGGTAGTGTTGAAATGTGATGTTCATTGGGTGTTCTGAATACGTCTTATATGAGTTATTTATCATGTGGGACATCTTGAGTTTATATTATATGAAAATTTATTTAGTCATCCATATAGGATACTACATTTGGACAATTCTAAATGAATTTTAGTGACTTGGGTGTTTATTTTCCTAGATCTATCACCCCATGGTCAGTTTTCGCATAGTTTTATTCATTATACCATGGTAATGTTTGAGATGTGTAATATTTGAGGATAGAAGGAGGAAGATTGATCTATGATCTATTGGAGTTTTGATGTTTCACTATGGTATCTTTAGTTTCTTGAATCCTTGTTATTAATATTAGTTTAAATATATTTTGACCTCCAAGATTAAAGGAACATCATGTTTTTATTTTCATATTGGATTGGAATTTTAGTAATGTGGATAATATCTTACCATGATCGTTTAATTGTCCAAATTAATTTTAAAATTTTTATTTTTCTCAAATTCTCTCTTATCACCCTAAATTCCCATGAATCATAGAAATTTAGGGAGAACCATTATAAATATTTGGCTATAATTTGACTAGTTTTCCACACATCGTTGGGTCATCTATCACTTTAATATTTAAGGTGATTCCATATCACTTCTTATTGATTCCATTACCACCATTCTTCATATTCACATTGTGTCTATAGCGATGATTCAATTTTGGAGTTATTTTTGGTGTTTTTATGGGAGATGGTTATGCATAAGGATTGTTGTTAATTCTCATGTGTTGGGGGGTGATTGATCAGAGTTTTCTCATCATCTTGTAAAACAGTTGTTAATTTTTATGTTGGGGGGTAGGGCTTGAAGCATATCATTATTTTTTGTATGTGCATTTTTGAATGAACAAGATTGTGTTATTAATGGGTTGGTTATGAATTTTTTTTAAAAGATAACGAAATAGAAGAAATGAAATTGTAGAGAATATGGTGATTCACATGTGCTTTATAAAATTCTATAACAATGATTTTATGTTGATTGTTTTTTGATATTGATATTAATGGATTTTTGGGATTTTGGTTATGAAATAAATTTCTTATTATTATTGGTTTTTTATAATAATGTTTCATAAAGGGTTAATAAATTGTAGTGGGTAATAAATTAGTTATGTGAAAATTGAGAACTAATGTCTTAGTGTTTGAACATGAAATTATGGTTTAATGTTAAATAATGTTTTAGGAGAAGTTCTTTAGTTTGAACTATTTCTATGTTCTACCATTACCATGATATGAATGGGGTCTTTCATATTATGATTAGGTGTGAAATGACTATTTCTAAAGATTTTATAGGAGATTTTGGTATATTTTTTTGATGAAATAGTGATTTATGGGTTATTGTGTGGTTATGGTAGTAGTGGTATGATTGGTTTCATGGAAATGAAGTGGTTTAGTATAGTTGTTGTTGGATAGGGTTATGTACAGGTTTAGGTTGTCATGAGTTTGGATGCTATATGGTTGTGTTATATTTTCCCAACAGAAAGTAATATGGTTTGAATAAATGAAATTGGTAATAGGTGACATATTGGAGTTGATAAATGTTGGATGGTAAATTTTAAATGATTATGGGTCAAATAAGAATAAATGATTAAATGAATTGGTTTGAATACATGTGATTATGGATTAATTAATTACATGAAATGGGAAGTGGTTTGATGAATTTATTGAAATTAAATATATAAAATAATTAAAGAGTTTATATTAATAGAAATTATAGAAAATTTTAATTTTTAAATAAATTGGATGGTAGTATTATTGATATATCTGGTTTGTGTGATTTGATGGGTTTTTTGTTGTAAAATGACTATAGTGGTTTCTAGTGACTGGGTGTATTGACACATTGGATTTTATCAGTGTTTATTGTTATGTTTTCAATTAAACCTAAGGTTGAGCTTATATGGATATATGAATTACATATTCTGGGATTGGTTTAGAACCATCTTAGTTTCGTGATCTGAAATCATGTTTATTATGTGACACATGAGTTCTATGTTTTATGATAATCATAATTTTTTTTCAAAATGATAAAACATACTAAGATAAGAAATATCTATTATAACATATGATGTGAAGAAGTTGAAATTACTATAAAGGTCAAGTGACCATATGGAAGTGACCACACATTGAACTTAAAGTGACTGCATGAACAATCCACCATTCTTCAGATGTGTTAATTCTTCCCAAGTCAAGAATTTATTGTGTGATAATGTTCATGTGACTTCATGTATACTAAACCTACTACATGTTTAATATAAAGTGATAGCACGAAGAATTCAACCAAATGCATGAACCTCCATGTAACCATGCATTAGGTATTTTTTTTATAACTCTTCAACAAACCATGTGTGTATAATTCGTGACCTAAAAAGATATAAAGATACCTAATTAAGACAATTAATGAACGTGAGAAGATATTAAGTGACTATAATAATTAATTAATTTATCCCGTGAAGTAATGAAGTGGACATGAGAAAAAAATCATGTTACTTCATGATTAATGAAAGTGACTGTATGAAGAAGTCAAGTGAACAAATGTTGAAAAGAAGTTACTTAAGAATAAACCAAGTTACCTTTCAAACTTACCATGACAATTAACAGTGAGAATTGATCATGATCCCAATTAATCATTCCTATGTTAAGACTAAGTGACCATGTCTAACTTGAGTTGTGAGATAATTTCAATTCTCCATTGGCTGTATTATGGAGCATTAATTTCCAAGACATTTAATTTAAGGTTGTTATATGTTCAAGTAATAAATAATTAATATCCAATAAAAGATAATTTGATATGGATCTCTCTTTAATAATTTGATCCATTCATGGAAAAGTTAGATATAGAGAAATAAAGCATAGGTGTGTGTATGTGCATGAGAGACATACCTCCATTCCATTATACTAATCTGAATTATTTTCATGACATTATGCTATTTTATGGTAATCCTAGTTGAGGTTGTGGATTAGTTTATTCTATAATTTTTTTTTGAGAACTTAGTGATTCCCAAATTGAGAGGACTAGGCCTTATCTTAAGAATGAACCTACTGTTTTATTCTATTATGTGTTTTGTAGTTTTATTTCTGTAATTTTTTTCAAAAATTTAGTTTTTTATCAAAACATTATAGAAAAATACAACATTGATAGTTAAAATTAATAATTATTTTATATATTCTTTTTTACTGGAATTTCTTTTCAAAAGTTAAAAGAGTTTTTAAGATTATTTTAAATATGTTGTGATCATACTTATGGGAAAAATTTTGAAAGAAAAAACTACATTCTTACACTATTTTAGGTAATTGGTGTTTTAAAAAAATGATTTATTTTTAATTTTTTTTATAGGAATTTAATTTGGAAACTAAATTCATTCCCCTATGGAGTTATCTACTCCGACCAACATTTGGTATTAGAGGAATGTTCTTTCTTTTTAACTATGATACATTTTTTACCTAATGATCAACATTCCTATTATTTATAAATTTATATCTTTATGGATGGCAATAATATTGATGGGAATAAAACTAATAGGAATTTTTATTTTAGGGTAAAAAATTATTCTCAGTTGAACATTAAGGTGATAATATATATTTGGAGCATGTGATTTTATATTTAGACTACGATAGAGGAAAAATATGAAAAATCAAAATCTTTTAGAGCTGATTAGAGAAATGAAAATAAGGCCTCCAATGATTATAGGTATAAATATATGAATTCATAATATTTTGAATTAGGTCAAGAAGAGTTTAATAGAATTTATGAGTGTTTTACTACTTAGGAAATATGTCATACACTTTATGTTTCCCAATAAGGAATCTCAAATTTTAAAGATATATGATTTAATACCTATACTATTAACGGAACTAATTTTAAGGTTAAATATATTGAATAAATCTTTGAAACTCTTATCATTTTCATGGAAATTTTAAATTCAATGCATTCACTTAGGATGAAAATTGAAGACAAATATAAAGTGTTGAGACTAGTTCGATTATAATGAGATCGATGGAGAGGAACCTCTATTTCTTTTAGAGATTAATGTGATATAAGTAATATACCCATGAAGGAGTTGATTAGAATGATCATAATGTATTATGAATAAGTGAAAGTAAGAAATGATAATGATGAAAAAAATATAAATTCATTTTCTTTCAAAGCATCTGATTCAAAGATAAAAGAGAAAATAAAAGAAGATAGTTAAAGTTAGGATGAATCACCTTCTAATAGTGACGATGAAATAGATCATCTGTCTAGGATATTTAATTTGTTCAACATGAAAAACAATTGCTTCAAGAAATTAAATTATGGGGTAAAATATGATAGAAGGAGAAACTAGAAGAAATAAAATCAACCAGTAATAGTGTTCTGTGATGAATAAAAAAGAAAATGGTGAATCAAATAAGAATGTCCAAAATTGAATTATAAGAGATTATTTTTGAAAAAATGGAAATGGCCAAAAATATATATAAACGAAATATGGAGTGCCTCTGGGGATAGTTTTAGTGATTCGAAATCAAGTAGATAGGATATGTTTGATAGAGAAAACATGTGTTATATGAAAAACACATATGAGGTATTGAATACTGTCTCTAAATCTTTTTTCCACAGTTCGCATATTTTGGAAAATGAAAATAATAACGGGAATATGAGTAGTTAAGATTAATTTTTTTACTATGATATTATTGAATAATAATTTAAATAGATTAAGGATGATTATAAATGTTTAAAGAAGTATCATGATTTATCTATTCACGTCAAATCTGATATTGTTGTAGAAAAAGGAAAACAGTCATATATTAAAAGAAAATAATGAACATAAAATGTAAAATGAGAAACTCAGAAATGATCTTGAAAGGTTTACCATTGGGAGAGAAACCTTGAGTAGGATTCATGGTAAATAAAACACAACTATGTACACAACTGGGATTGGGTACCATCCCTTTCAAAGGAGAATTTATAAGAATAAATTGATTCATATATCAAGGAATTCCAATTAGGTAAAAAATCCATATTCTTATGAAAACTGTCATGTTATTATGTCTAATAGTATTAATTTTATTTATGGTAAGACTTTCAAATATATTTGGATTTCAAATGATTTTGTTACTATCCTTTTTAGAGGAAATAAAGTATGTGTACCGAAAACATTTCTTATCAAAATGTGTGTAGTAAACTTGTTTGGAGAGTACTAAGAAAAATTTATAGTATCAGGACAGTGGATTCCCAAGACACATTATTATAGACTCCTCAATATTTAAAATTATTATCATGGTTGAGGGTGTACATGTCACTTTTGGTGACAACGCCATAGGAAAAATAATAGGACATGGTTAAATCTGTAATTATAATTTTGTTCTAAATTCTAAAGTCTTATTTGTTAATGATTTATATAATTTTTTTATAGAAACTCATAATTTTTTATTTACGGTTTCCATGTTATTATTTAATAAATAATTGACAAATATATGATTCTAAACATGTTTTAATTTTTAACACTATACATAGATATAATGTAATGAAGTTGTTTTAGATTATTTATATTCCAATATTTTTCATTTATAAATACATTTCTTCATGAATTCTAATTATGGAATAGGATACTAGGACAATGAAAAAATCACTATCTGAAGAAGATAACAAGGTAAGAATTAGTTAAGGTTCATCCTAAACTTGAATTCCTAAAAGATAAAAATCTACTAACCATGTCAAAAAAGGAAACCACATATCATTTAATTTAAATCAAGAAAATCAATTTTCTATTCTTACCACCAAGATTTGGTTGAAAGAAAATTGTTTAGACATTCTATAATTTCTAGATTAACTGGAAAGAATTATGCCAATGTTCTTATATACAACCATTTTTGACACACTTGGGTATTCTTTCTATCTCAAAAATGTATGGATTGTTCTTATTTGCAATAATATGAAAATATTTAAAAAATATTAGTGTAAATACTATTATGTCCTTAAATATTTATCATGGTCATCTGTTTTAAAATAAATACAATGAATATTTATTCTCACAACATGGATTAAATCCAAAAAAATACTATGAATCGGAATCAAAATTGTGTTTTTGAAAGAAGAAATATGACTCTTCAAGATATTTCCTAAATTATGATGAATGATTATGACATACCTATTTATTTTTTAGAATTACCCAAAAACAAATATTTATATATTATCAATTGGGTTCTTATTTGAAATTTTTTAATAGGACTCTATATGAGTTGTGTTATAGAAGAAAACCAAAGGTCATTTACTTTAGTGTTTTGGCTGCAAGGTCATTATAATCAATACAAAGGAGAATTGAGATATTTCTATATCCAAAAGTTAAGAAGGAATATTCCATGGTTATCGAACCTCCATTAAGTCATATAGGGTATTAAATAAAATAAAAAATTGTTTTAGAATATATAAATGTAAAATTTGATTAAATAGATCTACATGAGTGTAATAATTCTTTATAAAACCTTGAGGCTGACCTTTCTAACATTAATATCAATACCAAAACCATTTCAAATGATTGTTATGTGAAAACTAATATAAAAAATCACCTAACATAGAATATCTTTTTTTCATAAACTGTAAATAAAAAGTTCATGTACCAAATACTTGTATACCTAGATCCATTAGAACTCCCATAGACCATCCAGTATATATTTTAGTAGGTGATATAGATAGATTAACACAATATAGAGTTTCTACTAGAGTCTCGGCTGAGTATCAACACTTCATATAACATATTGAATCCTAAAATCTTTACTAAATTTGTAGGCTATGAAATTTAGGTAAAGGTTATACAAGAAGATTAGAATTAGTGTGAAAGAAACAAATTCTGAGAAAAAATAGAAATACCAAAAAAATTCCTGACGATTTTTACTATGTGGATATTTTGAAACAATTTTAAGAGTTTGGAAAAAAAAATTAAGAATAAATATAGACTCATTTCATAATGGTATTTTCAATAATTAGGCATTGTTTATGAATAATCCTTTACAGACATATCAAGACTTGAAGGTATTAGAAATTTTCTTTCATATGAATAAAATTTGAGTTTAAAACCCCATCAAATGGTTGTTTATTGTGTTGATATAAATTTTTGTATTGTTGTGGTTTTTTTCTAGAATAACCCTTGTATTATAAAATCCAAAATTTTCAAATAATGTTTTATAATTAACAAATTATTTGTATCATTTAAAAAATATCATATATATTAGCATGATAGACTCATCTCATTTTTTATTTATAAAGGTTTTCTAAAATGGTATAACTTGTCTTACATTAGTTATAAAAATAGTTTCAAAAGTTATATTTGTAATTAAAATCCATTTTGATGATATTATTTTTATATCATCTTAAAAAACCTTATGTACTAAATTTTCAAAATTGATGAAAAATGAATTTGAAATGAGTTTAATGGGGGAGTAAAAATTATTCCTAGGTTTTTAGAATTTTCAGAATAAGGAATTTATAATTTTAAATCAATCCAAATACACTAAGGATATTTTAAAACATTTTGGATTTGATAGTACAAAACTAATTGATACTCAAATGAGTACCACATGTGTATTGAAACTTGATGGAATTGGTAAACTAGTTGATCAAACCACTTATAGAGGTATTATTGATACTCTACTATAATTACTTACTAGTTGACTTGATATTATGTTTAGCGTGTGAATGTGATCTTGTTTTTAATAAAATCCAAAGCAATAACATTGGAATTCTGTCAATTTTGTTTAAAATACATCAAAAGTAACACTAATGTTTGATATATTTATTTAAGAGGAAAAGAATTTGACTTAGTTTTTCAGATGTATATTTTTTTGGCGGAAATATAGAAATAATGAGATCCTCTAGAACATGTCACTTTTTGGGAGTGGTTCAAATTTCATGGTGTAGTAAGAAATGGAATTCTATTTCAGTATCCCATATAGAAGAAAAGTACTAAGTTACCAGCTATTGTTGTGCACATATTCTATGATTGAAATACATATTTCTAGATTATGAATATTAATTTGGAAAAGTTCCTATAAAACGTGATAATAAATGTTCTATAAACATTTCTATGAATAGTTTGTATCATTCAAGGAAAAAACATATTGACATAATACCTCCCTTTTTTGAGATACAATTTAAAAAAGGGGATATTACTCTTGAATTGATTTGTAGTGAACATAAATGTGTTAAAATATTTATAAATCCATTGAATATTAAGAGAATGAATTATATTAATAATTATTTAGTAATGGGAAATTATTTGGAAATAATTTATTTTAGTTATACCACTTATATATTCCTTTATAATGATTAATTTATATATATGGGGATTTTTATTATGTAACCCTGAAATTTAATCAACATAGAAAGTTAAAACCATTTGACTAGTTAGTCATATATTCACTATACCTACCATGAGGCTTTACTCACACTTGAACTATACCTAAAATGAGTTTTTAGTTAGTATATTCATTGTTCCTCAGTTTTCACGAATACATGGTTAATAGAACTACATTAACTATTTTTTTGAAATTTTTATTAATATGTTTTGGGGGGATTATCATCTAGGTTAAAATTATTCTATTCAATAAATTATTAAATTAAAATAAAAAATTAAATAATAATCACAACACATTTATATTCCAAAATCCCTTTCTTATTTTGAAGTTGTATCTACCCCCTTTGTTTAAAACCTTTTCCAAAACCTATCTCGAACATGTCTATTTTGAAACAAAAAAATTAGAACTCAAATCATAATGAAAAATTTCAATAATGGAAAAATCTCATGATGACACACCTCCTTCTATAGAACCTCCTTGAAAGTGATCATAAAAGAACAAATTTAGATCACATGATATATTTAATCTACAAAAATATCACTTGGTTGGTCATATATATTGTTATAATAAGGATTTATATGATCAGTGGATTTATTCCAAGAAATATCTAGCATGGAAATCAGCTTTGAAATAATCCTAGAGTGAGAATATCATGGAAAACCGTAAGAATTTCTATGAAAGTGGAATTCATATTAGGAAATTGGATTTTTTTTCCTTTATCTTATAGAATAAGAATGGAATTTAGATTATCCTATATAGTTTGTTATGAGTCAAATTTTAGTGATATTTAATCCTCCTTATAAGTTGAATTTCATTCTACATTTGAAAATCATACCATCCCTTTTGGAGTGTATGGGATTAGTTCCTAAAAAGGGAGAAAAAAATTTTTGGGCCTATTCTTAAATCATAATATTTAGAGGCATATGAAAGTAAATTGGAACCCATAGATAAAATAATCGATGGATTATAGTAAATTTTTTTATAAATTTGATCATGTGATGTATCCTTTTGCAACAAGGCATTTTTTGGATCAAAATATTATGCCTAATGAAGTTGTTTAATCCTCTTTAGATGATGGAGATGATGTTGCTATATAAGTGGGAAATATGGAACCATAAGTTTATGATATAAATGTGGAATCCATGGTAGCTTATTAGGATGTCAAATAATCCTCTCCAGTTGTATCCTTTTAACCTCATGAATCTTCTCTACCATTACCATCTCATGAGGATGAGTTATAAGATGAAAATCATATTGACGATGAATATTTTTTATGTGTTTTTTTTTGATAAACATGAATGGGATGAATTCAGTGAGATTAGGGAGGATTATGAAGGATCATAGAAGGATCATATTATATATAGTACACAAAAACATAGTTCAACAGATGTTCCATCTAAGGGGGAAAAGTCTACTGGATTAGTAGTGCTATTTATTGATTACTCTGAGGAGGATAATGATGATAATGGGGGAGGCCTAACAAATCCGGGTTCACTTGATATCCCTTCATCTGAAGGATTTATTCAAGGTTATTTGATAGCTCAGATTAACTCTTAAGAAAGTGTTAAAGTATCTTATCCTATAACATATGTTGATCAATTTTTGGATGGACCATTTCCTGTAACCCTATCAAGGATGTTGAGGAACCTGAAGACAAACAATGTAACAACACCTATTGGATATCTCCAGCAAGATGATGTTGATGTGGAAGAAGAATATACTGATGATGAAGAAGATTAGTATTTATGGCCTACACATTCATAGATTATGGATGAGATATATGGAAGTTAGTATGATTAGGATATATCTATTTCGATAGTTACTTTTTTTCCGTTACCAAAATTTGTGATAAAAGAGGATTTTAATGAGTTCAAATTAGACTTTATGGGTGTGCTAAATGAATTGTTCCATGGTTTTGTAAATAACATGGAATTGGTTAGAGATGATTATATATAAAGGATAGTTACTTTAGTCAATTATCATCTTCAAAAAATATTCCATATCAATATGGAACTAATGAAAAAATTTATTAAGGTATTTCGAGAAAAAGTGTTTGTTTTTCAATATGATCTTAATGATATTATAATGATACTAGATCAAAAATTTCTTACAACATTATTTTATTCTTCTGATTTAAAAGATCTCTCTTTATCTTCATCAGTTTCTACTCCTACTACTCTACCATATTTTTTTCAATGTATATAAAATTTAAAATCTCATTAGAGATGAGTTTAATTTTTTTATGAGAATCATAGAATAAGAGATTCCGTGTTTGACAGTTTTCAAACTACAAATTCTAAGACCTTGGTTTTGGTTAGAGAAGATGTAAAACATGTTAGGGGGGATATAGAAACTATCAAAAGATATTTTTATTTCAATATTAGTTGGATATTTACCAATTTATACCTGAATAATATGTTTTTATCATTGTCTAGTATTCTCAAGATGCATCCGTTGACCCAAGCATTCTAGTATCAAGTTTAAATTCTAAAAGTTATAACTTATATTTCCGAATCCTTCATGGAAACAAATATAATTATCTTACATAAATGGAAAATAGATAAATATTAGTAAATGATTTAACCAGATTGTTAGATACTTACTTATATAATATAATCACATATATTCTATCTCCTCTAAACATACCCATTACTTCCAACCCTCCGCTTATAAATTATTCTGTTAGTCATTTTGGACTATATTGAAGACAAGAAGTTTAAAACCTTCTTCAAGTTACTATGTGTGTTTTAATCCAAGACCATGCTTCTAACTCTGTACCACAACCTACTCATTATACCTCATCATCTACTTAAAAAGGAAAGGACCCCATACTCCCTACTAACATCAAGAATATACATGCTTGTGATTATGATTTGAATTCATGATAGGGGGAATCCTTGTAATATTTTTGTAATGAAGTATAATATTAGGATAATATATTCTTCCTATTTATATTTATCCTTGTTATATTTTTTTGATTATTTTTTTATAATCTGAAAAGGGGGATAATTATTAGAATTATTTGATGGGTCTTGACAATTGAAGAAATTGAGAAATATATTTTTCATTTTTTTAAATATTTTTATGATGCATTAAATTTATTTCATTTTATATATCATGATTTTTTATCCAAAAATGAGGATATTTTTGTCTTAGTCCATCACAACCATATTTTAATGTTCCCAAATCATGTTTATCATGATAAAAATTAGTTTTATGTTTTATGATAGCCAATTTTTTTGGATAAAATGAAAAAATGGTTAAATATGGAAGTGACCATAACAACATACCTTGTGAAGAAGATGAACTGGCTGTGAAGGTCATGTGAACATGTAGAGGTTACCACAGGATGATCAAATTTACTAGAAATTTAATTTTTGTTATTTCAAAAACACCAACTTTTAAGAGGGAACTGGAAACCCAAAAAAATAAAAACAAACCCAAGCTAAAACCATATAAGAAATGACCAGGTTATTATAGGAAAATTTAAAGGATTTATAATCTTTCAGATTTTATAATATCTATTAAATTTAGGTGATCACCATGTTTGGATCATCCTTGATAAGATCATATAAGTGGTAATCCATATTTTACATGTTATGATTGTACTATCCCAAATTTGTTTCCTTATCATTGATACCACATTAGAAAATCTGATCATATTTTATGATCTAACATTATTTCACATCATTGAGGAAAAATTGATGCATTATCTAAAATTTTTTGATGTCATCCTATTTTTGATCATTGATTTATTGTATTTCTATAACATATCCTTCTTGGAATGAAGGAGAAGAACCAATCCATTTGATACTTTCTTCTTTCTTTAACCCTTTTGGACCCCATCAATATTCTCTATTTCTAGAATTAGTTCTGGTTTTACTTTATTATCATCTTGATATTCCTTGATCTTCCCATAAGGAGATGATACCCATTTCGCCACTATTTTAGAAACATGAATCACACATTATTAAATTACCAATGCAATCGTCAATAACTCTTCCTTATAATGAATTGGTTTTCCATATAATTTTTCCCCTTTCCAACCCCATCCATCTTTGTAGAACTTCTATAAGTTTTAGAAGGTGAGAGTAGCCATTACATCATGTTAATGTTTTCCACTTATTCACTATAAAACTCACCATGCCCCATGTTACATTCCTAAATTTCTTCCTCCTCAGGAGGTGTTTCCCTCCTTGTTGTTTTCAATATTCAAATTCTGATGAGGATAGGCTAGAGGTTTCATCACATGACCATGCCTCAGTGGATTCCTATAACAATGTATAATTTTCTTCTATTGTGGGGAAATTAAAGTTTGTTGTTCTTTCTACCATTACATTTTCATTGTATATATCCATTTACCAATATCCCTTTACATAAACTATTTTTTTATTCAATATCTTTTAAGTGATTACTTGTCTTGATATTAGAATAAATATTTTTGGGACTCAACCTATTCATAGAGTTAACTATTCTTCCATATTTGTTTTCATTTCTCGCCTTGTATTTTTTTGTGAAGATGGATTATTGTAGATGAATATTGAAACTCTAATCTCAGAGTTAAAACTAGAGAAACTTGTAATACATATCATCATATAGTAGGAAATAACTATGAAGTAAATTCTGGCTCAAGATGAGACAATCTATGATTCAGAGATTTTTCATAGGGCACCGCAATAGGTGTAGGATTTATACTCAACATGGAAGTTAGGAATATTGGAAGTTGGTTTGGATATTTTGGGATTATATTGAAAGCTTCAAACCTCATAAAAATATCACATGATGAAATATAACCAGCAATACTCCCTTTGTTTCACAAGACCTAACCTAAGTATTCAATCAAGGTATCCCTGAAATTTATTATCAGAGGAATTTTTCCACTTTTATGATATTTTTTGGATGGATGTACTTATTGAAAATAAAAATAGAATAAATTAAAACATGATTAAATGTTAAACTATTTCTTATGTTGATAATCTCCTTCTATTTCAATCAAAATAAAATCCATTGGGGGGATTAAAATTTTGAACTCAATAAACATCCTCCATGCAATAGGGTAACTCATGGTTTGATTTCTCCATTCCATAAAAAGAAACACTCTCTCAATGTTCTTGATGATCCTGAGGATGGATGCGTTTTTAATAGAAGTATTAGACTAGGTAGACTGATCTAGAGTGTCAATGTAAGAGGGTATCATTTCATATGAAAGTTGAAGGGCCCTCTAAGAAAGAAAATATAAACTAAATTGAAGGTACAAGGGGAACATGAACACAAATAGAACATATATTATTCATAATTGAACCAAATGATGAGGTTACAAAAATTTGATAAACCCATCACAATAAGATTTTGGAGACCACAATATTGGTTCTAAAATATTTTAAAGGCAACGACAGAAATATGATTTACTACAAATAGAGCTATACGAGATAGTAAAAAAGGTAAGAAGGTTCAATTAACTCAGATTGGATGACAGGGAGAGAATTTAATCCCCCAAAGAGGATTCATAATTTAGGGTACACTTGGATTGGTGGAAAAAATGGAAAGTATAGAGGGTATGAGATGGAAACAAACCTACCACATGTTAAATATGAAGTGACCACATAAAGAATTCAACCCACCACATGATCAACCAGGTTTCCCTATCTCAGTTAAATAATTTTATGAAAGCCTTGATCTAACCATTTTTTTGTGTGTGAAAATTTATGACCATAAGAAAAAAAGAAGCTACCATATGAATACAATAATTGAACATGATAAGACATCAATTGCATTTGAGAATAAATCAAGTAACCACAAGAAGTAATAATGTTATTGTCATGAACTGACCCTTAAGGGTCGTCCTAGTTGACTATAAGAAGAGTGTGACACCCCAATCCCACATCCAATAGTGCAAGGTATGGTGACTTGTTCCAGGAATTAATATCATACATATGGGAGGTATTTATCTAATATACCCACAGACACACCCAAACACAAAAATCTGTAAGTCCCCATACAATCATTAAAGGTAAATACAACAAAAAAAATTCATGGATATATCTATATCCTATAATTAGAGTAAAAAAAAGTAATATAATACATAAGGACAAAATAAAGTCCCACCAAAACTAGAAATCAGGTCCAATCGGATCTGATGGAGGGGACTGCTTCTAAATTCAATAATGTTATGGACCTCATTTTGTCATTAAAAAACCCTGTTCCTCCTTCTTTCAGTCCTCCGAGGACTCTATCAAAAGTCATATCTTCTTCATAAATCATAACATGTATGGGAAGATCCTATTCATGGGTCAGTATAATAATAAAAATTAGTTCATCCAAAAAATCACCAAACATAAATAATCATGAGTAGTTAGGTCATCAATATACAAGTTTGTCAATAAATATATGAGGAATAATGATTATAAACCAAGATATACTCATCAAAGACTCAAAATTTCAAGAGGTCCCAACCCAAATACAAACCATATGATTAATCAAAAGGTTTTAAGGTAACAATTTTCTTGAAGAATCCCCACCATTATCCATGTTGTCACTATTTTCACTCATCCGATAGGTCTTTCTCACTAGGTATCACCAATGAGGTACTAACTAGAACTCTGAAGATGTCAACATCCAAGTAAGGGATCACACCCAGGACCACTTGGGGTCACCTACAACCCTATCAGATCATTCATATAGATAAGGGATTAATGATATGTGAATGGTGGTCATGTTGATACCAAAAACACCACCTTGGGAAGATGATAAGATATAGGATTCCACCCCATTCCTCAGAGAGGGATACCAAAAAATTGATATGGCATAGTTTTCATATAGTGGACTATAATCTAATGATAAAGACATAATTCTACACTATACCATTATAGGTATGGACTAAGGGATCACAATAAAAAAAACCTATTCTATACTAACGAGAAAGAGGACCAAGGGTTTTCCTAAAACAAGGACACAATGTGTACAAGGGGTACATGATGTGTATCATTTTCCTTGGGTTTTTTTTTGTCTCTCATGGTCTCACATGACATATAATCTTCCACATAAATGGCATGTAGAGGTTAGTGTAGAACTCAATGGCCCATCTTCATGTGACCATGTATATCTATTCAAGACCATGTTCTATAGTTGTTCCCATTAACTTAGTCGTGTCCAAGTACCTGGATGCGCATGTATAGTCTACCCTTTTCTATATGTCTGGTCTTGTCCATTCACATGTACCCTCAGGGGTACAGGTCAAGACACCATCATCGGGTCCCAGGGAATGTGACATGTGTCACATGGTTTCACATATAATTCTCTGTACAAAAATCAAAGCATTATAAAATGGGTACTACACGACATGTATTCTTAGGATTACATGCCATGTAGTCAAGAATCTTCGAGAAAATCATAAATTCCCCATGCATTCACCTGCCCCACCATCACCCCAAGATCTTCCTCTAGTCTATCCTAGACAATTTGAATCTTGGTTGACCAAATATCTCTATTTTCAATGGCCAGAATTATGCCATTGATATGCTCAAATCAAAACTATTGTTGCACCATTCCGCTGTCGTGCATCAAACTGAAAATCAGAAAACAAAAATCGAATGCTGATACACCTATAATCATCCACCTTTGTCATTGCACCTCAATATCATCATTGATCATGAAACAAACCTATATAATTTATCTGTTGTGATGAATAATAGTAACACAATGATCGAATATCGAGTATTGGTCGAACCAATAGCCAAGGAAATATCTTTAATGAATAATGTAAAGAAATGGGGAAGAAAAATAGAAAAAAATATTAATGAACCTCAACTGTTGTTCATGTTAGCTTTAATTCATTGCGGTTAGAATGAAAAATAGAGAGTAAAATATAAACAACCATAGAAATATCAATTCTGACACTCTAGGAAGATAAAACATCAACTTTATATCATCCATCAACCCACAAATCAAATTGTTAGAGTAATTGATTTGCATTTGATGTGGGATAATCATAAATTGGATGAATTCCAAAAAACCACATTCTAACATGGGTTAATATTTATTTCTAATAAATATTGAATCATTATTTTCTTCATTAGAATGATCCCCAGATTTTTTTGTAAAAATTTATTGTTGATCCATTATCGTTCACCAAGATCGCCTCTAAAAACTCCTATGTCAATTCCTGGGTTATGTGGATAACCATGTAAATTTTCTATAACCAGGTATTTATAGAGGAAAATTTGGTTCACATTTTTATTAAAAATTTAAATAAATATATTTAATTTATTAAATTATTTATCCCATGATACAGCTTGATCAAAACACCTGATGTCGAAGAAGGTTATGTCATGCTTAAGATAAAACCCACATTCAAGAATTGACGGTGGTGTCCAATTTTTCATCTAAGTTCTAATTCAATATTTATTCCCTTATTTCAAAAAAAAACATTTTGTACATGACATAAAATATTTAATACTTATATAAAATCAATACTGATTCTCAATGGGCCTCAGAATCTCACTCTGACTCCGTTCCACGGACAAAAATATTCTTGAATATATTTCAATGTCTGTTATGGAAAAATTAGACATGTTACATTCTCCCAACCTTAGTGATTTTCAGCATAAAAATAAAATAGGATACTCAGAAATATAGGGATACTCATACCACATAAGTGTTTACCTCGCCCAGGTTCTCTCATGGGGAGTCTCTTGCTTCCACTGAACATGCACCAAGGGAATCACTCTCCCATGGAGAGTCTTCTCCTAACGATCCTCGACATCCACTGGGCACTTCAAAAATTAATATCCATAATTGATGTTTATCTTTACTCACTCGATAACATGTGATAGGTTATTCACATACCTCCTTTTATATATCATGTGGAAGACATCATATACAAAGTCTAATTGTGGTGGTAGGGACTATCAGCATGCCACCTCCCTAACACGACACATTATATTGAAAGGGACAATGAATCTTGGTTAAAAATTCCACCCCATCCAAATATTATCAATCCACGTTGAGGTAAGAACTTCAAGAAAACATGGTCTCCGTCCTCTAACTCTAAGGGTGTCCATCATCAGTCCTCATTGGACTTATGATACCTCTGGGTAGAATTCATCTTCTATTAGATGATATTCACCTTCTCTATAATATCTCAATCCAAATCTCATCCCACGAGTTTAGACTCCTTTTATTATTCTAGAATAATGGAGACCTACAAGATTTCCTATATATGGTTTCAAATGGTGTTAAAATGATGGTGGAATGGTAGCTATTTTTCATGAAAACTCCAGTAAAGGTAGGTGATCCTCCCAAAAATGGCCAAACCCCAACATGAAATTCCCTATCATGCTTCTAGAAACTAAATGGCATGCACATCCTAGGCATCAGTATAAGAGTGAAAAATTATTATCAATTGAAAATATGTCCTATAGAACACCTACAGTACTCTCTATAATCCCGACATGAAGAGGGAATCATGTTCTGAGATGATTTTTGATGGAACTATGTGAAAATAAACTATCTTCTATACATAAAGTCATCCTAACAACTCTATTGAGTTATGCTCTCAGACAACTATGAAGTGGGATGAATTTCTGATTCAGATTTTAATCACTTGAATTCCATCATGTCCTTAAGAAGATTAGGGTAACCCTGTCACAGATTTTATAGATACAACACCCCACTTCCACTCTAGCTACTCAAGTGGTTGAGCTAAAACTATTTTAAACTAGTGATCTACCTTCATCTGTTTAAATGTGAGGCATCAAGAGAAAATATCCACTAAAAATATCTTCATACTAGGCCACCAAAACTGGTATCAAAGTTACTAATACATATTCACCACATCTGGATGTACCCCCAAGGGGGATTTATGAAACTACCTCATAAACTCATCATGAAAAATAACAGGTACCATAGTCCATACTATGAGAAGGGTGGTGCTAAAACCACCATTATAGAATCCATGAGGAGAATATCCAATGGATATTTGAGTAACCAAGGACACAAATTTGTTATATCTATTAAGATCCTCTAAAACATGCTTTAAAAGTGATGTGGTAATAACCATCGATTGGTGGTAAGGTTCACTGTAACACCCCGGGATTTTATGAAAAATATTCTTTTTAATTTTATTGATGTCTTGTGTTGTAAGTTAAAAAAAGGAGTCATTCATAACACGCAACCCTAACTTGGCTGCATTACAGGCAATTGCGACCTTCCTCGATAGCGTGTGTTGTACGCAATACCGAGTTTCACTAAACAACGATATGCTATTAAAATATTATTAAAACTAGCTGTTATGAGTAGTAATAACCACCTTTTGAAATTGTGTAAATTTTATCTTTCAAAATGGACTTCACTTTTGGATTCGTAATATCAAAATTATCCTAGGGTGAAATTTTGGTATTATTCTGAAAACTTTCAATTTTTGATGAATAGTTAAAACACTAGGTTACTATTTAAAAACTGACTTTTTATTTAAATAATTATTTATTTTATTTAAATTTATTTTAGGTCAAAATTGACACATAATACCTATATAAGTTCAATGTAATTCATTGGAGTCATTTTATAATAATTTCAGATATATAAAAATTTTATCGAACTTTTGACCGTCTTTTACCCACCTCATAAGAGAATTTGCAAATTTACATAAAACTTAATTTTACCGCTTTTGTGAATGGAATTTCAAAAATCCGAGAGGCCCAGTTTATGTCAGTAAGTAAAATGTGGTTCAATGAGATGAAAATAATTTTTAGTGAATAGTATGTTTTTACTTTTATTTACCACGGTTAAAAGTAAATAGGGTAATTAAGGGTAAAAATGATATTATTATTACCCTAACATATGTCCTAATTCTATTGGATAAGTGTAATTCGACCAAAAGCAACCATAGGAATAAAATATGACCATTTAGGCCCACTTGGATTAGATTAGGACATTTAATATTAATTTATTTAAAGAAGGGTTAAGATAGTTAAAATAAAAGTTTAATAAGTAAATAATTTTTAATATAGGGTTATAAATAAGATAAATTCGACTATAAATATTCATTGTAAATATAAAAAGATTTCCTACATAAATGTATTTTATTTATAATTTTTAGACATTAGATAATTTAATTTATTTTTGACACAATGATAATGTAGTAATTATGTTATTAAAGAAATATTGACATAATTGATGTTATAAATACCCAAATAAATGTAATTTGAGATGTTTTATGAATTCCACTAATTTTCGAGGTTAATATGACATGTCAGTATTGATTTAGTTAACTATTTTCGAACTAATAATTCTTTTATGATTTTAACAAAAATCAATTACCAAATAGTTTCAAAATTTCCATAAAATAGTTTTTAAAATAAATATTATATTATAAATTGTTATTTTATTTCTAAAAATCTAAGGTTTGTCCAAATGACTTAGATAAAGTTATATATATTAATAATAAACAACTTGGTGTTCGTTTGGATTGTTATAGTAAGTTTATTAACCATATAGTGTAAGAACGCAAAAAGACACGGTAAAAGTAAAATTATCTAACTTAAAGGTAAATCTAAATGATAAGATTAAAATAGTAAACTAAACTTGTCCAAATTCTATTGGATGATAGGATTTCGACCCATCCCCACCTTAGATTTGAAATAAATCAATTTGGAGCTTTTTAAAACCGAATATGGATTTATAATAAAATAATATTTTTAGTTTTTCCAAAGGTGCCCCAATCCTCTCTTATAAAAGGGCACATCCTCCCTCTCTTCCTCACACCACTTTGAGCCTTAAAGCTCAGCCAAACCCTTCCAAATTATCTTCTCCACTTCCCTAGAAACATCTTAGAGGTCCTGGTCTTCTTCAAAGATCAATTTTAGTTTCCTAAGAGGAGGTCTCAAAGAGGCGCTTCAAATAAGAGGAGGTTCGGATCCATACGAAGCATATCGGACCTAAGGTAAGGGATAATTATTCCAATCTAATTCTTATCCGAGATTGTTTATTTGTAAGTATTTTCTGGGGTTATGATTATTATCCATGTCCATATGTTCTCAAAATGTTTTCATAAAATGTTTACATTTCATCCATGTATGTTTAAAGGCATTTTTACCCTTTTCTACTTTTACCACATCGTATGGAAGGAATCTTTCTTTTGTTTACCATACGAGGTACTTTTTAACTTTTCTGACAAAAGTACAAGAATAATGTTTTTTTAACTTATACTGTGTGAATGGATTTTTACGGTTTTATAAAGCCTTATTTTCATAAAGCTTCCTCAAACATATTTCATGACTATTTTCAACAAAATCCTATTTTTAAATTGCATGAAATTTTGTGAAAAGAAAATGATTTTGAAGAAAAAAAGGATATTTTCCTCAAGAATTCATTTCAAGTGTTTTATCAGAACCATTTTCATCTAAGATGACATTATTTCACATGTCTATGTTTCAATTATCATGTCTCTATGATTTACATGGTTTCACTTTTCTAATGATGAAATGATATCCAATTTTTTTCTTATGGATTACGTTATGATGGAATGATGTTTATGAAATCCATTTTATTCTTGGGTTATGATGATTGATTTATGTTTATATTGTGGCACACGAAAGAATTATTTCAATATGAGATGGGTGGGACCTATTTCTCCCTCCAATGCATTGGGTAATGGTTTATATCTCATTAGATAGACATGGATGCAATGGTAAGTTAATCCGGTTTAGTGTTACAGGACTGAAACGAGGAGTGAAATCGATTCAGAAAGGGACTTTGTCCACTAATATGGTCTTGGCAGCAATGCCTTTGCTACTATGGAAATCATAACAAGTGATGAATGGTTGATATAATTACATGTTTTATTCCCATTCTATTTTATCATAATTTATGTTCCATTATGATATATGCCTTATGTACTTCCATGTTTTATGTCGTTGCTCAAAATTATGATGTTTAAACATTATGTTCATGTTTTTAAGATTAAATGTATATGGTATGTTTTATTTTATCCATTCTTACCCTTACTGATCATTTGAGCTCACCCTTTTTATGTTTTCTTTTCCCCCAGGATTAAAAGAAAGGTTTTAGGTAAGGAAACAAAAGTGGAAGATCTTTATGGGAGATGTTGAAGATCTTTCACCACGATTAGAAGATTACGTTCCAAGTTTCGAAAGACACTAAAATATTACGGTCCTAGTGTGTCTTTATTTGTTATGTATTAAGTATTCTGCAAAAGTAATGTAATATCCATGTATGTCAACCTTCGGGTCTCTACAATTGGTATCAGAGGAATGGTTTAGTCAACCTTTGGAAACTAGGATGCGAAAACTTTAGTGAGATCCCTAGAGATATTTCTAAGGTATGTCTAGGGATGTCCCTAAGTTTAAGTATACATATAGGTTATAGTCCTAGAATTGCGCTAACAATCTCAGAATTAAATCTAAGATGTTAGATATTGTAGGTAATCCCCCTTTATTATTTTGTTTTCCCTAGCATGATATTTTCCTCTCACACTATTATTTTTGGGTTTTAGACGATGGCTGGAACCCTAAGGAACCGTGTTGATCAATGTAATGGACAATGAAATGATTTTCCTCCTGACCAAACCAATGTCATGGGAGATGGAGTGCACAATCTTATTTCTATAACAACACAAGCTATGAATCATTCTGGATTTAAAAATGAGCAGAGAAAGGAGAAACATTCTGTTGAATCCTTCATGAGGCAGCGTCCACCTTCATTTAGTGGGTCTTCTGATCCCTTAGTGGCTGAAAAATGGATCAGTACTACTGAAAAGATATTTTCAGTTATACAATGTTCTGAGCATGATAAAGTCATCTTAGTAGTATATCGTTTGGAAGGTGGTGCTGATCAATGGTGGAATCTTATCAAGAATACGAGGCAAAGATATGAAATTGAGTCCATGGAATGGGACGAGTTCAAGAACTTGTTTTTCAGTAAGTAATTCCCTCGTATTCTTCAAAAAATGATGGAAAAGGAGTTGCTTGAGCTTAAGTAGAAGGATGATGAATCTATTGGTATATACAGAGCGAATTTTACAAGACTTGCAAGGTATGCATCTGGCTTTATCATCCAACCTGAAAGTAAAGTTGATAGATTTTGTAGTGGCTTAAAACAAAGTCTTCGAAGTGCATTAACTATAAGAGACTTCAGTAGATATGAAGAAATTCTGTGTTGTGCTATCAAGGTAAAACTGGAAGTTGGCGTAACATATGCATCTCATGGTTTTGACAAGAAACGAAATATGGAGTTCAAGGATAAATCTCATAACAATGGTGAAAAGAAGATGAATGTTTCTTTATGCTCAATGTGTGGAAAGAAGCATGGTGGAGATTGCCTAAAAGGTACTAGAAAATGTTTTAAGTTTGGAAAAGAAGGTCATCGAGCAATTGATTTTTGAAGTAATGGGAAAAAGGTTGCTAATGATGTGAATAGAGAATAGACTATAGAGAACTCTCCACCAACACTTCAATGCTTCAAGTTCAAGGAAATGGGGCATTATGCTAATAAATGCCCTAATCCATAGGTCAATGATGATCAACGTGAGAAACCTCTTAAGGGAAAGGATAAAGGTAAGTCTCATGCGATCACTATTTGTGATGTTGAGTATGAAAATGATGTTGTGTAATGATTAAGTGTTTATGTAATGGGATTTCAAAATAGTATCATGGAATCTCATTTATGGTATTGTGGAATTTTGGAATATCTATGTATTGGTTTTCAATAATTATATGGTACTGGAAACCATGAAAAGGTGATTGAAATATTTTTAGAAAGCAGATGAAATGCGCATAATGAAGGGATAAGGAGAAAATAATATGATAGTAATCATGAGCTCATGACTGATACATGGACTAAGTGATATTATGGTTTGAGTATATAGAATTTTTGGGATTTTGGGGTGTAGAAAGTGTTAAAATTTAAAAACATTCATGTTTTTACTAAGGTTCAATGGGTATTCATTCTTCAAGAGAATACATTATTAAAGTATTCACATGTTTTTAATTCAACCAAAAAGATATATCTTATTATATATGGGGGATAAATGATGGAATTCACGTGATTTTTATGTGACATTTCAAGTAATCATTTTCGTTATACTATGAGCTCGGACCGAAGTATTTTAGATAAGACAAAAGATTTGAATGGATTATGTTGGACATAAGTTAGATCAATATTATTTATGGGATGTTATAGTGATGTAGTTTTAGAAAAAGGACAACCTCCAGGATAGGTGACAACCCATCATGTCGGACAAGGCTGTGGGAATCAAACCCACAACCGATGTGTGACTGGACTTTATCGCCTAGAACTGTCCTACAAGAAGTCCCTGGTTAGTAGAAACTAGTTTTATTTTATTAAGCAGTATGATATATGAAGTATAAGTTCATTTTTGGAACCATATACGATTAATCTAACCATAAGATGGACTTATAACTTTTGCTAACCTTTTGTTTGAAACAGATGGAATGACCCATCATTCTATCACATGATATGTTAACACATCACAAATAAAATTTTCAACTTCATTTCTTTAAGGGATGAAGTGGAAATTGTTCAATTCACGAACAACATTGAGATTGTACCAAAATCATGTAAGTATTTTTTTTAATTCATCAACTTTGGGGAAATGATCTTGAAAACCAAAAATTTTGTCCTAGTTCCCTTATATTCGATGAATCATATGGTACCTTAGATCATCACAAATCTATAGATTTGTAATTGTTGGATTTTTCATAGCCATGTTCTCTACCACTCTCCATAAAAAATTGATGGTTAGGTTTCTCTTCTATATCCATATTTTCACCTATGTTCTCCTATGTGGAAACCCAGTGATTAGTTAATTTGGGTAACTGTTATGTTTCATACATTAGTTTTTAAAGATTGTTTTTGGTATTCCTTTTTACGATGTGGGTTTCTATTAAAGAAACTTTTGAGCAGTAAACCATTTATAACCCCGAGGAATTTCGAGGGAGAAATTGATTTTAAGGGGGGTAGAATGTAACACCTCGAGATTTTATGAAAAATATTCTTCTTAATTGTTATTTTATTCCTAAAAATCAAAGGTTCGGCCAAATGACTTAGATAAGGTTATATATGTTAATAATAAACAACTTGGGGTTAGTTTGGCTTGTTATAGTAAGTTTATTAACCTTATAGTGTAAGAACACAAAAAGACACTGTAAAAGTAAGATTATCTAACTTAAAGTTAAATCTAAATGATAAGATAAAAATTGTAAACTAAACTTGTCCAAATTCTATTTGATGAGAGTATTTAGATGCATCTCCAACATTAGCTTCGAAATAAATCAATTTGGAGCTATTTAAAATCGAATATGGATTTATAATAAAATAATATTTTTAGTTTTTTCAAAGGTGCCCCTCTCCTCCCTTATAAAAGGGCACCTCCTCCCTCTCTTCCTCACACCACCTTGAGCCTTCAAGCTCGGCCAACCCCTTCCATATTCTCTTCTCCACTTCCCTAGAAACATCTTAGATTTCTTGGTCTTCTTCAAAGAGGAATTTTAGTTCCCTAAGAGGAGGTCTCAAAGAGGCGCTTCAAAGAAGAGGAGGTTCATATCCATACGAAGCATATATGACCTAAGGTAAGGGATAATTATTCCAATCTCATTCTTATCCAAGATTGTTTATTTTTAAGTATTTACTGGGGTTATGATTGTTATCCATGTCCATATGTTCTCAAAATGTTTTCATAAAATGTTTACATTTCTTCCATGTATGTTTAAATTCATTTTTACCCTTTTCTACTTTTACCACATCGTATGGAAGAAATTTTTCTTTTGTTTACCATACGAGGTACTTTTTGACTTTTTCGAAAAAAGTACAAGAAGAATGTTATTTTTAACTTATACGGAGTGAACGGATTTTTACGGTTTTATAAAGCCTTATTTTCATAAAGCTTCCTCCAAAATATTTCACGACTATTTTCAACAAAATCCTTTTCTTTTAAAATTGCATGTCATTTTGTGAAAAAAAATGATTTTGAAGAAAAAAAATGATATTTTCCTCAAGAATTCATTTCAAGTGTTTTATCAAAACCATTTTCATCTAAGATGACTTTATTTCACATGTGTATGTTTCAAGTATCATGTCTCTATGATTTACATGGTTTCACTTTTCTAATGATGTAATGATATCCAATTTTTTTGTATGGATTACGTTATGATGGAATGATGTTTATGAAACCCATTTTATTCTTGGGTTATGATTAATGATTTATGTTTATATTGTGGCACACGAAAGAATGATTTCAATATGAGATGGGTGGGACCTATATCTTCGTCCAATGCATTGGGTAATGATTTATATCTCATGAGACAGACATGGCTGGAATGGTAAGTTAATCTTGTTCAGTGTTACATGATTGAAATGAGGAGTGAACTCGATTCAGAATGGGACTTTGTCCACTAAGATGGTCTTGGCAGAAATACCTTGGCTACTATGGAAATCATAATAAGTGATGAATGGTTTCCACAATTACATGCTTTATTCCCATGCTATTTTATCAAGATTTATGTTCCATTATGATCTATGCCTTATGTACTTCCATGTTTTATGTCGTTGCTCAATATTTTGATGTTTAAACATTATTTTCATGTTTTTATGTTCAAATGTATATGGTATGTTTTATTTTATCCATGCTTACCCTTACTGAGCATTTTATCTCACCCTTTTTATGTTTTATTTTTCCCCCGCATTAAAAGAAGGGTTTTAGGTAAAGAAACAAAAGTGGAAGATATTTATGAGAGATGTTGAAGATCTTTCACCATGATTAGAAGATTACCTTCCAAGATTCCAAAGACACTAAAATATTACGGTCCTTGTGTGTCTATATTTGTTATGTATTAATTATTCTGCAAAAGTAATGTAATATCCATGTATATTAAGCTTCGGGTCTCTACATTCCATATATTTTTTCACCAAGTGGAAATATAATGAGGAAAACTAATATGATTACTTAGTTAAAAAAAGATAGTAATATCTCAGACTATGAACATATTCCTCCATGTTACCCTTCATTGGAGTATAGACTATCTCAATTTTGTAATCTAAGAAGAACTCTATCCATTGCTTCTATCTCATGTTATGATTATTCTTTGAAAAGATATACTAGAGACTTCTATGGTTAGAATAGATGATAAATATCTCACAAATAAGGTAGTGTCCCCAAATCGTTAGGGTGAATAATTCTACTACTAGCTCTATATCATGGGTCACATAGTTCTTCTCATGTTGTCTCATCTACCAAGACCCATAGGGAATCATCATATTCCTCAACAACAGGACACATCCAAGCCTATTATCGGATTCATCACATAACACTACATACTCAACACCTGCCTATAGCATCCTCTAAATGGGGAAACACATCAGTATCTACAAAAACTACTAAAAATCCTACTTGAACCACTCTTTTCACATGAAATAATACCCCTTCCGGGTCAATGTATTAAAAAATACTGATATACTGGAGAAATTTGGAAAAAATCTATTATAGTATCCTACCAACCGAAGTAATATTCATACATGGGTCATAGAAATGGGTGGATCCCAAGATAACATAGTATAAACCTTTAAGGTTTCCACTAATACACCATATTCTGAGATAAGATGTCCCAAAAAGTGGTCCTCAAAAATCTAGAACTAATGCTTCAAGAGAATCCAAAAATATGATTTTATCAGAGTATGTCCAAGACTATCCTCAAGTGTCTCATGTGATCCTTATCAAATGTTGAGTACACTAGAATTTAATCAATGAATACCACCACAGAAAAATCTAAAAAATGTTCAAATATATAGTTCATGAGTCCCATGAAAAATAATACGGTATTTTTCACACTAAAAGGCATAACCAAGTACATATAATTACTATAGATACATCAAAATTTCATTTAGTATATCCACATATTGTACTCGATTCTGGTGAAAATCGAATCAAATATCTATATTTGAAAACCATATCTAACCTCTCAACTAGTCAAAAAGGTCATTGATAATTGGTAGTGGTTACTTATTCTTCATGGAAAGATTGTTCAGGTGGCAGTAATACATAAATAACATCAAGCTCACATCCACCTTCTTGGCGAAAAAAACTGGGAATTCCCAGGGGCAAACAATAGGTATATTAAATCCCTTCCTATATAATTCCTCCAACTACACCATCCATACAAAAAATCTATATGGGATCAATACAATATGATGGCGTAGATATTGATGCAGTACTTAGGTGCATATCAATGTTGAAGTCTTTATCTCGGTAGGGAGGTAAGACTAACACATCCTCCTGAAGTACAAGTTAATTGATGAGTAAAAAAATTTATCCTCATACATATGATCCTATATGTCTCTTCTTGGGTTTCCATCTCATTGTAGAAATATAACCACTTCTTATCAATATATAAAAAACATGCCCTCTAATTAAAATAGTTAATATTTTCATGAATTTTTTTTAGAAAAATCCATAACTAATATGATTTAATAAGGAATAATATCTGATAAAGAGATATCCCATAATAATATCTCTCCTTTGAGAGTCATATCACACTATTGGAAGAAGTGTTTGATCACTAATTAACCTTCTATAAGAGTCTCCAAGTGCAACAGTTAAGACAATGACTCAACCGTAATCTTAATGTCTCGATCAAGTGAAGTGGAAATAAAATAGTGACTCACACCTATTTCAATAAATATTATAGCTAAATTATAAAAGAAAGAGTTCATAACTATAATTGACCTAGGTATCTTGAGGTCATAGGCCTCTGATGAATGCAATTTTCCTCATCCCTAACCAAAAGCTCACTAATCCTATCATAGACCACATAGGGGTGGTGGTTGAAATAGGACAAACCTTTTACTACCTCCAGTTACTCTACACACTCCTCTTCCATGTCTACCACTATATGAACCTCCTTGATCTAGATAACATATCTTTTTTATGTGGTTTATTTACCTTATATCTATCATCTACTCAATAAAACAAATAATATTGAGTAAGATATCCCTAGATGTCACAAGATAATCCACACCTCTCTCTGGACTGACTAGAACCTTCGTGGGAGACCTAAACTATATAAAATATTCCCTAATATATTACCATAAATTGTATGGTAAACATAGATCCATGTGTCATCCTTTAATTACCATATTTTGAGGTCTCATCTCTTTGGTTCCCACCACTAGCACCAATTTTAAATTTCTGATCACTTAGAATTATTTACACTACCAAGGATTTCTCAAGAATTCCAACATAGTTTGGAATTCAATTATATATCACTCCAAACCTAATATCTAATATTATACCTAATCAATGTCCTGTTCTCTAAGGAATTGACATTAAAACATATATAGAGAGTGTCATGATAGGTCAATGAACATCAATAAATACCATACCACAATCATTCTACACTGCTATAACTATCACATATTTTTAATGTGAACTAATCAAAATGTCAAAGGATTGATATCCTCCCATAAGAGATGATGAAACTATGATCAAGAGTGAGTAATTTTATCAAACATCTATGCCACCATTGTTTACCATCACCCAGAATATCCCTAAATAAATTTTTTTTAAGGACCACCACATGTTCTTTAAGTGATCCCCAAAAGAAAAAAAACATTGTTAAGTACCTCTATCGAGTCCCCATATACTTGGGGGTCTTGTTCACCAAAAATATTAGATTCCACTACCTATAAAATTGATATATATCACTCATCCTACAAACATCCTCAGTTGGTACAAGTGGTGAAATCTTTTTCTCAATAGGTGGTGAATGAAATAATAAATATCACAAAGGTACTACCTTCTATACATGACCATGTACTAAAGCCTCATCATTAGTAGAATCCTCCTTGTGATATATTTGTAAAAACCATGCAATAAATCACCATAGATATATCCTCAAATAAAAAATACAATCTATAGTCAATGATTATATCTTGGTATCTGACTCAAGAAGGATATGGAAACCAAATTCACTCTTATATGATTTGTCTACCAATGTATTCCTATAAACTAGTGCCAACATATACCATTCCCACAAACAACTTATTATATTCCTGGTGAAATGATTCATTGGTCTCTACACTAACATTGATGTCCCTAGCCTGAGTTACAAAGTAAAAAATGTTTTAATTTATTTCTTTATGTACCAAACCGGACATCATTACTAGATAACAGTCTAAAATATGATATAATGATAGAACAAACTCTGTTGATACCACTATTTCATGAACTAACCCTATAGGGCCCACCTTTTCATTGATAAGCTATGTTTGAGACCATAAGCTCACATATAATATTATTTGGTTTGGAGACCATCTCTAGGTAGGCATATCAAACATATGGGATGCATTATCCTAACATACCTATACACATGTATATATATCTAACTACACATATAATGTTGAATAGTAAATACCACTTTTATCAAATGCATGCATATATTTATATACCACAATAAAATTATAAAAAAATTAATATAAATCATAAGGTACAAATAAATGATAAAAAAAATAGAAATAAATTCCAACATGATCAAATATGGATGACTGATGTCAAATGAAACATCAATATGAACCTTAGTATGTCCAGTGAAAATTATGATATGCCTATGCCCAGTCCTCCTAGAAATCTACCAAAAGGATTGTTGTCTACATAAGATGTGACATATGTTAGTAGATCCCATTCTTGGGTGATTTTAACAATACCTAGATGGACACCCCAAAATAACCAAGCATAAATCCTCAAGAGTAGTTAGTCCATAAATATACAAGTATGTTAATCAAGATATGATAAAAAACGATATCCAAACCATATATAGTCATAATAGAATTCAAGTCTCAAGTGGTTTCAACCATACTTCCAAACGTAGGATTCTTCTCAAATATTTGATGTAAATCTTGTATAAGGAATCCAGTATAAAGGAAATTCTTTCCCTGAGGGAACTTAGCTTGAAGGATGTTCTCATCAGGTCTCACCAAGGATGTACTCACTGGAACTCTAAAGATGCAGACATTCAGGTAGGGGATCATACCCAAGACCCTTGGGGGAAACCAAAAACCACAATGGGCCAATCTAATATACATGGGAGCAACACCCTATTCATAATCGTCATTTCTATTGAAAAAAACCTACTTATGGTAGAAGATACGATAGAGGATCCCAACCCGGGCCTCATGGAGGGATACCATAAACTCTATCAGAAAAAGAATCCATAAAGGTGATCACAATCCTTTGTTGAGGATGCAATTATAAATTTTACCCTAATAGAGATGGGCCATGGGATCACACTCATATGGACATGGTCTAAACCGAAGAGACAAAGGAGCTCAACATTCACTAAAATAAATGCACAACATGTACTGTGTATACATGGTGTGTCATGTGTTCCCTGAGTATTCCTGTGTATCTACATCTCACACAACATGTTATCATCCGTATACATAGAATTTTCTTTTGTGGTACAAGACATGTAGAGTTTGGCTGACACTCGGTGTGACACCATCCCATGAGCATCTAGTAGTTCCCATTTACCATAGTTGTGACTGTGTACCTAGTAATGTTTGAGTACCTGATTGTGCCCAGGTTCTCTACCCATACCACTATGTATGGCCTTTTATGTTACCATGTACCCTCCAAGGTATATGTTAATCCTCTAGAATAGGGTCACATGATGTTTTTCATGTGTCACATAGCCAATGATACTTGTTTTATGCATAATCCATAGATCACTAGAAGAGGGACTACATAGTGTGTGTTCTTCAAAATAAATGCTGTGAAGTCCAAAATTTTCTATAAATTAAAAAAAAAAACATTATCCCATGATTTCAACACATGTAGACACACAAAAAAAATCAAAAAGATATTATGGATCTAGGTTGACTAAAGGTCAGTGTCACCACTATTTCCAGTTCCCAGATTCGGCCTTTGATCCACTCAAATCATAATATCTATCACACCGAGTCATATCCACAAATCAAACCAAAATTACGAATCACCATTCTGATATTAATCCACCTTAGATCACCTATCATCATCCTTACGCCATAATCATACCCTCAATCATGAACTAAACATGTGGTATTGATCTATTGTGATGATGAATAATTAAAATATGATCAAATATCAATATTGGTCAAACCATTGAACTAGGAAATACCACAAATTATTAATGTGAATAAATGGGGAAGTAAAAAAAACTCAAAAGAGGAACAAATATTTTCTATTGTTCGGGATAGAATAACTCTTTTTCCATTAGAACGAAAAATGAATTGCAACAAATAAACATCCATAAAATATCATTTCCTACGATCTAGGAAGATAAAACATCAACCATATATCATATTCCAACCCAAAAAACAAACCATTATAAAAATTTATTTGTGATTGATGCATGATAATAAAAAACAAGATGAAACCCACAAAACAAAACAATACATCGGGTTAAGATCAATCACTAATTAAGAACAAATCTATATTGAAATCATTAGCGAGATCCCATAATTCTGTTTGGGAAAATGATCATCGGTCAGTTATTATTCATAAGGAAATCCTCTAATATCTCCTATCTCAATCTAGGATTATTTTTCTAACCCTAAAGATTGGATATAACCACTTATTTATAAAGGATAATTATTATTGGAATTTAAATAAAAAATTAATAAATTTTTTTTAATTTATTTAATTATTCCACCCAAGGTGGAACTCAAGACAAACACCTGATTTTGAAAAAGGTTATGTCACCCCTTGGGTGAAACCCACATTATGGAATCAACAATAGTATCGATGTTTCCATATGAATAATAGTTAACTATTTATTCTATTATTTCAAAAAAACTATGTGAGTATGATATAATATATTTTATATTTTTATAACATCAATAAAGAGACTCACCAAACTTTGATATCTTGTATAGTCTCAGCCCCTGTCTTTGTAATGACATGGAATTTACATGTAATTTTGTTAATATATGGGAATTTTTCGAGTCCAAAAAAACTGACGACGTGTGATTGTGAGGCCCGGTGTGCCTGGAATGAATTTCTGAACTTTTTTCGGGTACGTTCATTTAACATACGATCAGGTTTTTGTAACTTTTCAACCGGTGCTCGGAATTGAAATCTGAGGGCACCGTCGAACTCAAAGCTCCAATATTGGCATAAGCCGATCTTCACCTCTACCGCATTAGGTCGAGGGTGAAAGATATATTTTTGTTTTTTTGTGAAAGAATAAAATAAAATAAAATTGTGTAACATTTTATTTTATTTGGAACTCCCATGTGGATGTTGAGTGGTGGGAACAACCAGAACTAAAACTCCCATGTAAGGTTATAGAGGTGGGGACCACCAGGATTAACCTCCCATGTGGGTTATGGTGGTGGGGACCACCCACGTATAAAACCCTCTTGAACTCCCCACTTTATGGGAGAAAAAACTCTTTAACTCCTCCTCTTTATTTGTGCCACCCCCTTTATTAATTATACCAACAAATCAATTAATTAATTAAGCTAATTTAAAATTATGCGAAAAAACATAATAGATAATTATTTCTATTATGTGGGCTAATCTTCATTTTGGTGGAAGTGAGAGGAAAGGTTTGGAAGAGGAGAACTTGGAAGAACACATCCTCCAACAAAGAGCTCCTCCAATGAAAAACTCCGGTGCATGACTTTGACTTCTTCCTCGAGACATCCTCCAATGGTGGACATCTTCAACAACGAAGAACCACCTCTATCAAAGAGGGTTTTTTAGATGAATGACCTTAGGATAAGAAAAGTGTGGCGAGCGTGACAAATGAAAACAAATTCAAATTCTCTCATCAACATAAACAATCAAACAAGCTAGGGGTGTGTCTTAATTTGATCAATGTTAAATTCCCTCTCACATTGAATCAACTTCCTTGAGCCATATGCTACCGTGCTAACGTGGAGGGTACAGTCCAAACAAACATGGCCCTACCCCTTCACAAATCTTTTGGATCTTTTGTGTGATCTTTGTGATGGTGACATCGACTGGTGCCAGTGGTTGGCACCGGTGGAACTCTAGAACTGCAATGAAGGTGACGAATGAAGGGCTACCGGTCAAGCTGGCCACAGGTGAAGGCATGATGCTTCGTCGCCCCGCGGTCTCCATGCCCTAAGGTCTCCACTCCCCATAATGATCCACCGCCCGTGTCCTCCGCTACCCCACGACGCTCCACTGCCCAAGGCCTCCACCGCCCCGCGACCTCTGCGCCCCGTGGCGCTCCACCGCCCGTGGCCACCATGCCTCGTGGCACCCGCGGCCTCCGCTGCCCCGCAGCACCCGCGAAATCGCACAGCCCCTCATCCCCAGTGGCATCGCACCGCTCGGCGGACATCATCGCCCCTCTATCCCTATGGCCTCACGCTACACCACGGCACCCGCGACTTCGTGTCGCTCTGCGGCCTCCGCTGTCCCGCGGCCACTCGAGACATTACGGCCTCCGCGGCCACACAACAAGAAGAAACCATTTTACCATTACAACTTACCATGCCATGTATCTATAAGAGGAGTGGACTACATCTCTTCTTGATATTGAACATCTATTTTTATTATACTATTTTTTTTTCTTCTTCCTTTATCTATTTTTAAATGATTTTGTTTTAATTTTGAAAATTATATATTAAAAACTATATTAATAGTTATATTTAATAACTGTTTTATATATAGTGTTCGATATGAGTAAATTTGATTCAAATGTTAAAAGTGTTTTTCAAATTTTTAACATATTTTTTATAGAACATCTAAGAATATTTTTTGAAGATAAAATTATTTACTTGTAATATTTTAGTTAACTGAGAATCTTTTATAAATTTATTTGATTTAGTTTTAAAGATAATTTAATAGAAATTTAAATTGTAAACTCAATTCACCCCCTCTTGAGTTTTCCACTCATACCAAAACATATAGGTTATATTTATTTCTTATGCACCACCACATGTTTTTGGTAACCTAACCATCTCCCATATATAGACTTGGTTTCTAAGTGTTTTCAGTAACATCTAGTGTATAGAGTGAACAAATGGATGAATGGTTTTTCTTAACTAATCTCTCTTTAGATGTAGTATGAGTTGTGAGCATTCGAGGGCCTATGTTTGTATATATATATAATCTATAATAGATAGTGGTTATAGTATGTATATACTATCTGATTTTTTTAGTTTTGATTATGATATCTAGTATGGTCATGTATAGTAGGAAAATGGTATGATCACGATTTATATTATGACCATGATACCCTATTATGATTAGGATTTGATGTGATGTTGTGATGTGGATAAGGTTTTAGCTATGTGGTTGTGATATATAGATATGTGGTCATATAGAAATGGTTAATGCATGTGGCATATGTCATTGGGGTGGTAAAGTGGTCAAATCATTGGATAATTGGATGTGGGGTACATTAATGATTTATATTCTTTTGATATTATGTTATTATACTTTGAAGTGATGTTGGATGAGTGAGGATTAGTGAATTTGAGCAATATTTTATCAAGAATAAGTGTGAGTTACTTATGTTATTTATTCACTATGGATATAAAATTATTTTTGACACATTTTCTTGAGATGATATTAGGAGTTTAATGTATAGTATACATGTATTCTCACAACTATATGTATAAATACTTTTTGTTACATTATCAGAGGGAGGTTTCGATTGATAGATACAGTAATTGCATTAGTCATAGAGTTTCTTTTAGGGTCAAGAGTGTAGGATTTTTCTTTTAATATTATTTAGAGGCCCCATTTATGTTTGACATTTACATGCATATTGGAATTGGTTTTATTTTACATTACATGGTATTTAGTGGAGGTTTATCATTGTTCTTATGTTTATTAGATAAATACCTCCCATTTTTGTGGGATTATACCCTCAATGTTAGTTTCCATCCCATTTCATATTAAAGAAAGGTATTGATGGAGGTACTCATCTTCATTGCTAACCCAAAGGGGTTCATAGTGGGGGGACTATAAAATAATAAGATTTATATTTTTACATAATTTAAATTATTCTCATGATAAAAGTTTTATTAAATGAAAAAAGATATTAATCAAAAAATTTATTATATTAACAAATGATCCTAGAAAACTTATTTGAGACATACATTAAAATTAGAGGAGAGATTAAATTAATATTATCTCAGGGGTGGGGGAGGGGGTACCACAATTTCTCTATTATTTAATAGAGAATAAAAAAATGTATCGCTAATATATATGTAATAATGCTGAAATATGGGTGTTAAAATAAATTTTAAAGGCCCAAATTTAATGGGCCTATTATGGATCTTGAAATAAACCAAATTTATTATCAAATGTAAAACTATGTATTTGGAAATAAAAAATGCAATTATATTTATATGAACCCTATCCTTGAGATTAATTTAAATAAATTAATTATATATTAATTAAATAATTAAAATTTTGAATATAAGGAAATGCAAGGTCCAAAAAATAAAAAAAATCATGAAACTAAAGAGAACATCACATTATGTGTTTATTGTTGTAATTAATTTTTTTGGGTTTCTATTCCAATATATTTTGGTGATTTTACCCTAAGAATGAAATAATTCAAACACATGATGTTCATAAATTAATTAAAAGAATTATAATCATCATTGATTCATGTCAAACCACCTCTCCATGGTAGATACCAGATTACAAGATCTACAGTTCTATTATAAAATTCTTCTTGGACCACATAATATGTTGAAATTATAATTTTACCTTCCACTTGTGAAATTACAAAATTACATTTGGAAATTAAAAAACACAAAAACATAAAAAATTTAACCATTATATTTATTTGTATTTATAGTTCATAAAGATACAGTTTCATATTAAGGTGAACAAGGTATTAAACATTTATTGGGAAAATTGGCATGGTTAATGTCTATTGATATTATAAATGGTATTTTCATTGTGGTAAATGTAATGTTCTAAATAATAAGATAATATTCTTTATAAAATTTCACTTAGGGTTTGTTTCAATCACTTTTTTATGCCAATGTATTGTTATTATATTTCATTTTTTAATTCAAGGAGTTTCATAGTAGTAAATTTACAATGATACAATGTTTTAGTTTTTAATGTGGAAAAATAGTGCTAAAATTCTATTAATATGATAAATATAGTTTTTTTCTAACAATTTTCTATTGAATTTATTTTTTATGTTAGTATGAATGATATGTTGTTTCTAATGAAAATCATGATGAGTTGTAGTGATTTTTATCTATAAATGGATTGTGGTTCATTATGAGTTTGAAGATTTTTTTCTCAATTAATTTATTTTATTTTCTTATCATCTATACATTTCTCATGACATGATTAAAATTATTTAGGATGCTATCTTTTGTTTGTTATATCTTGAGGTTCATTGTTTATAATTTTTTTGTTGGTGGTAGTGTCTCTCATACATTTACTGTATGTACATGTTTTTAATCACCAACCCCTGACCTATTTGAGGTGGGAATGAGGTATCAACCTTCCTTTATTTTTAAAACCCATGATGATGTATCTATAGAATTGGTTCACAAAAAAAAGTGAAAAATTAATAAAAATAAATATCATGAGAAAGAAATAAAAATTAAATGCCTCATATTCAACATTATTATATGTATTTCATTCAAAATAATGATCCATGGAATATACATTTATTTATTTAAATCACAAAATGAAATAAGAAATATTTATTTACTCCATTATAAAAATTTAAATATATTCATTGGAGTATGATTAAATAGTAAATAGAAATATATATAATCAATACAACATAAAAAACTTATTACTCAGAGTCTAAAATAAATATAAAGTTGAAAATAAACAATGTACATAATGAAAAATTTGATATGACATAAAATGAACTTGTTGAATGAGGAAAATGATTTTAGAGTTAGAAATAAGATGATATATGGGAAGGTATATGGGATAAGTGTTTTTTGTGTGAAAATATAGTATATAGAAATTGCTATGATCAATATATAGTCATTATTTAAAACTTTGAAATACTTTTAAACGATAATAACTAATACATTTATTGGATAAAAATTTATTAATATTCATAACTAAATAATAAAAAAATTATAAAATAATAATTACCTTTCTAATGGTTAGAGGATATCTGTCCCTTTGAAAACATGATTTTATAATGTACCAAATTTTTTATCTCTCATATTGATAGATTATTTTTATAAAATTAATAGGTAGAACTTATTAAAATAAAGTATCCATTGGAATAATAATTTAGTTATTGGAATTGTACTTTTATAATATTAATGTAAATATTGTAAAATTATCATAATCTCTATAGATTTCCATTAAATACAGTGAATTTGATAAGGGAATAAATTATTATATACATATTTGTATTTATACACTATTCATTATTCATTTCATGATACCTTACAAATTCTTTTTGATTTCTATGAAATATATTTTACAAGAGAATTGTATATCATAAATAATTTACAATTTTTAGTTTGTGATTAAATTTCACATATTTATATATTAATTATTAAAAAATTATATCTAATTTGTAATCATAACATCTAAATTAGGTAATGAATAATTTATTGTATTTTTAAAGGAAATCCAATTTTGAATTGAATATTACAATGCGGTATACATATAAAATATACTATATTACTCTATTATAATGTAAAAATTATGTAATGAAATTATATTATTATTTTCACATATTAAGATAACAATCATTTCTTTAATAAATTTTTTTCAAATATTATAAGGACCTTAAAATTATAATTTTTTATACAACATAATTTCTTATTAATTTCATTGAAAAAATTTATTTTGATTCCTTTTCTTGTATACTTTATTCTAAGGATGTTTTTTTATTGATTAAATTTAAATAAAATATATATTTTCAATCTAATATCATGTTTTGGTAGTCAAAAAAATCTTGTTGGGAACCATATTTATATTTTTAAATATAAATATTTTGTTACCAATATTCCAAGGATGAATCCAAAAAAGTTAATTTATTCTCTATGGTTTACTAGACATAAAACCCTATCCACCGTTTTATTTTTACTATTGAGATATTTTTCTTGTCTATCCTCCTATTTTATATCTCAAAAATCTCTTTAGGAGGTCCTAATTTCAATAATCCTGACTCCAGTAACCCATAGATAGTGTTTATTTTATTTTAATAGTAAAGAATACCTAAGATTACAATACACATGATCCAAAAGTATAATAACATTGGGGTACTATATAGGTAAATGAACATTATAATTCATTGTTAACATACATAAAATTAAAAAAATACATTGGAAATTATGAAATCACTTTTATTATCCAAAAATTACATGCCGTAATCTTTATGGAAACCAGGGGATATTGTGGAAAAACGTAAAGGGGTTCTCTTAGATAATTAGTTAGGGATAATATACGCTGAAAGATATCATGGAAGAAATATAGAATAAACAAAATTATAGGGATAAAGAATCATATAATTCCATATAACAGATAACATGAGCATAATATAAATCCCATAAACAAATAACTTTGAAGTAAATAATCACATGGATAATAACAAGTGATCTATAAGTGAGGGAATTCATTATTATAGACATAATAACTATAATATCAAGGAATAGACCAATAAATCATATATAAAGATGTATTGGGCACAAAATACCCATTCTCTTTTGTCTCATGAGACCTTTAAAGGTATTGAGGAGAAATATAATTCCATGTCATACTCATCTCATAATAATTCAAATTCATCAATTATATAAACAAAATGGATATAAATACAGATTATACTCTTCCCTAAGGAACACCATACATAATCATGGATATTAAATGAATAGTTATTTTTATATAAATAATGGATATATGAATTTAAAATATTTCACTAATAATTGAAATAACCAATACCACAAAACACACCTTTAACATCACTAGAATCATCCTTTATCGGTGCTAGAAAATCACTAACTAACATAGCACGATTAAAATTCCATGTCTTTTATCGTTGTTAAAAAAGAACTGATAAAGGGTATATTTATCAGTGTATATAAAAGTTCTGATAAAATACCCCATTTATCAGGGCTTTTATTTATTGTTAATAAATGTATGATTTATCAGGTCTTTTATTTGCACTGATAAAAGTACGATTTATCAGAATTTTTTAATGAGTTGATAAAGAAAGTCTTTATAAGTGTCTTTATAAGAATCGAAAAAGGATTCCTTTATCAGTTCTTTTAAAAGTGCTGAAAAGGGTATCTCTGTCAGTGCATTTAGTAGCACTAGTAAAGGTTAAAACTACAGTGTAATTATACAACACACTATATCTCCAGAAATAGGTGCAGTGTGCTGCAACAACACACTATGTTAGCAAAAACATCAAAAAAATTACCAAAATTTTATTTAAATACTTAATTTAAATGAAATATAATTTCTAACACAAATACAATTAAAATAAAATAGAGTTATAGAGTATGTTAGTTATTTTTTACTTAAATTAATGTAAATTTTGTATAAAAAGGTGAACTTGGAGTCATATCAGTCACACCATGAGTTGAATTGAGGCATGAATGCTTCCTACATGCCAAAAATGACATATGGATCATTTTCATAAAGTAAAAAAAATAATTGGAATGCTTTTTTCTCAGTTTTGAGTATGTCATTTGTTTTTTTGATTAATGTTTTATGAGTTTTGAATAAAAAAATGCATTTGGAGTCATACTGGTCACACAATGCATCATATTGAGGAGTGATTAATCCCTAAACATCACAAATAACATATTGATCATTTTCCTAAAGTAACAATAAAATATGAATTCATTTTCTTAGTTTTGATTATGTTAGTAGTTTTTTTTTCACTAAAATTAATGTCATTTTTAGTAAAAAAGACACACTTAGAGTCATACTAGTTACACCGTGTGTCAGATTGAGGTGAGGCTGAATGATACAGGTACCAAATGACTCATGGGTCATTTTCATATAGTATCAAAATAGTCATAATTAGTTTCTTGGGTTTTGAGTACACCATGTGTGTTTTTTACTAAAATGTCATTTTAAAATTGAAACACGAACATTGAGACGTACATGTGGCATTACCTATGGGTTTGATATGATACTGGTTCATACACATCACAAATGAAATATAAATCATTTTCCCAAATTTTGAAGAAAATTCGAGCATGTTTTATTAGCTTTTAGTGAGTGGCACTTTTTTGTAATAAAATGTCAATTTTATACTAATAACAGAGACTTTGAGTCATACTAGTCACATCGTGCACCGGATTGAGGTGAGGTTGATCCCTACAAGTCACAAATGATGTATGGATCATTTTCCAAGAGTTCTAGAATATTCTAAATGTGTTTTCTCAGTTTTGAGTATGTGAGTTGTCTTTTCATTAAAATTAATGTGAATTTTGAATAAAGAAGATCCACTCTGAGTCATACCAGTCACATCATGCATTGTATTAAGGAATGACTAAATTATACACATACCAAATGACTCATGGATCATTTTACTAATGTATCAAAAAAATTGTAACGTGTTTCCTTAGTTTTGAGTTTTCCACATGTGTTTTTTTAAAAGACAATATAAACTAGAAACACACACTGTGAGCTATAAATCTGGAATCATATGTACATTTTGAATGATTTTGATTCATACACATCACAAATGAATTTTGGATCATTTTCCCAAATTTTCAAGACAATATAACATGTTTTATCAATTTTTAGTGAGTGGCATTTTTTCTATTAAAATTTCAATTTTAAACTGATAATAGACACTTGAAGTCATATCAGTCACACCATGAATCTGATTGAGGTCTGGTTGATCCCTATGCATCAAAAAAACATAAGGATGATTTTCCTAAAGTAACAAAACAATCCAAATGTGTTTTATCAAAAAAAAATATGTCAGTTTTTTAACTGAAATTAATATATATTTTGAATATAAAGGACACACTTGGAGTTATACCGGTCACAAAACATTTCGAATTGAGGTGTGGTTAAATGAATCACATCCCAACTAACTCATAGATCATTTTCATAAGGCATTAAAACAATTAGAATGTGTTGCCTTGGTTTTGAGCATGCCATGAATTTATTTTCTGAAATGTCATTTTAAACTAGAAACATGCACTTTGAGCCATACATGTGGAGTTATGTGTGGAATTGATATAAGACTAATTCATATAAAACAAAAATTAATTATGAATCATTATATCAAAATATCAATAAAATCCATGTGTGTTATCTTAGTTTTCATTTTGTGCCAATTTTTTGAATTACAAAATCAATTTTAAACCGATAAGGGACACTTTGAGTCATACGAGTCGCACCATGCATCAGATTGAGGTACAAATGATCCCTACACATAGAAAATGGTGTATGGATCATTTTCCTAAATTTAAAAAGATAGTATGAATTTGTTTTCTCAGTTTAGAACATGCCACAAAAATTTCATTTTAAATAGGAACGATACACAATGGATCTTATCTTAAGTGACATGTTTTGTGTGAAATTGTAACCAAATATTATCAAACAAAAATCATGGTATGATCCTTATTCTACTTAATTGACCAAAAAATTATTGTTTGCCAGCCATCACTTCTTATCCTCCACCACCGTAGTCTCAACCTCAGTCTTCGCCTATGCCTCCTCCTCTACATCGATCTCTTACTCTGACTCTACCTCCTCATTATCCTTCGCCTTCACCTCTACCTTCACCTCCTCCCCTGCCTCTAACATTGCCTTCGACTCCACCTCTACCTCTAATAATTCCTAACAATTTTATTTTTTTGAAGGTCAGTTCTTCTAAACAAATTGATTTCTTCCATTACTCTTCTCCTTCAGATAAAGATCAAAAATAATATATAAGAATTTAAAAACTAATGATTTACACCTCAAATATCGTTTTAAGGTCATAACTCATACTAGATCACAAACATATCACATAATCACATATATTCGATGTTTTAATACTCTCTGAAAAAAAGTCTGTTCTCCACTCATCTATAAACAAATTTTTATCTTTTTTTGAGTGACTCTTTTGTCGAAAATTCTGATAGTACTCAGAAAATATAGACAAAAAAATTATTATTAAACATATTTAATATTTTTTAATTTACATCAGAAATTATATGTTGGGGGGTTCTGGTATTTTCATGCTTTATGATTTGTCACATAAATTTGAAACCATAATATCCATAATCAATGGAATATCTTGTTTCAGACACTACAGAAACATTGAACAAAATAAGTAATTTTTTTGAAATGTTTTCATAGTTAAATATTTATATATATACCTTAATGTTTTTCCATTTGTATTAATCCACAAGCTTTATCATTTCAGACACTGACTTCATGCTTTGATCTAGACTGTATTTAGCTACCACACTGTCATAAAAAAATTATAAATAAAACACATACTGAACATATAATTCAATTTTTATCTAATAAATGAGGACTTAAATTTATTACATATTCATAATACACATCATGTGTGGTCAGTTGGTTGTAAATTCATCCATTAAATCCAAAAAATAAATATTTGGGGTGTCTATGTTGATTGATATAAACAACCATTGCTTCTTAAAAAAACAAAAAAAATTAAGTAATGAAAAAAGTAAAAATATATTTTTGTGTGATTATATCATATAGTTTTACCCTTTTATTGAAGGGATATAAAAGAGTCGTTCATCTGATGCTTTTTTATTAAAAGTTTTTAGTAAATTAATTTTTTTATTTTCAATTTCATTTTCATTCAAAGTAATTTTTTTTGTAGAAATGATACAGGGATTAACGAATCCAAATCACGATTCTTGTGATATTTCCTTTATATAGTTTTAATATAAACTAATGTAAAAAATATGAATAGTTACTAACTTCAATAAATATATTTACTTCACTATTAGAACAGGCGTATTATAAAAATGTACCTTAAATATATATTCCCAACTAAGACGCCTAACCTTTCCTTCTTGAAAATAACATTTAGAGTCTGGACACCAGTTCCATCTATCAAGGAATATCCATATATTTATTATTTATATTAAATTTAAAACATAGTTTTATCTTTAAATTTGGTCTCTACATGAATTTTTAATGATAATAAATATTTATCTCGAACTGGTGGGGATTGGTACTCTCAAAAGTTTGTTTTATTTTTTGGTTGATTCACTAGATTTTCTTGATTTGACCATTTGTTTATATGCCACTTTATCCATCTATAATACCATGCCTCACATTATATCTTTTATCATCAATTATAAAATGTTTTTCCTATGAAAAATATTTCTAAAGACATACCTCATGTATATTTTTAAGATTAGATGACTATGCTATGGAATAAATAATATAAGCTTTGACCATTTTACTATATGGACCATCAATTGAAATAAGAAACTCAGTATTTGGCTCACAAGATACCTCAATCCATACTCCCATGTGGTTTTTTAGGAGGGTTTGATTATTTAGATGGTCTCCGAGTAAATTATACACTATACCCATCACAACATGACGATACATGGGTATTGACAGAAGAAAATCACATACAACTGTACCCTACATAAATTTAGTAATATTATGTTATCCAAAGTCATTTTATTCACATTTTGGATAAAGAGTAATGAAAAAATTTATCACCTCAGGAAAGGTAAGAGATTGGGGGGTTGATTATCCTCGAAGATAGTTGTATCGTTTGGTTCATGTGCGGATATTTTCTCTACTGCCTATTCACTTTGATCCTTTCTTGCACATTGGTCTGCCAAACAAAACCATAAAATAATATAATTCAGAGGGTATATTCGCATATTTATTCATATCATTATATTATATATATCTTCATGTGGTTTTATATTCTTGAAATATGTTCAAGGAGAGACTCTAAAACCAAATCTTCTAACGTGACCATATTGTTCAGGTTGCTTCAATGCTATTTAACGTCGCTTTTCTTCGGATACAACTATTATTGATTCTTGAGTCTATATCATATAAAAAATAGGAAAATATTTATTTTTATGTAATATTGGTATAAATAATAATTAATTACAACTATTTCATACTTACACATACTTGTCATACCACTTCTGTGTTTTTTCAACTAATATACCATCCTTATTTAAAAGATCCTCCTTCCATATCACATTACGTGGGATTTATGGGGCTTCAGATTTTGATTCATAAATCAACATATAAACAGAGGAACATGTTTTGTTTCATATCACATAATTATAGTTTTATTGTTGATTTAAAATAAATACCAATTTATTCTCTAATGATGTGTACCCCATCCTTCCTTTTTGATAGGGGCACACTGGTTTTGATGCACATTCTTTATTATCATCACTACTTTTTAGTTAAATTAATTAATTTTTTTGAATCAAGATGTATAAAAGAAATAATTTCAAAAAATATGTTATCATCCACAATGACCTTGAAATGATATCTCATTACAACGATTGATGAATGAATTCCATGTTTCCTTTTTTATAATATGCTCATAACTAAGTGGTGGGTGGGGATTTATTTTCCCCTTATCATCCCTAAGATATAACTTCGTCAGAAGAAACCAGAAGCCTATAGAGGCTTTTCTATGGGCCATTAAGACAAATTTCGTATGAAAATATACTTAAATAGATGAAGAATGCAAGTAATAATGAAAATTAAATAAACATTTCATTTTATAATTTTTTAGTAAAATAGAAAAAGTATATTGTATCATTCCCACTATATCATTCCAAATTATTTCCTACTTTACAGGTTAGACATGGTGCAATGAGTCAATATCAATAGGCACATTCATCCTCATTATGACCCCAATATAACTAATGACCATTGACGATTTGGCATTAATAAGTTGGCCATGTTGATTCCAAATAACGTCAAATTTTATACCCTAACATCTTTCCATGATAATTTTATTCAAAACTATGTACTTTTGTCATTCTTGTTTGTTTTCATTTTTTTCAAAAACACATTGTTGATACCCTAACAATTACATAGTTTCATTATAAAAAGTCTATTATTTCATGGTATTGGAGACATCATCATGTTTAGAAGACATTTTCTGCATGAGTAGTCAAACATTTAATTTGTCTTGAATAACAACAATGCAATACACTTCATGCATAAATGTTCACAACTGCATGCATCCTGAATGAAAATTATTACTGTCTTAAATAGGGATATAGTATTTCAACAGTACATTACAACTAAATGTCACTACCTTTATTTAATTCACCCTGATATTCTTGATTTTCTTCCATCTCTTGATGATGTATTTGAGGATACTCATTCTCACTTTCTGACTACCCTTCTTCCCATCACTATTCTCGAGGTATGTCATCAATGTACTTTGGAACCACAATTAAGGGACAAAGGATATTTTGAAAAAGGGAGTCTAATCCATCATCAATAGATGGAATACAATCAAGAATCTAAGTATTAAAGTGTTCTAGGAACCTATACTAATGGAATCACTCAAAAAGTCTCCTCAATTGATGAGAAATTAGAATACATCCACTCTAATGGTCTTTAATAAATAAATATCACCCCACCTACATTGGACATCACTTCTGTCTACTCAAGTATTCCTCACCTTCCAGTTTTGGATATTTTTTTAATCCACCGTAAGATTCCTCCAATAACATACATCCCTTTAAATGGTGATTTTTTCAACTTATGCTCAGTATTGATTAGGAATTTTTTACTCTTATATATGAAATGAATCTATTTTATGAAATCTTAAATTTATTATTATGATACATTACCATATAATATTAGAGGAACCATTGATACTTACCTTCATCAAAAATCAAACCAAAAATCATGAAGTATATCTAAAATTCCCTCAAGAAGTGTCATACTTTACGATTCATAATGATATTATATATTGTAAAATATAATATTGGAGAGAGGTATCCCTGAAAATAAATCATATTCCATTATTGGTCTCACCAAATATGGTAGAATATATAATAATTATTTTATAATATTTAACAATTGAGGTGATATTTTATTTGTCCTTTCATCCTCTATTTTCACACAAAACATGGATAGATTCATACTTTATGATATCATAGATCATATGATAAAATGTAGTCAAAATCCTTAGTTTTTCTATATGTCATATCATATGATATATAATATCAATATGATGTGGGTGAACAAATAAATCCTCTATATCATAATATATGATATTCATATAATACATTATGACATTTATTTATTCGTAAAACAAATAGATTAATACATTGTGTCCTTGAATAAAATTTCTCTGATACCACTTATGAGTTTTAGGGTGTCATCCTATGACGGTTTGAGGGATAAAAACATAAAAAAGGGATGATTTATCTCATGGATAAATGTGAATAGAAATAAAAGAACAAAAATAGAATCCCTGTAAGATAGTATCAGTGGAATACATCTTTATTATTCAAGGTAATATGTTTGATTTATTACACTGAAGAATAAAAAAAGTATTCTAGCCATTGATGATATTAAACTATCCTTGTATCATATAAATATTCTTGAGGACCCTCGATCACCGAAGGAGTTCTAGCACCTTAACCTAACGATGAACAATGATAAAAGAAGAAGAGAGGTTTGTTGATGGAATGCAATAATGGGTTAATTACAATAGGGGGATCATATCATTTTATAGGGACTCTACATTTAATAAATATTTCTCTGATCATTTACCTCAATCTCATAGAAACTGATAATTTTATCACGTTATAGTACTTATTTCAGTGAGTTTTTCAATAAATGTTTCAAGTAATCTATGATGATTCTTATGATTTATAATTGACGAGAAAACATTTTGAAGATGTTTCCAAATTCATTCATACAATATCATATATTTAATTCCCCAAAAAATCTATGTTGGTTATATGTCATATCCTCTGATAAAAAAACATAAGCTTAAATTTCTATTTTTGATTCAAGGATATCTGTATATACGATATCTATGTTTTTTTCATTTTGGAGATGGATAAAAAATTACATGACTTATATAACAAAATTATCCAAACCATCAAAATAATATTTTAATCAATTTTTTTTCTCTATGATTATTCACCTTATTAGATGAATTTTTAAATTATTTTTTATTCGATAAATGAATTATCTCTCAATTTTCATTAGTAAAACATAAATCACATCTCATAGTTTTCTTGATCAACTATAAAACCATGGATAACTCACTTAATTTTGGAAAATACAGTCTATATATGTTATTCTATATTTATAAGTCCATTTACCCAATTATTTCTCAACTCTATCCAATCTATTTATGTTTTTATAAAACATTTGAGCATACTTTTCTCACCAAATAAACTCCCCATCACTCTTTGTAACCCATGGATAAAGAATAATAACAATGTTGAATGAATTAAAAAACTAAAACTCTCACAAAATGCATCACTAAAATAGTTTTTAGAAAGTGACTTAATAATTCAATATTTTTTGAATTCAATAAAAAATGTTCATTAAAATCATAAATCTAAATAACCCATTTTATGGTTTAACAATTTACATGAATAACCAAAATCTATAAAATATGTTTGACTTTTTTTACACTTACATTGGTTCCTATATATTCATCACCCATAAATGAGGGATAAAACCCGGTACCCCCTAATCCTTAAAAACTCTCATAATTAATTATTTAGAATCAACAATTTAGTTGATAAGATGAATTCAATTTGAGAAACTAAGTATATTTTGGAACCCCATAATATTCAAATGATTAGAAAATCGAGGAGGGTGAGAGTACCCTTTATTAATGTTGAGAGGGGAGTAAACCATCTATGTGTGTCTCTAGGGAAAAATGGGCTACACAATCAAATACATATGAAAGGAGAAAAAAGATAAAATTGAACCACACTCATTGTATTTTAGTATCAAAGAGAAGAGATGTATGGTTTTTCATGTTTAAGAACAACAGAATAACCGAAAATGCAGAACAAAAAACAAAAAACAATGGTAGTGGAAGAGTATAAAATAACATACATTGAATTCTTGCTATGATTAATCTGAGGGAACATATATTAGTCAAGCTGGAAGTAGTACAGTTCCAATAGAGCTTGAGATTCGCAAGTGACTGACTCATAGTTAGGTTTTTTTAAACAAATCGATGACACTTTTAATAGCAATTTTACAAAAGCGCCGACAAATATCCCTTTTATCAGTGCTAAATTTATAATCATTAAAGAAATGAATCTTTATCAGCACTTTTTTATCACTGATAAATCTCGAGCTTTATCGAATTTAAAAAAGCCCCGATAAATGTTTTATAATTATAATTATTTAAATAACTATATTATAATTTTATAAATTTTTAAAAATATATAAATACTTATTTATAATTATATAAATTCTTATTTGAAAATAATAATTTTTTATTTATAATAATTATAAATATAGTAAATATACATTTATAGATATATTAATTTAAAAATATATTTTTAACATTATAAATGGATATATAATCATAAATACATGAATTTTAAAAATGAGTGTAATTGAATAATTCAAAATGAGTACAAATTAAAAATATTGAAGAAATGGATAAGTTTTATTAATTAAATATAAGTTATTATAAAAATATTGATATATATATATATTGAAGTGGATGAATACAGATTTAATATACTATAACATAGTAAATAAATATATATAAATAATTATTAAAAAATGATTAAATTAAAAAAAACCACTAAAAAGAATTCCCAAACTGTAGTATAAAAAAAACAAATTTGACTGATTAGAAACATAATATCTATTAAATATATTTTGTTATAATGAAATTTTAAAATATACTAAAATTTGAATAAATTACTTAAATATTAGGTGTATGTTTTTCTATATATTGCGTAAATATATTTTTGTGTTCATTTGTGTATACTAGTTCATTAATATATATATATATATATATCTATGAAATAAATACAATGCCTGACGTTTGATATATGTTAAATTGAGAAATCAATCAACATTAGAAATGAATAATACCTTAATATGTTTCTAATTAACATTATATATATTATAATTATTAGTTATATATATATATTTAATATATACTATCTATTAATATTTATAATATATATATATATGTGTGTGTATATTAAATTTATCCATTTTAATCAATAAATATTTAATTTATAAAATGTTTCATATTTTTCACAATTTACCCGTTTTATTTTTATTTGTTTAATTTTACATTTTATTATGGACCATTATGAGGGTTAAAAAAGTGATTATTAAGGGAAAATTTTACCAGCACTAAAAATGCGCTAATAAAGGGAACCTTTTATGGGCACTAAAAATAAAGTGCTGATAAAGGATATTGTTTATCAGCACTAAAAAATCGCTGATTTAGTGTCCCCTTTATCAGGGATTTTTTATCACTGATAACATGATGCCTTTATCAGTGAATTTTTCTAGCACTAAAATATGCCCGCAATGTTATAGTCCTACTTTTTAGTAGAGAAAATGGATACCTTGGATAATATCTACCAATAAAATAATAAATTTATGATATTTTTTACACCCAAATATTTTTATCTATATTCTTTATTTTATAACATTGTTTTTGATAATTAAAATGAATTTTGGGTTGAATTCCCTGTGTGATCTTGAGTTTGGGAGTTTTGGGGCTGTTTTTTTCTATACATTGTCAATGTGCATGGTTTAGGGGGAAACCATGTGACCCATTGATCGAAAAAGTGTTTCTAGTTCATTTCCTTCTTTCATGATTTGTCTTTCATAGGACATGCCTGGTATGGCCAAACCGTGTGAGTCTCAGGTGTAACCTTGTGACCTTATTGTTGTGTCTATGTGCTATCACATAACATTCACATAGTTAGAATAAAAAAATATGGAAATCATACGAGGGTCTCTATATTCTTGAAAGATTCATTTCCCATATTTGGCACATGGTTTTCAAATATATGGGGCCAAAACATGCAATGGGATGTTTTCTTCCTGAGGAGGGATTGTGGATAGCTCTTTTTATCTAGACCATATGTCCTAACCATGCAAGGATGGTTTGAATTTCCTTTAGGTTGCACACAATTGGTGTATAGTTTAATAAACTGTGACGCATTACCACATGAATTCCCTTATTCCTTAAAATATGATATCACTGTTATACCATATTAAAAATATAACCCCAGTTGACATGTCTCCTCCCCATTCATTTTAATGGTCCCTTGGGAGCCTTAGTTAACTTCAACTTCTCAACATCTTGGTTTTTGGGTGTCTCCCTTTTTAATATGTGGTTGATTTCTCCTTGGTTAAGTCTTATTATCCCTCTTTTGTATTCTTTACCTTTTTTCATTACAATATTTTTCTTATTTCTATATTTTATGAACCCTAGAGGATGGAAGATGATGTTATATGATGTTTTCTTTTGTTCTTGGGTGTGATGTTTGGTTCTTATGTTTTTCTTGCCTCTTTCTTGAGTTTTAATTATGTTTACACACTGTTTAGGGAGTTGTTTCCATCCATTTACTTTCTAAAATATTCCATTTGATTCTTGAACATTCCTAAATAAATTTTTATTACTATATTTATTCTTTTGGTTTTCAAAAAATGCACTGTTATGTCTTTATATGTTGTTAGTTTGGTTGAAGAAGGGGTTTTCAAAGGATTTATATTATTATTCCTATATTTTCTCAATGTATATATATTCTATATGTTTGATAAAAATCAATTTTTCCTTTCCAATGAGGCTATTTTTTAAATGATTCTTGGCCTTATTATTGTTTTGATAAAATTGAGTGACAAATGGAACAATTTTTTTGGGTTTTTGTCTTCTTTATGGTTTGGTTCTTGTGTGATAATTCTTTTGTCTTGATGTTATGCTTCTTAGTATTCCTTAATTTGGAGTTCATTATTCACATATATTTCTATATATATATTCTAGGGTGATATGGTCATATCCATATCCAAACATGTTGTGTATATAGATGCATTCATGAAAATAAATGGAAAATTCCATAGAATGTCCTCTTTTAAAAACTATGTCTTCCTGAAATGGTTCCCATATTACAAATGTTTTTCAAATGTGGTTTTAAGTGTTAGCTTTAACATTTTTGTTCCAAGGGCCATTTTTGAACCTTGGTAAAGTATTTGGATAATTTAATTGGCTTGGAAATGGTTTTTGAAAGAAAGAAACATACCTTATAAAGTGATTCTAGATTTTAAATTCTAGTGCTTGTTTAGTGATTTTAGTTTTTTTTTGTAAAGTAATTATTTATTCATAAGATTTTACGTCCTGACTGACACCTTTATGGGTTACTTGGAAAATGGTTTCAAAATATCTTTATGTGTAGGCCCGGTTAGCATTTGTGAAATGTCATCTGTATGATGGGAACCCCTAGAGTAGTCCTCCTATTAGATGGTGTCTTCACATGGATGATGTAAGGAAGTATAAAATACATACACATTAGATTTTTTGGGTTGTATTTAATGTAATGAATATTATGACCTCCTCACTTTCCCTCCCCTTTACTATTTCCATGGGATTCAAGATGCCATCTAGTGTATTGATAGATATTTTTAGTTTAGTTCCCAATGAGACAGACTAGATTCCCCTTGGTAGGTGAATGTACAGGGCAGACTACGTCACTGGTTAGGCTGGTTGAGAGAAGCCAAGTTAGTGATAGATTATGGACCACATCAATTTCCAGAATATTGATATCAACTATGTATGTCTAGGGTATCCTCTTGATATATATATATGACATTCCAATGACTATGTACATTTTTTGTTTTATAGTTTTTTGTAAAATTTTATCTTCTTAATATATTTACATTTGAAATTTCAAAATTATTTTGATTTACTTTAATATTGGTTTTAAAATTTTGTTATACCCTATAGTCATGTTAATTTTTTGATCCCTATAATTTATATACTTAACTGTGTTACAGTTTTCTTCTTGGAATTATTTTTCAAAATAGGGTTTTGAAACTAGAAATATTTTTTTAAAATAAATCCATAAAAGTTTTGTTTTTAGAATTTGGTTTTGGGAATGTTCTTGTTTGGTTATTTAGATGATAAAATCCTATTTTCTACATTTAGTTTCAATCTAGGGTTAGTATAATATTTTAGGAAAGTTGATTTATTGATTATATGGTGTTCATCTATTGGTCTTTCATAATTTGAGACCCTACTTTTTCCACCCAGTATTAGAATACTAGAAATTTCTTTAGGTTCATATTATAGCTTAGTTTTACCCATATATAATGTTATTTTTGTGGAGGATGGTGACCAAGGGGTCAAACAAATATCATGCATTGTTCTAGTTTTTTTGTAGTTTTAATTTTTTGTATTTATATCTAGATGATGCTACATTTTTATTTATATTTAGATATTTTTATATCATCATGTTTTCCAATGAGTTATGCTTTAGTTTTTATGGTAATTGGGTAAAATCATTCCCAAAGATATATATTTTTATTCCCTTATGTTTATCATTCTCCTACCATGAGTGAGGAAGCTCTTTAGGCCTTGTCACAAACTAGTTCTGGTGTCTCATTTGGGGAAAACCTTGGAAGGATAAAAAAATGGAATCAAAGGGGCCCTTTTTTATTTGTAGTGTTATTTATACTAGTGATATGACTATAATAACTCAGTAAGTGCATGTAAAATTCCCTAGATAGCTGTTTCCCAATTTGATTCATACATTTCCATGGGAATTCATGATTTGAGTATTTTTTTTGTGACTTTATTGATTGTTTGGTGATTCTGAGGTTGAAAATAGATGTGATTTTGTGTCACATGGTAAGACTATAAAGCGGGAGACCCATATAGAGCCTGATTTCATAGTCCATTATTCTTCTTGTGTTTGGTTCATGTTTAGCGTATGGGCTGCCGAACTATTTTTCCAAGTCATGAGAAACACTAGTTTATTATTTAATAGGTTTTAATGTGGTTGATCTGATTGGATTGATTTTGGTTAGTGTGAGTGGGTTTTAAATTATAAATGGGTTTGGGAATTTGAAACTGGAGGAATGGGTTTCTTTTCTATTTAGATGTTGGTTTTCAATAGAAGAGGGTCAAAGTTGTTTTTTGGGTTTGGAAAATGGAAAAAATGGGAATAATTTTTTGATTGAAAATTAATTTTGTTAGAAATTGGATTTGGAAGTTGTTTGGGTATATTTAATGGGTTGGTAGTTAAATCGTTTTGAATTTGAAATGGTAATGGTGGTTTCTAATTTATTTCAATGTTTTTCTTTTGGTTTATAATATTTTCATTTTAGATTTGGGTGTTACCATGGTTGAGTTTTTGTTTGATGATGATCAGAATTGTTTTTTATGTTATTTAGTGTATTCCACCCATAAAGGCTCCAAATGTTTCGATGTATTCACTCTTGATGATTAGTCATATCTAGACTCCTAGTGGTGTGGTAAAGTGAATTTCATCTCAACCATTTCATATTTTATTTGGCGATCAAGGTTATCTAGATGATGTTAAGTGGATTGAGGAAATTGAAAGCATTTTCACATAATTGGGAACTATAAAAGTCTTAAGGGTGATGGTTGTTTTGGTTATATTTAACAGATAAGATTTAGACTAGTTGAAGGTGACCTATCCATCCCAGTTCAAGTTGGTAGGACTTGAGAGATCTTTATGAACAATTTATTTGTGTGGTTTATTCCTGAGGAAGTGAAGGTGATGATAGTGGAATGAACCATGCATTTTTAATAAGGTTAATGAATAATGAAATGTTATGTTGACCACTTGGATGATCTAGTTACTTTTCCCCATGAGGTGGTGTTGAGAGAATCATTAAAAGCCCATATCTTTGTTAGTGGTATTTTCTCAGAGCTTCACATTTTAGTTCTTTCATACTGGATAATTTTTTTACAAAAATTAGTGTATTTGTTATATATTTCCGAGATATTTTCTAGAGGGATGCCTGTCATGGATGAAAACCTATTTTATTTTAAAACTTGTAAGGTTTCCCCATCTGGTGAGGTGGGTAAACTTAAGAAATCTACTCTAAAGGAATATTCTATTCCAATTTATACTTCCTGTCAAAAGGGTCTCATGATCATATGCTTAAAATGTGTTTTGTTATGGTACTCTATGCCATCTTGTGATAGTGATCAAATGGATTTCCCTTGGTGTGGTCTACTGGGACATCATTATAAATTATATGGGGTTAGACCTATTTTAGTGATTTTTTATCTCAAGACATTTTTAGAGATGAATGAGTCTTTTGTAATAATGAACCCTAGATTAGTCTCATGTTCTCATAGAGTTTATTTGGGTGGGTATTTCTTATGTTGGAGTTTGGTTTCACATAGTTTAATCAAAAAAAATTTGGAGACCCATTATAGATCTTATTGTAGTTCTCTATCATTCTAATAATCTGTGATTCTTGAGGTTGAGAGTTTATACTGGTTTTAGTGGTTTCGTTAAGAGGTTTCTTTCTGGGATTTATCTTATAGGATTTTAGAGTTCTTGTTTTTTTCATCATCATGGATTATGTGAATTTATGGTTTTATAATGAAATTTTGGTAAGGATAATTATCATATCCTAACCATTGTTTTATTTACTATATTTTTATTTCATGATCTTTGATCCTGAAATAGATTTTTGGGTTGAATTCTTAGTTTGATCGGTTTTTTATTTTTTTCCTACTTTTGGTTTTTTTCATGCTTAATATGTTTGGTTTAGAGGTAAACCATGCATCATATTAACCAAATTGGAATGTCTGGATCATTTCCTTCTTCCATGTTCTGTCTTACATGGGAAGCACATGTTTTGGTCCAAATTGTGTGTCTTGGGAGTAACCATGTAGAATACATCAGTTGTCTAAGAGATAACACATGACATTCACATGGTTAGAGTGAACAATATTACAAGTTTTGAGGGTTTCCCAGTGTTGAAAACCACATTTTTCATGGTTAGTTCCATGTTTTTTATACCATTCATCAAAACAATTCAAGGGGTTGTTATCTTATAAAGGAGGGATAACGACTAACACATTGTTTCTAGGCTATGTGTCCTAATTTGGAAAGGTTAGTTTGGCTTTCTAGTAGGGTTCAGACAATTTAAACATTGTATGATAAATTGTGCGACCAAACCATGTTACTTTCCCAGATTAATTAACAGTTGAAATTATTATTCTACCCACCTAAAAATAAAACCCAAATGGAATTTTCTCGTCCCCCATTTATTAGAACAACCCCTTGGTTCCCTTGGGAGGCATCCCCTATCCTCATCATGAATTTTGGGTGACGTAATCTTTAATATTTAATGGATTACACCTTGGGTAAGCCATAATCTCCCACTTCTATCATATTTAGCTTATTTTATTCCAATTTTATGGACTTGATTATCTCTTGGATGAACCCTAGAAGAGGGGATATGTTGTTAGATTGTGTTTTATTCTGATTTAGGGTGTGCGGTTTCGTTGTTTGGTTCTAATTATCCTGGGCATGAAGTTTTTTCATGTTCTCACACTGATGCAATGGGCGTTTATGTCCATTTCTTTTCCAAAACATGCCATGTGATTCTTTATTTTTCCTAAATGAACTTTTTTTATGTTTATCATGCTAGTGATTCTCTAAATTGTTTTTTTATTTATTTTTATATTTTTGGGTTGGTTGAAAAATAGTTTTTTAAAGGTTTTTAAAGATTTTACATATATGTTTTCAATGTATATTTATTCTATGTGTTTGATAAAATTGAAAGTGGATTCTAAAATGGGTATGGGTGTTTTAAAATAATTATTTTCCTAGATTTAGTTTTAATGAAATTTAGTGAAAATGAGATGGATCTTTGTATGTATTTTTCAAGTATTTATGGTTTGGTTATCGAGTGATAACTATTATGTTTCATTATGATCATTATTTGTATTCATTGATTGAGGTATTTAAATTCATATGGATTCCCATATATATACTAGTGTGATATGTGTATATCCATATGTTCATGGAGTTTACATATGGATTTGTTCTTTAATTTAAATGGAAAAATTCCATAGACCATTATATTTTAAAAACCACTTTTTCATCAATTTGTTTTGGATTACAAATGTTTTTTAAATGAGGTTAAAGTTGTTTTTTTATTATTCTTTTTCTAAAGACCCATTCATCACCATGGAAACATATTTTCCCATTTTCTTTGGAAATGTTTTTTTTAAATAATGATGCTTCCCCTAGATTGTGATTTTCGATTTTAAATTCTATATCCTATTTGGACCATTTAGATATTCTATTAGAAATTGATTCTAAGTTTTTAATATATTAAGGCATGATAAACACCATTAAGGGTTTCTTGGAAAATGGTTTTAAAATCATGCAATTTCATGGCCTATTAGAAATATGTGAATTGTTATATGTATGATGGGAGCCACTATGGTGGCCCTCTAGTTATATGGTGTCTTCATATGTACTATGTTAGGTTGTGGGAAAGGCCTACATGTTGTCATTAATGGGTTATGGTTGATGTCAAGAATGTGATGACCTCCTCAATTTCCCTCCCTTTTACTATTTTCATGGGATCCTAGACATCAACTAGAGGGTTTAGATAAGGTTACCATTTAGTTCTTAAGGAGATAGACAAGATTACCCTAGTATATGAATGGACATGGTGGGTTGTACCACTAGTGAAGGTGGTTGATGGTATTTAAATTTTTTGATACACTATGTACTGCATCATGTGTTGGTAGATGGATCCAAATTGAGTATGTACTCACTCACCACTCAATATTTTTATAAAATATGAATGACTAAATACCATGTACATTTAATTATAGTTTATGTAACATTAAATTATTTCTATATTTACTTTTAAAAAATATAAATTCTTACTCTTTTCTCAATTTTTGTTAATTTTTTATGAAATATTCTACAACTGTGTTTAATTTTTAATAATAATTTTTTATAAACATACATTGTTTTTTCTTTTATTCTTGTAATTGGTTTTAAAAATGGGGTTTCAAAACTAGACATCTATTTTAAAAGAAATTCATATGTATTTTTATTTCCAAATTAGTTTTCGGGAATTATATATTTGGATTTTAAATGATAAAAACCTATTTTATGCTTGTATTTCCAAAATACTATTTTAGACCTATTTTAGGTAATTGAATTTATGGATTTTTTTGTTTACCTACTAATTTTTTTATCCTCACACCATACTTCTTCTGCTTGATGTTGTTAAGTCAGAGCTATTTCTCAAGTTCATGTTATCTTTCTAGTTCCCCATGGATATGGTTATCATTATGGATGGATAGTGACCCAAATTTCACATGTAGATTATATCTATTTCTAGTTCATTATAGTTTTTAAATTCAATATCTTTTATCTCGATATTTTTATGTGTTTATTTATGTTTATTGGTTTGTATATCATACTGGTTATGCTACATGTTTTATTTAATTTTATGTTATTTTTATTTGTTGATATTATCCCCAAATAAATTACCTTGTGACTCCAATATCTTTTCCATCATCTTGGGGGGATCAGGGTATTCTTTAAGTCATTTTATATAAAATTTTTGGTAGTCCAATTCAGATACGACTCGGGCTAGTATGTGAAAATATTCACAATTAACGTAAAAGTATCCTTATAAAAGTGATGATAATAGATTAGTTTTTTTATTCACTAAAATAATTAACATATAGATAGATTTCATTCATTGGATAAATTAATTTTATGTGCATTGGGATAATAAATTTATTTATGGAGAAATTTATAGGTGATTATGGTTCGATATCAAATTGTTAAATGTTTTTAAAATCAAGTCTATTCCATTTTGAAACCGATATAATTTACCCAAAATATATCACATACATCCTTATTTAGAAAAATAATCATTATTAGAAATATATCATGGGTAATACAAAATTACATGACAAATGTAATAATTTGGATAATAGAGTATTATAGCTATGGAAATGTAATAACATTACAGAAACTTATGAAGAAAATTTAATTAGAGTGAATAATAATCAATTATTTATAAATAAACAAGAAAGTTATAATTGTAGCATATAAAACATTATATATTTAAAGACAATGTAATTGAAAAGTATTACAAAATACAAAGAAATAGAATTTACTAGAAACCCTTACCTTTCTTAGTAGCTTCCTAGAACATGATAAATAAGTACTTTTATCCTTAAGTGCATCTTAAAATAAATATTTAGAGGGAAATTGAGAAGGGAACCATTCTCAATATTTTTTTAATTAAGATGAATTAGAATATTGATAAGTATTTTTAGATAATTTAGGATAATTGTTTAATAATTTTGGGATATAATCATTGATAATCATGGTTATTTAAATTGAAAAAACATAGTATTATCCATGGTTTTAAACCATAGTTTTTCACCATTATAAAATTATTTCTAAAACTATTTATTTTAAAACCAAAATCCATCTTTTAATATTACTTTTAACATAGATAAATATTTAAATAACCAATAATTTATTTAAAAAATATTTTTTATATTTTTGATTGGGAAATTATTTTAATACTTTATAATATATTATTTTACTAAAATAAATTATTTTTTAAGTATTCACTTGTGTTAAGTTTTACTTCATAATAATAACTTATCATATACTCCTAGCTTATTTTGGAACCAAAAGTTTGTTTGGTGAAGGATTTTATATATGTCATTGAATCATGATGTATGAATGGAGTATGTGGCACCATTAAACACTTCGTGATGTGAGTATGTTCATGGAAGTGATTCAGATAAAATTACTTGTAATGAAATTCAAATAGATAGAATTTTATCTCAATATATCAAGGAACATTTTATTAGATTGAGGAGCATAAAAATTGATGGACCATTTTATGTGAAGAAGTTCGGTTAAATAATTGGATATGATTGTATGATGTTTGGATGATGATACAATTGGAGGAACTGTAAGTTTTACATAATAGGGACCAAGTGAATGTAAAAAATATATTTATGATGTTACTGTCTTCTAGATAATGATTTTCATATGATTTTTATTATTAAATGTTTGATGGTAAATAATGTTTTTTTGAAGAACTATATGAGATGAGTTATTCCACTCCATTGGAAGTAATAAACCTGTGGATTATTTGAAATTAGAATTGGAAATGTAATTTTAAGAAGTTATAGAGATGTTTATAATTATAGAGAAAAATTAAAAATATCGTTTAAATAATATTTGGAAGAAAAAATTAATTATTTATCTTTATATTTGGAACAATGGTTGTGTATTGTGAAAGTATAAAATTCGTAAATGTTTGATAGAGTAAAAAAGATAATTTTGGTGTAAAGGTATGGTTTTTGTGAAAGTAAAAGTCATTTCATGGTAGTAAGATAAGATAATCCTTTACAAGGAAGATTTTATACTATTCCTTAGTGAACTAGTATGGTATTCTACTAATTATGAATCACGATATCCAAACATTTGGATCATTAGGCATTGTGCCAGTTAAGAATCATGCTAGTCAACTAGCTCATGCTATTTAGACAATGCAGAGGTTGAGTTAAACAATTGGTGAACTGTGTGAAATGATAATGTGGAGGAATATGAGATGGATTGGTGATTTAATATAAATATATTCATATCTCTCTCATTATATGGAGAATCAATATTTGAAGAAGGGTATAATGCTCAGTCTTTACATAAGACATATATGAAGAACAATTTGAAAAAAACTCTTGAAGGGAACCATTATAACAATTTTTCTTTTAAGTATACCTAAAATAGCATATTTAGGCGAGGAAACAATTTTAACATAGTTTCATGAAAAATTTATTGTGAAGGGAGGTTCATGAATAAGGTTTAGTAAAAATGGGATGAGGGAAAGAAGCTTTAAAGAATAGAGTTCTCCAAACTCTACTTGGGAAAAGGTATATATGTAAAGGGTGATTAAAAAATGATTCATAGGGAATGATCTATGTGAATATTCTTGTTTGAATAGTTTCTAAGTGAAGGAGTAGTGAATTATTTTTACATAAAATAAATGAGTGAAGATATTTGGGAGAACTATACCTGAGAGAAGGTACTTGAGAAAATATTCATACCTAAGAGAATGTATTGTGGTGAACCATGCCGGAGTGAAGGAACTTGGATGAATTAACATGAGTAGATATGTGGTATGATATTGATAATTATGATTTAGTATAATAATTTGAGATTAATAAGATATACAATTAACATATTTTTTTAGTTCAAGTAGAGAAAGATTAGAGGTAGAGTTCCATCACTATATCTTGATATAGAAATGGATAGAGTGAAAAATTATAATTCCAATGTGGAATTATCTTTATATAATGAAGGATTTATTTATATTTGGATATATTAGAATAGAATTATAAACAACCACATTGTGGAGTTGATATCATCTAGTATCAAAGAAGAATAGTGCATCGATGTGGAATACAATAGATCATCAAGTTGTTATATATAGTTAATGTTGAGTCTCACGCTAAATGGAGATATACCATTATGTTTCTAGTCTATTTAAGAGACCATAAAGTCTATAAAGCATATATTTGAAAAAAAAAGAAATTTTAGGTCAGGATCATACCTTCATTGAAGTAATTCATAGAGGTGAAGAAGAGGGAGTGTCTGTAACATCCCTGATCCAGGTGCCACTAAATAGGTTCCTTGATCCCGGTCATCACATGACCTCAAGCACGCCTCCCCAAACACTATATGCCTCCAACTAGAAGTGAGGGTCTAAAAGATATGTGGGGGTACTATACCCTCTTTACTAGAGTAATGCACAATAGAATATGTATATAATGGTTGAAAATCCATAGACTTATCAACGAATATTCATAAACAACCATCTCTGGAAACTGGGTAAAAACAACCAACAACTATAGGGATATCATTTCAGGCTATAAAGCCAAGTAAACATAACCCAAAATAGAGATGACCAATGAAATCCCCAAATTTGTCTTAACTCCTAGTCCTAAACCTCATCCATGCACATCCCAAATCCAACTCAATTATCAAGCATGGATCCTTTTCCCTTTTCCAGACCTAAAACCATGAAATTTTCTCAGTTACCCAATGATGGCCCAAGAAGCATGTGAGTAAAACTTAGTAGGACACCCCCAAAAGTGTCTAAAAATTATCCAGTCTAAATAGATAGTCCATACAAGTATAAAATAAATAAAAATTAAAAAACATACAATTCAGGTAGCCATTAGAAACAATGTTATCCTCTATTATACTATAAATAAATCCATTTTTAATACTTGCAATATATTCTAGTACTTAATTCATTCTCAACATGTGTTAAATGGATTATGAATATTCATATATCACAATTAGAATGAGATTAAGTCATGTCTCTATCTCACTAGGGGTAAACACATCAGAACAACCACATTATCCTCCCCTCGAAGCCTCAGTCTGGGTTGAATGAAACCGTTAGGGGAATAAAAATTTGTCCCCTTAATTAACCCATACATTGAGGGGTGAAGTTTAGAGACTCATTCCAACTTGAACCATGGGAATAGAATCTCATGTCAATACCCCACTCTATCAATCCATGTACACATTCTTATTCATCCATTCACCACACACCAACCACATGACAACCAACTATAGCCAATACCATTTTCAACATATCTGTCAATCACAACTAATATGGGAAAATAATATAATTCCACAATCCATTAAAACATCTATCATTTATATCACATAACCAATTATTCCAATTCCCATTCCTCATGCCTAACATACTAATAATATTCACAATTTACTTAGTAAATTCCCATTAATCCCATTTAGCACATTTTTCATTTCATGACAAACGACCCCTAATCCATTATAAACATTTAGACAAAACTACCCATAATATATTATTAATCATCACATTAACTAATTTACATGTTCTATATGGTATATACTTAATTTCAAGTCAATTAGACACATGAAATTACCATTAACCATGTTTGAGAGGGTTGAAGCACCCCTTGGGTGACCCTAAATCAGTCAAGTCATCCTCAATTTGTTCTGCAATGATCATGAGGGGTTTAATTTTTCATTTATAAATACATTATGTCAAGTCTCAAAAACAACAACAAGAATGCAACAAGGTAAGAACAATAACACAACCCCATAAGAAAAATCTATATAAAATTTATGGTATATAACTTGTATATCACCTACATTGAATCCTTTAATAAATTATCTCTTAAAATAAGGCTTAGATCCTGATTCAACCACCCTTTAATTCCTCAACCTAGATCTCACAAAAAACAAAGGTATATAGATCTTTGTATGTAGATAAGAGAAAGATGCAAACCCCAAACCAAAAAGAGATGAAATAGAGGGTTTAGAAGAATATTTGGGAGCTTCGATCCACCACCAACGGCACTCCAAAAAAATTAGGATCAAAGGAGAATCACCACATGGAAGATTCAGTAACTATGGTTTATCAATAAGAAATGGAGAAGGAAATTATGGGTGGAAATTGGGTGAAGGTTTAATATCCTGTAGGGTAAATTTTGTAATTTTTTAACTTTTACTAGGGCCCACGGTTTACCTGCACAGTTTGAAAAACCATGCGTGAACCATGCACAGTCCACTATTAGAAGGAAGTTGGGTCACATGGTTACATATGAAGGTCAAAAAGTTTGAAAAACTAAGCACCAATCATTTGTTAAGCCATTTTCTAAAGCTGCACAGTTTCTTAGGTAATGCCACATAGTTTACTCAATCGTGCACCAATCGTGTGCCTTTCATATTTTGGCTCGGTTTTCCTACTTTTTGTGTCCCGAACCCACAAATCACACCCGAGTCCCCTCATACACCCTGTAAACATTCCATTAAGCCAAAAAAAGTTATTGAAACCAAAATTTAAATGGGTATATACCTCCATGATGGCTGAGATAATACAACCTCACCCCCTATAACTACTTATGCTCGAGCCACTCCTTCGGAGAATTATTGATTTTATGAAGAATAGTGATTGGGCCACAAGGCCTGCATATCAAATATTTTCTCCCAATTTTCATCCTAAACATTCCCATGATTCTATAATACTTGAACTGAGGGTATATTCTTTCCCCTCAAGACCTTCTCACTACAATCCACAATGCAAACCAAATTCTCCTCAAAAGTCATAGCTGCCTCCAGTTCTACATCCTCAACATTTATCACATGCGATGTATCATGGTGATACTACCGGAGTTGTGAAACCTGAAAAACATTATGCATTCCACTATAATATTATGGACGATACAATTAGTAAGACACCAGTCCGATCATCTCCATGATCTCAAACAACCCCAGATACCTGGGAGCCAACTTTCCCTATTTCTAAATCTGACGGTGACCCAACATTGGAGGCACTTGAAGAAACACACTATGACCCACAATAAACTAAAGAGGTCGACAATTCCTATCTACATATGCCATTTTTCTACTATGATCCATTTTTAAGCCCTTTCGAATCAACCAAACCTTTTCTAACGTCTCATACAAGAGACTCAATCCCAACATCTCAAACTCCTCAGCTTCTAACAGAAAAATAGAGATCAACACGATCTCCCCTTGAGTGCATCAAAATGTGTCCTCGGAATTGTAGCTTGAAAACTATTGTTGTATTAAAAATCAACAAGGTACAAGTAATTTTACCATGAACCACTGAAATTCTGAACACAAGCTCTCGAAATATCATTTAATTCCTAAATTGTATGATCTGATTTCCCATCCTTCTGCTAGTGATATGACGTACAAAAAAACATGGGTACCAAGTGACTTCTATAAGCCCTTTCAGAAGAACTATGTGAAATGTAGATCAAGATCCAAAACTATTTTTCTTGACACACTGTGAAACCAAAATATCTTTCGAAAATATAATTCACCTAACTGATAAACTATACAAGTCTCCTAGATAGGTAAGAAATTTTCCACCTTAGTCAATTGATCCATGATTACCCATAGTGCATCATTCTTAGGAGGCATATTTGGAAGACCCACTATGAAGTACATAATTAAATCATTACACTTACACTTCATAATAGTAAACGACCGTAACAAACCACTTGGGAGCTAATGATAAGCCTTTTCCAATTGAAAGGTAAGGTATCATTTCACAAAACCTACAACCCCTTCGTTATTCCTGAACACCAATACTACCTATGAAAGCCATGATACATCTTAGTTAGACTAGGATGCACTTACCACTTTAATGCATGGAACTCACACATAAAATCTTTCAGAATACTAACTAGTACAACCACATGACCAAAAAAACTAACAATCCCATAAACACTAATATCCCAAATAGTAGGTGACTCTCCACATTTAATAGATTCCTTAATATCCATACAATTCAGATCCTACAACTAACTCTCCTTGACCCTACACTAAAGTGAATTCTCAACCTCTATAGACATAAGAGTCAATTTCCTATGCCCATATTATACCTCCAGGTGAATCTTAGAAAAAAATACATCATTCTCCACTCAGAGTTGGATTCTTGAACCACTTGATTCTGAGTCTTCTAGCTCAAATAATCTGCAACAGTCTTCCATTTTCTTGGTGTGTAAGCCATCCAAAAATCAACGGACTGTAGGTACTTGAACAAACATCAATTCTGACGATTCATATCACATTGAGAGAAGATGTACTTAAGACACTTTTGATCAGTAAACACCATGAAATGCACTCCCAAAAATCATTGCCTTTAATACTTTAAGGCATAAATCACATCATCTAACTCAAGTTCATGAGTAAGATAATTTCATTCATGAGGACTCAAATGTCTTGAAAAATATGATACTACCCCATCATCCTCCATCAACACTACCCTATGCCAAGAACCAGATGAATCAAAAAAACAAGGTGTACCTCTCATATAGTTTGGGTAAGATCAGGATTGATGCGGTAGTCAACCACATCTTAAACACTTGAAAATCATTCCTGCATACCTCCAACCACTGAAAAATAACTCCATTATTGTTTAAGCCCAAGAGTGTCATTGAAAATTATATAAATCACTAATGAACCATCAGTAATAACCAGCCAATCCCAGAAAACATAAAACATTAGAATTATTCTTTTGATCTGCCCAAGATACCACAACCTGAAATTTCTCTGGATCCACTGACACACCTAACTCAAAAAATATGTGTCCTAAGAAATGAACCTTATTGATCCAGAACATAAATTTTGATAGATTGGCGTAAATAATATGCTCTCTTAGTATACTTTGGATGATGTCAATATTTTTTTAGGACCGTTACGTGTTCTTGAGTACACCAAGATTTCATCAATAAAGACAACGATGAACTGACATAGGTTCAAGTGAAATATCTAGGTCATTAAATCTATGAAAAAATAGGTGTTTTGGTCAAATAGAACAACATCACCACAAAATCACGCAACCCATATATGCTACTGAATGATATCTATGGTATGTCAGAAGGTCTCACCCTCAACTGATTGAATCTCGATCTCAAATCAATCTTGGAGAACATAGAAGCACCCCTCAGTCGGTCAAACAGATCATTAATTATAGGAAGTGGGAAAATATTATTAACTGTCATATCATTCAAATTTATATAGTCAATACACAACCTCAACGATCTTCCTTTCATAATGAAAAACAATATAGGAGATCCCCAAGGAGACGTACTCAGACAGATGAATCCCTTCCACTCCAATTATTCCATCCAAACCACATGATCCTGGATTTATGCAAATGTAATTCGGTATGAAGGAATGTAAACCAGTTCTTCCCTGGTTAGAAACATGATCGTATGCTCAAAATCCCATCTTAGTTGGAATCCTATAGAGTTATTCAAAAAGCACATACTTGAATTTATCCACGATAGGAGGGTAGTCTAGTTTCTCCCGTCATCCTTCATCTAGTACATGACAAGCCAATTGGGCTATGAGTTCTCTTAGCTACAGGAAAATTCGTCTTATATGTCCTCCTCAAACATCCTACTCCTTAAAAAGGACATTAGTGTCTCTATAGAGATATGTGAACATTACACGACATCGGTAATAGTAGACATGATACTAATACAACACCAGCGAGTCTATAACCACATTCATGTCAAAACCTGACATCTCAAGGAAAAACAGATCCACGTGAAACAATATCCAGAAAACTCCAAAGAAAAAATCATACACTATCTGATATACTCAACCTGCACCACCAATGGAATATAAATTGACATAACCCAAACAAAATTTATATGGTTTGGAAAAAAAACTATGAACTGCGTGAAAATAATATAATGTGTAGCACCTATGTCAAATAAAACACTATATAGAATGGAAGCTATAAGAATCATACCTCAAATGGTAGATGGTCCAGCCTCACCATCTCTAGGTGTAGAATGAACTATGTGAAGATGAACTTCCTATTTACCCTGGGTTCAAGCCTGTGTACCTTGCACTGCACTGCCCTGTTGGTATGGAATATCTCACCCCGGAGTTCCGCGTCCACTACCCATGTCAGTAAGACCCATGGAGCTCTAACTGTCTACTTGATATATGGATACAGACCCCTTACCTACACTCAAAATGTATCTATGACCTCCATCTATGACTGGATAATGATAATTCTTAAAAAACCTTTGTATATGTCCCATGCTTCTACATAACTTGCACTCAACTTTTTGGTAAGGGCATTGACCTCACATGTGCCCCGACCTGACACACTGGTAACCGAACAACTGATCACCATCCTAACTAAATATCCCACTCTTCTAACTACTCTTCACACTTAAACTCTCATGAGAATTTCCAACGTGGTGATTCCTTCTCATAGAATCTTCACCACTTTCTCACCTTACTATCCCCACAATTCAACTTCCTAAATCTCCCTTCATGTTTCCTTCTGAGATAAGGGTCTGGTCCACTACCTCTATAAACCTCTTCGGATGAATGGTATTCACCTAGGACCTGATATTATGCCTAAGAACATCCCTAAAACTTTTTACCATAGTTTCATTGTCTCTGGACAATGCTGGAACTAAGAATCACAAATTGGTGGAATGACTATCATAATAAATCACCAACATTCCCTCCTAGATCAAACACATAAAATATACTTCATTTTTCTACCTCAAGGTATATATATATGTGTTCAATAAAATTCTCATGGAAATATTTCCAGATACTTCACTCATTCTTCTCTGTTTGAACCATGAATCCCCCCAATGATGTTCCTAGTCCCAAAACATATAGGTTACTAACTTGACTCTATTCTCAGAAGGAGTCTCTGGATGATCAGTAATCATATAGATATACTCTATCCATAACTCAGTTTCCTCTGGCCCACCCACTATAGTAATGTTCAGTGGGTGATGTAGCTGAAACTCCCTAGTCAACTCGAACATACTACATGCATCCCACCCTGGGTTCCATTCCATCATCCACATAAAGTGAGGAAGATTCTCATAGAACTACTATTCTCTATAATCCTGGGCCACCATATTATCTTTGTCCACTACTAGAGGATAATTCTCAGCAACATCCTCTGGTCTCCTAACCGAAACACATCTTTGTGGTGGAATTTATCTATAATACCAAACAAAAAGTTTTAGAACACAAACCATAAAGCTTACAAATAAATATAAAAGAAGGTTAACCACTATCCCTAAAAACCATTTCATATATTCTATCCAAAAATACCTTATCATACTTAGAACACTACCCTTGACCATCCCTACAAAGGATAATGGATAACATAGGGTAACTAACTCCCACGGTTACAGGAATTACCTTCTAAAATATTAAAAAACAATTTTAATATCACCCCTCACTTAAAAAACATTTTAATCCACTTATAACCATTTATTATGAACAATTATATAATAATTATTTAAAATATTACTTCCATTTTTACTTATTTTCATCATTTCATTAGACTAAATTTTCATCAACTTCAAGAAAATTGAATTTATCCTACCCTTTATGTCCCACACACCCGTCCTATATGTGTTCCTACCATGATGCATGGAACCTACAAACATAGGTTCCTATAATGATGCATAAATGCACAACATAATTCCATTATGGCCACAAGAAAAACATCATCAAACTATCACATCACTCAACAAGTGCATCAATTGATGGTGAAAATTCATCAAGTCCAACAACACACAATAAGAACAACAATTCCCACCCTGGGTGACTTGGGGGTTTAATCCTAATTGGGTTGGCTACTCCTAACCAGAAGCTCATTACAAAGTCCCCACACCTTCCTATCCTCCTACCAACCATTTCCCAAATAGTAAGTCATAGAAAATACCTCCTATGATTCCACTTTTTAATGTCCATGAATCGAGTGACACTAAACTAGTGCCCCAATTCGAGTTATCACATGACCTCAAGTACACCTCCTCATATGCCATATGTCACTAACTAGCGGTGTGGGTCAAAATTCCACATGGGGAGACTATACCCTATTTACCAGAGTAATATACAAAAAAATATAGAATAGCGTAAACAAAATAGAATAACCAATGAACATGCATAAATAACAATATCCCAAAACTGGGTAAAACCCACAACCAACAGTAAGTATGTCATTTCAGGATACCATGTTATGTGAACAAAACCTAAAATAGAAACAACAAGTAGAATCCCCAAAATTGTCCTGACTCCCAGTCTAAAACCTCATCCATGTGCATACCAAATCTGATTGAATTAACAATCATGTGGTCTTTTCCCTTTTCCTAATGTGTAACCATGAAATCTGCTCAGGTACCCAATGACACCACAAGAAGGGTGGGAGTACTGATCAGCAGGCCACCACCAATGGTGTCTATAAAATTTCCAGTCTAAAAAGATGGTGCATTCATGTATATAATAAATGAAAACTTAATAATATACAATTCAGGTAACCATTAGTAACAATGTTTCCTTCAGTTATTTGGTATATAAATCCAGATTAAATACATGAAACATCTTTTAGTTCTTTATTCACTATCATCATGTGTTTAATGGGTTAGGAAAAATAATAAATCACAATATAAATGGGAGTAAGTCAAGTCCCAATATCACTAGGGGTAAACACATCACAATGACCACATTATCCTTAGATTGATGCCTCATTTTGGGTGGAATGAAACTGTTAGGGGAATCAAACTATATCCCCTTCCCTAACACATGCATTTAGGGGCGGATTTTAGAGCCTCAGTACTACTCAACTCATGGGCCAAGAAAACCCATGTAAATACCCCACTCTACCAATCCATGTGCACATTCTTATTTATCCTTTCACGACACACCAACCACATCACAACCAACCATATCCAATACCATTTTCAACATCTCCATAAATAAAAACTAATATGGGAAAATAATATTATGCCACAATCCATTAATAAATTTATAATATATATTTCATAACCATTTATTCTAATTCTCATTCCTCGTTTCTAACCCACTATGCTTGTTCGCAATTTATTTAGTACATTCCCTTTAATCCCATTTAGCTCATTTTTCATGTCAATCCAAATGACCCCTTATCCATTATACACATCTAGACACAACTGGCCATAAAATTTTCTTAAATGTCACATAAAACAATTTACATGTTCTCCATCGGATCTACATAATTAAAAATCAATTCCACACTTTACATTAACATTAACCATGTACGGTAGGGTCGAAACACCCCTTAGGTGTCCCTAAATCGGTCAAGTAATCCTCCATGCATCCTCTAAAGATCATGAGTGGTTCAATTTTTCATTTAGACACAAATTATGTCTAATGTAGAAAATGGAACCAAGAACACAACATGGGAAGAACATGAACACAACAACACATGCACAAATCAATATAAAATCTATGGGATATAACTTATATACCACCTACCTTGAATCAATTGATGAATCAACTCTTAAAAGAAGACTTAGATCCCAATTCAGCCACCCTTTGAAGCATAATCCTAGATATCCCAGAAAAATAGGTATTTAGAGCTTCATATAGAGATAAGAGAAATATGAAAACCCTAAACTAAAAATAAAATCAAGAGAGCGTTTAGACTCACTAGGAGCTTCAATCCACAACCAATAGTGCTCCAAATGGATTAGGATTCAAGGAGAATGACCTCTTGGAAGCTGGGGGATCTTGGGGTCATCACTATAGCCTAGATTAGAAAATGAGGGGAGAAAATTTTGTGAAGGTTTTTAAATCTTATAGGGGAATGTTTTTAATTTTTTTATATATTACAGGGGTGCATGGTTTACCCACACAATTTAAAAAATAGCGCATAAACCATGCGAATGCAACTTTATGAAGGAATTTGGGTAACATGGTTACCTGGGATGGTCAAATAATTTGAAATACCATATAACAATGGTGTATTAGAAAACATTACAAGGTTGTACAATTTTCCTGGGAAGGCTGCAGAGTTTACATAATCGTGTGCCAACAGTGCGCCATGCATAGTTTGGCCCGATTTTCCTTCCTATCATGTCCCAAACACCCCTAACTCCCCTCATACACTTGGGAAAACATCCAATAACAGAAAAAAAGATGTTGAAATGAAAGTTTATATAGTTACATACCTCTAAAAAGTTTGAGATCTTATAGTGTCCCTTGGGTGAGGAGTGACTAAATTCTAAATCAAGTATTGATTGTGAGATTGGAACATAGTATCTAGAGATAAAACATTGTGTATATACATATAGAGAATCATAGTGGATTTGGGGAAATCAACACATCATTCTATTTGATCTTTGGGTGCCTCCCTTTTGGATAACCTAGTAAAATATTTGTGTTTGGTGAAAGATTAAATTACTTATAAATATTTTTTATAAGAGATCCACCTTGAGTTAAATGACTTTCCATATAACACATGAAAAAGATAAATTATTTTAAATATTAAATTTGGTATTACCTAGATTCAAACCTTCTCTCAGGGTGTCATAGGTTTCAATTAGTGGAATAATAAAATAAATGTTCTTAAAAGGAGTTCAATCCCTACATCTGATTTTTTTATTTTATTAAAATGGAATTAATTATAAAGCATGAATTTTTAAGTGGAAATAATTTTGATGGTTTGAAAAAGGATATGTTGATGTTCCTATAGGTTTATGGAATAGAGGAGTTGGAATATAATCTCTATTATACAGATTTTGGAAAATATAATGAACAATTTGATGCTGGTAGAACATAGAATATTTTGATGAAATTCGTATCTAATGACGTATTAAAGAAAAACCCTCATTATTCTATCACTTATAAGATTTAGAAATTTTTTCAATCATAAATTGGAAATTATTTAGAGTAAATAAGGCTTACGAAACCCATATCAATAGAAGAACGTAAACATAGTTGTAAAAAAAATTAATGAATCGAGTTAAAGACGACTTCATGATGATAGTAAGATAAAATAAGATGAGAAATAAGATAAAGAATATAAATATGATGATCAATACTATAATTGTGACCTATAAAAATGGAATTATACCAATGGTTTGAGAAAAAAATTTATAAATGTATGTTTTCTGGAACCTATACAATTGGTTTTGAAAACTGTTGGTACAAGGTTGGAGTATAACCACATATAGAAAATGTTTGGTCAAAAATTTGGTATATGTCACCTATACAAATGGTCTGACCAAAACGTTGGTATATGTGACACAATATATACGTGTAATAATAATTATTAATAAATTTAATATTTCAAAATTAATATTTATTTTAAAACACACACACATATATATATATATAGTTTTTATGTATAATCATAAATGTTTTTGTAGTAGAGCAGTAAAGAGTTTTGAAAATAACCAATTGGCTATGAGATAAAATCTCATAACTATCGTTTTTTTCATAAAATAAATATAATATTTTCTTGAAAACTCCATTGGTATAGGAAAGTATCATTTATATATGAATATACTAGTGGAAAATGACCTAATGACACATAAAAAATTTATATAGGATATACCAATTGTTTAAGGGTCTATACCAATGGTTCCCAAGTGTTGGTATTGTATTTTTTCTAGAAATGGTTAAATCAAATCATGGTGATAATTTTTGATTCTATAGATAAATATGAACCTAAAAATTTATATTAGGATTATTTTACATTTAAAAATATAGATACATTATTAAATATTGATAGAAGTTTGGATTTTAATAATGATAAGTTAATCACTTATAGTCATTAGTCAGGAGAATGTTTAGGTAGTGATCTAAAAAAGATCCAAAATTTATATGAGTAGGTGAATCAATTATAAAAAATTCATCATGTAGAAATATCATTTAAAGAATAATAGTCCATAAAAAATTAATTATTAAAGAGAGTATAGGTGTCCATGAATATAGACATAATCAATATGGGTGAAAAGATCAAGGACAAAAGTGACTTACTTGAAAAAAATACAAATGATGTAGGTGGAAATATGGACACTAAAAATAATTAAAAGCTAACATTATCCCCATAATGAAACAAATTGAAGAGGGGATAAAATAAAGAAAGAAAATTGAATCGATGATGGAAAAAATGGATTGCCAATTGAAAGATAAATATGAGAAGATTAAGGTTCTAGAATAAAATATTGGATATTCAAAGGTAAAGGTGAACCTGTACATTCCCTATAAAGAATTATCAATAATTAGAGTTTCAAATACTAATAATTAGGAATATGTGTATAAAATTAATTTCTTGGTAAAATAATGAAGACGAGGATCTTAATAGAAGGTATCTAGAATGTGATACTTCTATAGAAGAATTTTATACAATATCAGTTTGTGTCTAGAATCCCTAGGGCCCAATGGTGGATGAAAACATGTTGCATCAACATCTCAAATGATAACAACTACATAATATATGACTTTAACAAGATATATTTTATTTATTTCAACTATACATATATAAAAATTAACTAAAGTATAAACTAAACTAAATGTGTCATATTTAATTCCTTTGTTCCTAAGAAAATTCAAATAAATAAGTTCACTAAAATGAAATATTTAATCTGAAAAATCGATTTTATATTTTGGAAGAAAAAATGGATCTCAATGATGGGTGTAAAAAATATATGAATGGTGCTCTATAAGAATCCCTTACAGATATTTCATAATAACAATTTAATGTAGATAACGTTAGGTATTCCATTTTTGATAATGATGTATGAATATGTAAATAAAGACTCACCAAGGTAAAATACGACCGAGGGGACAATATTTGAAATATAATAGGATAAACATGATCCATTCCTTAGTGGTTTCTTATATCATACCATTAGTAATGTGGTGATGGTATGTGGAGAATCCCATCATTGATAGAGGAATAATCACTACTATATTTTCGGCTATTTGCTGTGGGATTCTGTCGCAAAAACTCTTTTGCAACAGGGACCCGTCACAAACATCCCATTACAGAAAATGGCATCACAACTAGTATTTTTTGAGATGGGCCTGTTGAAAAAATAAAACTTACAATGAGAGGCGGTCCCTTGGAAAATAAATCTCTGATTAAATACATTATATATACAAGAACCTATTGCGACGAGACTTTCCCAAAAATTATTTTCGATGGGAAGATAGCTTGCCGTAAAAAGTGTTTGCGACGAGACGATCACCCATTGCAAATAACTTTATGTTATAAACCTATTGCGACGGGTCCGTCAAAAAAAAGTTTTTGCGATGGTAATGTAACCTTGTGTAAATAAGTTAAAAAAATATATAATCTATTTGTGACAGGACCCCATCACAAAAGGCCTGATCACAATTATATAATAAAATAATAAAATATATAATTATGATTGATGAAAAAATAATATTAATATTATTAAAATAATATCAAAATAAAAAAAATACAAAATTTCAATATTTTAAAATACTTAATAAAATAAAAAATAAAAAAAGTATGATTAATGAAAAAATAATATTAATATTATTAAAAAAATAAATAATATAAATAATATAAAAATTTTCAATATTCGCAAAAAAATTAAAAAAATTAAAAAATAATAATAAACTATTTTTATTATTATTAAAATAAAATAAATTAAATATAAAACACTAATAATAACTAAAAAATATTTAAATATTAGAAAAAATAAATAAATAAATAAAATATGCAATATTCGCACCAATATAAAAGAAAAAACTATAAATAGTTCATATTACAAGAAATGTTCAATTAAAATGTTTTTAATAGAACAAAAAAATCACTAGGGGGATAGTATTTAGGAGGAGGTGGAAGAGATAGTGGAAGAAAATCCATACCTAAACTATGAGTCAGATAGTGCATGCACTCCATCTGCTCATGATGCTGCTGCTGCCATAGTCACATGTCCTCCTCGTGCTGCTAACACATCTCTTTATGCTCCTTCTACAAACTCTTTATAAGCTCATTTTGAGCTCGCAACTGCTCCTGATACTGTCATCTAGAAGATGATGCCTCTCCATGATCTCCCCTCTAGCTGGATGCTTACATTGAAACAATATCATATTAAGTCCAATGAATCAAATGAGAGTCGATATCAACAACTCGATCCTTCTCAAAGGCATATTGGGTCCCCTGCATCCATGGGGCCTCATCAAAATGGTGGGCACTAGTCTGAGTATTCATCTCATCCTAACTCTCAACCCATGTCTAAGAGGTCATGACCTCATATGACTAATTTAGTTTTAACTTGAAATTAAAATAGTGAAAATAATATATGTAGTTAATTTTCAAAAAAAAAATATTGACCATAATCTAACACTGGCGATCACCTTTAATCTCTCTAGTGGATGGATCATTGTATATCCTCTGATAAACATTGTACTCTATAATATCAGGATTCCCGACTACCTATATTAATATAAAATAAACTTTTTATATTTAATGTTATATAAAATATTTAAAAAATATACATACCTAATGCTCTCTACGCATGCCGAATATATGGCTACCAGCTCGATGTGTTACCTCCTGTCTCCCTTGGTCTTGTCAGCGCAATGAAGATATCGTCTGAAATCCACCACTCAACCAGTGTGAACATAATCCATCCCAAACGTTAGATGATATATACTCAGATCAGTGGGAACTACATGAATCATCAAATACTGTGACTCCTACTGTCTTAATGGATGTCCTTACCAAATTGTGCTAAAACTGACGGAAATGATCATGCATAGACACATTCCATGCCTAATGGATAGCGTCACAAATGTTATCATCAATTGGATACCATAAACCCTAAAACTAAATTATAATATCAATTTATTAATTAAATAAATTTCTAAATAAATATTATTTATTTTTGTACCAGCCAATGATTGAACTTTATAAGCCACACATCAATGGGGATCTATTCTCAGGAGATCCATGCCTGAGAAAAATAATTGTGCATGATATCACTCCCCTGTCCAACAACTACATGTGAAAAACTATAAAAAAAGAACAAATAATCAAACAATTATTATATAAATAAATTATTGAAAGCTATCTAAAATACACAGGTTACCATACCTACACATGCATGGATCGAAACCAAGATGTGGAAGTCGCTCAGGGATAGGGTCAAGAATCATCAATCACACAAGACTGCACCCCCTCCGCGTACCCCCTGAACTACCAATAGGTTGAGGGTCAGATGATCCCAAATCCTCCACATCCAAAGGTAGCTCAGCCTCCTCCAACTCGCGAAATAGACCAGGGTCCATCTGAAACACAAAATTATTGTGGATAAAATATAGTTGAAAATAACTATTATATATAGATATATATATATTAGTTATGATTATAACCAATATTTAACTATGTCAATGTTCACCTTCATCATCATCTTCATATCTGAAGATTTCTATGTCTTTATATTCATCATCGGTGTCATCAATATTCATATTATTTTTAGTTTCATCATATATTTCCATTTTCAAATTTATTTGTAACATCATTAACATCATCATCACCATCAATCCTTATTTTTGGGCTTTCATCATCGATATTCTTGTCTCTTTTTGAAAAAGATGTATTTTGAGTACACTCTTGAAAAATTTCAGTTCTGTGTACTTCATCAGAACCACATTCAGTTTGAGTAAACTTTTTTTTCTAAGATTTCTTTTTTATTATGCTCTTCTAATCACTCAGGTCTCTTGAAGTGGCACAATAATTTGCGTAATATATTTGATGTTCATCTTGAGCCAGTAAAAATGGTTCATTTGTTAAAAGAAGAATTTTATATTTAATATCAATGATTCTATGAATAAGATGAACACAGAAGCCTCTCTCAGTATCCAACCACTATCATTTAAACATTTATATATAATTTTTCCCTAGATAACACAATTCTATAATTTCATCCAACATTCCATAAAATCCAACTTCAATTTCTGTATGATGCGGTCCTCTCAAGAAAAATTCATTTTTCATTGTTTTATATTACCAATATGCATGTTTATGAAATCGATAACTATTCACCACATATGCCTTATAATATTTAACCATTTTGGATGGCGAGTTACCAAATATACACAATCGCTTATCAATTTTATCAGCATGTTGAGACACCTTACAATTTTTTAAAAAGTTTTCAATATAATAAATAATAAATATAATTGATATATTAAAACATCAATAATTTATGTTACCAGTTTTTGAAACCATTGAGAAATTTTTTTTTGCATTCTTTAAGAGAAGCTACTATAATTTGTGGAACTGTTTCTTGATATGATTATCATATAACCTAAAAATAAACTAAATATACTTAATGTAACATAAATTATAGAGTAATTGATAGAAGCAATCACAATACAAATAATGTCATTTCTTTACTATTGAGCAGAACATATGTACAAGATCTGTGATGTTCATCATCTGAAATCCGTCGTTCAAGAACTCCACTGAAAACAAGATCTGGATGATTAAAAATAGATAATTTATTGTCTATTTCATCATCAACATTCTCCTCATTCCTTCCAATTAGGTTGTGTTTTGAAGGATATTCATATTCAAAATATTGAAAGAAGGAAAAAAAGTAATTTCCTCTTGAAAATAATCTTAAGAAATTGAGCCTTCAACTAATTCTTTGTTAGCATGTTGTTTTTCTTCAATTTCTGCATGCCTCTCTTGAATGGGTACATCCATCAAATCTATACCAAACCACCACATTTAGCTTTTTGTAGAAAATATAATATCATATGTTCCATTAAGACAAAGAAAGTTAGTGGGAAGATTTTTTCCAGTTTACATATAATGAAAACAATATCTTCTTCAAGTTTACATAGTGCATCATAGTCTGTTATCGCCACAAAAATGTCTCAAAAAAATATGATATGTTTGTAATCGAATCCCAAATCATAGAATTCAACAATCCTCTGAATCTAATCGGAATAATTATTTCCCTTATAACATGTAAATCATGACTTTTCAATGATGTAATATGACCATTATTAACACATCTGCTGAAATAGGAAGCATATCCATCTGGAAGTCTCAAATATTCAATCAACTGACAAAATAATAAGTGAATCTCTTCGGAAAGTGTATAAGCTACTTTTGGAATTATTAACCTCTATAATTTGACATTTCTAGACAGTTCAATTTCCGGTCATCTGTAAATTTGGGTAGGATCTAATAATGACTTTACATTGAGGTCTATACCTGATATCGTTTTTGGAGGTTCAACCCTTCCAATTGAGCCTTTTCTGAAATGATATTTTATTCTCCAAAGAGGATGATCTATTGGAAGAAATCTGGGATGAAAGTAAAAATATAAATGTTTTTTTCCATTGACGAGGATAAAGGCTTTATTGTCTTTCATACTGTAAGGACAAGATTTCCTACCATGTTTACTCCAGCCATATAACATGTCATATGCCGGGAAGTCACTAATTTTCCACATCAATGTAGCTTTTAATATGAAATTTTGGTTCACAAAACATCATATGTACAAACACCATTACTCCAAAATGAATTTAACTCATCAATCAATGGTTTCAAATAAACATCAATATTCTTTTTTGGATGTCATGGGATTAATAACGTCAAAAAGATATAGGGATCCTTCATAAACATCCTTGGAGGTAAATTTTACGGAGTTATAAAGATATGCCAACATGAATAATAATTATCATAAGAACCAAATAGATAGAAAATATCATTAGAATGACCCAATCACATGTTTCAAGATTTTAATGCAAAAAAGGATGTCGTCTGTCAAAATGGTTCCCTAAATCCCCATCAGATAGATGATTCAAGATTTTACCGTTTGAAATCATGGTTATGTGCCATGACATCATTGCCGCTATGTTCTGAGACCTAAATAAATGTTGTAACCTAGGTGTAAGAGAGAAATATCTCAACTTTTCAATAGGAATCGATCCATACTTCCCCAATTGAGCTTCATTATACCTCAATTGTCCACGTGTGTGAAAACTATCCAACAACTCATTTCCACCAAAATATAAGATGCAATCATTTTCACATGGATGAATCTTCTGATAACTAATTCCTAGATTACAAACCAGCCTCTTTCTCTCATAGTAATTTGTAGGCAACACATTTCTTTCAGGTAATAGTGTTTTAACCGAAGAAAATATCGGATCAAAATAGTTGATTCACATTGCATTAACTGATTTAATATCCATAAAGTTTGAAACTGCTTCTAATTTTTTTATTTTATAACCAGGATATAATGTACCCTCAGTAGACCTCAACAACTCGTAAAATTTAGATGGTGCCAACGTAAGAGTTAAATCAATATCACCATAAGTTTCAGTTTGTTGAATAGATGGTCCTGCAACATCATGTAATAAATTTTGAAACTGTGATGGATTTGGAATCAATTTATTAGTATCTAATATAGAACTAGGTTCACCATGTTGATACAAAACAAATCTGGTTGAAAACCAAACCGCAAGAGATGTCCACCAACCTTGTCAAATGCGTCAAACGTTCTTAGAGAAATTTTTTAACAATGACACTTAATTATGCCTTCTAAAACAAATTGTGGTTTTGATGATGCAAATGATAAGAAAGCTTCAACACCGCCAATATATATAGTATTTAAACCAGAACAATTTAAATTTTTTTGATGATTTATCCAAGCGTGATAATCTAATAATGACTGTTGTCAACTTACTTGATCCATAATTTTCTACAAAATTTAAAATAATTAAGTTTTTTGAATAATTTAAAATTAGAAAAACACTATCCCAAAAAATAAGATAAATAATTACAACTACCTCTTAATAATTAGCATTAATTACGGGAGACACAATTTCTAGTGGATTGACAGCTACTCATTGTCTGACGGCTAATTTACTTGCAACTTTATCACACTGAAATCATAATAAAGAAACATCTCAGAGATATGCATATTCATTATTGTGAAAAGGAGAATCAAAAAGTGTACCTCTGACTAGATTCTTCATTATGATTTCTGTGTGAGAAAGATAAAAGTAAATGAGTTGTTGGACAAAAGACCCCCCTTTTCGTCGATGAATCTTCTTCTTGCAACTGTTACCGCAAGAAAACATTATAAAAAATGGGTTCCATTGAATTAATATTCAAAATTGTGCATATGAGATTGGATATGAATACGTAGAATCATACATTTCATAATGTTTTGAGTCGGTGAGAGTTGAAAGGAGAAGATTCATCGAGCAAAAGGAGTGCGGTCGATCCACTGGAAATTATGCCAAGTTATTACTATTAATTAAAATTAATTTTTATTTATAATTACTCATAATTATTCATAATTATTCATAATTATTTTTAATTATTACTAATTATTACTAATTATTCTTATTTATTTAAAATTATTCCTATTTATTTCTAATTATTGGTAATTATTCCTAATTATTCCTAATTATTTCTATTTATTAGTAATAATTCATATTTACTAGTAATTATTCATCATTATTGGAAATTATTGATAATTATTGATAATTATATCTAATTATTTCTATTTATTGTTAATTATTGCTAATTATTACTAATTACTGTTAATTATTTCTAATTGTTGCTATTTATTTCTATTTATGACAATTTATTCCTATTTATTCTTATTTATTCCTATTTAATCCTATTTATTCCAATTTATTCCAATTTATTCCAATTTATTCCTATTTATTCCTATTTGTTCTTATTTATTCATATTTATTCTTATTTATTCTTATTTATTCCAAATTATTCTTATTTATTCAAATTTATTCCTCATTATTCCTAATTATTTCTAATTAATCGTAATTATTTATAATTATTCCTAATTATTCTTATTTATTCCTATTTATTGCTAAATATTGCTAATTATTGCTAATTGTTGGTAATTATTGTTATATATTGCTACTTATTCCAACGTATTCCTATTTATTCTTAATTATTCCAAATTATTCATAATTATTCATAATTATTCATAATTGTTCATAATTATTCATAATTATTCATAAATATTCCTATTTATTCATATTTATTGCTATTTATTCCAATTTATTACTTATTATTACTAATTATTACTAATTATTACTAATTATTACTAATTATTACTAATTATTATTAATTATTACTAACTATTAATAATTATTACTAATTATTACTATTTATTACTAATTAATACTAATTGTTAATAATTATTACTAATTATTACTAATTATTACTAATTATTACTATTTATTACAATTTATTACAACTTATTACAATTTATTACTATTCATTACTATTAATTAATATTCATTACTAATTATTACTAATTATTACTAATTATTACTAATTATTACTAATTATTACAAATTATTACTAATTATTGCTAATTATTACGAATTATTAGTAATTATTACAATTTATTACTAATTATTACTATTTATTGCTGATTATTACTATTTATTACTAATTATTACTAATTATAAGTATTTATTAGTATTTATTAGTATTTATTACTATTTATTATTATTTAATGTATTTATTACTAATTAAAGTATTTATTTCTAGTTATTACTAGTTTTTATAATTATTACTATTTATTACTATTTATTACTAACTATTGTAGGATTGAAATAATGATGTAGATGCTCAAAATAGAATAGGGGGGTGAATTGTATCCTTTAAAACATCCTTTGGAACTTTTAAAGTCGATATAAAACGTTCTATTGTTTAACAAAGTTAAACAAGGTAAATTCACAATACCTCTTGGTTCTACAAACTTGCTAGATTCCAAAAATACGGTTCCAAAAATAAAACTTATGAAATGTTTATGATTTCAAATATTCTACCTTAAAGTGTATAGAATCATACTAATCAGGGTACAAGTACAAGAATGTATAAGATAGTTATACTTTCCTTATTAATCAAAATGCAGTGGAAAACAAACATGAAACAGTACAAGTAACAAGTATAGAATCTTTTAACCCAAAGAGTATGGTATCCAACAACCATGAATAAAGGTCCCTTGATTTATAATTTCAAGAAAGTTTGTCTTACCCACAATAGGGTAATCCCTCAATAAGAATATCAGATTCTGTATTGCTATCCCCGCAAGCCCTTGAACTTCAAGGTAGTCGGCACCTCTGTCTTCCTTATCAAGGAAGTCCTCAAACATTAAGGTTGTTGGCACCTCTATCTTTTTATCCCTTGAAGCCCTCGATTGTACACAGCAGCAATCAGAGTCGCATGAAGCAATCTGAACATGATGTTCTGTAAGTAAAAAGCATGAGAGTCTTTCTCTCTAAAAATCACTTCAACAACATGTAATCTCTAGAGTTGTAGAACAGTTCATTCTAGTGTGTATTAGTATTGAGTTCATTCAAATCAACACCTATTTATAGGCATTTCTCCAACAACCGACTCCCTCCTCCAACGTTCATATTTTTACTTGAATCTCAATGGGACTTGTAAACGTGTCACTTAAAAAATGGTTAGTTAGAAACAGAAAGCACGAAATCATTTCATAACTATAACAAGGGTATGTAAAAAACGGTTACTCAACCAAGTAAATATTTTGGATTCTAAGAAAAAAATAAAGTTCAGAGTATAAGAAAAAAACATTCAGAGTCTATATTACATGGATATTCAGATTCTGTTTTTCAAGGAATTCGGAATCAGAATTCTATAAATTTAGGAGCTTGAATTCTAAGAAATTTGGAACCTGAATTCTAAGGAATTCGGAGTCTGAATTCTAAGGTATTCAGAACCTAAATTCTAAGGAATTCGGAGTCTGAATTCTATGGAATTGGGAGTCTTAATTCTAAGGAATTCAGTGTCTGAATTTAAGAGAATTCAGAATCTAAATTTCAGAGAATTCAGAATCTAAATTTCAGAGAATTTGGAATCTGAATTTTAGAGAATTTAGAATCGGAATTTCAGATAATTTAGAATCTGAATTTTTGAGAATTGAGAATCTCAATTTCAGAGAAATCAGAATATGAATTTCAGTGAATTTTTAATCTGGATTTAAGAGAATTTGGAATCTGAATTTCAGAAAATTCAAAATCTAAATTTCAGAACCGGAAAATAAAATACTTTATGTCTAAGTATTTATAGGAATCCAAGGTTTTATAAATAAAACCTACTTTTATATTTAGATAAAAAAGAGTTCGGTTTAGTGAAACTAAATCATGACCAATGAAAAAAAGATAGGAGAAAATTCCCTTGGTGAAGGAAAATTTTCATTATTAAGAAAAATCTTTTGGGAAATAAAATTTCTCTTCAGATAAAGTGTTTGGGATTTTCAAAACATAAAGGAATGGAAAAGTCATAAGGAAATATTATTGACTCAACAATCTACCCCTTTTTGGAAAGCACAAACATCCTTACTAAAAATAATCTAAGGACTTAGAAATTATGTAGACTTCAAAATAAAAACTTATCTCCCTTTACTTATGGATCATAGTCAATACGACTAACTACCCCTTAGGCTTTAAAATCACTAAAGACCGTATTCTGGATTTCCTAAATGAGATGTTTCATTTTATTGTATTCCGAAAATTTCATTGATAGGAACAATCCTTTAGATGAACTCCCCCTTACATTAAGAATTCTCTTATTTACTTTGAATTCTCTTTAGCATTCCTTTCTCCCCCTTTGTGATTTTCAAAAAGCAATATAGGGAATGGGAAAAAAATTGGTACCTGAAATATTAGTACTAAACAACAAATAATATGGAGAACCAAAAATTTTTCAATAAGATTGGAATTATTTGTATAATGAGGAAAATACAACAAAACACCGGATTGTAATGAAATTATCCCTCTTTCTGCTTTGGCATCAGCTTCTTCACAATAATTTTTAGCATCGTGAGCACCTTCTAATCCTTATCTGCTCGCTTAAGAAACTAATCCTTGTCTTCACCTTTTTTCTCTATGCCTTGAATTTTCTCTTTCAGAGCCTTAAGAGTGTCTACCTGAGCTTTCAATTGACCTTCTTGCTTAACAAGATTTTCTTTAATCTCCATTCTAATATCTCTTTCCCTCTTCCAATTCATAGCCATAGAGTGATGATTTACATTCAAATATTTAACTTCTTGCTTCTGAGTAGTCTCTTCAAGACATAACTTTTCCTCAAAACTATTTGAAAGATATTTAATCTTCCCATATTCGGTATCAAAAGCATCATTGACATTATCAAGGAATTCATAAAAAATTATCATTTCTTCAATAATCTTCTTTGATCAACTTTTCATCTTCTTACAAGACCTTTTATGTTCCTCATAACGAATGAGGAATGTCTTGAAATCTGCCTCTAGTGAAACACATTTATCCATCACCATGGAAACTAATTCGGACTTCTAGTTTATGGTATGCCGAAGCATCTAACATCTTGAATCTATGCTTGGAAATAAAAAAATAGTATCAACAAGCTTATTCAAATACTAAAAAAGAAAATCATGTCAAAGTGAAGAGGATTCTGAATCCGAAAGTTTGGATGGTGAGGATTATTTTTCTATATCCACAGCTTTCCTCTTTGATGAGGCAACAACATCTTTATTCATTACTATGGTTTTACATTGTGTGTCTAAAACCACTTTCTTTCCCTTATCTGATCTCATAATGATATCTTGTTCTTTAGGAGATTCATGATCACTATCATATAGTTGGACAATATTTTCTATTTCAACGTCTTCTTTATCTGCATCAGCCACTAGATCTTCTGGATGAATAAAATCATTATTACTAATTTTATCATCTGTTGTAATATTCACTTCTTCTACACCCTTCCCATATTTTCACAGTGTGGAAATTTTTTAGGATTCAGCTTGGGAAGTCTGGATTGAAAATTTCACAGTTGGACTTTCCTTCTCCTGAAACACTTAAACTTGGTTTATAACATCATCAGATTCATTACCTTCTTCTTCCACCTCCTCTTCTTGATCTATTTCTTCTTCCACTTCCTGAGCAATTTCTTCTTCTTGAAGTGATTCAAGAATCACAACTTTCTTTCCCATAGTCTCTGGTAATCGTTTTGTTAATAAATAATTTGGTACTGGAATTTGTTTAGAGGCTCTTTCAGTAGCCTTGAGAAGGGATTGAATGACTTCTGCTTCCGACAATTTCATCCATTGCTTCTTTTCTTTTTGTTCCTTTTCAAGATTCTCAGCACCCTTTTCCATCAATGCTTTTTCTTCAGTAGGGTCCAAACCAAACATAGGGTCCCCTTCCTTCCGTTTCTTCTTATCTTCTCTCAACTTAGCCACAACATCATCAAGATATGATTCTTTCTTCTCTGGCTTTGGAGAAGATGACTAAGATTGCTTGTCCACAATAGTTTTTGATTTCTCTTCCGACTCCATAGCCTTTCTTTTCCATCCACCTTTTAGAAGTTTCAGGTAATTCTAGATTCATTGACAAAGCTTCTAACTCATCATCAAAAAGGTCATAGAATTTTCCGTATTCACTAAAAAAATCCAATCTTTATTCTCCTTAAGGTGTCATCACTCAGTAACATGAGTTTGTAATTTCTCGGCTTGGAACTGCAAGGAATTTTGAATGACTGAAAGCAAATAACAATTATCTTTGAAATAATGGCCAAATACATAATAATCTAAGACTTCATATTTCTATTCTTGATATTTTTAATCATTACAAAGATATACATAACCATGTTTATCTTCCTTATATTCACTAAGAAATCCAAAATATAGATGTAACTCTTCATTAGAATATCCTTATCCCCTATCCTTGGAATTATAAATCCTTGAACCCGTAATTCAAGAATCCGCAAATTTATTGAAAGATGAATGATCTTTTGAGTATTCACTCCTTTCAAGACAATACATTCTCTTTCCTTATCCTTGTTAAAATATCATGATTCATTGGGTAATTTGTGAGTACAGAACTCTGCTTCCCCTTCATAAGGAATACCAAATATACGTGCAACCTTGCAGTATGAAAGATAATAGGTCTTTCCATAACAATTGAAAGAAAATTTATCTTTCCCTCCTTCATTGAAAAAGATAACGGTTTCATAAAACTCCACCATCAACTCCGGATATACCAGAGCCTATGACATTGGCTTCAAAATACAAAGGCTCTCTCAACCATTTAGTTTAATGTTTTTTGAAACAATAGAATCATACTTGTCGAGGAATTTCGGATCAACTAGCCTATCTAGGTATATCTTCCATTTTGATATTTGCTTAACATTTGACATTTCTATCTGAGGAGAAGCTTCAGAAGACATCTGGAACTACGAAAAATTTTAAATATTCGCAATAGACTTAAAATACATAGGCAGAGCTTTAGCATGCAAAATCTGGAAAAACCTATGTGGGACAACCATAAGGGGGGGATTTTTATAGGCTATTTAGGTGATGGTTCAACTTCTATGGTTGATCCAATGGTTGAAAAGGTTTCTGATCAAATCCGATGGTTGAGATGATAACCGAAGAGGGATTTTGATAGATTTTGATCTTTTAAGATTTTTAAGAAAAACATTCAGATTTAATAAAAATAATGAATCCGAAAGATTAAAAAAATGAAAATTCCATCTTGTAAAAGCTGATTAGGATAACATATAAAAGACACCATACCTTCCTGATTGGTAGGAAAATTATTCATAATGAGGAAATTTTTTTCTTGAATATCTTTAGATTACGAAAATTTTAGATTACGAAAATTTTAAACTACGAAAAATTTTGACAACGAAAAATTTTGAGTATGAAAAATTTTGACTAATAAGAAAATATACTCCCCCTATGAAAAATATTTTCTTACTGTAAAGAGATAGGTTGCAACATGTAGTTAATATGGAATATTACCTTATGGTTATTATTCATAACTTCTCTTTAATGTATTCAAATCTATCAGAGGGTAATGATTTTGTGAAAATATCGAAAAGTTGATCTTGAATTCCGTTAAATTGAAGAATGATATCTCATTTTAGTGTGTGATCCCAAAGAAAGGGATGCCTAATATCTATATTTTTTCCATGAGAGTGATGTGAAAGATTTTTTCTTAAGAAAATGGAACTAATATTATCACACATTATTTTTGTTTTGGTAAAACTCATACCATAGTATTTGAGTGTCTGTTGCATCCACAATACTTGAGCACAACAACTTATAGTTGCTACATATTCAGCTTCAGTAGTGGAAAGTGCTACTGAGTATTTCTTTTTGCATGACCAAGAAACTAATGAATCTCCTATGAAATGAATATTTCCGGATGTACTTTTCTTATCCATTCCACATCCACCAAAGTTAGCATCCGAATTATTTTAAAATGAAATCATTTTCAGAGTTATAAAAGAGTCATAAATATATGGTTCCCTTTAAGTAGAAAAAAATCCTTTTCACTTCCTTTAAATGAGATTCATTATGATTTGATTTATATATTTCACATAAGCATACTGAAAACATTAGGTCTGGACGACTAGCAGTTATGTAATGTAAACTTCCTATCATACCTCTAAATGATGTTTGATCTACTGGTTTCCCAGCTTCATCAAGATAAAGTGAATTTGAGGTACCAATTGGAGTACTTATACTCTTACTTTTTTTCATATCCATAATTTTTAAGAAGATATTTAATATAGTTATGTTGAGATATATAGATTCCTTCTGGTTTTTGAGAAATTTTAAAACCAAGGAATAATGTTAACTCACCCATCATACTCATTTCAAACTTATATTTCATTAGATCCGCAAAAGAATCAATTAAATATTGCTGTGTTGAACCAAATATAATGTCATAAACATAAATTTGAACAATAAAAACATTCTTCTTATCTTTCTTTATAAAAAGGGTTGGATCATCATTCCCCTTATCATAATTGTTTTAATGAAAAAATCATGTGAGTCTATCATACCAAGCTGTAGAGGCTTGTTTAAGTCCCTATAAAGCTTTGGTAAGTCTGAATACATGTTCAGGATGTCTTGTATCTTCAAAACTAGGAGGTTTTTCAACAAAAACATCCTCTTTAACAAATCCATTAAGGAAAACACATTTATCATCCATTTGAAAAAGTTCAAAATTTGAGAATGATGCAAAGGCATGTAGAATATTAATAGATTCAAGTCTAGCTATTGGAGCATAGGTTTCATCATAGTCAATTCATTCTTGTTGATTAAATCCTTTAGTAACCAATGTAGATTTATTTATTATTATGATTCTATTTTAATCACACTTATTTCTAAAGACCAATTTTACTCCAATAACAGATGTTTCCTTAGGTATTTCAACCAAGGTCTAGACTTTATTCCTTTCAAATTCATTTAGCTCATCTTGCATATATTTTATCCAATAATCATCATCGAAAGCTTCATTAGTGCTTTTAGGGTCTAATCGGGAAAGAAATTCTAGATGTTCTACTTCACTTCGTAAGGAAATTCTAGTCCTTACAGGTTGATTTACATCACCAATGATACTATCACTGGGATTATTTTTAAGAAATAATTTATTTGGGTTAAGTAAAACATGTTCATCAACATATAGTAAAAAGTCTTCTAGGTTAAATACTTCAGAAATATCTTCTTAAAAATTTTATTTATCAGAAGGATCTTCTATGAAGGGCTGATAATCAGTTTTTGAAAACACATATGAAGATGTAGGTTGAGGACGTTTAAAAACAAAGGGATTGGTTTTATCAAATTTAACATGTACAGTTTCTTCAACAGTACAAGTATTTTTATTGAAAACACTATAAGCCTTAAAGGTTGTGGTGTAGCCTAATAAAATTCCTTCATCAGATTTTGGTGCAAATTTGTGTAAATTATCTTAGTATTCATAATGAATACTTTGCAACCAAAAACCTTGAAGTAGTAAAGTTTTGGTTTTCTACCATTCCATAACTCATAAGGAGTTTTATTAAGAAAAGGTAAAATAAAAACTCTATTTATACTATAAAAAGTAGTACTTATAGCTTCATCTAAAAAAAATTGTTTATCGAATATTCACTTAACATGGTTCTTGTTATCTCTTGAAAAATTTTGTTTCTTCTTTCTACAACACCATTTTGTTGAGGAGTTCTTGGTTCTAAGATGTTATGAGTAATTCCTTTTCTACTATAAAAAAATTTCAAAATCAGAATTTTGAAATTGTCCTCAATGATCACTAGGAATAGTTTTCAACAGAATGTTTTTCTCATTTTTAACTTGGGCTCTAAAACTCATGAAATAAGAAAAATATTCAGATTTCTTTTCTAGAATGTAGACCCATGTAAATCTAGTGAAATCATCAACTAAGAAAAATAAATAATATTTGACTCCAATGCTTCCAGTTTGTGTTGGACCAAAAAGATCCCTATGTAGTAACTGTAATTAATCAGTTGTTGAGAATTCACTGACTAATTTAAAACTCGATTTATGTTTCTTTCAATATTGAAAAAGATCACAAACTTTTGAAGAATCAAATATAAGCTTTGATATATCCTTAACTAGTCTTTTCTTAGATATTTTTTATAGGCTCATAAGGTTACAGTGACCTAACATTCTATTCTGTAACCATGAATGATCTTCCATTACACTAAGACAAGGTAGATCTTGGCTCCTAAGGTCTTTTTAGTTTAGTGTGTATACATTCTCTTAATTATTGGTAGAAACAATAAAATATTCCATGGAATTGTATACTAAATACTTGTCATTCCTAAAATTCACAAGGTAAACTTCAACACATAATTGACTTATACTAATAAGGTTGTTCTTAAGACCCTTAATAAATAAAACATTTGAAATAAATGTTTTTTCAAGAAGATCAAAATTTCCTATAACAATAATTTCTCTCTGATTATTATCTCTAAATGTTACTTTTCCTCCCTTTGTCTTGATAATATTTTGAAACAATTTTTTGTTACCAGTCATGTGTCGAGAATATCCACCATCCACGTACCATGTATGGTTGTTGGTACTATATTTTATTTCCTGAAAAGAAGAGTGTCAGACTTTTGGAACCCATAATTTCATGGATACAAAAACCACAGAAAGCCATATCTTAGGAATCCATATTTTCATTGAAAAATAAGCTTTATGAAAACCTAAAGACTGAGTTTTTTTATGGAAATGTTTTTTGCCCAATACCCACCACACTGACACTTAGTGAAGAATGGAGCACATTGTGGAACAAAATAATTGTTACTAAAAACTGGTTTAGAATTAGTATAACCAAATCCAAAATTATTCTATAGAAGTAAAATTTGCGAATACATCTTGTCAAAGTTTTCCTTTACCAAGGTAAAGTTTGAAAAACACTTCATCAAGGAAAATATTTCTGACTTCAGTCTTATAAATATGTTTTTATCCTCAAAAACAGTATTTTTAGCACTACAGTTAGTCTCTAAAACATTTTTCTTAGATATTACTTTTTATAAATCCTTAGAAAGTTTATCCTTCTCAAAATTAACTTCCTCAAGGGTTTTTGTAACGTTTTCAAAAGCATAAATTTTCTTATCAAGATCATTAGAAAGATCTGATACTTCTTTACACAAAATAGAAATTCTAGAATTTTTCTTGCCAATATTTTTCTTGACTTTTGAATTTTGATTCTCAAAGAGCTTAGCAAACTTAGAATATTCTTCATAAATAGGTAAAGTATTATCTTCATCAGAGGAAGATTATTCATATAATGATTCATAATATTTACTATCACTATAATTATAATTCATTGATATATTGGACATGGATCCAGCATTATATACCTTGTCCATTGAACAATGATTTTCAATAGGTAACTAGGCAAGTAAACGAAGATTCTTCTAATCAGAAGATTCATACAGTGAGGATTCATCAAATTAGTTACCACCACTGGCACTCCAGGTGTCATTAGATTTCAAAATTTTCATAGATTTAGATTTGTAGAACATTATTCTATTCCTCACAGAATGTTTTTCCTTTCTATCCTTTCTCTTAAGCATAGGAAAATATGGCCTTATATGCCCTTCTCTTTTGTATTCATAACTAGTGACTTCTGGGTATATCGTGACATTTCTCTCTTTCTTATTATATCTATACTGAAATTCTTTCTTACCAACAATCTTCTTCATCCTCTGAGAAGGATTAGATAGTTCATTTTCTGAAGCTTCACTTTCACTACATTAAAATTGAATGACAACCATCTAAGATTTAGATCATGTAACTCTCTTAGGAGTCTTTTCTTTCATATGATTTGAAGTAGTTTTAAAAGCAACACTACCATTTCCATTCTTCTTATTATTATTATCTGCGTCTCTCTTCATTCTGGTTTCATGTTCATGAAGTGTTCCAAATAGCTCATCAAGAGAAATATGAGTAACTTTTCTATTTTCAGCTATAACTGTCCTCTTGAATTCCCATTCATTATCAATAATATCTATGATATTGTCTACAAGAGATTCATCATCAAAAAATTTCTCACCCATAGATTTTAAAATATTGAAAATGGTCATGAATCTTTGTTGTACCTTACATATAGGTTATCCATAAGGAAAGAAGTAACCATGATACTTAGCTCTGAGCATAGCTCTTCTAGTTTCAATGACTATGGAAGTTCTAATGTGTATTACTTCAAGATTCATCCAAATACTATTTTTAGTATCAATGGATGAAATTTAGTTGTATATATTTTTAGTCATGGAAAAAATCATAGTATTTCGTATCTCAAAGTTCAGCTTTTATTCCACCTTTTCGGGATTAGTAAAGGTTCTAAGTTCATTATCAAGAATGTTATAATCTCCAGTTAACATAATATAGTTGTCTACAACTGTGTTTATCACAAAGGTCTTGATTATGTCTCTCTAGTATTCATAGTCATTTATATCAAATATAGGTGGTCTAGTAGGATTAAGATTGTCAATCGAACCAACATTCATTCATGCCATCTAATGAAAATATATTTCTACAAAAACTTGTGATTAATAAACGTTTATTAACATGGATAAAAATTCTAACCAAGAAAATGATAGAACAATGAAAACTGAGAAAGAAAACATATATGTGAATATAAGTATTTTAGATACCTACTATGATACCAATTGTAGGATCTAAATAATGATGTAGATGCTCAGAATACAAGAGGGGGTTAATTGTATCCTTTAAAAATTCTTTTGGAACTTTTAATGTTGATGTAAAACATTCTATAGTTTAAAAAAGTTAAATAAGGTAAATTCACAATACCTCTTGGTTCTAAAAACTTTCTAGATTCCGAAAATATGGTTCTGGAAACTAATCTTAAGAAAATTTTACGATGATAAATATTCTACCTTAAAGTGTATAAAATCTTACTAATTAGGGTACATGTATAAGAAATTATAAGATTTTTATACTTTATTAATAAAAATTCGGTGGCAAACAAACTTGAAAAAATACAAGTAAAATATATAATATTTTAACCCAAAGAGTAGGGTATCCAACAACCTTGTATAAAGGTACCTTGATTTATAATTTCAAGAAAGTATATCTTACCCACACTAGGGTAATCCCTAGATAAGAATATTTGAGTTTGTCTTTCTATCCCCACACTCCCTCAAACTTCAAGGTAGTCATCACCTCTGTCTTCCTATCCATAGAAGCCCTCGATTGTACACAACATCAATCAGAGTCCCACAAAGAAATATGAACATGATGTCCAGTATGCACAAAGCATGAGAGTATTTCTCACTAGAAATCACATCAATAGAATCTAATCTCTAGAGTTGTAGAACAGTTTATTCTTTTGTGTAATAGTGTTCAGCTCGTTCAAATGAGCTTCTATTTATAAGAACTTCTCCAACGGTCGGTTCCCTCCTCCAACGGTCATATTTTTCCTTGAATCATGTAGGGACCTATACACGTGTCACTTAAACAAAGGCTAGTTAGAAATAGAATGCATGACATTGTTTCATAACTATAACAAGGGTAAGTAAAATATGGTTGCTCAACCATGTATATTTTTTGGATTCTAAGTAAAAAAATATTGATCGGAGTCTATGAGAAATACATTCAGAGTATGTACGACAAGGATATTCAGATTCTATTTTTTACAGAATTCAGAATCATAATTCTATAGATTTCAGAGTATAAATTCTATGGAATTCAGAACCTGAATTCTATGTAATTTGGAGTTTGACTTCTAAGTAATTTGGAAATTGAATTCTAATAAACTTTGATTCTTAATTCTATGGAATTTGGAGTCTGAATTATAAGGAATTTAGAGACTGGATTATAAGGAATTTAGAGTCAGAATTCTAAAGAATTCAGAACCGTAATTCTAAGGAATTCATAGTCTGAATTCTAAAGAGTTCGGAATCTTAATACTAAGGAATTCAGAGTTTGAATTTCAAAGAATTCAGAATCTGAATTTCAGAGAATTCAGAATCTGAATTTCAGAGAATTTCGAATCTAAATTTCATAGAATTCGGAATCTGAATTTCATAGAATTCAGAATCTGAATTTCAGAGAATTTGGAATCTAAATTTTAGAGAATTCGGAATCTGAATTTTAGAGAATTCGAAATCCGAATTTCAGAGAATTTAGAATCTGGATTTCAGAGAATTTGGAATCTGAATTTCAGAGAATTCAGAATCTTAATTTCAGAACATGAAAATAGAATACTTTACATCTAAGTATTTATAAGATTCTATGGTTTTAGATATAAAACTGAATTTTATATTTAGGCATAAAAAGAGTGTGGGTTATTGAAACCAAATCATGAACAATGAAAACCATGATAAGAGAAAATTTCCTTAAGGAAGGAAAATTTTCCTTATTAAAAAAAATCTTCAGGGAAATACAACTTTTCTTTGAGATAGAGTGCTTGTGATTTTCAAAACATAATGGAATGAAAAATTCATAAAGAAATCCTATTTAATCAACAACTATTAGTATTTATTACTATTTATTACTAATTATTACTATTTATTAATATTTATTAATATATATTACTATTTATTACTAATTATTACTGATTATTACTAATTATTACTAATTATTACTAATAATTACTAATTATTAGCATTTATTACTAATTTTTACTATTTTACTAATTATTACTATTTATTAATATTTATTACTATTTATTACTATTTATTACTATTTATTACTAATTATTACTATTTATTACTAATTATAACTATTTAATACTATTTATTAGTATTTAGTACTATTTATTAGTATTTATAACTATTTATTTGTATTTGTTACTATTTATTGATATTTATAAATAACTATTAGTATTTATTACTAATTATTAGTATTTATTAGTATTTATTAGAATTTATTAGTATTTATTAGTATTTATTAGTATTTATTACTATTTATTAGTATTTATTACTATTTATTAGTATTTATTAATAATTATTAGTATTTATTACTAATTATTATTAATTAATAATATTTATTACTAATTGTAAATATTTCTTACAATTTTTTTCTAATTACAACTATTTATTTCAATGTATTACTAATTAGAGTTCATTACTATTAATTACTGCAAAATACAGCTACTAATTACTAATTACCATTAATTATTTATATACATTACTAATTATCATTAATAATTAGTAATTTTTACTAATTACTAAGAATTCGTATTAATAATTTAATGTTATTATTACAAATAAATGCAGATGACAAAACAATTTAAATCTAACATTATTACAACTAATCAACAATAACTAAAATTAATATAATGAAATGAAAAAAATAAAAAATTCAATAAAACATAATTAGCTTTAAACTTGATCTCTTATAAATAAAGGCGGCTTCACAACTTATTCGTAAAAAAATAACACTCAATAATTTTAACTCTAAAATTAGATTATAGAGAAGCAAGAAAAAAGGAAATTCGGGAGAAGGGAAGCAAAAACAGATGGGGTCGTCGCAAAAGGTTATTTGTGATGGGCCCCGTTGCATTAATTATGGTCGGTTGTTAAAAGGTTATTTTTGATGGGTCTCGTCGCAAAAGTAACCTATGGACACACTATTTTGGGACGGGGGATCCCCCATCGCAACTAGTTCTTACCGTTGCCCGGTAATTGCGATGGGTGGTGCCTACCAGTCACAAATACCCTTTCGCGCGGTTTGGCGCACAAACCGCGCCAAACCGCGTGTAAGTTTTTTCAACAGGATGCCTATTCCCATCACAAATAATTGGTTATTTGTGACGGGTTGATTTTCCTCTCACAAATAACCTCTTCAATGGACTATTTTCAATTGGATTTATTCCCATCACAAATAACCTGTCGCAAAAAAATGGTTTTTCCCATATTGAATTTTTAAGGATTTATGGAAAATGAATCCTTCGAATAATATTTTATAAGTTCCATTACTCTCAAACTACAATTGAATCCAAAGTTAATGATGATAAATAATAATGGATAAATCATCTGGAAATAAATCATTATAAGTCATATTACCCCCAAGGAGAAGAACTATCAAGGCATGGAGAAAATTTTAAAGGAATTAATTAGATCATCACGACCAACCTCATTACACTTCTAAAGGATCTTCAGAGGTAACATATCCCCATTTATTTAATTTTTTCTATTATTTGTCTGAAGAGGTTAAATATTAAAGGGTAATAGTTTTTCTATAGTGTTTTTTGGATGATCTAATACATTATTTTTTTTAAAAAGATTGTACGTGGTGAATGGATATAATATTTTTATTATACTTTAATATGACATGTGATTCTCCTAAAATAAGAAATACAAAGCCATTATTAGTAAGAGATATTTTAGTTCATATTTGGTATCTATCCTAGAATAAAATAGTAAATAGTGTGAATTACATATCTAATAAAAGTGTGGTTAAAATAAACCACTTTTTATTTCAAAGAAGATATGTATATACATGTTTGATATATAATTTTAAATTTTAGAGAACATGATAAAGAATTAATGGTGGTCCAAAGTCATATCTTATATATCTAGTGGTATCAAGCCATCTTTAGTTATCATAAAATGATATCAAGACATATCTTAGGTTATTTTTTCCCACTTTAAGAAACATAATATAACTCAAATATTTTGGTAACATAATTTATTGAATTATTTCTTATTTTTTATTATACGGAAAATGTCGTATCATTTGAATGTTCTTAATATCACAGAAATATAATAAAAAATTTAATAATAAGTGGTTCCCCAAGAAGAAAAATATATGAATATATGATGTTAATAGTTTAAGGAATTCATGGGGATTTGGGGATGAGAACTTATAGCGTTTTCTAGCCTCACCTAACAATAGTGAACCCTATGAAGTGGGATGTTAATGGATATCATGTGATATCAAAATTTTATTATAAAAAGTGGTAACAGTTATGTTGGTTTTTGATAAACCTCTCACATGTGTTCTTTATTATTATTTTATGATTTCTTGGTGATAGTGTGATTCAGATCAAAGGAATAGTTAAAAATGGTAAAAATGTAAAGATGCGAGAAGTTTTTAAATCAAGTGATCTGCAAAAACCAAATTGGAATGTTGGATTATACTATTGTTTTATACACTAATTTATAACTAAATTGGCCTAAATTATTTGTTATGACTCAAATTCCATGTTGTAAAATCACTCAATGAATTTCATTGAGTAAAATGATTCTATAGAGGATAAAGCTCCTTGATGACTAGAGGTTAGAAATTCAAAAGGTATTGTGTTTATTAAGTGTATTAGTGGAATAAATTAAAATCTAAAATTTAATTTATCTAATATGTGGCGTCATCAAGTGGAATCATTTAAGGAGTGAAGATTTGGATTTGGATTTCAACATTTAGTATCATCTAGTGATAAATGTGTCAAAGTATCAATCAATAAGTGGTTGATCCTTAAGATGAAAAGGAGATGAATGTATTTATATGGTTAATACCCAAGGATGATCTAGAGTGGTTAAAAAAACCTATGTTTTTAGGTTTATTTTGAAATGGTCAAAAAATAATACAGTTTCTCAGATGTCAACTAGTAATATAATAGGGGATGAGATAGAGTGCATGATGGTGGGAGTGAAGTAAATGGAAATACCCCCAATGGAAATATATGATAATGGCAGTTAGAATTTTAAACAAATATGTCTATGAGAAGAAACCTTGAATTATTAATGTTATAGGGGTATATATAATGATAACGAACCTATACATTTTTATTTGAAATGAGAAAAAATAAAGCGGTCATAAATCAATATTAGTGGATCATAAATATATTACCTTATAACATTGTTGGTAATTTATATAGGATTGATTTTTGATAGTATTTAGAATACAATCCAATGTTGATGAATGTTGGAATGAAAGGTGGGATTGGTATAGATTGTTTTTCAATCACTAAATCAGGATGTTTAAATAGAGTATGCCTAGAAATTGAATAACTGGTGATGTGATTATTTTCATGGAATCGGTTAACATTAAATAACCTATGGAGAATTTTAAAAAGGTGCCTATATATCTCTTTATATCAAGGACCATGTATTTTTCATGAGGATCTTGTATCTTTTAAGATTACATTATGTTTAGAAAATATGTTGTTTAAGTGGATAAGATTTTAAGAACTTTGGAGGAAGTTATTATTTGATAAACATTATGTTTTATAAGAAGTTGAATTAAGTTAAATTTTTTATGTTATTCAGGAAGTTTTGGGGTTTCAAATGATGAATTTCATAGGATGTGTAGTTTTTTATGTCTTATTGTAAATGAAGGGCATTGAAATAACCATATTCCATAATTTATTATGGTCTTTTAGATATAAGGAACTGGTTGATAGTTTTTATGTTAAATAGAACGTGAAATTTGATGAAGTCTATGGTATGTGAAAAAACATAAAGAATCATTAAAAATAGAGTTTAAATAATACAAATGTGTAACTTAATTTTTTTTTTCATAAAGGTTTTTAATTTTCTTAATATTTTAGAATCCTGAACATCAAACTAATTTTACAACCTATTTGGGTGAATAGATATTGGTTCTAGTCAAAGAAATTGTGTGATAGTCAAGGTGGTTCAAGAATGTCAAGGAATTATTAATGCTAGTCATTTTTATGCTCATTGGGAATTATGTTAGTCGAGCATCATAGAAGTCTATTTTTTAACTAGTAAGGCATCACACTGCTAATGCATCATAATAGTCATGTAACTAGAAGTATATATACCCTATATAGGTTGAGTTTAATGAATAAAAAACATGACAAATATGAGCATTGAGGTTTGAGAAAAAGATATGGATTTTCCTACAAACACCATCATATCCCCCTGATTAGAGAGAGAGAGTGAATATTTGAGGAAGGTCAAAATTAATAGTCTTTAAATAAGAATTACTCAAGGTAGAATTACATAAAAAATGATAAGTAACATAAGATTCATGAGAATGTTTTATTGAAATATACACAAGAAAACATATTTTGGAAATAATTATAGCATATAAACAATTTCACAAACAAGGATGTGTGGAGGAAGCTATGAAATATTTTTTAGAAAAGATAGTATGAGTGAAGGAATCTGTATGGAGATAGCTAAACACTCTACCTGGTCAACCGTAGTTGATGGAAGGTAGCTACAAGTCGAATGATCAGTGAACTAAGATAAGTGAATGAGTTTTGATAATAATATTTCACGAAAAATGGATATGATAAGGATAATTGCAACAACATCTTGGAAAACAACCCGAGTGAAAGTATATTGGTGAAACATACATAATTTTTGGTACATGAGTGAATGTACATGGGATAACCATACCTAAGTGAAGGTACTTTGGTGAATGACGATGATTACATATAATGGTATAGATTTATACATATGATATAGTAGAAGATAAAGTGAGTCATAGGGAATTCCATTAACATATTTAGTTCAGTTCATGTAGAGAAGGATTAGAGGAAAAAGAAAGTGTTCCATTTCAATAAAAGGGTATACAAGAGGACATAGTGTTATAAGATAATAATAGTGTTGAAATGAATTTATATATTGAAATAGTTATTACTACTATGATATTTTGGAATAAATATAATCACCTATCATATTTTGGTGTTAATATATTACTTTTTGAATAAAAAGGGTATAGTAAAAAAATACAACAAAGTATCAAGTCGAGGGCTATGATGAAATTATATTCACACTCTAAAAAAAGAAGTACCACCATGTCCCAAATCAATAAATTGAATCTCTTAGTATATAAAATTATCCCACCATCATAAAATCAATTCATATAGGTAAAGAACATGGAGTGTCCCTTAGGGTTAGAAGTGACCAAACCCTAAATCTTGTAAAGGTAGTGAGTCTCTGACGGATTGAATTTCAGTGAGTCTCTGACCAAACCATAAAATAAAGCATCCAACAAACTAGTGAAGCATAATGGAGTCAATAACATTGAAACATTTTCAGTGTGTACTTAAAAATCATTCATCTTATATATTTTAAAATCACGAATTTGGTTGCAAAACATTAAAAACTATTTCTTCATAATATTTTTTATAGTATAAAATTTATCGAAGAAATTATATTTTTATTCATTGATCAGTACAAATAATTTTTAATTAGTTATTTTACTATTAATAAATTATTCAATTTACTTTATTAGACTCTTTTATGTTACACTAAAAAGCCTCATTACTATTATAATGTTCATTTTACTATTCTAATAGTTCAATTATCTATGGTCAGATTCTAATGAAATTATTTATGTTCCTACAAATTCACTTAATTATTACCACTGAAATTATTCACCTCGTTATATTAGGTAATAAAATTTATATCTCTTTCCTTATTTTATTATTTATAACAACATTATATCTTTTTTTATAATTTTCTTTTTTGAATACACTTCTTTAGAGTTCAATACCATGATGCTTCCCTCTGTTTTTATATATTCTATATATCTAGATGTGACTATTATAATGAATTTTGTTTTCTTCTTTTTATTGTAATATTATGATGAAATAATAAAACAAGAAAAATTTAATTTTTATTTTTAATGATTCATTTATTTTTAATTATTCAATATTTTATCTTGTTCTAATCCTTCATGAATATCTCTCTCGGGTTCTAAAAATGCTTAAAATAAGGTAATTGTTTCTTCTTATTCTATCCCCTTATCCCCTTACATATTTGTTTAACAATATTATCTTTAAATTTAAGTTTATTAATTATTTATTCCACTGTATCCATTTAATAATATCTGTTGAAAATCATTTTCATGATTTTTTGTCAATCTAATTCAATAAAATTATTTTATATGTTTCTAATGGTATACTTCTTTTTTTCTCATTCTAGTAAAACACTTTTATAAAAATTCCAACAGTGTCATATATTTTTGGAATTTTGGACATGTAATTTCTCATATAAGGACTCCTTCTATACCATATTAAGATTTATTTTGATCATATTTTACAATATATTGAATGGGAATCCACTTTATATTATTATAAGTAAACAATTTGTATCATTGCATGTAGTTTAATGGGTTTTTATTAAGTATTTTTGTATCCCCAATTTGATTGAAATACATGTGAAATATAATTTTAATTTTAAATATAATTTATTAATTACTTATAAGATATTTCCTTTTATAATCAAATTTAATCTATCATCCATTCATAAGGATAAATTTTTTATGAATTCATTTATCATAAGAGGTTATTTTATAATTTTTTCTAAGAATAATTTAAGACATTGGATTAGTTTTCTATATTAATATCTTAATTTTTCATTCATATTTATTGATGGGTAATATTCCATATATGATACCTTCCATTAATTATGGATTTCAATAAATTAACACCAACTTTTCTTTTTGGGTTCCCATTGATGATTATTTATAGGTGATGAATGTTTTTTAAGTGATTATATATGAATATTTCATTTTATGTACTGTGTTGATTCATGTATATTTACTTGGGATGGTAGTTCATGAAATTATATATCCCTTAGATTCTTAGTTAATGAATAATGTTTGTATATACTATGATATGGTGCCTTTGAATTTGGTCCCAGATATATGAAAACTTATTGATGTTTTTTTGAAGAAATAATTATGAAACCTTTGTAACAAGACTTGGTAGTATGTTCATGAAACTTTGGAAAAGATAATTTTCAAAATAATTACTAAAACATTATAACAATAATTTTCAATACGATTATGATTTCTATGTTCATTCATTAATTAACCTTAAAGTACCCATGTCCATTACTAATTCATTTAACTCTTAAACTCTTTATTATTCATATATTATGCTCCTTCAATGATTATAACTTAATTAACTATGTATCATTATGTTTCTAAGATTACCTACTCATGAATTACATATCCATTCATTACATATATTCTATTATAATTTATGAAATTATTATGATATTGATGAGTCAGGTGTTACATAAATTTTATAATGACCACAACATTACTTATTTTTCATAATGATTCCTTTATTATGAATGTCACATCTTTGAATTACATAAATTTTTTAGTGATTCTTTTAATTCTCACAATCGAAGATAATTCATCCATTATTTTTGTATCATTATCATTAATTATCTATCACATGGTTTTGATTATATTATGTTATAGCCAATATTATCTAGAGGATTCTTCCAACAAATAGTACTATATTGAATTTATAATATTAATATAATTTTTATCTCATCCCATTAATATTATTCTAATCATCCATAGAAATCAAGAATAGTTTGATCCATAAAAGGTATAATGACCACATGTAAATTGTGGAGAGTACTAAAATATAATTTAAAGAATGTGGTTGTATTTTATTTCAATTTTTATATACATTGTTTCTAAATAATATAAAAATATGATTAGTCCAATTTAACAAATTATATTATTTAATATAGTGAATTATATTTTTTATAGCACCATATTCATAAGTGAAGTTTTGGGGTGTCTCATTAGTGTCCCTAAAGGGTTATATTCCAAAATATCTAGGTAATTTATAGAATATTACTCATACGTAACATATAAATCTCCCAAAAATTCCCATAATTGATTCAAAAAATATTTATATAACCCTAGAAATTATCACATGATCTCCGGAGACTTTTTCCATTATTTTGGTGATCATCATTAAGTAAGATTATTATGATGATCTAACCACAAAATTCTTCTTATAAATAGTAAGATAATTATTGTTATATAATTATTATAATATTTATATAACATCAATAAATGTTCATCAACATTATAGGATATTATAGAAAATAATTAAAACATCAATTCTTATTAAACCTCTCAAGAGAGATTTCCATGATATAAAACTCATAAAATTATTCTACATGTGAATGTATTATCCTTAGTACCTACCTTAAAAATATTAGATATATATATAATAATTTACATTTTATATTGTAATAGTTATTATATAAGAGCATATATAAAGTACTCCTTTAATATAGTTTTTTTTCACTACACCACCATATATGGGGAAATATTATATTATTCTCTATTACTCAGTAAAAAAATATTCTCATTGGTCAAAGATAATCCTCACTATTATTATATTATAATATTCTCCATCTAATTTCAATGGATTGTTCAATACTTATTCATTTATCTTCATCATGGATTCTTCTTCATGATAACTTACTTGGATCACTCATCTCTATATCTCATCTTTATTTTTCTTCATTTTTTAAATCAATTATTATTATGATTTCCTTATTCAACATTCATAAATATTGTCATTCATGATCTGTATTCATTCTCATAACCCTCTTTATAATGTGTTGAAAATAAATACAACATGATAGGGATGGTTAAAATTAATACCACCAATTTTTTAAATTCTCATAGATCAAAAACCTCAATAATTACGTAAATGATTCGTTTTTAAATTCAATTTGTTTTTTGGTTTTTGGGCAGAAAAATATTAAAAATAAAATATTATATTTTTAAACCCTTTCTAAATCATTTAAACATTAAAATTTATTTTTACCATGTCAGAAACAATAATATTAGTCACATTTTGATTTATTAAAATCTTTTCAAAGGATTATTATATAATGTAACAGAAAATAATTATTTTATAACATTTAAAAGATTGTACTATTTTTGAAAATATATCAATAAGAAAAAGTACTGAATTTATGATTATCGTTATTCAATGTAATATCAAAAATGTTTTATGATTATTTTATCCCATTATACACTTGGAAGATACAATCATGTATAAAACTCATGGGGGTTTAAACATAGATTTATCGTTTTTTACATGTGTTGTACTCATTTTTTCCACTATATAAAATTCCATCCAAAGATAAAAAAAATTGTTCTTGAAAAGCCTCCATGAATTTATCACACTAAAGGGAACATTAAAAACTCCCCTATTATATTAGTTTAAAAATAATTCACACAAATAATTTTAAGGTATAAATACTGTATGGGATATGAATAAGTATCTATTGGTTTTTAAAAAAAATCTCTATTATCCCAAGAATGAAAACTATATGAAAAATCTTAATCAATGACACATCAGTTTTTACATGTTTAAAAAAATTGACATTTCATTCAAAGAGTAAAAGAAATCATGACTTTAACATAACATATAATGAAATATAATTTATTTAATATTTCTTAAATTTTATTTCATATGAAGATAGATCAATGAAATAAATCCACCTCACATTCCTCCTATTCAGATTACATTTTCCATTAATTTATTTCAAGTATTAATGACCAATTTTCCTGAAAATATTTTCGTCCCATAGTTATCATTTTCATGAATCCAATTTTGAAAAAAGTACATAATACTCTTTATCATATATCAGATAATTCAAGGTTTCCTTATATAGTTTTTAATGAAAATAAATAAATTTTATTTCTTTATACAACAATAAAATAAATAGTCTAACATTAGAAACCTTAAATTAAATATCAATGATATTTTAAATATTTGGTAATGTCAAAATAGATATAAAACATAACTTTTCTTTCAAGGCAGAAAATGGATGGATTTTTTCTTTCCCCATTTATTTTTTTAATGACTTTAGTGGGGGATACTGATAAAATAATTCAAAAATAATGGATAAAAACTATCTAAAATATAAAAACATATATCCTCACTTATGTTTTATATAGTTTTCATTCATTATTCATATTTAAATTTTATTCATTATAATACATTTTTGTCTAAATAATAAAAAATATTTTCTCTATGAAAAATTCATCATTTTTATGATTTTTATAAAATTTTTAATTTCTGAATGAATCAATGAAATAATGTAAAGAACATAAATTCTCTTAAATAATCTTTTTAAAAATTTATATATCATCAAAACACACTACAATTAAGAATCCAATATGTACATAAATAATATGATTGGTCAATTTAAATAAATTCACGTATTAAATAGTTAAAATATATATAATGAAGAATCATTCATATAGTTCTTAATTTAATTTATTTATTATTTTCTAACCATATACATCCATTAATATAATTTTTATATGTATTTTTCCCATAAAATTGTGAAAAATAAAAAAAATCATGAAATTAGTCAAACACACATTTTAATTTTATGATGAGATCATAAATATCATATCATAATGTTATTGATGACTCAAAAATCAATTAATATCCACTAATTAAAATCTTTCAAAAAGGAAAAAAAATAGAAAATTCATACCAAATCAATATTTATTACCCATATCCATTTATCACTATAAAAACTAAACATGAACCATACAATAAACTAGTTCATACCATCACATTCCTCAAGAACATTCCATGGTTCCTTAGTGTATAAGAATAAAATTGATGGCTGAGGTTAATCATTTGGTTATGATTTACCAATTTTTCATCTTAATTATGTTAATACTAGATTCTATCAATTATCTAGAATGAATTGCCCTTGTATTATACATTCCATTAAACTCAAACTTGTGGGAAAAATAACGGGATCAATAAGTGGAAACCAATATAATAATACAACAATATGAAGTAAAATAATATATTTGATATATACCATCAACAAACTGATAGTGCAACTATATATATATGTGTCAAGAATCAACAAAACAATAAAACTAATATACCCATGGTGATATAATTTATGAAATACTCATCTAAATCTAGACACCCTTTCTCCAATATATGTTGGATTACAACTCTCCTATTTTTATTACCAATTATTAAGTAGTCTATGTAGCTATATCCAACAACCTAATCATACTTACAATGCAACATATAAAAAAACATGTGATCTAAGGTTCACATGTAAAGCATGTATGTGTTTGTGTAAATGGAGTTAATAATAATAATAATAGTAGTAATTTATCTTATAAATATAAAAAAAATATGGAATTCTATGATAATAAAAAAATATTTCTCCCACACAACCTGTAGAAGTTTTTCTAAAGGTACTGGATAGTAACTATTTCTCTAATTGGAGGATCCTTCCCATATTTTATTCCATGACCAGAATCCAAAAAATACAAGATAAACATCATAAATGAAATCGTAATATAGAAAATAACATCATTACTTCCTATATATGAGGGAAAATGTCATATATACACCTCTATTTGGTATATGATGAAAAAGGAAAACTATATATCCTTCATTAGAGGAATAATAACTAGGACACCCTTATAACTAAAAATATATCATCAGGTCTAAATTTGTTTTATAAATTATGATCATGGTGAATATAAATACATAACATATATATAATGAGAAAAATTATACAATGTGGTATATAAATTATAAATAATTTTTTTCACATATAATGATATACGTGGAAAAATAAAAACCAATATATTCTAGAAAATTGGAAATAAAAAATAAAAAAGCATAAAAAGTCAAAAAAGATATCTGGATGGATGTAAAAAACATGATCACAACCATAACCAATTTTGAATCTACACATATCATATCCCATTTCACAATCTATATAATGTGACAATAATATGATAAATAATTTAGATAATATCTCATAAAGATCACATGAGTCAGTTGGCTAGATTACTTAATAATTACCCTAACCATAATTGGTTACACCATACCAGACATAATATCTAAAATAAATATCAATTTAATTACATTAACACTCCACATGTTATAGGGAGTTAATTTCTTATGTAGGACCACCAAAGTGAAATATAACTCCAAAAAATACCCCATTACATATTTGGTAACTGACATGTAAGAATGATCTTATCCCATACCTCACTATAACCTTCTCATCACACTCCCTATACATCTACATGATTTATTATCTAAAAACTATACTAAAAATGATACCCACACTAATATATACATACCAAAAGACCACAATGGTATTAATCAAATAAATATGATTCCTTATGTTGAAATGGAAATACTAATCAGAAAGAACAACCTAAATAACAGTAATATTTAAACCCATGGAATAAAATGAATAAATATTAACAAGTAAATAAATTTATGATTGAAATAATATCATGAAACAACCTAGTTACTTATATCCCAGTAATCCAATTTGGTCTATGATATGTCCCAAAGGGTGATCATGATTTCCATGGATTGATAGCAAGATCCTGAGAATCAAGAATACTATTGGGGATTAGTTTCAACCTGATTGAAAATTTCTTTTTTATTTTCAAAAACACTTTTTAAGGGAAAAGTGAGTAACCATAAAACAAAAATACAACGACAAAACACCAAAAAAGAAACAAAACCTAATAAAACCACTGGGTCTTCCCTACCCTAGAAAATATGTCCTAATCCCAAGCCATCACCAAAACATGACCATTAGGAATGAAGTCTTGTATAGAAGTGCACGGTCATAGAACTGATGGCGAAGACATACCCTCTCAAGCATCCAGATCCAAAAGGCCAGTAACGGCGAAGGATTGAGGCTCTGATCCCCTTCCAAAGTAGATCCAAGTTGTATGATGGAAACCAAAACTCACAACAAAAACAAACAACATGAAGATACAAACCTTGCAAATCATGCCCAAGCAATCCATTCTTACGAACCACCCTACAACCAACTTAAACATAGTCATTAAAAGTAAACCTAAGATCACCTGATTCTATATCCCAGAATTATTTCCATGATAATGACGAAACCTATAAGGCAGATACCTCCAACAAGAACCTCTCAAACCCATATGCTAAATCATCCCAGACCCGAATATACTCCTCAGTGCTAAGATTCCATTTGTTGAAACTTTCTACTAGTATTAGGTCATGTTTTTCAATCCATGCATATTTCTCCTCATAGAGAAAAAACTCTAGATATCTTCCCATCATCTTAGCTACCTATTCCTTAGATGCATTGAAAAACAAGACATGTTCAGTCCCTTCATCTTCAGAAGTTAGAAGCATCACCAAAGGGTCGCACTGCTCCAATAACCTCTAATGGGTCTAGGTCCCTGTAAACATCTTCTTATCAGTTTTCTTATTTACTGATAAAGTCTCCAAATGTAGAGGTAGTGAGGAATAGTCCTTTTTCCCCTTCTTCCTCTTGGAGCCCCTTTTGATTTTCGAGTTTAGATCATCGTTAGCCAAGTGCCTATGATCGAGCCCCTTCAACACCTCCACGCCAGACCCTGATCCCCCTCCTAAAACATTAGAATCTGAACCCATATCAGCCATTGAGAGGTTGTCAAACCTGTTGCACAAAAAAAACTGATTTCTGAACTAGTGTCAGACCACAATCCATCCCACTGAATGAAACTGGTTCAACCATTTCCACCCCCTTCCTCCCCTTAAACTTCTCATCACTACCCATCCTTTGATCCTCATCTACCAAAGATTTCATAGCCTACTTCTCTCCATCCAGCTTCTGATTCATATTCCTTCTATCCATTCGAGCATCCTTCTGCACAACCAAACGACCAACCATCGACTATCTAGACAGATCCTTCCTCAGCCTACAGAACACCTCTGAAGCCTTCCTTATATGTTGGTGTGACCCTAATTAGTATATAAGTCAATGAAAAACATAATCTGAATATCCCATAATATTAATAAAAAAATAACATAGAAAAAATCATATAAAAAACTTATTGAGATAAAACGAAAAACTAATGTTTCTCAAGTTAAAAATGGGATGGGTTATGGAGCCGACAAGGAGATTGATCTTCAGGATAAAACATCCTACAACATTAAAAAATATAAAAAATAAAATAGTTACCTATCACCATATGATAAAATGGATAATCCAAATATTTCACCTCTACTAACCCATCTTAAGTTGTGAAGAACACTCACCACCTATAATAGTTTATTTCCCCTTACTTGAATCTACATAAATGAGGTCTAAATACATCTTTTGGTGTATACATGGTGTGGGAAACATGCCCAGTAGGATCCAACCTAGAGTTGTATATCAACCCTTTGTTAGAAATACTAAATATTATATTTTAAATGCAATAAATGAAAATATATTTGAACTTTCTATTGAAAACTATCATAACATAATTCTATAAAACAAGATAAAATAATACAAAAATAAGATTTTAAAAACAAAATTTAAAAGAAATACCATAGAATTTCTCCCAATAGTTACTACGTATAGGGAACCCAAAAAAATTTATATCACGAATTAGGCTACTTCCATCAATTATTGAGATGTAAATAACTACAATAGTGGCCCATGGGAGGGGTGTGATCGCACGATGATTCATTGTTTCATTTTCACCCTTACACCATTGTTTTAAATTGAACTTTTATTGTAAATTTAAAATATAATAACAGATTTCACATAATTTTTGATTAATTTATTTTGTTTTTATCACTGTTAAAAAGTGAAATGTTACTTTTTTTTATTATTCAATTTCCTTAGGAGGTGATTTGGAGGCCCTACAGATAATCCCAATGGAAAATAGGCCAAAACTGCATGGGTTTTATGAGAATCTATCCACTATTTTTATCATTAAGAGAATTATGTGCATTTAAATGGGCTTAAACATTGTTTTCCTATCCAAAACATACTGAGATACAACTCTTATCAAGAATCCAAATCCCTATTTTTACCTCTAGTGGCACGTCCGAACCATTCTGTCTAGGGAACAAAATCTGCCCAAATTCAAAAGTTTGGTTCGGTATTTTGATCATATCTCTCTATACCAAGGTCAAATGGTGACTAAATGTTTCGGTTAGATATTAAATAGGCCTTCCAATTACTCTAATATTTTGTTTATGTTTTGATATGGCTTTATACTATTCCAAAACTAAGACCCAAGTGGTATCTCAAAAATAGGGTGCTCAAAACCATGTTCCATTTTGGATATAAAAAGGCACCATGGGAACCTCATTTGTAAGTTCGGCCAAAGAGAAAAGTTATAACAATTTGGAGTTTCAGATAATTACTATCCTTATACTAGAAGTTTAGGAGGCCCTTATCTTCATAGGTGGATCAAGAATTAAGAAGGAGTTCCACCTGAGCATCCTCCTCCTCCCGATGTCTAGCTAAATAGTGGATGTTCATTGTGAGGGAGATACACACATGTCTAGGGAGTTCTGATGCATATATAAGCTACTAGTTTCTATTAATTTGGGGTTTTAAACATTTCATTCCATGTAACATGTATTATTTTATATTTTAATGCTTGTTTTGATACACGTGAATGTTATGCTCTTAATTTCTAACCGACCAGTGTGAGGTTTTGAGTGTGCGACTTGTGTTGTTCTGATTGGACAACAAAATAATCCTTTTCATACCCACCTTCTTGAGAAATTTCAATTTTCTTTGGAATATATTATTTCATTAATAAGCACTATACCTTGACAATATTATTCTTATTTCATGGTTGAGTTCTTTAAGAATTGAAATAAAAGAATAGAAATTAATCAGGATTCAAATTAATTTCAACCAAATAATTACTCCAAACCTAAATGAATCTCTATGAAAAGTGAACATGAAATGTGTGAAGTAAAATCACAATGAACCCTTTATCTCATATTTTATAAAATCCACTATCTTTTTCAACTATTAAACTCTTTGAGTTTAGTTATTTTGTTAAAAAAAATTTAATCAACCCCTATTTTAATATTCTTTATTAAAAATACACACTATAAACTACCAAATATCCTGGAGATATGACCTTGGGTCTTCTATTGAATATAAATAAACCCAAAAATAAAAATCAATTTGACATGTCATGACAACGTGTTCAAAATTTGGCACTATTTTCGGGGCGTGCTATGGTTTTTAGTGCGCATTTTTTTATGTTTTTTGTAAATTTTGTGAATATTTATTTGATTTATCTAATACCATTACCTATATATTTTTGTTCTGACTTATTTATTATGTAGGTTTTATGGATGATGCATTCCAATCTGGGATATTTACCATGTTTCAAACCCGAATCGGAGAGGATCTTACATCAGCGACCCTAAGACGCACAAGAGAACCCTTTGAAGGAGGACACAAAAGACAACAACACTCTTCTTGATCCTTCATCTTCTTCATCTAGAACCAAAATAAAAACTAAAATAAACTTCTATAACATGGATGAAAACAAAAAAACTAAAATAATTAACATTAATAGATATTGACATCCAACCCACATATATTCAAATGTAAGGTGAGGAAACCAATTTAAAATTAAAATCTAGTCTGATTCTCTTATTTCCAAGATTTCATGGACTCATAGGTGAAGACCCACATTACCATTTAAAATATTTTCATACCATGTGTTCAACATTAAAACCTTAAAACGTGTATTAAGAACAAGTAAAGCTTATGTAGTTGCCATTTTCATTAGAAGACACAACAAAACACTGACTTTATTATGTTAATTCACCTATAAAAGGCTAGGCAGACATGAAATACCTTTTTCTTGAAAAATATTTCCCATCCTATCAAACTACAACAGTAAGGAATGAAATATGTGGTATAAGACAATATCAAGGGGAAACACTTCACGAATATTGGGAATGATTTAAAATATTATGTTTAAGTTTTCTACACCACCAAATAAGTGATCAACTTTTAATTCAGTATTTTTATGAAGGTTTAATTCAAATTGATCATAACATGATTGATGTTTCTGAAATTGGTTCACTAGTGGATAAAAACCCAACAACTGCAAGGACCCTAATTGAGAACATTGAACAAAACACTAAACAATTCAGAAAAATGTCTATTTCCCCCATTCAAGGTGTCCTTGTGGTGAAAAGTACTGAATTTGAGAAGAAGGTGGACACAATGTTTGAAGATGTAAGTACCCTTTTATGAAACAATTTTCTCTCCCAAGGGAAATCTCTATATCCTCCTACCATCCATTTGGGAATATACTCTTCTCACACCCATTATTATGACCAATGCCCCTAATTGAGAGAAAATTCTGATAGTTGAGAGGTAATCTTCCCAGGACACCCCTATGACCTACCCTTTAGGCATGAACTATACTATCCATCCAACTATGGGTGGAAATAAAACTAATCGTATAGGAGAGGGTGTATTAAAACCAACCTTATCAACCATGGAACCAACAAGGGAAGAGTAGTCATCTACCACCACCACGAAGAAATCCTCAACAACCCCAATGGGATTTCCAACTACCCCTCCCAATCCCAAGCCTGACCAATAAGATATGACGAAACAAATGGATACTAACAATATAAAATTAAAAAAAACCACCCAAGATTCCATAAAAGACATAAAAACCCAATTATGACTACTAGCTAACTTGGTGGGGGAAGTTCAAATTCATGGGTCAGTTAAACTAACCTCTCAACCACTAGTCAAACCTAGGTATAAATGAAATTTTAGTGTCATCACCCTTAGGAGCAGAACTCGTCTTAAAATAAAAATTACTTCTCCAATAGAGTCATCCCCTCCTGAGGAAACCACCATCCCGACCACTATAAAAATGGTCTAAGAGAAGAAAATCTTTGTCCTAAGAGAATACCTTCTAAAGTAAAGAGTGTGTATGTCGATGAATCTCCTATCCCAGCCATTCCTCTTCCATTTCCCCAAGGTGCCACCCAACCAAGAAAACAAAATTAAACTAAACATGAAAAAGAAACATTGGAAACTTTCATAAAATGTAGGTTAACATTCCTTTGATTGATGTTGTGAAAAAAATTCCAAGATATGAAAAGTTATTGAATGAGATGTGTGCATAATGAATGCGAATTCATGGAGATGAGAAGGTGAGATTGTGGAGGAATGTATCGACATTGATAGATCCATCACTTCCCACCATGTATAATGATCCTTGGACATTCTCAATTCCCTGCACTATAGGGGTGTATTAATTTTCCAATGCCATGCTCAATTTAGGTGCTTATATAAATGTGATGCCTCACTCTAATTACTCTACATTTCAGGTCAGGGAACTAAATCCCAATATAATTGTCATTCAGATAGAAAATCAGAGTACAGTACACCCTTCTGGTGTGTTAGAGGATGTTCTTGTGAGGGTAAAAATTTTAATTTTCCCTACAAATTTTTATGTTCCTAAAACGGAAGATGACAAGATGAATGGACATGATCCAATTATATTGGGGAGACCATTCATGAAAACCACCAAACCATAATTAATGTCCATAATGGGACGTTATCTATGGATTTTGGTGGTGACGTTGTCCACTTAAACATCCTTGATTCCATGCGGAACCCCTTAGAAGAAAATTTCTCTACCTCTATTAATTCTATAGATTTACTCCCTTCTGTTGAAAAAAAAATCATTTCATTCCCCTAATACCCTTTCTAAGTTTTCATTATTGACAGAAATGCTAGGAAATGAATCATGCATTTATTGTTGTGGTGTTCTAGAAAAGTGTCATGCATGTTTATTAATTGATAATTTCTTGAACACTGAGGGTCCAATGACCATTAATGATACTTATAATATTGTAAAAGATCATTATTCATCTGATGATGATACCATTGATAATTTAGATGACATTGGTGACCTCTCACTCTCACACACACTCCCATCAATCCAGAATCCACCTAAATTAGAACTATAACAACTGCCTCAAGATTTAAAATATTTATATCTTAGTAATGGAAACAAGTTGTCCATCATAATTTCTTGTTCACTCCCTCTTGATTATGAATTGAGACTACTTGATATTTTTAGGGAGTATAAAATAGGTTTTTAATGGACACTTTCTGAAATTATTTGTATTATCCCATAAATTTTTACACATCAAATATTGTTATATGATGAGGCTAAACCAGTGTGGAAGGAAAAATGTCAACTGAACCCAAACCCCCTAGATGTTGTAAAAAAGGAGGTAACAAAATTATTACCTACTGGAATCATTTACCCAATATATGACTGCCATTGGGGTATTCCCATTCAAGTAGTTTCTAAAAAAACAGTCCTTACAATAATTAAAAATGAAAACAATGAATTGGTTCCAACTCGTGTGTAGAATACTTGGCATGTCTGCATAGACTATCGTTGACTAAACCAACTCACTAGGAAAGACCATTTCCCTTTTCTATTCATTGACCAAATTATAGAGAGGATATTAGGTAAGTCCCACTTCTATTTCCTTGTTGGGTATTTTGGATACTTTCATTTCTATATTGCCCTTGAGGACCAGGAAAAGACAGCCTTCACATGCCCCTTTGGCACATTTTCCTAGAGAAGGGTGTCATTTGGTCTGTGCAATACTCCAGGTACTTTCCAGTGATTTATGGTTAGTATTTTTTCAGATTACCTGGAGAATTGCATGGACGTATTCATGTATGATTTCTCTGTTTATGGATCATCTTTTGATGAATGTTTGAGTAGTCTGGCTTCAGTCCTACGTCACTGTATTGAAAATAATCTTGTATTAAATTATGAGAAATTCCATTTCATGGTGCAAAAAGGTATAGTTTTGGGGAATGGAATTTATGGGGATGGTATCCAAGTAGATAAATCAAAAGTGGATGTCATTTATTCCTTACCATTCCCTAAAAAATGTATGGTATGTGAGGTATTTCCTAGGTCGTGCTATATTTTATCATGGTTTCATTCGTAACTTTAGTAAAATTTCACTCCCCCTCTACAGATTACTACAAAAAGAAAAATAATTTTTTTGATAATGAATGTGGGGATGATTTTAATAAGTTAAAATGGAGTCTCACATAACCTATGGTAATCCAACAACCATGGTGGGTGTAACGTCCTGGCCCGACTCACCATCGACCCGGTGGCCGAACCGGTAGGTCACATGGCCTCAAGCGCGTCTCCCTATACGCCAGAGGCTACCAACTAGCAGCGAGGGTCTCAGGAGGTGATAGTGGGTAGACTATACCCTCTTATCAGAGTTGCACAATGGTATCTCAGAGTAAATAGCATTCAAAAGTAGAATCCATAATAGATAAACAATAAACAACAGTAGCAGAATACAAATAGCGATCATTTTTATAAAAGGTGGCGAAAGCCAGTTGTCACAATACAGTGATGATGATATAGATATGGAAAGCAAAAAACAATACAACATGCTTTCAATACAAAACAAATGAAATAAGAAAAGACAGCAGAGCCCAACGGGCATTCTCCTATGCATCCCAATCTCCCGCTTAGTCCTCTGCTCCTAACTCCTCAGGTACAAACAACACAACATACAACCTTGGTCCTGCAAGCAAGAAGGTCTACTCGGGTACCCCAGTGCAATGGCAGCCCGAGTAGGGTGTGAGATAATAATCTGAGTAGCCTGGGACCACCGGTGTCAAACCCAATCCAGATAGTGTGTATTTAATTAAACAGTAAATAGGAAAAGTAGTGAACAAGGAAACTTTCTGGACCGACCCAAGCTTGTTCTTTGGATTTGCATCTCCTTAAGTACCCATTCCATTCATTAATCACTTCATTCGAGTGCTCAACCCATTCCTTGAACCTGTTCCTGGATTACTCAATTTAGAGACCAGGCATCGTTCAGGGAGAAAATCCACCAACACCCTACAAGCCCATTCTAGGGAACCTCCTAGGAAACCGTCCTCGCTCTAGGTGCGGTATAGTCTGTCATCTGAGCCCATCCCTGGAATCCTATAAATAAGATCTGGGTATCTCCCATGACATATCATGCCCTGTTGAGTCTGTCTGTGGCATCTCACATGAGATACATGATTCACTCAGAATTTCAGTAACAAGTCTCGTTCGAGTCTATCCATGGCATCTCACATGGGATCCATGATTCACTCAGCATTTCGGTAACAAGTCTCGTATGAGTCTGCCCATGGAATATCACATGGTATCCATGATTCACCAATGACTTTGTTCACATTTTAATCAGTTCATGAGTATTCAACTCACGTGGGCTAGCAATTCAAGAATTAGCATACAAGGGTTAAGGGGAAAAACTCCATCCCATACCCAAACCCATTTCAAATATCATTCATATTCAATTTCCATTTATAAAGATAATCACAATCCCATTCAACCATATTTTCCATAACCACATAAAAGGTTATAATCCCTTTCATACAAACATACTTAAGGGAAACCATCTCAAGTATCATTATCATCTCATCACATTTATGATTAATAAAACTCTTCTTTAGTATCCAAATCAAGACATTAACATGTTCATGACATTTATAGATGGTACACGAGTCAACCCACTCATGTACGAGGTTGGCTAACCCCCAACCCATTCTTCGTTAACATAAGCTGTGCTTATTCCATTATCTTAAGGCATGGTCTTACCACCCTAACCCATTTCATTCATGTTTAACCATTCCACATTTAAGGATACATTTATCACTCTCTAGCCCTTTGATACCTTCTATAGGTAACATATCATTTAGCCTTAAGTCATCCCACTATGGTTATCACCTCACTCCATTTGCCTAACATGGAAAATTGATCCATACACAAGTATCATAGCCATATTATTCTATTTACATCAACAAGGAAAAATCACATCCAAAGACTCTAAGAGGCACCACAACAATCCAACAGGCAAGCATAAAGAGTCTATCGATACCTTTTATCTTAAAGAGAACGCACTTCTGAATGATAGGTTTTATTATTAAATCATGAGTTCAGTGACCAAGCAACCATTTTAATCTTTTCCCTGTAATTCACATTGTTTTCACAGAAGCATTAATTGAAGACTAACTTGCAGAATTAAAAAATTCTAAGGCCATGCAGAAATAACTCTTTACTAATTTAATTTCAATTAAAAGGCAAGGGGAGGGACCCTACCTCAAGGTGGATCCATCTGTCCACTACAGCTCTTGGTTCTTTCTAACTAAAGTTGCCGCTATAGCTCCCCCACGAGGCATATGTGATTTCACATATGTATAAGGACACCAAGCCTCTATGAACACGCTCTGCATGGCCATGAGTGTGCGCAAGAGGATCCTTACACATATGTTTATACACATAAGCTGATCTCCGCTCACCTGCACATGCACTTTTTATATATGACATGGGGACAACTAGCCCCATACGTGTTTATTCATTGCTATGCATGAATATACGCATATCGGCGGAACCCACGTACATATAAATATGTACCTATGCCTATGAAGGCAAGCTGCCTAATCTCCGACAAAGAGAACCAACTCCAAATGTCCAACGCACTACGAGAAACAAACCAGGAACCTCTAAAACAACTATAGACACTAATTGGAAGCTACAAAACAAAAAATGGTAGAAAACCCTTACCTCGGAAACAACCCGGTGGTTCGAAAGAACCGCAATCCTCATCGCCTTTAGCTACAGATTTCGTACATGCCCCAACGAGGTCCCGGGGAACCTTCTGCCAAACCCTGGAACAAGCGGAATTAGAAGGAAACCGAAAAAACACAACCCTAACCCTCTGGAGATTTGGCCGAACCAAAATAGGGAAAAGATGAGCCCTAAAACCATCCAAGAAGGGAGAAGTAAAGAGAAAGGAGGCCTACTGCGGATATTCGAAGGAGGAATGAATGGAAACGACTGAGGAATCGCTGGTCGAAGGGAGGCTGAGTTGGGGGTCGAGCACGCGGCAGGGAGAGCCCCCTCGGGCTGTTCGTCGAGTGAGAGGGGAGATGCTTAGCTTAGGTTTTTTTTCATTTTTTTAAAACTCATTTAAAATATTTAAAAACCTAGAAGGAGGGCCGCACACGGTTTATCCCGCACGATTTTCCAAACCGTGCGCAAACCATGCGGCCTCTACTAGACACCCCAGGAACCCCGCACGGGCTAGTCGCATAGTTTGGGGAAACCGTGCGCATGAGGTGCGGACTCCTCTGCCTCTATATTTTAAGCCGCACGATTTGGGCCGCACGGTTTGGGAAACCGTACGCCAACCGTGTGCCTTCCGCTGATCTTTAAAAACCAGTCTCCTTTGATTATGACACACCCAAAACACCTCGAGCCACTCGGGACACTTAAAGGGCATCACCCATGTCCAAAAAACATTAAATAGAAAGGTTTCAAACCTTCAGAATTTGGTTCCGAATCCCGGTCTTAAATTCGACACGCTCAACAATAGAAAAAGTTCAAAATCCTTCACTTTTTAACCCAGTTCAAAATGTGGGTCCTTACAACCTTCCCACCTTAGAACTTTTCATCCCTGAGAATCCATCGAGAACAACAACCACCTCACCCGACCTACAAGGGTCATGAAGCTTCGTTCAAACGATCACGTCATGTTTCCAAACTTCCCACGCACCAATGGAAATCCACTTAAGCACATGACGCTTAAGTTGTCAACACCCGACCCAATGCTCTCTTTCCCACCAAACCAACACAAAATCTCTTACCTGAGCCCATTCCAGAAGAGGAATGATCACATCATCGTATCGTCAAGAAACCAAAAAAAGTTACTTCCCACATTAGATATTTCACATTAAACGGCCAAGACTCAAACCACAGCTCCACCAAATTTTGAACAGTCTTTCAAAAGCATGCTCTAAGCATTCCAACAACGCGCCTAGCGTGATTTTGAAACGATCAAACAGTCAATTTACCCATCGACCTCTAAACCCAAGTTGAAAAGAGTCAATCCACTCCGGCTGACTATTCAAGATGTCTCACGGCTTAGGCGGCCGACACCTTACAAGATGAACAATGATGCCTTCTCCCCAGGCATCCCGTATTCACCGTGAGGACGTTCACTGAAAAGCTCATACTCGAATCTCGGGGAAGTCTCAAAGATCAAACCACGAATGAAACCATGCATGCAGCGTGTAACGCCGAACGGGAACAACCAACCAATCTCAACAACATTTTAAACATTAGCATGACATAAGACCGACACTCTCTTTGTGCATCCAGGATGAAAGCAAGATTGGGGACAAGCTCGTCGCGTAGCAGAGTACACTAAGAGGATTAAAACGGATTCCAGTTATTGATACCCAAAAACTGGAAAGGAGATCAGTCGAACCACCCATGGTCGACTCTAGAGAAAAAACTCGTCTCCACCTGCCGACACATCAAGATTTCAACTGTCCACAACGCCTCTTCCCAAACGAGGCATTCGTCGATCAACCTTACCACCAAAACCCAAAATCATTCGAGCAAAACCCAACCATTTTACAAGATGGTCTTTCTTGGTGCGTTCCTTCTACCCAGAAGGACACACTTTACTCAACTGGCACGACGCTTCCCACCTTAGAAGGGTCGGCATCATCGAAAGGAAAAATACAAGCTGCTCATAAGAAGACTTGTTCATAAGTAACTGAATGGATGTGCATCGATTCTCTAAGCCACGATCACCACGTCAAACGTACAAGGAATCCAATGAAACAAGACCGGCGTGTCAACCACCCGAGCCTTCCAAAAATCATCCCGAGCATTGAGACAACTTAATTCTCAAACGCTCAGGTCACTCCACCCCGGAGAGGACCCTAGACCGTACACAGCAGCGCAAGAGACACAACCAAATGTCGTATTGCACCATACGACCATTCTCTTGGACGATGACATGTCAAGTTATATATTACTATGCAAAAGAAAGGGTCAAATGACCAACAAGGCGACCGACCATGCCCGAGGCATGTCCAACCAACTGATACAGAGCACTACCCAATGTTCAATCCCTTAACAAGATCAAAAGAAGCATGGCCACCAATCCGAACAAGGGTTTTATTTGAATTGGAAGTCCTACATGGGAAAACGGTACCTGAACAGTACAAAACATCAGAAAGTTCACCGAAAAATCCAAGAACATAAGCTCTAAGGGAGATACCTACCATGGGTTAGCCCCTCACGAAAAACAAGCATCGACCTAAGAACTTGGTCACGCCCAACAAAAGTCATCGGGCTCAAATCCAAACATTTAACATCATTTCTAAAAGAAAATAGCCTATGGAAAATGCATAAGGTTCCGTTCCAAGGCACTCACAAGAAAGACATAACCTACCAACACACTGGGTATCAACAGAGGACACCACTACAGTTTCCTTTTTCAAAGATCTTTATATTTATTCACATTTATCATTTAATCACTTTAAGAGATTAAATTCAAAACATCAAGTACCCCTTTTCCAAATGAAAATCGCTAGGCACTTATTCATTTTTTCCAACAGTTCAATGAAATGTAGGCAAGTTTCAACAAAATCCCTTTTAACAACAAAATATTTATCAGACATCCCGTCTTATTCCAGCAATTTATCATAATAATTTCCTTTTAAACAATTCAGGCGACCTATGAGGGTCCCAACAAGACAAAACATTTCATATCAAAATCAAACAACTTTTACACATATAAACATCACACAAGAATTATGCCATTACATTCCTTATGGGTTGTCGTTTACCAACCCATGAAGCACCCACACACTCCATGAATTGAAAATTGGCTCCCATTAAAAAATAGATCACATTTCGGAAATTAACATGCTCAAATACAACGATCCAATCATAAGGGTGGACACCTAACAATCTTCAATTCACCCATACACCTTACAGTTTTCCATTTGGCGCCCTTTAATCATAAAAAAATCCATCTTACAATTAAAGCTTTAGCAGCCCTTTTTCAGAAATCCGATTACACAGGCTACCCATTCCTAGCTATAAGGCGCCCATACACCTTAAAACAGAAAATTGGCTCCCGTCGTAATTAAAATCATTTAATTTCATCAATGAAACCAATTCCATATTATCTAATCCTAGCATGTTATCAAAAGCAGTAACACAAAAACATGTTGTATCATAGAAGCATGGAATAACTATCACAACACCTATCACAAAAGCAGGCGTCAACTAATGCATCCTACATGGAAAGGCATAATGTATGGCATGAAATTTCATACAAGGTTCCTATATGATGCATGTGATGGTATACCCTCATATCCTCGGGTTGCAATAGAAACCGATCCCTAATTTCATCAACAGTATCAGCATAAATCATGTGCGTCATCCAACAGTGAAATCAAATCAACTGTAATGATCAAAATCATTTAAACATCAATTCCATTCGAGGAAACTTGGCTTTTCCCTATGCACTGGGTGGCCAATCCTAGAAACATTTCATTACCAAATTCCAATTACTTCCTATCCCAATGTAATGTCGCCAAATAGTAAAACAATTCAGAAGAGAAAACTCATATGATACAACTTTGTAACATCCCGACCCTACTCACCATTGTCCCGGTGGCCGGACCGGAAGGTCACATGCCCTCAAGCGCATCTCCACGTACGCCAGAGGCTTCCGACTAGCAGTGAGGGTCTCAAGAGGTGATAGTGGGGAGACTATACCCTCTCATCGGAGTTGCACAATGGTATCTCAGAGTAAATAAAATTCAAAAGAGGAATCCTTAATAGATAAATAATGAACAACAGCAGCGGAAGACAAATAGTGATCATTTTTAAAAAAGGTGGCCAAATCTAGTTGTCACAATACAGGGATGATGATACAGATATGGAAAGAAGTAAACAGTAAAACATGATTTCAATACAATACAAATAAAATAAGAAAATACACCAGAGCCCAATGGGCATTCTCATGAGCATCCCAAGCTCCCGCTTGGACCTCTGCTCCTAACTCCTCAGGTAAAAACATCACAACAAAAAACCTAGGTCCTGCAAGCAAGAAGGTCTACTCGGGTACCCCAGTGCAATGGCGTCCAGAGTAGGGTGTGAGATAATAATCTCAGTAGGCTGGCACCACTGGTGTCAAACCCAATCCAGACAGTGTGTATTTAATTAAACAGTAAACAGGCAAAGTAGTGAACAAGGAAACTAGCAGGACCGACCCAAGCTTGTTCTTTGTCTTGGTATCTCTTTAAGTACCCATCCAATTCATTAATCACTTAATTCGAGTGTTCAACCCATTCCTTGAACCCATTCTTGGAATACTCAATTTGGAGACCAGGAATTATTCAGGGAGAAAATCCACCAACAACCTACAAGACCGTTCCGGGGAAATCCCAGGTACCCGACCTCGCTCTAGGTGAGGTATAGTCTGTCATCTAAGCCCGTCCCCGGAATCATATAATCAAGATCCGGGTATCACCCATGAAATATCATGCCCTATTGAGTCTGTCCATGGAATCTCACATGGGATCCATGATCCACTCGGAATTTCAGTAACAAGTCTCATTCGAGTCCGTCTATGGCATCTCACATGGGATCCATGATTCACCCATGACTTTGTTCACATTTTAAGCATTTCAAAAGCATTCAACTCACGTGGGATATCAATTCAAGAATTAGCATATAAGGGTGAAGGGGAAAAACTCCATACCATGACCAAAACCATTTAAAATATCATTCATATTCAATTTCCATTGATAAAGATTATGACAACCACAATCAACCATATTTCCCATAACCACGTAAAAGGTTATAATCCCTTTCATACAACTTTAATTATGGTAAAACATCTCAAGTATCATTATCAGATCATCACATTTATTCTTAATACTACTTCTCTTAAGTATCCAAATCAAGACATTAACATGTTCATCACATTTATAGAAGGTACACGAGGCAACCCACTCATGTACGGTGTTGGCTAACCCCCAACCCATTCTCCATTAACATAAGCCGTGCTTATTCCATTATCCTAAGGCATGGTCTTACCACCCTAACCCATTTCATTCAAGTTTAAACATTCTATATTGAAGGATATGTTTATCACACTCTATCCCTTTGATACCTTCTATAGGTAACATATCATTTAGCCTTAAGTCATCCCACTATGGTTATCACCTCACTCCATTTCCCTAACATGGAAAATTGATCCACACAAAAGTATCATAGCCATATTATTCTATTTACCTCATAAAGGAAAAATCACATCCAAAGCCTCCAAGAGGCACCACAACAATCCAACAGGCAAGCATAAAGAGTCTATCTCTACTTTTTGTCTTGAAGACAGTGCACCTCTGAATGAGGGGTTTTATTATTAAATCATGAGTTCAGTGACCAAGATACCATTTTAATCTTTTCCCTGTAATTCACATTGTTTTCACAGAAGAATTCATTCAATACTAACATGAAGAATTAAAAAAATGCTAAGGCCAGGCAGAAATAACTCTTTACTACTTTACTTTCAAATAAAGGGCACGAAGAGTGACCCTACCTCAAGGTGGATCCATCTGTCCACTCCGGCTCTTCGCGCATTCTAACTAAAGCTGTTGTTGATGCTCCCCCATGAGGAATATGTGATTTCACAAATTTATAAGGACACCTAGCCTCTATGCACATGCTCCGCATGGCCATGAGCATGTGAAAGAGGATCCTTACACATATTCTTACACACATAAGCTGGTCTCCGCTCACCTGCGCAGGCACTTTTTATATATACAATGGGGGCAACTAGCCCCGTACGTGTATATTTGCTGCCATGCATGAATATACGCATATTGGGGGAACCCAAGTACATATAAATATGTACCTATTCATACGCAGGCGATCCGCCTAAGCTCCAGAAAAGATAACCCACTCCAAAGGTCCAACGCACTACGAGAAACAAACTCGGAACCTCTAAAACAACTAAAGACACTAATCAGAAGCTACAAATCAATCAACGTTAGAAAACACTTACCTCAGAAACAACCCGGCGGTTAGAAACAACCGCAATCTACCTCGCCTTCAGTGGCGGATGTCGTACGTGCACCAACAAGGTCTCGGGGAACCTTCCGCACAACACTGGGACAACCCGAATTTGAAGGAAACCGAAAACAACACAACCCTAACCCTCTTGATATTCAGCCGAACCAAAATAGGGAAAAGAGGATCCATAATACCGTCCATGAAGGGAGAAAGAAGGAGAAATGAGGCCTACCGCCAAGATTTGAAGGAGGAATGAACAGAAATGATAGAGGAATTGTCTGTCGAAGGGAGGCCGAGGTGGGGGTCGAGCGTGCGATAGGGAGAGCCCCCTTGGGCTATTCGTCAAGTGAGAGGGGAGAGGCTTAACATATGTTTTTTTATTTTAATTTTAAACTCATTTAAAATATTTAAATACCTAAAACGTGGGATGCACACAGTTTATCCCGAACGGTTTTCCAAATAGTGCGCAAACCGTTCGGCCTCTACAGGACTCCCCAGACACCCCACACGGGCTAGTCACACGGTTTGGAGAAACCGTGCACAGGCCGTGTGGAATCCCCGACCTCCATATTTTAAGCCGCATGGTTTGGGCCGCATGGTTTGGGAAACTGTGCGCCAACTGTATGCCTTCTGCTGATATTTAAAAACCAGCCACCTTTGATTACGATGCACCTGAAACACCTCAAGCCACTTGGGACACTTAACGGGCATTCTCCCATGTAACACCCCGAGATTTTATGAAAAATATTTTTTTTTAATTTTATTGATGTCTTGTGTTGTACGTTACAACAAATGAGTCTTTCAAAACACGCAGCCCTAACATGGCTACATTACACGCAATCACGACCTTCCTCGATAGCGTGTGTTGTACGCAATACCGAGTTTCACTAAACAATGATATGTTATTAAAATATTATTAAAACTAGCCGTTATGAATAGTAATAACCACTTTTTGAAGTTTTGTAAATTTTATCTTTCAAAATGGACTTCATTTTTGGATTCGGAATATCAAAATTAGCCTAGTTTGAAATTTTGGTATTTTTGTGAAAACCTTCAATTTTTGATGAATAGTGAAAACACAGGGTTACTATTTAAAAACCAAATTTTTATTTAAATAATTATTTATTTTATTTAAATTTATTTTAGGTCAAAATAGACACATAATACCTATATAAGTTCAATGTAATTCATTGGTGTCATTTTATAATAATTTTAGATATATAGAACTTTTATTGAACTGTTGACCGTCTTTTACCCACCTCCTAGGAGAATTTTTCAAATTTACATAAAACTTAATTTTACCGCTTTTGTGATTGGAATTTCAAAAATCTGAGAGACACGGTTGATGTCATTAAGTAAAATTTGGTTCAATGAGATGAAAATAATTTTTGGTGAATAGTAACTTTTTACTTTTACTTACCACGGTTAAAAGTAAATAGGGTAATTAAGGGTAAAAATGATATTATTATTACCCTAACACATGTTCTAATTCTATTGGAGAAGTTTCATTCGACCAAAAACAACCTTAGGAATAAAAGATGACCATTTAGGCCCACATGGATTAGATTAGGACATATAATATTAATTTATTTAAAGAAGGGTTAAAATAGTTAAAATCAAAGTTTAATAAGTAAATCATTTTTAATATAGGGCTATACATAAGATAAATTCGACTATAAATATTAATTAGAAAGATAAAAAGATTTCCTACATAAAGGTATTTTATTTATAATTTTTAGACATTAAATAATTTAATTTATTTTTGACACAATGATAATATATTAATTATCATATTAGTGAAATATTTACATAATTGATGTAATAAATACCCAAATAAATGTAATTTGAGACTTTTTATGAATTCAACTTATTCTAGAGGTTAATATGACATGTTATTATATATTTACTTAACTTTTTTCGAACTAATCATTCTGTTATGATTTTCACAAAAATCAATTACCAAATAGTGTCAAAATTGACATAAAATAGTTTTTAAAACAAATATTATATTATTAATTGTTATTTTATTTCTAAAAATCTAATCTTCATCCAAATGAATTAGATAAGGTTGTATATATTAATAAGGAACAACTTGGGGTTCTTTTGGCTTGTTACAATAAGTTTATTAACCTAATATTGTAAGAACACAAAAAGACACGATAAAAGTAAAATTATCTAACTTATAGTTAAATCTAAATGATAAGATTAAAATAGTAAACTAAACTTGTCCAAATTCAATTGGATGAAAGTATTTCGACCCATCCCCACTTTATCTTCGAAATAAATCAATTTTGAGCTATTTAAAACTGAATATGGCTTTATAATAAAATAATATTATTAGTTTTTCCAAAGGTTCCCCTCTCCTCCCTTATAAAAGGGCACCTCCTCCCTCTCTTCCTCACACCACATTGAGCCTTCAAGATCGGCCACCCCTGCCAAATTCTATTCTCCACTTCCCTAGAAAAATCCAATAGGTCCTATTCTTCTTCAAAGAGAAATTTTAGTGCCCTAAGAGGAGGTCACAAAGAGGCGCTTCAAAGAAGAGGTAATGTCTGTTACCGATTCTTTCAACTCTATTTATTCTTCCACTTCTTCTTCTTTAGTTGTTTCATTATGAAGTAATAACATCAGTATCAATCATATACTGATATGTTATTATAAGTATGAAACACCCATATTTCACCATCTATCCATCCTACGGAAAACGAAATCACCGCGCATGCATACGAACGGAATACCGTCTCCACGCCGTGGTGTAATCTATTTTCCACCACCACCTTACTTTGATGAGTATAATGGTGAAAGTAATAAATATATATTATTATTGTAAAGTGACATTGATTCTGTAATTTTATACATACACTTTGATACAATTCCACGATCATGGTAATGATGTCATCGCTCGTGTGTACGTACGGACTACCGTCTCCACGAATGCGATGAGATTCATTTTCCATTATTAACCATTCAAAAATGATTATAAAGTATATATAATGAATAATAATGAAATATATGACATAATAATTGTACTTTAATTATGTATATATATGTATGTCATCTATTTAATTTCATTCAATTCAATAAGGAAACGAAAACATCGTTCATGCGTACGTACGGCCTACCGTATCAATGAATGGTGTATTTACTTTCTTTTTATTGATCTATAATATATATGTATAGGAAGAATATATATTATATATAAATAATGTTTTACACTCTGGAATTATGTAAATCAGGATATAAGTAATAATATCAAGAACGACAAGTCGAAACACATGCGATAAATGAAATGATTTTACCCAAAATGCTACTTTAACATGGAATTTACAAAAGAACGGGTAATATAAAGTCATAAGTGAAACATATATGATATCATAACAATGAATATGATTATGTAATAATTAAATGACATTATTTAAATAATTATACAGGAGTTTCGGATCCATACGAAGCATATCGGACCTAAGGTAAGGGATAATTATTCCAATCTCATTCTTATCCGAGATTGTTTATTTGTAAGTATTTACTAGGGTTATGATTATTATCCATGTACATATGTTCTCAAAATGTTTTCATAAAATGTTTACATTTCTTCCATGTATGATTAATGTCATTTTTACCCTTTTCTACTTTTACCACATCGTATGGAATGAATATTTCTTTTGTTTACCATACGAGGTACTTTTTGACTTTTCCGACAAAAGTATGAGAAGAAAGTTATTTTTAACATATACACAGTGAATGGATTTTTAAGGTTTTATAAAGCATTATTTTCATAAAGCTTCCAAGAAAATATTTCATGACTATTTTCAACAAAATCCTTTTCTTTTAAAATTGCACAACATTTTATGAAAAGAAAATGATTTTGAAGAAAAAAGGATATCTTCCTCAAGATTTCATTTCAAGTGTTTTATCAAAAACATTATCATCTAAGATGACATTATTTCACATGTGTATGTTTCAAGTATCATGTCTCTATGATTTACATGGTTTCAATTTCCAAATGATGAAATGATATCCAATTTTTTGTATGGATTACGTTATGATGGAATGATTTTTATGAAACCCATTTTATTCTTGGGTTATGATGAATGATTTATGTTTATATTGTGGCACACGAAAGAATGATTTCAATATGAGATGGGTGGGACCTATATCTCCCTCCAATGCATTGGGTAAAGATTTATATCTCATGAGATATACATGGATGGAATGGTAAGTTAATCTGGTTTAGTGTTATAGGACTGAAACGAGGAGTGAAATCGATTCAGAAAAGGACTTTGTCCACTAAGATGGTCTTGGCAACAAGGCCTTGGCTACTATGGAAATCATAACAAGTGCTGAATGGTTTCCACAATTAAAATTTTTATTCCCATTCTATTTTATCATGATTTATGTTCCATTATGATCTATTCCTTATGTACTTCCATGTTTTATGTCATTGCTCAAGATTTTGATGTTTAAACATTATGTTCATGTTTTTAATTTCAAATGTATATGGTATGTTTTATTTTAGCCATGATTACCCTTACTGAGCATTTTAACTCACCCTTTTGATGTTTTATTTTCCCCCAGGATTAAAAGAAAGGTTTTATGTAAGGAAACAAAAGTGGAAGATATTTATGGGAGATGTTGAATATCTTTCACCACGATTAGAAGATTACGTTCCATGTTTCCAAAGACACTAAACTATTACAGTCCTTGTGTGTCTGTATTTGTTATGTATTATGTATTCTGCAAAAGTAATGTAATATCCATGTATGTCAAGCTTCGGGTCTCTACATCCCATGTCCAAAAACATTAAAAAGAAAGGTTTCAAACCTTCAGAATTTGGTTCCAAAGCCCGGTCTTAAATTCGACACGCTCATTAATAGAAAAAGTTCAAAATCCTTCGCTTTTTAACCTGGTTCAAAATGTGGGTCCTTACAGTGGGATTTACCATTTGAGCTCATGTGTGACACCTCTAAAAATGCAGTTGTGGTGGTCTTATCATGAAGGTTTGATCGATCACCACATGCCATTGCCTATCCCTCATGTACTTTGGACCCTACCCAAGAAAACTACACCACAACTAAAAAATAATTTCTTTCCATTGTGTTTACGTTGGAATAATTCAAGTCATACCTTTTGGTGTCCAAAGTTATTGTGTTCTCAGACCATGAAACCATTCTGGTATCTCCTTAAGAAACCAGAATTCAAACCATGTCCCATTCGTTGGATTCTCCACCTTCAAGAATTCAATTTAGAAATTAGAGATAAAATAGGAGCAAAGAATGTGGTGGTTGACCATATCAGTAGGATTCCACCATCCTCATACATTGACTCATCCCCCTATATTCCTATAAATGACATTTTTCTTGATGAGAAATTATACTAAGTGCAATATATTATTCCTTGGTATACAGAAATTGTAAATTATTTAGTAGCATCTTGCATTCCCACTGATAAAAAAAACCAGACTGTTCAACTAAAAAATGAGTATCGTTGGTACATTTTTGGTGATCCATACCATTGTCACAACTGTAGTGATAAAGTACTCAGGTATAGTGTCCTGGATAGTGAGTTCTTGTGCGTCCTTAGGTTCTGCCACCCTCTCACTTGTGGGGGCCACTTTAGTCCCCAATGGACTACCCGAAAATTCCTTGATTATGTTCTCTTTTGGACAACAATTTTTTGGTATTCCCATGAATTTTGAAAATCATGTCCCTGTTGTCAATGAATGGGGAATGCATCTAAAATAAATATAATTCCACAACAACCGTTTCTCTTTCATGAAATTTTTGATGTAAGGGGCAGTGACTTTATGGGTCCATTTCCCAATTCCTTGGTCAACTGTTACATTATTCTGGTGGTCTATTATGTGTCAAATTGGGTAGTGTCAATATCCACAAGGATAGAGGATTCAAAAAAAGTTGTGAAATTTTTGATTACTTATATCTTTTGTAGGTTTGTATTACCTAGGTTCATCATTAGTAACCAGGGTTCTCATTTCTGCAACCGAACAATGCAATCACTTTTGCGTCGGTATGGGGTTGGTTATCGAGTGTTTACTGCATGTTATCCATAGACCAATGGTCATGATGAGGTGTCAAATAGACAAGTAAAACATATTCTGGAAAAAATGGTTCAACCCAATAGAAAAGATAGGCGTCTAGACTCGATGATTAATTATTGGCTTACTATTTTGATTTTGAAACCCCAATTGGCATGTCACCATATTGGCTAGTGTTTGGAAATAGTTTTCACCTCCCTTTTGATATTGAGCACTCAACCTACTATGCCATAAAAAAATTAAATTCTAATCAATCTAGTGTAGGTGATAAAAGGATGATGCAAATTCAGGAGCTGGAGAAAATGAGAAGAGATGCATATGAGAACTTAGGAATTTATAAGGAGCAAACTAAGGATTCCCACGACCATCTCATTTATCATTTTCCGTTCTATATTGGGAAGAAGGTACTCCTCTAAAATGCAAGGCTGAATTTGAATCCATGTAATCTTTTTTCCCATTGGTTTCGACTATACACTGTTAATAATGTATCTCCATTTGGTGTTGTTTAGGTTCAAAATGAAAAAACTAAGCAAACCTTCACTGTTAATGGGAAATAGGTAAATCACTTCCACAAAGCCCTTTTGGAGATCCCTATGAAGGAACTCCATGTTCAAGAAGCAACATACCAATGAAACCCACCAGTTTTTATCCTTCCTTCTACATTCTATTTTATTACAGTGAGGACACTGCATACTCTAGGTGTGTGTGTGTGGGGGGGGGGGGTACAATCCTAGGTTATTTTGGAATTTTATTCATTCTTTTTTTTCTTTCTTATCTTTTTATCTTTAGTTATGGTATTTTCATCTTCCCCCATCTTGTTGAGTTCATTAGGATTTTCATATTCTTTATTATTTCTTGACTTTTTCTCCTTCTTTATGGTATTTTCAATTTTCCCTATCTTGATCAGTTCATTAGTCTATTCATCGTCTTTATTCTTTGTTATATTTTCACCTTTTATGGTATTTTTACCTCCCCCCCCTTATGGTCACTAAATCATGGATCATACTAAAAATGGATGTTGAAATTTCTAATTCCATGTTGATTTAACATTTGATGAAAACCTAACTCTATTATGGAATGAATGTTTGTATAAATTTAATATCAGGGAGTTATTTTTAATGAATTGGTTTTTTGACTATGATATAAATGGTTGTATCAATATGAAACCTTTGATATGATTTATGAACATTGTGTGTGTAGTTTTTAGGAAAACCATGTCACTAATATATTCAAACATTTTCTTTCACCAAACCACAAATTGTTAATATTTTTTACTTAATATAAGGTAAATATATGTTAGGTTAACATTTTTAGCTTAAAATGATATTTCTATACGTTCGCTCTTTATCCGATCTGCTTCATTACTATACCAGATTGACCTTTGTCTGTGTACCTGAAATCTGAATGTTTTATGCAATTAAAAAAATAAACAAAAATTAGGTTGTTTCTTTGGCAGGTCAAAAACCACTCCTCCTCAACCTTTGACCTTATTATAACTATTACAATTAGTGTCGTGAGGAGATCAAACAAGGGTTGAGAGATGAGTGTGAGATTTGTACAAAATGCGACTTCTGAAAAAAAATGAGGGGAGTGATGAAATGTTCAACATATGGGTATATATAGGTCGGGAACTTATGGTTTGACTTCTAGGAATGATTAAGTGAGTGGGTCTTGAAATATGATTTCAAAAGATGTAGGGAAGGTTTAATGGACAAAATCATTTATGCTGAAAAATGTTAAAATAACTTATATTTATGGAATATAAAGTAGAAAGAATGGAATGAGATGATTTTCAAACACACAAATGGAGTGTTAGTGGAATTTTTGGCTTCTTAATTCCTTTCTAAATTTGGTATCAAGAATATTTTTGAATTTCACTCTAATATGGTTTATGAGACATCTTTTTCCATTTTCACTAGAAATAACTCCTTGTTGTGGTTTGTGCATCGATCACATTACATTAATGAATTAAAATTTCCTAAAATTACAAATCTTAATGATTTTGGTAATATCAACATGAATAATTTCTGAAAATTTGACTTTTCCCAGGATTGGAATGTTTTGGTGTGGGGGTGAGATTGAACTGCGATTCACTATTTCATTTTCACCCTTACAAAATAAATTAAACAGAATTTTCATATTAATTTTGAAATATAATTAAAATTTTAACATCATGTTTTATTAATTTATTTGGTGTTTATCACTATAAAAAAAGTCAATGTTACATGTTTTGATGATTGCATTGTAGGAGGAGGTGATTTTCTAGAAGGTAAATGGGTCAAAACTACATGAGTTCCATGAGTATCTATCCACTGTTTTGATCATTAAGAGAATTATTTGCATCCAAATGTGCTATAAAATTGTGTTCCTATCCAAAACACCCTTTTATAAACCTCATATCAAGGAACCGAAGCCCAATTCGACCATCTGGTGGCCCGTCTGAACCATTCTGTCCTGGGGATAGAATCTGCCCGAATTCAAAAGTTTGGTTTGGTCTTTTGACCATAGATCCCAATCCAGATGTCTAATGGCCTCCAAATTTGACAGGAAGACAATAAATAGGCTTTACAACAACTCTACTCATTTTTTCAAGTTGTGATATGGATTTATACTATTCCAAAACAGAGACACAAGTGGTATCTCAAAAATAGGGTGCTCAGAACCATGTTCCATTTTGGCTATAAAAAGTCACCATGGGAACCTCATTCATAAGTTCTTCTAAGGAGTGAAGTGGTGAAAATTATTTTTTCCATTGGAGTATTATCCTCATCCTAGATGTTCTGGATGCCTCTATCCTCATATCAGGATCAAGAATGAATAAGGAGTTCCACCCGAGCTTCCTCCTCCTCTTGATGTCAAGCTAAACGATGGGCATTTGTTGTGAGGAAGCTACACACATGTAAGGGATTTACTATTCATTTATTATCTACTAGTTTGGATTAATTTATGGTTTTAAACATTTCATTCCACTTACCGTATATGATTTCATATTTTAATGCTTGTTTTTATTCATGTGAATTTTATGCTCTTAATTTCTAGTAGATCGGTTTGAGGTTTTGAGTGTGTGACTTGTGTTGTTCAGATTGGAAAACAAAAGAAGAATTTTTATACCCAGCTTATGAATATTTCATTTTTTTGGAATCTATTATTCCATGCATAATCACTTGACCATGATGATACGATTGTTATGTCAAGGATTATTTCTTTAAGCATTGAAATAAAATCTCAGAAATTAATCGGGATTCTAATTAATTTCAACCAAAGAATTAATCCAAGCCTAAATGAATCTATATGAACAATGAACTTTAAATGTGGTTTGTGAAATTACAATAAACCCTTTGTCTCATATTTTTTAAAATCCACTAGATTTTTTTAATATTAAACTGTTTGAATTATGTTTTTATCTTAAAACTATTTTTAAATCACCCCCTCTTTTAGTAATCATTATAAAAACTACACACTATAATCTACCAACTATCCTTGAAATATTACCTATGGTCTACTCTAGACTATAAATTATCCTTAAAATAAAAATCAATTTGACGTGTCAAGACAACATGTTCAGGGTGCCACATAAATTACATCACTAGAAAGGTCAAAAAATGTGATAGTTTAAATAACCTTTTTCGATCTCGGATTACCAACTGAAGTACCTAAGGATTATCATGATGTTTATTTTGAACACATAAATTAATATACATCTCATTTTCCATAAAAAATTAATAATTATTTCCAATTTCTATATAAAACGTGCTCTATAAATCTTAAATTCATAAAGGAAACGTTTGACCTCAATATTATCTAAAAATATGTTCACAAAAAATAATATAATATCATTAGTATAAATTTATAAATAAATTCATAATTCAAAAAAAGTAGTTAAGAATAAAAATGAATGTATATCTAACAATTTACATTTAGTTATCAAATCAAAAGAAACCTCAGCAAATCCACTATAATGGTGAGGAAAGACTCTTAAGAGAAACTAATAAATCCTATGAATCAAGAACCATAACAAAAAAGTTTAATAGAATGATACATATGTCACCATGACCATATATTAGAACAAAAAACATAAAATATATGAGTATAACCTTAGTATAATGGATTAGGGAGACTCACATAATTTTTTTCTTTGAATATCCTGATTAAAAACCATAAAAAATCAAACCAAGGAGGAGGGAGAGAGGTACCATTGATGTGAGAGGGGATGGAGTCTGAGAAAGTGAAATTAATCTTGGTTTTTGAATTAATTAAAATAGCATACATTAATATTTTCAACTTTTCATTTTTGTATTAGAACTTTATTGGGGTAAACCATAACACAACTCAAGGGGATACAATGTTGTGTCCCTCCCCTAGAAAGAACGGTGGAATATCCCTTTGGTTGTGACATGGTTCACCTCTATGAGGCATATGAATAAGTCATATGACTCCATAACCACCATTGAATATCCTCCTTATATTCCATGTGGTGCACCCAAAACTTGGCCTCCATCACTAATAAATTTGAGAATTACCACAACCCCTCTTGGGTAACCATCACACATGTGGTGAAATGTGCATTGGTAACAAATATTACATTTAAATTGTGAATTAATGGAGTTCTCCTACTCATGGCCTCTTGGTCTACAGTGAAACCTCACATACCAACCAGTACTAGGTGTTTCACTATAAAAGGGTTGCTGGTATTACCATTATGTACTAGGGATAAGGGATTCTCCATAGCATATCCATTTGTGTTATAGTGTATCGCCTCTTACCTATGGCATGACCATTATGGTCACACAAAAACCTCATATAGACTCAAACACTTACAACACTAAAACTAAAGGTTCCAAAATTCCATGAAAAAATAAAATTTCAACATAAAATAATGGATTGAAACAATATAAGGTAAATAAATAAATAAATGGGTTTTACCTGAAAAATGACACTAAGGGTATAATAATTCTCCCCACTATATCAAATTTTCCCATATAAAGTAAACATGATACTTGATTCAAGAAAAAATGAGGCCACTTATATTTCATATGTGATCTTCATTATAAATTCTCACTTGAATCAGATACATGAATCCACAACACCAGAACTAATTAAATTGAATTCACATGTAAAATTATAACAAGAGAATTTACTACCCATACTGGGTGTTTAGTTTCAAAAATTATGGGCTTCGATTCAATTTCCTCCTAATTTATAATGTGAGAATGAACATCATGGTACTTTTTTAATTGAAAACTATAAAATTCATCATGAATTTACAGTGGATATTTAATATCTAACTTATGAAGAACCTTCTCGACTCTTTCCAAGATCTCGAATGGACCCAAGATTCTTAGGGTGAGCATCCCTTACATTCCAAATTTTTGATGACCTAATCTATGCAAGAACCTAATATACTCTTGGTCAACAACATAGAAAGAAATTTTATGGAAATTGTTTTTATAGGATTTATAATGACATTGATATTTTCCAATATGTTTCACCACAACCTAAATCTTCTCAATTACATCCTAAACGAGGCTTGGTCCCATAGGGGTGGATTTTCCTACCTCAGTATAACACATGAGAGAGTGGAATTGATGAACATATAATTAAAAGGGGACCATTCAAATAGAGGACATATATATACTATTATTTCCAAATTTTACAAATTCTAGATGGATTTCCCATAAACCACCAAAACCTAAAAGACAATATTTGAGAATATGTTATAAAATCTAATTAATATTATATATCTCACCATTTTTTATAAATTATAGTTTGTGATTTTATTGACTTGTGATCCCATCACAACCAGGATGCCATTAAAAATAATAAGAAAACTAAGGATCGTTATTAGATGCAATGCTATAGGTAACTCCAGTCATTCTCAAGATATATTGAAACTAAATTTTCCCATGATCCTCCAACTTTGTGGTGTACCTATTCAGTATAAAATTAGTGAAATTTATTAACATATCAACAATTATAAAAATATAATTATTCCCTACGTGTGTATATGGTTATCCGATAATGAAATTCATGGACACAACATCCCACTTCCATGTTGGGGAATATAGTGGTTCAAACAAGCCCAATGTCTTCTGATTCTCAAATTTTACCTATTGGTAAGTAATTCATTGTGATAAAAAATATTCTATATCTTTCCACATTCATAGACACCAATACAAATTCCTTACATCAAGCATATTTTGTAGGCACTGCGATGAAAACCCTACAGAGATAGATGGTTGTCCTCTAGTAATATATTTCTCATTATGGAAGGAATTTAAAACCTTTTCATGAAGTAGATAAAGCATTTAAGGGTGGTATACCACTAATATATATCCTCTAAACCATATATATTTATCATAATGCACCCAAATTCTTCATCCCCCAATTTCTCATCAAAGATGGGGTTGAGGAGAGAATGATTCCATAACACCTTTGTAAGGAAAACAATCTCCATGTCTACTTTTTATACAAGGTTAAATTCATCCAAGAGACCCACAAGGTTCCGTTAATTTATTTAATCATTCAATGCATGAAACTATAGCTTCAAATTAATTAAATTTAAGAAAATATTCCCTTTACTAGGGGTGTAAGAATGATCAAGTCAAATTTTTAAGGTAATCCACCCACCATATTTTCATGATGTTTTAATACAATTGAGGGAGTAAGTAGATCAGGATTTTTTGGTTCATGAACTTTATAAATTTATCACCAAATAGATAGTGTCACAAATATTTATGCACATTAACCAAAACTAACAACTCTATGTCCAGTGTGGGATAATTCCTCTCGTGGAGTAGAAATTATCTTATGCCATATACTACCCCATAATTTTCTTACAACATGACACCCCCCAATACCATACCTTTAGAATCATAAAAACCCACATTTAGTAGATTATTATTAGGATAAATCAGTGCAGGTTTAGAGTTCAAATGTTTTTTTAACTTTTAGAAGGTAGATCAGAACTATATGCTGCATAACAATTTCACTCCTTTATGAGTGAGTTTTTTAAAGTAGATTCAATCATTGATAATTCTATGATAAATAACTAGAAATAACCTATTAATGATATGATTCTTTGTATATAGGAGATATTTCATTAATTATCCCATGACATAACAACCTTCACCTTCTGAAGATTGACCAATACTCATTGTTCTGACACTACATGTCTTGGGAACATAACTCATTAGATACAAAATCTATATTTGGGTAGTTTTAAATAGAGATGGTACACATGTAGAGTCCCGAGGATGATTCTTATATTACACACATGCTCTTCCTCATTATATATATAGACTAAAACATCATCTAAAAAACATAACAAAAAGATCTAGGTGATGATGAAATATTTTGTTCATCAAATCCCTAAATACCATAGGACATTTTTTCAACTAAAAAGGCGTCATGAGATACTAATAATTCCTAAATATTATTCAAATATCATTCTCAGGAACATCATATTCATTCACATAGAGATGGTGGTAACCTGACATGAGAAAAAAAATTTAGGACCACCGTTCCCTATTTAAAAAATATAATAATTCATAGATTCATGGAATGTTGTATTTATTATTAACTAAAACACCTCTAATTTTATGATAATAAATACTTAGTCAGATTGTTCAACAAACATTTTTAGTGAAGGGAAATAATGCATCCCATAGGGACATGTGGGGGAGAATAAATCCTTTATCCATGAAATAAACAAGATTGATCATTAGATATTTAAATTAATTTGGATCAAAATTATATAAATTTAGTGATAGAATCTAATTACCCAAAATAATATCTATATAAAGCTAAAATTATATCTATAGGGTTAATCCTAAAAGGTAGTCAGAAAAAAAATCAATAAACTATTTAAAAATGAGAGTTAACTCAATCCTAAAGCCTTATTTCTTAGTCTATATAAGAAGTTAAGATATCTTACATAGAATCAATTATAATTTAGGAAGAGGATAACCTACCTAGAATGAATGTGGATCCCACTACCATTGGAATATATGGACACTCCCATAAGGGGTAGTGAAAAGTACCCTTTGGTGATAATATTCAACACGAGCCTTGAAATCCATCATGTTTTCCATCACAATGATTACATAAAATATTTATATTTCATGACTAATAAAATACAAATAAATATCTACCATAAAAAAGGTAGGTATCATAAGAGTGTAATCTAAGGCCATAATCTTTCTTTTTCTAAAGAAGACAATATATCCCCACCATATATAAAATTATCTTTGAAGAAAAATTCAAAAAACAAATTCCACAAGAGAAGATAAAAATGCATGAAAATAACCAGTTTAAAATAATGAAGTAAATTTGTTTTATTCAATAAGAATGATACTTATCAATTTTTCTAGTCTCATCTCAAATTTCATGAGAGATGTCTCTAGAACATACAACTATATGATCTTAACCTGATTCTTTAGATTACTACAAGATTAGAGATCAATCCTCAACTGGAATTTCCTATAATATGATTTAATACTCCCCCAACCTTGCTAGAGAGACCCTATAGTTTTTTATATATTTTTCAGTGACTGAAATCCTCTCAAAGTAGAGGAACCAACACCACTACTAGAAAATAATTATATATGAGAAATATTTGTATTTGTCCCAATTTCCCCCAAGAGTTGAATAGATTGGAAATATTTAGATACGATGTCTTCATATTACTAGACTTTCTACATTATTGGAAAGTGGGAGATTTCCCCCATAAGGAAAGAGAATAATTACTATGAAAAATCTAGATAACCATTTACCTAACCATTTATACCCTCTTTATGTTTTCACTTTTCTCAAAAAAACCAACATCACTTCCTGTAATCATGGTAGAGGTGTTATGATAACATGAAATCCATACTTGGTTGATATATAGAAACATATATTACTTTACCACCTCTATGTAGGTCCTAATATTCAATATGAAATATTTAGATCAAATTTATGTGTGAAATACCATTTTAAATTGATTATTATTTCGACCTTCATTAGATGTCATCTCTAGAAAATTTGATGAACTCAATGAACTTATTGACTCCCATGATCATTTTTTTAAACTAACTAAAGGGTGAATAAATCTATAAAAATACAAACAACCATTGTATCTAGGTAAATTTTTTGGGATAGAATCAAATTAAATCCCTTCCAATCAATATTATTTTATAATTTTTAGGGGACCATGTTTTGTAACCAATTTCGGTTGGGGCCCTCAAATATAATAAATATGTAACTAACATTAATATATATCGGATTATAAAGAATATTGAAAATTAGCACTATTTTCTCCAACCAATACTCCACTTATAAAGGGTCATTGGTAACACATAATTATGATAGTTTATATCAATGAAACTTCTAAGATTTGTCCTTTCATGGATAAAGACATGGAATTGCACCCTAAACATGGGGCAGAACTGAAGTTATTCCCTACCACATGGATTGAACAATTCTTCCTATGAACTCAATAAAATTCAGATCAATGGGTGGGTTCAAAAATAATAAATTATATGTTCCTCACTCACGAGGGTTAACATGGGGTCTTCTAGGAGGAATGATACTACATTGAAATCAAATAAAATAGAGGAAACCATAAAATCACATTTAATTTCCAAATAAAATTTTCATAAATCAATGGTTCAAATTATATAATTTGAATAAAATATTCATTTATTTTAATAATATGAGCTCAAAGAACATGGTCATTAGTCCATATTCCTGTTCAATAAATGATATTATAATCTAAAAATAAAATAAAAACCATTAAATCCCAACACCCCTAGAAATATAAGGTTTAGTAATAATAATGTTGTACATATAATCTATCATACAACCCCTTAAGCCCCTATATAACTATCTCAAGTATATGAAAAAACCAAAATATCATAATATAAAAACCATTCTTTGATATCATTTTTTCATAAGAAACATTAAAAACCCCTAAATAGAGAAACTAAGCAATATGATGAAATAGCCTTATAGGGGATTCCCAATTCCCACTGGTTAGAAACTAGTTCTTTGGAATCAAGAATACTCTTTAGGATAAATTCTACCAAATAATTAAATAATGGGTCATATCAAAGAACTCAAAATCCACCCACCATATATTGCAGGGTCATTTATTTGTATAAAAGTAAAAAAAACATGACCCCAATATAATATAATATAGAATGAAACACATAATGATCAAAACATCATAAAAATGACTAATTTAAATGAATGGTATAAATAAGGTATCCCAAATACAAATGGGGACTGGATAGGGATATGATATGATGATACATCTTCAATTGAAAACATATTACAGGATAAAAAATAAACTAAAGAATATAGTTACCCATCACTATGTGACATGAGGGAACATATGACCATGTCACCTCCACAAACCTAGATAAATCTACCAAGAACACACACCACGTCCAATATGTTCTTTTCCTATGAAAGCATCTATATAAATTAGTTTTTCATACACATGTGGGTGTATGAAGTGCATGGGTAAAAATCACAGTACAATCCCACTAATTGGTCCACATTGATCCTTTTTTATAAAAACTAAACAAGATAGTTTTAACATATTAAATGAAAATATCATTGAAATTTTTATTGAAAACTCACCCATGGTATATTATGAATACTAGAATAAAAAATTAATAAAGAAAATCCATAAACTAATTTTGAAATATAATATCATAAGATTACACCCTACATTCACTCAGGAGAGAAAGCCTATAAAATTTTATGCCACTAATAAGGTAAAATAATTTAATTATTTGGATGTATATAATTAAATCATTGGACAATGCTAGGGGAGCCACAAAATCAGCATTAGTCATCAGATTGAATCTTGAGCTAGTGAAAAGTAATTACTCTAAACATGGTCTTCCAACTTAATCACCCATGGTTTCTCATGAGTTTATTTTCATGACCACATAAATCAATAAAATGTCTATTTTTTAATGATATTCATAAGTAATTACAATCTCTACATAAAATGTGCACTTTACATTTCAAATCATAAAGGAAATTGTTTCCCAAAACGAAGTCATTAATTTGGTCAAAAATTAGCATATAAAATATTTGTTAAAATTTAATAACTCATTTCAATATTCAAAGTACCATTATTTTAGAAAATAACGAAAATTTTACTAATCCACTTATCTTTAGTGATGAAATCATTAGAAATTAGGTCAAATCCACATAAAAAGGCGATGATTGACCCCTAAGAGTCCTTAAAAACCCTAGAAAATGAAATGAAACCATATAAATTTGTGAAAGATGAGATCTAGACCTCTATAACCATATGTTAGAATAAAACCCATGAAGTAGGGGATAAAACCCCAAAGGATAGAAGTTACAGAACTCAACTGATGTTTTTTGGATGTTATTGATGTCAAATGACACAAAATCCAACAGAGGAGAGGGATAGGTTCTTGTGATGTATGAGGGGTTTTATTTTAAGAAAGACTATAAATGATGATGGTTTATGGATTTAATTATATATAGGGTACATTATTAATTTCAATATTTTAGTTTTTCTAAAAAAATTGCAAAGGTCACACCATAGTGTAACCCAAGTGCATACAACATAGTGTCCCTCCCATACACTCCTGGATTGTATATCCCTTTGGTTGAACTTTTGTGAACATCCAAGAGGTAGAGAACCTAGTATCCTGGTTACAAGGTCTCCATAACATATCTTCTTGTGATATATTAAACCATACAAAAACTGATCCTTCATAACATAGCATAGTCATTTACTATGAAACCCCTCACAGGTTAACCTCGTTCAGGTTTATTGTCTCTGTTTTACATTTGTGATTTTATAAATATAAACCCCTTGTATGAAATGTTATTAAATTTTTCATGGGGGTATTAGAAGTGGAATTATTGAGAACAATATGACTGATCATGGACCTCATTTAATAAGGGAACACATTATGGCCCTTATCCCCCCTTATCTAAAATTTTATTACATGTATATAAGGTATCCATAAGAAAAAAAATTGTCATCCAAGCTATCCATCTGGAAAACTCAATTATGTAATATGCATGAGTCACCTCAACAGTGTCAGTGATCCAACACAACCATCCAACTGAATAGTAAGGTGTTTTGGTGAGTATAACACTCATTGTAGGTGTGCATGGAATTTTTGGGTGGTTCCTAGTAAAAATACACAATGGAATGATGTGGATGGTGATGAAGTAGGTGTGTGTGATCTGGGTCGCAACCCAATGTTTGATCAACGAGCAGATTAAATAGAGATGGTTATTTAGTGTAGCCTATCCATATGAAAAATACATGTTGGATGGGTTTTGTGAACAATACTGTTCCTTGTCTTAAAAACATATTGAAAAAATTCACACCATACAATAAAAGCACACCCTACCATTCAATCACACCCTAGTGTCATATTCAACCTCCTCCCATCTTCTACACTCACTAACACACATGGTTTGATGCAATGAGTCACACTCAATGTCTGAATGATTCCATCATTTAGTGAACAGCAGTGCCATCATCTCCAATGATCAATAAAGGATAGTAGATTATACCAAACCCATGCATGAGACTATGTATTTAATGAATGATGTATTTTGAATAATATAATCATCATGCGAACACATCAATATTACATGACCACGTATCTATTTCAACATAATGTGAGTATTATTATTATAATGACAAGCCTCAATAAAGTGATGTTCATTTAGATACATGATCGTATGGCCTCACATGAACAATTACATATACAATTAGAATCAATTCCAGATTCTTATTAAGGAATTAGAATGCATTGAATTTATGAGATAATTTCACCATTCCATTTTGAGATGAGAAGATCACATATTCGCACATCATCACATGAAATTTTCACAAGATATACTAAATTTTTGGAGAAAAAATGGTCGAAACCATGCAAGTAAGTATGAATTCAATGCGGATTCATATGAAAATTTAAATATATTCTATTTACAAGATATCTATACCTCTGGTAATTATTTTTAAATCATTAAAATACCTTGGTGGTTGTCCATGATTTTTCTATTGAAGTTACACATAATCCTAATATTTTCTTAAATCTATCATACAGATCCCCCATGGTTAGAAAGTCATTTTCTATAGACATATATATCATCACATTAAGCTAATAACTTGTGCCAAAAGAGTCTTTCATGATACATTCTAAGGGTATTGAAATAATTTGAGGATGATAAAGTGATTCATTGATAATATGAAAATATTTTCATAAAATATAATGTATATTTTCTTTGTAATAATTCTACACATGAGATAGATTTTCTCATATGAGTCTTTTAAGGACTCTGTAGTGTAGGTCAATTGATATGCCACCCAATCACATGAATCCTTCGAAGTAATAACATGAGGCCACCAGTGGATGTATAATTAAATTACACATGATGATATAAAGCCTTCAAATTCCTTGAATAAAAATCTCATTATTTTTTCACTAAACAATTGCTTGATCATATGAATCCCATCATGCAAATATATTAAGTGTCGTCTGAACAAACAATGATCATTTGAATTATTCATTTGATCATGTGACACCAATCATACGAAGCCACCCTATACATCAAGTTGGTGCATGTGGAACCCCGACTACGAAAAGAGGTGATATTTGTGTCCTCTTTTTCCTATATAAAACCTTCCTCCCCTTGAAAAAAACATCCAAGAGATAAGAGGGATAGAGGTAAAAGGAGACATGTTGGACAAGAAATAAGTAAAAAAGTATGTTTCTTCCTTTAGAGTAATCCTCTAGGTAACTATGATATCTCAAAATTTGAATCCTTCCTAAGACCTCCTTGAGGTCACATGGTTCCATGAGAAATTGAACATCATGTGACACCTTCATGTTAACACCATAGAACTTGTAATTCCTCTTCTATTTTATATGGTGCAAGCCATTGGTCATGAGGGTATATGTTGAAATGAAGGAGGAAGTATAAATGTATACCATGAAATGAAATTCTCTAATAGTCCCTTGCTCATCCAAAGTGGGAACTCCCAGACATACACACTTATCACAAAAACACTCATTGTCATGTGGCCTTGACATGCGTGAAAACCTATGTACATGTCTTCTTCTCACCAAATAAACCCTAAGATGTGTTCCCTATATATTAAATCTCTATAATTAACTTCTCTTGAAATGAAAACCATTTTCAATGTATCCTTATAATGATTCCATTGGGCATAAAACTCCAACCCTGATATTTTTTACTCTTTGTTATGAATCCAATCATAGACATTCATGAGACCCCATTGCATGAATATTTTATGATCACATGATCATATGACCACTATGTGGTATAATAATTCCATTATATGATTATTTACATGTTGGTATTGATAACACATTAATCCCTAGACATGTTTTTGTTGATCATGTCAAAGGCCTTGGACATGTCAGCTTCGATCCTACGAAGCACTTTGGAAATTTCAGTTTTGATCACAAAAAGAAACGTGGTAATTTCTAATTTTATCATGATAATAAGATTCGACATGTCACCATTATAATTCCACAACTTGTTGACATGTTAGCTTCACTCATGTGAATCACCCTAGGGTATGTCGTGCTTTATAGCTAGACACCTAGGACATGTTAGGAAGACAACCGGGACATGTCAGATAGACACTTTGTTCATGCTCAAAAGAGGAAGACACTGTAGAAATGTTAGGAAGTCACCCTAGATATATCAAGAATAAACTCAAGACATGTTGGGGATACAATTAGTACTTGTTTTTTTTAAACCTTGGACATGTCAGGCAGGAACCCTAGGATATGTTAACCTTTTCCAAAGGACACAGTTTGATATACACCATGTAAACTACCAACCATGATCCTATAGCCGAGTAAACATTTACAAGGGTATTTTCCTTAATGTGTTAGGGTTACACACTCATGTGACCCTATTCATATTTTTCCCTTAGATGGGACTCCATCTCATATTAAACATATTTTTTAAACCTTTCCTGGCCATCATATCTCTTTTTCTATTAAAGGATAGAGAATGAATATGTAACACATGCATCCATCCAATTATAAGTCCCTAAATTTCCTAAACCCTAGAGAAATTAATAATCCCTTTGAGTGTAATCAACTATTCCAACTCATTAGTTGGACATGATTTTTTTATCTATGAGAACTCCAATTCCAATCCTAATAAGATACATTGGATGCCTTCCCAATGTCCAACAAAAATTGGGAATCCACTCTGGTGTAAGTCCATGAATATCCCAAATACTCTTATCTCAAGGTACTAAAATCTATTATGAGTCTATCAACCTTCCTTATTTATCACTGGATGATAAGAGGGATTAATTGTGAGAGTCCTCTTAAGTATGATTCCCAACTATTCTCCCACACACCTTAAACCCATCATTGGGATAGGTACAAACTAAACTATAAGGAATTTGATTACTATTATTAACAGGATAAGTGGGATGACTTATTTAGCTAGATCTCTATACCATATTATCCACTAGACTAGAAATCATAACTCTCTTATAGAAAACTTAATGTGTAAGCCCTGTAAAATTTTTCACTCACACAATGTGTCCAATCATTATCTATCTCTTGTTTCTCACACTGAGCGTGAAATAAATGGGATTAGATATCAAAAACGATTATACCAATAACTTAATGAGGATGACCCCAGTGTGGGATCTTCATTGGGATGTAATCCTAATTACATATCTTCTTCACTGAAATATTCATACACCTGATGAGGAAATTTAGGGGAACCTTACATTCATAAGTACCACTTAAGGTACTTTTTTTCCCATTTCATGATGAATAAATTCATAATGTGATCGTAGAAGTCTCTAATTGCTTTCCAAATAGGGTACGTAGGTTGCCACCATAAGTTTTAGTCCTTATATTTACTTCCTTGTCAATTGACATTAAAAAAAATGCACAGTCATATGATATGACCTTAAACTATGTCAAACAAACTTTGTGGATTTTGATTATTTTTATCACAAGATTCATATGATTCCTTGTAGAGTTTCAATCCTATCTCCATAATACCAACCACCTACCTAGATATAAATAAACTCTAGATAGCTAAAATATGGATATAAAATAAGGCATCATAACTATATAAGATAATAACGAAGAGCTTGTGATACACATAGTTGTCCCTATAAACACATGGCCTTGATCAAGTCATTGGAACATAGGTTACCAGTACCATATCAGAAATTTAGATAGATTCATTACCATATTTTAAATCTATAAGAGAGTCCCAAATTCGAATATAATTCCCCCCAATAGGGTGCAATGATCCCTACCTACCATCCAATCGACCAATGTGAGTTACTAAGCATCGTTGATCAAGAAACCCTAATGACCTCCTGCCTATAGAACGTGGGATCAAATTCATTATGGATGTGGGAACCATTGGGTGTTTTATATATAAACATAACTGATATAATTGACTATGAAACAATACTGAGTCCCTCATACACAACCACCAGATAAAAATATATAGATGTAACATAATGGTGAAATTGACGTGAAATATTTAATCAATGATAAACATTTCATAAAAAAGGGACCACCACATTATCCTTTAAATATGAAAGTAATTGATCTAGAATGTACTCTATATATAATTATTCACTTATAAGGTTTTATTTTTCCTCTCCAATAATTTTTAAGGCTCGTTACTATCCAAATGGAATCATAAAATGTGCCAACATATTTTGAGTCTATGAGAAATTTTTTTAATACCAACAAAACACCTCAAGAAGCTATAAAAAACTATCTGACACACTTATCATGTGAATTGTCTTCCATGGAATTCTTGGCCTAGACTCCCAAATATAAACTATCACCAATGAAAGATATATATTTCTAGTTTGTGATCATCTTGGTCTGAGAGTACAACAACAACAATTCCATCCTGACTTTAGAGGAAAATCATGAAATTACCTAGAGTATGAATCCCCATTAGATGTATTTCACACTATGGGTCCCAGGATAGGATGTTGAACTTATTTTAACATTCAAACACTTTGAGAGATTATCCCGAGAGATAAGAAATGAATATATTCTCTACCTTAGGGAGTTGGATGAGGAAAATCACATCCAGAACTTGAAATAATGCCCTATTTCCACACATATATTTCCACAATTTATTAAAATAGTTAAAATAGGATATCTACTTCTATAGTTTATTTCAAACCATAGAAACCCATAAAATATCATACCCTCCCAATTGACCACTCCACCCTATCCTATCATAGTTAAGATCAATCATTCCACCCAATCCCCTCCCAATCGAGCCCTCCACACCATCCACTTAATTGATATCTCCCTCCATACACTGAATCTCCTAATACCATCTCATGATCCCCACCATTATCTATCCTCAGTTCCCATATCCTCTTCACATACACACCATACCCACCTTCTATATTATTCCCTTTCTATGCCTATAATTATCTACCCCTTCTCCGCATCTGACTCCACCCCTGACTTCTCCTCCGCCCCTTCACCTTTTCCCCAACTTCAATTTTCACTGAATTCTTTTGTTATGCATTATAATTCCATTTTAAGTCCATAAAATGTTAATCGGGTCAATCCATCCACATGGAATTTAATATATAACCTCTATCCATATAGGTTCAGTTTATTCCTTATGTTTATACTATAATATCCACAAACCCTGATTTCTATAGGTTTTATATGTGAAATATATTTTCAAAATTTCTCCACCATTTTCACATCATTTATTTACCATATCCACCCAATATACATGCATATCTATATTTATTCATCCCATGCACTATTTTCCGAACCAGATAATTTGATTTTTTAGAGAAGTAAAATTTGATGCTCTAAGATTGAATGATTTCACCACTAAGGGCTCATGGGATTTTCATTCCCTAAATTCATTTCATCGATATTCATCAATATTACCCACTTATTTTAATGAATGAAGAATTTGAGTATTGGTAAGACTAATTTCTCTTTCATTATTTAACTTTCCTAAATATTTTTATTTCACATGACCCCTGTATCCATACCCACCTAATACCATTTTAGAGTAGACACCCTTATAAGGTTAGGCACAATCTCTTTGTTTACTATTTTCACTAATTTCTAATTCTTAATGAATTAATTAAAATTTTTTATTTAAAATTTATCCAATGTAATTCATATCTTTAAATTCTCCAAATCATTGTGAAGTTAAATAAATAAATTTCCATTGAATAATTTAATGTATTTCGAGTTGGAATATATTGGAGTCACGAGTAACAGAAAAAACATTCCCCACAAAAATTATTCAACCATTTACATTTTTAAATATCAATTTAATATTGTATTTAATTCAATAAAAAAAGAAAATAATTATATTTTCTAGTATTAATTATTCAATAATTTCATTTTTTTCTTCTAAAAAATATTTGAATGATTTAATATTTTAAAATTCATTGATAAAAATTGCTCTGGTATTAATTTTCACCATATAGAACTGGAATATTTTCAGTATGTTATTTCCATCACATGTTAAAGAAACAGTAATAAATAATATATCAGAACCATTTCTAAATTTTCCGTTTTCTTATATCATTAAAACATTTTTACTACATCATTTTATAATAAAAGAAACTTATATGTATGATAAATTCTTATGTTTTAATTTTCTCATTATTTTATGAATATAACATTTAAATAATTTCTCTTTCACATATTCATTTAAATTTTCTTTCAAATTATTTTATTTAACATATATTCAAAACTACTTTCACTCTATGTACCCTTTATATAGATATTTTGGTGATTATTTTTTTAATTATATGGCCTAATTTTAGGCCATGTTTCCATGGAATACTATTTTATTCATTGATGTGTAACTAATATAATTTTAATGGTTATTATAGTAAATATAAATTTTATAGATTAACCATAAGTTATTTTTACCCATCATAGCTCAAAACATCCACATTTAGTCCAATATATGAATTCACCCTCTAATGATATTTCCACAGTTTATTCTGTGTCAGAGATTTGATATATTCTGATTTAGGAAAGTGTTTATTTTTCTTTTATTACATAATTAAATATTTTATACAATTACTATTGCATTTTTTATATCCTTATCATCATAATTATGCATCTAAAATATTACTTTTTCTATAGATTTTATAACTGTATTTTTGTTTTGATGAAAATTTAGGGATTCATATACCTAGAAATGTATCACCGCCATCGATTTATCCAACATTACATAATTATTTTCTAAAATATAGTAGTAAAATATAGCACTAAGTACACAATTCATCAACAGTACTAATAATAGATGTTAAAATAAAAAAATAAAAAATAATTGAATCAATAAGTAACTATTTCCATGAATGTATTTTGAATTTATAAATCCTCACACCTCTTCAAAGACCATAATAAAAATTTATTCTTATTAATAAAAAATGTTTTCAAGGATTATTCATATAGTATTCTAAGATCAATTTAAATTAATATTCCATATATTATAATGTAATCATCTTTACCAAATGTGGTTTTAAATCCACTTGTCAAATCTATTCATCATTTCCATCGACAACTAGCCTCTCTCATCATGCATGACTCCAAGTGTAGTATTCATTTCAACCATCTTCATTTCTATATTTATCTACATCACATAAAGTATATCTTTATGTATCTCCTATTATTTATATATTCCTTATACGATTATATTTTTGTCTTAAATCATCACCACTAATTGTCAAAAAATCAAACACCAAATTAATTGGTTACAAAACACATCATTATCTTATTATCAAAAATAAATAGTGGATATGGATCAAGAATGTAGTCTTTTATTTTAATACAGGTGATATAAAAAAGAAAAACTTATAAATTAATCAATATAATGAAATCTATATCAACTTATCGATCTATGGATCAATTATACACCCAATTCTTCTAAAAAACCAAGCCCTTTTTTATATAGAATTTAAAATGGAATTATTGGGGGACTATCTCCATGTTTTGACCAAAATTTGGATTAAATTATTAAAAAAATTCTAGAGAAACACAAATCACTATGCAACACAATGAATTGAGGCACAATTCCCAGTAAACATTATAACCAAAAATCAAGGGATAAATATTGATAATGAAGTGACCATCATTAAATCTATTGAGTGATAACTTGGGAAAAATTATATTCTTCAAACAAGGAAAATGTAAAATGTTACATATTTGTTTTTATATTTTTAATATTGTGTACACTAGACCCAACTTAAAGAGTACATTTTGATTACCATATCAGGTGTACAGTTAGATACACATGATGTATACTTACCATTATAATGTAACTATTTATACTTACACTATTTAATTGTAATTTCCATAGATTAAATTTCATATAAAAATGTTACAGAAGATCCTAGGATATAATGAGAACCTAGAGATACTATGAAATTATTCTTAAACTAAGATTCTATGGTCTAGATATATCATACTGACTAGAAATTGTAAATGTATGACTATCATGTGATGGAGGCTCATAAGCATTGAGAATTAATCTCATGATGTTCTCACTTGGTGATCTCTAGTAGTTGAGATCATGAGTAAAGATATACTAATAGAAATACAACATGTTTTAGGTGACATTCGATGTTCTTATCTATGGACATGAGTATTGGTCTCCTCTCCAGAGATCATTACCAGGGTATTAAATTTTATCATGTACATTGATGCCAGAAAAAAACCATGATAATGAAATCATGGAAATGAATATTATGTTTTTTGAGTCATTGGTGGTATGGAGTTGTTTCAATGATCAAGATAGGTTTTGTCGCTTCTGATTTAAGAAAGTAATATATCATGGGCCTAGTTGACCAGGATGGTTGTACCTTCATATATCCTTGTCCAAGGTAGTCAAAGGTATGTCCTTCCAGTTTGATCAAAAAATTACAAAGAAAGAAAGGATGATTACAAAAGTTTTCATCTTTTTTTTTGAGATATATAAAGACAAAGAGATTACATTACAAGATGCGTGTTTGTAGGTTGGTTTCCATTCCTATGACTGTTATTTATCTATTTAAGGATCTTGATGCTTTTTTCTACTCTATTTATGAGAATATTGTTCACTGATATCATGAAAATGGTCTAGAGGGTCACACACAATAGCATATTCCAGAATCCTCCAAATTTTAGAGAATAGGTATATCAGTCATACTGGGCCCCACCAAGGGGTCTAAGTTTTTTTCCAAGTCATCGATCACCAAAGAATATATAAATTCATTATTATTCAAGTAAGGAATAATTGGGATGAATTTATTTATGAAAATTATTTACATGTTAAGTAAATATGATGAATAATATTAATCAAATGAATATTATTTCAATATTCCATTTTCATTTAATGTTAGTGGGAATTGCGATTCGAGTTAAATAACTCAGTTTTACCAAGTAATATATTTAATCTAAATTACATGTTTGTGATAAAATATGAATAATGTTTTTGGATCAGTTCAGTTCATCATAAATTAATTTATTGGTTCTTTAGTAGGTGAAATTTTTTTCATGGGGTGGGGAACCCATCATGGTATTTCAACTCCCAGTATAAAAGTTGGAAAGATTCACTTTTTCATTTTGTTTTTCATTCCAACAATGTGAGAGTCTCTCCCTCCAGCTGTATAATGAGAGAGATAGAGAGAGAGAGTCTCCCTCTAAGCACCCATCCAAGAACACCTTCATGGTTTGAATTCAGAGGATCGTGGTGATACTCATTTTTTTGAATACATCGTTGGATATCCATGCTTTCACTTGGAATTAGATAATCAATGCTCTTGTGAATTCTTGGAGAAAGTGTGGATAATCAAGAGTGATTCAGCTTTAGATCCTATAAGAAATTTTCACCTAAGATGAATGAAAGTCGTGCGTGCTCTGATTTGGAATGAGGTATACATTTTGATTAATTTTTTTCATTGAATAATTCATGTGAGATCCTCGGGACTATATTTGAGCTTCGATCATCGGAGAAAAAAGTCTCATCATATTAATGATGAAAATTTCAAAAAATCCCCAGCCTGTTGGATTTTTCCGCTACCTCAGTACATTTAATTGGAATGATATGGATCACATGAATCTTATAAGCCTCGAAAAATTATTTTGAATTAAATTTAATTATTGGTTTTGAAATCAGTCTCAACGACACAGAACACGACTCAATTCGAATTTGAACATCCATGTTATGGTGATCCGAAATTTTTAATATGAATCATAATTAGTTTTTTATTCATGTTTTAAAATTTACCAGGATTAAATGAAATTCAATGACAATGAATATTGATCAACAATATATGATTATATATATTTTATCATGTTTTTATTCAGTAATCTAGTGGGATTCTGGTGGTCTGAAATAATCTGGTTAATATTTATCTCCACAGATAAATGTGTACTATTCATAATAAAAATAATGATTTTTAATTTATACTGTTGATAATTAATAATTTTATTAAGAAATATTTTAGGTTGTTTTCTTCCTATTGGATAGAGGTTCAAGTGGGAAAAACATGGAGTGGTGTGTTTGGATTTTTCCACGCATGAAATAAAAAATGGGAAAACAATTCCATGGGTGTATAGACTCATAATGAAATAAAAAATTGAAAATCTCAAAAAATATGTTCACCCTCTCCATGTCTAGTGTTGTGGCCCTCCATTCACTATAATCTGGGTGACCCATACACCTGTTGAGGAACACCCATCACAACCGTCCCGAAGGGATCTATCCACCTTTAGTAGGGAAACACAATTTGCATTGCCTTCCCCACCACATTGGTCTTGCTGCCACTATTTCCCCATGCCACTATTCACTAAGCATCTCATATAGTAGGCCACTACATCATTCAAAAGAACCTATACCAGATAGCTCATGAACCTCTTCTAAAGAGCTCCCTCAGACCAGCACCAACCTTTACGGGGTCAATACATCAAGCTCACCCAGCCTCTACTCCTAGTCTCTCGGACCAAAAAAGGTTTTCATAGGTTTATCTCACATTGGGCATGTAGGGTTTTCTGGCCGTGTGTTAATCAAATTAATATAACTAATTAATCTAATTTTAAAATTAAATTATATTGATTAAAATTTTAATTTATGTTTTAAAAAAAATAATTTTAATACCCAAGTATAAAATTAATTTAATTTAGGTATTGAAATGAATAAATTAATTAAAAATTAAATTGATTAATTAATTTAATTTTTTTATTATAATTAAATTAATTAAGGGGCCGAAAATAATTAAATTATTTTAACTAAATTAATTCATTTAATTTAATTTAGTACCATCATACTTTAATTTATTGTAATTTAATTTATATTGCGCATTTATTAACCTTGACTGGTCTTCAGTATTTGATCGAACAGAGTATTTATAGATGTTTTAATTAATTATTTATAATTGCGTGTGACAATTTTAATTAATTAAGGCTATATGCACATCGTCATTTCTTTTTATTTAATATTTATAGTGACCTATGTGTCCATCATGATTTTTATGTACATTTTTCCCCTAGTTTCACTCAAATAAAAGTGAGTATACTTTTACAATGTTGAAGGCGATGCATGATGTGGTCCCCGCCAAGATGAGGTAATACACCAAATGAGAAGTGTACATACTGGATAGGGACAAGCAGTTTCATGATTCAATCTATGACTTAGGTTTGTTACCCATAGGTCATGGTTGGTCGATTGAGTTTAAATGGGTCTACCAGTTTAAGATTCCCAAAACAAGTTGGGTAGTTAATTTACATTATTGATTTATTTATTATTACTTGTATTTTATGACAATGAGAAAACAAAAAAGTAATAAATAGTAAAATGAAAAAAATAAGTGAAGAATGTTTTTTCTATTAATGTTCAGTTGTGAGTCTGAAAACATATATTGAACAAGATTAATAGAAATGGATTACATTCATCGAGAAAAATAGCAAAAACCCTCACATAAATATTAAATGGTTAACCACCTTCCATAATTTTATTTTGAACAAAAAAAATTGTTCGGGGTACTTATCAGGCAAAATTGAGGGTGCCTCTTACTACTATGGAGTTCTTAAGAGAGTGATGGATTGACTTAACTTTATTAATAGAAATTTTTTACTTAAGTACAACTTGTTTTAGTTTTAGAGGAAAGTGTTGAAAAATTCATGTTTATGATTTTAGAAGTGTGGAATTCACTGAATAAATTAAGGAACCGCATGTTAATGTGGTTGGATAAGAAAACACCTTCCACAAACTCTCCATGTAGTGTCTTAGAGAAGGATTTTTGACTATTAGGGAATACTCAAAGATCATTTCTATTATAATACTCAAGCAACAATATAATCAGATTCTAGTAAAAAGGGTTCTTAAAATTCAATAAAACAGTGGGAGACGTTTAATGATTTAATTAATCAATCAGTAATGTATAAATCTACAATCAGGAGAAAAGTACAATATATTATATTTTTTAGAAAAAGGAATGTAATACACAATGGGATAAATATTGGAAAAAGTTAATTTCCAAACTGGCACTAATTTCTAAGTGAGGTAAAAGTGCATGCACACAATACTACAATATAGTAAATTCAAGGTGTTGGTGTCCCTATACCCATTATGTGACCTCATTAACTATGAGTGTAAAAACTATAACATGAGACTCACGTAGGACACAAATTATGGATATGTCATAATGTTATCATCAATTTATGATGTAATTTTTGGTCACTACATATGGACAAGGATGATATAACATGTAGTATCGTCTTTGTGAATTTTACGAGGAGAAAGTAAAGCATGATATGAATGCGATGATTACAATGGATATGTTTAAATTGGAATAAAGATCATGATAATTCAAGTCATCCCATTCCAACACCCAATTACCACATTTTTTTAGATTACAAACAAACAGGATGGAGTAAACACTTCATTACCTTTTAGGTAATTTTTTATAAGTAAAAAAAAACATAAAGATAGTTTAATAACCAATTCATATTGAGAAAAATTTACATGACAAGGTGAAAAGGCTAATTATAAGAATGATTCCAAATGCACCATCATAAAGTCCCTCAATGAAAGAGTTAATAAACATGAGGTTATTTTTTCACATCAAGAAATAATACTTATGGATGTTTAAACATAATGATCTGAATTAAAGAAGAAAGTAATCACTTATTCTTTAGGTATATTCATCAATTGTATGTAATTCTTCTGAAATACTTCTTAGGTATTGAATATAATATTGTTATTACATATTTGTATCAAAAAATAGTAACCAAGTAATTAATTGAACCAAACAAAGTATTAAGGTGTGTTCTCCAAGCTATTGAGAACATGTGATTCCTAAGTAAGCGGTGACCAAATCATAACTTTGAATTGCTAAGTTAATGATTTAAGTAAAACTATTATTGAGTATAACCAAATATTTATATCATATATCCATTGGAAATAATAATAAATTATTCAAATTATAGGAATTAATGTTGATTGTGGTGTCTAATACTGAACCAATATTTTTGTGATACTTAAATCATGGGAAATACATAATGAATATAATGTGTACGACTTATTTATCAAGAAGAGGTAAGACAACTCCTTGTAAAGTAAAACAAAAAGTGTAGTCAAGGATATATATCATTAGGTATTTAGACTCAATAAAGCTAAAGTCCATAGGTACTGTCAACATAAATAATTATCTGGTTTGGAAAAATAAACCTTTAGAAATAAAGGTATTGCACAAAGCTTTTAGAATTAGTTCAATAAGGGAGAATGAACTCTTAAAAGTGTATGATAGTGGTAAATATACTTCATAAGATCTTTTTATCTAATTAAGGAATGTGAAAAGGATGTATTATATTTAAATTTTCATAGGATATAAGTTTCTTTAGGCCGTTATACTGAATAATTTCATGACCATGCATTCATCGATCAATATAATGTATTTTGGAGAAATTCCTAAATGAAGATTAACTTTTATACAAAATGGCAATAATGTTATTAAAAAAGATATATGATTAGTCTTAAATGTTGACACTGATCAAAAAAATATACCAAGAAGATCTAGGGTTCAGATGAACCGACCCTAAAATTATTAAAAAAATTAGAAGAACAAAGTCAGGGATTACAAGGGGTTTTACCAAGGTGAGAATGTATCATGCCTCTCATGTAATCATCCGCCATTATAGTAAAATAATTTTGTATCCTGAAAGACCACATGGTACTCATTTATACAATAATATTGTTTGATAGAGCATCTGTAACTTGATTAGATTCCTTGTAGATGCGTGAGACAATCAATTTGTGGTGTGTGGCATGATTGTGAGAGACAATCTAGTGAGGGGGAATTCTCCATGGAACATTATTGGTTCTTTGATTAAGTGAATTGAATGCACGTTGAGAGACTGAATCAATCCATAATGATTTATAATTATGATTAAAAGTATGATTAACTACATAAATGAGATCCCATAGCTCAGATTTATATGCAATACATTTCATAATAAAATGGCAGAAATGACATTTAACAAATCTACGATGGGTACAGTTTTCCCCCGCAAACCGAAGGTCTTGGAATCCCAGAAACAACTTCATTAAATTAGCATTAATGTAAGAAGAGATCAAGAGAATCCATCATATGAAATTCAATGTAGAGGGCTTCTTCAGTTTCCCTTCAATTTCGAACAGTCTGAGTGTCTAGAGATCAGCAACACTGTTTCTCATATTTCCTTATTATACATTTTCTATAGCATGAATATCCCTGTGAATTTCATTGGTAACTGCATAAAAATATGTAACCTAATTTTTAAATAGTTTGTTGTTTCTAGTTTTCCATATAATATTAATTAATGAGGCAGTGTCCAAAACATGCCGGTTGGATATTTATTCACTATTCCAACTCATATTTATGATTGATATGAGCTCCTCTAATTTCCAACACAGGTGGAAGTCGGGTCTAAATAAACTACCATCATAATTTGATAGATCCCTAGTATAAGCAAAATCCAAAAAAAATTTACTCTACAATTTCCTCATAATTCATGCCGGTGTAACATGATGAGAAAATATGTTTCTCTACTTTTCCCAGCTAATCATGTGTGGGAATCCATGTTTTAAAAATCATCCATAGGATCAATATTCTTGGGGGTTGAACAAATGGTTCCTTGAACTAAGAAAACCAAACATGTCATTTATGGGAGCTATAAATCTATAACATGTATTAGTCCTTGAAATTAAAGTAAACATTCTTGTTGGGGTTCCATATTAGGATGTCCTCATCCATAAAGTCATAGGTCTAGATTTCTAGACTGGTTGTAGGAGAAATAATGTCATAAGGGATATTGTTTTGAGACATGAAATCAGTAATATTCATGTTGATCATGCTGGAAGGAACATTTGTGAGGTAAATAAGGTTCTCCATCCATGGGGTGTGCCATCAATTAAAGTTTTAAATCATTAAAATGTATCATGGAGTAATTCAAAAATTTAAATTTTATACATTAGAGTCATGATGTAGGTAGTTTCAATGTTGCAACTTATAGAAACTCCCATTTAATTTCATGATTTTTTCCAAAAATAATGTTGATATCTCATAACTACATGTCTACTATCATGAAGAATTTATATTATATGATTCATAGAATAATATAAATACATTATTTAATAATAAATGTGTTTTGATATAAAAATACTATTATGATATAATCAAACTTGCATCAAGAAAAACGAAAAGTTCATCTAAATTAAGTGTACTAAAGGTTTATTAGGATATAAAAAATTCCCCTAAGAAGAAAACAGATAGTCAAAGTTAATAAAAATATTTCTATAAATGGTTACACATCTCTATTTTAGATAGTGGGAGCCATATTGACTTGGGTTTAGTCAATGATAGAGATGCACATGTATTTTAAATTGGAACAAGTTCCACAAGAAGTATGGAAGATGAATGCACCAGAGACTCATACTACCATGGAAGGTTAAAGCCATTCTAATGGTTTTATAGTCACCACGGTGAGTGATAACTTATTAATTGAGAATAATAATTCATACAAGTAGGAAATATATAGAAATAAGGTAAGATTGAAATGTTAAATTCAACAATGGATTCCATGTATTGATGTGAAAATGGGCTTATTATTTTGATTACAATAGTGGGTATTCAAGTGAGAGGATATATGGGGTGTCATAAACATGTTACCGACAAGGGATTATTAGTAACACCAAGTTATTATTCCTAGATACTTTTGAATTTTACATGTCATAGCTATCTTCTAAGATCATTTAATTAGATGTTGTTTGTCAAGATCAACATTCATGGAATATGTCTATACGATTAAACCAAAAAGTTATGGTGACACTATAAGATGATAATAAAGGTTGAAAGTTATATAAATCTAGTTTAGGGTTAATGTAAGAAAAATTATCAGAGAATTTTCATTTGGAATGAATATATTCCATGTGTATGCCCGAGGTCAGTGGGATTATTATTATTTTATAGGTAAAATGTGTTTGGAAATATATAGAAAAAAAAATTGGTCATACAACATTCTAAAACTAGAATGAAACTAATTATCCAGTGATTGACTTAAAGTCGCAACCTAAGTTCAAGGGAACGTCATCTAGTAAGGTAGATCTAATAGTTTCTTGGAACCAGTCAATAATACATATAGTGACATGGTATTGAACAAAAAAAGTTGGAACAATTCAAGACATAATTATTACCAATGTCACATGGCATAAATCCCTCTAAGTAGACATGAAATTTCATCGGAGGATATTATGTGATGAGTTGAGTTCCATAAGATTCAGAAATGGATCATTCGTGTATACCATGATATGTATAGGAAATAATATTTCCAATATATAATTTATGGTAGGAAAATATCAGTTATATCAATGAGAACTGTAAGGGAAGAAGTCAAACTAACTGATTATTCATGGGAAAGTACAAAAGATTTTTACCTATTAAGTTGAGATATAATGATACTAGTTTTTTAGGATGAAAAAATTGTTATTCGTTAGATATATGTGATCTAATATCATAGTTAGTCTTTGGTAATAATAAATAAAAGAACATACAAGACGGTGGTAGCCATACCTATAAATATTGAGTATGTTGTTGGTTCATATGATGTTAAGAAGTAGTAATTAAACATAATGATTTGTTCTAGTTCTTGGAATCACACCTAAAATGTAAATTTTTTATTATTATAAGAATTATATTACTAGTACTAGACAAGATGTATAGTTTTGATAGTGGATGAAAGGGATATACTCAGGGATAACAAATCATGAGAAGGTTTACTCATGGATATGAGGTCGCATATAGTAGAATAACCTTGCGGTAGAAACATGGAAGACCCAACAACTAAATGTGCGAATCAATAAAAACATGATCTTTATAATGTGTGAACTAAAAAGGATTGTTAGAAAGTTGGATCTAGTGAATGTGGGAGTGCTGTAATAGTGTGTTCCCTAGACCTAACATAAACAGTACAATTTGATAACCATATCATGTGTACAGTTAGATACATATGATGTATACTTAACAATATAATCTAGATATTTCTACATCCACTATTTAATGGTAATGTTCATAGATTAATTTTCATATGACAAGGTTATAGGAGATCCCAAGCTATAATGAGAACCTCAAGATACTATGAAATTGATCTTAAAAAATCCTATAGCCTAGATCCATGTAACTGACTAGGAAAAATAGTTGAATGACTATCAAGTTTTGATGTATCATAATAATTAAGGATTCTTCCCATGAAGTATGAAATTTGTGATATTTAGTAGTTGAGATCATACAAATAGACCCACTAATAAGAACACCATATGTTTTAGGTGTCATTGGTTGTTCCTATCTATGAACACATGTATTGGTATCCTGACTTGTGGTTATTACTAGCATGTTCCATTTGATCACGTACATTGATGAAATAAGAAAAACATGGATAATAAAATCGTAGAGAGTAACTTGTGTTGTGTGTGTAATTTGTGGTATGGTATTTGTTGAATGATCATGATAGTATTTTTCACTTTTGAGTTAAGGAAGTAATATATCTGGGGCCTGGTTGATCCTGATGGTAATGCCTTCATAAATCATTGTAATGGAATGTCGAAGGTAAATTTATCCAGTTAGATAAAAAATAAGAATGTATGAAATTATGATGACATATGTGTACATATTACATTATGAGGTATAAAAATAAAAATAGAATATATTACACAATGCATGTTCATATGTTAGTTGTCATTGCTTTGACTATTCCATATATCTATATGGGCCTTGATGGGTTTCTAGACTCATCTATTGGTGTATGAATAGTATTCACTACTATTTAGATATGGTCTAGAGGGTCACACATAATAGAATATTCACAATTCCTCCCTATTCTGTAGAATAGGTATATCAAAAATGGATGTAACGACCCAACCCCAGTTACCTAGAGTCGTTGCATTATTACATAACATTTTCATGATACTAGAAAATCATGTACCGAAAGACCGATCAGTTTAGTAGCCTTGGGAATACAAGATACATTAAAAAGTTTTAAATTACATTATAAAATGGAAAACTACAATAAAAGTGTTTCTATAGACAACACCCATATCCCCTCAGACTATCCCTATAGGTTAGTCATAAAATACTTCTTCGCATCCAAGGAAAAATAAAACATAGAAAGGGGTAAGCTCAGATGCTTAGTAAGGATAACAATATAGCAGAAACTTTAATAAATAAGCCTAACCATTAAAGGCAATGTATAAGACTAAAACAATGGCCTTTTAAACAATAACGTGAACATAATATGGAAAAGAAAAAAAAAATCAAATAATGTCATTTACTTATTCACATTTATATTCTACTAGTTTAATAATAACATGAAATATCAATATCCACTTTCATAATGATGGAATGCATGATCACAGACTTCATAACCACACAGTCAAGGCCTTGTGCTATGACTAAAAATAAGATTTTTTCAAGGCCTTGAGCCAAGACACTAGTTGTCTCATGAGACCTACTAATGCATCGAGGAGAAATAGCGGGCTCCACCCATCACTTAATAAGTCTAATGCATTGCTCATATGAAATTTTTTAAACATAACATAAACATTCATATTAAAAAGTGCATATTAAATGTCAATACATTATCCATAAACCGTGAATGGTATAAAAATAACACATCCATAGTCAAACATATCACAAAACATTCAATACAAAATGGAAGATTAGTATCATAATAAATCAACTTCAAACAATATTAAAATCCATTAAAGGATGTTGACATAGGTGAAATCAAAACTGTTTGAGAGAAAAAACTCATTATTTTTTTGAAATCATTTAATGTTACATAATTATAAAAGAAAACATTTTTTTTGAAAATATTCTTATAATCTTTTAAGGGATGATTTGATGATTTTATAACGGTGGAGAATAACTGCACCTGTCATATATGTTAAAAATACATTCTTACTTTAACTTTTTCAAAAAGGTCGTAAAGTACCTTGTTTGGAAAACGACGGAAAGATTCCTTTAAAAACGTATAAGGAAAAATAAGGATATAAACGACTTTAACCCATAGTCAAGTAATTATTATAAATGTTTTGGAATACATTTATAGGAAAACACGGATGTGGATGATAAAGGGGTCCCAATAGATAATTACATATAAACAACCTTGAATAATGAAGAGGTTGTAGAATTAACCCTCACCTTGTTCTTTTCCTTCATCAAGGGTAGGATAATATCATGTATAATGGTGAAATAATTGTTATTAAATTATACAAGAACCATATACATTAATATGTTATCATATATGGTCTTCTAATATGGATGCTTTAATGATATTTCAGTAGTATCATCGTTTTGAGTGTTACCTTATTCGTTTTCCTTTATATTCATTGTTACATAAGTATTTTTTGTTGTGGATATGATGTATATTATTCATATCCAAAATTATATAAAGTCTTTAAACATTTTTTTTAATCATCAAATGAAAATTATTCTTGAATGGATATGATGGGGAATGAATCTCATCGCGTTCGGGGAGACGGTAATCCGTACATACGCACGAGCGAAAATTTCATGCTTTTGATATTAAAATAATTTATAATTGGATGGTATATCATATATACAGAATAATTATAATGATATATTTATTATTTACATCAATTATACATCATTATTATACCCATCCAAATAATAATGTATTGAATAAAAACTACACCATGATGTGGAGACGGTAAGCTGTACGTACGCACGTATGGTGACATGTCATTCATAGGATGGATAAAAAATTGAATATGGTTGTAAAATTTTTATAATAACGTCATAGTATATATAATATATTGGATTTGTTATTTTATAATGAAAACAACAAAGAAAGAGGAAGTGGAAGAAGTAAAGAACTTGAAAGAGGTGACGAAATATTTACTTGTTCTTTGTGTTCTTCATTTTGATTTGATCAAAAGGGATCATAAGGTTGGATTTATGACTAAAGTAAGGGCTCTAGGATTAAAGGAGGATAGTTGAGAGGTTATTTTGGCAGGGGTTAGCTGAGCCAAATGGCTAAGAAGGTGATAATTTGAGAGAAGCCTATGTTCCCTTTTATAAGAGGGGTGAGGGGCACCTTAGGAAAAGATTGAAATAATATTTTATAGCAAATTAATTTTTGGTTTATAATGGATTAAAAATAAATTATATAATGGATACGGTGGGTATGGGTCGCAAAACACTCAACCAATAGGTTTTAGACTGGTTTGGTTCACTATATTAACCTCATCATCTAGATTTAACTCATAGTTAATTAGTTTGACATTTACTATGTCTCATTGTATTTTTATATTATATGGTTAATAAACATATTATAACCATCCAAGAAAACCCTAAGTGGTTCATTAATGATACAAATATCATTATATAAGTCTTTTTTACTAACCATATATTTTTAGGAATAGAATATCAATTAATAATATAATATTTGTTTTAAAAACATTGTTATGTTAATTTTGACACTATTTGCTATTTTGTTTTTGTTAAATTCTTACAAGAATTATTACTTAAAAAAATTAATTTAATCAATCCTAAACTGTAACATTAACCTAGAAAATTAATGTATGGAATCAAAACTTTCAAATTATATTTATTTTAACAGCTATAATACCATTTATTTGATTCTTTCATTAATAAGAAACATACTACATCATCATTGTGCCATAAATAAATTTAATTATTCAATGTCTAAGAATTATAAATAAATTACCATTATGTAGTAAATCATATTATATTTCTTATGAATATTTATAGTTTAATAGATAACATATATAACCCTATGTAAAAATTGTTTTACTAAAATATATATGTTTATGTCATTTTTGTATTAACTTTAACTTAATTAATCTAAAGTGTCATTATCACTTACAAGTGGCTCCATGGGGTCCCAAAATCGACCCAGAGATTCCCATGCTCTAACATGTATCATCCAATAGAGTTAGGACATGTTTTAGGGTAATTTAAAATTATTATAATATCATTTTTTACCGTTATTTACCGGATATACCCTTTAACCATTGTAAATTAAATATTTACCGAAGTAATTATTCAAAATGTATAAAAATAAAAGTTACCTATTTACACAATTTTAACCTCCTGATTCTAAATATGAAATCCATTTTTCTAAATTCAATACATATAAATGCTAGAAATAAATTTAAAATTAATTCTCATTGTCAAAACAAAAAAGCGTGTTTTTAAGAAATAATAACTATCAAAAGATTGAAACTTGCTTATGTCCAGTTTAAATGTGAAATTATGTCCAATGACCAAAATTGGATTAAATGGTAAATATATAATCTAATTATACTTAAAAATAACTCTATAGTATAATTTAGCACTATAAATTATGTTGTTTTAAAAAGTTGTTTTTAATTAAAATTTAGTAATTTTTACAATTAATCAAAAACTGAATGTTTTCAGAAAAATACCAAAACATCACTCTAAAATAATTTAGATATTTGGAACCCAAAAATTAATTAAATTTTCAAAGATAAAATTGATAAAATTTCAAAAAGTGTGTATTACTATTCATAACAGCTAGTTATATTGGTCGCGATGTGTTTTACTCTCGAAGTTGCATACAATGCAAGATATTGCATTATTCAAAGGGAAACATACAATGGAAGGTTGGGGTGTAACATAATCCCATCCATAAAATAATTTCTTCCAAGAAATTTCTAGTATATTACTATATAAAAAGATTTGTGTGGTTCTTCATCACAGGTTCATTGGGTTCCTGCGTTACCTCTTCCATTTTATGGTTTCTCCATAGATCGTTTTCCAGATGAGTCATCCAGTTTCTCAACACTTGTTCTCTTATATCAAGAACCTTGACAAGATCTTTGCAATAATATAGATCTTGTTCCAATTCTAATTACAAATAGGTAAGTACATGCATTGGGTTAGGGATGTATTTCGAAACAGTGATATGTGGAACACATCATGTACTTTCGAGAGAATTGGAGGCATTTCCAAACGGTAAGCTAAAACCCCAATTCATTCTAGAATTTTGAAATTTCAGATGTATGTGGGACTCAATTTACCCTTCTTACCAAATCGTATAATTCCCTTACATGGAGATACCTTCTAGAAAACATGATCTCCTACCTAAAATTCTAGATCCTTTTTTCGGTTATCGGCATAGCTCTTCTGCCTACTTTGAGCTGCTTTGATGTGGGTTTGGATTACCTTAACCTTTTCCATTGTTTCCTCAAAAAGTTCTGGGCCTATGAGTTTTCTTTCACCAACATCATCCCAACAAGTTGGTGTATGGAATCTCTTTCTATATAACACTTCATATGGTGCCATCTAAATATTTGAATGGATGCTATTGTTATAGGAAACATCTACCAGAGGTAAATATTGATCCCACATACCCTGAAAGTCAAGTGAGCAAGATCTCAACATGTCTTCTGTTGTTTGAATAGTCTGTTCTGATTTTCCATTAGTTTGAGGGTGGTAGGTAGTGCTCAAATGATGTTCAGTATCCACGGATTTATGAATACTTTTCCAGAATCTTAATGTAAAATGGGGATCGTGATCAGAAACAATCGATAGGGGTACTCCATGATGTCTTACAACTTCATTAATATACAGTCTTGATAAAAATTCAAGTGGTAAATCTTCTCTCTTAGAAATAAAATGTTTTGACTTGAAATGATGATCAACAATGACCCATATTGCATCATTCCATCTAGGAGTCCTTGGTATCCCCCTGACAATGTACAATGTAATATTGTCCCATTTCCACTCAGGTATGGGAAGAGGTTTCATGACTCCTCTAGGCTGTTTCCTTCTAGATTTTACTTGTTGAAAAACCACACATTTTGACACAAAATCAACAATCTCCCTCTTCATTTTGTCCCACCAAAAATGTTCCTTCAAATATCTATAAAATTTGGTTCTCCTAGGGTGTATAAAGAAATTGGAGATATGAGCATCATCAAACAATTCTCTTTTTAGATCAGGTATATCTGGAAGACAAAGTTTCTTCCCAAATTTTAAAATCCCATCTTCATATCCGAAGTCACTCAATCTCCCATCATTCATACCTGTAATCTTCTTTTGAAACTCTTCATCATTGGTCTGAGAAGTATTTATCCTTTATATTAAAGATGGTATGGAAACCATTTGAAAAAGTTTTGATGTTCAACTTCCATGGTTATCCCCATTTCTAATTTTACTAGATCTTTGTATATATGATCCTTTTCAACTCTCATCTTGTTCAGAACTCCATGATCCTTTCTTCTCAAAGCATCTGCAACCTTATTTTCCTTGCCTGGTTGATAGTGTAATGTGCAATCATAATCCTTGAGTAGTTCAAGCCATCAACTTTTCCTCATGTAATGTTCTTTCTATGAGAAAATATAATTCAAACTCTTGTGATCTATATATATGTCGCATTTTTCACCATAGAGATAATGTATCCATATCATCAAAGCATGACTTACATCTTATAACCCAAGATCATGAGTCAGATAGTTTTTCTCATGAATTTTTAGTAGTCATGATACATAGGAAATAACCCTATCATTCTGCATAATGACACAACCAAGTCCTTTCTTTGAAGCATCACTATAAATTACAAACTTGTCATTACCCAATAGTAGAGTCAATATAGAATCATTAACTAATATCCTCTTTAATTCTTCAAAAAAAAAATTCAAAATCTTTTTTCCAAACAAATTTTACCCCTTTACATGTGAGCTTGGTTAATGGGTTTTCCAATAGGGCTAAATTCTGGACAAAACACCGATAATAACCAGCTAAACCTATAAAACTTCTTACCTCAGTTATACTTGTCGGTTCTAGCCATTCTTGGATTGCCTTGGTCTTAGAGGGTTAAATAGAGATTCCATCCTAATAGACAATATAGCTAAGAACAGAAATCTCCTGAAGCTAAAATTCACACTTTCTAAACTTCCTGTATAAGTCATTTCTTCTAAGGGTTTTTAGAATGGTGCGCAAGTGATTTTCATGATCTTCATAGCTTTTGAAGTATACATATATATCTTCAATAAATACCACTAAAAACCCATCAAGATATTCCTTGAAAACTTTATTCATTAGATCCTTGAAAATAGAAGGTGCATTTGTCATGACCCATCCTCGGGGATCGTGCCGTGACTACCCCAAGCCTGCCTTCCATAGGCCAGGGGCTGGCGACTAGCACCCAAGGCGTAAATCCCTTAGTTGGGAAGGAATTTCCTTTATTAAAGTAAACAAACACAACAGAGTACATAATAGGAAATAAACACAAATAAAAATTAATACAAAAGTGTGTACTGGAAAGTAAATGGGCCAATATACACATCCAACTGATCAAAATGTACAAGTAAAAGGGACAAACAACTGAAAGTAAAGGGCAGCTCCTGGATCGTCCTCCAGGGATTCCTACATGAAGGGTAGGTACATATGGCCACCTCAGAACTCACGTCCGTCATTATCATCTGTGTGACAACTCATCGCAAGGTCCACCTCCGGATACTGTCCAGTCGTGGTCCTCTCGGCCACCGTCAGCAATGTCCGTCGTCTACATCCAACACAACGAGGTGCGGGCATAGCCCGTGCAAGGGTGAGTATAACGATACTTAGTAGGGACCCCAATGCCCTCAATGTCTCACCCAAATCCACAATCGATTAACTATAGTAGAAATATACAATCACGAAGTATCAACCAACCATACTTAGGTATATTCCCATACATATACCTGAGTTATCAATCACAGTCCAACTCCAACTCTCGAGCCCAAGCACTAACCATTCCACAAATGAAGAAAGTCAATCACCACGTTGATAATGGATGAAAGAAATGACTCAACTCACACATGTATATAACTCACGAAGAGGGGTAGAGATGATTAGATGAAGCCTATGCATTATCTCCTCTGTCTAATCCATGTTGGATCCTGAAACAATATCAGCACTATCGAACCCACGTAGGATCCCGATACAGAAGTCGTCACTGTCGAACCCACGTAGGATCCTGGTACAGAAGTCACCGATGTGAAACCCACGGAGGATCCCAGAACAGAAGTCATCACTACAAAACCCATGAAGGATCCCAGTACAGTAGTCATCGCTACCGAACCAACGGAGGATCCTAGTACAGTATTCATCGTTGTCGAACCCATGGAGGATCCTAGTACAGTATTCTTCACAGTCGTAGCCAGCTCTAGGGTTCCCACACACAGAATGCTCGATCTCGGGAGGGTCCACTCCTCGAGCCAAGAATAGATACATCAACGAAGTCATGAGTTGATGTATCCCAAAGTTCCGTTTCATCAAAATAAACCCAACGTGATAGACGATGCGTCAATCGGACGCCCCGTCTGAGAGTTATTAGCATTTCCTTTCAAGGGGACCGGTTGGTTTTTAAGCTAAAACCAACATGACCATACTAGAACTTCAACCAAACCTTCAGTGGAGTTTTCCAAAAGTATCTTCTCATGAAATGGAATCCAACTTAGTTGACGACATGTTAATCGGACGACTGGTCATTATGTTTTAAGCGTTTTAGCTCGAAGGACCCGTTTGGTTTCGGGTTCGAACCAACCCGGTCATACCTAAACATAGCCAAAACATCGAGTGTGAGATATCAAAACGACCGTCTCGATCCATGGAATCCTACGAAATTGACGGTGCGTCGATCGGAGATACATAGCTCATGTTATGGGCAAAAAACCAAAAGTGGTCCGAAGAGGGGGTCTGGGTCTGGTTCGACCCGGACTCACCCGCCCTGGGTCGGCCCGAACCGGGTAAACCCGAACCGAATCCGGGTCTGGACTCGTAAGGCACGACCTGGCTCGGAGGCTGTTTCCCAGCCCGCACAATGGTGTCCCGACCCACGTGGTAGGCTGCCCGACCCGCACGAGGGCAGCCCGGCCCGTGCGGCAGGCAGCCCGGCCACGGCTCGGCCCGGCTGGACGAGCGCTTAAGGCGTGGCAGGCGGCCCGACCCAGCCAAAATCGTAATGCGCTGGGCGTGGAGTGGGGGGGGGGGGTAGTTGTTTTGTAATGAAAGCGCTAGGCTGGCGCTGCCCGATCTCCCCAGATCCCGTGAGGCGTGTTCCGCTCCACCGTCGCGGCTAGTGTCGCGACGGTCTTCCGCCAGCACTGCGCAAGGGGAGTCGTTTCCCCCAGGCAGCTAGTCGGTTCCAGCCACCACCTTCGGTCACCAACGCCGCCACGCCGGCCACCCACACCGAAGTGATCTTCCGCGGGCCACCAGAGTCTTTCCGGTGGTCTGTTTTTCCTCTCGTCTGTGCCTACGGCCTCTTCGGGTCCTGTTCATTACTGTGATGGCCTCAAATTAAGGTTTCCATTCCGTTCACCCATCACCCACCAAACCACGCATCAATAATGATTTGACAGAGGTTCTGGGCTTATTCCTTAACCCGTTCCCTCTGCGTTAGAGGCTTAAACAGTTATCCAACATATATTCGCCAAAGTACGAGGGTATAATTCACATAAAATAAATTATACAAAATCCCCAACCTCAATTCAAGGTTCGTTCGTCGATGACAGTGTTTAGTTACACTAATTCCACAGTAGGTATTCTATAAGGGGTCTTCGATATGGTCCTTGTACCAAAAATTAAATCAGTGGAAAACTCAATTTTTCATTCTGGAGGATGTCCAGGTAAATCCTCTAGAAATACATCAACATACTCTTGTACATTAGTTACATCCTCTCTTTGAACATTCTTTTCCTCACCCATAGTTATTTCATTCTCTTTCTTCCCAATAATTGAATTTAGTTGAGCTATTGGATGTGGATATAGATAATAATCAGGTGGTGACATTTCTGCTCTAAAGATAACGTGTTCTGTATAATCATCATAAAAAATTGTATCGAACTTCTACTTACAATAAATCTTCGCATAATGGTCCAAAATCCAATCCATTCAAAGGATTATATCAAATTTAATAATTGGTATGATGATGAGATCAACAGATAAAGTACATTAATATGCTCTAATGGGAACTGATTCACAAAACAATGTTGCGATGATACTTCCATGAGGAGTTTTGACTGAAAACCCCCTTGTTAAATCAAATTGTAAATATCTAAATTCATAGAAAACTGGGAAGATATGAAAAAATTCGATGATCCAGAATCAAATAAATCATTTGATAAACTTGAGGAAACCATTAAATTACCTGGCACCACATCTTTAGGAACTTCAACATCAGCATTAGTGATCGCATAAGTCGGGCCTTGATCCCTTGGCCTTTTCTGAGAAAAGTTACCTTGATGCTTAGGAAATTCATTTTAATAATTTCCCATTTCTCTACAATTGTATCATTCAACATTAACATCATCTTTTTTCCCACTGCAATCACGATCTTGGTGTCCTTTTTCACCATACTTGTAACAAACTCCAATTCCCTTCATACAAGTACCATGGCATTTATTCCCACATTTACTACAGGATGGATATTCAACTTTTCCCTTCTTCCCCTAATTTCAATTTTCATAGTGCTCAGAGGATCTCTTCTTCTCTTGAATTACATTAAAGTCGTAAGACTTAGAGAATTCTTTTTCTATCTTGACAGCAAATGAGACAATATCTTCGTATGACGAGAAGGATTGTGAGACTAATGTTCGACGAAGAAATGGTTTTAACCCATAAATGAAATGATGAATATTACTTCTTGGGTTACATATATAATTTACAGAAGGCCTCAGTAACATTGTAAAATTATCATCATAATTTGCGACATTCTCATCCTCCTTTTGCCTCAGACTCAGAAATTGTCTTTTCATATCTGCTCGATGGTCATGAGCAGAGTATTTTTCTATAAAAATCTCTTTAAACTCCCTCCATTCCACATTTGATACTTAATCATCTTTCTTTGTGTTTTGAATCAATAACCACCATTAATCAGCATCTCCAGTGAGGCGGTAAACTGCCATGACAAATTTTTCCCTTTCACTACTCCCCAAGGCATGGAATATTTCTCTAAAGAATTTATACATTGATCAGCTACTAATAGATTTGTACCCCCATTGAATTTGGATGGTTTTTGCCTCATGAAGTGATCTATCATTGACCCTCCACACTGCGGATCAGGGTGCTCCATACAGTTAAGGATATTATTCATAACCTGAGTGAGTTGTCCTAGTATACTGATAAGATGATCAGCACCAGTTGTATCACCAGCTCCATTATAATTATCGTGAGTAGGAGTGAAATCCCGAAATGGAGTGTGTGCATTGATATAGTTTCCATTCCTTCCATTAGGAACCATTTCTAAACAATGGCATACACTTGATTAGTTTATGAATCACAATAGATAATTCCGAACTTATAACATACTTAACATAAATTGATCATTTTATGGTTATAATCCATAATAATAATAAAAATGTTTTCTATGAGGAGGTATATACTCATAAATCCTTCATAATGGGTTGTATAGAAAATGTTTATTATCCTAAGCATAACCCCTGGGAGTGTCGTAGCAAAGAGTTCAACAATGCCCGTTGTCATTTACCAGGATACCCTAGGTCAATCCCAAAACTCATTGTCAGATTTTTCACTCCTAGGTACATCTGTGCCAGAGCGACATGTACCTGGTCGTATCTAGATAGAGATGTATTGCACAGAAAATACACAAAATCTCTACATTAACGAAATTCTAGGAAGTTCTTCTATAATATTCCTCAAATCCTATCTTAGGGTAACTTTCTCTAATCAGAGTTTTTCTGAATATAGTTTCCAAGGTTAGTAATGAACTTACTCTTATACCAACTGTAAAAACCTAACCCCAATTACCCAGAGTCGGTGCATTATTACATAATGTTGGCATGATACAAGGAAATTTTGTCGCAAAAGACTGATCAGTTTAGTAGCCTTGGAAATACAAGATACATTCATAAGTTTTACATTATATTATAAAATTAAAAACTACAATAACATTGTTTCCATAGACCGCACTCATATCCCCTCAAACTATCCATGCAGGTCAGTCATAAAATACATCATCGCATCCTGGGAAAAATAAAACATAGAAAGGGGTGATCTCAGATGCTCAGTAAGGATAACAATATAGCAGAAACTTTCATAAATAATTATAACCATTTAAGGGAATGTATAAGACTAAAACAAAAGACTTTTAAACTTGAACTTCAGAATAATATAAAAAATAATAAATCAAATAATTCCATTTACTTATTCACATGGATATTCTACTAGCCTAATAATCAAATGCAATATCAATAGCCTCTTTCATAATTATGGAATTCATAATGCAAGACTTCATGACCACATAGTCAAGGCCATGTGCCAAGAATAAAAATAAGACATTGTCAAAGCCATATTCCAAGACACTAGTTTGTATCATGAGACCTACCGATGCATCAAGGAGCTATAGAGGGCTCCACCTATCACTTACTAAGTCCAATGCATTCCTCATATGAAAAGTTTTAAACATAACATAAACATTCGTATTAAAACTAGAATACAAAATGTCAATACATTATCCAAAAACCATGAATGGTAGAAAAATAACACATCCACAATAAAACATATCACACAACCTTCAACACAAAATAGAAGATTTTTATCATAATAAATCAACTTCAAACAAGATTAAAATCCCTTAATGTATGTTGACATAGATGAAATAAAAACTATTTGAGAGAAATATCTCATTATTTTTTTGAAATCATTTAATGTTACATAATTATAAAAGAAAACATTTATTTTTAAAATATTCTTATAAGATTTTAGGGGATTCTTTGACGATGTCATAATGGCAGTGAATAACCACACCCTCCATATATGTTAAAAAACATTCTTACCATAATTTTGTCAAAAAGGTCGTAAAGTACCTCGTTTGGAAAATGACGAAAAGATTCATTTCAAAACATAATAGGTAAAATAAGTGAATAAATGAAATTAACCCATAGTATAGTAAGTAGTAAAAATATTTTGGAATACATTTCTAGGAAAACCCGGATGTGGATGATAAAGGGGTCCCAATAGATAATTATATATAAACAACCATGAATAATGAAGAGGTTGTAGAATTAAACCTTACCTTGTTATTTTACTTGTTCGAGGTTTGATTAACCTCATTTATAATGGTGAAATCGTTGTTATTAAATTATACATAAACCATATACCTTAATATGATATCATATATGATATTCTATTATTTCTTTGTTAATGATATTTCAATAGTCTCATCGTTTCGGGTGTTAACTGATTCGTTTTCCATTATATGCTTTGTTACGTAAGCAATGTTTGTTGTGGATATGATGTATATTATTCATACACTGAATTATATCAAGTTTGTAAAAATTATTTTTAATCATCAAATTAAAATTATTCTTGAATAGATACGATGTGGAATGAATCTCATCACGTTCGTGGAGATGGTAATCAGTACGTACACACGAGCGACAATATCATTCTTTTGATATTAAAATAATATATAAATGGATGTTATATCATATATGAAGATTCATTATGATGTTATATTTATTATTTACATCAATTATACATCATTTTTATAGCCATCCAAATAATAATGTACTGAATAACAACCACAACACGGCGTGGAGACGGTAAGCCATATGTACGCATGTATGGTGACATGTCATTCCTAGGATTGATAAAATAATGATAATGGTTTCAAAATTTTTATAATAACATTAAAATATATAGAAGATACTGGATTTATTATATTATTATTGAAACAAAAAAGAAAGAGGAAGTGGAAGAAGAAATGAACTTGAAAGGGGTGCTGAAATATTTACCTCTTATTTGGGTTCATCCTTTTGATTTGATCGAAAGGTCTCATTAGGTTGGATTTAGGACTAAAAAAGGCCAATAGGATTAAGGGAGGACAGTTGATATGGTATTTTGGGAGGGGTTGGCTGATCAAAATGGATTTTATGGTGTGAATTTGAGATAAGGGGAATTTCCCTTTTATAATAGGGGTTAGGGGCACCTTAGGAAAAGATTGAAATATTATTTTATAATAAAATAATGTTCGGTTTATAATGGTTCCAAAATGAATTATTTAATGGATAATGATGGTATGGGTCTAAAAACACTCAACCAATAGGTTTTAGACTGGTTTGAGTCACTATATTAACTTCATCGTCTAGATTTAACTCTCAGTTAATTAGTTCGACATTTACCATGTCTCTTTGTATTTTTATATTATTTTGTTAATAAAGATAATATAAACTTCTATGAAAACCCCATGTGGTTAATTAATGATAAAAATATCATTATATAATTCTTTTGGAAGAACCATATATTTTTAGGAATATAATTTCAATTAATAATATAATATTTGTTTTAAAAGCTCTTTTATGTCAAGTTTGACACTATTTGCTATTTTTTTTTGTTAAATTCCTAACATCATTATTACTTAGAAAAAAATCATTTAATCAATCCTAACCTATCACTTTAACCTATAAAATTCTTGGATGGCATCAAAACTTTCAAATTGTATTTATTTTAACAACTATAATACCATTTATTTGATTCATTCATTAATAAGGAAAATACTACATCATCACTGTGTCATTAATAAATTTAATTATTCAATGTCTAAAAATTATAAATAAAATACCATTATGTAGGAAATCATCTTATATTTCTAATTAATATTTATAGTTAAAGAGATAACATATATAACCCTACGTAAAAATTGTTTTACTAAAAGATATATGTTTATGTCATTTTTGTATTTACTTTAACATAATTAATATAAAGTGTCATTATCACTTACAAGTGGATCCATGGTGTCCCAACATTGACCCAGCGATTCCAATTCTCTAACATGTATCTTCCAATAGGGTTAGTGACATGTTTTAGGGTAATTTAATATTATTATAATATCATTTTTACCCTTATTTCCCGGATTTACCCTTTAACCATGGGAAATAAAATATTTACCAAAGTAATTATTCAAAATGTCTAAAAATAAAAGATACATATTTACCAAATTTTTACCTCCAGATTCTAAATATGGAATCCATTTTTCTTAATTCAACACACATAAGTGTTAGAAATAAATTTAAAATTAATTCTTGTTGTCAAAACAAAAAGCGTGTTTTTAAGAAATAATAACTATAAAAAGATTGAACCTTTCTTATGTCCAGTTTAAATGTGAAATTACATCCAATGACCAAAATTGGATTAAATGGTAAATATATAATCGAATTATACTTAAAAACCACTCTATAATATAATTTACCACTATAAATTATTTTGATTAAAAAAATTGTTTTTAATTAAAATTTAGTATTTTTCACTATTCATCAAAAATTGAATGTCTTCAGAAAAATACCAAAAATTCACCCTAATATAATTTAGATATTCATAACCCAAAAATTAATTCCATTTTTATTGATAAAATTGATAAAATTTCGAAAATGGGTATTACTATTCATAATGGCTAGTTTGATTGGTCGCGATGTGTTATAATCTCGAAGTTGCGTACAATGAAAGCTTTTGCATTATTCAATGGGAAACGTACCATGAAAGCTTGGGGTGGAACAATGGAAGGAGCCCACCATGGTTTACAAGATTAGTCCAAGTAATAAATAACCAAATAATAATTAAATTCATTATTATTTAGGTAAGTAATAATTGGATTGAATTTATTAATTAAAATTATTTACACGTTCAGTAAATATGAGGAATAATATTAATTGAAAAAATTTTTATTTTAATATTCCAAGTTCATTTAATATTATCTGGAATTATGAGAAGAGTTTAATTACTTAGTTTTATCTAATAATATATTCCATATATGTTAAAATATGTGATAAAACACAAATAATATTTATGATACAATTTATTTAGACATAAAATTTATTTATTGGTTCTTTAGTGGGTGATATTTTTTTTGGGGACTGGGGAACCCATTTGAGTATTTTGATTCCCAAAAAAAAATTAGGAAATTGGAACTTTTCCATTGAAATGTTCATTAAAATTAAGTTATACCATGTCAATCCTCACACATTCTAGAGAGAGAGAGAGTCACTCTCTGAGAACTAATCGAAGAACATCATCAATGATCGAAGGTAGAGGATCCTAGTGATCGCCAAGAGACCAAAGAAATTATCGGATAACCACACTAGCACCCATAATTTGATGATAAATTCTCCTAATGGTTCATTAATAATGTGTGTATGATCAATATAGATATATCTTTGCATCCTTTGAGAAATGATCGCCGACGATGAGCGGCAGTCGAGTGCACTCCGATTTAGAATGAGGTACACGTTCCAATTTATTTTTGTGCATTGAATAATTAAAACGAGATCCGCAGGACCATACTAGGTATTTTATTGTTAAAGATGACATTTATAATCATCTTTATGATGAAAAATTTTAAAAATCCCCAACCCTCTAGCTTCTGCTGCTTCCTAGTACATTCATTTACCTCCTGGTAACAACACTAATATTGTTTTTTTGTGAAAACAGTTTACAATTAAAAAAATAATATTTTTTTCCTTAAATACATATATCATATGTGATTAAATAAATTGAACTATTGAGTGAATTTTGTGTATTTATTAATCATCATTGAGTGTTAAATCAACATTGATTTTTCTTTAAATTTTATTTCCTTAGTTGAGAGCTTGAGTATTGTTACTCTAAATTTTATCTGTATATTCAGTGGTCGTTAAAACCTTTGATAATTTATAATTAGAAAATAGAGTTACCATAGTTTAGTGTTAGTCCTCTTCATATTAAATATTATATGTGGGGTATCTTATGGTTTTAGGATATATAATGAGTAAAATATATTGAGAAAAATCATTATATCCGATGAAGAAATAATTTTCTTGGGTTTCTAGGCACTGCTTTAACCATTAACATTCAATACAATAATGAATGAAAAATTTATTTTATATTAAATTTTGTAATGTATCAGATATTATTTTTATTTTAATCACTAAAATGCTATTTTTTTAAAATATTATTGAAGCTTGAATATGATTCTATAATTCTTATGTAGACTTATAAGGAATCTCAAATCTGTCTTTATAAATCTTGGTAATCATTGGACTGATATTTCCAATATTGATGGTTTTAAATCTAGTTGGAATTTAAGGATATCTTATATAATTTTTGGATGAATATTATATCACTATTAAATTTTGGGTTCTTCCCCAGCTCATCTCACAATGGTGTTGCAACAATTTTTTTATTATGATTCATGTTTAATTGATTATTCTTACTCTATTTTGATAAGTGGAATACCCATATCCATCTGAATAATCATGTATAGATGCTTCTATATCACAATGAATGCACACATGAATCTCATTTTTATTATAGTTATCTATAGAATATTAATGAGCCTATTGAATATATCCATGATAATTAAAATGTAGGTAAATCTATACAAGTTCAAATTGTGTGTAGGGCCAGTTTATGGGTTAGAGATGAATAATGATTCTATATAGGGGTTGATGATGTTTTAGAATAACAATATATCATTATAGGTGAACGTGAATGATTTTCCCATATAGTGACACTTATTCATGCGAGTGATGGGTTTTCATGAAGAAAAGACGGCATTGGTTGGAAACTCTTCTTACAAATAGACTCGGGGTAGTCCATTATAAAGTTAGTGTAGGAGAATACTTCTCATGGTCAAGGTGAAAATTAATATACCAATAAAAAAGCCTCAAAAATTGGAAAATATATTATAGTGGTCCTTAAAGATGTTATTGTTCTCACCCTTCAATATTTGGTCTTCAAAAATCAATCACAACAATCCTAAAATATTATTTATTAGAGCCCCTCTACATATTGAAACATTAATTTGTGTGAAAATCCAAATTATTCACAATGCATTTCTACCAGTGTCTTCTATATTACATTTAAATAGTATTATTATTTCTCCCTCATGGTTGTAGGTTCATGTTTCTCGGATATAAAAGTTATATCTCTATTTCAAGGTACTACTTTACTAGAAGGTATCCATTTTTACGATACTCTAGGTGTTTACTTGAATTATTCATTTTTTTGTGGAAACTTGTATATCTCTACATTAGCTGAATACTAAAAACTGATCTCCCTATTATGATCTCCAATTCCATACACTCTGATAAATATGATATTCCTCAATTTCAGTTATTACATTATGATCCTATTCCTCCTTGAGCATTTGAAATAGCCATAAATTAAAGCATGATTTTTCAAGTGGTTGTACTTCATATATTATTATAAGTAATTTTATTTTTATGCATAAATGTATCATTATTTTCTTAATTAATTATTAATACAACAACTATTTTATAATGATTATAATTATAATCTTCAATAATGATGGAAATATTATAGAATAGGTTAAATTAACCTCAAACTAATAATCTATCATATATCATAATGGTATATCACTTTCATTAAAATTACAAAAAATAATTCAAACATCAAACTATTGATAGGACTTCATCAAAATAATAATGTGACTTCAATTATAACTCATTATTATGGATATGAATATCATTTAATTGGTTTTATAATTAACATGACTATTATATAAAACTAATTGTGTAATTAGAACTGTAGTTAAATGAAATGAATTTTTTTTAAAAAAAATCTTCTGTGTTTGATTCTCGCTCAAATTTACCCAAGAGAAGAAGGTAGGACGATCCTTGTAGTTTAGCTTGGGCTGTCAAATCCTCAGAGACCTAAGAAGTAACCTATAGACACGTACATTCTATGGACTGTTTTTTTCTATGAAGTGGCCAACTTGGGTTGATTTTAGATGGGTTTAAGGTAAATCTAAGGGACTTAAGTGAATTCAATTTAAAAGAATGAGTTGATCCTAGGTTATCGCTCGGGGTGGATTGGACGTATTTCCTTTTCAATGATTTCAATTTATTATATTTGAGATGGGTTCATTTAAGGAGTTAAATCAACATCATCACTTAATGGTTTAATGCCTACAACCTTTAATACTAATCAAATATACAATTTAAGGATCAATGTTTTGAGCACTTCAAGGTAAAGGTTCGTATTAGCACTTGAAGTGTGTGGCCTTAAATTCAACAGGGGCGATGGAGTTTAAAAATCATCAAATAAAAATCACAATTAAAGAAGTGATTATACATTAATGAGATGATAAATAAAATCCAATACAACTCCTTTATACTCCCTTTGATCAACCCATAAGTGGTTTATCCCTCCATTTATTCTATGGTTTCAATGGACATGGAAAGTAGACTCATGAGGGAAGAAATGGAGAAGTAAAAAAACACAATAAAATAACAATCACTCCATAGTTGTGTGATAATCTCACAAGGTTTGGTATGAACAAGTTCACACATTGAACCAACGGTATCAAAGTGATAAGGATAAGAACATAATAATAAGAAAAGAAGAACTTTTATTAAGAAACAAGGATGAATTAAAACAACTTACATGTGGAAGACAAATTTGAGACAACAAAATTCCAGCATAACATTACAGTTGAATAAAGCACCAAATATCATTCCATCCTCCAAGACCACTGCCTTATATAAGAATTTTTTAGCCCTTTGGTCGATCCTACAATAGTCCAAGTCTTCGCAATGAATTGTGGTAGGCCATAGGTGGGTGGAAAGTAAGGGAGAGTTGATTTTTCTACCCATGACCCGAGGTGGAAACCAGCTTTCTTTCACCGAACAGACGCACTTGTAATACCTTATATATGGACGAATCATAGTGGGATATAGAATAATAACTTGGATCCCTAGATAGGTTCTATCTTCCTGTAAAATTGGGACCCATTTGGAGTTGTTTACTTCGATATATGATCATATTAGTCGGATGTTTTTCTGGGCCGCAGAATCTGGCCCAGAATTTTATCTCTAACATGGGACGCCTAAATAGACACCATGAAGGCAGAATTAGCATTTGATCTTGAAGTGTGATTTGTTTTTATACATGTCTTATATCATCTAGAGAAATATGGGATTCATTGGGCCTGTATGTTGGGCCCCAAATTCTCATCAGTGGGCTGATTTCCAATCTGCCTTCTCCAGAATTACTTCCATTCATTGCCAAATATCTTCATCATCCTTTATGAATCTTTCATTGATCCTTTAATGAAAAATGTTCATATTGAAGTGAATATACATTTAAAAATAATATCAAATTAAAATATGTATAATTTTATTCCTTAAAATTATATGACTCATTGGGTACTTCAAATGATGTTAAAAAGTGTACCACATAATAGTGCATTTTAAGAAGGTATTACAATCATAATGTGAAATGATGTTCAAAGTGTAAAATGTACTAAAATGGTGTTTATGAATAATAAAGAACATGAATATTATATATATTAAAAATGAATATTAGCCTCATTTAGTGGCTAATCACACCCCCCAACTTGAGTTTTTCTAGTCCCGAGAAAAATATATTTCATCAAAAATGAAATTCAAATTCCATTTTCCAAAAACATTTTAATACACAATGATCACAAAAAACCCTTATTCCAAACAATAATGAAACCCATAAAAATATTTGAATACAATATAGCTTCATAAGAAGATTACAATCCCAATCTCATTCCTTTGTTCAAATTAATTGCCATATTTTATCCAATATCAATTAAGTATGAGGATGTGTTGTGCATCACAATAGACATGGGGGTTCATCTTTATTTTCAAGGGGGAAATTACGGATGAACTAAGTGGAATTACATTTCAATATTAAAATGAGTATTCAATTTTTTATTGTATTATTAATTTTTTTTCCAATTTTTCCATTGTAATTGAAATTGCACCCAAAAGAGTCAACCCCTGTAGCGGGACTTTGCCGATGACTCCCAGGCTCAAGGACCTTAGGGAACCAAGTGAAGCCCACATACTCAGGAATTATTTCGTGTTAACACAGTCAAAATAAAATTCAAATTACCAAAAATAGAGATAAAATTACTAACTCTGGGCCAGACAACTATGGATTCACGATCCCCAAGTGCCGAAAGCCACACATTGGGTCATTTCATTGCTCTACGCGCAATTATTTTTTATTTTTTTTGAATAATCATATTAAACTAAAATGATCACCAAACCTATGTTATTTATTTGGGGGACCCCATGAACTCAAACTAACACCCCACTATACAAAGGACGTGCATTGTGGTCTTTTTTTTATTTGGATGAAAATATAAACAATGAAATATCACATTGGACAACCACACTTTCCAAAATCTATGCTCATGAAATTATAGAAGGATTAAAACTAGAATCAGGGCATGATAAATTATTTTATATTCAGTTTCAAAGTGTGCAATGTGTATTACCATGTTCAAAGTTAAATGAATGTTTCCTTCCATTTACACATTTTTTTTTCAAATCATTCATTTTTTTTGACACAAAAGATTTTCTTTATTTTATTTCCCCCCAACTTAAAACAACACTATCCCTGGTGTTTAAAGAAAAGAAAATTTAGAAGGGGTAGAGGTAGAGAATGAATGTTAAAAAAGGAAATTGAAAATGAGGATCATGGAATGAAGTCACCTGGTGGTTGAAGTTGAAATTCTTGCTGCTCCCTTTTAACGCTTTGATTTCTATGTCACTTGCAGAGTTCCCTAGTAGAAAAAGGAAAAACAAAACAAACAAAACAAAACAAAACAATATATATATATATATTTATATAATAAAGAAAGTAAAAGATAAGTATATATATAAAAATTATAGAATAAGGAAGCACAAAAAAATTGTAGGTCAGTGGTAAGCACATGCCCCTATCTCCCTTCAGCCCCGGGTTCGAATCCCCGTGGCTTCGCCGGTTGTGACGGGGTTTGACCCACGACCTATGGCATGTCCCCTTTTATAATTATTATTATATTATTATTATTATTATTTTATTTTATTTTTATCTTAACTTACAAAATCATAAAAAGAAAATTAAATTAACTGATGATATATTGTCTTCATTTTAAATTTCTGGGTAAGGTATTACTCAAGGATCACACCACGTGACACGGATGAATATGGTGCTCCCATATCATACCCATCCATACTCATAATAGATGAACATGTCAACAATATAATTTTTTTTAAATATAAAAAAGTTTAATTAATCATATTTAAAATGTAAAGTTCATTAAAACAACAAAATTATAGGAATCTTGAAAACCATGGGTTGCCTCCCATACATCGCTTTGTTTAATGTCGCTAGCTCGACTTGAACACCCCAACTTACCCAATACCATCTTTGAACATTTTAAGGACCACATGTTTCACCACTTTTACTTGGTTGAGATTCATTCTATTTTTAGAAATTTTTTCATGCACAAACCAATGTTCTAAAATGAGTGGTAAAATCAAAGGAATATCAGAAATGGTTGATCTAATTTCCTCTGTAGTCGTTCCTAAGACATCAATGATAATTACAACATTTTTTGTTTCAATAGAATAATTAATTACAATTGAAAGGTCATGATTATACCTTAGGAAGGGATTATTTAGAGAGGAGTGAAGGGTAATAATTTTGAGCTCGGGTTGGATAGGACATTTATACACAAGTTGATATTTTAAATCCAACTGAGTTTCATTTTCCAAATTTCTCAACAATATTGGTTGCTTTTGAATAGAAGATTCAAGCACAAAATTAGAAAGATCCATGTTTGGAATGGATATGGACTCAATGTTTATGATTTCTCCCAATGGTTCAATGGTTGGTGTTTTTGAAAATTCATCAATGGAGTTTTACTTAGGGGACTCAATCCATGATGTAAAATTCTCCTCTTTTGAATACAAAAAGTTAATTTCCTCATGATTTAAAGACCCTTCAAAAATTCCTTGATCCTCTTCATATATATCAAATCCAAAGGTTGGTTATTAAATAAATTCATGTGGGGTTTGTGTGAAACTAGACACTTCACTTAATTTTATAGAAGGGATAGTTGGTGTAGGGACGTGTTCCTCATATGTTTTAATGATTTGTAGTTCTAACCTCAAAGATGAAACCTCAAAATTCATTTTCTCCATTTTTTGACAAAATTTTTCAAGTAATGGTTGTGGATCATGATGGGAAAAGGGTTGGTAAGGATGGTCTATTCCAAGAGGATAATTAAGTTGTTGGAATTCTACAGGAGGATGTTCTAATTGGCTTTGTTGGGATTGGAACTCAAAATAGGTTGGAATGTTTTGTGGAGAATAGGAGTTAAAAAATTGTGACTCAATAGGATTTTGATTATCCCACCAGTATAAACTAGGATGGTCACTGTAAAACACACTTGGTGTGGAGTGATCAAAGAAATGAGAGGTTCCCCATGATTGGATTTGTTCGAAAGGGTTTTCTATAGGAATTAAATTCGGGATGAGATAAGATAAGTGGGATGAAACAAATGATTATAGTGTCTAAGAGAACTTACTTAGGTCCCCGAAAATGGTTCCAAAATTTGATTCTCGCACAAATTTACCCAAGAGAAGAAGGTAGGATTGTCCTTGTAGTTTAGCTTGGGTTGTCGAATCCTCAGAGACCTAAGAAGTAACCTATAGACACGTACATTCTATGGACTGTTTTTGGCTATGAAGTGGAAAACTTGGGATTATTTTAGATGGGTTTATAGTAACTCTAATAGACTTAAGTGAATTCAATTTAAAAGAATGAGTTGATCCTAGTTTATCGCTCGGGGTGGATTGGACGTATTTCCTTTTCAATGATTTCAATTTCTTATATTGGAGATGGGTTCATTTAAGAAGATTAAAAACATCATCAATTACTGGTTTAATGCCTACACACTTTAATACTAATCACCTATACACTGTAAGGATCAAAGTTTTGAGCACTTTAAGGTAAAGTTTCGTATTAGCACTTGAAGTGTGTGGCCTTAAATTCCACAAGGACGATGGAGTTTAAAAATCATCAAATTAAAATCTCAGTTAAAGAAGTGATTATACATTAATGAGGTGATAAATGACATCCAATACAGCTACTTGATACTCCCTTGGATCAACCCATAAGTGGGTTAGCTCTCCATTGATTCTATGGTTTCAATGGAAGCGGAAAGCGGACTCATGAGGGAAGAAATGGAGAAGTAAAAAAACACAATAAAATAGCAATCACTCCATCGTTGTGTGATAATCTCACAAGGTTTGATATAAACAAGTTCACACCTTGAACCAATGGTATCAAAGTGATAATAAGAAGAACAGAATAATAAGAGAATAAGAACTTTTATTAATAATCAAGGATGAATTAAAACAACATACATGGGGAAGACAAATTTGAGACAACAAAATTGCAGCATAACATTACAATTGAACAAAGCACCAAATATCATTCAATACTCCAAAACCACTACCTTAAATAGGAATTTTTGAGCCCTTTGGTCGAGCCTCCAACAGTACAAGTCTCCTCAATTAATTGTGGTAGGCCATAGGTGGGTGGAAAGTAAGGGAGAATTGATTTTTCCACCCTTGACCCGAGGTGGTAGCCAGCTTTCCTTCACTGAAAAGACACGCTTGGAATACATTCTATATGGCCAGATCAGAGTGGGCCATAGAATAATAACATGAATCACCAGATGTTTTCTAACCTCCTGTAAAATTTGGACCCATTTGGAGTTGTGTATTCTGAGATATGATCATATTAGTGGGATCTTTTTCTGGGCCGTAGAATCTGGCCCAGAATTTTATCTCTAACATGGGACACCTAAATGGACACCATGGAGGCCGACTTAGCATTGGATATTGAAGAGTTATTTGTTTCTGTACATGTATTCTAGAATCCTACGAAATTTGGGATTCATTGGGTCTGTATGGTGGGCCCCGCATTTTCATCAACGAGATAGCTTCCAATCTTCCTTCTCCAAAATTTCTTCCTTTCACTGCCAAATATCTTCATCATCCTTTATAAATCGTTCATTGATCCTTTAATGAAAAATGTTAATATTGAAGTGAATATCCAGTTCAAAAGATTATAAAATTAATATATGTATAATTATATTCCTTAAAATTAGATGACTCATTGGGTACTTCAAATGATGTTCAAAAATGTACCACATAATAGTGCATTTTAAGAAGTTATTACCATCCTAATATGAAATGATGTTCAAAGTGTAAAATTCACTAAAATGGTGTTTATGACTAATAAAGAACATGAATATTATGTATATTAACAATGAATATTAGCCTCATTTAGTGGATAATCACACCACCCAACTTGAGTTTTGCTAGTCCTGAACAAATTATATCTCATCAAAAATGAAATTTGAATTCACTTTTCCAAAAACATTTTAATACACAGTGATCACCAAAAACCCTTATGTCAAACAATCATGAAACCCATCAAAATATTTTAATTCAAGATATTTTCTTAATCATATCCCAATCCCAAGCCCATTCCTTTGTTCAAATTCATTTCCATATTTTATCCAATATCAATTAAGTATGAGGATGTGTTGTGCATCACAATAGACATAGGGGTTCATCTTTATTTTCAAGGGGGAAATGACGGAAGCGCTAGGTGGAATCACATTTCAATATTAAGATGAGTATTCAATTTCTTTTTGTATTATTTTTTTTTGTTTTTTTTGCAATTTTTCCATGGTAATTTAAATTGCAACTAAAAGAGTCAACCCCTGTAGCGAGACATTGCCGATGACTCCCAGGCTCAATGACCTTAGGGCACCAAGTGAAGCCCACATACTCCGGAATTATCTAAAGTTAACTTAGTCAAAATCAAATTAAAATTACCAAAAATAGAGATAATATTACTAACTCTGGGATAGAAAAATATGGAGTCACAATCCCTAAGTGCTGAAAGCCACACATTAGGACATTTCATTTCTCTACGCGCTATTTTTATTTAAATTTTTTTAATACTCATATTAAACTTAAATGATCACCAAACCAATGCTATTTATTTGGGGGACCCCATGAACTCAAACTAATACCCCGCTATTTGAAGAATGTGCATTGTGATTTTTTTTATTTGGAAGAAAATATAAATGATGAAATATCACATTGGACAACCACATTTTCCAAAATCTATGCTCATGAAATTATACAAGGATTAAAATCAGAATCAGGGAATGCTAAATTATTTGATATTCCGTTTCAAAGTGTGAAACGTGTATTACCATGATCAATGTTAAAGGAATTTTTCCTTCCATTTACACATTTTGTTTTCAAATCATTCACTTTTTTTGACACAAAAGAATTTTTTTTATTTTATCACCCCCCAACTTAAAACAACACACTCCTCGATGTTTAAAGAAAATAAAATTTAGAAGGGGGTAGAGGTAGAGAATGAATGTTCAAAAAGGAAATTGAAAATGAGGATCATGGAATGAAGTCACCTGGTGATTGATGTTGAAATTCTTGCTCCTCCCTTTTAATCCTTTGATATCCACGTCACTTGCAGAGTTCCCTAGTAGAAAAAGGAAAAACCAAAAAACAAAAGAAAACAAAAAAATATATATATATATATATATATTTATATAATAATGAAATTAAAATATAAGTATATATATATAAATTATAGAATAAGGAATCACAAAAAAATCGTAGGTCAGTGGTAAGCGCATGCCCCTGTCTCCCTTCGGTCCCGGGTTCGAATCCTCGCGGCTTCACTGGTTGTGATGGGGTTTGACCCATGACCTATAACATGTGCCCTTTTTTAATTATTATTATTTTTTATTATTTTTTTATTTTTATCTTAACTTACAAAATCTTAAAATGAAAATTAAATAAACTGATGATACATTGTATTCTTTTTAAATTTCTGGGTAAGGTATTACTCAAGGATCACACCACGTGACACTGATGAATATGGTGCTCCCCTTTCATGCCCATCCATACTCATAATAGAAGAACAGGTCAACAATCTACCTTTTTTTAAATATAAAAAAGTTTAATTAATCTTATTTAAAATATAAAGTTTATTAAAACAACAAAATTCTGGGAAACCTGAAAACCATGGGTTGCCTCCCATGCAGTGCTTTGTTTAACGTCACTAGCTTGACTTGAACCCCCAAACTTACCCAATACCAACTTTCAACATTTTAAGGACCACATGTTTCACCACTTCTACTAGTTTTAGATTCATTATATTTTTATAATTTTTTTCATGCACAAACCTATGTTCTAAAATGAGTGGTAAAATCAAAGGAATATCAGAAATGACTGATCTAGTTTCCTCTGTAGTATTTCCTAAGACATAAATGATCATTCCAACTTTTTTGGTTTCAAGAGAAGAATGAATTCCAATTTAAAGGTAGTGATTATACCTTATGAAGGGATTCTTTAGCGGGGAGGGGAGGATAATAATTTTGATCTCGGGTTGGATTGGACATTTATTCACCAGTTGATATTTGGAATCCAACTCAGTTTCATTTTACAAATTTCTCAACTAAATTGGTTCCTTTTGAGTAGAAGATTCAACCACAAAATTGGAAAGATCAGTGTTTGGAATGGATATGGACTCAACGTTTATGATTTCTCCCAATGGTTCAATGGTTGGTGTTTTTGAAAATTCGTCAATGGAGTTATACTTAGGAGACTCAATCCATAATGTAAAATTCTCCTCATTTGAATCCAAAAAGTTAATTTCCTCCTGATTTAAATACCCCTAAAAAATTTATTGATCCTCTTCATCTATCCCAAATACAAAGGTTGGTTATTCAATAAATTCATGTGGTGTTTTTGGGAAACTAGACACTTCACATAATTTTATGGAAGGGACAGTTGGTGTAGGGATGTGTTCCTCACAAGTTTTAATGATTTGTAGTTCTAGCCTCAAATATGAAACCTCAAAATTAATTTTCACCATTTTTGACACAATTTTGCAATTAATGGTTGTGGATTATGATGGGAATGAGGTTGAGAAATATGGTCTATTCCAAGAGGATAATTAAGTTGTTGGAATTCTACAGGAGGATGTTCTGATTGGCCTTGTTGGGATTGGAACTCAAAATAGGTTGGAATGTTTTATGTAGAATAGGAGTTAAAAAATTGTGACTCAATAGGCTGTTGATTATCCCACCAGTAGAAACTAGGATGGTCATTGTAAAACATACTTGGTGTGGAGTGATCAAAGAAATGATAGGTTCCCCATGTTTGGATTTGTTTGAAAGGGTTTTCCATAGGAATGAAATTGGGGATGTGATAAGAGAAGTGGGATGAAAAAAAGGATGATAGTGTCTAAGATAACATACTTAGGTCCCCGAAAAAGGCTCCAAAATTTGATTCTCACTCAAATTTACCCAATAGAAGAAGGTAGGACGGTCCTTGTAGTTTAGCCTGGGATGTCGAATCCTCAGAGACCTAAGAAATAACCTATAGACACGTACATTCTATGTACTGTTTTTGGCTATGAAGTTGACAAATTGGGTTGATATTAGATGGGTTTAATGCAACTCTAAGAGACTTAAGTGAATTCAATTTAAAAGAATGAGTTGATCCTAGGTTATCGCTCGGGGTGGATTTGATGTATTTCCTTTTCAATGATTTCAATTTCTTATATTTGAGATGGGTTCATTTAAGGAGATAAAACAACAAAATCACTTACTGGTTTAATGCCTACACAATTTAATACTAATCAACTATACACTTGAAGGATCAATGTTTTGGGAACTTCAAGGTAAAGGTTCGTATTATCACTTGAAGTGTGTGGCCTTAAATTCAACAAGGACGATGGAGTTTAAAAATCATCATATAAAAATATCAATTAAAAAAGTGATTATACATTAATGAGTTGATAAATAACATACAATAAATATCCTTGATACTCCCTTGGATGAACCCATATGTGGGTTAGACCTCCATTTATTCTATGGTTTCAATGGAAGCGGAAAGTAGACTCATGAGGGAGGAAATGGAGAAGTACAAAAAACACAATAAAATAACAATCACTCCACCGTTGTGTGGTAATCTCACAAGGTTTGGTATGAAAAAGTTCACACCTCTAACCAATGGTATCAAAGTGATAAGTAGAATAACATAATAATAAGAGAAGAATAACATTTATTATGAAACAAGGATGAATTAAAACAACTTACATGTGGAAGGAAAATTTGAGACAACAAGATTACAGCATAACATTACAATTGAACAAAGCACCAAAAATCATTAAATACTCCAAAACCAATGAATTAAATAGTAATTTTTGAGACCTTGGGTTGATAATCCAAGAATCCAAGTCTCCTCAATTAATTGTGGTAGGCCATAGGTGGGTGGAAAGTAAAGGATAGTTGATTTTCTCACCCTTGACCAGAGGTGGTAGCCAGCTTTCCTTCACCGAACAGACGTGATTGGAATGCCATCTAGATTTCCGAATCAGTGTGGTCCATATAATAAAAAAATGGATCCCCATATGTGTTCTAACCGGCTGTAAAATTTGGACCCACTTGGAGTTGTGGATACCGAGATATGATCATATTAGTGGGCTGTTTTGCTTGGCCGTAGAATCTGGCCCAGAATTTTATCTCTAACTTGGGACGCCTAAATAGACAACATGGAGGCCTAATTAGCATTGTATCATGAAGAGTGATTTGTTCCTATACATGTATTATATCATCCCACGAAATTTTGGATTTATTGTACCTGTATGTTGGGCCCCACATTCTCATCTGTGGGATGGTTTCCAATATGCCTTCTCCAGAATTGCTTCCTTTCATTACCAACTATCTTTTTCATCCTTTATGAATCTTTCATTGATCATTTAATGAAAAATGTTCATATTGAAGTGAATATCCAGTTCAAAAGAATATAAAATTAAAATTTTTATAATTAGATTCCTTAAAATTAGATGACTCATTGGTTACTTCAAATGATGTTGAAAAATGTACCACATAATAGTGCATTTTAAGAAGGTATTACAATCATAATGTGAAATGATGTTCAAAGTGTAAAATGAATTAAAATCGTGTTTATGAATAATAATGAACATGAATATTATGTATATTAACAATGAATATTAGCCTCATTTAGTGGATAATCAGTGTTCCATTTTTTTCAAGTGTTAAATATTAAAAAATTATAAATAATAGTTTTTATTTGGTATATATTTCAATCACACCAAAATATTTTTCAAGAAAAAAGAAACTGTTATTTTTTAATACAATTCCAAGAATATTGTGTCCTACTTTAATTTACTTAAATTTAATGCATTGTCTTCTTATATTTTTAAAAATTATTTTAATATTGTATAATATTTATTAGGATATATCTTTTCGATTAAGGGATAATTAAATTTATTTCAAATTCTATATTCTTAATTTTTATTTTTTAATGTAATTTATATTTCCCATAATATAGATCAAGATCATTAGGATCCAACCAATTATATCAAATTATAGTAAATAGAAATTTTCATGGAGGACTAACTGAAATATTTATTTATATATATATTGAGTGAAGCTGTTAGTTAGCGATGGGATTGGATCTATATCTATCCTTCTATTTGGAAAAAAGGTCGTCCAATTTATATGAAAACAACCTTAGAGGTAAGAGATATTTTAAATATGGTAAGTCTCTTATATTCTTCGTATTATATGCCTCTTTTAGGTTTTCTTTTATCAATCATATTAGGTTTTACATTATAAGTTTTTATAAAAAAACATATTACGATATGATCCATTGTTGAAAAAATAAGGAAATATCTTCTACTACCCTATTGAATCTACAATGGAAGGATATCAATGATTAAAGGAAAAAGGAAAATCAGTGAACAGTTATACCATTATAAGATAACCTTTTTTGTTATACTACAATAACTTATCTCTAAATATCTATAAAGTATATATCATAACATGTGAACTCATTTAACACCACATTCATCAAAAGTGAATCCAATTAAAGGAGTACCAAGATTTCAAGGGGTTACAACTATGATTTATATAATGATTCCCCACAACCTCAACCATGGGTAGTGAATAAGAGATAATTTTGTAGCATTCACAACCACACCAATTTTTTTTTAATTTCATAGAAAACATGGGAAAAACAATTTTTATATTGAAGATATCACTCTACAATAGAACTTTGTGAAACCATTCTTAATTGTGTCATGAAAATTAATATTGTAGTGTTATATGTAATGTTATAATCAATAAAATTATAGATAAACATAATGGAACCAAACATTCATAGGGACACTCTTTTCTATAATCATTATGAAAATCTATTTATTGGAAAATTTCCTTTCTAAAGTTAAATTGTGATGCTTCATACCACAATATAGAACTTTATAGAAAAAAATATTAAAAATTTTTATGTATATGTAAAACAAATAGATTTATATCATAGATAATGGCGTCACATCATAACATTTTAAATTCATTTTAATACCCAATAAAAAATCCCATGTTTTATTTTAGATCTTCATCCCCTCTCTATATCATTGTTCCAACTCCAGGACACCTAATCCTCCCAAAAATATACAAAAAGACCTTGAATATATCAGGAAACCCACACAAACTCTACATGAGTACATTATATCATTCTCTGCATCTCTTAACACCTATCTATTTCCATATATACCATCCAACACCCCAAAACCCCAAATATCCCCTAAAACCATTACCTCCATTATCAATAAAAAATTCAATAAACCTTTCCCAACCCCCTATTTTATCCTTCACTCATTACCCTCTCCATGTATCATAGAAAAAAATTCAACCAACCTTTAAAATGGAAATGACCACCACCCCATAAACACCAAGAAGCTACTGGTTAAATAGAAAAACCAATGTAAGACTAAGCCAACCCATACACCACCAAAACCAACATATAGATCATACTCTATACCCATATCTTCCCAGAACCAATCCATTATAAGAATTAAACCAATTACACATCCTTGAGTGAGTTTTTACACTAATTACACCACTATATTTTCTTATAGTTCACAAACCCCCTTAACCGAGATAGGCTTAGGAAGGAACAAATGTAGAGGTTGTAAATGAATAAAACCATGGATATGTTATTTATTTAGTTTATTGGAATGGGAAACAATATCATGAAGGCACTATTGGATATATATTTTGAGGAAATTATCCATGAATGGGAGTAATGTGACAAGGGTCGACATTAGAGAAATTATCGAATCATGAGCTTACCATAGAGGATGTTGAGTTTAGGTTGGGACAAACACACTAAAACCTATTATTAATAGACATTAGGGAAAGAATTGGTGTTTAAAACCCTAAATTATTTGTAAAAATAAGAATATATTGTGGTGAAGAAAAACCCCATCATATTTCACATACATTAAGTTTGGTCCAAACATACAATATACCTAAGGAATAGTAATGATATAGCCATGTTAAAGAGCACATAGTTGATGAACTCCCTCATCTAGATTATATATTGATCCATTACAATCTATTTGAGTTTTATGTTTGATTCATAATGTATAGTGAGTTAGTTCAATGTACTTATATTATATATAAATTATTTTTTGGGAAATATTAACTTCTTGAAGAAGTTTGACTTATATTTTATAGGCCACCAAATTTTTTCCAAGAGTACAATATTGGTAGTAATGTTTTCCCATTTAGAGAAGAACATGGATTTTTTGTGAAATCTATGAAACTTACATCACTTGTAAATATATATTTTATTAATTTACTTTTTTTTCTATGATTATAGTGTTGAAGAAGAAAAGAAAGTGGTTCATGTTTAATGTGGAGTTCACATACTTCCTTGAGGAGGACGAGGTAAATAAGGTCCTTTAACTAGATACCTCATATTCTAGTCCTCCACCACCACTGAGAACAGTAAATGCCTATATTACCGAAGCCACAACACATTTTTCCTCCCAACCATACCTGAATATGTATTTTCGGATAAATTCTAGTGCTTGATAGAGATTTATGTTAGGATCTACCTATCACTCTATTTATCTTATGACCCACCACCTATTCCACCTTGAACCCCAATACACATAACACTACCCTCACCCACATTATCCAAAATAATCATCACCACCTACCTCCATTCCCATAAAATATTATTACCCAATCTACTAATCTTCTTCCATATCTAAAATCAAACCACATAAATCCATATTCGAGTATAGATTTCAATGGTACTCTATCCCCATTTGATTCGCTACTCCTGAGACATTGGATATCCTAGTTGATGTCACCACCAACAGTAAAATATAGTTAGATACCCAAAGGATGGGTAAGTGGAATATTTATAATCTACCAATGGAAATTCCATTAACGGATCCTACTATAAGGAATATAGAATACCACTTGATATGGGAGGTTTCAACTCATGAGGATGTTCAGTTTACCACAACTCCAATTTAGGCTCCTTCCACAATTATAGCCTCCACTACTATGATTCCTACTATTTTTGTTAGCACCATGATAATACTTGGGATGAGCATTGAGAAAAAATTTATTTTAGTAACCACTAAATTAGTTTCCATTCTAGACTAGTTACTAAGATGATTATTTAAGAGCCTTGATTAGGCACCGATATAGATCTAATGACTAATTCTATATCAAGAGAAAAACTTTCCCCAACCATTAATGAAACCCTATCTCCACACACAATATTGATACCACATAAAATAGAGAGTAAAATTATATCACTCATTTATAATACCTCTCAACAACTGTCATCTTCCTTGGTATCCATTCAAATTCTACTAGGAGATCCTTAGGACATTATAAAATGTAATAACTAGTCAGTTTGATAGTATCTACCCACTATTATATTGAATTCTATTGATTCCACAAGGTAGGATAATAAGTTTAATTAGGAGACCAAGGAGGATACCATGGCATATTTGGATTTCACATTGAACTAATTTTTGTGTATTTTCACTCTATTTTATAATTTTTTTTTCATATATCGTACTTTTCATGTATTAATATATTTTCCAACTAGTTGTATATTATTTCTTCACATTTATGGATGATAGACATGAAAAATCACATTTTTTAGTATAAATATCATTTTTAAAAATATTTCCCTATATTTTTTCAAAACCCATTATAAAATAAATAATATATTTTTTAGGAATAGAATACAATATACACTCCAATCAGTTCAAGTATTTCAATGAAATTAATCTATTTAAGGATTAAATAAAATAGTCTTTAATAATCTGGGAATATCTGAGTATCTTTATTATATTTTTATCAACACCATTGATGTACTTAAATTTAATTTCAATTTCAACCCTCCTGGTATGAATTAAACATTGGAGATAGTAATTAATTCAAGTATAGTGTGTAGATGTAAAATTCATCTCATCCAAAAAAAATTCTAGTTGTATGTGATATAGTATAATGATAGTGTGGAATTATGTGTCGCTATATACTACTATAAATTTTAAAAGATGGTGTATATGGTTTTAGGAAGATTTAGGTAAGAGTTTTTTATAGCATATAGAAGGTATACCCATGGTTCTAACAATGAATATAAAAGAAAACTGCCAAAGTTATAAACCATGAATATAAATTATATACTACCACGGTTTAAACCATAGTAGTGGTCTTAAATAGATACAGTTAAACCATGATTATACCGAGTTATGGCCATGGTTTAAAATATGTGAATAGATAGTTTACATCATGGTATAAACCATGGCAATATTATTTAATATCCATGGTAAAACCATTTCTATACCGAATTATTTTCATGGTTAAAACCATTTAAATAGAAGGTCTACTAGCACACATTAAACTATTTATGTAGGAATAAATATTCATGGATAAAACATGGGGATATCTATCTATTTCCATGGTTTAATCCTTGGAAACAGCCATCTATTTTCACTATTTAAACTCTAGCTATAACTAGACCCTATTGAAATGGAAATAATGCCCACAGTTTTTCCAAACTATGTTAGTAATCTATTAACATTGTTTTTGGTCTAATTAACATGGTTTCAAAATAATGAATTTTTCTAATTTTTTAGTTTTGTACATAAACTCAACCAATTAGGTTTTTTGGGAAACATTTTATCCACTCTAGTCATTATCATTGGAATATGACCCTTATTATAGAAAGAACAACAGAGAAAATTATGACAAGCCCAACCATCCAAATTGGGTCATCCATTAGGAGATGTATACTAGGATATCCCAGTAATGAAACTCTATGTAATTTTTATATCTGTATTACTAATAATATTTCATAGGCCCATTGATGTATCCTAATAGAGGCCCAGAATCAGTCTCATTATATCACTAGACATGAGCCTCGTCCTTCATCACAACTAGACATGGTGACTATGGAATCCACATGAGAACGCCTTCTCATAAGGCTAATATATTTTTTATAATTTTTATCTATAGGATCATTTTTAATTTGGTCACCAACCTATTAAATGTTACATTGGTAATATACCAAACAAATGGTTCAATGTGCACTAACCCACCTAACAGTGCAACGTGTGATGACCCACCAAATGGTACAATAGGTGAAATCCCACCAAATTTTACAACATGCACCAACCTAAAAAATGGTACAATGGGAAATATCTCCCCAAATGGAAAATAGGAACTTGCCCTTCAAATGTGATACTCGGTTTAATAGGTTCACCATCTCGCCTTAGTCTCTTTCAATATGATATCAATAAAATATGTGGAATTATCATCATATCCGTATGAGCATACTCCTCATTTCCATAAATCTATTGAATGTATTATTGATCATGTTGGTGCTTCATAGTGAAATGTTGATAGAGAATATTTCAAATGGAAATAGTATATTTGGTCTATGGGGTCTTTGTTGAGACACTCATCATCATCCAATCACACAACAATTTCTATAAGAGAGGGTGGATTGATGAATTCATCCAGCCAGCCCCTTAACGGGGAATGGGAAGTTTATGTGGAAGAAAAAAATCACCAGACTCTTAAAAGATAATAAGTATCTATGGGAAGTAATTTTTGAAGTTATCATGGGATCCCTTCACTATAATTACACATCAAAACCTTCCTACATAGTTCATCCTTGTAGTGAAGTGCCTTAACCTATAGGATTGGATATTTGTATATTCCACATTCCCTCATTGGGTGAAATCTAGAAATTGTTCAATAACACCCTATCCTATAGGACTGGGGGGATTTTTATGTTTTCAACCCCCTAAATAGGGGTACTCTAGAAACCTTCTGACATCAGTTGTTTCTACAAATCCTCTAAGAGAGACATGATCTTTCAATTTTTGGGAAGAATCTATTTTATTGAAGAAACCCAATGCATCAATACCTCACTCTAAACTAAAAAAGACTTGGGATTCTCATTCTGGGCTGAAAACTCAGCCATGTGACTATGCCAAAAGAGGCATATGTATCACATGGGGAAAGCAGTGTGGTCTCCCCTCATTTGGATGATATAATTGGAAGGGTATATTCCTTCCATCCAATGAATCCCCCTAGGTAATTTGATTATTCCATGGAGACTAATTTTATAGAACTCCCCAAAATGAGAAATCCAAATGAGGTGGAGTTGACAGACCATTAAAATTACCTTCCCCACAACCTATGTCTTGATCAAATAATATACAGTTTCATTACCATTTAATACTTTATTTAAGTTAAGATAAATGAAGGGATATTAGTACCATCGAAATAGGAATCCCCAATCCATACATGTGAGAACTCTAAAAAAGAAAAAAAATTTGCAGTAGAATATGGACAACATATCTCCTAGTGATAAACAACCATCTCTCTATATTAGATAAAACAATGTACATTAATTCCTTTCAGAACATGTCCCTAGGAACATTGACTATGACATGGATAATTATTTGATATAACTACCAATAATTTGGAGGATTAGTGAGGTGGATTTGAGAGGCCATAAAAACCACCACCACCACCACTGAATTCTTGAGAACACAATTGAAATTTACATTAACATTAAATACCGACTCTGATGAAAGAAAAATGAGGGGATGTTGGAACCATTGAGAACTAAATCACTACTCTAGTCATGTTATTACTTTGAAAAAGACACTAATGTTTTATAGAATAACTAGGGAATCATATCTCCCTGTGATAGATGAACATCTGTAAGTACTAGACGAAACAAATTATATTCCATCCAACCAAAAAATTTCCCAGGTTCTTTGACTGTGCACTAAAGAATGATTTTATATAACTTTTTATAATGATAATTCAGTGGGAGGAATATTTTATAGTCCATGACAATCACTACCCCTACCACCAACATAGAATTCACATAATAGAGAGTTTATTTAGAATTAATGATTAGATAAAGAAGCAGGTAAATTAATTCTTGAAATAGTTATCGGATCCCAAAACCCAGGAAACATGAATAAGATTCCTCAAATATACCTTAAAAAATTCTCCCTCGTGATAGGTTGTGTAATTATAATGTTCAAGTTACATTTCATTAAACTGCATTATAGCATCCGAATCTAATGACATTAAATATAATGATAACATCTTATTCATACAATTTCAAACCACATGATAGTGTCCTAGTAACATGATGTTAAACCAAATGATAAATTCTTAATCACATAATGTTAAATTGTATAATAACATCTTATTCACATGACATTAAACAACATGACAATGTCCTAGTCACATGACATTAAACTGTATGACAACTTCTAGATTTCTTGACATGAACCTGCACATAATAATTCTTGGTACCAGGATGGTAATATACGTGATATTTTAATATCTATGAGATATCTTAATCATAAATTATATGTTATAGTGGCCAATAATTTTCCACTCATACAATACAATCTCAATCCCATTAATATAAAAAAACAACCATTCCCATAAGTCGCCTGCTAATGGGGTTACATGATATGTCACCTCCATAGACACTCAGATCCAGGAATCAAGTACATATCATCGAATGTGGAATGATTTTTACTAGATGGATACAGATTATAAAACCCTTTTTAAAGAGAAAATTATATTGAACTAGTACTTGCCCGAGCTATTGCACGACATATGTGATTACTGGTTTTTCTATTCATAAGAGATTAGTATTTAGAAATGTTGATAAGAAATAGTAATATTGAGTAAATTTTAATTAGAAAGTAATGGTGTATGATAATGTAATAGGAGTGCAAAGAATATAAAGACACAATTCAAATAGTTGACAAAGAAATAAGAATGGAGTGCAAGTATATGGATTTTAAAATTTTGATGAAAAATTGAATCTATTTTCAATTTCGATCACAATAACTGTAATGGGGGACTAAAATGAATAATGATAGATAAATCAAAGATAAGTCATGTTTTGTAATTATAAAACTGATAATTTTGAAAATAAATGAAATAAGAAAAATTGAATGAATGGGAAGTTTCAGGACACTTCTATACTTCGTTTTGGTGGCCAATGCTTGCGACCGCCCACTGCTAACCATGCTGACACCATGACCCATCTCCAATATTATTGGGAACCTTATCCACAAGAAAACCATTTAAAAAAATAGTTAAAACACAGTACTTCAATTAAAAATTCAGACAAAATTGTATGGAAGCAGTTATTATAAACCTGGATGTTTGTTTCAGCTTCTAAAAATAGTATAAATCGATCTTTAACAGTAGTTTGAGGTGCTGTCTAGATTTTGTTTGGCCCATAAAAGAGGAAAAAATTGTTATTATGTAGAAAGTTAACTAAAGGAAATAAAATTAAATGAAAGGGATAAGAATTTTTGGGTTTATAACCCCAAACATGTGTTGTAGCTAACTTGTCAATAACAGGACAATTTTTGCTGGTCAACCCCAGCCCATTACTGGGTGTGGTTTTCAGAGTAGGAACCACCACATCTGGTTATGCACCCCCTTCACATGCACTAGAATGATGAGAAACTAAAAAATATTAGTTCAAAACACAGATATATCCTATAATAGAATTGCACATGATCAAATCAAAACTCAAGAAAAATAAACACATTAGTGTTTCTTCTTAAATGTAGTTCCTATTTTACATATTTACAATGAATTTTTCATGGGATTGATCAAATTTGACGTACTAAAACAATGCCATACAAGAGGATGTCAATGTATTGATAGTAAGACGGTGACTTGCATTTGGGTGGGGGGGTTCAGAACACATGTTCTGTTATTTGTAAGTATGTTCTTCAATAATATAAAATCAGCAATGGAGTGCACCAATAAAGGAGATATTTACATACATAGTCTCCCAAAGGTCCATTGCAGAGAGGAGTAATTCAAATCTTGGATAACAGTGAAATAAAACCTGCACATTTAATGACTTTTAGTGATACCTACACATTAAATTAAATCAGAAATGTCTTGCATACACTATAATGATGTAGGTTGAAACCATCAAATACATTAATACAAACTAAGAAAAAAACCTAGATGTCTGTTTCTACTTCCAATAACTAAATGATTTGATTTACAATAGGTGTGTGAGTTGTTGTCCAGCTGTTTTCCTGACCAGAAAACAGAAAAAAAAGTTACTAAATAGTAAAATAACACCTTATGCATGTCAGTAATACTCTAGGTGATCACATCTGTAAAGGAATTGTATTCACTCAGACATGCAGTGTTAAACAAAGATTGTGGTTTTTGACAGACTAAGGCATTAGATATGCTCCAGGGCATCCACTCCTTGAGGATTTATGCTAATTTTCAATAAATGAAATAGGTGTGATCAACCTGATTGAATAGAAACACCCACACCTCAAAAAGAAAGTATAAACTGTTTCACATATTAGTCCATGAAACAAAACATACTCTGAAAAAAAGAAGAAATTGTTTTTCCTTACATTGTAGCTGATGAGATAGTGATGTGAAGTTTGGGTTGATAAGGTTGAATCTAGATTTATGATGATAACTTGAAAAAGGATATACATGAAATGTTAGGTTTCTGGAAAAATTTCACATAGATTGATCTTACGAAAAAATTACCTCTTTCAGGAGTCTCAATAAGTAATCTTTCTATGGGATCTTTCATGTGCCTCATCCACCATAATTACACTAACAGGATCCTGTCAAAATAAAATAATGTAAGGACACATTAAAAGATGGATTACAACAACATCTCAGAAAATATAAAAGTAGTAGTAGAAAAGGATTATATAACACCTGTAGTTGGTAAATAGAGGATCATCCATCATCTCTTTTAGCAATAGTATTACCCCATATGTGATATAGTTTATCATGGTCACATCCTGTGCTGCCAGACACAAAAACTATTGGTAAAACAGAGGTTAACTTCTCGATTTTACGACACAATACATGCATTCACTACCAATTCATGTTGTTGTATTCACAACTACTGGTAAAACAATTAAATTACAGCGAAACAACACCATAAACATTTAATGATGAGTAAAAGGGAAAGAAATGTCATTAAATGGGTAACGTACATCCAGAAAACCGGTCATGTACTTCAAAAAACAGAATGTAGAACATAACACCCTATTATTAACGACGTCTACCATGAGTAACAGAAACTAAAAAATCTGCATTAAAACATCCAATATCAAATACCTTCACCATTTTCATATTACATAATGATTAACATCCATCTTAATGATAAAACATCGAGCAAAAAAACTGATAAAAAAATGCCTTTTAGGAAAACCGTCCAGCATGTCATGAACACCGTCCAGCCTGAAAAATGTGATGCATGAAAATCATCCAGCGTGTAAAATTTATAATCTACCAGCATATAATATAACAGGTTCAGCCCTAAATCCAAGGTCCGGGGCATCCACTCCTTGATGATTTATGCTAATTTTCAATAAATAAAATAGGTGTGATCAGCCTGATTGAACAGAAACACCCACCACAGAAAAAGAAAGGATAAACTGTATCACATATTAGTCCTTGAAACAAAACATACTCTGAAAAAAAATGCAGACATTGATTTTGCTTACATTGTAGCTGATGAGATAATGAGGTGAAGTTTGGGATTATAATATTGGATCTAGATTTATGATTATAACTTAAAAAAGGATACACATGAAATGTTTGGTTTCTGGAAAAATTTCACATAGATTGATCTTAAAAAAATTTACCTTTTTCAGGAGTCCCAATAAGTAATCCTTCTAAGGGATATTTCATGGGCCTCATCCACCATAATTACACTAATAGGATCATGTCAAAATAAAACAATGTGAGGACACATTAAAATATGGATTACAACGACATCTCAGGAAATAAAAAATTAGTCTTAGAAAAGGATTATATAGCACATGTAGTTGGTAAATATAGGATCATCCATTATCTATCTCAGCAATAGTATTAACCCATCTGTGATATAGTTTATCATGGTCACATCCTATGCTACGACACAAAAAATATTACATACACATTATACATACACTATTAATGGTGGTTTTAATAATTTTTTCTGTCAGAATGAATATCCAGGGGCTGATTGATTGTGTGATTTTTTGATCTGGGGTTGTTAAATACTTTAACAGTTATTCAATTACAATGGTGGATCAATATATCATGTTCCCAAATAATGGTTCCAAACAAAGTGAGGAGTGAGCCTAAACTGTAGGTGACTGTTGAGAGAAGTTTACAGATGAAATTGAACTTTCAAAAACTTTCTGGAACAAAAAATAACACATAATTATGGAAGGAGAAACAATGATAAATTTATGACGTAGATTACTAATTCATTCTGGGATGAAATGTGTTTCTGTTCTGAGTCTCCCATCGAATTAATTTTTTAAAGGTTCCACATGAGACCATCATACATTTCAATTGATAATATTCCATCTCACGAACCTGTTTGTGAATAGTAAGGAAGCAGAAACAAAGACACTTGATGATAGAGCAGTATAGAATTAATGAATTAAATATTTAGACAAAAGAAATCTGCAATCCAAAAACTGAATATACAACATCTCCACCATGGAATGGTTCACTGAAGTCATGCTTATGAATTTAAATACAATTTTATTATAGATGCAGAAATATTGACCGAGCAAAAGAAGTACATGCAATGATTACTGACTCAAAGCAGGAGATGTATTGTATTGATGATACAATAATCCATATATAGCTAGAATAACAATTTTTTTTAGAGAAATAAACACTTTTCTAGAAAATTATGAGAACCCACCATATAAGGGGGAACACTAAAAATGTACATAACTCACTACATATATTATGCTATAACATCCATGCAGAATCAAAATCATACCAAAAAAATCCAAAGTATATCCACAAGCTGCATAATATCCTTGAAAAAAGGAAAAAGAGTCAGATATGTGAACCAAGAATGTAGAAAATGTTACCACGAAATACATTATTTTAATACGTCATTGAATATCAATTGACATACCTAGAGTAAAAGAAATTTCATTGGGATTCCACACCAGATTTCCAAACCCTCACCTAGTTGCTTCCTTCTACTGATGTAAATGAATTATTAGGCTAGAAAAATGGCTAACCCATGGTTTGTATATATAAGTAATCATAGAAGAAAAACATAAAAGCATCTAAATAATCATTTTATACAAAAAATAGAAATTTGGATGGACAGTACCGAGTGGTGGGATGTTCAAGTAGAAGACATAACTGAAACATCACCTACAAATCATCAATGGTCGCCCCTGAAGTTAAATTGGCCATCGTCATGCCCCAATGTTGGGATCATAGGCTGTCTGATGAGATAAGCATCTCCAATCAGTATAATACATGATCCACTACTCTTAAATACATGATCCAGTACTATAATGTTTAAAAATAGTAAGACATACTAATGAAGATTACCTTGTCCATATTATGTAATAAAACCTCGTATCCAATAGGGATTCATTCAGTACATACTAATACTGCATATCGAACTAACCATATCAATATCCTATTGTGATCATAAGAAATCTAGAAATAGTTTTCCATAAGAAATATGGAAACACGTATTAAGAAGAAATACAAATCGAAACTCATCTCATCCCATATTGAAACTCATGGTTTTTGAAGAATAACTTTCCCATATTAAAGTATTCAAACCTCATAGCCTATCGAGATTCATTCAGTACATACTAATGCTGAATATCAAACTATCCATATCAACCTAAAATGGTGATCATAAGAAATCTGGAAACACTTACACATAAGAAACATGGAAATAATTATGCATATGAATTGTGTAAAAACACTATGTGTTAACAATTGGGAAATAGTTGAACAATCGATCCATAAATATCTATGTATAACTAATATGGAAAGAGTTACATATATAAAATGTTGAAACACTTAGTTTTTCTGCTTCTGTAAGAAATTATGTAAATTTCATGGCCATCTGAATGCTGGTGCACCTAAATGATATATCCATGTAATAAAAAGATATGGTAGTTATGCATAAAAAATTATGGTACATATATACTAAACATTTATATTGTAACATCACTAATAGAATATGAAATATGCTAATCTGCAATCTGCAAACAATATGAAATCTTCAAGTAATTATGCATAAGAAATCTCAAAACACTTTTGTATAAGAAAAAACTCATGTATAACAAATCTGCAAACAATTAAGTATAAGCAATATGAAATATGCAATATGAAAAAATTTATACATAAGAAATCTATAAACAATAATGTATGGAATCCTTTTAAGAAATCTGTAATATGAAATCACTTATATATAAGCAACCTTAAAATACTTATGTATATGAAATCTTCAAAGAATTTTAATTGATATTCAATTGAAATGAATAAATTCATTGAATGTTTTAATTATAGAAAAAATGAAAATGAGCACAAAAAATGCACATTTTTAAATTACAATATTTCCATAAAAATAAAAGTCCATCAAGAGTATAGTTATATACCTGACTGGATGAAATATGCATGGTTGATTTAATGTACCCAATGTCAGTGAGTTCACTATGTATTTAATCAAATACATTTTTAATAATCGAATACATTTATAAAAACACAAATGTAAATCTGCATGAATGAAACTACAAAAAATGTTTATTGAATCAAATCAGTTAGGCATACCTATAATGGAGCACACTTTGATGTGATAGAGGAAATACATCAGACATGGAAAAAATTATAGAAGCGGAAATAAGGACCAAGCAAAAGAAGTACAAGAAATTATTGGTGAATCATAGCAGGATATGTATTGTATTGATGATCGAATAATCCATATGTAGATGGAAAAACTAATTCTTAGAGAGAACTGAACACTTTTCCATAAAATTATGAAAACCCACCATTTTTGAAGCACTGTATTGTATTATAGCATGAAAAATTAGTATGAATATAGTGAAATTAGAAACTATAAAGCAGATAGAGCTGTTATGGAGAAGTTGTAGAGGAGAAAATACCATATTCTGGATGCGTTGAGAGCTGGGTCATTCTGCGCTTATGGAAAATTTTGACCCCTTGTCTACTTCTGCAAAGGAACAGAATAAGGAGATAGATTATGAAAGAAAAAAGAAGGTTATTATGATGGTGAATGGAATCACGAGGAGGGTGAGGGGCGTTCTTAACCAAAGTTGATGTCAGAGGAGAGGGATAATATAGGGAACCCTAGGAGATGGTGAGGGATTTCGTGAGTGGGAGCGGTGGGGGTTGGAGGGGTTGAGGGCGGCGGGAGGTAGATTATGCTATCAGATGATGACAATAGAGCTCAAAGGATATGAATAACATGAGGTAACCAAAGAGATAGATTTTCAGAATTCTAATGCGGTAGCCGTGCGACGATTTGAGTGGATTGTAGAGGATGACCCGATGCAGCGGAGGGGTGAAATGGCGAGGAGTATGTCGATGGTGGTTTGCTGGAAGACCTAGACGGGGGTACGTGAAATCAAACTGGGAACCGTTGTAGAAGATGCAGAATAGCGAGGGGGCTTCGGTATTGCAGGTGTATTATAGAGGATAGCCTCATGCAGTGAAGGAGTGAAAATGGTGAGGAGGATGCCGATAGTGGTTTGCGGGAAGATCTGGACGAGGGCAGTTGAAATTTATTTGGGGACCGCAGTAGAAGATATAGAATAGCGAGGGGGATTCGGGTTTGGAGGGGAGGGGTTTCGAGAAACCCTAGTTGATGGATCGGTAGAGGTCGTGGTCGCTGTTTTGCAGGGGAGAGATGGATCGCGATTTTGGAGGGAGGAGATTATTTTTTTAGGGCGACGTGGATGAACGGAGAGACGATAGGTAAGATAAAAATGATGTGGAATAACATTAGAGTGACACATGGCAGCTGGAATGCCAGAATTAGTAGATATAGTAGATAACATATGAGATATGAAACATTGAACCCAGTCAAACCATGATTATATAAATAGCACTTTTATAATCAAACCATTTAATATGTGAGTATTAATAGGTTAAAATAATTTATGATATATATATTAATATATTTCCTACTCAATATTAATTTATTGATATTAATAGTAAATAAGCACTCAATTTTTGGTAATGTATTTTTGTTCTTTAAGATATGTTTTCTTCAAAAATGTTTTTATTTCTTTTTATAAAATAATATTATAATTAATTTATAAAAAATAAGAAAATTTAATTGATAAAATGAACTTCATTTTTATAAAATTATATCAAGATTTACTTAGGGTGATTTTTTTTGGAAAATATTTATTTTTCTGTGAATAGGGAAAAATACCCAATTTTTTTGTAAAAACATAATTTTTTATAAATAAAGTAATTAAAAAGTATCATTATTAATCATAATTTAATTCAATGTAACATAAGTAATATTTTTTATATTTAATCTAAATAATTACCCATAAATTATCTTTATATCATATTTTCGAGTAAGTTTATTTTTAGTCTTAAAAAGCCATTTTTGTGAAAACTATTTTTAAATGCATAATGTTTATATGTTATAAATAACCTAAATATACTATAATGTGGAATTATTTAATATAAAATTTTATAGTATATATCTATCATGTTTAATTGAATTTCACATAATGATGATTACTAGTTATAGAGTAAATGTAGAACTATCTTTTCCTTGAAAAATCCATTCTTCCAAAAATCACTTTCCATCACTCTTGCAGTTTTTTTATTAAATTAAATTATTCTAAATATTTGGATTGATTTTGATAAAATGGATTCCATATTTTTAGTCATAATAACTAATGGTAGGTAACATGGTCTACCTAATTTTAGGAGAATATGAATAGCAACTATAGTAAATATTTATTACCACGGTAAAATATAAATAGGTTAATTAAGGGTAAACATAATTTATAATGGAATAGAAATAATGTAACCATAAGAGTATTAATATATATATTCACATTTAAATATAATAATTATTATATATTTTTTGTAACATTATAATTTATTAATGTTTTTTTTGAAAATATATATATTTTTATGCGTTAAAACATAAATTGTCGTTGGGGAAATATATATTTTTAATCAAGGAAAACTTTTTGATTAATTAAATAATTTATAAATTATATTATATTATATCTAAATATTATTATTAAATATTAAATTGTATATATATATCATAATATAATTTTACGAATTGAAAATGTAATTTTTATAAGGGTTAGAAAATTGTTATTAACAAAAAAATAAAAAAATTTCATTAAATTGGGATTTTGATTTAAAAGTTTAATTTATAATATTTATATAATTATTGTGAAGAAATATATTTTATTTTTGGAAGAATCATATTTCAATTATACAATAATGAATATTTTTCATAATTGTCTAAGAGAATCACATTTTATTGTAAATATTAATTGCGGTACAAATATACGTTGTGTATTACCACAAACTAATGACCCAAAAGAGATGTATTAAATTATATAAAGGTTATTAATGACCAAATAAAATTTTCCCCATAGAAAAATGTTTTTTGTGGTTATTTTAATATTATTATAAATCCTTTATGGATCCTCCAAGACTAATATTATATTTTAGTGTTTTAAAATCAATAATTTATGAACATGACTCACCTCCACATCACCAAGGGTAATATTTTATTGAATTAGGTCCTTGTAAATATGAAACATTGAAAGAATATTCTATTTGGAAGAAACTATATGAAAAAACCATTGGAAGGTTTGTGGTTTTGAATACTTTATTATATAGAGTCCAAAAACAATGTTTTGAAAATAATTTAGAAACCCCCTCTCTTTCCAAATATAATCCCACCAAAGAACCCAATACTATTCACTATAAAACCATGAATAACATCCTTACTCTTACCTCCCCTCTAGGTTCCTCCCCAGGTTCTCCTTACTCTCAATAATATCTGACCAAAATTTGGGAATCACCCTCTCAATGTAAGGTACCTATCTCTATTATTTTCAATTCAAGGACATTATTTGTATTTATAATTTTGAATCTCAATTGGTTTTTTTTCATGAAATTATAAATATCCCACAACTATCAAATTTATTTAAAAATAATTAGATATCATTTATACCCTATCATTATAGCATTTACCTATACCATTACTATACAAAACATTTGTAAGGGATCCTCTCTTTCTCCTCAATATTCAAGAACATTAATAATGTAATTCTCTTTGATTTCCAATTCCTATTGATGGTATATTATATTACACATCCCTCTTACTAAAATTATGTTTTCTAAGTGATGAATGACCACTTTTACTCTCATTAATCCCTCCCATGATTCATTATGTACCCCTATTATGCTCCCATAATTATTCTATGATATTTACATTCCATGTTATTATTCAAGAACCATAATTTTATTATACCTATTAATTCAAAAAATTACATTTTTTATTATTTTCGTAATATCCCTAATATTTTCCTTTTGAATTCCAATGGATGAGTGGCCCATTTCACTCACATTAAACCATTTTACTATTCTTCAAGTACTATCATTACACTGCCAAAATGTCATTGAGATTTCCCATGTCAAAAATTTTTGAGGTGTATTCCATACCCAATTCCATTCAAGGGTATTCAAATATTTTTACCTAAACAAAATCGATTGGATAATTCCATATATGTTACATTTAATCCTTAATTTTGTGGTTAAATGTGATAAAATATGTTCTTATGTTTTATGATCTATGGTGAGGTAATGCCTGAGACCCCTATGGTCTATTTATTTGTGAAAATATAGTGTTTGAGGTCTTCTGGGAGGTCACAGTGACTCATTTTAGGGGTTTTCTAATTTTTATATCTTCCCAATGGAAGGTTGTGTCAGTGGGCCGCATCAGTGACTTGTTGTTGATAGGTTGCGTCGGTGGGCCACGTTAGCGACTCGTTTGTTGTATGTTTTGTCGATGGGTCCTGTTAGTGAATCACTATCAATAGGTCATGTCAATGGGTTGCATCAACGAATCATTGTTAGTAGATCATGTTAGTGGGTGGTATCAGTGACTCACTATTTTTGGGTCATGTTGGTGACTCGTTTTCTGTAGGTCGCGTCGGTGACCTACTACCAGTAGGTCATGTTAGTGGGTCATGTCGGTGACTCATTATCGATGAGTTGTATTAGTGAGTGGAATCAGTGAGTGGTATCAGTGTATAGAATCAGTGAGTGGTTTAGGTAGGTGGTGTCAGCGAGTGGCATCAGTTTGTGTTTTCGGTGAGTGGTGTTAGATAATGCATCAGTGACTCACGCAACAGTGATTCATTTCCAGCTTATCCCAGTTTTTCCAGTTTCTCCCCTATTACATTTTATATGACATAAATTGAGTTTTAAAACTTGTTTGAAAAATTCTAAAGTAGTTTAGAACGATATTAATTATATCTTTAAAATTTTAATTCCCCTGAGAGTTTGAACGACCAAGCTGTGTGGCCTTGGCCACAACCCAACTTTTAAGTACATTGAAATCGTCTCCCATCCATTGATATAGGATCTGGAATTTTCTAAATATGAGATCATATATTCCTTGAACCCTTCCATTTTCTCTTGGTTCGCATAGATCCTTTCTTCCACATGGAGTTTTGTGTTGCGTTGTGGCCTTCAGATCCAGTTTTTCCTTAGAGTTTTTTTCTAATGCGTGTGCAACAATTATTTTAAGTCAAGGAGGAGTTTTTGATTGATTGTTGTTCCAGGTAGAGATTCCTTCTACTCTTTTTAATTGTGTATCTTGTTGGGTGGGTGTACTTATGTCTTCATGTTAATACAGTTGTATCCAATTTAAACTATGTAATAAATGAGGGTTATAAGATGATGTTAACAAAGATAATCAGACATGTTACTTTAGTAATAATTGAATGGTAGGGAAGATTATGATGAAGTTTTTATTGTTTTATATATTATACTTTATCCTTTTGTGATCTATATTTGAGATATTCTTTATATAAATCATGGTTTTTGGTGGCCTAAATTTTCACAGTTGTCTTATGAACACTTGTTGTTGAATGTATATGAACATGGAAACATGATTAATCAATTATATCTCGTTAAATAAATATATTCCTTAGGATCAAACATATTCTGTGATAACCCATGAAATATAAAATTGGATTTAAGAAAGAGTTTGTTAAATATGAATACCCTTTTTCTTGTTTGGTGTGGCTGTGTGATGTGTGTAGATATTTTTTGTCAAGTAATTTGTATGGGTTTTGCAGTGCTGGGGTTGAAATAATAGGTTTTCTTGGGGTGATACGGGTGGTAAAATGGTATCTCAGGATGAGAGATTGATTTATTGTGGAATGGATGGGTAGTGGTTGAGTAGCGGGACTATAGGTTCAGGTTGTTCCATGTTTATGTTACTGGTTGGGACATGATACACTGGAGGGTGCTATTTTGAGTGGGGATTTTTCCTTAGGATGAGAAGTATTACATTAAGGAATGATAATGGTTGTGGTTGGTTTTTTGTGCTATGTGTGGAGGAAGTTTGAATTGGGGTGTTTTATCTTAGTTTTATTCCATAGTTTTTCATGGTTGTGAGGCTGGTTGTATATTGTGGTTGTTAGTTTCATAGGTAGGGATGGAAGATCAGGTAAATTCTTAATAATGTCATGATGATTGGTTGTTGAGGATATTTCTTTTATCAACATTATAAGTGCTCTTCTGTGGTTACGATAAAAGAATTTGGATATTGCAACAAATGTGGTGGTGTTATGAGGTTGTTGTTTGCTTCAAAACCCCCAGGTTGGATTGAGTGTTTGGTACCTACATATATATACTTTTACTTTCATATATTTCTATACACACCCCACATTAGTTGAGAAATATGTTCCAAACACCCCCATTATCATGGGGGAGGGTGTATTTCCAAAACATCCTAGTTGGAGAATGGATGGTTAGCCACCCGTTCTTCCCTGATCCCTCTTCTAGGTGGTCATTACCCAAGATTCTTCGGGCAAGTAGTGCTTTGTGAGGACCAGATGTGTGCGGGCGAGTTGTGTTTTAACTGGTGACTTTGGGATGAGGTGTTTTGTGTTCCCATGTGACTTTAGTATGATATGTTTTGTATTCCAAAGTGTTTGTGGGATGTGATGTGGTATGCAGACCAAGTGTCTATGGTTAAGTTATAGTTGTGAGGCGCATGTGTGTGTAGGAAAGATGTGATGTGGTATGTGGCCCAGGTGTGTATGGGTGGGTTGTGAGGTGGTTTGGTACTTTCAAAAGAGGTAGGAGCACTAGGACGTTTGCTGTTAGGGCATGGGAGTGGCTAAATAGAGGAAAGTAGTGTAGGGTACCCTATCATCGATGTGGTTACTATATTACTTTACTTGACTTGTGTTATTTGGTGAGAATACCTTTGGTTAGGATGGGGTGGCTAGTATACCTTGTTAGGTGCTTTTGGTTTCTACTATTTCTCACAGTTTCATTAGTATGCTTCTCTACTTGGGTACGAGAGACTTTGGTTATTCCCTATAGAGTATACTTGTATGATCACCCTGTGTATATTAAATTATTTTCAGTTTCCTAGGAGGATTACGAGCACCATTCGGGGCATTACTAGCTTAGACGTTGGGACAATTGTCGTATCGCTACAAAGCTTTGTTCTTTTGGTATTTACTTTGGATATTTTTATTGTATTTATAGCATTTTAACTTTGAAAATGCGTATGGGATGGATTTTTGATTCATTTATATTAATGTCTTGGTTTTTTTTGTGATTGAGACATCCTATCTCCCGATCTTCGTTACTATAAAATAGTAATGCCTCCCATTTTGTGATATTTATATACCTTTGGTGCAAGTCACCACCCTGAGGCCAACAGGTGGTGGGACTCGGGGGGTCATTATCTCTCATCATCAGTTCTATTTTTATTAAAGAAGATACAAATCAAGAAATAGAAAATTCCACATGACCACAAGACCAAAAGACCACATACAAGGAAAAGAACCAAAGTTGTTCTAAAATAGTGAAGACCAATGGCATCCCCTCTGATGAGGTTTACCCCTTCGGGTTTCAAAGTTTGAACTTTGTGCAAGGAAACCGGATCTGTCCCCATGAACTCAAGAGAAGAAAGGTAATCTGAAACATGATTTCCCTCTCTCCATGAGTGTTTTACAGTGGTGTCGATGTTGATCGGGTTCCTTCCTTTCCTGAAAATGTAGGTGATAGCCAACGGAATTGGGAAGAGATCATGCAGAGCATCATGAGGGGTCATTATCTCTCTTTCTCCATTTTCAGCTATTGAGGGGAATCTTCGGAGGGAGGGGGTCATTAAATAATGAAATCAAAGGTTATGGTTGAGAGATAAGGAGGAGTATAGAGCTAGGAACAATGTGGATTGCATGGGTTGGTAGATAAACCATTCTAGGTTATCTTGGTACATGATATAGGCTAGACAAGTCCAGTTAGGGAATGGGATCTTTAGGATCCCCTTGATCCAAAACATGGAATCTGAGCCAACCAAATGTCCAAGTGAGGCTACACCATTTTCAGAGTTAATAACCTAGGAAAGTTACATGAATCATAATGAATTTTCTTCTTCTTTGAATTGGTGTCCTGGTAAAATTTGAAAAGGATATTAAAAAAATGAGTTATGATTAACTTTAAAAAAAATTATATACTACTCAGGATTAGGAGTTCGTTGTTTAATTTTTAGGTATGGAACCCAGTAATCATCCAAAAGGGGATTCCATAATGGTGGATTTACAGGATGATCTAGATGATTGGTGGAGGGTTGATCCAGAAGATGAGGAAATCCTATGGAAGATAATGGTACATAATTTCTAGCGACAGACCTTGGTAAAGTATGATGAAAGTTTCTTGGACATGGAGATAGAGATCTAGCTCGAAGAACATGAGATCACCTTCAACATGATTGGGGATCCGATAGAGTAATGGGTTCCATTAGTGGTTAGTCAAATGAGGGGAGCTACACATCAGCGGTGGAATTTGTAACTGGGGGAGAGAAAAGTGGATGATTTTATATGGGTTGATTTCGAGAAGGAGTTTTGGGAAGAGTTCCCTTATTCGACCATGAAGGATGAGAAGCTAAAGGAGATACTCTCCCTCTAGTAGGGGAGTATGTTAGTACAAGATTTGGAGATCAAGTTCCAAGATATTATTTTCTTTTCTCTATAGATCTTTCTGGATGAGGATTCTAGTGTAATATGCTTAGAGGAGGAACTTTATCCTTCTCTTCCGTATGCAGTTACTTCCATCATCTTTCTGACATAAATAGAGCTCTATAAGAAGGAAGAGGAAGATGAGAGAATGAACTTCTGAGGAGGTCTACCATGATAGGGGAGCCAACATGGTTCTTTGATGTCAAGGCCTCTAGTGGTAGGTCTCAGGCATCATGGACTTTGAGGTTTCTCCCATTAAGGAGTCAACCTCAATAGTTTCCTTTTCCATTATATAGTCATTATTTCTATCATGTAGTCTTGGGGCCGGTGTGTTTTATCTATGGAGTTCATGGTCACCTTCACAGTTAGTGAATAATGGCTACTGAAGCTTATTATGGGGGATATGGGTAGGTTTAGTGCTCGCCTCATCAGCATTTACTGGATAGGCTATTTCAGCAGTAGGGATTGTAGGATACTACTCTACCAAGGGGAAATAGAGAAGTTGGGGGCCAACCTCAAGGTGTTCCTCAGGAACCTTGACTAGGGCATGGTTGAGGAGGCAGTCATCATCATAGGGGTAAAAGATCCATGTGTGGTCAATTACACACTGTAGAGGTAGAATTTTTATCAGGTCCAGAGATTGTTTGAGGTACCATTAGCTTGTTTGGAACTCTTTCTTGTGCTTTGATTGATTTAGGATATTTGAACTCCTTCATTGCATCTAATGTAGACCATGATCTAGGACTAGACATAGAAAGTATTTTCACGAACTTGGTGTTAAGTACCCCAATCAGAGGGCCAAATAGCTTCTTTGATGTTTTTCGGGGATGCATACTAATGTTGGGGTCACAACAGTCCTTCAAGGATCTCTTTCTACTGTAAATGCAGCCATACGATGTTATTCTAGGCATCAATTGGTTATTTTAGTGCATTATTTTATCAATTCATTCTAATGGAGAGTCATGTTTTTTGATGTGGATGGTCAATGTGTGGATTTATTTGGTGAGAGGAGTTGTCAGGTGGGAAACAGATATGTAGTGCCTCTTCTTTCTTTGTTGTCCGAGTTATTTGTGGGATATGTAGATGTCAAGATGATGGAGGATCCTAGTGTTGTTGGGGTTTTCTTCGATGTTATCCCTAAGTGGTTTGTTACTCTACCCCCTTGACATGATATTGAGTTTGGGATATACTTAAAACCCGATTCTAGTGATATTTTTAATGCCCCCTATTAGATGTAACCTTCCAAGTTGTGGGAGCTATAGAATTAAATTGAAAACATGATGAATAATGGATTTATCTGGCCTAGTGTGTCACCATTGGGTGATCCAATCTTCTTCAAAAAGATGGTAGATGGTGGTATGAGGATGTACATAGGCTACATGAGGTTAAATTAGGTGACAGTAAATAACCTTTAATGTCTCTCAAGTATACATGATCTCTTCGAATAGCTGATAAGATTATGTTGTTTTCCAAAGATTGATATGTAGTCTGGGTATCACTAGTTTAGGGTGAAGGGGGTGACATCCCATAGAGTGATCTCAGGTGCCGGTATAGGGACTTTGATTTTGTGGTTATGTTTTTTGGGTTTATGAACACATCATTCATGTTCATAGGACTTATGAACTCCATCTTTCATGAGTTCCTAGAATGGTTTCTCTTCATATTTTTCAATGACATTCTGATCTACTCAAAGTTATAGGAGGATCATATAGAGAATCTTAGGTTGTTCTTGGAGGTTCTTAGATGCCACCGGCTCTATCAGGTGTTTTCCATGTGTAAGTTTTGGACACGAGAGGTGGACATCCTTGGACATGTAGTGTCTCAGTAGGGTGTAGTAGTGGACCTATCAAAGGTCAAGGACTTTTTTCCTTGGTATCACCCAATTATGTGGTGGGGACTCACAGTTTTATTGTCTAGTATACTATTATCAGATATTTTTTTTATAATTTCTCTTGAGTTAAATCCCAATTGATGACACTGACTATAAAATTCCAAGCCTTTGTGTGGAGTGAGCATTGTCAAGAGGATTTTACCTAACTAAAGGGGATGTTGGTTAGTGATCCAGTGCTCCAATTTCGAGAGGGAAGGGTGATGTTTGAGGGGTTTTGTGATGCTCCCTGTATATCCTTGTGTTGTGTGATAATGCAACAATGAAGAGTGATATCTTATTTATATAGGAAGTTACGTCACCATGAATGTAACTATTCCACCCATGATCTGGAGATAGTGGCAGACATGTTTACTCTAAATTTGTGGTAGTACTACCTTATTGGGTAGATCTTTGTGGTCTTCATAGACCACAAAATCTCATGTTATATATTTCCTTGTGAGATCCGGACATACATCAATGAAGGTGGATAGATTTTTTCAATGATAATGACTTCTAGATTTTCTACACCTTAAGAAAATGGATCTTCTTGAATGATTATTTCAGTAGAAGGTTGCAAAGAGAGGTAGTTTGGGAATCTATAGACCCATAAAAGAAGATGGAGGAGTTGGATGCCATGCGATTAGATTAAGGATTAGATGGAGTCAGAGGTTGTCTAATCCAGATGAAAATGCAGTCATTTTTTGATACATTAGGTGGAGGAATATTAGTGGGGAGAATCAAAGGTAGAGGTGATGCATGATCACATTGACTGGGGTGACGCTATGGAGGGATGGATAGAGGATGGTTTGAATCAGATATTGTTTCAGGGAAATCTATATTGTTCTAGTGGAAAAGCATGAGGGAGTTATTCATGAGTTTCACAAGTCGCCATTAGCGGTACACCCAAGAGTTTCGAAGATGTACTATGGATTTAGGATGTAGTTTTGATGGATTGTAATGAAGCAGGATATTTCAGAGTTTGTGCTAAAGTCCTTAGTATTCTAGTAGGTGAAGGATGAGCGTCATGTTCCTGGTGGTTTGTTGCAGCCCTTAGTTTTCCCCAAGTGGAAGTGGGATGAAATATCAAGGGATTTCATCACAGGATTACTCCAGGATAAGGGAGGCTGTGATGCAATCAGGGTAGTGGTGGGTCAATAGAAGAAATCAACTCACATCATATTGATTAAACAGTATGGCACAATAGATTCCCGAACTAAGAGGTATATGGACTTGGTGTTGCGGTTGCATGGAGTTCTGAGGTCCATTGTCTCAGACTAGGATACATGATTTTCCTCATGTTTCTGGAGGTTATTTCTTTATGATTTTGACACATAGTTATGCCTTAGCACTACCTTCCCCCCTCATATATATGGGAATATAAAATAGACCATCCAGACATGGAAGGACATGCAGAGAGCATGCATATTGGACTTTAGTGTGTCTTGGTTATGAAACATAACCTTGGTTGAGTTTTCTTACAATAATAGTAATCATTATTCCATTTTTATGTATCCATTTTAATCTTTTTATGGAATTTCATTCCATTCGCCTTCATGATGGATAAAGGTTGGGGAGACAACTTTACTTGGTCCCAAAGTGGTGCAAACCACGATAGATAAGGTTCAGTTTTTTCATAAGAGGATGAAAAAAGCACAATATTAAAATAAATCATATATAGATCATAGGTTGATGACCTTGGAGTCCATGGATGGGGAACATGTGTTCTTTAAATCAACCCATCAACATGGGTTGTAGATGTTTGGAAGAGGGAGAATGCTTTTTCCCAGGTTAATCACACCCTTCTGGGCATTGGGGTGAGTTGGAGAATTTCCATACCAGTTGGAAATTACACCATAGTTGGGGATGGTCCATGATGACTTTCATGTCTCCCAGCATATTTAGTATCTTCATGATGAATACCTCATCATTTACTGAGGAGAGTTGGATATTAAGGATGAAGAAACATCTATAGAGCGACCATTGTCCATCCAGGATCGTATGGAGAAGGTGTTATATGGGTGAACCATTAATTTGTTTTGTGTGTTGTGGAGGCATGGTTGCCTGGAGGAGAGTACATGGGAGTAATCATAGTTGATGCATGCATAGTACACAATGTTGTTTTGAGTTTTCATATGTGTTTTTCTTCACTATTTAATTATTTAACATTGTTCGCTACAAGATTATTTCTTCCTTGTTCTGTGATGTGTGATAAATTCTTTACCATGAGGAGAAGAGGACCTGATTCCTCATCATGATGCTTTAATTAAGATGATATTAAACCTATATGAGCGAGTAAGTGCCACCCAGAATAGATAATATCTCAACATGGAGGAAGGAATTCATTGATTCATGTGTCTTGACAATGTGGGTTTGGTGCTCATGTGGTGTGTCTTCTGGTCAGTTGAGGGTAGTAGATGTTAGAGGAGGTGTTCTTGGATGTCAGGGTTTCATATCATCTTTGGAACCAATAGTTTAGTTTATCCTTTACAAGTAACTTATGGGGGGGGGGGGTTGTTCCGACCCATTTTTCTTCTGGGTTTGTTTTAGATTTTGAGGGCAAGAATAGATTGAGAGTTATCTAATGTAATGGCATGGACCCCTCCAGTCTATTACTTTGATGAAATCAATTGTTTTTGGTGTTCTGGGTGTTCATGATGACTCATTTCAAGATTTTTAAAGTTTTTTCCAATGGTAAGTTGCGTCGCTGGTTTGCATCAGTGACTCGATGTGGGTGGGTCGCATCGATGGGTCGCTTTGGCGACTCACTGTTAGTAGGTCGCGCCCGTGGGTCTCTTCGGGGAATCACTATTGATAAGTTTCATTGGTGGGTAACATTAGTGAATCTCTATTAGTAGGTCACGTCGGGGGTCACATCAGTGACTCATTGTCAGTGGGTCGTGTCGGTGAGTCGCTGTTGGTAGGTCACGTCAGTGACTCACTATTGGTTGGTCTCATTGGTGGGTCACATCAATGACTCTCTATCATTGAGTGGAATCAGTGAGTAACATAGGTGTGTGTAATTGGTAGGTAGTTTCAGTGAGTGGAGTTGGTGAGTCATTTCGGTGACTCTCATCAGTGACTCACCAAACAATGAGTTATTTCCAGCTTTTCCCAGTTTCTTAGGTTTTTCCCATCTTACGTTTTATTTGAAGTAATTTTATTTTAAAACCTTTTTGGACAATTATGATGAATTTTGGAAGGATATTAATTATATATTTAATATCCTAACACCCCCATGACCTTCAAATTACCAATACTCATTGTCTTGGCCACAACCTAACATATCTTTTAATTACTTCGAAATCATCTCCCTTCCATTGATATAGGATCAGGCCTTTTCTAAAGTTGAGATCCTCTCATCCATAACCCCATCCAATTATCATGTTACAACTAGATCCTTTCACTTTCATGGAGTTGTGTATTGTGTTGTGGCATTCAGATCTAGTTTTCCCTTGGAGTCTTTCCTTCTACACATGCACCCCCCACATTTCAATGCAAGGAGGATTTGTTGATCAGATATTGTTCAAGGTAGGGATTAAATCATCTCTTTTTAATTGTGTATCATGAGGGGTGGATATACTGATGTCTTCTTGTGAATAAGGTTGGATCAAATTTAAATTAAGTAATAAATGAGGGGCGGATGATGATGATATTAAAGACAATCAAACCTATTACTTGTGTAATAAATAGGTAGTGGGGAAGATGATAATATGGTTTGTATTGATTTATCTATTTTCCTTGATCCTTTTTTGATCTGTATTTTCGATATTCCTAATGAAAATTGTGGCTTTTGGTCTCCTCTATTTGTGCACTTGTCTTGTAAACACTTGTTCTTTAACCGATGTGAACATAAAAATCTGATTAATCATTAATATTCGGTTAAATAAATGGATTCCCTAGGTTCAAACTTGTTCTATGATAAACACTGAATTATTAAAGTGGAATTAAATATTGAGTGTGTTAAATCTGAATACAGCTTACCTTGTAAGGTGTTGTTGTGTTCTCTATGTGGATATCTTTTGTCTTGTTCCTTTTACGTGTTTTGTGGTGCTAAGGTTGAGAGCATGAGTGTTTCTAGGGTGATACAGGTGGTGAAATAGTATCTCAAGTTGATAGATTGATTGATTGTGGAATGGATGGGTAATGGGTGAGTAGAATTATTAGAAGTTTTGGGTTGTGATATGTTTATGTTACTGGTTGTGACATGATATGTTGGAGGTTACTGTTGTGAGTTGGGGGTTTTTCCTTAGTTTGGGAAGAATTACTTTGAATAATGATAATGGAAGTTGTTGGATTGGGTTATAAGTGGGGAGGAAGTGTGTTGTGGGGTGTTTTATATTAGTTTAATTCCTCTGTTAGGCTTGTTTTTCAAGATGGTTGTGTGTTTTTGTTTTTAATTTCTTAGGATGGGGTGGAATAACAGGTAAATGATTAATAACATCAAAATGATTGGCCGTTGAGTGGATTTTTTTAAACTATTGAAGTGACCTTCCTTCATCTTGATATGTGCATTTAAAGGTTCCAAGAAAGGTTGTGGTGTTATAGGGTGGTTGTTTGATTGAGAAACCCTAGGTTGTACTACGTGTTTGGTACCATCATAAAGATACTTGTACCTTCTATTGATTCTATATGAAACACACCCTAGTTAAACATAACGTGTCAAACACCCCCATTGTTAAGGGGGAGGGTGTATTTCCCAAACATCCCAGTGCTAGGATAGATGGATAGCCACTCACTATTCCTTACTCCCTCTTCTAGGTGGTGATAACCCACGATTCTTTGGAAAGGTAGTGGTTTTTGTGGACGAGGTGTGTGTGGGCCAGTTGTGTTTTCCCAGGTGTCTTCGGGATGAGGTGTGTGGTGTTCCCAGGTGTCTTCAGGATGACATGTGTTGTGTTCCCAGTTGTTTGTGTGATGTGATGTGGTATGTGTCCTAGGTATCTATGAGAGAGATGTAGTAGTGAGGCCTAGGTGTCTGCAGGTGGGATGTGATGTGGTATGTGTCCCAGGTGTGTGCAGGAAGGTTATGATGTAGTTTTGTACCCTGTCGTTGTTGTGTTTACTATATTACTTTACTTTACTTGTGTTATTTAGTGAGTGTCCCTTTGGTGAGGTTGGGGTGGCTAGTATAACTTGTTAGGTTCTTTTGGTTTTTTTTGTTTCTCATGGGGGCATAAAAATGATTCTACACTTTTGAACAAGATACTTTGGTATATCCTTTCTAAGTATACTTGTACGCTCACCCTATGTATATAAAACTATTTCAGGGTTTCCCAAAGGACTATGAAGACCGTGTTGGGAATTACCAGCTTGAATGCTGGGAAAGTTTTTGTGTCGCACCTCATCTTTATTCTTTTGGTATTTACATTGGATATTTTCATTGTATTTCTATAATTTTTACATCAAACATTCATGATGGATAGATTTTGGAATTTTTTATCAATAGTTCGTAGAGTTGTTTTTTGGTTGATACATCTTATCTTCTGATCTTTGTTACTATTAAAAGGTAATGCCTCCCATTTTTTGCCATTTATATACCCTTGGTGCTAGTCTCCACCCCATGCCCTATTAGAGGGGGGAAATAGGAGTCATTATCTATCTTTCTACATTGCTAGACCAGGAGGGAAATCTTTGGAGGGATGGGGTCATGATATTGGAACAATTATGATTGTACAGAATATGAATATGATGGGTTCTCCTAGATAGTGATCTAATACATTGGGTTTTGTTTTAGACCCTTTATATTCCTTATTTGGTGCATGAGAGATTATCCTATTCACATTATGTTATTATTTCTTGGTGGTTAACCTCAAAATATTCTTATTACATAATGTTTAAAGTTGTTTCCACATTACCATGTTTCATTTATGTTATCATGGTATATCATTCTTCATTGTTCTTGTTAATCATTCTCACACCTTTTATGTTCCATGGAAATTCCTACATTCCAACATATAATACTTTATTTATGTTATGATTGTTTTATTCTATTAATGGAATTTATAGCTCACCCCTTTCTTATGTATTTCCCCAGGTTATCCCATGCATTTTTAAAAGCTATGGGATTTTTGAAGAATGTTACAAAAGTTTTCAATGACATTATTATTCCCATATATCGTGTTGTTGTGTTATTTACCTAATTTACCAAAGATACTCAACTTCTAGATCTTATGGGATACATTAAGTGTTCTATTGTATAAAAAATAAAAAAAAATAATCCATAATAAAGTCATGAGTTGACATAGTTGGTATCAAATAAATGTCTATTTATTTTTTGAATTATGATTAGAAAACGTTAGATAAATTTTTAACAATAAATCTAAGTATAGGAATACATCTGTATATTTTGTTTAAGTACAGAGTAAGATGTTTATATGAAAATAAATATCTTTATGGATACTACTAGTGGAGGTGTCCCTGGAACAATCATACCATTGATTGAAAACCCTAAAAGAACCATATTGAGATAGACTCAACCCAAAACTGGTGCAAGGCAATGATCCTTTCCACACACCAGGTTTGACACTCCCAAGGGATATTCTTTGGTAAGTTCACATTATTTTTAATATCAATTATTATGGGAACAATAAAATTCTCATAAGAGTCTATGTTATGAAATAGATCATCAATGACATAGACTGAATCATTGAAATTTATAAGTTAAGGAAATACATATCATTTAAAAATTACCACATTAATGTTTTTGGATTCCAATTTTTTTGTTTAATATTTTAAATATATTCATCCTTAATTTTCCCCTTTATTTAAATAAATGGATGGAAATTGGTGAAACCAAGTCAACAACCAATTTGATGGGAAGTTTTATTAAATCCCAAATGAGATATCTAACATGACTGGACCTCATATTGTGATTGTGCACAACCAGCTATCATAAATCACAACTAAAAACTAAAACATAGATTAATTTTCAAATAAATAAAATATTTGGAGGATGGAATCTCAAGGAAGATCATATTATAAAGGTGATAAAGGAAACAAGATTCAATTTCCTACTTATTAAAAATCTGGAAATAGGCATCGAGGGAAATTCCATAATAGAACTCGAAGGTGTTTTAAGTGCATAAAATTAGGGGATAAATTATCTAGTGGTCATAAAAAAATAAATTTTATGAAGTAAGGGAGAAAATCAAACCCTATGTAGCACTTTATTGTTCAATGTCTTATGTTTTTAGAATATGTGAATTATCCATGTCAATTCCCAAATCCAAGGGTTAAATCAATTATTAGGAAATTAATTATGCTATGAAATACATTGAAGTGTTCATGTGTTAGTATTATGGAATTATGTTGTATAAGTAGTATATCATTTCCATTATTGATATAAGAATCATGAATCATATATTGATTATTCCAAAATATTATTTTTATATGTATTTGAAAAATATGGTGAATAGTATCAATAACCAATAAAAGTGATTTAGTGATAAGGAGATATTTTGGAAAATAAAAGATTGAGGCATTGATAACCCATAATATGTGTTTGATGTTGGTATGATTCTAAAATGTCCTAGAATGATATTTATATTTCTAATATTATATTTAAAATCATTGATACCACTTTTGGATATTTATGTGGTGGTTGTTAAGTATGATTAAGGATATTTTGGGAAACATATTACAGGATTATTATTTTTTTATTTTGAGCTGATTAATGATATTTCAGTAGATTTTTTATTGGGTTTAGATATATATAACCATTAGGATTAATATAAATTATTTTTTGAGAATAATTATATTATGATTTGAGAGGTATAAGATGAAGGGTATGATAAAACCTTTAAGGATAAAACATTATTTAATATTGAGGTTATTGGTGTTTTTTGTGACATAGATGTATTAATTTAACGAATGACGTATGTTAATTCTTATGACTTTTTGTGGAATTTTTAAGGCTAATGATTTAAGGATTAATAATTTTCACTATTATCTTTTTTTATGCTAACAATTTTGGATTTATTAATCATAAGATGAATAACTTTTTATTCATTGGTGGGTTATGTGATCCATTATAATTTATTATAGATATTATTGAAAAAAAATATCATCTTTAGTTCTCATAATTTTCATAAAAATACAATATTGTAGTGGAAATTGATTGAAGGATGAAATTTTTCCTGTCAATAAAGTATATTTCTGTATGATCTTAGCATAGAGGGTAAATTAAATCCTTAACTAAAAGAAAAGAATCAAGAAACAAAAATCTTTTCATATTATGATCAATTATAATGAATTGATAGTATTTTTACCCATCATGGAATAATGGTTTGGTGGTCATTAAATTTTTCCTAACCATTTTCTCTATCACAATATAATATTTATTTGGAATTATTTTTATTTATTCCATGTCTATATTTTAAGTTACCACTAATTGTTTCCAACTTGGAATCTTAATTAATTGATATCCATTATATTTTCCTTTAACTCCTTTCATGTGGATGTTTTATCAACCTTTTTTTCAATAACGTTTTTAAATACATATATTTTAGTGTTTAAAAAAAATAATTACCAAGATCAAGTTAAAATTTGTAGAATGATATTGTTTAAATGGAGAATAATGTAACACTTTTTTAAAGAGAAATTTATGTTCGATAGTGTATGCACTACGTTACTCCGAACCCAAAAAACCCATGATTTTTTAAACATAAACACTATAATCAAGCCATTTAACTTGAATTTATGAATAATATTATACACTATATGATATATATGTATATCCTACTCAAACTAAATGTATTGATAATTTTATAGTAAATTATGATCCATTTTTTTTGTAAATTTTATTTATTTCTTTAAAATACATTTTCTTCAAAAATGATTTTTATTATAATTTGTAAAATATATTATATTTATTTAATAAAAAATTTGAAAAATTAATTTTATTAAATGAACGTAAATATTTCCATAATCATTCATGATTAACATAAAGTGAAATTTTTATATTTTTTTTAAAATATGGATTTGACATTAAATGGCGAAAAATACCATTTTCTTTGTAAAACCTATATTTGGTTTGATATATCAATTAAATGACAAGCCTAAATATTATTTTAATTTGACATAAAATTAGAATTAGTATTATTTAGTTATATTTAATCCAATTATTTACATTTAAATTATCTTTATATTATATTTTAGAATATGTTTTTGAGTCTTAAAAACATATTTTTACTTAAAGTAGTTTGAAAATTCATAATGTCGATTAGTTATAATTTATTAAAATAAACCCTAATGAATAAATTTATAAAGATTTATATATATATATATATATATATATATTTATTGATTGAAATTCATATAATGAAGTATAATAGTTATAGAGCTAAAGTATAACCATCTTTTCCTTGACAAATTCATTTCTCAGAAAATCGATTTCCCCCAAACTTGTGTGTTTTATTTTTAATGAAATTCTTCCATGTATGTTAATTAATTTTGGAAAAATTGATTCAATATTGAAACTAATTATATTTAGTATTGTGTAATAATTTTAACTTATTTTTTGACAAGATGAATAGTAAATATAGTAAATATTTGCAACCCTGATAAAAGGAAAATAGGTTAATTGATGGTAAAATTAATATAATAAGGAATAGAGAAAAATTAACCGTAAGAGTATAAATATGTATATTTTCATTTCAATATAATAATTATTATATATATATTTTTACTTTATAAATGATTAAATAAGGATTTTAAGAATAATTAGATTTTTGATGTGTTAAAACATAAATTTTAGTTGAGTTAATATATCGTTTTAATCAAGAAACTATTTTTTATTAATTAAAAATTATTTAAAATAAAATTAATTTTGTTTAAATATTACTATTAAAAATAATATATTAATTATAAATTGTAATATTTTATTTTATGTAAAATTGTAAATTTTATAAGTGTTAAAAAACTGTTATTGATAAAAAAATATTTTATAATTAAACAAGGATTTTGATTAAAAAGTTTAATTTATCATATTTATAGAATTGTTTTTAAAAAATAAATACTTTTTTTGAATCTGCATGTCAAAATTATCTATTGGTGAATTTTTCATTATTTTATGATATTGTTGAATCTTTGTGAAATAATTAAAAAAGGTATTCATATACATTGTTAATTATTAACATTATAATGACCCAAAGGTTATGTTATAAATTATATAGAGTGTAAACAAGACCAAATATATTTTCCCAATTAAAATAATGTGTTTTTGGTTATTTTATTAATTTTATAAATCCTTTATGAATCTTTCAAAACCAATATTATATTTTATGATGTTAAAATAAATTCTATATGAACAATAATCACATCCACACCACCAAGGTCAATATTTTATTGAATTTGGTCCTTGGAATTATAAAATATTGAAAAAACAACAACTATTTTTTCAAAAAATGGGGAAAACCATTGTACGGTTTTTGATTTGTATCACTTTATGATATAGAATCCAAAACTTTTGTTTCATAAATAATAAAGAACTCCCCTCTCATTTAATATATAAAACCACATAAGATCTCATTCTTATCACTAAAAAACAATGGATCACATTCTTACTATTCCATTACATCTCTATTGTCCTTTCAATGTGCCACATTTCACTCAAGTATCTCCTAGAATGCTTTTAGAATCACCCCCTAATGGTAAGGGACATCTTTCTCTTATTTTTAAATTCTAGAACCATTTTGTATTTATCCTTTTGAATCTCAATTGGTTACATTTTATTGACTTTATAAAGATCCATATCCTTTAAAATTTATTTCATAATAATTGGATATCATTTATACACTCTCATTATAGAATTTACCTAAGACATTACTATAATGAAATTTAGTAAGGGATCCTATCTTTATATTATCCATTCAAGAACCTTATTTATGAAATTCAATTTGGGATAAAATTCCTATTGATTGTATATAATCTTCTATATACCTCTTACCACCCTTATTATTTCCATGTGATGAGTTACCCAGTTCAATTTCATTAATCCTTCCCTTGATTCTTATAAACCCACATTACCCTACCAAAATTATCCTGTGATTTTTTTGTGCCATGTTTTTATTCATGCATTGTCCTTGTATAATGAAAATTAATTAACAAATATTTTCATGATTATTTTATTACACAACCCTCATAATATCCTTTTGACTTACACATGACTAGATACCAATTTCTCTATCATTGTTCCATTTTATGAATCTTTATATAGATCCATTATGCAGCTGAAATGTCACTGCAATTTTGTATGCTGAACATTTGGTGGGTGAATACCCATACCCATTTTCACTAAAGGGTATTCACCTAGTTGTAACTATAGTTTATTGATTGGGTAATTATATTTATTTAACCCACAATCCATATTCATCTTATTAAATGTGTTGTAATATGTTCTTATTTTATATGATCTATGTGGTACACATATACGAGTACATGATATAATTATCATGGGTTCACCCAGATAGCACTCCAATGAATTTGGTAATTTTTATAGTCTTATGTGATTCAATGTATGGTGTATGAGAGGTTATTCTAAGAAAATTATTTTTTGAATTTCTGAATTTTAACCTTGAATTATTCTCATGATTTCGTGTTTAAAGTTGTTTCCACATTACCATATTTTCTTTTATGTTGGCATGTTATATCATACCTCATTGTTAATGAATATGATTATCACCACATTTATGTCCCATTGAAATTCCAATTTGCTAACATGTAATAATTTCTTCATGTCGTGAATTTTTTATTCTATTATTGGGATTTATAGATCATCGATTTTTATGTATTTCCCCAAGTTATCCCATGCTGTTTTAAAAGAAATGGAAATTTAGAAGAATGTTATGGAAATTTTTAAAAATGTTTTTGTATCCATGTATCAGGTTGTTGTGTTATTTACCTAATAACTGTAATACACTATAATGAATGATTTTTTAGGCTGTATTGATTTTACTCTAATGTATTAAATCCAAAATTATTGTGTAATAAATACATAGGTTGTCATAGGTATTATATAAATTCCTCCACAAAAAAATAATTCTGGTATATTCAAGTGGTAACTAGTGAGTAGGAACATATCCATGCTAACTAGAATAAAGTACGATATCATATATGGGTTTAAAACATGGTATTGGAATAGATCCACACCCCTGTGCATAAAAACCATCAACATATTCTGATGGGAAAAGGAGGTTAGTAGTGGTAACACATCCCAGTTATATCAGATACATCAACCAAAATATCCTACAAATTTAAAGCATATTGGCCTACATTCTTAAACATACCCAACAAAAGTAAAAATACATTTTGATAGTGACTGTGGAACCCAACCAATATATTTTGTTGATGAGATGTGTATATGAAAACATTCCTTTTCCAACATATAGGGTATCACACTAACATTGTAAATATGAATTGGTAGTTAATATGATGTAATTTCACTTTCTTACTCCCATCCAGGAAAAATATTATCATATTTAGACAAAAGTGGAGTCAAATTATTAGGTTAATATCCCTGTTCAAATAAAGGATCACCATCTTAGTTTGACACATGACTTAGGATTGACTTGAATTATTGATAAAGAAATCCAACGACAAACTCCAAAGGAATATAATGAGGCTCATATCCCCCCCCCCCCTCAAATTAAAGTCTATCGACATAGTTTTGATTTTACCACAGGGTAGGCTCACACTAATTCTGATGAAGATACGTGAAATATTCCATCAACTTATAGGATCAAGATCATATCCTTTCTTCTAATGATGAATTATTCTATAAACATTCTTCAAAGTCTATAAAAAGGGGGATCATATCCCTGATCCAATTCCAATGGTTTAATGGAATATTTCAATGGTGGGTTCATATATGAACTGAGATTATACGACCACTTCATCCTGGATTTACCATTATATTATATAAACCAAAGAAATAAAGGATCATATTTCTACTAATAATGGAGGATATAAGATGGATCTATACTCCCCCGTCCCTCTCCTCTCCCTCACGCACTCGATTTCGTCTCCTTCTCTACTCTAGGGTTTCTGGTTGAAACCTTTTCCACTCCTAGGTTATTCTTTCATTTCATCTTCTTTTTCTCTCTCTTACCTATCCATAGATTCTCCTATGGTTCATACTCTTTTTATCATGGTTGGTCTATTCTCGAGTTTCGCCACTCTCTTTGGCTTCGATGAAGGATCTTCGGTTTTACCGTAGGGTTCTGCTACCATGCTCTTACCTTCTATTCCATTCCTACACTCTAGGTCAGATCTAGAGCAATGGAATCACATAGGATTTGAGATTGAAGTTTGATGGCTATGGTTTTTATTGGTGACTTCCCCAATTCCCCCTCCTTTCTTCGATTTGGTCTCGGTTTGGGTTTCATACCTGGTTTCTTTTGGGTTCTTCCCTCTTTTCCTCTTTCTCGTGTTCTCTATTGGGTTTTTCCATGATTTTCATTTTTTTTTCACCGTGTTGGTTTAGAACACTCGGAATTTAAATCCCTTCTATGGAATCAATGTCCATATGGTTCTATTAGAGTAATATTTGAAGTTTTGGTTCCTTAAAGGCTTTGGAAGGTGGGATTCGGCCGCTGAAGGTGCTCCTCGCATGGTTTGTTTTGATTTCCCATCTTGGTTTCTTTCATCTTCCCACTTTTGTGGATGATTTGATTGAGTATTTCTTGTTTAATTTTAGATAGTGATGATGGTGGTGATGTTTCCTGTATTGGTGATTATAGTTTTTGGTTTATGTGTTTTGGTTTTTGGTTTCTGGTTTCTGTAATGGATGGTCGATGACGACAAGGTGATGATCTTTCCATGGTTGGTGATGGATCTTGATGAAGTGGATATCGTTGAATGTTTCTGGTTACCTTCACTGATGGTGAATGGAGTTATGATGGTACTAACGATGGTGGTTTGAAGTAATACGACCAAACTCTTGGTTTGTTTCAAGGTCTCCTCATGATGGTTAATTTTGTGGATTACGCTGGGTTTTCTCATGCATCGAGGATGATTTTGGATGTTTTTTTGAATTTTGTTTTTTGAAATTTGAATGGTTAAATTTTGAATGTTGAATGTGGTGTGTACTTGTATATATGGATGTTGGTATGTAGGAATAACTAGTCCTTTTTTATGGTTTCCAGTTACCCAATAAGTGGCTATTTGGAAAATACAAAAAAATGGTTTGTGGATTTTAATATAGAATATCACCATCATAGTCCAGCAGCTTCTCATCATTGATCACATATCCCCACCAAATCATATAGTTGAAAACATATTCTAGTAACCATTTTATACTAGGATTATATATAGGATTTAAAAAATAAAGTTTGACATATTCCTTCCATGATGAAAAATGATTCTCATATTTATGATATTTGCAATGATAATACCTTTGAGGTGGTGTGGAACATATTATAAAAACCTAAAGGGTTTGTCTACTCTTCAACTAAAGCATAAGGAAATCAATAGATCGATAATTATCCTTGTGGTAGTGAAGACATGGATCACATGAACTTTACACATGATATCGATTATGGAAAACCACGCCATGGTAATATCTCTCACAGATAATGAAATACACCCCTTTACTAAACATCATCAATAGTGGGGTTAACAGTATATAGTGGGTCATCAACAATCTGTATCTCTTCACCATGGACGTGAGGTGATCCATATAAGAAACTTATGTGGTATGACCAGGTGAAATCATATAACCCCAACAAATAAGTGGTCAACATGTATATATGGAGAGAGTTACTAAGAGAAAACCTCCCAAACCATGTTGTTTCCCATCACAAATCCCAAATAAAATATCCCAAATGATTAAGAGAATGAGTTCAGTCCTTAATTATTCTAGAATATGTGGGTGACTCATCAGTGATTGAATGATATAAATCCTCCTTATTATGGATATCAAGGTCACCTCCAAATCATAAATATATCTATTGTAATCCAAATATGGAAGGGTGATCTTCTGTACAAGACCTAAGATTAGATGAGAATAGAAAATTCATAGGATATGTTTCCACGTACATCCATAAAAATATATAGTCACTAATTGAAAAATCCCAATCATAGTTTTGTATCTCTTGATGGGTAATGTATGGAGATATTTACTTTACCCTATCTACATGGTAGCAATGATCCCCAGATATGGAATCCTATAATTTCCCAACTATACGAGTAGTCATGGGACTACATAATGTGTGGGATAGTTGGTTAATATGATAAATAAACTCTTATTTATATATGAAAGGATTATACAAATAGAGAGAGTGGGTGACCATTAGAATAATAATACGAACTTCCCAAAAAATTAGAATATTCCTCAAACATTGAAGTCGAAGCCACGAATTACTTGAAAAATCATCACAGGAAGTGAAACATATCACAATAATCCATTTCACATGGTCTATGAGTGAATGAGATATGAAAAAAATTAGTGGAATTACATTTGGAGCAGAAATGGAATCAATCCAATATTAAACACATCACTCATGGTTGGGGAAATGTTTTATATCTGCCTTTACCCATAGGGTCATTAAACCCCAATATGGCCCTGAAGAAGTTGGTTACATCTCCAAACCAACCCCATACCACAAGTATTGGGGAATTTGTATATCATTTATAACCCCAAGAAACATAGAATACTAAAAAACAAGATAACAGAGTAAAAAAAACATATCAAAGTCAACCATATCCCATAGGGTTGGGGTTATAGTGGTTCCATCTGAATATGGAATGAGAACCTCATATATGAAAGGTTTCCTTAATTCTCGAGTAAGGATGATACTTCATTTAAAATATACTATACACGATATGGATCAGTGTAGAAGAGTTAAATTCCCAAATTTAGATATGTGAGACATGTATATATAAAAAAATTCTATATTAAATAAAAATGTGTGGCTAGATTCATATTTCTTCAAGATATGATGTGATGCCCAGATCACAATTCCAAGGACATTCAAAAAATATTGAATGGTAGAAATACCCCCTCTATGTTGATTAATCAGAAATTCATAAAGAATTTACCATTCACGAAATATATTTGGCTTGATTTCTATTTCTACATAATACATAGTAAAACCTAGGTTCAAAATATTGGGTCCTTATGAAATATCTAGAATTAAAAAAATACCCCTCTCTATATATAGATCATACCTCTATAGGAAATTTTACATTCATGAAATACATATTAAATTATTCTTATTACTATAGGATATGTATTGACACCCATATACCAAATCATGGGTCCATCCACAACAGATATAAATGAAAAATATTCCCCTCCATTCTTATGTTTTATGCATGCATAAGGAATATTCCTTTTAATAACTACATGTGGCATGATTCCTTATTATCACAGAAGATTTAGTGATTCTTGAATCTCAAATAGGGGCCTCTCCATGACATAAATAAAAAATTTACCCTCCATATATACGTTTCATACCTATACAAGGAACATTCTAAGAACTGTGTGTGTCTTTATTCCTACCATCACATGATATACGGTGATACACAGATCCTCCATTTCAAGCTTATCCTTGAGTTTCCTTAACTCCAAATCATGATCATCCATGAGATGGAGATTAGTATAGAGGCACTAGTTGATAATAAATTTTGAACACCCCAACATATTCCCTATAACATACTTCCACATGACTTAACATATTTCCCAGTTATTTGTTGTTTCTCCTGTCGAAGATGGCTCAAGTGAGCTTAGGGAACCTGGTAAACTACTTTGAATGGGGTGATTGAGATGTGTTATAGATTTGGAATTTCATCCTATTAAAATTACATTTATTTAAGGTATAGTTATTTGTAGCCTGAAGTTAAACTACACATCAATTTCCTAGTCTTGTGAAGTTAAATTGGATGACAACATCCTATATTTATGATGTTGAAATACATGATAGAGTCGTAGTCACATGATGTTAAAATGAATGACAAGAGGTATTCATTCCAAAATGATCACCCCCTAATAAATTTGTATTCAAGAATGGAATGTATAATCCCATCACCCCAAAAATGTGTTTAATACATGATAGTATTTCCTTTAGGTTACTCTAACCCTTCATGAATCTCTCATTATCCATGAACCAACTTCTTATCATAGATATATGAGATGACACCAACCAATTCGTTGAATTGATACTCATCTTTAGGAAACCCATGGACCTTGATCTCCCCTAGTATTGGTTGTACCCTACAGAAAACTGGTAATTGGGACAAGAAAATCCAAAGGGACCCCACTAAGATTCACTGGTGAATGAAATAATTCCAAAGATCTAGTTCCTATAGGATGTTTGGTCCCATAAGAGATACCCCACCTAAATCCAGGAGAAATTATCCTGAATTCTTGAGTTATGGGCTTCCACCATTACTAATGGTCAACCCTTACCTAACAGTCTGTATCACTAGTTAAATAAAATATTATTGGGTTATTATTTACACATCTCATAACCCAAATATTCAAGTATATTTCGATACCCTAAATTTTATTCATCTTCAAATCATACACATTTTCAATGTAAGATTAAAAAATTTAATTCTTGTACCTTTAATTTGAGGGCATGTATCACCCATGAGGGGAAAAATTCCCTTTGATTTGAAATCCCTTTAGACACCCCCTTTTCAAACTTCATGCCTTACTTTATAATGTATAAATCTCTAGATATGATGAAAACATATTTTCTTCACATTACATGGTATATCGGAAATAGGGACCGACCAATCCTAAAGGAACCCCACTAGGATTAGCTGGTGAATAACACAGAAAAAAATCTTGTTCCTAGGGAATATTTTGGTTCCTTAAGAAACCCCAATAGGATTCACTGGTGAATAAAACAATGCTAATGATCGTGTGCCTAGAATATATTTTACTCCCAGAGTAATTTTCCCCCTTAATCCCAAGAGCTCTTCCTCAAATGGTGTATAACTGGTCCCAACAATCATCAAATGATAATTATTGATATAATATTTAAATACATGATACATATCTTTGATATTTCCTACATCCATTAAGGATCAAGACTCACTCAGTGGATTACGCTTTCAGATTCCAAGTCATTGTGTTAGGAATCTAAACTGCCTAGAATTTATATCAGAACTATTCAAGTCTTGATTCGTATTACCACAATTTATATAGTGACCCCAGTCCGGAAATACTAGGTATCGTTTTGATGCAAAGGATACCAATTACCCTTCCCTTTTATATGCGTTATTTCTATATAAGGGATTCTCTAAAATTAGAACTACATGTGGCTTTGATTCCATTAATATGGGATTGAGAATGATTCCTCAATCCTTCATTCTAGCCCCATTATTGAATTATCACCCCTCCCAAATATTCCCATTGGTGAAAATAAATTATTTTGGGGGATCTCCTATCATATAGAAATGTGGATACCCTTTTATAATCCTTTTCATGCATTGTTACACGACTCAATCAAATGTCAGGTTTTCTCTTGTTCCTCACACTGATAATGACTCGTGTGAGTATATGGAACCTAAAAAGTATCTATTATAGTAATGATCTAGGTGATTTATATTAATCATTAATGAACCAAACCACAATTTCATGACATTAAACTGCAGAAAAGAGGACTTCATGAGTGGATCATTCCCATTGATGATCATATACATGGGAATCACATGTTTTAGCTATTCATATCAAAATGTGTTAAATAAATGTTGGATTATAATTTAGGGTACATTAACCCATATGGAGTCTTACATTATCCATGAAACATATTTATATCTTCTATATATGAGTTTATACCTTCCAATTCCATGAGTTGATACCCTTATCTTGGAACCCCATGGACCTTGAGATCCCCTCATCTTGTTTATCCCCTCTAAAAAATAAGCAAGAAGGATCAGCTAATAAAAAGGGATCCCTCTAGGATTTGATAGTGAATGATACAATTTTGAATAGCTTGTTCCTAGAGGATCTTTTATCCTAGAGGATATCCCCCCATTAAATTATGGATCTATTTTCTTGATTTTGGGGAATGTGGGATGCCTCTAATATAAATGGTGAAACCGTACCTACTATTTATCTTCTTTATTTGACTCATATATTATTGGATTAGGATTTACACCCCCTTAACAAAATTATTAAATTGGATTTGGATGCCCTTGATCTTAAAAATCTATAAATCATAACAATTGTAAGAGAAATATTATAATATCATTTTTTACCCCATCATTCTGATGTATAAATCTTCTACAAAGGAAAATTTTTTCTAAGTTAGTCACTCCTATAATTGATATATCTAATTTACATGAATTTAAACATGAGGACAATTTTCTAGTTACATTAAATTAAACTACATGACTTATGTGACATCCTATAAGACCTAAAATTACTTAGAGTCGTCCATCCATACAAAGAATCTATGTTAAGGATGGATTTTTTACCTCCATACTAGAATAAAAAATGGAAATTTCTTTTCCCTAGGCATGTGATTGATCTATGTAGATGACCTAATATATGACCATGATGTTGAGACTCACTATTTAAATATGTAATTCCCATCTAACCGGCATACACGTTAGATCTATGTGCAGGGATCTCCTTAAAAGAGATAAATGTGGAGTGATTTATACTCTTACAATATGAATATAGAAACCAAGGGAAGCATAGATATAAAAGTTTCACATGAGTATATTTAAAGAGGTTCAAGTCATACATATTCACTATACATACAAATCAGTTTGATCTATTAATTTTTTTTAAGCATGAGATAAATATGCATAGTACGTGCACCCACACATGGATACCCATAAATAAGAATTTTCATTGAAAAAAGTGATTCCCATATCAAAGTGCCCCAAAATAGTGAAAATTATCCCTAAAAAGCTTTCATAATTTCACATTGGTTCTTAAATCCTTACCGCATGACGTATAATTTCATTGAAGATATCCTTATTACATGAATTTAAACTTCACAATGAATTCACCCAAATTTCATGAAACTAAACATTCTATATCATCATCTATAACCCCTCTTTATCATAGGAAAACAAGATCCTGAACTTGGTTAACCAAATTTCAGGGTACTTTAATCATATTTCCGATCACATCAATCCATAAATATCACTTTTTGTCATGAGAACCTCAGGATTCTGTAGACCTTCCAAAACACTTATAAAGGATCTAATATATCTTTATTTGACCATGTAATATATGTATCTACATAAGGTACTTAAACACATAAACTATATATGTATCAGGCATACATGAAGGGCCTTATGATCCCTGTGATCCCTAACATCTTCACAGTGGAGATAATCACCATAGAGTAATTTAAAATCATTTTGGGCATGAAAAACCCATACCATTAATCATGACCCAATAACCTTGATCCATGATTTAAGATATTTTCATATCCTAATCAAATGTATGATGGATTAATATTGACCACAATAATCCTAATTTTTTGTTGTGTTCTGCTCCCCTGATACCCGGTCCACATGAATCATCAAATTAAACAATTTACACCACGGTTAAAGTTGTATGACCTTAAACATTAGTCGTTGAAGGTACCATCCACAATAACCAAAAAACCTTATGAAAGAGAACCAATACTTTTGAGGCTAATATCTAAAAAATGGAAAGTCTGATCATAGGTCGAGTCTCCCCTTGCTAAACAGTCTATCTTTAGAGTTCAATAAAATGTAATACTGTAATAAAAAATGTCTCAAAGATTGTTCCATCCATCTTGAGACATCAGTAAAAGTAGATCTATGCCCATTGGGCTGCATAGTCGATAAAAAATTTAGAGTGATGATTTATCCCATATCTTAACCATGAAAATATGTTCATTTTGAGGAGACATATCTTTTAGGGTGTTTGAACCTTCCTTGAGTATTTATTTTTCCATAAACCATCTTCATTTATTTAAATTACGAGATGTCACTAACCAATTAATTATGTTGATAACCTCTTCTAGGAACACCATAGACTCAAATTATTTCTATTGTTTCTTCCTTATAATATATTTTTAATAGGTAGTGCCTAATATTAAAGGACCCATCTAGGATTTAAGTGGATAAAACAAGGAAAAATAGCATATTCCTAGGGGATTTTTTTCTCCAATAAGAAAGTTCACCATTAAATAAAGAAGACATATCAAAGAGTATCTTTTATAATCATTTCTGTGATTACTAATTTTCAAAATATACCCACTATCCTTTCTTTTAGGTTAACAAATATAATCATAAATCATGTTTTACTATCCCCTTTATTAGAATATTTGAGTGGATTCAGTATCCTTGATATTGGGTCAACATGTATTATACCCATTCATAGAGAAGTAGTGATATATTTTATTTATAAATTTTTGATGACCATATTCATGTTACCCAAAACATAATTATTTAAGGACTAATATTTATATCTATAAAACATAACTCCCTTTAGGACGTCAACAAAAGGATTGATATTGAAGACCTTAAACTACAAAAATAATCTAAATTGAATTCCATTAAATTTTAAAATTTAAAAAGACACATCAGATCTAAAACAAGAAAGGGATCCTCTTTGAAAAAGTCCAATATTTGCTAATTGGAGACCCACATTGTGTGAATCTAGAAAACAATGAGAACTCATGATAATGAATGGGTATAAAACATTTTACGTTAAAAATACAAAAAAGGTAGAATGAAAAAAATACAAGTCCATGACCACTAAGACACTCCTTCAATGGATTTGGAAAAAGTTATTGTGTAAATTAAGAGATATAATTTATTTTGTGATAATTATCTATCCCTATAAAAAATAAATGTACACTCTCTAGGTCCACTTATATTGAGAAAAATTAGAGTGCATCCAAATTTTTCGGATCCATATAGGGGTACCTAGTACACTAATTTCTTAAACAAAATGAGTCTTGGTCCATACTAAATGGGCCATAAAAATATTAGAGTGTCCTACTCTATGGGCTTGAAGGTTGAATATGATATAGAACCATGTAATATCCACATAGGAACAGTGATCCTTACCCCTGATTCTGTTTCTATGTGATGAAATCTCCTTCCCTACGTATGAGATAGATATTTGTATGATATTTCATTATATAGTTCATTAATGAAACTATAAACCCTTTTCATGAGTTTTATTTTCATAATAATCTTTTTCATAACAACACATGGATTGATTCCCATCCCCACATGATAGATAGAGACAACCAAGTTCCTTACTTTGTATCCAACCACATGTTCTTTTCCACCCAATCCCTTTTCTATCCTATAATTTATACACATTCTAATGTTGGGATGTTTTTTCCCTAATCATAGTATACTCTTTATCATGTATTGAATCAAGTAATCAACGTCATGAGTCTTATCTTGATAGCACCAGAAATAAATCAGTAAATAAAATTCTAACAAATCCTCTCATAGGGAACAACATTATAAACTATCAAATATTCCAAGAAATGGAAGAGTTATCTATATTTTTCTTAGAATAATATTATTTTCATTTTGAAGAAATCTAACTCTATGGGGGAAATTTTTTTCTATAATTTTTCATTAAAGATTTAAAGATTTTAATCCCTTGTAATAAATGATGGTATATTTTTCATGGAGTACTTGGAAGTGGACTTCTTGAGAATAAAAGGATTGGTACTGGGTATCATTTTATAAGGGAAAACATTATGGCCCATATTTCCCCCACTGTAACTTATATTTTTATCATAATTATTTAAGCAATATTTTATCCCAAAAAACATTGTCCATCCATGATAACTATCCATCTATCTAAAATAGGGCTCGTGGAGGAGTCAACCAAATTACACTATGGAGAAAACACATCCATCCAGTGGGAAATAATGTTTTGTGTGTGAGAATTGTTCTCATTGTGGGTGCAACAGGAACATTTTCTTGGTTTCTAGATGATAGGCACAATGGCATGACACAATTAGTGAGGGTGTGGGGAAATGTGTAGTGGGTGTCACCCCCACTTGAGGAATATATGATATTGAGAGGGTCCTTAATCATAGACCATCCATCCAAAAAATCTATGTGGGATGGAATGTGGGTGTGGCACTATTTATCTACCTTAAAATATAAGTAAATAACATATTCCCTATGATCATATCAATCCTAATAGTTTGATGATGCCATCGTATCATCTTTCACCTCATCCCATCTTCCACATTCATCGATACTCCTAGTTCGACATAGTGAGTCCCACACAATGTATACATGATTCCACCATTCAAAGACCACCAGCACCATCATCTCAAAGAATCATCTAAGGATTATTGATCTTATAAGACCCATGCATGTGACACTATATTATATTCATTAGATATTTCAATAATCAAAAGCATCATGTGTACTCTTCAGCATTATGTGATCACATATCTTTTTCATCATCACACGATTATTATTATCAAGAAAAAAAGCCTCAGTCAAGTAATGTTTATTAAGATACGCAATCATATTGCATTGCATGAAGACTTCAGAATATAATTAGAACCCACACCAAAGTCTGATTAGGGAAGGGGAATGTGTTTCATGCATGTGGTAATTTCAACAATCCATCACATGAAAAGATTAATGTGTATGTCTACATCAACATAGGAAGTCATCATAGGATATACTAAGTATCACATGACAAAGTGGTCAATACCACATTATGTAGTATTACATTACCATGACTTTGATAAAAAAAGAATGTATCTTATCTATATAAAATATCTTTAACTATTACACCTATGATTCAATCAAAAAAATCCCTTGGTATTTTTTTAGTGGCTATCCAATAATGTTCCTAATAGTCTAGTGAAGTTATTAAATAAATTAAATGAATCCCCTGAGGTTATCAAGAGTTTATTTGATGACACAATTGGCTTCTTATGAAGCTAATCACATGAGCCGTGAGATTCCATAATGTGTTATTCTAATGGGTTTTCGATCATTTGATGATGATAATGTAAGAAATTACTAATATCAAAAGATTCATATGAAGTATAATGTATTTATTATTTTAAAAAATTCTCCAAATCATATATATTTTATTTCATGAACCCTTTGAGGACTATTTGGTGGTTTTCCTTTGACATACTACATGCTCATGTGAATTATATGAAGAAATCACGTGAGTCCACCAACAACAGTCCACTGGCATTCTACATGATGATGAAAATTCTCTAAATCCATCATGAAAAACCCTTAGTGTTTGTCTAGAAAAATATTTTGTGATCACCTGAATCCCATTATGGATAGTTATCAAGAATTTCATGGAAAAAGAGATCATGTGAAGCCTTTATGTTTTTACATGATACTAATCATGAGAGGCCTCCCATAGACTCAAACTGGGGCATGCAATGCCTTCAATGATAAAATAAGTGATAAATGTGGATTCCTCCATCTATATAAACCCCAATACCTCTAAAAAATAACATGAATGTGGGGAGAGGGATGAAAGGAGACACCTAGGATCCAAGTGGATGGAAATAGTGGGATGATTACTTTAGAGGAATCCTTGAGGTAACAATGAGATCCCTCAATGAGATCCCATTGAAATACCCCTTAAGGTTTTGTGATCGCATGAGGAATTTAACATCACATGACTCCTTCACATGGACACCCTTTTCCTAGCTACGCCCATTCTATCACATACAGTGTGGCTTGTTAGTCATGCATGCACTCCTTGACATGTTTGTGACCCTAGATATGAATACCCTGACATGAAATACCCTAGAATCCCCTTTTCCATTCAATGTGGAACTCAGGGACATTCAACCTTATCACATGAACACTCCATGGCACACATCCTTGAAATGCATGTAAACCTATATATATGCCTCCCACTAACTATGAAAACCCTAGGATGTGAACCATCGTCATGAAATCATGGGAATACCCTCATTAATAATGAAAATAGTTTTCCTCATGGCCTTGGAATGATCCCCTTGGACATGAAACTCCAACCCATATATGTGTACTATTTCTCATCTCCAAAATTATTGAAATTTTTTCAAGATCCCATTACAAGACTCTTTCATGACCACATGACCTCTCACAGGTCTCTTGATGACTTCATGCATCCTTATAAATTCTAGTTCTAATCACAGGAATGTCCCTGGACATGTTTTCCTAGATCATACAAGAGGGCATGGACATTTTAGCTTCAATGACACAAATAAATTTGGATATGCCAACATTGAGCACCTGAATCACCATGGGAATTTATGCATTGATCAAGTGATTCAACTTCAACTTTTTATAATTATAAATATAATTTCCATTAACATTTCATATTTCATCCTTTGATTCACCCTTATATATGTCAACATTGTTAGGTAGTAACCTTGGAAATGTTAAGGAGTGACCCAGGACATCTTAGCTAGAGACCTGAGACATGTTAAGAAGACCTCTGAACATGTTAGGTAAATACTCAGGACAAGTCAATAAGCCACCCAAGACATGTTATGTAAAAAATCAGAACGTATCAAGAAGACTCCAGGGACATGTATGGATTACACACTAGGATATTTCAACCTTATCTGGTAGAAAAAATTAGACATACAACATGTAAACTACCATCCTTAAATCTTTAAAAGAGTACCTCATTTCAATGGGATTTCCCTTAATGGGTTAGGGATTTGAAATCTTACAACCCTATTCATTTCATGCTCTCAAAGATTCTTTTGTGTCATAAAAACATATTATATTGACCTTTCATTTTCATTAACTTTCTCAATCCAATATAGGATAGATAATGAAATTGTAACGTAGTCTTCCATCCTGGTATTAGTCCCTAACATTAAAAAACCTCATTTATAATAATAATACACTCAATTTTAATCAACTATCCAAACCCATCAATGGGTTAGTTATTTTTGAACAATAAGAACTCTGATTTATATCCATACAAGATATATAGAAATCCTTCTTGAGTTTAATGACACATATCTTCTCGATTTTATATTTAATGAATATTTGAGAAAATTCCAATACCAAGTGCTGAGACATTGGGGAATTCCGAGAACCAAGGATCCCATAATATTTTTTTGAAAAATGTTAATTTTTTAATAGAACACACACATGAATTTTCTAAAAAATTGAAATAACTCTTAAACAAGTAATCATATAAAAAATCATAGAGCACTATTGACATAAGAGTAGTGGAATTACCCGAGGCGCAACCTATCATTGGTCGGAACAAGTCATCTATAGAAAAAGTCACCAAGGTCATAACTGTAAATAAAATAATTAAATAAAAATTATTTTATATTGAAATCATAATAACTCATAATGGGTAACTCATAATGGAAATTTGAGACCACTGTTGAGTTTGTAAGGGTGTGTTTTCCTTAGGCAGCGCCTAACCTTAACCGGCACGGGTCAAGTGTTAATGTTGGATTTTGGATGTAGATGTCATTATAATATATAATAAAAATATTTTATTGAATTTTACATGTTGACACAGTGGAAGTTTCACTTTTTAATAAGACCTTTCAAACGAATTCATAGTTATCTCCATGACCTTGGAATTCCCATGATGTAAGGAGAACGAAGCTATCTCCCAACGACGAATGCCAATGGATTCAAGATCTATGATGACACGGACCTCCGTTCTTCATCAAAGGTTGATCCAATTTTCAAGGTAGGGTGTTAATATCATTGTGATTTCTTTTCCCCTTCATAGAATCGAATAATTAAATCGGACTAACCCACAAATAGGTTTATTCTTGGTTTGGTTATTTTCATGGGGAGGATAATTATTGCAGGATTAAAGGGAATAAATCATGGTTATTATTTTTTTATTGGTTTCTTCATGATCCCACTAACATGAATGGATAGAGAATTAATGAACAATGACAAGATATATTCTTTGGGTGTTTAGGCGCTTAATCCACCCCGTTAAATATATCATTTTCTTCATGCATTCGTATCCCTTTCAAACCCTACAGAAATGATCCATCATTGCACCCACGATCCATGGTGAAATTATCTGATACTGAAGGTTTTGATCCACGCCACCATTATGGATATGCGACGGGAGCATATCAGGAAGTGGCACATAGATAAGGGTACGATGAACAAAGGGTCTTTGTTAGGGTGATTGTTGTTGAGGGAAGTGCATAGACAAATGGGTTTCTGAGTTCTGGCGGTGTGCATAACCACATTCTAGTGGGACCACACCAGAGGAGGAGCCCACAATGGCATAGGCCACAGGTAGTATAGAGTCGCTGAGATAGGAGGCTATGGCGACAACTGTGGTAGGATACGACTCAGAGGCCACATCAGAGGAGGAACCTGTGGTAGCAGGGTTGTGGGACCAGGGGACTGAGATGCAGTGTATTCCACATTGACAAGAAGCACACGATTGAGATATGTGAAGAAAGAGCCTGTCCAGATGTGGCTAGTTAGGATGGTTTGGGTCGTCCCAGAACTTATCCAGTCGGGTTTTATTGGGTGAATCGGGCTGCGTCGGGTTGGACTCGGACCATGCAAGACCCTTTTTTGTAAATTGGTCATATCTTTCTAACCACGTGTTCATTTGATGAGCCATTTCTAGCATTGGGGACCTTGATAAAAGGTGGTCCTTTTGAGATACTCTAAATGAGATTTTGTGGAATCTGGTTTACGACCTAATGGCTTGAGTATTAGGTTCTCTTAGAAAAAGAACTCTATGAGAGGAATCCTACTGCTAGCTGTGACTATGTTTCATGGGGGGAAATCTTGACCCATAAATGCTTTGTGCACCATCATTACTCCATGAATCATCAATTCTTAGTGCACCATCACCGTTCTGTGCACCACTGACTTTCTATGTGACACCAATGCTCCGTGCACCATCGACGCTCTATGTTCCATCAATGTCCCAGATACAATCACCACTTTGGGCGCCACTGACACTACATGCCCCATTGATGATCCATGCTCCATAGATTCCATGTGCACTATCAATGCTCCATGTTCCATTAGTGATCCAAGTTTCATTGACACTCCATGCACCGCTGATACTTCTAGTGTCATAGAGACTGGTAGATATGTGGGCTACAACTGGAAATCCCTATCGTCATTATATAGACTTATACCTATGTGAGATGACAGTATTTAATACCATTTGTGTGTTTCCTTTTTGGTGTACTTCATGTGTTTCCTTTATGTTGTAATTTTTATTATTATTTTGTGTGTACTTGATGTATTTTTTAGTGGTGTAACTCTATGGTTTCTGGGTCCCTACTGAGTATTGTTTTACTCACCCTAGAACGGGATATTCCCACAAGAGTCATTTATTTTGTTGACAATCAAAGCTTTGATGGAGTCCTTAGTGGACCAGGACATGGTGGTTCATAGAGAGTGTTCGGATAGACAAGGTGTTCTTTAGAGAATTTAGATAGTGATTTCTATACCTACCCTTTTGTTTGGGTTTTCTATGAATGAGATTCAGGATCTTGTAATTTCCCTTTTTGGTTGGTCTTGTATTCTGGCCGTATTTACTTTTTATTTTTTAACTGTCACACTCTATTGTTGGTATCTTACTGGTATGCATGCTTGTTGACTTTGTGTTTTCATTTCATAAATTTTTTTCATGGATATGGGTGCGCGTTTATAGTTACATTTTAAAATTCCTCCCATTTGTGGGATATTCCTACTCGGTGCTAGTTGCCAACCCATGGCCTATTGGATGTGGGCTTGGGGAAGTCACAAAATGGGCCCTATGGATGGGTCATTACAGAGTGGTATCAAAGTAGATTAGTTATACCTATTAGACCAAGAGTCGATGATATTGGTTTGGGGCAACAATGTTAAGTGTTTCGAGTTCAAATTTCCAAAGAGGGACTCAAGTGTTGGTGCGGCACCTGACATATCCATACACCAGGACTCTGTATTCTTGTTTTCAACATGGTACATGAAAATACTAGTTGTAGGGAAAAATAAATGGTACATTAATCATATAGGAATGACCAAGTTCTCATGTCCTTTTTGAGTCAGTGTCAACTCACCAGGTATACTTTATTGATTATGGAATGTCTTGATCTATTTGAGGATGCCTCCTCATGGAAAACCAATTGGGATTTCAATATAGGATCATGAGGATGATCCGCCTAGAGATGAGTGGTCAGTACATGGGCCAATACCGGAGATAGCACCTCCGAGTGGTGTACTAGTGATACCACCACCCAGAGAGTAGCAGTTACTACCAGGAATACAGGTATATGATTCACGCAGGATGATTGCATTGCATGAGTTCCAGAGGCAGTGAACTCCTATGTTCAAGGATGATCCAACCCCTAGATAGACGAGGATTGGCTAGAGGTGGCTATGCATGTCTTCCACCTAGTGAGGATGCCCCTCGACCAGATCATAGTCCTAGACGCGCAAGTCTTCTACATGGATTAGTGGGGATATAATGGAGTTTAGTTGTCTAGATTCATGAAGAGATGACCCCCATATGGACAGACTCAGAGAATCTCTTCATAGAGGAGTTCTTCTAGGTGATGTTACATTCTGTGTATACAAGAGATACTATATCTGCAGCAGGTTAGCCAGATAGTGGTGGATTACTCTCTAAGATTTACAAATCTTTCTCACCACTCAAAAGATAATGTCTGGGAATATTTCTTTAGGGCATGTAATTTTGAGTAGGAGTTATACCAAGAGATCATGGAATCCACAATATCCCTTAGAATTCCGACATATGTTGGCATACTTGAGAAAGATTTTTTAGTAAAGAGATTTATGGAAGAGAAAACATCGCCAGTGGGAGATACTACCCAGAAATAGGTAGCTGAGTCTTTGGTAGTAGGTAACTGATTGCTGAAATAGGAATCCAAGTTAATCAGACAGTTCAGAGGATGACCTCAGGATACAAGGTTAGTGATGCGAGGCTCCCAAGGTAGAGCGAGTCAGCTAAAGGATAGATTATTATACTCATGCAACAGTCAGGGACACATGGATTGAGATTTCCCCCTCACTATAAGAACAATTAGAATACGATCAAGGGACCACCAAGGATGAGGTGAAGGAAGGAAAATGATATTCCACTAGGAAGACAAAGTGGAGGAGGATCTAGAAAGGTTGTAGGATGTGGGTGGAGGTTTGAGGTACTACTACCGCCACCCTCTTGTTGTCCACCATGGGATTAGGGAGATTGTGGATAGGGATAAGGCCAACTTTATGTGATTAAGTCTTACAACCCTAGTGCTCTATAGATGATTAGATGTACGATATGTTTATTTTCCATCCTAGCTATAGTTTTCATAGATAATGATTCTGGTCACTCTTTTCTCTCTATAACCCCTATTTGAGATATAGATATTCTAGTGGAAGCATTGACTCGATACCTACACATAGATAATCTTATAGAAGGATATGCTACGATCACACACTGGTTCTGATAGTATTCCCTTACACTTTGGGGATAGAGTTTTAGTTGGGATCTCTTAGTGACAATGTCAGGGCCTTACAACTTCATCTATGATATAGGATGGTTATCCACACTTCATGCCTAGATTTACCGTTTTAGGTGCATAGTGTGGTGTGTCCATGGATATGGTACCATATTTTCCTTTTTCGGTGAGAAGGAAAAACAAGAAGAATAAGATGGACTCACATGTAGGAGGGTGCAACCAATCACACTAGTTGGAGAGACAGACCCTCAGTGTAATGGATGAGATGAGTCCTCAATTTACTATAGTGGTGGATAAATACTAGGATGTCTTTCCAAAATTTATTCTAGGATTACCTCTTCATAGGGAGGTGGATTTATATATTTATTTTTTCCCTGGGATGGAATAGATATCTACACCTTCAAATCTAATAGATCCTATAGAGAATCGTGAGTTAAGGGTACCAATGGATGACTTACAGGTAAAGGGATTTGTGAGACCCAATGTTTCACCACATGCAGACCTAGTTTTGTTTTCCATGAAGGAAGATGGGAGCTTGAGATTATGTGTGGACTTTTGGCACCTGAAATAGGTGACCAGGAATAAAAGATATCCAATACTAAGGATTGAAGACCTCATCAGTCAGTTAAAGGGAGTGAGTTGGTTCTCTATGATAGACCTCAGATCTTCCTATCACCATCTTAAAGTATGAGATAAGGACATTCTGAAGGCAAACTTTAGATATTGGTACAACCACTATGAGTACATTGTGATTCCTTTTGGCATGAATAATTACCCAAAAGTGTTCATGAGAATCATGAATAGGATATTCCATCCTTAATTAGACCGATTCATTGTTGTCTTCATTGATGAAATCCTAGTATAATCATTGTCTAAGGAGAAGAAAATGATACACTTGAGGATGGACCTGGACAAAACATAAGAGTACCAAATTTATAAGAATCTCTCAGAGTGTCAGGTTTGGATAAAAGAGGTCAAATTTCTAGGACACATTATTTAAGAGGTTGGATTTGTAGTAGATCCGGTGAAGATTGAAGTGGTTCTTGGTTTGGAGACACCAATGAGTGTTTTTGAGATGAAGAGTTTCCTATGTTTGGATGGATACTATTAGTGGATTGTCTCCAACATTTTCAAGGTAAAATCACCCTTTATGGACTTTGCAGGAAATGGGTAGCCTTTCCTTTTGGTTTAGAAGTACTTGCAGTGCTTTTCGGAGTGAGACAGAGGGTGCCAATCACTCCCATATTGATCTTACCGAAGTAGGGTGTTAAGTACATGGTGTTATGTGATGCATCAGGGATTTGGATTGGTTGTTTCTTGATGAAGGGGAAAGTGGTTACTTCCTATGGTTCACGATAGTTGTTGAAGCATGAGAAGAACTACACAACCCATGATCTAGAGTTGGCAGTACTAGTCTTCGCATTGAATGTGTGGTAACACTATCTAATGGGAAAGTGGTTTATTGTCTACTATGAAAAAAAGAGTCTCAGGTGTTGAACCCTCTGGAATTAAGTGGATTTATTGTGTTTTGATAATCCCAAACATTCTTTCTTTATATCTTGATTATGGTACATACATTCCAAATATACTTTAATATATGTTGTTACATTCAGTATGCTTAAATTCAGTCTTTTGAATTATCAGATATATGTTTACTATGACTTAACTCATTCTGCCAAGTGAATGCTCAAACAGTTTTTAGCTACCGTTACACACTAGCTACCGATACATAACAGTAGCCACTATTATGGATTAGAGCTACCGATATCGAATAGAGCTACCGATACGGAGTTCACCGATACATCAAGCTCACCGGTACTCAAAGATCACCGCTACATCAAAGTCTACCGATACGGTACATCAAATCTACCGATAGAGTTACAGTTACAAGCTCACCGGTACTCAAGCCTACCGCTACATCGAAGTCGACAGCTACTGATACAGAGCTACCGATATGATGAAGTCCACCGTTATGAAAAGTCTACCGATAGAGAATACCTCTACCGATACAAGGTAGAGCCATAGTTACTGTTACAAGTCCACTGCTACTGATGTGATCAAGTCCACCGACAGACACGTCTACCGTTACAAATGTCTACCGATACTCAGACCTACAGACACCCACTGTAACACAAGTCTACCGATATCAAGAGCTACCGCTCTAGAGACAGAACCCGACACTGCTTTAATTTATTTATCTTAATTTAATCTAACCAACGGTCATATCAGGTATATTTTAATACACTGTCATTTATTTAATGTGTGCTGTTGGATGTCAGGGAACCATACCTCGTACCTGCAAAAAGTAAATCATCTTTTGCCAGAGCACGTGGTTTAACTAAAAGAAGGATGCTATGAATAGACGATTACAAAAATAGAGAATACATGATGTGAGAGACATAGATGAATACACAAGACATACAACACACGGAGGTGTACTAGAAGAACAATAGAGAGTTAATGCTAAGAGACGACAGATTTTACACGATGAACTCATTACTGCATACCAGTGAAGAGCTGAGAACGAGAACATAACACAAGAGCTTCATCAACTGTCTCTACACCTGGAAGTCAAGGAAACAAACGATACTCTATTTTCCAGACAAAAACAAGAAGGGGACTCAGAGCGAATTCTGATCAATCAAAGGAGTCCAGAACGACATGACAATCACTAGAGCCATTTCTAAACTCTAAATATTTTCTTTGTGATTTATTCTTTTACATATTGAGCAGTGTATGTTATCTGTTGCATTTTACACACACACTGTCTATTGTACTCTAACTGGAGGATTTGTAAATCCTCGCTCACCTCTCTTACATTTTGTATTTCCCACTGGGATAGTGGTAGAGGTCGTGTGTGACCTTGACATCTGGTTGCTGTTGTTCTTTTTCCCACAAATAACAGTGGTAGAGGTCTTGGACCTGGACAACTGGGTGCTGTTGTTTATCCCCGATCTAGGGTGTGGATCATCTTTTTATAAATGTTTTTTAGAGGACTAAGTCTCAGCTTGAGACTGAACCTCTTGGTTATATTTTCTGAGCTATATCTTTTGAAGTTATCCTTTTATTCTACTGTTAATCTCTTCAAAACCAAAACTGTTTTAAAGTCACTTTGATAATTAAATTCGCAAGTGTTTATATCAGTTGCAAAGTAGTAAGTTGGATTCAAAAGTTAATGAACCATTCTGTTTTGATTAAATGGGAAATAATCAATCCCTTGAGAACCCAACCGAACCCTTACTTGGATATAAATTTACTACAGTTTAATTCAGTATTTTATTTGGGGGTTTTTAAGAAAAAGTTTTTAAAACAGAAATTTTAACTGGAACTCAATTCACCCCCCTCTTGAGTGTCCACTCCGACCAACATTTGGTATCAGAGGTTGTTTAAAATATTTTGTACTCTATTTATCAACTGTGATTTTAGTTGTATTTTAAAGTTCTTAAAATTTCTGTTATTTCTAAATTTTTATCTCTTTAAAATCATTGCTTATAGTTAGCTATCATGGATAATAGACTTGAAGGTGTTGCTACCAATAGACCACCATTTTTTAATGGTACTAACTATGCTCAGTGGAAAATCAAGATGAAAATTCATTTAGAGAGCATGGGTTTTGATATTTGGACCGCTATAGAATCAGAATATAAAATTCCTTCTACTGTTAGAACTACTTGGAATGAAGCTACTAAGACAGCCTATAATAATAATTGTAAAGCTACGAATGCTTTGTACTATGCTCTAGGAGATGATGAATTTTATAGAATATATGCCTATAAAACTTCTTATGAAATTTGGGATACCTTAGCTGTTTCTCATGAAGGAACAACTAATGTTAAGGAGATGGGATTGAATACCTATACTATTAAGTATGATAATTTTAAGATGAAGCATGATGAACCCATTTCTGATATGTATCTCAGGTTAAATGAAATTGTCAACACAATGACTTCCCTGGGAAAGGATGTTCCAACAAAGGAACAAATCATGAGAATTTTGAGATGTCTACCTGAAAGATGGAGAGGAACCTCTGTCTCCATTAGAGAATCATTTGACATTGGAGAACTGCCAGTCAAAGAACTAATTAGCAAACTGATGATGTATGAAGAGGAACTCAAAGTAAATAAAGAAGAAGCTGATGAACCTAGAATAAAATCAGTTTCCTTCAAAACTACAACCTCAAAGAATAAGGATAAGGAAAAGCTTCAAGCTATCAATGGAAGTTCAAGCTGTGAAGACAGTGAGAGTGATTCTGATAGTGATGCTGAGATGGCTCACATTGCTAGAAGGTTTAAGAAATTTTATAGGAAGAAGATGTTTTTCAGAAAGTCCAACTACAAAGGTAAGTATGACAACAAAGGACATTGGAAAAAGGATTGGAAGAAATATGACAAATCAGATGAAGTTGTCTGCTATGAGTGCAAAAGGAAGGGACACATAAAAGCAGATTGTCCAAAGCTGAAATACAAGAAGAAGTCTGAACACAAGGATAAAAAGTATAAGAAATTCATTAAGACCACTTGTAGTGCTTCTGAGGACAGTTCTAGTGAATCTGAAGTTTCTGAAACTAAACACAGAAACAAGGCGAACATGTGTTTTATGACAAACACATCTGAGGTAACTTCAGAAACTCCTGCTTCTAATTAATATTATTCTGGAGACGATTCTGAATGTGATAACATGTCTAAATCTGAACTGTTTGAATATTGTGATATGTTAGAAGAAACTTGTAATGAGCTGAAAGACAAATACAAAGGTTTAATGAAACAGTATTCTTTAACTGTTAAACATAAATCTGATCTGGATATTGAAGTAGAAAAGAATGCTCAGTTGCTTAAAGAGAATACTAAACTAAAATTATCTAATGAGAAACTCAAGAAATACTTAGAGAAATTTACCAATGGTAAGGATACTCTTACTAAAATTCTAGGTAAGAAAATAGCACCTAGATACACTACTGGTATAGGATACCAACCTAGTCAAAGGAAAATTACCCAAACTAGATTTATTCCTAAATCTGGACAGAATGTAGCTAGCTATAGAACTTCCTATGCTTCGACTAGTTATATTCATAGTTATGGATCAAATAAGGTTTATCTTTCAAAATCTGTTGATTCTATAAATTTTATGAGACCCATTAGACAAATATGGGTACCTAAAGTGTTATTGGCTAACCTGTCTAGACCCAAGAAAATATGGGTACCAAAATCATTTCCTGTTTAAATCTATTTTGTAAGAAACCTGCTTAAGGATCTCCTGTAAAAAGACTTGGTACTTGGACAATGGATGTTCATGAAATATGTTAGGAGACTTGTCATGCTTTAAAAGCATAGTCAGAGTTGATGGAGGGTTTGTCACGTTTGGTGGTAACTCAAAAGGGAAAATCACCGGCTTAGGCTAGATTGGTAACACTAACTCAATATTAATTTCTAAAGTTTTATTTGTTGATGGATTAAATACAATTTGTTAAGTATTTCACATTTATGTGATGATGGTTTTTTTTTAAATTTGAAAATGATTCTTGCAATGTTTTTAATTCTAAAAATGTTTTAGTGTTTGCTGCTTTAAGAAATGAAAATATTTATGCTGTTGATTTAAATTCTTTAGATAAGAAAAATATTACGTGTTTAAATGCTTTTCATAAAGAGTCTTGGCTTTGGCACAGAAAATTAGGACATTGCAATGTGCATTAACTTAGAAAACTTGCTAGGAAGAACTTAGTTCGAGACCTACCCAAACTTGAATTTCCAGCAGACAATGTTTGCAATCCCTGTCAAAAGGGAAAGAAACATAAAGTTTATTTTAAATCAAAGAAAGACGTGTCAACTTCTCAACCTCTCGAGTTGGTTCACATGGATTTGATTGGACCTTCTAGAGTTTCTAGTTTAAATGGGAAGCATTATGTCTATGTTCTTGTAGATGACTTTTATAGATATACTTGGGTATATTTTCTAGCCCACAAAAGTGAAGCCTATTCATGCTTTGTAAAATACTCCAGGTCTGTAGAAAACCTTAGTGGACTTAAGATTAAAACTCTGAGAAGTGATCATGGCCGTGAGTTTGAAAATCATGAGTTCGAATCCTACTGCTCACACAATGGCTATAGTCACAATTTCTCTGCCCCTAGGACACCTCAACAGAATGGTGTAGTAGAAAGGAGGAATATAACCCTACAATAAATTTCTAGAACTATTCTTAATGAGTATGACCTACCTGTTTATTTTTTGGCTGAAGCTATAAATACAGCTTTTTATGTTATTAATAGAGTCTTGATTAGACCCGTTCTTAAGAGGACTCTTTATGAGTTTGGGAACCATAGGAAACCTAAGGTTAACTACTTCAAAGTTTTTGGCTGTAAAGTCTTTATTCTTAATACTAAAGACAATCTTGACAAATTTTCATCCAAGAGTGATGGAGGAATTTTCCTAGGATACTCTATTTCTAGTAAAGCCTATAGAGTTTTCAATAAAATAACCAAATGTGTGGAAGAATCTGTTCACATCGAATTTGATGAAACTGATCCACATGAACCTAAGACCTCTCTTGAAAATATTTAAGATGATCTCTCTGGTTTGAACCATAATGATAAGGACAGTGGACCTGTAGTTAAAACACCCAGTTCTGGAAATTTTCCAGACCCTTCTTCTGTTGAACCTCAACCTGTAGATGAACCTGAAATCTCTAGCCCTACCTTTTCAAGACCAACTAGGATTCTAAAGAACCATCCTTTAGATGCTGTCGTAGGAAATCTAGATAGAGGAACACAGACTAGAGCTTCTCTAAGAAATCAGGTTGAACATCAAGCTTTTCTTTCACAGTTAGAACCTAAAAATATCAATGATGCTATCAATGATGAATTTTGGGTAATGGCTATGCAAGAAGAACTAAATCAATTTGAAAGAAACAAAGTCTGGAAATTATAGAAAGACCTAAGGACACTATCACCATAGGCACAAAATGGGTGTTTAGAAACAAAGTTGATGAATCTGGAAACATCATTAGAAACAAAGAAAGGCTAGTTGCACAAGGTTACAATCAAGAAGAAGAGATTGACTATGAGGAAACCTTTGCACCTGTAGCTAGATTAGAGGCTGTTAGGATCTTACTTGCCTATGCATCACATATTAATTTTAAGTTATATCAAATGGATGTGAAAAGTGGTTTTCTAAATGGTTTTATTGTTGAAGATGTTTTTTGTAGGACAACCACCTGGTTTTTCAAATCCTCATTTTCAAAATGATGTTTTTAAACTTTCTAATGCTTTATATGGTTTAAAACAATCTCCAAGAGCTTGGTATGAAAGAATTTCAAACTTTCTTATTTAAAAAGGATTTACAAAAGGAATAGCTGATTCCACTCTTTTTATAAAAAGGATTTCAAAATATGTATTAATAGTACAAATCTATGTTGATGATATTATTTTTGGTTCTTCTAAAAATTCTTTATGTACTGATTTTTCAGAAGTTATGCAAAATGAATTTGAAATGAGCTTAATGGGAGAGCTTAAGTATTTTCTTGGTTTTCAAATATTTCAAACTAAATATGGTATTATTTTAAATCAGAGTAAATATACTAAAGATTTGTTAAAACGTTTTGGTTTGGATAGTATTAATGAAAGTGATATACCTATGAGTACCACCTGTAAATTGGATGTTGATGAATATGGGAAACCAGTTGATCAAACTAATTACATAGGTATGATTGGGAGTTTACTTTATCTTACTGCTAGTCGACCAGATATTATGTTTAGTGTATGTATGTGTGCTAGATTTCAAGCTAATCCTAAAGAGTCTCACTTACTTGTTGTTAAAAGGATTTTCAAATATCTTAAAAATACTGTTAATTTGGGTTTGTTTTATCCAAAAGACCAATCATTTGATTTAATAAGTTATTCAGATGCTGATTTTTCTGGCTGTAAGTTAGATAGGAAGAGCACATCTGGAACATGTCACTTACTTGGAAAATCCCTAGTATCATGGTGTAGTAAGAAATAGAACTCAGTTGAATTATCTACTTCTGAAGCAGAATACATCGCTGCTAGTAGTTGTTGTGCACAGATTCTGTGGATGAAACACACACTACTAGATTATGGATTTGACTTTAAACATGTTTCAATCAACTGTGACAAAACTAGTGCAATTAATATCTCTAAGAACCCTGTCTCTCACTCTATAACTAAACATATTGATTTTAGACACCACTTTTTAAGAGATCATTATCAAAGAGGTGATATAACACTTGAGTTTATAAGAACTGAACTTCAATTAGCTGATATTTTCACTAATCCTTTAAGTTCAGAAAGATTAAGTTTCATTAAACACAAATTAGGAATGATAACTTATCCTCACCATTAGAAAACATCACTGTTAGGAAACCTCATCATTAGAGAATCCTCACCGTTAGGAAACCTCACCGTTAGAAAACCTCACCGTTAGAAAACCTCACCATTAGAAGACCTCACCGTTAAGAGACTTTACCGGTACATATCGCACTATTTTAAAATTTTGTAAAGCCGAGTCATCAAACCATTATTTATTTTATTTGTGATTTATGTGATTTATGAATCCTAAATGATATTAAAACTCCAACTATACTCACTCAATCTCACCGTGAACATGTCTTCTTGAATTCTCATAAACCTAAACCTCTCGATCTTCAGAACCCTAGCCTCCAATCCGTAATGGTTTGCGTCAAGAGACCCCAAGTCATAGATGGGAGTGATGAGCCGCATGCGAAACGACAGAAAGTATCGAATTCCAGTGGAAGTGGAAGTGGAAGTGGAGCTCGAAGGAATCCAATAAACTCGCATCTCTCAAGGAGAGAGATTGTGGTTGAAAAAGAAGTGTGTGTCGAATGGATGATGGAAAGAAAATCGTTAGTTCTTAGAGTATTACAAGAACAAGGTTGGATAGAATGCTTCGCGAACAACAACGGACCTTATTATCCAGGACTAGTGAAGCATTTCTACGAATTCGTTCATTTTGAAAAGTCTGAAGAAGAAAGCAGAATGGTTTCATATGTGAATGGTCAGGAAGTGTCGTTTACTTCAGGTGAATGGGCTGAGAACCTAAGAGTCCCTCATGAGGGCGATTTTACTTATTATTCCAAGTCTATACCTTCGACCAGTGATGTGTTTCAATATGAAGATGCTTTGATGGAACTCACAGGGAATGGGACCCCTAGAAAGGTGATTGCTGCGGAGATGGTAGGAGAAGATAAACTGTTGTTTAAGTTTATTCAGAATGTTGTTAGTCTGAGAAGAGGAGAATTTTCCACCATGAGATTCCATGACATATATCTGTTACATTTGCTGAAGCACAGTGTGAGAATCAATCTATGTAGATTGATTATGGTTCAAGTGGAAGAGATGACTAGACCGAAGTCAAAATCAAATGCTTTGTTTTTCTCAAAACTAATTTCTGTGATATTGAAAGTGAAGGAGATAGTTGGACCTCAGGATGAGATGGTTGTGGTCAAGGATAACTTCTATTTTACAAGAATTGTCAGTAAATACATGAAATTCAGCTGGAATCCTTGTAAGAAATCATGGGTGAATGATGATGAAAAAATTTATGATAAGTATACTCTAATGGATCATCCTTCTAGACCAAAGGATGTGAGGGATCCTGGTAATAGACCAGATGAGCCAGAACCGGTCTACAGTGATGATGAAGCTGAGGAGGAAGAGACATCAGTAGAGGAAGGAGGAGATCCAGACACGCCCCCTAGTCCTGTGCATCAAGTTATTTCCTATGGAGCAGCTAGCCCTCCAACAAAACTACCAAAAAGAGAAACTATCTTAAAGGACAATGATACAGAGACTACAGAAGAAGAAGAAGAAGCATGTCAGTATGTTGTCAAGGACACCTCTGAGGAGGATGAGACAACTGAATCTGATCATAATGTTAATGGAGAAAAATAGGCTGATGGTGAAGCAGATGATGAAGAAAAGGTTGAAGAAGAGCTCAGTTTGAGTCCTCTAATAGTCAGTACAGTCAAGACATTGGCTGATCGGGGAGACATAGCAACAGCACCTGTTAATGAGAGAGTCATTAATGACTCAGAACAAATGGCTATTGAATCTGCTATGGTTGTAGAGGAATGTGCAGAGTTACCTCAGGAAGAACAATTGGAAGAAATATCTCAGGAGAATGTCCCACGTGAGGAGGAGAATCTTGGCTCAGTATCATTGTTATATGACATTGAAGGTTGGACATCAGATCCCGAATATATGATTCTTGGAACTTCTTATGGAGATTCAGATGAGGAAGACCAATCCCAAAAAGAATCAGTTACGTTACTCATCGTGGCTGAAAATGTGGCAACCAAAGAGGACCTTAAGTCTTTAAAAGCCGAATTGATAGAAGCAATAATAGAATCAGTGGAAGATATGAAGAAAAGTATGGTTGAAGAGATGGAAAGCATGGAGAAGTCCCTTGAGTTATCCATTGGATGTAGTGTGTCCTGTCCTGTGAAAGAAATGGTGGATGAACTTAAGGTGTTCCACACTCAGATTGAGAGTTGGACAGGAGCTGTAGTTGCTCTTAGACAATCAATCGCTTCATTGACTGCTTTGAACAGTTCTCAAACCCAAGTGCACACTGACATTCGGTATATCAAAGAAGTGGTCAAACAGTTTGTGGATGTTTTTGAGGCCTTTAAGAAGTCAGTCAAAGAACATCTGAATAGTTAGGATGAACATGTTCAGAAGGTAGTTAGTAGTCTGACTCAATCATTCAAGGAGACAATGGCCTTCTCAATGAAACCTCTTCCCTCAACTAGCTCCAATGTGAACCTTGACCAGACCCGCACTGCTATTCAGGATGAATTGGCTAAGGCCAGTCCCAGTGGTGCATCAGATACTCAGATTCTTGCTACCACTAGGGAAGTTAGTAGTTTTGTTCCTGATCACCTGCGGGCAGCTACTGCTTCTCAAGAGGCAATCAAGAATATGGTGGATGGTTATTTTGAAAAGGTTTATACCAAGCACCAAATGACAAACCATTTCAAGCGTTTGATGGAGAATATGAAGTTACCTCCAGTTACCTAAGCGTTCAGGGAACAAGTTAGTAATCTCAGGGAGCTTACTCTTGCTTTGGATAAGTTTATAGAAAATAGAGATGATTTTGTGTCTGCAATGGAGAGAGGAGGAAGCATTATAATGGATTTCCGAAACCTGTTACTTCCCTTCCTGCATGTGGATGCCAGACCAGTGGCTGTAACTCATGCACTTCCTGCTTCTGCCTCTGGGAGTACTCCTCAACTGACCCCAGTTCAAGCCATCAGAAGTCTGACACCGATGATCCCTCAGAGGAGCTCAGATTACCGATCTGGTACTGTATCACTTGCTGATCCACCAGTGGTTATTTCAGGAATTCCCAAGCCTGCTGACTCTACCTCTCAACCCTCTGCGGATCCCAAGGGAAAGACACCAGTTCAAGAGGATGATTGAGTGTTTCTAGCTTTTTTTATGGGATTCATTGTATCTTTGTACTTCTCTGGTTTTCCCACTGTATCTTTTACTTATCAATCAAATACTTCATTTATCTCTTCCCTGTCTATTTTACTCTGTCTGTTTTCTTTCCTAGTCCTTCTCTTCTCTCTAATACCCTCCTTTTTGTTAATCACAAAGGGAGAGAAATTATTGGAAACCTGAGAACCTGAGAATGTTGTTCACCTAAGGGTATAAAGGGGGAGAACATCACTACTTTGGAGGAGAACCCTGTAGTTAAATTGATAGGGGAAGAAATATGCAAACCAAAGAATCTTGCTTGTGCTTTCCTCTGATACTAAATTATTTCTTGATATATTCATGTTTCCATATTTTTCCTCTGATACTATACTATTGATATCATACTTTGAAATATTTTGTTTTTTTGATTTGTTTTTTTTCCTCTGATAATACTTTATTTTGGCATAAGTTGTGATTATCAAAAAGGGGGAGATTGTTGAACCCTCTGGAATTAAGTGGATTTATTGTGTTTTGATAATCCCAACCATTCATTCAGTATATCTTGATTATGCTTCATACATTCCAAATATACTTTAATATATGTTGTTACTTTCAGTATGCTTAAATTCAGTCTTTTGAATTATCAGATATATGTTTACTATGTCTTAACTCATTCTGCCAAGTGAATGCTCAAACAGTTTTTAGCTACCGTTACACACTAGCTACCGATACAGAACAATAGCCACCGTTATGGATTAGAGCTACCGATATCGAATAGAGCTACCGATACGGAGTTCACCGATACATAAAGCTCACCGGTACTCAAAGATAACCGGTAAATCAAAGTCTGCCGATACAGTACATCAAATCTACCGATAGAGTTACAGTTACAAGCTCACCGGTACTGAAGCCTACTGCTACATCGAAGTCGACAACTACCAATACAGAGCTACCGATATGCTGAAGTCCACCGTTATGCAAAGTCTACCGATAGAGAATACCGCTACCGATATAAGGCAGAGGCACAATTACCGTTACAAGTCCACCGCTACTGATGTGATCAAGTCTACCGATAGACACGTCTACCGTTACAAATGTCTACTGATACTCAGACCTACATACACCCACTGTAACACAAGTCTACAGATATCAAGAGCTACCGCTCCAGAGACAGAACCCGACACTGCTTTAATTTCTTTATATTTATTTAATCTAACCAACGGTCATATCAGGTATATTTTAATATACTAACATTTATTTAATGTGTGCTATTGGATGTCATGGAACCGTACCTCGTACCTGCAAAAAGTAAATAATCTTTTTCCGGAGCATGTGGTTTAACTAAAGGAAGGATGCTATGAATAGAAGAATATAGAAATAGAGAATACATGTTGTGCGAGACATAGATGAATACACGAGACATACAACACACGGAGGTGTGCTGGAAGAACAATAGAGCGTGAATTCTAAGAGACGACAGAACTTACACGACGAACTCATTACTGCATACCAGTGAAGAGATGAGAACGAGAACATAAGACAAGAACATCATCAACTGTCTCTACACCTGAAAGTCAAGGAAACATACGATACTCTGTTTTCCAGAAAAAAAACCAGAGGAGGACTCAGAGTGAATTCGGATCAATCAAAGGAGTCCAGAACCGCATGACAATCACTAGAGCCATTTCTAAACTCTAAATATTTGCTCCGTGATTTATTCTTTTACATATTGACCAGTGTGTGTTACCTGTTGCATTTTACACACACACTGTCTCTTGTAATCTAACTGGAGTATTTTTAAATCCTCTCTCACCTCTCTTACATTTTTTATTTCCCACTGGGATAGTGGCAGAGGTCGTGTGTGACCTTGAAAGCTGGTTGTTGTTGTTCTTTTTCCCATGAATAATAGTGGTAGAGGTCTTGGACCTGGACAGCTGGTTGCTGTTGTTTATCCCCGATCTAGGGTGTGGATCATGTTTATATAAAAGTTTTTGAGAGGACTAAGTCTCATCTTGATACTGAACCTCTTGGTTATATTTTTTGAGCTATATCTTTTGAAGTTATCCTTTTATTCCGCTGCTAATCTCTTTAAAACCAAAACTGTTTTAAATTCACTTTGATAATTAGATTCGCAAGTGTTTATATCAGTTGCAAATCAGTAAGTTGGTTTCAAAAGTTAATCAACCTTTCTGTTTTGATTAACTGGGAAATAATCAATACCTTGAGAACCCAACCGAACCCTTACTTTGATATAAATTCATTACAGTTTAATTCAGTATTTTATTTGGGGGGTTTTAAGACAAAGTTTTTAAAACAGAAATTTTAATTGGAACTCAATTCACCCCCCTCTTGAGTGTCCACTCCGACCAACATCAAGTATATCTTCTGTCAAAAGGATTTGAAATTGAGATAGAGGCATTGGCTAGAGTTCCTCAAGGACTATGAATTTGAGATAGTCTATAGTCATAGGAAGGGGAACATGGTGGCAGATAATCTCAACCATAGATTGAGTTCATAGCTACTGAACAAGGAATCAGAGTAGTTATCCTCATTTTAGATATACTTTTTGGATAGATATGAAAGATATTATCTCCAATTGGTGGTGGCTACCCCTCCACTCTTACAATGAGTTAGGGAGGAACAACTTAAAGATAATTACTATGAGACTACATATTCCCAGATGTCTACAGGGAATTACCTAGAACGATATTCGAATGGTGGGGAGCATGTCATTATCTCCAGAGGGCGCAGTATTGTGCTAGAGAAGTTGTGGGATGAGGTATTGAGGGAGTTCTATAATTCACCTTTAGTGGTACATTTAGGAGTGTAAAAGATGTATCCAGACCTCCGACATTAGTTCTGGTGGCTAAGGATAAAGAAGGTAGGGGAAGAGTTCATTTATCGAGGCCTCACTTTTCCGAAAGTGAAGGCTTAGCACCAGGTTCCAATGGGTTTGACTTAATCCCGTGAGATGAAAGAGTGGAAGTGGTATGGGATATCAATGGACTTCATGACAGGTTTTCCATGCACATCTAGGGGACATGATACTAAATGGGTGATTTTTGACTGACCCACCATGTAAGACCACTTCCTATTAATATATGGGAAGAACTTAGTAGAGATCTTCAGATGCCTCTACATGTATGAGATAGTTTGGATTCACAGAGTTCTATAAATTATTGTCGCAGAATGTGATGCTCAATTTACATCTCAGATATGGAATGGATTTCATGAGGAATTTGGGGCTCATTTTTTCTTGAGCACAATGTTTCAGATCCAGACGGATGGCCAGATGGCGAGGAATATCCTAGTTTTAGTGGACAAGCTGCATGATTTCATCCTTTAAGTTGGCTATAGTTTGGAGGACCGCCTACCTTTGGTTGATTTTCCATAATATAGTATCTAACACTCCACCATTGGTTCGACGCCATTCAAGGCCTTGTACTGATAATCATGAAGGTCACCACTATGATGGAAAGACCTAGGAGAGTCTGCAATCATGGGTCCAAAGTTAATAAGGGATACCACCGAAAAGGTACAGATCATCTTGGAGCAGATGAGGACTACATAGAGCCAGTAGAAGTCATATTATTATAGGAGGTGGAGGCCTTTGGAGTTCAATGAGGGAGACCATATGGTCCTTTGGGTCTCACCTCGATGGGGATTACAAATATTTGGTAGGGGCAGCTTGCTATCTCCTTGATACATTGGCCCTTTTCATATTCTGGGTAGAGTTGGTGAGGTGACATACCACCTAGCTCTACCCCCATAGTGACACTCAGTGCATGACGTTATCCATGTGTTTTAGATAATGAGGTATGTTAAATATCCATCAGGCATCATCGAATGGGGAGAGCAGTACATTGAAGACGTGATGAATTTTCTGGAGTACCCGATTATGATCGAGGATCAATATGAGAAGATTCCATATGGGTAGTTTATTCATCTAGTTCATGTTCGATGGAACCATGATAATCTCTAGGAGTGATGGGAGAATGAAGCCCAGATTTGTACTCTGTACCCTCACCTTTTTTTGAGTAGCACTTGCTTTTGATTTTGGGGATAAATCCATATGGTGGGGAGAATGTAATGAATCTAATTATCATGATTTTATTTCTAGAAATAATTTGGTAAAATTACAAGACCAAGAACCTAGATGGTGTACATTTATGAGGCCATGCATGCCTGGAATGTTTTTTTGATAAATATTATTATTTTAATAGCACATCTACATGGCTTTTCTTAAAATTGAAACAACTCTTAAATGATTTCCCAAATTAGAAATCTAAGGGTGTCATTGAGCTTAGAGAAGTGGATTTACCTTAGGACCAAATTATCAATAGTTATCTTGGGTTATCTATTGAAAAAGTCACCAGGGGAATAATTATTAATAAAACAATTAAATAAATATTTTCATTATATTGAAATCCTAACAACTCATAAATGGTAACGTGGATTGGAAATAAAAGACCATCATTGATTTTGTAAGGGGTTTTTACTTAGGTGGGGCCTAAACTCAAACGATGTGGGTTATGGGTAAAATTTAGATTTTGGATGTAGATGTCATTAAAATAGATAATAAAAATATTTTTTTGAACATTACATGTTGACGCAGCAGCAAGTTATCTTTTTAATAATCCATGTCATAGAATTTCATGGTTATCACAATAACCCTAGAATTCCCCGGAGGCCAGGAGAATGAAACTGTATCCCAACAAAAAACATTGGTGGATCAAGGATTGATGATGACAGAATCCTCTATTATTCATCCAAAACTGATCCAATCATTGAGGTAGGGTGTCAATATATTTGTGATTTATTTTACCATTCTTAGAATCAAATGATTGAAGTTGACAAACCCACAAAAAGGCTGATCCATGGTTTATTAATTCTTGCAGGGTGCATAAATATTGGAGGATTAAAGGGAATAGATCTTGGTGGATATTCTGCAATTGGTTTCTTCATGATCCTACTTAAATTAATGGATCAATGTCGAACAAAAAAAGGAAAGATCTTTTATTTAGGTGTTCATGAACTTAATCCACCCAGTAAATATATTGTGGTCTTCGTGCATTATTATCCATTTAAACCCTATCTAAACAATCGATCATTGCACCCAAAATACATGACACAACGATCTAATACCAAAGGTTGTGATCCGAGACATCATTGTAGTGGTAAGATGAGAGTTCATTAGGAATGCACTGGCTCACGGTGGAGGGTGAGACGAATGTAGGGCTATCGACAGGGCAGCCAATGATGAGGGAAGCATGTGACCTGATGGGAGGCTTGGTTCAATCAAGGTGTACAACCATTGTCCAGCCGCACTGGAGGAGGATTCTGCAGTGGTGGGATGAGGCTTAGAGGTCACTTCAGAGGAGGAACCTATAGTAGAAGGGCCATGGGACCAAGGGGGGCTGGGTTGTAGTGACATATGTGTTGAATGAGGCGGCTGCATTGAATGAGAGTCCATATCGAAGCCGTGCGCTGAAGGATCCAACCCGCATGTGTCAGGTCATATTTGGAAATTTGGAACACTCCAGTGACCTAGTGGGGTGCGTTGTAGTGGACCATCAATCAAGGTCAGAAAATATCATTGGTTCAAAAAACATGGCCGGGTCAGGTTGGACAGACTAGGTCAGGTCAGACCTGGATTATATTGGACCCTTTTTACTAAATTAGTTATATCATTCAAACTATTTATTTTTTTGATGATCCGTTTGCATAATTGGTACAATTGAAATGTGGATGTACTTTTGAGATAATCTATGTTAGTTTTTGAGGAATTTGGTTTACTACATAACAGATTGAGAAGTAGGTTCTCCCAAAACAAGCGCATTATGAGCGGAATCATGTGGCTGGTTGTGACTGTGATTTTTGGGACTGCTTGACCCATCGATGCTCTATGTTCCATCAATGATGTGTGGGACATTAATGATCTGTGTTATATCTATTATCCACACACCATTTATTCTCTATTAACAATAAATTCTCCATCTTCCATTAATGTCCTGGAATCCATTGCCGCTTCGGGCGTCACCAATCCTCTATGTACCGCTGACACTCAGTGCGCCACTGATGCTCTATGTTCCATTAACTATACATGTGCCATTGATGATCCATGTGCCATCGACGCTCTATTTTCCCCAACACTTCTAGTGTCATATATACTATGATATATATGGACTAAAAATGGAAATCCTTCTCTTCGTGCTTTAGACTTATATCTGTGTGAGCTGACCGTATAGACTGTAGTTCGTGTGTTTACTTTGCGGTGTACTTCATGTGTTTCCTTTGTGGAGTACTTCATGTGTTTCCTTTTTAGTGTACTTCATGTATTTATTAATGGTGTACCTTTTTGGATTCATGGTCCCTACTAAGAATTGTAATACCAATCCCTACACGGGCTATGCCGGCAAGTTTCATTTATTGTGCAGTGGATAGACACATTGATGGAGTCCTTGGTGGACTAGGACAAGGTGGTGTTTAGAGAGTGGCCTGATAGACAAGGTGTGGTTCAACAACATCCAACAATTTTTTTGTACCTACCCTTCTAGTAGGGTTTTTTGAAGATGAGATTAAGGAGCTTATACTTTACCTTTTGGTTGGGCTTGTATTCTAGCCCTGTTTACCTTTTGGTTTTTGTACTATCATACTCTATTGATGGTATCCTAGAGGTATCCATAATTCTTCACATAGCATGTTCAGGTAATCACTTTTGGGCTTGGAGTTGGGTGTGTGTTTACATGTACTTAGGAAAATGCCTCCCATTTGTGGGATATGCCTACTCAGTGTTAGTCACTAGCCCCTGGCCTATTGGAGGCAGGATTTAAGAAGTAATGACACATGCCCTAGGAGATGGGTCTTGACATAAAGGCCCAATATATAATAAGAATATACCATATTTTATGTCATTTAATATACTAAATACTCATAACACATGGTTACAAATTAAATTATCAACCTATCATAATTCCACATCCATCATGAAATGAGAAGTAGGATTACACATAGGCATCCTATTATATATGATCTCTAATTATGCCCCCATGAACAGTAAAAAATTAGTGGGTTAGGGATGAACTGAACCATAAGGAATCTGATTACTATTATAAATTGGATATATAGGATTATTTTAAAGACCAAGATCTATTCCATATTATCCATGATACTAGAAATAATACATCTTTAAGGGAACACTTTTTTTATAATCCTTATATAAATTTTCTCACACATGATGCGTCTGATATTCCTCAATCTCTTGTTTCCCATACCAAGCATGAATCATGTGGGATTAGAGATCTGTGATTATTGTAACAATATCATGATCCAAATTACACCATCATGGTACCTTCATTGGGATTTAATCTCGATTACTTATCATCTTCACTCAAAGGGCCATAATCTTGATGTGGTTGTTCAAGGTATCCTTGCATGCATACGCCGTAGATAAGGTCTCTTTTGTCACACCATTCATGAATAAATCATTCATAATATGAAATATTTTGACTCTAATTCCTATATTAATTGGGTACATTAAAATCCTCCTCAATGATCCTGCCATATATTTACATACTTACTTTAGGACATTAAACTGAATGGCATTGTCTGGTCGTATGACCTTAAACTATTTCGAAGGAACTATGTGGGTTTTGATTAATATTATCAAAGGATACATAGGATGAATCATTAATGTTCAATACCATATCCAAGACACCAACAACCTCCCTATATGAAAAAAAACTCCAAATATACTAAATATTGATATAAGATAAGGCATCGTAAAAACATTAGGGAATAATAGAGATACTTGGATATATGTTGTTATTCCTATCAATGCATGGTCATGATGAAGTCATTGGAATAGGGATAACTATTCCTGTATTGGGGATTGGTAAGGATTCAACAACATATCATAAACCTATAACATATCCCTAAAATAGTTAATAATTACCTTAGGGTGTGATGAGCTCGACCTCCCATACTCCCAACCCATGTGACTTCTTAAGAATCATTGGTTTGGGAACTTCAATGACGATCTTCATTTCGAATGGAATTTGAGATTCATTATGAATGTGGGAACCATTTTTTTTCTATGGATAAATCATAGTATCATCATTGATTGTGAAACTATACTGATCCCCTCACAATGAACCACCATAAGAGAATATACTTATGAAACAAGGTGGTATAATATGTAAGAAAAATTGTTGTTATATCTATAAAGCATATATATGGGGTACTTCATGGAATGACCTTCCCATATATGATGCATCCTTACCTACCTACCATTATACATGTGTTAATTTGTGTATGGGTAATTAATATTACCCATAAACAACAATTTTATGGGGTCATCCATGGAATGTACCCTTGTACTATAGAGTAGCCCATCAAGCCTTGGGGGGTTCCTTATTGAAATGACCCCAACCACATTAGCCTAGAGTTGGTGGTCACTTTATTTCATTGGTACTAGGTACAAGTGATTAAATTCCAATGGAATGAACTATTTAGTATTCTTGGTGAACTTGATATATACATGAAATTCAAATTACATTTCAAACATAAAAAAATAATTATTTTCTTTGAGAACACCATTATTCACCTTAGTGTAACCCTATATATAAATCAAAAAAGACTTCCTGGTGTCCTGGGGAAAAATAAAACATAATAAATGAGTGAGATCAAATGCTCGGTAATGGTTAAATGCAATATAATAAATTATGAATCAGTAATAATAATAATAAATAATTCATACCATTTAATCAAACTTGAGAAAAATATGGAAGAAAAATGATGATTAAGTAATTCCATATAAATAATTATAGGAGAAAAAAACTTAACCATGGATATTATATCAGTCAGATAATCACATTGAATATCAACAACTAATATCATAATTATGGAATACATACTTTTGGACTTCTAAAACACATAATCAATCCCACAACCAAGAATTCCACATAAATTAGTAAAAACCCTGTATAATTTGTATCATGAGACATATTGATGCATCGCAAGAATATAATAGTCCCAGACCATTACATACTAAGTGCAACAAATACTTCCTACGAAAGGGTTTAATCATAATCAACATAAACGTTCTTATTTAAACTATCATTAAACATTAAAAAAAATCTCATTCAAGAAACTTTATCATAGATCATCCCGAGAAATATGTTGAAAGGAATCAAAATAGTAAATCCCTAGTCCAATTGATCATAAAACATTCAATAAAAAATGTTTAATGGTATCATAAGAGATCAAATTCATTGAATAATATGATACAACAAAGAGTTTCACACATATACTTTGGTAATATCACTAAACATTTTCAGAGGGAAAATACCACTATTCACTTTTAAATCACATATTCTTAAAAAGATGCATAATTAGAAAAGAAAATTTTTTGTTTTAAGAGAAAATTATAATATTATAAAGGAATATTAAAAATTCTAATGCATCATTAAAGTGGAAAAATCCAGTCATTCCGTATATATATATTTTTGAAAAATTCATTTTAAATTTTGAAAAAGAAACATTTAACGGAGTTTTTTAAAATAAAGTCCCTTAAAATATCATATCATTGATGTGAGAATTAATAAAATGAATATATTATGGGTATCAGATATAAATACACATAAAAAATAGAAATAAAATTAAATATAATCAAAAGTCATTTCATACAATATCATAGTCTGACATCAACAATGGAGTAGAAGTTTAACCTAAATAATGGAAATTGGGTTAATAATTCCCTTAACATTGGTATGATTTCTTTAATATGTGTTAGAAACTCAAATATAATGGTTTTAAACATGTTAATAATTTATTCCAAAGCCTAATTCATTTTTATAATACGTTATATTATTATTTTATAACATATCACCACATGTTAATTAATAATATTTCATTATTTTGTTCTTTTTTTGGGATGTTAATTTCCTTGTTTTCTCTTGCATGTTTTGTTTTGAATGTCCTAGTTATTTTGAATAGGATAAATATAAATCATATCTTAATTTATAATAATGTCATAGATTTCATATTTAATAAATAAATACATTTTATAACCATTCGTGAATGTTTAACATAAAAAATGAATTGTATCGGTTCGTGGAGAGAATAATTCGTACATACCCACGAGTGATGATATCATTTCTAAATGTTTGAAAAGGTTAAGAATTGTATGTTATATAAATTATAAAAAATAAATATCATGAAATAATTGTCATATATATGCATTATTTCAATCATTACACCAATCCAAGTAAAGTGGTGACGAAAACCTAATTACACTACTACATGGAGATGGTAAGCCATATGTATGCATATACAGTGCTTTCATTTATCATAGGATGGATAAAATGTATAATTTTGGTTCATAATAGAAAAGATAAAATATAAAAATATACGTTATACTATATTTATTATTTTTGGAAAGAAACAACTCATGTATAAGAAGTGTACCAAAAAATGAGTTTGAATGAGTTGGTAAAAATGATTACCTCTTCTTTGATGGACTTCCTTTATATCTCTTCTTATGGGATCTGGAGTTGGTATTTTGGGAATGAAAGGACCTAAAAAACATGGATACAAATGTCTTGAGAAGAGACATGATATATTTTTTATCTATAATTATCAATGTGTTATGAATAGGTGAGGGAGGAGGTGCCCTTTTATAATTGAGGTGAGGGGCAGTTTTGGAATTTCCAAAAAAATAAAAAACAATACAGCTATTGTAGAGATAAATACTTAAAAGTACCCTAAAAATTAATATTTAATTAAATTTTCAAGCATATATTACCCCCTTTGGGTTTATTTATTGTTTTTATGATTTTTAAATAATTTCATAAAATATTAATTTCATATAAAATCATTATTGTTATTTTGGTATTATTAATTTAATTTGAAATCAAATATATGAAGAAAAATTGGTAACTCAAATACATTTATTTCAAACCTATCTAATTTTTTATATAGATCTAGGAAAATTGTTTCACACATTTAATCATTCAAATTATATCATTATTTAAAAATTTAAAATCATTTATTTCATTTTTGTTTTAATTAAATAAATATTTTATTTACATTTAATAACGATTTAAGGTAATTATATTATTTATAAAAATAAAAAATAAATGTATATAATGTAAATAATTTCATTAATATTAAAATAAACATTTAGGTTCTATCATATCTTTATTTTCATCCTATGTGGACACATAAAAGAAATTAAATACCAAGTGAGTGACATTTTGTAACTATTTTTTATTTAAAAAATATATAATTTATTTTTATGGAAAAGTGTGCATTAAATAACTAAAATTCAATATTAATGTGATAAGGGTATAACATACTTCATCCAAAAAAATTTGGACAAGTTTAGGTCATGGCTATACCACTATCATATTGTTTTAACCACCTATTAACTCTTTTGAGGATTACCACAGTATTAAAATTTTCAAATATATAAAGGTCAATAAGGATAAATTAAAAATATGAAATACCCATAAATAGAATATGGTATATGAAATTAACCATACCCCTTTAATTTTTCTGCATTTATTATTTTTATGATTTTCTAATTATTTAATGAAATATTATTTACTATAAAATATTCATATTGTCATTTTTAGGGACTATTCATTACATTGAATTTATGAATATAAATATAAAAATATATCATCATACCATAGTATTTGATACATCCCTTATATGTCATATTCCTCTATAAAATTCATAGAGTAGCATAATTAACTCAAATTAAATTTATTTTTGTTAACCTAAGATTTTAATTTGTTTTCATAAGGTGTCAATATGTGTTTGGTGAGTAGGAATAAAGTTGTGATGCCTGGATAATTATTATGCATGAAGTGGTTATGCTTAGAAATTTTTTATAGATTCATCTAATATCATTGGATGGCATGCTTAGATACTTAATCTTTATATGGAATTGGATTTCACTCTTGGACAATTCTTATTGGCATTTTAATTTTGATGATTGTTGTGTTGATATTAATGGAATAACTTGTGTAATGAAGTTTTCTATATATCTTCGAAACTGAAGAACAGATGAAGGAAATTGAAAAATATTTTCTTGATTGTATTTTTTAAGATGTTTTTTGAAGTCTTTTTTGGTTGGTATATTTTTCAAGGAATCTCTAATGTCTTTGTTATATACTGAGTATCACTAATTATATTTTAATGGAACTCATATTATGAATTATAAAAGACCACTAGTCTAGAAAGGTCGAGATTGACCTCAACATTGCAGGACCTCTAGGTCAACCATGATTAAGGAAGCATCTTGGCTTGGATATGTGCGAGACGAGGTAGAGTGCCCACAAGGTGAAGGAATGCATGTGTATAGGGACTGTAGAGAGTGCCCGCTAGCTGGCACGAATTGGTTGGCTTAGTAGCCCATGGAGAGGAGGATAGACCACTATTTAGGGTAGAACAATGGAAGGGGGTCAGGAATTCCAGCCACTATGAAGAGTGTTTTTATTGTTATACAATGACCCCTTCATAAGAGGGTTTCAATATGGGATAGTGGTACACGAGTACTATTCACACATCATTAAAAAACATGGATATATCACTGATCATTTAATAAAATTTCCCTAGTTGAATTCAATACATAATATCTTGTGGGAGTTATCTTCTTCCTCCTGTTAATGATTTCATCCTAGAAAAAGTCCTTTTAAATGAGGGTTATAGACCGAGCTTCCATAGAACACACGAATGCCTTATGGGAGGTTTCATGATATTTGAGAGATCAAAGATTGGATAATTGTTGAATTAAAAAAAAATTAAATACCTTTTAATGATGTTTCTTTTTGGGATGAGTTCTTCATGAGTATAAAATTTTGGACATACATTTAATTGGAATAATTTATCACGACAACAATGTTTTATGGTGAATAAAAACTATTGTGATCATCTGAAAATGACATGGTTTTCAGGAGGTGACGTTCCACAATGAATCTCATCCATCGATGGTAATACAGTAACAGATGATTAAATTCTTAGTGATGGTCCTGTATGGGTTTCCATGTAGTTCACAGTCATGTTTCCATGTGGAAAATGGTTCATAGATTATGTTCTTTGAGGGATAATAACATTACAAAAAATCATGCATATGATATTTCACAACAATTTTATATTATTAATTTGCAGATAAATTGTGTTTTACATAAATAATATTTCATGTCAGTTGGGTTGCAGATAAGGTGAATCCATATAGTATGAGTCCATTTGAAAATGTTTTATTTTATTTTTGGAGAAATTTTGTTGGGTTTCTATGTAGAGTATTACAAACAAATTTAAACTATTATGCAAGTTCACAGTGTTGTAGTGTGATAACTACTTCAATAACCAATGGATAATTTCTTATAAATATAGAGTTGATTCTCATATTCGGTGTGTGTGATATTCGTGTGAAACTTTAGAGTTGGGAAGAATATCAAGTAGTGTGTATAAAGTTCAACACAAATAATTTTATGATGAAAATCGTTTTTGTCTCATAGTGTTGATATATTCCTTGTGAATAAATAAAATTATTTCATGTCAGTGTGCGACAGTGCGTCAAAGTACAATAATTAGTTCACAAAGTAGTATAATTTTTTATGCTAGTAGTTTTCCAAAATATACATATATGTTATTCCATAATTATTTAACACACTTGAATATTATTTTTCATAATATATGAGTATCCCTTTATTTAGAAGTCAAGAGGATTTTTTATAAGAAGATCCTCTTCAGTGGATTTATTCAGTTTGTGAGTATATAATATTTTATCTATCTTCAAGGTTCAAAAGATATATCTTCATCCGTTATTTTAGAACCAGTCAAAAATCTAAAGTTCCTTTTATTGTTTTGTTTTGTAACCAAGTTTTTAATAAGGAAGAGTAAAACTTTTGTCTAATTGGGACTCTAGAAATAATATTGGGACTCTAGGATATTGAATAATTGTATATTGTAACTAGTTGTAATTATAGTGGATAATTTCTGATTGGGGATTCTAACCAATCACATCATGGAGTAGGCTCATTTTGAGACCAAACCATGTATAAATTTTGTGTTCCCCTGACATTTATTTTTGCTACAATTTGGGTGAGGATGAGTTATTATAAGAGTGGATAAAATCCTATCAGGTAAAAAATGGATAATTTCAAAGTAAATAAATTTTTTAAAAATCACCACTGATTCTTCCCCCCCCCCTTCTTAGGGGTAAAAACCTCATGGGAAATTCAATTAGTATCAGATTAGGGTTCCCTCTTCAAGAATCCACCATGTATTGAAGATGGATGTTATAAAATCTTTTTATAATAGGGGTGATCATATTTTTGAAGGAAATAACTACTATAATTGTAAGATTAGTATATTACCCTCCCTTCAATCTCTTGGACTTGAATTTATAGATGTAGTTACTATAGGATTCTCTCTTATTTAAGAGGCAACTATTATGATGTTTATCGTGATGCAAGATAAGTAATTTTTTGGAAGAGAGAAAAAATAAATTTGGATGTCTCTTTTATAAAAAATTTTCACAAAGGTGATGATACTCAAAAATTCCATGGAAGTTTGGGATAAATGGGAACTTAGTAATGAATAAATCATGAATATCATGTAGTCGAAATTTTAATATTTTGAGAATAAAATTTTGTGATATCAAGATAGTGTTTCCCTCTGGATTTGAGGATGATCTCATTGATTTAAGATTAAATCATTCCACGTGGTTTCTAATAGGTTTATTCGTAGAACTGGAAACATCCAATGATTCCATATCTATTTGAATCTACTTTCCAAAGGTAGGCGCTCATTAGTTGTGGAGTGTTGAGGCTTAGTAATTTTCATTGGTCGAGAGGATGGGAGGTCGGACTCATCACACCTTTTTTAGGTGAATTATTTTCTACTCCGGGACTCTCTTTATAGATATAAGTTATTTTCGTGAATCCTTATTACATTACCAAGTATAAAAGGAGTTTTCCTTTAGATCTGACAATCAATGATTGATATGTAGGAAATTTAGAGAATCTTTTATACGTATTCTAGGTTCTTCATTGATAGAGAATCATCTGTATTTGTTTAGAGATTCTTAGCCAATGGTATCCTTCAATACATAAAAAGTCTCTTGGTCATTATGATGATTATACTGGTTTTAAAGCCACTCAGTGGGGCACTTAAAGTTTATTTTCATTCAGACGGACATTGATTATTTTAGATTTGGGATCGTACCCACAGATGGGCTACCAACGTATCCTTTGTTTTGGAAATGGAATCAGAACCCACATGTTCGAGTAAATGAATATGATGTTTATGTATAATTTATGGCTCAAAGAAAGATGTCAAGATTACTTTTACACTCTATGCTCACATGAGTCATGCTCGGTGTGAGAAACAAGAGGTATTGGTGAAACCAGACAATTTTTCCACGAAAGACGCAATGATGTGGGGATTATGTGTGTATGAATGCCCAAATAGATGAGGATTAGGATTTAATTTAGAGAAGAAATCTAGAAACATGGTCCATAATGGTATACGTGCTTTATATGGATATGGATACTCTAATCTTGGGGCTTACTCCTAAGGATGATGCCCAAGTTAGGAGGGGACTTATTATTGGGTTTTACTCATGAGAAGGAAGCTAAGATCAAAAGAAAATTAAGACTGGTTAAGAGAGATTAAGGCTAGGGATTACTCCTAAGAAGAAGGCCCAGGTTAAGGGACTTAAAAAATTAAGGGACATGGGGCTTACTCCTGAAGAGGATTCCCATATTTGAGACTGGGTCTAACTCCTAAAAAAGAACCCCAGGTTAAGAAGAATTATGGTTGGGGCTTACACCTAAGGAGGATGCCCATATTTGGGAATTTTTATACTGTGGCTTATTCTTGAAAATGAGGCCCATGTTAATGAGGACTTGGGGCTTACTCCTAATGAGGATGCCTAGATTTGATAATTATGACTGGGGATTATTCCTGAAAAGGAGGCCCAGGTTTAGGAGTTCTCTCATCTTAAGGGATGAGGTTGAATGAATGAAATATCAATCTTTAGTGACATAAAGATGTGTAAATCACTAGGTTTTGAGAGATATTCCACAGAATTCTTTTCAGATAAGGAAGTTTATCAAGAAAACATTCCATAAATGGCTTTGTAGAATGTCTTGAAGACTGAATCTTGAATAGGAGAGGTGGAATGGTATAAGAAGGGATAAATGGGCAAGACGGGCACCCAAAAAGGAAGGGGCGTGCAAGTCCTGGTAGGCACATAGGTAGTGCATGGGCACGCATGTCCTGGTCGCGCAGCTATACCTACACGACACATGGGTACTTGTGAGATTGTTAATCAGTAGGGTAACACTTGGGCGATCCTTGACCAAATCCTTTAGAATTATCCTGAGGTACATCCAGAAGAGAGGTGCACAAGTTTTAGTGAAGAAGTAGGGCGGCACACAAGTATGTTCATTTCCCATAAGGAAAAAACACCTTAGGCATGCAAGTGTTAGTGACTTCTAGCACTTAAACCTTACTCCTCTTGTTTAGACCTTCCATTCTAGGTAAAGAATTACCTTATAAGTTTTTGGAAGATCTGAAGAAGAGACATGGGCGTTCAGAGCTCTATATCTGAATTCTGGAAAAATTCCTCCCCAAATGGGGGGCCCACAGGGTCTATTTATAGGCTGGAGAAGACCCCGGGCGGTTATCACTTAGGTCGCTCAAGTCACTTGCATGACAATTAGGTGGAACACAAGTATACTTGCGCGACAGTAAGGGAACACGACGCATGTGAATTTGAATCCTTGTTCATTACTTTGTCGATTTTTGATGTTTTATTCAAAGGATGAATCAATTTGTGCTAAGTCATTTCCCTTTCCATTCTTTTAGACAATGTGACAAAAAGGAGCGTCAAAAAAACTCCCCCCTTAGAGTTGGATGCGGAAGAATAACGACGTGACTCTGAGGAAAAGAAGAAAACCAAATGGAAAGAGGCGCGCAGGTGTTCACCACGCAACCATCATCGCGCAGGTGCAAGTCGCGCAGGGCTGGAGTGAGCGGGATAGAGCACGCTAGCTGTAGGCATGTAGGTGGGTTACCTGGCCTATAAACATGCGATCATTTATCGCATATAGAACCTGATTTCCTGATTTTCGAGCTCTCGCCGCGCAGGTCACCTTCGCCGCGCAAGTTGCTCATTTTCCGTTGTTTCTTCGTTATCGCGCTGTTTTCGAGGTAATAGGACTTGTGCAGTGATACTTGCGCACCAAAAACTTGTGCGACACATTAACACTTGCACGACACATCCATACTTGCGCACCAAGTTTAGACTTGCGCGCCTTAATGACTTTTCCATTTTTCTAAAATTCCTTCACAAATTTTATGAAAAATCAACTTACTTTAGATTTAATTTATTCAACTTTTGTGGAGAATCAATGGATATTAGAACCGGAATAGCTGATGGACTGACAAGAAAACATCTTGATGATATGATGGATATCATTGGCCACGATTATTATACCGTCAAAAATAATACTCTTCTAGATTTGGCTAAGTACATGAAGAAATATCATCTTAACTTCCCACAGAGCATTTATCTTCCCCTGCATGGTCGTGGTCATCTGCAAAGAGTCAATGTTCCAGATGCAAAGAACTATATGCCTGAGATGCACCTGCACTGCTACTCCTCTATTTCGGTTATGTTGTGCATTAATAGGAACAACATTGGCATTAAATTTTAAATTTTTCTTGCATGCCATTTCCCTACAGATATGAAAATGGAAAACCCATGGGATGAAATGTTTTCCACTGCCGGTTGGTGGAGAGAAGTCAAATATGGTATTAGAACAATATCTGAAAATCGTACTCTTTCCAAATGACTCTTTACTTCCAATGCTTCATTTTCAAATCCATGTATCCATCTTCCAAGTCTCTTGGACAAGAATAGATTCACTGTTTGATTAGCAGAAAATTTTCTCAAACTGCACTCAAGAACATTCTTTTATAATTGTTCCAAGAAGAGCTAGTATCACTGCATATCTTATGTTATCCAGTTTAATGAATGAATTCTAGGTGGCTGCTGATGAATCTAGGGATGTCGTAAATCAAATGAAGAGTTATGTTGAAACTCTGTTGTAATTCCTGAAAAAGAGAAGAGACTCTAGTCTGTGGATGTCTTTCTAACTCTTGTGCATCAATGGAAAGAATGCTCTCATCTTCAATCACTTGTGCACGTATTTTCCCGCTACCTACTTTAGATTTTACCTAAGCCAATGGGACTAGTAAGAATAGTTTGATTTTTACTAGGATTATTATAAATAACCCTACAAACTTTGAATCATTTAATTGATCAATATTACCTAAATCATACAAAATATATGTTAAGTGAACTAGAACATGACTTTTATTTAGAGTTCCATTGTCTTTTGGGGGCAGTTTAAAGTCATGCAAGTCTGACATTAAGGGGATAATGTTTAAGGTCAAAATATATTTGCCCGAATGAATTACAATTGAATCAATTCCTTGAAATTTCATCTAAAAACATATTACCATACTCAAGTATGAGGGAAAATATGTAAACTATGACTTAAGAATATTTTAATTTGAGGAATAATATGAAAAAGAGCTAAAAGGCATTAGAAGAAGTAGTTCCCATGAATGAAGTTACCATTATTTAACAAACCTGTTAGGGGGTTGAATTATGCAGGGCCACCTAAGGGTATTGGATGCATAGACAAATAAATAGCATATTGTGGCTGACATGTCCGTTTTGTGGACTACTTTTTCAAGGCCACCTAAGGGAACCTGGTGCATAGTCAGGCAAAAGAACTCCCAGAAATTTACATTCTTATTTCTAAAAAGCCAGTGAAAGTTTATGGAAATTCAAATTTTCCAAAGTATAGATTTTTCTGTATGAAAAGGGGTACATGAATATGGAGAAGATATTTCCAAACAAGATTATTGAAGAACTGGATGGATATCACTCCTATGAAGGTCTGACCCAAACTTAGGGGAGAGGAATATAAACCATAGACTTGAATACTTTCAGATCATAAAAAGGATATGGGAGAATTATGTTAAGGATTGCTTTTTTTTGCGGATCCCTACATATTGTCATTAAGACAAATAAGGAAAAAAGAGGCTTTCCTCCCAATAATGAAGTTACCACTATTTAACAAACCTATTAGGGGGTTGTATTGCAGGGCCACCTAAGGGAATTGGTTTCATAGTCAAATAAATGGAATCCTTTGGCTGATAGTTCTGTTATGTAGACTGTTTATGCAAGGCCGCCTAAGGGCGCATGCTGCATGGTCAGGCAAAAGAACTCTTAGAATTTCAAGCCTTTTGTGATTAGAAGTTAAGAAAAGGGTTATGAAGATCTGAAAATATTTAAGGTTAGGATTATGACACATAAATATGGGTATTGTCCAATGTATACAGAGAAACAAAGATCAATGCTAGCCATAATCATGTTGTGGCAGGGTCCTAAATAGAAATGTTGGACTTCACTATGTATCCCATAAGGATGGAAATCAAGCCATACGTAGTTGTTGAACTAAAGTTTAATGTCATGTGGGTCAAAAGGATTGGAGATATTAGTTTAGGTTCATAGAGCTTAGACCATTGTAATAAATACACAGTGTGTGTTTTCATGGGGACTTCTCAGCCAGGGGACTAAAAGTGGAATTTGGGGTTAGGCCCAAAAGACTTGGGGCTAGATTCGAGGGACACTCAAACGTTACTACGTATCCCATAAGGATGGGAATCAAGCCCACGTATTTCTAGAGATACCCTATGTACAGATTTGGTTCATACATGTGAAGGGTGAAAGGGGACTTTAGTGCAATGATGGTTTAACCCAAGATAAAAGGTTCAGGTATTTCCATGTATGCACATAGTCATTGAAATGAAACATGATTGAAAACCAATGTAAATAATGACTCCCACTCAGGTGAGGGTATCAAAGGATATTTTAGTTTATTGTCATACTGGACAAAAGTGTTGTATAGTTTAACGTCGTATAGCAAGGACGAAAGTGAACCAATATAAAGATATTGAATCTAGAGGCGGTTTCACGAATCAACATCATATAAGATGGAGGTGAACCGATGTAAAGAGACAGGTTTTGGGCTTGAACCATGTGAAGTTGACTACGTACCCAGCCTGGAAGGAATGGATCAAAGTCCACGTAGTTAAATTAAAGAATGAATTAATGATCAAGTTGTCCTTGGGGACAACGATCTAAAAAAAATTGTGGGACTTACACATGGTTAGTAGCCTAGAGAGAGTGTTATGGTTGAAGTTTGCTCTAAGATCACGTGAGTCAGACTCAGTGTGAGAAACAAGAGGTAGTAACAACCCTAACGATGCACAGTTTAGTGTCACGTAGGACATAAAAAGGGAATATGAAGTTTTAAGTCTTGTAGTTAGGACTATTGGTACTGCACAGTTTAATTTCATGTAGCAGGGACAAAGCACAGTTTAATGTCATATAGGATGTATTAAAGGACTTTCTGTGCAGTTTAGTGTCAAGTAGTTAGGATGGTGGGGAAAATATAGTTTAATGTCATGTTGGACAAAAGGGGAACTGTGCAGTTTAATGTCATGCAGTGAGGACAAAAGAGTACACCATTTAATGTCATGTTGGATGTATTAGGGACTTTTTCACAGTTGAACGTCATGTTTGATGACAAAATGATGATACAGTTTAGCATCATGTTGGATGTAAGTGCGAATCGTTTAAGTTCATATGCATGGACTGTGGATGGTGCATTTTAACGTCATGTTGGACATAAGAGATTTCTTTACAATTTAGCGTCATGTAGTTAGGACGTAACAGATTAACGTCGCATGGGATAAAAGTAATACAAATAGTTTAAGGTCATATGTATGGACTGTTGCTGTATAGTTTAGGGTCATATAACAAGGACGATGAAGGAGATACAGTTTAATGTCTTGTTGTCTGGACATGATGAGAAGTTTTAATGTCAGGCAGGATGGTGGTGCAGTTAAAGGTCATACTGGACCAATGATGATATATTTTTGTGATTATACTAAATACTTCTTCAAAAATCTGGCATTGGTTGGAGTAGTGATGAGTTCTCCATCCATCGAGATTAATGAATAAGCTCTATTGGAGTAGACCCCATGTATTGAGTATGGTCCTTCCCATTTTGGCTCAATCTTGGGAGGTTTCTTTCCTAGTATCATTGGAGTTCTGAGAACTAATACCAATTCTCCCTGAGTGAATGAACAAAGATGAACTTTTTTGTTGAAAGATTTTTCTATTCTATTCTGATAGGCTTCCAAGTAGTGAAAAGTGCAAAATATTTTCTCATATAACTGTTCCAATTCATTCAATCGCTTTTGATATTGTTCATCCGTAGATGACTGATCAAAAATGGCCACTCTGAGCGAGGGTAGTTGAACATGAATGGGAAAGACGTCTTCTGTTCCATATACCAGTGAATATTGAGTTGACCGCATTGCAGTGCGGGTGGTAGTCCGATAAGCCCATAAATCATGAAAGAGTTAATTAGGCCATGAATTATTATCTTTATCCACCTTCTTTTGTAGTATATTTGACAGAGTCTTGTTGAAGGCTTCAATCTGGCCGTTGGCCGCTGCATGATACTGAGATGAATGGTTGGATTTGATGTTGTATTCTGGATACAACTTCTTCACCTCAGATGAATAGTAGTTGGTTCCATTATCCATCAATATGGTATGAAGGACACCAAATCTAGTAATGATGTTAGACTTGATGAAGCTAACAATTCATTGAGAACTGACTTCCTTAAGAGTTATTCCCTCTGCCCATTTGGAAAAGTAATCAGTAGCAGTAAGAATATACTTAAACTTCTTGGCCATAGCTGATGGGTAAGGTCCCACCACATCCATTCCCCATGTGGAAAATGGCCATGAGTATTTAGCTGTATGAAGAAACTCTGGAGGTTGATGAATGAAGATGGAATGTACTTGGCATGAATGACACTTCTTTGTGAAATCAACACAATCTTGTATCATTGAAGGCCAAAAGTATCCAAGCCTTCGAATCTGATCAGACAGTCTATGTCCAGACTTGTGGGCACCACAGACTCCTGCATGCACTTATTTCATGACTGACATTGTCTCTTCACCATCAATGTATCTGAAGAGAACTCCATCGAAACCACACTTATAAGGAATTTTCTCTAGGTGATCTGGACTATCGTAAAGAGTAAAATTGACCACACGTCGCCAGATTTGTTCTTTATCGGCTCTATCAGGTGGATGTGTTCGATTTTTAAGGTATTCCTTGATAGGTGACATCCATCCTTTAGTATGACCATACGGTTTAGGAATGGGACTAATTTCATTAATTTCGTATGTTCTGATTCAAACATAAGGTGAAATTGCTCGACGGTGGGCAACACAAATGGTTGTCTCGTCCCGATTTGGATCTTCTAGAGCTGTGGCTATATTAGCCAGTGCATCATCTTGATAATTTTGTGATCTTGGGACATAAGAAAATGTCAGTTCTGAAGGGAATTCCTCCATTAACTCTCTGACTTAATCATACAAAGGGATTAGTTCCTCTTTTCTGATGGAATAATCCCCATTGACTTTTTTGATTACCAGGTCTGAATCACCTTTCACCTTTAAGTGATTCACTTGTGCTTAAAGCTCCAATTCCAAAGCCTACGATTAGAGGTTGGTATTCTTATTCATTATTGGTACCACATTCCCACAATAAGAAGGAATAAAGTAACACTTCCTTTTTTGGAGAAACGAGTACAATCCCTAAGCCAACTCTGTTGAATTTAGGATTTTCGATTTTCCTCCCTGTTGGACTTCTGGAAGCATAATCAAAGTACATTTCCCATTTCTGAGGACTATCCTAAATAGAGAAGAATTCCTCATCAGGGAGTTCAATATCGGAAGATGTGTCTTCCACTGAAGGGTGTTCAGCCCGGAAATCAGCCAGATCTTGGCCCTTCATTGCCTTTTGAGACACATACTGAATGTCGAATTGTTGTAAAATAACTGCCCACATTTCCAGAAGTCCTGTAAACTTTGGACGACTAAGGATGAATTTTAGTGGGTTATTGCGAGATACCAATTGGACCTCGTGATGAAATAGGTAGTGTCTCAACTTCTGAACTGCAAAGATTAATGCTAGCCATAACTTCTCAATACTTGAATACCAGGTTTCTGCTTCAAGCATAGTCCAACTGAGGTAGTAGAGGCAGTTTTCATTCCCAGCATCATTCTTCTGACCAAGAAAGGCACCCAATGATCACTCTAAGGTTGTCACGTAAAGGATAAGTGGCCTTCCTTCAATAGGCGGCATAAGTACTGGTGGGATCAAGATGTATTTCTTGAGAATATCGAATGCTTCTTGACATTCATCTTTCCACGGGTAAGTGACTCCCTTCTTCATCAATTTGGTGAAGGGTAAAGTTTTTCCTGCCAAATTGGCGATGAAACGCAGAATATAGGCTATGTTTCATTGAAGTCCTCTTAATTATTTCAAATTTCTAGGAGGTGTCATAACAAGGATTGACTTGGTCTTCTCAGGATCGACTTCAATACCATTATGGCATACAAAAAAGCCAAGAAATTTTCCTGAGGCTACCCCAAAAACAAATTTTAAGTGGTTCATCTTCAAATTATGTTGTCGAAGCTTGCAGAATATTACTTCCAAATAAGCCAAGTGATTAGAACGTTGTTTGGATTTGACCACCAAATCGTGCACCTAGCATTCAACAAAATTCCCTAAAAAGGGTTTGAAGACACTATGCATGGCACGCTGATATGTTGCAACTGCATTCGTTAGGCCAAAGGGAATTACTCTTTAGGAAAACACACCCTGAGGGGCTCTGAAGGCTATGGATTCCTAATCTTATGGGTCCATTCGTATTTGATTATATCCCGAATATCCATCCATGAAGGAAAGTGCTTCATAGCTAGCTGTTGCATCAATTAAAAGTTCTGTAATCGGAACTGGGAAATCTTCCTTAGGACAATGACGATTAAGATCTCGGAAATCAATGAAAACTCTAATTTTTAAATTCTTCTTCTTCACAGGGACAATATTAGCCAACCACTTGGGATATTGAACTTCTTTGATGAAGTTATCTTTGATAAGCTTATCCACTTCAGATTCAATTTTGGAAGCATAAGTTGGGTGTGTTCTTCTCGCAGCTTGCTTAAATCCTCGATGTTCTTCTGGTAAACCCAAATGACGAGTAGAAACATCATGATCAAGCCCAGGAATTTCTGTATAGTGCAAAGAAAATATGTCTCGATTTTTCTTTAAAAAGGAAATATACATCTCTTGTTCTTCAAGAATCATGGCCGCACTAATTAAACTGGGGTGTGGATCTTTTTTTGTACCCAGATTTATTTCTCTGAGTTCATCCACGGTGGTAGAGATGTCCTCTTCAATTGCTGGAGGAGCATCTCTAAGATCTTCCTCTTCTTCTTCAACAAGTGTTACTTCTTCCATTTATAATTGAATAGTATATGATAAAGAAGAATTTCCATGATCAGAAGAGATATTAAAATTTGATCACCTTGAAGAAGAGGCACCCATTTCTGACCCAATTGATGATGAAGGGTCTTCCTTGGGTAATAAAGAGGATATTAGGGATTGAGAATCGACAAAATTGTTCACTTATGACGTCGCTATCACTTCCTCTGGCCTGGTTGGCGAAATATAGACTTACTGGATTTTAGGAGATGAAATGAAGACATCTCCATTTGAGCTTTCATCATTGCCTGATTGTTTACAAGTTTCTCCCATGTTGTCTGGCTCGATTTCCATAATTTCCATTATGGATCATTCCATAAGAGTATTTTGATTTGGGTCTATCCTTCCAATTTGACTGATATGCAATACATAATATGTACTCACATGGACAAATGTATTTACTAGAATCTTTTCCAAACCATACGGAGCATTAAAATTGGTAATCTCCTTTATTGTGGATTTCTCCCTTCCCTTCATGTGATATAATTTTGCCTCAATGTATTGAGACTCACATGTCTTGAATGGAGCATTATCACCATACAATGTCCCAACTTGACCATTGAAACAATATTTGAGACATTGATGGTATGATGAAGGGATAACCGAATGTTGATGTAGCCAGGGTCTTCCAAGAAAGATGTTGAAGGCTGAGTCTTGATCAACAACCATGAAATCTGAATTGTTTACAAGATCTCCAAACTGAGTTCTAAGTGTAACTTCGCCCAGTGGTTCTTGTTCATTTTTATCATATCCTTGTAACATCATGGGAGAAGGAGATAAATTAGATTCTGTGAGGCCCAATCACTGAAGTGTACGAATGGGCATGAGGTTGACTCCTGAACCATTATCAATGAAATCTCTTCGAACATCTACGCCATTTTCCTTTCCAGATAAATACAAAGGTCTAATATGTCCATGCACGACATCATATTCATCTTCACCGGTGAAAGATATCACTACATGGCATTCCCGCCGGATTATTCTCTACGTGATAGACTTCAGCTGTAGCAATTTCAGTTTCAAACTTCTGAGGACTTGAAAAAGCCTCGATGAGTGTCTCCCGAAGATCCTTTGACAGATTCAAAGCATCCACAATTGATAACATGGCCAGTAATTGAGCCAGGTGTTTCAATACATCATACTTTTGATCCAGAGGTCTACGTTTCCCAATAGGAATATGTGGTTTAGCAGGTGCCTTGGAATTTGATGCTTTGGAATTTGATGCATCTTGTATCGGGATAGGAGTTGGAAATATTCATGGTTTTAGAAAATTATACCAATTAGATCCATTTATTTATTGAGAGGATAAAGGTGGAATCCCCAACCGATCCTACATAATAACTGTGCCAGGACTGATTTTTCTATTGGTGGAAGAACTTTCTTGTTCTTGTTGAGCTTGCTAAAGGGCTCTACCATGAGTTTCTGCTGCATACACAGTTTTAGCAGGGGTAGAAATGGAATAGTGGCTTCTGAGATATCCACGTCTTTCCTGTATCCTGAGCCTCTGGAAATTCCTCTGATTCCTCTATTTGATATAGGGAATTTGGGCTCATCAAAATAGAAACAGCAACTGGCATATGGATATGTTAATTGAATCATATTAACAGAACTTAAAATAAACTCTTCATCCGATGAAGACTTTGCCTGATTAGCCTATTTAGGCTGTGCTTTTTGGTGGGGCGGTGCCCATTGCTTCGAAGTAGATGGCATGAAATCTTCCAGAGTCAAAGACATCTTAGGCTTTGACACAAACCCATCTTCTTCTGATTGTTCCTCCTTCTTGAAATTGTGTCGTTTCTTTGAGGATTTTCACTCTGATGAAGAGGGTTTTGTTATGAAATTCATGGTAGAAGGAATAAATGGTTTCTTCAATTGTTTTCACAAAATAGCATGAGTTCGGTTGATCGTCTTTCTGACCATCCAATCATCATATTTCTGTGCATTTTTTCTTTTGACTTCTTGCAACTCGCCTTCCTCTTCTGGAACTGTAGCAGTAACACATGCTACCTAGGATAAAGATCCTTTTAGTTTGACTTGTCCCAAATCCACCATCTTTTGAAGGAGGTCCTTTAATACAAAAAACTCTTGGATGGGATGCCCTAACATTTGATGAAATGGGAAATAATTGAGACGGTCTTCATCTCCTTCTTTGTTTGGCCTCTTGGGCCTCAACAATTGGACCAAATTATTTTCCAGAGCCGAAATGAAATAACTAGGAACATGTTCATTTCGGAAAGAGTAATATTTTCTATTCAAATCCTCAAATTGTTTTCATCTTTGATCTTTTTGATTATATTGATGAAACTACCTCTATTTTTGACACTCTGGAGGTGGACCCCTTCAAAAAGATGATGGTTTTGAAGTAGAAGCGGGTATAGGTGCTTGATTAAGCATAACTGCAGCAGTCTCTGCTTTACCCATTCTCTTTCCTGGAGCTGATGGAATTACACGAGATTTAGCCTTAGTATGTATAAGAGAATATTCAATCTGTTGATAGATTGAAGTAAGGTCTCGAAACCCTCCAGTGTATTTCATAGGGATCAGTGGTGTGCGCAACTCATCATGCAAATTTTCCATACAGATTGGAAACAATTCTTCCTAAGGGAGTGCTAAGATTAGGGAATATGTTAATCCCTTCCAGCAAGAAATGAAATCTGAGACCCTTTCATTCTCCCTTTTCTTATAGTTTTTAAGACCGAAGACTGTTGTCTTTGGAAAAGTTGAGCTGTATTGAAGAAGAAATCGTTGACAGAGATCTTCCCATCTAGTAATTGGCTGGGATTTCAAGCTTGTGTACCAGACAAAGGCTGGTCCTTGCAAGGTTCACCCGAAGCATCTGAGTTTCACTACTTCTTACAATTCCGGAGTTCCCATCATAGGATCAAAACAAGACACGTAATGCATTAAATACTGTTCAGGAGCACCTGATCCATTGAAAATAGGGAATATGGGGTTCCCAAAATTTGACGGGGGAGGGATTGCATCTACACATTCAGGGTAAGCTCTCTTTTCTGGTTGAACCTGATAACGCTTTCCCTCCATAGCTTCCAACCGAGCTTTTAATGACTCAATAGTAGTTATTAACTTTTGAGAAACATCCAGTTGAGCTTGGCCCTGAATAGGTGCACTGACAGGAGCTTGGAAAGGTATGGCAGTTGATACTCCAACTGATGGCAGCACTGCCAATTGCTGTTACACTTGACCCATAGAATTAGACCTGTGAGGGTGTACTGATAAAGGAGGATATTCTTGATCCATCTCAGTAGCTGCAAAACGCTCCATTAACTGGCTAACTCCATCACATTTAGGAGGAAGACTACCCTAATGTAGTTCTGCGTTCAACCTTTTCAATCCTTTCATTTCTTCCTATTGTTGTGAAAATCTTTTCTCTAATGAGGGAGATTGGCCATCTTCAAAGGAAGGATATGTAACCTGATTCTTTCCCTTCCCCTTTTTTGATCCCTTTCAGAGAGGGGGAAGTGGGTTACATGAAGGATTACCTAGCTTCTGATTAATCCTTTGATTTCATGTATGCACACCTGCTTCTTTTGTGTCTGTGCATACAACTTCTTCAACATGAACCTCTTCATCTGATCCCTCTGAGTGAGCCTCATCTGGTGTATCAACAACAACGGAATTGATGACATTGATTGATTCATAATGCATTGCATCCCTCCTATCGGCATTCATGAAATATTGTCTCCTTCCATGTCTTTGATGAGACATTTCCTTTTATTGATTCGATCCCTCAAGAACTTCATGATGAACCGTAATTTGGAGAGAATCTCTTGATAATTTGGCTCTTCGTTCCTCTTGAGGATTCTTCCCCAATCGAGAAAAGACCAACTGTCTCTGAGGAGGGGGTTGATGATTTGAAAAAGTCCCCAGTCTTTTGGACTGCGGCTGTTCCAGTCGTCTTTTCTCAACTCCTCGAATCCTATTTGTTGATTCCGAGGGTTGGGTTAAAAGAGAACCTAGTCTGGCGAGCTGGGGTGGCTCTTGACATGCTATGTCTGAGACTTTCTTAAAAGCTCTCCTGATCTTGCAGACCTTGGTCCAGAAATTTGCTGGATGCATCAATCGACATCCACTTTTATCACGCAGCTTGAAAGACTGTTGGATGATTTTTGACACTTCTATCACTTGATGATGTGCTTGCTCCATACGAGAGGCCTATTAAATATTCCTGTTTGCTTGATGTAGGATTATTTCAACAACTTGTTCTCTGTATTCTTGATTTTGAGAGGAACTATTTGAAGCTTGTTCTTGGGTAAGCTTTTGATTACAAAAAAAGCCAGGTATTCGTGGACGGCCATGGGAAATAACATTGCATGAGACCATTTTCGGTAGGCTTTTCTGATTGTAGAGAACCGTGAAATGCAGTGATCCATGAACACCCCATCCTTTGACAGGAATACCAGATGGGGTATTGGAAATTAACTGGCGCAATATTATTAGTGCGCCAAGGCATGAACGCTGAAGGGCTCTATGCTGCTTTTCAGTCTTCAGATATCGAGAGACTGATAGAGATGCCATGTAAATTTGACATTGTAACCCTTCTATTATCATAACATTATTTTCATATTCATCATAAGATAATACTTTTTTTCAATTGAAAAAGAGCTTTCCATATGTTGAGATGATTATCATCAATTCCATTTTCCGTCAACATCTCTGGAATGTCATAGTGAGAGTCAGCCAGAGGCCAAAACATGACTGGCACCTCACCTTTCGCCAGTTGTTTTCTCATGTTCATCATTTTCTATTTATCATTCAATGAAGACTCTTCTACTTGATTTGACCCAAGCTTGTGATTCCATGTTGCTTCATCAGATTCAACAATATTGGTAGAGAAATCACTGATCAAACTAGAAGACGCGTGACTTATGGGTGGTTCAGAGAATGACCTATACCCTGGGCTGTCTTCCGATTGAGAAAGTATTTCACCTGCTAGCGATGAATCATCAGACATGACTGGTTTCACATTTTCAAGTCCCTCATGATAATAGAGCTTTCTCGGCACTACAATGTCCACTAAAGCATTTTCCGGGCAATGTGCACCACTACTATGGAGAGGAATTTCGCAGCGAAATTCATCATCATGGGGATGACAACCATGGTGGGTTACAACAAAAGATGAGATCTCTTGCTCCATGGTCTTCTGGCCACACAGAGGGTTATTGTAGCTCTCATCTGAAGATGAAACTTCTAGATCGACCGAATTGTCATGAAGCAAGCCTTCATGAGGAAGTGTCTGTTGAAGACCTTCGGAATTAATGTTCCCACTATTGGAAAATAAGGGAGTAGAACCTTGAATTCCAACAGATAACTGTCTAAGGGCTTCATGAACTCCAACATCGAGAAAAGCCTTGTTACAGATTGGATATTGATTTCTTGACTGTGCTGGGCGGGTCTCCTTTTTAGAATCCTTCTTACTCGACTTGGAAACCACTTTTTGAAGATAGTTGCTGCTATGAGCAGGTGTATATACATGATCAGGAGAGATTGCCAGGTTAGGCTGACAATTTCTACTCAAACCAGGTGTATGTGCCTGAATTGGTTGTCCGTATGATATAGGGGAGTATGCCCCACAACCCTATTGAATTGGAATAGATGTGTGTATCTTCTCCGGAGTGAACTATTGATGAGTCACTCCACTAATAGGGGAAGATTTGTTTGTATTTCCTTGAGATGTTACTGAAGCTGTTATAATATCCTAGAAAGCATCCAGAATATGAGCAGGGATTTGCTTCTGCTCTTTCACCATTGATAGAATATTCTTGGTGACTTCAGCAGCCAGAATGGGGATATACGTCCATTCCGTGCTTGGAGTAGGTGTATGTGCCTGCTCCTGTCCTCCTTTTCCTGTCAGTGAATCCTGACAGTACTCAAGTGTAGGGGAAGAGAGTTGAGTCTGCCTCATGTTTGTCACTGGAGCTTTCCGACTGACTTCTCCGAATTCTACCAAGCGAGAATGTTGGTAGACGTGATCAGTACTAGCAGGTGTATGTTCCTTCTAATTGCAGTTTGCCGAATGTGGTAGACGAGATCCATCATATGTAGTCAGACGAGCCTGCTGACTAGATTATGACCTATAAACAGGTGTATGTTCCTGCCTATAATACTCCTCTGGTAATTCCTAGTGGGATTGGCGTGATGCTGCCAGACGAGTCTCCTGGACATCGGAATTAAAATGGGCAAGTGTGTGTGCCTGCTCGTTGGTTGCCACCAAGTTAGGTTGGTGGACTTCTCCGGAGATGGAAGAGATGAGAACATAATCATTGTTAACCGGCAGTCACCTCTAGCGATTCTTCTTGTCTGCTCGGGTTTGAGGAACCTGAGCCGAACGCCTGGAGTCGGTACCCTCATCATGTTTAGGGCGCACTACCGCACGAGTCTGGTGGTGTTTGTTGGTGGGAGCCCTCGGGAAGGACTCATGTATCCTTGAATTGAGGCCCTGAGGGCCCTGATCATTCACCTCCTCAGAATATGGGAGTGAATGGTGATTTCATTCTAGGGATAACTACCCGAACCGGTTGGAGACGGTGGTTAGAATCGCCTTCTTCTTGATCACTAGTCGTCATTTTCCAGATGACCGGGGTGCGTTTTTCACTTGGAGGGCTTGTTGGGAGCCTCCAGAGTTGGAATGGTACCATATTGAAGGTACTCCTTAACCAATGCATTTGATACCCAGCGTTGAAGATGCTTAGTAGGTGATATCGTCCTCAGAGCAGACGATGATCCATCAGGAGTAGCAGTAGTGGCATTCGCAGTAGTGGTATTCACAGGTGTGAACTTGAGAGTATCCATTTCTTAGAATTCATAAAATCATGGAAAAGAGTGTCTGTTTGATATAACAGACGTAATCAAGATAAATTCAGCCACTATATCTTTTGGATGAGCACATATGTCAATGATTGTTTTTTTGTTGGCCCTATCATTTAGTTTTAAATAGGGGCCTAAAAATAAGTAAAACATCATTTTAACTTGGTTAAAGATTCACGTCGGGTTCACAATTTATTTGTTTCCCTTTGGAATTTGGGATGATCACATTGATTTAAGATTCAAACATTCCATTCGGTTTCTAATGGTTTTGTTCATAGAACCAGAAACATCCAATGATTCCATATCCATTTGAACCTACTTTCCAATGGTAGGCGCTCATTAGTTGTGGACTGATGAGGCTTAGGAATTTTCATCGGTCGAGAGGATGGGAGGTCAGACTCATCACACATTTTTTAGGGGAATTATTGTCTACTCGAGGACTCTCTTTATAGATTTACGTATTTTTTGTGAATCCTTATTACATTACCATGTATAAAAGGATTTTTCCTTTAGATCTGACAATCAAAGATTGATATGTATAAAATTTAGAGAATCTTTTATTTGTATTCAAGGTTCTTCATTGATAGAGAATCATCTGTATTTGTTTAGTGATTCTTCGCCAATTGTATCCTTCAATACATAAAATTTCTCTTGGTAATTATGATGACCATACTGGTTTGAAAGCCACTCAGTGGGGAACTTGATGTTTATTGTCATTCAGAAGGAAATTGATAATTTCAGAGTTGGGATCGTACCCACAGATGGGCTACCTATGTATCCTTTGTTTTGGAAAAGGAATCAGAACCCACATTGTTTGAGTAAGGGAATATGATGTTTATGCATAATTGATGGCTCAAAGAAATATGTCATGATTACTTTTACACTCTATGCTCAAGTGAGTCATGATCGGTGTGAGAAACAAGACGTATTGGTGAAACCATACAATTGTTCCATGAAAGATGCAATGATGTGAGGCTTATGTGTGTATGACTACCCAAATAAATGAGGATTAAAATTTACATTAGAGGAGAAATCTAGGAACAGGGTCCATAAAGGTATATGTGCTTCATAGGGGTTTGGATACTCTAATCCTAGGGCTTACTCCTAAGGAAGATGCCCAAGTTAGGAGGGGACTTATGATTAGGTTTTACACCTAAGAAAGAAACCCATATCAAAAGGAAATTAAGACTGGTTAAGAGAGATTAAGGCTGGGGCTTACTCCTGAGAAGAAGGACCAGGTGAATGGACTTGGGGCTTACTCCTGAAGAGGATGTCCATATTTGAGACTGGGGCTTACTCCTGAAAAAGAAGGCCAGGTTAAGAGAATTATGGTTAGGGCATACTCTTAAAGAGGATTCCCATATTTGGGAATTTTAAGAATGGGGATTATTCTTGAAAAGGAGGCCCAGGTTAATGAGGACTTGAGGCTTACTCTTAAGGAGGATGCCTAGATTTGATAATTATGACTAGGGCTTATTCTTGAAAAGGAGGCCCAGGTTATGGGGTTCTCTCATCTTAAAGGATGAGGTTGAATGAATGAAATCTCAATCTTTAGTGACATAAATATGTGTAAATCACTAGGTTTTGAGAGATATTCCACATAATTCCTTTCTGATAAGGAAGTTAATCAAGAAAACATTCCATAAATGGCTTTGATGAATGTCTTGAAGACTGAATATTGAATAGGAGAGGTCGAATGGTATAATAAGGGTTAAATGGGCAAGAAGGGCACCCAAAAAAGGCAGGGGCGTGCAAGTCCTAGCAGGCATGCAGGTACTGCGTGGGCGCGCAAGTCCTGGTCGAGCAGGTATACCTGCGTGACACATGGGTACATGCGAGATTGTTAACCAGTAGGGTAACACTTGGGAGATCCTTGACCAAAGCCTTTATAATTATCCTGAGGTACTTCCAGAAGAGAGGCGCACAAGTTTTAGTGAAGTAGGGTGACACGCAAGTATGTTCATTTCCCTTTAGGGAAAAACACCTTAGGCGCGCAAGTGTTAGTGAATTCTATCACATAAACCTTACTCCTCTTGTTTAGACCTTCCATTATAGGTAAAGAATTACCTTAAAAGTGTTCTGAAGATCTAAAGAAGAGACTTGGGAGTTCATAGCTCTATATCTGAATTCTGGAAAAATTCCTCCTCAAATCGGGGGCCCACATGGTCTATTTATAGGTTGGAGAAGACCCCGGGCGGTTATCACTTAGGTCGCACAAGTCACTTGCACGACCATTAGGCAGCACACAAGTATACTTGCACGACAGTAAGGGAACTTGCACGGTGCATGTGCATTTGAATCCTTGTTCATGCCTTTGTCAATTTTTTAAGTTTTCTTCAAAGGCTGAATCAATTTGTGCTAAGTAATTTCCCTTTCCATTCTTTTAGAAAATGTGACAAAAAGGAGTGTGAATATATGGATTATGAAGAAAATATTAAGAACTATTTCACAAGAGTCAATGAATATATATATAATATTTTGGGTTTTTGTGGAAAGCTAGATGATTCAACTAGTTTCAAAAACATAATGGGAATTTTTCATGAAAGGTTTGATCCCAATTTATCTTCTTTGAAAGATATATGTGATCTTACTTATGATGAATTAAATAAAATAATCACTTCATATTAAATGTAAACAGTCCCAGTCTTTAATAAAAATATCAAAGATGATATGGATTTTTAATGCATGAGAAATATAAAGATCAAAGATGATGAAATATCATAATCAAGTGAATCTGATGTAGAAATAGAATATTATTATTTCAATAGAATCATGAAATTGAATCTATAATATTATGGAAGGAAAATTTTATGGGTAATAGTAAATTACCTCCAAGTTGATACAACTATAATTAAATTATAAATTTTACTATAAATTTTCCAAAATAAAAGTTTGTAGAATTCAATATAGATGATAAAAACCCACAAAGAAAATAAAAGGATGAAGAGATCAAAAGGAACAACCAAATCTAATGAAATAAAGAATAAATTCTAAAAAATTTAATGAAGAAGATTATTGAAAAAGGAAGATGAAGCTAACTCCACTACTAGAATCCAACAATAAAATGAAAATAACTTCATGGATTATGTTAAAATGGGGGTTAACACTTCCGGAACTGAATATGATGAATGTGAACAGAAAATTCTAGATATCATGTTGAAAAAATAATTATAAGCATCTCTTGACAAAAACAAAAATCTCAATAAGGAGAATAAAATGTTATTCAATGAAAAATAAAATATAACTAAGGAAATGTAAAATTTTGAAAAGGATGAGATTCTTTATATTGATGAAATAAAAATACACAAACTAAAAGTATATGGAATGGAAAATATAGTATATGAACTTGAAGAAAAACACTATCTCAAATAATAATAGTAAAATAATTAGTATGAATTTCATGAAGCACAAAACCACTTGAAAAATATCAGAGAATATTTTAGCAAGTGTATTTGGGATAAGTTAAAATCATCTAAAATTTGTGAGAATGAAGGATCAAAGAAAAATGTTTATTAAACACCTCATGATTCAAAACATAAATTTATTATCTCTAATAATACATGTAAAAAATTAAACTATAGAAAATTATGGAACATAGACACTTGGGAAAATTCATATTCCATTTAAAGAATGAAATAAATTCTCTAAGAATATTTTTTCTTCAACAATAATGAAAATCTCATTATGTGGAAAGGAAAAAAGAAAGATCTTCTAGAAAAGGCTATTATAAGTTGGGAAGATCAAAATTGATAGGAGACTTATGGTGTTGTGGAATTTTTGGGAACAAATCTTATTTCAATTGTTATAAAATTTCCCTACTAGAAATGAGAGATGAACCAAGGGGACATATTCTGATAATAGGAGAGAAAATTGAAATTTAAGAAAGTTGTAATCATTAATTAATTATAACTTCCAAATGAGAACATGTTTAAATATTTTGATGAAATTTATGGTAGATGTGATCATAATGGTCATATTTTTTAATCAATTATGGTCATTTTCCCTAAACAAGTATCTAAAATTAATAAAGAAAGGGGATTTCAAAAAATGAATGAAGAAAAATAAGTTTTTTATGAAGATTAATTTAAATAATTTATGAAAACAAATTCATCAACTCTTGATAGTGGATGCTCATTACACATGACTAGTGACACAGAAATTTTGAGTAACATTCAGAGTCATGAATTAGGGGCAGTGTACTTTAGAAACAATTGTTCACTAAAAATTAAGATAGTTGTAAAATAAATTATTGAAGCTCAAAATATGAAGTCAAATAAAGTGTTGAATTTTTATGGGATGAAACCCAATTATTGTAGTGTTTTCCATCTTTTTTAGGACAAAAATGAAGAGTTATTCAACAAGGATTCATGTATCATCAAAAGAACAATGTATAAAAGAGTTATCACTCAAGGAAAAATAACAAATGGTAATATATTTCAAATTAATGATTCTATCAATTCATATTATTTGAGTGAAAAGTATGAAAATAACCTTTTATATAAATGTCTTGGTCATATTGGTCAAAGTATTTGTCACACCTGGGTTTTGTTTTTTTCCTTTTATTTTTGATCAAATTTGGATCTTGATTTTTCTATCGGGAACCAGGTATGATGGGTCTTAATTTTTGAGGTATTATTTTAATTTATCTTTGGTCTAGAGTTTTTACATTGGGATTTCTCTATATTTTTAGAGAAAAATGGGATGTCCAATCCAAACAGTCAGTGGTGTATGGTTTGGGCATGGTTTTTAGAAATGTGCTCTCTGACCTAGGTAACTATGCAATAGTTTAGAGTTTTTGGACAGAAGCTTCCACAAAGATTTCAAACAGCTGGTCAGGCCATGATGGATAACCATGCAACATGTTCTTCTTATAAAAAGGGGGGCACATGGTCACAACACGGTTTGAAAAACCATGCAGGCTAACTTCGTGCGATGTCCAGGTTAATAAAAATTTGAAATTCTAATTGTCTCATTCGAGGATTTGGACACAAATACCCCATTAGATGGCCCATGTAACATCCCCAGTCATATGTGTTCCTCCCCCTTTCTCTCATCTCCATTTGGATCCCTTCCTTTTGTGGTTTTTAGGTATATTCTCTATGAAAACTCTAAGTGGTTCCCCTCTTATTTCTCCCTCTTTTCCAGGGTCTTCCTTCTTCTCCCTTAGAGTTTCATTTCTCTAGAGGGTTAGGAGGTCTTTTTAGGGTTGGATCCTATTTATTTGGGTTCAATATTGAATTTTGTTGGCCAACATTACCTTTATATGGTCTTACGGTGGTGCGGTTGTAGTTTTTCACCAATTTTTAGGAGTTTAAACACTTGAGGTAGGTGGTTTAATGCCTTAACCTTTGTAGATGATTTTCATATTCTTATTTGTGTACTTTATCATGTTATATAGTTTAATTCTTTTGGTGAGAAATATATTTTTATTATGTTTTGGAATGCGTTCAAGATGAAAGTGGATATTATAAAGGGTACGATTTTGTTCGTGTATGTTTTATTTTGATGTTTTTGAAAAATTGTTTTATGCCTTGTGTGGAAGGTGTATAAATGGGGTTTAAAGTAACTTATGGTCCAGACATGTTTCAAAGTGGGTTTCAATAAAAAATGGATTTATTTGTCTTGTTTTTATTTATTGTACACCATTAAATATGAATTGTAAAATTTTTAGATGATGGAAATCGTGTTCTAAAAATGATATTGGTTTATGCAAGGATTTAAAAAGGGGCTTGTTTCAAAGAAATTATTTATCAACTGTGTGATTTTTGGTACCTTTTAAAATGGGGATTTATGAATGGTGTAGGTGTTTTTTAATGTATTTGATAGTGCTTTTTGGTGTGTCCAAAATGGAAAGTGTTCTGGTTAATGGAAAATAGTGATTTCCTGGAATGTTTTTAATGATTGGAATTTGTATTTGAATGTGGTAGTATGTGTGACTTGGGAAAATGGAATTGAGAACAAAGGGAATCCTAGGTATCTAGGTTGATATACTAGAACATGTACGCTACTGATATGGAAGTGGCTTGTCCTAGTTTCACTTAGCTGGATTGAAGATTAAAATACTAACTAAACTATGATGATGATTGATCGCCACTAGAATTTTTGATGTTTCTCCTCTCAAATGAATCTTGAATGAAGATGTTGATGGTTGTGGTTACTATACAATATTTCACCAAGGTATGAGGTTCTAGTGTCTCAGTCAAGATAGATTACCCATAGGGATTTACCTATGGTGCTCACTTGAGACATGTGGCATATGTGATGTGGTTCCAGATTTCTTCATATGGTGGACCTTGAGTGTATTTAATTTTAAAGTAAATTTATTTTAATAAAATTTACCTTTTGAAATGTTACATTTTAAATTGTTTTCATTGTATGTATTTTTCTAAAAAAGATTCCTTGAAAAAATGGGGTTTTCCTTTAAAATTCATTCCTAGAAATGTTTCAAAGGCTTTTAAATAAACAATAACATTAATTTTTCATTTAATGTTATAAAATGGGATATATTTATTGTGGTATAATCCTGATTGGATTTGAAAGAAACCCTACATGAACCTTTAGGTGTATATAGACTGCTTTGTTCGTATGACCATGGTAAAAGCAAGATGAGTATGTGTGATTTCGAGTTGGAGTTTCTAGTGCTCCTCTTGATGCAGGTATTAGTGGTGGAAAATTGAGGGTAATGTCCCTCAATTTTCTTACTGTTTTTCAGATGCTTTTTAGTTTCCCTATTTGTTGTAGCTATTCTGGTTTTTTTATTAAGGTATAAAACCATCATTCTGAAAATTGTTAAGCCTTGTGTTGTCTTGGTTTTTTATATTTGTGATTTTCAATTCCATTGGATGTTTCTATTTATCAAAAAGGGAGAAATAATTATGAGGGTATAATATTAATACCTAGGTACTAGTTTCTAGACCATGGATTAGGAATTCCATTCAGGCCATGCCATTGACTGTGTCGTCTGTTGGGTTAGATGGTACCCCATCATGGTTTGTGAAAAAATGGAATCAGAGCTAGTAACACTCTTTTTGGGTCATGTTATTTGGGGGAAAATATTGGTAGACCAGAGATAGGATTGTAATGACATGATGTTCTGGTTATGAGTAGGATTCTAGGCCATTACACCTCAGGATAAAACTCGTGTTACCATGGGAAATTAGGTTTATTTTGGTTCTTGTGGGTTTTTTTGTGCTAGAAATAAAAAACGAAGTTGGGATTGCACTCTAAGTATGCTCATAGGGCCTAAAAAGCCTTTTGGATCTTAGTAAATTGTCCAAGAACACTATTTGTGATTGTATTGTGATTGTAGTATGGCCCCCAACCATATGAATAATCCACCAACCAAAACTAGTTGCCTCCTGTAAACTGTTTCATGTCCTTTTGGTTTTTGAAAATTGTTTCAAAAATCATTTATTTGGAATGGTGGAAAGCTATAATTTTAAAGTGGAAATGCTTTAATATTTGGAATATGAGAATTGGATTTTCCAAAAATTATTTTTGAATAAATGGGGGATGAAATAATTGAGAATTTTATTTTCATAATTAAATCTTATTGTTTTTTGAAATTGATTTCTTAGAGAACATGATTTATTTTGAGGCTGGTTTCATAAATCTATTTTAAATGGTATTTTTTAAACTACTGAAAATTGTTTTAAATCGGATCAATTGGAATTTGAGAATGGTTTTGAATGGGGTGAGATGTTTTGGGATTGATGTGTAGAATATTAAGATGGTGTTTGTTTTGGTAACTAGTTTTCTCTTGAAAAGTTTTTTGAATTTTTTATATTGTTAGTAGATTGAGAAGATGGAAGTGTGGGTTGAATTTTTATGTTGGAAAGTTATTTTTTCATCATTTTGTATCTCTATAAGTGAAAACATGAATATGATATGTGTAGAAAGTGACTTGGTTCCTAGATTGTCATGATAATATTCATTTGTGAGACTCAATGGAATAACTTTTCTGAATATTCCACCCACCAATCATTTTTTATTTTCAAATAATGATTTTAAGATTAATTGTGATTTTTTGAAAACCAATAATTATGTGGTGTGACTTCTTATTATTTGGAAATGTTTTATGTTTGGTGTTTTTATTTTGATTACACTTTATATTTTATTGGATTTTCAGGTATGATTTATTGTTTAGGATTTGGTTTTCAAAATAATGGTTAGTGGGTTATTTTTAGAAATGTTATGGGAAGAATCTATGTTGGTTCCATTTGGGTGTTCATGTTTTTTGTACTGATTTTTTGATGATGGACTAGTTTGAGTGGGTCCCCAGTTTCCCCTATACCAAAGTGTATGCCCACATAATGTTTTTATGAACATTGTGGTGTAGCTACCAATGATTTACCATTAGCAGATGATCCAATTGATCGACATGTGGAATTTCTTCATGAGTTTCAGAAGTTGAACCATCCCATATTTTATAATCATATGAATCTTCCTGAACTGGATGGGTGGATGTGGTATTTTAGAAGATACATTAGTTTATTTGAGTTGTTTGAGTAATTAATGGTAAGATTTTACCTCCTTTATGCTTGAAGGCCCCAGCTGGAAGTGGGGAAGGGAATTCTAGTGAGGATTGTAGAAATAGGTCTGGGGTTTTGGAGGTTATATAAGTTACATGGAATGATTTTCACCTTTAATTCCACCTAGTGTGATGTATAGTCAGTCATGAAACCAAAGGAGGAGTTCCAACCAGTGATGTTCATCTCCTGACTGAGAGGTAGGAGATGGTTCAAATATCAGGGCTCCAGCCACAGGCCCTAGTGTGAAGCTTGTGTGTAGTCAGGAATCAAGTAGGGTGTGAGGAACCCTGGCTTAGATTATTCTCCAGTGTTATATGGCATTGTTTTAAGCTTCACTATTGTATCTACTTTTCCTTTTTGGGGTCCTGTTTTATGGGAAATGATGTGAATGCCTCATCCTTCACTACAATCATTGTGGGTGGGAGAGTTCATCCATGGTTATATAAAGTTAGGGTTGTATCATTTTCTTAAAATTATTGTGGTTTTTCCCTTTTAAAGAGAAATATCTATTTAGTTTCCCTTGTGTAGTTGACCTAATTGAATGGTTTTTCTTTTATCCTGTCTCATGGGTTTCCAAATATCTCATAAAATTTTCCCATGGTAGGGGGATTTTGCTAACCTGTGTTCGTTAAACTATGTGGAATGTCCCTAAGTGGGACCTTAATGATTCTCCCATGTTAGTATATACTTGTATGCTAAACTGATCTGTTCTTATTATGTGGATAACCAACATGGTTCTTGTTGAAATACTTATAGATTAAATCCATGATAGCTTGTTTCTTATGGTGGGGAGTCTGTTCGGGCCTCCCTTTGTTAGTAATCCAGTTTCATTTCCGGTTTTGACTTAGTAGTGGGTATCCACATTTGGATCTACCCAATTATATGTTCCTTCATTAAGTAAAATATTGGATTAGATTATGCATTGTAAAAATTCTAATTATTTTTTGGATCGATCAAGTGGAGGTGTTGTGTCTTTTTGGTGGTTGGAGGCATATGGTGGGGAGTCCATTTCAACATACATCGTTAAATCTTGTCAATCTATATATCCATTCATGGTGTCCTTTATTTATTATAATATTATTTTTTTGTGATGTAAACATTACCTATAGAGGATTACCATTTCTTGTTTCTATATCAAACCTTGGAATGTCTTTTAGGTTCAGAGAGTTTTCTGGTGGTGAGAATTGTCACACATGGGTTTTTTTTTCATCCATGGTTCCTATTCAAATTTAGAGCTTGATTTTTCTCTTGGGAATCAGGTGTGATGGGTCTAATTTTTTTTGTTATTCTATTCATTTATCTTTGGCCTAGATTTTTCCCTTTGGTAATTTTTTTGTTTTTAGAGAAAAACATGAGGTTTGGGAAGAATAGTCAGTGCTCCATGGTTAGTGAATGGTTAGTAGAAATCATTCACCATGGCCCAAGTAACTGTGTGGTGATTTGGAGTTTTCAGAAAAATGCTATCACATGACTAGTCAGGTTGTGTGGGATAACCATGTGGTAGGTGACTCTTAGATAGAGAGGGGTTCACTGTCACCACATGATTTGAAAAACCGTGCAGGATAACTATGAGTGATGTGTAGGTCGTTAAATATTTGAAATTCTCATTGTTTCCTCTTTGGATTTGGTACCAAATACTCCCTGCAAAACCCATCCAACCTCCCTATCCCTAGGCCTACCTCCCCTTCCTATCCTTTCCCTTGGAATCTATTTTTTTGGTGGGTTTGACATAGATTCCCCCATAAAACAAAAAATCAGCAGTTCTCCTCTTGTTTCTCCCTCTTTTCTAGGGGTTTTTCTTATTCTTCATTGTGGTTTCATTTTTATAGTCGATTGGGAAGTCTCTCTAGGGATGGATCTTGTTTATTAAGTTTCTATATTGATGTTTTTTGGTTTATCTTTCCATTTCATGGGTCTTGTGGTGGTGTGGTTTTAGTTTTTCACCAATTTCTATAATTTTCTACAGTAGAGGTAGGTGGTTCTATGACTTAACATTTTTAGATGCTTTTAATATTCTTATTCATGTATTCAATCATCTTCTATTGTTTAATTTTTTGTTGAGAAATATATGTTTGCGGTGTTTTGGCATGTCTTCATGATTAATGTTGATTTTTAACAGGGTAAGGTTATAATCATATATGTTTTATTGAGATGTATATAAAGAAGGGTATTGTGCTTTGTGTGGAAGGTGAAGAATGGGGTTTTAAAGGAACTTATAGTGTGAACATGTTTCAATGTGGGTTTTCAATGGAAAAAATGGATTTATTTAGCATGATGGACTTTTTTTGCACCCTTAAATATGAAATATAAATTGTTTAAATGATGGAAAGAATGTTTTAAAATGATCTTGGTTTATGGATGCATTTGAAAGGGGATTTTCACTAGGAATTGGTTGATCAATTGTGTATTTTTTTTTTGTTCTTTTTCAAATAGGAATTTATGAATAGTGTAGGTGGTGGTAAATATATTTGAATGTAGTTTTTGTTGTGCATAATATGGAATGTGGGGTCTTTTATAGAAAATATTGAATTACCAACATTTTTTTAGTTCTTGGAATGTGTATGTGAAAGTGGGGGTATGTGTGACTTATGAACATGGAATTTATCAAAAGATAATTCCATATATCTTGGTAGATAGACTATAACTAGTGCGTTAGTGATGTGAAATTTGATTCTCCTTGTTTCACTAAGCTGGATTGATGATTTGAACACTAATTAATCTATGATGATGAATGATCACCACTGAAATTTGGGATGTTTCTCCTCTCAAGTGGATCGTGCATGAGGAGGATCACAGTTGTGTTTTCTATACCACATTTCACTAGGGTAGAAGGTTTTAATGTCTCACTCAAGATAGATTACCCATAAGGATTTACCTATGTTGCTCACTTGTGACATGTGGCTTATGTGGTGTGGTTCCATTTATCATCATATGATGGACATTAATTATATTTCATTTCAAAGTAATTTTATTTCTGTAAAGGTTACCTGATGAAATGTTACATCTAAAAGTGTTATAATTATATGTATTATGTTGAAAATATTCCCATGAAAAATCGGGGTTTCCATTGAAATTATTGATTGGAAATTTTTGAAATGATTTTAAATAAATGGGAACATTAATTTGTCTTTTAATGTTATAGTATGAATTTTTTTTCTTTGGGTGGAATCCTACCAAGCTTTGTCTCCCACCCTACATGCACCATTGGGTGTATGTAGACTTCATTGTTTGTATGACCCATGTAAAGGAAAGATGAGTCTTGGTTATGTCAGTTTTAGGTTTCTAGTCTTCTTCTTTTTGTGGGTATTTGTGGTTGCAGCTTGAGGGTAATGTCCCTCATGTTGCACAGAGGTTTTGGGACATTTTCTAGTTTCCATTATTGTTGTAGTAATGTATTTTATTGGATAAAGTGTAAAACCTTAATTATGAATATTGTTGAGTCTTATTGGGTTTTCATTATTTATTATTTTAATGTTCATTTTGATTGGTTATTTTTGTTTATCAAAATGGGTCAAATTTTTCCCAAGGTATAATATTGATACCCAGACAATAGTTTCAGACCATAGGGATCAAGAATTCCCTTTGGGCCATGCCTCTGACTAAGTCAGGTGTGAGTTTAGATGTAACCCTAGATTGGTTCATGATAGGATTATTAGAAAAATAATGAAGCATGATATTGTTATAGATTTTACCATGATTAAAAGTGAAGGGGATGAAATTATTGAAACTTTTAAAACGGGAAATTCGACCAAAGTCTAAATAAAGGGGTGGATATCCAATATTATATCCCCCATGAACTTATTGTTACTGACTTATGTGGATCAATGAGACAAAATTATACGATATGTTATATTTATTTAATTATATTTTTTGATGATTATAACAAAATTATTAATTTCATGTTTATTAAGAAGAAGTCGATGTGAACTGAAATGTTAATTAATTTTAAAAGGAAACTTGAAAAATAGATGGGCTCTATATAAGGAATTTGATATCTAAAAATGGTATGTAATTTACTTACAATAATTTTGAAAGTTTTCTTTCCAAAAGTGGAATCATGAATCAGTATAACACACCATATACTCTATAGCTAAATGGGGAAGCTGAAATAAATAATAAAATAATAGTTGATATGGGTAGAAATATGTAATATAAACACAAAAACTAGAAGTATTTTTTGATGGATGATATATGTACTTCCATACACATACATAACAGATGTCTACTAAGACAATAAACATACAATATAGTATATGAAATGTGGTACAATAATAACCAACTTTTAAATACTTTAGAGTTTATAGAATGCCTTGCGTTATAAAAAACAAGAACTTAAATATGGAAAATTTTGAAGAAAAATTAGACATATGAATTTTCATGGGCTACCTATTTGATAGTAGAAGCTACATATGTTAGGAGAAATGGATGGACAGCTAATTGACTATATTGATTTCCAATTTTTTTAAAACTAGATCAACTAAGATATAACATTTAATTCATATTCATAAGATTCAGTAGAAAACTATATTAAAATGAAATGAATGAAATATGAAGTTGGTGAGAAAGATCTAGACATTGATGATATTGATTCCAAACATAGCAGTGATGTAGATGAAGTTGATCAAAATAATAAAAAACAGTACAAAATTTTTTTACAACATATTGATACTATAAATATCATGAAAAATAAAAAGTCTCTAGTTTGAAAAAGATGATTATTGAGAATTTAAGATAAAACTACATATATTTCTCAAATTTAACCTCATATAGTGGTATAATAATTAGAACATGAAAAATTGATACAAGCTATGAATAAGGATCATTATCATATTGATTAGAACTCCACTTGATATCCTCTATCAAGACCTAAAAATAACGATTTTAATGATAATAAGTGAGTTTTTAGAAATAAGAAAAATGAGAAAGGTTAATTATTAAGAAACCAATATAGGATTGTGTGAAAAGTATATTCTCAAATGGAAGGAATTGACTTTAAAGAAAAAAATTTCCCGTGAAAAGACCAGGGAAAATTATAATTTTCATGGGAGTTGTAACACAGAAAAAATTATAAAGCTTATCAATTGATGTGAAATATAACTTTATAAATGGTTATCCTAAAGACTATGTAAATATTTAACAACATTATGGTTTTGTTTTTGAGTATTATGGAAAAATTATGCTTGTTGAGTAAAGATTTGTATGTTTTGAAACATTCCCCTAGAGTCTGGTATTTCAAATTAGATGGTTGTCTATGGAATATTATATTTTTCAATGGTAAAGTTGAAAGTAACCATTAGATGAGAGAAATTTCCCATGGTTCACTCATAATCATTTTATATATAGATTATATAATATTGTTTTGGTGAAAAAAATGTTTTATCTGAATAATTTTTTATGAAAATGAAAATAAATAACTATATTTGAATGCTTGGTCAAATGACATATTTTCTTGGATTTCAAGTTAAGTAGAAACCAAATTCCATATTTCTACCATAGGAAAAGTATGTTAGGTAATTGCTGAAAAATTATGGAATGATAAATGAAAAATAAATTTCAACACCCATTTTTGCTATAACTAAATCGTGAAAGGATAAATATGGATCCAATGTTAATCATAAATAATTTAGAAGAGTTATGAGATTTCTTCCTTAAGTCACAACATCAAGGGAAGATATAACTTATACAGTGACTCTATTTCATATAATTTAGAGTGATCCAAAATAGTATCACTGGTTGGAAACTAAAATAATTATAATATATATGAAAATAACTCGTAACTAAGGGATATTAAACAAACACATTTCATATTTTAAATGGTTAGGGTATATAGATACTGACTGAGAAGGTGATTGTACTAACAAGAGATCCAACTCAAGGGGAACCTTCTTTATGAGAGAAATATGAGTTTTTTGGTATAAAAATATTAAAAATTCACTAACTCTGAGCACACCTCTGGATGCATATATTTCAACTACACATTCATGTACACAAGTGATTCAGATGCAAGTATAGTTGGTATATTTTAAAATTGAGACCGAGAGACCACTTAAAAATTTCATGTGATAATAATGGTTCTATTAGATTATCTAAAAATCTATTACAAAATTCAAGATCCAAGAATACTGATATTAGGTATCATTTTACCAAAGAAAAGGTTTTAGGTTTAGATATCAAGAAGGAATCCATTTCTACTAAAGATCAGGTTGTAGATATTTTCACCAAAGTAAAGAAAAAGGATAGGTTAGTTGAATTAAGGCAGAAATTTCATGTTCATAATTCTCCTCTCACATTAAGACTATCAAGAGGTACATCTTTCTTCCCTATCCTTTTATGTGTATTGTTTTAACAATGCTGGGAATTGAAGGAGAAGTTTTATTCATAATTGATTTCATATAATTCCAGGATGATGATAGTTGATACATCTCTTGAGGCATAGAATTTATGTGGCTTGAGTTATCCAATTAGACTCTTATCTCATTAAATTTTTTATTTACTTATGATAAGTTCAGGATTGTTGAATTGATGAGAAAGTAGAAATTATTCTTGTAAAACTAAACATTATAATGTGTTTGATAATGTTTGTGCAGGATCTTGTATTTCCACTATAAATTTTCTAATATTGATTTCACATGCCTAGATATATACAAGATATCTTAGACACCCTTGGTTATATCTCTCTTATTTTCTACACTGGGTTCACCCAATTAGACTTAAAAGTGATTAACTAATGTAAATTTTCCATGTATCATGTGATGTCATTTATAGAAATAAGATAATATGTATTTGAGGAGATAAAATAGATAATAAGAACCCACTTACACATTGCATCTCATTATCTTTAAGGGGGAGTAAATGTGATACACACATATTGACTTTAATGAGACAATATAAATTTGAAGGGATACTGACATAAAAATACAATGGGGGAGATTTTTGAACCTAAGTGTTTCATTTATATTCATAGTGTTTCAATATGTGTTTAGTGAGTAAGAATGAAGTTGTATTTCCTGGAGAATTGAAATGGATGTACTGATGATTCCTAGAGAATTGTTATGGATTCAACAATTTACATTAGATTTCAGGCTCAAATAATTATTCTTTATATGACATTAGATTTCAAGAATTGAAATTTATTCTAGGTATTTTAATTGTGATTATTTTTATGTTTATATTAATGGAAATGACATGTTCTATAGAGGTATCACTATGTTTTCAACATCGAAGAATAGATGAAGTACATTGTAAATATTTTCATGACTTGATATTTGATGAATTTTTTTTAATGATTTGGTTGTCTTGGAATATTAATTATGAAGGATTTAAATTATGTGTTATACATATAATATTACTAAGTATATCTAAATTGTCCTCATATGAAAAATTTGGCCATCCCACTAGACCATCCAGGATGAACTTGAAATCTGGACTAGGGGACCCATAATTCAACCATTCTCAAGGAAGCATATAGGCTAGCCTATGGGCGGTAGAAGGAAGAGTGACCATAAGGAGAAGGTGGGCCCATGTACGTGGACCGTAAAGAGCGAGTCTTTATAAGTGTGAATGGGTTAGACCAATAGACCACAGAGAGGAGGCGATGCTACCATTTAGAGTGGCATGATGGTAAGGGGTTGAGATTTATGGATTCTCTTAGGAATGGATGGATTACTATACCAAAAGTATTTTATAAGAGGGATTTATTGTGTGATGGCAGTATAAAGGTACTATTCCATCATTTTTTGAAAACATGTATATATAAATTATTGTCGAATCTGATCTATCCATTAGAATTTGAGTCGTTTGATCTCCTAGGATTTATATTCATTAACCCACAAATGATTTCATCACGAAATAACCCCTCACAAATGAGGGTTGAAAACCTAGATTCCATAGAACACTAGATTTTCATAAGGAATGATTCAAGAGTCTTTGTAAGATTAAAAATTCATTAAGTTGTTCATTTCCATAGAGAAATAAAATGATTTATAATGATATTTCAGTGATGAATGAGTGATTTGGGAGGAGTAATTTTTGGACATAATTGATGGAAGAAGAATGATTAACGATAAAAATGCATCAGTGTGAATAAAAAATACCACGATCGTCTGTAAATAATGTTCCTTGAAGGTGGTGATACTTTACCAAGAAGGTCAATCACATATGCTAATACTTTTTTTGGTTGAATAAATTATAGGATATGGTTATTTATGGGTTTACATGATGTTTTTAGTGAGCGTTATTTTTATAAATTGGTTCAAAGATGATGTGATATGCGGGTGAAGTCCATTACAGATAGCCGTGCTGATTATAGTTCGTGATGAGGTTCTGATGTTCATTTGAAGATAAATTATGTTCTATTTAAATAATACCGTATATGAGTGAGTTTGAGAATAAGGTTTTTCCAAGCAGTATGTAGCCATTTGAAGATGATTTATTTGATTTTTGTATAAATTTTGTTTTATTTCTATTAAGAGTATGATGAACCTTTTGAAATTACTACACTAATTCACAATATTATAGTTTGATGAAATATTAAATAACCAGTGGATAATTTCTTATAAATACATATTTAATTCTAAAATGAATTTTGTGTGATATTTATATGTAAATTTTGAAAAGATAAAAATCGTGAGTTGTTGGGATGAAGTTAAACATAGAGTATTTTATAAAGAAAATCATTCCTCAATCATTGAATTGAGATGCTTCTCGCAAAGAAATAAAAATATTTGCAGTAAATATGTGACAATGCATCTGATTGTAGTCATCCATTATTGAAGTAGTAAATTTTTATGTATATAGTTCTCCAAAATATATACTCTATTCAAAAATTATTTAACACGCATGAATATTATATAACATACTATATGAAAAGTATTTTATTAGGAATCCATGATGCCAAATTTTGATGAAGAACCAATTTAGTAGAGTTATTCAATTATTGAGCATATGATATTTTATATATATTGAAGTTTCAAAATAAATATCTTCATCAGTTATTGTAGAACCAGTTGACATTCAGATGTTTCATTTGTTGTGTTTTTGTGTAATCATTTTTTATAAAAAGGTAGTGTGAAAATATTGTTCTATTTAGAGTATGGAGTGAAATATGGGACTCTTTGATGGTGAGTAAATTTTTTTTGTAACCACTTGTGATTATAGTGTAAACTTTTTGATTAGGGATTCTATCCAATCATAAAAATTAGTAGGATCAATTTTCCACTAATCCTTATAATAATATTGTCTTCTTTTGACATTTATTTTTACTGAATTCAGGAGAAGCTGAGTAATCAAAAGATTGGATCAAATACTATTAGTTCAACATAAGTTAATTTCAAATGAAATAATTTTTTTAAATATGACCACAGATTAAACCTCTTACCCTTAGCCCACTCAATGGTCCAACTCGCCCAGGACACTTCAATTTTAATATCTATAATAAAAAATTCTTTATTTTCCCATTAATTTGGTAATTAATACATCATCATTATATAAGTATTAAAGATATTTATTTCTTCCCTAAAAAATGTTAACAAAATTACATGATGAATATAAATTTACTACATTTCAAATTAATATTTATGGTCAAGAATCTTTTCTTAAAAACCATATATTAAAAAATTTATACTTATTAAAAAGAAAATTGGGAACAATTTAGCCTTATTCTAAATAAAATACTATAAGGGAATAAATGTCAACCATGTGGCTTCAAGTGGTTATAAATTGGACCCATGGATTACTGTTGTTGAAACATAATCATAAAACAACACTTTTTAAATTTTATGGTTTTTTTAATATTTCTTATAATTTTAACTAAAATCATTTTATTGATTTTCTTCTACTTGCACGAGCACTACATCAGAGTTTTATAATCATTACAATTAACTATAACATAAAATATAACAAAAAATAAATGAATACCATAAAAATAAATAAATTAGGCTCAATATAATCTTTTATATTTATTAATTATGTATATTTACTCATACCCACGTCAAGAAAATTTATTTCATTTTTTAAATTGACCTCTTGAGCATTGCACATGCATTGCTCAAGAATTTGCCAAAGATTATTGCTATATATGTCAGAAAGTTGAAAATATCAGTCCAAATATTAATTTATTCCAAATATTTAATAAAAAATTACTTTAAATACTTTTTACCTCTCAATTAATATTCATAAGGTGTAAATGTTTACTTTTCCAACACATCACAATTACTACGTTGACACTAAAAATGATTTTCATATTTATCATGATGTAATTTATAATTTATATATTATGATTAATTTTTATGATATTTTAATTATACTATCATAAATTAATATTTACATATGTTTAGTAGATTTTTATACTGTATTTATTTTTTGATGATATCACAAAATATATAGTATTTTAAAAATAATGGGTTTTTATTATTCATCAGAAATTTATCTTTCTCAAAAAATCCTAAAAATTTCACCATAGAATAATTTTGTTATGATAATTTCAAAAATAAATTTCATTTTATCAAATAAATTTTCTATAAGGGTAATAAATTATTCACATTTATTTCCTCATAGAAAGCAATGAAAATTGTTTTTTGAAGAAAATATATATTGGAAGAATAATATGACTTAACTAAAAATTGTATGTCTATTGCCATAGAATTAAAAAAAATTTATTGAATATTAAATGTTTATATATTTAATTATATTATAAATACTACTCATTCACACTATTTTAACTGATATTTTAAAATAATATTTTATTATATGTTTAAGCTAGTTGCTGTGTGCAACATAAGCTACCGAAAAGATTAAATTTAAAAAGAGAATTACCATATAATCTTAGAGTGTTACATTAACCCCTTATTCAACAAGTTTCATCCTCTCAATTTAAAATTATACTTTAAAAAAATGTTTATACTTGGAGAGTTCTTGATGGGAAACCCACATCAAAAATAGGGTTAATAAAACAACCTCTTAATAAGAGGGAAATAAAAATGTGATGGTCACCACACAAACAGATTTATAATAGGGGAAAATTAATTAGAGGTGAAAACACAGACATGGAAGTGAAATTTAACTATCATTTTCTAATGGATAGTAATAGAGAACGTGGTCATTATAATTTTAACAATAAAAAAATCATAAATATGTGATCAGTTAAGAGACCATTGATTCCTCAGAAAGAAAAGTAAACAACTAATGTTTTTTTTCCAAAATATCTTTCCCAGAGTGAATGAATTTTTATCTATCCAAATAATAAAATTATTATAATAAAATTACATGATTTTTTTCCATGTTCCTTGTATAGTCTCATCTTTTAGTGGTGTTTCAATCTATTTCCACTTCATATCTTGCTCATGGGAATTGGTATTCATGAATAATTTTCCATGTATGAAGAACTTTTATAAAAATATCCATCACTCCTTCTGTTGGCCATTTAATTTTTAGTATAATAAAAATGGTTAGCACATTTTATAAATAAAAAATAATATCCAAAGTTCATATGAATCTATTCCATGTTTATTTCATCTTAAGACTCATCCAAAATATGTTTTTCCAAATTTTATAACCAATCATTTTGATCAAAGGTAACTAAATTTAAAAACAAAACTTAGAATTAGATTACATAAATAATATAATGTAACTTTAAAGTCACATACCATATATATGAATAACATGATCACCATAAAACTTTAATGAAAACATGTATACTTCTAAAAAAATCTAAGGGTGTTGAATATATTAATTAAATCAAAACATGTAGTAAACCCATCAATGATAGAATAAAATAGAAAATCACTAACCAATTTCATGGTCACCAATATTGTCACATAAACATCCATTTATAATTATTATGTCAAAAATGGGAACATATTTATCATTATATTCCCCAAAATATTGGTTTTAAATGTGATAAAATTACATTAGAATCACTTATGTTGGTTACAAGTACCATTCATCTCATTCATCAAAACCCTTAATGAAGAAGTGATACAGTACAATCATTATATTTCTCATGAATCTTATATCTAGATAAAATAATTTTGTTACATAATTTTTGAATCTAGACACTCAATAACATTAATATTCGATCATAATAATAGTAAAAGCATAAATTGACCATGATCCATTTTCTTCTTCATAGCTATATTCCTTTAAAGATTGTGGAATTATTTTGGGTAATGACCCATCTCCTTATAATGGAAAAATTTCATATTGAAATATTATTTCTTTCCCTTAAAATTACCAGAAAGGTTTACTTTTACCCTAAATTTGTAGCAGAAACATTTTTTATTCATATACCAATGTGTTTTCCTCTATAAGTATCACATGTTAAAAAGTCCTTCTTTAATTTATTCCATTTATCCATCTTCTACTCTTCTATATTATTATTCCATTATTTCCCATGAAATCCATAATTATTAGAGAATTATTTCACTATCTTTTCACTACATAATACTATTTCCTCAAACAATGACAATGTTTGGTAGATGAGTTCCTTATACAAGATTGGATAAAACCCATCAAATAATTTTTAATTTTTTATCTTTGGATTACATGCATTAGTTTGGCTCTAATTCCATATACTATCTTCCATTTATAAATGATACAATACAATATATTTGATCATAAAAGTTTAAAACAAAATTTATATTCACAAAACATGTAATAAAAATAACAAAAAATGAGAATTTACGTATAACTATTATCAAAATCATAATCAAATTTTATTTGGAAATATTCAAAATTCTATCGTAGTGTTTCATTATTCAATCCATGTTTTACTATATTTAGTTTCCAAAGATTCTATTAAACACTCTCTGATACTATCTTTATATAACCCAACACCAGTATCCAAAACTTGTTGGATACTTTATTAAATTTGGAGTATGAACATGATATTTCATCCCAAAGGAGAGAATGACATAGTAGTATTGTAGAACTAGATACATACAAGAAATTCAAATTATATTTCAATCATAAAAGACACAACTATTTTCTTTATGAAATCCATTATTCTCTTTAGATTAACCGCCTATATCAATCATAAAACACATCATGGTATCCTGGGGAATGATAAAACATATGAAAGTGGTATTCTAAAATTCTCAGTAAGGGTTAAATATAGTGTCATCTAATATGAATAAATTAGAATATTCTAAATGGAATATAATTTAATCAAACATGAGCATAATATGGAAGGAATAAAAGTTGATCAAGTAATTCCATTTAAATAAAAAGAGAATGAAACATAACCATGTATATTCTAATAATCAAATAACCACATATAATATTAATTACAAATATCATAATGATGAAATAAAATATGATTAATTTATAAATAATAACATCAAGGAATCAGCTAATAAAACAACATAAATGTGTAAAAACCTACTCTAGTTTGCCTCTTGAGACCTACCGATGCATCAAGATACTATAGAAAGTCTCGCCCGTCACATAATAAGTCCAATTTTTTCATCATATAAATTGGTAGAAACATAATAAACATAAACCTTCATATTCAAATAAGAATATGAAATTTAAATACTTTTCCCATTAAATAAAAATAACTATAAAACATCTAGGTATATATGGTGAATGGTATCAAAATAGTACATCCCCAATCAAACTGATCGTAAACCATTCAATACAACATGGCAAATGGTATCATAAGGGATCAAACATAATGAAACATAGGATTCAAAAATTCATTTTGAAATTGATAATTTAATAAGATCACTGAAAAATCCTTTTAGAAAATACATATTTTCACTTTGAAATCACTTGTTCTATAAAAAGAGCACAATTACAAAAAAACTTTGACAATAAAATTTTCAAATTTTAAAAGAATCATAAAAAAAATTAACACATCATGAAATAATGAAAATACACTTATTCCTTATAATATTTAAAAAAATTCCTATTATTTTTTGAAAAATGAACATTTGATAATGTATTTTAAGAATAATGTCCCCCAAAATATCATATCATTGATGTGAGCTTTAATCAAATGAATCGATTATGTGTATCATCTGTAAATATAGATAAAAAAAGTGGAGATAAAAAATATGATAGTCAAAAATAATTTCACACATAATCGTAGAATGGAATAGTCAATAGAGTATAAATTTAACCTAAATAATAGATATTGTGTTATGAATTCCCTTAACATTGGTTTGAATTCCTTAAAATGTATTCAAAATAACTGTATAATGTTTTAAGAGTTTTATTAATTTATAATATAACTTTATTAGTACTTATAATATCTTATATGATTATTTTATAACATATCCCCCATTAATAGATAATTTTCCAATATTTTCCTTTTTTCAGAAGTTTATTTCCTTGTTTTATTTTTCATGTTTTATCATGAATATCGAAGTAATTTTTCATAGGATATATATAAATCATATCTAGAATGATATAATTGTTAATAGTATAAAATTTAATCATAAAATAAATTTTTATGACAATTATTTAATATTTATCATATAAAATGGATCACATCACATCGTGGAGATGGTGAGTCGTACGTACGCACACGCGGTGATATCATTTCTGAATTATTGATGGGGGTTATGAGTTGGATATTATATTAATTATCCAGAAACAATATAATTTCATCATTATAATATATATATATATATCCATTATTTAAATCATTAGAACTATCCATGTAATGTGGTGATGAAGATCGAATTACACTGCTATGTGGAGACCGTAAGCTGTATATATGGACTGGTGCTGCATTCATTTTTCATAGGTTTGATAAAAGGTAGAATATTTTTATTTCAAAATAATAATAAAATATCTGAATATATATTATATTTAGTAATTATTTTAGGAGGGAAACAACATATGAATAGTAACTATAAAAATAAATGTATTTGAATGAGGTGGTAAAAACGATTACCTCATCTTCAGCAGACTTCATTTAGATAATTTCTTAAGGGATATAGAGTTTGTCTTTTTGAAATACTAGGACCTCGAAAACATGGATAATTATTTTTGGATGAGAAATGGGTTGATGTTTTCTGATATATAAATCTACGGTTGTTGTGAAAAAAGGGTGAGAGGATGTTCCCTTTTATAATTGGGGTGACGTTCATTTCAATAATTTCACAAAATATAAAAATAAAATAAGGATATCCAAGAAAAAATAATCACAAATGAACTATAAATTAATATAGGATGAAATATTAGACCATATGTTATATCCTTTATGTTTAATTATGTTTTTAATGATTTTAAATAATTTAATAAAATATCAATTCCATATAATATCAGTATTTTCAAATTTGACACTATTCAGAAAATTCGACTTCAAATATGTCAAGAAAAAGTGGGAATTCAATTATAATGATTTAAAACCTCAAAAATATGTTATATATATATATCTATCCAACTAGTTTCACAAAACTAAAAATTCAAATTATATTAAAATATTTTTTTTAAATCAATTATTATATTTTTCTGTTAATTAAATAAATATTTCATTTGAATTTAAAAATCCCATAAAATAATTATATAAAGTATCAAAACTAAAAATTAATTAGAATAATTATTTCTTTCATTAATATCAAAATATAAATTTAGTTTCATTCATATATTTATTTTTTCTGTATATTGACACATAATAGATATTAAATACAAATATAGTGATATTTTGAAACAATCCTTAATTTATATAAAATATAATTTTATTTCATGTAAAAGATTCCATTAAAAATATAAAATTAGATCATAATATGATAAGGGTATAATAATATTCTTATAATAATCTTTGGACTGGTTTAGGTCATTGTTATACCCTTACCTTTTTGTTTTGACCACCTTCTAACTTTTTTAACAACTACAATACAATTAAATTTATCTACCATATAAGGGTCCATAATGAAATAAAAAAATAAAAAAAGAACTATAAATTTAATATTTAATATAAAATTATCCATATCCCTTTCATTTGGATTAATTTAGGATTTCTAGGATTTTTTTATCATTTAATAAAATAATATTTACTATAAAATATTCGTAATGTCAATATTAAAGAAAAGTCAATACTTTGACATTAAGAATATCAAGATAACAATATATCATTAAAAAAATACTTTTTACACATCAATAATATTTCATATTCATCAAAATGATTTTTTTATAACCTTAAAGATCTCAAATTATATTTATTTAAATATTTTTTATACAATTTATTTATTTTTTCATTATCTTAATAATCACTACATCATGAAAAATGGGGGTTCAAAACCCATGGGGCGCAGGTTACTATAGTAGTACTGTAGCGCTACTGTAGCAGCAGAGATACTGTTGTAATGGCGGCACTGTAGCGGTGGCAGGGGAACTGTTGCGGCGGCAGGTACTGTGCGGTACTGTAGCAACGCGGGTACTATAGCAGTACTATTCACAGAATGGGTCTTGGGCCTAAAATTTGGGCCTACGGGCTATGTAATTGGCTAAATGACCCCTAGGGCTACAAGATATGTAATGGGTCTCCCTCTACCCAGTTAAAGTGGTCTTTTCTTTTCTTTAATAATAAAAATGAGGCTTCGGCCCCAACCTTTAAAAAAAACTATATCATCATTATATATGAATTTATGGAATTTATTTCTCACATAAAAATTAAAAATAAATTTCCATGATGAATATAAATTTATTATCTTTGAAATTAAAATTTATGGCTGAACTTATATTTCGGAAAACCAGACATTAAAGTTTTTTGACATATTAAAAACCATAGTGCGGAGAGTTTAACATTCTTTTAAGTAAAATACTATAAGGAACAAAATGTCAACCTTATTGCTCCAAGATGTCATATATTAGACCCATTATTGATTTTATTTGAAAATTAATCATAAAATAGTATTTTGGGAATGTTTTTGGTCATTTAAGGGTTCTTATAAATTTAATTAAAATAATTTTATTGATTTTTCTTCTACTCTTACAAGCAATGCATTAGCACTATATAAGAATTGAAGTTAATTATATCATAATGAAAAATTAAAATTAATTTATTCATATAAAATTATTTTATTAATATAAAAATAACTTATTTAGGCTTAATATAATCCATTTTATTTCTTTATTATGTATCTTTACTCATATTCATGTTAAGAAAATTTATTTAATATGTTAATTTTTCTTTTCTAGTCTTTTCAAAACATTGAATAAGAATTTCAATAATATTCTTTTCATATAAAAAAATGAGAAACCATCAGTAAAAAAATTAACATTTATGAATGATATTTTAATAAAAAATCCATTCAAATACTTTCTACCTCTCAATTATTATTTATAAGGTGTTAATTTTGAGTTTTCAAATACGGCGCAATCACTACGTTGACATTGAAAATGATTTTCATATTTATCATGAAATAATTTAGAATTTATATGTTATGAATTATTTTTTATGATATTTTAATTATATTTTCATATATGAGTCTTTAAATAAGTTTAATAAATTTCTATACCATAGTTATATTTTTAGGATATCACAAAAGATACCCAATTTTAAAAACTATATTTTTTAATATTCATATATAATTTTATTTATTTAGAAAACTCTAAAAATCTCACTATAGACTAATTTTGATATGCTGATTTGAAAAATTAAGTTTATTTTATCAAATAAATTTTCTTAAAGTATGAGAATTCATTTATATTTATTTCCCCATACAAATAAACAAAAGTCTATTTTTTTTATAAAAAACGTATTTTTAGAATAAAAGGTACAATAGAAAAAATTGAATGTTTTCATTATAGGAATTGATAAATATATTATTATATAATATTAATTTCATATATATTTCATTTTTTGTTTAATATTATTCATTACCACTAATTAAACAACTAGGTTAAAAAATATTACATTGTTTGATTATGTTGTGTGTTCTGTGCAATGTAATCTAATAGATAAGTTAAATTGAAAGAGTGACATACTATAAAATACTAGGGTGTTACACTTATGATGTGGCCATAGTGTTCATGTCATACCCTTATAATTATTCAATAATTATAAATTCTAAAATCATAGGTTCCAAAATTGTACTTAAAACGAAAATTCCAACTGAAAATAAAGGGCCAACAATTATACCAAAATTTAATAATTAAGAGTCATTAACATGGAACATAAAATAATGGGTGTGACATAATACCAATAGTATATAGAAAAAGTATGGGTTTAAGGAAAAAAATTCCAAGTAGGAAATTATTCCAAAAAATGGATACATTTAAATTTGTTATCCTAGGTTTCCCAATAGGATAAAATATAATGAAAATTAGACATACATAGTTTGTTACCCAATTTACTCACATCTAGAGGGAATATTTTTTATTTTCAAAAAAATTTTATATAAAAAGAAATATATTTTAATTTTTTTAGCATAGTGGAAGTATACCATACCTCTCTGATCCAACAAAACCATCAATTAAATTTCTTCTAAAAAACTACCATCATAAAATATTAAGTGTTATTATTGATCATCGGAACTAAAAATGTGTCTATAAATCATTGAAAAGATGGATAAGACACCACTAGTGAGAAAAAAAACCATGTGTCGGATTTCTGAATCAAAGTGAATAAATTCAACCAAATTTCAACTAGTTCATGAAAATATTTGTAATTAATTCAATATATAGTTGTATGAGAAGTGTGATAAAAAATGAAGAAGTTTTTCATATTCTCCATCTGATCTTCAAATATGGAAACGGAAAATATTTTACAACTTAAGTTGTAAGAACCAGTATCAGAACACAAAAGTAATCCCAAAAAATCATGAACCATGGGATGTTTCACAATCTAGGAATATGATTATGAGATAGTGCCTCTGTTGAGATAGAATGACTATAAATACTACAACAACCCCCATTTATTTAGGTAAAATTATAGGAGTCGAAGTGTAATTACCCCAATTCAAGAAAATATTTCACTAAAAATTCACAAAAAAAGAGAGACCCATGTATTACATAAGCTGAGTAACTAATAAAAAATAACTCACATATGTCCTTAATTACATTAAATTACATATGAAATGACTTCATAAAAGATTCACTAGTTAATAACATAGTTCACTAAAAAGAAAAATCCCTCACACAACCCAAAAAACACAATAAACCATACCATATCAATCCAAATACACCCCTTTCACTTGAGCCAATGGTTCAATAAACTCTAATGTTTCATAAAGCTGACTCAGGAGATATTTTTTTGATACTAAAGTCAACCAATAATAATTTTTTTGATGTTGAATGATCATGGGACCCACTTCTATTTGGTCCATTAATAATTTTTTATTGTCCCTATGCACAACTGGTATTATGGATCCTTACGACCAAGTATTTTGTACCAAACATGTGTTTGGTGGTCTCCTTTTCATTTAACCCTATGAATATCAACTCCTAAATGGGTATTCTAAAAGCAATGTAAAATGGAAAGTGTCTATGCCTTTTTGCCTCCAATGGAATCTATGATTCAGCTATAATATCCCCAATAATGGAATCACTATGGGTGACCATCCAATCCTCTCCCTTTATGTGTGCATATGGGAATACTATATCGCTATCTATTCCCATTCTAATTAGGGTTGGAAAGCTAAATTTTTCAGTCCCCAAAAAATACTACCATGATGAATGAGGATAAAAATCATAGAATAAAAACCTATTTATATGATGCTAAAATACACGATAATGTTATTTGAAGAAAATGTCAATCTGAGGCATTACTCTATGTGATTTTCCAAGTATTACTTATGTGAATGGATAGAGAACCCCTATGTGACAATAAATGGATTCGTAATGTTATAATCGTGAGATGATTCCACCAATTTACTAGTCAGTATCAAGGAATAAGCCCCACACTATCCTCTATTGCCACTCCTTCCATGAAAAAAGTATCATTACCACATGATGTTAAACTGTATAGTATAGTACTATCATAAAAACATAAACTATACTGTCTAATTATGTAGTTTTGGATTCCTTTCATTCTAAAGGATACACAATATTGACCTTTGATATTTGATATCAACACAAACATAATTACATCTACATATCAAGAGTAGGTTTCTCTATGTTCTTATCTTATTTGTAGAGTACACTGAACCTCTCACCACACAAATCTATGGTCTCAATATTTTTTTTGTTTTCAAAGGATGATAACCTGTGTCACACCCAATACATGATGAGTGCATTTAAGAACAATCCTTCCATTGTACCTAAATTTTGTGAGATCCATCAATTGAATATTTACTCATGAATCAAAACATACATGAAAATTGAATTTGGGACTGTCCCCAATGGACTGAAAATATGTGACTAACCCATACATGATGGGCATATATGGTACTTCACTCACTATTCTTTAAAAAGATAATTGATCAATACAAGATGATCATATATGGAACCATCACCATGAGACTATAAATATGTGATTGTTCTATACATTAAAAGAATACGTTGGACCAACGTCACATGTCATTAAAACATTGATGCCACCTGATGCATCTGATGCCCAACCGTAGGTGAGGAGGCTTTGGTGCCTTAAGTGACGAGCCTGATAAGCTTATGTGATGGGCGTGAGTTCTCTTATCCCATTACCTAGTAGACTATCATATGATTTTAATTCGTGTGATTATAATTATTTCCTTAATAAATGATCTAAAAGGGCCTATATAATAAGAATTACACTTTTTTATTCTCTTATGAGGTGAAGTGTCTAATATTATTACCCTGTGTAATCAGAAAATGATATGATAGGTGAAGTGATAAGTAAGACATATGTTATATTAATAAGTAAATATTTATTAGGATAACTATATTAATAATATAAAAAATGTGGACCACCTTTTATGACGATCCTAGAATGCCTTGAATATAATCCATGGATGTATTCAAAATAAATCATAAGTTGCCTCTTTGAAATGACATGATTCCTGGAGTTTTTAACCTAATATTACATAATCTATGAGATCTAACCTCATTAATCCCATTCGAAGAATATATTTATATATTATAAAAATGACTAATATGATCATTAAACCCAACTGTATGTAGACATTATATCAAGGAAGAAATCAGTATAATTTAACATTTTCTTTAAGAAAATGTAACCGACAATGAGATTCAGGATAATTTATAAGAATTATAAGGGATACATATTCCATATGATATAATAAGGGAGGGTTTTATTTATAGAATATATGAGGTCCCATGATCCCATTGTGACAAATGAGTCAATATCATCAACCCTAATGGTGAAGGCTAATCCCCATTTAAAAGAGGGAATGTGAGGACATAGGATCCTGAAAATACCAATTACATAAACATAGGGAAATGAGATCCCCAATAGAAGTATAAAAAAAGAATATTTAACCTGATGTGAATATAATATTCTATACTAGTGAGAAAATAATGAGTGTGGGGTATCACCGATTATAAACATCACCAGCATGAATATCTTCTCATTCACCTAGGAGAACACGATTAGAGTTGGGTTCATTGGGTAGGAATCAGTTTTTTCATACATTTAATGATAGTTGGATCATAATATTCTTGTGGGATTCTAGAAAAAGAAAATAAAAATGAGGTTCTCCACCCGCCACCAATAGGAATGTGGTTAGAGACTCAACCATGTTGAAATACCACATAATGAGACTCATGTAACAACATCTACCTATCTGACTTCTCCTAGGTGACCTTGACCTATCTACCCATCAGATATAATTTAGTGGAGGGTTATCACAACCCCTTTTATTGAAATAATAAATATGGGTTTATTCCAATTAGGGATATGTCCTGTCATGAAATGGAGGCTATAGTATCACAAGGTCTTCATCACTACATCGGACTATACAGGGGTCAATCTATCCCCATTTCCATTTCCAACCATTATGGTAGTATTTCCATAGAACCCTATAATATTTATCTCCACTAAATCAATGAGTTAGGGAAAATTCATGATACACCATATATATTCACCAAGAAGGATTTACTGAGGGTGTCTCCCAATCAACTAACAACACTAACAGTGCATTAAGGTCGCACCGAGTGATGAATAGGTTGATATGATCCCTACTCGACATTCCTCTGTTGACACAACATGACAACAACATTGGGGTAATGTTATCAACCCTACCCAATCAAGTTACACTCTATTGGATCCTATTGGACCTTCCACCATCTATGTATCCACTTCCATCATTTCTAAAATATAGGTTTATGTTTTTTCCCAATTGGGAGTGAGTCCCCAACCGTTCACTATATAAATTGGGTAAACTTTCCTAGCATCTAGATCAAATAAAAAATGAGATTGAGGTCCTATAAATTATAATGAACTCTAATTAACTAAACTTACTCCTCAAAGAATAGAGGATTCTATTCTCATTGGAGGCCCTTAACATGAACAAAATCAATTTTTTTTGGAAAACCTCCATGAAAATCCTAGAAGCTCATGTTTGGGGATCTCTTACAATATAATCAAATGTAGGAATATGAGAACTAGATCAATATTTTCCACAATCTCTTAGAACCTGAAGCTATGGATTATTCAATAAAAACTCTCCTTTCCCTGTCACTATATTTGGGGGTATACACATACCACCTTAGGATGAAAATCTCTACAGCCGGGTTCACAAGGTCATAGAATACCCTTATAGGCAACTACATGTTGAGGATGTTCTCTATTCCTTTCGTAGGTTCATTATGTAGCCATTTATTCAATTATCAGTATCCATCCTCTTCACTCATTTTATAGATGTGGTTAAAACATTGAGATGTTTTTTTAAACCTCTTATGAGGAATAATGTTAGATTAAGATTCATTTTCTTAATGAATTCCCTCAACAACAACAAGATATGGACCCTCCATCCTATACAAATATGGTCGTGAAACTTATGTTGCCTCCAAAGTAAATTACCTTCTTTTTTTTGGAAGTTTGGTTCATGTAATACCTCTTCTACGAAAAATATATCAATAAAAAATATGGTTCACTTAATTCCTTGGAATCTAAGTCACTGCATATAGAAGATTGGGGTGACCAAGAGTAGGATTTACCTTCTAATTAAAATGTTTATGAGGATATATTATGGGAAACAGTGTATAAAAACTAGTTATTTATTAGGTTTTGTTCACATTCATCCATTAATTTACCCAACCCAAAGAGTCTTTCTGAAAACCATAGAGAATGACACTAACAAAACATTATTGAATAGTCACCATCTTTAGGGTTGTTAAATGTCCTATGAAATGATTCCTAGGAAACATTATGACGTTAATCAGTTGTATTTAAAGGTTGATCTAGATGTTCTTATAGGTTATCAACCCCATGATTCATATAGGTACAAAAAAAGATTCGAAATTAAATATACATATTTGCTTACTATATTTCATCAGATAATGGAAGAGGTGTCTGCCCATATACATATTAGTGTTTGGGTGCTATATTCTACACTTTAGTTTAGTCCACTATTGGGATGACATTGGTCTATAAAAGGCTAGTGATATTATGATATCGATATCTCTACATTGTTGAACACTGATACCATAAACATTATCAATTTCAATTTCCTTAATAACTAGTATTGTGAGTTGGTGACAGTGAACATGAAGAATATGATCTATCCCATGAATGTTAGTATTCTAAAGAATAAATTCTGACATGTAGTGGTACTAGAAAATACAAGTATTAATTTTTATAAGTCCCACCAAGGAACTCTCAACCATTTATTGACACCATGATAAGGATATGAGACTTATGAAACCGACTGGTCCATCCATTAACACATAGGAAACATTAGTATATTCTAATATTATTGATTTTTTTAGGATAATGATGGATTCAAGAGGCCTAGTGCCAAAATCCATGAAGGGGTCCATCCTAATAAGGGAGAAATATAACACAATCACATTATCCCTCCCACCACAGAACCTCAATAACAAATCTACTTTGGTTGATCATCCATGGATAAAGAATTTTGTTCTTAAAAAATATCCTGGTTTGGGGATGGTTCCTCCTTTAAATCAAGAGATAGTATGATGTTTCCCATGATTCCTTCCCTAGTGGATATATGTTATTTAAAACATTGGATCACAACTTCTCTATTTCATGACCCAACTGACCAATTAGGGGGTAAAAACATGCATACAACAACAAGATGATGTGACTAGTGGTTTATATTTCACATTGGGGCCACATAGATTCAATAATATTAAATTCAACCTAAGAGGAATCCTTACATGATATGGTTTGACCATATTCCTCCAACCCCAAATTTTAGTAACATGATATTCACCTACTTCGCTGATACATGTTACCTAATATAACACAATTCAGATTTTTCCTCATGATTTAGCCTGATGTGGAGAAATATAGAATATTTTGAATCCTCCAAGATTTTATGCTTTCCCTAAAAATTATAAAGGAATTAATTTTTTTGTTAGTGTTTGTTAGTTCTAGAATCACTCATAAAATGGGAGGTTCTATATTAAATAATCCTCTATCTATTCATTCCTACTTTTCATTGGACTAACATCACTCAATTCCCAATGGTAAAGTAGTGAGATACCAAGAACCTCATATATTTCATTTCTTGATGGAAGGTATTGAAGTATTACCACTATATATAGCTTCGATAGTAATTTTTTTTGGAATATTTTTGGATAATGTTTGGTATGAACTGGTTAATAACCTTATCTCCCTAATATATCACGGAGAATTTTGGATGTTCATTGAGAGATATCACTATCATAAGGAATAAATACAACATAATAAGAAACAATCACACCCATTACCCCCTCCTATACAAAAATAGAATCATGGTAGAGTGGAAATTGAATATCACATTCAAAAGCCATCCCTTAAATGATTCCAGCTATAGTGAATCATATAACATGCCCTATTTGGAAGAACCTTGGTATTATAATATTTGAAAAAGTCCCCAATAGGGTCTATCACTAATAATTATTTTCAAAGAATAAATGATTAGGGTCTATTCCTTCATGGAAAACGAAGTCCCATGTTTGGTCCGTTATTATCTAGAGAATAAACTACTCATGTTTCCAAGAATAAAGAAGGTTGAAGATGCCAATATGAAGAACCAAAATTTTTTTTACATCAATAGCGTTTCCATAGAAACATTCTTTGTGATTGTTTCATATTTTAATGACTAAATCATGGACTATGTAGAATAGGAGATAGTTGAACTCGGAGATCATCTGGTATATGTCAAATATTTCTTATCCATCTTCACTGATAACGAATATAAAAGAGAATAAAAACTTTTATTTCATTATGATACATAAAATTTTGATGTTTTTCTTTCCATAATGTTTTCCGTGAGATACCACATTATCATTTGGGGTTGGTTAACTCTGCTAGCACCCACCAAAGCCATATAAACTCCTTATACATCCTCATAAACATCAAACCCATTCATATCTTAGTAGATATTACACAAAAAATAAAAGGATAATGAATAATAATCACTAGTGTTGAAGTTTGTATGTATCCTCAAATACATTAAAAACCCTATATTGGGAGGAGGTCCCATGTCTTATACAATCCTAGAAGATTGTGCAGTGTTCAATGGTGAAGCATGACCACCTAATATTTTTGAATTCTAAAGATAATGTTATTAAGGAAAAGGTAAATGAAAGAATTATATAGAGAATTCCTAGGACTATATCCATGAATTCATGGTTTGTTCCAAACGGGTGAGAATTGAACTGATTCTATAGGATTAACTATTGCAACCCTCTATGACCATACCTTAAAAAAACTATGAATTATATCTTCTTAGTCAATTATTTTTCTTTTATACAACCATCAAAGTATCAACCCCAATTTCTTAATGACTGACCTTACAAATCCAATAGTATTATAAAATTAAAGGTATCTGTCAAGTCCCATAACCTCAACTAGTTGAGCCTCCCTTGCTCCATGTCAAATAGATGACTGAAGGGATCAATAATATTCCTCTATAATTGACGTATGATGTGACTAAGCCCCCCAAAAGTATTCCAGTATGTCTCACAATACCTAATGTACATCAACAAATGAAGGAGTTTCATGCAGCCCTCACTAAGGGCCAGAATTTACATCCACCATTTTAAATTGATGTAGAAACCGATGAATCCTAACATATAGGTGAACCCAAGAATAATGCGTTATATTACATCATCTCAATCTCTAGGGTGGATTAGGGTTTCATAATTATTGGACACTTCATCCTACTATTTTTCACAGGAAATTCTAATGGAATTGAGATCCATGTAAGCCTGGTGGACACTGGATCTTGGATCAACCTCATCATGACATATACACTCTACATGATAGAAATATCAGATGATGATATGAACATGTTTAATATATTAATATAGGGAAATTATAAGAGTGAGTAGAATCCATGTAGAAAGTTTCAGTTAAATACCTAGATCATTAATTTTGTATCAAATAACAAATTCATGGTTGTCTAAAATGATAATGACTATATTTCTTCAATAGGAAATCCATGGTTACTACTTCATTGGATATTCCTCTCTTCATATCATCAATGAGTCATGTACTCCCACTATAAATATGTAGTGGTGATTCAAGGTGACACCACACCATTTGAATCTTTTAAAACCTAATTCATTCATGATGGGTATTACTATATGGATGTGAGATGAGACTAGTTTGACACGTCTAATACTTTCACTACACCAAATTAAATGACAAACATGTCAGTATATCCCTGGGAGAATCTGAAGGACAATTTTATCCCACCAATTCACGGACTAAAATCAAGATCTCTAGGACTTAGTAAACATTTAAACGTCCCCAATAAAAATAATCTCTCTTAGATCACATCATACACCTTTAAATGAAATCCACATATAAATACCATAAAATGTACTCTCATCCCATTCCAAAAAGAAAATTCTCTACTCCACCGACCAGCGTCACCACCATGTATTTACAATAGGATGGATTACCCAGTTAGTTTTGACGAAGAATTATTATTTCAACATTAAAGGAAGATGTAATTGATGTAGTACACATAGAATATGATCTACCACAGATATCACCATTTATTCTAGAGATCTGGAGGAGTGGAAACCCACTTTTAAAGATCCATCTCCTACAGAAGTAGATGATGTGACCCCACAACCTCCAATGGTTGAGGATTTATCTGCTTCTTATTGTCCCCATGATTATGATTAATAGATTCTGGATGAAGTACCTCATAATTTTGTATAAGGATTCACCACAATCTTTGGTGAACTAATACTGTTGAATATTGGTACAAAATAAGATCAAGGGCTAGCATTGATTTATGTCATCATGTCTCAGGATAAGAAACATCATTATGTGTCATTTATAAATTTGAACCATGATGTATTTAAATGAAAAAATAGGGAGATTCCATGGCTCAATTCCACGGTCTTCATCCACTTTCTTGACCACCCCATTGGCCACCATGTATTCAAGTGACCAAAGAGGATAATGAACCCCTATTATAGTTATATGAAAAAGGATAAATTAGAAAAGATGGTAAAGGATAATTTCATCTTTTATGTTAAACACCCAAATTGGTTTTCCAATATAATACCATCCAAGAAAAGAATTAACAAATAATATATTTTATCTTCATCTAGGAAACCTGTCACCATTTCCATAAGATCGAATTCTTTATCCCTACAATAGAGTTGCATATCAACATTAGTAAATGTTTTCTGGATATCTCTTTCATGAATTGATATTATTGATAGAAGGAAATATGAATGAATTTTGAATAATAATAATTAATTACATTTAATTAACCTTAATTAAATTTATTATATTTTTTTCTCCTTCATCTTTTTGAATGTTGGATATACCTATCATTTTGAAATGCACCACATTTTCAGGTCACTCCTTGGGATGATTTTGGGATTATATATGCCTGATTTGATAGTCAAATCCCTCCAATGATGGGACTATCTCAATGAAGTTGAGAATGTGTTGAATAAATATTGTTCCCACCATTTTAATATGAATCCCACAATGTTTTAATTTAGTATTACCTCTATAAAATAATTCATATTTATCTTTAGTTACAAAGGTAATGAGATTGTCCTAGATAAAATCATGGTCATCACTTGAATATATCATCCTTATAATCCCCGTGAAATGTGTATTCTCAAAGGCCATATATCATATATAAAATGTTTTTTTCCAACAAATTTATTAAAATATAATCCCTTTCCATGCTGATGACGAAATTTTCTATCTATCAGTGGGATAAGGCATACTATAATGTTTTTGATGATATTAAGAAATATCTGTTATTCCCACCACTTTTGATGCTTCTTATTTAAAGAAATACTAAATTACTATATATATGAATTACTTAGAATGGTTCATTGGTGATATTATGGCTTAAAAAAATAAAAAATTCAAGGAGACTGGTCTATATTTTCTTAGTAACTTGTCGCCTGAAATAGAGACAATATATTTTTCTTTTGAGAAGATATGGCTCACCATAGCCTTCATTTTCTAGAATAGGATACATTATATATTGTACCATGAGATAAAATTGTTAAATTTCATCGAAACATTAATTTAAATTAACAATCATCTAATTTTGACTATGAAATTCTTGTGGTGATACATGATCCCTTAGTAGCTTGAAATCAACTTCAACTCTTATAAGGATATCAAGGGACCACAATAGGAAAATTTATTGATCGTGAACCTAATATCATTAGAGTTTCCCATAAATGATGGCTTCCTAGATATTTCCATCATCTCCATTTATCATGTGGTGAAATATTGGTAGTTTCACTTTAATTACTCCTTCATGATCCTGGTCGGAAGAAGAATCTATATCAATAAGATTAATAGGGATGGCTTCAGTAATATTATCTATACAGAACATGATTCGGGTGAAAAAAATATGAACCTGGACCAGCCTACCATAAGGATCAATGTGTGATCCCGACCACCATGGGATGGAAACTATTTGCCTAAAATCACTAAAAACATTGGGGGAATTATTTTTTCATAATAAGAAATATATGAAAATAATGGAGGAAAATTAAATAATCCATTAAAATGGAGTAAAAATCCAATAATCAATAAAAAAGGTAAAAATAATACGTAAAAGAACAAAAAATAAAACTAGATACAAGAAAGATAAATCATAAACATATAATATGAAAAAGTGTCAAATAAAATACCCAATATCGAATAAAAATACAAAGCCCTCCAAAAATCCTCCTTCTAACCTATAGTCACCATTGAAACTAACATCTCCATCAAAAGAGAAAAAGGATTCTGAATATAAGTAACATCATCCTAACCAAGACTTGGAAATATATATATATATATATATATATGCATCATCTAAATAGATTTTTTTTGTTTCCACATATCGAAACTATTCAATTTTAATAATATAACAACCTAAAAATAAATGTTTTATGTAAAATAGAAAATTATAATTAATATTTTTATGTTTTTACAAAAATAACAGACGACACATCAAATATATTTCACAAATCCTTTTTAGTATTATCCTTAAATTAAAACAATCAATTAGAAAACAATTTTCCTTGATCAAATTCCCTTTTTACTGAACCACCATCTTAAGGTCCAACAATAAAAACATCAGATAAAATTTCATTAAAAATGAATATTTTAAAACTGAAAAGTGGTTTCAAATTTTTATCAATTTTCCTAACCATCTTTGAAAAATTATTTCAAAATAAAAACTAGAAATGATGAAATAAAAACATGTTTTGAAACCCATACATCGGTGTTTCAAATAAAAACCATTATATTCTTTTAAATAAAAACTCTCTAAAAATATCATTAAAAAATAAATTTCAACATTTTATGAAAATTATGCTTCATATCCATTATTAATATAGTTTTAAATCACACTAAACCCACTATTTGTATTTTTTATTATACATTTCAAAAATATATTTTCATTTTTTTAGAAATTACAGTACTATAAAGTGGAAGGAAAGAAAAATATAATACACCTCTATATAAAAGTCAAAATAAAACATCAAGTACATTGGATCCATGGAATAATTAATGAATTAGGGGTTCAAAATATTTTAAAAAATAACCTAAATGATCATGGGTAGGATCCTATGATCATGTGATCTAACCAATTTTCCTTTGAATGACATAAAATAATCATAGGTTCCCATATCACGTGAATATTCAATGTTTTTGATGATCTTTTGGTATTCTTTATCCCCCAAACAACATGTTTTGGATGATATCTAAATTTTACCTTATCATAACCTTCCAAGATCTCACTTATTCCTATAGGTGATATCCTTTCACTAGGATCCCTTGATCCATAGTGAAAACACTCCTCCCATGGTATCATTGGATCCCTCAAAGAACATTCCCTATATTAGATCTATAGATCTATAAATATTATGTAAAATGGGTATTTAACAACCCATTCATGGAGTTCAACAACCTATGATACCTAAAAACAATCCAATGGTCTCCAATAATAAGTGAAATTGAGTTGATAGAATTTAATTCATTAAAAAAATATAGATCCTTTGAATTAACACACACCAAACCTCATACAACCGCTCAAGAAATAACCCCATTCACATCTACGTATAAAAATAGTATATAGATACATCAATAAAAAAACGTCCCCTAAAAGGATCACAAGTTACCACAAATATAACAATAATCAAACATGGTTCAAGAGGGTTTCAAAAAGTTAATGAAACTAAATATTAATTGCATGAAAAAAATTTATTTTTTTAAAACACACAAGAAACTAAAATCTAACTCTCACTATTTTCAATCCTATCCCATTTATTTATTATGTTTTTTTATTAAAACATTATTTAAAACCCATTAGAGAACTAATAAATCCCTTAAAAAATATTTCAAATCAAATAAGGTTATAAAGAGGATTCAAAACACAACTTCCATGGGGTTACACACCCCCTTATAATCAAAAAACACATTTAAACACATTAAATACATTTAAAATAAATCAAAAACTAGGTCTGAAAGTAAATCAATACAAAATTATCAATTAAAATCTAAAATGAAATCAATAATAATTTTTAAAATTACATTAAATATTTGAAAATCCATATGAGAATTTTTAAAAAAACCACATTCATAGGTATAACATTAGTATAGAAAAAATTTAAAATAAAAAAGTATTTAAAGGAATGTACTATAATGTTACCAGAAAGAAACATTGACCTTGTTTCGATGGTAACAATATGGTAGTTTTCACCTTCAATGATGAAAACCCAACTGATCGAATATATTTCATATACATCTCATACATGAATAAATCCACATGATCATGAATAATATCTACCTATAAATATTCCAATATCCACATTATGTTTCTTGGGAAGAAGATAAATGAATTAAAAACATGATATAGTCATGGGAAAGGGTTTAAAGAGACTTACTAAAGAAGAATCCACATAAAACCATGGAAAATTGACAGGACAATGTAATATATGGTATTATGTAATCTCCCATGGTGGTTCTTGGTACAAAAAAACTAGATAGAGTAGAATATGAGGGTTGTAGGATTAAAACCAAACATGGGAACAGTATAATTTAATATTTTATTGAACCTTGAAAGGATATATAATTTTTTTATACAGTTTCCATACTGCATATAAGACAATTCCCAGAAAAATCCCAATTGATCCAATCGAATTAGACACATCATAGTTGTAAAACTATTCTCCCACTATTCCAAATTATACATCAAATTATAGCACTAACACACATTACATTCATATGGTTTACCTAACTATGTAAAAGCTCCATTCCCTTACCAACACACACCAAATTACCCACATGGTTTCCCCTAGTATTCACATAGTTTGGATTAAAAAAATTTCCACCCATGTAGACCAGCTATTTGTAGTTAAAAATGAATTAAAAGTAAACTATGTAATGGTAACCACATAGTTTCGTATTAACTATTCATAAAAATACATTATAGTATTAAAAAAACTTTATTTCTATGTTTCAAGTTGAAACCTCCTAGAAACATAATAAAACCCCCCTAATAACATAAAACAATATAAATTAAACCACACTTTTATATGGAGGGTGTCATAACTCTTCCCTCTATTCATTTTTTCCTTGAGGGAGTCTCAGGTCAAGGTAGACTTCAAATGAAAAGAAAATATAAAAAAACACCCATGATTGAAGTGAAGTCCTAAAAAACCACACGAACAATAAAAAAATACCTAAAAATCATTAACACTAAGAAAAAATAATTTCGAAAAAAAATAATCTAATGTTAATTGGAGGAAGATATAGTAAGATAAATACTTTGAATAAATCTTCCAAAAATTTACAATTTAACTAAAGTAGTTGAAAAAATAATAGCCTATTTTCCACAAAACAAGATGAAATCACTAAAAAATCACATTACTAAAATGTCTAGAAAATAATTAGATGGATCATACAGTCACCAAAAACCTAAAAAATCAATTCAAATGGAAAAGTAAAGCACTAATCTGTAAAACATACTAGGGGAAAAATAGATCACCAAATCCATGTTATCCCAAAAACCAGGAGAAAAAAACTAGAGGCACCCAACATATAGAAACAACAACGATTTAACCCTATAGTGACACACTACATTTAATGGTAAATATGTATAATACCACCAAAAACCTCCCATAGTGATTTATATAGAACCATAAACATTGTGGTAGCCATGGTCTAACTATAACTATACCATTCCCTAAATCACCCATGTTTGTGTACTAAGCTTTACCCCTTATCTAAGACACAACCATGGTCAAAACCATATATAAGAAACCTATAAATACCTAAGAAACACGGAATGATCATCTCTATTCGACCACCACTCATAAGGATAAACCAAGGAAGAACCTAAGGAAAACAATAATCAAGAAACTCTTTAAGCCATAACTGCTTCAAACCATTCATTAAAAATAAAAAAATGGTTGGTCCTATAAAAAAGGCCTAACCAAGAACATTAAGGATACCAAAAAATATTCCCACTCCTTCAATCTCTGACATCTACGTGATATATTAATTAAACATTCAAAATTCATTCTCACCCAAAACCAGACCCTGCATATAAATTATCTGAGAAAAGAAACCCACACTAGTCTTACCATCAAACGTAGGATCACAACATAAGATATTTGGATAATATGATTCCCAATAAAACTCATTAAACCAACTAGACCTTGAATAAATCCAAGGATCAAAACTAAGAAGAGATGGAAATAGATGTGAATCCATTGGGAGCCTAAGTATTGTCAAATCCAAACAGAAGAAAGAACCCATAATGTAAACATCTATAATTGTAATCCATAACTTTTTAGAGAGGATTATAATGAACAACATGATACATAAACCCTGAAACATTCATTCTCCTAAATCACATCAAGATGTCCCAAAATCTAATAAGGGTCAAATTCAATCATTTTCCATATCAAAAAAATGACAACTATTTTAAAATAATGATCCCACTTTATAAATAGTCCAAAAAATAAATCCGCCAATCCAAATAATAAAACCACCAAATATGAATCACCCTTAAAACAATTCCAAAAAAATAAACTCTTTATTTTATTTCAATATACATAAATTTTGAAATTATTCCAAACCATTTACACTTTCCAAGAAATCACCATGTTTAAAACCCAAAAAATCCCCAAAATAGAGTTTTGAAAGTCATTATCTTCTCTTAAAATAAGAAACCCACCTTTTAAGATTATCATTCGAGAAAATAACCCTCACCAATTTAATCCTTTAAATACCCATTTAATTGGTTTAAAACCTTACAATTTTCTATATATCATGATAAAAAAAATGATTTTCAAATTTTTATATAAAATACAAATCTTTTACAAATAACACTTAAGGCCTTTTTCACATTAGAAACAAAATTATCTTCGAATCTAGTCCCCCACGTATAAAAATACATTGTACATCACATGAAAAATTACATAAAAAATGAATAATTCAGGGAAAAAATTTCAATCCTATTATTTCAACATATACCAAGAACCACCATTATTACATTTTCATTTATATAAAACACTTCGAAATCCATGTTTCATGGGGTCTAAATTGAAAAAAAATGTGATGTGAAGCTGTTCCCAATTTGGAAACATTGTTGATGACCAAATTTAAATTATTCAATGGTATTGAAAATGTTTCTTAAATCAGGAACTTACTTTCCACTTGGTTTTTTAGGACGTAGAATCTAACCTCATTCCTCAATTTCCTTTTCATTTTACATTATTAAGAACTAAATATAACCTCAAAGGAAAATAATATTATAATAATAAATATCATATATCCATGACCATAAGGATCAATTAATAATCCAAAAATTTTATTTTAAAAATTGATATAATCATAGAAAAAATGGAATATACCTATTTAATCATGAAGCATTTGGAGGGAAAGAGATAATCACACTCTCCATAGACCAACCACCAAAGTCATGAAATGCTCATATCCAAACCAAATCACCCCGAACTAATGATAGGGTTACACAAAACCTAGGACCCACTAAAAACATAGGACCTTTTATGATTATATAAATAAAAATCCAAAAGTGACAACAAAATTGACACCCAACCTAGTCCAACATAAGAACCAAAGGTAATTCAAGACTCCCATAGGTTATATGCAAGTGTACCGACATCACAGAACACAATATGGGAATTATATCACCCTCATGAAACAATGTTACTGTATATTGGGGAGAAAAGGAGTAAGAAATCCAAAATGGGATTAGGATTATTGAATAACTGATACAAAAGATATTAATAACACATAAATGAATTAATTGCGTAAGTAGAGAAAAATAAAGATGAAGAATAAAAATCTAATAGACCAAAGTGGACTATAAAAAACATAAATCATAATGAAATTACAATTGTTCTAACAAGATTTTGTATGACCCATAGTTTCCATCAAATCCAATATATCACTCATTATAGAAAATAGATAGACAATGTAAGAAAATTTTGGTCATCAGAAAGATAGAACATTAATATATATATATAAGAGGGGAAAATAGAATAGTGGATCTCCACCAACCAAATATCTACAGTTGATGGAATATCACAATCTAAAAATCCAATTTTGAAACATAATAAGAATTTATACATCATTTTTTATGTCTTTATTTGAGGTAAAAACAACACATAAATGCTATTTTAAAATTTATTTTCTTTATTTGTATAAGATGAAAAAAATAAAATTGAAAACTCTTTTCCTCAACCAAAACAAATTTTTACAAAACTATCATTTTAATTTACTAATTGAATGGAATATTATAAACAAATATTTTGAAATTAAAATTTTAAAACTAAAACTTGGTTTCATTTTTTAATGGTTTTATAAATCATATTTAAAAAAATCCACATAAAAACTAGGAATATTGACCTAAAACCAGGTTTTAAAAACCATACTCCATATTAAAAAAACACTTTCCACTATCTTATAAAATAAATTTAATGGTAATTTTGGAGAAAATTAACCTTTAAAGATCAAATAGTTCTAAATAAAAGTTATAAAATTTTTAAAGAGCATAAAATGACATTGTTTTTTCCAATATTTTAAATCCTTTCTCAACTAATTTTTCAAATAATTTGAAATTTAACCATGATATAAAGAGTAATAAAATAACACAAAAAAGAACATCTTTAACAAAGTTACATGAAATCCACAAGTACATATATACCATGTTACAACACATGAATTAGGGGATATAACAATATTAAAGAACCCCCTTAAACGATCATGGGTAGGATCCTAGTTTCATGGTATCAAACAAATGGGATCTAGAATGGCAGAGAATAATCTTAGGTTCACATTTTTTAATAGAATATAATTTATTTCTGAATCTATCTAATTACTCCCTAGGCCCAACCATTAATTATAACATTGGGTCTCTTGGTTGACATTCTTTCTAAGGGATCACTCATTCCCCAATAATATGAATCCTGCCATGTTATTTATTTTTCCACTGAATGACATTACGTCCATAGTTTCTCTAGGTCCCCATGTATAACAACCATATCTTGTTAAAAAATCAGTATAGGAAACAAACCACATAAGACTCATATACACATTCTTATGGTCTCCCATTAAAACTCAATTTTAGGCGACCAAAAATAAACCATTAGATAAATAATGTATATATCATTTTATTAACACATGCCTCAACTCATCCATTATCACAAGAGAAAACTATATTCCCATATATGAATAACCAACATATAAGGATTCATAAATATGAAAAATCCATTCTCAGGATCAAAAGTCACCACATACATATCGATGGTCATATATGGCTCAAGAAGATCTCACAAAAATAATTAAAAATCATTTTTCCTAGAGTTCCAAATGATATTTTTTCTAAAAGATGCTTCAAATGTCAAGATTATTCCCACTATTTTAAATCCCATCCCGATCATAAATTAAGAAAAAATATTATTAAATTTATCCTTAAATCCCATTTAGTAACTCATACATCCCTTAAAAACACTTTAAAACCTAATATGGTTGTAAATATATTTCAAAACATAACTCTATTAGGATGAAATCAACCCATTTAATCATTTTTAACACCTTTAACAAACCACAACAACAAGGATTAAAAATAAATTGGTATAAAATTACCTTATAAATCAAAATCTTGCATAAATATTTTTTTATAAACACACACATGGTTCGAAAATACACTTGGGTATTCTTACAAACACATGCCATGAAATCCCACTCCATCAAAGGGTTAAATCTATATAGAAATAATCATTTATCTATAAAAGGACCCATTTGTAGTCCTAAAATTTAAAAAACACTTTAAAAAAACATGAAAAGAATTGTAATATTTTTCAACCATAGTGATACACCTTCCTTGGTATAATCATACCAAGAAAGAAGCTTCTCCCATCAATTTATAACACCCAAATAAGCCCCTAAATTCCCAATACAGCATCCACGAGAGAAAACACCCATGATCTAGACCAATCCATTACCACAAATTTTCTAACATCAATATTAATGTTCTTAATAAGGATATAAATGAAGGGAAACAAATAAATAGAATAGAGAAAATAATTTATAAGTACATACCAAGGTGCAATCATCTTGAATTCAAGGAAAATGACCATGAAAATGCATGATATGGAAGGATTGAATCTCACATTGAGGTTTATAGTGTATTTGAATGTTGTAGATGAGAATTATATGGTTGTAGGAATAAATATATTTATGAGAAAAACTAGAAATTCAACTATTAATGAATATGAGAAGGTTGTATTGGTTGGATAAACTATTTTCTAAATCATAAACCAACTAAACACCGACCACTACTTAGAAAAACCTTACTCACTTGATTCACCTGGAACACCACACAGTCTGAAAAACAATGTTTTGACTATTATAAATGGAAATTTCAATTTGTAGAACCAACTCACACTCTAGTTATATGGTTTACATAACTATGTGAATGTTATGCACCTTTACCAATACAAATCATACATCCCACACATTTTCCTATAGGATATGCACCATTTATACTAAAATGTTCACTACCCATGTAGAAAATTCATTTTTAGATCAAAATGAACTAAAAATTTCACATTGTAAGAGTCACCAAATAGTTTTCTATAAAATAATCATGCTAACACAGACCCCCCATAATTTCTATTTTGGAACCATAATGTTCCAAAAAAATGACCCAAAATAATATAATTGTTTTATAATAAAGCATAAAGTGACATAAAATGTATCACATATTAATAAATCCATTATATGACCTTATACTATGCTGATTACTCTTACCAAAACAATGTAGAAAAAATGAGGGTGAGTACCAGGATGTCTTGACTAGTATTGTAACACCCCGAGCTTCCACATACGCTTCTCATTCAATAATGCAATAGCTTGCAATGTACGCAACTTCGAGTTCTAAAACACCGCGACTAATCAAAGTAGCCGTTATGAATAGTAATAACCACCTTTTATAATTATAGAAATTTTATATTTCAAAATGGACTTCATTTTTGTATTCGTAATATCGAAATTATCCTAAGTTGAATTTTTTGTAACTTTCTGAGAACTTCCAATTTTTTTTATTAAAAGTGAAAAATACTTAAAAAAACTTTTTTAATCAAAATAATTTATTGTGATAAATTATACTATTTAGTGGTTTTAAAGTATAATTATAATATATTTTTACCATTTTATCCAATGGTGGTCATTAGAATTAATTTAACATTGAAATTGGACATAAACAATTGCCAATCTTTTGATATAAATTGTTTCTTAAAAACACGCTATTTGTTGTGACAGCGGGAATTAATTATAAAATTAATTAATGCAACTTATATGTTTGGAATTTTGTAAAATAGACATCATTTTTGAATTCGGAATATCAATTATAGCTTAGGGTGAAATTTTGGCATTGTTCTGAAAACTTCAATTTTTGATGAATAGTGAAACCACTAAGTGGTAGTTAAATAACTGATTTTTCGTTTAAATGAAATATTACCACTTCTGTGTTTTGATTTTCAAAAATCCTACATACATGGTTTTCATTAAGAAGTAAAATGTGGTTCAATGAGATTAAAATAATTTTTTGGTGAATAGTAACTTTTAAGTTCTTAATCGCGATTAGAGGTAATTAATGTAGTTTAAGGTAAAAACAATGTTTTAATAATATGATATGAGCTTGAAACTTGTCCTAATCCTATTGTATGAGTCATGTCCGACCAAGACAACCCATGGGTCAACTTGGGGACCCCATGTAGCCACTTTGGTTGGAAAATGACATTAATATATATTTATTTAATGTTAAAATTAAATTGACACAAACATGAGTTGTTTTACTAAAACAGTTTTTAAGTGGGGTTACACAAGTCCAAATATTGATTATAAATATTAATTAGAAAGATAAAAATATTTCATACATCATAGTATTTTTTTTAAAATTTTTCGACATTAAATAAATTAAATTATTTATGACCTCATTATGATGCAGCGATGACCACATTATTTAACGATTTTAATAAAATGAAAAGATAATGTAAAATACAAGGCTTACACTTGTCCAAAGACTATTGGATTGGTAGATTTAGAACCCTTATCACCTTAGCCACGAATTATATAAGTGTGGGACCTTTAGAATCCGAAAAGCATTGTGTAATAATGTAACATTTCAATCTTTCCAAAAGAGCCCCTCCTCTCCACTTATAAAAGGCCCCCACCTCTCCCACCTTATTCACACCTTCAAGCCATTTGGATCTGCCAAACTCTGCCCAAATACTCTCCCAACTTCCCCCTATTACTCCTAGAAGCCTCACATTGGGCAGAACTCTTCTCAAGGAAGCCTTTGGCTCAAATCAAAAAGAGTTACCCGATTTTGAGGTAATGTCTTCTCTAATGTTGTTTTGTTTTATTTTTCTTCTCAAACCCCCTAAACTCTTTTTATTCATTTCTTTTGTAACAACACCAGTATCCTCAATATACTAGGATGTTGTTATAAAAATTATTCGATCTACACTTACACACACCTACATCTAATGGTTAAAGAACATAGGGTTTCTGTGGATGGAGAATTTCTGCCTCACAAAACGATGATTGTTCAAAACTCATATAACACCTTAAAAGGTGGCCATTAAGATGTCACTATATTTATATATGATATAAAATATGTTTATGTTTTACTTAAGCTTCTGTATTTCTCATTTATGGCATTCTTTAAGATTTCCATTATGGGTAAAATGCAATAATTTCATTTTAGGAAGTGCGGACTACCGCCCCCTCAAAGTGATTTGAATCGTTAATGCCATATGTGGGATGTATAAAGGATGGATTAAATGGTATTATACACTATATTATACTGTAATTATATTATAAATTTATATCATTATGATTTCATTCCATTAAATACGAAATAGAAATGAAAGTTGCGTTCATGCGTACGTACGGCTTACCGTCTCCATGAACGGTGCATTTCATTTCTTACCTCTAAATGTTACGTGAAATTATGAATGAATGTATATACTGTATATATATGATATATATTATATCTACATCATGAATATAATTCTGGATATAGTGGATATTTCACGATAGGAACAACTTGTAATTATAAGAAGTATATTGTTGACTCAAGTACCAAAGATCGACAAAACGACCGTTATTAACTTAAATAATTACATAATGTTCATATCATTGTAATAAGTGATATAATAAGGATAATGAAATTGAAAATGGTTCTTAATAAGGTATATATTAACTCCAGTTTATTATTCAGGAGGTTAATGAACGGTTGAGTCAAGTCAGACACGAGGTAAGGGAACTTCTTAACCCAACATCCATTCTTTGGGTTAATCTTATACTTTCAAATTATGTCATGATATTATTATGTCCTATATTGTATTTTTACTTTCTTTATGTGTAAATATAATTAATACACATAATAGATCTATTTTATTTTAAAAAATGATCTTTGTAAGGACTTCGTCTCAATCTCCTTTCATTGAGGCATATTTCGTTTTATACACAACTTTATTTTATACGGTGTATAAACCCCTTTGACTTTTACGTTTATTCAAAAGGAATATTTTTTATACGAAGCGTTTTTCTAAACGACAGAAGGGAATGTTTTTCTTTCCATACATATGCGGTGACAACAACTTCTCCGCCACCGTGACCATTATTTGAGTTTCGGCTTCCTCTACAAGCCATCATTTATTTAATGAAAAATAAATACAAAGTTTTAACTTTCTTTTAATTTGGTATTGAAAATACTTTTGAAAGCGTTTTTATTATATCAATGTGTTGTATTGATATCTTTTTATTGAAATGTGGAAATGTTATGTTTCCTTTATGCATGTTTTATGTGATACTATTATGTTATGGTTTATGATATGTTTAAACCTATTCATATGAGGAATGTATTGGACTTAATAAGTGACGGGTGGAGCCCGCTATAGCTTCTCGATGCATCAGTAGGTCTCATGAGACAACTAGACATGGAATTGGCCGAGGCCCTTTCCCAATTTGATTTATGGTTTTGGCCGAGGCCTTAATCATTTTAGACGTCTTGGCCGAGGCCTTGACAAAATGTTTCAGAATGTCCGGCATTATACATTCCCTCATTATGAAAGCGGTTATTTATATTGCATGTGATTATTCAACCAGTAGAATATCCATGTGAAGACGTGAATGGCATTGTCTCATTTTACTTTTTCCATATTATGTTTATGTTCATGTTTAAAAGGATTTTGTTTTAGTTATACATTTCCTTAAATGTTTATCTTTATTTATGAAAGCTTCCGCAATATTGTTATCCTTACTGATCATCTGAGCTCACCCCATTCAATGTTTTAATATTTTCCAGGATGTGAAGATGTATTTTATGAATGACCTGTAGGGATTGTCAGAAGAGGATATGAGAGTGGACTATGGAGACTTTGTTATTGTAGTTTTTCACTTTATGATGTAATGTAACGTTTACGAATGTATCTAGTGTTTCCAAGGCTACTAAACTAATCGGTCTTTCGAGACATGATCTTTTGTGATCATGCCAATGTTACGAAGTAATGCACCGGCTCTGGGTAGCTGGGGTCGGGGCGTTACAGTTGGTATCAGAGGCAGTTTAGTACTAACCTTGGAAGCTAGATTGAGATAAACTCTGATTAGAGCACATATCCCGAAGATAGAATTTGAGGATTAGTATAGAAGAACTTCCTAAATTTTGGTATTGTAGAGATGTTGTGAGTTTTTCGAGCAATACATCCCTGTCTGGATACGAGCAGGTAGAGGCGGCTCTAGCACAGATGTACCTAGGGGTAAAACCCGAAAACACCGCTTTGAGCTAGACTCGAACGGGAACTGGTGCACGACAACGGGCCTTGCTGCACTCTTGGTTACGACACTCCCGGGGGATATTCTTTGGATAATTCCCATTTTCTTTACAAACCACTATGAAGGGTTACGATTATATACTTTCTCAAAGAAAACATTTTTATAATTATGGATTATATCCATAATTAGTTCAATTTATGTTAAGTGTTTTACAAGTATGGAATTATGTATTTTGATTAATGAACTAATCTAGTTTATGCCATTATTTAGAAATGGCGCCTAGTGGAAGGAATGGAAACCGTATCAATGCGCGCACTCCGTGTAGGGATTTCCCTCCTGCTCAAGATAATTATGGTGGAGATAGTGATACAACTGGTGCTGATCAGCTTCTCACCGTACTGGGACAACTCACTCAGGTTATGAATAATAACCTTACTCGTATGGAGCACCCTGATCCACAGCGTGGAGGATCAATGTTAGACCGCTTCATGAGGCAACAACCACCAACCTTCAATGGGAGTACAAATCCTATAGTAGATGAGCAATGGATAAATTCTTTAGAGAAAATATTCCATGCCTTGGAGAGTAGTGAAAGGGAGGAGGTTGTCATGGCAGTTTACAGCCTCACTGGAGATGCCGATCAGTGGTGGTCGCTGATTCAAAACACAAAGGAAGATGATGACGTATCGAATATGGAATGGAGGGAGTTCAAAGAGCTTTTCTTAGAAAAATACTTTCCTCATGACCATCGAGCAGATATGGAAAGGCAATTTCTGAGTCTGAGGCAGAAGGAGGATAAGAATGTCGCAAAGTATGAGGCTAACTTTACAAGGTTAGTGAGGCATGCTTCCGATTATATATGTAACCCAAGGAGTAAGATTGATCGTTTCTTTGATGGGTTAAAACCATTTCTCCGTCGAGCTTTAGTATCACAATCCTTCTCATCATACGAAGATATTGTCTCGTGTGCTATCAAGACAGAAAAGGAATTCTCTAAGTCTTATGACAACAAAGTAAAGTAAGAGAGGAAGAGAACGGTGGAACAAGAGACAGATAAAGGGAAAAAGGGAAAGAAGGATTTTCTATTATGTGATAATTGTGGGAAGAATCACCCTGGTACGTGCCTAAAAGGAATGGGAGTTTGTTATAAATGTGGAGAAAAGGGTCACCAGGCTCGTGATTGCAAGTGAAAGAAAGAGGCTATCAATGTTGAATGCTACAATTGTAGGGAAATGGGGCATTATGCAAATGAATTCCCTAAGCGTCAAGGAAACTTACCTCAAAAAAGGCAAAGGGATCAAGGACAATCTTATGTTGTTACTACAGTTGAAGCAAAATAATTAATGTATTGGTGCTTTTGGACTCAAGGATTATATTCTGGTTATAAGATTAATGTGATATATATATATATGGATTATACTGCAGTACTTTTTGATTTCATTAAGGTTCTAATGTGATTAAGGTAATCATATTTTTAGTATGTGACAATAAGAAAAACTTTTCTTTGTTTGGGGAATCTGATGTTACAATTGATTTTGGAATGAAGAGTCCTTTTAGAGAAAGTCTGGATAGAGGTATTTTGGATAACTGTAAAGGTTGGAGTGGATTAAGTTAATCTGTGGATAGTATTGTTTAAGGTTAAAAAATTTATGAAGATTATTTTTGGAATATTATGATACTATAGTTTTAGGAAAAGGACAACCTGCAGGGTGGGGCATAACCTGTCGCGTCGGACAAAGCTGCAGGAATCGAACCCACAATCATAGTGCGACAGGCCCTTATTTCCTACCACTAGCCTACAGGAAGTCCCTGGTTATTACAAAATAATTTTACTAATCTAAATGGTATGTGTTAATATTTGGAACCTTATACAATTAGGATAAGTATAATATTTTTGAGTGAAAGATGAGTTGAAGGTTGAAACTCTAATTGTCAAGCAGAAATATATATATACCTATCTCTTATTCAAAGAATAAATTAATTCTTAAACTTTAGTAAAGGGATATTAAAACAAAAAAAATGTGTTATTCTAATACTTTATGTCTTGTTGAACTGATGATATTTTAAATCAACATAGATTGAAGGCTTTGAGGCCCTCAATTTGACAGTTGATTGTGATTGATGACCTCAATCACTCCCTACAAATATTTACGTTTTTCCTCCAATTATATGTCTCTAATTGCCACCAATGTTCTCCTAATCGAGATCAAAATTGGGTGGTCACTTTTTCATTTCCCTTTCCCTCTTATTAAGGATAAATTTTATTAATCTTATTTCTGATGTGGGTTTCCTCAAAGGTATTTTCTCTTTTCAACTTTTACTTTCAAAGAAAAATTTCAAATTGCGAGGACGCAATTTATTGAAGGAGGGGAGAATGTAACACCCCGAGCTTCCACGATGCGCTTCTCATTCAATAATGCAATAGCTTTCATTGTACGCAACTTCGAGTTCTAAAACACCGCGACTAATCAAAGTAGCCATTATGAATAGTAATAACCACTTTTTAAAATTATAGATATTTTATATTTCAAAATGGACTTCATTTTTGTATTCTTAATATCGAAATTATCCTAAGTTGAATTTTTTGTAACTTTCTGAGAACTTCCAATTTTTTTAGGAATAATGAAAAATACTTAAAAAAACTTCTTTAATCAAAATAATTTATTGTGATAAATTATACTATTTGGTGGTTTTAAAGTATAATTAGAATATATTTTTACCATTTTATCCAATGGTGGTCATTGGAATTAATTTAACATTGAAATTGGACATAAACAATTGCCAATCTTTTGATATAAATTGTCTCTTAAAAACACGCTATTTGTTGTGACAGTGGGAATTAATTATAAAATTAATTAATGCAACTTATATGTTTGGAATTTTGTAAAATAGACATCATTTTTGAATTCAGAATATCAATTATAGCTTTTGGTGAAATATTGGCATTGTTCTGAAAAACTTCAATTTTTGATGAATAGTGAAACCACTAAGTGGTAGTTAAATAACTGATTTTTCGTTTAAATGAAATATTACCACTTCTGTATTTTGATTTTCAAAAATCCGACATACATGGTTGTCATTAAGAAGTAAAATTTGGTTCAATGAGATTAAAATAATTTTTTGGTGAATAGTAACTTTTAAGTTCTTAATCGCGATTAGAGGTAATTAGTGTAGTTTAAGGTAAAAACAATGTTTTAATAATATGATATGAGCTTGAAACTTGTCCTAATCCTATTTTATGAGTCATGGCCGACCAAGACAACCCATGGGTCAAATTGGGGACCCCATGGATCCACTTTGGTTGGAAAATTACATTAATATATATTTATTTAATGTTAAAATTAAATTGACACAAACATGAGTTGTTTTACTAAAACAGTTTTTAAGTGGGGATACACAAGTCCACATTTTGATTATAAATATTCATTAGAAAGCTAAAAAGATTTCCTACATCATAGTATTTTTTCTATAATTTATAGACATTAAATAAATTAAATTATTTATGACCTCATTATGATGCAGCGATGACCTCATTATTTAACGATTTTAATAAAATGAAAAGATAATGTAAAATCCAAGGCTTACACTTGTCCAAAGAATATTGGATTGGTATATTTCGAACCCTTATCACCGTATCCACGAATTATATAAGTGTGGGACCTTTAGAATCCGAAAATCATTGTGTAATAATGTAACATTTCAATCTTTCCAAAAGAGTCCCTCCTCTCCACTTATAAAAGGCCCCCACCTCTCCCACCTTATTCACACCTTCAAGCCATTTGGCTCGGCCAACCTCCGCCCAAATACTCTCCCAAATTACCCCTCTTACTCCTAGAATCCTCACTTTGGGCAGAACTCTTCTCAAGGAAGCCTTTTCCTCAAATCAAAAAGAGTTACCCGATTTTGAGGTAATGTCTTCTCTAATGTTGTTTTGTTTTATTTTTCTTCTCCAACCCCCTAAACTCTTTTTATTAATATCTTTTGTAACAAAACCAGTATCCTAAATATACTAGGATGTTTTTATAAGAATTATTCGAGCTACACTTACACACACCTACATCTAATGGTTAAAGAACATAGGGTTTCTGTGGATGGCGAATTTCTGCCTCATGAAACGATGATTGTTCAACACTCATATAACACCTTCAAAGGTGGCCATTAAGATGTCACTTTATTTATATATGATATAAAATATGTTTTTGTTTTACTTAAGCTTCTGTATTTCTCATTTATGGCATACTTTATGATTTCCATTATGGGTAAAATGCGATAATTTCATTTTAGGAAGTGCGGACTACCGCCCCCTCAAAGTGATTTGAATCATTAATGCCATATGTGGGATGTATAAAGGATGGATTAAATGGTATTATACACTATATTATACTTTATTTATATTATAAATTTATATCATTATGATTTCATTCCATTAAATACGAAATAGAAATGAAAGTAGCGTTCATGCGTACGTACGGATTACCGTCTCCATGAACGATGCATTTAATTTCTTACCTCTAAATGTTACGTGACAGTTTGAATGAATGTATATACTGTATATATATGATATTTATGATATCTACATCATGAATATAATTCTGGATATAATGGATATTTCACCACATGAACAACTTGTAATTATAATAGGTTTATTATTGACTCAAGTACGAAAGATCAACAAAACGACCGTTATTAACTTAAATAATTACATAATGTTTATATCATTGTAATAAGTGATATAATAAGGATAATGAAATTGAAAATGGTTCTTAATAAGGTATATATTAACTCTAGTTTATTATTCAGGAGGTTAAAGAACGGTTGAGTCAAGTCAGACACGAGGTAAGGGAACTTCTTAACCCAACTTCCATTCTTTGGGTTAATCTTATACTTTCAAATTATGTCATGATATTATTATGTCCTATATTGTATTTGTACTTTATATATGTGTACATATAATGAATACACATAATAGATCTATTTTATTTTAAAAAATGATCTTTGTAAGGACTTCGTCTCAATCTCCTTTCATTGAGGCATATTTCGTTTTATACACAACATTATTTTATACGGTGTATAAACCCCTTTGACTTTTACGTTTATTCAAAATGAATATTTTTTATACGAAGTGTTTTTCTAAACGAAAAAAGGGAATGTTTTTCTTTCCGTACATATGCGGCGACAACAACTTCTCCGCCGCCGTGACCATTATTTGAGTTTCGGCTTCCTCTACAAGCCATCATTTTTTTAATGAAAAATAAATACAAAGTTTTAACTTTCTTTTATTTTGGTATTGAAAATGGTTTTGAAAGCGTTTTTATTATATCAATGTGTTGTATTGATATCTTGTGATTTAAATGTGGAAATGTTATGTTTCCTTTATGCATGTTTTATGTGATACGATTATGTTATGCTTTATGATATGTTTAAACCTATTCATATGAGGAATGTATTGGACTTAATAAGTGACGGGTGGAGCCCGCTATAGCTCCTCGATGCATTGGTAGGTCTCATGAGACAACTAGACGTGGAATTGGCCGAGGCCCTTTCCCAATTTGATTTATGGTTTTGGCCGAGGCCTTAATCATTTTAGACGTCTTGGCCGAGGCCTTGACAAAATGTTTCAGAATGTCCGGTATTATACATTCCCTCATTATGAAAGCGGTTATTGATATTGCATGTGATTATTCGACCAGTAGAATATCCATGTGAAGACGTGAATGGCATTGTCTCATTTTAATTTTGCCATATTATATTGAAGTTCAGGTTTAAAAGGCTTTTGTTTTAGTTAAACATTGCCTTAAATGTTTATGTTTATTTATGAAAGCTTCCGCAATATTGTTATCCTTAATGAGCATCTGAGCTCACCCCTTTCAATGTTTTAATATTTTCCAGGATGAGAAGAAGTATTTTATGAATGACCTGCAGAGATTGTCAGAAGAGGATATGAGAGTGGACTATGGAGACTTTGTTATTGTAGTTTTTCACTTTATGATGTAATGTAACGTTTACGAATGTATCTAGTGTTTCCAAGGCTACTAAACTAATCGGTCTTTCGAGACTTGATCTATTGCGATCATGCCAATGTTACAAAGTAATGCACCAGCTCTGGGTAGCTGGGGTCAGGGCGTTATAGGTATTGAACTTGAACTTGTTATTGAGGTCTCTTGGAATCATGTAAATGGGAATTGAGATCTACTAATCAAGAAATTCAATTATATGTGCACTGTCTAGAAAGAGAAACTTATCACATTGCTTGAACAAACTAGTGTGTTGATTTACCCATTATATTCTAACTATAAAGTGACAAATGTACTATGATCTAATAATGGTTTATTGGATACCTTAGAAAACCATACAACATCCTTTATAGAGCTAAATCTATATGAACTCATCATTTATATGGCATATTGTACGGTGATTTTTCTGATAATTATTGTTGGGGAGAACCAAATGGTGAATCAATATGATGCTGGTGCTTTCCAAGAAGGGACCTTAAATTCCACCATGAAATATTAAAAATATTTATATATGAATACTATTTTAATATACGAATACCTTTATCTAGTATCACTGACATAGAACTCTCCCATGATACCAAGCTATGCATGGTCAGATCCACCGACATGTGGAAAACTTCATACCCTATTGTGGACCTGATTCAATTTAGTTCCTCTTTGGGTTATTCTTTTATGGAATAATTGTCAATTATAAACACATAAAGGAAATTCCATGGGGTTTTCATGAATTTATTACTAGATTTCGAGGTCCCCCCAATTAGGGTTGAATCTCTAAAGTTATATCTAAATTTTGGGAAACTTCTTCCCCATTATAGTTCAAGACTACATTAAATTCTACATGAAGTGGAATGTATTCATGAAACATGTCATTTTTTTCCACTAGTTTCTAGATATTCTCTAATCCAAGAAGTATTATTGTCCCTTTCCTATATGGGGATTGGATGACATGATTCTCTACCGAACAATCATTTACTAAAAGCATGGGAATATCATAGCCAACAATTAATTCTTCTCAAAATAGTATGAAACCATTCCCATAAAAATGTTAAATACCATTTCCATGATTAAATTAATGAAATCTCGAACCATCCATCTTCTTGATATCCCTCCCACAATACTCATTAAATTAAAAAATTTCAATGAAGTCAAGTAGAAGAATAATTATTATAATTATAATACATACTCCAATAATACTTCCCAATAAATTAATAAAGAAACAAAAGACATAGAAAGGAATTTAACACGACCCTCTCAAACAGTATATAGAACACAGTGGTAAAGAATAAGAAGATATATCCAAAAAGATCTTTAATGTCTTTTGGGAATATTGGATGATGACTCATCCTTTCAACATATGGACTACATACTTCATGGTATATGAAATAAAATAAGTACTAACCATTAAGGTCACTGTTTAATCATTATAGAGACCCATATATAAATAATAAACCATTGGAAAAATTATCCAAGACTATCTAACTGAGTAAAAAACACTCGAGGAGAATAGGTTCCACATGCTGATTAACATCGAGGTCCGTCAAAACCCTATATCATGAGATTTCAATAAAAAGGTTCACTGATTATCTTTCTTTCATGTTCACTTATTGCTATCATCTAGATCACCAATAATATCCATATATAACCCACCAAAGTTAGAGTCAAAATGGGATGGACCATTATTCATTCATGAAGTTTATTATAATCGGGTATACTCTTGATGTATGAATTTAAACTAAATATACTTCTATTCCTATTTTAAAAACTATAAACTACATACCAGTAATATTATTTATGAATTTTAAGCTATAATAATGGGTTTTCAATATCACTTAAGATAAATACTCCTCTTTTGGTTTTAGTGTCATACTTTGATTTCCCCAAGAAAAAAATTTGGATTGATTCCCATATTATGGTAAATATATATATTCCTAGATGTTTTTTCCTAGGCCCATAAATTAATAAAATTTCTTGTCACCCAGGTTTTCATGATTACTAATACACATTCACTGGTTTAGTTTTCCTCACATAACATTGCTGTGATTTCCCCTTTTGGGAACTGGTTTGAATCTATGACATTGATATGCCCTATAAATCTACCAGGGTTCACAAATATGTACCACCCAATAGTTTTTAAATATATCCATAAATATATTTAATTTGAATACACACTTCGAATCTACATTTATTTGAATCATCACAATCATTTATGTCTAAATAAGAACCCTTACAGTGATGAAAAAATAATCCAAAGGCTCACCTCCCATCTAGGGCCTGAAACATGGATGATTCTTTAACAACAAAAAATGGTTCACATTTTATCAAATGGTTAATAAATAATCTGGAAATTTCCCGCCACCAATGATTTTCAATTGTGGATGATGTATTTCAAATCTTTTCTATATTAACTCTCCTATCATTTATCACCCTTAGTAATTTAGATCATAGAATTCATATTTTATTTCTCAACTATCTTAATTTTCCTAGTTGGATCATTAGAACCCTCGACATTAACCCTTTTTAAATTCATTCACAATGATAAATAAATTTATCCTTATGGGTACTTTATATCCCACATCCATTTTACTCTATTATGTGATCTCATGTGACATGATTCGTATTATAGTACTCCTTGTTTTCCATACCTATCATGACTCACATGTTCCTATGAGTCTTTTTGGATTATTCCATAACATTATAGAGTCACATTTCAGTTATATGAAGAACACTCCTATGGTTTTGGTAGTATGGACTTATACTATACAACCCAACTTATTTCACATTCAAAGGTTGTCTTTACTAGCATTCATGTTCCCCTTTCATGTCGGGGTTTTCCCTCAACTAATGTTATAAAGACCCTATAAGGCCCCACCCTTAAACCTTACGTAAAATTGAATTAAATGAATAATTCACATTGAGGATCTTTTCAGGTTTAGATTTTTAGAGAATTAGGACATAACTATTACATCTCAAAAGATTACAAAGTAGTCTCTTCTACTAAATTTCCATAAAATAAAAACTCTTTAAAAGAAACATGTATAGTTCCATGTTTTAGGTAGCATGACGTTCCCTTGATCCCATCCTTGACCCTATTCCACGCTATGTCCTGTGAAAAACATTTCAAAAACATGGGATGAGCATAAGAAACTCAGTAAGGGATACACAAAGAATGAAAACTGTTAGTTTTTCAAAACAACAAGTAAACCGTGAATACTTTATCAATGTAATACTTTTCACCTTCATGAAGTAGTAAAAACTTTTCACTGAAAAAAAAGTATCATTACTTACCTCTTTGTAACCAAAGGATTACCATAAAACCCATATAAAGAACACATAACATATATAAAGGTAACTTGGGACACAAACTTACTTAAGTGGAATAACCATACGGTCGACTTCCACACATATCACTTAATGGAATAGCCATACAGCCAATTTCCATACATACTTAATGGAATAGCCATATGGCCGACTTCCATACCCAATGCATTGGAGGTTATAATGTAACCACCCATCATGGTATTCACAGCACCACCCGTCATATGGTTTATAACGTAACCACCCGTTAAAATGTCCAAGTACCAATATAAAATCATAAAACATAAAACCAATATAAAGGAATGATAACATTTCCACATTTCAATCACAATATATCATAAATATATTGACATAATAGAATCCTTTTTCAAAACCATTTTCAATACCAAAATACATAAAAGAGTATATGGTATTTATTTTATTCTAAAAACATTACGACTTGTTGAGGAAGCCAAAGACCAAATAATATTCACGGCGGCGGAAAAGGTCATTGTCACTGCGTACGTTAAAAAAACATTCCTTTTTCTCGTTTTGTAAAACGCTTCGTATAAAAAGATTCCATTTGTATAAAAGTAAAAGTCAAAGGGTGTTTATACACCGTATAAAAGAAAGTTGTGTATAAAACGAAATATGCCTCAATGAAAGGAGATTGAGACGAAGTCCCTTACAAAGACGGTATCCTTAGTTTAAGGATAAATCAATTACATAATTATGTGTGAAAAATGAATACACCAAATATAAGTGTATATTAAGTGTAAAATAATCAAAGGTCATTCACATATATTCAAAGGATTACATATTCCATAACAACATGTTGAACCCAAAGAAAACGAAATTGGGTTAAGAAGTTCCCTTGACAGCCTAACGGCGTCACATCAAAATGAGTTGATGAGAGATAAAAAAAGGGTATCTCATCACTTGGACATAAAATTTACATCAATAAGGATATATGAGAACATATCTCAACATAAAAATATGTAAATTAAAAGACCCAACAAAAGAAGTCTTTTAAAAAAAGTAGGGTGAAAGGTTCCCTTACCGACTTGGGTAACTTTTGAAAAGTACACCCCATTGAAGAAGTGTCATACAATGAATATGTAAATACCCATAAATGGAATTATATTACAATAGGATTGTAATAGTGGGAAGTACATAAACCACTCAATGGAAATTGTGGCAAATGTAGCCTAAATCTCACAGGAATAAAAGTGAGATGAAAAATCTCTTACGAAAACTCGGTAGCCTAACAGCGCCACTTAAAACTTCCAAAATGGATTGATGAGAGGAAATAGGGTCTCTCATTACATCAACATAAAAATTACTGTAAGATTAATATAAAAGAACATCCCAATAACAATAAAGATGAGCTTTAAAAGGAATGACATAAAAGTGTGTACTTAAAAAGAAAGAGAGGAGTAGGATCCCTTACCTCGGGTCCGACTTGACTCGATCGTTCTTTAATCTCCTGAATAATAAACTTGAGTTAATTTATACTTCCTTAAGAAGCTTTTTAAAGTTCATTATTCCTTTTATATCACTTATTACCATGTTATAAACATTATTTAATCATTTAAGTTAATCATGTTTGTTTTGTCGATATTTGGTTCTTAAGTCGAAAGTGGACTTCTTACAATTACATGTTGTTCATGTGGTCAAAGGTTCTTCATATCCAAAAATGACATTCCTGATTTGGATATCATATATATCATATATATACAGAATATACATGTATTTATAAAATCACATAATCATTTAGAGGAAAGAAATGAAATGCACCGTTCATGGAGACGGTAAGCCGTACGTACGCATGAACGCTACTTTCATTTCTATGTCATATTAATGGAATTAAAACTATATGAGAGGTATGTATATTTAAATTACAGAATATTATTAATCATTTAGATGTATCATACATCATATATATCAATTATATATATGTACTTATAATAGTACATTACATTTGGGGATAAGAAACGAAATGCACCGTTCATGGAGACGGTAAGCCGTACGTACGCATGAACGCTACTTTCATTTCTATCTCAAACTTTAATGGAAAGAAATAATAATGATATAGAGGTAAATAATAATTCCAGTATAAAATCATATATAATAACATTAAATCCATCCTTTATACGTCCCACGTATGGAATTAACGAATCATATCACTTTGAGGGGGCGGTAGTCCGCACTTCCTAAAATGAAGATATCGCGTATACCCATAATGGAAACCATAATGGTAAGACACAAATGAAAAATAAAGAAGCATAAGTAAAACATAAACATATTATATATCATATATAAAAATAGTGACATCATAATGTCCACCTTTGAAGGTGTTAAATGAGTATTGAACAATCATCGTTTCGGGAGGCACAATTTCCCAATCCACGGAAACTGTATGTTCATTAACCATTTGATGTAGTTGTGTGAGAGTGTAGCTCGAATAAATCTTATAACAACATCCTATTATATTTAAGATACTGGTGTTGTTACAAAATAAATAAATAAAAAGAGTTTAGGGGGTCGGAGAATCAAAATAAAACAACTGAACATGAGAGAATGAATTACCTTTAAAAGTGTAACTCCTTTTGATTTGAGCCTAAAGGCTTCCTTTGAAAGGCTTCTGCCCAAAGGGAATCCTCTAGGATGAGTATAGGGATGTGGAGAGAGTAAATGGGAAGGGTTTTCCGAGCCAAAGGCTTTAGGAGTGTGTGAAATGAGGTAGAGGTGGGGGCCTTTTATAAGAGGAGAGGAGGGGCACTTTTGGAAAGTAAGAAATATTACTTTATTTGAAAATGTTTTTCGGTTTTAAAAGGTCCCACATTGATATAATTCTTGGATAAGGTTATAAGGCTTCTAAATCCACTCATCCAATAAGTTTTGGGCATTTTTAGTTCATAGATTTTACATTATCTTTCCATTTTATTTAAATCGTCAAATAATGATGTCATCGCTGCATCATTATTATGTCATAAATAATTTAATTTATTAAATTTATAAAAATTATATAAAAAAAATACTATGATGTAGGAAATCTTTTTATCTTTCCAATTATTATTTATAATAAAAAATATGACTTTTATAACCCCACTTAAAAATTGTTTTAGTAAAACATATCATGTTTGTGTCATTTTTACTTTTACATTAAATAAAAAGTTATTTATGTCATTTCCCAACCAAAGTGGCTCCATGGGGTCCCCAAGTTGACCCATGGCTTTTCTTGGTCGTCCATTACACAACCAATAATGTCGGGACATGTTTTTAGGTCATTTTATATTATTAAAGCATTATTTATACCTTAAACTACCCTAATTACCACTAATCGTGATTAAGAACTTAATAAGTTACTATTCAACAAAAAAATTAATTTTATCCCATTGAACCACATTTTACTTCTTAATGACAACCATGTATGTCATATTTTTGAAATTTAAAACACATAAGTGGTAAAATTTCATTTAAACAAAAAAAATCAGCTTTTATAAGTACCACTTAGTGGTTTCACTATTCATCAAAAATTGATGTTTTTCAGAAAAATCCCAAAAATTCACCCTAAGCTATATTTGATATTCTGAATTCAAAAATGAACTCTGTTTTACAAAATTCAAAACATATTAGTCACATTAATTAATTTAAAAATTAATTCCCGCTGTCAAAGTAAATAGCGTGTTTTTATAAAACAATAAGTATCAAAAGATTGACACTAGTTTTAGTCTGATTTCAAAGTGAAATTAATTCCAACGACCACTATTGGATTTAATGGTAAAAATATTTTATAATTTCACTTTAAAACATATTCAAAATATTATCTAATCATATAAATAAATTAGATTAAAAAGAGGTTTTGAATTAAATTACAACATTTTACACTATTCATTAAAAAAATGAACATTATCGGAAAGATACCAAAAATTTACACAAAGTAAATTTTGATGTCCCGATTCTTAAGAAGAGTTTTATTTGGTCCAATAGAATGTATAAGAGTGAAAAAAACTATATTTAATGACGGTTCGCCATCAAAAGGCGATAAATGAACCATTAGTGAAAACTAGGGCATATATGCCTAAAATTGAATTCTTTCCGTATTTTAAGCCTCTATAATTTATTGGATAAATGTAAAAACATTTAAAAACATATATAATCATATTTTAGTTATTTATATCCATTCCCGCCAATACAACAGCTACATGTTAACTTCCAATTAAAATAATATTATTTTATTATTAGAGTGCAACGTAAGATTCCCAAGAAACTCGTTGTTGCGTGTTGGGTATGCCATCGAGCATAGCATCCACTTTAAAGTCATATTAATATTTTATTCACAAATATGGATAAATATGAAATTTCATATTCTTTATTTACCTGGGGTGTTACATCCTTCCCCCTTTTGGGAATTGCGTCCTCGCAATTTTTAAAATTGTGCTTGGAAACATCCTTGAAAGTCCCACATCGGAGAAGAGTCGATAAAACAATCACTTTAAAATAAAGAAAGATAAGTACAAAGGTCACCCGAGTTAACCCATACTAGAATTCCATGTATGAAAATATGGACATGGAGGAAAAAAAAAAGGGTCATGTTCTGATGCAGAGTGATAGAAAACATGTTTAGGAGAAAGTTAACCACGAGAAAATCACAAACTTGTGATGGGTTAAACGGTATTCGATTCCCCAGTAGGAAAAGTTAATAGACAACATTTTTGTTTTAAGTTAATTTTTATTGAGGAATTTATTCATGAGGAAACATAATCACTTATCATATTGACTTTCAACTTTTATTAGATTCCTTACACAATCTCATATTTTCTCCAAAAGACGAGTATTTAGGAAGACTTGTTCACATTAAGAGTACTATAATCAACTTCTAGAGAATCACCTAATCCACAAAATAGAACTATATACTTCCCATGTCTTTAGACTTTATCCAAAACCAAAACCAAAAAGGCTAGTACAAGATCAGATAATCGAGAAAAGGATAACCCTTTATAAAAAGAAAATCTATTCTTAATCTCCAAAATTTGTCCAACAAAACCCAAAGTTCAACGAGGACCATTCTATAATCAATTTTTCCATAAAATTCTTCAAAGTAAACCAAACTAAGATTGAAACCCAAATATTTGAAGGATTTAGTCACATAGTCTTCCAAGTTAAATCATAACATTTATCACCAAACAACATCAGTTGCTCCTAAATTCACGTATTGAAAAGTAATTAACCTAATCACATATCCTCCGTGATAGGTTAATCATTTTCATAAATAACCCAAAATAAACTTACTCTTAATTTATAAAATCATATAACTAGAAATACTCAGTCAAAATAACCAGGGACTTCACGTAGTCCAGTGGTAGGCGATAAATACCAGTCGCACTTTGGTTGTGGGTTCGATTCCCGCAGCTTTGTCCGACGCGACGGGATGTCACACGGTCTACGTGTTGCCCTTTTTCCAAAACTATATAATTCTTAAAACATTCCCCAAAATGAGATAAAATATTCAAGAATAATCATAACTTATTTTAACCTCAAGTTTATCTCATGCCCTCCATTTTCCATCATATCATATAATAACCCATAATTACCTCAAAAGTAAGGATCATATAAACCCTAATGGTTACCTTAATAATTATTACCTGAATTTCCACATCGAGTTGGCCATCTCGTACATGATGCATTAGAGAACTCACCAAGGTTGAAGTGGTTGATCATGACTCCTTGATAGTTGGTTTAGAACATCCATGAGATTCCTCATTGAATCCTCTATTTTATCTAGTATCTTAATCAGAGAACCACCACAGTTTCCTTCAAACCTGTTGTCTCTTTGGTGCCTGCTAGATCCATCCATTCATTAAAAATAGAAATGTTAGTGTGAGTATATCAACAAAACCATCATGTACTAATGAGGAAGGTAAACACTAATATATACTTACTCATTCACTTTATCTAAAACTAGGACTCTTTCTGAAATCCTAACCATTATGGTAATGTAACTTATTCTTAAAGAATACCCTAACCTCTAAAGTTATCTAAACCGACCTTTGATACCAACTATAAGGCCCCAGCCTTAAACCTTACTTAAAATTGAATTAAATGAATAATTCACAATGAGGATCTTTTCAGGTTTAGAGTTTTAGATAATTAGGACATAACTATTACATCTCAAAAGATTAAAAAGTAGTCTCTTATACTAAATTTCCATAAAATAAAAACTCTTTAAAAGAAACATGTATAGTTCCATGTTTTAGGTAGCATGAAGTTCCCTTGATCCCATCCTTGACCCTATTCCATGCTATGTACTGTGAAAAACATTTCAAAAACTTGGGATGAGCATAAGAAGGTCAGTAAGGGATACACAAAGAATGAAAACTGTTAGTTTTTCAAAACAACAAGTAAACCATGAATACTTTATCAATGTAATACTTTTCACCTTCATGAAGTAGAAAAAACTTTTCACTGAAAAAAAAAGTATCATTACTTACCTTTTTGTAACCAAAGGATTACCATAAAACCCGTATAAAGAACACATAACATATATAAAGGTAACTTGGGACATAAACATACTTAAGTGGAATAACCATACGGTCGACTTCCACACATATCACTTAATGGAATAGCCATACGGCCAATTTCCATACATAATTAATGGAATAGCCATACGGCCAACTTCCATACCCAATGCATTGGAGGTTATAACGTAACCACCCGTCCTGGTATTCACGGCACCACCCTTCATATGGTTTATAACGTAACCACCCGTTAAAATGTCCAAGTACCAATATAAAATCATAAAACATAAAACCAATATAAAGGAATGATAACATTTCCACATTTCAATCACAATATATCATAAATATATTGACATAATTGAATCATTTTTCAAAACCATTTTCAATACCAAAATACATAAAAGAGTATATGGTATTTATTTTATTCTAAAAACATTACGGCTTGTTGAGGAAGCCAAAGACCAAATAATACTCACGGCGGCGGAAAAGGTCATTGTAACCGCGTACGTTAAAAAACATTCCTTTTTGTCGTTTTGTAAAACGCTTTGTATAAAAAGATTCCTTTTGTATATAAGTAAAAGTCAAAGGGGGTTTATACACCGTATAAAAGAAAGTTGTGTATAAAACTAAATATGCCTCAATGAAAGGAGATTGAGACGAAATCCCTTACAAAGACAGTATCCTTGGTTTAAGGATAAATCAATTACATAATTATGTGTGACAAATGAATACACCAAATATAAGTGGATATTAAGTGTAAAATAATCAAAGGTCATTCACACATATTCAAAGGATTACATACTCAATAACAACATGTTGAACCCAAATAAATCTAAATTGGGTTAAGAATTTCCCTTGACAGCCTAACGACGTCACATCAAAATGAGTTGATGAGAGATAAAAAAAGGGTATCTCATCACTTGGACATAAAATTTACATCAATAAGGATATATGAGAACATATCCCAACATAAAAATATGTAAATTAAAAGACCCAACAAAAGAAGTCTTTTAAAAAAAGGAGGGTGAAAGGTTCCCTTACCGACTTGGGTAACTTTTGAAAAGTACACCCCACTGAAGAAGTGTCATACAATGAATATGTAAATACCCATAAATGGAATTATATTACAATAGGATTGTAATAGTGGTCAGTACATAAACCAATCAATGGAAATTGTGGCAAATGTAGCATAAATCTAACGGGAATAAAAGTGAGATGAAAAAATCTCTTACGAAAACTCGGTAGCCTAACGGCGCCACTTAAAACTTCCAAAATGGATTGATGAGAGGAAATAGGGTCTCTCATTACATCCAAATAAAAATTACAGTAAGATTAATATAAAAGAACATCCCAATAACAATAAAGATGAGCTTTAAAAGGAATTACATAAAAGTGTGTACTTAAAAAGAAAGAGAGGAGTAGGATCCCTTACCTCGGGTCCGACTTGACTCGATCGTTCTTTAAACTACTGAATAATAAACTTGAGTTAATTTACACTTCCTTAAGAACCTTTTTAAAGTTCATTATTCTTTTTATATCACTTATTACCATGTTATAAACATTATTTAATCATTTAAGTTAATCATGTTTGTTTTGTCGATATTTGGTTCTTAAGTCGAAAGTGGACTTCTTACAATTACATGTTGTTCATGTGGTCAAAGGTTCTTCATATCCAAAAATGACATTCCTGATTTGGATATCATATATATCATATATATCAAGCATATACATGTATTTATAAAATCACAAAATCATTTATAGGAAAGAAATGAAATGCACCGTTCATGGAGATAGTAAGTCGTGCGTACGCATGACCGCTACTTTCATTTCTATGTCGTATTAATGGAATTAAAACTATATGAGAGGTATGTATATTTTAATTACAGAATTACATTAATCATTTAGATGTATCATACATCATATATATCCATTATATATATGTACTTATAATAGTACATTACATTTGGGGATAAGAAATGAAATGCACCGTTCATGGAAATGGTAAGCCGTACGTACACATGAACGCTACTTTCATTTCTATCTCATACTTTAATGGAAAGAAATAATAATGATATAGAGGTAAATAATAATTCCAGTATAAAATCATATATAATAACATTAAATCCATCCTTTATACGTCCCACGTATGGCATTAACGAATCACATCACTTTGAGGGGGCGGTAGTCCGCAATTCCTAAAATGAAGATATCGCGTATACCCATAATGGAAACCATAAAGGTAAGACAAAAATGAAAAATAAAGAAGCATAAGTAAAACATAAACATATTACATATCATATATAAAAATAGTGACATCATAATGGCCACCTTTGAAGGTGTTAAATGAGTATTGAACAATCATCGTTTCGGGAGGCACAATTTCCCCATCCACGGAAACCGTATGTTCTTTAACAATTTGATGTAGTTGTGTGAGAGTGTAGCTTGAATAAATCTTATAAAAACTTCCTAGTATATTTAAGATACTGGTGTTGTTACAAATGAAATAAATGAAAAGAGTTTAGGGGGTTGTAGAAGCAAAATTAAACAAATGAACATGAGAGAATGAATTACCTTTAAAAGTGTAACTCCTTTTGATTTGAGCCTAAAGGCTTCCTTTGAAAGGATTCTTCCCAAAGGGAATCCTCTAGGATGAGTAGAGGGATGTGGAGAGAGTAAATGGGCAGGGGTTGGCCGAGCCAAAGGCTTGAGGAGTGTGTGAAATGAGGTAGAGGTGGGGGCCTTTTATAAGAGGAGAGGAGGGGCACTTTTGGAAAGTAAGAAATATTACTTTATTTGAAACTGTTTTTCGGTTTTAAAAGGTCCCACATTGATATAATTCGTGGATAAGGTGATAAGGCTTCGAAATCCGCTCATCCAATAAGTTTTGGACACGTGTAGTTCATAGATTTTACATTATCTTTCTATTTTATTTAAATCGTCAAATAATGATGTCATCGCTGCATCATTATTATGTCATAAATAATTTAATTTATTTAATGTCTAAAAATTATATAAAAAAAATACTATGATGTAGGAAATCTTTTTATCTTTCCAATGACTATTTATAATAAAAAATATGACTTGTATAACCCCACTTAAAAATTGTTTTAGTAAAACATATCATGTTTGTGTCATTTTTACTTTTACATTAAATAAAAAGTTATTTATGTCATTTCCCAACCAAAGTGGCTCCATGGGGTCCCCAAGTTGACCCATGGCTTTTCTTGGTCGGCCATGACACAACCAATAAGGTTGGGACATGTGTCTAGGTCATTTTATATTATTAAAGCATTATTTATACCTTAAACTACCCTAATTACCACTAATCGCGATTAAGAACTTAATAAGTTACTGTTCACCAAAAAATTATTTTTATCCCATTGAACCACATTTTACTTCTTAATGACAATCATGTATGTCGGATTTTTGAAATTCAAATCACATAAGTGGTAAAATTTCATTTAAACAAAAAAAATCAGCTTTTATAAGTACCACTTAGTGGTTTCACTATTCATCAAAAATTGAAGATTTTCAGAAAAATCCCAAAAGTTCACCCTAAGCTATATTTGATATTCTGAATTCAAAAATGAAGTACGTTTTACAAAATTCAAAACATATTAGTCACATTAATTAATTTAATAATTAATTCCCACTGTCAGAGCAAATAGCGTGTTTTTATAAAACAATAAGTATCAAAAGATTTACACTAGTTTAAGTCTGATTTCAAAGTGAAATTAATTCCAACGACCACTATTGGATTTAATGGTAAAAATATTTTCTAATTTAACTTTAAAACAAATTCAAAATATTATCTAATCATATAAATAAATTAGATTAAAAATAGGTTTTGAATTAAAATACAACATTTTACACTATTCATTAAAAAAATGAACATTATCGGAAAGATACCAAAAATTTACACAAAGTAAATTTTGATGTCCCGATTCTTAAGAAGAGTTTTATTTGGTCCAATAGAATGTATAAGAGTGAACAAAACTATATTTAATAACGGTTCGCCATCAAAAGGCGATAAGTGAACCTTTAGTGAAAACTAGGGCATATATGCCTAAAATTGAATTCTTTCCGTATTTTAAGCCTCTATCCTTTATTGGAAAAATGTAAAAACATTTAAAAACATATATAATCATATTTTAGTTATTTATATCCATTCCCGCCAATACAACGGCTACATGATAACTACCAATTAAAATAATATTATTTTATTATTAGAGTGCAACGTCAGATTCCCAAGAAACTCGTTGTTGCGTGTTGGGTATGCCATCGAGCATAGCATCCCCTTTAAAGTCATATTAATATTTTATTCAAAAATATGGATAAATATGAAATGTCATATTCTTTATTTACCTGGGGTGTTACAGACCCACCACCTATTGTTTGAATAAATCAAGAACAAAAATTTTTTGAACTCAATTCCAAGGATTTTTTTTCATTTGAAATATTTTTTACTCTTCTCAATTTCTGGTAAATATTTTCTTTCATGCCCCAAAAAACCCATAACTATGGGTTTTCTCATAGTTAGATGAAGCTAAAAATAATAACCCATTTCTCTGAGTTTCATGACCAGAAATTGGTGGCATATTTTTTTCAAATTTGAATAACCTTAAAACATGTCCATCAACAGTTATTCTTTATTGACTCTAAAACTCTATAAGATAGTGGTACAAAATCTGATTATTCTGAAATCCCACAAGGTGTTACATGATAAAATGTTAGGATTCCACCCATAATTTACCCCATAAACGGCATTAGAAAATGTTAAAGCGAAAATCCTAAAGGAAAAATCATGTTTTTTTATTACTAAGACCTAGAGAAGCCATGTTATTCTTTTTGAAACCACTGATTCAAGAAAAAGTAATAGCATATCTATTACACTTCCCCCCATTACGAGATAATAAAATAGAATCTAAAAAAGGTAACTAATATTGTATTATGTTTTAACCTCTTTATTTTATGGTATATCTTAGGACATGGTCATATTTTTTGACCATAAATTATATAAATCCCTTTTTATCCTCACTATTAGATGTTAAACAACATGGTTGTAATTCCATCCTTATTACTATAAACATTATATCATTTCATCCTTATCATATGGTTATAAACTAAATTATCAATATCTTGGCTATATGATATTAAACTGCCCCAAAAATTTGTTCTATTTACAAAACTATAAAATTAACTGATACCATTATCTTGTATGATATATTAATCTACAATGCACATTATCCTTAGCTGTCAGTATATCTACTTCTTTTGGAGAGCAGTCTGCTACTTCACTAGTTCCAGGAACTATGTATGGCCTCATTTATATCCCATTTTATATGTTGGGATTCATATATCTCTAATCATAGAACTAACCGGGGATAAATTAAAATTTTAATCTCGTAACCTTTTCATTGTATCAGTGATTCACACCCATCAATTGGGTTCTTTTTACAACTTGATGTCAAGACAATGCTCTTCTAGGGTGATGTATTTTGACCTCACTAATTCTGATACACCAGATGATATGATAAATGAATAGTGGTGTGACACATAGAGTGCTTAAATATACCCAAACAAATCTTTTTACTAACAAACATACCTTGTTACTTAATTTTTTATCACCACAACCCTCCACATCTGAACGGGATCCCCTATTGTGATAAAAAATTGATCCAAAGTTTCAACTCCAGACATAGTATAATCTTTAGAGGAATTATAGAATTAACATTAATACTCAAGTGTTTCATATAAATGGTCAGAGGTAAAACCCAATTCTACATTCCCCTAACTATGAATATACCATAATGGGACCTTCATTTCAATGATGCGGTCACTAGATATCCTCAAGTAGCATCCCACTTCTCTTTATGACTCAATTTTTAGAAGTCTAGATTAACATCTGATATTTATTATTAATTACAGTGTAGTCAAATTAATTCATCATTAAACCTATCATTTTTTTCAGATAAATAAAGAAAGTTGGTCTCATGAGGTAATATCTAAACCGTCCTCCATTTTTTGGACATTCCCAATAGTTGATGTGTCATTCCAGCCTCATCAATTCTTCCATTTTTTCAATCTCAGGTGATATGGGTGATAATTTTTTTTATTATTTTTTACTACATTAATCATGTATCGTGTGGTATTAAGAGTTTTTGATGATTAATTTTAAATACTATTAATTCATGACATATTTATGTGAAGAGATCTCTAATTAGTGCTGACAACATGACTATAAAATACACAACCTATTTTTACCTCATAAAAGAATCTCTATGGTGTAATTGGGTCTTGAAATGTATTTGGATATTTTATTCTCCCAATTCTACTTAGACCAACCCACTTTGGGTCCATGTTCCAATACCTTAATCTATGAATTTATCCTTTCAAGACTATGAAATCTCCATTCATGTCGGGTGTTTCTCTAGTCTTTACACTACAAGGACTACCTCTCTCCCAATGGTTTGGGATGACTAAAGTTAAATTACATAATAAACCCTTAGTTTACACATAATGAACTTAAACTTTTGGAAAATCCATCGCATGAGAATAATTTTTTTACAAATAAGACTTTTGAGTCTTAATTAGGTATACCAATTTTGGTCAATCTTGTTCTAATCTAGATATAAGGAAAATTATAACCATATAAGTCCATAAATCATGACCTTAAACATTGTTCATTCTGATTTATGTTTTTTTGTGTGGAACTATGTTTCTTTCACCCACAATTCACATCGCATTCATATCCATGTTCATAGATCATGAAATCCATCAAAACACTCTTTGGTGTGAGATCCAAGACCTTAAACATGGAGTAACCCCTTGGTTATAACATAATTACCATAAATATGTACATTTCCCACTAATTTTGTTTGTGCGATTCTCGGTCCCTTGGACCTATTTCCATGTTGTGTTTTTATTAAATTTTATGTTACACAAACTAAATCTATCATAATATATATTTAAAACAAGATATTAAAACAAATTATATAGTCCTCATAACATGAATAAAATAACATGTGATACTTTAGGTTTCCCAGCTGAGAGGATTCCCCATTCCTGATGTTGGTGTCCTACCACACTACTATGTAGAACTAAATATTAATTTATCCCCATTTTATTAGGTACATTTTGATTCCTAAATCCATTATCCTAGTCCCTAATGTAATCTTCCTATAACATTCACCATGTCCTGGTGTGAAGTACTTCTTTAATAGATCTCATTTCCTTCTTGTGCATCAGGGTGGTGTTTCACCTAGAAGGAAGTGGTATATGTTTCCTGATCCTAAACTCAAGATATAAAATGACCCACACATTTCCACATTAAACTATGTTCCTTTCCTCATGATATCACTTATATTATAAATAGCTATTAAAATTTATATCATATTTTTTTTCTTAGTTTCTTACTGGAAATCCCTTATTTAGGTCCACACATCATGACATTAAAATTCATTATTTTATTCCAAGGTTTTTTATATTGTGATGATGGTAACATCATTCATGTTCCTTGCTCTATACCCCTAATAACTTATCACATTGGTCCAAGACCCATTAATTCAAACTTATTGAACCCCATTTTTTCACATATGATGACCATAAACTATATATCACTAGGATCCATTTTTCTTTTCTTGTGGTGAAGTCGAATATTTCTTATGTCACTTTTAGTTTCATCACCCCACAAAACCGGGTGACCCAATCCAATATGATTAGTGTAATATAGTGTAATTCCAATGTTCTTGGATATCTATTTTATATCCTTATTTCAAATATGAAGTTTTCATACCTTAAGATAATATTTCATCATTAATATTTCATTTCAAAGCATTATCCCCTATAATGATGAAATAATTCCAACTATCCCACCTCCAATCGTAGGAAAATCCCCTAAAGGGGTTCCTATATCATTATGATAGTTCCAATTTGAATAAAATGGTTAATGGTTGATATAAATATTTTTCACCACATCCTTGAAAAATGAATAGAGATTCTATGTATAGTATATGGACAATGGGAATCCTCAGTTAACTTTTCAACTCCCATTTAAATTTATATTATTAATGATATAATTTTACTTTACCCACTCCACTATAGTTGAATAGAGTATTAAACCCCTTCATGTTACTCGCTCACATGATGTGGTATATGGTTAGGGAAAACTAGCTCCCTTCAATCATTTCTTGCTAGTTTCCTCAGTCTCATGGGTCATAATGATGATACTGTAATGTTCCATCCATTCCCTATTTATCATTCCAAAAACTCTAATGATACATGTGTAACACCCCCTTAAACCTAGTTTCTCACATCAAGCATGGTTTATGCGAGTTTCGGATATTTGCGTCAATATTTTTGATCAAATAGATTAAGATACCCCATTTTCTTCCTCATCATAAGAAATTAAACTACCAATATAATATCATTGAAATATGACATTAAAATTTATGATATGATTCCTATTATGTGACTTAAAAACCCATGATAACTAATTAATTTTTCAAGATTACAGCCCCATTTGATGATTTTACCCTACTAATAAACCTAATAGATTTAAATAGTACATCATTTACTCCTCACGGGACACATAGTGACTTCTGGACACTTTATCCTAGGCCCATCCACAAAATAAAATTTATTTCTGTATTATAGATTTAGATTGTCGAAAAAATCTAGTCGATACATTGAGTAAATCAACATTGGGATGATTCACCTTTCTCTATGAGTGAACTAGATCTACATGAGGGATAAAAAAGGTTATTTTATGTTGATGACGTTATCCCCATCTCATAAAGGGTCACCTTTTCTATCGAAACATTTTTTTCTTTTGTACATAAGCTATATATATATATAGACACAAGTATGTTTTTGGTCCATGCATAATGAACCTAAACTATATTACCTTTATATTAGTTATATTATATATAATGTTGGACCCCCCTCAAGTCCTTACATTCACGTTAGTTTGTTTTACTCAAGGAAACAAGATTTTCTCATCTTCTCTTGGTCTAAATAGAACTACCAAAAAATGAATAATTCATAGTCCCATATATATGTCTAAAAAACACAATCCCATTGTTATGTAATTGTTATGTGACCATAAACTAAGTAGCCTCAAATATAATCGTTCCCATCTTTAGATCACAGTTTAATTTTATTCTCATCTCACTTATCATTTTAAAATTTCTGTATTTCCTTAATAGCTCATGCACTTTCAACCAATTTTGTATGAATGTTCGATAGACCTGATTCAGAGTGAAATAAATGTAAGAGTTAAGAAAATATTTTTTAGAATATTTATTTTTCACAAACACACTCAGTTTCCCTCGAATTTTATTAATATTCATTTTTCATATACAAACTCCCCACCTAAGTGTTGGAATAAATCTTGAATGGACTACATATTATATATGGTACACAATCTGGAGGAATGAAATTCATTGTATTTGAATGAAATGGTGGAAATATTCTCTAAATAATCACAAAAAATCCATGGTACATGTCTAGAAGGATACGTATTGCATAATATGGAAGTGGAACAAATGATTCAAATGTTTTCAATGGTCATATTTAACATATATTTCTTTTCCATGTATCTATACATACTATTGAGGTCTCAATTTACCTCTATCAACATTCCATATGATCAAGTGTAATTGAAACACCTGTGGAGTTTCTCCCCATGCATCCTAGAAATTGTCGATGCAATTGAACTCATGGAGTCCCAACAACCTAGTTCCCACCATCATTACAAGTTTTTCAAACTGTTCAACATAATATTTTGAACCTAACCCATAAAAACATGGAAAAATATCTAATATAATTGAATGATAATCTATTCATCCCTTATTTCGAACACTGATCATAGATCACATGGAATTATATATTTAATTAGCTAGTGGTTTTAGTTAATTCATTGAGTTGAAAAATTAAACATATGAAGTCTTAAACAAATTATACCTTTTTTTCATAATAAAAAATTGGATAGCTATCCACATATTGAACCCTCTACTTTATTAAAAAAATGAACCTATAGATCAGTCCTTGTGACAGACATCTCCAGTTTGGATAGTATTTGTTTGGTTGAACTAAGTTGTTATCGTTTCCTATTTAGCTTTATCGTATCTTCCTCTACCTGTGGTATATGCTCTATCACCCACATATCCACCCTGCATCACTCAGATCTATCCTCCTCCATCATAGATGTTTCACCAACTACCTCATCTTTGTCTACCACCATCATATCATTCTCTTGGAAAATAGTTTACTCTATAACAATGATGATTTCCACATGTTGTCATGCCTTCTCTTCTAGCAATGAAAATTCTTATTTGGATACCCAATGTGAAATCACTCCCTAATTGGTTTCCCCACATTATTAAATATCAAACTCTTGAAACACCATGCACACCTTCACATCAAGTAATTGTAAAGAATGTTTCTGAAGCATATAGTAGTCCATCATACCAATTCCTCTCATTCACTAGCCAGTGGTGAATGGTTTCTATACAGACCACTAAATTTGCATATGGTGTATAGGTGATGAATTTATAGATTCCCATGTATTCCCTATTCTAGGTCGCCCTTTTCTCCTAAAATATATATAGCTTTCGGCCACACATGTCTTCTTCTGTAGGCTCATAATCCAGGAATCCCGTGAGGGCCTATATGATAGGATCATCCTTTGACATCATGTAGGAGGGGTGGGGTTCCATGTAAAGAGGAATTGAATTTCCTAATTCCCCTATCAATATCTATCACTTTTGATACTACTTTCCATAAAGTAGATACTATCTTCAAGCTATTCCCCATCATTAAAGAGTTTTTTGGTTCATTGTCAATAGTGACATATGTCTCTAGTTCTAGATTCACTGATCTAGCAACTGAGACATGGGTCATATCATCAAGTATCTATGTTATGTTTATTCATAGAGGAGAAATGTAATAATACACTTTTATTATGATTCATGTGTAACATATAGTGGGGTAGTATTATGGATATTCATATATAACAGGAATGGAGAATTATATGACATGAAGTCCCCAATGATGTCATGTTCCATCAACCATTAAACCATTGTGTCATAAGAAGAATTTTATTAATATGATCCACCCCAGACTAGAATTTCAAATAAATTATCTACCAAGAGTGGCATTTATATTCCATTAGGAACCCCATAAAAATATAGGGGATCCTCAGAGGCCAACTGCATAGGACCTATATTGAAGAAATAAAATAAAGAAATACAAAATAATAAAATGTTATTTAAAGGTGATGTGAACTAGAAAAATATACAGCGGTTTACCACTAGTATTAAAGGATATTCAAAAGGATAGTAACCCAATGTGGGACACCACACTGGTTGATAGAATAATAATTATGATGATAGGATGTGGAACCAATATATATGTGAGATGGAAGGTGAGATCATTGTTTCAACACTTATCTTTTTTTATCTCCCCCAACAATTTATTCTTCTCAGATAAATAGAAATAATGTTGATTATCATTAGATGTGTACTCACCACCACCTATATAGGCCTATTTCTCATCTTTTGATGATTTATGTATATATTGATAAATGGATGTTAGTAATACTCAAATCATGTATGGGACATTGAACTAGAAAGATATAGATTTACTATTATGAAGATGGGTTTGATCAAGATACTATTATCAGTGAATTTATCTCCTTCATGGGAACCACTCTATTCCAATTTAGTTCCCTAGGATTGTTCTTTAATAGATTCCATTGGATTATCATCAGGAGCCAATGCCTCTGGGGGTAGAAAATATCCTCTAGGCACCCCAACTTTCTTCTACATAGCATGGAGTTCACCCACTTGGTGTAATGTCGATGAATCCCTAGGACCTTGTCAGAACAACTATTAGAAACCATAGATAATTTCCCTTTCTCCAATAGTTTCTTCCAGGGGATCCCCTTACCTCAGAACACATGAGATTCTATATCCCCAAAGGAATGGTGATCACGGGACCTTGGGGCTCCCCAATAGCCACCATAAAAACCTACATTATCTTCCCCCAACTTAAAATGATCTTGTGACGATATCAATATTTATGCCCTAATTCACTTTGGATGCCTTTAACATATCCACACTCATAAACTACTATCGCACCAAATATCAATGGAGCACTACCACCAAGCCATTTTCATTATCCTAGGTGAATCTAATAAAAACTATATATGGTGTATGTAATAACACCTCCCATAATCCCTCTTAAATATGTAATAATTAGTGATATTATAGGATGACTGAGTACCACACTAAGAAGACCACAATTTACACTTATGACGATAAGAATTAGATGAATCCAAACTTATGGGTGATCCTAGATGGGGTGTATGGATCAGAAAAGGTATTTACATCAATAAATGAAACCATCACCCTATCTATGAAGCAGTAAAAAAATTATAGCTTCTCAAGGGTTCCCCTATAATTAAAATACATTTCACTCATCAAAGTAGAAGAGGTATTGAAATATACTTTTTTGGATTCGAATCCGAGGAACATTCCCTAATTCATCAATTAGAACTAGTCACAGTCCAAAAATCTTGTGTAATGATGGTACAGGGAAATTATATGGAGTGTTTATGGGTTTTATGAACCAGTACACCCTAAGAAACGGTGTGACACATCCATAAAAATACTAGATGGGGCAATAGATTCCCCTAGGCCTATCCACTTGATAACAAGACCCAACTTTCCATTCATCCAAGAAAAAAGAAAAATATCTTAATTAATTTGGTTTCCAAACTCTTTAACTAATTTAATCATCAGATTTCCCAACCACACCCCCATTTTTGAATCCCTGCTGAGTAGTATCCATCCACTCATGAATATCATAAGGAACTTCTTGAATGCATATTTTTAGAGACAACCATCCTTCAAAATTTACACACATTCCATTTACATGCCTTTTTTATTGGTGATCCATTACTAACTTTACATTCAATGATTTTACACTATGGGTAATTTCTTCAGTTTCCTGTTTATTTATTATAGGGACCATTCATGAAAATATCAAGTCATGTTGTGAACGAAATATATGGTAGAAGGGTTGTGTGGTATCAAAACATCTTCATAAAGAAATATAGCATCACCCTCACCATTACTAGTGTCCTCCCTATTACACCCATGAAATGGGTGTTCACAAGAATTTATCACACCTAATTTTGATCACCAAGAACCCACTAATGTGGTAGATATCCCATAGGTCGATCCTTATAACCCTGTTATATTGGTGGAATGGCTTTGTGTATGTTGAATACATTCAATAATGATTTAGTCATAAATATGATTTAAAATACACATGGAATGGTTATGTAAATATGAATTCATATAGACCCACTTCGAATAGCTCTAATCCAAAATCTATATAAGTGTGGTGAACCTAGTATAGTCATAACCATTAATTTGTGAAATCCCCTCATTGACACATGTCCTAGTCCTCCTAAAAGCCCATTTGTTTAACTTATATTCCATAATGGATAATTCTTGAATAATATGATGTAAGAATTTAACTATGGTAAATTTATTGCTAACATTCATGGTTTGATTGCTGAATGTATGGAAAACTTTAGGTTTTGGCCTTCAGTGTGTGATATTTTGGAGCTATATTCCACAAATTCATCTCACTATTATTCAATATAAATTTTCTCATAGTGTCAATATATGATATAGGTAAGATAAAATTATCCTCTAATAAAAATACATAAATAAAAAGCTAGTTACAAAGAAGAAATTCATTCTACACATCTTTGATTAATCTTAATATTTCATAGTTTCATGATTCAATTTTCATAGACTAGGGAATATTGAGATTCTCAATAATTTTTATCTCTACAGTAGTGGTGGTTGTGAAATAATTCTATTTGGAATTTTTTTTATAGTTACATGAAGGCTCTATGTATGTTTTTCACAAATCAATTTTTGTTCATGAAAATAAAGACTATATTTTACAACTCACTTCTATTTCTATTTGGTATTTCTTGATCAACATATGATGTAAAATTCAAGAAAACATGTGGGATAATATTTATATCAGGTAAATGAGTTTTACAAATACCAATTATTAGATAATAAGAGTTTTGAATTTTAGAAAGGGGATAAATGAACTCTTTTGTGAATGTTCATAGGATACATAGTCCCCTCCACTATTTATAATCATTTTCCGACCCTGATTACCATGAAATGTGAAACTAATTTTAAAAAACTAGGGCCAAGTTGTTTGAAGGATTAAGAAGTAACCAAAAAAATCATTTTCCTCAAACTTAAACCATCTACATCACTGTATGATCATATGATAATGGAGGGAAGTTATTAGCCTTGGAAAATTGAATCTAGAGAATTGTGATGTGGGATAAAACACCCTTGGGGTGGAAAATTCACTCTAGAGGAATTTTTTAGAAAAAGAGGGAAATTAATGAAGTATTTTACCATTTTTAATAACTACAAAAAATACCGGAAACATATCTTTTCATGAAAAATGAGGAAATAAAATCAAAATTTTCATGTATAAACAAGATATCCATCAAAAGTAAAATAAAAAAACTTAGGGAACCTAATTTAAAATAGGAATAGTTAAAATTTCATGGTGATCTATGACCTGAACGAATTGGGTGATGCTGCACGATCTTGGAATATTTCCATGATATATTGATTTCATGATCTAAAATACATATATATTGAGAAAAATATGTTGTGTTTGTGAAAATACATTGGAAGTATAAGAGGGGTGCTCATGGATTTCATAACTCATTCATTCATAATTCCACAGATCCAGTGACTCCCATGAAATCTTATAGGTTTAAAACATGAGTTAAATAACTATCATAGGTTATTAATTACATGATATTATGTTCTATGTGACTTCATGAAAACTTCATCAAAGAAGAAAAATGTTCCCATTAAAAGAAAAAACATCATGAAACTCAATGTTTTGCGAAACCCAAAAAATTCATGAAACTCTACCATTGTAATCCATACTCCCTTGTATGAAATAACCCAAGGTTAGTGCAACAGTATGTGTCCAAAAAACAAATATTTTTTAAAATTGACTATCGGGATTGAAATTTTATTAAACTATTATCCACTCATTATTGAGTGAGTATTAAATAACCATAGACCTCATTTAGAATTGATCTGGTATTACTATTAGAAATTCCATGAGAATAATCATTAGCATGGATCCTTACTCTGAATACATATATAAGAAGAAAATTTGGGGTAGTATCCTTTCATTATGCTCCTAATTATTATCACCTTCTTTCTGAGCCTCCTCAATGATACATGTTACAGTCACTATCCATGGAATTTTACCTCTAAATGCACCTACACAATTGATATATATTTTCTTTCCATAGAATCAGTAAGGGATTACATCCATTAGCACCATAAATGAGGACATTTATGATTAAAATATCTTTATACTTTTCTATCCTAACTAGTATTGTGCATCTCAATGTGTATTCCCCACACAATACATTCGAGCCACATGATAATAAATTTCCCAGCATAACATCCTATTCACATGCTGTCAAATTTCATGATAGTATCATCAATATAATCCATTAAAATACAGTGTTACCCTATTATATGATTAAATTATTCCATTTATGTAGTGTATTAAAATGTTCTCTCAAAATATTTTTAACTAAGTGAACCATTGGAGCTGACCTAGGTCATTCCCTCAAGGATCTATTGTGGTAAATCACTTCACACATCTAATAACTTTTAATATATTTTTAAAATTTAATAATAAAATAAACATAAATATATTTTTTTGATTAATGATAATAAAATACTAAAAATAAAAATGCATATTCAATGAAATCATAATTAATGAAAACAAAACGATGTTAAAAGAGAGAATCAACCAGATCGAACCTTTATTGTCTTATTATTGGTTTTGAATTTACATAACTATCACACTCCAAAATATGTGTGAACAACCTCTTCTACATATGGTTGTTGACAAAAAATTCACTAAATGACCATTGAGAGACCACACATCCACCTCCTCCATCAAGGGATAATGTTTCAGAAGTGAAAGCTAAACATTGGGTGGAAAGTGGAGACATAGAGGTGCCTTTACCACTAAGAGACCCCATCCTAACTCCATAAATATAAGAAACATTAAAAATTATATATCACAATCTTTGTTTCAACATTGGATTGATCCCCCATGATCTTCCTCAGGTAAGTTACTCTTGATCATGTGTATTAGAGATCACAGTGAAGAAAAATAGGGTGGAAACAAAAAAGATAAAAATATGAGAAAATGAGATAAATAAAAAGAATAACATGTACTAAGAATGAAAAATAATATTAAAAAATAAATCAAAATAAAAAACTATTGAATATTTTCAATAAATTCTACCCAGATGTTTCCAAAAGATTTAAAAGAAGAAGGGACACTCTTTTATAGAGAGGCGTGTTTCTCTAAATACATACTCAAAATATTTACACATGGTATGACTAAAAAATTACCTATTTTTAGATTTTTTATGAAATTTGTTCTTTTATTTCTCCTCCCTTAACAAAATAATTTCAGCATCATTGTCCACATTTCGAGATAGATACACCAAATTTACTCCACGAATTTATTCTTACTAGATGACTGTTCGGATTCCAATAAAATGAGATACAATTACATTATTAACTACACATTGAAGGAATAAATAAATTAAACCTTATTAAATCTTTTTTATAAAGATTTAAGATTTCTCTGTGTGGAATTTCATCTCATTCTGACAATGCATTTATCAGATATGATACCATCATAAAATAATTCCAGATCTATGCATTGTTTTTGACACCAACATTGTAAACATGTTTTGGGTCTTAAAATGGACAATTTCAATTAGGATAAAAATGTATTAAATGAATTAAATGATATATATAATCTTAAATAAATAATCTCACAATTTGGATCATTATAGAATATGTTATGGCTGAAACAAAGAAATAAATTAAAATTCTTAAAATTCAAAATATTCCCATTTTTCAATTAAGTTCAAAATAGTATTGAAACCATAAAATGAAAAAAATTTCCTAAAAATTAAACACTAGTGAGATTAAGAAAACCTAATAAAAATTAAAATATATTAAAATATTTTCTATATCAATTACCACAAACATAAACGTTGCACTCATGTGAAATCATCTTATTCCAAGGTCAAAACAAACATCCCAATGTATAAATGAAAACACAACTCAATTATCATATCCAAGGAATATATAATTCCTTCTAAATGAATAAAAATCTCATAAATTATAAAATATCATATTAATAAATTCAATATAATTTTAATCCTCTCATTTATGTTGTACCAACCTCCGTAGAAAAATATTTTCCTCTTCAATTAAGGATTTTTTGTGAAGATTTTCTCATTCCCAAGAATATGTGTGATCTTCATAGGATTGATATTCTCCTAGTATATACAATTAATATAGTAAACAATGATTTAGTAATGAGTCATTTTTCATTGATTATTCTAATGATGAGGGTTGTAATGTTTTAAATGTAAGGATATATGAGGCCAAATGGAAAGGGTTATGCTCCAAAGTGAAGTAAAGGCATGAAAATAGTTTTTCTCAAGAATGGTTTGATCCTCAATCAGCTCAAAAATGAATATAATACCAAAAAAACTTTTATTAGGAATTAAAAACATTTAATTTTCATCATGAATGATAAATTTCATCCCTATTGTCCCAAATTGTAGTATTTTTTCCTATTGAATGATGATCTATATTTCTATCCAAAATCGCATTTTTGAGGAAAAGACATGAAAATTTTTATATTAAAATATGGATGATCACCCAAAAAAATATTTGTAATGATATTTTAGGACACCCATTGTAACACCCCAAGATTTCATAGTGTGTTATTTTTCAAAATAATTCAATAACTTGCACTACACGCAACACTGACTTCAATCGCACCATGACTTACCAAACAAGCCTTTCAAAAGAGGTTATGAATAGTATTAACTAAATTTTAAACTTTATATAATCCTTATAATTTTAGAATCCATATTATGAGTTTCTTAAACATAATGTAAGAACAAATTCATTTTAAGTATTGCACTTTTATCAACTTTTAACAGTGAACCCTTTTTAAATACAATATTTTAAACTTTTTGACTAAATGGGGACGTCAAAAATTTAAAATGAAACATCCCAAGCTTCCATGGTACGCTTTCCTTTGAATAATACAATAGCGTGTGTTGTACGCAACTTCGAGTTCTAACACACACCACAACCAATCAAACTAGCCGTTATGAATAGTAATACCTACTTTTTGAAATTATATATATTTTATATTTCAAATAGACTTAATTTTTGGATTCGGAATATTGAATTTATCCTAGGGCGAAATTTGGGAACTTTTCGGATAACTTTAATATTTTGACGAATAGTGAAAATTAATAAATTTTTATTAAAAACAACTTTTTTAATCAAAATAATTATTTTTGATAAATTATGAATTTGAGTGGTTTTAAATTATATTTAGAATATATTTTTACCATTTAATACAATTTTGGTCATTGGACATAACTTTACAATTAAACCAGACATAAACAAGTGTCAATCTTTTGATAGTTATTATCTCTTAAAAACACATTTTTTGTTTTAACAACGAGAATTAATTTTAAATTAATTTATGCCACTTCTGTGTTTTGAATTTGGAAAAATAGATTCCATATTTGGAACCAGGATGTTCAAATTGTGTAAATAAGTAACTTTTATTTTTAGACATTTTGAATAATTACTGCGGTAAATATTTTATTTACCATGGTTAAGGGTAAATCCGGTAAATAAGGGTTAAAAAACAATATTATAACAATACTAAATTACCCTAAAAAGTGTCCTAGACTTATTTGTTGATACATGTTCGACCATAGGAATCCTTGGGTAGATTTTGGGACCCCATGGAGCCACTTGTAGGTGATAGGGACACTTAATTTTAATTAAGTTAAAATAAGAACAAAAATGACATAAGCATATATCTTTTAGAAAAACAATTTTTACATAGGGTTATATGTGTTGTATTTTCGACTATAAATATTAATTAGAAATATAAAACGATTTCCTACATAATTATATTTTATTTATAATTTTTATACTTTAAATAATTTAATTTATTTATGACACAATGATGATGCAGTAATTACCATAATAGTGAAAAATTAAAATAATTGATATTATAAATACACAAATAAATATAATTTGAGACTTTTTATAAATTACCCTAATTTTATAAGTTAATATGACATTTTAGGAATGCTTTAATTAAATTTTTTCTAAGTAATAATTCTGTTATGAGTTTCACAAAAATCATCTATTGAATAGTGTCAAAATTGACATAAAAGAGTTTTTAAAACAAATATTATATTATTAATTGATATTAAATTCCTAAAAATCTTAGGTTCGGCCAAGAGACTTATATCATGATAGTTATATCATTAATGGACCACTTTGGGGTCTCTTGGATGTATATAGTATGTTTATTAACCATATAATATAAACATACAAATAGACATTGTAAAAGTGAAACTAATTAACTTAGAGTTAATACTTAATGATAAGGTTAATATAAGTACACAAAACTGTCTAAATTCTATTGGATGAGTTTTTTTTCGACCCGTACCCAACTTAAAATTTAAATAATAAACTTTTGAGCCATTATAAACTGAATATGAATTTATTATAAATTAATATTTCTAGCTTTTACAAAGGTACCCCTCACCCCTCTTATAAAAGGGAACTACTCCTTCTCATTTCTTCACACCTTCAAAGCCTTTTGGTTCGGCCAAACTCTGCTCAGCTACTCTCCCAACTTCCCTCACTACAACCTAGAGGCCTTAGTTCGATCATAAAGCCAACCGAAGGAGCCCTTTTGATCAAATCAAAAGGAAGAACCCGAAGAAGAGGTAATGTTTTCACCACCCCTTTTCAAGTTCCTTTCTTCTTCCACTTATTTTTTCTTTGTTATTACCATTATAAAATAATAACTACAGTATCTTATAAATAATGTGATGTTATTATAAATATGGTACAACCATATTAAGTATTCTATCCACCCTTTGAATAACATGTCATCATACGTGCGTACGTACGGCTTACAGTCTCCACGTCGTTGTGTAATTGTTATTTAATATATTATTATTTGGATGGGTATAATAATGATGTGTAACTCATGTAAATAATAAATATAACATGTTAATGATTCTTTATATATGATATACAATCCATTTATATATTATTTTAATATCAAAAGAATGATATTGTCGCTCGTGCGTATGTACGGACTACCGTCTCCACGAAGGTGATGAGATTCATTCTCCATCGTATCCATTAAAGTAAAATTATCATTTGATGATTTAAAAATGATGTTTAAGGACTTTATATCATTCTGGATATGAATAAGATACAACCTATCTATAACAAACATGGCTTATGTAACAAAACATATAAAAGAAAACGAGTAAGTTAACACCCGAAACGACGATAATTATAAGATATTATTAACAAATCAATGTTAAAAGATCATATATGATATCATATTAATATATATGAATCTTGTATAATTCAATAACAATTATTTCACCATTATATAGGATGTTAAACTACCCCAACCAAGGAAAAGTACAAGGTAAGGGTTATTTCACAATCTCTTCATTATCCGAGGTTGTTTATACGTAATAATCTACTAGGATCTCTTTATCATCCACATCCATGTTTCATAAAAATGTATTTCAAAACATTTTTACTATTTAAAATAATATGGGTTAAAGTCATTTATACCCTTGTTTGAATTTTTATAAGAGTTTTATAAAGGAAACTTTCCGTCGTTTTCCAAACAAGGTGCTTTTTAACCTTTTCGACAGAATTAAGGTAAGAATGTTTTTTTAACTTATATGGCGGGTGCGGTTATTATCCGCCGTTATAAAATCGTCGAAGCTTCCCTTAAAAACTTATAAGAATATTTTCAAAGAAAATGGTTTATTTTATAAATATATGACTCTTAAATGATTTCAAAATAGAAAGAGATATTTCTCTAAAAAGAGTTTTGATTTCATCTATGTCAACATCCTTTGATGGATTTTACGCTTATTTGAAGTTGATTTATTATGATACAAAACTTATATATTGTATTGAAGGTTTTATGATGTGTTTGACTATGGATGTGTTATTTTTATACCATTCATAGTTTATGGATGAAGTATTTACATTTCGTATTCTAGTTTTAATACGAATGTTTATGTTATGTTTACACCTTTTCATATGGGAATGCATTGGACTTAATATGTGACGGTTGGAGCCCGCTATAGCTCCTCGATGCATCGGTAGGTCTCATGAGACAAACTAGTGTCTTCGCACATGGACTTGACAAAATCTTATTTGTAGTCTTGGCACAAGGCTTTGGCTATGTGGTTATCATAGTCTGGCATTATGCATTCCATCATTATAAAAGTGGTTATTGATATTACATGTGATTATTCGATTAGTAGAATACCCATGTGAATAAGTAAATGGAATTATTTCATTTTACTTTTTCCATACTATGTTGAAGTTCAAGTTTAAAAGGCTTTTCTTTTATTTATACATTGCCTTAAATGTTTATTTTTTTTATGAAATTTTCTGCTATATTGTTATCCTTACTGGGCATTTGAGCTCACCACTTTTCTATGTTTTATTTTTCCCAGGAAGTGATGAAGTAAATTATGAATGACCTGCAGGGATATTATGTGTGGATATGAGTGTGGAATATGGAGACAATATGTTGTTGTAGTAGTTTTTCACTTTATGAAGTAATGTAAGACTTATGAATATATCTAGTGTTTCCAAGGCTACTAAACCAATCGGTTTTTCGAGATTTGATCTTTTTTGTGATCATGCCAATGTTATGTAATAATGCACCGACTCTGGGTAACTGGGGTCAGGGAGTTATAGTTGGTATCAGAGGAAGTTTAGTACAAACCTTGGAAGCTAGATTTAGATAAACTCTGATTAGAGCACGTAGACCTAAGATGAACTTTGAGGATTTATATAGAAGAACTTCCTAGAATTTTGGTATTGTAGAGATTTTCTGAGTTTTCCGAGCAATACATTCATGTCTGGATACGAGCAGGTAGAGGCGGCTCTGGCACAGATGTACCTAGGGGTAAAACCCGAAAACACCACTTTGAGCTAGACTCGAACGGGAACTGGTGCACGACAATGGGCCTTGCTGCACTCTTGGTTACAATACTCCTGGGGGATATTCTTAGGATAATTCTCATTTTCTTTACAAACCATTATGAAGGGTTTATGAGTATATACTTCCTCAAAGGAGACATTTTTATGATTATGGATTATATCCATAAACTATTTAATTTATGTTATGTGTTTTACAAGTTTGGGATTAGGTATTGTTATTCATAAACTAATCTAGTGTATGCCATTTTTTAGAAATGGCGTCCAGTAGAAGGAATGAGAACTCCAGCAATGCACATGATCCAAATAGAAAGAAGGATCATATCTTTCATCGTCTTAAGACATAATTTATAAGAGAAATAGTCTCCCATGTATTATCATCATATGAAGAAATAATATCATGTGTTGATAATATAAGTAAAGAGTTTACTGAGTTCTATGGATTTGAAGGGAAGAAAGAAAAGAAAAGGATGGAAGAGATAAAGATGGATAAAGGGAAGAGAGAAAAAAAGAATTTTCCCATATGTGATAATTGTGGGAAGAAACACCCTGGAACTTGCCTGAAAGGAATGTAAGTTTGTTATAAGTGTGGAGGAAAAGGGCACAAAGCACATGACTGCAAGGGAATGTACAATGCTTCATTTGCAAGGAGTTTGGACACTACGCGAACCTATGTCCCAGTCATCAGACTATGCCGAAAATGATGCTATTGGATAATAATCAAGTTATGATACTACCACAGATGAAGAGGAATGATTAGAGTTATTATGTTGATTATGTCATTTGAGTGTTGTATCAACAATGTACTTGTTATGATAATTATGGAGTATATAAGGATTGTACTGCAGTACTATTTCATTAAGGACTTGAGATTGTGTGGAACAAAGAAAAGTGACTCAATAGCAGGTTAAATTTTTGGAAAATATATGGTTGAGAGAAAGATAAACCATAATATGGTTCTGATACCGTGGTAGTGATTTTAGAATAATACATGATTGATTTAGATAAATTATATTGGATATTCTTGACTACCTTGAAGCTGATTAATGATTTGTCTATTCCATCATTATTGGGGTTTAAAACATTTTTGGATTGATGATGTATATCTAGAATTCTATAAGGAATAAGGGATCATGAATGTAATCAATAAGGTTTTATGATAATTCAGGATGTTGCAGTGTTTGAAAAGAATATATGATGAAGGTGATCACATGTTATTATGCGAAAAAAAGGATCTTCATTGTGTTTACCTTCCTTATAAATTTTGGACTGAATTATTTTGGATAGTTCTAGTTTGGATTATTTTGGATTGCCATAAAAGGACAACCCAGAGGTCGGGCGACAACCCGTCGCGTCCGACAAGGCCGCGAGACTTGAACCCACAACCGAAGGGAGACAAGGGTGTATCACCTACCACTGACCCACGTGATGTCTGGGATTAAATAATGTAGTTTTTTTAAAAGATCTTGTAGATGAATTATAAATTCATTTTTTTTGGAACCCTATACGAATATGATAAATAGAATATATTTTTTTCGTTCTATTATCTTTTAGAGTGAAAGATGAGTTTGTGGTAGAAATTAGTTAAAGGATGGAACTCTACTTGTCAAGAATATATTTGTCTTCTTCTCTTATTCTATGAAGAAATTAATTCTTATACTTTATTTAAGGAATCCAAAAACCAAAAATGTGTTATCCTAATACCCTATGTTTTGTTGAACCGATGGTATTTCAAATCATCATAGATTGATGAATTTAAGGACCTCAATTTTACACTTGTTTGTGATTGATGACATCAATCACTACCTATAAATATTTACGTTTTTCCTCCAATTATATGTCTCTAATTGCCACCAATGTTCTCCTAATAGAGATAATAATTTGGTGGTGACCCTTTAATTTATCTTTTCCTCATATTAAGACTAAATTTTAGTAATCTAATTTCCGATATGGGTTTTCCCACAAAGATATTTTCTATTTTCAACCTTTTATTTTCGAAGAACAATTTCAAATTGCAAGGATGCAATTTATTGAAGGAGGGGAGAATGTAACACCACAAGATTTCATAGTGTGTTATTTCTTCAAAATAATTCAATAACTTGCACTACATGCAACACCGAGTTCAATCGCACCATGACTTACCAAACAAGCCGTTAAAAAGAGGTTATGAATAGAATTAACTAAATTTTGAACTTTATATAATCTTTATAATTTTTGAATCCATATTATGATTTTCTTAGACATAATGTAAGAACAAATTCATTTTCAATATTGCACTTTTATCAACTTTTAATAGTGAACCCGTTTTAAATACAATATTTTAAACTTTTTTACTAAATGGGGATGTCAAAAATTTAAAATTAAACATCCCAAGCTTCCACGGTACGCTTTCCGTTGAATAATACAGTAGCGTGTGTTGTACGCAACTTCGAGTTCTAACACACACCACAACCAATCAAACTAGCCGTTATGAATAGTAATACATACTTTTTGAAATTATATATATTTTATATTTCAAATGGAATTCATTTTTGAATTCGGAATATCGAATTTAGCCTAGGGTGAAATTTTGGAACTTTTCGGATAACTTTAATATTTTGATGAATATTGAAAATTAATAAATTTTAATTAAAAACAACTTTTTTAATCAAAATAATTAATATTGATAAATTACGAATTTGAGTGGTTTTAAAGTATATTTATAATATATTTTTACCATTTAATACAATGTTGGTCATTGGAAATAATTTTACAATTAAACCAGACATAAACAAGTGTCAATCTTTTGATAGTTATTATCTCTTAAAAACACGCTTTTTATTTTAACAACGAGAATTAATTTTAAATTAATTTCTGCCACTTATTTGTTTTGAATTTGGAAAAATGGATTCCATATTTGTAATCAGGATGTTATAATTGTGTAAATAGGTAACTTTTATTTTTAGCCATTTTGAATAATTACTGCGGTAAATATTTTATTTACCATGGTTAAGGGTAAATCCGGTAAATAAGGGTTACAAAATAATATTATAATAATACTAAATTACCCTAAAACGTGTCATAGACTTATTGGTTTATACATGTTCTACCATAGGAATCTTTGGGTCGATTTTGGGACCCCATGGAGCCACTTGTAGGTGATAGGGACACTTAATTTTAATTAAGTTAAAATAAGTACAAAAATGACAAAAGCATATATCTTTTAGAAAAACAATTTTTACATAGGGTTATATATGTTGGAGTTTCGACTATAAATATTCATTAGAAAGATAAAACGATTTCATACATAATGATAGTTTATTTATAATTTTTAGACTTTAAATAATTTAATTTATTTATGACACAATGATGATGTAGTAATTACCATAATAGTGAAAAATTAAAATAATTGATATTATAAATACATGAATAAATATAATTTGAGACTTTTTATGCATTAAAATAAATTTAAAAGTTAATATGACATGTTATGAATGAGTTAATTAAATTTTTTGAAGTAATCATTCTGTTATGAGTTTCACAAAAATCAACTATTGAATAGTGTCAAAATTGACATAAAATAGTTTTTAAAACAAATATTATATTATTAATTGATATTAAATACCTAAAAATCTAAGGTTCGTCCAAGAGAATTATATCATGATAGATGTATCATTAATGGACCACTTGGGGGTCTCTTGTATGTATATAGTATGTTTATTAACCATATAAGATAAAAATACAAAAAGACATTGTAAAAGTGAAACTAATTAACTTAGAGTTAATACTTAAAGATAAGGTTAATACAAGTACCCCAACCTGTCTAAATTCTATTGGTTGAGTTTTTTTCGACCCATAACCACCATAAAGTTTAAATAATAAACTTTTGAGCCATTAGAAACCGAATATAAATTTATTATAAATTAATATTTCTACCTTTTCCAAAGGTGTCCCTCACCCCTCTTATAAAAGGCACTCCTCCTTCTAATTTCTTCACACCTTCAAAGCCTTTTGGTTCGGCCAAACTCTGCTCAAATACTCTACCAACTTCCCTAACTACAATCTAGAGGCCTTAGGTTGATCAGAAAGCCAACCAATGGAGCCCTTTTGATCAAATCAAAAGGAAGAACCCGAAGAAGAGGTAATGTTTTCACCACCCCTTTTCAAGTTCCTTTCTTCTTCCACTTCTTCTTTCTTTGTTATTACCATTCTAAAATAATAACTCCAGTATCTTATATATACTGTGATGTTATTATAAATATGGTACAACCATATTCAGTATTCTATCCACCCTTTTAATAACATGTCACCATACGTGCGTACGTACGGCTTACCGTCTCCACGTCGTGGTGTAATTGTTATTCAATATATTATTATTTGAATGGGTATAATAATGATGTGTAACTCATGTAAAAAATAAATATAACATGTTAATTATTCTGTATATATGATATACCATCAATTTATATATTATTTTAATATCAAAAGAATGATATTTTCGCTCGTGCGTACGTACAGACTACAGTCTGCACGAACGCGATGAGATTCATTCTCCATCGTATCCATTAAAGTATAATTATCCATTGATGATTTAAAAATGATTTTTAAGGACTTTATATAATTCTTTATATGAATAAGATATAACCTATCCATAAAAAACATGGCTTATGTAACAAAACATAGAAAAGAAAACGAGTAAGTTAACACCTGAAACAACGATAATTCTAAGATATTATTAACAAATCACTGTTAAAAGATCATATATGATATCATATTAATATATGTGATTCTGGTATAATTTAATAACAATTATTTCACCATTATACAGGATGTTAACCTACCCCAACCATGGAAAAGTACAAGGTAAGGGTTATTTCACAATCTCTTCATTATCCGAGGTTGTTTATACGTAATAATCTACTGGGATCTCTTTATCATCCACATCCATGTTTCTTAAAAATGTATTTCAAAACATTTTCACTATTTAAAAGAATATGGGTTAAAGTCATTTATACCCTTTTTTGACTTTTTATAAGATTTTTATAAAGGAATATTTCCGTCATTTTCCAAACAAGGTGCTTTTTAAACTTTTCGACAGAATTAAGGTAAGAATGTTTTTTTAACTTATACGGCGGGTGCGGTTATTTTCTGCTGTTATAAAATCATCGAAGCTTCCCTTACAAACTTATAAGAATATTTTCAAAGAAAATGTTTTATTTTATAAATATATGACTCTTAAATGATTTCAAAATAGAAAGATATATTTCTCTAAAAAGGGTTTTGATTTCATCTATGTCAACATCCGTTGATGGATTTTACGCTTATTTGAAGTTGATTTATTATGATACAAAACTTCTATATTGTATTGAAGGTTTTGTGATGTGTTTGACTATGGATGCGTTATTTTTATACCATTCATAGTTTATGGATGAAGTATTTACATTTCATATTCTAGTTTTAATATGAATGTTTATGTTATGTTTACACCTTTTCATATGGGAATGCATTGGACTTAATATGTGACGGGTGGAGCCCGATATAGCTCCTCGATGCATCGGTAGGTCTCATGAGACAAACTAGTGTCTTGGAACAAGGCCTTGACAAAATCTTATTTGTAGTCTTCGCATGAGGCCTTGACGATGTGGTTATGATAGTCTGGAATTATGCATTCCATCATTATGAAAGTGGTTATTGATATTACATGTGATTATTCGATTAGTAGAATATCCATGTGAATAAGTAAATGGAATTATTTCATTTTACTTTTTCCATACTATGTTTAAGTTCAAGTTTAAAAGGCTTTTGTTTTAGTTATACATTTACTTAAATGATTATTCTTATTTATGAATGTTTCCGCTATATTGTTATCCTTACTGGGCATTTGAGCTCACCCCTTTTCTATGTTTTATTTTTCCCAGGAAGTGATGAAGTAAATTATGAATGACCTACAGGGATATTATGTGGGGATATGAGTGTGGAATATGGAGACAATATGTTTTTGTATTAGTTTTTCACTTTATGATGTAATGTAAGACTTATGAATATATCTAGTGTTTCCAAGGCTACTAAACCAATCAGTCTTTCAAGATTTGATCTTTCTTGTGATCATGCCAATGTTATGTAATAATGCACCGACTCTGGGTAACTGGGGTCAGGGAGTTCCACCCATATATCATTCCATCATGTTATTTATTCTAAAAAATAATCAAAAATTATGGAAACACTTTTAATTTAGCACAAAAAGGTTCTTTATGAAAGGAATATATTACTCATCTTCTCCTTCCCGCACACTTGAGTTCAACAATAATCATTCATTTAAAATCTAGAGATAGTTATAAAGGGATAAATAGATTTTAATTTTGCAAAATAACATGTTATTTAATGTCTAATGGGGTCTTCATATATGTTAGATGTAATGTTGGCCAAAAGAAGAGTTCAATATAAAAAGGGTCTTTTGAAGTGGTGCCTTAATCAAACTTGATACATTCCATGAACAATTACATATTTGAAAAGGAGAAGAATATAAATTTATGGATCACACAACATGTCTCAAGAATCATAAGAGAAATATAAATTTAAAATACATGTCAATTATATTTACAATCCTCTCATGTTTGGATAGATATTTAATTTGGATAGTACTAGTTCATATGAGTTTAACAATCAATCAAACTTCATCGAATAAAATATAATAAATCAAAAATCAAAATCCAGTGAAAAATTATTTAAATAATAATATATTAAAATAAATCAATGTTCGAAAAATAATTTTTTTTTGAATTTTACAAAGTACTCGATTCAGCTCAAGAATCCTAAAAAACCAGAAAATTTATGAAAACATGAAAAATTATGAAAACATGAAAAATTCAGAAAAAGACATGAAAAATAAAATGAAACCATGCCCAAATTTTCTAAAAATAGATTGAAATCCAACTAACATATTAAATTTACAATATTATTTTTATATCAAGTTAGATCATGATACATTTACACAATGAATTGAAATTTGGAAGGAAAAAAATAATGAAAAGGAAAGACACAACATAATTTATTTTTTTATGGTAGCTTTTTGTTAAGATCCTAGATGCCACCAGTTTAAAAATATAGAAAATAAATGAAAATATTTAATAAAAAGAAATAAAATATAATGGTAAATGATATTTAAAAGGGGTAATGCTAGGTATAGACCCTCAATAAGGTTCTAGGTTTTTACAGCCCTAGTCTGATAGTTGTAGTGGATTCTCCCTAATCATAAGTTGGGTATAGTTTCATTGAGATAAACCACCACGGGTGACTTTTCCCAATAACAATAAGTAAAAAAAGAATGGATATGACAAGAAATATAGAAAATGTCCAACCAAAAAAAATAATAGATAGATAATTTCAAATCCAGAGTGGGAGGGAAAATAAGATAGGGATACTCCCTATTGACTTCTGTGGTGTCCCCCTACATATAGTATACAATTTTTTATAGAAGAGGTATTCAAACCATTATATACTTCTCCATAATTTTTACTCAATAATTAACACTTGGTTAGTCTCTTAATTCAAATATAAGGACTACTCCGTTTTTTATATCATAAAATTCATAAGAAGATAAGTGAGAAAAAAAATTCAAAATTAATAAGATTATAACATGATAAATCAATAAACAAATCAACACTTTCACTTATGTCAATTGGAAATTGATCACTTCTGGATGACCATTCGATACTCAATCTCATCAAGTGTATCTTCATTTTCACGGTCCATAGTATGTTATATGTATAATGTTGCTGATTTTTCATTATTAAGGATGGGAAAATAAATTTTCAGGTTATTTGAAAAAAAAGTGATTCTAGGATTATTCCAAAAGATATTGATCTCCCATAATTTCATAAACTTGAATGTGTTCATTAGGTACTTACTTGAGTAATGGTTGAGTGTTGGATGATGTGATTAATTAATTATCAATCTCATTCTCACTCTCCTTTGGTTCATGATTATTTTGGAGAAATATATTCCCCACTTATTTTGGTTTTTGTTTTGGCAAAAACTGCTACATCTGGCATGGATGTATGTATTTAGATTTTTAGTAAATTTCCCTCTAATTTTTTTTCATCAAATAATTAATACATTAAAACTGAGAATCAATATCACTTTGAACTTATCATTTCTCTTGATATTGGCCTTTCCATTCAAGATAATTTGAATTGAAATACATCATGAACAAAGATGATATTTTTATATTTTTTAAAATTTATTTTTTTATTTTATTATGAAAAACAAAATTATATAATTTTTTTAATTAACATAGTTATTTAATACCACTTAAATACTTGAAAATTGTACCAATTTGATGAATCATTACCATGCATGCGCTAAAAATATTTATTAATATATTCCAAACATGACATGACCTAGGTCATTCTCTTGAGGATCTGTTGCAATAAATCACTCGCCACTTCTAATTAGATTCTTTTTATTTTTTTATTTAAGAAATAAAAAGAACATAAATGGATTTTTATGAAATTATAACTCAATAATAAAATTAAACATGTATATGTAATGAAAACACAATGAATGAAAATAAAATGAAGTTAGAAATAAAGGTGACATTCTGTATAGAATGACCCATATTGAAACTTCAATGACTAATTATGAGTTTAAAAAGTACATAACAAACACACACCATCATATGAGTGAACATACTCTTATAACAGTGGTTTTGGATATGATGTGAATTCAATAATTTCTAAGAGGATGCATATCCATTTCCTCAATTGAGAGAGAATATTTCAAAAGAAAAAGCCAATCCTCGAGTGGAATGTGGAGAAAAAAAGGTTCCTTTCCCACTAAGATCCTCATATTAAAGGTCCAACACTGTATTGATCCCCTAGGAACATTTTCATGTTAGTTACTCAAGACTATAAGTATTAGATATCAGAGTATAGATGATCGAGGTCAAAAATCAAAAGGTAACAATATTTGAGAATGAGATGAATAAAAACAATAATATGTACTGATAATGAAAAATACAATTGAAAAAGAAATTAAAATAAAAAACTATTTATAATGTCCAAAAAAGGCTTCAACTATGATTCCAACACTTTTAAAAGAAGAAGGTATAGTCTTTTATAGGGAGGGGGGATTTTATCTAAAAGGATATACAGAATGTTTATGCGTGTGAGTGTGCTTTAAAAAATAATTTTTGAAATGTTGTCTTTATGAAAGTTGTTCTTATATTTATCCTATTTCAATTATAAAAACATTAAAATCATTGGACACATTTAGAGATAATTATAGTCAATATACTATATGAATATATTCATCCTAGGCTGACTATTAATATTTTAATTCACCAAGTTACCATGCCGCTATGACCTTGAAAATGAAGGGATAACTCATGTAAACCATTATAAATGTTTTATATATGGATTTCCTATTTTTCATGTTTAATTTCATCTATTTTGTAAAAGAAATTTATGAAATATGATCCCAGAATAAAAAATATCCAAATTTATGATCAAGTTTTGAGTCCCCCATTGTGAGCTAGTTTTGGGCCTTCAAATATTTGATTTATCTTTAGGTATAGAAAGATGAAATGAATACCATGACATATAAAATCATAAATGAATTATATTCACAATTTGGATCACTATCAGAAATATTATGGATAAAACATAGATATAAATTAAAATAATTAAAATCCAAAATAGACCATTTTTGAAAATAAGTTAAAAATGATAGAAAAAGCATAAAATGTGAAACAGTAACTTAAAATAACACATTTTTAAGATTAGAAAAAATTAAATAAAAATTAAAATAATTGAAAATATTTTCTCTATTAGCCCTGTTTGATGATATTAGAATGTATAATTTGATGAGCTAAAGATTCTTTATGTAATGATCATGATATGATTTACCTATTTTTCTGGAAGCCTCAATGATTAACCCCCAAACCATTACTTGTTTATGATAAATTAGTTATATAAGAATCCTTACCATATGTAATTAAATTGTAGGGTATAATCCCATCAAAATACCTTAATCTATTTAATTTAACTAAAAAAGTTTTTATTCCTCTCATCTTAGAGGATATGTAGGATACCTCATTGAGGTTCAATCATGACACCAACATAATTCCAACCTCTATCGAGAAGAGGTACCTTTAAGGAATGATCATTTTTATTGAGTATAATGAACCTCTCTCTGTAAAAATCCAATGTCCCACTAGATTTTTAATTTCCATATGATTATAATATATTCCCATACCAAATGAAACAAGTGTATATAAAAAATATACTTTAATTAGACTTTAAATACACGAGTTTCCACATTGGATTTTAAACCAGTGAATTATCCTATATGAAATGAGTGTATATTTGACCATCCCCATTTGACTATGAATATGTGACCCACCTATACATAATATTTGTGTGTGGGATCTTCCCAACATGACTCAAAATATGGGACTAACCCATATGTGATGATTTTATGTGGGAAAATCTATATTAATGTTTGAACTTGTGATGCCACATGATGCGTTAGAAACCCATCCCGATGTGATGAGCAAAGGATTATATAAGTTATGATCATAAAAAGACTGTATAAAAGTTAAGGAAGCTATTCTCTAAATACTCAAGGGATGTGCCTATGGTTCTACCTCATTTGAGGATCACAAGATTCAATATATGATGAGTATAAGTATCCTATGAAATGTGGATAAGACCTCTTTACCCTCCACTTATGTGATGAGCATAAGATTAATACAAATTTTAATGAGAACATGATACCATAGGAGATAACCCTAGGATGTTTTATGCAACAATAATAAGTTTCCCAGTGTGATGTGTGTCAGATAACTCACAAAACAAATATGGGATGGAATCTTTAAAGAGTACAAGATATCCTCAGAGTTGATCAAAGGATTCTTTATACATTGAGCATAAGTATACTTGTGGAGATCAAAATATTCCTTTGTATTTTTACATAATATTCCTTATGGAAAGAAAAAAAGATTGCCTCACTCCAAATGTGGAAGATATTTATAGATTCTCAGTAAGATCATAGATCTAACCATGGGTGTCCTCCCTATTTTAGAAGAAAGTGATAAAATAAACCAATTTCCCCTAAAATACGGAGTTTGGAACAATATTCATTAATATATATTTACTATGTAAGGCAGACCAAGACTAGGAGATGAAATCCAATGAGGAATCCTTGTACGAAAGAGTTGACATATCCTTATTCAATTCCTATCAAGGATTTGACATCATCAACTATTTTTATAAAATTATCCTTCCATTAGAATGATGGAATATAGTGTAATAATATAAAACACATCCCATGTACACAATCCCCTATAAATGTGTAACATAATAGAATATTTAGAAATAATTTGTGTTATAATTCATTCAGGTTTTCTATAAAAATGAATGATTTATCTTTTAAACAATGAAAGAGATATTAAGAATCATTCTTAATGATAAAAAACATATAAAATAGAACATTAAAAAACCCATCTCTAGAAATTAAATAATATACTAAAGATATATAATATGAAAAAATGATTCACATAATCAAGTACCTCTTATTTTTAAATCCATGCAAATATAATCAGTAATTAACATAAGGATTTATAAAAGAATAATAATATTATAGTCATAAAAATACACTAAAAATTAATACAAAAGCATATAGATATATAAAAATTTATGTAGATAATTTAGAAATAATTAATATTTATAGGTATGGGTATCACATATAAAAATTAAATTCAGTAAAATACTTTTTTATAAAATCCTAAAATTATATTTGAAAAATCATATTTTAAATTGTGTTATATTTTCAAAATAAACTATAAAGAATATCACACTATAAAACCCAATTAAACACTATGGGCTAATATCAAATATATTTATAATCCATTAGAGAGTTATTCTCAATTCAATGACTACCTTGAAAATCTCTATAGAAAATAATCTGATCATCAGAATTAATTATAAAAGAAAAAATAACATAAATAAAAATCCAAAAATCTAAGAAATATTATCATTTACATCTCACGATGGACTACTAAAAATCCAAAACTGAAATCCCATTTTCCTCATAACCCACAAAATCATTAATTTTAAATAAAACCAACGGAATTCCTAAAATAGTTTAGTTTACAACTCTCCTTCATTAAAAATAATAATTAGTAGATTATATTCAAAATTCTTTGGCCACATATAGCACTATTAGACATAAATAAAAATAATATAAAAATATATAACAATGACTTATTAAAATAAAATTATAAATCCCCAATCACATAAACTTGAATAAAAAAGAGTAAAGGTGAAATAAAAGGGATGGAAAAGGGGAATAATTACCCCAAATTGGTATATCAAAACATTTTGATCATCTATGTTCAAATAAAATACATGAAGGAGAATAGAAGAGTTTAAGGGGAGGATCCCCTCCCATCATGTGGGTTTTGATAAGAATACCCTATGGGGGTGTAAAAATATGAATGGATAAAGTGATAAAAAATTACTCAGTTTAAATTAAAATAATATGAGAAACATTAGATAAAATATGACTATCTACTTTCTACTAGGTTAAATTCTAGTTGGTATTTTTCCTATGGTAGGATCATCACATACATAGTGTACAGTTCTAGGTACCGAGTGCCCAACTATAATCACCAATTTTTTATTTATATTAATCCCCAAAATTCATTACTAAAGCTATTGCACACATTTTTACAACCTTAAAAACTAAAATCAAACTTCTAAAAAATATAAATAATGGCTACTCTATAAATCAAAAAAAATTATGATATCCCTAATTTTCACCAATAAATTGCCAAATTTTAATAATAGTTAACATTTTACATAATAGTTATTACCATTATGTATTAAAAAATATATATAAAAAAATTTATTACTAGGATATCTATTGAAATATTTGAATTATAAACCAGTAAAAATCCCTATAAGTAATTAATCACCAGAAAAAGAAATCATATCCTCAAATTTTCATTACACTTATACTTCCCATCTCTTTACAATGCAACACACTATTAAATATCAAAAATCATAATACAAAAGATATATAATAAATCACCCTTAGTTCCCTAAAAATATATATGATTAATAAAATTAATACCTTAGGGAGCTTCTAACTATAAGGGAATACAACTATTTTTAATTGACTACCCTTCCACAATAGTTCTAGTATTATATGTCTTATACAAAAAATGCATTACCAATTCCATTAAATTAATCCAAATATATGAATAAAATCAATTAAATATTTTCCCTCTATTTATAACTAAATCATGATCAAAAAACCCATTTAAAACTCAAACATATTAAAATATATCCAAGTTTAGAAACCACATTTATGTTTTTTTAATTTATTTCAAAATATATTTAAATTTCGATAATATATAAAATAATCCATAAGAAAATAATTTACTCAAATTTTAAATAAAAATCATTATTTCAAACTTTAAAAATATATTACTTATAAATCATATATCATAATATATAACCCATTAGAACAGAAACCATAAAACATAATAATAATAAGTATATGTGTAAAAATTAAGACCATACTTTAGTTGGTAATAAAATTATCCTCCACCATCACACTATAAAGAGAATTTATTGAAGGATTTATTTAAATGTTAGTCTTTTGAATTTGAAATCTAATAAAATATGTTCAATTTTTTATTTACTCATATCAAAATTAAGTTAGTATTAATTTTTTGTATTTTTATTATTTTGTCGAATTTTAGAAAAAAAATATGGTTCCTCCAAAACAGGTAATTCATATGAAATTATCATTAGTTAATAACTAAGTAGATGTTTATAAAAACATTTAAGTAATAAAAGTTTAATACATTAAACAAATATTTATTTTAAAATATTCATTGCACTCAGAAATCCCAATTCCATTTTTTAGAACTAATTAATATGTTACTTTAACAAATAATACTTAACTATTTTATTTTTATCAAGTACATTCAAGGAATATTCAGTTTTGGAATACAATTAATGCCTCATATTTTTTTATAGAAAATTAATTTATTTATTTATAATTTGTATCCAAAATAATTTTCTTTTACATATAAATATATTGATTAAAAAAACTATTTCTCTAAAAAAAATTACTTGATTATGTGTATTTATCTACAAGTTTAATTTTCACATTATCATAAATTTGTTGAAAAAAAATATTTTCAAATTTTAAATTAGATGCATCAAAACATGATAATATTACATTGTATCTTTTCCTCTTTATAATTAATTACTATGGTTATAAATTAATTTCTACGGTATAATTAAAATAGGATGAAAGTAAAAAAGTAAAAAAATAGACTAACAACACAATTCCAAAACCAAAATAAGTGGTTGGGATGACTATAAAATATAATTTTTGGACATATCCTCTATTATCAATTTTTCCATTTTTACATGAATAGTAACCAAACATTATTTAAAATGATTGGGATACACTAAAAACTACCCATTCCTCCACATATAAAATGGTAACATATTCACTAAATAAATACTCACCTATCATTCAAATTTCCCAAATATTCAATTTTATTCTCATTGAACCATATTCCACATTCAAAATCTTCTTGTAAACATTATTTTGAAAAAGAGATTCATTTCCCATGAGGATTTTATGGAAAATTCAAGTCACTAAATTGAGTATTATCAATTACTTAGTTTTTCATATTAATTTTATTTATTTAAAAATAAAAGATTAACTAAAAATTAATTATATTATTATAATTTACATATTTTAATTTGTATATATTAAGGCTATTATCATTGTTTATTCATATAACCCTTTTAATAAGAAAAGCTAAACTGTTATTTCTGTCTTATGTAGACTACTACCTCTCTGATACAACATGTTTTGTTTTCCATAACCCCATTACAAGGCTTGATATAAAAAGGTAATAAATTATAAATATGATTTTTATTATTTAATTATGGTTCTCATAATATAAATTTGAGGACTTATTAATGATATGATGAACAAAGGATCCTCATTAATTTAATTTTTTAAAATACACATACTAAGAAGATAATATTTTATTCAAAAAATTTAATGTTTTAATATACTTTATTTAATTTTATACATACATAAAATTTTGATATATCAAACTATTAATCATTAAATATGACTATTATTATTATTTATAATAGTAATATAAAAAACCACCTCACAATCATTCATTAAATCAAGGCATGTTTATGATTTGGTTAGTTTAACAACCTAATTTAACAACGCGGTTGGTTAATATAATCAATGAATATGGATAAATAATTTCATTTATAATATTATATAAATGTGTAAATGATTATTTTTTGTGTTATGGAGATGATTTATGAATATATGATTCATCAATTAAGAAAAAACCTTAAGTTCATCAAAATTCAACAAAACATTCGGGATTTTGATTTCATGTTTAAGGATAAAGTATAAAAAACTCATAAAAAGAATTTCAAACATTAAAAATAATTATAAATGATCCCTAACATTAAATCTTATTTTCTATTAATGATGAAATTTGAATTAATAATGAACATAGACAACGGAATTATTAAACCAGTCCAGACAAGCAAAAGTATAAATACCTAATGTGTATAGTAGGTAGAATTTTTATAAAGAATGAATATTTAGAAAAAACTTTAAATTAAAATTTATATTATAAAGGTTTTTAATTATGTGATAAATATAGATATGTTAGTTAAAGAGTATGTTAAATTTATTTTATTGATGTTTAGTAAATATGTAATGGTTTTCATCTCAAATTCCTCTCATTGAACGAAGTTTGGAATTATGCCCATAATTTCTATTATGTGGTGTATATAATGACTATGTGAGATGATATTTCTGTAAATTACTTTATTCAAGGTATTTTAATAAAATATTTAATCCCTTTATGCCAAGTGTATTTTATTTAATTTCTACCCAATCCATAAATGGTGGTTTTTAGTCTCAATTTTCATTATTTGGTGATCATGTTATATTCACCACCAATTTTAAATTATGTAGTTCATACATTTATATAGAAATTTTTTACTATATTACTAATGAAACTTAATGTATTTTAAAAAATTATATTTTTCCCAGTCATATTATTCAATACAACAGTTAGCAGAACCATTTTAAAATCCATCTTTTCCATTGTGGTAATACATCTAAAATATTGATAAAGTAAATTTATGAATATTTTTTCACTAAATACCTCCATATATGGATGTTGGAAAGTGGATTCTACAATGGAATATTTTTACATTTAGTAAATCATGATGAAAAGGGTTAGATGAGCATTTAGCCAACAATTATTATGATGCATGGCGAATGAACGAAAGACTGAACAACTTGCTATAAATTCGTAGGGGATTTTATTTTGAATGTTCACATACACATTATGAACCATGATGGAGGAAATTTCAATCCATTAACTTTGTCTCTTAAAAATAAGAGTTATTGAATCCCATTAATCTCTTTAATGGATATACCAAGACATTATAAGTACCCTCACCAACATATTTCATTGATTAGGTTAATTAATGTCACTCTAATGGTACCCCATGATAGCATGGATTATTAAGTGAGGTTATAATAGACATACATAATATTATATTGATTAGGAAACTGTTTTATTTTGGTATTTATTAAATATATATATAGCCATGTTTTATTCAGAATGGTGTCCCTTAAGAAATGGTATGAATGTACTTGAGGAATCTTATGGTGAATGCATTGTAATTAATAATCTGATGGGTTGGAACTAAAATTATAAAACCACTTGATGAATTGATTGATCCCATGAGAAAAACATGATGTATTTTTGTGTATACATCACCTCGTGATTGGAGAGTTTCTTTTTATAAATCCTTGACCTCATGTGTTTGATTTCCTACATCATGAATTAAAATAGTACTAGATTAATAAATATTGTTATCCATGTTCTAATTTATGGACATGAATATAAAATGATCTCGGTTTTTGTTGATTAATGATTACTATTGTTATTTTATTCCTTCAGTATCACTCATTCCATGTTTATTTTATGAATTCCATTGTCCTATGATATTCCCTACAAAGTATATGATGTCAATGTTTTTTGTTCTCCTTTTCTCGTGAATCCTAGAGGAGGACTATGTGTACTTTAATGGGATATATTAGGAGTGATATTAATATTATTATTATAAGATCATACTATATATAATTATTTAAAATTTATTTCATATATATGGTCTTCGAAGAGTACCAAACAATTTAATCCTTTAAGAACACTTGTATTTTGTACAAATAATGTAATATATCATCAAAATATTGTTTTCTAGAGTCCTAGATGTTAAAATTACTACAAAATGATGTTTAGTGGAAATAATGGGAATTGGATTTAGTGAAACTATCTGAAATAGAACAATTATGATGGAATACATTAAGAAATCAGGGAAAAACAATAGAAAACATAGTAGGATTTTTATTTTACTATTCATTATCAAGAGATAATTATGTTTCTTACATTATTAAAAAATGAAAGAAATAGGAGGAATGTTAATATTATCAACACACACAGTCAACATAGGGATAAACCCCATGAAAAACTCAGTGATGATAGAGTTCATTAATCACATATCATTACAATATTAGAGAATTTACCCTGGTTGGGACATGTAATCTCACTCACATAGAGTGACCTGTTGATTCATAACATGGTTTAACTATGTTGGACCACTTCATGTGACAAAAACCTCCAAAATATAGTTGAACTACTAATAAATTGGTAGCTCAAAAAATGTATAATGTGTCTTGAGAAGATCATTATTTATTTGGGATGTAGTGGAAAATAGAAAAGTCATCATGGATGTCCACCATCTAAATTTTAATGATGTGAACTTTTATAAATATAATTCCACTTTCAATAGATGAAATTTATTATAATTCAACAAAGTTATAGAAATAACTTGACCTATTTTGGTTATTTTGGACCATTATATGTAATATCCAATATAATTTAAATTTTCATTAAGAATCCAAACCTTTGATAATATAATTTTTTTAATGAATGTTATGATTAGTATATATCAGGGATGATGAAAAAATATATTGCAAAAAGATTAAAGAAGTGATGGCCTCAACCAGTAGGATAATATCATATGATTCCCATTTATTATAGATTTTAAGAGAGATGAAATCATGTTGAATTTTCCTTAATAATTCCTATGACAAGATTCAATAACTAGATCATGATAGAAACCATTTATAGGAAAAGTTGAAGCATATTGAGATCACTACCCAAACCATGCTTTTCGAACCACCCCAAGAATGTCCCACAATCACAAAACTTACCATTATATAATATCTTGGTGTAATAATGATATATATATATATATATATACCCCAGTAGTATGAATTTGTATATTTTTTATTTTAACAATAATTTTACTTATCCTTTTCATTGTAAACTTATAAATTAAAAATTAAACAGTATATTAGAAACTATATTTTGATATGATGAAACTAAAATTATATTTTAGAAAAATTTATAATTTAAATAAAGAAACACCTTTTGAACAAATTAAATAATATTTCAGATAAAATTATATTTAAAAAATAATCTTAATAAATAATTTATATTTAATATAAATTAAAATATAATTTTATGAAGTCAAATGAAATTTTTATACGGGTAATTTTTTTATCATTGTAAAAACCAGTCATTTTCAATAAATGGGGATTTTGATTTAAAAATTTAAATTCTCATATTTATTGAACCATTTTGGTAAAAGAAATACTATTTCTCAAATAATCACATTAAAATTATCCAATGTTTATTTCTTCTAATTTTTTTAAGACAATCATATTTTTTTAGTTAAAATTCAGTATCATATAAATTTACGATATATATTATGACAAAGATAAAATCTAAAAATGTAATGGGATAAATAGAATAAATTGTATCCATGAAAAAATTATTTTTCCTGTTAAAATAATTTTGTTATGATGTTATTTAATTAATTTTATAAAACATATTGAATCTTACAAAACCGATATTATATTTTAAGGTTCTAAAATTAATTATTTATAACGATGAATCAATACCACATCATCAAGGTTATTTTTAATGAGTATGGGTTTTAGATTCATTAAATATTGAAAACCACTAATATTTGGATGAAACCATGGGAGAAAATATAGAATGGCTATGAGTTTTGATTATTTTATCATATCGAGTCCAGAACCTAATTTTTGAAATTAATAAAGAATCTCCCTCTCTTTTTCTATAAAAACCCACCCAATATCCCATTATCATCACTAAAAACTCTTGAAGAATAAATTTTCTATGTATGTTCCTTTATGTATTCCTTCCAAGGTTCCTGTAAGGTGTTATGAATCTTCCCTTATTGAAGTTCAAAAGTATCTCATAATAACTGAGATGGGGGGGGGTTGAATCAATTGTTCACTTTTTATATATGTAAATACTTTTCAAACCATTACCCCTGAAACCCATTAAAATTTATTTCATATCTACCATTAGAAAATACTCGTGGATGAAAATTTAGGATGGAAATTAAATTGCACATGATTTACAGGGTTCAGCATCAGCGTGAGAACAAAAATACTTTACAAATCCACTATCATAAGTCTATAGAAATTCACTTTTATGAAGAAGTGAATACAACATACGTAAACTCCCATTAGACAACTTATATATCTCATTAGGAATTATTATACTCACTTGGATTAGTTTACAATGTTTTCTTATAAAAATTGATTCCAAAATAAAATGATGACTTTGTTGAAACTACTCTATATTTGCTCAGTCCGAATCCTCAGTATGATTTTTCTAGATCCAATTTTCCCAATATGACGTGTCTAGATCTAATTATCTCAATAAAATGAGTCTAGATATGATTATATCAATACTAGTAATCTAGATATGATTCTATCAATACAATTGATTAAAAAAGATAATCCATTTCTCAATCTGCGAAACTAAACTCTGCTCAAATTCTTAATATGATCTTTTTCAGTCAATTTGACTAAATATGATTAGTTGAATATAATTTCTCAATAAGATATTACTCAATATGGTAAAAACATATTCAAATATATGATCCTCATCATGATATATCTCACCAATAAATACCCTCACTTTGTTTCTTTAGGGCTTCTCTTTTTCCTATTACATGAGTGTTTTGAATGGAAGAATAATTTAGGGGAGTATTTATAGGTGACTCAGAAAGAAAAAGCAAGACACATGAAAAATTTCCCCACTTACACAAATTTCAAAATATATTAAGATCTCGTGTATCCAAAATTAAACATTCAATTCTTTAATACTCCTTGTATTTCTACAATATTTATGAAAAATTTAATTTCTTGTTTGAACACTTCAACACTTCATAAAACTTCATGAATTTTCATTTTGAGTCTTCTTTATAATAAGCTCATTACTAATCCATTTCCTTCTCAGTGACTATAAATTATATATCCTTGACATTGATTATGAATTTTGTTTCATTCAAAGATCCTTAAAAATTTGATTTCTTTCTCAGCTTATTATGATTCATTTTTCCTCTTCATCTCATTACTATTTATGTTTCCATGTCATCTCATTACGATTTATGTTTGCTTCTTTAGATAATTACAATTCTTGTTTCTGCTTCTACTCATTATGATAGAATTACCATTATGATTGAAATACCATTATGAGGAATTTACCACTATTATGGAAATTCTATTAGGATTATTTTATATAAAAATGAAAGTATTCAATAATGAATCCACATAGAAACTTTTAAATTATTTAAACTTTATAAGCTTCATACATTCTGAATTCTGGATATGATGGAAATTTTTCCGGACTTCCTAATTCAATGAAATCATCATGATTCATTTGCATTTATTCAAAAGATTTTATCATGATGGTTTTCATGATTTGTGAGAACTGGTTGATCAGAAAATAATCTTCTAATTTTTTTAGAATGTACGAAAACATTCTAACTCATAACTTCACAATCTTTATTCAAATATCTTTTGAAACAAACTGACTTCCTCACTAATCAATTTTTTTATTTCTCTAATTATGAAACATTTAATATTCTAGGAAGAAAAATTGGTTCTTATAATTACATTGAATATGATGATATGAGTATGATTTAGATGGATCCGATGCTCTAAAACTGATGATGGTAAGTCCAATTATCTCATTAGGATGGACTAGGTCCAATTCCTAAGAAAAACATTCTTATACAACAAATTTAGTTTTCAAAAATACAAAAACACGGTTAAAAAAATTCATCACAATGGTTCTTTAATCTCCCCCCTTTGGATTTGTTGAAAACCCTTGTAAATTTTTTTTCCAACTCTCATATTTTTTTCCACAAATCACCTTTTGTAAACAACTAATGTTTTTTTGAATTTCACCAAAATAGAGACTTTCTCAAAACGGAGTGAACTAAAACCACAATACTAGATAAAGTATTTTTTTGAAGGAATACCATCCCTTGGTTGAAAGAAAATTTTGTTTCCATGTAAAGATAAACTCCCCCTCACTTTTATATTTTTCTTTCACATTTATTTTTCTCACAACCATTTTATGATAACCAAGTATTTAGATTCATTTAAGACAGATAAGTCAAAACTTATTACAATGTAAATATTTGTTACTTTATATCCCCCTTTGTTTACATAATCCAAATAAGAGTGGGGGTTATTCTTTATGTGGTTTATAAATTCATTGGAGGAGGCTGAACATGAATTTGTAGCATCAATTCCACAAAACTTTCAATCAAAATTTATTTCATAAATATACCAACAATCTAATACTTTTTTTAAATGTATTTAGATAAACATTCTCTAGAAAAATAGATTCTATTTTATAAAATGAAACATTATATTAATGTGTTTTGAATTTGAATGTTGGACATGATTCTTAGAAAGATAAAATTCACTCTGATTATGACGAAGTATCCTAAATGGTTTATAATATATTACTTTCAAATAATCCAATTGAACATTCATCCACAACATATCTGTACCAGCCTGAGTAGCTATAACATATTAAGATTAATATTTTATCAATGTTAGAAAACTTTGTTTCTTACTCTTCCAAATCACACAACAATCACCCAAGAAAGATTTTCCTCCTAAGGTTGATTTTCTATAATTTCAATCTTTAGGCCAATCGATAATAGTATAACCAGGAAATTTAATCTCACTATTTATTTTTTATAACAAACCATGTGATATTGTTCCTATGACATATCTCAATTTTTTTCTACCAACATTGTGATTCTTTTAGATAACATTGATACCTAGAACAAAAATTCACAACATAAAAAATATCAGGTCTTGAGGATGTAAGGTAAAAAAGTCTTCCTATCAACATCTAAAAATATTTTGGATTCACACATTTTTTTAGATTTATCTTTACTCAACCTTTTTCACACCAAAAGATGAGTCGAAAAATATTTGGATTCTTCAATCCCAAACTTCTTTAACAATTCACGAGAATAATATTCTTGAGATAATGTTGTAATCCATGGAATAAAATTTATTCTTCTAACCTAGAAATTTCAAAATTATTCTTCATTTACTTATAAAATATTTAATCTACATATTCTATATCCCCATTAAAAATTATCTCATCAACCTAAAGAATTAAAATTAGAGATTTAGAGTCAACATATTTCAAGTATAATTTGATATCAAATTTTCCTTTAGAAATTTTCTACATTATCAAACAATTTTCAAGTTTAGAATAACAAGAACATGGATCTTGTTTTAGGCCCTAAAAATGTTATTAATTTTAGAAAATTTGTTTTCATCATAATCAAGTAGAAACCAACATGGTTGTTCAAAGTATGCTTCTTCCAAAATAAAAAAATTTATAAATGTTAACTTTACATCCATATGATAATATTTATAATTATGATGTGAAGACCCAAAAATAAACATTATAATAGTTTCTAATCTAGAAACTGGGAAATAAGATTCTTCAAAATCCACACCTTCTAACTATTAATAGCCTTTATAATCAGGCCTTGATTTGTTTCTCAAAACATATCCATGTTTATTTAACTTTTTTCTATCAACCCACTTGGTTATAATAAAATTTTTATTTGATGGATTTGAAAAAGTTCCCATGTTTCATTATTCACAGTCTGATCCAACTCCAAATTCATAGCTTTCCCCCATTCTTTATGTTGGACAACTTCTAAAACTGAATCTAGTTCATCTTTTGAGATAAGTGATGTCTGATTATATAAGGCCCCAGCCTTAAACCTTACTTAATCATGAGTTATTAAAAGATTACACATTGAGGATCTTTTCAGGTTTAGAGTTTTAGAGAATTAGATCATGAAACTTGCATTACATTCCACATTTAAACAAAGTGGTTACATAAAAGACAATATTCATTCTTCCCATCAACGAAAAAATATTGAAAATAAAACATGGATTCTTTCTTGACACATCCTTGACATTATCACCACATCATGTACCTTTCCCTTGACCTGTGAAAAACATTTCAAAAACTTGGGATGAGCATAAAAAGCTCAGTAAGAGTTATAAAAATATGGAAAGGAAACATGAGTTCATATATACATAAGAATGAAATCATACTTTACCCATAAAACATAGGTACTTTAACATACCTCATCAAACCATTAATAAATAATAGAAAACATAAGACATAAAGGTAACTTGAGGCATTCATAACATTCTTACATAGGGAGTAACCCTCTTGGTTACGTTTGGAATACCCATCACAGTATATTCCCTAAATCTCTTCGGAGAAAACTTAACGTTTCACTCCTTCGCGTTACCCAATGCATTGGAGAGCTATATCGGGCTCACCCGCCCTTAGTTTATCCCGGAACCACCCATCTTCATAATAATGCCCAAGAACCATAACATAAATGTATCACATAAAACATGCATAAAGTAAACATATCATTTCCACATTTCAATCACAATATAACATTTTAATATATTGAAATAATGAATCCATTCAAAAAGAAACCATTTCCAAAACCATTTAAAACATTTAATAAAGGGATTTTTGAATCAAAGTGTCCCATACCACCTTGAAGCTTAAAATTTTTAACCATTAATATCCATATAAATAAATCCTTAAAACCATTTTTAAAACATGGATATTAATAATAACAAATAATTAAAACATTTAAAATGATATTTTGGTTAAAGGGGTTTTACCAAAATTAGAGACACTTGAATACAATAATTGAGGAATAACATTTAGTCAGAACTTTATAATACCATGAGAATAAATGGATTCATGATATAATACTACAAAGGACAGTATATACACCATATAAGAGTGAAATGTTGCATAACAACAATGAACCCTCAATAGAAATGTCAAATGTGATGAAATCCCTTATAAAGAAGGTATCCTTAAATTAAGGACAAATCAATCTCAAAAATATGTGTGAAAAATATAAGTACACCCAATATAAGTGGATATTAAGTGTAAAACAATAAAAGTTCATTCACACATATTCAATGGATGACATATTCAATGACTACATGTTGAACCCAAAGAAATCGAAATTGGGTTAAAACGTTCCCTTGACAGCCTAACGGCATTACATCAAAATGAGTTGATGAGAGATAAAAAGTGTATCTCATCACATGGACATAAAATTTACATCAATAAGGATATATGAGAACATATCCCAACATAACAATATGTAAATTAAAATACCCAACAAAAGAAGTCTTTTAAAAAAGAGGAGGGTGAAAGGTTCCCTTACCGACTTGGGTATCTTTCAAAACATACACCCCATGAAAGAAGGAAAATAAATAATTGATGTAAATACTCATAATGGAAAGTATATTACACAAAGAGTAGAATAATGGCAGTACATACACCACTCAAAGGAAATTGTGGCAAGTGTAGCATAAATCTCACGGGAATAAAAGTGAGATGAAAAATCCCTTACGAAAACTCGGTAGCCTAACGACGCCACATAAAACTTACGAATATGGATTGATGAGATCAAATAGGGTATCTCATCACATTACAATAAAATTTACAGAAAGAGGAATATAAAAGAACATCCCCCAACATTACAAATAGGAGCTTAAAAGAAGTGACATAAAGGAGAGTACTTAAAAAGAAAGAGAGAGGTTAGATCTCTTACGAAAGTTCGGCAGCCTAACGGCGACACTGAAAACATCCAAAATGGATTGATGAGAGAGAATAGGGTCTCTCATCACATGAACATTAAAATTATAGTAATTTTAATATAAAAGATCATCCCAATAACAAGAAAGACAAGCTTTAAAAGGAATGACATAAAAGTGTGTACTTAAAAAGAAAGAGAGGAGTAGGATCCCTTACCTCGGGTCCGACTTGACTCGATCGTTCTTTAATCTCCTGAATAATAAACGTGAGTTAATTTATACTTCCTTAAGAACATTTTTCAAGTTCATTATTCCTTTTATATCACTTATTACCATGTCATAAACATTATGTAATCATTTAAGTTAATAATATTTGTTTTGCCGATATTTGGTTCTTAAGTCGAAAGTGGACTTCTTACAATTACATGTTGTTCGTGTGGCCAAATGTTTATTATATCCAGAATTCTATTCATGGTGTAGATATAACATATATCCAGTACATTCATGCATTTATAACATTACATAATCATTTAGAGGTAAGAAATGAAATGCACCGTTCATGGAGACGGTAAGCCGTACGTACGCATGAACGCTAATTTCATTTCTATTTCGTATTTTATAGAATGGAATAATAATGATATAAAGGTATATTATAATTCCAGTATATATCCTATATAATATCATAGTTCCATACTTTATAAGTCCCACATATGGTATTTAACGAATCAAATCATTTTGAGGGGGGGTAGTCCGCACTTCCTTAAATGACGATATCACGTTTACCCATAATGGAAACCATAAAGGTATGCCCAAAATGAAAAAAAACAGAAGCTTAAGGAAAACATAAACATATTATGTATCATATATAAAAATAGTGACATCATAATGGCCACCTTTGAAGGTGTTAAATGAGTATTGAACAATCATCGTTTCGAGAGGCAGAATTTCTCCATCCACGGAAACCGTATGTTCATTAACCATTTGATGTAGTTGTGTGAGAGTGTAGCTCGAATAAATCTTATAACAACATCCTAGTATATTGAAGATACTGGCATTGTTACAAAAGAAGTAAATAAAAAGAGTTTAGGGGGTTAGAGAAGCAAAATAAAACAAATGAACATGAGAGAATGAATTACCTTTAAAAGTGTAACTTCTTTTGATTTGAGCCTAAAGGCTTCCTTTGAAAGGATTCTGCCCAAAGTGAATCCTCTAGGATGAGGAGAGGGATTTTATAAGGCCCCATCCTTAAACCTTACTTAATCTTGAGTTATTACAAGATTACACATTGAGGATCTTTTCAGTTTAAGAGTTTTAGAGAATTAGATCATGAAACTTGCATTACATTCCACATTTAAACAAAGTGGTTACATAAAAGACAGTATCCATTATTCCCATCAATGGAAACATATTTAAAATAAAACATGGATTATTTCTTGACACATCCTTGATACTATCATCACATCATGTACCCTTCCATTGACCTGTGAAAAAAATTTCAAAAACTTGGGATGAGCATAAAAAGCTCAGTAAGGGATATATAGATATGGAAAGGAAACATGAGTACATGTATACATAAGAATGAAATAATACTTTACCCATAAAACATAGGCATATCAAATCATGAATAAATCATAGAAATCATAAGACACAAAAGGTAACTTGAGGCGTTCATAACATTCTTACGTAGGGAGTAACCCTCTTGGTTACGTTTTGGAATACCCATCACAGTATATTCCCTAAATCTCTTCGGAGAAACCTCAATGTTTCACTCCTTCGCGTTACCCAATGCATTGGAGAGCTATATCGGGCTCACCCGCCCTTAGTTTATCATGGAACCAACCGTTTTCATAACAATGCCCAAGAACCATAACATAAATGTATCACATAAAACATGCATAAATGAAACATAACATTTCCACATTTCAATCACAATATAACATTTTATTATATTGAAATAATGAATCCATTCAAAAAGAAACCATTTCCAAAACCATTTAAAACATTTAATAAAGAGATTTTTGAATCAAAGTGTCCCATAACACCTTGAAGATTAAAATTTTAAAACATTAATATCCATATAAATAAATCCTTAAAACCATTTTGAAAACATGGATATTAATAAGAACAAATAATTAAAACATTTAAGACTATATTTTGGTTAAAGGGGTTTTACCAAAATTAGAGACACTTGAATACAATAATTGGGGAATAACATTTAGTCAGAACTTTATAATATCATGAGAATAAATGGATTCACGATATAATACTCCAAAGGACAGTATATACACCATATAAGAGTGAATTGGTGCATAACAACAATGAACCCTCAATAGAAATGTCAAATGTGATGAAATCCCTTATAAAGAAGGTATCCTTAAATTAAGGACAAATCAACCTCAAAAATATGTGTGACAAATATAAATACACCAAATATAAGTGGATATTAAGTTTAAAACAATAAAAGCTCATTCACACATATTCAATGGATGACATATTCAATGACTACATGTTGAACCCAAAGAAATCGAAATTGGGTTAAAAAGATTCCTTGACAGCCTAACGGCATCACATCAAAATTAGTTTATGAGAGATAAAAAGTGTATCTCATCACTTGGATATAAAATTTACATAAATAAGGATATATGAGAACATATCCCAACATAAAAATATGTAAATTAAAAGACCCAACAAAAGAAGTCATTTAAAAAAGAGGAGGGTGAAAGGTTCCCTTACCGACTTGGGTATCTTTCAAAACATACACCCCATGAAACAAGGACAATAGATCATTGATGTAAATACTAATAAACGAAAATATATTACACAAAGAGTATAATAATGGTCAGTACAGACACCACTCAATGGAATTTGTGGCAAATGTAGCATAAATCACACGGGAATAAAAGTGAGATGAAAAATCCCTTACGAAAACTCGGCAGCCTAACGACGCCACATAAAACTTCCGAATATGGATTGATGAGATCAAATAGGGTATCTCATCACATTAAAATAAAATGTATATAAAGAGTAATATAAATAACATCCCCCAACATTACAAAGAGGAGCTTAAAATAAGTGACATAAATAAGAGTACTTAAAAAGAAAGAGAGAGGTTAGATCTCTTACGAAAGTTCGGCAGCCTAACGGCGCCACTCGAAACTCCCAAAATGGATTTATGAGAGAGAATATGGTCTCTAATCACATGAACATAAAAATTACAGTACGTTTAATATAAAATATCATCCCAACAACAAGAAATATGAGCTTTAAAAGGAATGACATAAAAGTGTGTACTTAAAAAGAAAGAGAGTAGTAGGATCCCTTACCTCGGGTCCGACTTGACTCGATCGTTCTTTAATCTCCTGAATAATAAACTTGAGTTAATTTCTACTTCCTTAAGAACCTTTTTCATGTTCATTATTACTTTTATTTCACTTATTACCATTTCATAAACATTATTTAATCATTTAAGTTAATAATATTTGTTTTGCCGATATTTGGTTCCTAAGTCGAAAGTGGACTTCTAACAATTACATGTTGTTCGTGTGTCCAAATGTTTATTATATCCAGAATTGTATTAATGATGTAGATATAATATATTTCTTATATATCCAGTACATTCATGAATTTATAACATTAAATAATCATTTATAGGTAAGAAATGAAATGCACCGTTCATGGAGACGGTAAGCCGTACGTACGCATGAACGCTACTTTCATTTCTATTTCGTATTTTATAGAATGGAATAATAATTATATAAAGGTATATTATAATTACAGTATAATATCATATATAATATCATAGTTCCATCCTTTATACATCCCACATATGGTATTTAACGAATCAAATCACTTTGAGGGGGCGGTAGTCCGCACTTCCTAAAATGAAGATATCGCGTATACCCATAATGGATTCCATAAAGGTAAGACACAAATGAAAAATACAGAAGCATAAGTAAAACATAAACATATTATATATCATATATAAAAATAGTGACATCATAATAGCCATCTTTGAAGGTGTTAAATGAGTATTGAACAATCATCGTTTCGGGAGGCAGAATTTCGCCATCCACGAAAACCGTATGTTCTTTAACCATTTGATGTAGTTTTGTGAGAGTGTAGCTCGAATAAATCTTATAAAAACATCCTAGTATATTTAAGATACTGTTTTTGTTACAAAAGAAGTAAATAAAAAGAGTTTGGGGGGTTGGAGAAGCAAAATAAAACAAATGAACATGAGGGAATGAATTACCATTAAAAGTGTAACTCCTTTTGATTTGAACCTAAATGCATCCTTTGAAAGGATTCTTCCCAAAGGGAATCCTCTAGGATGAGGAGAGGGATTTGGAGAGAGTAAATGGGCAGGGGTTGGCCGAGCCAAAGGCTTGAGGAGTGTGTGAAATGGGGTAGAGGTGTGGGGCTTTTATAAGAGGAGAGGAGGGGCACTTTTGGAAAGTAAGAAATATTACTTTATTTGAAAATGTGTTTCGGTTTTAAAAGGTCCCAAATTAATATAATTCGTGTATAAGGTGAAAATGGTTCGAACTCCACCCATACAATAAGTTTTGGACATGTGTAAGTCATAGATTTTACATTATCTTCTCATTTTATTTAAATCGTCAGATAATGATGTCATCGCTGCATTATTATGATGTCATAAATAATTTAATTTATTTAATGTCTAAAAATTATAGAAAAATTACTATGATGTAGTGAATCTTTTTATCTTTCCAATTACTATTTATAATAAAAAATCGTACTTTTATAACCCCACTTAAAAATTGTTTTAGTAAAACATATCATGTTTGTGTCATTTTTACTTTTACATTAAATAAAACGTTATTTATGTCATTTCCCAACCAAATTGGCTTCATGGGGTCCCCAAGTTGACCCATGGCTTGTATTGGTCGGCCATTACTCATCCAATAAGTTTAGGAAAATTGTCATGGTGTTTTCACATTTTTATAATATCATTTTTACATTAAATTACACTAATTACCTCTAATCGCGATTAATGAAAAAAAGTTACTATTCACCAAAAAATTATTTTCATCCCATTGAACCGCATTTTACATACTAATGACAACCATTTATGTAGGATTTTCAAAATTCAATACACATTAGTGGTAAACTTTCATTTAACTGAAAAATCAGTTTGCTTGATTACCATTTAGTGGTTTCACTATTCATCAAAAATTGGAGTTTTTCAGAAAAATACCAAAACTTCACCCTAAGCTATATTTGATATTCCGAATTCAAAAATGAAGTCTGTTTTACAAAATTCAAAACATATTAGTCACATTAATTAATTTAATAATTAATTCCCGATGTCAGAGAAAATAGCGTGTTTTTATAAAACAATAAGTACCAAAAGATTGACACTAGTTTAAGTTTGATTTCAAAGTGAAATTAATTCCAATGACCACTATTGGTTTTAATGGTAAAAATATTTTCTAATTTCACTTTAAAACCAATGAAAAATATTATCTAATCATATAAATAAATTAGATTAAAAAGAGGTTTTGAATTAAAACACAACATTTTACACTATTCATTAAAAAATGAACCTTATCGGAAAATTACCAAAAAATTACACAAAGTAAAATTTGATGTCCTGATTCTTAATAAGAGTTTTATTTGGTCAAAAAGAATGTATAAGAGTGATCAAAACTATATTTAATGACAGTTCTCCATTAAAATGCGATAAGTGAACCTTTAGTGAAAACTAGGGCATATACCCCTAAAATTGAATTCTTTCCGTATTTTAAGCCTTTAGCTTTTATTGAATAAATTTATAAACATTAAAAAACATATATAATAATATTTTAGTTATTTCTATCCATTCCCGCCAATACAACGGATACATGTTAACTACCATTTAAAATAATATTATTTTATTATTAGAGTACAACATAAGATTCCCAAGAAACTCGTTGTTGCGTGTAGGGTACGCCATCGAGCATAGCGTCCCCTTTAAAGTCATATTAAAATTTTATTCACAAATATAGATAAATATGAAAATGTCATATTCTTTATTTACCTGGGGTGTTACATCCTTCCCCCCTTTTGGGAATTGCGTCCTCGCAATTTTTAAAATTGAGCTTGGAAACATCCTTGAAAGTATCACATCGGAACAAAAGTCGGTAAAACAAACACTTTAAAATAAAGAATGATAATTACAAAGGTCACCCGAGTTAACCCATACTAGGATTCCAAGTATTAATATATGGACATGGAGGAAAAAACAAAGGGTCATGTTCTGATGGAGAGTGATAGAAAACATGTTTAGGAGAAAGTTAACCACGAGAAAATCACAAACTTGTGATGGGTTAAACAGTATTCGATTCCCCAGTAGGAAAATTTAATAGACAACATTTTTGTTTTAAGTTACATTTTATTGAGCAATTTATTCATAAGGAAACATAATCACTTATCATATTGACTTTCAACTTTTATTAGATTCCTTACACAAACTCATATTTTCTCCAAAAGACGAGTATTTAGGAAGACTTTTTCACATTAAGAGTACTATAATCAACTTCTAGAGAATCACCTAATCCAAAAAATAGAACTATATACTTCTCGTGTCTTTAGACTTTAACCAAAACCAAAAAGGTTATTACAAGATCAGATAATCCAGAAAAGGATAACCCTTTATAAAAAGAAAATCTATTCTTAACCTCTAAAATTTGTCCAACAAAACCCAAAGTTCAACGAGGACCATTCTATAATCAATTTTTCCATAAAATTCTTCAAAGTAAACCAAACTAAGATTGAAACCCAAATATTTGAAGGATTTAGTCACATAGTCTTCCAAGTTAAATCGTAACATTTATCTCCAAACAACATCAGTTGCTCCTAAAGTCTCGTATTGAAAAGTAATTAACCTAATCACATATCCTCCATGATAGGTTAATAATTTTCATCAATAACCCAAAATCAACTTACTCTTAATTCATAAAATCATATAACTAGAAAGAATCGGTCAAACTAACCGGGGACTTCACGTAGTCCAGTGGTAGGCGATAAATACCAGTCGCACTTTGGCTGTGGGTTTGATTCCCGCAGCTTTGTCCGACGTGATGGGATGTCACACGGTCTGCGTGTTGTCCTTTTTCCAAAATAATATAATTCTTAAAACATTCCCCAAAATGAGATAAAATCTTCAAGAATAATCATAACATATTTTAACCTCAAGTTTATCTCATGCCCTTCATTTTCCATCATATCATATAATAACCCATAATTACCTCAAAATTAAGGATCATATAAACCCTAATGGTTACCTTAATAATTATTACCTGAATTTCCACATCGAGTTGGCCATCTCGTACATGATGCATTAGATAACTCACCAAGGTTGAAGTGATTGATCATGACTCCTTGATAGTTGGTTTTGAAAAACTATGAGATTCCTCATTGAATCCCCCATCTCATCCAGTATCTTAATCAGAGAACCACCACAGTTTCCTTCAAACCCATTATCACTTTGGTGCCTGCTAGATAAAGCTATTTACTAAAACCAAAAAGGTCAGTGTGAGTATATCAACAAATCCATCATGTACTAATGAGGAAGGTAGACACTAAGATATACTTACTCATTCACATTATCTAAAATTAGGACTCTTTCTGAAATCCTAACCATTATGGTAATGTCACTTATACTTAAAGAATACCCTAACCTCTAAAGTTATCTAAACCGACCTTTGATACCAACTATAAGGCCCCAGCCTTAAACCTTACTTAATCTTGAGTTATTACAAGATTACACATTGAGGATCTTTTCAGGTTTAGAGTTTTAGAGAATTAGATCATGAAACTTACATTACATTCCACATTTAAACAAAGTGGTAACAAAAAAGATAGTATTCATTCTTCCCATCAACGGAAACATATTTAAAATAAAACATGGATTCTTTCTTGACACATCCTTGACACTATCATCATATCTTGTACCCTTCCCTTGACCTGTGCAAAAAATTTCAAAAACTTTGGATGAGCATAAAAAGATCAGTAAGGGATATATAGATATGGAAAGGAAACATGAGTACAAGTATACATAAGAATGAAATCATACTTTACCCATAAAACATAGGCATATCAAATCATGAATAAATCATAGAAATCATAAGACACAAAAGGTAACTTGAGGAATTCATAACATTCTTACGTAGGGAGTACCCCTCTTGGTTATGTTTTGGAATACCCATCACAGTATATTCCCTAAATCTCTTCGGAGAAACCTCAATTTTTCACTCCTTCGCGTTACCCAACGCATTGGAGAGCTATATCGGGCTCACCCGCCCTTAGTTTATCACGGAACCACCCGTTTTCATAACAATGCCCAAGAACCATAACATAAATGTATCACATAAAACATGCATAAAGGAAACATAACATTTCCACATTTCAATCACAATATAACATTTTAGTATATTGAAATAATGAATCCATTCAAAAAGAAACCATTTCCAAAACCATTTAAAACATTTAATAAAGAGATTTTTGAATCAAAGTGTCCCATACCACCTTGAAGCTTAAAATTTTAAACCATTAATATCCATATAAATAAATCCTTAAAACCATTTTGAAAACATGGATATTAATAAGAACAAATAATTAAAACATTTAAAACGATATTTTGGTTAAAGGGGTTTTACCAAAATTAGAGACACTTGAATACAATAATTGAGGAATAACATTTAGTCAGAACTTTATAATACCATGAGAATAAATGGATTCATGATATAATACTCCAAAGGACTGTATATACACCATATAAGAGTGAATTTGTGCATAACAACAATGAACCCTCAATAGAAATGTCAAATGTGATGAAATCCCTTATAAAGAAGGTATCCTTAAATTAAGGAAAAATCAACCTCAAAAATATGTGTGACAAATATAAATACACCCAATATAAGTGGATATTAAGTGAAAAACAATAAAAGGTCATTCACACATATTCAATGGATGACATATTCAATCACTACATGTTGAACCCAAAGAAATCGAAATTGGGTTAAAAAGTTCCCTTGATAGCCTAACGACACCACATCAAAATGAGTTGATGAGAGATAAAAAGTTTATCTCATCACTTGGACATAAAATTTACATAAATAAGGATATATGAGAACAAATACCAACATAACAATATGTAAATTAAAATACCCAACAAAATAAGTCTTTTAAAAAAGAGGAGGGTGACAGGTTCCCTTACCGACTTGGGTATCTTTCAAAACATACACCCCATGAAAGAAGGACAATAGATCATTGATTTAAATACTCATAAACAAAATTATATTACACAAATAGTATAATAATGGGCAGTACATACACCAATCAATGGAATTTGTGGCAAATGTAGCATAAATCACACGGGAATAAAAGTGAGATGAAAAATCCCTTATGAAAACTCGGCAGCCTAACGACGCCACATAAAACATCCGAATATGGATTGATGAAATCAAACAGGGTATCTCATCACATTACAATAAAATGTATAGAAATAGGAATATAAAGAACATCCCCCAACATTACAAATAGGAGCTTAAAATAAGTGGCATAAAGAAGAGTACTTAAAAAGAAAGAGAGAGGTTAGATCTCTTACGAAAGTTCGGCAGCCTAACGGCGCCACTCAAAACTCCCAAAATGGATTGATGAGAGAGAATAGGGTCTCTCATCACATGAACATAAAAATTAAAGTAAGTTTAATATAAAATATCATCCCAACAACAATAAATATGAGCTTTAAAAGGAATGACATAAAAGTGTGTACTTAAAAAGAAAGTGAGGAGTAGGATCCCTTACCTCGGGTCCGACTTGACTCGATCGTTCTTTAATCTCCTGAATAATAAACTTGAGTTAATTTATAATTCCTTAAGAAACTTTTTAAAGTTCATTATTCCTTTTATATCACGTATTACCATGTCATAAACATATGTAATCATTTAAGTTAATAATATTTGTTTTGCCGATATTTGGTTCCTAAGTCAAAAGTGGACTTTTTACAATTACATGTTGTTCGTGTGGCCAAATGTTTATTATATCCAGAATTGTATTCATGATGTAGATATCATATATGTCCTATATATCCAGTAAATTCATGAATTTATAACATTAGATAATCATTTAGAGGTATGAAATGAAATGCACCATTCATTGAGACGGCAAGCCGTACGTACGCATGAACGCTACTTTCATTTCTATTTCGTTTTTTATAGAATGGAATAATAATGATATAAAGGTATATTATAATTCCATTATAATATCATATATAATATAATAGTTCCATCCTTTATACGTCCCACATATGGTATTTAACAAATCAAATCACTTTGAGGGGGCGGTAGTCCGCACTTCCTAAAATGAAGATATCGCGTATACCCATAATGGATTCCATAAAGGTAAGACACAAATGAAAAATACAGAAGCATAAGTAAAACATAAAAATATTATATATAATATATAAAAATATTGAAATCATAATGGCCACATTTGAAGGTGTTAAATGAGTATTGAACAATCATCGTTTCGGGAGGTAGAATTTCTCCATCCACGGAAACCGTATGTTCTTTAACCATTTGATGTAGTTGTGTGAGAGTGTTGCTCGAATAAATCTTATAAAAACATCCTAGTATATTTAAGATACTGGTTTTGTTACAAAAGAAGTAAATAAAAAGAGTTTAGGGGGTTGGAGAAGCAAAATAAATCAAATGAACATGAGGGAATGAATTACCTTTAAAAGTGTAACTCCTTTGGATTTGAGCCTAAAGGAATCCTTTGAAAGGATTATGCCCAATGTGAATCCTCTAGGATTAGGAGAGGGATGTGGAGAGAGTAAATGGGCAGGGGTTGGCCGATCCAAAGGCTTTAGGAGTGTGTGAAATGGGGTAGAGGTGGGGGACTTTTATAAGAGGAGACGAGGGGCACTTTTGGAAAGTAAGAAATATTACTTTATTTGAAAATGTGTTTCCATTTTAAAAGGTTCCAAATTGATATAATTCGTGGACAAGGTGATAATGGTTCTAAATCCACCCATCCAATAAGTTTTGGACACGTGTAGGTCTTAGAGTTTACATTATCTTCTCATTTTATTTAAATCGTCAGATAATGATGTCATCGATGCATCATTATAATGTCATAAATAATTTAATATATTTAATTTCTAAAAATTATAAAAAAATTACTATGATGTAGGAAATCTTTTTATATTTCCAATGACTATTTATAATAAAAATTATGACTTGTATATCCCCACTTAAAAATTGTTTTAGTAAAACATATCATGTTTGTGTCATTTTTACTTTTACATTAAATAAAAAGTTATTTATGTCATTTCCCAACCAAAGTGGCTCCATTGGGTCCCCAAGTTGACCAATGGCTTTTCTTGGTCGGCCATTACTCATCCAATAAGGTTAGGACAAGTGTAATGGTGTTTTCACATTTTTATAATATCATTTTTACATTAAATTACACTAATTAACTCTAATCGCGATTAATGAAAAAAAGTTACAATTCACCAAAAAATTATTTTCATCCCATTGAACCACATTTTACATACTAATGACAACCATGTATGTCGGATTTTCAAAATTCAATACACATTAGTGGGAAACGTTCATTTAACTGAAAAATCAGTTTGTTTGATTACCACTTAGTGGTTTCACTATTCATAAAAAATTGTAGTTTTTCATAAAAATACCAAAACATCACCCTAAGCTATATTTGATATTCCAAATTCAAAAATGAAGTCCGTTTTACAAAATTCAAAACATATTAGTCACATTAATTAATTTAATAATTAATTCCCGCTGTCAGAGCAAATAGCGTGTTTTTATAAAACAATAAGTATCAAAAGATTGACACTAGTTTAAGTCTGATTTCAAAGTGAAATTAATTCCCACGACCACTATTGGATTTAATGGTAAAAATATTTTCTAATTTCACTTTAAAACCAATTCAAAATATTATCTAATCATATAAATAAATTATATTAAAAATAGGTTTTGAATTAAAACACAACATTTTACACTATTCATTAAAAAATGAACTTTATCGGAAAAATACCAAAAAATTACACAAAGTAAAATTTGATGTACCGATTCTTAATAAGAGTTTTATTTGGTCCAAAAGAATGTATAAGAGTGATCAAAACTATATTTAATGATAGTTCTCCATTAAATGGAGATAAGTGAACCTTTAGTGAAAACTAGGGCATATACGCCTAAAATTGAAATCTTTCCATATTTTAATACTTTAGCTTTTATTGGATAAATGAAAAAACATTAAAAAACATATATAATCATATTTTAGTTATTTCTATCCATTCCCACCAATACAATGGCTACATGTTAACTACCATTTGAAATAATATTATTTTATTATTAGAGTGCAACGTAAGATTCCCAAGAAACTCGTTCTTGCGTGTTGGGTACTCCATCGAGCATAGTGTCCCCTTTAAAGTCATATTAATATTTTATTCACAAATATGGATAAATTGAAAATTTTCATATTCTTTATTTACCTGGGGTGTTACATCCTTCCCCCCTTTTGGGAATTGCGTCCTCGCAATTTTTAAAATTGAGCTTGAAAACATCCTTGAAAGTCCCACATCGGAACAAAAGTCGGTAAAACAAACACTTTAAAATAAAGAAAGATAATTACAAAGGTCACCCGAGTTAACCCATACTAGGATTCCAAGTATGAAAATATGGACATGGAGGAAAAAACAAAGGGTCATGTTCTGATGGAGAGTGATAGAAAACATGTTTTGGAGAAAGTTAACCACGAAAAAATCACAAACTTGTGATGGGTTAAACGGTATTCGATTCCCCAGTAGGAAAAGTTAATAGAAAACATTTTTGTTTTAATTTACATTTTATTGAGGAATTTATTCATAAGGAAACTGGATGTGCCCAAATTTACCCTACGGGTAAAAGCGATCGATGTAGTACATGTAGGGGTCGAGTCCACAGGGACCGAAGAAGTAACCTTGAGACGCTATGATTTGGTGAAGGATGGGCTATGAAGTAGCCAACTTTGGTTTTGATTTTGGATGGTTTTAAAGAACACTAAGAAACCTACGTTAATTCAATTCAATGAAAATGGGTTGATCTAAGATTATGCTTAGGGTGGATTGAATGAATTTTACTTCTTTAAACAATTTTGGTTTTATTAATTCTTGATGAATCCATTCTTCAAAAATAACACTACCTTCATCATTTTCTGGTTTGGTGCTTAATAAACACAATTACTAATCCCCTATACACTTAGAGAACCAAATTAATGATCTCTCCGAGGTATATGGTCATTTAGTAATTGAATTTATTTTGCTCAAACACAGTAAAGATGAAGAGTAGAAATAACTGAAGAATGGATGTCTTAAATTAATTATCCAATTAAAAACAATTCGTTCATAAAATAACATTCAATCCAGCCTTCGCATACTCCTAAGATCAACCCATTAAGGGTTTAGCCCTCCATTGATGATATACTCTCAATGGTGGGCGGAAGATGGCTAACAAGAATTGGATTGAAGAAATTAAAACCGCGGAAATAACGAGCACTCCTCCGTGTGTGTGAATGAAATTCACACCTATGTGTGAACTAATTCACAACAACACAGAGATATCATTGTGATTTGTGATTATAAATTTTTAATAAATGAAATGGAAAATATATAACAGAAAGAAGTTGATTAAGAACATAAAGATACAAAAAATAAACTTACATGGAAATGGAAAACATTACAAAGGAAATTTGGAAGCAAAACATTACAATGAAACAAAGCATCCAAGATGATAAGAAAAATTTTCACCCCCCATTCCCTTCACCACTAGCTCCTTATATAGGCATATTAGGAGCCTTAGGTACATCCCCCAACAATTAATTCACCCCCCAATAATTAATAGAGTCAAATGGAGGGTGAATAATCAAAAGGAAATTGATGTTTTGAATTTGACCCGGAAAACTGTCCAGATTCGTCCACCACATTGACGTGTGAATTAGAAATTGAAGAAAGCCGAATCCTGAGGGTCTGTAGAATAGAAATATCTTCATGCATCTGTCCTCTATGAGCGGTAAATATTTCAGGAAATTTATCTCAGCCGTTTGGAAGTTATAGTCGAAATGGTGGGACGGCTTTTTGAGCATTAATGTCATGTCCCCCATTTAAATCTCAACTTCAGATCCATTTATCATCATGATAACTTCAGAATTAGCTCCATCCACAGTTGAATAAAATGCTCCTCATATTTTTATCTTTCTACTATAAAAATTTGAGCTTCATTGGGCTTGGTGTCCGGGCCCCACATTTGTTTGATGGGCCTTAGGCCCATTATGCTTTTTCCTGCATGTTTCTGCCTTCAGGCGCAAACTTCCCCATCTTCCTTTGGGATTTATCCATCGGACCTAAAAGATAAAATGTTCCAAACAAAGTGATCAATAATATCCCAAAATTTCAAATTAAAATGATGAATATTGTAATTTCCACAAGAAAATTATTGAGTGGGCCCAAATTGACATTTTAAGCATGAATTTCACAATGATGGGAAATGAAGTTCAATTTCTGAATTGGACTAAAATTGATGTTTATTAACTTTTAAACACATTAATATTAAGATCTTAACAATGAATATTAGCAAATTTCAGTGACTAATCAGAAACATAATCACTTATCGTATTTACTTTCAACTTTTATTAGATTCCTTACACAAACTCATATTTTCTCCAAAAGACGAGTATTTAGGAAGAATTGTTCAAATTAAGAGTACTATAATCAACTTCTAGAGAATCACCTAATCCAAAAAATAGAACTATATACTTCCCATGTATTTAGACTTTAACGAAAACCAAAATGGTTATTACAAGATCAGATAATCTAGAAAAGGAAAACCCTTTAAAAAAAGAAAATCTATTCTTAACCTCCAAAATTTGTCCAACAAAACCCAAAGTTCAATGAGGACCATTATATAATCAATTTGTCCATAAAATTATTCAAAGTAAACCAAAATAATATTGAAACCCAAATATTTGAAGGATTTAGTCACATAGTCTTCCAAGTTAAATCGTATCATTTATCTCCAAACAACATCAGTTGCTCCTAAAGTCTCATATTGAAAAGTAATTAACCTAATCACATATCCTCCATGATAGGTTAATCATTTTCATAAATAACCCAAAATCAACTTACTCTTAATTCATAAAATCATATAACTAGAAAGAATCGGTCAAACTAACCAGGGACTTCACGTAGTCCAGTGGTAGGCGATTAATACCAGTCGCACTTTGGTTGTGGGTTCGATTCCCGAAGCTTTGTCCAACACGACGGGATGTCACACGGTCTGCGTGTTGTACTTTTTCCAAAACTATATAATTCTTAAAACATTCTCCAAAATGAGATAAAATCTTCAAGAATAATCATAACATATTTTAACCTCAAGTTTATCTCATGCCCTTCATTTTCCATCATATCATATAATAACCCATAATTACCTCAAAAGTAAGGATCATATAAACTCTAATGGTTACCTTAATAATTATTACCAGAATTTCCACATCGAGTTAGCCATCTCGTACATGATGCATTAGAGAACTCACCAAGGTTGAAGTGATTGATCATGACTCCTTGATAGTTGGTTTAGAACAACTATGAGATTCCTCATTGAATCCCCCATCTCATCCAGTATCTTAATCAGAGAACCACCACAGTTTCCTTCAAACCCATTGTCACTTTGGTTCTTGCTAGATCCAGCCATTTACTAAAACCAAAAAGGTCAGCGTGAGTATATCAACAAAACCATCATGTACTAATGAGGAAGGTAAACACTAAGATATACTTACTCATTCACTTTATCTAAAATTAGGACTCTTTCTGAAATCCTAACCATTATGGTAATGTCACTTATGCTTAAAGAATACCCTAACCTCTAAATTTATCTAAACCGACCTTTGATACCAACTATAAGGCCCTGGCCTTAAACCTTACTTAATATTGAGTTATTACAAGATTACACATTGAGGATCTTTTCAGGTTTAGATATTTAGAGAATTAGATCATGAAACTTGCATTACATTCTACATTTAAACAAAGTGGTTACATAAAAGACAGTATTCATTCTTTCCATCAACGGAAACATATTTAAAATAAAACATGGATTATTTCTTGACACATACTTGACACTATCATAACATCATGTACCCTTCCCTTGACCTGTGAAAAACATTTCAAAAACTTGGGATGAGCATAAAAAGCTCAGTAAGGGATATATAGATATGTAAAGGAAACATGAGTACATGTATACATAAGAAAGAAATCATACTTTACCCATAAAACATAGGCATGTCAAATCATGAATAAATCATAGAAATCATAAGACACAAAAGGTAACTTGAGGCATTCATAACATTCTTACGTAGGGAGTAACCCTCTTGGTTACGTTTTGGAATACCCATCACAGTATATTCCCTAAATCTCTTCGGATAAACCTCAATGTTTCACTCCTTCGTGTTACCCAATGCATTGGAGAGCTATATCGGGCTCACCCGCCCTTAGTTTATCACGGAACCACCCGTTTTCATAACAATGCCCAAGAACCATAACATAAATGTATCACATAAAACAGGCATAAAGGAAACATAACATTTCCACATTTCAATCACAATATAACATTTTAGTATATTGAAATAATTAATATATTCAAAAAGAAACCATTTCCAAAACCATTTAAAACATTTAATAAAGTGATTTTTGAATCAAAGTGTCCCATACCACCTTAAAGATTAAAATTTTAAACCATTAATATCCATATAAATAAATCCTTAAAACCATTTTGAAAACATGGATATTAATAAGAACAAATAATTAAAACATTTAAAACGAAATTTTGGTTAAAGGGGTTTTACCAAAATTAGAGACACTTGAATACAATAATTGAGGAATAACATTTAGTCAGAACTTTATAATATCATGAGAATAAATCGATTCATGATATAATACTCCAAAAGACAGTATATACACCATATAAGAGTGAATTAGTGCATAACAACAATGAACCCTCAATAGAAATGTCAAATGTGATGAAATCCCTTATAAAGAAGGTATCCTTAAATTAAGGACAAATCAACCTCAAAAATATGTGTGACAAATATAAATACACCCAATATAAGTGGATATTAAGTGTAAAACAATAAAAGGTCATTCACACATATTCAATGGATGACATATTCAATGACTACATGTTGAACCCAAAGAAATCGAAATTGGGTTAAAAAGTTCCCTGGACAGCCTAACGACATCACATCAAAATGAGTTGATGAGAGATAAAAAGTGTATCTCATCACTTGGACATAAAATTTACATAAATAAGGATATATGAGAACATATCCCAACATAACAATATGTAAATTAAAAGACCCAACAAAAGAAGTCTTTTAAAAAAGAGGAGGGTGAAAGGTTCCTTTACCGACATGGGTATCTTTCAAAACTTACACCCCATGAAAGAAGGACAATAGATCATTGATGTAAATACTCATAAACGAAAGTATATTAAACAAAGAGTATAATAATGGGCAGTACATACACCACTCAAGGGAATTTGTGGCAAATGTAGCATAAATCTCACGGGAATAAAAGTGAGATGAAAAATCCCTTACGAAAACTCGGCAGCCTAACGACGCCACATAAAACATCCAAATATGGATTGATGAGATCAAATAGGGTATCTCATCACATTACAATAAAATATATAGAAAGTGGAATATAAATAACATCCCCAACATTACAAAGAGGAGCATAAAAGAAGTGACATAAAGAAGAGTACTTAAAAAGAAAGAGAGAGGTTAGATCTCTTACGAAAGTTCGGCAGCCTAACGGCGCCACTCAAAACTCCCAAAATGGATTGATGAGAGAGAATAGGGTCTCTCATCACATGAACATAAAAATTACAGTACGTGTAATATAAAATATCATCCCCACAACAATAAATATGAGCTTTAAAAGGAATGACATAAAAGTGTGTACTTAAAAAGAAAGAGAGGAGTAGGATCCCTTACCTCGGGTCCGACTTGACTCGATCGTTCTTTAATCTCCTAAATAATAAACTTGAGTTGATTTATTCTTCCTTAAGAACATTTTTCAGGTTCATTATTTCTTTTATATCACTTATTACCATGTCATAAACATTATGTAATCATTTAAGTTAATAATATTTGTTTTGCTGATATTTGGTTCCTAAGTCGAAAGTGGACTTCTTACAATTACATGTTGTTCGTGTGGCCAAATGATTATTATATCCAGAATTGTATTCATGATGTAGATATCATATATTTCTTATATATCCAGTACATTCATGAATTTATAACATTACATAATCATTTAGAGGTAAGAAATGAAATGCACCGTTCATGGAGACGGTAAGCCGTACGTACGCATGAACGCTACTTTCATTTCTATTTCGTATTTTATAGAATGGAATAATAATGATATAAAGGTATATCATAATTCCAGTATAATATCATATATAATATCATAGTTCCATCCTTTATACGTCCCACATATGGTATTTAACGAATCAAATCACTTTGAGGGGGCGGTAGTCCGCACTTCCTAAAATGAAGATATCGCGTATACCCATAATGGATGCCATAATGGTAAGAAACAAATGAAAAATACAGAAGCATAAGTAAAACATAAAAATATTATATATCATATATAAAAATAGTGACATCATAATGGCCACCTTTGAAGGTGTTAAATGAGTATTGAACAATCATCGTTTCGGGAGGCAGAATTTCTCCATCCACAGAAACTGTATGTTCTTTAACCATTTGATGTAGTTGTGTGAGAGTGTAGCTCGAATAAATCTTATAACAACATCCTAGTATATTTAATATACTGGTGTTGTAACAAAAGTTGTAAATAAAAAGAGTTTAGGGGGTTGGAGAAGAAAAATAAAACAAATGAACATGAGGGAATGAATCACCTTTAAAAGTGTAACTCCTTTTGATTTGAGCCTAAAGGGTTCCTTTGAAAGGATTATGCCCAAATGGAATCCTATAGGATGAGTAGAGGGATGTGGAGAGAGTAAATGCGCAGGGTTTGGTTGAGCCAATGGCTTATGGAGTGTGTGAAATGGGGTAGAGGTGGGGGCCTTTTATAAGAGGAGAGGAGGGGCACTTTTGGAAAGTAAGAAATATTACTTTATTTGAAAATGCATTTCGGATTTAAAAGGTCCCACAATAATATAATTCGTGGATAAGGTGATAATGGTTCGAAATCCACCCATCCAATAAGTTTTGGACATGTTTAGGTCATAGAGTTTACATTATCTTCTCATTTTATTTAAATCGTCAGATAATGATGTCATCGCTACATCATTATGATGTCATAAATAATTTAATTTATTTAATGTCTAAAAATTATAAAAAAATTACTATGATGTAGGAAATCTTTTTATCTTTCCAATGACTATTTATAATAAAAAAATCTGACTTGTATAACTCCACATAATAATTGTTTTAGTAAAACATATCATGTTTGTGTCATTTTTACTTTTACATTAAATAAAAAGTTATTTATGTAATTTCCCAACCAAAGTGGCTCCATGGGGTCCCCAAGTTGACCCATGGCTTTTATTGGTCTGACATTACTAATCCAATAAGTTTATGACAAGTTTCATGGTGTTTTTCCATTTTTATAATATCATTTTTACATTAAATTACACTAATTACCCCTAATCGCGATTAATGAAAAAAAGTTACTATTCACCAGAAAATTATTTTCATCCCATTGAACCACATTTTACATACTAATGACAACCATGTATGTCGGATTTTCAAAATTCAATACACATTAGTGGTAAACTTTCATTTAACTGAAAAACCAGTTTGCTTGATTACCACTTAGTGGTTTCACTATTCATCAACAAATTGGAGTTTTTCAGAAAAATACCAAAACTTCACCCTAAGCTATATTTGATATTCCGAATTCAAAAATGAAGTCCGTTTTAAAAAATTCAAAACATATTAGTATAATTAATTAATTTAATAATTAATTCCCGATGTCAGAGAAAATAGCGTGTTTTTATAAAACAATAAGTATCAAAAGATTGAGACTAGTTTAAGTCTGATTTCAAAGTGAAATTAATTCCAACGACCACTATTGGATTTAATGGTAAAAATATTTTATAATTTAACTTTAAAACCAATTCAAAATATTATCTAATAATAAAAATAAATTAGATTAAAAAGAGGGTTTGAATTAAAACACAACATTTTACACTATTCATTAAAAAATGAACTTTATCGGAAAAATACCAAAAAATTACACAAAGTAAAATTTGATGTCCCGATTCTTAATAAGAGTTTTATTTGGTCCAAAAGAATGTATAAGAGTGATCAAAACTATATTTAATGACATTTCTCCATTAAAAGGCGATAAGTGAACCTTTAGTGAAAACTAGGGCATATACGCCTAAAATTGAATTCTTTCTGTATTTTAAGCCTTTAGCTTTTATTGGATAAATGTAAAAACATTAAAAAACATATATAACATATTTTAGTTATTTCTATCCATTCATGCCAATACAACGGCTACAAGTTAACTAACATTTGAAATAATATTATTTTATTATTAGAGTGCAACGTAAGATTCCCAAGAAACTCGTTGTTGCGTGTTGGGTATGCCATCGAGCATAACGTCCCCTTTAAAGTCATATTAATATTTTATTCACAAATATGGATAAATATGAAAATGTCATATTCTTTATTTACCTGGGGTGTAACATATTTGGAGAGAGTAAATGGGAAGGGTTTGGCCAAGCCAAAGGCTTGAGGAGTGTGTGAAATGAGGTAGAGGTGGGGGCCTTTTATAAGAGGAGAGGAGGGGCACTTTTGGAAAGTAAGAAATATTACTTTATTTGAAAATGTGTTTCGGTTTTAAAAGGTTCCACATTGATATAATTCGTGGATAAGGTGATAAGGGTTCGAAATCCACCCATACAATATGTTTTGGACATGTGTAGGTCATATAGTTTACATCATCTTCTCATTTTATCTAAATCGTCAGATAATGATGTCATCGCTGCATCATTATGATGTCATAAATAATTTAATTTATTTAATGTCTAAAAATTATAAAAAAATTACTATGATGTAGGAAATCTTTTTAGCTTTCCAATGACTATTTATAATAAAAAATATGACTTGTATAACCCCAATTAAAAATTGTTTTAGTAAAACATATCATGTTTGTGTCATTTTTTACTTTTACATTAAATAAAAAGTTATTTATGTCATTTCCCAACCAAAGTGGCTCCATGGGGTCCCCAAGTTAAACCATGGCTTGTCTTGGTCTTCCATTACTCATCCAATAAGTTTAGGACATGTGTCATGGTGTTTTCACATTTTTATAATATCATTTTTACATTAAATTACACTAATTACCTCTAATCGTGATTAATGAAAAAAAGTTACTATTCACCAAAAAATTATTTTCATCCCATTGAACCACATTTTACATAATAATGAAAACCATGTATGTCGGATTTTCAAAATTCAATACACATTAGTGGTAAACTTTCATTTAACTAAAAAATCAGTTTCCTTGATTACCACTTAGTGGTTTCACTATTCATCAAAAATTGGAGTTTTTCCGAAAAATACCAAAACTTCACCCTAAGCTATATTTGATATTCAGAATTCAAAAATGAAGTCCGTTTTACAAAATTCAAAACATATTAGTCACATTAATTAATTTAATAATTAATTCCCGCTGTCAGAGCAAATAGCGTGTTTTTATAAAACAATAAGTATCAAAAGATTGACACTAGTTTAAGTCTGATTTCAAAGTGAAATTAATTCCAACGACCACTATTGGATTTAATGGTAAAAATATTTTCTAATTTCACTTTAAAACCAATTCAAAATATTATCTAATCATATAAATCAATTAGATTAAAAAGATGTTTTGAATTAAAACACAACATTTTACATTATTCATTAAAAAATGAACTTTATCGAAAAAATACCAAAAAATTACACAAAGTAAAATTTGATGTCCCGATTCTTAATAAGAGTTTTATTTGGTCCAAAAGAATCTATAATATTGGACAAAACTATATTTAATGATGGTTCAACATCAAAAGGTGATAAGTGAACCTTTAGTGAAAACTAGGGCATATACGCCTAAAATTGAATTCTTTACGTATTTTAAGCCTCTATCCTTTATTGGATAAATGTAAAAACATTTAAAAACATATATAATAATATTTTAGTTATTTCTATCCATTCCCACCAATAAAACGGATACATGTTAACTACCATTTGAAATAATATTATTTTATTATTAGAGTGCAACGTAAGATTCCCAAGAAACTCGTTGTTGCGTGTTGGGTACGCCATCGAGCATAGTGTCCCCTTTAAAGTCATATTAATATTTTATTCACAAATATGGATAAATATGAAAATGTCATATTCTTTATTTACCAGGGGTGTTACAGATGTGGAGAGAGTAAATGGGCAGGGGTTGGCCAAGACAAAGGCTTGAGGAGTGTGTGAAATGAGGTAGAGGTGGGGGCCTTTTATAAGAGGAGAGGAGGGGAACTTTTGGAAAGTATGAAATATTACATTATTTGAAAATGTGTTTCGGTTTTAAAAGGTCCCACATTTATATAATTCGTTTATAAGGTGATAAGGGTTCGAAATCCACCCATCCAATAAGTTTTGGACATGTGTAGGTCATAGAGTTTACATTATCTTCTCATTTTATTTAAATCATCAGATAATGATGTCATCGCTGCATCATTATTATGTCATAAATAATTTGATTTATTTAATGTCTAAAAATTATAAAAAAATTACTATGATTTAGGAAATCTTTTTATCTTTCCAATTACTATTTATAATAAAAAATCTAACTTGTATAACCCCACTTAAAAATTGTTTTAGTAAAACATATCATGTTTGTGTCATTTTTACTTTTACATTAAATAAAAAGTTATTTATGTCATTTCCCAACCGAAGTGGATCCATGGGGTCCCCAAGTTGACCCATGTCTTTTCTTGGTCTACCATTACACATCCAATGAGGTTAGGACAAGTGTCAAGTTCATTTCATATTATTAAAACATTATTTTTACCTTAAACTACACTAATTACCTCTAATCGCGATTAAAAACTTAATAAGTTACTATTCACCAAAAAATTATTTTTATCCCACTGAACCACATTTTACTTCTTAATGAAAACCATGTATGTCGGATTTTTGAAATTCAAAACACAAAGATGGAAAAATTTCATTTAAACGGAAAAATCAGTTTTTATAAGTACCACTTAGTGGTGTCACTATTCATTAAAAATTGATGTTTTTCAGAAAAATCCCAAAAATTCACCCTAATCTATATTTGATATTCCGAATTCAAAAATGAATTCAATTTTACAAAATTCAAAACATATAAGTCACATTAATTAATTTAATAATTAATTCCCGCTGTCAGAGCAAATAGCGTGTTTTTATGAAACAATAAGTATCAAAAGATTGACACTGGTTTAAGTCTGATTTCAAAGTGAAATTAATTCCAACGACCACTATTAGATTTAATGGTAAAAATATATTCTAATTTCAATTTAAAACCAATTCAAAATATAATCTAATCATATAAATAAATTAGATTAAAAAGAGGTTTTGAATTAAAATACAACATTTTACATTATTCATTAAAAAAATGAACTTTATCAGAAAGATACCAAAAATTTACACAAAGTAAATTTTGATATCCCGATTCTTAATAAGAGTTTAATTTGGTCCAATATAATGTTTAAGAGTGAACAAAACTATATTTAATGATGGTTCAACATCAAAAGGTGATAAGTGAACCTTTAGTGAAAACTAGGGCATATACGCCTAAAATTGAATTCTTTCCGTATTTTAAGCCTCTATCCTTTATTGGATAAATGTAAAAACATTTAAAAACATATATAATCATATTTTAGTTATTTATATCCATTACCACCATTACAACGGCTACATGTTAACTACCATTTAAAATAATATTATTTTATTATTAGAGTGCAACGTAAGATTCCCAAGAAACTCGTTGTTGCGTGTTTTGTACGCCATCGAGCATAGCGTCCCCTTTAAAGTCATATTAATATTTTATTCACAAATATGGATAAATATGAAAATTTCATATTCTTTATTTACCTGGGGTGTTACAGATTATCTAATATCATCTTTATTCTAGTCATAATAAGAGCATTCTTGTTCCCAATAATGTTTTTACATTCAATAGGGGTTTTAATGGAGGAAATTTCAAAGTTTCATTACCATTTGAAATTTCCTCATCACATGATTCTTCTGAATCTTGATAATGATATTTTTAATTACTTTCACTATTATTGGAATTCTCCAGTTTATCCTCCTCAGCATTCTGAAAACTTTTGTTATGGAAATTTTATTTTTAATAACCTTCACATCTTATGATTCCATCATTTTTTAAATATTTGTTTTTGTATTTGTTACTTCTCCCATTTGGTTAATAACCTGTAAAAGTTGCTTCCTTATCATTCTCATCAAACTTTCAAAAATATGTATTTTTTATTTTGAGAAAACATGGACTTATAAAAACATTTAAATATTTCATTGAAAGTTATTTTGTTATACTGCATTTCAAATGGAGTCATGTTAATTTCCAATCTCAACAAGAATCTATTTTGAAGATGTACAACGGTATATCGATCTTATCTCCAATAATTTTTTAAATTTTTATATTGTACTATCATACTTCTTCCCATTTCCACTAAACTTATATTCTTTCATTCTACAATTCTATTTTACTTTGGATTTAAGGGAGAACAATACATATTTTTGATACCATTTTTTCTAAAATATGTTTCAAAAGTGTTGTTTCTGAATTTTTTACCATTATCTGTTGTCAAATTTATTATGGAACCCCCCATTTCATTCTCAACATCTTTTCTGAATAATTCGAACATTTCCATAGCCTCTGACTTGTGATTTAGAAAAATGATGTTTTTAATCAGAGTAAAATCATCAATTAAATTGATAAATTATATTTTTTTTTGTTGATTTATGTCTCATTGTCCCACATAAAAAAATGAATAATATCACATAGTCTGACAGATTTAATCTCAACAATTCTTTGACTTTTATTAGTCACCATTCTTTTTTAAAAAGGTAAAACAACATATTCTTGAATTCTCTTCAATTCTGGAATGTTTCAAATTGACTCAACTTTATATAGTTCTTTAATACTTTTCATTACAAGGTTACATGTTTTTTATTCCAAAATTTGTATTCAATTTCCACATTCAAGTAACAGGAGTTATTAAAATTTACTATTTGGAAGATATTATCTCTAGTTATTTCACCTTTTTTAATGACTTTTCAATCATTCACATTATTCATTATTCAAAAATAATTTCTAAAAACAACTTATTTTCCACCACCACAATTTCAACATACACTTTGTATGTTATGTTTTATCCCATAAAGAAATAAATATTCCTTAGATTTCAACTTTTCAGCTTCAATCTCATTTGTTTTGATTCCTATAATTTTTATGGAACTATCATTACTCCAGGTAACTGCCCGTCCATCATGAATTTCAGCATGTTTCTAGATTTTTATATCACCTGTCATATGTGAAGAACAACCACTACCAAGTATCCTTGGGTTTTCCTTTTACTTTTTATTAATGTTGCATCAAAAACAAAAATTTCATTCCCTAACTTTCCTAATTTTATATTTTTTTCTTTTCTATCATAAGAACATTGTTATAGAAGGAGTGTCATACAACTTTCGACATAATGACTATCTTGATCCCAACTTCCAGCATATTCTTCCAGACATTCAAATTGATTTCTTATTGGAATGTTTCTTAAATATTGAGAATTAAGTTTTTCAGCTTTTTTAAGTTAGAAATGTTTCTCATTTTACTTTCTATGTTTCTTTCACTTTTCTCAAATCATTTCTGGGTGAGGATATTTTGTTCCAAATATTATAATCCATGTTCCCATAGATTACATAGAACAAAAATTAACGATAAAATCATTATTTTTTATCTAAATAAGATCATTCTAGATTAAAACATTGTTGAGTTTAGTAAATTCTTTTCAATCTAACATACTCAAGATGTGGACTGTCTGTTATTTTGATTGAGTTTTCTATTTTTTTATGAATTTGGTAGGTTTCTCACATGCTTTATCCACACAATAATCCAAAATACTTTTTATACAAACTAAATTGTTAAAATAATTATATGAATGATTTATTTTTTTAAGATATGATTTCACCTAATTCTCGTATGGATCCTTCTCTGCATCATTATAAGTCATAAACTTTACTCCTAAAGGTTTGTTGATGTTTTCATTCATTTTACTCAAGGTACTTTTAGACTCAATATGTTTTTATGGAAAATTGATATCCAATTATTCATTATCTTCCATATTCTTACTAAGATCTTCAATAATATTCCCATATTCCACAATTCAATGTTTTTAACATAAAATATCCCGAATATAGTCATCCTACTTCTTGATGAAATTTTTTATTATATAAATAACTTCTTCACAATCATTCCTAATTAATCAAATTTCCTTCTAAATTTTTTTTTCTCAAGACATGAAAAATGTTCAATTCTCAGCCAATAATCTCTATAAGATTCTTCACTACCTACTTCCCTCTCTGAGGAATATTTTGTTTTCACATATTATTTAGTGAAGGTTTGGAATTTTTATGAACTTTTATCTTTAGAATAATTGTTTTCTGCTGAGTCTGATTCAGCTTTCTTACCCAACATATTTATTTTTTTCCAGTAAACTTCTTCTTTTATCTTTTGGAATACTTTTTGTTCTTATCAAATTTTGCCACTTATCTCATCGATTTTTTTCATCGGAATCATCTGGATATTTTCCAACTTTCTTCTTGGGGAAATTCATAGAAAAGTGTCTAATTTGACAAAACACAAAACATTTTGAGAGGAAGTTAACCTCTATATATTTCTCTTCCTCTTCGATAGTTTTTAGATATAAGAAACATGTTTTTTTCATTCAACCCTTCATCCTATTTATCTTCAGAGTCACAAGGATCAACCTCTTCAATATCTTCAATTTTAAACTTTCTCATAGCTTCAAAATACATTTCACCTTTCATCACCATTTTAAACATGGGATATTTCTTCATTTTATAAGAATTAAGAAATTTAATCAATTCATTAAGAGATAAATCATACCTATCTTCTAAAGATGAAATATTATAATCAAAACTTTCTAGAAAGTTTTCATAAGTTTCATCACAATTGTAGAATCTTCCAAGACATCCTTGAATACTTTAATGTTAAAAAAATCTAGTTTTTTAATCTATTCATCAATGTTTTCTTCATCTCTCATTCCGATGTCATCATACTAATTAATCCATAATTTTTTATTTTCTTCCATAACATTTTTATTCCCTTTACAAACACGATCCATCTTATCCCATATACTTTTAGAAGTTTTGAGAGCCATCACCTTATTATAAACATTTTATGATAAGGACATGAGAAAAGAATTTGTATCCCTTCCATCAACTTCTATATTTATCTTATCAGTAATGTTTATTGGGTAATGTTTCTCTATATGTGAAAACCCAAGAGTATAAGCATGAACAACTTTCAAGACACGATATAAGAGATAAGGAATCATTCTTTTTTCCATCCCTAATAATTTTTTCCTTAAATTGTAGGAATTTTTCTACTATTGATAGAATTGATATTGTGTAACATCCCAAGTAAATAAAGAATAAATAATTTTCATATTTATTAATATTTACGAATTAAATATTAATTTTATTTTAAAGGGGTTGCTATGTTCGATAGCGTACCCGATACGCAACGATGAGTTTCTTTGAAACTTACGTAGCACACTAGTAATAAAATAATATTATTTTAAATGTTAGTTAACAAGTAGCCGTTGTAATGGCGGGAATGGATAGAAATAACTAAAATATGATTAGATATGTTTTTAAATGTTTTACATCTACCCAATAAAAGATAAAGGCTTAAAATACCGAAAGAGTTCAATTTTAGGGCTTATATACTCTAATTTTCACTAAAGGTTCACTTATCACCTTTTAATGGTGAACCGTCATAAATATAGTTTTGATCACTCTTATACTTTATTTTGGACCAAATATAACTCTTCTTTAGAATCGGTACATCAAAATTTACTTTGTGTAAATTTTTGGTACCTTTCTGATAAAGTTCATTTTTTATGAATAGTGTAAAATGTTGTATTTTAATTCAAAACCTCTTTTTAATCTAAATTATTTATATGATTAGATTATTATTTTAATTGGTTTTAAAGTGAAATTAGAAAATATTTTTACCAGTTAATCCAATGGTGGTCATTGGAATCAATTTCACTTTGAAATTGGACTTAAACTGGTGTCAATCTTTTGATACTTATTGTTTCACAAAAACACGCTATTTGTCATGACAGTGGGAATTAATTATTAAATTAATTAATTTGACTTATATGTTTTGAATTTTGTAAAATGGACTTCATTTTTGAATTCAGAATATCAAATATAGCTTAGGGTGAATTTTTGGTAATTTTCTGAAAAACATCAATTTTTGATGAATAGTGAAACCACTAAGTGGTAATCAAGCAAACTGATTTTTCAGTTAAATGAAAATTTACCACTAATGTGTATAGAATTTTGAAAATATGACATACATGGTTGTCATTAAGAAGTAAAATGTGGTTCAATGAGATTAAAATAATTTTTTGGCGAATAGTAACTTTTTTTCATTAATCGCGATTAGTGGTAATTAGTGTAGTTTAAGGTATAAATAATGCTTTAATAATATGAAATGACCTAGACACATGTCCCAACCTTATTGGTTGTGTCATGGCCGACCAAGACAAGCCATGGGCCAACTTGGGTACCCCATGGAGCCACTTTAGTTGGAAAATGACATTAATATATTTTTATTTAATGTTAAAGTGAAAATAACACTAACATAAATTGTTTTACTAAAATAATTTTTGAGTGGGGTTATACAAGTCCAAATTTTGATTATAAAGAGTAATTGGAAAGATAAAACGATTTCCTAAATCATAGTATTTTTTTTATAATTTTTAGACATTAATAAATTAAATTATATATGACATAATAATGATGCAGCGATGACATCATTTTTTGACGATTTAAATAAAATGGAAAGATAATGTAAAATATATGAACTAGACATGTCCAAAACCAATTAGATGAGTGGATTTCTAACAATTATTACCTTATCCACGAATTATACCAATGTGGGACCTTTTAAAACCGAAACACATTTTCAAATAAAGGAATATTTCTTTACTTTCCAAAAGTGCCCCTCCTCTCCTCTTATAAATGGCCCCCACCTCTACCTCATTACACACACTCCTCAAGCCTTTGGCTCGGCCAACCCCTGCCCAATTACTCTCTCCACATCCCTCTCCTCATCCTAGAGGATTCCCATTGGGCATAATCTTTTCAAAGGAATCATTTAGGCTCAAATCAAAAGGGAGTTACACTTTTAAAGTTAATTCATTCTCTCTTGTTCATTTGTTTTATTTTGCTTCTCCAACCCTATAAACTCTTTTTATTTACTTCTTTTGTAACAAAAACAGTATCTTCAATATACTAGGATGTTGTTATAATATTTATTTGAGCTAAACTCTCACACAACTACATCAAATGGTTAAAGAACATACGGTTTCCGTGGATGGAGAAATTCTGCCTCCCGAAACGATGATTGTTCAATACTCATTTAACACCTTCAAGGGTGGCCATTATGATGTCACTATTTTTATATATGATATATAATATGTTTATGTTTTCTTTAAGCTTCTATTGTTTTCATTTTTGGCATAACTTTATGGTTTCCATTATGGGTAAACACGATATCTTCATTTAAGGAAGTGCGGACTACCGCCCCCTCAAAGTGATGTGATTCGTTAATGCCATATGTGGGACGTGTAAAGGATGGATTTAAAGTTATTATATATGATGTTATACTGGAATTATAATATACCTCTATATCATTATTATTTCTTTCCATTAAAGTATGAGATAGAAATGAAAGTAGCGTTCATGCGTACGTACGACTTACCGTCTCCATGAACGGTGCATTTCATTTCTTATCCCCAAATGTAATGTACTATTAAAATTACATGTATATAATGTATATATATAATTAATGATATATATAAATGATTAATATAATTCTGGAATTAAAATATACATACCTCTCATTTAGTTTTAATTCCACTAATATGACAACGAAATGAAAGTAGCATTCATGTGTATGTACGGCTTACCGTCTCCATGAACGGTGCATTTCATTTCATACCTCTAAATGATTATGTAATATTATAAATACATGTATATTCTGGATATATATGATATATATGATATCCAAATCAGGAATTTCATTCTGGATATAAAGAACTTTTGACCACACGAACAACATGTAATTGTAAGAAGACAACTTTCGACTTAAGAACCAAATATTGTCAAAACAAACATTATTAACTTAAATGGTTTCATAATGTTTATAACATGGAAATAAGTGATATAAAAAGAATAATGAACTTTAAAATGGTTCTTAATCAAGTATAAAATAACTCAAGTTTATTATTCAGGATGTTAAAGAACGATCGAGTCAAGTCGGACCTGAGGTAAGGGACTTCGTCTCAATCTCCTTTCATTGAGGAATATTTCATTTTATACACAACATTATTTTATAAGGTGTATAAAACCCTTTTACTTTTACTTTTATACAAAAGGAATCTTTTTTCTACGAAGCGTTTCACAAAACGACAAAAAGGAATGTTTCTTTTAACGTACGCGGCGACAACGACCTTTTCCGCCACCGCGAGTATTATTTGGCCTTTGGATTTCTCAACAATCCGTAATGTTTTTAGAATAAAATAAATACCATATACTCTTTTATGTATTTTGGTATTGAAAATGGTTTTGAAAAAGGATTCTATTATGTCAATATATTTATGATATATTGTGATTGAAATGTGGAAATGTTATCTTTCCTTTATATTGGTTTTATGTTTTATGATTTTATATTGGTACTTGGACATTTTAACGGGTGGTTACGTTATAAACCATATGATGGGTGGTGCCGTGAATACCAGGACGGGTGGTTACGTTATAACCTCCAATGCATTGGGTATGGAAGTCGGCCGTATGGCTATTCCATTAAGTATGTATGGAAATTGGCCGTATGGCTATTCCATTAAGTGATATGTGTGGAAGTCAACCGTATGGTTATTCCACTTAAATATGTTTATGTCCCAAGTTACCTTTATATATTCTATGTGTTTTTTATATGGGTTTTATGGTAATACATTGGTTACAAAAAGGTAAGTAATGATACTTTATTCAGTGAATCGTTTTTACTACTTCATGAAGGTGAAGGTATTACTTTGATAGAGTATACATGGTTTACTTGATTTTGAAAAACTAATAGTTTTCATTCTTTGTGTATCCCTTACTGAGCTTTTTATGCTCACCCCAAGTTTTTTTGAAATGTTTTTCACAGGACTTAAAGTGGAATAAGGTCAAGGATGGGATCAAGGGAATTTCTTGCTATATAAAACATAGAATCTAGACATATTTCTTTTTAAGAGTTTTTATTTTATGGAGACTTAGTAGAAGTGTCTACTTTGTAATCTTTTAAGATGTAATAGTTATGTTCTAATTCTCTAAAACTCTAAACCTGAAAAGATCCTCAATGTGAATTATTCAGTTAATTCAATATTAAGTAAGGTTTAAGGCTGGGGCCTTATAGTTGGCATCAAAGGACGGTTTAGACAACTTTAGGAGTTAGAAAAGTGTTAAATTATAATATGATTGAAATGAAATAGCATTTACGGATTACCATGTTGCTTCGCCTAAGATATTTCTGTGTTCAGAATGGTTTTCCGCAGAGGAAACAAAGCAGCTATGTTGGGACGACATCAGGAGAAAGATAACCTTCCAAATCGGCAACTTGAGATGGTCGGAATTGGAACTGAACAGTTTGTTGCAGTGATGGCACAGTTGACTCAGGCTATAAATGGTGGTGGTATCCATGCACGAGATCAGCCAGATCAACCGCAGAGGAACATGTCAGTGGTGGAACATTTCATGAGGCAACATCCCCCATCATTCAGAGGATCATCTGACCCTGTGCAAGATGAAAGGTGGATTAAAGCACTGGAGAAGATTTTTGATGTCATGGGGTGTTCAGAACATCAAAAGGATCGTCTTGCTGTTTACCGTTTTGAAGGTGAAGCTGATCAGTGGTGGTCGATGGTGAAAAATATAAGGGATAGTGATGAGATTGAGGATCTTCACTGGGACGAATTCAAAGGTATGTTTCTTGAGAAATATTTTCCTAAGGTGGTTCTTCTTAGGATGGAAAAACAGTTCCTAGAATTGAGGCAGGAGGATGATTCAGTGGCTACTTATGAAGAAAAGTTCACTCGATTGGAAAGGTATGCTCCAAACTTCATACGAGATCTTGATAGTGAAATAAACCATTTTTACTCAGGGTTAAAGCCAAAGTATCGAAGGGCTTTAGCTTCTCGTGAGTTCAAAAGTTATGAAAAACTTGTTCGATGTGCGGAGAAGGTGGAAATGGAGTTTGTCGATAATCAGGTGTTCTATGACAAACAACAAAATAAGAGGTCTAGTTGGCAGGCAAAGGGGAAGAATTCATCAAAGAAGCAAGGAGGTAAGAAAACCAAATATCCATCCTGTGAGAAGTGTGGTAAAATGCATCCTAGAGAATTTTTATCCAATTCTGGTAAGTTCTTTCGGTGTGGTAAGTCTGGTTATATTGCTCGTAACTGTAAGGAAGATGATCAAGCAGGCAATGAAAAGCCAACTATAAGATGTTTTAAGTGTAATGAAATGGGTCATTACGCAAACGAGTGTGCAACGATGAACTCAACTGGGGGAATGCAGTCAGACTACAAGCAGAAAGGGGTGGTGTAATCCTTTACAACAACTTCCGCAGATGTTGGGCCATCGAATGAAGTGGTATCAGCTCCAGGGAGCTCAGTATTTTTCGAATATTGACTTGAGGTCGGGGTACCATCAGTTGAAAGTAAAAGAAGCAGACGTTCCGAAGACTGCGTTCCGTACTAGATATGGCCATTATGAATTTGTAGTTATGCCTTTTGGGTTAACTAATGCACATGCTGTATTCATGGACCTTATGAATAAAATTTTCCATGAGTTCTTGGATAAGTTTGTCTTTGTGTTTTGAGGTTTGTGAAGAGGTTATGTGTGCCTTGTGATTCATAGTTGAAGAATGAGTTGTTTTTTCATCCTGGCAGTACAAAGATGTACAGAGGTCTACGGGAGTATTACTGGTGGGATGGAATGAAAAGTGACATTGCTGATTTTACTGTGAAGTGTTTGACATGTCAACAGGTTAAAGCAGAGCAGCAGTTACCGAATGGGATGCTTCATCCTTTACCAGTGCCAGAGTGGAAATGGGAAAACATATCCATGGACTTTGTTGTTGGATTACCGAAGACATCTCGAGGTAATAATGCAATCTGGGTTATTGTTGATCGTTTGACCAAATCTGCTCATTTCCTTGCTATAGGAGATACTTTCTATCTTGATCAACATTCCCGTCTGTATCTTAAAGAGATAGTCAGGTTACATGGAGTTCCTCTCTCCATTGTATCGGATCGTGAACCCAGGTTTACTTCTAACTTTTGGAAAGGCCTTCAGAAGTCGTTGGGTACTGAATTAAATTTTATTACAGCTTTTCATCCACAATCAGCTTTTGCGAGGACGCAATTCCCAAAAGGGGGGAAGGATGTAACACCCCAGGTAAATAAAGAATATGACATTTCATATTTATCCATATTTGTGAATAAAATATTTAAATGACTTTAAGGGGGACGCTATGCTCGATGGCATACCCAACACGCAACAACGAGTTTCTTGGGAATCTTACGTTGCACTCTAATGATAAAATAATATTATTTTAAATGGTAGTTAACATGTAGCCGTTGTAATGGAGGGAATGGATAGAAATAACTAAAATATGATTATATATGTTTTTAAATGTTTTTACATTTATCCAATAGAGGATAGAGGCTTAAAATACGGAAAGAATTCAATTTTAGCCGTATATGCCATTGTTTTCACTAAAGGATCACTTATCACCTTTTGATGTTGAAAAATCATTAAATATAGTTTTGTTCACTCTTAAAAATTCTTTTGGACCAAATAAAACTCTTATTAAGAATCTGGATATCAAAATTTACTTTGTGTAAATTTTTTGGTATCATTCCAATAAAGTTCATTTTTTTAATGAATAGTGTAAAATGTTGTGTTTTAATTCAAAACCTCTTTTTAATCTAATTTATTTATATGATTAGATAATATTTTGAATTGGTTTTAAAGTGAAATTAGAAAATATTTTTACCATTAAATCCAATAGTGGTCGTTGGAATTAATTTTACTATGAAATCGGACTTAAACTAGTGTCAATCTTTTGATACTTATTGTTTCATAAAAACACGCTATTTGTCATGACAGCGGGAATTAATTATTAAATTAATTAATGTGACTTATATGTTTTGAATTTTTTAAAATGGACTTCATTTTTGAATTCAGAATATCAAATATAGCTTAGGGTGAATTTTTGGGATTTTTCTGAAAAACTTCAATTTTTGATGAATAGTGAAACCACTAAGTGGTACTTATAAAAACTGATTTTCCGTTTAAATGAAATTTTGCCATCATTGTGTTTTGATTTTCAAAAATCCGACATACATGGTTGTCATTAAGAAGTAAAATGTGGTTCAATGGGATTAAAATAATTTTTTGGTGAATAGTAACTTATTAAGTTTTTAATCGCGATTATAGGTAATTATTGTAGTTTAAGGTAAAAATGATATTATAAGAATGTGAAAACACCATGAAACTTGTCCTACACCTATTGGTTGTATCATGGCCGACCAAGACAAGCCATGGGTCAGCTTGGGGACCCCATGGATCCACTTTGGTTGGGAAATGACATAAATAACATTTTATTTAATGTAAAAGTAAAATTGACACAAACATGAAATGTTTTACTAAAACAATTTTTAATTGGGGTTATACAAGTAATATTTTTGATTATAAATATTCATTGGAAAGATAAAAAGATTTCCTACATCATAGTATTTTTTTATAATTTTTAGACATTAAATAAATTAAATTATTTATGACATAATAACGATACAGCGATGACATCATTATTTGACGATTTAAATAAAATGGAAAGATAATGTAAAATCTATGAACTACACATGTCCAAAACTTATTGGATGAGTGGATTTCGAAGCCTTATCACCTTATCCACGAATTATATAAATGTGGGACTTTTTGAAACCGAAACACATTTTCAAATAAAGTAATATTTATTTACTTTCCAAAAGTGCCCCTCCTCTCCTCTTATAAAAGGCCCCCACCTCTACCTCATTTAACACACTCCTAAAGACTTTGGCTCGGCCAACCCCTGTCCATTTACTCTCTCCACATCCCTCTCCTCATCCTAGAGGATTCCCCTTGGGCAGAATCCTTTCAAAGGAAGCCTTTAGGCTCAAATCAAAAGGAGTTACACTTTTAAAGGTAATTCATTCTCTCATGTTCATTTGTTTTATTTTGCTTCTCCAACCCCCTAAACTCTTTTTATTTACTTGTTTTGTAACAACACCAGTATCTTAAATATACTATGATGTTGTTATAAGATTTATTCGAGCTACACTCTCACACAACTACATCAAATGGTTAAAGAACATACGGTTTCCGTGGATGGTGAAATTCTGCATCCCGAAAGGATGATTGTTCAATACTCATTTAACACCTTCAAAGGTGGCCATTATGATGTCACTATTTTTATATATGATATATAATATGTTTATGTTTTATTTATGCTTCTGTATTTTTCATTTTTGTCTTACATTTATGGCTTCCATTATGGGTATACGCAATATCTTCATTTAAGCTAGTGCGGACTACCGCCCCCTCAAAGTGATTTGATTCGTTAAATACCATATGTGGGATGTATAAAGGATGGAAATATGATATTATATATGAAATTATACTGGAATTATAATATACCTCTATATCATTATTATTTCTTTCCATTAAATTATGAGATATAAATGAAAGTAGCGTTTATGCGTACGTACGGCTTACCATCTCCATGAACGGTGCATTTCATTTCTTATCCCCAAATGTAATGTACTATTATAAGTACATATATATAATGGATATATATTATGTATGATACATCTAAATGATTAATATAATTCTGGAATTAAAATATACATACCTCTCATATAGTTTTAATTCCATTAATACGACATAGAAATGAAAGTAGTGTTCATGCGTACGTACGGCTTACCGTCTCCATGAATGGTGCATTTCATTTCTTTCCTCTAAATGATTATGTAATGTTACAAATGCATGCCTGTACTGGATATATATGACATATATGATATCTAAATCATGAATACAATTCTGGATATAATAATCATTTGGCCACACGAACAACATGTAATTGTAAGAAGTCCACTTTCGACTTAAGAACCAAATATCGGCAAAACAAATATTATTAACTTAAATGATTACATAATGTTTATGACATGGTAATAAGTGGTATAAAAGTAATAATGAACATGAAAAAGGTTCTTAAGGAATTATAAATTAACTGAAGTTTATTATTCATGAGATTAAAGAACGATCGAGTCAAGTCGGACCCGAGGTAAGGGATCCTACACCTCTCTTTCTTTTTAAGTACACTCTTTTATGTCATTCCTTTTAAAGCTCATATTTATTGTTATTGGGATGTTCTTTTATATTAATATTAATTTAATTTTTATGTTCATGTGATGAGAGACCCTATTCTCTCTCATCAAGCCATTTTGGAAGTTTTGAGTGGCGCCGATAGGCTGCCGAACTTTCGTATGAGATCTAACCTTTCTCTTTCTTTTTAAGTACTCTCCTTTATGTCACTTCTTTTGAGCTCCTCTTTGTAATGTTGAGGGATGTTCTTTTATATTCCTCTTGATTTAAATTTTATTTTAATGTGATGAGATACCCTATTTGATCTCATCAATCCATATTCAGAAGTTTTATGTGGCGCCGTTAGGCTGCCGAGATTTCGTAAGGGATTTTTCATCTCACTTTTATTCCTGTGGGATTTATGCTACATTTTCCACAATTTCATTTGAGTGGTTTATGTACTGACCATTATTAATCTACTTTTGTAATATAATTCCATTTATGGGTATTTAAATATTCATTGTATGACACTTCGTCAATGGGGTGTACTTTTCGAAAGTTACCCAAGTAGGTAAGGGAACCTTTCACCCACTTTTTTTTAAAAGACATCGTTTGCTATGTCTTTTAATTCACATACTATTATGTTGGGATATGTTCTCATATATCCTTATTGATGTAAATTTTATGTCCAAGTGACGAGATACTCTTTTTATCTCTCATCAACTCTTTTTGATGTGATGCCGTTAGGCTGTCAAGGGAACTTTTTAACCCAATTTCGATTTCTTTGGGTTCAACATGTAGTCATTGAATATGTCATCCATTGAATATGTGTGAATGACCTTTTATTGTTTTACACTTATTATCCACTTATATTTGGTGTATTTATATTTTTCACACATATTTTTGAGATTGATTTGTCCTTAAATTAAGGATACCTTCTTTATAAGGGATTTCATCACATTTGACATTTCTATTGAGGGTTCATTGTTGTTATGCACCAATTCACTCTTATATGGTGTATATACTTTCCTTTGGAGTATTATATCATGAATCCATTTATTCTCATGATATTATAAAGTTCTGACTAAATGTTATTCCTCAATTATTGTATTCAAGTGTCTCTAATTTTGGTAAAACCCCTTTAACAAAAATATCGTTTTAAATGTTTTAATTATTTGTTCTTATTAATATCCATGTTTTCAAAATGGTTTTAAGGATTTATTTATATGGATATTAATGGTTTAAAATTTTAAGCTTCAAGGTGGTATGGGACACTTTGATTCAAAAATCTCTTTATTAAATGTTTTAAATGGTTTTGAAAAAGGTTTTGATAAAGGATTCTATTATGATATATTGTGATGTGGAAATGTTATCATTACTTTATATTGGTTTTATGTTTTATGATTTTATATTGGTACTTGTACATTTTAACGGGTGGTTACGTTATAAACCATATGATGGGTGGTGCCGTGAATACCAGGACGGGTGGTTACGTTATAACCTCCAATGCATTGGGTATGGAAGTCGGCCGTATGGCTATTCTATTTAGTATGTATGGAAATTGGCCGTATGGCTATTCCATTAAGTGATATGTGTGGAAGTCGACCGTATGGCTATTCCACTTAAGTATGTTTATGTCCCAAGTTACCTTTATATATGTTATGTGTTCTTTATATGGGTTTTATGGAAATCCTTTGGTTACAAAAAGGTAAGTAATGATATTTTTTTTCAGTGAAAAGTTTTTACTACTTCATGAAGGTAAAAAGCATTACATTGATAAAGTATTCATGGTTTACTTGTTGTTTTGAAAAAACTAACAGTTTTCATTCTTTGTGTATCCCTTACTGAGCTTCTTATGCTCATCCGAAGTTTTTGAAATGTTTTTCACAGGACATAGCGTGGAATAGGGTCAAGGATGGGATCAAGGGAAAGTCATGCTACTTAAAACATGGAACTATACATGTTTCTTTTAAAGAGTTTTTATTTTATGGAAATTTAGTAGAAGCGACTACTTTGTAATCTTTTGAGATATAATAGTTATGTCCTAATTCTCTAAAACTCTAAACCTGAAAAGATCCTCAATGTAAATTACTCATTTAATTCAATATTAAGTAAGGTTTAAGGCCGGGGCCAACTATAAGGCCCTAGCCTTAAACCATACTTAAACTTGAGTTATTATAAGATTACACATTGAGGATCTTTTCAGTTTTAGAGTTTTAGAGAATTAGATCATGAAACTTGCATTACATTCCACATTTAAACAAGGTGGTTACATAAAAGACAATATTCATTCTTCCCATCAATGGAAACCTATTTAAAATAAAACACGGATTCTTTCTTGACACATCCTTGACACTATCGTCACATCATGTACCTTTCCCTTGACTTGTGAAAAGCATTTCAAAAACTTGGGATGAGCATAAAAAGCTCAGTAAGGGTTATAAAAATATGGAAAGGAAACATGAGTTCATATATACATAAGAATGAAATCATACTTTACCCATAAAACATAGGCATATCAAATCATGAATAAATCATAGAAAACATAAGACATAAAGGTAACTTGAGGCATTCATAACATTCTTACGTAGGGAGTAACCCTCTTGGTTACGTTTGGAATACCCATCACAGTATATTCCCTAAATCTCTTCGGAGAAACCTTAACGTTTCACTCCTTCTCATTACCCAATGCATTGGAGAGCTATATCGGGCTCACCCGCCCTTAGTTTATCACGGAACCACCCATTCTTCATAACAACGCCCAAGAACCATAACATAATCATATCACATAAACATGAATAAAGGAAACATAACATTTCCATATTTCAATCAAAATATAACATTTTAGGATATTGAAATAATGAATCCATTCAAAAAGAAACCATTTCCAAAACCATTTAAAACATTTAATGAAGATATTTTTGAATCAAAGTGTCCCATACCACCTTGAAGCTTTTAAAATTTTAAACCATTAATATCCATATAAATAAATCCTTAAAACCATTTTGAAAGTATGTATATTAATAAGAACAAATAATTAAAACATTTAAAACGATATTTTGGTTAAAGGGGTTTTACCAAAATTAGAGACACTGGAATTCAATAATCGAGGAATAACATTTAGTGAGAACATTATAATATCATGAGAATAAAAGGATTCATGATATAATACTCCAAAGGACAGTATATACACCATATAAGAGTGAATTGGTGCATAACAACAATGAACCCTCAATAGAAATGTCAAATGTGATGAAATCCCTTATAAAGAAGGTATCCTTAAATTAAGGACAAATAAATCTCAAAAATATGTGTGACAAATATATATACACCAATATAAGTGGATATTAAGTGTAAAACAATAAAAGGTCATTCACACATATTCAATGGATGACATATTCAATGACTACAAGTTGAACCCAAAGAAATCGAAATTGGGTTAAAAAGTTCCCTTGACAGCCTAATGACATCACATCAAAATGAGTTGATGAGAGATAAAAAGTGTATCTCATCACATGGACATAAAATTTACATCAATAAGGATATATGAGAACATATCCCAATATAACAATATGTAAATTAAAAGACCCAACAAAATAAGTCTTTTAAAAAGAGGAGGGTGAAAGGTTCCCTTACCGACTTGGGTATCTTTCAAAACATACACCCCATGAAAGAAAGACAATAGGTAATTGATGTAAATACTCATAAACGAAAGTATATTACACAAAGAGTAGAATATTTGGCAGTACATACACCACTCAATGGAATTTGTGGAAAATGTAGCATAAATCTCACGGGAATAAAAGTGAGATGAAAAATCCCTTACGAAAGCTCGGCAGCCTAACGACGCCACATAAAACTTCCGAATATGGATTGATGAGATCAAATAGAGTATCCCATCATATTACAATAGAATTTACAGAAAGTGGAATATAAAAGAAAATCCCCCAACATTGCAAGGAGGAGTTTAAAAGAAGTGACATAAAGTAGAGTACTTAAAAAGAAAGAGAGAGGTTAGATCTCTTACGAATGTTCTGCAGCCTGACGGCGCCACTCAAAACATCCAAAATGGATTGATGAGAGAGAATAGGGCCTCTCATCACATGAACATAAAAATTACAGTAAATTTAATATAAATGATCATCCCAATAACAAGAATGATGAGCTTTAAAAGGAATTACATAAATGTGTGTACTTAAAAAGAAAGAGAGGAGTAGGATCCCTTACCTCGGGTCCGACTTGACTCGATCGTTCTTTAATATCCTGAATAATATACTTGAGTTAATTTATAATTCCTTAAGAACCTTTTTCAAGTTCATTATATCTTTTATACCACTTATTACCATGTCATAAACATTATGTAATCATTGAAGTTAATAATATTTGTTTTGCCGATATTTGGTTCTTAAGTCGAAAGTGGACTTCTTACAATTACATGTTGTTCGTGTGGCCAAATGTTTATTATATCCAGAATTGTATTCATTATGTAGATATCATATATGTCATATATATCCAGTACATTCATTCATTTATAACATTACATAATCATTTAGAGGTAAGAAATGAAATGCACAGTTCATGGAGACGGTAAGCCGTCCGTACGCATGAAGGCTACTTTCATTTCTATTTCGTATTTTATAGAATTTAATAATAATTATATAAAGGAATATTATAATTCCAGTATAATATCATATATAATATCATATTTCCATCCTTTATACATCCCACATATGGTATTTAACGAATCAAATCACTTTGAGGGGGAGGTAGTCCGCATTTCCTTAAATGAAGATATCGCATATACCCATAATGGAAGCCATAAAGGTAAGACAAAAATGAAAAATACAGAAGCATAAATAAAACATAAACATATTATATATCATATATAAAAATAGTGACATCATAATGTCCACCTTTGAAGGTGTTAAATGAGTATTGAACAATCATCGTTTCGGGAGGCAGCATTTCACCATCCACGGAAACCGTATGTTCTTTAACCATTTGATGTAGTTGTGTGAGAGTGTAGCTCGAATAAATCTTATAACAACATCCTAGTATATTGAAGATACGGGTGTTGTTACAAAAGAAGTAAATAAAAATAGTTTAGGGGGTTGGAGAATCAAAATAAAACAAATGAACATGAGAGAATGAATTACCTTTAAAAGTGTAACTCCTTTTGATTTGAGCCTAAAGGCTTACTTGGAAAGGATTATGCCCAACGGGAATCCTATAGGATGAGGAGAGGGATGTGGAGAGAGTCAATGGGCAGGGGTTGGCCGAGCCAAAGGCTTGAGGAGTGTGTTAAATGAGATAGAGGTGGGGGCCTTTTATAAGAGGAGAGGAGGGACACTTTTGGAAAGTAAAGAAATATTACTTTATTTGAAAATGTGTTTCGGTTTCAAAAGGTCCCACATTGATATAATTCGTGGATAAGGTGATAAGGCTTTGAAATCCACTCATCCAATAAGTTTTGGACATGTGTAGTTCATAGATTTTACATTATCTTTCCATTTTATTTAAATCGTCAAATAATGATGTCATCGCTGCATCATTATTATGTCATAAATAATTTAATTTATTTAATGTCTAAAAATTATAAAAAAAATACTATGATGTAGGAAATATTTTTCTCTTTCCAATGAATATTTATAATCAAAAATATGACTTGTATAACCCCACTTAAAAATTGTTTTATTAAAACATATTATGTTTGTGTCAATTTTACTTTTACATTAAATAAAAATGTTATTTATGTCATTTCCCAACCAAAGTGGATCCGTGGGGTCCCCAAGTTGGCCCATGGCTTGTCTTGGTCGGCCTTTAATCACCCAATAGGTGTAGGACAAGTGTAATGGTGTTTTCACATTCTTATAATATCATTTTTACCTTAAATTACACTAATTACCACTAATCGCGATTAAAAACTTAATAAGTTACTATTCACCAAAAAATTATTTTCATCCCATTGAACCACATTTTACATACTAATGACAACAATGTATATCGGATTTTCAAAATTAAATACACATTAGAGGTAAACTTTCATTTAACTGAAAAATCAGTTTGCTTGATTACCACTTAGTGGTTTTACTATTCATCAAAAATTGGAGTTTTTCAGAAAAATACCAAAACTTCACCCTAAGCTATATTTGATATTCCGAATTCAAAAATGAAGTCCGTTTTAAAAAATTCAAAACATATTAGTCACATTAATTAATTTAATATTTAATTCCCGATGTCAGAGCAAATAGCGTGTTTTTATAAAACAATAAGTATCAAAAGATTGACACTAGTTTAAGTCTGATTTCAAAGTGAAATTAATTCCAACGACCACTATTGGATTTAATGGTAAAAATATATTCTAATTTCACTTTAAAACCAATTCAAAAGATAATCTAATCATATAAATAAATTAGATTAAAAAGAGTTTTTGAATTAAAATACAACATTTTACACAATTCATAAAAAAATGAACATTATCGGAAAGATACCAAAAATTTACACAAAGTAAATTTTGATGTCCTGATTCTTAAGAAGAGTTTTATTTGGTCCAGTAGAATGTATAAGAGTGAACAAAACTATATTTAATGATGGTTCTCCATCAAAAGGCGATAAGTGAACCTTTAGTGAAAACTAGGGCATATACGCCTAAAATTGAATTCTTTCCGTATTTTAAGCCTCTATCCTCTATTGGATAAATGTAAAAACATTTAAAAACATATATAAACATATTATAGGTATTTCTATCAATTCCCGCCATTACAACTGCTACATGTTAACTACCATTTAAAATAATATTATTTTATTATTAGAGTGCAACGTAAGATTCCCAAGAAACTCGTTGTTGCGTGTTGGGTACTTCATCGAGCATAGCGTCCCCTTTAAAGTCATTTAAATATTTTATTCACAAATATGGATAAATATGAAATTTAATATTCTTTATTTACCTGGGGTGTTACATCCTTCCCCCCTTTTGGGAATTTCATCCTCGCAATTTTAAAATTGCGCTTGGAAACATCCTTGAAAGTCCCACATCAGAACAAAAGTCGGTAAAACAAACACTTTAAAATAAAGAGAGATAAGTACAAAGGTCACCCGAGTTAACCCATACTAGGATTCAATGTATGAAAATATGGACATGGAGGAAAAAACAAAGGGTCATGTTCTGATGGAGAGTGATAGAAAACATGTTTAGGAGAAAGTTAACCACGAGAAAATCACAAACTTGGGATGGGTTAAACGGTATTCGATTCCCCAGTAGGAAAAGTTAATAGACAACATTTTTGTTTTAAGTTACTTTTTATTGAGGAATTTGTTCATAAGGAAACATAATCACTTATCATGTGGACTTTCAACTTTTACTAGATTCCTTAATCAAACTCATATTTTTTCCAAAAGACGAGTATTTAGGGAGACTTGTTCGCATTAAGAGTACTATAATCAACTTCTAAAGAATCACCTAATCCAAAAGAACCATATACTTCCCATTTCTTTAGGCTTTAACCAAAACCAAAACCAAAAGGTTAGTACAAGATCAGATAATCCAGAAAAGGATAACCCTTTATAAAAAGAAAATCTATTCTTAACCTCCAAAATTTGTCCAACAAAACCCAAAGTTCAACGAGGACCATTCTATAATCAATTTTTCCATAAAATTCTTCAAAGTAAACCAATATAAGATTGAAACCCAAATATTTGAAGGATTTAGTCACATAGTCTTCTAAGTTAAATCGTAACATTTATCTCCAAACAACATCAGTTGCTCCTAAAGTCTCGTATTAAAAAGTAATTAACCTAATCACATATTCTCCATGATAGGTTATTCATTTTCATAAATAACCCAAAATCGAATTACTCTTAATTCATAAAATCATATAACTAGAATGAATCAGTCAAACTAACCAGGGACTTCATGTAGTCCAGTGGTAGGCGATAAATACCAGTCACACATTGGTTATGGGTTCGATTCCCGCAGCTTTGTCCGACGCGACGGGATGTCACACGGTCTACGTGTTGTCCTTTTTCCAAAACTATATAATTCTTAAAAAATTCCCCAAAATGAGATAAAATCTTCAAGAATAATCATAACATATTTAAACCTCAAGTTTATCTCATTCCTTTCATTTTCCATCATATCATAGAGTAACCCATAATTACCTAAACATTAAGTATCATATAAACCCTAATGGTTACCTTAATAATTATTACCTGAATTTCCACATCGGGTTGACCATCTCATACATGATGCATTAGAGAACTCACCAAGGTTGAAGTGGTTGATCATGACTCCTTGATATTTGGTTTAGAACAACCACGAGATTCCTCATTGAATCCTCCATTTTATCTAGTATCTTAATCAGAGAACCACCACAGTTTCCTTCAAACCTGTTGTCTCTTTGGTGCCTGGTAGATCCATCCATTCACTAAAATAGAAATGTCAGTGTGAGTATATCAACAAAACCATCATGTACTAATGAGGAAGGTAAACACTAAGATACACTTACTCATTTACTTTATCTAAAACTAGGACTCTTTCTGAAATCCTAACCATTATGGTAATGTCACTTATGCTTAAAGAATACCCTAACCTCTAAAGTTATCTAAACCGACCTTTGATACCAACTATAAGGCCCCATCCTTAAACCTTACTTAAACTTGAGTTATTACAAGATTACACATTGAGGATCTTTTCAGGTTTAGAGTTTTAGAGAATTAGATCATGAAAGTTGCATTACATTCCACATTTAAACAAGGTGGTTACATAAAAGACAATATTCATTCTTCCCATCAATGGAAACCTATTTAAAATAAAACACGGATTTTTTCTTGACACAACCTTGACACTATCGTCACATCATGTACCTTTCCCTTGACCTGTGAAAAGCATTTCAAAAACTTGGGATGGGCATAAAAATCTCAGTAAGGCTTATAAAAATATGGAAAGGAAACATGAGTTCATATATACATAAGAATGAAATCATACTTTACCCATAAAACATAGGCATATCAAATCATGAATAAATCATAGAAAACATAAGACATAAAGGTAACTTGAGGCATTCATAACATTCTTACGTAGGGAGTAACCCTCTTGGTTATGTTTGGAATACCCATCACAGTATATTCCCTAAATCTCTTCGGAGAAACCTTAACATTTCACTCCTTCGCGTTACCCAATGCATTGGAGAGCTATATCGGGCTCACCCACCCTTAGTTTATCACGGAACCACCCATTCTTCATAACAATGCCCAAGAACCATAACATAATCATATCACATAAACATGAATAAAGGAAACATAACATTTCCACATTTCAATCACAATATAACATTTTAGGATATTGAAATAATGAATCCATTCAAAAAGAAACCATTTCCAAAACCATTTAAAACATTTATTAAAGAGATTTTTGAATCAAAGTGTCCCATACCACCTTGAATCTTTTAACATTTTAAACCATTAATATCCATATAAATAAATCCTTAAAACCATTTTGAAAGCATGGATATTAATAAGAAAAAATAATTAAAACATTTAAAACGATATTTTGGTTAAAGGGGTTTTACCAAAATTAGAGACACTTGAATACAATAATCGAGGAATAACATTTAGTCAGAACTTTATAATATCGTGAGAATAAATGGATTCATGATATAATACTCCAAATGACAGTATATACACCATATAAGAGTGAATTGGTGCATAACAACAATGAACCCTCAATAGAAATGTCAAATGTGATGAAATCCCTTATAAAGAAGGTATCCTTAAATTAAGGACAAATAAACCTCAAAAATATGTGTGAAAAATATATATACACCCAATATAAGTGGATATTAAGTGTAAAACAATAAAATGTCATTCACACATATTAAATGGATGACATATTCAATGACTACAAGTTGAACCCAAAGAAATCGAAATTGGGTTAAAAAGTTCCCTTGACAGCCTAATGGCATCACATCAAAATGAGTTGATGAGAGATAAAACGTGTATCTAATCACTTGGACATAAAATTTACATCAATAAGGATATATGAGAACATATCCCAATATAACAATATGTAAATTAAAAGACCCAACAAAAGAAGTCTTTTAAAAAGAGGAGGGTGAAAGGTTCCCTTACCGACTTGGGTATCTTTCAAAACATACACCCCATGAAAGAAAGAAAATAGGTCATTGATGTAAATACTCATAAACGAATGTATATTACACAAATAGTAGAATAATGGGAAGTACATACACCACTCAATGGAATTTGTGGTAAATGTAGCATAAATCTCACAGGAATAAAAGTGAGATGAAAAATCCCTTACGAAAGCTCGGCAGCCTAACGACGCCACATAAAACATCCGAATATTGATTTATGAGATCAAATAGAGTATCCCATCATATTACAATAGAATTTACAGCAAGTGGAATATAAAAGAAAATCCCCCAACATTGCAAGGAGGAGTTTAAAAGAAGTGACATAAAGTAGAGTACTTAAAAAGAAAGAGAGCGGTTAGATCTCTTACGAAAGTTCGGCAGCCTAACGGCGCCACTCAAAACATCCAAAATGGATTGATGAGAGAGAATAGGGCCTCTAATCACATGAACATAAAAATTACAGTAAATTTAATATAAAATATCATCCTAATAACAAGAAATATGAGCTTTAAAAGTAATTACATAAAAGTGTGTACTTAAAAAGAAAGAGAGGAGTAGGATCCCTTACCCCGGGTCCGACTTGACTCGATCGTTCTTTAATCTCCTGAATAATAAACTTGAGTTAATTTATAATTCCTTAAGAACCTTTTTCAAGTTAATTATTACTTTTATACCACTTATTACCATGTCATAAACATTATGTAATCATTTATGTTAATAATATTTGTTTTGCCGATATTTGGTTCTTAAGTCGAAAGTGGACTTCTTACAATTACATGTTGTTCATGTGGCAAAATGTTTATTATATCCAGAATTGTATTCATTATGTAGATATCATATATTTCATATATATCCAGTACATGCATGCATTTATAACATTACATAATCATTTAGAGGTAAGAAATGAAATGCACCGTTCATGGAGACGGTAAGCCGTACGTACGCATGAACGCTACTTTCATTTCTATTTCGTATTTTATAGAATGGAATAATAATTATGTAAAGGTATATTATAATTACAGTATAATATCATATATAATATCATATTTCCATCCTTTATACATCCCACATATGGTATTTAACGAATCAAATCACTTTGAGGGGGCGGTAGTCCGCATTTCCTTAAATGAAGATATCGCGTATACCCATAATGGAAGCCATAAAGGTAAGACAAAAATGAAAAATACAGAAGCATAAATAAAACATAAACATATTATATATAATATATAAAAATAGTGACATCATAATGGCCACCTTTGAAGGTGTTAAATGAGTATTGAACAATCATCGTTTCGGGAGGCAGAATTTCACCATCCACAGAAACCGTATGTTCTTTAACCATTTGATGTAGTTGTGTGAGAGTGTAGATAGAATAAATATTATAACAACATCATATTATATTTAATATACTGTTGTTGTTACAAAAGAAGTAAATAAAAAGAGTTTAGGGGGTTGGAGAAGCAAAATAAAACAAATGAACATGAGAGAATGAATTACCATTAAAAGTGTAACTCCTTTTGATTTGAGCCAAAAGGCTTCCATTGAAAGGATTCTGCCCAAAGGGAATCCTCTAGGATTAGTAGAGGGATGTGGAGAGATTAAATGGGCCGGGGTTGGCCGATCCAAAGGCTTTAGGAGTGTGTTAAATGAGATAGAGGTGGGGGCCTTTTATAAGAGGAGAGGAGGGGCACTTTTGGAAAGTAAAGAAATATTACTTTATTTGAAAATGTGTTTCGGTTTCAAAAGGTCCCACATTGATATAATTCGTGGATAAGGTTATAAAGCTTCGAAATCCACTCATCCAATAAGTTTTGGACATTTGTAGTTCATAGATTTTACATTATCTTTCCATTTTATTTAAATCGTCAAATAATGATGTCATCGCTGCATCATTATTATGTCATAAATAATTTAATTTATTTAATGTCTAAATATTATAAAACAAATACTATGATGTAGGAAATCTTTTTATCTTTCCAATGAATATTTATAATAAAAAAGATGACTTGTATAACCCCACTTAAAAATTATTTTAGTAAAACATATCATGTTTGTGTCAATTTTACTTTTACATTAAATAAAAATGTTATTTATGTCATTTCCCAACCAAAGTGGATCCATGGGGTCCCCAAGTTGGCCCATGGCTTGTCTTGGTCGGCCATGACTCACCCAATAGGTGTAGGAAAAGTGTCATTGTCACGAACCAACCTGGGTCGACCCTGAACCGGTCACCCGAGCCGGTCCGCGACATGGCCCGAGAGGCGTTCCCGATCCTCCCGGGCTGGCGACAAGCGCCAGGGCATCAACAGAGGCTATGGGAACGATTTCGCCCAATATAAATAAATAAGACAGTGAATATAATACAGAGCAGCGCAGAAAAGATAAACCAAAATGAGTGACTAAACGGGAACAAACAAGAATCAAACTAACCAAACACGACGTGCGAACAAACTCCGTGCGACCTCGTGGGTCGCTCTCTGACTCAACGATCAAGCGTCACCCTAGGCGAGCGCACTCAAGCTATAGCCTGCACAAACACTAAAAACAGAAAAGAACTATAGGCGTGAGTATTAAAACTCAGTAGGATAACCCGATATCTATTCCCAATGCACTACCTTTAAAATAAAAGAAACATCATTTCAAGTTTGAACTACAATTTATAAAAGTATGTTTTTCTAAGAATTTTACTTAAAAACAAAGTACGAACAATTGACCTTAGCCATTTCAAAATTCGGGTTCATTTCATTAGTGTCAATGACATTTCAGGAAAGGGGGAAAATGATGTTTAATTTTTTTTAAATTTGTAAAAAAGGGATTAAACACTTCCATTTGAAAACAATTTTTAGAAACCTATTAAAAAGAAATTTATCAGTTTCCAAGGAAAACAATATGCCAGAATGCACAAAGTAAAACATACAGCAAGGGCAATGTGGGTATACATGTGAGCATCATAATCATTACTGCAAGCTATAAAAGCTGAATAGACATGGGTGAACCTAGGAGATCGAGAATAAACCAGAAGATACCAATACATGAGAAATCATCCTTATTGACATGTCACGATGAAATCAAAACGCACAATACGCTCGACCATTCACTCACGGGCAGGTCGAGGGCAAATCCCAAAGCAATAAACCCAATATATCCACCTACTATGGGCCACTGGTCAGTACCATAACCTACCAGTGCAGCAATCGTTCTTAGAATATCCTCTCAATATGCCAGATTCCCATGTCTCAAGTGTTTTTAAAATAAAGGGGTGAGCCAACCGATGCCAACCGAGCATCCAATCAGATATATCTATATATATATAAAGAAAAACAGGCATTCCCCGAGCCACTCCATGGGACGACCTCTTGCCTTTAACTACTCAAGTACCCGGGAGCCTCTAAGCACGGCCTCCTAAACAATCAATTGCAACCAAGGCATGAGAGTCACCCTAAGAGGGTTTTTTATCAAAACATTTTTTTATCGCTTTCCATAAGGTGCCAAACGGGCATTTAATACATTTCACAAACACTACTCAAAGACAGGTACAACTTCTTTATGAGACAAAACCCAGTTTAAAACCATTTAAAGAACACCAAAACACTACGTCATAGGCTAACAATATTTTTATAAACCAAACCAAACCATTTTCTTTTTCCAAATATTCTTTAAGAGCCAACCGGGCAATTTCTCAAACGAACCAAAGTATTTGTTCATGCTTCAAAAGAAATCATTTCTCATTAAACCAGAACTCTATTTTACCTTCTGTGAATTATGTTTAAAAGACAAATGGGCATTCTTTCATTATTGGGTGTTCGCTCGTCAAAAGGATTTTTCATGTGTCGTGTATAAAATAAACGGCTCCTTTTGACATTAAATAACCATTTAAAAATTAACCATCTTATATTAAAATTAATTGTCGTATATTATCTCATATTTATTACAATTAATAAAGTGTTGATTTTGAACAATTAGGGTGCGCAAATAGCATGAAATAATATAACTCAAATTTTAAAAGCAGTGCAAAGGGAACCTACCTCAAAACCAAGCGCGTCGACACAACAACCTCGGATCCAAGGCGCGATGACACGACGTGTGTCCGAGACTACGTGACAAAGTCTAACACTCTGCATAATCAATTTCAAGGACTCAGACCCATCCAAAAACTCACCAGAGCCTGCAAAACCAAGCGTCGGGGAGAAACGCTCACCTCGAAACTGAAGCGCGACGACGACTGAACCTCAGAAACAAGGCGCGGCAATGGCGCTCACTCAGAAACACCCTGCGCGGGTCCTAAAAAAATCCTAAACCAACAAATAAAAATCCACCATCAATTAAAACCCATGAACCAAAAAGAGTACGATGATGAAGATAATAATAATAATAATAATAATAATAATAATTGTAATAATAATATCAATAATAATAATAATATTAGTAATAATAAGAATAGTATGAATAATAGTTATAATAAAATAATAATAATAATAATATAATAATAATAACAACAACAACAATAATAATAATAATAATAATAAGATTAATAATAATAATTTAGCATAATTATAATATAATTATATAATAATAATAACAATATTAATATAATAATAATAATTATAATAGCATACCCGTAATATAATAATGATAACAATAATATAATAATAATAATAATAATAGCATAAACATAATAATAATGACAATAACATAACAAAAATAATAAAATTATAACTCAATAATATTAACATAATAATAATAATAATAATAATAACAACAAAATAAAAATAATAAAAATAATAATAATAAGACTAACAATAATAATAAACAATAATAATATAAAAAAAACAAAACAAACCTGCTGGAGGGCGACGTGGGCAGCGACGAGGTGGCCGGGACCGGAACCGGCGGTCGCCAGAGCAGCGCAGGAGGGAGCCGCAGCGGCCGGAGCGCCGGCGTGAGCTGAAGCCGGAAAAAGGGGGGAGGGTTCAGCGGGGGTCCGGGGGTGCTGCGCAAGGGAGGCGGTGCCGGGGGCTGCGGGTGCTGCTGCGGACAGAGGGAGGCAGGGAAGAGGAAGGCCGAGCGGCGGGGGTGCAGGGAGGCGCTGGGTCGCTGCTGCTGCTGCTGCGGAAGGAGGCAGGGAGGAGATCGGATGACGGGGGGCTGCTGTATGCGGGCTGCTGCAAGGGAGGGAGGAGGGAGTGCGGACAGCGGGAGCTGGCGGTGAAGCGCAAGGCAGGGACGCGGGGGCTGGCTGCAGGAGTCTGGCCGGCACTGAGGGGTGCGATGCCTGCTCGCGACAGGAGAAACCGTGGGGGGGTTGTGCTGCGTAAGGGAGAGAAGGGCCATGGAAGGATGCGCGATGAAGCATGGGCGCTGTGTCGGGGCGCCGTTGGCTGGATAAATCTGCTGCAGTCGGTGAATGATAGGAAAGGGAGTTGGCCAAAGGGAGACACGGTGGGGCGCTGCAAATCGAGCAGGAGGAGGCTAGCGCGCTAGGAGGGGGAAGAAGGGGAGAGAAAATGTGGGTGGCAGTGCTCATGGGGGCTACGGGAGACGAAAAGAAACGAGAATGGGGATCTAGGGTTAGAGAGAAGGAAATAAAAATAAAGAAAAGAAAAGAGATAAAAAAAAGAAATAAATAAATGAAACAAAAATAGTGATAATAATAAAAGAATGATAATAATAAAAATAATGATAACTTTAATCTCTAATAACAATAATTTCATTTCATAATAATTATTTTATTTGAATAGCGCAACTGCGCGGTCCGCACATGCCTCTAGCGACTGTGCGCGAACTAAGCATGAGCTTTTGTCTGATCTAGAAGTTGTCAGACCGGTGTCCAGGCTGTCCGCACAGTCTCTGCCAAACATGTAGTGCATGCGCACTAGTCTAAAACTCACCCCAACTCTCGAAAAGAGAAAATAAATAAATAAATAACCATAATAATTAATAACATCTTTATCAAGATCAATTATAATAATAATAATTATAATAATAATCATGATGATAAAAATACAAATGATAAAAATACTCATTTCGTCTTAAATAATAAAAACAACTATGAACTGATAACAATAGATGTGCACGTTAAATATAAAGACTCTATTTAAAATTTTCCAAAGACAACGGGATGCGAAAATACACCGGGCAGGGACGAGCGGGGTTTCCAGAACAGGCTCCGCTCACTCGCCCGACGACGTCGCGTCAAAAAGCGCACATTTTAACAAAAACTCAAAAACCTGGTCCGATACTGAACACGAACCACAACAATATAATTTAAAGTCAAAGAAATCATAAAATAAAATAAACGCGCGTGTCGGGGTGTGACAGTCATGGTGTTTTCACATTCTTATAATATTATTTTTACCTTAAATTACACTAATTACCACTAATCGCGATTAAAAACTTAATAAGTTATTATTCACCAAAAAATTATTTTCATCCCATTGAACCAAATTTTACATACTAATGACAACAATGTATGTCGGATTTTCAAAATTCAATACACATTAGTGGTAAACTTTCATTTAACTGAAAAATCAGTTTGCTTGATTACCACTTAGTGGTTTCACTATTCATCAAAAATTGGAGTTTTTCAGAAAAATACCAAAACTTCACCCTAAGCTATATTTGATATTCCGAATTCAAAAATGAAGTCCGTTTTACAAAATTAAAAACATATTAGTCACATTAATTAATTTAATAATTAATTCCCGCTGTCAGAGCAAATAGCGTGTTTTTATAAAACAATAAGTATCAAAAGATTGACAGTAGTTTAAGTCTGATTTCAATGTGAAATTAATTCCAACGACCACTATTGGATTTAATGGTAAAAATATATTCTAATTTCACTTTAAAACCAATTCAAAAGATTATCTAATCATATAAATAAATTATATTAAAAAGAGGTTTTGAATTAAAATACAACATTTTACACTATTCATAAAAAAAATGAACATTATCTGAAAGATACCAAAAATATACACAATGTAAATTTTGATGTCCCGATTCTTAAGAAGAGTTTTATTTGGACCAGTAGAATGTATAAGAGTGAACAAAACTATATTTAATGATGGTTCACCATCAAAAGGCGATAAGTGAACCTTTAGTGAAAACTAGGGCATATACGCCTAAAATTGAATTCTTTCCGTGTTTTATGCCTCTATCCTCTATTGGATAAATTTAAAAACATTTAAAAACATATATAAACATATTTTAGTTATTTCTATCCATTCCCGTCATTACAACGGCTACATGTTAACTACCATTTAAAATAATATTATTTTATTATTATAGTGCAACGTAAGATTCGCAAGAAACTCGTTGTTGCGTGTTGGGTACGCCATCGAGCATAGTCATTAGTGGTAAAATTTCATTTAACTGAAAAATCAGTTTGCTTGATTACCACTTAGTGGTTTCACTATTCATCACAAATTGAAGTTTTTCAGAAAATTACCAAAAATTCACCCTAAGCTATATTTGATATTCCGAATTCAAAAATGAAGTCTATTTTACAAAATTCAAATCATATAAGTCACATTAATTAATTTAATAATTAATTCCCACTGCCAGAGCAAATAGCGTGTTTTTACAAAACAATAAGTATCAAAAGATTGACACCAGTTTAAGTCTAATTTCAAAGTGAAATTGATTCAATGACCACCATTGGATAAAATGGTAAAAATAAATTCTAATTTCACTTCAAAACCAATTCAAAACATAATCTAATCATATAAATAAATTAGATTAAAAATCAGTTTTGATGTAAAATGCAGTATTTTTCACTATTCATTAAAAAAATGAACATTGTCAGAAAAATACCAAAAATTCACACAAGGTAAATTTTGATGTCCCAATCATAAAGGATAAAATTATTTTGACAAACATAGTTTATAAAATTGTCAAAATATAGATTCAAAAATGGTTTGCCATCAAAAGGCAGTAAAACAATCTTTTAAGAATATTAGTGTATTCCATGCATAAGATTGTATTTATTTTCATTTTAAGCCTCTATAACACTATCTTAATCATTAATAAACATAGATAAAAATATATATTTTTCATTACTTACTTGGGATGTTACATCCTTCCCCCCTTTAGAAAATTGCACCCCCGCAATTTATTTACTTATCGAATAAATGGGGGTACTTATCCCTCATTGCATTTTCAGATTCCCATGTTGCCTCTTCAATCATGTGGTTTTTCCACAAAACTTTTACCTGATGAATCACCTTATTCCGTAACACTTGCTCCCTGTGGTCAAGAATCTGGACCGGTTGTTCCTCATAAGATAGGTTCTCTTCCAGCTGAACTACCTCTGGACTCAAAACGTGAGATGGATCTGGCATATACTTTCTCAACATCGAAACGTGAAAAACATTGTGTACCTGAGATAAACTCGGAGGTAAAGCCACTCGGTATGCAACTGATCCAACTCTCTCTAGAATTTCGTATGGTCCAACAAACCTTGGACTCAACTTTCCTTTCTTACCAAATCTCATCACGCTTTTCCAAGGAGAAACCTTGAGAAAAACATGATCACCTACCTCGAAAGATAGATCCTTCCTTCGGTTATCCGCATAACTCTTCTGCCTGCTCTGAGCTGTTCTCATGTGTTTCTGAATCAGCTGTACTTTTTCTTCCATCTCTTCTACGAATTCTGGTCCCATCAACTTCCTTTCACCCACTTCATCCCAGAAAGCTGGAGTTCGACACCGCTTCCCATATAATGCCTGAAATGGTTCCATCTGTATACTGGAATGAAAACTGTTATTATATGAAAACTCAACCAAAGAAAGATGTTTGTCCCAACTTCCCTGATAATCCATAGAACAAGCTCGTAGCATATCCTCCAATGTCTGAATTGTTCGTTCTGACTGCCCATCTGATTGAGGATGAAAAGCTGTACTAAAATTTAATTCAGTACCCAACGAATTCTGAAGGCCTTTCAAAAAGTTAGAAGTAAACCTGGGATCACGATCCGATACAATGGAGAGTGGAACTCCATGTAACCTGACTATCTCTTTAAGATACAAATGGGAAAGTTGATCAAGAGAGAAAGTATCTCGTATAGAAAGGAAATGAGCAGATTTGGTCAAGCGATCAACAATACCCCAGATTGCATTATTACCTCGAGATGTCTTCGGTAATCCAACAACAAAGTCCATGGATATATTCTCCCATTTCCACTCTGGCACTGGTAAAGGCTGAAGCATCCCTTTCGGTAACTGCCTCTCTGCTTTAGCCTGTTGACATTTCAAACACTTCACAGTAAAATCAGCAATATCTCTTTTCATTCCATCCCACCAGTAATACTCCCGCAGATCTCTATACATCTTAGTACTGCCTGGATGAACTGAAAACGGAGAACTATGAGCTTCACATAACAACTCTCTCTTCAACTGTGAATCACAAGGCACACACAATCTATTCACAAATCTCAAAACACAATCATTATCAATGTTGAATTCAGGAAACTTACCTTTCTGAACCAGCTCTACCTTTTTCGGCAACTCACTGTCTTGCTTCTGTGCTTGCTTGATTCTATCTGATAGAGAAGATCTCACTGATACCTGAAACAAAACAGGAGGACTTCCTGCACCAACAACTTCTATGCCAAAGTTCATTAAATCCTTAACCAAAGGATCACGTTCCAAACGCAACATTGTTAATGAAGCATTACTTTTTCGACTCAAAGCATCAGCCACTTTATTTGCTTTTCCCGGATGGTAATGAATTTTACAATCATAATCCTTGATTAATTCTAGCCATCTCCTTTGTCTCATGTTTAACTCTTTCTGAGTAAATATATACTTTAAACATTTGTGATCGGTATATATTTCACACTTTACTCCATACAAATGATGCCTCCAAATTTTTAAAGCAAAAACAACAGAAGCTAATTCCAAATCATGTGTTGGGTAATTTACCTCATGAGTTTTCAACTGTCGTGAAGAATAAGCAATTACCTGATCATTCTGCATTAGGACGCAACCAAGTCCTTTCAATGAAGCATCACTGTATATAACAAACTCACCATTCCTGGAAGGTAGTGCCAAAACTGGAGCATTCACCAATCTTCTTTTCAATTCCTGAAAACAATCATCACATTCTTTTTTCCAGATAAACTTAACACCCTTCCGAGTTAGCTTAGTCATTGGACTAGATAACCGTGAAAAATTTCTAACAAACCTTCGGTAATAGCCCGCCAAACCAAGGAAGCTACGAATCTCAGTTACATTTGTGGGTCTTGGCCATTCTTCGATAACTTTTGTTTTTGCAGGATCAACATTTATTCCATCTTTAGAAACAATGTGACCAAGGAAAGAAATTTGTTGCAACCAAAACTCACACTTGCTGAATTTCCCATACAGTTTCTTTTCTTTTAAGGTTTGCAAGATAACCCTTAAATTTTCTTCATGCCCCTATTTATTTTTAGAAAACACCAAAATATCATCAATGAAAACCACCACAAACTTATCCAAGAACTCATGGAAAATTCTATTCATTAAGTCCATGAATACAGCAGGTGCATTGGTTAGCCCAAAAGGCATTACTACAAATTCATAATGGCCATATCTCGTACGGAACGCGGTCTTCGGAATATCTGCCTCCTTAACCTTCAGCTGATGGTACCCCGATCTCAAGTAAATCTTTGAAAAAAACTGAGCTCCCTGGAGCTGATCAAACAAATCATCGATATGAGGAAAAGGATATTTTTTCTTAATAGTGATATTATTCAAGGCTCTATAATCAATGCAAAGTCTCATGGAACCTTCTTTCTTTTTAACAAATAAAACAGGAGCACCCCATGGTGATGTGCTAGGTCTAATGAAACCTTTCTCTAATAAATCTTGAAATTGCTCTTTCAACTCTAAAAGTTCAATTTGTGCCATTCGATAAGGGGGTTTTGAAATTGGCTTAGCATCAGGAACTAAGTCAACAGTAAACTCAACTTCCCGATCTGGTATTATTCCAGACAACTCATCAGGAAAAACATCATGATACTCATTTACCACTGGCACATCATTAATCTGAACAGTTCCTTTATTTTCAACGACGTGTGCAAGGTAACATTCATTTCCATCTTTTACAAGTTTCTCGGCCTCTTGATATGTTATCAAAAGTAAGGGTTCATTCTTGAAAACAAACTGAAAGTCTTTCTGAAAAGAAACTTCTTTATCTCTACAGTCAATATTAGCATGGTAAATAGAGATCCAATCCATACCCAGGATAACATCAAACTCTACTAGAGGTAGAACAATAAGGTTTGCAAGTAGGTTCTTTCCACAGATAAGGATAGGAAGATTCTTATAAATTCTTTTTGCCTCGACAATTCCCTCATGTGTTTTTACCAAAGGTTTAGGAGTCATTTCTTGAGATGGTATTCCCATTTTACTAGAAAAGGTTTCAGAGATGAAAGAATGTGTTGACCCCGAATCAAACAACACACTGGCATAATCTGAAAAAACAAACAAAGTACCTGATACAACTTCATTTTATGGCCCGACATCTGCTGAAGTAGTTGCAAAGGATTTCACCACCCCTTTCTTCTTGTAGTCTAACTGCTTCCCATCACTCAAGCTCCTTGTCGGACACTCGTTTTCATAGTGACCCATCTCATTGCACTTATAACATTTCACTAACTGTAAATCAAATTTGTTCTTACCTTCACCTTGATCCTTTTCAGTGCAATCACGAGCCTTATGTCCCATCTTACCACATCGATAGCACTTCCCAGAATTCAAAAGACATTCCCCAGCATGCCTTTTGCCACATTTATCACAAACTGGAAACTTAGTTCTCTTACCATCAGACTTTTTTGAAGAATTCTTACATTTCTCCTGCCACCTCGGTCTCTTCTTCTGCTGGTTGTTATAGAAAACTTGGTCATTGGCAAACTCCATTTCCACCTTCTCAGCACATCGAACAAGCTTTTCATAACTTTTAAACTCATGAGAAGCTAATTCCATTCGATACTTTGGCTTTAATCTCGAGTAGAAACGATTGATTTTACTATTAAGGTCCCGGATAAAATTTGGAGCATACCTTGCCAATCGAGTGAACCTTTCTTCATAGGCAGCCACTGAGTCGTCCTCTTGCCTCAATTCCAAGAATTGCTTTTCCATCCTAAGTCGAACAACCTTAGGAAAATACTTCTCAAGAAACATATCTTTGAATTCATCCCAGTCAAGAGCATCAATCTCATCGGAGTCCCTGATATTTTTAACCATAGACCACCACTGATCTGCTTCACCCTCCAAACGGTAAATAGCAAGACTAACCTTTTGATTGTCTGAACACCCCATGACATCAAAAATCTTATCCAGTGCTTTAATCCACCCTTCAGCTAGCACAGGGTCATATGATCCTCTGAATGATGGTGGATGTTGCCTCATGAAATGTTTCACATTGAGGTTCTTTTCAGGTTTAGAGTTTTAGAGAATTAGATCATGAAACTTGCATTACATTCCACATTTAAACAAAGTGGTTACATAAAAGACAGTATTCATTCTTCCCATCAATGGAAACATATTTAAAATAAAACATGGATTCTTTCTTGACACATCCTTGACACTATCATCACATCATGTACCCTTCCCTTGTCCTGTGAAAAAAATTTCAAAAACTTGGGATGAGCATAAAAAGCTCATTAAGGGATATAAAAATATGGAAAGGAAACATGATTACATGTATACATAAGAATGAAATCATACTTTACCCATAAAACATAGGCATATAAAATAATGAATAAATCATAGAAATCATAAGACATAAAAGGTAACTTGAGGCATTAATAACATTCATACGTAGGGAGTAGCCCTCTTGGTTACGTTTGGAATACCCATCACAGTATATTCCCTAAATCTCTTCGGAGAAACCTTAACGTTTCACTCCTTCACGTTACCAAATGCATTGGAGAGCTATATCGGGCTCACCCGCCCTTAGTTTATCATGGAACCACCCGTTCTTCATAACAATGCCCAAGAAACATAACATAATCGAATCACATAAAACATGAATAAAGGAAACATAACATTTCCACATTTCAATCACAATATAACATTTTAGGATATTGAAATAACTAATCCATTAAAAACCATTTTCAAAACCATTTAAATCATTTAATAAAGATATTTTTGAATCAAAGTGTCCCATACCACCTTGAAGCTTTTAACATTTTAAACAATTAATATCCATATAAATAAATCCTTAAAACCATTTTGAAAACATGGATATTAATAAGAACAAATAATTAAAACATTAAAAGTGATATTTTGGTTAAAGGGGTTTTTCCAAAATTAGTGACACTTGAATACAATAATTGAGGAATAAAATTTATTCAGAACCTTATAATATCATGAGAATAAATGGATTCATGATATAATACTCCAAAGGATAGTATATACACTATATAAGAGAGAATTGGTGCATAACAACAATGAACCCTCAATAGAAATGTCAAATGTGATGAAATTCCTTATAAAGAAGGTATCCTTAAATTAAGGACAAATAAATCTAAAAAATATGTGTGAAAAATATAAATACACCCAATATAAGTGGATATTAAGTGTAAAACAATAAAAGGTCAATCACACATATTCAATGGATGACATATTCAATGACTACAAGTTAAACCCAAAGAAATCGAAATTGGGATAAAAAGTTCCCTTGACAGCCTAACGGCGCCACTCAAAACTTCCAAAATGGATTGTTGAGAGAGAATAGGGACTCTCATCACATGAAAATAAAAATTACAGTAAGTGTAATATAAAAGATCATCCCAATAACAAGAAAGATGAGCTTTAAAATAAATGACATAAAAGAGTGTACTTTAAAAGAAAGAGAGTTGTAGGATCCCTTACCTCGGGTCTGACTTGACTCGATCGTTCTTTAATATCCTGAATAATAAACTTGAGTTAATTTATAATTGCTTAAGAACATTTTTCAAGTTCATTGTTACTTTTATACCACTTATTACCATGTCATAAGAATTATTTAATCATTTAAGTTAATAATATTTGTTTTGCCGATATTTGGTTCTTAAGTCGAAAGTGGACTTCTTACAATTACATGTTGTTCGTGTGGCCAAATGTTTATTATATCCAGAATTGTATTCATTATGTATATATCATATATGTAATATATATCCAGTACATTCATGCATTTATAACATTACATAATCATTTAGAGGTAAGAAATGAAATGCACCGTTCATGGAGACGGTAAGCCGTACGTACGCATGAACGCTACTTTCATTTCTATTTCGTATTTTATAGAATGGAATAATAATTATATATAGGTATATTATAATTACAGTATAATATCATATATAATATCATAGTTCCATCCTTTATACGTCCCACATATGGTATTTAACGAATCAAATCACTTTGAGGGGGCGGTAGTCCGCACTTCCTAAAATGAAGATATCGCGTATACCCATAATGGATGCCATAAAGGTAAGACACAAATGAAAAATACAGAAGCATAAGTAAAAAATAAACATATTATTTATCATATATAAAAATAGTGACATCATAATGGCCACCTTTGAAGGTGTTAAATGAGTATTGAACAATCATCGTTTCAGGAGGCAGAATTTCGCCATCCACGGAAACCGTATGTTCTTTAACCATTTGATGTAGCTGTGTGAGAGTGTAGCTCGAATAAATCTTATAACAACATCCTAGTATATTGAAGATACCGTTGTTGTTACAAAATAAGTAAATAAAAAGGGTTTTGGGGGTTGGAGAAGCAAAATAAAACAAATGAACATGAGAGAATGAATTACCTTTAAAAGTGTAACTCCTTTTGATTTGAGCCTAAAGGCTTCCTTTGAAAGGATTCTGCCCAAAGGGAATCCTCTAGGATGAGGAGAGGGATGTGGAGAGAGTAAATGGTCAGGGGTTGTCCGAGCCAAAGGCTTGAGGAGTGTGTTAAATGAGGTAGAGGTGGGGGCCTTTTATAAGAGGAGAGGAGGGGTACTTTTGGAAAGTAAAGAAATATTACTTTATTTGAAAATGTGTTTCGGTTTCAAAAGGTCACAAATTGATATAATTCGTGGATAAGGTGATAAGTCTTCGAAATCCACTCATCCAATAAGATTTGGACATGTGTAGTTCATAGATTTTAAATTATCTTTCAATTTGATTTAAATCGTCAAATAATGATGTCATCGCTGCATCATTATTATGTCATAAATAATTTTATTTATTTAATGTCTAAAAATTATAAAAATATACTATGACGTAGGAAATATTTTTATCTTTCCAATGAATATTTATAATCAAAAATATGACTTGTATAACCCCACTTAAAAATTGTTTTAGTAAAACATATCATGTTTGTGTCAATTTTACTTTTACATTAAATAAAATGTTATTTATGTCATTTCCCATCCAAAGTGGATCCATGGGGTCCCCAAGTTGACCCATGGATTGTCTTGGTCGGCCATGATACAACCAATGAGGGTAAGACATGTGTCAAACTCATCTCATTTTATTAAAGCATTATTTTTACCTTAAACTACACTAATTACCACTAATCGCGATTAAAAACTTAATAAGTTACTATTCACCAAAACATTATTTTAATCTCATTGAACCAAATTTTACTTCTTAATGACAACCATGTATGTTGGATTTTTGAAAATCAAAACACAATGATGGAAAAATTTCATTTAAACGGAAAATCAGTTTTTATAAGTACAACTTAGTGGTTTCACTATTCATCAAAAATTAATGTTTTTCAGAAAAATCCCAAAAACTCACCCTAAGCTATATTTGATATTCTGAATTCAAAAATGAAGTCCGTTTTACAAAATTCAAAACATATAAGTCACATTAATTAATTTAATAATTAATTCCCGCTGTCATGACAAATAGCGTGTTTTATGAAACAATAAGTATCAAAAGATTGACACTAGTTTAAGTCTGATTTCAAAGTGAAATTGATTCCAACAACCACTATTGGATTTAATGGTAAAAATATTTTCTAATTTCACTTTAAAACCAATTCAAAATATAATTTAATCATATAAATAAATTAGATTAAAAAGTGGTTTTGAATTAAAATACAACATTTTACACTATTCATTAAAAAAATGAACTTTATCGGAAAGATACCAAAAATTTACACAAAGTAAATTTTGATGTCCCGATTCTTAATAAGAGTTTTATTTGGTCCAAAAGAATGTTTAATAGTGAACAAAACAATATTTAATGACGATTCTCCATCAAAAGGTGATAAGTGAACCTTTAGTGAAAACTAGGGCATATACGCCTAAAATTGAATTCTTTCCGTATTTTAAGCCTTTATCTTTTATTGTATAAATGTAAAAATATTTAAGAACATATATAATCATATTTTAGTTATTTCTATCCATTCCCGCCATTACAACGGCTACATGTTAACTACCATTTAAAATAATATTATTTTATTATTAGAGTGCAATGTAAGATTCCCAAGAAACTCGTTGTTGCGTGTTGGGTATGCCATCGAGCATAGCGTCCCCTTTAAATTCATATTAATATTTTATTCACAAATATGGATAAATATGAAAATGTCATATTCCTTATTTACCTTGGATGTTACATCCTTCCCCCCTTTTGGGAATTGCATCCTCGCAATTTTAAAATTGCGCTTGGAAACATCCTTGAACGTCCCACATCGGAACAAGAGTCGGTAAAACAATCACTTTAAAATAAAGAAAGATAAGCACAGAGGTCACTCGAGTTAACCCATACTAGGATTCTAAGTATGAATATATGGACATGGAGGAGAAAACATAGGGTCATGTTCCGATGGAGAGTGATAGAAAACATGTTTAGGAGAAAGTTAACAATAAGAAAATCACAAACTTGTGATGGGTTAAACGGTGTTGGGTTCCCCAGTAGGAAAAGTTAATAGACAACATTTTTGTTTTAAGTTACTTTTTATTGAGGAATTTATTCATAAGGAAACATAATCTCTTATCATATTGACTTTAAACTTTTATTTGATTCCTTACACAAACTCATATTTTCTCTAAAAGACGAGTATTTAGGAAGACTTGTTCACATTAAGAGTACTATAATCAACTTTTAGAGAATCACATAATCCAAAAAATAGAACTATATACTTCCCATGTCTTTAGACTTTAACCAAAACCAAAAAGGTTATTACAAGATCAGATAATCCAGAAAAGGATAACCCTTTATAAAAATAAAATCTATTCTTAACCTCCAAATTTTTTCCAACAAAACCCAAAGATCAACGAGGACCATTCTATAATCAATTTGTCCATAAAATTCTTCAAAGTAAACCAAACTAATATTGAAACCCAAATATTTGAAGGATTTAGTCACATAGTCTTCCAAGTTAAATCATAACATTTATCTCCAAACAACATCAGTTGCTCCTAAAGTCTCGTATTGAAAAGTAATTAACCTAATCACATATCCTCCATGATAGGTTAATCATTTTCATAAATAACCCAAAATCAACTTACTTTCAATTCATAAAATCATATAACTAAAAAGAATCAGTAAAACTAACCAGGGACTTCACGTAGTCCAGTGGTAGGCGATAAATACCAGTCACACTTTGGTTGTGGGTTCGATTCCCGCAGCTTTGTCCGACGCGACGGGATGTCACACGGTCTGCGTGTTGTCCATTTTCCAAAACTATATAATTCACAAATCATTCCCCAAAAAGGGATAAAATCTTCAAGAATAATCATAACATATTTTAACCTCAAGTTTATCTCATGCCTTTTATTTTCCATCATATCATATAATAACCCATAATTACCTCAAAAGTAAGGATCATATAAACCCTAATGGTTACCTTAATAATTATTACCTGAATTTCCACATCGAGTTGGCCATCTCGTTCATGATGTATTAGAGAACTCACCAAGGTTGAAGTGATTGATCATGACTCCTTGATAGTTGGTTTAGAACAACTATGAGATTCCTCATTGAATCCCCCATCTCATCCAGTATCTTAATCAGAGAACCACCATAGTTTTCTTCAAACCCATTGTCACTTTGGTGCCTGCTAGATCCAGCCATTTACTAAAACCAAAAAGTTCAGTGTGAGTATATCAACAAAACCATCATGTACTAATGAGGAAGGTAAACACTAAGATATATTTAATCATTCACTTTATCTAAAATTAGGACTCTTTCTGAAATCCTAACCATTATGGTAATGTCACTTATGCTTAAAGAATACCCTAACCTCTAAAGTTATCTAAACCGACCTTTGATACCAACTATAAGGCCCCAGCCTTAAACCTTACTTAAAATTGAATTAAATGAATAATTCACATTGAGGATCTTTTCAGGTTTAGAGTTTTAGAGAATTATATCATGAAACTTGCATTACATTCCACATTTAAACAAAGTGGTTACATAAAAGACATTATTCATTCTTCCCATCAACGGAAACATATTTAAAATAAAACATGGATTCTTTCTTGACACATCATTGACACTATCATCACATCATGTACCCTTCCCTTGTCCTGTGAAAAACATTTCAAAAACTTGGGATGAGCATAAAAAGCTCAGTAAGGGATATAAAAATATGGAAAGGAAACATGAGTACATGTATACATAAGAATGAAGTCATACTTTACCCATAAAACATAGGCATATCAAATCATGAATAAATCATAGAAATCATAAGACATAAAAGGTAACGTGAGGCATTCATAACATTCTTACGTAGGGAGTAACCCTCTTGGTTACGTTTGGAATACCCATCACAGTATATTCCCTAAATCTCTTCGGAGAAACCTTAACGTTTCACTCCTTCGCGTTACCCAATGCATTTGAGAGCTATATCGGGCTCACCCGCCCTTAATTTATCACGGAACCACCCGTTCTTCATAACAATGCCCAAGAAACATAACATAATCGAATCACATAAAACATGAATAAAGGAAACATAAAATTTCCACATTTCAATCACAATATAACATTTTAGGATATTGAAATAACGAATCCATTAAAAACCATTTTCAAACCCATTTAAAAAATTTAATAAAGAGATTTTTGAATCAAAGTGTCCCATACCACCTTGAAGCTTTTAACATTTTAAACAATTAATATCCATATAAATAAATCCTTAAAACCATTTTGAAAACATGGATATTAATAAGAACAAAAAATTAAAACATTTAAAGTGATATTTTGGTTAAAGGGGTTTTACCGAAATTAGTGACACTTGAATACAATAATTGAGGAATAAAATTTATTCAGAACCTTATAATATCATGAGAATAAATGTATTCATGATATAATACTCCAAAGGATAGTATATACACTATATAAGAGTGAATTGGTGCATAACAACAATGAACCCTCAATAGAAATGTCAAATGTGAGGAAATCCCTTATAAAGAAGGTATCCTTAAATTAAGGACAAATAAATCTCAAAAATATGTGTGAAAAATATAAATACACCCAATATAAGTGGATATTAAGTGTCAAACAATAAAAGGTCAATCACACATATTCAATGGATGACATATTCAATGACTACAAGTTAAACCCAAAGAAATCGAAATTGGGTTAAAAAGTTCCCTTGACAGCCTAACGGCATCACATCAAAATGAGTTGATGAGAGATAAAAAGTGTATCTCATCACTTGGACATAAAATTTACATCAATAAGTATGTATGAGAACATATCCCAACATAAAAATATGTAAATTAAAAGACCCAATAAAAGAAGTCTTTTAAGAAAGAGGAGGGTGAAAGGTTCCCTTACCGACTTGGGTATCTTTCAAAACATACACCCCATGAAAGCAGGACAATAGATCATTGATGTAAATACTCATAAACGAAATTATATTACACAAAGAGTTGAATAATTGGAAGTACATACACCACTCAATGGAATTTGTGGCAAATGTAGCATAAATCTCACGGGAATAAAAGTGAGATGAAAAATCCCTTACGAAAACTCGGCAGCCTAACGGCGCCACATAAAACTTCCGAATATGGATTGATGAGATCAAATAGGGTATATCATCACATTACAATAAAATTTACAGAAATAGGAATATAAAAGAACATCCCCCAACATTACAAAGTGGATCTTAAAAGAAGTGACATAATGTAGAGTACTTAAAAAGAAAGAGAGAGGTTAGATCTCTTACGAAAGTTCGGCAGCCTAACGGTGCCACTCAAAACTTCCAAAATGGATTGATGAGAGAGAATAGGGTCTCTCATCACATGAACATAAAAATTACAGTAAGTTTAATATAAAATATCATCCCAATAAAAATAAATATGATCTTTAAAATAAATGACATAAAAGAGTGGACTTTAAAAGAAAGAGAGTTGTAGGATCCCTTACCTCGGGTCCGACTTGACTCGATCGTTCTTTAATCTCCTGAATAATAAACTTGAGTTAATTTATAATTCATTAAGTACCTTTTTCAAGTTCATTTTTACTTTTATACCACTTATTACCATGTCATAAGCATTATGTAATCATTTAAGTTAATAATATTTGTTTTGCCGATATTTGGTTCTTAAGTCGAAAGTGGACTTCTTACAATTACATGTTGTTCATGTGGCCAAATGTTTATTATATCCAGAATTGTATTCATTATGTACATATTATATATTTCATATATATCCAGTACATGCATGCATTTATAACATTACATAATCATTTAGAGGTAAGAAATGAAATGCACCGTTCATGGAGACGGTAAGCCGTACGTACGCATGAACGCTACTTTCATTTCTATTTCGTATTTTATAGAATTGAATAATAATTATATAAAGGTATATTATAATTACAGTATAATATCATATATAATATCATAGTTCCATCCCTTATACGTCCCACATATGGTATTTAACAAATCAAATCACTTTGAGGGGGCGGTAGTCCGCACTTCCTAAAATGAAGATATCGCGTATACCCATAATGGATGCCATAAAGGTAAGACACAAATGAAAAATACAGAAGCATAAGTAAAACATAAACATATTATATATCATATATAAAAATAGTGACATCATAATGGCCACCTTTGAAGGTGTTAAATGAGTATTGAACAATCATCGTTTCGTGAGGCAGAATTTCGCCATCCACGGAAACCGTATGTTCTTTAACCATTTGATGTAGTTGTGTGAGAGTGTAGCTCGAATAAATCTTATAACTACATCCTAGTATATTTAAGATACTGGTGTTGTTACAAAATAAGTAAATAAAAAGATTTTAGGGGGTTGGAGAAGCAAAATAAAACAAATGAACATGAGAGAATGAATTACCTTTAAAAGTGTAACTCCTTTTGATTTGAGCCTAAAGGCTTCCTTTGAAAGGATTCTGCCCAAAGGGAATCCTCTAGGATGAGTAGAGGGATGTGGAGAGAGTAAATGGGCATGGGTTGGCCGATCCAAAGGCTTGAGGAGTGTGTTAAATGAGGTAGAGGTGGGGGCCTTTTATAAGAGGAGAGGAGGGGTACTTTTGGAAAGTAAAGAAATATTACTTTATTTGAAAATGTGTTTCGGTTTCAAAAGGTCCCACATTGATATAATTCGTGGATAAGGTGATAAGGCTTCGAAATCCACTCATCCAATAAGTTTTGGACATGTTTAGTTCATATATTTTACATTATCTTTCCATTTTATTTAAATCATCAAATAATGATGTCATCGCTGCATCATTATTATGTCATAAATAATTTAATTTATTTAATGTCTAAAAATTATAAAAAAAATACTATGATGTAGGAAATCTTTTTATATTTCCAATTAATATTTATAATAAAAAATATGACTTGTATAACCCCACTTAAAATTTTTTTTAGTAAAACATATCATGTTTGTGTCAATTTTACTTTTACATTAAATAAAATGTAATTTATGTCATTTCCCAACCAAAGTGGATCCATGGGGTCCCCAAGTTGACCCATGGCTTGTCTTGGTCGGCCATGATACAACCAATGAGGGTAAGACATGTGTCAAGCTCATCTCATTTTATTAAGCCTTAAACCTTACTTAATATTGAATTAAATGAATAATTCACATTAAGGATCTTTTCAGGTTTAGAGTTTTAGAGAATTAGAACATAACTATTACATCTTAAAAGATTAGAAAGTAGACACTTCTACTAAGTCTCCATAAAATAAACACTCTTAAAAAAAGATGTCTAGATTCTATGTTTTAGATAGCATGAAATTCCCTTGATCCCATCCTTGACCTTATTCCACTTTAAGTCCTGTGAAAAACATTTCGAAAAAACATGGGGTGAGCATAAAAAGCTCAGTAAGGGATACACAAAGAATGAAAACTGTTAGTTTTTCAAAATCAAGTAAACCATGTATACTCTATCAAAGTAATACCTTCACCTTCATGAAGTAGTAAAAACTATTCACTGAATAAAGTATCATTACTTAGCTTTTTGTAACCAAAGTATTACCATAAAACCCATATAAAGAACACATAGAATATATAAAGGTAACTTGGGACATAAACATACTTAAGTGGAATAACCATACGGTTTACTTCCACACATATCACTTAATATAATAGCCATACGGCCAATTTCCATACATACTTAATGGAATAGCCATACGGCCGACTTCCATACCCAATGCATTGGAGGTTATAACGTAACCACCCGTCCTGGTATTCACGGCACCACCCGTCATATGGTTTATAATGTAACCACCCGTTAAAATGTCCAAGTACCAATATAAAATCATAAAACATAAAACCAATATAAAGGAAAGATAACATTTCCACATTTCAATCACAATATATCATAAATATATTGACATAATAGAATCCTTTTTCAAAACCATTTTCAATACCAAAATACATAAAAGAGTATATGGTATTTATTTTATTCTAAAAACATTACGGCTTGTTGAGAAAGCCAAAGACCAAATAATACTCGCGGTGGCGGAAAAGGTCGTTGTCGCCGCGTACGTTAAAAGAAACATTCCTTTTTGTCATTTTGTGAAATGCTTCGTAGAAAAAAGATTCCTTTTGTATAAAAGTAAAAGTCAAAGGGTTTTATACACCGTATAAAATAACGTTGTGTATAAAACGAAATATGCCTCAATGAAAGGAGATTGAGACGATGTCCCTTACCTTGGGTCCGACTTGACTCGATCGTTCTTTAACGTCCTGAATAATAAACTTGAGTTAATTTATACTTGATTAAGAACCTTTTTGAAGTTCATTATTCTTTTTATATCACTTATTGCCATGTTATAAACATTATGTAACCATTTAAGTTAATAATGTTTGTTTTGTCAATATTTGGTTCTTAAGTCGAAAGTTGTCTTCTTACAATTACATGTTGTTCGTGTGGTCAAAAGTTCTTTATATCCAGAATTAAATTCCTGATTTGGATATCATATATATAATATATATCCAGAATATACATGTATTTATAATATTACATAATCATTTAGAGGTAATAAATGAAATGCACCGTTCATGGAGACGGTAAGTCGTACGTACGCATGAACGCTACTTTCATTTCTTTGTCATATTAGTGGAATTAAAACTAAATGAGAGGTATGTATATTTTAATTCCAGAATTATATTCATCATTTAGATATATCATTAATTATATATATACATTATATACATTTAATTTTAATAGTACATTACATTTGGGGATAAGAAATGAAATGCATCGTTCATGGAGACGGTAAGCAGTACGTACATATTAACACTACTTTCATTTCTATCTCATACTTTAATGGAATGAAATAATAATGATATAGAGGTATATTATAATTCCAGTATAACATAATATATAATAACTTTAAATCCATCCTTTACACATCCCACATATGGCATTAACGAATCACATCACTTTTAGGGGGCGGTAGTCCGCACTTCCTTAAATGAAGATATCATGTTTACCCATAATGGAAACCATAAAGGTATGCCAAAAATGAAAAATACAGAATCTTAAAGAAAACATAAACATATTATATATCATATATAAAAATAGTGACATCATAATGGCCACCCTTGAAGGTGTTAAATGAGTATTGAACAATCATCGTTTTGGGAGGCAGAATTTCGCCATCCACGGAAACCGTATGTTCTTTAACCATTTGATGTAGTTGTGTGAGAGTGTAGCTCAAATAAATATTATAACAAAATACTAGTATATTGAAGATACTTTTGTTGTTACAAAAGAAGTAAATAAAAAGAGTTTAGAGGGTTGGAGAAGCAAAATAAAACAAATGAACAAGAGATAATGAATTACCTTTAAAAGTGTAACTCCCTTTTGATTTGAGCCTAAAGACTTCCTTTGAAATGATTCTGCCCAAAATCAATCCTCTAGGATGAGGATAGGGATGTGGAGAGAGTAATTGGGCAGGGGTTGGCCGAGCCAAAGGCTTGAGGAGTGTGTGTAATGAGGTAGAAGTGGGGGCCTTTTATAAGAGGAGAGGAGGGGCACTTTTGGAAAGTAAAGAAATATTACTTTATTTGAAAATGTGTTTCGGTTTTAAAAGGTCCCAAATTGGTATAATGCGTGGATAAGGTGATAAGGGTTCGAAATACACTCATCCAATTGGTTTTGGACATGTGTAGTTCATAGATTTTACATTATCTTTCCATTTTATTTAAATCGTCAAATAATGATGTCATCGCTGAATCATTATTATGTCATAAATAATTTAATTTATTTAATGTCTAAAAATCATAAAAAAATACTATGATGTAGGAAATATTTTTTTATTTCCAATTAATATTTATAATCAAAAATATGATCTTTATAACCCCATGTAAAAATTGTTTTCGTAAAACATCTTTTGTTTGTGTCATTTTTACTTTAACATTTAATAAAAAGTTATTTATGTCATTTCCAAACCAAAGTGTCTCCATGGGGTCCCCAAGTTGATCCATGGCTTTTATTGGACGGCAATGACACAACCAATAAGGTTGGGACATGTGTCTAGGTCATTTCCTATTATTAAAGCATTATTTATACCTTAAACTACCCTAATTACCACTAATCGCGATTAAGAACTTAATAAGTTACTATTCACCAAAAATTATTATAATCTCATTGAACCACATTTTACTTCTTAATGACAAACATGTATGTCAGATTTTCAAAATTCAATACACATTAGTGGTAAACTTTCATTTAACCGATAAATCAGTTTTCTTGATTACCACTTAGTGGTTTCACTATTCATCAAAAATTGAAGTTTTTCAGAAAATTACCAAAAATTCACCCTAAGCTATATTTGATATTCCGAATTCAAAAATGAAGTCCATTTTACAAAATTCAAATCATATAAGTCACATTAATTAATTCAATAATTAATTCCTGCTGCCAGAGCAAATAGCATGTTTTTACAAAACAATAAGTATCAAAATATTGACACCAGTTTAAGTCTAATTTCAAAGTGAAATTGATTCCAATGATCACCATTGGATAAAATGGTAAAAATATATTCTAATTTCACATCAAAACGAATTCAAAACATAATCTAATCATATAAATAAATTAGACTTAAAAACAGTTTTGATGTAAAATGCAGTATTTTTCACTATTCATTAAAAAATGAACATTGTCAGAAAAATACCAAAAATCCACAGAAGGCAAATTTTGATGTCCCAATCATAAAGAATAAGTTTATTTTGACAAACATAGTTTATAAAATTGTCAAAATATAGATTCAAAAATGGTTTTCCATCAAAAGGCAGTAAAACAATCTTTTTAGAATATTAGTGTATTCCATGCATAAGATTGTATTTATTTTCATTTTAAGCCTCTATAACTCTATCTTAATCATTAATAGAAATAGATAAAAATATCTATTATTCATTACTTACTTGGGATGTTACATTCTTCCCCCCTTTAGAAAATTGCGTCCCCGTAATTTATTTACTTATCGAATAAATGGGGGTACTTATCCCTCATTGCATTTTTAGATTCCCATGTTGCCTCTTCAATCATGTGGTTTTTCCACAAAACCTTTACCTGCTTAATCACCTTATTCCGTAACACTTGCTCCCTGTGGTCAAGAATCTGGACCGGTTGTCCTTCATATGATAGGTTCTCTTCCAGCTAAACTACCTCTGGACTCAAAACATGAGATGGATCTGGCATATACTTTCTCAACATCGAAACGTGAAAAACATTGTGTACCTGAGATAAACTCGGAGGTAAAGCCACCCGGTATGCAACTGATCCAACTCTCTCCAGAATTTCATATGGTTCAATGAACCTTGGACCTAGATTTCCTTTTTACAAAATATCATCACACTTTTCCAAGGAGAAACCTTGATAAAAACATGATCACCTACCTCGAAAGATAGATCCTTCCTCCGGTTATCCGCATAACTCTTCTGCCTGCTCTGAGCTGTTCTCATGTGATTCTGAATCAACTGAACTTTTTCTGCCAACTCTTCTACCAATTCTCGTCCCATCAACTTCCTTTCACCAACTTCATCCCAGAAAGCTGGAGTTCGACACCGCTTCCCACATAATGCCTAAAATGGTGCCATCTGTATACTGGAATGAAAACTGTTATTATAAGAAAACTCAACCAAAGAAAGATGTTGGTCCAAACTTCCTTAATAATCCATCGAACAAGCTCGTAGCATATCCTCCAATGTCTGAATTGTTCGTTCTGACTGCCCATCTGATTGAGGATGAAAAGCTGTACTAAAATTTAATTCAGTACCCAACGACTTCTGAAGGCCTTTACAAAAGTTAGAAGTAAACCTGGGTTCACGATCCGATACAATGGAGAGAGGAACTCCATGTAACCTGACAATCTCTTTAAGATACAGACGGGAAAGTTGATCAAGAGAGAAAGTATCTCGTATAGCAAGGAAATGAGCAGATTTCGTCAAGCGATCAACAATAACCCAGATTGCATTATTACCTCGAGATGTCTTCGGTAATCCAACAACAAAGTCCATGGATATGTTTTCCCATTTCCATTCGGGCACTGGTAAAGGCTGAAGCATCCCTTTCGGTAACTGCTGCTCTGCTTTAACCTGTTGACATGTCAAACACTTCACAGTAAAATCAGCAATGTCTCTTTTCATTCCATCCCACCAGTAATACTCCCGCAGACCTCTGTACATCTTAGTACTGCCAGGATGAAAAAACAACTCATTCTTCAACTGTGAATCACAAGGCACACATAACCTCTTCACAAACCTCAAAACACAAAGACAAACTTATCCAAAAACTCATGGAAAATTTTATTCATAAGGTCCATGAATACAGCAGGTGCATTGGTTAACCCAAAAGGCATAACTAAAAATTCATAATGGTCATATCTAGTACGGAACGCGGTCTTCGGAACGTCTGCTTCTTTTACTTTCAACTGATGGTACCCCGACCTCAAGTCAATCTTCGAAAAATACTGAGCTCACTGGAGCTGATACCACTTCATTCGATGGCCCAACATCTGCTGAAGTTGTTGCAAATGATTTTACCACCCCTTTCTGCTTGTAGTTTAGCTGCATTCCCCCAGTTGAGTTCATCGTTGGACACTCGTTTGCGTAATGACCCATTTCATTACACTTAAAACATCTTACCGTTGGCTTTTCATTGCCTGCTTGATCATCTTCTTTATAGTTACGAGCAATATGACCAGACTTACCACACCGAAAGAACTTACCATACTTGGATAAACATTCTCCAGGATGAATTTTACCACACTTCTCACAGGATGGATATCTGGTTTTCTTACCTCCTTGCTTCTTTGATGAATTCTTCCCCTTTTCCTGCCAACTAGATCTCTTATTCTGTTGTTTGTCATAGAACACCTGATCATCGGAAAACTCCATTTCCACCTTCTCCGTACATCGAACAAGTTTTTCATAACTTTTGAATTCACGAGAAGCTAAATCCCTTCGATACTTTGGCTTTAACCCTGAGTAAAAACGGTTTATTTTACTATCAAGATCTCGTATGAAGTTTGGAGCATACCTTGCCAATCGAGTGAACTTTTCTTCATAAGCAGCCACTGAATCATCCTCCTGCCTCAATTCTAGGAACTGTTTTTCCATCCTAAGACGAACCACCTTAGGAAAATATTTCTCAAGAAACATACCTTTGAATTCGTCCCAGTGAAGAGCATCAATCTCATCGGCGTCCCTGATATTTTTAACCATAGACCACCACTGATCTGCTTCACCCTCCAAACGGTAAATAGCAAGACTAACCTTTTGATTGTCTGAACACCCCATGACATCAAAAATCTTCTCCAGTGCTTTAATCCACCCTTCAGCTAGCACAGGGTCAGATGATCCTCTGAATGATGGTGGATGTTGCCTCATGAAATGTTCCACCACTGACATGTTCCTCTGCAGTTGTTCTGGCTGATCTCGTGCATGGATACCACCACCATTTATCGCTTGAGTCAACTGCGCCATTACTGCAACAAACTGTTCAGTTCCAATTCCGACCATTTTTGGATGCTGATTCAGAAGGTTATTTCCTTATGTATGCCTTCCTAGCACTGCTTCCCTGTTTCCTCTGCGGAAAACCATTCTGAACAAACATGTCTTAGATGAAGAAACATGGTAATCTTTAAATGCTATATCATTTCGAAAAAAAATATTTTTGGATAATCATTTAATAGAATTCTAACTCCTAAAGTTATCTAGACCGACCTTTGATACCAACTATAAGGCCCCAGACTTAAACCTTACTTAATATTGAATTAAATGAATAATTCACATTGAGGATCTTTTCAGGTTTAGAGTTTTAGAGAATTAGAACATAACTATTACATCTTAAAAGATTACAAAGTAGACACTTATACTAAGTCTCCATAAAATAAAAACTCTTAAAAAGAAAGATGTCTAGATTCTATGTTTTAGATAGCATGAAATTCCCTTGATCCCATCCTTGACCTTATTCCACTTTAAGTCCTGTGAAAAACATTTCGAAAAAACTTGGGGTGAGCATAAAAAGCTCAGTAAGGGATACACAAAGAATGAAAACTGTTAGTTTTTCAAAATCAAGTAAACCATGTATACTCTATCAAAGTAATACCTTCACCTTCATGAAGTAGTAAAAACTATTCACTGAATAAAGTATCATTACTTACCTTTTTGTAACCAATGTATTACCATAAAACCCATATAAAGAACACATAGAATATATAAAGGTAACTTGGGACATAAACATACTTAAGTGGAATAACCATACGGTTGACTTCCACACATATCACTTAATGGAATAGCCATACGGCCAATTTCCATACATACATAATGGAATAGCCATACGGCCGACTTCCATACCCAATGCATTGGAGGTTATAACGTAACCACCCGTCCTGGTATTCATGGCACCACCCGTCATATGGTTTATAACGTAACCACCCGTTAAAATGTCCAAGTACCAATATAAAATCATAAAACATAAAACCAATATAAAGGAAAGATAACATTTCCACATTTCAATCACAATATATCATAAATATATTGACAAAATAGAATCCTTTTTCAAAACCATTTTCAATACCAAAATACATAAAAGAGTATATGGTATTTATTTTATTCTAAAAACATTACGGCTTATTGAGAAAGCCAAAGACCAAATAATACTCGCGGTGGCGGAAAAGGTCGTTGTCGCCGCGTACGTTAAAAGAAACATTCCTTTTTGTCGTTTTGTGAAACGCTTCGTAGAAAAAAGATTCCTTTTGTATAAAAGTAAAATTCAAAGGGTTTTATACACCATATAAAAGAAAGTTGTGTATAAAACGAAATATGCCTCAATGAAAGGAGATTGAGACGATGTCCCTTACCTTGGGTCCGACTTGACTCGATCATTCTTTAACGTCCTGAATAATAAACTTGAGTTAATTTATACTTGATTAAGAACCTTTTTGAAGTTCATTATTATTTTTATATCAGTTATTGCCATGTTATAAACATTATGTAACCATTTATGTTAATAATGTTTGTTTTGTCAATATTTGGTTCTTAAGTCGAAAGTTGTCTTCTTATAATTACATGTTGTTCGTGTGGTCAAAAGTTCTTTATATCTAGAATGAAATTCCTGATTTGGATATCATATATATCATATATATCCAGAATATACATGTATTTATAATATTACATAATCATTTAGAGGTATGAAATGAAATGCACCGTTCATGGAGACGGTAAGCCGTACGTACGCATGAACGCTACTTTCATTTCTTTGTCATATTAGTGGAATTAAAACTAAATGAGAGGTATGTATATTTTAATTCCAGAATTATATTCATCATTTAGATATATCATTAATTATATATATACATTATATACATGTAATTTTAATAGTACATTACATTTGGGGATAAGAAATGAAATGCACCGTTCATGGAGACGGTAAGCCGTACTTACGCATGAATGCTACTTTCATTTATATCTCATACTTTAATGGAAATAAATAATAATGATATAGAGGTATATTATAATTCCAGTATAACATCATATATAATAACTTTAAATCCATCCTTTACATGTCCCACATATGGCATTAACGAATCACATCACTTTTAGGGGGCGGTAGTCCGCACTTCCTTAAATGAAGATATCGTGTTTACCCATAATGGAAACCATAAAGGTATGCCAAAAATGAAAAATACAGAAGCTTAAAGAAAACATAAACATATTATATATCATATATAAAAATAGTGACATCATAATGGACACCCTTGAAGGTGTTAAATGAGTATTGAACAATCATCGTTTCGGGATGCAGAATTTCGCCATCCACGGAAACCGTATGTTCTATGTATGCCGGATTTTCAAAATTCAATACACATTAGTGGTAAACTTTCATTTAACTGAAAAACCAGTTTGCTTGATTACCACTTAGTGGTTTCAATATTCATCAAAAATTGGAATTTTTCAGAAAAATACCAAAACTTCACCCTAAGCTATATTTGATATTCCGAATTCAAAAATGAAGTCCGTTTTACAAAATTCAAAATATATTAGTAACTTTTTTCATTAATCGCGATTAGAGGTAATTAGTGACATTTAAGGTAAAAATGATATTATAAGAATGTGAAAACACCATGAAACTTGTCCTACACCTATTGGGTGAGTCATGGCCGACCAAGACAAGCCATGGGCCAACATGGGGAGCCCATGGAGCCACTTTAGTTGGAAAATGACAATAATATATTTTGATTTAATGTTAAAATTAAATTGACACAAAAATGAGTTGTTTTCCTAAAACAGTTTTTAAGTGGGGTTACACAAGTCCAAATTTTGATTATAAATAGTCATTGGAAAGATAAAAATATTTCCTACATCATAGTAATTTTTTTTATAATTTTTAGACATTACATAAAATAAATTATTTATGACATAATAATGATGCAGCGATGACATCATTATTTGACGATTTAAATAAAATGGAATGATAATGTAAAATCTATGAAATACACATGTCCAACACTTATTGGATGGGTGGATTTTGAACCCTTATAACATTATCCACGAATTATATCAATGTGGGACCTTTTAAAACCGAAACACATTTTCAAATAATGTAATTTTTCTTACTTTCCAAAAGTGCCCCTCCTCTCCTCTTATAAAAGGCCCCCACCTCTACCTCATTTCACACACTCCTCAAGCCTTTGGCTCGGCCAACCCCTGCCCATTTACTCTATCCAAATCCCTCTCCTCATCCTAGAGGATTCCCTTTGGGCATAATACTTTTAAAGGAAGCCTTTAGGCTCAAATCAAAAGGAGTTACACTTTTAAAGGTAATTCATTCTCTCATGTTCATTTGTTTTATTTTGCTTCTCCAACCCCCTAAACTCTTTTTATTTATTTATTTTGTAACAACACCAGTATCGTCAATATACTATGATGTTGTTATATGATTTATTCGAGCTACACTCTCACACAACTACATCAAATGGTTAAAGAACATACGGTTTCTGTGGATGGCGAAATTGTGCCTCCTGAAATGATGATTGTTCAATACTCATTTAACACCTTCAAAGGTGGCCATTATGATGTCACTATTTTTATATATGATATATAATATGTTTATGTTTTACTTATTCTTATGTATTTTTAATTTGTGTCTTAACTTTATGGCTTCCATTATGGGTATACGTGATATCTTCATTTTAGGAAGTGCGGACTACCGCCCCCTCAAAGTGATGTGATTCGTTAATGCCATACGTGGGACGTATAAAGGATGGATTTAATGTTATTATATATGATGTTATACTGGAATTATTATTTACCTCTATATCATTATTATTTCTTTCCATTAAAGTATGAGATAGAAATGAAAGTAGCGTTCATGCGTACGTACGGCTTATCGTCTCCATGAACGGTGCATTTCATTTCTTATCCCCAAATGTAATGTACTATTATAAGTACATATATATAATGGATATATATGATGTATGATAAATCTAAATGATTAATATAATTATGGAATTAAAATATAAATACCTCTCATATAGTTTTAATTCCATTAATATGACATAGAAATGAAAGTAGCGTTCATGCGTACATACGGCTTACCGTCTCCATTAACGGTGCATTTCATTTCATTCCTCTAAATGATTATGTGATTTTATAAATACATGTATATTATGGATATATATGATATATATGATATCCAAATAAGGAATTTCATTTTTGGATATAAAGAACCTTTGACCACACGAACAACATGTAATTCTATGAAGTCCACTTTCGACTTAAGAACCCAATATCGACAAAACAATCATTATTAACTTAATGATTACATAATGTTTATAACATGGAAATAAGTGATATAAAAGGAATAATAAGCTTGAAAAAGGATCTTAATCAAGTAGAAATTAACTCAAGTTTATTATTCAGGAGATTAAAGAACGATCGAGTCAAGTCGAACCCGAGGTAAGGGATCCTACAACTCTCTTTCTTTTTAAGTACTCTCCTTTATGTCACTTCTTTTAGGCTACTCTTTGTAATGTTGGGGGATGTTATTTTATATTCCTCTTGCTGTACATTTTATTGTAATGTGATGAGACACCCTAATTTATCTCATCAATCCATATTCGGATGTTTTAGGTGGCGCCATTATGCTGCCGAGTTTTCGTAAGGGATTTTTCATCTCACTTTTATTCCCGTGAGATTTATGCTACATTTTCCACAAATTCCATTGAGTGGTGTATGTACTGCCCATTATTATACTCTTTGTGTAATATAATTTTTTTTATGAGTATTTACATCAATGATCTATTTTCTTTCTTTCATGGGGTGTATGTTTTGAAAGATACCCAAGTCGGTAAGGGAACCTTTCACCCTCCTCTTTTTTAAAAGACTTCTTTTGTTGGGTCTTTTAATTTACATATTGTTATGTTGGGATATATTCTCATATATCCTTATTGATGTAAATTTTATGTCCAAGTGATGAGATACACTTTTTATCTCTCATCAACTCATTTTGATGTGATGTCGTTAGGCTGTCAAGGGAACTTTTTAACCCAATTTCGATTTCTTTGGGTTCAACATGTAGTCATTGAATATGTCATCCATTGAATATGTGTGAATGACCTTTTATCGTTTTACACTTAATATCCACTTATATTGGGTGTATTTATATTTTTCACACATATTTTTGAGATTTATTTGTCCTTAATTTAAGGATACCTTCTTTATAAGGGATTTCATCACATTTGACATTTCTATTGAGGGTTCATTGCTGTTATGCACCAATTCACTCTTATATGGTGTATATACTATCTTTTGGAGTATTATATCATGAATCCATTTATTCTCATGATATTATAAAGTTCTGACTAAATTTTATTCCTCAATTATTGTATTCAAGTGTCTCTAATTTTGGTAAAACCCCTTTAACCAAAATGTCGTTTTAAATGTTTTAATTATTTGTTCTTATTAATATCCATGTTTTCAAAATGGTTTTAAGGATTTATTTATATGGATATTAATGGTTTAAAATTTTATGCTTCAAGGTGGTATGGGACACTTTGATTCCAAAAATCTCTTTATTAAATGTTTTAAATGGTTTTGAAAATGGTTCTGATAAAGGATTCTATTATGATATATTGTGATGTGGAAATGTTATCATTCATTTATATTGGTTTTATGTTTTATGATTTTATATTGGTACTTGGACATTTTAACGGGTGGTTACGTTATAAACCATATGACGAGTGGTGCCGTGAATACCAGGATAGGTGGTTACGTTATATCCTCCAATGCATTGGGTATGGAAGTCGGCCGTATCGCTATTCCATTAAGTATGTATGGAAATTGGCTGCATGGCAATTCCATTTAAGTGATATGTGTTGAAGTCGACTGTATGGTTATTCCACTTAAGTATGTTTATGTCCCAATATACCTTTATATATGTTATGTGTTCTTTATATGGGTTTTATGGTAATCCTTTGGTTACAGAAAGGTAAGTAATGATACTTTTTTTCAGTGAAGAGTTTTTACTACTTCATGAAGGTGAAAAGTATTACATTGATAAAGTATTCATGGTTTACTTGCCCTTAGTTTATCACGGAACCACCCGTTTTCATATCAATGCCCAAGAACCATAACATAAATGTGTCACATAAAACATGCATAAATGAAACATAACATTTCCACATTTCAATCACAATTTAACATTTTAGTATATTGAAACAATGAATCCATTAAAAAAAAGAAACCATTTCCAAAACCATTTAAAACATTTAATAAAGAGATTTTTTAATCAAAGTGTCCCATACCACCTTGAAGCTTTTAAAATTTTAAACCATTAATATACATATAAATAAATATTTAAAACCATTTTGAAAACATGGATATTAATAAGAACAAATAATTAAAACATTTAGAATGATATTTTGGTTAAAGGGGTTTTACCAAAATTAGAGGCACTTGAATACAATAATTGTGGAATAAAATTTAGTCAGAACTTTATAATATCATGAGAATAAATGGATTCATGATATATTATTCCAAAGGATAGTATATACACCATATAAGAGTGAACTGGTGCATAACAACAATGAACCCTCAATAGAAATGTCAAATGTAATGAAATCCCTTATAAAAAAGGTATCCTTAAATTAACGACAAATAAAGTTCAAAAATATGTGTGACAAATATAAATAAACCCAATATAAGTGGATATTATGTGTAAAACAATAAAAGGTCATTCACACATATTCAATGGATGACATATTCAATGACTACATGTTGAACCCAAAGAAATCGAAATTGGGTTAAAAAGTTCCCTTGACAGCCTAACGACATCACATCAAAATGAGTTGATGAGAGATAAAAAGTGTATCTCATAACTTGGACATAAAATTTAAATCAATAAGGATATATGAGAACATATCCCAACATAAAAATATGTAAATTAAAAGACCCAATAAAAGAAGTCTCTTAAAAAAGAGGAGGGTGAAAGGTTCCCTTACCGACTTGGGTATCTTTCAAAACATAAAACCCATGAAAGAAGAACATAGATCATTGATGTAAATACTCACAAATGAAAGTATATTACATAAAGAGTAGAATAATGGGCAGTACATACACCACTCAATGGAATTTGTGGCAAATGTAGCATAAATCTCACGGGAATAAAAGTGAGATGAAGAATCCCTTACGAAAACTCGGCAGCCTAACGGTGCCACATAAAACATCCGAATATGGATTGATGAGATCAAATAGGGTATCTCATCACATTAAAATAAAATATACAGAAAGAGGAATATAAAAGAACATCCCCCAACATTACAAAGAGGAGCTTAAAAGAAGTGACATAAAGGACGACATCAGGAGAAAGATATTTCTGTGTTCAGAATGGTTTTCCGCAGAGGAAACAAAGCTGCTATGTTGGGACGACATCAGAAGAAAGATAACCTCCCAAATCAGCAACCTGAGATGGTCGGAATCGGAACTGAACAGTTTGTTGTAGTGATGGAACAGTTGACTCAGGATATAAATGGTGGTGGTATCCATGCACGATATCAGCCAGATCAACCGCAGAGGAACCTGTAAGTGGTTGAACATTTCATGAGGCAACATCCCCCATCATTCAGAGGATCATCTGACCCTATGCAAGCTGAAGGGTGGATTAAAGCACTGGAGAAGATTTTTGATGTCATGGGGTGTTCAGAACATCAAAAGGTTAGTCTTGCTGTTTACCGTTTTGAAGGCGAAGCTGATCAGTGGTGGTCGATGGTGAAAAATATAAGGGATAGTGATGAGATTGAGGATCTTCACTGGGACGAATTCAAAGGTATGTTTCTTGAGAAATATTTTCCTAAGGTGGTTCGTCTTAGGATGGAAAAACAGTTCCTAGAATTGAGGTAGGAGGATGATTCAGTGGCTACTTATGAAGAAAAGTTTACTCGATTGGCAAGGTATGCTCCAATCTTCATACGAGATCTTGATAGTAAAATAAACCATTTTTACTCAGGGTTAAAGCCAAAGTATCGAAGGGATTTAGCTTCTCGTGAGTTCAAAAGTTATGAAAAAATTGTTCGTTGTGCGGAGAAGGTGGAAATGGAGTTAGCCGATGATCAGGTGTACTATTTCAAAAAACAAAATAAGAGGTCTAGTTGGCAGGCAAAGGGGAAGAATTCATCAAAGAAGCAAGGAGGTAAGAAAACCAAATATCCATCCTGTGAGAAGTGTGGTAAAATGCATCCTGGAGAATGTTTATCCAAGTCTGGTAAGTGCTTTCGGTGTGGTAAGTCTGGTCATATTGCTCGTAACTGTAAGGAAGATGATCAAGCAGGCAATGAAAAGCCAACGGTAAGATGTTTTAAGTGTAATGAAATGGGTCATTATGCAAACGAGTGTCCAACGATGAACTCAACTGGGGGAATGCAGTCAGACTACAAGTAGAAAGGGGTGGTGAAATCCTTTGCAACAACTTCAGCAGATGTTGGGCCATCGAATGAAGTTGTATCAGCTCCAGGGAGCTCAGTATTTTTCGAAGATTGACTTGAGGTCGGGGTACCATCAGTTGAAAGTAAAAGAAGCAGACGTTCCGAAGACTGCGTTCCGTACTAGATATGGCCATTATGAATTTGTAGTTATGCCTTTTGGGTTAACCAATGCACCTGCTGTATTCATGGACCTTATGAATAAAATTTTCCATGAGTTCTTGGATAAGTTTGTCTTTGTGTTTTGAGGTTTGTGAAGAGGATATGTGTGCCTTGTGATTCACAGTTGAAGAATGAGTTGTTTTTTCATCCTGGCAGTACTAAGATGTACAGAGGTCTGCGGGAGTATTACTGGTGGGATGGAATGAAAAGAGACATTGCTAATTTTACTGTGAAGTGTTTGAAATGTCAACAGGTTAAAGCAGAGCAGCAGTTACAGAAAGGGATACTTCAGCCTTTACCAGTTCCAGAGTGGAAATGGGAAAACATATCCATGTACTTTGTTGTTGGATTACCGAAGACATCTCGAGGTAGTAATGCAATCTGGGTTATTGTTGATCGCTTGACCAAATCTGCTCATTTCCTTGCTATACGAGATACTTTCTCTCTTGATCAACTTTCTCGTCTGTATCTTAAAGAGATAGTCAGGTTACATGGAGTTCCTCTCTCCATTTTATCGGATCGTGAACCCAGGTTTACTTCTAACTTTTGGAAAGGCCTTAAGAAGTCGTTGGGTACTGAATTAAATTTTAGTACAGCTTTTCATCCTCAATCAGATAGGCAGTCAGAACGAACAATTCAGACATTGGAGGATATGCTACGAGATTGTTCGATGGATTATTAGGGAAGTTGGGACCAACATCTTTCTTTGGTTGAGTTTTCTTATAATAACAGTTTTCATTCTAGTATACAGATGGCACCATTTTAGGCATTATATGGGAAGCGGTGTCGAACTCCAGCTTTCTGGGATGAAGTTGGTGAAAGGAAGTTGATGGGACGAGAATTGGTAGAAGAGTTGGCAGAAAAAGTTCAGCTGATTCAGAAGCACATGATAACAGCTCAGAGCAGGAAGAAGATTTGTGCGGATAACTGGAGGAAGGATCTATCTTTCGAGGTAGGTGATCATGTTTTTCTCAAGGTTTCTCCTTGGAAAAGTGTGATGAGATTTGGTAAGAAAGGAAAGTTGAGTCCAAGGTTCATTGGACCATACGAAATTCTGGAAAGAGTTGGATCAGTTGCATACCGAGTGGCTTTACCTCCGAGTTTATCTCAGGTACACAATGTTTTTCACATTTCGATGCTGAGAAAGTATATGCCAGATCCATCTCATGTTTTGAGTCAACAGGTAGTTCAGCTGGAAGAGAACCTATCTTATGAGGAACAACTGGTCCAGATTCTTGACCACAGGGAGCAAGTGTTACGGAATAAGGTGATTCATCAGGTAATGGTTTTGTGGAAAAACCATGTGATTGAAGAGGCAACGTGGGAATCTAAAAATGCTATGAGGGATAAATACCCCCACTTATTTTGATAAGTGAATAAAATTGCGAGGACGCAATTCCCAAAAGGGGGGAAGGATGTAACATCCCAGGTAAATAAAGAATAAAGAATTTTCATATTTATTAATATTTACGAATTAAATATTAATCTTATTTTAAAGGGGTTGCTATGTTCGATAGCGTTCCCGATACACAACGATTAGTTTCTTTGAAACTTACGTAGCACACTAGTAATAAAATTATATTATTTGAAATGTTAGTTAAAAAGTAGCCATTGTACTGGCGGGAATGGATAGAAATAACTAAAATATGATTAGATATGTTTTTAAATGTTTATACATCTACCCAATAAAAGATAAAGGCTTAAAATACGGAAAGAGTTCAATTTTAGGGCTTATATACTCTAATTTTCACTAAAAGTTCACTTATCACATTTTAATGGTGAACCGTCATTAAATATAGTTTTGATCACTCTTATACTTGATTTTGGACCATATATAACTCTTCTTTAGAATCGGGACATCAAAATTTACTTTGTGTAAATTTTTGGTACCTTTCTGATAAAGTTCATTTTTTTATGAATAGTGTAAAATGTTGTATTTTAATTCAAAACCTCTTTTTAATCTAAATTATTTATATGATTAGATTATTATTTTAATTGGTTTTAAAGTGAAATTAGAAAATATTTTTACCAGTTAATCCAATGGTGGTCATTGGAATCAATTTCACTTTGAAATTGGACTTAAACTGGTGTCAATCTTTTGATACTTATTGTTTCACAAAAACACGCTATTTGTCATGACATCGGGAATTAATTACTAAATTAATTAATTTGACTTATATGTTATGAATTTTGTAAAATGGAATTCATTTTTGAATTCCGAATATCAAATATAGCTTAGGGTGAGTTTTGGTAATTTTCTGAAAAACTTCAATTTTTGATGAATAGTGAAACCACTAAGTGGTAATCAAGCAAACTGATTTTTCAGTTAAATGAAAGTTTACCACTAATGTGTATTGAATTTTGAAAATCCGACATACATGGTTGTCATTAAGAAGTAAAATGTGGTACAATGAGATTAAAATAATTTTTTGGTGAATAGTAACTTTTTTTCATTAATCGCGATTAGTGGTAATTAGTGTAGTTTAAGGTATAAATAATGATTTAATAATATGAAATGACCTAGACACATGTCCCAACCTTATTGGTTGTGTCATGGCCGACCAAGACAAGCCATGGGCCAACTTGGGGACCCCATGGAGCCACTTTAGTTGGAAAATGACATTAATATATTTTTATTTAATGTTAAAGTGAAAATAACACTAACATAAATTGTTTTACTAAAATAATTTTTGAGTGGGGTTATACAAGTCAAAATTTTGATTATAAATATTCATTGGAAAGATAAAAATATTTCCTAGATCATATTATTTTTTTTATAATTTTTAGACATTAAATAAATTAAATTATATATGACATAATAATGATGCAGCGATGACATCATTATTTGACGATTTAAATAAAATGGAAAGATAATGTAAAATCTATGAACTACACATGTCCAAAACCAATTGGATGAGTGGAGTTCGAACCCTTATCACCTTATCCAAGAATTCTACCAATGTCGGACCTTTTAAAACCGAAACACATTTTCAAATAAAGTAATATTTCTTTACTTTCCAAAAGTGCCCCTCCTCTCCTCTTATAAAAGGCCCCCACCTCTACCTCATTACACACACTCCTCAAGCCTTTGGCTCAGCCAACCCCTGCCCAATTACTCTCTACAAATCCCTCTCCTCATCCTAGAGGATTCCCTTTGGGCAGAATCCTTTCAAAGGAAGCCTTTAGGCTCAAATCAAAAGGGAGTTACACTTTTAAAGGTAATTCATTCTCTCTTGTTCATTTGTTTTATTTTGCTTCTCCAACCCTCTAAACCCTTTTTATTTACTTATTTTGTAACAACACCAGTATCTTAAATATACTAGGATATTGTTATAATATTTATTTGAGCTACACTTTCACACAACTACATCAAATGGTTAAAGAACATACGGTTTCCGTGGATGGCAAAATTATGCCTCCCGAAACGATGATTGTTCAATACTCATTTAACACCTTCAAGGGTGGCCATTATGATGTCACTATTTTTATATATGATATATAATATGTTTATGTTTTCTTTAAGCTTCTGTATTTTTCATTTTTGGTATACCTTTATGGTTTCCATTATGGGTAAACACGATATCTTCATTTAAGGAAGTGCGGACTACCGCCCCCTAAAAGTGATGTGATTCGTTAATGCCATATGTGGGATGTGTAAAGGATGGATTTAAAGTTATTATATATGATGTTATACTGGAATTATAATATACCTCTATATAATTATTATTTCTTTCCATTAATGTATGATATAGAAATGAAAGTAGCGTTCATGCGTACGTACGACTTACCATCTCCATGAACGGTGCATTTCATTTCTTATCCCCAAATGTAATGTACTATTAAAATTACATGTATATAATGTATATATATAATTAATGATATATCTAAATGATTAATATAATTCTGGAATTAAAATATACATACCTCTCATTTAGTTTTAATTCCACTAATATGACAAAGAAATGAAAGTAGCGTTCATGCGTATGTACGGCTTACCGTCTCCATGAACGGTGCATTTCATTTCTTACCTCTAAATGATTATGTAATATTATAAATACATGTATATTCTGGATATATATGATATATATGATATCCAAATCAGGAATTTCATTCTGGATATAAATAACTTTTGACCACACGAACAACATGTAATTGTAAGAAGACAACTTTCGACTTAAGAACCAAATATTGACAAAACAAACATTATTAACTTAAATGGTTACATAATGTTTATAACATGGCAATAAGTGATATAAAAAGAATAATGAACTTAAAAAAGGTTCTTAATCAAGTATAAATTAACTCATGTTTATTATTCAGGACGTTAAAGAACGATCGAGTCAAGTCGGACCCAAGGTAAGGGACTTCGTCTCAATCTCCTTTCATTGAGGCATATTTCGTTTTATACACAACTTTCTTTTATACGGTGTATAAAACCCTTTGACTTTTACTTTTATACAAAAGGAATCTTTTTTCTACAAAGCATTTCACAAAACGACAAAAAGGAATGTTTCTTTTAACATACGCGGCGACAACGACCTTTTCCGCCACCGCGAGTATTATTTGGTCTTTGGCTTTCTCAACAAGCCATAATGTTTTTAGAATAAAATAAATACCATATACTCTTTTATGTATTTTCGTATTAAAAATAGTTTTTAAAAAGGATTCTATTATGTCAATATATTTATGATATATTGTGATTGAAATGTGGAAATGTTATCTTTCCTTTATATTGGTTTTATGTTTTATGATTTTATAATGGTACTTGGACATTTTAACGGGTGTTTACGTTATAAACCAAATGAAGGGTGGTGCCATGAATACCAGGACTGGTGGTTACGTTATAACCTCCAATGCATTGGGTATGGAAGTCGTCCATATGGCTATTCCGTTAAGTATGTATGGAAATTGGCCGTATGGCTATTCCATTAAGTGATATGTGTGGAAGTCAACTGTATGGTTATTCCACTTAAGTATGTTTATGTCCCAAGTTACCTTTATATATTCTATGTGTTCTTTATATGGGTTTTATGGTAATACTTTGGTTACAAAAAGTTAAGTAATGATACTTTATTCAGTGAATAGTTTTTACTACTTCATGAAGGTGAAGGTATTACTTTGATAGAGTATACATGGTTTACTTGATTTTGAAAAACTAACAGTTTTCATTCTTTGTGTATCCCTTACTGAGCTTTTTATGCTCACCCCAAGTTTTTTTGAAATGTTTTTCACATGACTTAAAGTGGAATAAGGTCCAGGATGGGATCAAGGGAATTTCATGCTATCTAAAACATAGAATCTAGACATCTTTCTTTTTAAGAGTTTTTATTTCATGGAGACTTAGTAGAAGTGTCTACTTTGTAATCTTTTAAGATGTAATAGTTATGTTCTAATTCTCTAAAACTCTAATCCTGAAAAGATCATCAATGTGAATTATTCATTTATTTCAATATTAAGTAAGGTTTAAGGTTGGGGCCTTATATATTGTCCATGTTAAGGATTCAACAAGGTAACCTTCCCTTTGATACCAATAGATGTTCTAAAGGATCTAATAACAATTGAGTGAAGGGGTTGAATCAGTTGTTCACTTTTTATTAGTTTCAATACATTTCAAAACATAACCCCTAAAACCTATTAATATTTATAACCCTATAAAAATTTATTAAATACTCATGAATGAAAAAATTAGGAAAGAAATTAAATAATACAAGATTTAAAAAGTTCAGCCCCAGTATGAGAACCTACATCATTTCCATAGGCACTCCCCTAGGTCAATGGAAATCCACTATTATGATAAATTGAATTCACTTTTTTCCAACTCCCATTAGACACCTTCTATATCTTAATAAATATTATGATACTAAATACTGTTAGTTTACAATGTTTTATTATAATTATATTTATCTAAACTCAGAAAATAAAGTCTTTGTTGAAACGTTTCCACAATTACCCAATTTGAATCCTATTACCATTTGGTTGGATCCAATTTTCTCAATCTGACGAGTCTGAATATAATTCTACCAATATTATGAGTTCGGATTTGATTATCTCAAAACTATTTGACTGGGTTTTATTCTCTCAATGTTATGGATTCAATAAGATAAATCCATTCTCAAACTACAAAACTCATAATCTGCTGAAATTCTCAATATGATCTTCTTCAGTATAATTTACTCAATATAATTGACGTAATATGATCTTCTCAATACAATCTTTCTCAATCTGGAAGACAAACATTCAACTTTATGATCCTCCTCATGAGATGTGTGGTCAAAAATGACTATAATATGATTTCTTTAGCACTTCACCTTTTCATCTATCATGGAATTTATGAATTAATGAATGATTTAAGAAATTATTTATAGGAAACTTAGAAAACAAAAGAGAGAAAAATGGAAACATTACCCACTTCCATACATTTCGAAATCTCTAATGATCTCTCCCATTTAAACTTCAACGTTAACTTCTTCAATTTTACTTATATTTCTCTATGATTTATTCAAAATTTAATTTCAATTTTGACAAGTTCAACTCTTCATAAAACATCTATAATTTTCTGTCGAGTCTTTATCATAATCAAATCATTAAGAATTTATTTCCATCTCAGTGATTATGAAATATGTATCCTTATCAGTGATTACAAATAATATATCCTTTTCATCTCATTACAATCTTCGTTTCTTTATCATATCATTAATTTTTCTATTTCCTCTTCAGTTCATTATCATTATTTTTTCCCCTTAATCTCATTTCGACTTCTTTTTCCCCGTTAATTCATTATGATTTCAATTTCCCTCTTTATCTTATTATGATTCTTGTTTTCTCTCTAGCTCATTAGGATAGACTTCTCATTATGATTGAAATACCATTATGATAAATTTCCCATTATCATGGAAATCCCATTTCGATGATTTTCTATAAAAATGGAATTTATTAAATGATGAATCCACTTAGAAACATGTAACTTCTTGAAACATTATCAGATTTACACATTCTGACTACTGTATATGATGAATACCTTTTTCTGAATTTTGGAATCAATGTAATTTTCACAATTATTTTCAATTTATTTAATGAATATTGTCGTGATAATTTCCATGATTTGGGAGAACTTATTGATTAAAAAATCATTGCATGATTTTTTTGAATGTATGCAAATTTTCTAAGTCCTCACTTCATGATATTCTTTCAAAATTTGTCAAAAAAAATGAATTCTTCACTCAAAAATATTTTATTTATCAGATTATGATAAATTCCATCATTCTGTAAACAATATTTTTTGCCTCCAATTCTTGTGGATCAATTGATTTGAATATGATACATATGGATTAGATGATCTGAAAACAATGTTTGTCAATGTAATTATCACATTATAATGGGATCGGTCCTTATTCTTAAAAAAAATAAAAGCATTCTCATACAAAATTTTTTGTTTTTAATAAATTCAAAGACTTTGTTAAAATAATTTATCACAATGGTTCTTCACTCATGATTTTAAATGAACCCCTTCTAGATAAAGGATCCTCCCCTTCTCATCTTTATTCAGGAACCTTATTCGTATTATACCTTTTGATTTATAGTACTTCAATTTGGGATATGTTTTTATATATTTATATTAGCATCATTATTTTTTCCAAGTGATTATATACCTCTTTAACTATCATTAAACCCATCCATTAATATTTATATACCATTTTTATATAGTAAATAATATCCAATGATTTTGTGGGATAAACAACTATATAGAGAACACTCGTCCACATTAATATTCATTGGTATTCAGATAGATGTATCCACTAATCATCGAATATAGACATTCATTTATATAACCCAAAATTTTTAATCATGGGATTAAAAGTGATGAAATACATCCTTATGTTGTATGATCTATATGGAACACTTATTCATGTACATGATATGAATATTATGTGTGGGTCCGAAATTATATATCCCTCCAATGAATTGGTAAATGTTATATAATGATATGTCATTTGTGGGACATGGAATGTTATCTTTAAAATAATATGTAATGATGGCTATGAAATTATCCTTTGCTTATTCTTTGGATGCCATGTTTTATGTTGTTTCTATATTCTTATGTTTCTTTAATATTATCATCCTATATAATGTTTTGAATTTTAGGTTTATGATCATCAAACCTTATATGTCACATTGATATTTTTATTTCATAACATGTACTAATATTACCAATTTATTTTTGGATTATTCCCTTACATGGTGTTACATTCCCAAGTTATCCAATACAGTTTTTGACGTTCAATTAATATAAGTGGTATATTGTAGAGTTTTAAAATAATTTCATTGTATCAGTGTTTCAATTTATTATGTTATGAATATAATTTCAAAAATACAAGAGCACTAATGATCTTTTGGGATTTTTTAGGTGTATATTTTTGTAATAAATAAATAATTATGGTGAATTAAAAGAAACCGATTACTATAATTGGTATCACATATAAGACTAGTTATTTATGAGGATTATGATTAGAAAACTATAGTTGACATCTTATGAATTAGAATAATCATATGAAAACATCCCTAAATTTTGGAAATGTATTGAGTAATTGGTTTCCATGAAACAAAATACCTATCTAGAAGAAACAAGTGGATGTGTCCACAACATTTTTATACCTTGGGTTAATACTACGAAAAGGGAACATTGGGTACTAACTTGATCTTCACCAAGTGAACAAGAAAGAGGCTTTATTACACACTTGGTTTCAAACTCATGTGGGATATAATTTTATAAATTTATAATCTCTTTATGAACCATTATGAAGGGAAAAAATAAAATAAAATTTTATTTTTGGAAATAGACCACGAATAAATTAGATTGTGTAGAACCCCCAGTTTTAGGTGTGTAACAATTTAATGGATTTTTATATGGTTAAATTTATTGGGTAATGTTTCAGAGAGTTTGGGAAGGTTTTGGAAACGTTTGGTGGATTTTTAAAGGATCATGGGTTGTTCATGGTATGGGGAAACCCTGTAATAAACCCAGCTAACTATGAATATTGGGACATCGGGCTTTGCGCGGTTTACACTCGTTTTGTCTAAACATCTGAGTAGAACATGTTGGGTGTCCTTCGGGATAGTATCAGGTGCACAATTAGTGCATGGTTTGTCTAATCGTGCAAGCTAACTATGCACAACATTAAAAATTTGATTTTTAAATTTAGGATCACTCTTGGTTTCTCCTAAACCTCTCCTTTCTTCTCAAACTCAATCCTAACATGTGATTTTTTTTCTCAAGGTTTAGAGGGGCTCTACCACTCATTTTTATGCAATTTAAATGGTTTTCATGGTGCGGTGAATGTGATTCTTCTATGGTAACTCTCTTATCTCAGTTCTTTCTATGTTTTCCAAAGATCAATTTCTCACTCTCTCTCGTTTTTCTTATATAGAATTTCATCACATGTTGATCTATGGTTTTTATTGGATAAAATATTAATATTTTGTGGTTTTAATGTTAGGAAATAGATCTAAAGCAGTTTTGGAAGTGATTCACATGAATTTGTGGTGTGGTTATGAGTTAGTCGATTTCACAAAAACCCAATGGTAGGTGGATTCTCTCTCAACTCCATTTTTCTAGAACTGGAAGTCTTATTTTCAGTTATTTGGTTTTTCTTGGATTCATCTGTGATTATGATGTGTGATGTTTGTTGGAAATTTATTTTGTGATGATTTTTGGATGTTTGAAAAAATGGGGTATTGTGGTGAAATGTTCTTGATGTGGGATTTTAAAATGTAAATTTTTAAATTGGTTTTTGGGTTGATTTATGAAAATGATTTGCGAAAATTGTTTTCAAAAAAAGTGATTATTTGGTTTTGAAATGGGTTTTTACATTATGTTGTGTTCTTGGTGTGCTATATGATTGTTTGTTGGTTAAATATTTATGAATTTGACATAAATGGATGTGAATTGGGATGGGTGTACCACTTTAAAAAGTGGTTATATAGTTGATTAAGGGGCCACCATCAACGATACATGGGTCGGAAGTACGACTAGATTGGGAAAACATTAAACGGGCTTGGACGAGAAGTTCGACTGTGATTGTTACACCAGGTTGAGTTTGTAAAACATTATGGATTTGTTTTGATTATGCATGTGTCTAAGAAAGATAAAATTATTGTGATAATATAAGGAGGTAAAGTGTTTTGTGTATTTATTATTTGATTTCAATTTTATTGTGTGGATTTAGGTGAAGATGGCTTGGTAAGGGTGTGTTGGTCCTGGTAGAAATCGATGCACTATTTGATGTTTTCTATAACTTCTTTATATAAATTTGATAACAGTTATATCCTTGTTTTGTGTGTAGGGAAATAATTTGGGGAAAACCTAATAAGAATTATTACTCACCCATTACTTTGGAACTAGGGTGATTTTTGAGATGTGGTATTTCGAGATACATCCATAGGCAAAGAATCTCATATTTCTAGTGGTTCATCATGATGTATTGGAGGTATTTTAGTTCTTGGAGCATGGAGAATGGTGTGGATCTGTGGAGTGTGTCATGGTTTTCATTATGTCCGGTTGTTGAGTCTTCCACTTGGTAATTTGATATTTGGATTTTTTGGATTTGGTTGTATTGGTTTTTGGAAATTGTTATGGAAGTGTTTGGATGTTTGGTTGTCTCTTGGTAAGGTATTTTTTGGTTTACCTTGTTAAAATGCATCATGTAGTTGTGATTGGGTTTAAATTATTTGGTTGGTTGCTTTTCATTAAAGGGAAAACCATTCTCCAATTTTTCATGAATCCCTTGCCTTTTCTTTCCATCCTTTGGAACCTTAATATCATCTCTTAAGGCCCAGTAGCATATCACCGCCTTCTCCGGACAATGAAGAAGGGGTGGGACATTAAAAGTGGTATCAATTGTTCAGTCCTTTGGCATTGGTTCTCGGTCTTGGTATTGGAGTTGGCATTCATTCTCAGGTCATTCCTTGAGTCAGGATGGTAGAAAAGATAATGATTTTCAGAACATGAAATTTATTTCACTAAAAGACATATTTAACCCTTTTATTATGAACTTCATGTTACCTGGGAGTTGGGTACATATGTATTTTGGAAAAACTTATTGGAATTGGTAATATCATTGTTATAGCTATGGCCAATGAGATGAGCATGACATTCATGGTAGAAATGACCTCCCATTAGGATTCCAATTTAATTAACATAATTATTTATGATGTGGTATGGATATATGGACTTGTGAAAAATCTGGAAATTACATTCAAATTCATGAATTTGAAATGTAGATAGTAGTGGTATTTTTAAAATAGGTCAAATTTTAAAACTTTGGTTGATTTTTCAAAAAAGGCGCAACATTGGAAATGTGAATGTGTGGAAAGTCTTGTTGTGATAGTTTAAATGTAATTTAAATTGAGATTGAAAAAATTTTATTACTAAGGGATTGAGACTTATGTTTTTTTGTGTTGATAGAAATACCCCGAGAGGGGATCGTAGAGAGCAACTAGAGGATGATGCTAAAAATATGGTTCCACATGATCCCCAGGTGTACTAGAAGCTAGTGGAGAGTATAGTGAATGCTTTCCAAGCTGTGGAATGTGGGAATAATGTAGATGATCCAATGAATGTGGATCACGTGGTTCAATTTTAAAAGAAAATTCTACCCATATTTAGGGATGATTTTGAATCTAAAAAGGTAAAGGCATGATTGAATAGAATAAACTTGATATTTGAATTCTTGAGAACACTAATAGAGTTGAAATTGAATCTATCCACATACAGGTTGGATGATATTTCCTCTCCGTGGTTGGAGTTGATAGTCCATGCTAGAACAGACCAAGCTATTGAATGGTGATGTTTTGAGGATTTGTTTAAAATAAATTCTACCATCATATGTTCAAAATTCAGAGCACAACATATTTATTTTTTTTAAAGAAAGAGAAACACTCGGTAAAAGAATATGTGTCCATATTTATGAACATTGTGTGCTTTGCACCTGAGGTGGAAGGTAGTACATTTTTGTAACCATGTATTTTCAAAGTTAGGTTGAAGACAAATTTTTTTTATAAAAAATAATTGTTATTTATAAGTGATTACATGGAAATTTTTAATATATCAACAGTAGATGAAATGGATATTTTCTGGACTACAGGAAGGGGAAGCATGTTGATGCCGACGGTAAAATCTAGGAACTCTTACACAGGGATCAAGATGAAGAGAAAAACATGTCTATAGAGTAAGAGAATGGATCATAATCTGACAGAATGATTAGTAAATATTTTTATGCATCCTCAGAGTAAGATGATATATTTTTAGTGTGCTTATACTGGCCAAATTAAGAAGGATCGTACAACACAACCTCAATAATGTCATCACTATAGTTAGATGGGGAATCTTCAGTGCTATAGTTATAATTCAATGAGGTTAGGTGTTCCAAAAACTCATATGGGGTCACATATATCCTATACCTCTATGGGATGGGGAAAGATGCATACCCTTCATCAGCAGATTAAAGTTTGTCATGACGATTCCAGGAATACCATGATTCCTCAATAGGGAAATAAAGAGAAGAGTATGACAAGAAAGTAGTTGTTTGGAGCTGAGAATGTAGTGATGGATAATCGGTCAGGACCATCCATGGTGTGAGGTACAATTACATTATATTCCACCTTTATGAAAGTGTTGTTTGATATATGTGATTCACATTATTTTATTTCTTCTTTTGTTATTAGTTTGATGGGTTTAACTATAGAAATGAATCCTCAATTTTAAAACTTCAAACTTATCTAGGTCAAAGAGAATGTCGAGCCTTTCTATGTAGATAATGATTTATAGTTGTGGATGTGGTTGAGTTGATATGGTATTTCTTAGTGATTTATATGGATGTTTATGATATAATCATGGGAATTGATTGGTTAGTAATGTATAAGGACCACATTGATGGTAATGCACGAACAATTAGTTTTAGGATGGATGATAGTGTCAAACATCTCTTTAGAGGATAGAAGAATGAAAATTTGGGTGAAAATGGCTTGTTGGAACTAGATATTGTCATGATATCATATTAGTTAGCGATGTTTCCCTTGGAATCAATTAAATTAGTTTGTAATATCTTTTTTCTAGTGGTTGTTGATCAGTTTTTGGATTTCATGCTCGAAGAATTCTCAAGGCTTCCACCTATTAGAGATGTAGAGTTTATGATTGATCCCCTTATAGGGACCAGTTTTATCTCTGTATCATATTACTAGATGGAACCAATAGAATTGATAGAATTGAATGTGAAGTTGGAGGAGTTGGAAAACAAAGGGTTCCATCGAACTAGCATGTCTTCGTGGGAATCACTAGTTTTATTGGTTAAAAAGGTGGATAGAAGTTGAGGATGTGTGTTGATTTTTATAGTACCCCCGATTTGAGGTATGTGGCCTTTGTTTATGCATTTTTATGTGTTTAAAGTCCATTGGATGAGTGGGGAAGAGGTTGGGATAGTTTGGAATGGTTTTGAGTGAGTTTGGAGGATTTTCTTAGGGATCACTGTTTGAGCACGGTTAGTGGAAACTATGCGTATTCCCCAGGAAACTGTGCAGGGGGATACACTAAGCATTGCAAGGCCTGCACACTGTTTTCTAAACTGTGCGAGGCAACCATGCAGACCCTTGATCTCGAGGCAGTAGCGTGTGCACGATTAGCGCACAGTTTTCCAAACTGTACAGACTAACCGTGCGGCCACTTTATAATAGGGATTTAAAACCCAGGCTCACTCGAGCTTTCCCCATTCCAATACAATCTTCCTCCTGCTCGATCCTCACTCGTTATTTTTAGTTCTCAATGGTTTGATGGGCTCTCCCACTCGTTTTGGAAGCGATTAAATGACGTTTCTTGGCGGATTGAAGGTGGTTTCTCCCGGGTAAGTCTCTCATCTTGGGTTCCTTGTGTTTTATTCTAGATCTACATCACTATCTTTCATGGTTTTCTAGATCTTCACTTTTTGTGTGTATATATAGGGGTTTGGTTGCCTTGTATGATGATTTTATGGCTTTTTATTGTGAGGGAAGGGGATCTAGAAAGGTTTTGATGGTGCGTTCGCCAGATTTGAGGTGTGGGTGCTTGTGGGTCGATTTCTTGGGAACCCTAAAGGTAGGTGGCTTATCTATCAACTCCACATAGTTAGAGATACTGGTTTTTTGTTACTATTATTTTGGTTGGTTTGAAATTAAATGTGTTTTGATGTCCAAAGTTGGTTGGAAATCCATTTGGGGATTTTTGAGGAAAAGGGGTTTTATGGTGAAATGCTATTGTTGTGGATTTTAAAATGGAGATTTTAAAATGGGATTCTATGGAAGATTTGTGAAATGTTGTTTGTAATGTAAATGGTTTTCAATAAATGGGTGATTTATTGAAGAGGATTGAGAAGAAATGGGATTTTTTGATTTCATGTTGTTGTGACCTTGGTGGGTGGTATTCGTGGTTTGGATTGGTAGGAATGTTGTGTGGAAGTGGCAAGAAGTGCCTCTATAAAAGGGGATGGATAGTGGATAGAAGGGCCACCATCAAAGGATAAGTGTATGGGAAGTGCCCCTAGGTGTGAATGGGAGAATGGGTTGGACGGAAGCTCCACTGTTTGGTTGTTTTGGTTGTTTGTTGTGCATTTCTTGCAAGTTGGAAATTGTTGTTCTATAGTGTAAATGATGAAATGGATTGTGTCATTTTTGGTTGGATTTACCTTGGTTACTTGGTTTTGGTGTGATGTCTTGGTAAGGGCATGGTTTTCTTATAGAATATGGTTGTACTTGTGATTATTTAATATAAATTGTTTTATATAAATGTGCTAACAGTTTTATCCTCGTGGCATGTGTAGAGAAGTCATTTGGGGAAATGCTACTGAGTTTTTGTAATCATCCCCTTCTTTGGCACATTGGTGTATTTGTAGATGTTGTGTATTGTGATGTGGGAAAAGGTAAGGCATATCCCTCTTTTAGTGGTGCATTGAGATGTCTTAGTGGAGCTTGGAGCTTAGAGATTGGTGTGGAGATGTGGGGGTGTCATGGATTTTAGAGTTGGTTGTTTGTTTCTTCTTGTACTCTGATGTGGTGTAGACATGTCTGGTAGTATTGGTTTGGGGTTTTGTAGTGGAACAACTTGGATGTCCTCTGGGAATACATGCTTTAATGTTTTGGTTTACATGCATCAAATAGTGATTGATAGTGGATGGTTTTGTTGGTTTTTTCTTAAGGGGAAACCATTCCCCAATTTATTCTCGAAGACCTCGACATTTATTTTAAAGCCTTTGGATCCTTGGGAATGTCGTTTAAGGCCAAGTAGCCCTCACCACATCCTCAAGATAATGAGGTTGGTGCAGGGTGTTACAAGTGGTATCAGTTTGTTAGGTCCTTAGCTTTCAAGTAAAAGCAGTTGTTCGATCATTTGTGTTGATCATTGGTATTGGAGTTGACATTCGTTGTGGTATATTCCTAGAGTCGGGATGGTATCAAGGCGTAGGAATGTCGGAACATGGAATGTATATCATAAAAGGACATAGTGAACCATTTTATGATGAAATTAAAGTTACCATGGAGTTGGGTACATAAGTGTTTCAGAGACAATTATAGGCATTGGAAATCCCATTGTCGTGGGTGTAGCCAATGAGATATGAATGTCATATAAGGTAGAAATGACTTCCGTCTAGGATGCATATTTCATTGGGTTATAATGAATTATTATGTGATATGAATGTGTGGATTTTGAAAAATCTTATTTGGGTTTCAAAACGGAAGGATTTGAAACATGGAAACTTGTGGTATTTTGAAAATGGTTTGGTTTTCAAAAATAGTGAAACATGGTAAATGTGGAAAGGTGGAAAGAGTTATTGTCATAGTATTGTGTAATTTTATTTGAAATGATAATTCATGATGTCCACATAAGTGATACTCATGGTTGTTTATTTTTGGTCTATAGAAATGGCACTAGGTAGGCGTTGTAGAGACCAATCGAAGGAGGCTATTGAGAATGTTGTAGCACCTAAGCCTCAGGTGAACTGGTGGCTAGTGAAAAGCATAGTGGAATATTTCCAGGCTGTGGAAAGTGGAAATAAAATGGATGAACCAAGGATGTGGATCATGAAGTCTAGTTTCGAAAGTAGAATCCACCCATCTTTAGGGGTGATTCAGAGCCAGAGAGGGCAGAAGAATGGTTGAAAAGAATGAACAAGTTCTTCAAGTTCTTGGGAACACCTGTAGAGTTAAAATTTAAGTCGTCCAAGTATTTGTTGGAAGATCTTGCCCTTCAGTGGTGCTAGTTGGTAGTTCAAGATAGAACAGACTAGGGTATGTCACGGGAAGGATTTGAGGAATTGATTAATAAACAATTCTACCCACATTCGTTCAAAATTCAGAACATGACTGATTTCTTCAATTTGAAGCAACAGTATATGTCTGTGATGGATTATGCAGCTAAGTTTATTAACATAGTGAGATTTCCACCGAGGTGGTGGGTAATACATCGTTGAAAGCTCGTATCTTTGAAGCTGGTTTAAGGAAGTACATTCGTTCCAAGATAGCAGTGTTGTGTGTTGGTGAGTACACATAGATGGTGAATAGAGCCTCAGTGGCTCAACAGGATCTGTTGGGAGCTATGGGCGTTGGAAGCATGGTGGTACCCATGGGAAATAGTGGGAAATCTAACTCTGGATTCAAGATAAGGATGGAAACTTATTCCCAGGGTGGGAATATGGCATATAATCCGACGACAGGATCAGTGAATCTTCCTCCGAAGCCCCAGAGCAAGCCGGGATTTTTTTAGTGTGGTTCGACGAGCCACATCAAGAAAGATTGTACGGAACAAAATTGATAATGTCATAATTGTAATCATATGGGGAATCTGCAGAATTATTATCGGAATGCTCTGAGGTCGGGTGCGGGTGATCTTCTCAGGGATCGCAGACGTCGTATGCTTCGACGGGACAGGGACATCATCACAATGTTCGTCAGCAGACTACAGTGGGTCACGGTGATTCTTGGAATTCCACAATGCCTCAGCAAAGCAATAAAGAGCAGAGTGTGGCAACAAAAGCGTTGTTCAGAAGTGAGGAGGTTGTGGTGGATGATCAGTCAGGACCATCCAGGTGCATGGTACTATTCTTTTGAATTCTACCTTGATGCAAGTGTTGTTTGATACAGGTGCTTCACACTTTTTATTTGTACACGTGTGGTTGAGTTGCTGGGTTTAAGGGTAGGAATGATTCCCTCAGTTTTAAAACATTAAAATCATCTTTGTTGAAGAGAGTGTCGAGACTTCTTGTGTAGAGAATGTGGTATTTTTGTGGGCGAGGTTGAGATAACCTGGAATTTCTCAGTGATTGAGATGGATTGGTATGATCTAATCCTATGAATGGATTTGTTGGTGGCGTTTAGGGCTCACATTGACTGTGATGAGTGAACGATGGCTTTTATGAAAAAAGATGGAGTTAGACATCACTTTAGAAGAGAGAGGAATGAAAGGCAGGGTGAAATAGATTTGGTGGCACCATTAGTAGGCACGTTATCATATTAGTTGGCGTGGTTATCATTGGAATCGGTAAAAGGTGTTGAACAGAGTGTTCATCCGGTAGTGGTGGATCAGTTCATGGATGTTTTCCCTGAATAATTCTCTAGGTTAACTCCTGTAATAGAAGTTGAGGTCACGATTGATCTCCTTACAGGGAACAATCCTATCTCACTTCCATCTTACTGGATGGGACCTAATGAAGTGAGATAATTGAAAGTCCAGTTGGATGAGTTAGAAAACAATGGGTATCCGTCCTAGCATGTCTTCGTGGGCAGCACCAATGTTGCTTGCGAAAATGCGGATGAAACTTTTAGGCTCTATGTTTATTATCGTAGACTTAACCAAATTACGATAAAGAATAAATAACCACTTCAACAAATTGATGATTTGTTCGAAAAGTTGAGGGGAGCCCAGTGGTTCCCCAAGATCGATCTTAGGTTGGGATATCATCAATTGCAGGTGAGGAAGGAAGATATTCCTAAAATGGATTTCAGAATTAGATATGGACATTATGAAAATGTGGTTATGCCCTTTGGTCTAACGAATGCGCCAGCAGTGTTCATGGGATTATTTAATCAGATATTTCAGAGATATCAGGATTCATTTGTGGTGGTGCTTGTAGATGATATTCTGGGGTATTCAAAGACAAGGGTAGATCATGAGCAGTACTTAGGGAAAATGCTGTGGATCTTGAGGGATCATTGGTTTTATTCCAAATTTTCAAAGTGTGACTTTTGGAAACAGTAAGTTCATTTTCTTAGCCATGTGATTTCTGAAAGAGGTGTTTCAGTGAATCTGGAAAATATAGAGGCTTGTATCTCATGGCACCCGCCAAAGAATGTGTTTGGTAAATGGATTTTTCTTGGTCTACCTAGGTATTATCGACATTTTGTTCGTAATTTTTCAGATTTTTCTTTGTTGATGAGAGCTTTGACAGGAAAGAATGTTCCATTCCAGTTGAATGAACAATGTCAGCAGTGTTTCGAAGAGCTAAAGGGTCTCCTTACATGAAAACCAATATAGGTTTTTCTAGAACCAAGAAAAAGGTACATGGTATATTTTGGTGCATCCGGATCAGGGTTTGGGTGAGTTATCATGCAAAGGAATCATGTGCTTGGGTATGGCTCACGTCAGTTGAGGGTGAATGAGAAGAACTACCCAACTCATGATTTGTAATTGGCAGCAGTGGTGCATGCTTTGAATGTGTGGCATCATTATCTCTTCGGTGAGAAATTCACGGTATATATAGATCATAAGAGCTTGAAACAGATTTTCTCACAAAGGGATTTGAACATGGGGAAAAGGATATAGATGGAATATCTCCAGATTTTTGATTTTGACTTAATGTACACACCAGGTAAGGGAAATTAGCTGGCGGATGAATTAAGTAGGAAATAATATGCTCATGTGGTAAAAAATGTGTCATAATAGTGGTTGTTGATGACGGTTATTGCTGATATGCGGTTGAAATGTGAATACTAGGGCGATAGAGCGGTCTTCTTTCTGGTTTTGTTGATGCCTTACTTGGTTGGCCTGGATAAAGAAGAGCAAATAAATAATTCTGAGTGTGTGACCATGGGGTCGAGACTCAATGTTGGGGAGACCATTGAGGGTTGGAAACTGAATGGAGATTCAGTTTTGTGTTTTCAGAATCGGATGGTAGTACCAGTTGCTTGTCAGGATGATCAGCTCAGGGCGTATCATCATTCTAGGTGGGATGTTCATCCTAGAACTCATAAAATGAATAATGCATTGAAAGCGTAGTTTTGGTGGGCTTGTATTAAATGGAGAGTGGCTGAGTGTGTTTCGAGATGATTGACTTGTCAGCAGGTCACGACAGAGCATTAGAGGCCAGCAAGAATGATGTAGTCTTACAAATTCCTATTTGGAAGTTGGATTAAATAGCGATGGATTTTTTCATAGGTCTCCCATGAATGGTTAGAAAGAACGATTCCATTTGGGTGAAAGTGGATCGACTAACGAAGTCAACCTATTTCATTCCAATTCCTGAATCTCATACGGTGGAGGATCTATCCAAAATCTATATCTGGGATGTGGTAAAGAGGCATGGTGTTATAGTTTCGATTATATCATGTAGAGATCAGAGGTTTACATATCATTTCTAGAAATCCTTGTAGCCAGCCCTTGGGAAAAAGTTGACTCTGAGCACGGAGAATCACTCTCAGACGGATGGTCAATCCGATAGGATGATACAAACTCTGGAGGATATTTTTCAGGCTTGTGTCATCGATTTTGGTGGCTTGTGGGAGGGGCAATTGTCGCTGGTTGATTTTTCGTAAATAACAGTTATTCTGGATCCATACATATGGCTCCATTTGAAGTTTTGTATAGGCAGTCGTGTCATTCTCCACTATGTTGAGTGGAAATATGCGAGTCCTCGATGGTTGGACCGAGCCTTGTCTAGGAAACTGCGGAGAAGATCAAGTTGATCATGATGAGAATGGAGGTGGATCAGAGTCGTCAGAAATCGTATGAGGGTCATTGTCGATGGCCATTGTCGTTCGAGGTGAGAGATCATGTTTTCTTGTGGATCTATCCTTGGTTGGGACATCATTAGTTTGGGAAGCAGGGAATGTTATCTCTGAGGTATATTTGACCTTTTGAGATTCTTGACCGGGCGAGTGAGGTGTCTTATCATTTGGAATTTCCACCTAGGTTCAGTGCGGTGCACAATGTGTTTCAAGTGTCACTGTCGAAATATTATCAGCCTGATCATGACCATGTGATTCGATGGGATCATGTTGAACTAGAACCAGATGCGTCGTTGGGGCACGTGTCGGTGTGGGTTCTGGAAAGGCCAGAGAATGTCTTGCATGGTAAAAGCATCGGTTTAGTTCGTGTCTTCTGGCAGCATGGCCAGATTCAAGAGGAGACATTGGAGTGGGAGAAAGAAATGGTCGAGCTGTGGCCCGAGTTCATTCAGCAATGGATGGGTTCACTACTTTCCAAGGATGGAAAGTCCAATGTTGGGGAGAATTCAGTACCTCCAGTTTGAGGAATGTGGCCTTTTTTATGAATTTTTATGTGTTTAAAGTGCATCGGAAGAGTTGGGATTAGGTTGAGAGTGTTTGGAATGGGTTTGAATGAGTTCGGAGGCTTTTCTTAGGGAGCACGGTTTGAGAACGGTTAGTGAAAATCATGAGGATTCCCTAGGAAACCATGCAAGGGGAGACAGTAGGCTTTTCACGGCTTGCACACAGTTTGGAAAACTGTGTGAGGCAACCATGCAGAACTTTTCTCTCAAGGAAGTAGTGTGCGCACGGTTAGCTCATGGTTTTCCAAACCGTGTGGACTAATCATGCGTCCACTGAAAAATTGGGTTTTAAAACCCGGTCTCACCCATGAATTCCTCATTCCACTCCAATCTTCATCCCACTCGATCCTCACTTGGGATTTTCAGTTCTCAAGGGTCGGAGGGGCTCTCCCACTCATTATGGAAGCAATTCAAAGAGGTTTCTTGGAGGATTGAAGGTGGTTTCTCCCGAGTAAGTCTCTCCTCTTGGTTTCCTTTTGTTTTCATCTAGATCTACATCCTTATCATTATTGGTTTTCTAGATCTACACTTTTTTTGTGTATATATAGGGTTTTGGTTTCCTTGGATGATGATTTTAAGGACTGTGATGGTTAGGGAAGGGGATCTAGAGAGGTTTTGGTGGTGTGTTTGCCGGATTTGATGTGTAGGTGCGTGTGGGTCGATTTCTCGATAACCCTAAAGGTTGGTGGATTCTCTCTCGACTCCACTTGGTTAGATCTAGTGGTTTTCTGGTTACAATTATTTTCTATGGCATGAAATTAATTGTGTTTTTATGTGAAAAGTTGTTTGGAAAACCTTTTGGAGATTTTTGGGGAAAATGGGGTTTTATGGTGAAATTCTATTATTGTGGATTTTGGAATGGATATTTTAAAATGGGATGCTATGGATGATATGTGAAATGTTTTTTGGCATGAAAATTGTTTTCCATAAATGTGTGATTTATTAAAGTGGATTGAGATGCAATGGAATTGGTTGATTGCATGTTGTTGTGACCTTGGTGAGAAATATTCCCAGTTTAGCTTGATTGGAATGTTGTATGGAAGTGGCGAGAAGTACCACAATAAAAGGGGATGGATAGTTGATGGAAGGGCCACCATCAAAGGATAAGTGGACGGGATGTGCAACTAGGTGTGAACGGGTAAATGGGTTGGATGGATGCTCCACCATTTGGTTGTTTTGGTTGTTTGTTGTGCATTGATTGAAAGTAGAAAATTGTTGTGCTAGTGTGTAAATGATGAAATAGATTGTGGCATGTTTGGTTGGATTTACCTTGGTTTCTTGGTTTGGGTGTGATGGCTTGGTAAGGGCATGGATGGATAATGAAAAATGGTTGTTCTTGTGATTATTTTTTATAAATTTTTTTATATAAATGTGCTAATGGTTTTATCCTAGTGTCATGTGTAGGGAAGTCATTCGGGGAAATCCTACTGTGTTTTAGTACTCGCACCCTGCTTTGGCACGTTGGTGTCTTTGCAGATGTTGTGTATAGTGACATGGGAAAAGGTAAGGAATATCCCTACTGTAGTGGTGCATTTTGATTTCTTAGTGGAGCTTGGAGCATGGAGGTTGGTGTGGAGCTGTGGGGGTGTCATGGCTCATAGAGTTGGTTGTTGTTTTCCACTTGTACTCTGATGTGGTGTAGACATGTTTTCTTGTATTGGTTTTGGGTTTTATTATGGCACTACTTGGTTTTCCTTTGGGAATACATGCTTTAATTTTTTGGCTGACATGCATCATATTGTAATTGATAGTGGATGGTTTGGATGGTTCTGTGTTAAGGGAAAATCATTTTCTAATTTGTTCTCAAAGCTCTCGGCATTTATTGCCATCCTTCGACGCCTTGGGAACATCGCTTAAGGCCAAGTAACCCTCACCACCTTCTCAAGACAATGAGGTAGGGGTGGTGTGTTACAATTATCAAATTCATAAAAATGTTATGATAAAGAATCGATATCCACTTACACACATTGATGATTTGTTCGATCAGTTGAGGGGAGCTTAGTGTTTCTCCAAGATCAACTTGCGATCAGGATATCGTCAATTACATGGGAAGAAGGAGTATATTCCGAAATATGCCTTCATAAGTAGATATGGAAATTATGAGTATGTGGTTATTCCCTTTGGTCTATGAAATACAGAATTCGTTTTCAGGGAATTGATGAAATAGATATGTTAGCAATATCTAGATTCTATTGTAGTTGTATTTTTTGTGATATATTTTTTATTCCCAAACAAGGGAGGAGCATGAGAATCACTTGATGATAGTTCTGGGGATGTTAAGAGATTGTTGATTATATGAAAAATTATCAATGTTTGATTTTTGGATACAGGAGGTTCGATTCCTTGGCATGTTATTTCTGAGAAGGGTGTTTTAGTTGATCTATAAAAGATTGAAGATGTTATTTCATGGAAAACACCAATGAATGTATTTGAAATACGAAACATCCTTGGGTTTTCTAGGTATTATAGGAATTTTTTCATTACTTATCAATATTAGCCTCACTGATGATAGATTCTACAATGAAGAATGTTTCATTTCAATAGAATGAGCAGTGTCAGAAATATTTGGAAGACCTCAAGAGTGTCCTTACATCCACACCATTATGGGATTTTCTAGAACATAGAAAATGGTATGTGGTGTATTGTAAATCATTGGGATTATGGTTGTGGGTTTTTCTCATGATTTGGAATAATATGGTTGTGTATGGATCATGATAGTTAAGGGTGCATGAGAAGAGATAACCAATTCATGATTTGGAGTTGGCTGTTGTGGTTCATGCTTGGAAAATGTAGCATCATTTTATCTTCAGTGAGAAATTCACTGTCGTTTCAGATCATAAGAAATTGAAGCATATTTTCTCACAAGTATATTTGATTTTTAGGTAAAGGAGAAGGATGGTGTATCTCTATATGTTATATTTTTAATTGATCTACACCCCGAGTAAGGTAAATTTGTTGGTATATTCATTAAGTAGGAAGTTGAGTGCTTATTGGGTAAAACATGCATCCAATTAGTGGTATTTCTTGTCAGTCATAGCTGAAATAAGGTTGGAATGTGAGGACCGGAGTGAAAGCAATGTTTTTTTTCTAGTCTCATTGGTTTCTAAATTTGATTGTTTGGTTAAAGAGGTATGGGTGTTTGATTCTGATTGAATGATGATGAGATCAAAACTCAATGGTGGGGGTACCATTGAGGGATGAGAATTGAATGTGAAATTGTATTTGTGATTCTGGAACTGGACAGTTGTACCAATGTATTTTTAAGAGGAAATTATTCGGTCTTATCATCATTCGATATGGGATTTCCATCCTGGAATTTAGGAAATGTACAAAGACTTGAAAGCATAGTTTTGGTGGGCTTGTTTGAAAAGGAAAGTGGAAGAATTTGATTCGGCATGCTTGAATTGTAAACAAGTCAAGGAAGAGAATCAATGGCTGAAAGGAATGTTGCAATCTTTACCTATCCCTATATGAAAATTAGATCATATGGTGATGGATTTTGTTATAGGTCTCCCATGAAAGGCCACAAAGCACGATGCCATATGGGTGAGAGTGGATCGACACACAAAGTTGGCCCATTTCATCCCTATATATGAATCTCAAATGGTGGAGGATCTGTCCAAAATCTATATATGTAAAGTGGTAAAGGGGAAAAATGTTTCTGTTTATATTTTATCTTATTAAGATATGGGGATCACGTCTTGTTTTTAGAAATCCTTGTAGAAATACCTTGTGACTTAGTTGATGATGATCATGAAATATGATCCTCAGACTGATGGGATATCTGAGTGGATGACACAAACATTGGAAGATATGTTACAAACTTGTGTGATGGATTTTGTGTCTCATGGGAGGATCACTTTACCTTAGTGGATTTATCATATAATAACAGTTATCAATCCTTGATACATATGACTCCGTTTAAAGCATTGTATGGTCGTCTTTTCCCTTTCCACTTTGTTTGGTGTAAATGGGTGAGACCTCGATGGTTAGGGCAAGCCTTTTCCAAGAGACTATGGAGAAGAATAAGTTGACTGGGAAGATAATGGAGATGGCTCATAGTCATCAGAAGTTCTAAACAGACCATCGTCAATAGTCCTTGTCGTTCAAGGTGGGTAATCATTTGTTCTTGATAATCTCGCCCAGGATTGGACATCATAGGTTTATGAATCTGGATATGTTATCTTGAAGGTATATTGGGCCTTTTGATATTATTGGTTGGTTTGGAGAAGTAGCTTCTTTGCAGGCATTTCCACTATAGTTTTGTGTAGTGCACAATGTATTCCATGTTTCTCAATTGAATACGTAACAAAATAATCCAGATCATGTGATTCGATGTGATCAAATTGAGTTGGATCCAGATTCATCATTGGTTCATGTGCTAGTGTGGATTGTGGATAGGAAAGAAAAATAATTAAGTGATAAACTCATCAGTCTAGTTCAGGTTCCGTGGTAGCATGGTGAGATTATAGAGGAGACTTGGGAGAGGGATAAATATATGGTCGAAAATGGCCCGAGCTCTTTTGGAAAAGTGTTTATTCTCTATATTCAGAGGACTGAAATTCCAATGGTGGGAAGATTGTATATCATCCTAATTTGTAGTATGTAATATTTGTTACACCTTTTATATGTTTAATGTTAATGGGTAATGTTTGGTACAGTTTAAGAAGGTTTTGGAAATGTGTTGGGGCTTTTTAATAGAGCACAGTTTGAGCACAATTAGGGAAATTGTGCAATGAACCTAGGTAGTCTTGAAACTTGGGATAGTGGGTTTTACATGGTTTGCACATATTTCGTCTAACCATTTGACGAGACCATGCATGGTTCCATTTCAGATAGTAATAGGATCACAATTAGCCCACAGTTTTTCTGACCGAGCGAGCTGACCGTGTGTAGCATAAAAAATTGGATTGGTAAATGCAGGATAACTCGGGATTTACCATAAAACTATCAATTCTTCCCCAAGTCGAACCTCACACTAGATTTTTTTTTGTTCTTGAGGATTATAGGGGCTCTCCCACTCATTTTAGAGGTGATTTTAATGGAATTCAAGGTGCAGTAAAGGAGATTATTCTCGGATAAGTCCCCTCTCTCAGTTATTTCTTTGATTTACTCTGATCTAGTTCTCCCTCTCCTTTATTTTCCTAGATATACATTCATATATTTTTGATCTAGGGTTGTTTTTACCTAAAATATTGAGATTTTGGCCTCTTAATGTTAGGAATTTGATCTAATGTAGTTTTGGTATAGATTTCACTCGAATTTTTGGTGTGGTTATGAGTTGGTCTATTTCACTGAAACCCTAAGGATGGTGTCTTCTCTCTCTAGACTCCATTTTACTAGAACTGGAATCCTTTTTTTCATTTAGATTCTTTTTCTTGGATTCTATTGTGATTATGATGTGTGATGTTTGTTTGAAACTAATTTCGTGCTGATTTGTGGATTTTAGAGAAAATGGGTTATTGTAGTGAAATGTTCTTGAGGTGCGATTTTAAAATTTATATTTCAAAAGTGATTGTTTGGGTTGATTTATGAAAATTTTTTGTGAAAATTGTTTTAAATAAAATTTATTTTTTGGGATGGAAATAGTTTTTTTCATAATGTTTTTGTCCTTGGAATGCTATATGATTGTTTGTTGGTTACATATTTATGCATGTGATTGAAATGTATGTGAAGTGGGTGTGAATTACCACTATAGAAAGGGTATGGATAGTTGAGGTAAGGGCCACCATCAAGTATAAGTTGGTGGGAAGTACAACTAGATTGGGAAAGTATTAAACATGCTTGGACATGAAGTTCCACTATAAGGCCCCATCCTTAAACATTACATAATCATGACTGTTGATCAAGAATCTACGTTCATTCACACTGAGGATCTCTACATGTTTATATTTTAAGAGAATTAGGCCACAAATTTTACATTACATCTCAAATATTACAACGTTGACACTTCTACCCTATCAAATTTTATTACAATAATAAAATTCCTTGAAAATTATGAATTATTTTATTGATAAAAATGTTTTTGAATTATTCCTTTCTCTTACCCTTCCTTATACCATGTGAAAACCATTTCAAAGACATGGTATAAGAATAAAAATCATAGTAATTGATATAAAATAATTAAAGAAAACATTAGTCCATGAATATGTATAAATCGATGAAATCATACTTTTTACACATAAAAAATAACGTCATTAAAATACCTCATGTAAAAATAATATTTATGTATAGTAAATTGAAATCATAAATCATAAAGGTAACTTGTTTCACCCACATCCTACTTACATTGTAGTTTTGACAGCTACATGGGGAGTAACCTTCATAGATACTTTTGGAATACCCATCACTGTATATTACCTAAATATCTTACGAGAAACATTGAAGTTTACCTCCGTCTCATTACCCAATGAATTAGAGAGATATCTTGGGCTCACCCTCCATCACTTTATCATGGAACCACCCATATTTTTAAATAGTGCCAAAAAACCATAACATAATCATAACACATAAAACAAGCATAATAGAAAGATAACATTTCCATATTGTAATCAAAATATATAATTTCAAGATATTGAAATAATAAATTTTTTATCAAAACCATTTTAAATACTAAAATACATAATAATGTTATATGTTATTTATTTTTCTTTTAAAAATATTATGGCTTGTTAAGGAATCCAAATATCAAATAATTCTCGCGACAATGGAAAGGTCATCGTCACTGCATACATTAAATAGAAACATTCCCTTTTTTTAGTTTAAAGCTTCATAGAAAAAGATTACATTTTAAAATCATTGAATTAAACTAATAGAAAAAGGGTATAATTATACATCGTATAAAATAATGTCACATATAAAAAATTCACCATAATGAAAGGAGAATAAGACGAAGTCCCTTACCTTGATTCTGACTTCCCTCATTCATTATTTGTCTTCTTGAATAATAAACTTATGTATATTTATACTTAAATAAGAACCTTTTACAATTTTATTATTCATTTTATATTACTTATCATCTTGTTATAAAATTTATGTTTATATTTGTTATTCTGTCGATGTTCGTTACATGAGTAGAAAATTAACATGTTTTAATGTAAATAGTCCATGTAGTCAAAAGTACAACATCACTAAAATATTATTCATGATTTAAATAAAAAATATTTCTATTATATATGTATTTATAATAGTCCATAAAATTTTGAGATAATAAATGAAATGAACCGTTTATTGCGATGTTATGCCTTACATACACATGAACACTACTTTCATTTATTTGTCTTATTAAACGATTGAAAACTAAATGATACCTATGTATATTATAATTCAAGTATCATACCATATATTATAAACACTAAATAACTTCATTAACTCCATCATTTATACTTTACATTTATGACATGAAAGAGTCATGTCATGTTGAGGGAACGGTAGTCCGCACTTCTACAAATAAAAATTATCATATTTACATGTTATAGAAAACATAATGGTATGGTGTAAATAAAAATTAAGAAGCATAAAGAAAATATAAATATAATATATATCACATATAAATATATTTCAATAATAATTTCCACTTGATAGTTGGTAGGGGAAAATTGAACAATCGTTTTTTCGTGAGGATGTTTTTCGCCGTACATAGAAACAGTATGTTCGTATCCATTAGATGGAGGTGTGTGTTAGTGTAATTCAAATATTTCTCATAAAAATTTCTTTGTATATTTATTATACTATTTTTGTTATGTAATAAAATAATAATAAGATCATAGGGAGAGAAGAATGAAAATAATGGAAAGCAACTTGAGAGAAGACGTTACCTCTAAATCGGGTAATTTATTTTGATTTATCCAAAAGGATTTCTTGAATTGACTTATTACCAATGTAAGTCTTATAAGAGGAGGGTAGATATTTTTGAATCTTATTTGAGAAAAAGTTTTATGATCCAATGTGCTTGAGAAGTTTTAGTAACTAGGTAGACGTGATGACCTTTTATAAGAGGTGCAGGGGCACTTTAGGAATGTCTTGAAATATTATTCTATTATAAAATGATTTTTGGTTTTAAATGGCCAAAAACCCATATATTTCTAATATAGGATGCTTTTGGGTCTTAATGCTCTCAAATAATAGGTTTTATACATTTTTAGGTTACAAATATAAACTTATCGTTTAGATTTAATCCTTAGCTAAAAATATCAACTCTTACCATATCTTCTTCCATTTACATAGTATATGGTTACTACAGTTGCTATACAATTCCAAGAGAACCATAATTGGATTATTAGTGACAGTTTTAACATTACATAAGTTATTTGGAAGAATCATAAATTTTTATGACTAATATATGATTTAATAAAATATTTTTTTAAAACTCATTTATGTCATTTTGGACACTATTTAGTAACTGATGTTTGTTAAAGTAATAAAAACATGATTCATTCGAAACAAAGGAATTAATTAAAATATAATATGTCAATAGCATCCCAAATTTTTTTTGTATGGAATCTAAATAATCAAATTACATTTATTTTAATATTAATAATATCATTTATTGGAATCCTTTATTAATGAAGTAATAACAATATCATAATTGTGTCTTAATTAAATTTATTTATTTAATGTATAAAATTTATAAGAAAAATATCATGATGTTAAAAATATTTTCATATTTATAATGACTATTTTTAGTTGAATACTTCACTTATATAACCACATATAAAAATTGGTTTAGTAAAATATACATGTTTATGTTATATTTCCCTTTACTTTAAATACAAAATTATAAAATTTCATTTTCACTAACCACCGGCTCCCAAATGCCGAATGTTCTGCCTAAGGATACTCATGGTCAGAAATATATCATGAAATTGGATTAGGACACATTTTAGGATAGTTTTATATTATTATAAAATGATTTTATACTAATATTTATCTAATTTACACTTTAACCATTGTATATACAAATAAATACTGAAGTTACTATTCATAATGAAAAAAATAAAAAGTATCAATTTAAAAAATAAGAAAATTATGATTCCAAATATGGAATCCATTTTTACAAATTAAAAATATATAAATTTTAGTAATTATTTTAAAATTAATTCCAATTTTGAAAACCATAATGTGTGTTTTTAAGAAATACAAAACTACCAAAATATTGACATGTGTTTATGTCCAATTAAATAGTGAAATTCCATCCAATGAACCAAATTTTTGTAAATGATAAATAAATAATCGAATTAAACTTTAAAACCAATTAAAATTTAAATCTAACTATTTAAATAAAATAAATGAAAAGGCAATTTCGAATTAAAATGCAGTATTTTCACTATTCATTGAACAATGAATTTTATCATAAAAATACTAAAATTTAAACCAAAGTAAATTTTTATGTTCCTATTCTAAAAAATAATTTTAATCTATCCAATAGAACTTATAAAAATGAAAAAAACTATATTTAAAAAGTGTTCTCCATCAAAAGGGGAAAAACAACATTTTAAAAATATTAGAGTATTTTATGCTTATATTATATTTATTATTATTTTAAACCTCTGAAATTTATTGGATAAATGTAAAAAAATTTAAAAAACATGTATAGTCATATTGTAGTTAGGTCTATTTATTCTCTCCAATATAAAAGCTATGCGTTTACTACTATTTAAAATAATAAAAATTATATTATATTATTTTTCGATACAACTCAATGTTGTGTGCAATGTAATATTTCAGACAAACATGTTCTTATGTGTCGAGTATGCTATCGTGAAAAGTGTCCCTTTAATGTAAAAGGAATATCTTATTCATAAATATTAATAAATTTAAAAAGTATTATTTTATGAATACCTGGGATCCTACATCATTCCCTCTTTTGGAAATTACATCCCCTTAATTTTATTTACTTATCAAATAAATGGGTATATTTATCCATCACATTTATTTTAGATTCCCATGTTTCCTATTAAACCATATGATTTGTCCACAAAACCTTTTACTGTTGATTTAACTTATTCCGCAACACTTTCTCTCTACGGTCAATAATCTAGACATGGTTTTCCTCAGAAGAAATAATTTGTTCCAAATGAACTACCTCTAGAGTGAAAACATGAGATGGATCCATCATATACTTTTTCAACATTGAAACATGAAAAAAATTGTGTAACCAAGATAAGCAGGAAGGTAAATCCACTCTGAAGGAAATTGATCCAACTACCTCTAGGATTTCAAAGGGTTCAATGAGAATCATACTCAGCTTTCCCTTCATACCAAAGTGAATCAAAATTTTCTATAGAGAATCTTTGAGAAAGACATGATCGCCTACCTCAGAAGAAAGATCCATACTATGGTTATCTGCATAACTTTTATGCATGCTTTGAGCTATTCTCATGTGATTTTGAATCAACTGAACTCTTTTTGATATCTCTTTTACAAATTCTAGTCCCATTAACATCCTCTCACCTAAATTATCCCAAAATTTTGGAGTTCGACACCGCTTACCATATAATGATTAAAATGGTTCCATGTGTATACTGGAATGAAAATTGTTACTATAAGAAAACTAAACCAAAGAAATATGTTGGTCCCAACTTCCCTAAAAATCCATTGAAAAAACACGTAGAATATCTTCCAATATCTAAATTTTTCATTCTGACTGCCCATCTGATTACTGATGAAAAGATGTTCTGAAATTTAATTCAGTTCCCAATGACTTCTGAAGGCCTTTCCAAAAGTTATACGTGAACCTGGGATCATGATAAGATACAATAGTGAAGTGAACTCCATGTAGCCTGCCTATCTCTTTAACATAAAATTGATAATGTCGATCTAGACAAATAGTTTCTCGAATAGAAATAAAATGAGTAGATATAGTCAATAAATCAATAATAACCTAGATTTAAATGATACCTCAAGATGTATTTAGTAATCATAATGTGAAAACTATGGATATATTTTCTGATCTCCACTATGGCACTAGAAAAGGATAAAGCATCAATTTTAGTAACTACCACTCAACTTTAACCTGTTGAAAAATAAAAAAATAATAGGGTATTATTAGTAATATATCTTTTTATTCCACCCCACCAGTAATAATCATAAAGATATCTGTACATCTCAGTACTGCCATGATGAACTGAAAATGGAGAACTATGAGTTTCAAATAATAACTCCTTCCTCAACATTAAATAAAAAGTCACACATAATAACATTATAAATCTCAATACATAGTCTTTATAAATGTTATATTCTGGTTACTCACCATTCTGAACCAATTCAACATTTTTGGAAACTCACTATCTTCTTTATATTATTTCTTAATTGTATCTGATAGAGATGATTTAACTAAAACCTAAAACAAAATAGAGGAATTCCCTTCACAAATAACTTCTTATCGAAAATTAATCATTTCAAAAAATAGAGGTTATAATTCCACATTTAACATGGTTAGTATATCAATACTCTTTTGAATCAAAGATTCATCCACATTATATTCTTATCTTGTATGGTAATTAATCGTGAAATCAAAATCCTTGAATAATTCTATCCATTCCCTCTATCTCATGTTTAATTATTTGTAAGAGAGTATATACATCAAACTTTTATGATAAGTATATATTTCACACCTAACACCATAGAAATTATGCCTCCAAATTTTTAATGAAAAAAACAACATATATTTCCAAATCACGTGTAGGGTAATTTAACTCATGATTTTTAAACTAACATGATGCATAAAAAATTACGTTATCGTTCTATATTAGGAAAAAATAAAGTGCTTTCAAATAAACATCAATATAGATAACAGATTCACCATTCCTAGAAGGTAGTTTCAAAACTGGAGAAATCAACAATAAGCTTTTTAATTATTGAAAACATTCACCACATTCTATTGTCCAGATTAACATAATATATTTTTAACTTAACTTAGTCAGTGGGTTATATAACTATGATTTTTTTTCAAAAAACCTCTAATAATAACCTTATAAACCAAGAAAATTATGAATGTTGGTTATATTTATTGGTCTTGGCCTTTGTTTATCAAATTTTGTTTTAGAATGATAAAAATTCATGCTATATTTAGAAAAAATGTGACCAAGGAATGAAATTTTTTGTAACCAAAAATCACAATTTCTGAATTTCCCATATAGATTCTTTTCTTTTATGGTTTTTAAGAAAAAAACGTAATTGAATTTATTACTCCTCTGTAATTTTAGAATATACCAAAATATCATCAATAAAAACTACCTCAAACATATCACATAACGCATGAAAAAATTTATCTATAAGATCATTGAATACTGCAGGTTCATTGGTTAACCCAAAAGCCATAACTAAAAAATCATAATTGTCATATCTGGTATAAAACATTGTCTTTGGAATGTATGTTTACCTTACTTTAAACTGATGGTACCCTATCCTCATGTCAATCTTCTAAAAATACTAAACTCCCTGGATCTAATCAAACAAATCATCTATATGGGCAAAAAGATACTTCTTCTTAACTATGATGTTTTTCAGGGCACTATAATCAATGAAATGTCTCATTAAACCATCTTTATTTTTAACAACCATGACAATGGAACCCCATGGTTATGTTCTTGGTTGAATAAAACCATTATCTAATAATTAATTCAATTTTTTCTTAACCTATAAAAGTTATATTTGAGCCATTATATAAGGTGTTTTTATATTGGCATAGAATCAGGAACCAAATTAATTGTAAATTCGACTTTCTGATCATGTATTATACTAGGAAACTCATCAAGAAAAAAATCAAGATAATCATTAACCACTAGAACATCATTAATCTAAATAGTTCTTCTGTTTTCAATAATATGTTCAAGGTAACATTCATTTCGATATTTTACTAGTTTCTTATCTTTTTGATATGTTATAAAAAGTAAGGGTCGATTATTGTACACAATGTGAAATTCTTTCTAAAAATAATTCTCTTTAGAAATGTATTCAATCATAACATGATAAACAAAAAGCCAATAAATACCCAAAATAATATCAAACTGTAGTATAGGAAGTACAATAAGATTTGCAGGTAGATTAATTCTATACCCAAGGAAAAAAGGTACATTTAATAAATTTTTGTCATGAAATTTCATCTAGGTGTTTTTACCAGAAGTTCAGGATTCATTACATGAGATGAAATATTTAATTTTCTAGAAAATTTCTCAGTAATGAAAGAATTTGTAGACCAAGAAGCAAAAAAAAAATTCCATAATCTGAATAAACAAACAATGTACATGATAATACTTCATTTGATGGCCCAAAATTATCTGAAGTAGTTTTAAAATAATTTCACCACCCCTTTCTATTTCCAGTTGGGATGCTTTGTATCATTTGAGTTCTTCATTGGAAACTCATTTGAATATTGTCCCATTTCATTACACTTAAATATTTTTACTGGATGTAAATTTGATTTTGTTTTACCATTACCCTGATATTTTTTAGTACAATTACAAGCCTTATGTCTCGTTTTACCACAACAAAAGAACATTATAGAACTCAAAAGGCCTTCCCCAAGATTCCTTTCTCCAAAATTTTCCAAAACTGTAAACTTATGTTTCATACCATCAGTCTTTTTGAATAGTTCTGACCCTTCATCTTCCATCTCAACCACTTATTCTATTGTATTTCAAAGAACTCGTGATCATCAGAAAAATACATTTCCACCTTCTCTGCACATCAACATGTTTTTCATAAATTTATAACTCATAAGAAGCCAATTCCTTTCAATAATTTGACTTTAATCCTAAGTAAAAATGATTTATTTTTCAATCAAGATTTAATATGAAATTTGGAGCATACCTTTCCAGTCGAGTAAATTTTTCTTCATAAGAAGCCACTGATTTATCATCCTACCTCAATTCCAAGAAATGTATTTCCATCCTAAGTGAAATTGCCATAGGAAAATATTTCTCAGGCAATATACCTTTGAATTCATCCCAATTTGGAGAATAAATCTTCTCTATATCTTGATATTTATAACCATCCACCACTAATTATAGGCCTCAACTTCCAAAATACAAACTATAAGATGAACCTTTTGATGTTCTTAACACCCCAAGACACAAAAACTCTTTTCTAGAGCTTTAATCCACCCATAATCTATCAAAGGGTCAGATGATCCTATGAGTGATGGGAGATGTTGCCTCACTAAATGATACAATACAAACATGTCACATTCTGGTTGATCTGGATGATCACTTATATTGATAACACCACCATTTATAGCTTGAGTCAACCCTACCACCACTGAAAAAAATGTTCAGTTCTAATTCCGACCATTTCTAGTTGTTGATTCGGTAGCTTTTTTTCCTCTTAATTTCATCCCATCATAGATACCCTATTTCCTCTGTGGAAAAAAATCTTTACATAGGCATATTCTTGACAATGAATCATGTTAATCTTTAAATACTGTATCATTTCAATTTTATCATAAAGTAAAAATAATTTATGTATATTCATTTAACAAATCATAACTCATAAAGTTGTCTAAACCAACCCATGATACCAACTACAAGGTCCCCACCTTAAACATTACATTGTATTTATTTATGGTCAATAATATACATTCATTCACATTAAGGATCTTTTCTAGATTATATTTTTGTAGAATTATGTCATAACAATGACATTACATCACAAATAATAAAAAGTAGACACTTTTACTCTATCTAAAATTTTCATAATAATAAAACACCTTAAAAAACAAGAATTCATTTATTGATAAAAATATTCTTGAATTATACCATATTTTACCTTTCCTTATACCCTAAGAAAAACATTTCAGAAACATTTGATAAGCATAAAAATATTAGTAAGGGATATAAAAGAAGTAAAAAAATAGTCCATAAATGAATACAAATCAATGAAATCATACTTTTTACTCATAAAACATAACAACTTTGACAAACCTAATGAAATCATAATAATTATGAATAAAACAAAGAAATATTAGTTCATAAAGGTAATTTGTGGAATCCATAACATACTTACATTGTAGCTTTCACAACTACATAGTGAGTAACCTTCATGGTTCTATTTGGAATACTAATCAATGTATATTACCTAAATCAATTATGAGAAACATTATCGTTTACCTCTGTCACATTACCCAATGCATTGGAGAGATATCTTGATATCACCTACCCTCAGTTTATCATAGAACAACTTATATAAATAAACAACGCCCATGAATCATAACATAATCATAACACATAATAGAAGCATAACAAAAAGATAATATTTCGACATTGCAATCAAAATATATCATTTAAAGATATTGTTATAATAAATGATTTATCAAAACAATTTTCAAAATAAAAATATTTCAAAGGATTATATGCTACTTATTTTCCTTTTTAAAACATTACAGCTTGTTAAGGAATACAAATATCAAAAAATGTTTGTGGTAGTGGAAAGGTAATTTTCACTGTGTACGTTAAAAAGAAGCAATCCATTTTTCATATGAAAAAATTCATCATAGAAAAAGATTCCTTTTGAAAAACAATGAATTAAATTAAAATAAAAATGCTATAATTATAAACCGTAAAAAATAAGCTCATGTATAAACCAGAATATGCCTTATTGAAAGGAGATTGAGAAGAAGTCCCTTACATTGAGTCTGACTAGTCTCGTTCATTCTTTATCGTATTGAATAATAAAATTAAGTAAATTTATACTTTCTTAAGAACATTTTTCAATTTAATTATTCATCTTATAAAACTTATCATCATATTATAAAATTTAAATTTATATTGGTCATTTTGTCAATGATCAGTACATGAGTCAAAAATGAACTCATTTTGATGTAAGTTGTCCATGATGTAAAAATTACATCATAAAAAAATTATTATTCATGATTTAAATATCATATATATATAGTATACATGTATTTATAATAGTCCATAATATTTTTAGATAATAAAATAAAATAACCTTTCATGGAGACGGTAGGGCATACGTACGCATGAATGCTACCTTCATTTATTTGTCATATTAAAGGAATTAAAAATAAATGATACATAGGTATACTATAATTACAGTATCATTTCATATTTTATAATCATTACATAAGATCATTAACACCATCCTTTATACATTCCACATATGGAATGAATGAGTCATACCACTTTAATGGGGAGGTAGTCCACACTTCCTCAAATTAAATTATTGTATTTACACATTATGGAAAACATAAAGATATGATATAAAAAAATTATAGAATAATAGAGACAATATAAATATAATATATATCATATGAAAATAAATTTCCATCATAATGGCTACCATGAGAGGTAATAGATGAAAATTGAACGATCATCATTTCGTGAGGCAGTTGTTCACCGTACACAGAAACAGTATGTTCGTATCCATTAGATGGAGGTGTGTGTAAGTGTAGTATAAATACTTCTTATAAAAAAACATAGTATATTTAAGATACCAGTGTGGTTATGTAATTAAATAATAAGTAGATCATAGGGTGTGAAGAAGGAAAATAAAGGAAATGAACTTGAGAGTAGGTGTTGCCTCTAATTCGGGTAACTTTTTTTATTTGAGCCAAAAGGATTTCTTGAATTTACTTATACCCACGGTAATGCTTCTAGGAAGAGAAGAGAAATGTGGAATATTATTTTATAATAATTTGGATGATACAAGGGGATATAGAGGTGTTATTATATGGGTATAGGTGATTCCCTTTTATAAGAGGGAGGAGATGAACTTAAGGAATATCATGAAATATTATTTTATTATATAATTATTTTCGGTTTAATAGGGTCCCAAACCCATTTATTTCATAGATAATATATTTTGTGGTCTAAAAAATATTAGGAAACAGTTTTGAGAAAAGTTTTATGTAACAAATATAACCATATGTTTTATCATTAACCATAAGTTAAAAACATTAACTCTTACCATGTCGTCTTCCATTTTCATAATATATGGTTACTATATTTAATATAACATGACATAAGAAAAACATTGGATCCTTAATGACATATTTAAAATTATATAAGTTATTTTAAATATTATTAGATTTTTAGGACTATTATATCATTTTATAAAATAGTATTTTGTTTTAAAACTCATTTATTTCAATTTGGACACTATTTAGTAATTTATTTTTGTTAAAGTAATAATAACTTGATTCCTTCAAACCAAAGGCAGTAATTGAAATATAATATGTCAATATTATCCATAAAATTCGTTTATGGAAAAAATACTAAAATTAAATTTATTTTAATATTTATAATTGAATTTATTTGAATCCTTTATTAATGATGAAATCATTGCATCTTTATCGTGTCATAATTAAATTTATTTATATAATTTATAAAAATTATAAATAAAATATCATGATGTATTAAATATTTTCATATTTATAATGATTATTTATAGTCTAAATTATCAATTATATAACCCCATATAAAAATGGTTTTAGTAAACGATATATGTTTATGTTATATTTCATTTGCCTTTAAATTTAAAATTATAAAATGTCATTTTCGCTCCCAAGTGGCTCCCAAATGCCAAATATTCAGACTAAGGATTATCATGGTCATAAATATATCATCCAATAGGATTATGACATGTTTTAGGGTAGTCTTATATTATTATAATATTATTTGTTTACCCTTATTGACCTGAATTTCCCTTTAACTATGATAAATAAAAATAATTACTGATGTTACTATTCCAAATATGCACAAATAAAAACTACCTATTTACAAAATTTTAACTTTCTGAATCCTAATATGGAATATATTTTTACAAATTAATAACACCAAAATTTTAGTAATTAATTTAAAATTAATTCCTGTTGTCAAAGCAAGAAAGCATTTTTTCTAATAAGTACAAACTTCCAAAAGATTGACATGTGTTTATGTCCAATTAAAATGTGAAATTACTTCCAATGACCAAAATTAGATTAAATTATAAAAAAGGAATATAATTAATCGTTAAAACCAATTAAAAAGACAATATCTCTATATAAATAAATTTGATGAAAATTTAGTTTTGAATTAAAATGTATTATTATTCAGAACTCATTAAAATGTGAATTTTATCAGAAAAATACAAAATTTCAACCAAGTAAATGTTGACATTATGATTATATATAAGTAGTTTATTTTGTCATATATAACTTATTAAAGTAAAAAAAAATATTTATAAATTTTTTACCATCGAAAGGCGGTAAACTGACATTTTAAAAATATAATAGTATTTTATTCATAAAATTGAATTCATTATCATTTTAAGCCTCCACAATTTATTGGATAAATTTAAAAAAATTTAACAAACATGTATTATAATATCGTAGTTAGTTATGTTCGTTCCCTCCAATATAACGACTAATCCTTAACTACCATTTAAAATAAAAAGTATATTATTATATTATTTTTCAGTATAACTCAATGTTGTGTGTAACATATGATTTTGGAGAAACCCTTTGAATCGTGTCGAGTATAATATCAGACAAAGATTAACTTTAATTTAAAATTAATATCTTATTTATAAATATTAGTAAACATAAAAAATTATTATTTTATAAATACCTGGGATCCTATATCTACTATTATTATTACTCCGGGTTGAGTGTGTGAAACACAATAGATATATTACGATTATGAATATGACTAAGAAGGATGAATGTTTTGTGATAATATGTGGAAGCAAAATGGTTAATGGATTTTTGTTGCTTTTATTTTTCATTTTGTGGATTTAGGTGATACTGGATCGGTAAGGGTGTGGTTGTCCTGGTAAGAATTTAATTAACTATTTGATATTTTATATAAAAACATTATATAAATGTGTTAATGGTTTTATGCTAGTGTTGAGTATAAGAAAGTAATTTGGGGAAACCAACTGAGTATTATTACTCACCCATCACTTTGGCACTTGGGTTCTTCTATAGGAATGGTATTCCGAGATACATGTATAGGTAAAGAATTTATTTTTTCTAGTGGTTCATCATGATGCATGGGGTGGTATTATTGTACTTAGAGCATGGAACTTGGTGTGGATCCATGGAGTGTTTCATGGTTTCCTTCAGGAATATTTTGTGAGTATTTATCATGGTACTCTGATATTGGAATTTTGATATTTGGTTGTATTACTTTTTTTGGAAATTATTATGGAAGGGTATGGTTGTTTTGTTATCTATTGGTAACATATTGATTGGTTTACCATGTTGACATGAATCATGTAGTTGTGGTTGGTTAAGGCCTGTTTGGTATGTTGTTTTTCATTAAAAGAAAAATCATTCCCCAATTTTTCTTAAATCCCTATGATTTTATTTACAAAAATTGGTGCCTAAGGAATGTCTCTCTTAAACTAGTAGCATCTATGTTCATTCTCAAGACAATGAGGAAGAGACAGGATGTTACATATTGAAACCTATAAATTTATAATTCATAGAATTATTTCCGGATTTGAGTTAGATGTTCAATGTTCATAGATTCCCTTTATGTGTGTAGTGGTTTGAAAAATATCTTACCAATGTCTATTTTTGATGAAATAAATGATTTAAACTAGAATCATATATTGGAAGTATCATTATCATATAATCATGAATTTAAAATATCTTATGTGACTATGGCTCCACTCATCATTTCATATCACACATGTTTATTAGAACTAGTAAATCACCACCTAAAAACATATAATTAATGTTATATATAAATATTTAAAATGACTCAATTATTTCATCTCAGGTATATAACTCATCCCCTAAAATATTTGGTCCTAGATTTCCTAGACAGCCAGACGATAATCCCTTTATTGGAATTTGATGATATTCTTTTATTGTATTGGATTTCCATTTCAACAACACAAATAAATTTATGAGAGGTTTATATAACTCTCTCTATAAAAAATATTCATCCAATTATACAAGTGAAAGGGTTAGGATAAATCACCTTTGGTTTCATCATCCCATGTATGGATATTATTTCCCCATTAGAATATGTATCCAGATCAAATGAGTGAGACTAAGCAAAATATCATCCTTGATGGCATGCCCATTGTAAGGTAATTAATTTATGTGTTTCCCTATAATGACACTACCCCATTAGACTTCAATGTATGGTTACATTATTAAACTTCCATTAGATACATATAATCTCAAATCAAAGCACAGAATAGATCAGTAGTGTGGGAAAACTATATATATAATTCAATATTATATTATAATTGAACATACAAATTAAATCATCACATCTATTTGGAGAATTCCATTATTCTCCAATATAATCCTTGAAAATCAAGTACAATAAAATTACCAGAATCATAAGAAAAAATTTACCTAAGAAAAGTGGTGAGACTATATTATTAGTAAGGGTATCCATACAATAGAGGATAAATAAGGCCTGAATAATATGTTAGGAAATAAATGGAAATAAAATAATGCTAAAAGCACATGAGATAATAACATATCCATCAACATAAAAACTAATCACCAAAAGAGTTTAAAATCAATAATTAATTGTCAAATAATATAAATGACTAATAAAAAACATCATAAACATACTAATGAGGCCTCATTACAAGATATCTTATATAAATGGGTAATGCCTCAGCAAATCCATAATTTAGTTTTCCACATCAGACATACCTATGCATCGAAGGGCTACGATAGGCCTCAAACATCACTTAATAAGTTCAATTAATTCCTCATATGAAAGGGGTTAATAAAATTCAAAATATTTTTTTTATTGAAACTATAATTGGAAATGATACAAAAATTTCCTATCATTAAACATAATCACAAACCTCCCAATGTAATATGGAAACTAGTATCAAAATAGAACATCCCCAGAAAAACTGAATGTATGCCATATAGATAAATAATAAGGATGGTATAATTATTAAATATAACTAGTGGATAATAATTAGAATAATTTTTGTTATCATTGATGAATATAAATACTATAAAAATATTCTCAAAATAGTCTTGAAGGAAATAACCTTTTCACTTTGAAAATAAATTATTATTATAAAATTATGTAATATGAAGGAAAACATTTATATAAAAACAACCCTTTAAAATTATAAATGAATCTAAAAATAAAATATTATTCATGAAGGAATGAAGATGTTTTTATTTCTTATATGTTTTAAAAACATTTATTTCACAATTTTTATCAGAAAAAGATGAAAAGTACATCGTTTGGAAAATGACCAGAATATTTCTTTAAAAAAATTTGTCAGAAGTAAAAAATGGGTTAAATGAATCCAATATTCATTTTATAGTATTAATAATAATATTTAAAAAAATATTTAAAATATGTGTATGTAATAAAAATATCACCCAATAGAGACTTAAGCATTAATAATCATGATTATTGATGAGATTCTGAAAAAAAATCTTAAATATTTTATGAAATTCTTAAAAAATGGGAAGAAATCATATAATATATATATATATATTAAATTTATTTGATAATAGGAATCATATATATGATACCATATATGACATACATATATTCTTTTATCATCCTTTTCGTAGCAATGTTTTGTTAATAATCATTATTTCAGGTAAAAACTACAATGTTTTTCAAATATGTCTAGATTAAATTACTTCAGTGATTATAAAATTATCAAGTTTTCATCAAATAATTTTTTTAATAATTATATAACTATAATATATATTTATTATATATATTTTAAAAGTAATCCATTAATTGTAGAGATAGAAAAATATTGGACACCATTCATGAAAATGGTAGTTTTTAAATAAGAATGAGCACTATTTTCATTATTATACAGATGAAAAAAATAAAGGTAAATAATAATTATCATTTTTAAAATAATTATTTTTAAATTTAAATCATATATATTAATTAAATTTTCCCTTATTACAATAGATGAAAAATTGAAATTAAAAACAAATAACATCACTTCATCGGGGTGGTAGTGCACACATACACATGTATGTTGTTATAATTTACCAATATTTATTCAAGGTAAAAAGGTATATATTATATTATTATTTAATAATTATAATAGTGTTATAAATATCATATAAAAATATTAAACCTATCATAATTCATATCCCAAAATTATTGTAATAAAAAATTCATTGTATTACTGTGTGGAGACTCTAAGTCATATGTATGCACAAGTGATACTCTCTCATCCCAATTGATGCGAAAGAGATTGATTAACATTGGTTTATTAATAATAATAAAAATTTATTATGTTTAGGATTCTGAATATATTATTTTATAATAACATCAAGTTATTGAGAAGAAATGTATGATGGAATAAATTGAAAGAGGTCGGGTAAGAAAAATACCTCTTCACCGAGATTCTTTGTTTTGTACATTTCTAATGGGACATAAGGTTGATATATTATAGAACAAAAATATAAAACACATTTATAATATTTTTTATATGATAAATTTTATGATATTTTTTGGATATATGTTTTAGTGTGGTTTCAAGAAGTGTGGGAGTCAGTTTCTTTTTATAGTGGAGGTGAGGGACACATTTAGAATTTCTATAAATACTAAATTATAATAAATAAATTCTCTTGAAAAATGCCTCATGAAAGAAATTTATAGAAGGTAATGGAGTATAGGTTTGTAATAACATTAAAAAATATAAATGATAAATTCTTTGGGATCATTATAAATGTCATCATTTTGATTAACCCTTAATTAATCTGTTTTAATTTTAACTATGGTAACAACTTTTTCTCTATTAAAGAGTTTTGATTTTTATGTATAAAGATAAAATTAGACCATAAATGTCCATGTAATGAAATTTTAGACCATATTATATCCACCATGTGTAATTTAAATGTTTAATTATTTTAAAATAATGTAATAAAATATAAATTTGATAAAATATCCTTTTTCCAATTTTGACAATATTAATTTAATTTGACTAAAACTACATCAAGACATATAGGGAAATTGAATATAATTATTTCACACCTCAAAATAAGTCATATTGAACAATAAAATTAGTCACAGACATTAACAATTTCTAATTAAATAAAAATTAATTTCATTTATTTCATTTATTATTTTTTTCGTTCAATTAAAAAAAATTATTACAGTTTCTCAAGATTTTAAAATAATTTTATAATTTATTAAAATAAAAAAGAAATTTATATAATGAAAATAATTTCATTAATCTCAAAATTGAAAATAATTTTCAGTCATATCTTACCTTTTCTTTATGTGGACACATAAGAGATATTAAAAATAAAGAGTCACATTTTGTAACTATAGGTGATTTAAATATCATATATGAAATTTTCATTGACATTTGTCTATAAAATAGATCAAATTATATACTAAGTTGTTATTTTTATAATTATATTCTTCAAATAATATATTAGATGAAAATTTATTGCATTATAACTTATTTTCATCCTATACTAACCCTATTTACCCATAAGCGAGGTGATAAAATTAACCATGGTTATTATTCATAATGTCAAAAAATAAGAGGAAATATTTAATAGATTTGAGCCTCCTAATTCAAAATGTGGAATCCATATAATTATATTCAGTATATATAGGAATAATAAATTAATTTTCAAATATGTGTGAAAAAATTTAATAGAAAACTCATTTTAAAAATTATGTTTTTTGGAATAAAACATGATTTTTTTCTTATACCATGCATAGTAAAAATATTATCTAAATTTTAAAACATATGATTGAATATATAACATATATGTTTCAATAAAATAATTCACCAATAGTAACTAATTCAATTTATTATGACCTAAATATATTATGTGCACACAAATAGTTTTCCAGAAAAACACTTGTTTTATTTTTTTAAATTTTTATTTCTAATCAAAAGATAAAAAAAGAATTTATTCTTTAAATATATAAAACCAATATTTTAAAAAAAATTATCATATTTATGACTTCAAATATAAAAGGATATGTTATAATGGTCATATAATAATACATCACAATTCGTTTTAACTCAGTGTTTCATGCAATGAAAGCTACCGATGTGATTTAATTTACATAACAAGAGACATACTATAAATTGTTATGGCATTAAGTTATTATAACAGTAAAAAACTTCCATCCTCAAAATATACATAATGTTACCTTATAAATAGATTTGGATAGTTCTTCATCATATTTTTCTTAGCTTCACATGTTTCTTCTTCTATCTTATGATTTTTTTTGAAGTACCATTACCAGCAGATTCATCCAATTCCCCAGCACTTGTTCTCTATCGTCCAAAATCTATATAGTAATTCATAGTAAGATAAATCAAGATAAAATTATATTTCATTATAATAGATAAAATGCATCAGATCTAGAATATAATTTCATGGCCAAGAGATATTAAAAACATCATGTACTTTAGAAAGACTTGGTAGCATTTCCAAATAGTAATAAAATAATCCAACTATTTATAGGATTTCAAAAAGGTACAAGGTACATTGGACACAGTTTTTCATTCTTACCAAATCATATAAAACCCATCCATGTACAAATATTCAAAAACAAACATGATAACTCACTTGAAATTCCAAATCATTCCTTCAGTTATGAATATATAACTTTTGACTACTTTGAGTTACTTTGATATGTGTTTTAATATTATTTACATTTTTCATTGTTTCACACACATTTTAGCGTCCTACATGATTACTTTCACAAAATTCAATCCCAAAAAGTTGGTTTATGACACTCATTTTTATATAATGCTACATACAAAACCATTTTAATACACCAATATATTATATTGTTATAAGATAATACAACAAAAGGTGAATAATAATACCACATACCCTGAATATAATGTGAGAAGGACCTAAACAAGTCTTCTAATGATTGGATAATACATTCTAATTACTACTATGTTTGAGGGTGATAGGTGGTGCTCAAATGAATCATGATATCAAGAGCCTTGTAAAGATTTTACCAAAATTTTGATGTAAACATGGATAACAATCAGACACAATTGATATTGGTGCACCATGAAGTCTTACAACTTCATTAATAACGAGTCATGAAGGTCCATATCATGGAATGTTTTCTATTATAGGAATTAAATGTATATATATGGGAAATTTTTCAATAATAACCCATATCATATCATTCTGTTGTTGGTACTCTGGTAATATAGTGAAAAATTCATTATTAATGTTATTCCATTTAATCGTAGAAATATATAGATATTGAAAAAATCTTATAGGAAATAAATATTTCTTTCCTACATATGGATACAACCATGTTCATTCCTCCAATAATAACTATATATCATGAATCCACCGTTTATGGATGATAGAGTCAATATACGAGAATTCACTAATATCCACTTTAATTTTTCAAAAAAATTCTCACATTCTTTTATCCAAATAAACTTATCCCCTTTAGGTGTATTATTGGTTAATGGGTTTGCTAATCCGGAATTGTTTTCAATAAATCATTGAAAGTAACATAACCAACCTATAAGGACCTGGCCATAGCCATCAAATTATCTAGTAAATTCTTATAGAATTAACTTTCTTATATTCCAAATAATCATTTTGGAGTGGATTTTTAGATATTTAGTACATAATTCATACATATATACCCAAAACAATAAAAATTTGGTAATACTGAAAAATTATCAATTTATTCAATGTTAAAAATGTTTTTAATATATTTTGAAATTATTTTAAAAAATATTTTTCACAATAATCATCTTGGATTCTTCTTTTCTCTTACCAATCATTAAACCATGTGAAAAATAATCTAAAACATGGGATGAAAATAAAAATATATGTAAGGGACATAAAATAAAAGAACCATTAGTCCATGAAAACTTATAAACATATAAATTATATTTCAGAAAGTAATATATCTCACCCATTATGTATCATAAACATACTTGGTGAAAGAAAGAGATTTCCGAAAAACAAAGAAAATATAAATAAATAATTTAGCTAACATAGAGATTTAACTAATTATGATTTCAACCCTAATGAAAACCATATAATTTGAAACCCAAATGGATACCTTAAAATGTTACCCTCATTGATACATTATGATGTTACCCTCACATCTACTTGATGGTGTAACCATCACAATTACACTTTAAATATACATTATGGTCCACTTCGATCATAAATATACCCAATACATTGGAATGAGATATAGGTCCCAAAATTCCTCATTAAAATACCAATGAACCATATAATAATCATAAAAAATTAATAATTTCCTTATAAGAAATATTGCATTCTAATTTTTAAAAAAATTAAATTTAAAAGATAATTTTTAAAGAAAAGACCACTACCTTAGATTTGACTTCCTTAAAACATGTTCAAAACTATTATATAATGATTTAAATATTGTTATTAATTTATTAAATATCTATATTAATATTTATAATTCCTTATACTATCTTTTTATTAAATAATATCACCCATTTATTTATTATATTTTGTTATTTTTATTGTTTTGGGTGCATTCATTATGGATTTTCTTATCGAATGGAAGAAAAACTTCATAAGGGAAATAAAATGGTGTTACTATGTATCCATAATTTTAAATTATACCACATATCATTTTTTTCTAATGTTTGGATGATTCATTATAGAAATCATTAATTAAAATGTTTTAATTTATATTTGTAGTTTTTAATACTATAAAAAACATATATCATTTTTTTAATATCATGTTTATTTATTGGATCTAGAACATTATTTAACATATAATATGTATAATGAAATATTAATTAACCCTAATAATGGTTTTATGAACATCAGATAAAGTGGTAAATGGAAATAAAATCACATCATCTATGATGGTGGTAAATTGTCAGATCACGGACAATGTTTTCATTTATTTAGAATAAGAGGAGAAGAGAAGAGTTTTGATGATGGATATTTCTTTAAAAATATAAAATTAAAGAATATGTAATATAATGGAGTTATCATGAAACTTGTATGAGCGTAGTATTAGGGATAATAAAGAATTAAAATAAGTTGAAATCAAATTTAAAAGAAAACAAAAAAGAATTTTACATCTTGAACTTATTCTCCTTGAAAACCACTTTAAGGCACATGGTTTTATCCTTTTAGTGAGAAACGTATGTCTCTGAATTGGGTAAGAATATTGGAAGGGTAATTGGGTAGAAATTAAACAATATATTAGGCTTTGGAGGTCTCTGCAGAATATGTGGTGGGGGTATTTATTGTAGAGGAGTGGGTTGTTTTTTGAATATTTTATTTATTATATTATTATTTTGGCTCAAGACTATGAATAGTTAGAGAATTATTACTAAATATAATAAAATATTTATGTATAGTTAAATATTTTGATCTTATGTCATCCTTACATCATCTGGGACTCAATACCTCATGAATTTTTTAAATACCATAAATTATCGTATTTCACTACTCAATAAAAAGTTAAGTAATTTAGAAAATTACAAAAAAACCACAACAATTTTTTTTATGTTTAAAATTCAAAAATGAACTCTATTTTATGAAATTAATTTTCTAAATATGAGATATTTAAATTTAATATTAATTCATTATTTATTCTAAAAATAAAAATTTAAAAATTAGTATTGATTTTTTAACACATTGATAAATTAGTTAAGGTCTCATAAAATTATCTTATAATCAAATAACAAGAATATATTAATTTATGAATAAATTTTACGATGATAAATATATTTTTAGTCCATTTTATTAATTAAAAAATTTTAAATTAAAATTGCGTTGTCACAAAAATACAAACACTTAATTTATCATTTTCAAACCATTTATTTCAATGATATATATATATATATAATATTTCCACTTATAAGATTCATAAATTTTATTTATAATATCATAGAACATGTTACTATTATTTTAGTATATATTATTTAATTTCTTTAAATACAACTAATTTCATTATACATTTATAATTATTTTTAATTTTTAATTCCATAATGGGAATGAAAATATTTTATAAGTACCTAGGTTATTACATTCTCCCATCCTTATATAAATTTCATCATCACAATTTATATTAACATAATAAACAAGTGAGGATACCATTCCCTCATAACATTTTCATATTCAAAAATTTCTTCTTCAACCATGTGTTTTCTACACAGAACTATAACCTAGTGAATTACCTTATTTACAATTATTTTTCTATGAGATCAAAAATATAAATAGGAATTTTCGTATCATAGTGTTTCTCTTCTAGATAAAATAATTTTTTTCCAATGAATGAGATGAATCTAGAAAATACATTCTTAACATCAAAAGAAGAAAAACATTGTGTAACTAATATGAACTCGGAGGGAAAGCTACTCAGTGGAAAACCGGCCCATGTTTCTACATGATCTCATATGGTCCTATAAACCATGAAATTAGTTTTCCTTTATTACCAATATTAATAAAACTTATATAAAGAGATATTATTAGAAAAAAATTATCACCTACCTCAAAAAAATGTATTCCCTCCTATTATCTTCATAAAATTTATTCCTACTATGAGCTACCCTCATGTGTTACTGGACCATCTTTACTTTCTCAGTTACTTAATCTACTAATTTTCGTCCCATCAACATCCTTTCCCCAACCTCATCCCAAAATTCTTGTGCTCGACCACAATTTTCATATATTTCCTCAAAATGTTAAATCTATATACTGGACTGAAAAATTTTATTACAATAAAACTCAACAAAAGAAATATGATGACTTCAAATTCACTGTAAATCCATTGAATAGTCACGTAACATATCTTAAAATGTTTTAATTGTTCATTCTATCTGTCCATCAGATTGAGGATGAAAAGATGTTCTGAAATTTAATTCATTCCCCAATGACTTTTGATGGCCTTTCTAAAAGATATAATGGAACTTGGTATCTTGTTTAGATATAATAGATAGTGTAACTCCATGAAACCTGAAAATCTCTTTTACGTAAATCTGAGAATGTTGTTCTTGAGAAAGAGTCTCCCAAATAGAACGGAAATGTACAGATTTAGTCATCCGATCAATAATAATCAAAATCACATTGTTACCTCAAGGATTATTTGGTAGCCCCACCAAGAATTCCATGGATATATTCTCTCAATTGCACTCTGGCTTTGGGAAAGCCTGAAGAATCCAATTTGGAAGTTAGCGCTCTAATTTAACCTATTAAAAAGTCACACATTTCATTGTAAAATAAAAAACATATCCTTTCATTCCATAACACCATTAATATATCCAAAGGTATCTATACATTTTAGTACTTCCATAATGAACATAAAATAAAGATATATGAGGTTCACTTAAAATATATTTATTCAGTTGTTAATTATAAGACACACATAATCTTTTTCAAAATCTCTAGACACAATCATTATAGATATTAATTTCAAAAAATTTACCTTTCTTAACTAATTCCACCTTTTTCCATAACTCATGATCTTACTTTTGGGATTTCATAATTCTGTCTAAAAGAGATGACTGCATGCACCCTTGAAACAAAATAAAGTAATTTCTTACACCAACAACATCCTAGAAAAACCTCATCAAATCATTAATCTAGGGTTCATTTTCCAAATGTAACATGGTTAATGTAGCATGATATTATCAAGTCAAGAAATCCAATACTTTCTTTCATTTTAATGGATGTTAATTGATTATGCAATCATAATCCTTTATCAGCTCAATCCATAATCCCTTCCTCATTTTTTATTCTTTTATAGTGAATATATATTAAAACAATTTATGGTCAGTATAAATTTTATATTTGGACCCATATAAATGAAGTCTCCCATTTATTAAATGAAAACACCTTGATTTTAATTCTAGATCATGTGGGGGACTATTTAAATCATGGGATTTTATTTTTCTTAAAGAATAAGAAATTAATTTATCATTCGGTATTATAAATCAACCATGTCCCTTCATTGAAGCATCATTATGGATGAAAAACTCCCCATTTCTAGAAGGCAGGTCCAAAATTATATTATTCTCTAATCTTATTTTTAGTTCATGAAAAACCACAAAACATTCTTCTATCCAAATAAATTTAACCCCTTATTGTGTTAACTTAGTTGGTGGGCTAGATAATAGTGAAAATTGTTTTAGAAACCATCTGTAATAAGATATTAATATAAGAAAACTACGAATCTATGCATCAATTTTTAGGTCTTGGCCATTCATAAACAACTTTTTTTGGGCATGAACAACTATTATTCTATCCTTTTTAACAATGTTCCCATAAGAAGAAATATATCCCAACCAAAAATCACAATTGTAAAATTTTCCATGTGAATTTTTTTCTTTGAGAGTTTAAAAGAAAATACTTAAATGTTCTTTATAATCCACATAAATTTTTGAGAATCCTAAAATATCATTAACAAAAACAATGAAAAACATATCCCAATGTTCATAGAATATTATATTCAGAAGATCCATGAATATAATAGGAGCATTTGTCAAAATAATGGGTATAAAAACAACCTAATAATTCCCATATATAGTATGGAATGCTTTTTTGAGAATATCATACTTATCCACCTTCAGCTGATGGTACTCATATCTCAATTCAATCATAGAAAAATACTGAGATCCCTAGAGCTGATTAAACAATTCATCAATACATGGAAATAAATACTTATTCTTAATAGTAATTTTATTCAATGATCTATAATAAATGAAAAGACTTATGAAACCAACTTTGTTTTTATAAAACAAAATAGGGGAACCCCATGGTGAAGTATTAGGTTGAATGAAACCTTTATCAAGAAATTAATTTAATTTATTTTTCAATTTTATATGTTTAACGTGATCTATTATATTAGGTGTTTTCAAATTGTCTTATCATCATGAACAAATTAAATATTAAATTCAACTTCACGATTAGGTATAACACTGGGATGATCATAGGGAAGAACATCCACGTATTCATTTATCATTGGCATATAATGTATCCAAATAGTACCCCCGTTTTCAAAATATGTGCAAAATATCTTTCAATTCTATTCTCTACATTTTCCCAACTTCTTAATTTTTTATAAAAGGTATGTTTTCATTCATGTATGAAACTGAATCACTTTCTAAAAAACAACTTTTTTATCTCTACACTAAATATTATCATGAAAAAAATAAATCCAATTCGTACCTAGAATAACATCAAACTCTACTAAGGGAAGAAAAAAAATGTTTTTTAGATATTTTATTTTCACAAACAAAAAAGGTATAATCTTAAAATGTATTTTTACCTTAATATTTACCACTTTTTTTCACATATGTTATTATTTAATTTGTTTTTAGTTAAAATTTCAATTTTCATGAAAATTTCATAAAAATAAAGGATTGTGCAGACACCATATCAAACAAAACATTAGAAAATTATATGTAATCCAAAGAAGTACCTGATCCACATCATTGGATGGCTCAACATCTACTGATGTAGTTGCAAAGGACTTTACTGCACCTTTCCCCTTATAATTGGGATATTTTCCATCATTCATATTTTTATTTTCTGTGAAATTTTCATAATTCCACATCTCACTAAATTTAAAATACAATACCGTTTTCTTATTATAATTAAACATAATATCATTTTCATTGAAATATCAGGCCATATGGCCAAACATACCACAATGAAAACACTTCCCTGATTGGTTATGGCATTCCCTATTGTACATTTTTCCACACATTCCACAAACTAGAAACTAGACTTTCCATCCTTCATATTTATTGTATTTATTCTAACTCATTGTATGAAATATTTATATTTTGTTTTTCTAGTTTTCAAAGTAAATGTGATCATTGGAAAGCTCTATTTCTACCCTCTCATCACAATGGAAATGTTTCTCATAACTTTTGAATTCAAAGGAGGCCAATGCCCTTCAATATCATGGATTTAATCCTGAGTAAAAATGATTAATTTTTTCATAAAAATACTGAGTAATATTTATAGTATACCATTCCAATCAATTGAAGTTTTCTTCCTATGATTCCACTAAATCATCCTCATTTTGTTTCATATAATAAATTATTTTACATTCTATTTCAAACCACCTTAGGAAAAAAAATTCAAGGATCATATTTTTAAATTCATCCCATTCCAAGACATCGATCTCATTGTTATCCTTGATATTCTTGACCATTGACCACTATTGGTCAGCTTCACCTTCAAAATTATATTGGTCAAGAATAACCTTTTGATTATCTCATCACAGAACGACATCAAATATCCCTTCAGGGTATTTAGTCCTCCCTTAAGCCACCACCGAGTTATAAGATCCATTGAAAGCAGGAAGGTGTTGCCTCATAAAATTTTCCACTATCATGATGTTACTTTGTGGTATCTATGGTTGATCCCTTGTATAGATTCTAGAAATATTTATTTACTACTTTAACTGATCCATTAATTTTAAAATCAAATCGGTTCCACTTACCACCATTCCTTGTTGCAGATTAAGAAAAATATCGTCCTCTTGGTTCTTTCCTACTTCAGCTTCCCTATTTCTTTGACATAAAACCATTCAAAGGAGTCATTTCATAGATGAAGCTAGATGGTTATATTCAAATTCTGTATCATAAGTCAAAAATAATTTATGGTATTCTATTAATATCATCATAACCTCTAATGTTATCTATATCATGCCCTAATATAAACTATAATAGACTAACCTTAAACATCACAAAATCTACTAAATTCATTAATAATTAAATTTATTACATTCCCAAATATATTTTCGGTATATATTTTTAGATATTGAGTATATAATTATAGTATATTAACCCAAAATAATACATAGTATGTAATATTAAAATAGTATCCATTTCTTTCATATTATGAATGTTTTTAATAGAACATGAATTATTTTAGTGAAAAATATTCACAACATTCATCTTTTCTTCTTCTTTTCTCTTACCCATCCTTAAACCATGAGAAAAACTTTTGAAAAAATGGGACGAGCACACCAAGATAAGTAAGATGCATAATAGAAAGGAATAGTGTTTTGATTAATACTTCTAAAAATATGAAATAATTTTCACAAAGACATATGTATCACCCATAAATTATCATACACATACTTTGTGAAAAAATATATTTCTATAAAACATATAAAACATAAATAAACAATTTAGGTAACATGGGGAGTTACTAACTTATTATTTTAACTCCTATGGATACCATATGAATTTTAATTCTCACAACTACCATACAATGAAACACCTATGGCTACCTTATGATATAACACTCATGAGTACATTATGGTGTAACCATCGCAGTTACACATGGAATAACCATTACAGTCAACTTTCAACATAAACATACTCAATGCATTGGAGGGATACATAGGTCCACCAATAATCATAAACTATTAACATGTACCAAATTTTAATTATAAAACCTGAATACTTTCATCATAAAAACATTTCTTTTTAAATTTGTAAGAAATAAAATTGAAAGGGGATTTTTAAATAATGGTCAATTATCTTGGTTTTGACTTCCTTAAAACATGTGCATAAATCACACATAATGTTTTAAATTGGATTATTAATTTATTAAATAACTATATTAATATTTATAATACAATATATGACATTTATATAGCATCCTCCCACCCATTTACTGATTAAATGTATTTTTTATTTTTTCGGGTGCATTTATTTTAGGGATTCCATGATTGGTTCATTATGTATTTTCTTGTAAAACGGATGAAAAAATCCAGAATTCAAATAAAATGTTATTTTATAAATTTTAATAATTTTAAATGATACCATTTATCATTTTTTATGTGAGTATGATTCATTATATGAAACAGTAATGAAAATTATTTATTTATTTTGGTGGTTTTTATGACCATCACAAACATATATAATTTTTATTTAATATCATGTTTATATATTTGATAAAAAATTATATAACTTATAATATATATAATAAAATATTATTTAAAAATAATAATGGTTTAATGACCATCCTAGAAGGGAGTAAAATAAAATAAATACACATCGCCCGTGATGATGGTAAATTGACACATCATAAACAATGTTTCAATTTTTTTGGAGTAAGAGGAGAAGATGAGATTTTTTATTATAGATATACCATTAACACAATAAAATAAATTTATATGTATGATAATGGTGTTATTATGTCACTTGGATGAGGGGAGGTAAGCATATAATAAGAAAAGAAAAGAAGATGAAAAGAAATTTAAAAGAAAAAAAGAGGATTTTACCTCTGAAACTTCTTATCCTTGATAACATCTTTAAGGCACTTAGTTTTGGTCTTTTGATGAGACCATTAGGTATTGGATGTGTGAAAGATTATTGGTGAGTAAATTTGTTCGAAATTAGACAGTCTACAAGGCTTTGGAGGTGTGAGGAGAAGATGTGGTGGGGGGGGGGGTATTTATATTTTAGGAGAGGGGTGTTTTTTAATTATTTTATTCATTAGGTTATATTTTTTAAGAATATTAATAGTTTGGGAATTATCACTAAATATATTATAATAATGATATAGAGTTTGATATATTGGGATTACATTAACTTTACATCATTTATGACTAAATAATTCATGAATTTGTTAAATATTGTAAATTATATTATTTCACTATTGAGCAAAAATTCATGTATTTTAGAAAAATCCCAAAAATTCACCCAAAGAATTTTTTTGATATGTAAAATTTAAAAATTAACCCCATTTTATGAAAATAATTTTTTAAAAAATAGAAATTTTCATTTTAATTAAAATCATTATTTATTCTAAAAATACAAATTTTAAAATTATAACTGATTTTATAACACATTGAAAAAATAATTAAGTTCTAATAAAAGTGTATTATAATTAGAGGGAACAAATATTAATTTATTAATATATTTTATGAAGAAAAATTTTCTTTTAAATGAACATATTAATTATAATATTATAATTAAAAAAGATGTGTCACAAATCATACTAACACTTAATTTTTCATTTTCAAACCATTTATTTCCATGATATAAATATATCATTTTATCAGTTATAAGATACATAAATTTTATTTATAGTCCCATAGATGAGGTTACTATTTTATTAGTAGAGATTATTTATTTCCAATAAACACTACTTATTTAATTATATTTTTTTAATAAATTTATGTTTTTTATTTTAGAATGGAAATGAATTATTTTATAAGTACCTGGTTTTTTACATTCACCCCTCCTAAAAATTGTATCCTCAAAACTTTTATTCACTTATTAGAAAAGTGAGTATATTTTTCCATCATAGAATTTTTATATTCCCATGTTACTTCTTCAATCATCTGGTTTCTCCACAAAACCATAACATGGTGAATTACTTTATTCCATAATACAAGATCCCTACGATCAAGAATCTGAACATTATTTTCCTCAAAAGAAAGGTATTATTCATGATGAACTACTTTTGGGCAAAAAACATGAGAGGAATTTGGTACATAAGTTCTTATAATAGAAACTTGACAAACATTGTGTAGATTAGATAAACTCATAGGAAAAACTACTCACTAGGAAACTGATCGAACTTTATCCAAGAATTCATAATGTCTAATGAACCATGGAATTAAATTTACATTCTAATAAAAATAAATAACTATTTTATGTGGTTAGATTCTATGAAAAGAATGATCACATACCTCTAAAGAAAATTCTTTCCTCTAGTTATCTGCCTAACCTTTGTTTCTTCTTGGATCATTCCTCCCATGATTCTGGACCATCATCACTTTTTTAGCTACTACCTCTACTAATTTTTGTCTCATCAACTTCCTTTCCCTAACATCATCCAAAAATGATAGATTTTGACACCACATTCATTATAATTCCTCAAAAGGTTCAATCTATACACTAAAATGAAAACTGTAATTATAAAAAAAAACTCAACTAATGAAATATGTTGATCCAAACATCCCTAGAAATCCATTGAACATGAACATAACATGTCTTCAAATGTTTTAATTAGTTTCTCAGTCAGACCATAAGATTGAGGGTAATAGGATGTACTGATATTTAATTCAGTTCCCAATGGATTTTGAAGGAATTTTTGAATATTAAAAGTGAAACTTGGAACTTTAGAAAATATAATGGATAGAGGAACTCCATGACACCTGAATATATCATTGAGGTACAATCTTTAAAGCTTATTTAGATTATGTGTGTCCTGAATAGAAATAAAACTTCCAAAATTAGTCATCCTATCAAAAACTACCCAATCCACATTATTACCATGAGGATTATTTAGTAGTCCCAACCTGAATTATATCGATAAATTTCCCCATTTCAACTTTGGAACTTGTAAATGATGATGAATTGAAATTGTTAGTTATTTATCTTTTTTAACCTATTGAAAATGAAAACGTTTCATTCTAAAATCCATAATATCTCTTTTTATTAAACCCCACAAGTAATACATCTAATGGTCTGTGTACATCTTATTACTACGAGGGTGAACTGAATATAGAAAAATATTTGCTTCACTTAACAATTGTTTATTCTATTTGGAATCATAAGTCATACATATTACCATTTAAAATCTCAAGAAACAGTCTTTATAAAAATTAAATTTAGGAAATTTATCATTATTAAAAAATTATACATTTTTAAATAACTCATGGTCCTTTATATAATCTTTGTAAATTCTGTATAAGAGAGACAACTACATGGACACCTAATATTAAACAGAGGAATTTATTACACAAATAACATCCAAGACAATGTTATCAAATAATTAATCAAAGGGTCATATTCCAAATGTATCATAGTTAGTATAACATGATGTTTTCGAAACAAGGCATCTACCTCTTGTTTTATTTTACAAGATGGTAAATGAAAATGAAATCATAATCGTTTATAAGTTTGATCCATACTCTCTACCTAATATTGAATTTATTCTGAGTGAATATATAATTAAATCTTTTATGCTTATTATATATTTCATATTTGGTTATATATAAATTGTATCTCCAATTTTTTTAATCAAGAAACCACTATTGATAATTACAGATCTTGTTTGCGATAATTTAACTCATGTGGTTTTACTTGTCTTGAAGCATAATAAATTACATGATCTTTCTTTATTAGAACACAACTGAGTCTCTTCAATGAAGAATCACTGTAGATGAAAAAATATCCATTTTTAGAATATAGGAAAAAATTAGAGCATTCACCAATCTTATTTTCATTTCCTTATAACAAACATCACAGTCTTCTATAAAAATAAATTTATCCCCTTTTATGATAACATAGTTAGTGGGATATATAACCATAAACAGTTTTTACAAAAATATTTTTAATGACCATCTAGTAAAATAAAACTATGAATATCTATAATAATTATAGTTATTGTCCATTCATTGACCACTTTTTTTTAGAAGGATCAACTGTTTTTCCATACTTATTTACAAAGTTCTAATGAAAAGAAATATATTACATCCAAAAATAAAATTTTCTAACATTTTCATATAAATTATTTTTTTGAGTGTTTTAAAGGAAATCCTTAAATATTTTCATGATACTCAATAATTTTTTAAAATGACAAATTATCATCCAAAAAATATTATAATTATCAAAATATACATAGAATATTATATTCCTAAGATCCTTGAATACTGTTGGAGAATTCGTTAAACCAAAGGTCATTGCAACAAACCTATAATGACACATCTAATATGGAATGTTGTTTTTACAATTTCATACACATTCTCCTTTATCTGATGGTACTGAGATATCATATCAATATTGTAATAATATTGAGCTCCCTGAAGCTAATCAAAGAAGTCATCGATATGAGGAAATGTGAATTTATTCTTAATAGTAATTTTATTAAATTCTCTATAATCAATGAAAATCCTCATGGAACCATCTTTATTTTTTTATAAAAAAAAATATATCACCCAATGGTGATGTTCTATGATAAATGAAATAATTAGTAAGCAACTCCTGTAACTACCCTTTCAATTCTAGAATTTTTACATGAGCCAATCAGTTAGGGGTTTTTTGAATTGGATTCGAATTAGGAACTAATCCAATAGAAAATTAAATGAACCAATAAGGTATTACACTAGGAAACTCATTGGGAATCACATATAGGTAATCATTTACTACTAAGACATATTTTATCTGAATAGGTCCCTTATTTTCTACAATATGTTGAAGATAACATTAATTTACATATTTTAATAGTTTCCCATATTTATGATATGTAATAAATAGTATATGTTAATTCTTGTATAAAAATTGAAACTCTTTTAAAGAAGAATTATATAGCTCTATAATCAATCTTATCATGATAAAAAGAAAATCATTTTATACCCAAAAAAACATCAAACACTAATACGGTAAAAAACAATGTCTTCAAGAAATTTATTTACACAGATAACAATAGTAAGATTATTATAATTATTTTTTTCATAATATTTATCCCTAGTGTTTTTACAATAGGTTATAATTTTATTTCCTGAGGTGAAATTTCCAATCTAGTTGAAAATTTCTCTAAAATAAAGGAATGTGTAGACATTATATCAAAACAAAAAATAGAAAAATGTAAGTATTAAAAAAAAGTACCTGATACCACATCATTGGATATCAAAAATTTAATGAGGTATTCATAAGGGATTTCACAACAACTTTTTGATTATAATCTAGCTGATTTCTGTCATTCAGATCTTTCTTTGGGCATTTATTTTCATAATTCCCCATCTCACCAAATTTAAATCACATAAAAGTTTTCTTATCAGAATTAAACTTATGATATTTTTCATTCAAATATCAGGGGTCATATGTTCAAACATACCACATGAGAAACACTTCTCATATTTATTAAGGAATTCCTCTTTGTTCTTTTTTCAACAGTATCCACAAACTAGAGAATGGACTTTATAACCTTCATATTTATTTGATTGATTCTTACCCATTTCCTACCATCTGTAAATTATCTTTTTTTAAAGTACATGTGATCATAGAAAAACCCATTTCTACCCTCTCTTCAAAATAATCATGTTTCTCAAAAAATTTAAATTCACAGGAGGCCAATGCCTTTAATATATTGTCTTCAATCCTGGGTAAAAATGAATGATTTTTTCCATTAAGATCCCAAATAATATTTGGATAATTATTTAACAATAGGGTGAATTTTTATTCATAAACAACTACAAAGTATTACTCCTTTTGTTTCAATTCATGAAATTTATATTCCTTTATAGCCAGACCACTTTATGAAAATATTTTCAAAGAGCATATTCATAAATTCATCCCATTCCAAGGTACCGATCTCATCACTATCCCTAATATTATGGATTTTTTACCACCACTGTCCAGCTTCAACTTTAGAAAAATAAATGGAAATACTAACCTTTGGATTATTTTAACACCCAATGACATAAAATATCTTTTTAGGGTCATTAATACACCCCTCATCCACCCACGGGTGAGAAGATATAAAAAGGAAGGATGGTGTTGCCTCAGAAAATATTCTAATATATTTGTGTTACTTTTTGGTAGCTCTAGTTATTCTCCTGCATGGATTCCAACTCCATTTACATCTTTCATCAGTTGATCCATTTAATTCACAGACCACTCAATTTTTATTCCCACCACTCCCTATTATATATTCAGAATGATATCATCCTCTCACTCCCTTCTTACTTCATCTTCCCTATTTCTTATACAGAAAACCATTCTGAATAGACATATACCAGATGAAGAAACATTATAATCTAAAAATTCTATATCATAAGATAAAAATAATTTATATTATTCCATTAACATCATCTAGACATCTAAATTTATCTAAAACATGCTATGATACCAACAATAAGTACATTTCCTTAAATATTACCACATCTAGTAAACTCTTTTACAATTCATATTCTTACATTTCTAATTTACTTTTAGGTTTATAGTTTTATAGAATTATAAAATAATTCATAAATATTAACCCAAAATAATAAATATTTTTTAGAACAAAAGATATCCATTTATTCAAAATTAAAATTTTTTTTTACAAAACATGAAATATTTTCCTGAAAAATTATCTCAACATTCATATTAGATTTTACATTTCTTTTACCCAACCATAATCTTTGTGAAAAAAATTTTAAAACATAGGATGAGAAAAATAATATTAGTATTATGAAAAAAAGAAATGAACTGTTATTCCATGAATATATTAAAACTATGAAATAATTTTCACAAAGACATACTTCTCACCCATAAAATATCAAATACTTACCTTATGAACACACAAAATTTCCATAAACCATAAGAAATATAAATAAACAATTTAGAAAACATGGTGTATTACTTATGTATAATTTTAATCCTAATAGATACCATATGATTTATAACCCTCACGAATACCTTACAATATAACCGTTATGGCTACCTTAGGATGTTACCCTCACAACTACATTATCATGTAACCACCACATCAACACTTGGAATAACCATTATGGTCAACTTAAAACATAATCATACCCAATAAATAAGAGGGAGATATAATTCACACACTTCATCATAAAAAGTTTACATAAAGTAGATCATATAAATAATAAATAAATACTAAAATCATAATAACATTCCTTTTTATGTTTATAAAAAAAGAAACTTAAAAGAGTATTCTTAAGATATGTCTGTTACCTTAGGGTTTTCTAACATAAAATGTTTTTAAACCTTTTGTATAAAAGTTTAAGGAGTGGTATTAATTCATTAAGTAAATATTTTTATATTTATAATACCTTATATGGTATATTTATAACATATTTACACCCATTAATTGATTATATTTTGTTATATTTATTGCTTCATGTGCATTTAATTTACAAATTCCATGGTTGGTTCATTATGGAATTTCATATTGAATGGAAGAAAAACTGCAAGATTGGAATGAAATGGTATTAATCTGTTTATATTATTATATATGATACAATATATCATTTTTTTCTAATATTATACGGATTAATTAGAAAAAAACCATAATGAAATGGATTTAATGTATTTTGGCGGTTTTTACAACCATCATGAATTAATAACATTTTATTTAATATCATGTTTATATATTGGTTCTAGAACACTAAATAAATTATAATATGTATAATAATATCATATTGAACAATAATAATGGTCTTATAACCATCCTTGAATTTTTTAAAAGAAAATAAAAGCACATCATCCCTGATGAAGGTAAATTGAGACATCACAGTAAATGTTTACATTTTTTAGATTAAGAGGAGAATAAAAAGTGTTTGATGAAAAATATTCCATTAACAAAATAAAATAATAGAATGTGTAATATAATTGAGTTATTATGTTTTTTGGATTATGGGATGTGAGTACAGAATAATAAAATAAAATAAATTGGAAATAAATTTAAAACAAAAAGAGGATATTACATCATAGACTTCTTCTCATTCAGAACCTCCTTAAGGCAGGTGGGTTTGGCCTTTTAGTATGACTATTAGGTATTGAATATGGATAATAGTATTTTTATGTCAATTGATGATAAATTAAACAATACTAGATGATTTTAAGGTGTGAGGAGAAGAGGTGGTGAGGGGGTATTTATAGTTTTTGAGAGGGGTGTTTTTTGATTATTTTATCCACTAGTTTAATATTTTTTCTCAAGAACATGAATAGGTCAAGAATTTAAACAAAATATATTAAAATAATGAAGGATTGTTCGATAATTTTTTCTTACACTAGCCTTACATCAACTATGAATTAATTATTCCTGAATTTATTAACTACTACAAATTACAGTACTTCAAAAATCATCGAGAATTCAAATATTTTAGAAAAAAAAAACAAAAAAAATCACCCCAACCATTTTTCGATATCTATATATCTTCTAAAGTTGGAATTTTTCTGCCTACGTGTCACCACCACAATCTTCCACGCCACTCCAACTGATTTCACTCCCATTCTTTCCTCCATTCAGAACCACTCACGCCCGCGATTTTTATTCTTGCGGGCTAGGGTTTCTGACTACCTCCATTCATCATCTCTGCTACCACCTATAGAGCTCGGTCTTCGAACACTGCCCTTCGGCACCCTGTCTCTGGAACTCCAAGATCGCCATCTTCGTCTCCACCTGCACCTCCGCATCCGTCTCCACCTGCGTCTCCGCCTGCGTCTCCGCATGCATCTTCGCCTGCGTCTCCGCCTCCGTCTCTGCCTCCTCCTCCGTCTCCTCCTACGTCTCCAGCACTCAGCGTTTCTTCGTCTCTGTCTCCCTCTCGGCATGCATCTTCGGCACTCAGCATCTTGTCGTCTCTATCTCTGTTAATATAAATCCATAACCTTGACTCCAGAAATCCTTCACATCACCTCGGCTCCATATCTCCATTCATCTTCACCTCCTCTTTCTATCAGCACCTTCAATTTACAGCTAAATACCTACTCTGTTCCAATATCTTCTCTTTCAACCACCAAATATAACCCGCGAAAACCACTTCAGAAACCCCTTTAACATCACCTACAACATATTCCGAAATCCTACAGATCTACATTTCTGGAACAGGTATGTTCTCCCAATCCCGTCGAAATTTTAACCCTTCTACTTCATTTTGTTCGCAGATCTCTTTGCGAAAACTTCATTTGAGATATACCTTACTCTGTCACACATTCAACAACCACTATTCCTTGTTTTCCTTCTGGTAACCCATCAATTCATCTTCATTTGATATTATCTACTAAAAACTAACAACTGTACTTCGTTTTCTATTCAGTTATTCTAAACTAATTTATATTTACCCATGATTTGTTTTCAATGTAGGTAATAATATGCCTTTTTCATGCTTGGATCTGAAGATTTATATATTGTTGGTTGTTTTACTGTTATGTGAGACTTATTGTTATCAATTTTTTTTTCAACATCCACTCATGGTTTATTATGCAATTATCTACCATAATATACTATACTGCAGATTTGGTATTTGTAGCTTTATACATTCTCTATTCATTTATTACTGTATAATTTATGTGAACTTCATATTTACAATATTCATATCTGTACATGTGTATTTGTTTAGATGGACATATTCTACTTAGTGTTGGCTCCCCATCCACATTTCTTTAAAAATAAGGATTTCGTAACCCTTGGATTCTAGTTCGAGCAGGTGTTCAAATTTTCCTCAGAAGGTATGTCTTCTGAAGTCTGTAGATTAAAACTCTAAAGTTTTTCATATTTTAGTTGCAGTAAAACAGTTATTAGTCATACATTTATAATATTTTATCACCATGGTTTATTATGCTGTTATCTACCATATTATAGTGTACTGCATATTCAGTACCTGTAGATTTATACATTCTGTATTCATTTATTCCACTTTAATTTATGTGAACTTCATATTTACAAGATTCATATCTGTACAATTGAATTTGGTTTACTGGACATATTCTACTTGATGTGGGCTCCCCATTCACATTTTCTTCAACGTTATATAACTGAAAAAATTTCCATTACATCTACAGAATTTTATTATTTTCAACTCCTTGAGAACGACATAATCATAAATAGATTACAAGGATGCAATCCCCGTCGACATGTAGAGAGTCACGATTACAAAGAAGATTGCTCATGCAACAACGACAAGAATGTTGTCTTCTCTGTATTCTCTTCACCTGTAACTGTACTCTTACATATCATTCCACCTATGTAATCTATTTCTGATTATGTCATTCTCAAGGAGTTGACCATGGTTTATTATGCTGTTATCTACCATATTATAGTGTACTGCATAGAGAGTTGTGTAGATTTATACATTCTATATTCATTTATTCCACCTTAATTTATGTGAACTTCATATTTACAAGTTTCATATCTGTAAAACTGAATTTTGTTTAACTAGACATATTCTACTTGATGTGGGATCCCCATTCACATTTTCTTCAACGTTATATAAATGAAAAAATTTCCATTACATCTACATTATTTTATTATTTTAAACTCCTTGAGAATGACATAATCAGAAATAGATTACAAGGATGCAATCCCCGTTGACATGTAGAGAGTCGCGATTACAAAGAAGATTTCTCATGCAACAATGACAAGCATGTTGTCTTCTCGGTATTCTATTCACCTGCAACTGTACTCTTACATATCATTCCACCTATGTACATATTTGTGTCCTCTTCACCTTCTCAGGAACAACATCTATGGAAAACATCAATACAACAAATCACCATACTAAACCAGTAATGACACAGAGAGGAACATGCATGCCATCATCATCTGTACCCATTGACGGTAACTTTATTTATACATGTCCACTGCATAAAGGTTTCCTTTCATTAAGAAACTAAAAAAATACATATATATGTCTACCATGTACCCTACTGACATGATAAATGTTTCGTTTTCTCAACTATTTATTGGATCCTTTACTTTTGATAATTAATCGACAGCTGAACCCGCGACACCGTTTATCAACAAAGGTGAAGACAAATCCCCCTATCACCGTTATCCATAAACGGTAAATATCTTTTCATATTATCTTAAAAAGTACTTTAACATAGTAACGACATCTGACCTTATCTACCTCAAATAAAACTTCTTTTAATTTTCCAGTCTATGAAGATTGTTCTAATCTTTTAATGTTGACAACTGGATCAAACAAGAGAAGACACCGAATGGATAGCCTCACACGAGACACCATTCCATTCTGTGAGCATCCTCTCCTTAATAATAATAATAATAAGTAACATTACATCTATTATCTCATCATTTCTTGAAACAAACTTCCTCATAATATATACTTTTTGATGGTCTTCCAAATAATGTTTGTACAACTACATCTTCAGGCATTGCCTCCTCATCACAGTTAGCCAAAAAAGTACTCATTTTCCTTTTAGTATCTCCCTTTTCTATATTACTTCATATGTATTTCAGTTCTACAATCAACAGTTCAACTTGTACAACCACTACAAAAAACCTTTCGTCTTCTGCGATAGGTACATAATATATTCAAATTATATTATTGTCATTAATGTGTCAATATAACTATGAATATATGAATATTTTTCTGTTCCATTAAATTTTACATTGTCTCTCGACCCTAATCAGCCAGTATCACACTTTTATTGATTGAACATACATTATATACATATTATAAAGTTTAAACCATTATTATAACGCACTGTAATATCTCAACATATATTATTACCTGATTTGGCTTTTTAAACTGATGGTCTAAACCGTTTTCTAAAAGCTCACACATTATACTGTCTGATGTTATTTTTACAATTATATATGGATGATGTTCTTAACATACACATTACATTCACTTCACGATGATTGATCATTTTTTTAAGATCTGTGTTCAACATACACATATTTTTTAGTCAATTAAATTATCATAAATATTAATCCTATTAAATAATATAGAAGAAAAACATATAACAACACTTTTCCAGTGTTCATTTTCAAATTCACTCCTTTTGATGACATTATTCAGAAAAAGGTTCCAGAACAACACTTAATAGGTACAATTTCTTTACACCTATTAGCTTCTTCTTCTTTATTAAATAACATAATTTGAAGTATGTAGGTACGTTTTTATGTTTATAAATAATAGATTCTGCATGACCTTGGTAATTTTTCCTGTTTATAAATATCAAAATCTACACAAATAAATAATACATTTTGTACAAATTATAACATATTCTGCATTAATAAATAAAATATTTTTTATTACGTAGTTACATTTTCCTGTTCATAATTATCAAATTCTGCACTTGTCAAGAACATATTATATCCACAGAATAACATTTTCTGTATTAATAAATAGCATATTCTGCACTATTGTCATCTTTGTTTCACACTGGTGCTTTAGGAAGAGGACACCCCTAACACTTCATCTGTCCTATGAAATGTTGCGACATCAGTTCTTACATCTTATACTACTTCATCTACTCAGGTAAATATTTATTTATCCCCTCTATAACTATTATAGTCATTAAATTATTGGACTATACAATACTCGGATGAAAGCGGTTGTTTGCTGTGACTATAATTACGTTTTTTTCTTTAGCTTCAAAAATTCATTATTTGACTACTATTTCTGTTGCAGTTGTGAATTTCACTAGCTCCATTCTTCATTTCATGGTTCTGTTGAAAAAATGTTCTGGTTTCTGTTGTACTCAAATATATTTAGGTTTATTTCTATATCTAAATATAGTTCACTAAATGTTCTGTTGTTTTTGATAATTTCTTCAGGTTTCAATATGCATTCTGTTGTGAATTTATTAAGCCAAATACATTTCTATAGTTAAATACATTCTTTGAGTATTTTTTTAGAATTCAAGTTTGATATCAATTATACACGCTTATCACTTTAATTTCAAACTTATTAATTAGAGTCTTTCTTTCATGTTGAAAAATCTTTTGCTAGATTTTGACTCCGATAATGCAGTGCAACAGAGGGTTGTAATGTACCCAGAGTCTGCAACATCACCGAGCTCTGACATTGAGCTGCATTCCTGTTTCAAGGATAACTACAACAAAAAAACTGAAGTGAATGATTGACAAGCATTTCTTTCATTTGAAGGTTTTCGATTATCCTTATAATTTTTTTCCTATAATTACTTTCCCCTTTAAAGTTAGAGGGTTTAAACTATTTGAATACATCTATAGGTGAATGAAAATTGTTATCTCTAAGTATAAACTATTTAAAACTCTAACATGGTGCTGCTTTTTACATTTACATCTGTTTTATTTAGATAATATCTAAGGATAATGATCATAATTTGATAGCATAATCTTCTGATTTCCATTCTATGTAATGTAATTTTTTTTAATATCTTAGCTATGTGTTTTTATTGGCATTAGAAAACACAAAAATACTTTTTATTGTTACAAAAAATATGTATATCTCAAATTAATCATTTTTTGAGTTGTTTCTATTATGATCGGAATCATTTTTTGAGCTGTTTCTTCTATGTTCTGTACCTTTTAGCCGCATGTATTCTGTTATCATATACCATTAAATTCAAATTTGGGCACTTCAATAAGGATCTATGGGTAGCCATATTTGGTACAACGTCATGTATGGATTTCCACCCAAAGAAGAAAGAAAGGGAAAACCCCATTGTGATAGTGTTTGTAATGGACAGGAGGAAGAAGCTGGAATAAGAGGAATAAATGCTTCTAAATATGCTGAAATGTAATCACAAGAAAACAATGCGGGCACTAGATGGTTCAATGTTTGTTGTTTCATAGTGAAAACATTTTGGCAAGGAGGTCCACTCATTGGGGGGTCTCTTTGTTCACAGAGGACACTGCTTTGTATAGAATGGGGTTTCCAATATCTCAGTTACATTAATACTTATGTAATTTCATTCCTCTTCGTTTTTTAATGTACTTTTCTAATTACTGTTGATTAGTTCTTTTTATTCATGTATTTTAAAATTGATACTTATGATTTTTTTCTACAACGTGACCTATTTACTTTTCCTTATTCTTTTATATTTTCATACACGTTTCATTTCATTTTTTTTTTCAAAAATGATTTTTTCTTTTCAATTGACTTTTATACACTATATTCTCTTATATGTTTTATATGTTTTCAAATAATTTTACTTTCCATCTATATTCTCCTATATGTTTCCCTTATATTCTCCCTCAAACATTTCTATGGATTATTTTGTACAGTGATGGTATACTTATGTTTTCCTTATGTATTATCATATATTCTCCAATATGTTTTCAATATTATCCTACATATTCTTCTATGTTATTTTCTAATTCTCATTTTCTTATGTTTTCAATTCTATATATTATATTTGATTACAGATCAATATTAAGTATCACTATTTTTTTCAATATATACAATATTGATGTTCTTTGTTAATATTGCAATATAGTTTTGTCTTCTTAAAAGTAATCATTGAACGTATTGCCGTGCGAATGCATGGGTAAGTACTAGTATAGAATTAAAATGATCTCAATTTTATGAATATCTTTTTATAACTATAAATATTTTTTATAATTAAAATCATCATTTATTTGAAAAATACAAATTTTAAAATTATAAACAATTTTATAACACTTTTAAAAATTATTTAAGGACTCCTAAAATTAACTTATAATCATTGGAAGAAAACAATAATCAATAAATATAATTTAATAAGATAAATTTTCTTCTAAATCATTATATTAATTATGAAATTATAAATCAAAATTCAACTGTCAAAAAATAGCAACACTTAATTTATCATTTTCAAATAATTTATTTCCATGATATAAATATATTGTATTTTCACATATAATATACATAAATTTTATATATACTCATAGATGAGGTTAATACTATATTAGTATGAATTATTTAATTTCAATAAATAAATCTTAATTCATTATACATTTAAATTAATTTAACTTTTTTATTCTAAAAAGGAAACAAATTATTTTAGAAATACCTAGGTTGTTACAAAAAGAATGAAACTATATACATGGGTTTTGTTCATTATTATGGGACATTATTTAACTACCTTTGTATTCATAGGATCAATTTAGATTCTATATTTGGAGATAATATGGCTAGTAAAATAATCTTTTTGATGTGACAATTCAAACACTCTAAACATTCCATATAACTATTTTCTACAAAGAGTATAAATATTGATTTTCAAGTCGTTGTCATGATTATAATGGTTATTGTAGTGAAACAAGATAAATTCAATAAAAAAATATCATGATATTTCTTGAATAATTTATTAATTATATCCATAAAAACAAAGGGTAAATTAGTAAATAAAAATGTAATTACTATAAACTCATAGATTCCATTCCTTATTTCAAATGTATTATTTAGAATTTCTTCCTTATTTAATGAAAATATTTGAAATCTAGAATGAAGTTCAACCATTGAAAAATATGTAACTATGCAGTGTTGGTCAAATAAGTCATCATTGTGAGGTATATGATAATATTTATGTATCATAATAGCTTTGATTTTCCAATTTTCAATGAACACCCTTATAGATCTATATTTCTTCTGAACTAAAAGACTATGGGCTACCCATGGTTAAACACTAGGGCATATAAATACCTTACCACACAAATACTCTATTTTAGTCTTCAAAAATAACAGTGACCCAATTGATGTTCTATAGTGATTCTTTGGTAGAGGTCTTATATGAAAATTTAAATCAAAAGAAATATAAACTTGTCAATCTGGGGGATATCCAAGTAATTTATTTAGAAATACATTAATGTATGACTTTAAAATAGGTACATACCCTGTTGGAATATTAATGTTTTCATCCATATGTTGTGTCTACTATTCTTCCCGAAGAATCTTATTTAGAATATCTAGTATAGGTCGATGAAAATATAACTTAGATGTTGAAAAATCCTATAAAAATATAAGGAATTCCTTATCTTCATCATGATTTATAATTTCCATCCCTATGAAATATTTTTTTGCATTATATTTTGAGTCCCACTACATACCAAATATTATATCAAATTCAACCATAGGGATGATATTAAAATAATGAAATGTAGTACAATGATGTGTCAAAATAAAAACTACTTGCCACATATTTTTTGAAGTGAGGGTTCTACTTAGTGTTTTCACTGATAATTCAATTTTTAAGGTGAATGTGAAGTGTATAATATTTTTTATAAAACTAATAAGATAGAATAAAATGAAAAGATTCAGAATAAAATAGAGAATTAGAAAAATTTGAGGATATAATTAATGTACCTACCAAAACATCATTAGGAAATTCAAGATCAACTTTTGTGATAGCATAAGCGTGGCCTTTATCACTTGTCTTATTCTACTAAAAGTTCCAATAATTCCCTGTAAAATAATTATAAAATTTTCTCATCTCATTAAAATTAAATAATTACACATTTAAATATTCTTTCTCACCCATTAAATCAATGACATGGTGGCTTATTCCTCCATCATTGTATCAACATTTAATTCCCATTAAGCATGTTCAATGATGTTTCACTCCAAATTTTTTAGAAGTTGTAAATTACACAATTCCATTCTTCCCCTTTTATTTTTTTTCAAATGTACTTAGAAAACCTCTTCCTATCTTGATTCCCTTTGATGAAATAATACATAGAGAATTATTTTTGTTTCATGATTTCCATGATACTTTATCCATATATGAATAAAATGCTTGAGATACTAGTGACATAAGAATAATTTGGTTAAGTCCATCAATGAAATGTTTAATATTTCTCTGTGTATTATATACGTAGTATGTGGAATGCTTTTCAAACCTTGTAAAGTTTTATTTGAACTTAGAAATATTATTATCCTCATTTTTTCATAGAATCCAAAATTATTTCTCTATATCAAATGAATATACGTGAGGAAAAAAAAATTTGATGAAAGGAACCTTAAAATAATTCGATTCAATTTTTATACTTCACTATCCTCTATAGTATTATGAATTAGTTGCAACAATTTATCTTCACCTCTAGAGAGATGATAATCTCCCAAGAGAACTTTCTCCCTTTCATTAATTCCCAAAAAGGTAATTATCTTCTATATAGAACTTATCCATTTTAACCTATAAATGGTTTTGTAGTACGATTGAATGAAGGAGGTTGTTGATGCATGATGTGGTATTAAATTGTTACACCATGTTTTAGATTAGAAGAATTCCCTATACAAGAAAAGTTATTTATTATAATTTTATTCAGATATCCAAATGTAGTTATAATTTTTTTACATCTAACTGTATCTCTAGCTCCAACATCACTATCTTTACCTATAGGGAAATAACTACATTGTTTAATTCCATTGATATAGTTTCTATTCCTTTAGCTATGTAACATTTCTAAACAATGGAATACAATATATTATATTATGAATCAAAGTTTATAATTTTGAAACTTGTGAAACACTTAGTATAAAATGAAAATTTATATATTTATAATGTAAAAAACATAAGATTTGTGTTTTTTTGAGAATAGTATCAATTTCCATTATAGTTTTTTGTTTCCCAAATCTATGTTTTACAAAATATAATTCCAATGGTTTATATTACACTTCATATAATCACAATTATAAATACCCAAACCACAGTAGCCAAAAGTCCATGGTTAAATTATGAAATTGGAATTACATAGAAATAATCTCATCCCAATGGATAAAATAGTTTATTAATCATTTAAAAATAGAAAAGACAAGAATATTATATTATAATATAAAACATAAATAACCTTATATATTTACCATTGAGAACATCATTATTCCACTATCATATTTATACATATCAATCATAATATACTTCTTGAAATACTAGGAGAAATAAACGATGAGAAAAATATAGATCATAGATGTCCAATAAGGATATGTTTACAAAAGATGCTTAATATGACATGAATAATATAAAAGGAAATAATTGAAAATAAGATAATTCAAAAAAAAGACAATATCTACAAACTTATACATGGATATCTTAAACACTCAAATAATCACATGGTGATAAATAACTAATTTGATAATAACGAAATTTAAAAATTCTAGAAACCATAAACATATCATTGAAGACTCATTCTAAGACATCATAATTAAATTTGTAGGGCCTCAAACAATATCCATGATATCTTGTTTCTGGAGAAATAATGATTTATCGAAGGGGCTATTTTGGGCCTCTCCTGTCGCATAGAAACTATAATTCATTCCTCATATTTATGGGGAGAAACATAATCAACATAAAAATCAATAATTAGTTTATTATATAAAATTTATTAATTTCCCAAAAAAAAATCAAACTGTCCCAATTAATATGATGAATGGTATCAAAATAGTGCATCCCCAGTCAAACAGATCATAAATAATCTAGATAAATAATATGGATAGTATAATCCTAACATTTCTCATGTGGATCGCAAGTAAAATAACTATTTATGTTGTTGTTGAAAATGAATTCCATAATAATGAATTTAAATGAATTATTTAGGAAAATGTCATTTTGCACATTAAAAATAAATTATTTTTAAAAAATTACTCAAATATTAAGGAATAACTTTATTTAAAGACAACCTTAAAAAATATTGAAGGAGGAATCAATGAAATTTTTAGTCATGATGGTCGGATATTAAATTCATTACATGTTGATTAAAAATAATTCCTTTCAAACTTATATTAAAATATTAAAAAATTACCTTATTCATAAAAACAATGCGAATATTCCTTTAAAAACAATTTAAGAAGAAAAAAAGGGTTAAAAATGGGAATATTCCTTTAATTCTATTTTTTCATGGGATGGTTTGTGGTTTTCATTATTTTATAATATTGATCCCAAATCCTATGTTTATAAATTAATAAATAATTCCCATATCATTATTATATAAACTCATCTAACCTACCCTTATTATTTAGTGAAAACCCATGTGACATGAAGTTAATATAATTATCCCACATTATTCCAGGCCACGGTTCCCCAATATCTTAAGAAACTTCATGAAAATATTTTAGAATTATCCTCACAATGTTGAGTATCCCCTACCTCTCCTATTTATTCACGTTCCTTAATTATATTATTCCCTTTTATTTTCATTTATTATTTTAGTATACCTTTTTACATGACCCTCTTACTTTTATTTTTATTTATAGGTTATTAGAGTCCTCATTAACTCTCATTAAACCCATTCAATAATCTATATGTACCAAGGCTATTCTTCCCAAATTATCCTATGATTTTTCCTAATAAATATTTATGTTGTGAATAACCATACCCGATTATACAAAAGGGTTTTAGACTAGATGTACCAATAGTAAATTTATTAGGGAAATACCTATAACCCAAAATCCATAATCATGGGATTAAATATTTTCAAATACCTCTTTATGTTGTATAATCTATGTGGCACACTTTCACATATACAAGATATGAATTTGAAGGGTCTGCCCAAAATTATATATCCCTCTAATGAGTTTTCTAAAGTTTTTATATCACGAGATTCCATTTATGGTTCCTTAGAGGTTATCCTATGCACATTTTATTATTATATATTATCATTTATCATTGAATTATTCTTATGATTTTATGTTTTATGTTGTTTCCAAATTCATATGTTTTCCTGATATTATTATATTATAAGATGATTTTATGTTCATGTTTTTAAATCGCACCAATTTTGTGTAACCTTGATACTCCACCTTACTTAAATGTATTACATTCATCATGTTTTTAATTGGTTATTAGCTTACTATCATTTATATATCACCCATTTATTATGAGTATCCCCAGGATAACCATTACATTTTTAGAAGATCAATGAATATTTGGTTTATGTTATGGAGTTGTTAAATAATTTAACTGTATCCCTATTTCAAGTTATTAATTTATGTGTCGAATTTCTCCATCAAAATAGGCCTCATAATGTTATGGGATTTTTTTGTTTCCTTTTGAAAGTAAACATGAATTAATTAGTATTCAATAACACGTTTTGTTAAATGAAGGAAGATGTGGACCATCATTGGTAATTAATTTGGAAATAAAAATAAGAAGATGATTTTATGTTCATGTAATGGGGAAATTTAAAATAAGTCTTTTATGAAAAATATTTTCATCATTAATAGGGAGTGAAAATTGAAATAAGTTCCAAAATCTTTGAAAAAATAAGAATTTTTTTGAATATGTGTCTGACATTAAAAGGTTATCATGTCATGTTGTAGACTGTGTATGTAGATAAAAAAGAAAAATTTATCATTTCATTAATGGTTTAATGATGTTTCCATACTTTTAATAGTTAAATATAACACTGTTTTAAATTAATATTCAATAAATAACATACATTCAATGCCAAAATCATAAAAGCTTATAATGTTTAGAGTATAGATTTATAAAAATATTATTTGGTTAAATTATGAATCAAATTTAAAAACATTATTCTCACTTTTTACAATTCATTTAATACAATACTTATAACCATTATTCAAAACATGAGGAAAAGAGGCATTATAAAGGGTGTAATCAGAATCTTATTATGAGTAAACAATGGGGATATCAATCGAATATCATATAAAATAATGAGGATTTTAGATTATGATTATAACATAATATTTCAAACTCAATTTATCAGGGATCATGAAATAAATATTTTGAATTTTAATTACATGTAACATAAGAGTGATAAGTCATCATTAATCAATCATGAACCACGAGTTCAAATCATAGGCATAAAAATATTTATTAAATGTGTGGTACCATCACAAACATAATAAATATTTCATATATAATGTATTACTATATAGGCCATCAAAGTATAGTGGTTCAGAAATAAAAAAATGTATCCTATATCAAAAGAGATTAAACATCACTAACTATTTCCCATTGTGGATCAGGAATATATTCCTATTTCCCATAGTGAATTAAGAATTTTAAATTAATTTCCATAAATATCTCATGAGATATAAAGATTCTCCCATGGAATTGAAGAGATATATTATTCCAATAAAACCTATCACATAATAAAAACCATACATATCTATTCCAGAAGATCTAAAAATATTCATTATATCATAACATAACCCGTGGAACAAAAATAATTATAGTAAACATTTCAATATATCTTCATAGAATAACCTAATAAAAAAGGCATTATTTATAAAAATAACATCATCTTATTTATAATACATATAGATAAATAAAAATAATGGTATTATTGGATAATATTCCTTGTAAATCATAATTAACAACAAATGATGCTACTATAGATGAAAAATAATTAAAAAAATTAGTAGAATGTTTTTGAGAAAAATACTCATTTCATTTTGAAAATACTTTTTAAAAATATAAAAATTTATAAAAAATTTAGGCGAACAATTTATTTTAATAAAAACATAGATTAATATACTGTCATATTCAAAACATTTAGTGTTCATGATGCTATTCTTTTATTAATTCTATATACAATAAAAATAAAATTTCATTCCCATTTTCACTAAAAAGTCAAAATTTCATTATTCAAAAAATGACTTGATGATTCATTTTAAATTTTTTTATTGAATAAAAAATATGGGGAAAATAAATTTAAACAACCAATGTATAAAATTCAAAAAAATTATTTAATTTTTTTACAAAACATTGATATGGAAAAAATGGTTTTCTAACAGAATGTGAAGAAATACAAATATCTTTTTGTAAAAATATTTTTTCAACAATTTTGAGTTTCAATGAGAGGAAAATGGAACTAAAACATCAAAACATCAGAAATTAATAGATAAAAAGAATAATTATATTCACTTATTATTTAAGGATCATGAAAAGGTAGTGTGACTACATGTTTATTATATAATATTATCTTAATAAACTTGAAATTCATTTCAAATTTGTTTGCCCAAAATAATATACCCCTTTACAATTGACCCTCTTTATTGGATTTTATAGTTGTGATAACTATCCCACAAAAAAATTGGTAGTATCCAGATAACCTAAGAAAACTATAGATTTTAGTTACATTATTTAGTATAGGCTATTTATCAATAACATCAGTCTTTTAAGGATCGAATGATATAATATCACATGAGATTATATGGTCTACGAATGAAAATTTAGGAAACTAATATTCACATATGGTAATTTTTTGATACAAATTATCCTTTATCTAAACATTTAGAACAATTATAAAATGATCATGATTCTATTAATTTCTCTTGGAAAATATAATAATATCAACTAAAAATAATACAAAATATTGGTCAAGGAAAAATATAATTGTTACATGGAATAAATATATGAATATAGAAGAGGTACTAATAAGTCCAAAAGTAATTACTATAAATTAATAATTATAATACCTCATTAAAAAAATGACTTGGGCATACCTGCCTTCTTAACCCTCAATTAATGATATCTAGAATGATGGATATTGTTGGAAATGTTCCTAGGTCCCCATAAATGATCAAAAAAATAATCAATATGGGGTAGACGAATCTTTTTATTGATATAGATCTTGTTAAATTCCTAATAAACAATGAAAATACCAGTTGATCCATATTTATTCTCAATAAAAATAACGAGTGTACCCTATGGTGACATAGTAGGGTGATTAAATCCATTATCATATTCTATTTGAGTAAGTTTTTTAATTATTATAACTCTATTGGGTGTATTCTATAAATATTATTTAAAATAGGTGTAGATCTATGTATGATTCATACAGAAAAATCATCTTTATAATTTGGATCAAGACTATGAAATTCTTTAAGAATGTCCACAACAAATATTTATATAATAGGAATATCCTAAATATTGTATTTATCACCAATTGTTTTATATAAATATCCTTCAGGGAGAGAAATTAAGAACATCAAGATACATGCAATATCCATTTAATGTTCATATTTATCCAACCATGAATAAAATATCATAGGAACATCGATGATATAATATTTGACTTTCCTTTCATAGAAATGGATATGTGTTCAATATAAACAAATTCCAATCTACTCATAAAATGACATAAAATTATACTAGAGTAAGAATCAATATATTTTCAAGAAGAACATTCCAACAAACTTCAATTGGAGAGGAAATATAAAATTGAGATGTGATATTCATAAAATTATGATTCATCACTGATAAATTAAAAACTAATAGTTGATGTAGTAATTTGATACCCTCGGAAAAATTATTAGATAAAGAAGACTGGGAATTTGTAGAATCATATCTGAAATTATCTATTCTAGAGTGTGTGATAAGTGTGCCTTTCAACACTTCACAATCACAACTAACATTGGGAGCCCTGTGAATTCTATTATTCTTGGATATTAATATGTTTTTTATAATGATCATCATCACAATAATTAAAACTTATGCACTGGTAAGTGTAGTTTAATATTCCTTGTATTTTAATTAATAATGTTTAGGTGGTGGAATAATTGGTGTCTTCTTTCACTCCATGGAATTAAGTGGGCTATTCATCACCGTTTGACATTAATTGACTTTATTATAATCCTTACTTCATTTGAAGCACCTACCAGTTCTATTCCTGCATTATATTTTATATTTTATCCCATATTTTTAAAATGTTGAAGGTTCCTAAAATTTGTAATATAAATGGATGGAATTTCATTCAACCAAGTTATTTAACTGAGTATTAACGAGACTCCATTTTCCTTTTCATATCAAAACCATGAGAATGGTAGAATCTCAAATTTCCATTTTTTAATTATGTAATAATATTATGATTTCTTCATAACTACTAAATATTCTTATAAATAAAACCATTCAATTAATTGGAATTATTATACCAAAGAATCAATCATTTTATATTCCAAAGACAATGATTAAACAAAAAATCATACCTTTAAAGTGTTATAAAATTTTCGTCATTAGTTCTAATGGATTCATCATCCTCTACTGATGATTAAGGAATTCCCCCAGTATTTTTATATAGAGAATATGGGGGAATTACTTGTTGGAGTTGGTGTCGTAGGACTAACTATTTATACCCTGATCACATGAATATTCCATGTATTGAATATTAATAAAACTTTTAGTTTTATTTTTTTCATATCTTTATTAATCTAATGTAATAATGACCAATAGTATATGTCACATTGATAAGGTCGTATCAATTCCACTCTATGATAAGACCATTTATGTGCTATAATGATATTCTCAAATAATCATCTCTGTTTGGAAAAAATACTAGGATGAGACACACAGTACACAGACTGTTATGTGTGAGTACTCATATGAAAAGAAGGCTACATATCATGAAGTCCATAATGGGTAATCTCCAAGATGGGAGATTATGAAAAAAACTCACTAGGAATTTCACATGTTTTGGAGTCATCAACTATTACATTCTATGGGAGTTTTTGATGTTCCTTGATCTTTTTGACTATTATTCATTCATGTTAAATCTCACGTACGAAGATATATTGCGCAAACCATGACAATAACAGCTCATATTGAATTTGGATACATTGGGTGAAGCATGCATGACATTTCTTTAATTAATATGTCAATAAAGGATTTGTATCTTCCATATGTATGGAATATGATATATCGGCCCTTTGATTAGAATAGAACCATCACATTAAATTCCATGTCCATGGTTTAACAATATATTTATTTTAGATAATCAAATAATGAAATATCGAGCTTATTGGTTGCTTACATAGATGTACAACATGTTTGATGAGATTTTTTGATAAAGGGATTATATTACACGGTGGGAATTCGAATGTGGTTTTTGATGTTCTGACATTATGTTCTTCATCATGGGTTTCTTTACCCATTTCTATATAATAATCTTGTACTTTAGGAAGCCCAACATATTGTCAATTAGAATGAATCCTAGAGGGTCACACAATAAGGGTTTTTGTTGATCTTCTCTAAATATTATTTTTATTCCATAAATAGGAAAAAATTTATTCTAAATTATAAAGAATAATTTTTTCTCATGTTATATTAATAACATAAATAAAACAAATATTTATTCACTGACATGTGAATACCATATTTATTCTATTTATTGAATATGTTAACGAACATTTATTTTCTAGAATGTGAATAAAATTTTTATTTATAAATGAAATATTTATTTGGTTGTTCAATAAATGCACGATTAGCCCAAAAATACCATGACCAAATCCGGTGAAAAATATTAATTCACAAGGACAATACATAATATTTTTTATTGTATAACTCAGTGGGTTCTATAAAATAACTATAATATGATTTTTTTCATGTGGAATTTTGTTTATAAAAGGTAAAAAATGTTCTTCAATGTTTGGTATATAATTAAATAATATTTTAACATAAACCATAACTCTATAAATAGACATCTTTTTCTATTGTGTATAACATCCAAAAAAATTAGAATTGGTAATTGTTGCGCACAACAGATTCTCTCCAAGCCTCATCCTCCTATATCCCTCCCAATAATGATACATTCAAGAGATATTTTATATAGACCAAATAATGAGTGATCAGGAAATAATAATGAAAAAATTAAACTCATCGCACAAGCATTTGGAGATTGGGTGGTTTTTCTTAAAGATCATAGGATAAAATATAGATCATCACTAGATTGATTCTATCGTTGGATCTACACAATGTAGAAAAGGTAATCAGACGGAATATTTTCTAAATATCAAAATTCACCAATGGAGAATATTCCTAATCCTAGGTATTTATTTTTTCTAATATTAAGTAAATTAATTATAAATTTTACATGAATTATTCACTCTATTGGATTCAGGATAAGATTATTAGAAGATAATTTAATATATTTCATGCATTCATATTCATTCACTGCACCCAAAACCATCAATTGGTATCAGAGTGTTCAGGTTTAAATTTATAATTATTTTCTTGATTTTTTATCTATGTGAAATTGTTGTAATATTTTCATTTTAGGTTATTTTTTATTTAATCATATTTTAATTATAATTTATTGATAAATTAATCATGTTTTTCAGTGTTTAATTTTCTTAAGGCTTCAAAAAAATGAAGCACAACTGTCAATGCCATTGGAAAGTGCCTAATATTTTTCCAGTAAAACTCTGTTACATGGCGTGCAACCAAAGGATACACAGTATACACATTCACATTGTATCTAAATGTGCCAATAAATTAATTACAAATGGTTCTTTTATTGAAAATCTCATGTTGATTAGTCTAACCATGACATAGGAACAATAGATACAGGGTGTGTATTTGGTACGTACATGTAGTATAGTCTGACCGAGTCAACATACTAATGACCCGAGTGTTTGGATTTGATAATAAAAAATTGAGGTACATGGCGTATAGCTATATTTACATTCCTTGTAGTCTCCCATTAATGGAAAATTAAAATTACATTAAATTGGAAAATTTCATCATTAAAACATTATTTTATTAACTAGAAAACCATTGTGTTATAAAATTTAACAATGGTTTTAATGAATTTTAAATTCTCAATTAATTTATAATAATTAATATGTAGAATTGGTTATACTATTTAATTTCCATGAATTCCATTAATGATGTGTATCTCCAAATAATATCGGATGATTATTAAGATGAAAGAGAATTTATTAATCAATAATGAAATTAAATAATTAATGAAAGATAATTTATCATTAATTATAAAATAACTAATTAATAAATGAATGATATCCATTTACTTTTGTGTATTAATTTCATTTATGACCATTCAGGAGCTTGAAGAAGACATATGTGTGTGTAGGATATTTTAATTTAATTTATTGTATGAGTTTGAAATTAGCTAATATTAAATTATATGAAGTCTTGTAAGTTATCCCTCAATAAATTATTTGGTAGGACCAACATGTCTAGGGATATTTATGTAATCCCCTTAAACTAATCCTTTGGATCCCCTCACCTACATTTGAGTAATAAATATTTGTAATTAATTGAGCATCCCATGTCATGTGGAAATGGTTGAAGACAGAACCAAAATTATACCAATCGAGGTGATACATAGGTGGAAGGTGGAACATTGTAAATCATTCTATATCTAGCAATATGAGTTATTTCCCACTGTTCAAAGGTAGATTTAATGTCTTCTCATTAAAATAACGATTATGTTAAGCTCGTGTTAATTAATTAATTATTTATGTCTAAGAAATTATTAATTTTATGGATGAAATGCTGAAATCATCTAAATAAATTAATTTATGTGCAAATAAGTAAATTAATTAAATGAATTTTGTGTAAATGTTTTTTTCTAAAATTTTTAATTAATTAAATATTATCCTCTTAATATTAATAATATGTCTAGAAGATAAAAGAAGATAAATTTTAATCAAAATAAATTAAAATCCCTCAATAAATATGATGATAGTTTAATAATTTCAATACTTGATTGGGAATTAAACCATAACACTAAGTGTAGTACATGGCCAAAGTATGGAAAATTACTTTTATCAAGGATTAATCATGATATTTTGGGTTGAAATAAAGTAAATTATATTGAGTTTAATGGAAATAGTCTGTTCAATACATATTTAGAAACAAACATTGAGAAAATACATGTCAGGAGTTCAATATAGGGGAATCCACTCAACAGATCAAGGAGCTACAAGTCCGTAGTTGCAAAGAACGCATGCCTAATATCATTCATATGGTTTTCATGGACAATGTATAGATAATTAATAAAAGTTATGAGGATCATTTCCACTATAATTTTTAAAGAAACTATATATTTAAAGTTCAATGGTGATTGATATCGAGACTTGATAACTTATTTTGAGAAATAAAAATAATTATATAAAATTTAATTTATTATATCTCCCTTATTTTTTAATCAAGAAAAGTTATAATTATCTTCGTTTTTTTATTGGAGAATAAAATAAAAAAATTTCTTCTACACTATAGCTATGATTAATATTTGAAAAATATAACCTCTTAATAGGTAGTAACTTCGAGGAGTTTTTTAGATGCCTTTTGGTTGTGCTACACCATGAATTGAAGTATTATGAGATAGAATTCTCAGTGCCTTATCTTCCAACTAAAGAGGTGAGTGATGAAGAATTTCATGTCTATGAGAAAAATTTGAGTGATGTGGTCAACATTCAACATTTAATTCTTTCATTAATGGGTTGGGAACTGAGGGAGTATCATGATAATATGGATATGTATAGCATGCTGATCACTTAGATGGTCTTTACTAGGATCGATAAAGATAATAATAATTTGAGATTTCCAAGGAATTATTTCAGAGTAAGATTAGAGAGGGTACCCCATATGATCCATGAATAGTTATGATCATTGTCTAAGTTGTGAACTTAGAGGTTCTATGGATTAAGCCTCCAATGTGACTGGGCACATAACTCATTCTATAAGAACTCCAACATACCTTCTTTAACATTATTGTGAATTTTAATATGAAATAATGAGAAGCCTCTTCCATACCATCTTAGTCAAATTCTAAATGTAGATAAGGATAAAAATCATGAAAAACCTTATATCCTTATTGTGAAAAAATATGATGGTAAAGTTAACATAATTAAGCCCACTGAATCTTCATTCTCTTGTAAGAAAAAAGATCAAGGGAGAAGAAATGAAACATGATGTTGTCTATTTTTCATGAGGCAAGAATATCCATTGGAAGAAAAACTGTACCTAACCAAATATGAAAGTGTAAGCTTTAGGATCATTTTTTACTAAGTGGAATTTATCTGTCTCTACAAATTGGTTATTAGATGGAGCTTAAGGTTCCCACAAATGGATTCAAATATGGTAACCAAGTAGATTTTGAAAGGTTAACTGAGGATGGGTAGATAATAGGGAATCCAACGAAGCAAAACTTGCTGATATATCTACCATGGACTACAACCTCACATTACTAACCAAAATTTTCTTATTTTTAAATTCTTTTTATTATAAATTTTATTCTAAGAAAAAAATTATTTCTTTATCCAGACATAATATGGATGGACTAATTTTTAAATTTGAGAATAAATTTTTATTCTTTTATAAAGATATAATTTTTTTATTAATGAATATTTAAATAATGGTCTTAAGGTATTGGATTATGTGAACCAAATAGTGGAAATCAATAGCAATTTTACTTCACATGACTCAAACCACACCCAAATTTAGTATCACCAGATAGGTTATGTAAATGAAAATAACTTGACTAAACCACATCAAAATGGATATTTAAAATCTTTTGAACGAAAACCACGTGGTGTATGAGACATATGTTCGCAAGTAAAAATGACCAAATCCAAATTAAGTTGGAAAGGTTAAAGGGATAAAGAGATTCATTATTTAGTTCATACTGATATTTTTCGAAGGTTATTAATAATGCTAGGGGTGGGTACTCATAGTCCATAACATTCACTAAGGATTTTTTTAGATATGGATATGTCTACTTAATAATGTATATGTATGATTATTTTTCTAAAATCAAGAAATATAATAATGAATTTGAGAAGCATATTGTTATGAAGATCAAGAAAATTCAATAAGAAAATTTTAGAAAATATCTTAATCATGGCGTAATTGATTATTTATGGGTGTTCCATATTTTATCTCAACTCACTCCTCTGTGTACGCCTCACAGTCATGGTGTAAGATAAATGATAAACCACAACTTTTTAGCCATAGTGAGATCAATTACAAGTCATGCAAGTATTCTACAATCCTTTTGGGGATACACATTAATAACAGATTATTACATAATAAACCATGTTCCAACTAAATCCAAAGATGGTATACCATACCAATAATGGAATGTAAATAAACTCTTATTGTCTTAATTACTTGTATGGGGTTGAAAATCACATTATATAGTCTCTTCTGGTATCAAGATTGCACTATAAGGCACAATGTGTAACATTATAGGATATACTAAAGAAACAATGGGTTTCTACCTATACAATCCATCAGACAGAAAGGTTATTATTTAATGTCATCCGGTATTTCATTAAATGGATGTTATCACTAAAAGAGAGAGCGGGGGAGAGATAGACTTCCATGAAGTCCAGGATCAAGATACACAGGTCCTTCACATGAAAAAATTCTACAAATCCCTATGGAAGAAGAAATTTTTCTAGAGACCCAACTACTATTTAATAGTACAAGAGAGGTTAGATAACCAAAATGATATGGTTTTCTAGTAACCAAGGATGGTAAATAATTATTTTTCTATAATAAAGATTCTATAACCCTAAAAAAAGTAGTAAGTGCACCAAATTTTCCATGTGGAATGAATACAGGAATTCTAAAGCATATTCCTTATACCAAAATAAAGTATGTGTTTTGGTATACCCTATAGTATATGTAAATCTTGTTGGTTTCAAATGGGTATCAATGAAGAAAATGTAGATGGAATAAAAATTCAGTACATATAAGGAATGGTGGGTTGAAAAAGGGTTTAAACAACATCAAGGAATTGTCTATGATTAAACATTTTAACCAGTGTAAATGATGAAATTCATTTTAAATCTAATTTCCATTGTGTATTTCCATGGTTATGAGATAAGAAAAATGTATGTCAAAACAATATTCCATAATGGGAACCTTAGGAAGATGTCCATATAAAATATCTAGAAGTGTTTGTGACTCCAAATGATTCCAAAAGGTTATGGAGTTTGTAAAGAAATTTGTATGGATTAATAAAAGCATCCAGGTAAGGGAAAATTAATTTTCATGAGGCCAAAATATATTTTGTTTTCATAATGAATAAATGTGATATCTATTTCTATAAATCTTTTAGTGGAACAACGAAAATTTTCTTAATAGTACATGTTGATGACCTATTACTCATTAGAAATGAAATACCTATATTACAGTCTATTAAGGAATAATTCAATAAATGATTATCTATGAATGACTTGGTTGAGTTAACATATATTATTGGAAACAATATCCATCATGATAGATCCAAGAGGTTTCACGACATATACCAATGTACATACCTTGGAACGATAATGAAATAATTTTGTATGAAAAAAATAGGAGGGGATTGTTTCTAGCATCACATCACATTCATGTATCCACGAAAATGTGTCCTCAAACACCGTAGGAAAGAAAAAAAATGAGAATGAATCCATTTAAATCAAGGATTGGTTAATTTATGCATTTTATTCTTTTAAATAGGCCAGATACAACTTCTGATGTAAGTGAAATATGATGATATCAAGATGATCCAGGTGACCTTTATTAGATGGTAGTCATGAATCTTCTTAAGTATCTGAGGTGTGATAATTATATATTCCAAGTTTATGGAGTAGATTAGGAACTAGTCATCAGAGTATATGATGGTTCTAGTTACCAAATTGATTTAGATGTCATAAAGTCACAAACGGGACACATATTCACCTTGAATGGAGGTGTTGTGAGCTTGAAGTGCTCAAATAATGTTGTGGTTACAAATTTTACAGTAGAGGTGGAGTATATTTCAGATTTTAAGGCATATAAAGAAGCATTAAGGATACACAACAACATCCAATATCCTGGTAAAAAATATAAAAGTAAAGATCCAAATACATTCTATTGTGATAATAATACAACAGTGGATTGAAAAAAAAACAAATGTCATATTAACAGACAAAGAAAATACTTCATAAGTATCATCTATTGAGGAATTTTCCCCAGAGAGGTGAAGTTTTAGTGATTTTTTTCCAAGGAAGAAAACATGGAAGACACCTTAACAAAATTCCTAACCCCTCATAAATGTGACTATCATGTGAGGTATATCTGACTGAAGGTCATTGGAAGTTGACACTAGTTTAAGTAGGATTTTATTGGAGTTCGTGTCCTAGGACATACTTTGTGTACTTAAATTACATGTATACTCAATTCATTCACCCACATAAACTTTTTTTTATATTTTTATATAAAATAAATTTAGTTATGAGTGAGAATATAACTAGAACAATGGAAAACAAGGACTTGTTAAAGGGGGTTGACCATTTAAGACATGACACAGAGAAAAAAATGGTATGAGTATGAAATCATAAAAGATCCTCCTCAAACATAGGAAAACCTGAGGGTATTTGTTGGAACAGAAACCACAAGATCATACTAGCATCATTAGAACCACCAACACCATAACAAAACAGTGTGATACCTAAAATCCAAACTATTATGTATTTGGAACAAGTGTAACACATGCATCATGCCATACAAGGAGGATGAATGGTGAAGGAAGCTTTGATGGCGTTGCAGTTTCATGATATAATGAGAAACATGTTGGGATATGATGATATTTTCAAATAATGTTCTAAAATAGGATAAATATTATAATGGGACACATTGTACATATAATTTCAGGTGTGACTATTCATAGGAAGAAGGGAATTCATCTTATGAATATTGTAATTATTAATCTCCATGATGGGAGATTATGTGAACAGACCCACCAATGGGAATTTTTAATGTTTTGATGTCATCAAATATTTTTACATATGAGAATTTGTAATGGTGTTTATACTATAATATTATTATTAATTCATATTACATACCCACATACTTAGATGAATTTTGTAATCCATGATGATAAAAATTCATGGAAATGTTGAATAAATTAGGGGCATCAAGAGTGTCATGTCATTAATGATAAATTCAAGGAATAATTTGTCCCTTCCATCTTTATGGAGGTTGATATCTTGACCCATTGATTGTAATAGAACTATTGTACTAAATTCCCTAACCATGGTGTAACTATATGTTTATTGCAGGTAGTAAATGAATGAAATTTCGATCATATAGGTCGGTGATAGAAACATGCAACATTATTGATGAGATATTGTGGCAAAGAGATTGTATTACATTGGGATAGTTATTTTGTGTTTTTTGATGCTGTGACATTAAGTTCAATCAATTTGGTTCATTGACCCATTAATAGATAGTAATCTTGGACTTAGAAAGCCCACCTATTGTCAAAGAGAAATAATACTAGGGGATCATACACTATATATTTCCATTTATCATGATTAAATTTTATTTTAGGTAAAAAATGTACACTACTGGAAATATAATATTTCCCAACGGTTCATAACTGTTGGGAAAGCCCCTCTAACCATTGGTATATCATATAACAACGGTTCTGATAACCGTAGGGAAGTAAGCCGTTGGGAAAGGTTTTCCCAACGGTTTACTGGAAACCGTTGGTATAGGCTCACAAAAGCCACCCTATCCCAACAGTTCTGCCAAACCGTTGGGATAGTTTTTCCCAACGGTTTGGGAGAACCGTTGGGAAATATCAATATCCCTTAACTATCCCAACGGTTTTGGGATAGTTTTCCCAACGGTTCTCCCCAAACCGTTGGGATATCCCCATGGATGAACTCTTTCCCAATGGTTTAGAACCGTTGGGAAAAGAGATATTGACAAACGGTTAAATGAACCGTTGGTAAAAACTTCTTTAGGATTATATGCCAACGGTTTTAAACCGTTGGAATACCCTATGCTGAAAATTGCAGCAGCCTGCAATTTGCACAGCCCCTGTCCATCAGGCCCCTCTCTATCAGGCCTCATTTTGACCTCATTTTCAATCCAATTATTGTAACTGCAATAAAATAAAACATACATATACAATTACGAACAAATTCATACACATTTAACATATAATGGATCCTGAAACTATACACATCCATAATTAAATTATAATTGATAACGTAATTATAAATGTAAATAATTCATATAGAATTCAATTTAAAATTTAGATGACAATTATATGTGGAATCCGAAATTCAATTCATAATTTGATCGGTTTTTTCTATACCATATATTTTTACCTCAAATGATGTCCATTTTAAACAAAATACATACACCTGAAGTGATACCGGCCACACCACACCTCATATTGAGGCGGGGATGACTCGTACACGTCACATTTGACCCGTGGATCGTTGTGCTAAAGTATCGACACAATCTGAATGTGTTTGGTCAGTTTTCCGTATGCCACTTGATGTTTTTCATTTAAAATGACGTCCTTTTGAAACAAAAGATGGACACTATGAGTGGTGTCGACCACACCGCATCTCCAATTGAGACAGTTTTGATTCGTACACGTCACATATGACCCATGTATCATTCTCCTAAATTTTAATGGAAACCGAATGAGTTTGTTCGGTTTTCCGTATATACTTAAAATGTTGTCCATTTTAAACAACAGAGTGACACTTAGACTAATCCTGACCACACCACGACTCAGATTCATCCCGGGTTGGCTCGTCCATGTCACATATGACCCATGGATCGTTGTGATAAATTATCAAAAGATTCCGAATGCGTTTGGTCGGTTTTGCGTATGTCAGTTGTTCTTTTCATTTATAATCATGTCCATTTTAAACAAAAGAGACAGAGTTAGAGCAGTGTCGGCCACACCGCGTCTCGGATTAAGACGGGGTTGACTTGTACATGTCACATACGACCCATGGATCATTGTGCTAAAGTATCGATAGAATCCGAATGCGTTTGGTCGTTCTTCCGTATGTCAATTGATGCCTTTCACTTAAAATGATGTCCTTTTGAAACAAAAGACGGACACTTTGAGTGGTGTCAGCCACACCGCATGTCGGATTGAGGCGGGGATGATTCGTACACGTCACATAGGACCCATGGATCGTTCTCATAAAGTTACAATGGAAACCGAATGCGCTTGGTCGGTTTTCAGTATGTACTTAAAATGGTGTCCATTTTAAACAAAAGGGAGCCATTTAGACTGATCTCGGCCACACCGCGACTCGGATTGACCCGGGTTGGCTCGTACAAGTCACATATGACCCATGGATAGTTGTGATAAATTATCAAAAGATTCTGAATGCGTTTGGCCAGTTTTGCGTATGCCAGTTGTTCTTTTCACTTATAATCCTGTCCATTTTAAACAAAATAGACACAGTTAGAGCGGTGTCGGCCACACCGCGCCTCGGATTGAGGTGGGGATGATTCGTACACGTCACATATGACCCATATATCGTTCTCCTAAAGATTCAATGGAAACCGAATGCGTTTGGTCAGTTTTCCGTATGTACTTAAAATGGTGTCCATTTTAAACAAAAGAGAGCCACTTAGACTGATCTCGGCCACACCGCGACTCGGATTGAACCCGGGTTTCCTTGTACAGGTCACATATGACCCATGGATCGTTGTGATAAATGATCAAAAGATTCGGAATGCGTTTGGTCGGTTTTGCGTATGCCAGTTGTTCTTTTTCACTTATAATCATGTCCATTTTAAACAGAAGAGACGTAGTTAGAGTGGTGTCGGCCACACCGCGTCTTGGATTGAGATGGGGATGATTCGTACACGTCACATATGACCCATGGATCTTTCTCCTAAAGTGTCAATGGAAACCGAATGTGTTTGGTCGGTTTTGCATATGCCAGTTCTTTTCACTTATAATCTTATCCATTTTAAACAAAACCGACACAGTTAGAGTGTTGTCGGCCACACCGCGCCTCGGATTGAGGCGGGGATGATTTGTACACATCAAATATGACCCCATGGATCGTTCTCCTAATGTTTCAATGGAAACCGAATGCGTTTGGTCGGTTTTCCGTACGTACTTAAAATGCTGTCCATTTTAAACAAAAGAGAGCCACTTAGACTGATCTCGGCCACACCGCGACTCGGATTGAGCCCGGGTTGGCTCGTATAGGTCACATATGATCAATGGATCGTTGTGATAAATTATCAACAGATTCGGAATGCGTTTGGTCGGTTTTGCGTATGCCAGTTGTTCTTTTCACTTATAATACTGTCCATTTTAAACAAAAGAGACACAGTTATAACGGTGTCGGCCACACCGCTCCTCAGATTGAGGCGGGATTGACTCTTACACGTCACATACGACACATGTATCCTTGTGCTAAAGTATCGACACAGTCCGAATGCCTTTGGTTGGTTTTTCGTATGTCACTTGATGCTTTTCAGTTAAAATGACGTCTTTTTGAAACAAAAGACAGACACTTTGAGTGGTGTCGGCCACACCGCGTCTCCGATTGAGGCGGGGTTGATTCGTACACGTCACATATGACCCATGGATCGTTCTCCTAAAGTTTCATCGGAAACCGAATTCGTTTGGTCGTTTTTTCGTATGTACTTAAAATGGTGTCCATTTTAAACAAAAGAGAGCCACTTAGACTTATCCCGGCCACACCACGACTTAGATTCATCCCGGGTTGGCTCGTAGACGTCACATATGACCCATGGATTGTTGGGATAAATTATCAACAGATTCAGATTGCGTTTGTTCGGTTTTCCGTATGCCAGTTGATGCTTTTCACTTAAAATGACGTCCTATTGAAACAAAAGACGGACACTTTGAGTGGTTCTGGCAACACCACATCTCCGGATTGAGCTGAAACCACCGTGCCACATTCTAATTATTATTCGTGACGTGTACGTGCAGACGGCACGTCAAGCGGACGTGCGGTGTGCGCGGTACGACTCAATATTCGTGTTTTACGTGATGCGCGCGCTTCATAAACGTGCATGAGGGGGGTCCAAAGGGCCGAACGATGTCGGAATGACCTGAAATCAGACGAAAAATACGGGAGAGTGATTTATGAAGTGGTCGAGCAGACGGCACATCAATCGAACGTGTCGTGTGCCCGCGGTGATCGACAACGCAGTTATGGTGTCATAAACGGCCAAAACGGACGTCCAATGGTCAAATTCATAGAGGACGACCTCGAATTGAGCTGAAACCACCGTGAAACATTCTAATTATTATTCGTGACATGTACGCGGAGACAGCACGTCAATCGGATGTGCGTTTTGCGGGGTACGACTCAATATTCGTATTTTAAGTGATGCGCGCGCTTCGTAAACACGCGTGAGGGGCGTCCAAACGGGTCGAACGAAGTCAGAATGTCCTGAAATCAGACGACAAATACGGTTGAGTGATTTCTGAAGTGGTCGAGTAGACGGAACGTCAATTGGACATGCCATGTGCCCGCGGTGACCGACAACGCAGTTCTGGTGTCATAAACGGCCAAAACGGGCGTCAAACGGTCAAATTCATAGCGGACGACCTCAGATTGAGCTGAAACCACCGTGAAACATTCTAATTATTATTTGTGACATGTACGCGCAGACGGAACGTCAATCGGATGTGCGGTTCGCGCGGTACAACTCAATATTCGTGTTTTAAGTGATGCGCGCGCTTCGTAAACGTGCGTGAGGGTGGTCCAAACGGGCCGAAAGATTTTAGAATGGCCTGAAATCAGAAAAAAAATATGGGTGAGTGATTTATGAAGTGGTCGAGCGGTCGGCACGTCAATCGGACGTGTCATGTGCCCGCGGTGACCGACAACGCAGTTCTGGTGTCATAAACGGCCAAAACCGGTGTCAAACAGTCAAATTCATAGCGGACGAACTCAGATTGAGATGAAATCACCGTGAAACATTCTAATTATTATTCGTGACGTGTACGCGTAGACGGCACATCAATCGGACGTGCAGTTTGTGTGGTACGGCTCGATATTCATGTTTTAAGTGATGTGCGCGCTTCGTAAACGTGCGTGAGGGGGGTCCAAATGGGCCGAACGAAGTCGGAATGTCCTGAAATCAGACGGAAAATACGGGTGAGTGATTTATGAAGTGGTCGAGCAGACGACACGTCAATTGGACTTGCCGTGTGCCCGCGGTGACCGACAACGCAGTTCTGGTGTCATAAACGGCCAAAACGGGCGTCCAACGGTCAAATTCATAGCGGATGACCTCGGATTGAGCTGAAACCACCGTGAAAAATTCTAATTATCATTAGTGACGTGTAAGCGCAGACAGAACGTCAATCGGACGTGCGGTTTGCGCGGTACGGCTCAATATTCATGTTTCAAGTGATGCGCGCGCTTCGTAAACACGCGTGAGGGGGGTCCAAACGGGCCGAACGAAGACGGAATGGCCTGAAATCAGACGAAAAATACGGGTGAGTGATTTATGAAATGGTCTAGTAGACGACACGTCAATCGGACATGCCGTGTGCCCGCGGTGACCGACAACGCAGTTCTGGTGTCATAAACGGCCAAAACGGGCGTCCAACGGTCAAATTCATTGCGGACGACCTCGCATTTAGCTGAAACCACCGTAAAACATTATAATTATTATTCGTGACGTGTACGCGCAAACGGAACGTCAATCGGACGTGCGGTTTGCGCGGTACGACTCAATATTCGTGTTTTAAGTGATGCGGGCGCTTCGTAAACGCGCGTGAGGGTGGTCCAAACGGGCCGAACGATTTCGGAATGGCTTGAAATCAGGTTAAAAATACGGGTGAGTGATTTATGAAGTGGTCGAGCAGACGACACGTCAATCGGACATACCGTGTGCCCGCGGTGACCGACAACGCAGTTCTGGTGTCATAAACGGCCAAAACGGGCGTCAAACGGTCAAATTCATAGCGGACGACATCAGATTGAGCTGAAACCACCGTGCAACATTTTAATTATTATTCGTGATGTATACCCACAGACGGCACGTCAATCAGAAGCGCGGTTTGCGCGGTACGACTCAATATTCGTGTTTTAAGTGATGCGCTTCCTTCATAAACGCGCGTGAGGGGGGTCCAAACGGGCCGAACGAAGTCGGAATGGCCTGAAATCAGACGAAAAATACGGGTGAGTTATTTATGAAGTGTTCGAGCAGACGGCACGTCAATCGGATGTTCCGTGTGCCCGTGGTGACCGACAACGCAGTTCTGGTGTCATAAACGGCCCAAACGGGCGTCCAACGGTCAAATTCATAGCGGACGACCTCAGAATGAGCTGAAACCACAATGAAACATTCAAATTATTATTCGTAACGTGTACGCGCAACGACACGTCAATCAGACGTGCGGTTTGCGCGGTACGACTCAATATTCATGTTTTAAGTGATGCGCACGCTTCGTAAACGCGCGTGAGGGTGGTCCAAACGGGCCGAACGATTTCGGAATGGACTGAAATCAGACGACAAATACGGGTGAGTGATTTCTGAAGTGTTCGAGCAGACGGCACGTCAATCGGACGTGCCGTGTGCCAGCGGTGACCGACAACGCAGTTCTGGTGTCACAAACGGCCAAAACGGGCGTCCAACGGTCAAATTCGTAGCGGACGACCTCGGGTTGAGCTGAAACCACCGTGAAACATTCTAATTTTTATTATTGACGTGTATGCAAAAACGGAACGTCAATCGGACGTGCTGTTTGCGCGGTACGGCTCAATATGCGTGTTTTAAGTGATGCGCGCGCTTCGTAAACGCGAGTGAGGGGGGTCCAAACGAGCCGAACGAAGTCGCAATGACCTGAAATCAGACGAAAAATACGGGTGAGTGATTTCTGAAGTGGTCAAGCAGACGAAACGTCAATCGGACGTGCCGTGTGCCCGCGGTGACCGACAACGCAGTTCTGGTGTCATAAACGGCCAAAACGGGCTTCAAACGGTCAAATTCATAGCGGACGACCTCGGATTGAGTTGAAACCACCGTGAAAAATTCTAATTACTATCTGTGACGTGTATGCGTAGACGGAACATCAATAGGATGTGCGGTGTGCGCGGTACGGCTCAATATGCGTGTTTTAAGTGATGCACGAGCTTCGTAAACGCACGTGAGGGCGGTCCAAATGGGCTGAACGAAGTCGGAATGGCCTGAAATCAGACGACAAATACGGGTGAGTGATTTATGAAGTGTTTAGGCAGACGACACGTCAATCGGACGTGCCATGTGCTCGTGGTGACCGAAAACACAGTTCTAGTGTCATAAACGGCAAAAACGGGCGTCAAATGGTCAAATTCATAGCGGACGACCTCAGATTCACCTGAAACCACTGTGAAACATTCTAATTATTATTCGTGACCTGTACGCGTAGACGAAAGGTCAATCGGACGGGCGGTGTGCGTAGTACGGCTCAATATTCGTGTCTTAAGTGATGTGCGCGCTACGTAAACGTGCGTGAGGGGGGTCCGGGGAGTGTTCGGGGTCCAAGGAGCAGGGGGGGGGGGGCTGTTCGGGTGGCAGTCCAGGGAGTGTCCGGGGGGGCTTTCTGGGGTCCAGGGAGGAGGGTGGGGGGGTTTGTTTGGGGGGCTGTCCGGGGTCCTGGGCGGGGGGGCTGTTCGGGGGGCTGTTCGGGGGGCTGTCTAGGGGCTGTCCGGGGGCTGTCCGGGGGCTGTTCGGGGGGCTGTCTGGGGGGTGTTCGGGGGGGATGTCCGGGGTCCTAGGAGGAGGGTGGGGGGGGGGGGGGGGGGGGCTATTCGGGGGGTTGTCCGGGGTCCAAGGAGGAGGGTGGGGGGGGGGGGGGGGGGCTATTCGGGGAGTGTCCGGGGGGTGTTTGGGGGGTGTTCGGGGGGATGTCTGGGGTCCAAGGAGGAGGGGGGGGGGGCTATTCGGGGGGCTGTCCGGGGAGTGTCCGGGGGGCTGTCCGGGGTTCAGGGAGGAGGGTGGGGGGGGGGGGGGGGGGGGGCTGTCCGGGGGGTTGTTCGGGGTCCAGGGAGGAGGGGGGGGGGGGCTTTTCGGGGGGGCTGTCCGGGGGGGTGTTCAGAGTGTTTTCCGGGGGGTGTCCGAGGGGTGTTCGGGGGGCTGTCCGTGGGGGTGTTCGGGGGGTTGTCCGGGGTACAAGGAGGTGGGTGGGGGGGATGTCCGGGGGGGCTGTCCGGAGGTTGTTCGGGGGGCTATCCGGGGGGTGTTCGGGGGGTGTCTGGGGACCAAGGAGGAGGGTGGGGGGGGGGGTGTTCGGGGGGCTGTCCGAGGCTGTCCGGGGGGTGTTCGGGGGTTGTCCGGGGTCCAGGGAGGAGGGTGGGGGGGGCTGTTCGGGGGGCTGTCCGAGGGGCTGTCCGGGGGGTGTTCGGGGGGGTGTTCGGGGGGTGTCTGGGGGGTGTCCGGGGTCCAAGGTGGAGGATGGGGGGGGGGGGGGTGATCGGGGGCTGTCTGGGGCTGTCCGGGGGGGAGGGGGGGGTGGGTGTTCGGAGGGTTTTTCGGGGGGTGTCCGGGGGCTGTTCGGGGGGGTGTCTAGGGGGTTGCCTGGGGTACAAGGAGGTGGGGGGGGGGGGCTGTCAGGGGGCTGTTCGGGGGGCTGTCCGGGGTACAAGGAGGTGGGTGGGGGGGCTGTCCGGGGGGCTATCCGGGGGTTGTTCGGGGGGCTGTCGGGGGGGGGGGGGGGGGTGTCCGAGGGGTGTCCGGGGTCCAAGGAGGAGGGTGGGGGCTGTTTGGGGGGCTGTCTGGGGGTTGTTCGGGGAGCTGTCGGGGGGGGGGGGGGGGGTGTTCGGGGGGTGTCCGGGGTCCAAGGAGGAGGGTGGGGGGGGGTGTTCGGGGGGGGGGGGGGGGGCTGTCTGGGGAGTGTCCGGGGGGTTGTTCGGGGTCCAAGGAAGATGGTGGGGGGGGGGGGGGGCTGTTCGGGGGGCTATCCGGTGGGCTGTCTGGGGTCCAGGGAGGAGGGTGGGGGGCTGTTGGGGGGCTGTCCGGGGGGCTGTCCGGGGGCTGTCCGGGGTCCAGGGAGGAGGGTGGGGGGCTGTCTGGGGGGCTGTTCGGGGGGCTGTCTGGGGTCCAGGGAGGAGGGTGGGGGGGCTGTCCGGGGGACTGTCCGGGGGGTGTCCGGGGTCCATGGAGGAGGGTGGGGGGGGGGTGTTCTGGGGGCTGTCCGGGGGGTGTCCGGGGTCCAGGGAGGAGGGTGGGGGGCTGTCTAGGGGGCTGTCCGGGGTCCAGGAAGGAGGGAGTTCCCAAACACACAACCACTAAAAGACAACAACATCCATAAAAACAGATAATATATAAAAATAACTTAACTCCAATACTATACTACGAGTCTAGATAAAACCATCAACTAGAATAGATTAAATATCAAATCTCAGTAATATTAGTCAAAAATTAGATGGATCAATTTGTCCCACATCACCCTCACCATCATCACCATCATCACCATCACCATCACCATCACCATCACCATCACCATCATCATCATCATCACCATCATCATCACCCTCGTCCTCGTCCCCATCATCGTCCTCGTCCCATCATCGTCCTCGCCCTCCTCAGTGCCCTCCTCCTCGCCCTCACCCTCCTCCTCGTCCTCGCCCTCCTCCTCGCCATCATCATCGTCAAGCTGTACATCGTCCTGAGCAGCACTAGAACTGTCACCTAGTGCACCATATATAGAATGTATCGACGATATATACTCATCCAAAGCTGGTCTGGCCTCTGCTGGAAGTGTTGGACGTAGAACTTCAATAAATTTCATAAATGCATTGTTTTCCCTAGCAGACTGTTCTGCCATCTCTGTGGCCCTTTTCTCAGCCTCTTCTGCCTGTGCCCTAACGTGCTGCAGCACAGTGGCACTACAGCTCGTACCTGAGGAGGGACAATACCTCGTCCGGGCTATCCTAGGTCGGCAGCGTACTCTGCCAGGATGCTCCTCCCCTAACACCTGATGTAGGTGATCTGTAGGCCCAAAATTGTCCGGTTCTTGGTCATCGAGGGCCTCTAAAGCAACCTATTACAAATATAAATATATTATTAAGTTACAAAATAGATATTAAAATATAAAATCAATAGATTATAACTTACAATCTGCTGATGAGTCGCTTCGTTGACGGCACTTCCATCCTTTTTCCGTCTACTCGAGCAAACCAGTTTTGCTCGAGGAACACGTCCTTCAATATTCTGTATTTTACTCTACAATGATATTGAAAACTAAATTTATATGAAAAATTTAACAAACGATTAAATAATTGAGAAAACAAAAGAAAATGTAAGTCGTAAAAAAAACTTATAAAAAATTGTCATACCTGCTTCCTCTTATGATCCGGCATCGTTGTACGTCCTAGTGTGTGGAGATATTTTTTTGCATCAATGTTTTTTTTATTTTTTCCAGATGATTCCTAAATAAAATTCAATAATGAAAAGGATAATATTAATTCGAAACATGAAATTCATTATTTAAATACCTAAAATTTATTCATACCTTAAACTGGGTACTCGTCCAATGAGTAATCATCTGACGATACTGCTCTATAGGACAGTCATCCATGACTGGCACCGCATCTAACTCAGTTCCAACTCTCGAACGCCATCCAAGATACAACTCATTCTTGTAGGCTCTCCAAATCTCGCCTAAATCCTTTAGACGTTCCGCTCGAGCACCCTCACCATCGGGAAAATTAAATCGAAGCGGACATCAAAATATTAATTCATTTAAATACAAAAATAATTCATGTCATTAAATACAATTGATTTTTTTTACCCATATCTCTGCCCAAGCTCTATCCTTGACTTCATGTGGCAAATGTATTCATGACAGCGGGCTGACGGGAATGATGTCAGTAGCTGTATTTTTCATTAAAGAAAAAACAAATATTTTATCAAAACATGTCATAATGAAAATAAATATTTTTATACAATTTTGTTAGGGTTTTATAAATATAACTGCGCCAGTCTGATCGCTGAGGGCCGCCGGATCCACTGAAACAGATGGAACACCCTGTGCTAGAACAGGAGTCAAGGACGAAGGAATATGGAAGCTTGGAGAGATAGAAATAGAAGGAAAAGAAGATGAGATAGCAGTATGACCAGAATCTGACTGGGGAGTGGGAATCATCATTGGATGTGAAAATGATGGGGCAAAAGATGCAGACGGTAGTGAAAACATGGGAGGCCTAAATATCCCGTGTATCCCTAATGGAACACCGGGATCAGAATTTGGTAAGAATAACATGTCATGAGTGGGAGGGGCAGGGTCTAGTCGGGCACGCGCAGCTGATCGTCGACCTCTGGTACGACCCCCCCTCGTACCACTGGCCTGAGTACTAGGACCAGTACTGTGCGATGTGCCATCTACCGCTCTTCATGGCTTAATGTCTTGAATGTATATGATCCAGGAATTCCTCCTGTTTGAGGAAGTGATGGAAAACTGGATTCAATTTCCTCATACTGTTCTTCTTCATTTCTCATTGTCTATTCAATCTTGTTGTAAGATTGGACAAATACATCGAGCAGAAATCCATACATTCATAGGCCAGGTAACCATTCACGATAGAACCTTCAGGATGATTTCTGTTTCGGACATACGATATTAATGTGAACATATTTCATTCAGTTGGATACATCCAACGAAAAGAAACAGGTCCTCCGAGATGTATTTCATTGGGAATATGGACAGTCAGATGCAGCATGCATGTGAAAAATGATGGAGGAAATATTTTCTCCAACTCACACAAAATTAATGGGGCATCTGTCAAAATTTTTTGCAAGAAAGACTTGGACAACTTCTTAGCACAAAGATCTCTAAACAAATGGCACAATCGAATAACATCCACCCTTACATTATTGGACAAAAGATGACGGATTTCTATTGGAAGCAACTCATGCAGTAGAACGTGATAATCATGAGTCTTCAAAGATTTTAGCTCCAACTCTTTTTTGTTGACCCGTTTAGATATGTTGCTTGAATACCCATCAGGAACTCTAATAGTCTCTAACACTTTCAGAAATTGTTTTTTTCATAGGTGTCATCAAATAAAGCACACATGGAAGTTTCCATTTATTTTCACTGATACGCACTGGATGCAATTCTGGTCTGATGCCCCAATCCACCAAGTCACGCCGAGATCGTAAATCATCTTTTCTTTTCCCCTTGACATTTAGAAGAACTGAAAGCAACATTTCGCATATATTCTTTTCAATATGAATTACGTCTAAGAAATGACGTAACAAATTGGTTGACCAATAAGGAAAATCAAAAAAGATACTCCTCTTCCTCCAATTGTAACAGGTTTTAATGGAAACATTCTTTCTCTTTCCAGATTTCATTTGACCCTTCCCGAATGAAAAACTGCAATCTTTCAATTCATTAAGCACATCAGTTCCAGACATACACTGAGGTGGATCATCGGTCTCTATGGTATTATCAAATATTCGACGATTCAATCTATATGGATGATCCTTTGGTAAGAATCGTCGATGTCCCATAAAACTGAAACTACAACGATGTTTCAGTCTTTTGGATCGTGTATTCTTCATTCAAACTGGACATGATAGTTTTCCCTTCGTGCTCCATCCAAACATCATTGCATAATATGGAAAATCATTGATCGTCCACATAAGCGCAACACGTAAATGAAATATGTCTTTTGAACATGCATCGTATGTGTGCACACCCACATCCCAAAGAAGTTTCAATTATTTTATTAAAGGTTGCATGTATACATCAATATCATTGCTGGGATCAGAAGGACCAGATATGAGTATACTCATGAAAGTGAAATGTTTTTTCATACACAACCATGGGGGAATATTATAAATGTGTATAAAAACAGGCCATGTGCTGAGCGAAGTAATCATCTGCCCAAACGGATTAAAACCGTCGCATGAAAGACCCAGCCTCACATTGTGCACATCAGCTGCAAAATCAGGATGTCGAGCATCAAATCTCTTCTATGAAAATCCATCTGCAGGATGAACCAACTCATAATTAGTCTTCTTTCTCTCGGTATCATTCCATCTCATTTTTATTGATATGTCATCAGACATAAAAAGATTCTGGAGTATGGGGATCAATGGAAAGTGCCACATTACTTTCTATGGAATGTGGGATGGTGTTCCATCAGATTTTGACATCCAGCAGGATGTGCCACATTTTATACAATCATTTCGTTCAGTGGTTTCCTCCCAGAATAAACTGCAATCTTTCGGGCAAGCATGGGTTTTGTTTCTTGAAAATCCAAGTTCCTCAACTAACTTCCATGCCATATAGTGGTTTGAGGGAATATCTGCATCATATGGAAGTAAATCCTTCAAGAGGGTAAGAATGTAATCGATTGCTGTATTAGAAATCCCATACATAGTTTTCCAATGAAATAATTGGATTAAAAATTCCAGCTTTTTCATTTTATCACATTGTCGATATACTGGAGTCGTGGAAGCATCATTAAATTTTTTCACCCTATCAATATCATCATTTTCACTAGATGCATCAACTGTCCTCATATCTAAGTATTCTTTAGTCGAAATCCATTCTTTTTCATGATGAAAAATAAACGGAAATCGATCATCTAACAAATTCTGCATTCCAGTCCTTTCATTTCGATCATCACCAATTTGAGATTTAGTTTTCTCCCCATTGTGATACCACACAAAGTAGTTTGCTTGAAACCCATTTTTGGTTATGTGGTAGCTGACTTCTTCACAGCTCAACCAAGGTCTACCAACACAATTGGAACATGGGCAGTGTATGTGACCACTATATGAAGCATTGTGAAATGAAAAATCTATAAAGCTCTCCAAATTGTTTTGAAAATCGTCTGAGATCCGATCGGTTTCATACATCCAACTTCAGTCCATTCTATAAAAAGAATTTATATAAGTCATTTTGTCATAAAAAATTCAATAGGCATTAACTTTAATAGAAAATACATTTAAGTAAACGATAAAGGACGAAAATAACCAAGGTATCAACTACACATGTGAAAAAATATACAAATGTGTTATTGAAAAAATGTAAAACCAACAAGAACTTAATGTGTTATATCACATAACAGCATGACTCATCCCATAACCATATTAGTAGGGTATCATGAACATGAATAACATCAACCTTGTGCCATCCTCCTACCCTACATGACCCCAACCACATGCCACATCTTATTATAGCCTTATCACATCACATCTCACCGGAAAACACTAGGGAAATCATAGTACATCTCACCTGAAGACACATGGACAATCACATCACATCTTGCCTAAAAACACATGGTCAATCACTTTTGAAGGAAGAGTAGGGAAGACATGGTAGCTATCCAAACATATAACCATCATCCTAGATATTAGAAAAAATACCCATAACTCAAAACCTCTGATCATTGGTAAGTTTATCCAACTCTGGTTGGGAATGTGTAGAAATAACATAAAAATACATGATATATAGATAGCACAAAATACTCAACCTATGGGTTCAAAATAACTACATAATCACACACTTCACTACTACCATAAAACACATAAAACACACCACCACCACACAAGACGCATAACATTTATCACATACATTTATAAGCCACTTCATTCACACTTACATTGTCCATTCATTTAATGTTAAATTAATTAAATCCATTTACCACACATCATACACCACAACTTCATCACACAACACCTCCACATGACACAACACCACCACACATCATCACTATCATACAACTTCACATGTCACCTCCATGCCCACTAAACATCACATTAAAACCCCACATATCACAAAGTCCAACTGGTCACCTCAATCCCCATAAAACACCCTACAACATACAATGAAACAGAACAAAAAGCCTCTCATATAGGCAACATACCCCAACTTCCACAATGTATTTATTCAAGGTCTTTTATTTCATTATCCCTTTATTTATCATGGGCATTATAACACAACTGATATTCCAGGGTAAACTAATTAATTAACAACATATTCATTCATTTCCCTGTTTTTCACGGTGAAATAACATCAAAATCCTATCGTAAAACAAAAATATTAGATCAATAACAATAAAAACAAGGTACCATATATTTGTAAAGAATAAAATACCTGGTTTGAGATGATTCAGCTGGGTTTTCACCTATTCGGATGGGGAGTTCAAGATTAGCAGAGAGTTGGAGCTCGATTGATAAAATAAAACTCAAATATGAGATCAATAACAATAAAAATAAGATAGTATATGTGTATAAAGGAAAAAATACCTGATTTCAGATGAGTTTTCACCTGTTCCGATGTTCGGATGGAGGGAGTTTGCGAGAGGAGGGAGAGAAGCCCCGTTGGATAAGAAATTTAGGGTTCTGTCCGAATGGGGGGAGAGCAGGCCTGCGCCTGTATTTGGGGTAATTCTTTCCCAATGGTTTTTAAAAACCGTTGGGAAAGGACCCTTCTCCCAACGGTTCAGGGGAACCGTTGGCAAAGGGGTTCTCTAGGGGGTCTTTTCCCAACGGTTCACTAGAACCGTTGGCTAAAGTGTCTCCAAGACACCCCTTTACGAACGGTTTGGGGAAACCGTTGGCAAAGGGGTGGCCTTTCCCAATGGTTTCACTAAACCGTTGGGAAATCCTTCCCTGGACATTCTTTTTCCAACGGTTCTGTATAATCGTTGGTAAATATGTCTTAATCCCATCAACGCCAACGGTTTATGCCAACCGTTGGTAAACACCCGTTGGGAAAAATCTTATTTCCAGTAGTGGTAATAAATATTATTCTCAAGTCCGAGGAATAATTTTATTTAATTTATATTTATCACATAAATTATATAAATACTTATTCATAGGATTATGTATAAGATATTTATATTAGTTATTAAATGTTTTTATAAATATTCATTTTCTAGATTATGAATAAAATATTTACTTATTAATAAAATATTTATTTGGTTTCTTAATAAATAATAGAGGAGTTAGAGTGAACCAAGACTACTTCTGGTTATAAATATTGATTAATAAGACTATTATAGAATATTTTTTGTTTTGAAAGTTAGCATGTTCAACAAAATAATAATAATGAAATTATTATTATGTGGCATGAGGATTATTAAAGATGATACATATTATTTAATGAATGATATGGAATCAAATAATATTTTAAATTAAATCCTAACTCTATAAATAGACCTCTATGTCTATTGTGTACTGCATCCAAAAATTGAGAATATAGAATTGTTGCACACAATGAATTATCTATCAACTCATCCTCCTCCCACAATATCAAGTACAATAAGGGAGAGAGGGATTTATTCAAAACCAAACAACAAGTGATCATGAATGAAAAATATGAGAAATTTTACTCACAGTTATAACACCTTGAGATCGAGTGGAGTTTCGCATAGATTATAGGAGAACATGTGGATCACCTATAGATGGATTATATACTTGGATCCTCACAAAATAATGATGGTAACGAAAAATCATCTTTTGAGATGATAAACATTTACCAATGAAGAAATATCTTAATCCAAGGTTTTTATTTCTCCAAATATTAAATACATTAATTATAAATTTTATGTGAAATATCCTCTCACGTTGTTTTAGGAAAATATTATTAAACAAAATTTTAACATATCACCCATCTATACACACTTCCAATATACTAAGAACCATCATCAATTACTCAAAAAATTCTATTAATATCATCCCTTTCCATAGATTTAATTTCATCCTATTCTATTATATTTTTAATATGATTCTATAATTGTTTTATATTTCATTCCAAATTATAAATGGATACATCAACATTTTCGTGTTATGAGAACTAGATAATAGTGAATATATTCTTAGTGTTAATAACACATTTCTCGACCAAAAGATATCCAGAATACCCCTATGATAAGGTAGATATTTCCTCAGGAAATACTCGATAGTACATTGTTTCCTACAATGAAAATTTCAAATGTTAGTGTTATTTATAATGTGAAAAATTTTCATACGTATAATGAAATGGCATTGCATTCCTTTAGCCATACAATTTTGTTTTTGTGGAGGAAAATCACTGCATTGTCCATCAAATTTAGCAATATCATGGGCCCTCTGGGTAATGACCATTTTTTAAAACCAAAAAATCATAGTTTGAGCAATAATAGTCATAGATAGAAACAAATTAATCATGAAAAATAATTTATTGGATATCTTATTCATGAAACATTCTATTCAAGAAATATCACTATAGTATTACCCTAATACATCTTTAGTCACTATCAATTTTAATACATTACGATAGTTCATTAGGAAAATGTATGTTAACCAAATAATATACCTTACAACTCTTTGGTAGGATATTACACCTATATGCATCTATGATAAAACTACATCCAATTTTAGTATCCAAATAAAAATGTATTTCTATGAAAACCAAATAATATAATCCTTACCAAATCATTAGGATGTTATCATATACTAAGACTTACAACCAATGTTTTTACTAATGTTATCAAATAATAATCTCTAAAAACTAAATAAACCCCACTCTAATACCAATTAAGGTAACCCATCATTTTTGTACATAAATATTATACTATTTTAGATATATATTAAATATATAACATTATAATATATACGAGAAATAAAATGTTTTAGTTTCATCAAGGACTAGATAATTGAATATATTCTTTAGGTACATTCTACATCATCTCTCATTATTTTATCCTCACTTTTTACCCTTCATAACATACCCATCATAAAACCTTTATTCATAATATTGGGAAAGAAAACAAGATAAATAGTCATATCTGATGCTCAGTAAGGGAAAAAGAGGGAAATATCAATAGATGATCATATAAAAGTATAAATCTATGATATTATGATTATAACATATAATGTTCGTATCTATTATATCATGAATCATCATGAATCATGAAATAAATCATTAAAATTTAAATTACATGAATCAAAAGAGCGAGAAGTCATTTTCAAGCAATCATGAACAGTGATTTCAAATCATTATAATAAAACATTTCCTAAAAGTGTGGCACCATCACAGTCATAGAAACTATTTCATATGTCAATATTAAATACCAAGACCATAAAATCCAAGTAGATCATAAATCAATCATTTTTCACATATCATAATAGATTTGGATTTACCACATGATTATCAAAGTTGATTAGGCATCCCTACTTATTTCTCATAATGGATTAATCATATCAACTCATTTATCATAATTTACTAATGAGATATAAATAATTGTTTAATTAATTAGGGAGATATATAATTTTGGGCACAATAACCACAAAATGGAAACCATATATATATGTTCCAAATTACTATAAAACATGCATAACATCGTCACATAATAACCTATGTAAATAAATGAGTTATATATACATTTCATCAATTCATTATAATACAAATGATTGAATATAAATGGGTTTCCTGAAACTATATTCATCATAATCATAAATCATACCGAGAAATAATAAGGATGGTATCTATAGTGACTCTATCTTATCATCAATATATATTATATTATTTTTTATTGAAATTCATTAAATTACATAAACACATGTATAAGTGCCATAATAGGTTATTTTATTTGGATTATTGAAAACATAAACAACTGGTCCATAGGTAAACTACATCTTATTCCACTATGATATTAATCACTATAACCCTTCTTATACCTATCAAACATGACACATTTATTCACAACCAATGGAGGGGAAACATAATAAAGGGTGTGCTCCAATGCTCAATAAGGGTAAAAAGGGAGATACACAATCATAACACAAACATAAGGGTGGTAACATGGAAATAACATTTGAAAACTATACATCAAATACAAAAGATCATAATATTGAGTAATGCAATAGCAAGTAGAAATTTAAAAAACATGAATCATAATAAAATCAAAGAAAATTATCCATGAGTTCATAATATTGGTATAAGACATATATTTGTGTCATATATAGAAGCATTGAAAATCATTTCCATACTAGTGAAAGATCACTACAAGGATATAATAGTTGAATTATTTCACTACCAAAATAGTCATATTATCTACGGTTCACTTCCATGACAATCATACTAAAAAAAGTCCCTTAATGAAATGGGTTAACTACCTGTTCCATTCTAATATGTCTCATTAGATATAATGATTTACACATTTAATTAGTGGGGGATATATGTCCCACCCATCAAATATTGAAAATGATACATATGTGTTCAAAAAGATTATAAATCATACATCTTATAATAACCGATGAAATAAAATAGATTTCATAAAAAATTATCATATAATATATTTTTAAAAATATATGGGTTTCATAATCATTCCATAATTTCATCATAGCATAACCTATGGAAAAAGAATCATGGTTAATAATATTTTTTTCATGTTATAACCCATGGAAGTGAAATGGGTTTCATAAATATCATAATGTCATAAACATGACCATTAAAACAATTAATATGAATGTTATACTTAGATCATATCCACATTAATTCATTTTTAACATCAATAGATTCCATCTAAGATGGAAAATTATTTTTACAGATCATGTAAAACAATAAATGTGGAAAATATCCTTTCATCGTTGATTTTTTTAAAATATAAAATCATTTTAAAAAATTTTATTTTAAAGTAGCCTTGAAAATTCAGAAATTAAGATTCATAGAATATAATGGTGCAGAAAATATTATTCTTCTTTAATTCTATATATGTCAAAATACATATTATTTCATATTTTTAGTAAAATCCCAACTGTATTTGTTTGGAAAACAAAATGATGATTACTTTAAAACAATTTATTAAAAATGTAAAAGAGTGTTAAATATTTCTTTTAAAAATAATAGGATAATAATAATTTTTTTTATTTTTTAGAAAACATGTTTTAGGATGATAATTTATTTCTAAATGAAGAGATAAATAAATTTGGAATTTCATAATAATATTTTTTCAATTATTTTTAGTACCCAAGAGTGGAAAATGGTAATATTACTTGAAAATATCAAGAATAACATGTGTGAAAAAAATTAAATAATTTATTTAGAGTTGTATTATAATATTTTATCATCATACACAAAATAATAATAAAAATCTTGATAAACGATGGGATTGTAACATACACTCATTACCACTTTATTAGGTTTAAATCATAATCACAGTGAATGAGTAAAATAAAATGAAAATTAAAAAATCATGAAGATAAAAAAATTAATCATATTATATATCATATGGGATTGGTATAAACCTAATTAAAGAATATAGGTGCATGACAAGACATGCATATCAATGAATGAAAATTGTGACAAAAATCCATCACCAGTTTGTTAAATTTTGATCTATAAACTGTATTCAAGAGAGATCCCCAAATGGATATGTAAAATATACTATTTTTAGGATATTAATATTAAAATACATTAATTTGTTGCATATACACCACATAAAATGAATTGTTGGTGAATATGACATATGTCTACTAGAAATTAACGGGAGTCTAGCAATCTCTTACCTTAAGTTTTAACTTCCTATATACACATTAAAATATATTTGTTTGATAAATATATGTTTATTATATATATATTAAGGATATATATATATATCATACCATATATTAATTTTTATGATATTTTATTTTCCATTTATTAACAATTACACGATAATGATACCTTTCAGGTATTAACCGCTTTATTTTTGTTATAGGTTTTTATTTTTTTATTCATATTTTTTATCATAGTTTCATAAGAATAAAAATGTTAAAAATAACATAAATATCATATATATTAATTTTCAATTTATTAATATAAATCCATAAATTTTAGTTAATAATATGAAATACATCATTCATAGAGACGACATGCCATTTGTATCTGTGATTGTTATTTCAATTTTCTTTTCGGATTCACTGAAATAAAGGTAAATAATATATCATAATTATATTATATTTATTAATTCATATTTACAACATAATTTCATTAAAAATATTATTAAAACCTTCCTTGTATTGTATGAAAAAATCATATCGCTTCCCGAGATGGTAGTGCACAGTACACACAAGTAACATTATCTAATTCCTACAAAATAGAAAATATGAAGGTATGTGGGATATAATAATTAAAAAAGAATAAGAATATCATAAAAAGTATTTATAATCACTGAATCCATCAATATTTTTATCATTGAGTAGCGGTGTTGGAAAAATGAATGAAATAAGATTGTGAGGTTGTAGTACATTATACACATGAATAATGGTTTAACTACCCATTTGATGAAAGTGAAGATGGGTGTAGGTCATTAAATTAATATAAAATCATATAAGTATATTCAAGATTCTATTTTTGATATCAATAATTTATAATAATAATTGATTTAGTTGGAGGAAGAAATAAAAAATTCACTTTGATGAACATTACATCTTCTTTGACTATCTTAATTAAGGTCACACAAAAATCCATCATAGGTTGGATTTCTATCCTAAAAAATGATTATTAGAAGAGAGGAGGTAATTTGGGATTTTATGTGTGTTGGTAATGGATTAACGAAATAGGATTGAAGGTGTGATGAAGAGAGGATAATGGGTATACCTTTATAAGTGAGGTGTGTGACACACTTGTAGTTTTTTGAATGAAATAATTAACCCATGTTTTTTCCTCTAACAAGGATCCAATAAATGATCGTTATTGATCATATAAGGTATAAAGAAAAAATAGTTCCATCTAATTTGTTTTTTACAGGTTTTTGTTCATTTTGTATTCCTAATTTTTTAGTTTAACCCCATGGTAAATCTATTTTTACCATAACCGTGATAAATAATTTTATCCATTTTTCTATTTTTTTGTCAAAAAATATGTTGGACATAATGGATACTATAAATAATTATTATTAAAAATATGGAATCCATTTTTTCAAATTCCAATAACATAAGTGTAAAATTTAAAATTAAAATTATCACCATAGATGTAGTAAGAATACATGTTTTTAAAGAGAAAATGGTCAAAAGTTTACAATGTTATGTATAGAAATTAAAAATGAAATTGATTAAAAATAAAAAAATTGGATTGATGGTTGTACAATTTATCTAATTACAAATAAAAAAAATTAAAATATAATTTAACTTTATAAATAAATTAAATAAAAATATAGTTTTCAATTAAAATTCATTATTTTCCACTATTCATCAAAAAGTTAAACTTTTAAAAAAATTTAAATAGTTTAGATAGAGAAAATTATGATATTATAGTTTCAAAAATAATATCTAATTTATCAATTAATCTTTATAAAATTGGGATTAAATAATGTTATTATTTCTAAAAAAAGAAATAGAAATCATTTTTATGAGGAAATTGAATTTTCAAAACATGTAAAGGATTTTAAAAAATTAATAATATTTATTACCAATATGATTGTTTTATAAAAAAATTTATAATTAATGTGAAAAAATTAGTAATTATTTATTAATATCAATATGCAAAATAGTTAGGTTATAAAGATCATGTTTAAATAACAATATTTAAAACATATCATGGTTCTATTAAAACACAATGTCATGTGTATTGCAAGATACCGAATCTTTCATATAGTGCATGTTCAACTTGGTGTTATATGTAAAAAAGATAAAAATAGTGTCATTTTTAATGCAATATATCAAATAAATGTAATTAATTTCAAAAAAAATCTTAAAAACTCATAATGTTGCATTTAACCACCATAAAATGAATTTCTCCTTCTAAATGCGTCACACTGATATAAAAATGACAATAATTCTACCGCATAATATCCTCAATTTCATAAGTAGCATCCCTAAATCAGAGCATTCTTTTTAAAACATTGACTATGTGAGTTTTACTTTTTAAAAAAATTCTTAGTGTGACCAGAATCTCTATTAATTATTCCTCAGAAAAAGTATTGTATCCAGTGGTATGACCTATGAGTTTAGTAAATGTGAAGGGTCATGTATATTCTTTCTTTAAAGAGATACATGGAATTCATGATGAAATTTGGAGATGTTTTGTGAAAGTACCAAATGATTGGATATTATCCCAATATTATCAATAATTTCAAAGGGACTGATATACCTAGGGATCAGTTTCACTTTTTTCTGAAATATAATAACATTATTCGGTGGAGAAAGTTTTAGAAACACATTATCACCATCTTCAAATTCTAGATCATGCTGGTGAAAATAGGCATAAATATTTTTTGACTCTAAGAAATCGTGATGTGTTTATAAATATATTTAACATTATCTTCTATTTATTAAAATATATTTGATCCCAATAGACTTCTTTCTCCAGCTTCATTATTCCATGTTGTATCTCTACAATTATTTATAGAGGGTGATTTATAAGGTTCTATATATATGATTATTTTAATTATATTATTGTTTGAAAAATAATATATAATAATTTATTGATCCCAACAACCTTTGAAATTTAAAGAATAGAATCATATATTATCTTTTAGGGTTTAAATTATTCTCTAAGAATGAACATAATTCTAAGGATGAAATGCATTCTAGAATCTAAAATATGTAATAAGTGATTTTAGAACCCTTGTCAAGAACATTGATGTAATCCTCAGATCTTTAGAAAAAAAATTGAATGTGGTACTTTATGCAACCTTTTCACTTCTTTCTTCTATATCGCGGAAAGATGATCCATAAGGAATTATTAATTGACAATGATGATGTTTTATAACATTATAAGGTAATGGATAACAACCCATGTAGCATTTTTCCATTTAGATATTTTGGGGATTGTAATGAAAAAAATCCATCGTGATATTTTCCCATATCCATGCTCATATGGGAAATGGATTTCACATCCCCTTATACTTTTTCCCTTTAGCCTTACTTTTCTGGTATACTAGGAACAGAGATAAATACTCTACGATTTCTTTCCTAATTCCATTTCACCAAAAACACTATTTTAATTAATTATTCATAATATTTCCTCCCAAATGAATTGAAAATAATGAACTATGAGCTTCCTCTAAAAACTCGATCCTCAAATATTGTATGGGAAGAACACATACATGGTATATGAACCTTACCATTCTATCATAATAAATATTAATCTCAAGATCATTTATAACCTTATTTTTATCAATACATACTCCTTTTGTATCTCTTTTATATTTACTTAGTTAGATGGTTAATCATTCTATTAGTAAAGAAAATATTCATACCCTCACATGGAATATCCAGATCCATCCATTTTAGATCCATAAATATTCTATCTTTTGTGATACGCATTATTCGTAATCTATCATAATATTTTTAACTCAAATCAGTGGTCACCTTGTTCTCTTTCATAGGGTGGTGATGTATTTAGGATTCATAATCTTTAATCATCTCTAACCATCCTCTATGGAACATATTCAACTCATTATTTGTGAATATATAATGTAATATTTTATAGTCTGTATATATATAAAACATTTCTCTAAAATATTAATGCCTCAATATAATTTGTGAAAAATTAGAAAGAGTTAACTTCAAATAATGAGTTGGTTTATTTTTCTCATGAACCATTAATTTTCATGAGACATAATCTATAACCATGTCATTATTCATAATAACACAACATAATCCCTTCATGGATGAATAAATTTAGATCAAAATCTATTCCCTACTATGGAGTAATGTAAGCATTGGTATGTTCTCTCCTCTCTAATTTTATTCTTTAAATATTTCCACACATTCATTAGTCTATAGGAACACAGATCCCTTTTGAGTTAAATTTTTGAGGGGATTATATTTCCATGAGTAATTATATACAAATTATGGACAATATCAATCCATACTAAGACAACTATGAATCTCAATCACCATAGTTCATCTAGGCCATCATTAAATAGCCTATATCTTTGATGGATCTATCGACATACCTTCTCTTGAGATTATATGATCCAAAAAGAATCCTTTTAAAAGCTGTATTCACACTATTCAAATTTTTCATATATTTTTTCCATCCATTGGCTAATTAGTAAAATTATAAAGTTGGATCCATGATCCTTTATTCTCATTGAATAAATAATGATATCCTCTATAAATACTACCATAATCCAATCAAAGAAATATCTACAAACAGTATTCGTCAAATCTTTGAATATAATAAGAAAATTGGTAAGGAAAAGTGGAATTAATATATATTCATAGTGTTCAAACCTTGTGTTGAATTTTTACTAGGTTATGTCATCCTTTGTGACCCAAAATTGATGATATCCAAAATGAAGGTCCATCATTAAACTGTATTGAGAACCACACAATTGATTAAATAATAAATCAATATGTGGTTGAGTGTAATTTTTCCTTATTGTTATCTTTTATAGCTTCAGATAATCAATTTTGATTCGTATTAAACCCTATTTGTTTTTAAAAAAACTAACAGGTGAATCCCAAGGCATCAGACATGGACAAATGAATCTATTATAATGTTTCTATTGGTTTTCCTTCCTTAATTAATGTAACTCAATCAGGGCCACTCTTTAGAGAGTATTTGAAATTGGTTTGGATCTAGGTATGAATCCTACTGAAAAATAAAAATCTAGTTTTGTTGAAAGACTAGGAAACTTTTCATAAATTACATCATCAATTTCCCATATGATAGACATATCATCGATGTCAAGTTTCTCCCTAACCATTTGATATAGACACCTATTTTAAATGGTAATTAAGTCCCATGAAATGGATGTGATATACCAAATATGTTAATATATATATTCACATTGATAGATGATCATATGGTGGTTTTTTATTTCAAGTGTAACATATATTCCATGAAAATTGATGTGGGATTTATGTAGAGAAAGATATTCCATGCCCATGATAACATAAAATTCATCCAAAGGAAGAATGATAACTTTTTAGTGAATCATATTCCCACCGAAGTCAACTAGAGAGGAATCATAGACCTGAGATGTTACCATCATCCCATTAAGGATTTTCACTACTAATTCTACATCTAATAATTTGTGTGAAATATTGATATCTATAGAAAATTCAACAAATATGAATGAATACGTAGAAAAACAGTGAAATAATACAGTAGCAGTTCTTGAGTGGATGGTACATATATATTTCACCACATCATTATAACACCCCTCATTAGAAATAGTGATCAAATGAAATTTTACTAAGTCCCTTAGATTAAGATACTTTTGGATTTGATCACTATAATTAACCCTTAGATTTGGAAATTGGTTATCATAATTCCCTTTCCCACAGTATTTGAAATAGTAGAGTGTGGGTGGTGCATTTTGAATAACTTTATCTTTATTCTCATTGTTATTAAGATTATTCCTATAAATTTGGAAACCAATTTCCCATAGACCATCCCATCCTCACATAAAACATCTACTTATCCCCTTAAGACAATTCCCACCAAGATTCTCCCCACACACTAAGCATAAAGTATATCACATCTTATTCTTTTCATGGTTCATAGTTTTTCCTTTCAATTCCATTTTTATCTTTTAATCAAAAGAATGGGAATTAAATGTAACTATAACCTCCATTTCCACCCTAACAACACATCAAACAAACTCTTCAGTGCAATCAAAGTATCTAAAGGCTAACGCCCTCTAGAAACTCTGTTTGAACCATTCAAGAATATATCAACCTTAATCTCAGGATAGATGATAATACTAGAATAGTATGTTAAATTTATTTTAAAATTTCTCTCATAGGTACAAAGAGATTCATTATACTTTTTATTTAGCTCAAGTAAATCCTTTTTCCATCATCATACAAAGGATACTATGAAAGTTCATATTGAAAAACAATTTTTTGAAATCATCCAAATCCATGGAGTGAATTTCAACCCACTAATTTGTATTCTTGATAATGGTCTACCATGGATATGCTTCACCTTTCAAATGGTTGATATCCAAAATTACATTTTCATGATTCGAACACTGAGAAAAAAAATATATTTTCATTTGTATTGTTCCTTTGTTCCATAACTAGTAGATCAGAAGACCTACTAAAGGAAGGTGGATGTTGACTCATGAAGGACTGAACATAATTTTTTCCCTCCTTTTTTATTTATATGTCATGTATGATTAATATATTTAAAATTTTTTGTGATTATAACAATGGGAATTTTTATTCCAACTCCAATAATATTTGGATTTTCAAGAGGACAATAATTTTAGTGTATGTTTCACTAAAAATTAACATGGTTCCATCAACTTCCATTCATTGAATAAAAAAAGGCACAGTTTAAGAAACCATAAAAATAGTGTCTAACCACATAATCATGAAAAATCACTTATATAACATCAAAATCATGATTCCTTATTTAATTTATGAAAATGTAAGTTTATCCTTGATAATTTATAATCATCATCTATTTAAACCCTTCATGAGGGTTCATAATGTGTTTGTGAATCTCTATAGAGTATTTGTCAGGAGTGTTAAATCTGGTGTGTAGAAAGCCTCTTTTTTATGCACTAGGTGATGATCAAGTCCCACTAAATGCCTCTTTTTTGGAGTTATTTACCCTAGGAACATATGTTCTAGAGCCAAATCTAATTTTAGTTTCCATCAATGGAATAAATTTTTGGAAACCACTCACTCCATAATTCACCAAAATCCAAAGAAATTTTCTTATACAATGAATCATCTTTAGACTTATCCTTAGACATTTCCTTAGAGATATCACCACGATTTCATCATCCAAGTTTCAAAATGTTAACTAAACTATCACGACCCATCCCCCAGAGCCCGTGGCATGACTACCCCAAGCCTACCATCCATAGGACTGGGGCTGGTGACTAGGATTGAAAATGAGAATCCCAAAAATAGGAAATCATTACCTTTTTAACTTGTACAGACACACAGTCCTAGAACACAACAAGAAGCAACCACAATGTAATATGTTGTAGTAAAAGGGCACTAAAACTAAAGAGCGCTGAATGTAAAATTGTTTTGAATAAAATCCCAACTGAAAAAATTACACGTAGAACTGAAAATTTATAAAACATCTCTTGGATCGTCCACTAAAAATCATACCTGAAGGGTAGGTACAACTCACAAATAGAAGTCCCTACGTCATGTCCGGCCAGATTGTCCACCTCAGAGTACCGTCGAGTCCTGGCTCCGTCAGCCTCAGTCAATGATGTCTATTGTCTACACATGACTCAATAATTTGTGGGCATATCCCATATATTGTTGAGTATAAAGACACTCAATAGGGACCCTGAGACCCCCATAGGTCTCCCAGAGTTCCACAAAGGAAATACCAAAAAGTAAAAACTCAATCCCAAACACGAAGAAATAAACATCTACACTACTTGGGTATATTCCCATACAAATAACTAAGATATCAGGTTATACTCATCTCATACATGAGGGAAGAAAACCAAAAAGGTGACACCATGAAGGTAGAAATAACACACAGGTAACACCACTGTGATTAAGGTAACACACAGGTAACACCACGAAGACAACAACACAAATGTAGAAGTACCACAAAGGTAACACCACTGAGATATAAGTACCACATAGGTAACACCATGAAGAAAACACCACAATGGTAGTAGTACCACACAGGTAACACCACTGAGATAGAAGTACCACATAGGTAACTAACACAGCTCACACTTAGGTATAGCTTAATTACAGAAGTACAAATGATTAGTCGTAAGCTAGATCATCTTATTCTGTTAAGAAGAACTGCTCCTAACCCACAAATGATCGATAGTTAGTAACTGTTGATGACCCCCACAGGATCTGACCCAGAAAGAATCGATATGTGCTGAACCACATAGTATTGTTAAACACTTACCCAAATAGGATATGATAGGTACTAACCCCCACTGACCCACACAAGATCAGACCCACACAGGATCAGTATGCGCTGACCAACAAGAAATCGCTGAGTACCGACCCACACAGGATCTGATAGTAGCTGTCCCACACAAGAATGATAGATGATGACCCAGACAGGATTGATGTTCATCCATCACGTTACAGCCTTCCATAGGATTCCTCACACCCGGTGTGCTCGAGTTCTGTAGAATCTTCACCTTGAGGTATCGATCATACCTACACCACCTCAAATATACAAAAATGAGTAACCTAAAAGGCCGCTATGTCATAAGGGTTCCTACGCGAAAAATGGTATGTCAATAGAACACCTGGTTTATGAGTTATAAACTTTTTAGTTCTGAGGGCCCGGTTGGATTCATGATCAATCAAACCTATATGTACTCCAAAAATCTCCAAAACTCATGTGGAGTATACCCAAAGGTCTATCTTGATTCATGGATCCAAAATCCATAGACGTTTCATCAAACAGACGTTCATTTCTCAAGATATGGCCCATTAAGTGTTTCTTGGTCCGGTTGGACCCAGGTATGGGTCACAACTGACTGGGCTGGGCCGCGGTCTTGCCCAAACCGCAAGGGGGTGTGGCCTGCTAGATAGGTGGACCAACCTGCATGGAGGCACGACCCACTAGGCGTGCAGCCCGACCTGCTGGGCACGTGGCCCTGCCCGCAAGGGGGAACAACTCGCTGTAGGCTCATGATAGGTGGCATGGGGGAGAGGCTCCCCCAATTTCCTAAAAGGCCTAACTCATTGGGTTGGTGTGGCAGCCCCTCTCACTATGTACCTCCCTAGATGGCGTGGGGGACGACGCCCCCGGTCTCCCGAACGACCTGGAGGACATTCAGCTGCTTCGCAGCCGTAACACCACGTGGCACTACTATGTGGATTATGGGACCCGCTAGAGTGATTTCAACCAATCTGTTATGTTTGGACTGTGTGTTTGATGACTTCTCCAGTGGCGTGCGACAGTGCTCCTCTTTTCCACCCACGGTTGGCCGGTGTGCCGACCGACTTCCCCATGACTGCAATGGGTGAATACTCGCAGCCCGAGCCCTCTGACAACATGCTGGTCACACCTCCCTCTCCTTATGTGGCCGGTCAGTGTGTGGTCTGCCTCCTATGACTGCTGCAGTTGATGAGGTGCAGTTGGTTCCTCCGACAGCACGAGAGATCCACCTCCTCCCTCGCGGCCAGCTGGTTCTAGCCACCACATTAGTCCCTGTCAGTGCCGGTCACCGGTACCGCCACACCGGCGGTCTTCCACAGAGAACGAATGGGGTTACAAGGTAATAGAGGGTCCGAGACAGGTTCATTAATCCCACCCCCTCCGCATTAGCTTCTAAATAGTACTAGGGAGGAAAAAATGAATATTAAACTCTTTAATTTAAAACCAAAAGTAAATCCTGCCTCAAAAACGATAGAGAAACATCTATGGTTGAGGAAGTGGGTCGGTGTTCACCGTAAACTATAACTAGACTCCAATTATGCCACTCAATCATCATTCTTTAGTTTGGGGTTTCAGTGTCACTCATCACCTCTAGATGAAACTGGCTCTACCCTCCATGGGTTTTGTGTCTCGACACTTTTTTGGCACTTCTTCGCTGGGAATGAAGTGAAAACACATCTCCCCAAGCTCCATATAAATCGTAGAGGGGGATAGTGTGAAACCTTCATGGAATTAATAGAGGCCCATTAATTAGGAACATTCCAAAATCCCTAATGGTGTAGTTACTTAGAATTGAGAGGTCAAGACATATATTATCTTGGCATGTCACTGGTCTCACACTCTGCTTGTCTGTTGGAGGAAAACATAAAAGAGAAAATAAAAATTAACTAAGATATTTTTATTATTCATTTAAAAGTCCTAAAACATAAATTTTTCACTAGACCAACAATTGTCAAAGTGAAGCCTTCTATAAGAGAATATCTTCACTACTAATTCAATGGTTCCCTAAAATTATTAATCCACACAGCGGTTGAAAATTTAGAAATTTCCGCTCGCACATTTACTTAACGCACCTCAAAAAAGTTCAAAAATTCTGTCTAGGAACTCCGGGCCTCAGAATCACCACTGTTAATTTTTACAGACTCGTAATAATTTCATATTATTTTAAAACAATACCTGGAAATATCCAGGTCTTTACATTCTCCCTACATTAGGGATTTTCTTCCCCAAAAACCACAACATTGTCTAAGGGAAAAAGTGGGGGTACTAAGCATGAATCTAGGCCTCTGATACCATGTGCTCTCATAGAGGTTACCTTGCTGCCATCAAATGCGCACCAGAAGTATCGACCACCCACGAAGGACACACTCCTGTCAATCCTCAATCTCTATTAGAACCTCGATCAAGATTGCCCCATCATCAATGTCCAGGTCACCATGTTCGATTATTTGAGATGAGTCATGCACATATCACCTCAGGTGGGATATGTGGAAGACATTGTTCTCCCTATCCAACTATGGCAGAAGTTCCAAGTAGTATACCACCTCACCTATCCTCCAAACTATTGGAAATGTTCTGATAAACCTCAGTGATAACTTTCTGCCTCAGCCAAATCTCCATAGTCCCTGTCGAGGAGAGACTCCTAAGAATATGTGCCCCCCTCATGGAACTGCAATGGTCTCTTCATCCTGTTAGCATATGACTTGTGTCTCCTCTATGTAGTCTTCATCTACTATTGGATGATCTGCACCATCTCCCGTAGCACCACCAGTACCATGGCATGTCCTTTGAAGAAGATAATGTACTCCCCACCTTCAGAAAATCCATCAGGTACCTTTCTTGAGGATATCTCAGCATGTCAAGACTCGCAGTCAACATCCCCAAGATGAACCTCCCATACTCGCTGATGGAGAAAGAGAGTGACCCTCATAGACTAGAGGAAAGATGATCCATCTCTATCCACAAATTATATCTGAAACGCGACTAGCTACTCTATTGCCTCACTATGAAACTGTTGACCAGACCTCCTACTGAGTGCATCTGCAACCATTTTCGCCTTCCAAGGAGCATAGAATATCTCAAAGTCATAGTCCTAGATGAAATATAGCCATCACAGTTGTCTCAAGTTAAGGACCTTCTGAGAGAAGATATACCTGAGACTCTTGTGATTAGAGTGGATTATTAAACATTCACCCATCAAGTAATGTATCCACATCTTTATGGGAAAGACCACTGCTGCTAACTCCAGGTCATGGATATCATAGTTCTACTCATGTTTCGTCATCCGTTGTAAGCTGTAGGCGATCATTTCTCGCTCCTGCATCAAGAGACACCCAATTCAAGTCCTTGATGCATCACAATAGACTAAATATACAACACCCTCTTCGGGTAGCATTAATATTGGGGCACTCGTTAGTATCTTCTTCAGCTCCTGAAAACTATACTAGAATCTCCCCGTCTATACCAAGTGTTTTACCTTCTTCGTTAATGCTGAAAAGGGTGCCTCAACTCTAGAAAAGTCAAGAATGAATCTTTGGTAGTATCCAGCAAACCCTATGAAACTCTACACCTTGGTCACACTCATAGGTGTCTCCCAATCAACTATAACCTCTATCTTCAATGGATCAACTGTAACTCTAGCCTTCGAGATAATGTATCCTAGAAGGGGGACCTCTCGTATCCACAACTAGCACATAGAGAGCTTACCATAATGTTGGTTCTCTCAGAGTGTATCCAGATCTATCTGCTGATCATAGGAATGCTCCTCCGCCTTCATCGAGTATATCAAGATGTCATCGATGAAGACCAGCACAAAGCGGTCAAGGTATGGCTGGAATATCCTGTTCATGAGTCCAATGAACACTGATTGGGCATTGTTCATGCCAAAAGGCATAACAAAGAACTCAAAATGACCATACAGACATCTAAAGTTTGTCTTATACACATCCTCATCTCGTAACCTAAGCTGATGATAGCCTAATCTGAGGTCTATCTTTGAAAACCAATGAGCTCCCTTCATCTGATAGAAGAGATCATCAATTGTCAGGGGTGGATACTTGTTATCTATGGTCACTTGGTTTAGTCGACGATATTCCACACAGAGTCTCAAACTCCCATCTGCCATCTTGGAAAACAAAAATCAGCGCTGCCCATGGAGAAACACTGGGACTTAAGAGCCTCGTTCTCTAAAAGTCCTCCAACTATACTCGTAACTCAAGAATCTATATGGGAACCATCCAATATTTTTGTGTAGATAATGGTGTTGTCTCAGGTATAGTTCAATGTAAAATTCTATGTCTCTGTATGTCGGTAGTCCCAAAACATTATCAAGAAGGACATCGGCACACTGGTCCACCACTACAAGATAACTGGGACTCTTAACTTCTACAAAATCAATGGTAAGGCTAGGAAACTGGTGTTTGATCAGATGCACCCTCCTCCGGGTAAGTCCATCCTATGTTGAAAATGTTCATTTCTCACCGGTGAAGGAAAACCTGCCCTCATCCTAATGGACACACTATACATTGTGCCTAATACAATCAATCTGAGCATGAACTGTGGATAGCCAGTCTATCCCCAATACGACATCGTAAGGCCTCGACGCCGCTACTAGAAGATCCCAACCGAATATCTTGTCTCCTAGAGTAATCTCACACTACCAGTACCATGGTGTAATTGTCGAATCCTCTCCATTAGGATTTTCTAGCCATAAGGATCGAGCCAACGACTCCAATCGAATTTTCGAGCACCAAACAAGGGCAGTGGAAATAAAATATTGACTAAACTAGTGTCTATAAGTACTATATATAAGGAGGAATAGACATGGATCATACCTCTAATAATCTCTACTACCCTGTGGTTGTAAGCCTCTACTTCTTGGAGGTGAGCTCATCCCTATTCCTTTACATCCTGTGGTCAGGGTCAACCACCTGGGGGTTGTGGTGGTAGATCCTCGAATCGTCGACCACCACCTACTGCAGAACCAGCTCCTCGGCCATGACCACCTACTACCTATGGACCTCCCTGATCAAATCTTTGCCTCTATCTTGGCTATCCCTCAACCATCTGTTGGTCGTCTGTATGGCGGGATAGGCAGTCACGATTCCTACGACCCTACCAGCTGCATGAGTAGAACTACCTACTCCTTAGTTGTCTTTCTCTATCCCTTGAGCCTCACACCACCGACATGGTATCATGAGGGAATCCATGAGAAGGTATAGCATGTTTAGGCCCCTGCAACATCCATCTACTACATGGTGTGGATGACTCTGCTACCTGACATCGGGTGGTGGCTCTCACTATCGGTGCATGCTCAACTAGAAAGCTCTCCACCAAAAGTGATATCTCTAGCACCCCAACCTACGTCGGAATGGTGAGAGATACCATCAATGTTATAATTCCCCATTAAAGACCATGCTCAAAGGATTGGGACTTGATGAAGGGGTAACCTACCTTGTCGGTGGATTAGCAGGATAGATCAGTGAACCTCACCGAGTACTGGTTCATAGTCATATTTCCCTACTGTAAGTGCCTAAACACTTGTATATGAACAGAGTGTACGGTTTCGGGGATGATCTCTACCCTAAAAAGGATCTCAAAGTATAACCTAATGAGGGTCACCTAATAGTGTATCTGGAGTATCATTCTCCACCATCAACATACTGCTGCCTAAAAAAGACTGGCTGCTAGGATCACCATTAAGTTAGCTGATTTCCCAACTTGGCGGAAAACTCTGAATATAGCCTCTGGCCAGTCCTCAATCATATGAAGGTCCATCTCTCCTTGGAACCATGGAGGAATCATCCTCTGAAACTCATGAAACCCGCTTAGTTATCATGCATCCTCTACTGGTGGGGCTGGTGGCAATGGGTGCCCAATGGGTATTGGTGCTGGTACACCACCTGAAGGTACTAAATCCATAACAGGGCCCCTAAACTGAGGCCTCATCTCTTGGTGGGCCATCATCTTATAGTCTCTCAATAATCATCACTAGTTGTCTATGTGGTGGCATCCTGAATGATGAAAGGTGTGCAATAGTTAATAAGTTATACATGTTGTGATGACTCAAGAGATCATTCGAAAAAAAATTCAAAACTCACACAATAAGTGCTTTCATGAACTTAGTCAGAAATTAGATGTCATGGTCCTGGTGTTTGGATATGTCGGGCACTACACCAAAAATGGATTCCCTAATCTGAAAACAACACTCATAACACTTAACATTATTTCCACATAGAAAAGATCAGAGTCCTAGTTCTTCGGTAGGACTGACTCCTCTAATGCCACTTTTTCCCGACCCATACTCTGGGGCCAGTTCCATGACTACCGCTATCCCGCCTTCCATAGGCTAGGGGATGGCGACTAGCACCAGAGTGGAATATCCCTAAAATGAAAATGCATTGACTTTTTAACATGTTTTGACATACAATCAAAGAACACAACAATAAGAAACCACAAAGTAATCTTCTGTAGAAAAAGTGCACTAAAAGTAAAGAGTGTTGAATGTAAATGGGTCCGGAATACAATCCCAACTGAAAAAGATACAGGTACAACTGAAAAAGTACAAAATAGATCATGGATCGTCCACTGAGGATCCTAATTGAAGGGTAGGTATATCTCACAAACAGTAGTCCCAGGAGTCACGTCACACCAGATGGTCCACCTCTGAGTACAATCCAGTCCTAGCTCCCTCAACCTCGGTCAATACAGTTCTTCATCTACCCATGTCCCAAAAAGGTGTGGGTATAGCCCGTGCAGGGGTGATTATAACTATAATTAGTAGGGAATCTGAGACCCCCATATGTCTTCCATAGTTCCACAAAGGAAATACCACAAATCAAAACATCAATCTCAATTCATGAAGCAATACACATAAACACTAATTTGGTATATTACCATATATATAACTAAGTTATCGTGATATACTCATCTCATAAATGAGGGAATAATACCACAAATGTGAAACCACAAAGGTAGAAGTACCATACATGTAACACCACTGAGATAGGGGTACCACAGAAGAAACACCACGAAGACAACCCCAAAAGGTAGAAGTACCACATAGGTAACACCATTGAGATAGAAGTATGAAACATGTAACACCAAAAAGACACCACCACTATGGTGGAAGTGCTACACAGGTAACACCAATGAGATAAAAGTACCACACAAGTAACATACTCATCTCATAATTAGGTATAACTTAATTGTAGATGTACAGTAGGTTAGCCGTAAGCTAGATCATCTAATTCTATTAAGAAGCACTGCTAATAACCCAAACAAGATCTATATGTACTAACCGCCACTAACAAACACATGATCTAACTCAAATAGGATCAGTATGCGCTGACCCACACATGATTGCTGAGCGTTGATCCACACAAGATCTGTTAGGTTCTAACCTCCGCTTACCCACACAAGATCTGACCCACATAGGATCTGTATGTGATAACCCACACAGGATCGACGAGTGCTGACCCACAGAGGATCTGATAGTCTCTGACCCCCATGAGATCGATAGATGCTGACCCACATAGCATCGATGTTCATCCTTTACCTTACTTCCTGCCACATGATTCATTGCACATAGTGCACTTGAGTTCTATAGATTCTACTCCTTGAGATATCAGTCATTCCTCAGTGGCTTCTAAGCTCCAAAAAGTAGTAACCCAAAGGACCGCTATGTCGTAAGGGTTCTAACGCGACATACTGTGCAGCAATCAGATGCTTGGTTTGTGAGTTATAAGTGTTTTAGTTCGGAGGGCCTGGTTGGAATCAGGTTCAATCCAACCCGGCGATACACCAAATGTCTCCAAAACTCAAGTGAAGTATAACCAAAGTACCTTCTCGATAAAAGGATCCCAACGTCATAGACGGTTTGTCAAATGGATGTCATGTTCTAAAGATATGTCCCTTTAAGTGTTTCTGGGTACGGTGGGACCCATGTCCTGTCCGACCAGGTCAGACCATCTCGGCCTGTCCCAATCCAGGTCTAACCTGGCCAGGTTTGGCCAAGATGACCTCAACCTGCAATGCCGCTATCCAACCAGACCCAAAAGGGGGTGTGGCCTGCTGGGTGCGTGGCCCTGCCCGCAAGGGGGTGCAGACAACTTGGCGCACGACCCGCTGGGCAGGCAACCTGGCCTTGGTGGAGCGTTACCTGTGGGGGGTTCATGTTAGGTGGCATCTGGGAGTGGATTTAATGATTTACTGAATAGTCTAAGTCATTTGGTTGGTGCGACGACACCTTTGGCTGGGGACCTCCGTATCTAGCCTTGGGGGCCAGACCCCCGGTCTCCTGAACGGCACAGACGCCATTTAGCTCGTACACAGGGGCATTGCAGGACTAGCTAGTGTGAGTCCTTCCGATCTATCACTGTGCGCTAACATCTCCATCGGAATGCGACAATTCTTCACTCAACCACCTGCGGACGACTGGTGTGTCGAACGCCTTCCTCTATCCACTGCGGCTGACGAGCTAGCCTGAGTCATTTGGCAGCACGCTGGTAATTCCACCGTCTCCTTCCGCGGCCAACCGGTGTGTCGACCACCTCCTCTGACTACCATAGATGACTATCTGTGACCGAATCCTCTAGAAGTGCTGGTGTGCCGCCTCCTCCCTCTTGTTCACCTGGTGTCGGCTGCCGCCGTGGTCCCTACCGACTATAGTCGCTGGTACCACCATGCTGGTGGTCTTGCACAGAGAACTAATTTGGTAGCAAGGGAGCAGAGGGTTTGGTCCAGGTTCATTAGGAATGAACCCTTCGCATTAGATTGGAACCAATATGGTAGAAGAAAAAAATATATTATACAATTATTGAATTGAAAACCAAATCTAAACCCTACCGCAAGAATGATGGAGAAATGTCCACGGTTGAGGAAGTGGGTCGGTGTTCACCATCCCCTATAACTAGCCTCCAACGTCACTGCTCGGCCATAAATCTTCAGTTCAGGTTTTGGTGTCTCGCATCACCTCTCTCTGGAATTATCACCTCCCAACAAGTGTTTGTCAACTCATCACTTTTCAGCACTTCGTTTCTTGTAATAGCAGTTCCAACACCTCTTCCCAAGCTCCATATAAATAGGGGAGGGGGAGGGTGTGCAACATTTCTGGAATTAATGAAAGACCATTAATTAAGAACCCTTCTAATTCCCCAATGGTGTAATTACTTAGAATGGAAAGGTCATTCAATTTATTGGCTTGACATATCGCTGGTCCCACACTATGCTTGTCCGTTGGAGGAAAAGATAAAAGATAAAATAAAAATTATCTAAGATATTTTAATTATTATTTCAAAAGTCCCAAAACTTATCCTTTTTTTCGGACCTACTACGGACAATGTGAAGCCTCCCTTAAGTGAATCTGAGCAATGTGGATTCATCGGTGCCTTCATATTTTTAATCCAAACACCGGTTCAAAAGTTAGAAAATTCCGCTCACGCATTTACCGGACGTACCTAAAAGAATTTCAGAAATTCATTCCAGGCATTCTGAGACACATAATCACGCGACATCAATTTTTGCATACTCGTAATAATTCAATATAATTAAAAAATTACATGGAATAATCAAGTTATTTAATAAACCTATCATATGATACCAAAAATTCAGAAAAAGACCTATAATACATTAATATTACGTCATTATTGGTTAAAAATTCATTATAATACACAAACACAGGCTTAAGGACCATAATAGTTTAGTGTATTTGGAAGCATTTAAACACAAACAGATGGTCCATAATTAAACTACAATGGATCCCACTATGATCTTAATAAAAATTACACTTAATATAAATATCATATATTCAACATTTCTTTATAACCAGAGGATGAAAAAAATAATAAAGGGTGAGATAAGATGCTTAGTAAGGGTAAAAATGTGAAATGTGTAAAAATAACTTGATCATAAAGTTTCGATAACATGATTATAACATTTTAAAATCATACCATACATATCAAAGATAATAATATTGAGTCATGTAATAAATATTGGTAGTTTATAATACATTAATCATAACAGAATAAATTAATAAGATACATGGGAGCATAACATGGGAATATGGAATATATTTTTAGCATATACATAATCTATGAAAATAATTTACCTAGTGTTCAAGGATCACTAAAAAGGCTATCATTTTGAAATGGGTTCACTCCCCAAACCATCATAGGGGAAAATGATCACTCCCAAAACTATAATAGTTGACGACATCCCTTACTTAACTAAGTTCACTCCCCATTAAATTCTTATATATATCATGAGATATAAATTTTTACCCTATTCATTAGAGTTTGATGTATTTCACACCCATGACATAATGAAAATCATACATATGTGTTCCATTATATCATAAAATATTCATCATATCAAATCTCATGAAATGAAATGGGTTCCATAAATATTTAATCACATCATAACATGAGGAAATGTGACATGATTCATAATAATTTCATTATTTCATCATACAATAACAAATGGACAAAAAAGTGGGTTTCACATGAATTTTATCATGGTATAATCCATGGAATAAAAATTAGTTTGATAAGAATTATGAAATCATAAAAAAACCATTCATAGAAGGAATACGAATGGTATCCATTGATCATATTGCCTATGTGTCTTAATTACATCACAATATGTCATCATAGATTGAAAATTATTTTGATCGACGATTTAAAAAAATTCTTGGGGAAATTATAAATCCTTTTTTGAAAAATAATTTTTAATAAATAATGCCTTTAGAAAATATTTTTATTTTAAAATATACTTGACCATATATAATCTTATCTTTAAATAAAATAATTGTTACAATGAAAGGAATCTTCATTCACTACGTACATTTTAAAATAGAAATTTATATCAAATTTTCACTTATAACATACATTGTTTGAAAAAAGACATGAAAATTACATTCAATTTTTTAATTAAACTAAAACATGGGAAAAAATTAATTTTATAAATCAAACGAGAATAAAAAAAATTTTGATTTTTTTTATAAAACGTGATTTTGGAAGAAAAAATATTTCAAATCGAATAGAGAAATAAAATATAATTTTTCAAAAAATATCTTCTCAATTATTTTATGTACTAAAGAGTGTAAAAATAGTAATATTACTTGAATACATAATGAATAACCATTTTATAATAAAACTCATAAGTTATCTAGATAAGGATCAAAATATTTTATCATCCAAAACATAATCATAAACAATTCGAATAAATTATGGGATTGTAACATAAAATATTTTCCACTTTGGTAGCTTTGAATCATAATCTCCAAGAAGTAATAATATAAAATGAAACATAAAATATCACGATGACATATAAATTCATTATATTACATGTGAAAAGGGTTTTATATAAACCTTATGATGAATATAGGTTCCTAACTTAACATATTTCTCAACGATAAAAAATAGAGAACAAAATCCCTTACAGTTTTGTTAACTCTTGAACCGTAAAGAAGATGGAAGAGATACCCTAAAATGGATCTGTAAACCCAAATTATTTTCATGATAGGTTTCATAAAATACATTCATGGAAGTTTATTACACTACATAAAATTAATATGTGTTGAATATTGAATATGTCACTATGAAATTAAAGAGAGACTACAAATATCTTACCTTAAGTATTTACTTCTATCGTACATGTTAAAAAATTATATATAATAAATATAAATTTTTTAAAAATATATTAATGATATATATATATCATATAATATATGATTTTATTATGGCATTTAATTACCCATTTATTAACAATTAAATGTTGATGTTACGTTTCAGGTAATAACCGTTTGGTTTTTTGTATATCTTTTGATTTTTTATTTATGGCCATCATACATTAATTGTTTTTCCCTAATATCAATAATTTTAATAGTTATATAAATATCATAAATATTAATTATATATTTATTTAATGTAATCCATAATATTTAATTATATAAATTTAAATACAATGTTTACAATGGAGGTACGTCTTACATATACATGAACATTGTTTCCATTTTCTTGTTAGATTGAATGAAATTAAGTTAAATGATATATTATTATTAAAGTAAATTTGTTATTTCATATATAATAAATAATTTAATTAAAAAATATTTATTACCTTCCTTGTAAAGTATTAACAATCACATTTCATTTCAATGCGGTATTCCACCTTGTACACGAGCGACATTTTCATATTTCCGATAAATTAATATCCTGAAGGTATGTGTAATAAAATAATTTCATAAGAATATAAATATAATTAATGTAATATATAAATAAAAAATCTATCATTATTTCAAACTTTGGTAGGTTGTAATTGAAAAACGAATGATTTTGGTTTAGGAGGTGGTAGTTCACCATGCATAGAATGATGAATTTATAACCCATTTAATGGATTTGCTGCTGTTTTTTGGGAATTTACATAACATAAAAATATAAACATATATTTTGGATAGTAATGTGTTTATATAATAATAGTATAAAAATAATTTAATGTGGTTGTGGATGCAATAAAACAAAAAAACCTCATTGATTAACATTACCTCATCATCATGTATCCTATTTAGAATTGCACCATGATATTTACGAGGACTGTTTAATATCCAAAATAAACGTCCTAGGATTATTTTAGGGATTTTGGGAAGTTATTTCAGTAGGTATTTTCTGATTTAAAAGGGATTAAAGGTGTGAAGTGGAGAAGAGAATGGTTGGCCTTTTGCAATTGAGGTGAGTTCCACACTTGTAATTTTTTTGAAAGAAAGAATCCCACCACCATTTTATCAAGTGAATAGGATATAATAATGTAAAATTATCTATAATTGTTGTTATATAGTTTATGTATGTACCTAAAATGTAAATTGGATGGGTTTTGGGTCAATTTTGACGATTATCATTTTAGTTTAACTCCATGGAAAATCTATTTTAACCTTAACCATGTTAAATAATTTTAATTATTGTTGAAATAATACTACATTAAATTGATTAACTAAATTGAATAAACTGATTTATAATTGAAATAATACTAAATTAAATAATTTTTTATACAAAATGATAAATTTATAAATAAAATAATCGAAAAGGTAGTTTCCAATTCAATTTAGTATTTTCACTATTCACTAAAAAAATAAACATTTCAAAAAAATCCCAAAAATTCAACAAAATAAAACTTTGAAATGATTATTTTAAAAGTGAGGTTTATTTTTGAGAATAAATTTTCAAAAAATATGAAGAAATAATATTATTCATGTTCACAAAAATAAATAAAAAACATTTTTTTGAGAAAATAGTATTTTCAAACATATACAGACTTATCCAAAAATTAATTAATCATTTAATGTACATGTTTATTTTATATATAACCATTATAATTTTTATTATAAATTTAGTTATTATATATTCATATCACTATGATTAGTTTCTAGGATAAAACATCAATTTTTAAATACTGATATTAGACATATATCGTTGTTTTGTTAAATATAAGTGTAATGTGTAATGTACAATAAATCAGTGTTGCGCGTAGAACAAAGATAAGATGATTTATCAGGTAAGAAATTCTTAAATTTTTGTTTCATTTATCTTAAGATGTCAAATAAATTAATTTTATTATAAAAATAATTCATATAAATAGGGGTGTTATAATATCATTTAATCACATCTCTTATAAAACATAATTAACATAAAATGATGTTATTGAAGAATAATTTTCCTTTATAAGATCACTAAAATATTTCTTGAGGAAAATAATCTTTCTATTTTAAAATTATAACTCAAAAATTAGATATATAAAAAATATTAGAATTTTTTTTTCCTTTTAATAGAACCGTGGATGATAGTAATGGTTGTTTCAAAACAATGATCAATAATGTCTATATAGGATTCTATTCATATATTATAAATTAAAATAAATATTTCATTAAAATTTATTATAAAACGAAAAAATTACCTCATTTTGAAAATTTATAGAAGATTAAAAAGATTTATTTTCCTATAATTTAAAACATGTGTAAAAATTACTTTGAAAAATAATTTCATAATTATAAAAAATAATATTTAAAACATTTTAGAAAACATTAATTTTAATTAAAATGGTATTTTGACCGAAATTGGATAAATATGGCTGACTTCTCTTGAAAACTTTTTATGTACCATTTTGTGTTATGATGAGTTGAAAAGGGAACTAAAACATAATGATTTTTTAAATAAGAATAAGAAATTAAAAATATAAACTCATTAGATAAGGATTCTATATATTTCTAAAATCTAAATTCAAGAATAAAAAATAATGATTAAAATGATATTGGGAAATAAATTAGTTACCTTGTAAAGCCTCAAACCTACATTTCTGAATATAGTAATAATAAGGTAATGTATTTATTTATAAAAATATAACTTAAAAATACACAAAAAATTTTAAATTCCATGACCTTTCTTTGTCTATCTTTGGAAGAATTGGACAATACTATAAAATTTTTCAGAGTTATATAAAAATTAAAAATAAAAATGACTATACTGTTTTATTTTCATTGACTCCAAAAATGAAACCTTCTATCTTAGAACAACTTCGATACCTATGAAAATAATTTTAAAATATGGGATGAGCATTAAATTTTCCAAAAAAGGTTCTGAATAAGTGGAAATTGTTTTTTATAAAATCATCATGTAATATCTATTAAAATTAATTATATCAAATATAAATATTTGTTATTTATCAAAATATGTTCAAAATTACTTATTTTGAAAATTATTTTCAAAATTAGCTCTTTAAAAAAACTTGTATTTCCCCTTTAAAATAATTTTGATGTTCATACATTATTTATGTATTACTTTGATACCTTCCTGGTCCTATGAAAATCATGTGGCCACAAGAAATACCACCAGTTGGATAAAGTCATGTGATGTCATAGGTTTACTTCACATTCCACATTCTCCCGCCTCATACCCAAGTTCTAAATCATATTTTTAAGAAAACATTTTGATGATATGAATTTCACAATATCAATCCAATAAAACATTTTAAATCTTATATAAATAATTTTCCTAAAAGAAAATAATTTTATATCTTCTGATCTTAAAAAATCACTTTTTAGAATTTGTTTGGAGAAATCTATATTTTGTAAAAATATTAACATGGATAAATACTTTGAAATAGACATAAAAGTAACTCGTAAATTAATTCAAAATTAAAAAAATTGTTTGAACTTTTTTTATAAAAAAATCAATTCACTTAAATTGTTATATAAAAAGAATATATGCATAAAACATAGACTCATTAAAATTAAACTAGTTCATATATGAAATTTCATATGTTATAGGTAATAGACATATCCTATTTATTATATGAAATCCATGAAAAAACATGATCTTTTCGCACATAAAATGATTATTTAAAACATTATGTAAATAAAAAATACACGTAAAATGAAAATTTACAGATATTCAAAAGGCATAAAATATAATCATAGCAGTTTTTTTAAAATCAATTAAATATTCTAGACTTAACTGTTCAAATAATATAATGAAAGTATTTATTTATTTATTTCATTGTTTAAAAGTAATGTAAATTTTTGAAGTAATATAATAACATTCATCAAATTATTTGAATAAATTTATATTTATGTTATTACCTTTATAATTATTTTAAAATATAAATCCAAATAAAAAAACCCTTTTATATAATAAAAACTAAATTTGAAATAATAAATTTTTTCAAAATTTTATTATCTTGAGATTATTATCTTATAAACATGATCATATGAACAATAAATATACCCCTTAAATTAATAAAACTAATATAAGAGTTTTCCTAACAATAATAAAATGGTAATCAAATAAATATTATTAAAATAAATAATTACCTAAAATAAAATCATAATTTAATTTCTCTTATGAATTTACAAGAATTTTGATCATAAAATATTAATGAATTAATATTAAAAGAAAATAAACATTTCCCTTAAAAATAAATGTGAACATAAAAATATAATATTAATAAATAATCCCTTATAAAGATATTATAAAACATTAGATTATCGAATGATTTTATATTATAGATAATGAAAATAAAATCCATTATGAAAAACCATAAATAAAAATAATAATTTTAAAAAAATATAACAGCAATATGTTCCCAAAGAAAATATAAATTTGAATAAATAAACAAATGAAAAATAAATGTTCCCTTAAAAAAATAATTCTAATAAAATATAATTTTAAAATAACATCTATAGGAAAAAATTCACTATATAATATTAAACTCCTTTACATGGATGTGAACATGACAAGATAAAATGTAAAACTGAAAACATGATTGATTTTGAAAATTAAATCTCTGAAAATAGCGAATTTTGAAATATAACATTCCTCAATAAAGAACTAAAGAGCATGAAAGTGTTTGAGAATATTGAGTTAATGAGAAACAAAGATTGTTTTCTAGAAAAAAGGTGAGTTTTAAAATTTGAATTTCTTAATACCTTGAAGAGCTCTATATTTATTTCATTAATTCATTGTATATTTATATATAGTATTAAATGAATGTTAAAAAATATTTAAGAAGCTATTTTTATAGATTTTATTAATTCAAATAGATGCATTTAGGTTATAAATATTCTACAAACAAAGCATGTCAAATAATATTTCAGAAAATGACATCAATCTAAATTCTATATATGTGATGAAAATAAATAAAAAATTGGTCCACATTCATAAAGAATATCTTTAGAGGATGTAATGAATAAAACTTACAATTATTATACATATGACCAATGAAAAATATTGATTACACATAAAGAAAAAAAATCCACGATGATTTAGAATTCAGTTGTGGCAATATTCGTTGGGATGTTTTATTGAAACGTGAAAAATCCAACCAAAATTGTAACAACCCAGGTAAATAAAGAATATGACATTTTCATATTTGTCCATATTTGTGAATAAAATATTGATATGACTTTAAAGGGGACGCTATGCTCGATGGCGTACCCAACACGCAACAACGAGTTTCTTGAGAATCTTACGTTGCACTCTAATAATAAAATAATATCATTTTAAATCACTACAACAAATGCCGGTCCTAGCGGCGGTTTTTTTTGCCGTTTAGCGGCGGTTTAAACCGCCGCTATATTGTGTGGCGGCGGTTTACAAAAACCGCCGCTAAGTTTGGCGTCGGCAATCTATTAGCGGCGGTTTTTTCGATTCCCCGGCGGTTTTAGAAATGTGTCGTAGGTCCTTCATTTAGCAGCGGTTTCTCTTCATTTAGCGGCGGTTATATGGGCAGCTTATTCGCGGCGGTTTTAACCGCCGCTAAATTCAGGCGTTTGATGCGCCTATTCTGCGGCGGTGAATACCGCCGCGAAATATCAGCATAATAAATTTAGCGGCGGTTAAAACCGCCGCTAAATTCTTCCCAGTTCATCATTTAGCGGCGGTTATAACCGCCGGTAAATGTTCACAGGTATGGCATTTAGCGGCGGTTAAAACCGCCGCTACATGTTGAACTGGAAAAAAAAAATATTGGATCTGCTCCACCACTGCCCTAAATTTTCCAAAACTACAGCCACATCTCACCCATCAGCCCCACATAATATCACATCCACACATATTTGTAATGTACAATAGCTTACAACATTATTACATCATCACCATTTCATATTCCATCACTAAAAGAATACTACCACAAACCCCTACACACAAAAACCAACATCCTCATAATAGTGACCATAACATCTCTTACCATAATAAAAACCAACATTAAAAATGGACACAGGTCACACATTAGTGGTAGCGGTCACACCGTGCCTCGGATTGAGGCGGAGTTGACTCGTACATGTCACCAACATCCTCATAACAGTGACCATAACATCTCATATGTCAGTTGTTGATTTCACTTAAAATTAAGTCCATTTTTAACAAAACATTGACACTGTGAGTGGTTTTGGCCACACCGGGCCTCAGATTGATGCAGTGTTGAATCTTACACGTCACACATGAGTCATTGATTGTTGTGAAAATGTATCAACGCAATCAGAAGCCGTTAGATCGGTTTGGCATATGTACGTAAAATATTATCCATTTTAAACTAAATACATACACTTGGAGTGATACCGGTCACACCGCTTCTCTGATTGAGGCGGGGTTGAATCTTACACGTCACATTTGACCCATGGATAGTTGTACTTAAGTTTCAATAGAATCCCAATGTGTTTGGTCGGTTTGTCGTATGTCAGTTGTTGATTTCACTTAAAATTAAGTCCATTTTTAACAAAACAGTGACACTGTGAGTGGTGTCGGCCACACCGGGCCTCGGATTGATGCGGTGTTGAATCGTACACGTCACACATGATTCATTGATCATTGTGAAAAAGTATCAATGCAATCAGAAGCCGTTAGATCAGTTTGGCGTATGTACGTAAAATATTGTCCATTTTAAACTAAATACATACACTTGGAGTGATACCGGTCACACCGCGTCTCGGATTGAGGTGGGGTTGAGTCGTACACGTCACATATAACCCATGAATCATTGTCCTAAAGTGTCAACACAATCCGAAGGCGTTTGGTCGGTTTCCCGTATGTCAGTTGTTGATTTCTCACTTAAAAATAAGTCCATTTTGAACAAAACAGAGGCACTTAGAGTTGTGTCAGTCACAACAGGCCTCAGATTGAGGCGGGGTTGACTCGTACATGTCACATTTGAAGGTGAGTATGCATACACGATAGTTGACCTTCTTAGAGAAGGGTTTCTGGAAGAGTATAAAAGACATTAAGAAATGAAGATCATTAGAGTGTTGGAGCAAATGTGGTTGCTACAAACAATGTGGAAATCGTCTTGTGCAAAGCGACCTAAGTTACAACTTGCAGGTATTGTACTCTATTTTTTTCTGGAAGGTTTCAGTTTAAATTCATTTTGGAATGATCATTGCTAGCCATTGTCTTTTAGGTTTTTTTGACAGTCGAGGGGAAAGGGTGGGGTCTGAAGACATTGTAGGATATGTCGAAGGGTGACCGCTACCACCCAAAGAGTCGCTCTCTTGTTTAAAATGAACACCACTTTAATTGGAAACAAAAACTGACCTACGTAAATCTGACCAGACGCATCCAGATTGCCTTCATCCTTTTGGAGAAGGATCCACGGGTCCTTGGTGACGTGTACGAGTCAAACCCGCCTCAATCCGAGGCACGGTGTGACCTCTACCACCCAAAGAGTCACTCTCTTGTTTAAAATGGACACCACTTTAATTGGAAACAACAACTGACCTACGTAAATCTGACCAGACGCATCCGGATTGCCTTCATCCTTTAGGAGAAGGATCCACGGGTCCTTGGTGACGTGTACGAGTAACATGCAAGAATGATGGACCACATTTCTTTGGCCTTTGGACAAAAAAACCAGTAAATTTCCAAAATACCTTCATATCATGCATTAACCAGTAAAATCTCCAAAATACCTTCATATCACGCAGTTCTGAAAAGAGTCACTATTTAAAAGAAAGTCACAAATTTAGATACATCTCGAGATGGTCAGTTTAAAAACATTTTGAGGGACACTACTAAAGACATTCTCAGATATGCACACATCCCCCACTTTTAGATCGTTGTCTACTACAATGATCTTCCAAACAAGATATGCATTAGAACGCTCATGATACATAGAGCAATTCACTGGCCACCTTCGAGAATGATCTGAAGCACAAACCATGACAGCATTATGTTTTTAACTTCAGCACCTCAATTGAGAATGTGACACCTTTCAGGACTTGGCGCCATTGTATGTCGTTTCGTCCACTGAATGGGTCTATCCTTTTATTTAATTTTTTTAACTTCAGTCAAATATTCTAGAATGATGTCGCGGAAGATCCTTCACCATTTTGTTTTGCTGAACATCTCATTACATTGTTAAAAAAAAGCAGGGTGTCTTGCATGGGCAATACGTTCCTGTATTGAAGATGATGCACTCCCATTTATTCGAACCCACAAAACCACCCCACGGCGCGACGGTCATCGGCAGGTGCCTGGGTTCCTCCCCGCATGAGAAAACAGGGACTCATATTTTACTGGAAGGCAGGGAGGAACCCAGGCACCTGCCGATGACCGTCGCGCCGTGGGGTGGTTTTGTGGGTTCGAATAAATGGGAGTGCATCATCTTTAATACAGGAACGTATTGCCCATGCAAGACACCCTGCTTTTTTTAACAATGTAATGAGATGTTCAGCAAAACAAAATGGTGAAGGATCTGCCGCGACATCATTCTAGAATATTTGACTGAAGTTAAAAAAAATTAAATAAAAGGATAGACCCATTCAGTGGATGAAACGACATACAATGGCGCCAAGTCCTGAAAGGTGTCACATTCTCAATTGAGGTGCTGAAGTTAAAAACATAATGCTGTCATGGTTTGTGCTTCAGATCATTCTCGAAGGTGGCCAGTGAATTGCTCTATGTATCATGAGCGTTCTAATGCATATCTTGTTTGGAAGATCATTGTAGTAGACAACGATCTAAAAGTGGGGGATGTGTGTATATCTGAGAATGTCTTTAGTAGTGTCCCTCAAAATGTTTTTAAACTGACCATCTCGAGATGTATCTAAATTTGTGACTTTCTTTTAAATAGTGACTCTTTTCAGAACTGCGTGATATGAAGGTATTTTGGAGATTTTACTGGTTAATGCATGATATAAAGGTATTTTGGAGATTTTACTGGTTTTTTTGTCCAAAGGCCAAAGAAATGTGGTCCATCATTCTTGCATGTTACTCGTACACGTCACCAAGGACCCGTGGATCCTTCTCCTAAAGGATGAAGGCAATCCGGATGCGTCTGGTTGGAATCTATGTGTCCCTTCAGCGACAATGAGTTTGTGTCACCATTATAATTTTGGTAACTAGGTGAGGTGGTGCTAAGAATTTTGGGCCATGAGTTGTGGAGAGGATTGGAACAAAGGTGTTCCGATTGTCTCTCCACAGGGTAGTGTAGTGCCTTATCGATATCCTCTTGTGCGGTGGTATAGTAACATTACCTAAACCTTTAATTTTCATTTTATGTTGATAATAAATAGTTGAGAGATGAACTTTAGTCATTTTTATTAAAAATACACACTATAAACCTATCAATTATCCTTGAGAGATGAACTAGGGTATTAACTAGACCATAAACCAACTTTAAAGATATAATCAATTTGACGTGTCATGACAATGTGGTCAGTTCCTATTGGCAAAACCAAGGGGATCGACACTACAATGTAGATTACGAAACCCTAAGAGTGGGAGAATCCACAATGGGAGATTTCGGAACCATCCTCACAATAAAATACACAAATCAATCACCATTTTCCATGATTAAAATTTCATTTATTCACTTAAAATAGGGAGTTAAATTACCTATATGTTACTGTCGGTGCTTCCCATCATTAAATATCTTAATCACTATTCGATGATAGAAAGTTGACTCAATTTATTTACTTTATTCTATTTTTAGATTAATTATTTGGGAAATACACCTCACCCTATTCATTTGAATGGTCATGGAATAAAATCCCAACCATGAAAACTATAAAAAATACCCCATTAAATCATCATATAATCATTCTATAATCACTGATTAATCATAACACCACTTGTTCACACCAGGATTCCCCACACTACTAAAATTCTATCACATCAATGTCTGTACTTGTACCCACCAAAATGAAGTGTGAGTTGATCACTAGATGAATTTACCCCCACCCTCTTACATGTTTCTCCATAATTTCTAGATCTCCCACAATATCTCACCCTAGTGGATTTTTATAGACCACTTTACATGGTCAAGATGAAATTTCCCTTGATTTCAACCCCAGATGAACACTCTTACCACATTGATATTTTATTATTATCCCATTATATTATGATATACATATGAATTAAGATCCAAATCAACCAACCTTATCACCTATTTACAAAATCACCACCTTAAATCATTAGTACGAGTGTATCCATTTCCTAGAATTCTATCCTTACACCCCATCTGTGAATCACCTTGAAAAGGTTTCCTTTTCCCAAAACCCCATTAATATTGAATGTATTTATATTTTTTACTCATATCTTAGTGTATAATTTAGTAATCAAGACTTCCATGCATTCCAACCATGCTTCTAAAAACTTACAATCATCCTAATTTCCTTATGAGTAAAATAATTATGCTAACATGAAATCCCTATCTCAAATGAATGATAAGTATCTTATCAAAGGTCACTTTTTCCTAGATTAACTAACCTTTATAAGGATTATTATTGATAACTATCCAATTATTATTTCACCTGGATGAATCATTTTTCCACATTATCCAAATCATCCCAAGACTAGGCTGAATATGATTTTACCTTGCAACCCCAAATCAATATCCCTATTTTTCAACATCTGAGAATAAATACATATTGAATCAAACCCAAGTCAAGTACCAAATCCCTTAAAAATCCTGTAAAAATAAAAAACACAAATCATCCTAGACATATCATAAGTCCTCACCCCTATCATAGAACTAACCTTCAGTGATAATAACACCCTCACCATAGGTTTCACCAGATGGTCGGGTCTATGGGTACGATTCATGGATCATAAACTTGGTCATTATATCTAGTAAAACCTATAATACAACTTGAAATACATTTAACTTTTATATAAAAATCACAATCAGTCACCCCCATCAATATAAAATAATACCACAAGGATAGTCACACTTATATACATCGCATATCTAGTATATTATGAAGTAAAACTCTTAGATCTTGGCCAACTAAGATATCATTGATCAACCTCTTAATTCATTATCAAGTGATCATTGGTGATGTTTAATCCAACTAACATAACCCTAATCTATAATTTACCCTAGTCTATTAATTAACTTTACACCAATTAATCATTTAATTCCAAATTAATTACTAACCAATAACTTTTAATTAATCCAAGACTGTTCTCATTTTCATTTAAAAACACTATCGTATCATCATAAAAATAATGCATCAACATTGTATCCACACAAATAATTTTCTCATTATAAAATTTTATATGGTACATGAATAATCACGAGTATGTCAAGCAGTAGACATAGAGAAAACTCACATTGGGGCCGAAGTCGAAGCGAGAAAGGTCGTCGGGAGAAGGGGGTCGCGGGTTGCCGGTCGCAGGCACCGCCGGAGGAGGTCGCGGGCTCGCCGGCGGAGGTCTCGGGGTCGCCGGAGGAGGTCGCGGGGTCGCCGGAGGAGGTCGCGGGGTCACCGGAGGAGGTCGCGGGATCGCCGGGGGGTCGCGGGGGGCTGCGGGCGAGGGTTGCAGGGAAGGGTCGCGGGGGGCTGCGGGCGAGGGTTGCAGGGAAAGGGGCCGGGGTAGGGAAGGGTCGGGGTTTTTAAAAAAAAAACAATGGTTTAGCGGCGGTTTATTAAAAACCGCCGCGAAATGTATTTCGGAAAACGTTTAGCGGCGGTTTTGTGAACCGCCGCCACAAAACCGCCGGTAAACACTGTTTATTTTGTAGTGAATGGTAGTTAACATGTGGCCATTGTATTGGCGGTAATGGATATAAATAACTAAAATATGATTATATATGTTTTTAAATGTTTTTACATTTGTCCAATAAAGGATAAATGCTTAAAATATGGAAAGAATTCATTTTAGGCGTATATGCCCTAGTTTTCACTAAAGGTTCACCTATCACCTTTTGATGTTGAACCATCATTAAATATAGTTTTGTTCACTCTTAAACATTCTTTTGGACCAAATAAAACTCCTATTAAGAATCGGGACATCAAAATTTACTTTGTGTAAATTTTTGGTATCTTTCCGATAAAGTTCATTTTTTTAATGAATAGTGTAAAATGTTGTATTTTAATTCAAAACCTCTTTTTAATCTAATTTATTTATATGATTAGATTATCTTTTGAATTGGTTTTTAAGTGAAATTAGAATATATTTTTACCATTAAATCCAATAGTGGTCGTTGGAATTAATTTCACTTTGAAATCAGACTTAAACCAATGTCAATCTTTTGATACTTATTGTATCATAAAAACACGCTATTTGCTCTGAAAGCGGGAATTAATTATTAAATTAATTAATGTGACTTATATGTTTTTAATTTTGTAAAATAGACTTTGTTTTTGAATTCATAATATCAAATATAGCTTAGGGTGAATTTTTGGGATTTTTCTGAAAAACATCAATTTTTGATGAATAGTGACACAACTAAGTGGTACTTATAAAAACTTATTTTTCCGTTTAAATGAAATTTTTCCATCTTTGTGTTTTTAATTTCAAAAATCCGACATACATGGTTTTCATTAAGAAGTAAAATGTGGTTCAATGGGATGAAAATAATTTTTTGGTGAATAGTAACTTATTAAGTTTTTAATCGCGATTAGAGGTAATTAGAGTAGTTTAAGGTAAAAATAATTTTTTAATAATATGAAATGAACTTGAAACATGTCCTAACCTAATTGGATGTGTAATGGCCGACCAAGAAAATCCATGGTTCAACTTGGGGACTCCATGGAGCCACTTTGGTTGGGAAATGACATAAATAACTTTTTATTTAATGTAAAAGTAAAAATGACACAAACATGATATGTTTTACTAAAACAATTTTTAAGTGGGGTTATACAAGTCATATTTTTTATTATAAATAGTCATTGGAAATCTAAAAATTTTTCTTACATCATAGTAATTTTTTTTATAATTTTTAGACATTAAATATATTAAATTATTTATGACTTTATAATGATGCAGCGATAACATCATTATCTGACGATTTAAATAAAATGAGAAGATAATATAATCTCTATGACCTAAACATGTCCAAAACTTATTGGATGGGTGGATTTCGAACCCTTATCACCTTATCCACGAATTATATCAATGTGGGACCTTTTAAAACCGAAACACTTTTTCAAATAATGTAATATTTCATACTTTCCAAAAGTACCCCTCCTCTCCTCTTATAAAAGGCCCCCACCTCTACCTCATTTCACACACTCTTCAAGCCTTTGGCTCGGCCAACCCCTGACCATTTACTCTCTCCACATCCCTCTCCTCATCCTAGTGTATTCCCTTTGGGCAGAATCCTTTCAATGGAAGCCCTTAGGCTCAAATGAAAAGGAGTTACACTTTTAAAGGTAATTCATTCTCTCATGTTCATTTGTTTTATTTTGCTTATCCAACCCCATAAACTCTTTTTATTTACTTATTTTGTAACAACAACAGTATCTTAAATATACTAGGATGTTGTTATAAGATTTATTCGAGCTACACTCTCACACAACTACATCAAATGGTTAAAGAACATACGGTTTCCGTGGATGGAAAAATTCTGCCTCCCGAAACGATGATTGTTCAATACTCATTTAACACCTTCAAAGGTGGACATTATGATGTCACTATTTTTATATATGATATATAATATGTTTATGTTTTCTTTAAGCTTCTGTTTTTTTTTCATTTTGGGCATACCATTATGGTTTCCATTATGGGTAAACGCGATATCTTCATTTAAGGAAGTGCGGACTACCGCCCCTCAAAGTGATTTGATTCGTTAAATACCATATGTGGGACGTATAAAGAATGAAACTATGATATTATATATGATATTATACTGGAATTATAAAATACCTTTATATCATTATTATTCCATTCTATAAAATACGAAATATAAATGAAAGTAGCATTCATGCGTACGTACGGCTTACCGTCTTCATGAACGGTGCATTTCATTTCTTACATCTAAATGATTATGTAATGTTATAAATTAATGAATGTACTGGATATATATGACATATATGATATCTACATCATGAATACAATTCTGGATATAATAAATATTTGGCCACACGAACAACATGTAATTGTAAGAAGTCCACTTTCGACTTAAGAACCAAATATCGGCAAAACAAATATTATTAACTTAAATGATTACATAATGTTTATGACATGGTAATAAGTGATATAAAAGGAATAATGAACTTGAAAAAGGTTCTTAAGGAAGTATAAATTAACTCAAGTTTATTATTCAGGAGATTAAAGAATGATCGAGTCAAGTCGGACCCAAGGTAAGGGATCCTACTCCTCTCTTTCTTTTTAAGTACACTCTTTTATGTAATTCCTTCTAAGCTCATATTTATTGTTATTGGGATGTTATTTTCTATCAAACTTACTGTAATTTTTATTTTCATATGATGATAGACCCTATTATTTCTCATAAATCCATTTTTGGAAGTTTTATGTGGCGCAGTTAGGCTGCCGAGTTTTCGTAAGGGATTTTTCATCTCACATTTATTCCCGTGAGATTTATCCTACATTTGCCACATTTTCATTTGAGTGGTGTATGTACTGCCATTATTCTTATATTTGTGTAATATAATTTCCATTATGAGTATTTACATCAATTATTTATTGTCCTTCTTTCATGGGGTGTATGTTTTGAAAGATACCCAAGTCGGTAAGGGAACCTTTCTCCCTCCTCTTTTTTAAAAGACTTATTTTGTTGGGTCTTTTAATTTACATATTGTTATGTTGGGATATGTTCTCATATATCCTTATTGATGTTAATTTTATGTCCAAGTGATGAGATACACTTTTTATCTCTCATCAACTCATTTTGATGTGATGTCGTTAGGCTGTCAAGGGAACTTTTTAACCCAATTTCGATTTCTTTGGGTTCAACATGTAGTCATTGAATATGTCATCCATTGAAAATGTGTGAATGACCTTTTATTGTTTTACACTTAATATCCACTTATATTGGGTATATTTATATTTTTCACACATATTTTTGAGACTGATTTGTCCTTAATTTAAGGATACCTTCTTTATAAGGGATTTCATCTCATTTGACATTTCTATTGAGGGTTCATTGTTGTTATGCACCAATTCACTCTTATATGGTGTATATACTGTCCTTTGGAGTATTATATCATGAATCCGTTTATTCTCATGATATTATAAATTTTTGACTAAATTTTATTCCCCAATTATTGTATTCAAGTGTCTCTAATTTTGGTAAAACCCCTTTAACCAAATTATCTCTTTAAATGTTTTAATTATTTATTCTTATTAATATCCATGTTTTCAAAATGGTGTTAAGGATTTATTTATATTGATATTAATGGTTTAAAATTTTAAGCTTCAAGGTGGTATGGGACTTCGTCTCAATCTCCTTTCATTGAGGCATATTTTATTTTATACACAACTTTATTTTATACGATGTATAAACCCCTTTGTCTTTTACGTTTATTCAAAAGGAATCTTTTTTATACGAAGCATTTACTAAACGACAAAAGGGAATGTTTTTGTTGTACGTATGCGGGGACAACGACTTCTCCGCCGTCGTGACCTTTTTTTGAGTTTCGGCTTCCTCTACAAGCCATACCTTCTTTTTAAAAGAAAAATAAATACCATGTTTTACTTTTCTTTTATTTTGGTATTGAAAATGGTTTTCACAATGTTTTTTGTGTTGTATTGATATCTTGTGATTGAAATGTGGAAATGTTATTTTTCCTTTGTGCATGTTTTATGTGATACGATTATGTTATGGTTCTTGGGCATTATTATGAAGACGGGTGGTTCTGTGATAAACTAAGGGCGAGTGAGCCCGATATAGCTCTCCAATGCATTGGGTAACGCGAAGGAGTGAAACGTTAAGGTTTCTCCGAAGAGATTTAGGGAATATACTGTGATGGGTATTCCAAACATAACCAAGAGGGTTACTCCCTACGTAAGAATGTTATGAATGCCTCAAGTTACCTTTATGTCATATGTTTTCTATGTTTTATTCATGATTTGATATGCCTATGTTTTATGGGTAATGTGTGATTTCATTATAATGTATATATGAACTCATGTTTCGTTTCCATATTTTTATAACTCTTACTGAGCTTTTTATGCTTATACCATGTTTTTGAAATGTTTTTCATAGGTCAAGGGAATGGTACATGATGTGATGATAGTGTCACAGATGTGTCAAGAAAGAATCCGTGTTATATTTTAAATATGTTTCCGTTGATGGGAAGAATGATTACTATCTTTTATATAACCACTTTGTTTAAATGTGGAATGTAATGCAAGTTTCATGATCTAATTCTCTAAAACTATAAACCTGAAAAGATTCTCAATGTGACATCTTGTAATAACTCAAGATTAAGTAAGGTTTAAGGCTGGGGCCTTATAGTTGGTATCAAAGGGAGGTTTAGATAACTGTAGAGGATAGGGTATTCTCTAAGTATAAGTGACATTACCATAATGGTTAGGATTTCAGAAAGAGTCCTAGTTTTAGATAAAGTTAATGAGTAAGTATATCTTAGTGTTTACCTTCCTCATTGGTACATGATGGTTTTGTTGATATACTCACGCTGACATTTCTATTTTTAGTGAATGGATGGATCTCGCAGGCACCAAAGTGAAAATTGGTTTGAAGGAAACTGTGGTGGTTCTCTGATTAAGAGACTCGATGAAATGGGGTACTCAATGAGGAAACTCGTGGTTGTTCTAAACCAACTATCAAGGAGTCATGATCAACCACGTGAACCTTGGTATGTTCTATAATGCATCATGTATGAGATGACCAATCGATGTGGAAGTTCAGGTAATAATTAAAAAGGTAACCATTAGGGTGTATATGATCCTTACTTTTTAGGTAATTATGGGTTACTCTATGATATGATGGAAAATGAAAGGAATGAGATAAACTTGAGGTTAAAATATGTTATGATTATTTTTGAATATTTTATCTCATTTTGGGGAATGTTTTAAGAATTATATAGTTTTGGAGAAAGGACAACACGTAGACCTTGTGACTACCCGTCACGTCGGACAAAGCTACGGGAATCGAACCCACAACCAAAGTGCGACTGGTATTTATCGCCTACCACTGGACTACGTGAAGTCCCTGGTTAGTTTGACTAATTCTTTTTAGTTAGATGATTTTATGAATTAAGAGTATGTTTATTTTGGGTTATTTATGAAAATGATTAACCTATCATTGAGGATATGTGATTAGGATAATTACTTTTCAATGCGAGACTTTAGGAGAAACTGTTGTTGTTTGGAGATAAATGTTACGATTTAACTTGGAAGACTATGTGAAAAAATCCTTCAAATATTTGGGTTTCAATCTTATATTGGTTTAATTTGAAGAATTTTATGAACAAATTGATTATAGAATGGTTCTCATTGATCATTGGGTTTTTTTTGGACAAATTTTGGAGATTAAGAATAGATTCTCTTTTTATAAAGGGTTATCCTTTTCTGGATTATCTGACCTTGTACTAACCTTTTTGGTTTTGGTTTTGGTTGAAGCCAAAAGACATGGGATGTATATAGTTCTCATTTGTGGATTAGGTGATTCTCTAGAAGTTTATTTTAGTACTCTTAATTTGAACAAGTCTCCCTAAATACTCGTCTTTTGGAAAAAAATATGAGTTTGATTGAGGAATCTAGTAAAAGTTGAAAGTCAATATCATAAGTGATTATGATTCCTTATGAATAAATTCCTCAATATAAATAATCTTAAAACAAAAATGTTGTCTATTAACTTTTCCTACTGAGGAATCGAATACCGTTTAACCCATCACAAGTTTGTGATTTTCTAGTGGTTAACTTTCTCCTAAACATGTTTTCTATCACTCTCCCTCAAAACATGACCCTTTGTTTTTTCCTCCATGTCCATATTTTCATACATGGAATCCTAGTATGGGTTAACTTGTGTGACCTCTGTGCTTATCTTTCTTTATTTTGAAGTGATTGTTTTACCGACTCTTGTTCCGATGTGGGAGTTTCAAGGATGTTTCCAAGCTCAATTTTAAAAAATTGCGAGGACGCAATTCCCAAAAGGGGGGAAGGATGTAACACCCCAGGTAAATAAAGAATATGACATTTTCATATTTATCCATATTTGTCAATAAAATATTGATATGACTTTAAAGGTGACTCTATGCTCGATGGCGTACTCAACACGCAACAACGAGTTTCTTGGGAATCTTACGTTGCACTATAATAATAAAATAATATTATTTTAAATGGTAGTTAACATGTAGCCATTGTATTGGAGGTAATGGATAGAAATAACTAAAATATGATTATATATGTTTTTAAATGTTTTTACATTTATCCAATAAAGGATAGATGCTTAAAATATGGAAAGAATTCATTTTTAGGCGTATATGCCCTAGTTTTCACTAAAGGTTCACTTATCACCTTTTGATGTTGAACCATCATTAAATATAGTTTTGTTCACTCTTAAACATTATTTTGGACCAAATAAAACTCTTATTAAGAATCGGGACATCAAAATTTACTTTGTGTAAATTTTTGGTATCTTTCCGATAAAGATCATTTTTTAATGAATAGTGCAAAATGTTGTATTTTAATTCAAAACCTCTTTTTAATATAATTTATTTATATGATTAGATTATCTTTTGAATTGGTTTTGAAGTGAAATTAGAATATATTTTTACCATTTAATTCAATAGTGGTCGTTGGAATTAAATTCACTTTGAAATCAGACTTAAACCAATGTCAATCTTTTGATACTTATTGTTTCATAAAAACACGCTATTTGCTCTGACAGCGGGAATTAATTATTAAATTAATTAATGTGACTTATATGTTTTGAATTTTGTAAAATAGACTTTGTTTTTGAATTCAGAATATCAAATATAGCTTAGGGTGAATTTTTGTGATTTTTCTGAAAAACATCAATTTTTGATGAATAGTGACACAACTAAGTGATACTTATAAAAACTGATTTTTCCATTTAAATGAAATTTTGCCATCTTTGTGTTTTGAATTTCAAAAATCCGACATACATGGTGTTCATTAAGAAGTAAAATGTGGTTCAATGGGATAAAAATAATTTTTTGGTGAATAGCAACTTATTAAGTTTTTAATTGCGATTAGAGGTAATTAGTGTAGTTTAAGGTAAAAATAATTTTTTAATAATATGAAATGAACTTGACACATGTCCTAACCTAATTTGATGTGTTATGGCCGACCAAGACAAGCCATAGGTCAACTTGGGGACCCCATGGAGCCACTTTGGTTGGGAAATGACATAAATAACTTTTTATTTAATGTAAAAGTAAAAAATGACACAAACATGATATGTTTTACTAAAACAATATTTAAGTGGGGTTATACAAGTAATATTTTTTATTATAAATAGTCATTGGAAATATAAAATGTTTTCTTACATAATAGTCATTTTTTATAATTTTTAGACATTAAATAAATTAAATTATTTATGACTTCATAATGATGCAGCGATGACATCATTATCTGACGATTTAAATAAAATGAGAAGATAATGTAATATCTATGACCTAAACATGTCCAAAACTTATTGTATGGGTGGATTTCGAACCCATATCACCTTATCCACGAATTATATCAATGTGGGACCTTTTAAAACCGAAACACTTTTTCAAATAAAGTAATATTTCATACTTTCCAAAAGTACCCCTCCTCTCCTCTTATAAAAGGCCCCCACCTCTTCCTCATTTCACACACTCCTCAAGCCTTTGGCTCGGCCAACCCCTGACCATTTACTCTCTCCACATCTCTCTCCTCATCCTAGAGGATTCCCTTTGGGCATAATCCTTTCCATGGAAGCCTTTAGACTCAAATCAAAAGGAGTTACACTTTTAAAGGTAATTCATTCTCTCATGTTCATTTGTTTTATTTTGCTTCTCCAACCCCATAAACTCTTTTTATTTACTTATTTTGTAACAAAAACAGTATCTTCAATATACTAGTATGTTGTTATAAGATTTATTCGAGCTAAAATCTCACACAACTACATCAAATGGTTAAAGAACATACGGTTTCTGTGGATGGAAAAATTCTGCCTCCCGAAACGATGATTGTTCAATACTCATTTAACACCTTCAAAGGTGGCCATTATGATGTCACTATTTTTATATATGATATATAATATGTTTATTTTTTCCGTAATCTTCTGTTTTTTTTTTCATTTTGGGCATAGCTTTATGGTTTCCATTATGGGTAAACGCGATATCTTCATTTAAGGAAGTGCGGACTACCGCCCCTCAAAGTGATTTGATTCATTAAATACCATATGTGGGACGTATAAAGAATGAAACTATGATATTATATATGATATTATACTGGAATTATAAAATACCTTTATATAATTATTATTCCATTCTATAAAATATGAAATAGAAATGAAAGTAGCATTCATGCGTACGTACGGCTTACCGTCTCCATGAACGGTGCATTTCATTTCTTACCTCTAAATGATTATGTAATGTTATAAATTCATGAATTTACTGGATATATATGACATATATGATATCTAAATCATGAATACAATTCTGGATATAATAAACATTTGGCCACACGAACAACATGTAATTGTAAGAAGTCCACTTTCGACTTAAGAACCAAATATCGCTAAAACAAATATTATTAACTTAAATGATTACATAATGTTTATGACATGGTAATAAGTGATATAAAAGGAATAATGAACTTGAAAAAGGTTCTTAAGGAAGTAGAAATTAACTCAAGTTTATTATTCAGGAGATTAAAGAATGATCGAGTCAAGTCGGACACAAGGTAAGGGATCCTACTCCTCTCTTTCTTTTTAAGTACACTCTTTTATGTCATTCCTTCTAAGCTCATATTTCTTGTTATTGGGATGTTATTTTATATCACAAATACTGTAATTTTTATGTTCATATGATGAGAGACCCTATTATTTCTCATAAATCCATTTTTGGAAGTTTTATGTGGCGCAGTTAGGCTGCCGAGTTTTCGTAAGGGATTTTTCATCTCACATTTATTCTCGTGATATTTATGCTACATTTGCCACAATTTCCTTTGAGTGGTGTATGTACTTCCATTATTCTTCTATTTGTGTAATATAATTTCCATTTTGAGTATTTACATAAATGATTTATTGTCCTTCTTTCATGGGGTGTATGTTTTGAAAGATACCCAAGTCGGTAAGGGAACCTTTCTCCCTCCTCTTTTTTAAAAGACTTCTTTTGTTGGGTCTTTTAATTTACATATTTTTATGTTGGGATATGTTCTCATATATCCTTATTGATGTAAATTTTATGTCCAAGTGATGAGATACACTTTTTATCTCTCATCAACTCATTTTGATGTGATGTCGTTAGGCTGTCAAGGGAACTTTTTAACCCAATTTCGATTTCTTTGGGTTCAACATGTAGTCATTGAATATGTCATCCATTGAATATGTGTGAATGAACTTTTATTGTTTTACACTTAATATCCACTTATATTGGGTGTATTTATATTTTTCACACATATTTTTGAGACTGATTTGTCTTTAATTTAAGGATACCTTCTTTATAAGGGATTTCATCTCATTTGACATTTCTATTGAGGGTTCATTGTTGTTATGCACCAATTCACTCTTATATGGTGTATATACTCTCCTTTGGAGTATTATATCATGAATCCATTTATTCTCATGATTTTATAAATTTTTGACTAAATGTTATTCCCCAATTATTGTATTCAAGTGTCTCTAATTTTTGTAAAACGCCTTTAACCAAAATATCTCTTTAAATGTTTTAATTATTTGTTCTTATTAATATCCATGTTTTCAAAATGGTGTTAAGGATTTATTTATATGGATATTAATGGTTTAAAATTTTAAGCTTCAAGGTGGTATGGGACTTCGTCTCAATCTCCTTTCATTGAGGCATATTTTATTTTATACACAACATTCTTTTATACGGTGTATAAACCCCTTTGACTTTTACGTTTATTCAAAAGGAATATTTTTTATACGAAGCGTTTACTAAACGAAAAAAGGGAATGTTTTTGTCGTACGTATGCGGGGACAACGACTTCTCCGCCGTCGTGACCATTATTTGAGTTTCGACTTCCTCTACAATCCATACCTTCTTTTTAAAAGAAAAATAAATACCATGTTTTACTTTTCTTTTATTTTGGTATTGAAAATGGTTTTCACGATGTTTTTTGTGTTGTATTGATATCTTGTGATTGAAATGTGGAAATGTTATGTTTCCTTTGTGCATGTTTTATGTGATACGATTATGTTATGGTTCTTGGGCATTATTATGAAGACGGGTGGTTCTGTGATAAACTAATGGCGGGTGAGCCCGATATAGCTCTCCAATGCATTGGGTAACGCAATGGAGTGAAACGTTAAGGTTTCTCTGAAGAGATTTAGGGAATATACTATGATGGGTATTCCAAACATAACCAAGAGGGTTACTCCCTATGTAAGAATGTTATGAATGCATCAAGTTACCTTTATGTCATATGTTTTCTATGTTTTATTCATGATTTGATATGCCTATGTTTTATGGCTAATGTGTTATTTCATTATAATGTATATATGAACCCATGTTTCCTTTCCATATTTTTATAACTCTTACTGAGCTTTTTATGCTAATACCTAGTTTTTGAAATGTTTTTCATAGGTCACGGGAACGGTACATGATGTGATGATAGAGTCAAGGATGTGTCAAGAAAGGATCTGTGTTATATTTTAAATATGTTTCCGTTGATGGGAAGAATGAATACTGTCTTTTATGTAACCACTTTGTTTAAATGTGGAATGTAATGCAAGTTTCATGATCTAATTCTCTAAAACTCTAAACCTGAAAAGATCCTCAATGTGACATCTTGTAATAACTCAAGATTAAGTATGGTTTAAGGCTGGGGCCTTATAAAAATCATTTGATACAGGATTCCATTTTAATACTAACATAAAAAATCCACATATATATAATAAGGAATAAAAAAACTAGGTAATCAATGAAAATTATATTACTGAGCTCAAAATGATGGATTCTGACACCCTAAAAATAAGATACATACCCTGATGATAAGAAAATCAGATCTCAAGAGGTGGAAGATGATGAAATCTCTGACACACACTAACTACACTCGATATTTTCCCCTTTTGAGGTCAAAACTCATTCAGTGTTTAGATCTGATTTACACTCAACCAGATCTATGCTTAAGCATGTCAACCTCACTTAGACTTTGTTTGGTGGTCAAAATCCCTCACCATCTTACTCAATGTGGCCTCCTTTGATGCTTCTTACACCTCATCTTCGACCATATTGGCATGAATATATCCTATCGATTGATCACCTCTCCACACTAGGATCCCAAAAGAAAATAATCCCCAAAATTGATTTCCTTTATCCCTTATTTACACATTTTTATTCGGATTTTTTTTATAAAATAAACAATATATATCAAAAAAATTAATATATATTTTTTATAAAAAATTATAGTCATTTTTTAAACACATATTATAATAATTTAATAATTTTGATAATTCAAAAAAAATTTAAAAAAAATTACAATTTGAGAGATAAAATATACTACCTTTGATATTTATACGAAATAAATATTATAATTAATATAAAAAATAGATTATTTCCTTTAGTTTTATAATAAATTATAATATATTTAATATCATAACATTATAAATGTCATTTTAAATTCATTTTTCTAATTAATTTATATAATTTAATTTATTTATAAATTATAAATCATTTTTATATGTTAAATTATAATTTCATACTTCAACATGTCCATAATACGTTTTTAGAAATAATTATCATATGTTGACGTTAAATTTTTTTTTATTTCAATACATAATATTATGTTTAATTATTCTTATCATCATTTTTCATAAATATATTTAAAAATAATAATTTTTTTATAGTACTTTCAAATAAAAATTTATTTTCCAAACAAATATAATAAAATACATTTATCCATGAAAAAATATTATTTTAAAAATTGAACCAAGTTTCTAAAAATAGAATTTATAATATGAAATAATAATTTAATATAAAATATTATTTTATAAGATAAGAAAACTATAATTTCATGAAATCTTACTTGATGAGATAATAAAAAGTTATATTATATAATTTTAAATATTTTACATGACTAATAAATCAACATTTTATCAGATTATAAATTAATCAATTTAATAAAATATTTATAGAAAGAAAAATATGCTTATAATTTTTAGGATGTTAAATTATACCCCCTATAATTAATTTATCCCTTTAAAGTTGTTTGTCATGATTAAGAAAATTATGAATTTTCATCTTCTGAAAATGTAAAATTAAAATTTCTAAGGGGACTTAACTATCAAAAAAAAACTTATCATGTCTATTTTTTCTTCAAAAGACATTGTCTAAAATCCAATGTTTTTTTACCATTTCTCTGATTCCAACTGTAAATCCTTGATCATATGCTTCCAGATTCAATATTTAAAATGTGTTGTAATCCTTTTATAAAAAATAATCTTAAAGATATACCAAAAATTTTAGATTCGAGGACCATTGCTAATATTTTTATAGAAGAATTAGAGAAAAGTACACAATATATTAGAGATGTATAAAATTATTAAATAAAAAAATACTATCTGATTTCATATGTGCTAACTCAAAATGTAAAACTGTTTGTCTTAGAACATTCATAATATAGTTGGAAATATTTTTAAAACATGGGATGAGCATTAAATTTTACTACAAGGGGTTTTAAAACAAGTGGAAAATGTTTTTTTATTAAGACTACTTTTATGTTCTTATAATATTTTTAATATAAAATACAAAAATTTTATATTTATAAAAAATATTTAAAAAATACTTATTTTTAAAATTCATTTCAAAAGTACGACTTTGAAAAATTTTGATTTCCACTTTTAAATTATTTTTAATTTAATAATACATTTATAGATTAATTTGATACTAAGAATATCCTATGAAAATCATGTGGTCATACGGAATATAACCAATAGGACAATTTCATGTGAGGCTGTGATTTTACATCCCTTTCCTCATTCCCCCCATGATACCAAAGTTCCAGATCAAATTTTTTAGAAATATTTTTGATGATTCCCCTTTCACAATATCAATACACTAAAACAATTTAAAACTTATATCAATTATTTTCGTTAAAGAAAATAATTTTATATCTTTTTAAATTGAAAAATCACTTTTTTAGAAAATTTGTTGGAGAAATCCATATTAATAAAAAATAATAACATGGATAAATACTTAGACCATTAACTAAAAAAAAATTTCAAAACATTTACAATAAAAAAAATTCATTAAATAGTTTTTATGTAATAATTTCCTTTAAATTCATATATATAAAGAATACAAGCATAAAAAGAGACTCATTAAAATTAAAATACTACATTAATGTAGTGTCGAGATGTTACAGGTAATTTCCAAATCCTATTTAATGTTAGACATCCAAGGATACAAATTTGTTTTGCACAAATAAAATCATGAATTAAAACATTACATAAATAGAAAACACACATAAAATTAAAACCAACTTAAATTCAAAGGGTATATAATATAATCATAGAGGTTTTGATAAAAATAATTACTTATTTTAGAATTAAAATTCAAAATAATATCAAGAATGGCATTTTTGTTTTATGTCACTATTTCAAAATAATAGAAATTATCAAAATAATATAACAACTTTCCTAAAACCATTTGAATAATTTTATGTAAATGTAATTTCCTTAATAATGTTCCTAAAATATACATCCAAATATAAAAAAATAATAATATTATATATATTCCAAAAAAAATTAAAATCATAATTTGTTTCAAAATTTTAATAAAATGAGATTATTATCTGATACACATGTTTATTTGAAAAATAAATATACCCCTAAAAATATTAGAAGAATTTCTAGATTTTACATTACAAAAATAAATTTTAATTAAATAAATATTATAATAATATATTCTTCCGTTAAAAAATTATGACCATAAATTTTCTTAAGAATATAAATCAATTGATATCACATAATTTTGAATGAATTAATATTTGAAACATATAAAAATTTTATTATAAATAAATATGTACATAAAATATAATATAAATAAATAATCCTGTATAATTTTTTAAAAAAAAATTATATCATAAAATAATTTTCTATTATAAATATTATTAATAAACTCTATTACACAAAACCATAAATAAATATCATAATTTCAAAATAAATAATTTCAATATATTCTTCAAGAAAATATATATTTAAATAAATAAATTAGTAAAAAATATAATTCATTTATAAAAGTTTAATTATTATCAAATATAGTTTTAAAAACAAAATCCTAAGAAAAAAAATTCATTATATATAAAATAAACATCTTTACCTTGATATAATCTTGAAATGATAAAATTTAAAAATAAAAACATGTTTACTTCTAAAATTATTTCTTTCAAAATATAAATTTAGAAAATATATCTTACCTCGAGATAGAACCAAATAACCCACTAGAGTTTGAGAAAATCAAGAAGATGAGAAACTATGATTGTTTTCTGAATTAAGGTGTTATTTCAAAATAGAATTGCTTAATAAACTGATGGAACTCTCTATTTATATCCTTGAATCATTTTATATTTATATATAGTATTAAATGAAGGGTAAAAATAATTTATAAATTTATTTGTACAGATTCTATGAATTGAAATAGATGAATTTGGGTTTTAAATCTTGTACACAACCAACATATCAAATAATATTTCAAAAAATTAAATCGAACTAAATTCATTATATGTGAAGAAAACACATACAACATTCTACCACATCTAAATAGAATATCAATAGAGGATACATTGAATAAAACATGCAATTATTATATATATGACCAAGGAAAAATATTGATTCTAAAAGAAGAATAAAAAAACTGATCTACGATGAATAAAAACCCAATTGTATAGAGATTTAGTGTGATGCTTTATTAAAACATAATAAATCCAGCCAGAATCATTGAACAACTCATTTTATTTCAATACCAAAAATTAGAAAACCATTGAACATCATAAAGAAGTTAAAAAACAAGACATCAATGAATATGATATTACTATGTTGAAAACCATAGAATCAGACACCCTAAAAATAAAATATATATTGTGATGATCAAAAAATGAAATTTCATGTGGAGGAAGATGATGGAATTTCTAACACACATTGAATAAACTCGATATTTTCCCCATCAATGATAAAGACCCATTTGAGGTCCAGATTTCGGTTGTGGTTGACTATATATTTTCTCAATCCTATCACCCTCACTCAGACTTCATCCATTTATTGAGATATCTCATCCCTTCCCTAGGCCTTACCTCTTATATATCCTGTTGCTCCTTATCATTGACCTTATAGAGTTGAAACTCTCCTCCCAACCGACCTCCTCTCTATGCTCGGCTCCCGAAAGAAAATAATCCACCAAATCGATTTCCCTTATCCATTATTTTTTCAGTTTTTTTCATCGCATTACATTTTTTTTAAAAAGAAATCATGTCTATCATAAAAAAACTAATAGTCATTTTTTATAAGAAAAATTATTATCATATTTTTAATATTTATAAAAATAATTTAATAATATTTATATTTCAAAACAAATATAAAAAAACTACAGTTTCATATATGAAACATATTACCTTTAATATTATTACGAAATTCGTATTATATTTAATATAATAATATGATTATCTAATTTATTTTTTTAATAAATTATATTCTCTTTAATATCATTACATTATAAGTTTTGTTTTAAATTTCTTGTTCTAATTATTTTATATAATATTAATTTTATATAGATTATAATGCCCTTATACATGGTAAATTATTTTTTTATACTTAAAACATGTTCATAAAACATTATTACAAATAGTCAACATACGATTTCTTTACGATTTTATTTATTTTCATAAATTATATTACATTAATTATTTATATTACAATTTTTTTAAATTTCATATCAAATAATAATATTTTTATAATACATTCAAATGACAATTCAAAAAAATATAATAAAACACTTTTTGATAAAATATTATTTTAAAAATAGAACCATGTTTATAAAAATAGGATTTATAATTTAAATTGATAACTTATTATCAAATATTATTTCATAAGATATAAAAACTATAAATTTTAAAAAATCTTAGTTGATGAGATATTTAAAGATATATTATATAATTTCAAAAATTTAACATAGCTAATAAATACAAAATTTTATTTATTATAAATTAACCATTTTACTGAAATATTTATAAAAAGAAAAACAAGCTTATAATTATTGGGATTTTACATACCTCAACTCAAAAATTGTTTTGTACATTTTCAAACCATCCATCTAAGTTAATATTTTTTATTAAGACCCACTTTTATGGATAAAAGTGGGAAACCAGCAAGACAACATCACATTAAGCACAAAAGTAGAATATAGAACTATTGGAGACCAACTTGAAAATATTGGACGTGACTGCCCGGAATAATTTCCAAGACAGGTCGCTTACCTATTTCCCCGGCTCGTCGCTGATGATCACTTAGAAATGAGAGGCCAACTTCTCCCAAACTTGTAAGAACTCCTCCATTATAGTTATTCTTTCATTGAAGCCTCTGATCAAAATTAAGTGTTTGTTGTCAATCCAAGTGGCTTGCTCCTTACTTACACCAACGTGAACTAGTCTTCCATTCATCATTTCTGCATCCTCCTCTGAGGCCTGAATGAGGAGAACCCCCTCCACCATCTCTTCCTCATAGGAAATGAGGAGGTCCCATGAGTTTTCTAAAACTGGGGAATCCTCCCCTCCTACTGGCGAAGGCTCTCCCTTCCTGATCACGAAAGGATCCACCAATCCACTTTCCAAATTTTGATCTTCATGCATAGAAGAAAGACCAACCTATGAAGTAGTCTGCATAGGGGTCTTACCTGAAACCGAAACCCCTTCCTTGTTCAATAATGGAACCCCTATAATAGATTCTGTGACATTGCATTTGGCCTTGCTTGCCAATCTGGTAACTATAGTCTTTGTAGTGCCCAAATAATCTATTTGCGGTCTTGACTTCTTTCCACCATTGGGAGCCAAAAGGCTTCTAGTTAAGAGGTTTACTTTTTTCTATTTACTTGAACCGGATCGAACCAGTGCCTCTTGATTATAGTATGCACTAGTCTAAGAGTCCCCCTCTTGGTCGCTTGAGTCCCCATCTTGGTCACTCGATTCCTCCTAAGAATGACCATAATCCATCCTTCAGGATCTTTATTTTCTTTCCCTACCTCATCCAACAACGAGAACTGATTATGAACATATTTCGTCTTTGAAGACTTGTGGATAGGGGCCACCTGGAACACTAGATCATGCACATTAGGAGTCTCGGACTCCTTTAGCGCCCTAAAAATATCCTGAGAAACCGCACCTAAAGGATCTGAAATTTGGCCAATTCTCTGGCCATCCCTTCCAACCTTAACTACCTCGGCAAAGGATGAGGGAGACTGACCTCCACCTATCTGAACTGCCACCCATACTCCCCCACTAACACCTCCTTCGGCCAAGGACTCTTTTGCAGGTCCTACCAGCAAGTCCCAATTCTGCAATGCATTATCACCTGCATTCTCTTTGCCACCTGAAGGACTACCCACTGTAGTTACAACAAGATCACCACACTGAATGGCCAATTCAAGATCACACTTCATCCTACTGAACACATCACTGCCCTTTAGTTCAGGAGGAGACATGCTTATTAGTTTTTGCAGCACTGGTACACCAAGAGCAGGATCAGAAATCTCCTACACCCCAACGTGTCTCAAACCTATTATATAATTAGTATTGATTTATTATACATATATTTCAGAACCTAAAATTAGTATATACAAACATACATACATATATACACACACATATATATATATATATTAGAATATAATATTTTATCATAACATTTTATCACCCCTTGTATTATTAATTCTTTGTTATAATCTATTTTTCAAGTTATAACTATAACGTTTTCGATGAATGTTATGTTTCAAAAATCCAAGATTTTTTTCACTTATCATGGTCCCATTATTTAAATATATTTAATCTAGTCATGAGTTTGAAATGTTTTCATTATATTCAATATTACAACTATTCATATAAAGTGGTGACTGAAAATGAATTATATCACTTCATGGAGATTATTGTTTGTACATATATACAAGTGACATTTTCATTTTTCAATTGATGTAATGAACAAAATATAAATAATAATTCAAATTTAAGAAACCATAGTGATAATATTGATACCATGTGTATTCAACATGTTATTATAAAATCATTAATCTATAATGGTTATGGATAATGAAACACATCACTTCGTGGAGATGGTTGTCCACAAATACACACAAGTGATGTTTAATTTTTAAATATGATAGGAAAAAAGTGGATAATGGTTGTTAAATCGTCATAATGAAAAATTATATACTTTCCTGATACTAATTTATACATGTTCATAAAAAACCATTTTTTGAGAAAATTGAATTTTCTAAACATATAAACACTTTACAAAAAATTAAGTAATCTTTTAATGAACAAGTTTATTTTATATATAACCATTATAATTTATATTATAAAATTAGTTATTACTTATTCATATCATTATGTTTAATTTCTAGTTTAAAACATTAATTTTTAAATAAATATATTAGAAATATATCGTTGTTTTGTTAAATATCAGTGTAATGTGTAATGTATGATAAATCAGTGTTTTACATAGAACAAACATAAGATGAATTCTCAGGTAAGGAATTCTTAAATTTGTGTTTCATTTAACATAATCTATGAAAGAGATTTAGTTTATTATAAAAAATAATTCATATAAATAGGGGGTGATATAGTATTATTGAATCATATCTCTTGTAAAAAATAATTAACATAAAATGATGTTATTAAAGAAGACTTTTCCTTTAAAAGATCACTAAAATATTTTTTGCGGAAAATAATCATTTCATTTTAAAATTATAACTAAAAAATTAGATATATAAAAATTATTAATGAAAAAATTTCCTTTTAATATAACTGTGGATGATAGTAAAGAATGTTTCAAAACAATGATTAGTAATGTCTATATAGGATTCTATTCATATATTATAAATTAAATTAAATATTTCATTAAAATTTATTGTAAAACATCAAAATTACCTCATTTGTGAAATTTATAGAACATTAAAATGAATTATTTTTATTTAATTTAAAACATGTCTAAAAATGACTATGAAAAATAATTTCATAATCATGAAAAATAATATTTAAAACATTTCAGAAAACATTGATTTTGATGAAAATGGTATTCTGACTAAAATAGGAAAAATATGACCGACTTCACTTAAAAACATTTTGTGTACCACTTTGAGTGATGAAGAGTTGAAAAGGGAACTAAAACATGATGTTTTTATAAATAAGCATAAGAAATAAAAAATAAACTCATTAAATAAGGATTATATAAATTTCTAAAATCTAAATTCAAGAATAAACCATGATTATTAAAATGATATTGGGAAGTAAATTTTTTACCTCGTAATGCCTCAAACCCACATTTATGAATATAGTAATAATAATTTAATGTATTTATTTATAAAAATACAACTAGAAAGTACACATAAAAATTAAATTCTATTACCTTTTTTGGTCTATATTTTGAAGAACTATACAACACTATACAATTTATTAGAGTTATAAAAAATTAAAAACAAAAATGACTATCTTGTTCTGTGTGCATTGACTCTAAAAATGAAACCTTCTATCTTAGAACTTCTTCGATACCTATGAAAATATTTTTAAAATATGGGATGAGCATTAAATATCCCTAAAAAAGGATCTGAATAAGTTGAAATTGTTTTTATAAAATCATCATGTAATATCTTTTAAATTTAATTATATTCAATATAAATAATTGTTATTTATAATAATATGTTCAAAAATAATTATTTTGAAAATTATTTTCAAAATTAACTCTTTGAAAACACTTGGATTTATCCTTTGAAATCATTTTGAGGGTCATACTTCATTTATGTATAACATTGATACCTTCGAAATCCTATGAAAATCATGTGGCCACAAGAAATACGACAAGTTGGATAAAGTCTTGTGACGTCATAGTTTAACTTCCCATTCCACATTCTACTGCCTCATACCCATGTTCTAAATCAATTTTTTAAGAAAACATTTTTTATATGAATTTATCAATATCAATCCATTAAAACATTTTAAATCATATATAAATAATTTTTGTCTAAGAAAATAATTTTATATCTTCTAATTTTGAAAAATCACTTTTCTGAATTTTTTAGGAAAAATATATATATAAGAAAAATAATTACATGAATAAATACTTTGAAATAAACTTAAAATAAGCTCATAAATTCATTAAAAATAAATAAAATTGTTTAAAATAATTTGATAAATAATCAATTACCTTAAATTGTTATATACAAAGAATATAACCATAAAACATAGGCTCATTAAAATTAAACTAATGCATGTATGAAATGTTCATATGTTTTAGGTAATAGAAATATCAAATTTAATATATGAAATCCAGGAATGTACATGATATTTGTAAACATAAAATGATTAATTAAAACATTATATAAATAAAAAATACACATAAAATGAAAAGTAACTGATATTCAAAAGGCATAAAATATAATCATAGTTGTTTTGTTAAAATCAACTAATTATTATAGAATTAAATTTCCAAATAATATAAAGAAACTATTTATTTATTTATTTCATGGTTTAAAAGTAATATAAATTTTCGAAATATTATAACAACATTCATGAAATTATTTGAATAAATTTCTACTAATGTAATTACATTAATAAGGGTCTTAAAATATAAACCCAAATAAAAAACCATTCCATATATTCAAAACTAAATATAAAAAAATAATTTCATTCAAAACTTGATTGACATTTGATTATTATCATATAAAAATGTTCATATGAACAATAAATATACCCCACAGAAAAATTAAAAAATAGAATAGTTTCCCTTACAATAATAAAATGGCAATGAAATAAATAGTATAAAAATAAATAATTACCTAAAATAAAATCATTTAATAATTTTTCTTATGAATTTAAATAAATTTTGATCATATAATTTTGAATTAATTAATATTAAAATAAAATAATCATTTCCCTTAAAAATAATTTTGAACATAAAAATATAATATTAATAAATATTCCCTTTTAATTTTTTTATAAAACATTAGATTATTGAATGATTTTATATTATATATAATAAAAATAAAATCCATTATGAAAAACCAAATATAAAAATCTTAATTTTAAAATATATAAGAGAAATATGTTCCCAAAGAAAATATAGATTTGAATAAATAAAAAAATGAAAAATAAATATTCCCTTAAAAAATAATAATTCTAATCAAATATAATTTTCAAATAAAATATATAGAAAAAAATTCACTACATAATATTATAATCGTTTACTTAGATGTAAACTTGACAAGATAAAATGTAAAACTGAAAAAATGATTGATTTTGAAAATTAAATCTCTGAAAATAGATAATTTTGAAATATAACTTACCTCATGAAAGGAATAAATAGAATACGGGTGTTTGAGAATATTGAGTAGATGAGAAACGAAGATATTTTTATAGAAGAAGGTGAGTTTTCAAAATAGAATTTTAAATACCTTAGGGGATATATATATTTAGTTCTTCAATTCATTGTATATTTATATATAATATTAAATGATGTTTCAAAAATATTTATGAAGTTATTTTCCTAGATTTTCTTAATTCAAAGAGATGTATTTGGGTTTTAGATCCTCTACAAACATAGCATGTCAAATAATATTTCAGAAAATGACATCAAACTAAATTCAATATATGTGAAGAAAACAAATACAAAATTTATCCATATTCAAAAAGAAAATCTATAGAGGATGTAATGAATAAAACCTACAATTATTATACATATGACCAATGAACAATATTGATTGCACAGAAAGAATAAGAAATAAAATAAACGATGATTTAGAATCCAGTTGTGTCAATATTCATTGTGAACCTTCATTGAAACGTGAAAAATCCTGACAAAATCATTTGAAATAGGATTCCTATTTAATACTACCATTAAAACAACCACATATATATAATAAGGAATAAAAAATAGGTAATCAATGAAAATGATATTACTGAGCTCAAAATGATGGATTCTGACACCCTATAATTAAGATACATACCCTGATAATAATAAAATAAGATCTCAATAGGTGAAAGATGATGAAATCTCTAACACACACTAACTGAACTCGATATTTCCCCCTTTTGAGGTCAAAACTCATTCTATGTTTAGATCTGATTTACGTTCAACCAGATCTATGTTTAAGCATGCCAACCTCACTTAGATATTGTTTGGTGGTCAAAATCCCTCACCACCGTACTCAACCCGGCCTCCGCCGAATCTTGTTGCACCTCATATTCAACCAAATGGGCATGAAGATATCATATCAATTGATCACCTCTCCACACTCAGATCCCAAAATAAAATAATCCCCAAAATTGATTTCCCTTATCCCTTATTTACTCTTTTTTATTCGCATTACATTTTTTTATAAAATAAACCATATATATCATAGAAAAATAATACTTATATTTTATAAAAAAAATGTAGTCCTGTTTTAAACACATTATAATAATTTAATAATATTCAAAATTAAAAAAAATCAGTTACAATTTCATATATAAAATATATTATCTTTGATATTATTACGAAATAAATATTATAATTAATATAAAAAATATATTATTTCATTTAGATTTATAAAAAATTATATTATCTTTAATCTTATAACATTATAAATAATATTTAAAATTATTTGATCTAATTAATTTATATAATTTTAATTATATATTAATTATAAATCATTTTAATGTGTTAAATTATTATTTCATACATCAACATGTCTATAAAACGTTTTCGAAAATAGTTATCATATGTTGACTTTATAAATTTATTTATTTCAATACATAATATTATTGTTAATTATTCTTATCATCATTTATCATAATTATATTTAAAAAGAATAATTTTTTTATAATACTTTCAAATTAAAATTTTCTTTTTATACAAATAAAATCATATATATATATCCATGATAAAATATTTTTTAAAAAATAGAACCATGTTTCTAAAAATAGTATTTATAATTTAAAATATTAATTTTATATCAAATATTATTCCATAAGATAAGAAAACCATAATTTCATAAAATCTTAGTTGATGAGATAATCAAATGTAAAATTATAAAATTTTAAATATTTTACTTGACTAATAAATAAATGTTTTATCAGATTATAAATTGATCAATTTAATAAAATATTTATAGAAAGAAAAATATGGTTATAATTTTTCGGATGTTAAATTACACCACCTATAATTAACTGTTCCCTTTAAATTTTTTTGTTAAGACTAAGAAAAATATGAATTTTCATCTTCAGAAACTGTAAAATTAATGTTTTTAAGGGGACTTAACTATCTAAAGAAAATTTTATCACGTAGATTATTTTCCTGAAAATAAATTGTCTTATATCCAACGTTTTTAGACCATTTCTCTGATACCAACTATAAATCCTCGAACATGTGCATCTAAATTAAGTATTAAAAATATTTTGTAATTCTTATATAAAAAATAATCTTAAAAATATACGATAAATTTTACATTCGAAGAATGTTTCTAATATTTGTATAGAAGAATTAGACGAAAATACACGATAAACAAGAGATATATAAAATAATTAAATAAAAAATACTATTTCATTTCATATGCGCTAACTCCAAAAGTGAAACTTTTTTTCTTAGAACTTCAATAATACCTTTGAAAATATTTTTAAAACATGGGATGAGCATTAAATTTTACAACAAGGGGTTCTGAAAAAAGTGGGAAATGTTTTTTTATTATGACTCCTTTTATTTTATTATAATATTTTAAATATAAAATATAAATATTTTATATTTATAAAAAAGATTTCAGAAATACTTATTTTGAAAATTCATTTCAGATGTACGACATTGAAATTTTTTGATTTCTTCTTCTAAATTATATGTATTTTAATAATATATTTATAGATTAATTTGATTCAGAGAATATTCTATCAAAACCATGTGGTCATAAGGAATATCACCTATAGGAAAATTTCATGTGAGGCTGTTGTTTTATATTCTATTCCTCATTCCCCACATGATACCCAAGTTCGAGATCAAATTTTAAAAAAAAATAATTTTGAATATCCAACTTTCCCAATCTCAATACACTGAAACATTTGAAAACTTATATAAATTATTTTCACTAATGAAAATAATTTTTTATCTTTTTAAATTGAAAAATAACTTCATTATAATTTTTTTTGGAGAAATCCATATTTATAAAAAATAATAATAGGGATAAATACTTTGATAATTAACTAAAAAAAAACATTTCGAAACATTCAAAATTAAAAAATTTCTTTAAAATAATTTTTATGTAATAATTTTCTTTAAATTGATACATACGAATAATACAATCATAAAATAGAGACTCATTATAATTAAACTAGTACATGCATGTAGTGTCTAGATGTTACAACTAATTTCCATATCCTATTAAATGTATGAAATCCAAGGATACACATTGGCTTTGAACAAATGAAATCATGAATTATAACATTATATAAATAAAAAACACACATAAAATGAAATCCAACTTATTTTCAAAGGGTATATAATATAATCATAGAGTTTTGATAAAAATAATTACATATTTTAGAATTAAAATTCAAGACAATATCAACAATGGAATTTTTTTATGTCACTATTTAAAAATAATAGAAATTATCAAAATAATATAATAACATTCCGGAAATCATTTGAATAATTTTCTATAAATGTAATTTCCTTAATAACGTTCTTAAAATATACATCCAAATATAAAAAAATAAAAATATTATATATATTCCAAACAAAATTTAAAATCAAAATTTATTTAAAAATTTAATAAAATGATATTATTATCACATACACAAGTTTGTTTGAAAAATAAATATACCCCTAAAAATAGTAAAAGAAATCCTGGATTTTATCTTAAAAAAATAAATTTTAATGAAATAAATATTATAAAAATATATTATTCCATTAAAAAATAAGACCATAAATTTCCTTAAGAATATAAAGAAAGTGATATCACATAATTTTGAAGGAATTAATATTTGAAACAAATAAGCATTCCCTTATAAATAAATATGAACATAAAATAGAATATAAATAAATAAATCTATATATTTTTTTTTATAAAAAATTAGATCATAAAATAAATTTCTGTTATAAAATTATAATTATTATCATATATAATTTTAGAAATCAAATCCTTTGAAAAAAATTCATTATATAAAAATTAAACTTATTTACTTAGATATAAAATCTAAGTGATAAAAATTAAAAATAATAATATGTTTTCTTTTGAAAATTAATTGTTTCAAAATAGAAATTTAGAAAATATCTCTTACCTCAAGAAAGAACCAAATAGCCCACTGGAGTTTGAAAAAATAATGAGGATGATAAAACATGTGTGTTTTCGGAATGAAGGTGAAATTTCCAAATGGAATTTCTTAATACCCCGATGGAACTCTCTATTTATAGCCTTAATTCCTTGTATTTTTATATATAGTATTAAATGATGGGTAAAAATTATTTAAATATTGATTTTTTCTAATTATATGAATCGAAATTGATGAAGTTGGGTTTTAAATATTGTACACAACCAGCGTGTCAAATAATATTTCAGAAGATTAAGTCAAACTAAATTCATTATATGTGATGAAAACACAAACAATATTCTCCCACATCTAAATAGAAAATAAATAGTGGATACATTGAATAAAACCTTCAATTATTATATATATGACCAATGAAAAATATTAATTCTGAAAGAAGAATAAAAAACTGATATATGATGAATAAAAACCCAGTTGTATAAGGAATCAGTGTGGTTATTCATTAAAACATGAAAAATCATGCCAAAATCATTGACAAACCCATTTTATCTTGATAAAATAATTAAAAAAACACAGAGCATCATAAAGAAGATAAAAAAATAAGACATCAATGAACATGATATTACTAAGTTGAAAATCATAGAATCAGACACCCCTAAAATAAAATAAATATTGTGATGATAAAAAATTAAAATTTCATGTGGATGAAGATGATGAAATCTCTAACACACATCGAATAAACTTTATATTTTCCCCTTCAATTTTAAAGACCCATTTGAGGTCCAGATTTGGTTTGTGGTTGACTAAATCTTTGTTCAAGCATATCAACCTCACTCAGACTTCATCCATTGATTGAGATATCTCACCCCTTCACTAGGCCTTACCTCCTCTATATCCTGTTGTGCCTTATCATTGACCTCATAGAGTTGAAACTCTCCTCCCAACTGACCTCCTCTCTATGATCGGCTCCCAAAAGAAAAGAAGCCACCAAATCGATTTCCTTGATACATTATTTTTTCTCTTTTTTTATTTGCATTACATTTTTTTAAAAAGAAATCATGTATATCATAAAAAATTAATATCCTTTTTTTTATAAAAAAATTATTATCATATTTTCAATACTTATAAAAATAATTTAATAATTTTTATATTTCAAAACAAATATACAATACTATAGTTTCATATATGAAACATATTACCTTTAATATTATTACAAAATTCATATTCTATTTAATATAATAATATGATTATCTAATTTAGTTTTTTTAATGAATTATATTCTCTTTAATATCTTTATAATTTAAATTTTGTTTAGAATTTATTATTATAATTAATTTATATAATATTAATTTTATATAGATTATAATACCTTTATAAGTGATAAATTACTATTTTATACTCAAACATGTTTATAAAACATTATTACAAATAATTAACATATGTTTTCTTTAAAATTATTATTTACTTAAATAAATTATATTACATTAATTATTCTTATCATCATTTATTTATATTTCATTCCAAAAAATAATATTTTTATAATCCTTTCAAATAACATATTTTAATACAAAAATAATATAATAAATAATTGTGTGATAAAATATTATTTTAGAAATAGAACTAGGTTTATAAAATAGTATTTATAATTTAAAATGGTAACTTATTATAAAATATTATTTCATAAGACATGAAAACTATAAATTTCAAAAAATCATAGTTGATGATACAATTTAAATATATGTTATATAATATTAAAAATTAAACATAACTAATAAATCCAAATTTTTATTCATTGTAAATTAATATATTTAATAAAATATTTATAAAAAGAAAAAAAATATTATAATTTTTGGGATTTTAGATACCTCAACTCAAAAATTGTTTTGTATATTTTCAAACCTATTATATAATTAGTATTGATTTATTATACATATACTTTAGAACCTTAAATTCATATATACAAACATACATACATACATACATATATATATATCATAGAATATCATATTTTATCATAAAATTTTATCACCCCTTATATTATTAATTCTTTATTATAATCTATGTTTCATTTTATAACTATATCACTTTCCATGAATGTTATGTTTCAAAAATCTCGGATTTTTTTCACTAATCATGGTCCCATTATTTAAATCTTTCTAATCTAGTCTTGATTTTCATATGTATTCATTATATTCAAAATTACAACTATTCATATAAAGTAGCAACTAAAATTGGATTCTTTCACTTCATTGAGATGATTGTTTGTATATATGTACAAGTGATATTTCCATTTCTCAATTGATGGAATGAGTGAAATATAAATAATAATTCAACTTTATGAAACCATAGTAAAAATATTGATATCATATGTATTCAATAAGTCATTATAAACCCATTAATCTATAATGGTGATGGAAAATGAAACACATCACTTCGTGGAGATGGTTGTCCACAAATACACACAAGTGATGGTTAATTTTCAAATATGATAGAAAGAAAGTGGATAATGGTTGTTGAATCATCATAATGAAAAATTATATATTTTTCTGATACCGATTTATACATGTTCACAAAAATAAATAAAAACCATTATTTTGGGAAAATAGTATTTTCTAAACATATATCGACTTTACGAAATATTATGTAATCTTTTAATAAACATGATTATTTTATATATAAATATAATAAGTTATATTATAAAATTGGTTATTACTTATCTATATCACTAAGTTTAATGTCAGAGTTAAAACATCAATGTTTAAATAATTATATTAGAAATATATCGTGGTTTTGTTATATATCTGTGTAATGTGTAATGTATGATAAATCAGTGTTTCACATAGAACAAATATAAGATAAATTATCCGATATTGAATTATTAAATTTGTGTTTAATTGAACTTATGCTATCAATGAAATTTAGTTTATTATAAAAAAAAATTCATATAAATAGGGGGTATTGTAGTATAATTGAATCATATCTCTTGTAAACCATAATTAACAAAAAATAATGATATTAAAGAAGAATTTTCCTTTGAAAGATCACCAAAATATTTCTTGAGGAAAATAATCTTTTCATTTTAAAATGATAACTCAAAAATTAGATATATAAAAAATATTAAAGAAAAAAGTTTCTTTTAATAGAACCATAGATGATAGTAAAGGAAGTCTTAAAATAATGATCAGTAATGCCTATATAGGATTCTATTCATATATTATAAATTAAAATAAATATTTCATTAAAATTTATTGTAAGACGTCAAAATTACCTCAATTGTAAAATCTATAGAATATTAAAATGAATTATTATTATATAATTTAAAACATGTTTAAAAATGACTTTGAAAAATAATTACATAATCATAAAAAATAGTATTTAAAATATTTTAGAAAACATTGATTTTGATGAAAATGGTATTTTGGCCGAAATAGGAAAAATATGACCAAATTCTCTTAAAAATATTTTATGTACCATTTTGAGTTATGAAGAGTTGAAAAGAAAACTAAAACATGATGTTTTTTAAAAAAAGAATATGAAATGATAAAATAAACTCATTAGATAAGGATTATATAAATTTGTAAAATCTAAATTTAATAATAAATAATGATGATTAAAATGATATTGGGAAATAAATTAGTTTTCTTGTAAAGCCTCAGACCCACATTTCTGAATATAGTAATAATAATGAAATATATTTATTTATAAAAATATAACTGAAAAATAAAAAACATTAAATTCTAGGACATTTTTTGGTCGATATTTTGAGGAATTAGACAACACTATACAATTTATCAGAGTTATAAATAAAATAAAAATAAAAATGACTATCCTATTTGGTGTGAATTGACTCAAAAAATGAAACCTTATATCTTAGAACATCTTCGATACTTATGAAAATATTATTAAAAAATGGGACAAGCATTAAAACTCTCAAAAAGGTTCTGAATAAGTGTAAATTGTTTTTATAACATAATCACGTAATCTATTTTAAAATTTATTATATCAAATATAAATATTTGTTATTTAATAAAATATGATAAAAAATACTTATTTTGGAAATTAATTTAGAAATTACCTCTTTGAAAACCCTTGGATTTCTCCATTGAATTAATTTTGGGGTTCATACTTTATTTATGTATTACTTTGATACCTTCTATATCCTATGAAAATCATGTGGCCACAAGAAATACCACCAGCTAGATAATGTCATGTGACGTCATAAGTTTACTTCCCATTCCACATTCTCCCGCATCATACCCAAGTTATAAATAAATTTTTTAAGAACTAATTTTGATTATATGAATTTATCAATATCAATCCATTAAAACATTTTAAATCTTATATAAATAATTTTTGTAAAAGAAAATAATTTTATATCTTCTGATTTTGTAAAATCACTTTTATGAATTTTTTTAAGAAAAATATATATATTAGAAAAATAATAACATGAATAAATACATTGAAGTAAACTGAAAAGAAACTCATAAATTCATTCAAAAATTAAAAAACTATTTAAAATAATTTGTTAAATAATTAATTCCCTTAAATTCTTATATAAAATGAATATAATCATAAAACATAGACTCATTAAAATTAAGCAAGTGTATGTATGAAATGTACATATGTTATGGGTAATAGAAATATCATATTTGTTATATGAAATCTATGAATTTATATGATCTTTTCATACATAAAATGATTGTTTTAAACATTATATAAATAAAAAATACACATAAAATGAAAAGTTAGAGATATACGAATGGCATAAAATATAATCATAGTTTTTTTGTTAAAATAAATTAATTCTTTTAGAATTAAATGTTATATCAATATAAATAATGTATTTATTTATTTATTTCATTGTTTAAAAGTAATATAAATTTTTGAAATAATATTATAAATTTCATAAAATTATTTGAATAAATTTCTATTAGTGTAATTACTTTAATAAGGGTCTTAAAATATAAATCCAAATAAAAAACCTTCCATATATTCAAAACTAAATTTTAAATAATAATTTCTTTCAAAATTTGATTTATTTGAGATTATTATCATATACACATGTTCATATGAACAATAAATATCCCCCTTAAAATAATAAATCAAATAGAAGTGTTTCCCTTACAATAATAAAATGGAAAAGAAATAAATATTATAAAAAAAATAATTACCTAAAATAAAATCATACTATAATTTTTCATATGAATTTAATTGAATTTTGATCATATAACTTTGAATGAACAAATATCAAAATAAAATAAACGTTTCCATTAAAAATAAATTTGAACATAAAAATTAAATATTAATAAATAATCCCTTATAATTTTTTTATAAAACTTTAGATTATCGAATGATTTTATATTTTTTATAATGAAAATAAATTCCATTATGAAAAACCATAAATTAAAATCTTTATTTTAAAAAATATATCATCAATATTTTCCCGAAGAAAATATTAATTTGAATAAATTAATAAATGAAAAATAAATGATCCCTTAAAAAATAAAAATTCTAATCAAATATATTTTTAAAATAAAAACCATAGAAAAAAATTCACTATATAATATTAAACTCCTTTACATAGATGTGAAATTGACAAGATAAAATGTAAAACTGAAAACATGATTGATATTTAAAATTAAATCTCTGAAAATAGAAAATTTTGAAATATAACTTACCTCAAGAAAGAACTAAAGAGCATGCGGGTGTTTGAGAATATTAAGTAGATGAGAAACCAAGATAGGTTTCTAGAAGAAGTTGAGTTTTCAAAATATAATTTCTTAATACCTTGAGGATCTCTATATTTATATCTTTAATTCATCATATATTTATATATATTATTAATTGAAGGTTATAAATATTAAAGAACTTATTTATCTAGATTTTCTTAATTGAAATAGATGCATTTGGGTTTTAAATCTTCTACAAACAATGAATGTAAAATAATATTTCAGAAAATGACATCAATCTAAATTCAATATATGTGAAGAAAACGAATAGAAAATCGGTCCACATTCAAAAATAATATCTATAAAAGATGTAATGAATAAAACCTACAATCAATATACATATGACCTATGAACAATATTGATTACACATAAAGAATATGAAAAACAAATCAATGATGATTTAGAATCCAGTTGTGTCAACATTTGTTGTGAAGCTTCATTGAAACGTGATAAATTCAGCCAAAATCATTTGAAATTGGATTCCAATTTAATAATACCTTTAAAAACCACATAGATATAAAAAGGAATAAAAAAATTAGGTAATAAATGAAAATTATATTACTGAGCTAAAAATGATAGATTCTGACACCCTAAAAATAAAATACATACCCTGATAATAAGAAAATCAGATCTCAAGTGGTGAAAGATGATGAAATATCTGATGCACACTTACTGCACTCGATATTTCCCCCTTTTGTGGTCAAAACTCTTTCAGTGTTCAGAACTGATTTATGTTTAACCAGATCTATTCTTAAGCATGTCATCCTCAGTTAGACATTGTTTGGTGGTCAAAATCCCTCACCATTGTACTAAACCTGGCCTCCTCTGATGCTTTTTGCGCCTTATATTCGAACATATGGGCATGAAGATATCATATCGATTGATCACCTCTCCACACTCGGATCCCAAAATAATATATCCCCCAAAATTTATTTTCCCTAATCCCCTATTTATTCTTTTTTTTCGTATTATATTTTTTATAAAAAAAGCCATATATATCATATAAAAATTAATATTTATTTTTTATAAAAAATTTATAGTCATGTTTTAAACACATATTATAATAATTTAATAATTTTCTATATAAAAAAAACATAAAACAATTATAATTTCATATATAAAATATACAACTTTTGATATTATTACAAAATAAATATTATAATTAATATAAAAAATAGATTATTTTATTTATATTTATAATAAATTATATTATCTGTAATATCATAACATTAAAATTGTCATTTAAAATTATTTGTTCTAATTAATTTATATAACTTTAATTATATATAAATTATAAATCATTTTTATGTGGTAAATTATAATTTCATACTTCAACGTGTCCATAAAATGTTTTTAGAAATAGTAACCATTTGTTGACTTTAAGAATTTAATTATTTAAATACATAATATTATGTTTAATTATTCATATCATCATTTATCATAAATATATTTCAAAATAATATTTTTTTTTCTAATACATTCAAATTAAAATTTATTTTTTATACAAATATAACCAAATAAATATATCCATGATAAAACATTATTTAAAAAATTGAATCGTGTTTCTAAAAATAGTATTTATAATTTAAAATATTAATTTAATATCAAATATTATTTCATAAGATATGAAAACTATAATTTCATAAAATCTCAGTTGATGAGATAATCAAATGTTATATTATATAATTTTAAATATTTTACTTGGCTAATAAATCAATGTTTGATCAGATTATAAATTAATCATTTTAATAAAATATTTATAGAAAGAAAAATATGCTAATAATTTTTGGGATGTTAAATTATACCACCAATAATTAATTGATCCCTTTAAATTTGTTTGTGATTATTATGAAAATTATGAATCTTCAGCTTCAGAAACTGTAAATTTAAAATTTCTAAGGGGACCTAACTATCTAAAGAAAATTTTATCATGTATATTTTTTCCTCAAAAGACATTGTCTAATATCCAAAAAAATTTAGACAGTTTCTATGATACCAACTATAAATCCTTGAACATGTGCTTCCCGATTTAGTATTAAAAATGTGTCTTAATTATTTTATAGAAAATAATCTGAAAGATATACCAAAAATTTTACATTCAAGGACCGTTCCTAATATTTGTATAGATGAATTAGACAAAAATACACAATATATCAGAGATGTATAAAATTATTAAATAAAAAATACTATCCCATTTCATATGCTCTAACTCCAAAAGTGAAACTTTTTGGCTTAGAACTTCCTTAATACCTTTGAAAATATTTTTAAAACATGGGATGAGAATTAAATTTTAATACAAGGGGTTTTAAAAAAAGTGGGAAATGTTTTTTTTATTAAGACTCATTTTATGTTCTTATAATATTTTTAATATAAAATATAAATATTTTATATTTATTATAAATATTTCAAAAATACTTATTTTGAAAATTCATTTCAGAAGTAAGACTCTGAAAATATTTGATTTCATCTTTTAAATTATTTTTATATTAATAATATATTTATAGATTAATTTGATACAACCAATATCCTATGAAATCGATGTGGTCATACAGAAAATCACCTATAGGGCAATATCTTGTGAGGCTGTGGTTTTACTTCCCATTCCACATTCCCCCCATGATAACCAAGTTCTAGTTCAAATTTTTATGAAATAATTTTTAAGATTACCCTTTCCCAATCGCAATACACTAAAAGATTTGAAAACTTATATCAATTATTTTCATTAAAGAAAATAATTTTATATCTTCTTAAATTGAAAAATCTCTTTTTTATAAAATTTATTGGAGAAATCCATATTTTTAAAAATAATAACATGGATAAATACTTTGACAATTAACAAAAACAAACTTTTTAAAATATTCACAATTAAAATATTCATTTAAAATATTTTTTTAGTAATAATTTCCTTTAGATTCATACATACGATAAATACAAGCATAAAATTGAAACTCATTAAAATTAAACTAGTACGTGCATGTAGTGTTGAGATGCTATAGGTAATTTCCATATCCTATTTAATGTATGAAATCCATGGATACACATTGGTTTTGGACAAATGAAATCATGAATTAAAGCATTCAATAAATTTAAAGAACACATAAAATGAAAACCAACTTATATTCAAAGGGTGTATAATATAATCCTAGAGGTTTTGATAAAAATAATTATTTATTTTAGAATAAAAATTCAAAACAATATCAAGAAGGGATTTTTTGTTTTATGTCACTATTTAAAAATAATAGAAATTTTCAAAATAATATAATAACTTTCCTAAAATCATTAGAATAATTTTCTATAAATGTAATTTCATTAATTACATTCCTAAATTATACATCCAAATATAAAAAAATAGAAATATTAAATATATTACAAAAAAATTTTAAAATCATAATTTCATTAAAAATTTTATTAAAATGAGATTATTATCAGATACATATGTTTATTTGAAAAATAAATATACCCCTAAAAATTGTAAAAGAAAGTCAGTAATTTACCTTACAAAAATACTTTTTAATGAAATAAATATTATAAAAATATATTCATCCCTTAAAAAAATCAGACCATAAATTTTATTATGAATATAAATCAATTTCTATCACATAATTTTGAATTTATATATATTTGAAACATATAAACATTCCCCTATAAATAAATATGATCATAAAATAGAATATAAATAAATAATCTGGTATAATTTTGTTTTATAAAAAGTTAGATCATAAAATAATTTTCTGTTATAAATATTAATAATAAACTCTATTACAAAAAACCTTAAATAAAAATCATAATTTTAAAATTAACAATTACAATATATTCTTCAATAAAATATAAATTTAAATAAATAAATTACTGAAAAATAAGATTTCATTTATAAAATTATAATTATAATCATATATTATTTGAAAATAAAATATATAGAAAAAAATTCATTGTATACAAATTAAACATATTTACTTAGATGTAAACCTAAAATTAAAAAATTTAAATATAAAAACTGGTTTTCTTCTGAAAAATAAATCATACAAAAAAGAAATTTAGAAAATATCTCTTACCTCAAGAAAGAACCAAATAGCCAACCAGAGTTTGAGAAAATCAGGAAGATGAGAAACTATGAGTGTTTTCTGAATTGAGGTGAAATTTCCAAATGGAATTTCATAATACCCCGATGCAACTCTCTATTTATAGCCTTCATTGATTTTATATTTATATATAGTATTAAATAAAGGGTAAAAATTATTTAAAAATTGATTTGTACTGATTCTATAAATTGAAATTGATGAAGTTGGGGTTTAAATCTTGTACACAACCAGCGTATCAAATAATATTTCAGAAAATTACATCAAAATAAATTCATTATATGTGAAGAAAACAAAAACCACATTCTCGCACATCTAAATAGAAATTCAATAGATGATAAACTGAATAAAACAAGTAATTATTATATATATGACCCAAAAAAATATTGATTATGAAAAAAGAATAAAAACACTGAGATATGATGAATAAAAACCCATTTGTATAGAGATTCAGTGTGATGCTTCATTAAAACATGAAAAATATCGACAAAATCATTAAAAAACCCATTTTACTTTAATACAACAATTAAAAAGCCAAAGTGCATCATAAATGAGTTAAAAGACAATACATCGATGAACATGATATTACTAAGTTGAATGTCATAGAATCAGACACCCCAAAAATAAAATATATATGTTGATGATAAATAAATCAAATTTCATGTGGAGGAAGATGATGAAATCTCTGACACACATAGAATAAACTCCATATTTTCCCCATCAATGTTAAAGACACATTTGAGGTCCAGATTTGGGTTGTGATTGACTATATATTTGCTTAAGTCTATCAACCTCACTCAGACTTCATCCATTGATTGAGATATGTCACCGCTTCCCTAGTCCTTACCTCCTCTATATCATGTTGTGCCTTATCATTGACCTCATAGAGTTGAAACTCTCCTCCTGACCGACATTCTCTCTATGCTCGGCTCCCGAAAGAAAAGAATCCACCAAATCAATTTCCTTTATCCATTCTTTTTTTCTCTTTTTTCATATTACATTTTTTATAAAAGAAATCATGTATATCATTAAAAAGTCAATATACAATTTTTTATAAAAAAAATTTATTATCAAATTTTTAATACTTATAAAAATAATTTTTATATTTTTATATTTCAAGACAAATATATAAAAATTATAGTTTCACATATGAAACATATTACCTTTAATATTATTACAAAATTCAAATTATACTGAATATACAAATATGATTATCTAATTTAGTTTTTTTAATAAATTATAATATCTTTAATATCATTACAATATAATTTTTTTCTAAAATTCCATGTTCTAATTAATTTATATAATATTAATTTTATATAGATTATAAAGCCTTTATACGTGATAAATTATTATTTTATACTTAAACGTGTTCATAAATCTTTATTACAAATAGTTAACATATGTTTTCTTTAAAAATTTAATTATTTAAATAAATTATATTACATTAATTTTTATTATCATCATATTTTTAAATTTCATTCCAACTAATATTTTTTTATAATCCTTTCAAATAAAAATTTTTAATAAAAAAAATAATATAATCAATCAAATTGTGATAAAATATTATTTTAAAAATAGAACCATGCTTATAAAAATAGTATTCATAATTTAAAATTTTAACTTATTGTCAAATATTATTTCATAAGATATGAAAACAATAAACTTCAGAAAATCTTAGTTAATGAGGTAATTTGAAGATATATTATATAATTTCAAAATTTCAAAATATATAATAAATCCAAATTTGTATTTATTTAAAATTAATCAATTTAATGAAATATTTATAAAAATGAAATCAAGATTATAATTTTTGGGATTTTACATACCTCAACTCAGAAATTGATTCTTACATTTTCAAAACTATTATATAAATAGTATTGATTTATTATACATATATTTCAGAACCGTTCATTCATATATACAAATATACATACGTATATATATATATAAATAATAGAATATAAGATTTTATCATAACATTTTATCACACCTTGTATTAATAATTCTTTATTATAATCTATGTTTCAAGTTATAACTATATCATTTTCCATGAATGTTATGTTTCGAAAATCCATGATTTTTCTCACTGATCAGGGTCCTATTATTTAAATATTTTTAATCTATTCATGAGTTCCATATGTATTTATTATATTCAATATTAAAACTATTCATATAATGTGGCGACTAAAAATGAATTATTCACTTCATGGAGATGATTGTTTGTACATATTTCCAAGTGATGTTTCCATTTATCAATTGATGGAATGAATGAAATATAAATAATAATTCAAATTTCAAAGACCATAGAGATAATATTGATATCATATGTATTCAACAAGTCATTATAAAACCATTAATCTATAATGGTGATGGAAAATGAAACCCATCACTTCGTGAAGATGGTTGTCAAAAAATACACACAAGTGATATTTAATTTTCAAATATGATAGAAATACAGTGGATAATGGTTGTTAAATCATCATAATGAAAAATTATTTATTTTTCTGATACCAATTTAATTATTTTATAAGTGATAAAATAAAAAATAAATGTGAAATTAATCCGTCGATTGTGAATCCTCTTCCTTGAGAAGACACGTTTTTCAGTTCTTAATCCTTGAATGGATGTTTTTTTGGAATAATAATACGACCTAACATGTGGGGAATGAATATATGAAGGTATTATTGTACATCATGGACAATTTATAAGGAAAAAGAGGTGTTAGTTAGATAGAATAATATGGTCCCAATTATAGGTGTCCGAGAGGCACCCTTGGAATTACTTAAAGTATTAAAGTAATATAATTTAATTTTTAGTTGAAGCTTTCCGAAAATTGACATATTTCAAATATATAACGAGGATAAGAATAAATCCAATAATATAATAAAATTTGGATAATTTTAGGTTATTTTTTTCACACATATCTATCTATTTCATCCCCTAGTGAACCCTTTTTAAAATTTGCACAATATTAATATTTTTTACTTTTTAATGGTCATTAATTTTACCATTAAAATTAAATTGACTAAAAAACAGATCTTGGATGATATTTTCAACCAAATTTCATTCACATGGATATAGATTGTATTTTTTTGAATTTTAAATGATTTAATTTATAATTATTATTATTATTATTATAAAACAACATTAATGATTCTTTGTATCTTTTCATTTAATTAAACTTTAATACCTTAGATATAATAAATGAATATTAATATAAACTTTTAAAACATAAATATTATGTAATATTTATCTATAAAATTCATAAATTTCAATACTTCATACAAATTGGATAACTCTTAATTTTTTAAGTTATTTATTCAATTTTCCTATTAATCGAATAAATATTGTGTTGGAATTACATGCGAATTTAAAGTAAAATTTCAAACAATAAAATTTATAAATAAATTAACAAGATCAATTTTACATTATTTAAAATAAAAATTTAAGACCGAAATAACCTATTTTTATTATAATGATTTAATATTTGAGATATTATAGGAAAGCGAGTGACTTTTTTATTTATCCTTTTCTTACAACAACATTAATGTTACAATCAATGGAAAATGGTACCATCTGTCCATAGTATCAATATATATATGATAATGGTAAATATACACTCATTAAATATGATAAAATAATGTTTTATTGAAATTCGGAAGCCTTATCTAATGATTTTAACCCTATTTTACCCGTATTACCATTAACGAGGTGAAAAATATTTAATAATGTTACTATTGACAAGTAATGAAAATAATATGGAACTATTTTGTCATTATAAATATTTTAATTCCCAATATAGGATATATTTTTCAATATTCAATTCTTATAATGGACATAAATTCAGGTTATAATATGTTCCAAAACACAACATAATACCTATTAAAAATTCATATTTGACCATAAAATGTGATGTATAATTATTCCATGCCTAGTAAAATAATTTTGATGAATATTAAGAATTTTAATTGATTATATTATCCTTTTATTTTTTCAAATATGATTTTAGTAGATATCAATATATTTTAGTTAAATAATATCACATTTTGTGCATGTAATGTATGTTTAAGAAAACATATCTACTGAACGTGAAAGTAATTTTTTTATTTATATCCATTTTATGACACATTAATATATTTTATACATATGCAAACAATATTTTATTTACATAATTCTGTAATCCCATCTAATAATTGAAAATCCAATAGTTAAGTGATAATTTTCAAATTAAATAATTTTATTTAAATAGAATAACAAGGTTCATTTTAACTAGGTGTCATGTGTAATTTATGATAACAAAGAAATAAAATTTATTTACAGAGAACTATATCATAAAATATAGCAGTGTTACATTTAAATTCATGCATTCGAAGCACATCAATCTCTCTGGCCATTTATTCATACGAGGATATCATGTAAAGCACACTTATTATATAAAAGGGTATCAATAGGTTGTATGTATTGAATAGAAACAATGAGAAGAAGAGTTAAAAAAAGAATAATTGGTAGAAAATGTAGAGTGGGGCATAAAATGAAAGCTGGGATTTCCCACACGTGACAATATTTGGAAGAATCTCCACGGGCCTTTTATTTTTGGATCATGAGTTTATAACAAGTGAGGAGAAAAAACCAATCAAGATCCTAAATTTAGGGGAATGATTAAAGTTATTGATGATCAATGTGATAGTTATAAGATGAGGTCATAATGAAAACTAATATCTCTATCATAAATGGAATTTTCTTCATGAAAATACTAGGGAGAAAGACCAATATTATGTTATCACCCAAATTGAAGATGAAGTTACAATGATATAGTGTAATGTAATTTTTCATTTTATCAAAGTTGGATAATTTTGTTATTATAGATCTTGAAACCATTTATTTCTTCCATGTTGTCATAAATCATTAGATACATCTTTATCTCCATATTATGGTAGTTATCAAATAGAACACCATGTGGAAATCTTCAGGAAATAAAGAGGTTTTTACCAGTTCCCAATATATTATTTAGGGATTATCAATTGGAAAACATGGATATTATTAACACAGTAGAAATTAATATAATATTTTTTATGGATTTTTTTAATATATAAAAGAATTTAATTACAAGAGTTCAATATTAGGATTCATATAAGTGAGGTGGAATATTTTGTCTTTATAGGGAAAACCTCATCATTTAAATCATGTCTAGATCCTCCCTAGTAGATCTCTATAATGAAATTATAGGTAAATAGTATGATCATGCATGATCTATGGATAAAGAAGGTATAAAAGAAATAATTGATATTCCAATGATTCAAAAATTCACTAATGTTTATCAAGAATAATTACCCAGTCACCCACCATATCATGAATTCGTCTAATCCATTGAAGAATTTCTTGATGTGTGATACATATCAGAAAATCATTATAGAATTTAACCATTGTAGTTATTCATGTTAAAGAAACAACTAAAAAATTTAATTTAAATGGGATTTTTACTCCCTATTGTTTGACCATAAAAATTCCTTGGTTTTATTATTAGAAATAAATCTTGTGTCTATAAGACTATGAATTGGTTATTGGGAATCAATTACTTTACAAAAAAAACATGTATCCTTTATAATGTGTTGTTGAATTATTATATCAAATCAAAGGATCCCAATTATTTAAAAAGATTTATCTTCTATCTTTTGATGATCAACTCAGTTTGAAGAAGGATGATATACATATGATGACATTTCTAATAAGGTCTGGAAATTAGCTGTTTAATGTAATTACATTTATATTTAATAATTTACCTTATTACATTATTGAGATTATGGATAGAGTATTCAAGGATCATATTGATAAATTTTTAGTTGTTTTCACCGATAATATCTATATATTTGTAATATATATGAAGAAAATGTGAGTTATCTAAAAATAATTATAGATACTATAAAAAATGTATTATATAAGAATTATATTTAGTGATAATTTTTTATCAATGATTTTTTTGTAACTTTCTATATTGAACCCAATTATGAAATATATATTGAGCCTAAAAGTCAAAGGTTGCTAAATAATGCCCTATACAGGAAAACATAAATGACACTTGATGTTTCATAGGCTTTCTAGTTACAATATTAGATTTTTTCATGAATTTTATTAGTTTTCAAACTCATTGTCAAATTTAACAGACAAATGGTTTAAATAAACATAATCTCATTAATGTGATATATATTTTTTATGAACTGAAAGAGATAATGATTAATGAAATTATATTAACTTTTACCATCATGTTTGTTAGTATTTATAACATACAGAGATGTGTCAAAGAAAGGAATTGGTTGTGTCCTTATGAAGCATGATGGGGTGATTTACTATGCATTATGAAAATTGAAAATCCATGAATAGAAATATCTAACTCATTACTTAGATCTAGAATATCTAATGTTTCAATTTCAAAAATATAGACACTACCTATATGGTTTTATATTGAAGGACCATGAAAAACCATAATAAGGGATGGTGAATTAGGGAGTCAAAAGTTTCTTCTAAAATGAAAGATCATTTTCCCACATTTTTAGGGAACCGGTAAACCTCCATAAAGATAAATTTCGTAAAACCATCACATGAAAATTGATGACATGGTAATTTTATTTGGTTATCCACTAAGGGATAGTCCCAGGAGCATACGCCAAAAGTATGTCAGCTATACCAAATTCCACTAATATTCACTAGTTGTGATGTATAAAAGTTTAGACATAGTCCCTTTGTTCCAAGAATATTGAATTTAAAATATTTTAGAGATAAAACACTATTTCCCTCAGAAAGCTTATGTCAGCTTCCCCTTAATCACTGCCTTGGGTGAAGTCTCACTCAGTTTATTGATGTGAAGGTATCTTCAATATATTTTCCTTTAAGACTTTGTCTCTATCCAACATGAGACTCTACTCGCATCAAAGTAGATAATATATTCACTTTAAATCACTAAATTAACAAACCTTATAAATGAAGACTATAATAAGGTCAACAATGCACTTTCACAAAACTCCACCTTTTGCGCACAAGTATGGGGATTCTCGTGCAAGATAATATTCTCGCAACACTTAATTTTCATGAAAACCATCTCTTTTGTGTAACTATTCTCTATCACACCACTCTTCTCTATCACACCACTCTTATCTATCACACAATTACACCATAATTCTCATTTCTTCTTTTAGAGAAAAATGTAACACTTTCATGCATGTTTTACTCTATACATGTTTTTTACTCGCAACTCCCTTGTACGCTGAGACAATGGATCATTGTTGAAAAAATTAATATGTATTGAGTGTGGTTACTCTCCAATATATAAAAATATTGGTGACTATACATATAGGGTACACAACCTTCTGCTAAAATCGAAAGCCTCAACCACCTTAGACTTTCTTTCACAAATAACCTTGCATGTCAAACATTAACTTGCACACCCTTCCGTAATTTTCCATATTTTGATGAACCAATCCTGAAATATCACTAGAACAAAACTTTTTAAACCTCTTTAACACTGGTGAAAAACTAGCTTCTCCAAAACACTTTTCTCCATTCTCTATTTTCTAGAACAAAATATTTGGGAGTCATTGGGAAACAATTCCACCTTCAATATTGTTTTCTTCTTGAACTTTATTATCCATTTCTGTGGAAAATCAATGATGTTCTATGTGAGGATTGGCAACAAAGACAAACCAAACTACATTTATGATAAGTAACAACATTGGATAAAATAAATATATGATATTTATATGTAAAATAATAATTTCAAGAATATATTCTATTCGAAGTTTCATAATATGATAAAAAAGGTGTGGTTAAAACTACTCAAGAACTATGATTTATAGATAGACTGACTCCATAGTAAAGGAGTCAGTGTGATTGATGCAATGAGTAGGAGGGTCCTTGAATTTTTGACCATGCTGAGGATTAAAAGGGAATATAAATTTAAACATCTAGTATATATATGTATGGTTATTTATATGCAACGATAACCATGATTAAATTTCATATAATTTCGAAACCATCCATTAGAATTTGTAGATAATTAAAAATAAGATTATGAGAACCTACAATGGATGTTTAATGTAGTTGCTATTGGGATATTGATATATTTTATTAATATATATATATATAGTGCTAATGTTTGGGAAGAGGATATACATTCCATCCATATTATAGTTGGAAAATGAACATCTATATGAAAAAAATTTCTCATATTCTTATATACCCCTTTATCAGACAATGATGGTTATGGATTTCAAATAATATTTCTATTAGGATGATATGATGTGGGAAATTTTAGTCATTTTTTCTAGAATATTAATATGCTATCTTGTTAAGGATGAATGAAAAAATCATAAGGGAGTCAGGAAAACAATATATATACCTAAATTATTATTGGAAAATGTTACAATGGACTTTATTATATGACTACCAAAGAGTCCAAGAAGGATAATTTCTATATTTTTCATCATTCATCACCTTAAAAATAATTCACATTTAATAGTGATAAAAGAATATATATCCCATGTGTTCCATTCCTAGATCTATATCAATGAAATCACAATGCTCTATGGGCGATCGTAATCTATTGAATCTTATCATGAACCTCAGTGCACATTAAAATTATGGAAGAGTATTCCAAAGGAAATTTACTCTAAGATAATTTAAGAAATTCATATTATCCATAGACTAATGGGAAGCATGAATGGACTATAAAAAAATTTTAATACATGATGAGATGATGTTATATTGACATTCAAGGTATGTGGGTTCCTTATATACCTTGGTTGCATTTTTATATAATAATAGCTTCAATTTGAGAATCCATATGGAACTATATTATGCTTCGTAGAAGAAATGGTGTTATAATCCTACTTGTTGGGAAGTAATTTGAGAATGAAATCTTGTTGGACCAAATCTTTGGGAGGATACAAATTTTAAAAAATTGACTATTTAGGATCATGTTAGAATAACCATGAGTAGAAAAATGATCTATATTGATAATCTAAGGAAACAATAAAAATTTCATGTTTGGGATCTTGTTTTATTAAACATTTTACATTGAAATGGAGTTGTAAGACTTTGAAAAATAGTATATGTTAATCCCATGAAACATTGTTCCATTAAAAATACTAAAAAAATTGGGGTTTTGTCTTATTAGTTGGTTGTACCTTTCAAACATAATTAATCACATGATATATTTGATGTTTTATTAATGTGGACATAAATTCAATATCTAATGGATTTTCTCAAATATGAGGGAATATATTTGGATCCATACTTGTCTTATAATGAGGGGAATTTTCAGATTCATGACACTAGAGATAAAAGTATTATGGAATTAGATAACTCAATTAGCAGAGGATCATCGAAGATATCACAGAGAATAAGTGGAAACCATGGATCCTATAGAATCTATGAGGAAGGAACATCTAAAATTTTTAATATCTAATATATAACACAATATCATTGACCAGATTATTTAAGGGGGTACACTGTAATATTCGATACCCTAGTGTAGTAGGTAAATACTATATCTTGGAATATCACATCTACAGTTCCTTTATTAATGAATTTATTTAAATTTTAAATTATAGAAGTTGAAATTGACCAAAATAAATACATATTTGAATTCATCGTAATAAATTCTTTTATTAATTATTATTGATTTTTTTTTTCTAAAAATGCTATTTTTTATTTAAAAAAAACTGATAAAACATGTAATATTTATTAAATTATTATTATATATGAATGAACTATATGTTTAGAAAATATTTTAAGTAATTAAGTACGTATTTTGTGAATAAAAATAAAAAATTTAAAATATTAGTTGAAATTAAAAATCCTACATACTTCATTTTATGAAAAATTTAAAATTTAACTTTGATAAAAACAGATTCTGCTTTTTCTTTAAATTATGTATATTAAAGGGATATTTGGTTTTGGATTGCACTAAAATAATCATATACATTATTTTATATATTATAATTTAATTTAATCCATTTTAATCAGTATGTAAAATAATTTAATGTGACATAGAACATTAAATCTTCCAAACATGACCTCTCTTAATTTTTTATGTTATTGTGAGTATTTATTTGAATGTCATATTTTCATACAAAAAGATATTTAATTTGAAAAAATTATTTCCAAATTATAAATTACTAGTATAAAATTTGGTAAAATCATCAATTATAATTTTTTTATTAAATTTAATTACTATGGATTGAAATTAGTTAACATGGTAAAAGTAAATTATGATAAAATTTAAAAAGATATATACAAAATCCATAAAAAACTCATTACTTTTAAAAAAAGTAGTGATTGAGGTTATTGTACATCCAAAATAAAAATTTTATCCCATATTATCCATTTCTGAGACCTTTTCATTTGAATAGTGACCTTAAATTATTAAAAATGTAAGGGTTATTCCCAAAAGAATACCTCCCTTCAATAATAATATTATATCTTATTCGCCACATCAAGACACACCTATTATTCTAATTTCACCATGAAATTTTTTCATTTTTTTAATCCTATAATCTTATAAAATGATTAGAAATATCTGGTCACTATTAGTTACCATAAGTCCTTCATTTCCAAGGACACTTCTAAGGTAAATTCAAGTCCCCAATCTATCAACAACAAAGCTTTTCCAATTAATTATATTTAGTAAAATTTATTTTGGAAGAAGTAATATAATTATTAAAGTATAATTGAAAAATTTAATGTTATTATATTAATAATATAACAATTTTTTATTCATATACCCCTTATGTTATGAATAACCAAAAATGACATTCCTATGTTGTGCATACTCCCACCGAGAGAACACAATGTGTTTTCTTTTCCCTCAATATCTTAAAAGGATTAATCTAAGAATGATATTTAAGGATAAATATTGTGATTATGATAAAATTATGGGTTTTGATGAAAAAATTGATAACCTCTCAATGATATTAGCAAAAAACTATGATCATTAATTAAATAATTCAAAATAACCATAGTAAAAGGATAATTATTTCTTAAAGTCATGTAATGTTTTCATATCAATTTAATATTATTATTTTTCCTTCAAATTCAGATATATCACACTAATAAATAAAAATTTATATCATTGTACTTAAATTTTAATTATATTTAAAAAACTATATTAGAATCATTTATTAAATCACGGTATGTTTAAGTTTGGGTCTATTTAACAACTAAATTGAACTATGCCATGAATTTACCTCTTCAATGACAATGGGAACACAATAATTGATATAATATGATATAAATGAGTAAATAATGATTTTTTTCTTTATATTTTATATCAATATCTACTTAATCAATTATGAAAACACCCTCTATTTTTTAAAAATCACAAAAACATGCTTATTATAGATTTCCTCTACAGAGATAAATATTAAAAAATTGTCAATAGAATTTGATACATCATGAATTAATATAAATAATCCCAATTATTATCTTTAATGGTGTTATAATTATTTAATTTTATTGAATAATGAACACATACACCATTATAATAAAACTAGTATAAAGAATCAAACATATAAACACACGATGTGGAAAATATGTACAAATTGTATAAATAATGATTATTATTAAATAATATAAAATAAAATGGATATGTTAAAGTATCTTATCTAAGTGAATAAATTATATATGATTGTTATACTAGAGTTTCATGTGTATTCATGAATGTCAATAAAATATGTAACGGTTATCCATATCAAATTTCTCACATTTAGACAAGTTCTGAAATAAGCTCCTAATTTCCTTTATATGGGTATATAATGCATATGTGAGGTTTTATAACATGATATTAATTTATTCATGGTTTTTTAGAACAATTAAATTCATACTCATTGAATATTTTTTGTTTAATTTCTTCCCAATCCATACATTAATTTTTTACGTCTCAATTTTCATTAATTGAGGAAATTGTTGTATTCACCAACTATTTTATTTTTTTATGGTGAATAAATTTCTATGAAGTAAATTTACTATATTTATAGTGTAAATTAATGGATTTTTATGTCTATATTATTATCTATCTCATATTTTTTATTCAAAATTTACCAAAACCATTGTAAAAGACAATATTTTCCATTGTGGGAATCCAATCTATGTTTTTGTAAACTATAAATATGCATAGTTTCATATAAAATAAATAACTTAGTGGATAATTGAATATGGATATAGTTGTTTCATATATTTTACTATGGTTAATTACCATGAATGTTATTGGTGAATCATTTACTCATTAATTAAATTTATTCCAAAAAAATGGTCCCCTAACTTCACTCCTACCTAGAAAATCTTGGTGGATATGATTGGGAATGTTGAAACGGTATTTATGAAAAATTATTGAAGAAATTTCATACCATTTTCATATTCTCATAAAAATAAAATCTATTGAATCCAGTTATTATCTTCAACAGATAACCCAAATAATTGTATATATCCTCACCACTACATATCATCGATATCTGTGCTTCACGTTATATTGATTATAATCCAATGAATCTTTATCGATTAATAAATTTAATTCAATACATAAAAGATATTATATTAAATGGAGATGTATTTTATTTTTTATTTTTTCCTTATAGAGATATTCTATTTCTATTCATTAAGAGGTTCCACAAGGAATGTTTTTAGAGGTCTTAATGAAAATTAGTGTGAAGGAATTGGAATTTATTATGAGGTGGATGGGGCCCAAAAATATATACCCACCATGCATCAAAATGTATCATGAGATAAAACATGGTCATTTTTTATAACTCTCCACATTTCTTAATAGTATCATGGAAAAAATTCATGAAATATTTGTTTTTACAAAATCATGAATTCCATTAGAATGATATATTTGATTAATGTTATCCATGTTTTCATTTATTATAATGTATATAACACGCCCTCAGATTTATTTGATTACATATCCGTGTTTCTAATTTATTTTGGACATATAAGTTGGTCCATATTTATGTTTCCAAATATTTGGTTGTATGATACTTCTTACTATGTATATGATCTCAGCCTTGACTTTTTCCTTTCCCTAAAAATTTTAGAGGGGGACAATGTGTAATTTTTAGAGATATGATTTGAGGGAAATTATTGTTTTCACAATATGTTCATGCTATATATTGTGTTTTAAAATTCATTGAATCTATTTATCTAGTATTATAATACTACTATATACCTAGTGCATTACGGAACTCTTGGATTTTCTATAATCAATGTAATATGACTATCAGATCAAGTTTCATGGAGACTAGTGCACTATAGTTAATATTAGGGGATTTTTAGAAGTTACCTAGTGGATTATATTTAGAGGAACCAAGTTAGGCTACTTGTAATCACCAAGACCTCTACATATATAATATGATACTAATATGAAAATAATGAATAAATAAGTTATATGGAGATTTCTCTCCTCAATATGAAAACCATGGGGTTATACCCAACTCTTTAAAAAATTCATCAAGACTAATATGTGTGGTGGAAAACCCTAAACCTTGAGATTATAAAACATTGAGAAACGATTTTGTATTGTAGTAAAAAATATATAGACATAAATATCCACTAACAAATTCATGATAAAAAAGAGTAATAATAAAATATTATACATAATAAATCTGTAAATATATAAAAGTAAAAAAATATAAACGAAATATATTATAAAATATTAATTTAATTGGGACATATCACTTTGGACATACTATAATTCAATAAAATAACATACTAGTACACTAATCGATTCATTTTTAGTATAAATAATATAAAAGTAATTATATAATACCCTTTAATGTAACCCACTTGTAAAATTATTACAGAACCATTAGCATACTATATCGTACTCATCCCATGACACATGTGCCTTTACAACCTGATAGCTATAATTGAATAAAATCATGAATTTATAACTATAAACATAGTGTCACATTTCAAGTATATTATTAGGGGAGATTTTAATGAATCAATAGGATTCATCAACAAGACTCGACACATTGGGTTCCTTTTTGTGATCTTGTTTTTGTACATGAGATTTTTTTGTGGAGTCATAGTTAGGCCCACTACTTTTCACCTACCCTAATATATGATAAAAGGTATAAATGTAATCCATACATGATCCCATGTGGATATAGCACACATGAACCTCGTAGACTCATACTGAAACTACCATACCATCTTTGAATAACATTGTTCCTTATGAAAAAAATATCTACATACCATCATTACAAAATGAGTTATACCATATTGGAACTCTTATATCAATAAATCTAACCACACTGAGGTCTCATTAGTATAAATAAACTCAATCAACCGAGTACCAATTGAATCATCAGAAAACTCACTACATATAATTTTTTAATCACTAAACTATCATTTTATATAATTACCCCATAAATAATAAATCGATGGGAAATTACAGAGGTCCCATAAATTAATCGTATAATAATACTAATCCCTTGATAGAACAAATGAGAAAAATAAACATAGTTCAAAAATGACTAAAATAACTGTCTAAAATCATGTTCAAAACCATATCTCACTTATCATGTAATCATTGGAACTATCTTATAATAAAAAAAATACTTCTTAGTTAGCATGATCCCATGTATCACAAGTCCTCATAGGTATTGGATCAATAATGATGTAAAATATGACTAGAGGGGGGGGGGGGGTAATTTTAATTTAAAAAACTAAAGATTTCTTGAGTTTATAAAATAAAAATACATAGTGTGTTATTCTCTATTGAAAAGAGTTTCAACAAAAATAAAATGAATGAATACTAGGATCTATAGTGTTCAGGATCCCAAATATCTGAGCCCACTCCCCAACCTCCTATAATACATGATGATATTGGTACCCACTAAAAATATCACTTTTATTGGTTTGAAAACCCTGTTACTGATCCTTACTTTAATAAGAACATGAATAAACAAGAAAATCCCTACATGATAGTAACCTAGTCTGTTGACCTGATTTTAATTGGGATTTATGAATGATAATTCATTTGTTATTCTAAAATAACCAAAAAATTAGAGTAAATTGTTTTAATTATGAAAATAATAAACCAGACATGATGAAATACCAATAGAAAAATACAGATTACAATAATTAAAAAATATATTGAAATTATAAGATGATTAGAAATTTCAAAGATGTTGAAGCTTGATGATTATAAATAACTTAAATAGAATGAAGTCGAAGCGTACGTTCTTTAGTGATAACATTAAGAGTTCATATGTCATAGAAGTTCATGAATAACTGAGCGAATAAAGAACATGTCTAAGATGAATACAATTAATATTTCAAATGATTTATTATGGTATTTTTTATTCCATGAATGAAATATCTCATATAATTAAAATAGTTATATTATATAACCGTTTACCTCTTCAATTTATGAACTCCATTTTTTAATGTATAAAAATAAAATAATATGGCTTTTAACATTGTTTATTAATGCCACAAGGAAAAAAATAGTACAATCAAGATTTATATTTCATTAAAAAAATAAAATATTTATTATATTAAATATAAAAATAGATAAAAATTATATTTATAAAATAGTAGAAATGAAATTATAATCTTCTATATTATAATGAAATAAAAACTATAGTAAAAAATGATAATCACAAGTGTTTTAATATACATGAATAAGTGTAAAAAAAATTCAAAAATTATTTTTACACACTCTTATAGTTATATTTCAACGCAAATAAACAAAACATTAAAAAAAGAAATTATTTTAGTCACATCAATTAAACTAATGAATAAAATATTTGAAATAAAATTTTAACTAATATTGGCTTAAAAAATATAGTGGGATATTGACACTCATACCATTGGTGTAGATCCACCATTAAAAATAGAGAGCAGTAGCATTAATCTACTACCATCGATAATAGAAAATGGTAGCTTATTCTATTACCTGTGGGAATGATCTATCACTATAATTCCAATGATGAACAAATATAAAGATCTACCATTTCACTAAATAGAAGAAAAAAATAGAATCAAACAAAAAATAAAATAATTTCCAGGAAATAGATAAACCCCAATCTTCGAGGGAAGTAAGAACAATATGCAATGGTTTCATGTCCAATGGTGGTATATTGAAATGAAATTGGGTTAAAATGGTATAATATGTTTTAATTGTCCATATTAACTAATAATTCCTTCAAAAATGAGATAAAAGGTTAAGAAATGCTTCAATCGAGACACAAAAAGCATGAACTATAGGTAAAGGATATCCCACTATCAGTGTTAATAATAGAAGAAGAAATATTTAATTAGATTATGGGAAGAAGTAAAACTAAATAAAGGAAGTTACAATAAGAATAATGGAATAATTATCAACCCTAATGAATAAACATGATGGTGCTACAATTGGAAGTCCATTGGTTAAAAAACAGAGAATCTACCATTGCACATCTTACAATAAAAAAAGAGATAAGTATCTCATTTTTATACCTGTAGAAGAAAATATCAATTATTGAAGAAAATATTCCATTCAACAAAATATCCCACTTTTGAGAAATGGTGCTACCATTGGGGTCTAATGGTGACATCATCACTGAAGCCCCTAAAGGAGGATTTTTACTAGTGCTACATGATAAGACTAGGTTTGATGTGGAAGAGATGGATGAAGTTTGAAAGACACCATCATAAGTGGTATATGGAATCTAAGAGTTGAAGATCCAAATCACATATAGGTAGAAGAAACCTTTTTTGAATAGAGATACATGCGGGAGTTCAAAAAATGAGTGAGAGATAAAACATTTATTGATCATGGGTATTAAATCAGATGGATGAGCACCATCCAATTTTTTATAGGATAAAAATTTAAACTAAAATGTTATACCACATCGATTTTGTGATGATTATACTAAGTGGTGTAACAAAAAAGTACACGATTCCACATCATAATAGATATCATCATGGTTTTCACCCAGACCCATTATACACACACGTTCCATATATAGGAGGTCCACTCTCCTAACATTCCAAAACCATGGAACTTTCGGGGAATGTAATGTGGGCGATATATGTGTTATAAGTAACATAAGGACTCCACTATGAACTTCCACATGCCTCTAAGTGAGTCAGAATAGGCAGCCTCTCCCATGGCGCCCCTTTACTTTGGTTGGGGGCCAACCTAAGTGGCTCTCAAGGATGGCCCAAATTTTTAATTCACCTACAAAAAAATCAATAAAAATTAAATGAATATGACAATAATTAAATAACATAATTTTTTTAAAAATAATTAGATAAAAATTATTAAATATTTTAATAAAAAGTATATTTTAATTAAAACAATTTTGAATTTAATAAAATGTGAAGAGAGTAATTTATCAAATCACATAATATTGTCAAATGTAAGAACCCATACCATCTTTTCAGGTATGTTTCTCCTTTCTAGTCGTTTATGGGAAAAAGAAGAGAATCTGGAAATTTTCAAAGTACACACCATGTACTTTAGGAGTACATGTTGTGTACTTTGATGCTAATCGAGGGCATGTGCTGGCCGTTTCATGGCCCCACACACGACCGTGTAAGGGTTATTTAAGGGCCGCCTTAAGCAGAGTATGGAAAAGCTTAGTACATTCCATGTACTCCAAAAGTACGCATCATGTACATTTTCTTTAAACGGGAAGGGGTCGCGTCTTTACCCCAAAAACGTCTTCATCTCAAGCTTCTTTGACTGAGAGCAAGGGTAAGGCCATGGATCTTCTCTTAGCCGCATATCCGTCATCGTTTATCCGAATCAAACACCGTAGGGTGCAATAGAATCATAGCGGTGAGTTCTTGGTTTTTCTTTGGCCACATTTCATGATTCTTTCTCTTATGAGAGTTACCTGAGGTTGAAAGTTTTAGTTTCTTTTTCAGATCTACTTCATTTTAGGACGATTCAAAATCCGAGGTTCTAGTATAACGATCTCCTAAGATCGAGGTAGATGGTTTGTTGCCCTAAGTTGAATGACATTGAGTTTTTGAGCGAAAGTGTCGGATTCCCATGTTTCAGGGATCTCGGGTTAGGGTTTTGATCATGTTTTACTATCTTCATTAGATTTCTTGTATTCTAGAATCTATTAGACAAATAATGACTACTTGTTAACATGTTTTAGGATCACCCCAAGGGTGTTTTCCTTGTTTTTGGTTTTTATCACTGTTTGTCTTAGGTTGCCTATGAGGCAGATCATGTTTCATTGACTTCTTGCCTTGATATAATTTATTGCATGTTTTTCCTACTATTTATATGCTTTTGATGCATTGTTTCTATTATCCAAGTAGTTTATGAACTTACTTTCAGCTGCTGACAGTCGATTACACACGACTAGGCAACTCAAGGCTGTGTGAACCTGGTGCGGTAGAAAAAAGAGGGAATTAATGATTAAGGGCATCCCTAGAGAGTCTGTTATAAATTAGTATTATTTTAAGGACCTATGGGAATTGGACTTTGTGCTTCCTCAGAGTGTCCTTAGTTACATATCGAGGCTACAGGGGGAATTAGACTTATGTGCTTCCCCAGAGATTCTATAGCTATCGCTACCATACCACATGGGAATTGACGGTGAGAGCATCCCAGAGTGTCTATGCCTTGTATGATTACATGACGAGAGGGGTGTGCCAGTATGATACACCCAAAGAGTCAGTTTGAATATTGTTTGGTTGGTTGTGATGAGTCCACCAAACCAAAGAACATGCTTGGGTTTTCTACTGCTTGTTGTTAGGTAGTCTACTGAGATACCTGTTGTGTTACATGCTATGCCTAGTGAATATAGAGCTGTGTGCTAGATTCTTTGGTTGATAATTTAATGATTGGATTAAATTAACAAGTGAATCTGAATGGAGATTTGTAGGATTGTTTACTTTAGTGTATTTCTGTTTCTCTACAGCATTTATTTCCATTATTTTTGGTGTATTGCCCACTGACAGTAGGGCACAGATCATGTGGTGTTGTATACTAGAATTAGTCTCACACCCTGTTTGGGTCCTAATTTTTGTCCAAAATAGGTTATATGGTTGCAGGTGTGGATATGGATTGTGGACATTCTACTTCAGGTACATGATTTCTGGTTGGAGCTGGAGAGTATAGGACCGATCTTAGGCTTGCGATGCTGTTGGAGTTGCTGTTTACTTTTAGCACTTGTTCTCAGTTGTGTTTCAACATGTTGTTGTGTTTGCTGCTTTCCTTAGATACTTGTACCTATTAAATCATTTCCATCATTACTATATATTCATTACTTCCTCTATTTAGATTCAGTTATTTTATTTTGTTTACTGCTTCCACTAATAACTGTTATTTACTTTCCCTTGTATACTTTACCAAATGAGGGCATTGTTTCCCCAATGACTCACCAAGGCCCTCGTTGTCAGTCGGCAGCCTATGGAATTTGGGGAAATGTGCTTGAGGTCATTTTCCGAACCGGGTTTGGGGCACCAGTTGAGTGGCTCTGGATTCAGGTCGTTACAATGTGGTATCAGAGGAGGTTCCTTTCTTTTCTTTTCTATTGACTTACTGTTTGGATACATTAGAAAGGGATAAGATGGAATATGTAAATGGTAAATAGTTGTTCCTGGGTGTTCTAGAACCCGTGTACAAGGAAAAATACAGTTTACCTCGAATATTTCAATTTTCAAGTTTTGCAAATGTTACAGTTTACTTGATTTCACAGTTGGGTGGTGCACTTGTTTTGTGTTGTTACTGTTTATGTGATTGTGGTTCTATTTTTTTTCAACCCAATGAGACGGGGGTATTCCATCTCATGCATCATATAGTCACTAGTTAGAAAATCTCATGTCATGCATTTTACATGCATCTAGATTGCATTAGAAATTTCATGCTATTGTGATAGAATTTGTGATAGATGGTGCATGTTATTGTGATAGCTGTTGTGATAAAATACTTTCTATGTTGATAGGGTATCGTTTTTTTAGATCTTCTTTATCATTGACACCAAAATTTGGTCTTAGAGGTGCTATGGGCGCTCTAGGATCGGAATTTGGTGGATCATGAGTTTTTTTATACTATTTTCTTGTTATATACATTGTTATGATGCCAAGATTTGATTCGCGGGGAGTATGGGCCCCCACGGATCGAAATTTGGCACCATAACGCTTGTTTTTATGTGTTTTATGGGCTCCGGTGTGGTTCTGAGGCTACTGTCTAGAAAAACATAGAATACAAGCATGTACTTTATGAATACACACCATGTAGTTTTTAGTCGTGTCTCTAATTGCATGTGCAGGGACACGGGGTTGTGAAAGTTCTTGTAGGAACACTTCGTTTACAAGTTTACACGTTGTGTAGTATGACTTGGGTATCCAGACGTGTAACAAACAAAACGGGCCAGGGATTTCCTTCAAGTACACGTTGTGTCCATCTGGAACATGCCATGTAGGGTCCACCATGTGTCAGGACATGTCGTTAACAACACGGGCCAAGTAAGGCATATCTAGTACACGCCATGTCTCGTTTGAACACACTGTGTAGTTGTTTCTTAGAGGAGTCGTGCGACCAAGCTGTGTAGCTGAATACATGGGTTGGATAATCCGCAGGGAAACACGATGTGTACCATGTTTATACGACGTGTAGTAGTGGTCTCTGTACCTGTCCGTGTGACTAATGACACATACAGGGGAAAATCATAAGGACACGCCATGTAGAGGAAAACACACTGTGTAGTTTCCTGTTGGGACAGCCCGTGTTCCTAGCGGTGTAAGAGTAACCTTGATGGAAGAAAAAGGGTTAGTACATGTCTTATTTTTTGATTACATGCCACATATCCAAGTGGTTTACACAGCCCTGTGAGGCCAAGGTACACGCCCATGGTAAAATTTCAGGAAACACACCGTGTAGTGGTACTACACGCCATGTATTCATGTTTTTTTTTCCAAATTTTAGAGTTTTTCTCTCCTGTTCTGTTTTACTCTCTTAAGTTGTAACTTTGTTCCTTCTTGTGCCATCATATTTTCTATCCTTGTTAATCCTGAATCTGATGTGTGATTTTGACCTTTCAGAGTTATGGCACCAAGGCCTCCTCCTATTGCATGTTAGGAACCAGGTAGTGACCGTGCGCCTGATATGGCAGATCAGGGACTACTAGTAGTTCCGCCTATCATTCCGGATATGGCACCTGTAGTGATTCCAGACACTGGTACCGACGCGCAGTTCAGAGAGGTTTTTATGAGATTCATGGAGACCTTCCAAGGAGCTCAGCATCTTGGCCCGCCTATGGCAGAGCTGACACGAGTTTTTTAGCAGCAGCATCCTCCCACGTTCACAGGGGATGGAGGACCATAGGATATGGAGTCATGTCTAGAATCCATTCTATCCATCTTTGAGCACCTAGATACGCCTCCAGAGAGGAGAGTAAAGCTCGCGACTTATATGCAGTGAGATTTCTCAAAGAGATGGTGGAATGTGGTTTTGCAGGCAGGGCGCCAATAGGATATGGCTTGGGATGAGTTCCAGCATACGTTCTATGACTACTTCTACCCGCCGATGCTGAGGGATGACAGAGCTAGAGAGTTCACGAACCTACGGTAGGGTACTCTCACTGTAATGGAGTATTCCTCTCTCTTCACAGATTTACAGTGTCTCACTCTTGTTCTGAGGAATGACAAGATATTTTTAGAGAGGAAGTTTGAGGAAGGCCTCAGACCAGAAATCAGATCACAAGTGAAGGTCATTCAATTGACTTATATTACTCTAATATTCAACCAGGAACTTATCACAGAGAGAAATATGATGGAGACTGGAGCTGTGGACCAGGGTGGTTCAGCATCCATGGCTGATTCGTTTTGGATAGACAACAGGAAGCGCCACCGAGAGTATACACGAGGTGACTTGAGGAAGTGAGGTATTCCTTATGGTAGATGGGGTATTCCATCTGGCAACCATGTGGTGTGCTATCAGTGTGGATGAAATGGTAATAAGAATCCTCAGTTCCTAAGAGACCCAAAGGAGTTCCAATCTTGTGACAAGATGGGTCATCTGTAGCGTTTCTGCAAGGTTCTTCTTCCAACGACTAGTGAAGGAGGATCAGTTTCGACTTTGGGTACAGGAGCAGGAATACTAATTCCACAACAGACTGGGGGATAGAGTTTTTCAGGTTGTTCAGGCCATGGTAGAGGCTGCGGATGTAATGGACAGGCTCAGGGAGGGTTAGCTTAGGGATCTCAGGCTGCTACACAGGGCCGCGGTGAAGGCCAAACTATTGCGGTAGTGCAGATTAATCAAGAGCAGGATCATAGACCTTCTACAGTTAAAGGTACGATTTTATTAGCCTCAGTTTTATCCTCTTCACTTTTAAATACAGGATCTTCTCATAGGTTTATTTTTGTGCATACCGTGGAAAGCCTTAGACTTACTATTTATACTTCTAAGGATATGATAATGCTAGACACTCCCTTCAGAATTAGAACTTCTAGCGTGCGTCAGTGCTTAGACTACCCCTTGAGGTTGGTGGGTGTCGTTTTTCATGGATCCTTTATGTTTTGGAGATGAATGGCTATGATTTCATTCTCAGGATAGATGGGTTAGTTCCCTTCCTGGCCTTTGTTGATTGCTATCGTCGTAGGGTGTGTTTCCCATCACCATAGGGTAGATATTTTCATCACAAGGGAGAATGGGATGTCCCGGAGAGAAGAGCTAGACCGGAGCATCATGGGTTGGGTGGTGTTATGGCCCAAATTTCTAGCCTATTCTGGAAGACCTGGGGACTTCTTATTAAACTTTTCCTATAGTGGTTGATCACTATCAAGATGTCTATCCAAAAGACTTTTCACGTTTTCCTCCAGAGCGAGAGGTATACTTCTCTATTGAGCTTGTTCTAGGAGCAGTACCAGTTTCCATTACTCATTATAGTATTTCTACAACTGAGTTTCATGAGCTCAATAAGCTGTTGGAAGAGCTGCATGCAAAGGTTTTTATTCGACCCAGTACTTCTCCTTGGGGTTCGCCTGTTCTGTTTGCAAAGAAGGCGGAAGGTACCCTTAGGCTTTGTGTGGATTATCAGACGCTGAACCAGTTGACGGTCAAGAACCGATATCCATTGTCATGGATAGATGATCTATTTGATCAGCTTTGAGGAGACAGAGTGTTCTTAAAGACTGACATGAGATATGGCTATCATTAGTTGTGTGTCAGACCATCAGATATACCTCTTACAGCCTTCCAGAGCAGTTATGGTCTATATGAGTGTTTGGTTATGCCGTTCGGTCTCACGAGTGCACCATCAGTTTTTATGGCACTAATGAACAGAGTTTTCCATCCTTACTTGAATTCTTTCATGGTTGTTTTTGTGGACGATATGTTTGTGTACTCTCACACTCGACACGACCATACTACCTATCTTTAGATCGTTTTGAGTACACTAAAGGAGCATAAGCTATATGCTAAGCTCTTAAAGTTCCACATTTAGAAGGATGATATTCACTTACTGGGTTATTTCATCTCAGAGTGAAGTGTATCAGTAGACCCAGAGATGGTGAGAGTTGTAGTTACCTGGGAGAAGCTGAAGAATGTCTTCAAGTTACGAATTTTCTTAGGGATATCTGGTTACTAAATGTGGTTTATACAAGACTTCTCGCGCTTAGAATTTACATTGATGGGCTTTACTAAGAAGGGGGTGAAGTATGTTTGGTTAGAAGACAGCGATTTAGCCTTTCCGGAGCTGAAGGGGAGACTGACTTCAGCACCGATTCTAGTTTTGTCGGAGCCAGGCAAGAGTTATATAGTATTTTGTGATGCATCTAGCATCAGTCTTGGATCAGGACTTATGCAAGAGGATATTGTTGTGGCATATGGATCTCAGAAGTTGAGGCCACATGAAAGGAACTATCCTACGCATGACCCAGAGATGGCTGTATTTGTTCATGCTTTGCGTTGTTGGAGACATTATCTTTTGGGAGGGAATTTTGTGGTATATACTGACTACAAGAGCCTCATGTATATATTAATGATGTATGACTTGAATCTAAGAAATCAGAGTTGGGTTGAGTACCTACAGACTTTTGAGTTCGATCTTGCTTATATTCCTGGGAATGGAAATGCTGTGGTAGACGCACTGAGCAGGAGGACATAGTTACAAGCAGTTCAGGAGGCTAGCAGCGAGTGGTAGCTTATGTCTCTATTCTCTGAAATGCAATTGTAGTTACACGATAGACAGGGTCAGACTTTTCTTTCTTCTGTTGATGTTACCTCTACCCTTGTTGACAGAGTTCAAATGAGATAACTATCGGATTTTTAAGGCCTAGTACTACGTGAAAGACCGTCAGGAGAGGACCCTCTTTCCAGATGGACCGTAGGCGAGGGTGAGATCTTCCATTTCTAGGGATGTGTAAGGGTGCCAGTAGATATACGCGAGGTGATGATGCAAGACTTTCATTCCTCAGCTTTGGTAGTTCATCCTGGCATCACCAAGATGTATCATGAGCTACACCGCCAGTATTGGTGGCCAGGTATGAAGAGTGATGTTGCGGGGTTTTTCATGAGGTGTTCCACCTATCATCAGGTGTAGGCAGAGCACCAGTGACCAGCAGGGATTTTACAGTGGCTACCAATTCCCAAGTGGAAGTGGAATGATGTCGCGATGGAATTAGTGATAGGGTTACCGAGATCTCCTAGAGGGAATGACGTGTTATGGTTTTTCATTGACAGGCTCACAAAAGTTTCTCACTTCTTGCTGATTAAGGTGACCTTTGGTGTTAATGATCTTGGACAGTTTTACATCTGTGAGATTATATGCTTTCTTGGGGTTCCGAGTACTATCATTTCAGACAGGGACGCCTTCTTTACATCGCATTTCAAGCAAGGGCTATAGAGGGCTTTGGGTACATAGGTACTTCTAAGTACAGCTTACCATCCCTATACAGATGGCCAGTGAGAGCCTACGATTTAGGTGTTTGAGGACTTTCTACAAGCATGTGTCCTCAATTTTGGAGGTTCATGGGAGATACATTTACCTCTAGTGGACTTTTCATACAATAATAGATTTCTAGAAACTATTCAGATGGTACCTTACGAGGATTTGTATGGTAGACTGTGCCGATCACCCTTGTGTTGTATGGAGGGAGGAGATGTAGCTATGTTGGGACCTCATCTTGTTAAGGAGACCACAGAACAGGTGGAGTTGATTCGGAAAAGGATGGATACTACAATGTCTCAGTATAAATCTTACACTGATCAGCAGAGACGAGTTTTGGAGTTCATGGTTGGAGAATAGGTTTTCCTATGTGTTAACCTGAGGTTGGGATACAAGAGAATCAGGAGACAAGGAAAGCTTTCACCAAGATACTTCGGGCCATTTGAGGTTCTAGAGATTTGGGATGGATGCTTATAGGTTGCAGTTACCTCAGAGGTACTAGTCTATGCACGACGTCATCCATGTTTCTCAGCTTCAACATAATTTCTCAGACCCATCTCTTGTTTTTTTAACCCGATGAGGTTGAGCTTGAGCAGGATGCATCGTTCCAGGAGCTTCCTATCATGATTTTTGATTGTAGTGAAAAGGTACTTCGTGGATGGTCTGTTACTCTGGTACGGGTGCTATGGTAGCACGTCTGTGTACAAGACGAGACATTTGATAGGGAGGCCGATATGTGATCACAGTGGCCAAAGTTGTTTAGGGTTTCTTCTTATGCACCACGCTAGGGACATTCGGGGACAAATTTCATTAAGGGGGGAATTTTGTAAGAACCCTAAGATTATTTTCAGATATGTTTCTCCTTTATAGTCGTTTTTGGGGAAAAGAGTAGAATCTGAAAAATTTAAATGTACACGTCGTGTACTTTAGGAGTGCATTCCGTGTACTTTGATGCCGCTCGAGGGCGTTTTCTGGTTGTGTCATGGCCACACACACGGCCATGTAAGGGTGATTTGGAGGCCACCATAAGCGGTGTACGGAAATGCTTAGTACACGCAGTGTACTCCAAAAGAAAATGCGGTGTACTTTCTTTTTTTCATTAAACAGAATTGGGTCATGTCTTAACCCCAAAACGTCTTCTTCTCCTGGTTCTACGACTGTGTGTGAGGGTACGACCGCAGATCTTCTCCGAGTCGCCGATCCGTCACCGGTTATCCGAATCGAACACCGTCGGGTGCAATAGAATCTCAGTAGTGAGTTCTTTGTTCCTCATTGGCAACATTTCATGATTCATTCTCTTATAAGAGTCATTCGAGGTTGAACGTTTTAGTCATTTTTTGTCACAACCCGTCCTCGGGGCCCGTGCCGTGACTACCCCAAGCCCGCCTTCCATAGGGCAGGGGATGGAGACTAGCACCAAGGTGTAAATCCCGGAAAAAGGGAAGGCATTGCCTTTGAAAAGTAAACAAGCACCACAGAGTAAGCAAACAGAAAGGTAAACACTAAGCAAAAGCTGTAACAAGCTGTGCTAAAAGTAAAAGGGGCTGGAAATACAAGTCCAACTATAAAGTACAACTGAAAGGGGAAATATCAACTGAATAGAAAATCCGCAGCGTCGAGCCGTCCTCTGGAAGTCCCACCTGAGGGGTGGGTACAGATAGCCACCACTGCTCCTCGGGTCCACCTGACCGCTCCGAGTATGTCCCGCCCAGTTGTCCACCTCCAGCTATCGTCCTGCTCCGCAAGCCTCCACCACGATCAGTGTTGTCCGTCGTCTGCATCCAACACAACGAAGTGCGGGCATAGCCCGTGCAGGGGTGAGTATAACGATACTCAGTGGGGACCCTGAGACCCTCAAGGTCTCACTAAAACCAACAAGGCTAACCACAAAGAAGATCTCAACAGATATCCTCTACTTAGGTATATGCCCATACATATACCTAAGTTACCAAGTAACCCATCTCAATCATGAGGAAACACAATGATCAAAGACTCAGCTCAAACCATGATTTTCATTATCGAAACCGCAACTGCCGAAGAACCTCATATCTAGAGTGTTCATTGGTCCTGTCACGACTCTGAGGTACTGCTCACTGACCTAAGACTGCTGTAGTACTCCACCTATTGAGTATTGCGGGCCAGCTGCTACAACCAAGCGCTCCCCCCGTGCCGCTACAACTAAGCGCTCTCTTGTGCCACTACAACCAAGCTCTCCTTCGTCGTGGGTCTGCCGCTACAACCAAGCGCTCCCCTGTGCCGCTACAACCAAGCGCACCTCTGTCGTGGGTCTTCCGCTACAACCAAGCGCTTCCCTGTGCCGCTACAACCAAGTGCACCTCTGTCGTGGGTTTGCCGCTACAACCAAGTGCTCCCTTGTGCTGCTACAACCAAGCGCACCTCTGTCGTGGGTCTGCCGCTACAACCAAGCTCTCCCCACTGGGCTTTCTGTAGCACACTGAGTCATTCGATCAGCAGTTGTCAGGTCTCAGTCGGCTACATGGTCTCCGTATTCCGCACGCTCGTCTCCGGGAGGGTCTGCTCCATGAGCAGCTGGTCGTTTCTACAAGTATTTCAAAGTCCCACGAAGAAGTATCTCAAAGGCCCACCTCGTCATAGGGGTCTTAACGCAATAGACAGCGCGTCAATCGGACGCTCGGTCTGTGAGTTACTAGCCCTTTAGTCCCAGGGGCCCGGTTGGTTTCCTGAGCGAACCAACCCGGCCATATCTCAACTGTACCCCGAACTCTCATAGGGTATACTCATAGGGACCGTTTCTCAACGTGGTCAACAATGCCGCTGATGGTTCTTCAAACGAACATCTTGTCTAAAAGATATCAGCTTTTCTATTCCAGGGGCCCGGTTGGATTTCAGGTACAATCCAACCCGACCGTATCTCAACTGCATCCAAAACTCGGGTGAAGTATGCCAAAAGTTCCGTCTCATCAAGAGGAATTCAATGAAACAGACGGCGCGTCAATCGGACGACTGGTCTGTGAGTTATTGGATTTTTCGTTCCAGGGGCCCGGTTGGTTTCGTGAGCGAACCAACCCGACCACACTCTGACGACATCCAAACCTCGAGCGGAGTAAGCCAAAAGATCCGTCTCACTTAGAGGAAATCAACAAAGTTGATGACACGTCATTCGGACGTCCGGAACTCAAGTTACGAGTGTTTCCGCTCCGAGGCCCCGGTTGGTTTCGTGTATGAACCAACCCGGCCAAACCCAAAGTTCTCCGAAACCTTGAGTGTAATATACCGAAACGACCGTCTCGATCCAAGGATCGCGTTGCCACTGACAGTGAGTCGTTTGGAGGCCCTTAGCTCATGTTATGGGCTTTTGACCGAAAGTGGTCCGAAAACGGGGGTCTCGGCCCGGGGCGACCCGGCCCGACCCCCCTGGGTCGGCCGAACCGGGTCGACCCGACCCGTGTACGACCCGGCTGGGCCCGGTCGGGCTCGGTCCGACTCGGTCCGGCTCGGTCCGGCCCGACCGGCCGGCCGCGGCTCGGCCAGCGTGGCCGAGCCGAATCGCGAGCGGGGTGCGCGGCTCCCCCGCCCTTCGCCGCTAATTGAGGCCGGCGGTTCACCGGCCGCCTCCCTTCCGGCGGTGCACCGCTGCCGCCTTCCGCGGACCACCGGACGCGCTCCGGTGGTCCGTTCCTTCTGTCGTCTTCGCCTATGGTCCCCCCGGGACCCCACATTCACTAAGAAGGAACTCAAACGCCCAAACGGCCTGCTTCGTCGTCACCCGTCAATCCGCATGTCAAAATGAAACACGTCGTCTTCGTGGTTCTCCGGCGTGGCATGCTGGCACTGTGCCCCTTTGCCGTGGCTCCGCTACGGCCGCGGGTCCTTCGACTACCTTCAACGCGGCGCGACGGCGTCACGTTCTTGTTCGATTTCTCGGCGTGGTGTGACGACGTCACGTAATACATGCCAAGTGATTCTCGCATGGTGCGACGGCACCATGCCATCCCATTCCATTCACAAAGAGACAATCATGAACATAGGAGGGGGGTAGGCCGTGTTTGTGTGGTCTGCCCCCCCTCTCGTTAAACGATAACAAATAGTCGATTAACCATGAAATTCGACAGGCTAGAATCAAGAACGAAAATAATTTAATAAAATAACAATAATCCCCTACCTCGGTTCAGGAACAGAGTTCGTCAACGACCCGTGGAAGACGAGCATCGCGGAGGTCGGGTGTCGTGGGGAAAGAACGTCGACGTCGTGAAGTGAGGATTCAAAGTTCTTTGACGGAGATTTCGTCGCGGAAATCCATCGCGGAAGAGACGACGTGGAAGAAGAACGTCACGTCGCGGATACGACGTCGCAGAAGACCCGTGTTCTTCGGCGGAGAAGTTCTTCATTGAAGAACGGTGTTCTTCGCATTCTTCGTCGAGGTTGAAGAAGATGAAGAAGAAGAAGAAGACGCTTCCCAACTCCCTCAAGGTGACAAAACTCTAACCAAAAATAAAATAAGACTCTTTCTTATTTTATTAACACATCAACACATTTGAATTTCAAGAGTTTGAAATTCAATAACCACACACAACTCACCTCATTAAATTCATTACATTTAAGTCATAGGTTATAACTTAAGTTAACATAATTTATGTGGGAGTTGAGGGGGGTTTTAGAGGATATAAAGAGGTGGAGTTCGTGTGGGCCCCACCACCCTCATAACCTCCCAAGGGAGGTTGGGTGGTTACCCAACTTCCATCAAGAGCTAACACTTAGAGTAAAATAATAAAAATTGTAGTGTAATTATATAATAAACTTCCAAAATTTTTATTATCAACACTTGTGTAAACGCAACTCCAGAACAAGAGTTCCTAAGCAATTACCGGCGCTGCGGTTCCATCAGTGCCCTCAGAATTCGATTCTGGGCACCAGTTCAAAAGTTAGAAAAACCCGCTCATTCGTTCACTGAACGTACCCCAGCCAATCTTCGGAAATTGATTCCGAGCACACCGGGCCTCGGAATCAGGTGCCGTCAGAAACTGCGTTCTTGTAAAATTCCAAAGAAAAGTAATAAAAAATTTTCCTTGAAATTTACGGGTCTTTACATTACTCTCACCTCAGGGCTTTATGTCCCCGTAAATCTTCAACACAAACTAGGGTCACAAAAGCAGTACAAATCACGCATCTTGAGCCTTCTTCTCCCATGTGCTCACCTGGAAGTTCCCGTACTGTCAAAGACAGTGCAGTCGAGGAATAGATCGTCCTCATAGGATCTGCTCCTGTCGATCCTCGATCCCCACTGAACCTCCGTGCATGTCGCTCTATGATCTACGTCAAGCTCCCCATGGTCAAAGATGTGCGTCGGGTCGAGCACGTATCTCCTCAGCTGAGATACGTGGAAGACTTCGTGCACCCGGTGCAACTGAGGAGGTAGAGCCAGGCAATAAGCCACCTCACCAATCCTGCTGAGGACCTGGAAGGGTCCGATGAAGCGCAGAGATAACTTGCCGCCTCGGCCAAATCTCCGTATACCACGTCGAGGTGAGACCCGCAAGAAGACATGGTCGCCATCCTCAAACTATAGTGGCCTCCGCCTCCTGTCAGCGTATGACTTCTGCTGGCTCTGACCTATCCTCATCCGCTCCTGAATGACCTGGACCATCTCTATCGTGGCCTAGACCACCTCTGGTCCCATAGGAGCTGTTATGATTTATTCCTTGCCGATAAGAGAAATCCGGTCTCATCCCCTGGATGAACCACGTTCTTTTGCCTAATACAGTCAATCCCGACATGGATGATACTAATCCATACCAAGGTTGACGTTATAAGGCATCAACGCTACCACCAAGAGATCCAACCGTCACTCTTGCCTCCAAGGGTTGAGTCACATTGTCAGCATCAGTGTGTGGTGACTCGGTCTCCTCCAGTAGATGTCTCACAAGTGAGGGTCAAGTCAACAGTCTAAACCAGAACCTCTTAGTAACAATACAAGATAGGACAGGGAAGTAAATGCCACAAGAAAGGGTGTCTTTTACTACTGCAGCTCAAGTACAAAGACACAAAGCATCCACAAACATATATCAACAAAACTAGAAGCAACATGAACAAAAGTCTCCAGGTCTGGAGTTAGTCCTGATCTTGTCCATCTGCTCCCGGAGCTCCATGATCATAGGCCTCAGCTGCCTGAAGCTGAGCTCTCCCATGTCCTCCTGTCCCCTGCGGTCAGGGTGGACCTCCTGGTGGTGGTGTTGGCAACACCCCGAAGCGTTGTCCACCTCCAGCTGCATGTCCAGCTCCCCTTCCATGGCCGCCTGCTCCTTGCAGCCCGCCCTGATCGAACCTCTGCCTCTGCCTGGGGGGCCCTTCATCCATCTGCTGGACATCCGTATGGCGGGTTGGACAGTCGCGATCCATGTGACCAATCCGGCCGCATGAGTAACACTTCCCTCTCATGGCAAGTCGTTGTCCACCCTGAGTGCCTCGCACAAACGATCCAGAGTCATGCTGTCGACCACCTGTAGGTCTAGTCCTCTTGGACCCCTGCATCACCAGTCTACTAACCGCTGCAGAAGACTTTACCGCATGCCGACAAGTGGTGGGTTCTACCGATGGAGGCTGCTCAGCAAGGAAACTCCCCACTAAGAGGGCTCTCTCCCACACCCCTGCCTAAGTTGGAATGTTGAGGGAGATCATCGAAGCTCTGATCTCGTGCGTCAGTCCCTGCTCGAAGGTCCGGGCCCAAAAGAACGAGTCTCGTACCATATCTGTGGAGTAGCGCGAGAGATCAGTAAATCTCTCTGACTACTGGGCCACTGTCATGCTGCCCTGCCGCAGCTGTAGTAGCTTCTGGATGCGTACCGCTCGGAGGGTGGCTGGGACAAACTCTGAGCGGAATAGGCTCTCGATGTCCATCCAGAGAAGAGATGCATCATCGTGCACTTGGAGCATCAAGCTCCACCATTGGCCCGCTGCTGCGTGTAGTATGCTCGCCAAGAGGATCACCATGAGGTCTGATGGTGTCCTCACTAGCCTGAAAACTCATATTACCGCCTCCAGCCAGTCCTCGGCTGCCTGGGGGTCCGTCTCCCCGCGGAACCTGGGCGGTCACTGGTGCTGGAACTCATGCAGTGTACTAAGGCGACATGCATCGTCAGCGGCTGGGGCTGGTAGCATCGGTGGCTCAGCGGGTGTAGGTACCGTTGGTGCCTCAGATGTCAAAGGGACCTGTACCAAGTCCTCGACGCTCGGTGGGCTCTCGCCATGCACATCGCTCGGAACCCTAGCTGGCTGCCGTCGTGGGTCCATCCTGAAAAGGAAACAGGTGCGCCACGGTCAGAACAGTATACCTGGTGAGGTGACATAAATTAATCACAAAGAAAACTTGAAACACACATGCAATCAATGTTTTTGTGCATTAAGTCAGAAATTAGAAGTCAGGGTCCTGGTGTAGGGATACGTCGCCTGCCGCACCAACACTGGACTCCCTAAACTGATAACCACACTCAATACACTAAACACTATTGCTTCACATAGAAAAGATCAGATTTCACGGTAGAACCGAACTCCTCTGATACCAATTTGTCATGACCCGTCCTCGGGACCCGTGTCGTGACTACCCCAAGCTCGCCTTCCATAGGCCAGGGGCTGGCGACTAGCACCAAGGCGTAAATCCCGGAAAAGGGAAGGCATTTCCTTTGCAAAGTAAACAAGCACCACAGAGTAAGCAAGCGGAAAGGTAAACACTAAGCAAAAACTCTAACAAGCTATGCTAAAAGTAAAAGGGGCTAGAAATACAAGTACAACTGTAAAGTACAACTGGAAGGGGAAAACAACAACTGAAAAGAAAAGCCACACCGTCAAGCCGTCCTCTGGAATTCCCACCTGAGGGGTGGGTATAGATTGCCACCACTACTCCTCGGGTCCACCTGACCGCTCCGAGTATGTCCCGCCTAGTGGTCCACCTCCAGGTACTGTCCTACTCTGCAAGCCTCCACCACGATCAGCGTTGTCCGTCGTCTGCATCCAACACAACGATATGCGGGCATAGCCCGTGCAGGGGTGAGTATAACGATACTTAGTGGGGACCCCAAGACCCTCAAGGTCTCACTAAAACCAAAAAGGATAACCAAAAAGAAGATATCAACAGATAACCTCTACTTAGGTAAATGCCCATACATATACCTAAGTTACCAAGTAACCCATCTCAATCATGAGGGAAAACAATGATCAAAGACTCAGCTCAAACCAGGATTTTCATTATCGAAACCGCAACTGCCGAAGAACCTCGTCTTTAGAGTGTTCAGTGGTCCTGTCACGACTCCGAGGTACTGCTCACTGACCTAAGACTGCTGTAGTACTCCACCTATCGAGTACTGCGGGCCAGCTGCTACAACCAAGTGCTCCCCCATGCCGCTACAACCAAGCGCTCTCCCGTGCCGCTACGACCAAGCGCTCATTCGTCGTGGGTCTGCCGCTTCAACCAAGCGCTCCCCTGTGCCGCTACAACCAAGCGCACCTCTGTTGTGGGTCTGCCGCTAAAACCAAGCGCTTCCTTGTGCCGCTACAACCAAGCGCACCTCTGTCATGGGTTTGCCGCTACAACCAAGCCATCCCATGTGCCGATACAACCAATCGCACCTCTGTCGTGGGTCTGCCGCTACAACCAAGCTCTCCCCACTGGCCTTTCTGTAACACACTGAGTCGTTTGATCCGCAGTCGTCAGGTCTCAGTCAGCTACATGGTCTCCGTATTCCGCACGCTCGTCTCCGGGAGGGTCCGCTCCACGAGCTGCTGTTCATTTCTACAAGTATCTCAAAGTCCCATGAAGAACTATCTCAAAGGACCGCCTCATCATAGGGGTCTTAATGCAACAGACGGCGCATCAATCGGACGCTCGGTCTGTGAGTTACTAGCCCTTTCGTCCCAGGGGCCCGGTTAGTTTCGTGAGTGATCCAACCCGGCCGTATCTCAACTGTACCCCGAACTCTCATAGGGTATACTAATAGGGACCGTTTCTCAACGTGATCAACAACGCCGCTGACGGTTCATCAAACGGACGTCATGTCTGAAAGATATCAGCTTTTCCGTTCCAGGGGCCCGGCTGGATTTCGGGTACAATCCAACCCGGCCATATCTCAACTGCATCCAAAACTCGGGCGAAGTACGTCAAAAGTTCTGTCTCATCAAGAGGAATTCAATGAAACAGACGGCGCGTCAATCAGACGCCCGGTTTGTGAGTTATTGGCTTTTTCGTTCCAGGGGCCCGGTTGGTTTCGTGAGAGAACCAACCCGACCACACGCCAACAGCATCCAAACACCGAGCGGAATAAGGAAAAAGATCCGTCTCATTTAGAGGAAATCAACAATGTCGACGGCACATCATTCGGACGTCCGGAACTCAAGTTACGAGCGTTTCCGCTCCGGGGGCCCGGTTGGTTTCGTGTACGAACCAACCCGGCCAAACCCAATGTTTTCCGAAACCTTGAGTGTAATATACCGAAACGACCGTCTCGATACAAGGATTGTGTTTCCGCTGACGGTGAGTCGTTTGGAGGCCCTTAGCTCAATTTAAGTGCTTTTGACCGAAAGTGGTCCGAAAACGGGGGTCTAGGCCTGGGGCGACCCGACCCAACCCCCCCAGGGTCGGCCGAACCGGGTCGTACCGACCTGGGTCTGACCCGGCTGGGCCCGGCCCGGCCCAGCCCGGCTCGGTCCGGCTCGGTCAGGCCCGACCGGCCGGCCGCGGCTCGGCCAGTGTGGCCGAGCCGAATCGCGGGCGGGGTGCGCGACTCCCACCCCCTTCGCCGCTAATTGAGGCCGGCGGTTTGTCGGCCGCCTCCCTTCCGGTGGCGTGCCGCCGCCGCCTTCCACGGACCACCAGACACGCTCCGGTGGTCCGTTCCTTCTGTCGTCTTCGCCTATGGTCCCCCTGGGACCCCACCTTCACTACGAAGGAACTCAAACGCACAAACTGACTGCTTCGTCGTCGCACATCAATTCGCATGTCAAAATGAAACGCGCCGTCTTCGTTGTTCTCCGGCGTGGCGTGCTGGCGCCGCGCCCCTTCGTCGTGGCTCCGCTCCGGCCGCGGCGCCTTCGACTTCCTTCAACGCGGCGCGACGGCGTCACGTTATTGTTTGACTTCTCAGCGTGGTGTGACGGCGTCGCGTAATACTTGCCGAGAGATTCTCGTGTGGTGCGACGACACCACGCCATCCAGTTTCATTCACAAAGAGACAATCATGAACATAGGAAGGGGTTTAGGCCGTGTTTGTGCGGTCCGGACCCCCTCTCGTTAAACGATAACAAATAGTCGATTAACCACGAAATTCGACTGGCTAGAATCAAGAACGAAAATAATTTAATAAAATAACAATAATCCCCTACCTCGGTTCAGGAACGGAGTTCGTCAATGACCCGAGAAAGATGAGCGTCGCAGAGGTCGGGCATCGCGGGGAAAGAACGTCCACGTCGCGAAGCGAGGATTCGAAGTTCTTTGACGGCGATTTCATCGCGGAAATACGTCGCAGAAGAGACGACACGGAAGAAGAACATCGCGTCGCGGATACGGCGTCGCGGAAGAACCATGTTCTTCGGCGGAGAAGTTCTTCGCTGAAGAACGGTGTTCTTCGCGTTCTTTGTCGAGGTTGAAGAAGATGAAGAAGAAGAAGAAGATTCTTCCCAACTCCCTCAAGGTGAAAAAACTCTAACCAAAAATAAAATAAGACTCTTTCTTATTTTATTAACACATCTACAAATTTTAATTTCAAGAGTTTGAAATTGAATAACCACACACAACTCACCTCACTAAATTCATTACATTTAAGTCATAGGTTATAACTTAAGTTAACATAATTTAAGTGGGAGTTGAGGGGGGTTTTAGAGGATATGAAGGGGTGGGGTTCGTGTGGGCCCCACCACCCTCATAACCTCCCATGGGAGGTTGGGTGGTTACCCAACTTCCATCAAGAGCTAACACTTAGAGTAAAATAATAAAAATTGTAGTGTAATTATAAAATAAACTTCCACAATTTTTATTATCAACAATTGTGTAAACGCAACTCCGGAATAGGAGTTCCTAAGCAATTACCGGCGCTGCAGTTCCATCGGTGCCCTCAAAATTCGATTCCGGGCACTGGTTCAAAAGTTAGAAAAACCCGCTCGTTTGTTCACTGAACGTACCCGAGCCAAACTTCGGAAATTGATTTCGGGCACACCAGGCCTCGGAATCAGGCGCCGTCAGAAACTGTGTTCTTGTAACATTCCAAAGAAAATTAAGAAAAAAATTTCCTTGAAATTTCCGTGTCTTTATAGTTTTGTAGATCTACCCCATTCAAGGACAATTCCAAGGCTGAGGTTCATGTATATCGATCTCCTAGGATCGAGGTAGGTGGTTTGTTTCCCTATGTTGAATGCCTTTGAGTTTTTGCATGAAAGTACCAGATTCCCATGTTTTGGGGATCTCAAATTAGGTTTTTTATGATTTTTTACTATATTCCATAGATTTATTATGTGCTAGAGGCTATTAGATGAATAATTACAGATTTTTAGCATGATTGTGGTTCACCACATGCGTGTTTTCCTTGTTTTTTCTGTTTATCTCCTTTTAGATTGGGTTGCCTGTGAGGCAAACCTTGTTGCATTGACTGCTTGACTTGATATAATTGATTTCATGTTTTGCTTACTGTTAATATTTTTTTGATGCATTATAGCTATTAGCCATGTAGTTGTTGAACATACATAGGTCTGCTGACAGTCGATTACGCACGACTAGGATGCTCAGGGCTGTGTGAACCTGGTGCGATAGACTAAAGAGGGAATTGACGATTAAGGGCTTCCCTAGAGAGTCTGTTATAAATTATTATCATTAAAAAGAACTTTCAGAATTGGACTTTGTGATTCCTCAGAGTTTTCTTTGTTACGTATCGAGACTACAGGGGGAATTAGACGTTAGTGCTTCCTTAGAGATTCTATATCTATCGTTACCAGACTGCATGGGAATTGACAGTGATAGCTTCCTAGAGTGTTCGTACCTTGTATGATTACATGACTAGAGGGTTCTGGCTGTATGATCCACCCATAATGTCAGTGTGAATATTGTTTGGTTGGTTTCATGAGTCCACCAAGCCAATGAACAAGCTTGGGTTTTATACTTCTTGTTGTTAGGTAGTCTTATAAGATACCTGTTGTGTTACTTTCTATGCCTAGGGAATATAGAGCAATTTTCTAGATTATTTGGTTGATAATTTAATGATTGATATAAATTAATAAATGAATGTGAATGGAGATTTGGAGGATTGTTTACTTTAGTGTATTTATGTTCCTATGCTGCATTTATTTCCATTGCTTTTGATGTATTGCTCACGGACAGTAGGGCACAGATCTTGTGGTGGTTGCCTACTGGGATTAGTCTCAAACCCTATTTGGGTCCTGCTTTTTGGCCCAAATAGGTTATATGGTTGCAGGTGTGGATAGGGATTGTGGCCCTTCTACTTAAGGTACATGATTGCAGGTTAGAGATGGAGAGAATAATACTGAGCTTAGGCTTGCGATGCTGTTGGAGTTACTACTTACTTTTAGCACTTGTTCTCAGTTGTGTTTCAGCACGTTGTTGTGTTTGATGCTTTTATTAGTTACTTGTACCTGTTTAATCATTTTCATCATTACAATATATTCATTACTTCCGATGTTTAGTTTTAGTTATTGTATACTGTTGACTGCTTCCAGTATTGATTGTTATTTCCTTTCCCTTGTATACTTTACAAAATTAGGTCATAGTTTTCCCAATGACTCACCAAGGCCCTCGCTGCTATTCGTCAGCCTCTGGTGTTTGGGGAAATGCACTTGAGGTCATGTGGAGAACCGAGTACGGGGCACCAGTTGAGTGTCTCTAGATCCATGTCGTTACATCAAAATTATTAAAACCACATTAAAATACTAACAAACTCCCCATTTTATTAAATTTAAAAATAATATATTTATTAAAATTTTAACAAAAAATATTTACGCTTTTGATATTTATCAATGATTATATTATAAATTATTATATACAATATACCACCTTTTAACGAAATTCACCTATATTAAAAGTAACTGATTAATATTTTAACAATTATTTTTAAAAAATAGTTTCTAAATATCAATGGAGAAGATATAAAAGAAAAAAAATACTATTTAATATGTAGAACTCATGTAATGAAATATTTAAGATTAGTGAATATACTAATAATTTTTTTATTCTAATGTACCTAATTATAATTTCGATATCTAAAATTCAAAAGAATATAAGGGTTTTCTAAAAATTGCAGATAACTATTTCTCAGTAGGAAAAAATATTATAAATATATCAACTTTATTTAAATGATCCTTATGAAAATAAAATCCAACATATTTGTTTTTATATATAAATCCTTGAAGTGGGTTTTTAGATATTGAAATAATAATAGAATTGTCACAAAATATTGGATTTTTATCAAAAATGATATAAAAATAATAAAAAATTAGTTTAATCCATATAATCTATGAATAAATACTACTAGTAGTAACATATTCATCATCTAATATTTAAAATACTACTAATAGTTTTTTAGAGATATTTGATATTTAAAGTTTCCCTAAAAAGTGATACAATACTGTAGTTCTTTTCTGGTCATGTATGCGACCTCCAATGTCATAATTAGAGTAAGACAGTAAATAAAAACAATTTTCATTTGAATAGAATGGTCTATTAAAAACAGTACCCTTGATATATATAAATATAGTTTTAACAACCTTAATATGACTTTATTTAGGGTTTGATTGAAACCTATCACATAATAAAACATTGAAAAAGATGTTTGGTTTAGAAAAAGTTAGATACCAAGGACTACATATCAAACCTATTCACAGCTTAATATCATAAAACAGACTAGATTTGTCTTTGTTAAATTTTGAAATATTACTCATCGGTATTTTCCTACACTTTCTAGAATAAAGTCCTAACATTTTTGTATATAATTTATCATACCTAATTTTGTTTAATAAGACACAATATTTATATATATAAATATATCCCATGGGGTGTTAGCCGAGTGGTACCCGCTAGTTGTACCACTCACTCTCCATGGGAACTGGCGCAAGATTGAGTCCCACCAGGCTCGAACACTGTTAATATTATGAACAGGGCAATTCAAATCCATTTCTTAGATGGGGAACATGGCGTGCACTTGGGTTGGTGGGGCCCCCTCTGGGATTCGGTGTTACCGACACATGATTTTGTATATGGCCATCAACCCAATTGGTGAGGACTCTCTAGGTGCATCTAAGAGACCCAAGATAAAATCTGGGTGGAGGAATATTTCCGGGGATACTGTAGAAGTACTGTAGCAGGCACTATAGCACTACTGTAGCAGGAACTGTTCGATACTGTAGCAGGCACTATTCGATACTGTAGCAGCTAAAACTATTCGTCCATCCAGGCCTTCGGGCCACCAGTTTGATCCTCGGGTTGTGTAAGGCTTTCGTGCCACCCAAGGCCTTCAGGCCAGTTGATTTTCAAGGCCTTCGGGCCACCTTAAGGCCTTAGGATCACCTTAAGGCCTTCAGGCCACATGAAATGCAGGCCCCAGACACACTACAAAAAAAGAGCATCCCTAGAAGAGGATTCAGAGCAGGTGAATCACCAGAGCAGATCCAAATGGATTATCAGAATGAGAGGGTATGGCTATTCCATTAGTAAAAGAATGTGATTTCAGGAGAATCCTAGCCAGACGGTCATGAAAAGGTGAATAGTTACTATTAGGATGCAGATGTTGGGAAGGGGCAATTCCTTGTAGATAGTCTGGTTGAATTCCCTAAGACCTTCATGTCATGTAATCTCCATAGCCTACATGCCATGTAATCTCGGAGCCTATGGGCCTTGTAAGCCCCCCCCCCATCCCTTGAAAGGGGGGTTATCAAAAAATCAATAAAAATGATGGCCTTCAGGACATTCAGGCAAGTTTTTATATATATAAATATTAGTTTTTAATACAAGGAAAACATTTAGATCTCATTATAACACAAAGTCAAATTCACTTATCATTACATTAGAAAATTAATTACATAGAGAATAGTTGGTTAAAATAAAAATTATATTATCAATATATATATATATGTATAATTTATATATCACTTGATACTCTTTTTTTAAACATTTTATCAACCATACATTTAAACAAATTTGTAATAAAAACATTGATAGTCATTCATACCAAGTTGTTAGTGCTTTATTAATACAATATAACGATTTATAATTCTTAAAATTCAGATTTGGAAACATACATGGGTTGTCTAAAATAGAATTCCTATGAAATAATTCAATTTAAAATGGATCTTTTTTACATTTAGTAGAATGAATTTAGTGTTTTGAAAACATTAAAAGGGTATTAGAAGTATAATTTATCCCATCCAAGAAATTGATGAAAAATAATATTCTCTATCAAATCCCTCTTCTTAGTAATTACCTAGAACTAATAGTATTTCTTTATCATTAACTATGTTTCTCACTTCATCAATTTTTTTATAAAAATCTATTTAGTTCATATAACTGGTTTATCATTTAGAAAAACAACTAAATCCATCAAATTATTCCTTTCAAATTTATTTAACATAATTCCATTAATTAATCAAAATTTAGTCAATTAAAGCATTTCCAACATTAACAGTTACTACTTCCAAAAAATATATATTTTTTAACTATAATGTAAAAAAATGTTCTCGTTTGAATACCATAAACTATATTACAAATTTTTTTTCAATATGGAAAACTTTACGATTTTTCTATTAATTTGGATCAGTTTGATTAACGATATGATCCCCCTAAAATGATGTATTATGATTATCCTAGTAATTATCGTTACTAAAATTAAATTATGTAAATTCATTGATTTCATTGAAATATTCATAATCCCTCTTAGTAGATTTTTTTCATTGAATATAACATACATATATTCATCAAAAACTAGTGTTTTTTTAATGAAAAATCAAAAATATTACTAGCATTGGAAATTCTTGAAAATATGTGTCATCTAATTTGGAGTTGAATTTGTCAAATTTATCATTCGTATATAAGAAAAACACATTACTGCCAAAGAACCTAAAATAACCAAATTTAGGTTCATACCCTTTTAAAAATATCTTTAGGGATCTTTTTTGGTAAAGGTCTTGTAAATAAACAATTTAAAATAAGGAAAGTTATATATATTTGCTTTTCCCCAAAGTATTTAGGTACACTAAATTCCATTAGCATTGACCATTCATTTTCTTTTATAAATATGTTATATCTATTTTCCACACCATTTTGTTGTGGTGTCCTACGATATGAGAAAACAATTATTTTATCCATTTCATTCATAATTATATCTAATTCTAAATTTAATAATTCACCACCTCTATCACTTTTGATAGATATGATTGAAGTAATCTTGATATTATAAATACGATAAAAAAAATAAAAAAATTCATATAATGATTCATTTTTATGGGATAATAAATAAATACAAAAGAATATATTGTAATAATCTATAATTACAAATACACACTTTTTACACCAAAAATAGCTGGTTTGATAGGTCTAACCAATTAAAGGAGTAATAATTCTAATCATATTAAAACAGTAATATAATTTATAGATTATAATCTTTCATTGTGTTTTTGACCATTTTAACAAGAATCTCAAATGAAGTAATCCCATGTATGTAACTTGGGATGTTAGAGAACCAATTAATTATTTGAAATATTGTAAAATAGTCTGAAATATTCTTTCCCAAGCCTCTTATGCCACAAAATTTCACCTCATTATACAACAATGAAGCATTTAACATTATTTGGTTAGATTAGAAAAATAAAGAGTACATTAATTTTATTTTCTATTTTTAGGAAATAAAACAAATTTATTTTTAATAACTGTACACTAATAATTTTCAAATATAACATATAATCCATTTCACACAATTGTGATATAATCATAATATTTTTTTTAAAAAAGTTCATATAATAATTTATAAATAAAAACTATTTTAGAAAAACCAACCTCACAAATTCCTTTAATATAAACTTTAGTGTGCTATCTAATTGTGACAAGGCCACTATCATAAGAATTAAATAATAATAATTTATAAAATCACATGTAATTTTTCTGTAAAAATTAATTTCAATTTACTATGATTCATTGAGACTTCTAAGGTATATTTCATAAAATTAAAAAAATCAAAATGAATATTTTGGTACCATTAATGACTAGTATCCAACTATATTAGTAGTAAAAAACATTAGAACACAAATTTGTTTAAATAAATTTTTAGTGGGTGACTTGAAAATAAATGTTTCATAATGAATGATCTAGTTCTCTAAAATTATTTTGTAAATACCAGTGAACACTCAGTTCTATAATTCCATTTCATTATACATTTAAAATATGTTACAATAGAAACACTTTCTTTTGTGATATTAAAAATGTTAGTTTTATTTAAACTTTTAATCAAAATAATATATCTAAAACCATTTTATTTGTGTTTATTTTCATTAAAAACATATTTTTATCATTTTTTTTACTTTTTAAGAAATTATATAAATCATATTTATGAATAAAAACATCAATTTTTAAATCCATATTCTCATTTTGAATAGTTTCTAAATCTGAAAATACATTTTTTTGTATCTAAAAGTAGTGTTTATAATTTTATTATATTTCTTTAATGCTTCTCTTTGAATAATACAATGGCATATATTGTATGCAACATTGAGTTCTAACACACCACAACAAATCAAACTAGCTATTATGAATAGTATTTCCCACATTTTGAAATTTTATAAATTTTATCATTCAAAATGTACTTCATTTTTTGATTCAGAATACCACATTTATCTTAGGGTGAATTTTTTCTATTTTTCTGAAAACATTCATTTTTTGATGAATAGTTAAAAACAATGAGTTATACTTTAAAACAGAATTTTTATTTAAATAATTATTTATTTTATTTAAATTTGTTTTAGGTCAAAATAGATATATAATACCTATATAAGTTCAATGTAATTCATTGTAGTCATTTTATAATAATTTTAGATATATAAAAATTTTATTGAACTTTTTACCGTATTTACCCACCTCCTAGGAGCATTTGCAAATTTTGCATGAATATTAGGATCCGCTGTGGGATAGTCCACAAAACTAATAGATAAAAATAAAGATTCGGGCATACAAGGGGTTATTACATAGGCGACTATACAACACACCACATATATCAGCATTCACCATTGGAGCACAATAAGTAGGGGCCCTGAAGGACCACATCATATCAGAATCAATTAAAGCCTTTCTTTCCAATGTGTCATCAACCTGATTGGCCTCTCGATACACATGAGAAACAACCATGTGTATTTTTCTAGATTTGTGGAGGAACTCAACCCACCGAGGAAGCATGCGCCAAGGCACATTATGCATTCTAGCATTTAATGCATGAATTGCAGTTATAGAGTCAGATTCAAACCAAATCCATCTCTAATTATATTGGAAAACATACCTTATAGAACGAATCATTGCTCGTAGCTCATCTTCAAAAGTGGTGCCAAGTCCATTTTAATGATAAAAGCATCCCTTTACGAACCCACAAAAAGTATGGAAAACAAATCTGTATCCTGATGGACTCAGTGCACCTGACACAGCTCCATCAACATTCACATTGAGGCACAATGAAATCAATGATATCCATGTGACATACTTTAGCATCCGAGGTTTGTGGGGTCGACCAGAGACTCCAAGAAACCTCAGAGTTTAAAGGTCAGAAAGGGTGTTAGCCATCCCACCATCCTGGATCATTGACGCATCATACACATCCCTGTGAATGGAGATCATTCCCTTCTGAACAGCATCATTTGGACCATCAAAATGTGGTTCAATAAGAAGAAAATATTTTTTGGTGAACATTAACTTTTTACTTTTATTTACAACGGTTAATAGTAAATAGGGTAATTAAGGGTAAAAATAACATTATTATTACCCTAACACATGTTCTAATTCTATTTGATAAGTGTAATTCTACCAAAAAAACTTTAGGAATAAAATATGATCCTTTAGGTCCACTTGTATTAGATTAGGGCATTTCTTATTATTTAATTCAAAGAAGAGTTAAAAGAGATAAATTCATTGTTTAATAACTAAAACATTATTAATATAGAGTGACACATAATATAAATTCGACTATAAATATTCATTAGAAATATAAAATTATTTCCTACATAATGTTATTTTATTTATATTGTTTAGGAATTAAATAATTAAATTTATTAATGACACAATGATGATGCAGAAATTACTATATTAATCAAATATTAAAATAAATGACATTATAAATATCCAAATAACTTTAATTTGACACTTTATATGAATTACACTAATTTTATAAGTTAATATCACATATTAGGAGGTTATAGATGAATATTTTTAGAATTAATAACACTGTTATAAATTTAGAAAAAACAAAATACCAAATAGTGTCAAAATTAACAGAAAAGAGTTTTTAAAACAAATATTATATTATTAATTGATATTCTATTCCTAAAAATATATGGTTCGGAAAAAATACTTATGTAATGATATTTTTATCATTAATGAACCAATTGGACTTCGTTTAGAAGTATATAGTATGTTTATTAACCATATAATATAAAAATACAAAGAGACATGGTAAATGTCAAACTATTTAACTAAGAGATAAATTTAAAAGATGCGGTTAATATAGCAACCCAAACCTATCTATAACCTATTGTTTGAGTGGTTTTAGACCCATCCACCCCTTATCCTTTAAATAATTCATTTTTGATCAATTAAAAACCGAAAACTAATTTATTATAAAATAATATATCTAGCTTTTCCTTAACAGCCCCTCACCCCTTTAATAAAAGGGAACTCACCCTACTCTCTAATTCACACCTTCAAATTTATTTTTCTCAGCCAAACTCTACCCAAATACCCATTAAACTATCCTCCCTCCATCATAGAGGACTTCCTTTAGTAAGAAAACTATCATAGAGGTCCCTTTTGATCAAATCAAAATGAAGAACCCGAAGAAGATGTAAATATTTTATCACCTCTTTCACGTTCATTTCTTCTTCCACATCCCCTTTCGTTGTTGTTTCCATTATAAAATAATAACTTCTATAACTTCTATATACTATGATGTTATTATAAATATGGAAAAACCATATTTATTATTCTATCCATCATTTAAATGACATGTCACCATACCTGCGTACGTATGAATTATCGACTCCACGAACCCGATAAGATTCATTACTCATCGTAATCTGTTCAAGACTAATTTTAATTAGATGATTAAAATAATTATTAAAGACATAATATACTTCTGAATATGAATAAGATAAATCCTATCAATAACACACATTACTTACGTAATAAAGCATATAAAGGAAAACGAATCAGTTAACACCCAAAACGACGATAATACTATGATATTATTAACAATGAAATGTTAAAAGATCATATATGATATCATATTAATGTTTTTGATTCTTTTATAATTTAATGACAATTATTTCACCATTATATAGGAGTTTAACCTACCCTTGACCAAGTAAAAGTACAAGGTAAGGGGTTTATTATCTCACATTTAATTTCATGAGATTTCCATTGTTCGCCACATATTTATTACATGTGGTGTATTGTGTAATGACATTTGATATATATTATCATGATTCTATTTATAGTAATGATTTTCTGTGAATTATTTGGTGGTTATTAACCTGTGTTCATATGACTTGATTGATTACAACGTGGTAAGTGGTTTTCTTCTCACTCTTTATTCCTGTGAGATTCTTGCTATATTGCCACTATTTCCTTTTGTGTGGTGTTTGTACTACCAATAATTGTATTCTTTATGTAATACACTTAATTTTATGTGTATTTACACCTTCATTATATTATAATTCTTTCCAAGGGTGTATGTTTCGTATGTTACCAAATTGGTAATTCTTAATTTCAGAATCTTTTTATTATCCGAGATTGTTATTATATAAGTATGTACTAGGACCTCTTTATGATCCACGTCTGTGTTTTCTAAAAAATGTATTTCAAATCATTTTTATTATTTACTATAATATTGTATAAATCCATTTATACAATTTTTTTTACTTTTTATATGATTTTTTTGAAAGGAATCTTTCCGTCATTTTCCAAACAAGGTACTTTATAAACTTTTCGACAAAACTAAGGTAAGAATGTATTTTTTTAACTTATACTGCTAGTGCAACTATTTTCCACCGTTATAAAATCTTTAGATATTTCTTCAAAATCATATAAAAATATTTCCAAATTAAATGTTTTCTTTTATAATTATATGAATTTTAATATATTTCAAAAAAGAAAGTGATATTTCTCTATAAAAGGCTTTGATTTCATCTATGTCAACATCCTTTGATGGATTTTAAGATTAATTGAAGTTGATTTATTATGATACAAAACATCCATATTTTATTGAAGTTTTTTGTGATATTTTTGACAGTGGATGTGTTATTTTTACACAATTCGTTGTTTATGGGTAAAGTATTGAGATTTTGTATGCTAGTTTTAATACGAATGTTTATGTTATGTTTAAACCTTTTCATATGAGGAATACATTGGAGTTAGTAAGTGATGGGTGGAGCCCACTATAGCTCCTCGATGCATAGGTAGGTATCATTAGTCAAAATAGTGTTTTGGAACAAGGACTTGACAAAATATTTTTTTTTGTCATGACACAAGCCCTTTACTATGTGGTTATGAAAGTCTGGCATTATGCATTCCATCATTATGAAAGTGGCTATTGATATTGTATGTGATTATTTGACTAGTATAATATCCATGTGATTATGTAAATGGAATTATTTGATTTTTATCATTGACATATTATTCTGAAGTTCAAATTTAAAAGGCTTTTGTTCTAGTATTATTAATTGTCTTAAATGATTATGCTTATTTATGAAAGTTTCTACTATATTTTTATCCTTACTGAGCATCTGATCTCACCCCTTTCTATGTTTTATATTTCACATGATGTGAATAAGTATATTATGATTGACCTGAATGGATACTCTATGGGATCCTTGGGTTGTCTACGGAAACAATGATGTTGTAGTTTTCCATTTTATGATATAATGTAAACCTTATGAATGTATCTAGTACTTCTAAGGCTATTAAACTAATCGGACATTAGAGGATTGATATTTTGAGATCATGCCAATGTTATGTAATAATGAACCGACTTTGGGTAAATAGGCTAGAGGCATTACAGTTGGTATCAGAGAAAGTTTTGTACAAACCTTGGAAACTAGATTTAGATAAACTCTGATTAGAGCACATAACCCTAAGATAGAATTTGAAGATTAGTATAGAAGAACTTCCTAGAATTTCGGTATTGTAGATATTTTGAGAGTTTTAAAAGAAATAAATCCCTGTCTAGATACGAGAAGGTAGAGGTAGCTCTGGCACTAATGTACCTAGGGGTAAAACCGGAAAACACAGCTTTGAGCTAGACTCGAACGAGAAGGGGTGCACGACAACGAGCCTTGCTTCACTCTTGGTTATGACACTCCCAGGGGATATTCTAAGGATAATTTTCATTTTTTTAAAAACTATTATGAAAGGTTTATGAATATATACTTCTTCAATGAATTTTTTTTCATGATTATGGATTATATCCATAAAATGTTCAGTTTATGTTCAGTGTTTTACATGTTTGGATTTATGTATTTCAATTCATAAACTAATCTAGTTTATGGCATTGTTTATTAATGGAACTTAGTGGAAGGAATGGAAACCGTATCAATGCACTCACTCTATGAAGGGATTTACCTCCTGGACAAGATAATTATAGTGAAGCTGGTGATACAACTGGTGCTAATCATCATATCACCATACTGGGAAAACTCACTCAGGTTACGAATAATAACCTTACCCGTATGGAGCACCTTGATCTACATCATGGAGGATCATTGTTAGGTCGCATCATGAGGAAAAAACCTCCAACATTCAATGGGAGTTCAAATCCATTAGTAGATGAGCAATGGATAATTTCCTTACAGAAAATATTCCATGCCTAGGGGAGTCGTGAAAAAGAAAAAAGTTGTCATGGAAGTTTACCGCCTCACTGGAGATGTCGATCAATGGTGGTCATTGATTCAAAACACAAAGGAAGATGCTGGAGTGTCAAATATGTAATGGAGGGAGTTTAAAGAGCATTTCTTAAAAAAATACTTTCCTCATGACCATCGAGCTTTTATGAAAAGGAAATTTATGAGTCTGAGGCAAAAGGAGGATGATAATGTCGTAAATTATGAGGCTAAATTTACAAGGTTATGAAGTCATGCAGCATATTATATACGTAACCCATGAATTAAGATTGATCATTTCATTGATGCGTTAAAACCATTTCCCCATTGAACATTACTCTCATAATCCTTCTCATTGTACGGAGATATTGTCTCATGTGCTATAAAGAGAGAAAAATAATTCTCTAAGTTCTACGACATTAATGAAAATCAAGAGAAGAAGAGATCTGACGAACACTCCTAAAATTGAAATAAGGGGAAGAAGGGAAAATTTGAATATCCATCCTATAGTAAATTTGGTATGAAACACCCCAGTACTTTCCTGAAGGGAATGGGAGTATGTTACAAGTGTGGTGAAAAAGGCCACCAAGCTCGTGATTGCATGGGAAAGAATGTGGATGTCGATGTTGAATGCTACAATTGTAGAGAAAGTGGAATTATGAGAATGAATGTCCTAAGCATCGGGGGAAAATTACCTCATAAAATTCCAAGGGATCAAGGCCAAGATTATGCTATCACTACTGCTGAGGTTGAATCTCTGAAAGAGGTAGTGACAGGTAATTTAATGGTATCCTCATGTTTAGAAAATGTTTTTTTGATTCTGGATCATCACATTGTTTCATATCTTCCCAGTTTTCTAAGAAAATTATATATTTCCAATTTGATTTAACAATGGAGTAGTTAGTCAAAACTCTTAAGGGATATATCATTGCAACACTGTTTTGTGAATCAGTCTCCATTAGACCATATAAATGTTCTTTATCTGCTGATCTCATCATAATACCCATGATTGAATTTGATATAATCCTCTGTATGGATTGGATTTCGAACATGATGAAAATTTTATTTTATGAAAAACGAGGTTACTATTTTTGATGATGATAATAAAGAATAGCTTATCTTTAGAGCATAAATGTCACTACCTGATTCTTATCTAGACCCACCCCCAATAGCTCAACTAAATTCAATTACTGAGGAGGAAGATAATGAAATAACTATGGGTGAGGAAATGAATGTTCAAATAGAGGATGTACCTATAGTGAAAGAATACGTTGATGTGTTTCTAGAATATTAACCTAGACATACTTTAGAATGAGAAATTGAGTTTTCCATTGATTTAATCTCTGGTACAAGGACCATATTGAATACCCCTTACAGAATGGACACTATGGAATTAGTGTTACTATAGAAAAAACTAGAGGAATTTAGGAATAAGATATTTATTTTCCCTAGTGTTTCTCCATGGGGAGCCCTTGTCCTTTTTGTTTAGAATAATGATAGATCTATGAGGTTGTGCATTGACTACAGGGAGATAAATGCTATAAAAATAATAAACAAGTATCCCCTACCTTGCATTAATGATTTATTCCACCAAATTCATGGACCTAAAATACTTTTCAAAGATTGAACTTTGATCGGTATATCATCAGTTGTGTGTGATGAAGGAAGACATTCCGAAGATGGCATTTCAAACTAGGTACGGGCATTACGAGTTTACAGTAATTCCTTTTAGATTGACTAATGCACCCTATGTTTTCATGGATATAATGAACCGAGTTTTCAAGGAATATATTGATTAATTTATAGTGGTATTTATTGATGATATCTTTGTATACTCCAATAGCTACTAAGATCATGAAAATCACTTGCGCATTATTATGAAAACTCTTAAAAGACATGAATTATATGAGAAGTTTAGGAAATGTTAATTATGGTTTCATGAGATTTCTTTTCATGGACATATCATCTCTATGGATGTAATCTCTATTGATCCTTATAAGGCAAGAGAAATCTATGAATGGATAGCACTGACAAGTGTAACTGAGTTATGTAGTTTTATTTGTTTAGCAGGTTATTATTGGTGTTTCATCCAGATTTTTTCCCGATTGGCTAACCCATTATCCAAGATCACATGTAATGGGTTGAAATTTGTTTGGTCAAAAGAATGTGAAGTATGTTTTGAAGAATTGAGGAGATGATTAGTCAGTTCTCCTATATTTACTCTACCGTCAGGGAATGATGGGTTTGTTATTTATAGTGATACTTCAAAGAATGGATTTGGTGGTGGTATTTTGTAGAATGATATGATTATTGCCTATGCATTATGAAAGCTAAAAATTAACGAGAAGAACAATCCTACTCATGATCTTGAGTTACAATTTATAACCTTTTCTTTAATGATATGGAGACATTATCTCTATGGTGAAAAATGTGATATATATACTGATCACAAGAGTATGAAGTATATTTTCTCACAGAAAGAACTCAACATGAGGAAAAGCCGATGACTTGAACTACTGAAGGATTATAATTTCACTATACACTACCACCCGAGGAAGGCAAATAAGGTGGAATCTTCTTTCAGTAGAAAGAATCATGGAGTTTTGAACAAGATGAGAGTTGAAAAGGATACTATATACATGGATATAGTAAATATGGATATGGGAATCAACATGGGAGGTGAAACATCAATAATTTTTAAAATGGTTTCCAAAACATCATTACTAGAAAGGATAAAGAGTTCTCAGACCGGTGATGAAGAGTTCGAAAAGAAGATTGAAGCTGTGAATGATGGGAGATTGAGTGACTTCGTATATGACGATGGAATTTTGAAATTTGGGAAGAGACTTTGTGTTCCCGATATAACTGATATAAAAATGGAATTTTTTAAAAGATTCTCAAAGTTCCAATTTCTCTCTACACACATGTAGCACTAAGATGTATTGATATTTGAAGGAACATTTTTGGTGGGACAACATGAAGAGGGAGACTACTTATTTTGGGTCAAGATATATGGGTTTTCAACAAGTGAAAGCTAGAAGACAACAGCCTAGAGGAGTCATGAAACCCCTTCCCATACATGAGTTGAAATGGGGTCATATCACAATGAACTTTTTCATGGGGCTACCAAATACTCCTAGAAGGAACGATGTAATATGGGTCATTGTTGATCGTATTACGAAGTTAGCACATTTTCATGCAATAAGAGAAGATTTACCACATGAACAATTGGAAATATTATATATTAATGATGTTTTATTACTTCATGGAGTACCACTATCGATATTTTCTGATTGTGATCTTCGTTTTACATCATGATTCTTGAAAAGTCTTCAGAAAGACCTGGATACTGATCTTTGTTTGAGCACTGCTTACCACCCTCAAACTAATGGACAATAAAAACGGACTATTCAAACTTTAGAAGACATGTTGAGATCATGGTCACCTGACTTTAATGGTATGTGGGATCAATATTTACCTATGGTATAATTTTACTATAACAATAGATTCCATTCAATTATTCAGATGGAACCATGTGAAGGATTATATATAAATAGATGTCGCACACCAACCTTTTGGGATGATATTGGTGAAAGAAAACTCATTGGCCCAGAATTGGTGGTGGAAACAATGGAAAAGTTGAAGTTAATCCAAAATCACATCAAATCAGCTCAAAGTAGGCATAAGAGCTATGTCGAAAACATATAGAAGGATTTGGAATTTCATGTTGGAGATCATTTTTTCTTGATGGTATATCTATGGAATCGTTTTATACGATTTGGTAAGATGGGAAAATTATGTCCCAGGTACATTAGACCTTTCGAAATTCTAGAATAAATTGGAGCTGTAGCTTACCGTTTGGTAATGCCGCCAAGTCTCTCCAAATTTCACTATGTGTTCGACGTATCACTGTTGAGAAAATACATGCCTGGCCCAACAAATTTACTTACCTATGAGGAATTAAAACTAGAACCCGATCTATCTTATTGCAATTATCCTGTCAAGGTTCTTGATGCAAGAGAACAAGTGTTGAGAAATCAGACGACTCATCTGGTAAAAGTTCAATGGAGAAACTATAAGATGTAAGAGGCAACGTGGGAACCCGAGGAACTTATGATGAAGAACCAACGACGTATTTCTATGTTGTATTATTCTAGAAATTTCGAGGATGAAATTATTTGATGGAGGGTAGAATGTAAAACTTCTAGCTTCCATGGTATGCATCTCTTTGAATAATACAATAGCGTGTGTTGTACGCAACTTCGAGTTCTAACACACCACAACCTATCGAACTAGTTGTTATGAATAGTAATAGAGACGTTTTGAAATTTTCATGTTTTTTTTTCAAAATGGACATCATTTTTGGATTCAGAATATCAAAATTAGCATAGGGTGATTTTTTGGCATTTTCCTTAAAACAATCAATTTTTTATGAATAGTGAAAAACACAGAGTTCTAGTTTAAAACCAGATTTTTATTTCAATAATTATTTTTTTATTTAAAATTTTTTAGGTAAAAATAGATACATAATACCTATATAATTCCATTTTAATTCATTGGAGTCATTTTATTATAATTTTAGATATATAAAAATTTTATTAAATTGTTTACTGTCTTTTACCCACCTCCAAGTAGCATTTGAAAATAAACGTAAAAGATAATTTTATCGCTTCTGTGAGTTGAATTTCAAAAAACTGAGAAACACAGTTGATATCAATAAGTAAAATCTGGTTCGTTAAGATGGAATTTTTTTTGTGAATAGTTACTTTTTACTTTTATTTACCACTGTTAAAAGTAAGTAGGGTATTTAAGGGTAAAAATGACATTTTTGTTACCCTAAAACATGTTCTAATTCTATTGGATAAGTGTAATTCTACCAAAAACAACCATAGGAATAAAATATGATCCTTTAGGTCCAATTGGATTAGATTAGGACATTTATTATTCTTTAATTCAAAGAAGAGTTAAAAGTGTTAAATTCAAGGTTTAATAACTAAACCATTTTTGATATATGGTTTCACATATGATAAATGTGACTATAAATATTCATTATAAATCAAAAACTATTTCCTAAATAATGTTATTTTATTTATATTTTCTATACATTAAATAAATAAAATTATTTATGACACAATGAGGATGCAGAAATTACCGTATTAATGAATGATTAAAATAATCGATATTATAAATATCCAAATAAATGTAATATGATACTTATTATGAATTCCCCTAATTTTATAGGTTAATATGACATATTAATGTTGGTTAAATTATTTATTTTTTAAGTAATAATATTGTTATAAATTGACAAAAAATACCAAATAGTGTCTAAATTGACATAAAAGAGTTTTTAAAACAAATATTATATTATTAATTGATATTATATTCCTAAAAATCAAAGGATTAGCCAAAAGACTTATTTAATGATAGGTGTATCAGGGTTTCTCTAGGAAGTATATAGTACGTTTATTAACCATATAATATAAAAATAAAAAGAGACATTGTAAATGTCAAACTATTTAACTAAGAGTTAAATTTAAATGATAAGGTTAATATAGTGACCCAAACCTATCTAAAACCTATTGGTTGAGTGTTTTTTGACCCATACCCGTATTATCCTTTAAATAATTTATTTTGGAGCCATTAGAACTGGAAAATGTTTTTATTATAAAATAATATTTCTAACTTTTCCTAAGGTGCCCCTCACCCCTCCTATAAAAGGGAACTCCCCTTATCTATAATTCACATCTACAAATCCATTTGGCTCATCCAAACACTGGCCAAATACCCTCTCAACTATCCTCCCTTTATCCTAGAGGCCATACATTAGTCAGAAATCCATCTTAGGGATCACTTTTGATCAAATCAAAAGAAAGAACCCAATAAAGAGGTGAAAATTTTATCACCTCTCTCAAGATCTTTTCTTCTTCCACTTCCTCTTTCATAGTTGTTTCCATTATAAAATAATAACTCTAGAATATTCTATATACTGTGATGTTATTATAAATATGGAAGAACCATATTCATTATTCTATCCATCCTTTTAATGACATGTCACCATATGTGCGTACGTACGGATTACCGTCTCCACGAACGCGATGAGATTAATTCTCCATCGTAATCCATTCCAGACTAATTTTCATTAGATGATTACATATATTTTTTAAAGACTTAATATAATTCTGAATATGAATAAGATACATCCTTTCTATGACAAACATTACTTACGTAACAAATCATATAAAGGAAAACGAATCATTTAACACCCAAAACGACGATAATACAAAGATATTATTAACAAATCAATGTTAAAAGAACATATATGATATCATATTAATGTACATTATTCTTGTATAATTTAATAAAAATTATTTCACCATTATATAGGAGGTTAACCTACCCTCATCCAAGGAAAATTACATGGTAATGGGTTTCTTATCTCACATTTAATTCCATGAGATTCCCATTGTTCGCCACTTATTTATTACTTGTGGTGTATTGTGTACTTCAATTTGAAATATATTATTATGATAATCTTTATATTCATGGTATTAATTGAATTTTTTGGTGGTTATTAACTTTTGGTCATACAACATGATTGATTACAACGTGGTAAGGGGTTTTCATCTCACTCCTTATTTTCATGAGGTTCGTGCTATATTGCCACTATTTCCTTTTTTTGTGGTGTATGCACTTCCCATAATTGTATTATTTGTGTAATACATATTAATTAATGATTATTTACACCATTATTGCAAGATAATTCTTTCTTGTGGGGTATGTATCAGATGTTACCAAACTTGTAAAGGTTAATTTCACAATCTCTTTATTATCTGAGGTTGTTTTTACGTAAGTATCTACTAGGACCTCTTTATCATCCACCTCTGTGTTTTCTTAAAAATGTATTTCAAAACATTTTTTCTATTTAAAACTCTATGGGATAAAGTCATTTATAAAGTTTTTTGACTTTTTATAAGATGTTTTTGAAAGAAATATTTCTGTTGTTTTCCAAATAAGGTACTTTATAACATTTTCGACAAAACCAATGTAAGAATGTCTTTTTTAACTTATACGGCGGGTGTGACTATTTTTCTCCATTATAAAATTATAAAATCTTCCCGTAAAATCTTATTAATATATTTCCAAAGTAAATGTTTTATTTTTTAATTATATGAATTTTAAAATATTTCAATATAGACATAGATATTTCTCTAAAAATGGAACTAATTTCATCTATGTCAACATCCTTTGATAGATTTTTTGCTTATTTGAAGTTTAATTATTATGATACAAATCTTCAATATTATATTGATAGTTTTTGTGATATGTTTGACTATAGATGTGTTATTTTTACACCATTCATGGTTGATGGATAAAGTATTAAAATTTTGTATGCTTTTTTTAATAGGAATGTTTATGTTATGTTTAAACCATTTCATATGAGGAATGCATTGGACATAGTAATTGACGGGTGGAGACGGTTATAACTCCTTGATGAATCGATAGGTCTCATGAGACAAACTAGTGTCTTGTCACAAGGCATTGACAAAATCTTATTTGTAGTCTTAACACAAGGCCCTGACTATATGGTTATGAAAGACTGGCATTATGCATTCCACCATTATGAAAGTGGCCATTGATATTGCATGTGATTATTCGACTAGTAGAATATCAATGTGAATAAATAAGTGGAAATATTTTATTTTTATCTTTGTCATATTATCCTAATGTTGAGGTTTAAATGTCTTTTGTTTTAGTGTTATACATTTCCTTAAATGTTTATACTTATTTATGAAAGTTTCCACTATATTGTTATCCTTACTGAGCATCTGAGCTCACCCCTTTCTATGTTTTATTTTCCCCAGGATGTGAATAATTATATTATGACTGACCTATAGGGATATTCTATGGGATATTCGTGTTTTCTAAGGAAACAATGTTTTTGTAGTTTTCCATTTTATGATGTAATGTAAACCTTATGAATGTATCTTGTACTTCCATGGCTACTAAAAAATTAATCTTTCGAGACATGATCTTATGTGATCATTCCAATGTTATGTAATAATGCACTGACTTTGAGTAACTAGGGTCAGGGTGTTACACTACTAGAATGTTTTAAACCCTTTATTTTAATATTTTAATTATTATAAAATAGAATTATTATACTCTTTATAAAAATCATTTTAGGAGATAAATATTTTCACATTTTTAAATTACCATATAAATTTCTCAATTTCTATAATATAATTCATATTTTTAAATTTTAATTCAGCATACTTTGAAATTATTTTGATCCAATCAATATTTAATTCATCAATTTTTTTTAAAAAGTTTCTTAACTATGGGATTTACAGAATCAGAATCAGCACATGAATTAGAAAGAATTTTTGTTTCATTTCTATAAAATTAATTATTATTAAAATTTTCAGATTTATTAATTGAGTAAATAGAGAATCATTAACCTCACATTAAATACCCATTAGTTAAATATTACCTATGTCATGTTCACCCCCAAAATCACCACTTGAGTTAGATATGTCGAAATAGTCTTTACTCTTAAAAAATATTCTTTTACATTTATTATTTTATTTTTTATTTCATTGGATGTTTGAGTTTAGGTATGAAAGTCATTTTGTGACCTTTCCTACTTCAATGATGACGGGTTATTTTGAAACATCCTTATTTTTTAGCATTTCCATTCTTATAGTGTTTTCTGGACATCCACTTCAACTGGAACTTTCCGCCATTATTTTTCATGAACATGAAAAACATATTACAAATGTTATCCACATCATTGTTTCTTTATTAGAACTCAAAATAAAATTCATAATAGGTATTAATGATGTTTTATTTAAATTAATTACCTTTTCTTTTAGTATACTCCTCATCAACAATTTTTTCTAGCTATAAATCATAATGCAGAAGAGAGTCTGTTAGTTCACCAAATCTGTACCCCTTAAAATTATTAAACTCATTGATGGAAACCTTCTTCTACTTCAATATTTTTTGAAAATATGTCAATACTATTTCCACATTAGTATTGTTTTAAAATACATCCACAAGATCCCTGATAACATTTTTATACTAGTTAATCGAGGGGACATTTGATTCAAATATTCTTCATCTCTTATCTTGATGTCCTAGTATTTTGATTAGAGAATTCCTAGCTTGGTTCTCTTGAGAGTTTCAATCCCATAATGTGTTACTCGAGTTATCCATTACATATAATTGGATATATTAAAATATTAAACATGGGTATATGAATCTATACATATATCACAATATAAAATAGATATCAACATTATAATTAAAATCATATTTTACCATGACATTATCAACCAGTAGCCAGGGATCAAATTTTTGTAGCTCAAATGGATTACACATTATTTTATAGTGATCCAAACATTAATTATTTTAGTTGGATTCCATTCTATATTTCTAGTAACTATATTCACTGCCATCAAATAATTGTTGTTTTGTGGAATCTATCAAAAAGTTTTACTTATACCTTCCATCGTAAATGAAATATTTTATTTTATTGTTTATACATCTATATTTATGATATCTGGTTATTACAGATTAAAAAAAATATTAGAAAGACTATCCAATCACATATAATCCTACCATACCAATTATTATGTCAATAGTGATGGAAAATATGATTAGAGGGGTTGGGTGAATAGTTTTTTAAAAAATTAAATAAAAGGAAATAAGAGATTATAAGATATAATTCGATATTGGGAGAAGTTTCCTTGAAAAGAGTTGCAGGGGAAATAAAATAAAATGACATAAGTATTTATGGTGTTTTTTAATAATGATCCTATTCCACTCCTCAACCTTCTCTACTCCTCAAGGAAAATTTTACCAAATAAGAACCTATATTTTAATCATGTTTGATCCTTCCTATAGTCCCTTCCATTTACAGGAAGTAGGTGGACCAACCTATTCTATTTAGGAGACTGACCAGGTGTATTTACATAACATTTGATCCTTAGTCACAACCCATACCCAATTTTTAGTTCTATAATATCTTGATTATTTATTGACTTTATTTTAATTGTAAAATCATAAATCAGACTCGAATAAATAAAAACAAATGAATAAATATTACAAGAATAAAACAAATACATAGAAGTTAGAAGATGATCAGAAATGGTGAAGATCTTAAATATCGATGATCATTGGTTACTTTAATGGAAAAAGTAGAATTTTATGTTCTTTATTGATCATTGTTAGAGTTGAATAGTCACAAATGGTCCTAAAAAATTGAGAGCAATACGAATGGTTCAAGGGTGTATCACAAGTAGTCATTAAAAGGACCGCACATGTATTTTCTTTACTGCGTGATGAAATATCTCACATAATTAAGACATAGATATTCTAGGATTGTTTCCATGTTAAATATCAGCATGAGACTTGTTAATGTATAACAATAACATAATATTACCATTAACTTATTCTATTAAATCCATACTGAATAATAGAGTACAACAAAGCATTATATTTCTTCATGAAATATTAAAATGTATTTTTTTATTTAATGTATAAAAATTGTAAAAAAATTATATTTATAATACAATTGAAATGAAATTATAATCTTATAGAATATTAAAACATACAAATTATAGTGAAATAGATGATTACATGAGTTTCAATTTTAATGAATAAGTGTTCATAAAATCATGCTACAATTAGTTTTACACACTAATAAAATTATATTTATAAATAAAATAAACAATCCTTTAAAAAAGAAATTACATTAATAAAATCAATTAATATAATAAATAAAAACATTATAAGCCATATTTTATCTAACTATGGATTAAAAAGGATGGTGGAAGATTTCCTCTACTACCATTGGTGTAGATACACCGTTGAATATAGAGAGAGGTAGCCAGAATTAATTACCATTGAACACATAGAATGGTAGCTTATTCTTGTATTAGTGAATATGATCTACCATTGGATTCCCAATGGTATAAAAAATAGTGAGATCTATTATTTCACTAGGAAACATAAAATAATAAAATCAAAACAAAAATAAAATAATGTCTATGCCACTGATAAATCAAGTGATTTTAGTGAGGTAAGAAGAATATGATACTCTTGGATGTTAAACAATGAAATAATAGCCTATCATTGTATTTAAAATATTGGTATATGTTTTAATGGTAAAGACCAACAAATACCGCCATAGAGAAAGAGATGAAATGTAATGAACTACTTCGATCGAGTCACATAAATCATGAACTATGAGTAAAGTATAACTACCTATTGGAATAAAAAAAATAAAAACAAATATTTACATCACCAAATTAGATAAATTGAAACAAAATAAAATAAAGGACAATGATAATAAAGGGATACATAACAATTATAACGATGCATCTTGAAGGTTGTACTTTTGGATGTCTAATAGTAAAAAAACAGAGAAGCTAACGTTTTTCTCCAATTATAGAAAAACAGATAGTTGTATCCCAATTTTCTACCAGTAGAAGAAATGATCCTCCATAGAAGAAGATATATTGAGGGAAAATATATTCAACCATTAATAAATGGGTAAACCATTGTGAAATGGTGTAATAGTTGGGGTCTATTGGTGCCATCATCACTAAAGCCACCAAATGAGGGTTATAACTAGTGTTGCATGCCAAGATGAGGTTTGTAATATGAGAATTGGATGAAGTTTTAATTATGAATGCTTGATGCGTTGATAGAATCTACGAGCTAAATATCCACAAGAGCTATAAAGTTGTTAATCATTAGATTTTAAATATATATATATTTTGGAGTTCCAAAAATGATAATGAGATAACCAAGAAATATCAGATGCCTCATGGGGATTCAATGGGATGGTTGTGCACTACATAAATTTTTAATATATTAATAGTAAAACAATAACATTTTCCAACATTGGTTTTGTGATGTGGAGGCTTAGTGTTATAACAATGAATTTTCACCACTCTATTATCCGAGTTGTCTGCTAGGCTAAGCCCCCACACCCACTATACACACAAAAAAATTATACATGGTACATGTTGTCTAAATAACCCAGCCCCCACACCTTGCAGGTTGTACTATGTGGGTATCATACACATGCCCACCCTCATGAGGTACTCCACTATGTAAGTATGTGTGCCTAAAAGTGAGCCTCTATAGGCATGTTTTCCCATAGGGTTGACATATTGGGTCCCCTTAGTGTGGTTAAGACTATTCTAAGTGGATCACAATGACGAACCACATTTTTACATAAACTAAATATATTAAATATAAATTAAAATAATTAAGAAAATAATAAATATTAAAAACATTAAAACCTTTTTAAAATAATTACATAACTATTATGAAAACATGTTATAAAAAAATTTGTTGGTTGGAGTGGATACTCAAGAGGGGGGTTAATTGAGTTCCAATTAAAATTTCTGTTTAAAACTTTGTATTAGAATCCCCTAAATCATAAAACAAGTTAAACTATACTGAATTTATAATGATTGTAAATGTTCAATTAGTTTCTCAAAGATTTACTATTTCTCATTTAACATAATATGAATATTAAGATAGTTTTTGAAACTAACTTACTAGTTCACAATAATTACAAACACTTTCTAGTTCAACTATCAAAGTTACTTTAAAACAGATTTGAGTTTCAAAGTAAATATCAGCAGAATATTGAAAAATTATATTAAACTAAAATAAGATGCATAGTAGTGTTAAACAAGAGGTTCAATCTCAATCTGAGACTTATTCCTCTCCACTTGGTGATCACCTACCACCAAGCTATTTATATAAATTAATTTTGATCCACACCCTGGATCGGGGTTGACAACAGCAAACCAGGCTGTCTATGTCACATTAGACCTCTACCATAGTTATTCGTTGGAAACAAAATAAATAAGATATTGAGTATGAGGGGAGTTTGATATCCTCCAGTTATGCTCAGGAGATAATGTGGGTTATAAAAATAAATATTCACCCTACTCAAAATATGAAATGTAAAACACAACAGATTTAAAAAGGCAAATAGAGTTAAGATTTATCTGTATGCTGTAAACTAAAGATATAGACTCAATGAATGTTAAGAATATAGTATTTTAGTCTTTTTCTCAAAGTTGTCTTCAAAACAGAGTATCAAAGTTTCTGTAATCCTGCTTCATGGAGTGAAAAATGGTCAGCTCGTTGATGTGTCGATGAATATTGAGCCTTTTTAGTGAATATAGTTTGTCACAGTCTTCTTGCAATATCAAGAACTTATTTCGCCTCTTTTCATATTGGCACGGTCTGTGTCTCCGTGTGTACTGCTACTTTCATCGTCGACTCTTTAATATAAAAGATTAGGTCCTTTTATACTCCAAAATTATCTATGCATAAGGATGTTGGCACGTGCATCTACCTCGTACTTATTTATTTATTTTCCTATAGACAACATTAAATAATGTCAGAAAAATTAACTTGTCTACATATGACTGTTAGAAATAAATTTGAATAAATAAATTTAAAATGGTTAGTTATATCAATTGGTGAGTAATCTTCAGTCTTTCATCTTCGGTGTGATAACTTCGGCCTGTCATATTCGGTGTGTCATCAGTGTGTCATCTTAGGTTTGTCGACTTCATTCTGTCAAACATCGGTCTATCATACTTCAGTTTTGGTGTGTCATCTTATGTGTGTCAACTTCGGTATGTCCACTTTGGTTTGTTGTATTACGGTTTCGGTGTGTCATCTTCGGTTTCTATAATCCATGAATGATTGGGAAGAGTCAGTATATAATATACCATTACAAGATGAATTGTTAATAAAATTATATGTAAAAATACAATTGTAAACATATTGATTCATGAATTATAAGAAATTGATTTATAAAAGTATATGTTGCTGTATGAAAAAATTTATTTACATAGAAATATTAAAATTGGCATGAGAGATATGAATCTGTATATTGACATTATTTGTGATTATGAAAAATACATTATCATAAAGGGTCCAACTATCTCCCCCTTTTTGATAATCGCAAATTATAGCATATTTGAAAATATATATAATAAACATGACTTAATATACTTTTCCAATATAACTAAAAAATTGATATTGCTAGAATTTATATAAAACAAATATCCCCTCACTAGATGGATTAAGGAGAGAGTATGTCATCCTTTTTTTCTCATCATCCTTACATTCTCCCCCTTTCTTATATGACATCCTGACATTCACCCCCATTTGTGGTTAACAAAAAGAGAAAATAATAAAGGAAAAATAAGATAAAATAATGGTATCACACGAATTTTCATTAAAAATCATAATAGTACAAGATAAAAAAAACGAAAAAATCCATATTAAAAAGAAACAATCCATCACTATGGATTTGGATATAGAGGAGGTTTGCCTTTGTCTGAAGGATCTAATGGAGATTAAGAAGGTTTGGTATTGGAAGAGGATGGAGGAGGGTGGATTATAACACCAGGAAAAAGAAATACCTGTAGAAATAGTAGCTGCAAAAGTATTCCTTCTCTCTGACAGCATAAGACTTGGAGACTGCTCAGTAATGATAGGTCGAATCTGAGTAAGAGCTTGAGATATAGTCATTGGAGCAGAAGTCCAAGTGGCAGTACCAATTGAAGCAGCTAGAGGGACAACAATAGCCTCAGCCAGAACATGCAGATAGGGTTTGAGTAGTTTGATGAAGTCATTGATGATTTCTCCTCCATATTGAATTGCCTTCTCAAATTCATCATTATTATCCATAAAAAGTCTATGTAGAGGTGTAAACCCTTTAAAATAGAGAACTTGTTTTTTGAAGGCTTCTGTGATGGGGGGAATTCGATGATTTTATGTGAGACAATTGAAACTGTTGATTAGGTCATGCATGGTATATATCATAGTGAAATACTTATCCCCTTTCCCCTTAATTTCTTTATGAGATGATGAGGCTTCATTGGTTCATTTTATGACCATATTGTAAACAAGATCTGTATTCCGATGTACCTTTTCAAGGGATTACTTATCTGAAGCAATATGGAGTTTCTGAATCTCCTCTCTCGTCACAGTCTTGAGAGACTCTAAATCAGCAATAACACTTCTTCCACTCTTGGAACAAGATGTGCCAGTCAACATTTTTCCAATTTATTCTTTAAAATTTTTCAAATCAACACTCAGTAGATGAGTTACCATGATCCTAATAACTTCCAGAACACCACTAATGGAGGTATTGAAATCAGAGGTTAAGGAATGCAGCTCATTTATCATCTTTCTCACTTCTTCTCTCAGTAAAGTGTTGTGTCTAGAAATAGTTTTGGCTGTAGTAATAAGATTATGTTGAATCTCATGAATCACAATTCTAGAAATATTTGTTGCATCAGAATCTAATATATTTATTGAATTTGAGGATTCATTTTTGGATCCCACTGAAGCTAGCACATACTCACATATCTCTTTCGTAAACTTTTCCAAATCGGACTTAGTGAAATAGTCACTAGGCACTGACTGAGAAACTGGGTCTACTACTAGATATGCAACTGTTGGAACATGTGTAGCAGGCTCTGGGTCAGCATGAAATTTAGGAACAAGAGTAAGAGGTACCATTTCCTCATCTCAGTCATATTCTAAACTGAAAATAATATATCCTGGATTACAATTCCACTCTCTAGAATAGGATAAATCTCTTGGATCAATGATATCAATTCTTACCCTTCTTCCATGAGGCTCAAAAATAACATCAATATCACAAATTTCATCATCCTGGACACTGGCCACAAAACCTTGTTTGGGGATAGAAACAAATCGACATTAGGTTCTACCTGATCTCCAGCTTCTTCAGCTTCAGCTGGTTCTTCCTCAATTTGAGGAAGAGGAACTACAACCATTTCACAATGGTATGGAGTGGTTTATCCTCATGTCCAACATATCTATGATCATCAACCTGTTGATCAGCAGGCTCTATTCCATCACTAGCTCCGTGAACAGATTCCTCACTAGATCTTTCAACCACTTGTTATCCCAGTTTTAGAGAGTCACTCACATGCTCAAAACTTCTTCCATAATCACCATTACCATCATCATTATTACTATTATTATCATCATCATTATCATCAGATTCCACATCTGATTTACTAACATAACCTTCACCTCCAGTCACTTCAGTTTCTGCCTCTTCTTCATCACCAAGAATAGTTCTCTTGAAGGAAGTTCCATAGGTGGATGAGAAGGTCCATAAGTCATATTCTTGGGACATTCAATGATAATAGGATCACTCCTATCATCAAAAGGATATCCTTCTTCCCTAGGCACTTCATCCTCAACTTCCTAATCAGAATAGACAGGAACTTCTCCAGGATTGAGACCAGAATCAAATTGGTCCTTTGGTCTAAAAGGATGGTCAACCATATTGAATTACTCATATAGTCTTTCTTCATCTCCTACCCAACATCTCTACCATGGGTTCAAGAGGATTTTCATCCTTTTAAAAATTTCTTTCTGAAGACAAAAACCACTATAGGAGGTTATTATTTCATCTCCATCTTCTAAACAGTCTAATTTATTCAGCATGGAAGAAATCATTCTTGGAAAGTATAAGTAGGTTTCCTTCTTAGATGGCTTAATCAACTCAAGAAGTATGTACTATAAGATAATGGCACAGATTTAACTTTATTCCTTGTTTCAAAAAAATATCAAAAACAGATCCTGATATTTCACGGCAGTGAAATCTCCCTTCCTAGGGCAGATTAGATGTTGAATGAACCTGAAAATCAATCTTACTTCTCCTTCAAATTGATTTTCAACAATTCTCTTGGATTCTTCATTTCCAATAAGTTCCTTCATAGCATCTTCATATGAAAAAAATTTGATGAAGGGGGAATATTTCCAGCATAGTCATCATAGACTCCTTCATGAGGTATCTCTAGGCATTCATCCCATTCCTTTGAAGAGAAAACCACTTCCTTTCTCTTAACAATAGACTTTATCTTTTCTGCCTCGGGTTCATCCCGTGATATACATAAATGATAATAGAATTCGTGAACATGCTGAGGATAATAGGGTCTTTAATTGTTGATAAACCAACTGAGCCATCCTTGTGATTCCCGTACCTATAGCAGAAAATATTTTCTTGATAGAAGCCACTAAGCAGACACTTCCTTATCAGCTGTAACAACTTGAAATTCTATGCTTGGTTTCCCAATCCCACTGGTTTCACCCTTCTATCACTCAGTATGAGAATATTTTCGAGGCTCGTCCATTGCATGCTTAGTACTTTCCATAGTGAAGCTACGAATTCTAACTGTGTTGAGAGGTCGAGAGTCGAGAGAGAGTGTGTGGATAAATTTAGGAGGCTTTACGGCTATGTAGAAGGTGAATTTTCGGGATGTATTGAACTTAATATGTCATTTAGGGATTGTAAATAGAAAAACGTAAAATTTAAACGAGATAAGTAGAAATAAATAAAATAGCGTCATTTCACATAAGGAAGACTAAATTTACAAATCAACCCTTAAGTGTATCGATATCATAGAATCGGTTTTTAGAAGATAGGTTTCACAAAAATTGGTTTCGTAAAGTTCTATTTTATAAAGATTGGTTTTATAAAAATTGATTTTATAAAAATTGGTTTCATAAAAATCGGTTTCAAGGAGATCGGTTTTACAAAGATCGGTTTTACAAAGATCAGTTTCACAAAGATCGGTTTTACAAAGATTAGTTTTATAAAGATCAGTTTTATAAAGATCAGTTTTACAATGAATGGTTTTACAAAGAACGGTTTTACAAAGATCAGTTTTACAATGATTAGTTTTACAAAGATCGGTTTTACAAAGATCGGTTTTACAAAGACCGGTTTTACAAAGATCGGTTTTACAATGATCAGTTTTACAATGATCGGTTTTACAAATTTATCATTCATAGTTCATGTCTAATGTAATTAATTCTCTCAGAATTTATGGGTTTAGTGAATATATCAGCAAGCTGATGTTCTGTTCCAATAAACTCAAGAGTTATATCACGTTTTTGATAATGATCTCTCAAAAAGTGATGTCTTACATCAATATTCATTGTTCTATAATGAAATATTGGATTTTTAGAAATGTTAATATCCCTTGTGTTGTCACGTTAATAGACATGTTTGAATTGATATCCATATTCTAGTAAAGTGTGTTTCATCCACAAAATTTGTGCACAACAACTACCAGCAGTAATGTATTCTACCTCAGCAGTAGATAATGCAACAAAATTATGCTTTTTACTACACCATGATACTAATGACTTGCCTAACATGTGACATGTCCCAGAGGTGATTTTTATATCTTGCTTAAAACCAGAAATTTCAGCATCTGAATAGCTTATTAAATCTAACGTTTTTCCTCTTGGATAAAATAGTCCTAAGTTGGGAGTATATTTGAGATATTTGAAAATATTTTTAACAGCATTTAAATGATATTCTTTGGGAATATAATGAAAGAGAGCACAGATGCATACAGTGAACATAATATCAGGTATACTAGCATTTAGGTAGAGAAGAATCTCTATCATTCCTCTGTATTTGGTTTGATCCACTGATTCTCCAGCTTCATCCACATCCAACATACAAGTGGTACTCATAGGTGTATTACTAAATTTACTACAATCCAAACCAAAAAATTTCAAAAGTTCTTTAGTATATTTACATTGATTTAAAATAATACCATATTTATTTTTAATGATTTGAAATACAAGGAAAAACATAAGTTCTCCCATTAAACTCATTTCAAATTCATTTTGCATTATTTTTGAAAGATCAGTTCATAAGGAATTTTTAGAAGATCCAAAAATTATATCATCTACATAGATTTGTAATATCAAAACATCTTTGTAAATCCTTTTAATAAACAATGTATGATCTTCTATTCCTTTAAATAAACCTTTTGAAATAAGAAATCAGCTAAAACTATCATACCAAGCTCTTTGAGCTAGATTTAGACCATATAAAGCTTTAGAATGTTTAAAAACATGATTTGAAATGTGTGGATTTGTGAAGCCAGGGGGTTATTCAACAAATAAATCATCAACTATATACCCATTTCGAAAAGCACTTTTGAGATCCATTTGATAATGTTTGAAATTAAGATGAGATGCATAACCAATTAGTATCCTAATGGCCTCTAACCTAGATACAGGTGAAAATGTATTTTCAAAGCCTATTCCTTCCTCTTGACTATATCCTTGTGTGACTAACCTAGTTTTGTTTCTAACTATATTTCTAGACTCATTAACTCTGTCTCTAAAAAACAATATAGTGCCTATGATAAAGGTGTCATTAGGTCTTTAAACTAATTCCCATACTTTTTTCATTCAGTTTGATTTAATTCTTCTTGCATATCCATCACCCAAAATTCATCATTGAATGCATCATTAATATTTTTGGGTTTAAGCTATGAAAGAATGACTTGATGTTCAACTTGGATTCTTAGAGAATCTCTAGTTGGTTTTCCTCAGTTTAAATCACCTAGTAAAGAATATAAAAGATGATTCTTGAGTGTTCTAATAACTCTAGAAAGAGCTGAAATAGACACCTCATGATTGTCTATTTTTTCAGACTCAACAAGTGCAGATTCTGGAAGATTCCCAAAACTGGTCACTTTTATAGGGGATTCACCATCATTATCATTACGGTTCAGAATTGAAATATCTTCCTCATGAAATTAAAGAGAGTTTTTGGGTTCATGTGGAATAGTATCATCAAATTTGACAAGAAATGACTCTTTCACACATTTGGTCTTCTTATTGAATACTCTATAGGCTTTACTGGTTGTAGAGTAAGCTAGGAAATTTACTTCATCACTTTTGGAGGAAACGTTTTCAATATTATCTTTAGTGTAAAGGATAAAGACCTTGCAACCAAAAACTATAATGTTTGTTAACCTTAGACTTCCTATAGTTCCATAGTTCATAAGGGGTTTTTGAAAGAACATGTCTAATTAAGACTCTATTAATGGTATAACAAGTTGTATTTACATCTTCCTAACAAAGATAAATATGTAAATTATACTCACTAAGCATAGTTATAGCTATTTCATGAAGGGTCCTATTTAATCATTCCACGACTCCATTTTTATGAGGTGTTCTAGGAATATAGAAATTGTGACTATATCTATTGTGTGAGAAATAGGATTCAAACTTCTGATTTTCAAAATCACGACCATGATCACTTATCAAGGTCTTAATTCTAAGTCCACTAATATTTTTTAAAAACTTGGAGTATTTGATAAAATAAGAATAGGCTTCACTTTTGTGAGATAGAAAGTATACCCAAGTGTGCCTAGAAAAATAATCTACAAGAACAAAAAAATAGAACTTTCCATTTCAACATGAAACTCTTAATGGTCTAAACAGATCCATATGAACCAACTCAAGCGGTTGAGACGTAGAAACTTCTTTCATTGGTTTGAATGAAACATTGTGTTGCTTTACTTTTTGAAAAGGATTGCACACTTTGTTTTTTTGGGAATTACAGTTTAGGTAAGTCTCTAACTAATCCTTTTCCCAGTCAGTTTCCTAAGAGAGTACACATTGCAGTGTCCTAATATTCTCTGCCATAGTCATGATTCCTTATGAAATGCATTTAAGCAAGAAACATTTTTCTTAGATAAATAATTTAAGTCAACAACATACACATTCTCATTTTTTAGAGTAGTAAATATTAAATCATTTTTATAATTGAAGGCATTACATGCATCATTTTCAAATTTTACATTGAAACTATCATTACACAACTAAGAGATGCTATGCAAATTGTACTTTAATCTAAAAACAAAAATTACATTGGAAATTAATACTTTATTAGGGTTACTGATATGTCCTAAGCTGATGATTTTTCCCTCTTCATTGTCACCAAAATTTATGTGACCACCATCAACCTTGATTAGAATTTTGAAGCATGAGTAGTCTCCTTCCATATGTCTTGAACATCCACTATTAAAATACCAAAGAGTCTTACATGAACTCTTTAGGCAACATCCCTGCAAAAAAGATTAGATATGGGGTAACATTGGTACCAAGAGTTTCTTCGGTCCTAAGCGGTTAGCAAGTAATAATTTGGGAACCCATACTTGTTTAACAAATTTCTTATAATCATCAGATATATATTGATACATAAATACTTTTTTTAGTCCTTTAGAGAATTGTTTTTCAAGAAATAGTCCAGTAATTTAACTAGCAGTGAATTGTCCAGATTTTGGAATAAATTTAGTTTTAATGATCCTTCTTTGTCCAGGATGATATCCCAGACCAGTTGTATATTTTGGAGCAATCTGTTGTCCTAGTAACTGAGTCGAGATATCTCTACAAGCAGAAATTTTTTCATGATCTTTCTTTAATTTTTCATTTGATAATTTGAGTTCAGTATTTTCTTTTAACAGCTGAGCACATTTTTCTTTCTGAACATCCAGTCTTGACTTATAATTTCCATTTAATGCATTTTGTCTCTTTAATGCTTTATATTTTTCCTAGATCTCATTAATGGTATCCTAAATAATTTTAAAATATAAAAATAGTTCATCCTTAGTCATATATTAATTATTATGTCACTCACACTTATTATCAGAATATTAGGCATTATGTATAGGAGAGTTAAGTGTTACATCAGATGTCTCTGTCATGAAATATAAGTTAGCATGATTGTTTTGTTCACTATCAGAAGAATCAGATACACTGCAGCTATCTTCTGAAGCACTCCGGGTAGCTTTCATTTCATTTTTATATCCTTTTCCCTTGTCCTCATATTTCTTCTTTAATTTCAACTTGGGACATTCTTCCTTCACATGACCTTTTCGTTTGCACTCATAGCTGATTTTCTCAATTGTGTTGTCATTCCATTTTCTGTCTTTCTTCCATTTCCTTTACTATTATACTTTATCTTGTAGTTTTAATTCCTTAAGAATATCTTTTTTTTGTAAAACATTTTGAACCTTCTAGCTAGATGATCCATCTCTTCAACACTATCTGAATCTGACTCTTCACTAGTGGAACTGTCTACAGGAACTTGAACTTTTTCATTGTTTTTTCTCTTTAAGGTAGTAGTCTTGAATGATACTGACTTCTTCCTTGTTTCCTCATATAATTCTTGATTCACCTTAAGTTCTTCCTTGTACATCATAAGTTTTCCAAATAGCTCTTTCACTGGTAGCTTCCTTATGTCACAAGATTCTCAGATGGAAACATAAATTACCCTCCATCTGTCATGAAGTCATCAAATCAGTCTCATAATCTGGTCCATACTGTCCACTGGTTTTCCAATAAGACCATAGTGTTCACTATTTCCTTGAACTTGAGATACATTTCAGAGATAGGTTCAACAGGATTCATCTTAAAATTATCATATTTAATAGTGTGTGTATTTAGTCTAATTTTTTTACATTAGTTGTTCCCTCATGAGAAACAGTTAAAGTATCCCAAATATCATATGCAGGTTTACATGTAGATATTCTATTGAATTCATCATCACATAAAAAAATATATAAGGAAATCATTTCTTTATAGTTATTATTATATGTAGCTTTAGTCAACTGAGACCATGTATCCCTAGTCGTAGCAGGAAGTATATGTTTCTCTTCAATTGTGTCCCAGATTTTAGGTACCATACTCTCTAGATACATTTTCATTTTTAATTTCCATTGAGCATAATTATTTCCATTAATGAAAAGTGTCCTATTAGTAACAACACTTTCAACTCTAGTTTCCATATTTACTTAGAATTTAACAAAATGAAAATTTTTATATGACAAAAAATTTATGATCATTAAGATACAACTAAAATCAAATTTGAAGACAAATTGAAAAAAATGAAAATTAATAAAACCTCCATTGATACCAAATGTTGGTCAGAGTGGATACTCAAAAAGAGGTCTAAATTGAGTTCCAATTAAACATTCGGTTTAAAAAAATTGTATTAAAATCCCCCAAATCATAAAACCAGTTAATATGTAGTGACTTTATAAATATTGTTAATGTTAAATTAGTATATCGAAATTGATTATTTCTCAGTTAACTTAATATGAAGATTAAGTTAGCTTTTGAAACTAACATACTGGTTCACAATAATTACAAACACATTCTAGTTCAAATATCAATTTTACATTTAAAATGATTTGAGTTTCCAAGTAAATAAAAGTGGAATATTGAAAAATTAGATTAAACTAAAATAAGATGCACATCAGTGTTAACCAAGTGGTTCAGTATCAAGCTGAGACTTATTCCTCTCCACTTGGTGATCACCTGCCACCAAGTTGTTTATATAAATAAACATTTGATCCACACCCTAGATCGGGGTTTACAATAGCACACTAGGCTCTCTAGGTCACACTTTACCTCTATCATAGTTATTCGTGAAAAAAATGAAATAATATATTGAGTATGAGGATAGACTAATATCCCCCAATTATGCTCGGAAGATAGTGTGTGTTATACAAATAAATATTCAGACTGCTCAAAATAGAAAATGTAAAACACAACAAAGTTAAGGATGATATTATAGTTAATAATTATTTATGTGTTGTGAATTAAAGCTCTAGATTCAATGAATTTTGAGAATATGGTGTTTGAGTCTTCTTCTCAAAGTTTTCTTCAAAACAGATTATCACAGTTTCTGTAATCTTTCTTCATGGATTGAAAAAGGATCAGATCGTTGATGTGTCGTTGTATATTGAGCTTTTGGGGTGAAGATAGTTTGTCACAGTCTTCTTTCAATCTCAAGCACATAGTTATTATCTTTTCATATTGGCACGGTCTGTTTCTCAGTGGGTACTTCTACTTTCATCATCAACTCTTTAACATAAAAGATGAGGACCTTTTATAGTCCATGATTCTCTACACATAAGGATCTTTGCACATGCATTTACCTCATACTTGTCTATGGATTGTCGTACAGAAAACATTAAATAGTGTTAGAAACATAAATTTTCCTCCATATAACCATTAGAAATAAATTTGAATTAATAAAATGAAAATAGTTATTTATATCAATTGGTGTGTAATATTTGGTCTTTTGTCTTCAGTTTGATAACTTCAATATGTCATCTTCGGTTTGTCATCAGTGTTTCATCTTCGGTGTGTCGACTTCGGTCTATCAAACATCGGTCTATCGTACTTCGGTTTCGGTGTGTCATATTCGGTGTGTCATATTCGGTGTGTCATATTCGGTGTGTTGACTTCGGTCTGTCAACTTCAGTTTGTTGTATTTCAGTTTTGGTGTGTCATCTTCGGTTTCAGGAATCCAAGAAATATTGTGAAGAGTCTTTCCTGCATATTCCATTACAAGATGTATTGTTAATAAATGTATATGTAAAAATACACTTGTAAACATATTGATTCATTAATTATAAGAAATTGACATATTGAAGTATATGTTGTTGTATGAAAAAATTGATTAATATAGAAATATTAAAATTGGCATGAGAGATATGAATCTGTATATTGACATTATTCTTGATAATGAAAAATACATTATCATAAAGGTTCGAACAAAATTATTAATTAATTAAAACTATTTTTAATTCAATATCATGTGGAGAGAGATTAATTTACCAAAACATAGAATAATGTTAATAGTATTAGAACAACTTTTAAATACAAAAAATAGGTATTTTCTTCAATTACATGATCATAAAACCTCAGAATTGAACTTTGATGTTTGATCACACATCAAATCCATCATATAAAACCAATATGTGTGTTACATGGTCATGGAATTTTCTTTGGATGGAAAATTTTAATATCCAAGACAAATATCTCTCATGTAGCTCAAAATCACATCCCTAGAATCATCGACCATCACACTTAGTTCATCGTTATGCATATCTATATGTATTGAATCCAACGGGGAGGAGCATATCATGTGTCAGTTGTAAATTTAATGAAGTATACAGTATAAAAAATAAAAAAAATAAAAAAATTTCATCAGTCCAAAAATCATTCGTAAAATTCCGAAGAGAAATAACCACCCATGGTATTAAACACACAACAATGTCATATGTTGCACAAGTTATACAACCTCAAAGACTATGATCCCAGTCACACTATCACAAAAAATTGAATATGTAAATTTTAAAAAGGTTTAAATTCAGAATCCTTTTCTCAATAACATAGATAATATTTGAGGCATATCCTATAACCATCTCTCGAGGAATAAAAATAATTTTTATTCCACTATGGGTACCTTTCAACAACCAAGTATAAATCATCAATCGAATCATTCAATGACAAAATTATTCCCCAACCATTGAATATAAACAAAAGTATCCCCTCCAAGAAACTATGGAGTCCATCTAAAAAATTTAATAGATTAAAAACCAATTAAATTCCAATGTTAAAAAATTACCACTCAATATATCCATTATAATATATAACAACTATCTAAAGAGAATCTCAAGGTCCCTATGGACCAACACTATATCCGAACCCAACCAAAATATTAACAGATCTAGTTAAAACATTAAAGAATAAAATATTACTTATATTGAATTTATTCTATCATCCATCACCATTAAAACATAGGCAACAAACCATGAAAACATATTCAAGAATAATATTATCAAGTATATAATCGTTATAAAATAGGGAGTCTCCCATATAAGAAAAAATGAACGAAAATAAGTTTTAAAGTAGAACGTTGATATTAAATTTAAATCAGATTTAATTCCCCCATTAAAAACCATTTATAATAGTGATCACATGATATTATTACTCATTTGTTTTGAAATATCATTTGAAAAGAAATCGATTAAATCATTATTCTACCACGATATTCTTTTTTAAACTAGGAAAACTTTTTAAATCACTTTATAAAAATATTCCACATTAAAAATCCCAATATAATATATTCAACCAAAAGGACCAAAATATATGCCAAATACACTTATCAAACCATGTTTCTGCAGAAAATTTATTTAGAATGCTATACAGTCTATAATGGCTATTATGTTGATGAAATCCCATCACAATTCATGGGGTGGTATCAAAGAAGTTCATTATAAATTCTATGAACAATAATAAATATTTCCCATACATTATATATTAACATTAAAGAAGATACTCAACTATGAAAATTGCACCTATCTAACCTAAAATCCAAAATTAGTTATGATGTTATTACATTCACTCTGAGCCCAAGAGAACCGATCCCATCCATAAATATCATAATATTAAAAAAAATCAACTAAATAATGGTTTTTGTGATGGAATAAATGACTCCAAATGCACTAGGTTTCCCATTATAGAAAAATACTACCCAAGGGGTGTGGTCCACCCTCAACATATACCATCACACCAAAAAATTTATTTATCGATTTAAAATTTCATTCAAATACACTGAAAATCATAAATTATTTCGTAATGAAACAAAATTAAAGACAAATGGTCATTAACAAAAATAATACGAGTTTCCTAAAAATCATATATATATCATGAAATAAAGAAATAGAAGAATAAATATATTACAATATATTCTTACGTAATCTCACATCAAATCCCTAAATTCATCGAACATGAATCTAGGTAAATATATGATAGTGAAAAATGAGAGAATAATAGACCAACATACCATAATTTTACAAGAAAATACCACTAAAAAGCCTTGAATAAAAGGGGAATAATATGATGGTAAAGTGTGGTGAAAGAAAGGGGAGTGTCTATAAAATGTAATCCCTCACTATCCCCCATTGGTTATGAAACTAAAGTAGAAACCATAAAATCATGGTGTCCCTTACATTACTAAAACTATAAGTTAAACCCCTACTAGGCACTAGGTTTACCTCACTAAGTACCAAACAGATTCAACAAGAATCTGGTGACATCCAAGCAGGTACCACTAAAACAACCACATCCTCATCTATTTTCGAACAAAAAAATCTTATAAATATCTTATATTCTTTTGGATAGAAAATTCACCCTAAAAATGTATTTATTCATTATTAATAAGAAAAAACTCCTATTTATTGATCTTGAAAAAAATAAAATTCTCCTGTCCACCAAATAAACATAGGTCAGTTGAGTACCACTATGTTAGGAAGCATGAATCAATGTATATGTTTAAAAATTTCTTCTAAAATTTACCTATGTGTCCAATAATTCCATGATCTAGTCTCCATTAATCTATTTATATCTATTTTGCAGTAATAATGATTGGAAATCCCCAAAAATATTTTTCCAAGATTTCAGAAAAGTGTGAGAGCCTACTCTTTACCATGATTTTCTCCTATTGATACGTGAATTTTATTATAACTATTTTACTTTAGTGTCTAAAAACGAATTTCTAGTCATATATAATGTTTTGAGTATATATCATACACATCTTGAGGATAGGTATTATCCACTTCCTGAATATGATAAATGGAATTTTTTAAAAAGATACTAATAGTTCTTCAAATAAATTACTCTCTTGAATGTGAACAGGATCATTGGTATTATACCATAATATTCAAAATCAAATTTAATATCATTTTTAGGGGATCTCTCTTAACATGAAATATAAAAACTATATTAATCATTTCAACCTAAATTATTAGTTTTCCTGAATGATCATCTCATGAATTGGATCATACATTCATTAGATGATATTCTTCCTCCTCACTAGTAATTGATTGAATGACCATTAAAATCACTAAATGAATAATAACAAAAATTACCATAAATAATAATATCAAATATTATAATTTCATTACACCATGAAATCAATATAATATCTCATTAATTATCATTCATCAGTTTACATATATATTATTGAGAAACTAATGATATTTTCTACCATAAAAAGATCAAAAAATACAAAAAGATATTTAAAAACATTCCACTCTATAATGTCTATTTCCATTCAATGTGTCTCATGGATTAATAACATAGATCACAGGAAAACAGACAATGATCATTATAGAATGTCATTAGTTGAACCACCATAGTCATCTTTAATCACAATCCATTCAATTTGTATTCACGTGGATTGTAACTCTTAAATTTGTAAAATTATATTTTATTTGAAGACCTAATATGCGGAATATATTGTGATACACACAAATACAAACCATAAAACTCTCAAAATAATTTATACCCATTAAAATATAGACTTTAATTTTTGTGTTAAACATATATTTATCAAAATTATAAAGTATATTTAGATATAAAAAACTAATTTTAAACATTATGGAATTGAAAAATTAAATCATTATATCTAAATAACTAATAATAAAATTTTATTATTAAAACATTAATCATAAATTAAAATTATTTACATAAAAATCCTATTTAGAATTTATAAAACCCATGTTTACCATATTAAAAATAATTTTTTTTTCAAAAAAATAGTTTTTTTGTATTTTTCTTTTAATGAATGTTCGAAAAAGTGAAATTAGTTTTTGGATTTCATTTATAGTAAAATACATCTTATTTTTTAATAATAAATAAATTAGTCTCATTAAATTCAATTAAAATTATAATTTCATACAAAACATTACATTTATGCATAATAATACACTTATTCTAAAATGGGTATTTTTGCATTACATGCAGTTTTGTTAAAATTAATTTTTATACACTAATTGATTTTATGTGAAAATTTGAATTTGAATTTTTATTTAGTAGGTGAAAATTTTATAAAATTTCCCGTTTTATTTTTATGCATAAAATTAATTTAACTAGGATTAAATTTAATTAATGTGATGATGTCCAAAAATTTATTTTCAAAAAAATGTTTTATAACATCATGTAATTTTAATCTAATAAAATAAATATTTCTCTTATAGAAAATAATACAATAAAATTTTAAATCATATATATATTTATATTAATAATCATTTATTTTTAATCAATAATAAAAAATATTAAGAACATTGATGGAGAATAGAACATTTTTCCATAAAATTGGTTTTCTATATATTAACTACTTTAATCTAGAAGACAATTATATATTTTTTAGAAATTAAATTACATTATATGGAACATTTTTTTAAATCAAAACATGGTAATATTGTTTACCTTATATTTTTTTATAAAATATTTTTATATTGTTTAAAAACTACACACCATGGTTAAAACAAAAATACTAATGTGAAAAAATATACTTGGGAAATGAATAAAAGGTATTTAAAGATGGGTTAAAATTAATTATAGAGGCTCTGTCAACATTATGTGACCCAAAATTAATTTATTTATAAATTTTGGTGTCTTTTACCTATGAATAGTTAAATAAAATTATTTAAATGTAATGAGTAATTATAAAATATTCATTCCTTTAACATGGAAATGGATAACGCATCAAGATATAACGATTACATTTAAAAACACCCTGAAAACAAATTTTTTTATCACCCTATAATACCTTCCCAAATTAATATGTCTCAAGTATCAATTATTTTGACAAAGGACTCTATTTCCAAATATATTTCAAAGGTAAATATCAAGTTCTTAATGTGAGTATTTCTTACTCATTTTTTACTCTTCTTAATATTTCACATCAAAAAAAATTATATTAACTTAAATATAATGAAATATGAATTGTTAATATAGTGAGTTTTTTTATTTCGTTTCATAAACTATTAATTAATCATTTCAATTATTTGAGAAAAATAATATGACATCAATTGTGTGTACGTGCAGACTAGTTTTTTTACGATGCACTAGGGTTCATATTTCATCACTACTGATATCAGATAGTGAGTTGGACGTATTTAAGTATATAATATTTTTTATAACAAAACAATTTTTTTATTAAATGATAATTAATAATATAACTTCATTAAATTCCAATCATTCAGAAATGGAAACTGTAGTAGTGTGTATGTACGGACTACCACTTCTATAATTGAAGAATTTCATTTTTCATTATAAAAATTAATGATTGGTTATAATAATGAATTTAATGAAGATATATGGTATTTATGGTATTTCTTTACTCAATAACAGATTTATTATCATTAAATAAAAACAATTCATTATTCAATAAATCAATACAACAAAGTCTCATTTGGGTTTTCTTTACCACCTACATGAATGATTATATAACATTTATATTATAAAATATTTATGTATATTATATAATTATAATATATTTTAAAATTAATTTATAAAATGATTTTTATTGATTTTATACAAATTTTATTTCTATTTAATATATTTTATAGTATACCACAACTTGAACGTTAAGCATTACAAAACAAGTTCTTCTGAATTTATAATTTCACAAACTGTATGTTTCTCATTCCCCAGATTAAAATGGGAAATTACAAATCATTAACAAATTATGATTATAGTATCTTGGATATTATATTAATGATTAATTTTTTTTAATAATGAATATTTGGAACACCAATATAAAATGAGTATGATAAAATAAATCAATGTTTCTAGAACATGATGATAAAAATAAAATAAAAATGAAAAATATATTAGTGATGAACTGATATAAATTATGTTTATATTTTTAAATATAAGTGAATATGGTTATATAATATTTTATAAGGTTATTTTTTATTGGTATAAATGAGGCTTGAGCTCATTTCCATTAAGTAAAAATTACGGGAAAGGATATTTGTTTTTATTTTCTATTCCACGAGACATGTTTCATATTAGAAAGAATAATTTATTTTTTATGGAATATTCACTACTATAATTTCATTAATTTATAATGAATATATTTATTTCCTGATATTTTATTATCTATTTTATGGTAACCATCTTATGTTCTATTTATTCTTACATAACAATTACTGTAAGAGATTTTCATCAGAAATTCCTTTCATTGAGACTTGTTATTTATATTCACCTAAATTAAATTAAATGGTGTGTATACAATATAATTTTTAAATTTTATAATGAATTATATTTAATTAATCATATTTCATGTATATTTTAAATATTATTCTCTTAGAGGTTTTTTGAATAAGATGTTACTGAATCCATAATGGTTTCTCCCCCAATATCAATTTCAAAATCAATATTTCCTTTGAATGATAATCCATTAGGGGAATATGATTTTTATTTATTTATAAAACCACAATAATTTCTTCCTATCTTGTTATTTGGTGTTTTAAAAGTTTTATAACTATTACATTTTACACCTTTACTCATTTTTTAAACAATTTAAGGAAACTGAACAAATATCTTCTTTTCATTGTGAATCCTCCACCTCTAGGAAAATATACATTAGTTTCTTTTAAAAGTATTCATATACATACCTCAAAAATTGAATAATTTTACGGAATAATTTTTTGTATTTCAAAATAATTAATAAAAAATATATATGGGAAATAATTTACCACTACCTTTTTCTTTAAAAATCATCCTCTCTTATATGCATATTCTTTATTCTAATTTCATTATTATATGAATTCCATGATTTTCATTAACTTTTTTGAGGGAAATTAACCTAGATAAACATTCATCAATATAATTAGAAAAAATATTTTTCTGTTAATATACAATTACTCTAAAAAGTGTTAGTTTGATAATGTGTATATAGAAAGCTAATCAACAAATTTGTTATTGAAATATATATATTTTGTATATATTTTTTAATTTTGATATAGATGTTTACAAAATACTATATAAATTTATTTATTTATTTTTTAACCATCCACCTCATTTCTCTTGATATATTATGTTCATATATTCCCTTAAAAAGTATATATACTTTATATGTTTTTATTTCCTATACAAATTCTTAATGATTACTATAGAATGTTGATTTTGCATTTTTTTATTGTTATTAAATTCTATATAGAGAATGGATTGGATATGAATATGTGATGGGTGTGTCATGGTATTATATAGACCCTTGATTCATCAGTTTCACTTATGGTCCCAATGGATTGTGTACTTGTTGTATTCCCTCCCAATACATGTTTTATGTCTTAGCTATAAACTTGAAAAAATAATAATGTCTTTAATGTGACATTGATTGAAATATTAATAACTTTCTTGAGGAATTTATGATAAAATATGATCATACCTTTTTTTTCCATCACCCTGAATTATGTTTTCGGTATACATGTGTTTATTAATATCATTAACCATGGATTTCATTCATTCTCAAGTTAATAGTAGTTTGAAATTATTTGTCCCTCATTAATTTCCATCTGTGTTATTCATGATTGTTTTATTATTTTGTTTATTCTAGAGTGAAAATTCTCATACTATGATGTAGAGAACAATAATTTTATGTTCACATTTTCCCAAGTTAATATGAAAAATTATACACATGACATGTCTAGAAAAACAGAACGTGTGAGGATTTTTTGGTGGTGTTGACTAATTATCATAAGTCAATTATTTCTTTATTTACATGATAACATTTACATTGGATATTGAAAACATGGCCTTTTTTATTTAATTAGTTTCCCTAGTTTATTAAATATCATAACGTAAAATGTCTTTTTAATTTAGAAAATGAAATATTTCTTGCATGTCATGTACTTATGTTATAATTATGTCATGGGTTATCACAATTGGTATTAGAGAAGGGGTTTGATTGATTTTTTGATTAATATTATAGTTGAGGATAGTTTAATGGTGGATAAGTTATGGTTGAACATAATTAATAGGCATGGATAACTCTTCAATTTAGTTGAGGTAATATTGTATATCATAATTTATATATTTTTTAATTAGGACAAGATAAAATTTGGGAAAAACTAGATACAAATATATGTATAGAAAAGTATCGATAAAATATATTATCATGGTAAATAGGTGGTTTGATTAGATATTAAATAAATTTTTGGATTCTAAAAAGTGGATGTTTTTGTAATAAAAAACGAATCTAGGGGTAATCAGCATGAAAGATATTGGCTGTGTATTATTCCATTCTTCACTCTGGTGTACAATGAGGTAGCCTAAGACTATACATCTTGCTAGACACTACCATGGGATATAATTTAGATGATTCACAAAAAAATTGTAAAACATTCTAAAATATTTAAATATATTTGTTTGAGTAAATAAATTTAGAGTTTCATTGGATAAAATATATTAAAATATTGATGTTAATGAGTAATGTAACACCTTGATATTCTATATAAAGAATATTGTTTTCGGTAGCATGCATGACGTGAAACATGAATAATAAAAGAAAAGATAACACCTAAGACATTGTGTTATATTTATTTGTAAATAAATTGAACCACTTAAATATGTTTAATTACATGAAATACTATGATTATCCTTTATAATATGAAATAAGAATATTCTTTAATAGATTGAATTATACGCAAGAACAATTTTTTTCGAACCCCAATATAATATTACTATTTAATGTGATTACAATGAAAATTTCAATAGAATGGTGGGAATAAATATAATTTAGTAAATTATGAAAATATACACTTTACATATTTTTATTAGTTATATATTTATTTGAAATAAAATAATAATCATTTTATATAATAAGGAATATTTTCCAAATAAATATATTTTTCTGAAAGACGATTTAATCCCATAATGTGCACATAAATTTGAATTATTTTTAACACATTAAAAAATTATTTGAAAAAAAATAATTTACTAAATCATTTTTCCAAAATTTTATTATGTATAATATTAGGGATCTTTCTGAAATGTTTTATTTTTTCTTTAATAGTGAAAAATACTGAATTTTAATTGAAAACTGCCTTATAGTTTAAATAATTTATAACATAAAATTAATTTTAAATTGGTTTTAAAGCAATTTTATTTCAAATATATATCATTTAATCCAATTTATGACATTTATATCATTATTTATTTATTTTTTATATAAATACAATGTATACTTTTGAACATTATCTCCTTAAAAACCTGTTTTCTCAACAAGTCTGTGGGATTAATTTTAAATTGAATTATGAAAATAATATAAATTGAAATAATAAATATGGATTCCATATTTTTAATTAGAATAATTTATAATATATAATATGTTCAAATTAATTTTTTATATGAAAATGAATGTTAAAAATATTAAAAAATTATTTATTGTGGTTAAGGTAAAAACCGATTTACCGAGATTTAAATTAAGAGGATATGGGTTAAAAATTTTCTAAAAACAAGTCAAAATCGTATTTTCTTGGTAATATTTAGTCATTTTATATTATTTTTTTGAGAATGTACAATCTTGAATGATTGTGGAATGATAAAATTGCGGGCATCATTAAATCTCTTAAAAAAATTACAAGTGTGCCACTCACCTTACTTATAAAAGGACACCCAATCTCTTATCCAATTCACAACATTAAACCACATTATTTAAGCCATTAAATACCAAAATCACATACCAAATTAATTAATCTCATCCATTATCCTTATTTTTGGAAAATATCTATCATTGAAATGATTTAGTGAAAGCCTAATGATGGTACCTGAAGAAGAGGTAACATTATTCCACAAGAGTTTGGGTTTTATTTATTTTTGAAAATTTATAAATTATTATTTGAACATAATTATATAATAACCTTCTCATATTACATATAAAGTTATGTTTTTATAATATTTTAATTTCCTAAAACCTTTTACAGTTCTATCAAATGGGTTAATGAATCATTATTAATTATCCTGACAAATTACCACCACCCGGACAAATGACATTAATTATTCAACTACATCCATTCATAGTTGGGAATGATGACAGATATAATGTGTATATATGTATATGATATTTATAAAATTATAATATATAGATTAATAATATTATATATAAAATATTCATTTTGGTGGGAAATGATAACGTTACTCTTGGGTATGGAAAACTGTCGCTAGGTGAAGTGATGTGATTCGTCTTTCCCTAACTTCCTGGAAGGTAATAAGGTAAAATATAATAATTATAAGTCTTCAAAATTACATAATTACCATTTTTATGACATATTTTTAATAAAATATATTTAATATATATCATATTCATTCTTACTTATTCACTCAATGATGGTAACATTGTTCATGTATGTGTGGACTACCACCTTCACAAAGTGATATTACATTTTTTTTCATCACCACACCACATGGATAAGGTATATAAGTATATTTAAATAATAAATATGATAAATATGATATTATTATCAATCTATAAAGATAAAATATTAATTAAATCCTTTCTCTAATGATTGGTGAAAAATGGAAATGTTACTCTTGCGTACGTACAACCAATTGTCTACAAGATCATAATATACTTCATTTTTCATAACCATATTTCATAATTGATTATAAAAGTATTATTGATATATAAATTTTATTATTAACTAATGATAAATATTCTAGATACGATAGATCAATATAATATGTAAATAAATCGATCTTTCTTGAAGGAACATTCCTGGGAAAATAATGTAGATAACACCCGAAACAATGAAAATAACGAAATATTATTTGCGAATTACTGATAAGTAATTGTAAAAATAGACTATATTATTAATTATAATATGTATTTCGTGTAATTTTATAACTTTTTTAATGCCAATTTTATGTGGTTATTGAACGTTAAATAAAAAAGTGTGAGGTAAGGGATTTCTTAACTCAATCTATGTTCATTGGGATAGTCTTATAATTCATTGATTGCTTCAATCTGCTATTACAAGTATAATGAATTTTTATTAACTTATTTTTTATGTCCACATTGATTTTTTATTTATCTTTTAAACACATAATCCATTCGTTGTTAAATTCTCACTTGAATGTTATGATCATTGTTTTAATAGAGATTATTTATTATTAAAATCCAGTTAAAGAAAGTTATTTTACTATTCTCTAATCAACCCATTTAATATTTTTCTATATTATATATTTAAGATATTTTCATGTAATGGTACAATTTTTCCAATATTTGGAACTTAAATTGTTTTAGAAAACCTATTAAAGAAAATATAATCATTTCCCTCTTCGTTTGGAAATCCATTTTTTTCAAATACCATGTTTTCTGAAAATGTATTCGAAAAAGGTTTTACACTTTTAAAAATGATTTTTAAATGAATTTTTACCAATTTTTTACTCTTTATATATATTTTTTTCAAATAAAACATATGAATTTTAGAGAACAATTCCCTTTCGGATTTTAAAAAAATGTCAATGGAATATACTTATCCTTTTTCCGAATAAGTAATATTTATAGTATTTTTATAATGAAAAAAATGTTACATTTATCTTTTAAAATATGAATGGACTTAAAAACCATGAATAACATTGTTTATTTGAATTATTATTTGTTTTTTTACGAGAATATTTTTAAATAAAATATTTATTTTTTTTTCAATGAAATTGATTTTTAAAATGTTTTATCATAACTACAAAACATGCCTTTAACTATGCTAAGCTTTATCAATGTAAGAAAAAACATACTAATAAATGAAACCTTTATGATAACTAAAAAAAGTGATCATAAATGGTTACTTTAATCAGTTCTTTTTTGTAGAGAAATAAAATAGTAACCTAAACCAAATTTTTATTTAGAATTTACGAAAAGCGCCTTTTATTAGCGCTTTATTTCAAGCATTAAAAACTAGTACCCCTTATCATCAAATTATTTTTAGCACTGATAATGGTTATTACTTAACAAAATTTTTTATCATGGAAAAAGGTTCTGAGTAAAAAAGAAACAATTAAACAATCATTAATTAAAAATGATTAAGTTTAAAAAAATAACAAAAAATTATTAATAAAATAATTATTGATAAAAATTAATAAATTAATATAAACATTTAAATATAATAAATAATAATATATAGTATATATTAAATATAAATATTAATTTTTTTAATAAATTTTAATAAGTAAGAAAAAAATTAAAAAAATAATTAATTGTAATATTTATAAAAAAATAATAAATGAATAAATTAAAAAATTTTCCAAATATTAATTAATTAATAAATTGTTAATAAAAATAAATTTTTTAAATATTTATATTAATTATAAATACTAATAAATAATATATATTAAATATAAATATAGCGAATTAATAAAATGTAATAATTAAAAAGTTATTAAAATCTTATTCATGTTTAATGGTTTCTATAAATAATTAATCATTATCAATTTTTATTAGGAAGTTCAATATATATATATATGAATGTATATAATATTTCATAAAATATGATTTATATAATAAAAAATTATTTAATAATTACATTAAATAATTATCAGATTCAGTGAAGAATTATTTATAATTAGAACATTAATATTAATTAAAAATACTAACTAGTTGCATCGAGTAATAGATATAATTGAATATTGTTTGGTTTTTATATTTAAATTATATCAAAGGTGTGGTACACTGATTTAAAATACATATAGGTAATTAATACATTTCTATATACAATGAACACACACATATATTAATGTAATTAATGAAATCTTATATAGAAGAACATACACATAATATTAATTTATTTTTTTTAATTTTTAGTATTAATTTTATAATTTCATTATAACATGATAAATTTAATATATTATATTTTTCATAAGAAAATTTTAGTTATTTATTTTTAATATTAATATAGATTTGTATTAATTAATTTTTAATATTTTTTATTTTTATATTTGATTTTTTTTTGGAATTTAACCAATCACTATAATTTATTTATATATATATATTTACTTTGATTTAATATTATCAATATGTATTCAGATTTATTTCAACATATGCCAATTTTTTTCTAATAAATTTTATATAATTAATAAAACTAATCCATTTTTAAAATATTTTTAATGTATACTCGTTATTAATTATTCAATTTCCATCATTTTTATCAAGCATACATTTAAGATTTTATATTCATTAATAATATTAAAAATATATTTTCAATTAAATATTTATAAATGTATATTTATTATATTTTTAAATTTATATATTATATTTATAAAAATATAAATATCTTTATTAAAAGTACATATATAAATATAAATATAAATATATATATATAATTTTAAAATTATAATAAATTTATTTAAATAATGAATGTTTTCTCTATATTTACATTTAAATTTAAATTTATATACATTTATAATATATATATACAAATATATAAATATATAATGATATAAGTATTTGAATATTATTTTTTAAAAGTATTTATATGATTATAAATAGTTAATTAAATAGTAAAATAATTATTAAATTATATTAATTATATTTAAATCATGAATATATTTACTATATTTATATTTATTTCTTAAATATATATATATATATATAATTATATAACTATATTGTTAATTTAAAAAATATAATTAATATATTTAAATACTAAATATATTTACTACCTTTATATATGTATATATATTTAGTAGATATATCTGTAATTATATAAATATATATAATGATATAAATATTTTTATTATTATAATTAAATATTTATAAATATATTTACATATAGATTTAATAATGTATATTTAATATATTTATAATTATAAACAAAAAATATTTTTTTAACAATGTATTTATATAATTTTAATTACATAATTATATACCTAATAATTATAATATTATAGTAAATAAATATATAATTATATGAATATATTTTGCAATTTTTTCTTTATAATTTTAATTATAATTCGATTATTAGTGCTAATGTTTTATTACTGGTAATGAATCTTTTAATTAGTGATTATTTTGCACTGATAATGATAGAGATTTATAAGTAATACAAAAGCATTGATAAAATGATCCATTATCACTAATAAGGAAGTGATGATAATGATGCTTTTTATCATTTCTTGTTAATTTAGCACTGATAAAAGGTATCATTATCTTTGGTTTTTTTGAAGCAGTAATAAAAGTGTCCTTGATCTATTTGAAGAACCGTAAAAATGAATATATCATCGTGATACCTCAATATTCCCACAATAGCCTCCTTCTAGAGACAATCCACTTCATTAAATCCAATCTCGACTAAAGGCTTGAATTAAGGCTCAAACAAATCCAATGCTCGAATCAAAGTCTCAAACAAATCATTTCTTAAAAGAATTCATACTTTTGTGATACCTCTAATATATCTTGGATGAATTAAATTTTGAATTCAATGTACGTTATATTCTTCTCTTCGCACCCATTGATTTCTTATTTGGTGATATATTTTCACATTTTTCCCTCATTCTCTCTTGCTATTAATTACCTTTTTCTATTGTGGTTCCATAACAACTTTTCTTTCTTCTTTAATCATTTCACTCCTTGTTCATAAATTTTTATAATCATCTATGATATCCTCAAGAGGAATATTTATGCTTTATATGTTCCCTATTTTTTTCATTTTCTTGGGGGATTAAATTTTTTTTCGCTAAAATAATAATTATTAGTTGGGATTAATTGTATATAAATATTTCTGTTGCTCAATGTTTTTAAGGGATTATAACTAATATAAAATTTGGTTCTTGTGGATTTTAAATTTTATTTAGCTACATTCAAAGGACATATTATATTTTAGGCTAATAAAATAATCTCGATGGTTTTCATAAAGTAATTTTCTATTTTAAAATTATTTGAGTTTGTTTATGAAATCTATTTGGGCCTTTCTACCAGAGGCATGTTGTTGCACTCATACTAGAGATTGGTATTACAAGGCATGGCTGGATAGACTCTCTAAATTCATGGTGAGGTGATCTCATCAAGGCACACTAAAGTTACATGCCTCACATGCCATTCATTTAGGCGTTAGGTGAAGAAGTTGTCACACCCCATATTTTTTACAAAATTCATGATTCTTTTATTACTACATCACACATATTTTTATTTTTTATTTCATATTTCCCTTTTAGTAGTAATTAAGTCACTACAATTTTATTCTTAACCTTGTATAATAGTGATATAAAAATGTGTCTTATAATGTTGTTATATATATATCTAGTGTTTTATGTAATTTTATGTGTAATATATGATAAAATGATTTGTTAAATATAGTTTTTACATTAATATTATATTTTATATGTATTTTATATCATTATTTATCATTTAATTTAATTTAAATATTATTTTTATTCATATTTATAAAGTAATAAATGATTATATTTTCATGTGTCGATACTTTAAAAAATTTCATTAATGGTTTTATAAAATATTATTCACTGTAATGATAGTTTTTAGTATATTTTATTTTATTTTATAAATTAATTTGTAATATTTCAAGGGTTATTAAGATAATATGATTATCAGGTTTAAAAAATTTAGTAACTATAATAACAATTTTATTAGAGGAATAACTATATAATAATTTTGTAAAAAAAACATGGGACACAAATAAAACATCCAAAATTATTTATATAAAATTTAATTTAAAAAATTTAATTTTTAGATTCCAAAATTTAGGTATAATAATTTGAATTATTATTATAAAATTAGATAAAAGTTGTAATTTATCATTTATTTGATAAAATAGTAAAATATGTTAATAAATTGGTGGAATACCTTAACATTCTATAAAAATGAGAACCTAAATATTTATGATTGATCAAATTTACCAATCGTGTTCAATTTTCATTTTTCTTACTAAAAACACTGGTGGATCAATAATAGAGTTAATGGGGTATTATGGGTTGAGTAGATCACTTGTGATAATGGAGTTAAAAAATATTGAATAATTAATTACATTTGATTCAACTCCATATACCTATAAGAACACATCCAATATTCTCATTTATTAAAAATTGATCCCAATTTATCCATTCATTGATCTATCAATGATCATATCCCTAAAAAGTCTATTCAATCAAGAATATTTTCATTGGTGTTATAAGAGGTAATCCAATTGAATAATTTCATAAACATTAAGGGTTCATATTCATATCCATTCATTTTTCTATAGTGATTTTTTTTTTAAATATTTAGTAAATTAAAATTTAATAATATTATATCATTATAATCTAGAAAATTATATCCAGATTAATGAATTTATCATTTGGGATTATACATTCACAATCATAATTGAATTTTCTTAAGGCACTTCTATTGTGACAGAGGGGTTCCGAATCATTCCCAATTAATTTAAAATTACTTATCCATTATTATGTTATGTTTTAAAATTTATTATAATACATTCATATGGTTCAATTTTATGTATATCAACATAAACGTATTTTATTTTATATGATATGTTATTCAATCCCCCTCATCGATCATATTTTTTAATCTACTACCTTGCTGATGTAAGGGTTTTATCTCCTCTTTTCATTAAACTTTTTTTATTGTTCTAGTATATCATAAACATCATTTTAATTCGATTAAATACATATAAATCAATGATATTATCATCTATTTCATATATTTTTCATGATATTTAATTTATTTATTCTCATTATTCACTTTCACTGATGGATTACCCTAGAAATTTAGGGATTTTCTATCCCTCCCTTTTTATTTTAAATACAATGATTATTTTTGTAGCATTCAAAAACAATTTGTTACTTGATTTAATGGATAAAATTATATTTTAATATCACCCTTTAATAATTTATCCATGAGGGAACATATACTCACTCTATTTCTATAATTTTCAAAGGCTACACAATATAAATTGAAAAGATTACAGTTTATTTCCATAAAATGTTATTTTGTGACTATTTTGTTATATATGATTTAAAAAAACTAATTTATATGATTATAAAATGTTATATTTTGTATTATATCCCAATTTGAATATATTTTGTGTAACGCCCCGACCCCAGTTACCCAGAGTCGGTGGATTATTACATAATATTGGCATGATCACAAGAAAGATCAAATCTCGAAAGACCGATTGGTTTAGTAGCCTTGGAAACACTAGATATATTCATAAGTTTTACATTACATCATAAAATGAAAAACTACTACAACAACATAATGTTTCCACAATCCACACTATTAACCCCTCATAAAATCCCTGCAGGTAATTCATAACTTACTTCTTCACATCCTGGGAAAAATAAAACATAGAAGAGGGGTGAGCTCAAATGCCCAGTAAGGATAACAATATAGCAGAAACTTTCATAAATAAGAATAAACATTTAAGGAAATGTATAACTAAAACAAAAGCCTTTTAAATATGAACTTTCAACATGGTATGACATAAATAAAATGAAATAATGCCATTTACATATTCACATGGAAATTCTACTAATCGAATAATCACATGCAAAAATCAATAACCACTTTCATAATGTTGGAATGCATAATACCAGACTATCATAACCACATAGCCAAGGCCTCGTGCCAAGACTACAAATAATATTTTGTCAAGGCCTTGTGCCAAGACACTAGTTTGTCTCATGAGACCAACCGATGCATCGAGGAGCTATAGCGGGCTCCACCCGTCACATATTAAGTCCAATGCATTCCCATATGAAAAGGTTTAAACATAACATAAACATTCATATTAAAACTAGCATATGAAATGTCAATACTTTCACCATAAACTATGAATGGTATAAAAATAGCACATCCACAGTCAAACATATCACAAAACCTTCAATACAATATAGAAGTTTTGTATCATAATAAATCAACTTCAAATAATCTTAAAATCCAACAAAGGATGTTGACATAGATGAAATCAAAATTCTTTTTAAAGAAATATCTCCTTTTATTTTGAAATAATTTAAGATCCATATAAAATAAAACATTTTCTTTGAAAATATTCTTATAAGCTTGTAAGGGAAACTTTGAAGATTTTATAACGGCAGAAAATAGCCGCACCCGCCGTATAAGTTAAAAAAAACATTCTTACCTTAATTCTGTCGAAAAGGTTAAAAAGGACCTTGTTTTGAAAACGACCGAAAGATTCCTTTATAAACCACTTATAAAAGTAAAAAAGGGTATAAATGACTTTAACTCATATTCTAGTAAATAGTAAATTTTTTTTGAAATGCATTTTTAAGAAACATGGATGTGGATGATAAAGAGATCCCAGTAGATTATTACGTATGAACAACCTTGGATAATGAAGAGGTTGTAAAGTAAACCCTTACCTTGTACTTTTCCTTGGTTGGGGTAGGTTAAACTCATGTATAATGGTGAAATAGTTGTTATTAAATTATACAAGAATCATATATAATAATATGATATCATATATGATCTTTTAACATTGATTTGTTAATAATATCTTAGAATTATTGTCGTTTCGGGAGTTAACTTACTCATTTTCTTTTATATGTTTTGTTACATAATCCATGGTTGTTGTATCTTATTCATATCCAGAATGATATCTATTCCTTAAAAATCATTTTTAAATCATCAAATGATAATTATACTTGAATGGATACGATGGAGAATGAATCTCATCGCGTTCGTGGAGACGGTAGTCCGTACGTACGCACGAGCGACAATATCATTATTTTGATATTAAAATAATATATAAATGGATGTTATATCATATATACAGAATCATTAACATGTTATATTTATTATTTACATGAGTTACACATTATTATTATACCCATCCAAATAATATTATATTGAATAACAATTACACCACGACGTGGAGACGGTAGTCCGTACGTACGCACGTATGGTGACATGTTATTCAAAGGGTGGATAGAATACTGAATATGGTTGTACCATATTTATAATAACATCACAGTATATGTGAGATACTGGAGTTATTATTTTAGAATGGTAAGAACAAAGGAAGAAGAAGTGGAAGAAGAAATGAATTTGGAGAAGGGTGGTGAAATCATTACCTCTTCTTCGGGTTCTTCCTTTTGATTTGATCAAAAGGGCTCCATAGGTTGGCTTTCTGATCAAACTAAGGCCTCTAGGTTGTAGTGAGGGATGTTGGGAGAGTATTTGGTCAGAGTTTGGCCGATCCAAAAGGCTTTGAAGGTGTGAAGAAATGAGAAGGAGGAGTGCCCTTTTATAAGAGGGGTGAGGGGCACCTTTGGAAAAGCTAGAAATATTAATTTATAATAAATTCATATTCGGTTTCTAATGGCTCCAAAGCATATTATTCAAAGGTTAAGGTGGGGATAGGTCTAAAACCACTCAACCAATAGAATTTAGACAGGTTTGGGTACTTATATTAACCTTATCTTTAAGTATTAACTCTAAGTTAATTTGTTTCACTTTTACAATGTCTCTTTGTATTTTTATATAATATGGTTAATAACTTACTATATACATCTAAGCGACCCCCAAGTGGTACATTAATGATGAACCTATCATGATATAAGTCTCTTGGCCTAACCTTAGATTTTTAGGAATTTAATATCAATTAATAATATAATATTTGTTTTAAGAACTCTTTTATGTCAATTTTGACACTATTCAATAGTTGATTTTTGTGAAACTCATAACAGATTGATTACTTCTAACAAAGTCAATTAAATCATTCCTAAGATATCATATTATCCTAGAAAATTAGTTTAATTCATTAATAGATTCATATTATATTTATTTGGGTATTTATAATATCAATTATTTTAATTTTTCACTATTATAGTAATTACTTCATCATCATTGTGTCATAAATAAAATAAATTATTTAATATCTAAAAATTATAAATAAAATATCATTATGTAAGAAATCTTTTCAGCTTTCTAATGAATATCTATAATCTAAAATCCAACATATATAACCCTATGTAACAATTGTTTTTCTAAAAGATATATGCTTGTGTCATTTTTTTATTCATTTTAACTTAATTAAAATAAAGTGTCATTATCACTTACAAGTGGATCCATGGGGTCCAAAAATAGACCCAAATATTCCCATGGTCGACCATGTATCAACCAATAGGGTTAAGACACGTTTTAGGGTAATTTAGTATTATTATAATATTATTTTTTAACCCTTATTTACCGGATTTACCCTTAACCATGGTAAATAAAATATTTACCGCAGTAATTATTCAAAATGTCTAAAAATAAAAGTTTCCTATTTACACAATTTGAACATCCTGATTAAAAATATGGAATCCATTTTCCTAAATTCAAAACACAGAAGTGGCAGAAATTAATTTAAAATTAATTCTCGCTGTCAAAACAAAAAGCGTGTTTTTAAGAGATAATAACTATTAAAAGATTGACACTCGTTTATGTTCGGTTTAATTGTAAAATTATGTCCAATGACCAACATTATATTAAATGGTAAAAATATATTCTAAATATACTTTAAAACCACTCAAATTCATAATTTATCACTATTAATTATTTTGATTAAAAAAGTTGTTTTTAATTAAAACTTAGTAATTTTTACTATTCATCAAAATATGAAAGTTATCCGAAATGTACCAAAATTTCACCTTAGGCTAAATTCGATATTACTAATCCAAAAATGAAGTCCATTTTCAAATATAAAATATATATAATTTCAAAAAGTAGGTATTACTATTCATAACGGCTAGATTGATTAGTTATGGTGTGTTAGAACTCGGTGTTGCGTACAACACACGCTATCACATTATTCAAAGAGAAGCGTACCGTAGAAGCTTGGGGTGTTTCATTATCCCCTCCTTCAAATAATTGCGTCCTCGCAATTTGTAGGGTATTACTGCATAAAAAGACTCGGGTGGTTCTTCATCATAAGTTCCTCGGGTTCCCACGTTGCCTCTTCCATCTTATGGTTTCTCCACAAAACTTTTACCAGACGCGTCATCCGGTTTCTCAGCACTTGTTCTCTCGTATAAAGAATCATGACGGGCTCTTCACAATAAGACAGATCGGGTTCCAGTTCTAATTTCTCATAGGTGAGTACATGCGTCGGATCAGGCATGTATTTCCTCAATAGAGATACGTGGAACACATCGTGAACTTTGGAGAGACTTGGCGGCATTGCCAATCGGTAAGCTACAACCCCAATTCGTTCTAGAATTTCGAAAGGTCCGATGTACCTGGGACTCAATTTACCTTTCTTACCAAAATGTATGACTCCCTTCCATGGAGATACCTTCAGAAAAACATGATCACCGACTTGAAATTCCAAATCCTTCCTTCGATTATCGGCATAGCTCTTCTGCCTACTTTGAGCTGCTTTGATGTGATTTTGGATTAATTTCACCTTTTCCAACGTTTCCTCCACCAGTTCTGGGCCTACAAGTTTTCTTTCACCAACGTCATCCCAACAGGTTGGTGTATGACATCTCTTTCCGTATAACGCTTCATATGGTGCCATCTGAATACTCGAATGGAAGCTATTGTTATAGGAAAATTCTACCAAAGGTAAATATTGATCCCACATACCCTGAAAGTCAAGTGAGCAAGATCTCAACATGTCTTCTAAGGTTTGAATAGTCCGTTCTGATTGTCCGTCTGTCTGAGGGTGGTAAGCAGTGCTCAAATGAAGTTCAGTATCCAGGGATTTCTGAAGACTTTTCCAGAATCTTGAAGTAAAACGGGGATCATGATCAGAAACAATCGATAGGGGTACTCCATGAAGTCTCACAACTTCATTAATATATAGTCTTGCTAGACGTTCCAGGGGTAGATCTTCTCTTATAGCAAGAAAATGTGTTGTCTTGGTAAGACGATCAACAATAACCCATATTTCATCGTTCCTTCTAGGAGTCTTTGGTAGCCCCATGAAAAAGTCCATCGTAACATTGTCCCATTTCCACTCCGGTATGGGAAGAGGTTGCATGACTCCTCCAGGCTGTTGCCTTCCAGCTTTCACTTGTTGAAAAACCATACATCTTGACACAAAATTAGCAATCTCCCTCTTCATGTTGTCCCACCAATAATGTTCCTTCAAATCTCTATACATTTTGGTGCTCCCAGGGTGTATAGAGAAATTGTAACTATGAGCATCATCCAGCAATTCCCTTTTTAGATCAGGTATATTGGGAACACAAAGTCTCTTCCCGTATTTCAAAATTCCATCTTCATACACAAAGTCTCTCAATCTCCCATCATTCACAGCTTTAATATTCTTTTGGAATTCTTCATCATCGGTCTGAGAACTCTTAATCCTTTCTAGTAAAGATGGTTTGGCAACCATTTGAAAAAGCATTGATGTTTCACCTTCCCTGTTTATTCCCATGCCCATCTTCACTAGATCCATGAAAATTGGATCCCTTTCAATTCTCATATTGTTCAAAACTCCATGGTCTTTTCTACTCAAAGCATCTGCCACCTTGTTTGCCTTCCCTGGGTGGTAGTGTGTCGTACAATCATAATCCTTGAGTAATTCAAGCCATCTCCTTTGCCTCATGTTGAGTTCTTTTTGTGAGAAAATATACTTCAAACTCTTGTGATCAGTATAAATCTCACATTTTTCACCATAGAGGTAGTGCCTCCATATCTTCAAAGCAAAGATCACTGCTGCTAACTCGAGATCATGAGTAGGATAGTTTTGTTCATGAATTTTCAACTGTCGTGATGCATAGGCAATAACTCTATCATTCTTCATAAGGACACAGCCAAGTCCTTTCTTCGATGCATCACTATAAATAACGAACCCATCATTCCCCGATGGTAGAGTCAATATAGGAGCATTGACTAATCTTCTCTTCAGTTCTTCGAAACCTTCTTCACACTCTTTTGTCCAAACAAATTTAACCCCTTTACGTGTGATCTTCGTTAATGGGTTAGCCAATCGGGCAAAATTCTGGACGAAACGTCGATAATAAGCTGCCAAACCAATAAAACTACGTACCTCAGTTATACTCGTAGGTGCTGGACATTCTTGGATTGCCTTGGTCTTAGAAGGATCAACAGAGATTCCATCTTTAGAGACAATATGGCCAAGAAAAGAAATCTCCTGAAGCCAGAATTCACACTTGCTAAACATCCCATATAATTCATGCCTCCTCAGAGTCTTCAAGATAATGCGCAAGTGATTTTCATGATCTTCGTAGGTTTTGGAGTATACCAAGATATCATCAATAAATACCACCACAAATTCGTCGAGATACTCCTTGAAAACTCTATTCATTAGATCCATGAATACAGAGGGTGCATTAGTCAATCCAAACGGCATTACTGTAAACTCGTAATGCCCGTACCTGGTTCGAAATGCTGTTTTCGGAATGTCTTCCTTCTTCACACACAACTGATGGTATCCAGATCGAAGGTCAATCTTTGAAAAGTATTGAGCTCCATGCAATTGGTCAAATAAATCATCAATACGAGGTAGGGGATACTTGTTCTTTATCGTTATAGCATTGATCTCCCTGTAGTCGATACATAACCTCATAGATCCATCTTTCTTTTTAACAAAAAGAACAGGGGCTCCCCATGGAGAAACACTAGGGAGAATAAATCCCTTATTACTCAATTCCTCTAGTTGTTTCTTTAGTTCGACTAAATCTACAGTGGCCATTCTATAAGGGGTCTTCGATATAGGCCTTGATCCAGGAATCAAATCAATAGAAAACTCAACTTCTCGTTCTGGAGGATGTCCAGGTAAATCTTCCGGAAATACATCTACAAATTCTTTCACAACAGGTACATCCTCTATTTGAACATTCCTTTCCTCACCAACAGTTATTTCATTCTCTTCCTCCCTAATAATTGAATTAAGTTGAGCTACTGGGGGTGGATCTAAATAAGAATAAGGTGGTGACGATTCGGCTCTAAAAATAAGGTGCTCCTTATCATTATCATCAAGAATCGTAACCTCTTTCTTCTTACAATAAATATTCGCATCATAGTCTGAAAGCCAGTCCATACCGAGGATTATATCAAACTCAATCATAGGTATGACGATGAAATCAGCAGATAAAGAAAATTTATGTGCTCTAATGGGGACTGATTCACAAAACTTTGTTGCGACGATACTTCCCTTAGGAGTTTTAACTGACAACTCCCTTATTAAATCAAATTGGAAATATCTAATTTTCTTAGCAAACTGGGATGATATGAAACAATGCGATGATCCAGAATCAAATAATGCATTTGCTAAACTTGAGGAAACCATTAAATTACCTGCCACCACGTCTTTCGGAGCTTCTACCTCAGCAGTAGTGATAGCATAAGCCTGGCCTTGATCCCTTGGCCTTTTTTGAGGTAAGTTCTCCTGACGCTTAGGACATGAATTTGCATAATGCCCCATCTCCCTACAATTTTAGCACTGAACATTTGTAGCTTCCTTCTTCCCCTTGCAATCGTGAGCTTGGTGGCCTTTTTCACCACACTTGTAACAGACTCCCATTCCCTTCAAGCATGTACCAGGATGTTTCTTCCCGCATTTACCACAAGATGGATATTCAACTTTTCCCTTCTTCCCCTTATTTCCATTACCAGATTGATCAGCAGGTCTCTTCTTCTATTTCTTTGCTTTAAAGTCATAAGACTTAGAGAATACCTTTTCGGTCTTGATAGCACATGAGACAATGTCTTCGTACGATGAAAAGGATTTTGAGACTAACGCTCGACGTAGAAATGGTTTTAACCCATCAAAGAAACGATCAATCTTACTTCTTGGGTTACGAATATAATCACCAGCGTACCTCGCTAACCTTGTAATGTTAGACTCATACTTTGTGACATTCTCATCCTCCTTTTGTCTCAGACTCAGAAATTGCCTTTCCATATCTGCTCGATGGTCGCGAGGGAAGTATTTTTCTAAAAACAGATCTTTGAACTCCCTCCATTCCATATTTGATACTTCATCATCTTCCTTCGTATTTTGAATCAATGACCACCATTGATCAGCATCTCCAGTGAGGCGGTAAACTGCCATGATAACTTTTTCCCTTTCACTGCTTCCCAAAGCCTGAAATATTTTCTCTAGGGAAAATATCCATTGCTCAGCTACTAAGGGATTTGTATTCCCATTGAACGTTGGTGGTTGTTGCCTCATGAATCGATCTAACATTGATCCTCCACGCTGCGGATCAGGGTCCTCCATACGGGTAAGGTTATTATTCATAACTTGAGTAAGTTGCCCCAGTATGGTGATTAGCTGATCAGCACCAGTTGCATCACCAGCCCCACTATAATTATCTTGAGCAGGAGGGCAATCACTACACGGAGTGCGTGCATTGATACGGTTTCCATTTCTTCCACTAGGCACCATTTCTAAACAATGGCAAAAACTAGATATGTTTATGAATCAAAATACATTATCCCATACTTATAAAACACTTAACATAAATTGAACTATTTATGGATATAATCCATAATCATAAGAATGTTTTCTTTGAGGAAGTATATACTCATAATCCCTTCAAAATGATTTGTAAAGAAAATGAGAGTTATCCTAAGCATATCCCCTGGGAGTGTCGTAACCAAGAGTGCAGTAAGGCCCGTTGTCGTGCACCAGTTCCCGTTCGAGTCTAGCTCAAAGCGGTGTTTTCGGGTTTTACCCCTAGGTACATCTGTGCCAGAGCCGCCTCTACCTGCTCGTATCCAGACAGGGATGTATTTATTGGAAAACTCACAAAATCTCTACAATACCAAAATTCTAGGAAGTTCTTCTATACTAATCCTCAAAGTTAATCTTAGGTATACGTGCTCTAATCAGAGTTTATCTAAATCTAGCTTCCAAGGTTTGTACTAAACTTCCTCTGATACCAACTGTAACGCCCCGACCCCAGTTACCCAGAGTCGGTGCATTATTACATAACATTGGCATGATCACAAGAAAGATCAAATATCGAAATACCGATTGGTTTAGTAGCCTTGGAAACACTAGATATATTCATAAGTTTTACATTACATCATAAAATGAAAAACTACTACAACAACATAATGTTTCCACAATCCACACTATTAACCCCTCATAAAATCCCTGTAGGTCATTCATAACTTACTTCTTCACATCCTGGGAAAAATAAAATATAGAAAAGGGGTGAGCTCAAATGCCCAGTAAGGATAACAATATAGCAGAAACTTTCATAAATAAGAATAAACATTTAAGGCAATGTATAACTAAAACAAAAGCCTTTTAAATATGAACTTTGAACATGGTATGGCATAAATAAAATGAAATAATTCCATTTACTTATTCACATGGATATTCTACTAATCGAATAATCACATGCAAAAATCAATAACCACTTTCATAATGTTGGAATGCATAATGCCAGATTATCATAACCACATACCCAAGGCCTCGTGCCAAGACTACAAATAAGAGTTTGTCAAGGCCTTGTTCCAAGACACTAGTTTGTCTCATGAGACCTACCGATGCATCGAGTAGCTATAGCGGCCTCCACCCGTCACATATTAAGTCCAATGCATTCTCATATGAAAAGGTTTAAACATAACATAAACATTCATATTAAAACTAGCATATGAAATGTCAATACTTTCACCATAAACTATGAATGGTATAAAAATAGCACATCCACAGTCAAACATATCACAAAACCTTCAATACAATATAGAAGTTTTGTATCATAATAAATCAACTTCAAATAATCTTAAAATCCAACAAAGGATGTTGACATAGATGAAATCAAAATTCTTTTTAAAGAAATATCTCCTTTTATTTTGAAATAATTTAATATCCATATAAAATAAAACATTTTCTTTGAAAATATTCTTATAAGCCTGTAAGGGAAACTTTGAAGATTTTATAACGGCCGAAAATAGCCGCACCCGCTGTATAAGTTAAAAAAAACATTCTTACCTTAATTCTGTCGAAAAGGTTAAAAAGGACCTTGTTTTGAAAACGACCGAAAGATTCCTTTATAAACCACTTATAAAAGTCAAAAAGGGTATAAATGACTTTAACTCATATTCTAGTAAATAGTAAAAATGTTTCGAAATGCGTTTTTAAGAAACATGGATGTGGCTGATAAAGAGATCTCAGTAGATTATTACGTCTGAACAACCTTGGATAATGAAGAGGTTGTAAAGTAAACCCTTACCTTGTACTTTTCCTTGGTTGGGGTAGGTTAACCACCTGTATAATGGTGAAATAGTTGTTATTAAATTATACAAGAATCATATATAATAATATGATATCATATATGATCTTTTAACATTGATTTGTTAATAATATCTTAGAATTATCGTCGTTTCGGGAGTTAACTTACTCATTTTCATTTATATGTTTTGTTACATAAACCATGGTTGTTGTATCTTATTCATATCCAGAATGATATCTAGTCCTTAAACATCATTTTTAAATCATCAAATGATAATTATACTTGAATGGATACGATGGAGAATGAATCTCATCGCGTTCGTGGAGACGGTAGTCCGTACGTACGCACGAGCGACAATATCATTCTTTTGATATTAAAATAATATATAAATGGATGGTATATCATATATAAAGAATAATTAACATGTTATATTTATTATTTACATGAGTTACACATCATTATTATACCCATCCAAATAATATTATATTGAATAACAATTACACCACGACGTGGAGACGGTAGTCCGTACGTACGCACGTATGGTGACATGTTATTCAAAAGGTGGATAGAATACTGAATATGGTTGTACCATATTTATAATAACATCACAGTATATGTGAGATACTGGAGTTATTATTTTATAATGGTAAGAACAAAGGAAGAAGAAGTGGAAGAAGAAATGAATTTGGAGAAGGGTGGTGAAATCATTACCTCTTCTTCAGGTTCTTTCTTTTGATTTGATCCAAAGGTCTCCTTAGGTTGGCTTTCTGATCAAACTAAGGCCTCTAGGTTGTAGTTAGGGATGTTGGGAGAGTATTTGGGCAGAGTTTGGCCGAACCAAAAGGCTTTGAAGGTCTGAAGAAATGAGAAGGAGGAGTGCCCTTTTATAAGAGGGGTGAGGGGCACCTTTGGAAAAGCTAGAAATATTAATTTATAATAAATTAATATTCGGTTTCTAATGTCTCCAAAGCTTATTATTCAAAGTTTAAGGTGGGGATAGGTCTAAAACCACTCAACCAATAGAATTTAGAGAGGTTTGGGTACTTATATTAACCTTATCTTTAAGTATTAACTCTAAGTTAATTAGTTTCACTTTTACAATGTCTCTTTTATTTTTATATAATATGGTTAATAAACTTACTATATAAATCCAAGCGACCCCCAAGTGGTACATTAATGATGAACCTATCATTATATAAGTATCTTGGCCGAACCTTAGATTTTTAAGAATTTAATATCAATTAATAATATAATATTTGTTTTAAGAACTCTTTTATGTCAATTTTGACACTATTCAATAGTTGATTTTTGTGAAACTCATAACAGATTGATTACTTCGAAAAAAGTCAATTAAATCAATCCTAATATATCATATTATCCTAGAAAATTAGTTTAATTCATTAAAAGTTTCATATTAGATTTATTTGGGTATTTATAATATCAATTATTTTATTTTTTCACTATTATAGTAATTATTGCATCATCATTGTGTCATAAATAAAATAAATTATTTAATGTCTAAAAATTATAAATAAAATATAATTATGTAGGAAATCTTTTTATCTTTCTAATTAATATCTATAATCTAAAATCCAACATATATAACCCTATGTAACAATTGTTTTTCTATAAGATATATTCTTGTGTCGTTTTTGTATTCATTTTAACTTAATTAAAATAAAGTGTCATTATCACTTACAAGTGGATCCATGGGGTCCCAAAATAGACCCAAAGATTCCCATGGTCGACCATGTATCAACCAATAGGGTTAAGACACGTTTTAGGGTAATTTAGTATTATTATAATATTATTTTTTAACCCTTATTTACCGGATTTACCCTTAACCATGGTAAATAAAATATTTACCGCAGTAATTATTCAAAATGTCTAAAAATAAAAGTTACCTATTTACAAAATTTGAACATCCTGATTCCAAATATGGAATCCATTTTCCTAAATTTAAAACACAGAAGTGGCAGAAATTAATTTAAAATTAATTCTCGCTGTCAAAACAAAAAGCGTGTTTTTAAGAGATAATAACTATCAAAAGATTGACACTCGTTTATATTCGGTTTAATTGTAAAATTATGTCCAATGACCAACATTATATTAAATGGTAAAAATATATTCTAAATATACTTTAAAACCACTCAAATTCATAATTTATCACTATTAATTATTTTGATTAAAAAAGTTGTTTTTAATTAAAACTTAGTAATTTTCACTATTCATCAAAATATGAAAGTTATCCGAAATGTACCAAAATTTCACCTTAGGCTAAATTCGATATTCAGAATCCAAAAATGAAGTCCATTTTCAAATATAAAATATATATAATTTCAAAAATTAGGTATTACTATTCATAACGGCTAGTTTGATTAGTTATGGTGTGTTAGAAATCGGTGTTGCGTACAACAGACGCTATCACATTATTCAAAGAGAAGCGTACCATAGAAGCTTGGGGTGTTACATTTTGAATGATATATTACCCAATTTCTCTCAATTTTCACTTATTATAGTCTTTTACTCTGCTAAGGTAGTCCAATTAACTAATCTATATTTCCCATGTTCTTATACACCCATGATACTATAGAAATGGAATATATTTAATGGGAATGAAACAACTCAAACATTTCAGGTCACTGTAATAAGAATTTTTTTATTATAATGTTTTATACCTATATATTCCGATGTAATTTCATCATATAAAAAATAATTTTCATTAAAACCTTTATCTGTAATTAGGGATGTTGTTTGGGGAATGTAGTTCAAAAAGGTTATTCCATGTTAGTGTGGGTGTCACTCAACTTTTTTAGATTCCCATATAATGATCACATATCAAGGGATTTTTCTATTATATAACTGATAGTATTATGCCCATGGATTCAAAAAAAAATTTATATACATAAATATGACATCAAAAATCCTTTCAAATGACTCAACTATTTATCATGATGTTGATGATATCTTTGGTATATTCAATTAAAACTATTTTAACATTTTAATTTACTGTTAATGGAATTTGAATATATTTTTTTCAAAAATTTTTACTTGATGCTAACATTTTATATAGAATATGTATTTTATATCCAAATAAGTTTCTTGAAAAAAAATTGGCCTATATTAATATTGAATAAAAAATATTGATTTTAACGCCTTATTAAAAAATTTTAAATGCAGCCTTTTGAATTTAATTTGTGGTTTTGAGATTATATTTTTAAATTTAAATTATGTTGTGGTGATTTGAAATGTTTTATGGAGAAAAATTTCTCCCTCATTATCTTTATCTCCCAAACAGTTACTATTTTAGTTTTTTACTAGAGACTCATCCCCTATCTATTCTGTACATGAAACTATGTTTACTAAACTACTCGATGTAGAAATCATCCTATACCAGAAACCAATTATCATTTTGGATGAATTTAGTGGATAACACCTACGATAGTAGAGTAATTGTTTTCTTAAATTCAATTTCCCATTTCCTTAAAAGCATACTAAAATATTTGAAATAATCAAATCTTAGGTTCCCTTTATCATAGTTATCTATAACATTCAGCTTTGATAAAGAATATATAATGTGTATTTACTTATTTATGGGACAATATAAATATTTTATGAACATAATATAATGGATATCAGTCAATAATGGTTGAAAACTAATTATTTGGTATAAGAGTATGATGATGGATTTAAATAGGTCATCAAGTTTTCAATAAATAATTCATACGCCATTCTTAGATATTTTTTTTGTTTACATCAGTTTTATTAAATAAAAATTAGTCCAAAAATGTTTTGAGAACATTTTTTATGTAATAGATCAAAGATATTAATGATAGACTAAACAAGGGGGAAAACATAATGTGACACCAGTTTGGATGATACTATGTTTTATGGATCATTTGTCATGAATACGAATATAAAAGATAATGGATATCACATGAAAGAGATGGAAATTTCAATTGAAGTTCACCTTTGTAATTGATAAAATTTGTTTAAAATGTTAAATAGGTTTGATAAGAGACCATTTTATACCGATTATACTAAATGCATAACATTTTTGGTTCTTTTGATGTAATATAATTTTAAATATGGATGTGGATTATGTGAACTAGATTTATAGATCAACATGGTCTCTTGAATGATATTCTCCTAGAAGAAAATTAACTTCTGTTCTGAATATATGATGCTAAACTAATTCAATGTTTAATGGGAATGCTATATAAAAAAAATTCATGTCCAAATCATTTTATACTATATCAAATTGACCATGAATCACTCGTAAAATTCATTAAGTGTGGAGTTGATTAATATAAAAAAATTAAAACAACACATTCAAAAAATTTATAGTACTATCCTGTCATTACATTCTTTATAATACTATATAGATTTCAGGAAACTATGAGACTATCGATATGGAATAAAGAAATAATAATTAATATGGTTACCTACATCATCCTGTAGATTCTTTTTAGGGAAATAAAATCTATAACGATTTATTTTGAAATTAGAAATGTTCCAAGAATCTTTCATCTTACATTATCTAGAGATGAAATAAATCCGTTTTGTGTATATAGTAATACATAGATTACATGTCATGTCATGTTGGTAAATTATAATTTTCATCTATGGTTATACATGAAACATAAATTAATTATGTTGTCTCTACTTATATTAGGACGAATGAAACTAGGTAATAATATTCATGTCCATTTGGATCTATTGATCAAAGGTTATACATTGTTGTGGGACATGTGGGACACAATGATTAATGCTCATACAGGTGAAGTATTAAAATATAGGACTATGTTTTATGGTATGATAACTGACTTTCTATCTTATGAATAAATTTGAGGCTATAACATTATAGGAATGTTGTGGCATCCCATTTTTGGATAATTCACACACATAGTTTAGTCAAATAATTCATTGATGGACATGTTTTTAGAACATCGTAATTTCTTACCTCAACGACATAAATTATGATCCTAGATGCTAAAATTTAATCAGAATAATGAAAATGGAACAACACCATCTCCACTAATGAGTGTTAAACTGTTTGATAAAGTAAAAGATATAGAGACTATTTTTGGTAAACCATTTTCAAAAGTCCATAAAAATACAAGTTAGAAGAAAAGATAAATTTTATTTGAATTGCTTATTCTGAATTATTTTTATGTAAAATTATATCTATATTTAATTCTCATAGAAAAAAATAATTTGAATGTTTTATTGGAACATTACTAAATGTTCCTAGATAAAGAAAAGGTGGCATCAATGTTAGGTTAGACATGATTGACATGGGGATAAGGGATTCTTTATCACTGGTGAAGGGTAAATGTTGGACTTTTCTTACTCTAGTATGTTACACTCTCTACGGTCATACACCAAACTACCACACGATGTAATTGATATGAATAAAAGTGCATCTTTATAATTTAAAATAGAAATTTAGTAAAAAAATATTACATACAACAAAACCAGAAAATTAATTTTTATTATTTTGATACACTGGGAAATGATCTTTAAATAATATAGGAGTTATATAAATTATCCTAACCAAAATATAATGCACAATGTGACTGGTATGACTCAACGTGTGTGTTTCTATTTAAAATTATCACTACTCAAAAGCAATAAAACCAATTCATATTGTTTTGGTAAATTAGGAGAATGATCTATAAGTTATGTGTGATTGTTAAGAATCAACCTAACCTATATTTGATGTATGTTGTAACCTTTATGACTCCAAGATTGCCTTTTTATTTAAAAATGAAATTACTTAGAGAGAAAAGAAAATTGATATACTCAAAAATGAGTAAACTCATTCGTATTGTTTTGATTTATTAGTAAAACAATACGTAATTCATTTTTCATTATTAATAAACTTCTTCAACATAATCCGATGTACGATGTGACTGACATGACTCCAAGTATTAGTTATCAGTTTATAAAAGAAATTTTAGTTAAAAACGTGCCAATCACTAAATACTGAGAAATCACACTCAAATTTTATTAATAATTTATAAAATTATTCATTAGTTATTTCTATTTTATATGAATTAGTGTCACAAAAAACTAACACACGATGTGATTTATATGTCTCAAAGTGCATGTTTTTAGTTTAAAATAGAATTTCAGTAAAAAATAAAATTGTAAAAATAAAAACCATTAAAACACATTCATATTGTATTGATATATAATTAAAATAATTTATAAGTTATTTTTGGTGTGAAAGTATCATCCTCACTGCAATTTGGTGCATAGTGTGACCAGTACGGTTCGAAGTGTGCAACTTTTTAAAATCTACAATTATTTTATAGAAATACAATTTACAAACTAAAAAATGATAAAATGCGCTTATATTATTTTTAAAATATATGAAAACAATCCATAAGTCATTTGAGATATTTAGTAATTATCCAAACTTCAATCCCATGTGTATTGTGATCAGTGTGACTCAATGTTTCATTATTAATTTAATAAAGAAATTTTATTTCAAAAAGTTTAACTAATAGAAAACCCAGTAAACATGATCATATTATCTCAATAATTTATGGATACTATTGATAAGTCGTTTTTAATGTGTAGGAATCATTATCAAGTCAAATAGACACATGATGTGACTCGAATGACTCAAAGTCCATGTTTCCAATTTAAAATGACATTGTAGTGAAAAACATACATAATATACTGAAAATTGATAAAATGAATTTATTTTTCTTTGATACATTAGGAAAATGACATATCCATCATTTTAGTTTTGTAAGAATGAACCAAACTAAAATATGATGAACAATGAGACCGATATGACTCCATGTGCGTCTTTCTATTATAAATTGACATTAATTATAGTATAAAAGAAAACTCGCATACTGAAAACATAGAAAATTAATTTGTAATGTTTTGAAACATTATGAAAATGATACATATATCATTTGGTAAATTTAGGAATTATCCTCACCTCAATTAAATTCATAGTGTGACATGTATGACTCAATGTTTTGGTTATTTGTTTAAAATTGGCTTTTATTTCAAAAAGATTCACAAACTAAAAACTGTAAAAAAACAAACTTGTATGTTCTTGATAAAGTTGTAAAATTATTCATAAGTAATTTCTGATTTTTAATAATCAGTATCATGTCAAACTGACACACAATGTTATTGTTATTACTCAAAGTATGTGTTTCCTGTTCAAAATGACATTTTAGTAAAAAACACAAGTGATATACTCAAAACCATGAAAAGTCATTCAAATTATTTTTATACTTTATTAAAATTATATATAATATATTTTAGATGTATAGGAGTATGAAAAACCTCAATCCAACACAATTTGGGACCATTATAACTCAAAGTTTGTATTTTATTTAAATTTTACATTAATTTTAGTAAAAAAAGAAAACTCAAATACTCAAAAACACAAAATGTATTTGAACTATTTTTTTCATTATTAAAATGATCTATATGTCATCTGGGATATGTAGGAATAATCATAAGCTCAATATTATACATGGTGTCACTAGTATGACTCCAGGTATGTCATTTTATTTAAAATTGACATTAATTTTAGTAAAAACGACAACTAACATACTAATAAACAAGAAAAATCATTTGGATTTTTTTGATACTTAAGAAAACAAATTCATAAGTAATTTGGGACATGTAGGAAGTTTCTATATCTTAATACTATGTATGGTGTGATAGGTATGACTCCAATTGTTCGTTAGCACTTTAAAATTGTTATTTTAGTTAAAAAAGTGTCTATCAAGAAAAAAATAGAAATCAAGATTATATTAACCTGATAATTTTGTAAAAAATTTTATAATCCATTTGTGAACATTTGGTATCATTATCATGTAAAATCGATATCTGATTTGACTGGTATTACTAAAAATGTTTGTTTTCACTATAAAATTAATTTTAGTAAAAAAACATGTGACATAATTAAAGCTAAGAAAATTCATTTATATGGTTTAGATAAATTGGGAAAATTATACACATGTCATTTGGGATGTGTATGAATAATATGTACCTCAATATGAACCATGGTGTAACTGGTGTGACTCCATGTGAGTCTTTTTATTTAAAGGTGACATTAATTTTAGTAAAAAAGACATCTGACCTACTCAAAACCAAGAAAAAACATTAAAATTATTTTAATACTTTAGTAAAATGATCTGTATGTCCCTTGGGAAGTATAGAAATCACTGTATCACAATACAATTCATGGTGGGGCCAATACAACTCTATGTGTTTGTTATCAATTTAAAATAGGCATTTTTGTTCAAAAAGTTTCAGTCACTAAAAACTATGAAAACAAACTCAAATTGTGTTGATATTTTTTACAATGATTTATTTGTAATTCTTGACTTATTGGTTTTATTCTTACATCAATCCAACACTCTATGTAACATGTTTTAATTACAGTGCATGTTTCCATTTTAAAATGAAAATATAGTAAAAAAACAAAAGTGATGTACACAAAACAAATTAAACTCATTTGTATTGTTTTCATACTTTAGTAAATTGATAAAATAATTCCATTTGATTCGTAACAATCATAAAAATAATAATCCGATACACGGTGTGACCGGTATGACTCAATGTGTGTGTTTTTATTTAAAATTGACACGGATTTTAGTAAGAAAGAAAATTGATATTCTCAAAACTAATAAGATGCATTACTATTGTATTGATACAATTGAAAATGATAAATATGATATTTGGGACATGTTGGAATTACCTTCACCTCAATAGAATGCATAGTGTGACTGGTTTGATTCCAAGTGTCTGTTATCAATTTAAAATTGACATTTTAATTTAAAAAATGTCACTCACAAAAAACCAAGAAAACCAAATCTGATTTTCATGAAAATTTATTACAATTATTGATAAGTCATTTTTTGTGTGTATAAATCAATTTGAAGTCAAACCGACATATGTTGTGGCACGTATGACTCAAAGTGTGTATTTCTAATTTAAAATAACATTTTAGTAAAATCAAAACTGATATATTCAAAACCAATAAAATAGATTTGTATTGTTTTGATAATTTATGAAAATGATCTATAAGTCATTGGGATGTGTACAAATCTGTAACAACTCAATATGATACACAGTGTGACCGTTATTACTCCAAATGTGTCTTTTTATATAAAATTGATATTAATTTATGTAAAAAAGAAAACTAACATACTCAAAACTAAGAGAAAACATCTAGATTTTTTATACATTATTAAAATGATAACTCTATCATTTGATATGTGTAATAATCATCAACAATTCAATCTGATACATGATCTGACTGATATGACTCTAAGTATCCGTTATTAGTTTATAAATGAAATTTTGGATCAGAAAGTGTCACTATGTAAAAGGTTAGGAAACATGCTCGGATTTCCTTTATAATTTAATACAATGATTCATAAGTCATTAGTGACATGTAGGATATATTCTAATATCAATCCAGCACACGATGTGACCGATATGAATCAAATTGTTCATTTTCAATTAAAATGGATATTTTCTGACAAGAATAAGTGATATAATATAAACTATGAAAAAAATCAAAATAAATTTAGAATTTATGAAAATGATTTAAAATTAATTAGGGATATGTATTAATCAGCATCAACACAATTAGATGCATGGTATGACTGTTATGAATCCATGTGTTTATTTTTAATTAATAGTGACATTATTTTTTTAAAAAATGACATTCACAAAAAAAATAAAACACATTAATATTGTTTTTATACATTTGGAATGAGATATATTAATATTTTTTGATGTGCAGGAATTAGGTAAACCTCAATCTGATTCACGATGTGGCCCATATGACTCAAAGTGTCCATTATCATAATAAATGATATATTTTGTACAAAAAATTCCACTTAATGAAAGCTAAGAAAACACATAAATATTATATTTATAATTTAGTAGAATTATTCATCAATTATTTGTGATAGGTTTGAATTATAATCAATTTAATCTTACATATTATGTGACCAGTATTACTCGATGTTCATGTTTCATGTTTAAAATTAAATTTTATTAAATATCACATGTGACATACTCCAAGAAAAGAAAATTCATTTGGATGGGTTTGATACTTTATGAATACAATTCACAAGTAATTTTGGATGTGTAATAATCAGAATCAGGTCAATATGATGCATGATGTGACATGTACAACTCCTAGTGTGTCCTTTAAATTAAAATTGACATTAAATTTATTTATGGAAAAATAATTAACATACTAAAAACTAATAAAACATAATCATATTGTTTTTATACACTATGAAACGAAATCCATAATTTATTTGGGATGTGTAATAATTAGCCACACCTCAATATAATGCTTGGTGCAACCAGTGTGACTCAGAGTGTCCGTTACTTATTTAAATTTACATTTTATTTTTAAACGTTTCACCCATTGAAAATTGAGGAAATTCTATTGGATTTTCTGGATTATTTTTAAATAAAATTTATAAATAATAAATAGTTTTCTAGGAATTAATATCACATAAATCCTAAATACGAAAAGACCGATATGACTCAAATTATGTGTATCCAATTTAAAATAAAATTTTTCTAAAAACCAGAGATGTTGTACTAAAAACGAAGAAAACCCATTTATTTGTTTTGGAAATTTTTTAATATGAAAAATATTTCATTTTTTATGTGTATGAATTAACCTCACCTAAATATAATGCACGATGTGACTGATATCAGTCTAAGTGTCACTTTTTAATTAAAAGAGAAATTAATTTTACTAAAAAATACTACTGGCATTATCAAAACCTAGAAAATGCATTCAAATTAGTATGATACTTTAGAAAAATGGTTTATAAGTCATTTGGAACATTTAAGAATCATAATATCTATAATATAATTCAATTTATGACAATTATGACTAAAATTTTGTCTTTTTATTTAGAATTATCATTAATTTTTTTAAAAAAGAAAACTGATGTACTCAAAACAAATATATTTTTTAATGTTCTGATAATTAATAAAAATGATAAATAAATAATTTTTGATATTTTTGATTCATATACACCTCAAAATGATGCACGACAAGCCCATTTTAATTCAAAGTGTTCAATATCAAATTAAAATTGACATTTTAGTTTAAAAAGTTTCACTAACTAAAAATGAGAAACCAATCTCATATTGTTGTGATAATTTAGGAATGTGATTAATATGTTTTTTTGGTGTGTAAGAATAACTTTTATATCATACTGACAAATGATGTTACCATTACAACTCAAAATATTTGTTTCTAGTTTAAAATGAAATTTTAGTACAAAAGATAATAGGCCCACACATAATTGAGAAAACACAAATATATTTTTTGGATAATTTATAAAAATTCTTCATAAGTCATTTGAATCATGTAGGAATCAGACTCACCTCAATACATGTAACATTGGGACTAGTTGGACCCTGGAATGTGTTTTCAATATATATGTTTTATTTTATTTTAAAATGAACATCACATCACCCAAACATAAACACTAATCGTATATTGTTTTCCAGCCATTTTATCTACTATTTCTGAATTAAATATCTTATGTTTTTTTCATAAAATTATTTAGGTAATTTTAATGGAGATAATTATTAAAGATGAATAAGAAACAATGTAAAATTCAAGAATCAACAATAACTCAATCTGATAAATAATGATCCTAGAATGACTCAAAGTTTAGTTTACGATTAAGACATTATATTTAATTTATTTGTTGATATTATTATTAACATAATATTTATTTTCTTATAAAGGTGAATTCTGGTGATCGAACATGGTTGGTTCATTTGGAAATATCTTGAGTCTAGTTAATGGGAAAATGAAAATGGATCATTAGTGATTTTGACATTATTAGATAACGTGTACTCACTCATATAATTATATAAACTAATTTCTGAAATGTTTATAATATTGTTTTTCATTCCCTATGTTTGTGTAGAATATTTTATTTGATATAATATATATATTTTTACTTATTTTTTCTGCTTTCTATTTCTGTTGTGTATTGTCACAACACACTTCATTAAACCCCTTTATATGTTCTAATTAATGTGCTAGAAAATGTAGTATTTATCAGTGCTTTTAAAAGTGTTGATAAAGGGTTCCATTATCATTATTTGTAAAAATAGATAATAAATTATTCCTCTATCTATTCTAAAAACATTGATAAAGACCCCTTTATCAGTGGTTTTCTCATACCGGAAAGGATTATGAATTTAATTTTTCCTGGATACTCAGTTATTTTCTAGATCTAATAGTAGAAAATTATAAATCTATTAATGTACACATTCGTATTATTATATTTTTTTTAAAAATGTCACTTTGAAAATAAAAAAAATATAATTTCCTCAAGAATTTTTAAAGATATTTTTTTGGTATTTTTACTCATTAATGGAAACAACCGTTTATTATTACTCTAATTGGTATATATTGTATTGATACAATATTAATTTATCCCTTGTATATTTTATTGTCATCTTTACCAATGAAATTAATGAAATTCGCCTTCTTGATTAATTTTCATAGTCATTAACAATATATTCAAATATTCACTTACCCATGACCATTAGAAATTAAATTAAATCTAAATAATAATATTATTTATCATGGATATGTTTACTTATTAATTTTTATCTCATTCATATGAAGGGTTCTTCACTTTGAAAGATATTTGATTTCCTTGGGTAATATTTATAATCTGTATTCTTTATATAATTTAAATATTTAATTGTAAGTCCCGTTATCAATGAAATAAACAATTTATTATATATATGGGGAATGATTTTGTCTTGTAGTGATGGGTATGTGACAAACTTTATAAATCCACATAATGCATTGATGTGTCTCCTGACAGAAATAAATTTGTAAAATTTAATGGGTTTCTACATATAGTTTTATATCATATTCTGGAAATTAATGTTGATAGAGGTATTAGTTGGGGTTTTAAAAAATATCTTTGTAAAATCAAGATGGGAGATCTTGATAGTAGAGGTATTCATTTTCCTTGTACATGAAGTATAATAATTAATAATTTCCTTCATTAATAGTTCAATTATTATTTTTCATGATATTTTCATAGAGATATTATTTCATTATTCATTCCATTTCATGTTTATTGATTAAATTGAATGTGTTTCCATTTATTTTAACTTCAATATAGTTTATTCTTATTCACTCATAATAGATTCTAATGTACCTAACCATTACTGAGTATTTGAAATCACCCTAATTTTAGTTCCTTTTTTAATATTTCTTGATGTGTTCTAAGAATGATATGTAAGGATATGCTAAGGGTAATAATGTTTTTCTGAAAAAAAATACATCTTAATTTATGTTTCAAAATATAATGAAAGAATGAAATATGTATCTAGTTTTTCATGTCCATTAAAGTATTCGATTCATTGAGATGCGATTATTTGTAACTTATGACAATGTAATAAATAATACACTATCTCCATGATACTGGGTTCGGGATTTTTATAGTTGGTATCATAATAAGTCTAGTATAAACATTGGGTACAAGATTAATGAGAACTCATATTATGGAGCATAACCATATGTTACACAATTAGTATGATTATATAAAAACATCCAAATGATTTAGTAAGGAATAGATTATGTAATTTTTTCTATCAATACATTCATGTCTTAATAGAACAAGTGGACATGATTTTGGAACAATTTTACCAATGTATATTAACTCTAAAAAGGTTGTATTGGGCTAGACAAGATCATTACCTAGTGCACAAAAACTATCCTTATAATGCACATGGTGTGAAACTCCTAGGGGATATACTTATGATAACTTATGTTTTCATTACAAGCTATTGTGAAGGATTTGAAAATATAGAAATCTATAAATCAAAAATGTTTATAATTATGATATTAGTTATGTGTAAAAAATTCAAATTATGGTAATTATTTCGCTATTTTTTGAATAATAACTAGGTTTCGTAATTATATGATCGAATATAGTGTATCAAATCATTCATAAATGGTTCATAATATAAGGGATGAGGACCAAATCAGCGCATTTAATCCACTGAGTAATAATTATCACTTCATTAAGGGAATTAATCCAATTTTTTGATGGGAACTAATCTCCAAATAATTCTACTCATATTAAGACATAGTATAATGTGATAGAAATATAGAGAAGAAATTATACTTGTATTATGTATTTTAAGGGAAGAAATATAAGAAGATGATGGTAGAGAAAAATATAGATAAAGGGAAGAAGGGAAAGAAGGATTGTCCCTTTTTTTATAATTGTAAATTGATACACCTTGGTACTTGATTAAAGGAATGGGAAATTAATGAAATTGTGGAGCGAAATTCCACCATTCTTGTGATTTAAAGGGTAAAGAAAATGTTTCCAATGTACAATGACTCGACTTGAAGAATATGTGGAACTACAAAAATGCATTTCTGTAGCTTAAAATTAATATAGTTAAAAATAACCTAATGGATGATGAACTTGCTTATGCTATTACTAAAAATGAATAGAAATGATTATTTTTCTTATTTTTAAATTAAATAATTATTTTATTTAAGAATTTTATCAATGATATCCTGGGTATAATAATTATGAAAGGTATAATGATTGAAATACAATAAATTTTCACTAATATTTTCAATATAACTATTTAATGGTATTGATAAAGATGAAAAACTATTTACTGGAAAGTTGAAATTCATGAAAAATATATAATTGTGGAAAAAATCCCTTAATATTTTCCGAACTATGTGATTATGATATTGGGATAAAGAGATGATTGATATGGATAATATAAATTTGATAATACTAAATACCTTTAAACTAATCTATGATTTATTGAAAATGTTTCCTATACTATAATTGTTGGAGTTTACATCATTTTTGGATACAAGGAATATATCAAATAGCCATTGTTTTACAAAAAAAAGGAAGAATACATGTTTTCAATATGTATTTTAGTATTTTAATTCATTAAGATGTTTTATGTGTATACATGATAAAGGTATTCACATGTTTGGTATGTAAAGACTAAAAAGTAATTTTTTTTGTATCAATGATTGTTTTATTTTGTAAATTCAGTGACCTTCTTTATAAAGTTATATATCATATTATTTTAGACAGGATATATGGTTAACCATTTATGAAATAGCTTATGTTCTACTTTGGATGAGTATTTTGAGATTAATTTATTATATTGGGTAACTTATGAAAACCAAATTCGTTTCTGGAAAATAGTTAGAGATGGAAATAATGAACTGTCACCATTTTATGGATCTTATTATCTATTATAAGTGTATTTTAGTGCATCGGGAATAAAAATCATTTTTCAATATTAATTTCATAAAGTAAGGGATGTATGGGAAATTGATGAAATAACAACCAAATGATAATATTTTTCTTATAACACATAAGAATACCAAGATAGTATATTTTCTTATATTATCAAGAATGAAAATTTTTCCCCATTTTTAGGAAAGGGATATTGAAAAAAAAATTATATTATTTCCATCACATACGATGAACCACATAGTCTCTTAAATCACCACTTATTTATGTATTTTTTCCCCTTAACATTACATTGATAATTCTATTTCTTATGATCAATAACGAAAATCACTCTCTTTAATTATTTAATCTTTTCTTCTATTTCCACATCTTCAGTTTCCACCAATGATATCATATGTAGAAACTTCATTATAACTTATACCTGATGACTTTTATACTTCATTTACTCTTATTTTTAGATGATATTTTATTATAAAGTTTTCTTTTGTGCATTTTAAACAAAATAATATTTTAATATCAAACCCCTGATTACCACTATTTATTTTAAATTGAATGGTTAAAATTTATTTAAGGGGGCATATTTCAAAAACCACTGATTATAAAATAAGAATATATTTTTCAGTATTTTTTACGACACACAACACAAAACATAAAAGAAAAGTTGACACCCAATAATTTGCAATATAATTATTTTTAAATTAATTTAATCCTTTCAATAGATTTAAGTACACCAAATACCTAGTTAATGTTGTGTTACTCATAACAATTGGTTTTTTTAAATTGATTTTCTTCAACACAAGATATTGTTTATCAAACAACAATATACTATTATTATTTAATGTGATATTTACCACCAAGAATTTGAAATGGAGGCTATGAATAATAATAAAGATCGTATGAAAATATTTTTTATTAGTTATCTATTTATTTTAAATAAAAAGAGAATCATTTAAAATTAAAAAAATGTTTCTCAATTTTTTTTTCAAAAGGATATTCTAATTACACTTTGTGAAAATAATTAAAAAATATTTTTTGACCAATTTTTGAAAATTTATTTTTTAAAATAAAATTCATTTTTAAAAATTTAATGCAAAAATTTCTCATGGGTGAATTTTTTGGATTTTTATGAAATGTTTCATTTTTCAATGAATAGTGAAAATATTAAATTTTAATGGAAAACTACCTTTTTATATGAATTAAATATAAAGTAAAAGTATAATTTAATTTTTCAAAAGTAAAATTTTTTAATTTATATATCAATTAATCTAATTAATTAATTATAAGCATTTTTATAATTAAATTTGACACAAAACATTGTTAACGTTTGAACATTTTCTCTTCAAACCCCGGATTTATTAAGACATCTGTGAGATTAGTTTTAAATTAACCTTTAGCCACTCCTATGAATTGAATTTTTTGAAGTGATTCAATATTTTAATCATAATAATTTATAATTTTGATTTAGTTCAACATAATTCTTAAAAAATATGAATAGTGAATACATTCCAAAATTAATTTCTGTGTTAAGGTAAAAATAGATTTACTGGGGGGATTAAACATAGTGTGTAAGGGTTAAAAATAGAATGAAAACATATATAAAACCATTAATAGACTAATATAAACAATATATCATATAGGTTCAATAATTACCAATTTTTGAAGCTTGTTTCCTAATACAAATGTGTGTGTGATTAAATCTTTTAAAAGAATTACATGTGTTCAACTAACCTCACTTATAAAAGGCCACCACTATTCCTCTCCACCTAACACATTAAAAACAGTGTTATTCAGCCAATACCTACCAAAAATAGTTCTAAAATTCCCTAATCTCTTCCTAGAATTCTTATATTTGTTATAAATCCATCCTAGGAAATATTTACTAAAAACCTATGTACGATACCCAAAGAAGAGGTAATGTTTTTAAATGAGAGTTTTTATTTTATTTATTTCTCCACCTCAATAAATTATTCTTAAAAAATGATGATATAAAGAACCCATTATATATAATATAATGGTATGTTTTAATTATAATTTTATGACCCAGAAACATATGCAGTTTCATTAAATGTTTTACAAAATCATTGTTTATATGTACGATAGACCATGACCTCGCAGACCTGCATCATTCATTATTCCATTACCACCTTTCACTGTTGGGAATGATGTTTGATATAATGTATATATTTTATATATAAATATGTATTTATGTAAAATAATAATACCTATAGAGACGTTATATAAGATATAACTGTTTTACCTTCCTTTTCACAATGGATATGATAACGTCACCCATTTATATGGAGATCTATAGCCTCGTGATTCGATGTGATTCATATTTCACTAACTTTTTACATGGAATGTAATAAAGATAAATTTAAAAATTATATGTCATATAAATGAAATACTTATGATATTAATAAAATATTTATGATTACATAAAGCTAATATATATCATATTCGTTCTTATATTTTCACTAACTTGATAATGATAACATTGTTCATGTTTTTGTGGACTATTGCCTTAACAAAATGATTTGACTCTATTTTCATCACATCACCATAGGTATGATGTATATAATTTTATTTAAAGAAATTATATGGTATATATGATATTATTATCATTATTTAACGAAAAAAATTACTTTCGTTCCTTTCACAAGGATCAGTTAAAATCAAAATGTTACTCATATGTACGTATTATCAACTTTCTCCATGATCATAATGTACGTCATTTATCATAAAAATCATTCATGATTGTCATTAAAATTATAATTTATCTATAAATAAGATAATTATATCGTAATAACTATTATAGAGTTGATACAACTATATTATAAACTCAAAAACGTGATCATTCATGATGAAATATGCATGAGAAAATATGAAAATTAACACTCAAAAAAATGAAGAAAAAAAAAATTATCGAATGAGTGATAAGATGTTATTAAAGGATCGTATATGATATTATAAATTTTAATTTATTTTTTGTGTTATTTTATAACATATTTAAAACCACTATACATGAGTTTTAATAATGATTAATAAAAATAAATCATTAGGTAAGGGATTTCTTAACTCAATTTCTATTCATTGGTTTAAGATTCTACGTCAATGATTATGTCATTCTATGATTATGTGTATAATTACTTTTGACTAAATTATGTTTTATTTCCTATTTTTATGTGAATTTATTTTTGAAACCCATAATCGAAACTTTTATTAATATTCACATTAGTTTTATGATCACATTCTAATAGAGATAGTTTACTCATTAATTTCAATTCAACGAAATCAACAATCATATTCTAATAGAGATGGTTTAATCTTAAATTTCTATTCAACCAAATTATTTGAAAATATCCAAATAAAACAATTTAATTTTATTATAATTTGGTTATGTATGTTATAAACATCTAATATTTCCCATTTCTCACTCTTTATTACATAATTGTTTTGGTGAAATTGTTTTCATAGAAATCCAACATCATTTATCTCTTCGATCAGAAATATGTTTTCTTCCAAAAATGTCATATCCAAAAAATGTTTTCAAAATTATGTTTTACCATTTAAAAATGATTTATTAACTAATTTTTTTTTCAATTTTATTCTATTTAAAAAATGTTTCCAAGTAATCTTATTTCATTTTCAAAATAGTTTATTTTTGGGAATTAAATAAATGGTTAAGGGAGTATTCTTATCATTTTCATAATAAATCCCCTTTGCAAACCTTTTACATTGAAAAATGAATTTACTTGTTAACTTGAACGAAATTAATGTAGTTTCCCCCCATCGTTATGGTCATTTATTTTAATCATACTTTTCAAATTTAAATAATGTTATTAAATATATTTGTTAAAATTTATATTTTCAAAGAAAAAGATTATAAAAATTTGTTATGTTTTAAGAAATGTTATTTTCAAAATGAAAAATATATTTACAGCCAGAATGTTTTAAATATATTTTTTATGTTATTTATATTAATGAATTTAATACCCATTTATTATAAATCTAATTTTTATATATTTTATTAATACTATCTTTATTCATCATTTTTATAGATTGTGATCATTTAGACCGAGGAATGTATCAATAACCAATTTCATAAATAATTTTCATAACCATTAACCTTAACATTAAACATTCCATTAACTTTGATCATTAGATATTGAATTTTTCCTAAATATGATAGAAATCAGGTATTTTTAATATGTAAAGACCTGGAATTTCTGGGGAATTTTTTTTAAATACTTTGTAATTTTACGAGCCTGATGTTTCTGACGGCACGTGATTTTGAGGCCCAGAGTGCCTGGAATGATCCGTCAATGTTTTGTTCAGCTTAAATTAACGTGCATATGCAGTTTTCCTAAAAATGTGGAATAAAGCATAAAATGTTACTCAGATCCGAAATTCAATGCTACAGTTGCGCCTAAGATAGCTGGTTTACCCTAGGCGTGACTTAAGTTTAGTTAATGCAGGCTTCATGTGAGAAAACCCGAAAATGACATAACCGTAAATAAATTAATTAAATAAAGTTATTTTATTTTACAAATGCTTATAACTCACAAACGATATCTTGTATTAAAAAGATGAGACCATCGCTGAACTCGTGAGGGTAGGCTTTCTTTATGAAGATACTAACTTGGGTCGGCGAGGGCCACCAGAGAAAGTTAATTTTCGGACGCAAAGAAAATAATTAGGTGACAATTATTTTATTGTAAAATTTATAACATTTAAATGGTATATCAGGTTGGAAATATGAGGGTACCGTTGGGTTCATTGGGTCATGTATCACCTTGTCAAAGAATAACCTCGATCATAGTGGGCCGAGGATGGATCTTAATAATTTTCTGACCATTTTTTCAGGTACGTTCAGTAAACGTACGGGTGATGTTTCATATCTTTTGAACAGGTGCTCAGAACTTAAATTTGAGTGCACCGTTGAACTCGCAGTGCCAATTTTTTCATAAGGAGAGCTTCACTTCAGTTGTGTTTTATCGAGATTGGAAGATAATTTTTGGAGGTTTTTAATTAAATTGAATAAAATAAATTATTCACTTTATTTTCTTAGTGGTGGTTAAAACCACCAAGTGGTGGTTGGAGGTGGGGAAAACCAGACCATAACCTCCCATGAGAGGTTATTTTGGTGGGGCCCACCCCCACATGTCTCCCATGGAGGATTAATAGGTGGGGCTCACCAGACCTCTCTAACTCCCCTTGAACACCCAATTAAGAAAAATGAACTCTTCATTTCCCCCATAAATTATTGAAGCCTCTTCACCTTCCCTCTTTAATTTAATGATCCAACACCGCGTTTTAATTAAGTGATATAACATAATGAATTTTAATCATTTTGAATTCATGAACCCATCAATATAAAAATATGGTTATTTTATTATTTTGGGGTTGGGATAATCTTGTGTTGGAGCCTTGATAGGATTGAGAGAATATCCTCTCAACGAAGAACATCTATCTCCACTGAGGAACGACGACACCATCTTCTCCCTCTCCAACAGGGGCAAGAAAGCGAAGATTCCGCCCATGAAGAATGTCGCCAACGATGACGTCATCTCCTCCCGACGTTAACGAAACAACATCGCCTTCCCGCGACTCCGCCGAGCGAACACCCATTACGAGGTAAGGGCATCTGATTATTTTAATATTTGAATATACCATCGTTACTCGTCATTTATTTTGGTTCGATAATGGCCACTTGATGTCACCTAATTCAGAGGACGTGGGCCAAACAAACATGGCCTGATATCCCTCCTGTTGATACTTGTTTGGTTGACGTTGGAGGCGAAGCTGGATGGGCGCGGTGTCGTCGCACTGCGCCCGAGGAGAACCGCGGACAAGAGGGCTGTGGTGGATTAAAGATTCATGGTGCCATCACGCCGCGTCGTGCCAAGAGTACGGAACCACCGCCAGGTTGGGCCGCGACAAATGGTTGTGGCGCCGTCGCGCTGTACTAGAGAGGAACTACGGCCGGGAGGGTCGCGACGGATGAAGGTGCGGGGTGCCGTCGCGCCACGCTGAGGAGTCGAAGGCAGCGGCTAGTTCAGGCCACGGTTGTGGTGGCGTGGTGCTGTCGCGCTGCGCGGAGAGTAGGAGGACCGCGTCTTCATCATACCACGATGGAGGAGTGGTGCCGGCCGGCCGAGCCAGCCGCCGTAGAGCCGGACAAGCGGGACCACCCGAGTTCCGCTGCTCCCGAACCGACATAGTGTGTCAGTTCTGTTCGACAACTAGGGGTACGTGACACCCCCTCCCTCGTGAGGTCGGCTGGGCATCCATGGCTGTGCCACCCCTCGGACGACCTACCATGGCCGGGCCGCCCCTCAGATAGGCCTCCACGGCCGGGCCACTCCTCGAACGGGCCTCCACGACCGGGCCGCCCCTCGGACGGGCCGCCATGGCCAGGCCACCCCTCGGACGATCCGCCATGGCCGAGCTGCCCCTCTGACGGGTCTCCACGGTCGGGTCGCCCCTCAGCCGGGCCGCCACAACCGGGCCGCCATGGGCAGGGCCGCCCTCAGGCTGGGTCGCGCCTTCGGGTCAGGCCACGCCTTCGGGCCGAGCCATGCCTTCGAGCTAGGATGACCACTCGGGTCGGGCCGAAACCGTAGACCGAGTCAGACCCTGGTTCGGACCAGGTCAGGCCGGGTCGGTCTGACTTGGTCGGACAGGACCCGGACCCGCTACGACCATTTACACCTTTTAACCAGCATCTTAGGCAATTGGTGTCAGAACAAAGAATCGTATGCAACAATGGATTTATTGAAGCCAGGAGATTATTTTGGCATATCATACTTGAGGATTGGACACAGTTGGGTTATGGTCGGGTTGGTTGTGCCTAAAAACCAACCGGGCCGTAGAATAGAAATGCCAATATCTCATAGACGGGACGTCCGATTGACACACCGTCTGTCGCATTGGGTTCCTTATGATGATACGGATCTACAAGATACATCAAATCAAGAATCCATGGCTGTTGATGAATCAACACTTGGCTCGAGGAGAGGACCCTCCCAGAATCGAGCATGCTGTGTGCGGGAACCCTAGGGCTGGCTGCGACGATACTGTACAGGAATCCTCTGTGGGTTCGAGAGCGATGACTACTGTACATAAATCCTCCTTTGGTTCGAAATCGATGACTAATGTACCCGAATCCTCCATGGGTTCGACAACGATGACTATTGTACCAGGATCCTCTGTGGGTCTGACAGTTCTGACTTCTGTTCCTGTATCCTTTGTGGGTCCGACAGAATAGCTGGTCATGTATCCTGTGTGGGCCCGACAGCTTAGCTGGTCCTATATCCTGTGTGGTTCTGATATCATAGATAATTCAGTGACTAGATCTGATCATATCTATCACTCCACCAAAGATGTATACCTATGTGAGCTGAGTCTTGTCTTTCAACCACGATCATCGTGGAGATTGACTGTAATTCCTTCGTAGAATGGGATGTGCTTGGGATCGAGAGTTGGACCCGGAATGTGATTGATAACATAGGTATATGTATGGATATATACCTAAGTAGGGTTTGTTGATAATACGTGATTGCATATTTATTATTTGGTTTATCCTTTTTGGATTCTGGGAGACCTTCGGGGGTCTTGGTGTCCCCTACCGTGTATAGTTATAATCACAAATTCACGGGCTTCACCCACACCTTGTTTTGTTCTTTGCAGACGACGGACAGTAGTGATCGAGGCTGAGGGTGACGGACGAGAGGATACTCGGAGCTGGACTAGACGGGACACACATTAGGGATGACTTGTTCGAGTTTTGTACCAACCCTTCAGGTAGGATTTCCCGGTGGACGATCTAGGAGTTGTTTTCCATTTTTACTAGTACTTGTTGTTCAGTTGGATTTTTATATTGTCCCACTTACTTTCATCACACATTTCTTTTCTATATTAGTACTTGTTACTTCTACAGATTGTGCTCAGACTGTGTCTTATATAGGTTTAAAGGCAATTCCTTCCCTTTTATCGGGTATACGCCTTTGGTTCTAGTTGCCAGCCCCTGGCCTATGGAAGGCGGGCATGGTGTAGTCACGTCACGGGCCCCGAGGATGGGTCGTGAAAAATTGGTATCAGAGGAGTCAGTTCTACCATAAAACTTAGGAATCTGATCTATCTTACTGTGAATCAATAGTGTTAAGAGTATTGAGTGTGGTTTTCAGTCCAGGGAGTCCCGTGTTGGTGCGACGACTGACGTATTCATACACCAGGACACTAACTTCGGATTTCCGACTCAGTGCACAAAAACACATATTGCGAGTGTGTTTTCATGATTATTGTTTGTGAAATATTTGAGTCAACTCACCATTTATAACTTATTGACAGTGGTGCACCTGTTCATTATTAGGATTTTGTTGTGTAGACAACTACCTAGGGTTTCTGAGAGTGTACACGATGGCAGCCCACCGAGTGACGAGGCTCTAGTTTAGGGCTCTATATCTATGTTGACACCATTGGGTGCTGTACCAGCATCCCCACCAACCATAGTGTAGAAGATACCCCCAACTACACTGGCAGACGGTGCACACTGATTGAGCGCATTTTACAAGTTCCAGCAGTATAGGCCTCTGGGGTTTTGAGGCATGACAGATTCCCATGCAGCTGACGGATGGCTGGAGGCAATTGCGAGAGTTTTCTTCTTAGTTGAGACACCAGTAGACCATATGGTGATCATAGATAATATACTTTTTCAGTGAGTGACCATGAGGATGGTCCGCATAGTAATGAGTCCTCGGTACGTGGACCATTACCCAATATAGTACCTCCGAGTAGTGTTTCAGCTATATCACTACCCGTTGGTCAGCAGACACTACCGGCAGTACCGGTAGAAGACACTTGTAGGCTTAGAGCCTTATATGTGTTTCAGCACCAGATATCCCTCATGTTCCAAGGTGATCCTGACCCACAGGTGGATGAGGACTATCTTGAGGAGGTGGCTGAGAGTTTTCTTGAGCATATACAGTTTTGGCAGGACGACATGTTGGTAGTTGAGTATTCATCAAAGTGTACCGACCATTCCTGGTACTTGATGAATATGATGGAAACAATGCTTTAGAGCAAAAACCTCTGAGCGAGGTGTGTTTAAGGACATCCTATCTTTCACTTTTTCCACTATGCACTCCTAATTAAGTTAGGGTGCTAGAGAGAACCATTGTGGTTTAATGTTCTTTGACTGAGTGGATACAGCCAGTGAATGTTAGCAGTGGGAAGCTGTAAACTGGCGCCAGTCTCAGAGACTTGGGCATGTAAAATTATTCGAGAAAATGAAGTGTTAAGGACTGTTGAATTTGCAGGGCAGCAGATGTGGGAGTAGAGCTAGGAGAGCAGTATGAGGTGGTTAACATTTCGACATGTTATAACCACCCTCCATTGTAGTCACCACTAGGCTGAGGGAGTTGGAGGGAAGGAGAAGATATTAGATGCATGCAGTCAAGGAGTGTAACATCCCAAGTAATTAATGAATAATAGATATTTTTATATATGTCTATTAATGAATTAGATAGTGTTTTAGAGGCTGAAAATGAAAATTAATCCAATCTTAAGAATGGAATACCCTAATATTTTTAAAATATTGGTTTACTGCCTTTTAATGGATAACCATTTTTAATTCTATATTTTGACAATTTTATAAGCTATGTTTGTCAAAATAAACTTATTATTTATTATTGGGACATCAAAATTTATTTTGTGTGATATTTTGGTATTTTTCCGATAAAGTTCATTTTTTAATGAATAATGAAAAATGTTGTATTTTAATTCAAAACCAATTTCTTTAATCTAATTTATTTATATGATTAGATTATCTTTTGAATTGTGTTTAAAGTGAAATTAGAATAAATTTTTACCATTTAATCCAATGATGGTCATTGGAATCAATTTCACTTTGAAATTGGACTTAAACTAGTGTCAATATTTTGATATTTATTATTTCATAAAAACACGCTATTTGTCATGACAGTGGGAATTAATTATTAAATTAATTGATATAACTTATATTATTTGAATTTTGTTAAATAGACATCATTTTTTAATTCATAATATCAAATATAGCTCAGGGTGAGTTTTTGGTATTTTTCTGAAAAACATCAATTTTTGATGAATAGTGAAACCACTAAGTGGTAGTTAAAGAAATTGATTTTTCGTTTAAATGAAAATTTTCCTCTTTTGTGATTTGATTTTAAAAAATCCGACATACATGGTTGTCATTATGAAGTAAAATGTGGTTCAATGAGATTAAAATACTTTTTTTGGTGAATAATATCTTTTCAAGTTTTTAATTGCGATCAGAGGTAATTAGTGTAGTTTATGGTAAAAATAATGTTTTAATAATATGAGATGAGCTTGACACATATCCTCCCCCTATTGGATGTGTCATGGCCGACCAAGACAATCCATGAGTCAACTTGGGGACCCCATGGAGCCACTTTGGTGGGGAAATGACATAAATAACTTTTTATTTAATGTTAAAATTAAAATGACACAAACATGAGTTGTTTTACTAAAACAATTTTTAAATGGAGTTATAAAAGTCATATTTTTAACTATAAATAATAATGAGAAAGTTAAAAAATGTTTCCTACATCATGGTATATTTTTTATAATTTTAAACATTGAATAAATTAAATTATTTGTGACATCATGATGATGTAGCGATTACCTCATTAATAAAGGATTTAAATAAAATGAAAAGATAATGTAAAATCTATGACCTAAACATGTCCAAAACCTATTGGATGGATGGATTTAGAACCCTTATAACCTTACCCTATAATTATATCAAGGTGGGACCTTTTGAATCTGAAACTCATTTTAAAATAAAGTAACATTTCTTTACTTTCCAAGAGTGCCCCTCCTCTCCTCTTATAAAAGGCCCCCACCTATACCTCCTTACCCACACTTCCAAAGCCTTTGGCTCGGCCAACCCCTGCCCATTTCGTCTCTCCACATCCCTCTCTAACTCTTATAAGCCTCACTTTGGGCATAAGTCTTCCCAAGGAATCCTTTGAGCTCAAACCAAAGGCAGTTACCCGATTTTAAGGTAATGTCTTCACTTGTGTTCTTTTGTTTTATTTTGCTTCTCCAACCCCCTAAACTCTTTTTATTCATTTATTTTGAAACAGAACCAGTATCTTACATATACTAGGATGTTTTTATAAGAAGGATTCGAGCTACAATTACACACACCTACATCTAATGGTTAAAGATCATACTGTTTCCGTGGACGGCGAATTTCTGCCTCACGAAACGATGATTGTTCAATATTCTTCTAACACCTTAAAAGGTGGCCATTAAGATGTCACTATATTTATATATGATATATAATATGTTTATTTTTTTCCTTAAGCTTCTGTATTTTTCATTTTGGTCATACCTTTATGGTTTCCATTATGGGTAAACGTGATATCTTCATTTAAGGAAGTGCGGACTACCGCCCCCTCAAAGTGATTTGATTCGTTAATAGCATATGTGGTACGTATAAAGGATATATTTAATGATATTATATACGATACTATACTAGAATTAAAATACTTTATATGTATAATTATGTTTTAATTCCATTAAATATGAAATAGAAATGGAAGTAGCATTCATGCGTACGTACGGTTTACCATCTCCATGAACTGTGCATTTCATTTCTTACCTCTAAATGTTATGTAATATTATAAATGCATGCATGTACTAGATATATATGATATATATTTTATCTACATAGTGAATACAATTCTGGATAAAATGGATATTTTACCACATGGAGAACTTGTAATTATAAAGAGTTTATTTTTGACTCAAGTATCAATGATCGTTAAAATGACCATTATTAACTTAAATAATAACATAGTGTCCATGACATGGTAATAAGTGATATAAAAGGAATAATGAACTTGAAATGGTTCTTAAGAAAGTAGAAATTAACTCAAGTTTATTATTTAGGAGATTAATGAACAACCGAGTCAAGTCGGACCCAAGGTATGTGACTTCATCTCAATCTCCATTCATTGAGGCATATTTTGTTTTATACACAACCTTCTTTTATATGGTGTATAAAAACCTTTGACTTTTACATTTATCCAAAAGGAATATTTTTTATACGAATCGTTTTACTAAACGACAAAAGGTAATGTTTTTGTCGTACGTATGCGGCGACAATGACTTCTCCGCCGCTGTGACCATTATTTGAGTTTCGACTTCCTCTACAAGCCATACCTTCTTTTTAAAAGAAAAATAAATACCATGTTTTACTTTTCTATTATTTTTTTATTTAAAATGGTTTTCATAATGTTTTTATATCAATGTTTTGTATTGATATCTTGTGATTGAAAGGTGGAAATGTGATGTTTCGTTTATGCATGTTTTATGTGATATGATTATGTTGTGGTTCTTGGGCATTATTTTGAAGATGGGTGGTTCTGTGATAAACTAAGGGCGGGTAAGCCCGATATAGCTCTCGAATGCATTGGGTAATGCGAAGGAGTGAAACGCTAAGGTTTCTCCGAAGAGATTTAGGGAATATACTGTGATGGGTATTCTAAACGTAACCAAGAGGGTTACTCCCTACGTAAGAATGTTATGAATGCCTCAAGTTACCTTTATGTCTTATGATTTCTATGATTTATTCATTATTTTATGAGGTATGTTAAAGTTCTTATGTTTTATGGGCAATGTATGATTTCATTCTTATGTATATATCTACTCATTTTTCCTTTCCATACTTTTTACAACCCTTACTGAGCTTTTTATGCTCATCCCAAGTTTTTGAAATGTTTTTCACAGGTCAAGGGAAAGGTACATGGTATGATGATAGTGTCAAGGAAGTGTCAAGAAAGAATCCATGTTTTATTTTAAATATGTTTCCGTTGATGGGAAAAATGAATACTATCTTTTATGTAACCACTTTATTTAAATGTGTAATGTAATGCATGTTTTGTGATCTAATTCTCTAAAACTCTAAACCTAAAAATATCCTCAATGTGTAATCTTGTAATACCTCATGATTAAGTAAGGTTTAAGGCTGGGGCCTTATAGTTGGTATCAATGGTCTATTAGATAACTTTAGGAGTTAGAATTATATTAAATGATTATCCAAAAATATTATTTTTTGAAATGATATAGAATTTCAAGATTACCATGTTGCATCATCTAAGACATGTTTGTTCAGAATGGTTTTTCGTATATGAAACAGGGAAGCAGTGCTAGGAAGGCACACAGAAGGAAATAACCTTCCGAATAAGCATCCGGAGATGGTCAGAATTGGAACTGAATAGTTTGTTGTAGTAATGGCGCAGTTGACTCAAGCAATAAATGATGGTGGTATCCATGCATGACATCAGCTAGATCAACTGCAGAGGAACATGACAGTGGTAGAAAATTTCCTGAGGCAACATCCCCCATCATTCAAAGGATCATCTGACCCTGTGTTAGCTGAAGGGTGGATTAAAGCACTGGAGAAGATTTTCGATGTCATGGGGTGTTCAGACAATCAAAAGGTTAGTCTTGCTATTTACCGTTTAGAGGGTGAGGCAGATTAGTGGTGGTCGATGGTTAAAAATATCAGGGAGGATGATGATATTGATGCTCCTGACTGGGATGAATTCAAAGGTATGTTTCTTGAGAAGTGTTTTCCTAAGGCTGTTCGACTTAGGATGGAAAAGCAATTCTTGTAATTGAGGAAAGAGGAAGACTCAGTGGCTGCCTATGAAGAAAGGTTCACTCGATTGACAAGCTGTGCAACAAATTTTATCTAAGACCTTGATAGTAAAATCAATCGTTTTTACTCAGGATTGAAACAAAAATATCGAAGGACATTAGCTTCTCGTGAGTTTAAAAGTTATGAAAATCTTGTTCAATGTGCTGAGAAGGTGGAAATGGAGTTTGCCGATGATCAAGTGTTCTATAACAACCAGCAAGAGAAGAGATCGAGGTGGCAGGAGAATGGGAAGAATTCTTCAAAAAAGTCTGATGGTAATAAAACTAAGTTTCCAGTTTGTGATAAATGTGGTTAAAGGCATGCTGTTGAATGACTTCTGAATTCTGTAAAGTGCTACCGATGTGGTTAGAATGGACATAAGGCTCATGATTGCACTGAAAAAGATCAAGGTGATTGTAAGTCCAAATTTGATTTACAGCTAGTGAAATGTTTTAAGTGCAATGAGATGGGTAACTATGAAAATGAGTGTCCAACAAATAGCTTTAGTGATGGGAAGCAGTTAGACTACAAGAAGAAAGGGGTGGTGAAATCCTTTGCAACTACTTCAGCAGATGTTGGGCCATCAAATGAAGTTGTATCAGGTACTTTGTTTGTTTTTTTAGATTATGCCAGTGTGTTGTTTGATTCGGGTTCCACGCATTGATTCATCTCTGAAACCATTTCTAGTAAAATGGGAATACCATCTCAAGAAATGACTCCCGAACTTTTGGTAAAAACACCTTGGGGAAATGTTGAGGCAAAAAGAACTTATAAGAATCATCCTATCCGTATCTGTGGAAAGAACTTACATGAAAACCTTATTGTTCTACCTCTAGTAGAGTTTGATGTTATCCTGGGTATGGATTGGCTCTCTATTTACCATGCTAAGATTGACTGTAGAGATAAAGAAGTTTTTTTTTCAGAAAGAATTTCAGTTTTTGTACAAGAATGAACCCTTAATGTCGATAACTTTTCAAGAGGCCGAGAAACTTGTAAAAGATGGAAATGAATGTTACCTTGCACATATTGTTGAAAACAAGGGAACTGTTCAGATTAATGATGTGCCAGTGGTAAATCAGTATCCTGATGTTTTTCCTGACGAGTTTCCTGTAATGATACCAGATCGGGAATTTGAATTTACTGTTGACATAGTTCCTGATGCTAAGCGAATTTCAAAACCCCCTTATCGAATGGCTCAAATTGAACTTTTAGAGTTGAAGGAGTGATTGCAAGATTTATTAGAGAAATGTTTCATTCGACCTAGAACATCACCATGGGGTGCTCTTGTTTTATTTGTTAAAAAGGATGGTTCTATGATACTTTTCATTGATTATAGAGCCTTGAATAACATCACTGTTAAGAAAAAATATCTTTTGCCTCATATCGATGATTTGTTTGATCAGCTCCAGGGAGCTCAGTATTTTTCAAAGATTGACCTGAGATCGAGGTACCATCAGCTGAAGGTAAAGGAAGAATATGTTCTGAAGACTACATTTCATACAAGATATGGCCATTATGAATTTCTAGTAATGCCTTTTGGGCTAACTAATGCACCTATTGTATTCATGGACTTAATGAATAGAATTTTCCATGAGTTCTTGGATAAGTTTGTGGTGGTTTTCATTTATGATATTTTGGTGTTTTCTAAAAGTAAAGAGGAGCATGAAAGACATTTAATGGTTATTTTGAAAACCTTAAAAGAAAAGAAATTGTATGGGAAATTCTGCAAGTGTGAGTTTTGGTTGCAACAAGTTTCATTCCTTGGTCACATTGTTTTTAAAGATGGGATAACCGTTGATCCTGCAAAAACAAAGGTTGTTGAAGAATGTCCAAGACCCACAAATATAACAGAGATTCATAGTTTCATTGGTTTGTCATGCTATTACCGAAGGTTTTTTAGAATTTTTTCACGGTTATCTAGTCCAATGACTAAGCTAACTCGAAAGGGTGTTAAGTTTATTTGGTAAAAACAATGTGATGATTGTTTTCAAGAACTGAAAATAAGATTGGTGAATGCTCCAGTTTTGGCACTACCTTCCAAGAATGGTGAGTTTGTTATATACAATGATGCTTCATTGAAAGGACTTGGTTGTGTCCAAATGATTAGGTAATTTCTTATTCTTCATGACAGTTGAAAACTCATGAGGTAAATTATCCTACACATGATTTGGAATTAGCTGCTGTTGTTTTCACTTAAAAAATATGGAGGCATCATTTGTATGGAGTAAAGTGTGAAATATATACCTATCGAAAAAGTTTAAAGTATATATTCACTCAGAAAGAATTGAACATGAGATAGAGGACATGGCTAGAAATAATTAAGGATTATGATTGTACAATTCATTACCACCCAGGATAAGAAAATAAAGTGGGTGATTCTTTGAGTGTAAAATGTAATGCTTCATTAGCAATGTTGCATTTGGAACATGATCCTTTGGTTAAGGATTTGATGAACCTTGTCATAGAAGTTGTTGGTGCAGGATGTTCTTCTGTTTTGTTTCAGGTATTAGTGAAATATTCTCTATTAGACAGAATCAAGCAAGCATAGAAGCAAGACAGTGAGTTGTAGAAAAAGGAAGAGCTGGTTCAGAAAGGTAAGTTGCACGAATTCAACATTGATAGTGATTGAGTTTTGAGATTTGGGAAGAGATTGTGTGTGCCTTGTGATTCAAAGTTGAAGAGAGAGTTGTTATGTGAAGCTCATAGTTCTCCGTTTTCAGTTCATCCTGGCAGTACTAAGATGTATTGAGATCTACGGGAGTATTACTGGTGGGATGGAATGAAAAGAGACATTGCTGATTTTACTGTGAAGTGTTTGACATGTCAAAAGGTTAATGTAGAGCGACAGTTACCGAAAGGGATGCTTCAGCCTTTACCAGTACCAGAATGGACATGGGAGAATATATCCATGGACTTTGTTGTGGGATTGCCGAAGACACCTCGAGATAATAATGCAATCTGGGTTATTGTTGATCCCTTGACTAAATCATCTCATTTCATTGATATTAGAGATAATTTTTCCCTAGATCAACTTTCCCATTTGTATCTTAATGATATAGTCAGGTTACATGGAGTTCCTCTCTCCATTGTGTCTGATCGTGATCCCAGGTTTACTTCTATCTTTTGGAAAGGCCTTCAAAAGTTGTTGGGTACTGAATTAAATTTTAGTACAGCTTTTCATCCTCAATCAGATGGAAAGTCAGAACGAACAATTCAGACTATGGAAGATATGCTACGTTCTTTTTCGATGGATTATCAGGGAAGTTGGGACCAACATCTTTCTTTGGTTGAGTTTTCATATAATAACAGTTTTCATTCCAGTATACAGATGGCACCATTTGAGGCATTATATGGGAAGCAGTGTCGAACTCCAGCTTTTTGGGATGAAGTGGGTGAAAGAAAGCTGATGGGACCATAATTGGTAGAAGAGTTGGCAGAAAAAGTTCAGCTGATATAGAAACACATGAGAACAGCTCAGAGCAGGCAGAAGAGTTATGCGGACAACAGGAAGAAGGATCTATCTTTTTATGTAGGTGATCATGTTTTTCTCAAAGTCTCACCCTGGAAATGTGTGATGCGGTTTGGTAAGAAAGGAAAGCTGAGTCCAAGGTTCATTGGACCATATGAAATTCTGAAGACATTTGGATCAGTTGCATATAGAGTGGATTTACCTCCGAGTTTATCTCAGGTACACAATGTTTTCCATGTTTCGATGCTGAGAAAGTACATGCCAGATCCATCTCATGTTTTGAGTCCATAGGTAGTTCAGCTGGAAGAGAACCTATCTTATGAGGAACAACTGGTCAAGATTCTTGACCACAGGGAGCAAGTGTTACTTAATAAGGATATTCATCAGGTAAAGGTTTTGTGGAAAACCACATGATTTGAGAGGCAACATGGGAATCTAAAAATGAAATCAGGGATAAGTACCCCGATTTATTCGATAAGTAAATAAATTGTGGGGACTCAATTTTCTAAAGGGGGGAAGGATGTAACATCCCATGTATGTAAGGAATAATAGATATTTTTATATATGTCTATTAATGAATTAGATAGTGTTTTAGAGGCTGAAAATGAAAATAAATCCAATCTTAAGTATGGAATACACTAATATTTTTAAAAGATTGTGTTACTGCCTTTTAATGGAAAACCATTTTTAAATATATCTTTTGACAATTTTATAAGATATGTTTGTCAAAATAAACTTATTCTTTATTATTGGGACATCAAAATTTACTTTGTGTGAATTTTTGGTATTTTTACGATAATGTTCATTTTTTAATGAATAGGGAAAAATGTTGTATTTTAATTCAAAACCACTTTTTTTAATCTAATTTATTTATATTATTATATTATATTTTGAATTGGTTTTAAAGTGAAATTAGAATAAATTTTGACCATTTAAACCAATGGTGGTCATTGGAATCAATTTCACTTTGAAATTGGACTTTAACTATTGTTAATCTTTTGATACTTATTGTTTGATAAAAACACGCTATTTGTCATGACAACTGGAATTAATTATTAATTTATTTAATTTAACTTATATGATTTGAATTTTTTAAAATAGACATAATTTTTTAATTCAGACTATCAAATATAGCTTAGGGTGAAGTTTTGATATTTTTTTGAAAAACATCAATTTTTGATGAATAGTGAAACCAATAAGTGGTAGTTAAAGAAACTGATTTTTCGTTTAAATGAAACTTTGCCACTTCTGTGATTTGATTTTCAAAAATCCGACATACATGGTAGTCATTAAGAAGTAAAATGTGGTCCAATGAGATTAAAATAATTTTTTTTGGTAAATAGTAACTTTTAATGTTTTTAATCGTGATTAGAGGTAATTAGTGTAGTTTAAGGTAAAAATAATGTTTTAATAATATGAGATGAGCTTGACACATGTACTAACCTTATTTTATGTGTCATTTCCGAAAAATAAAATCCCTGGGTCAACTTGGGGACCTCATAGAGCCACTTTGGTTGGGAAATGACATAAATAACTTTTTATTTAATGTTAAAATTAAAATGACACAAACATGAGTTGTTTTACTAAAATAATTTTTAAATGGGGTTATACAAGTCATACTTTTTACTATAAATATTCATTAGAAATATAAATATATTTCCTACATCATGATATTTTTTTTATAATTTTTAGACATTAAATAAATTAAATTATTTATGACATCATGATGATGCAGCGATTACCTCATTAATAAAGGATTTAAATAAAATGGAAAGATAATGTGAAATCTATGACCTACACATGTACAAAACCTATTATATCGGTGTATTTCGAACCATTATCACCTTACCCTTGAATTATATCAATGTGGGAACTTTTGAATCCGAAAATCATTTTAAAATAAAGTAACACTTCTTTACATTCCAAGAGTGCCCCTCCTCTCCTCTTATAAAAGGCCCCCACCTCTACCTCCTTACCCACACTTCCAAAGACTTTGTATCGGCCAACCCCTGACCATTTTGTCTCTCCAAATCCCTATATAACTCTTAGAAACCTCAATTTGGGCAGAAGTCTTCCCAATGAAGCCATTGAGCTCAAACCAAAGGGAGTTACCCGATTTTAAGGTAATGTCTTCACTTGTGTTCTTTTGTTTTATTTTTCTTCTCAAACCCCCTAAACTCTTTTTATTCATTTGTTTTGTAACAACACCAGTATCATCCATATACTAGGAAGTTTTTATAAAAATGATTAGAGATACACTTACATACACCTACATCTAATGGTTAAGGAACATACTGTTTCCGTGGATGGCGAATTTCTGCCTCACGAAACGATGATTGTTCAATATTATTATAACACCTTTAAAGGTGACCATTAAGATGTAACTATATTTGTATATGATATATAATATGTTTATGTTTTCCTTAAGCTTCTATATTTATCATTTTGGGCATACCTTTATGGTTTTCATTATGGGAAAACGCGATATCTTCATTTAAGGAACTGCGGACTACCGCCCCCCTCAAAGTGATTTGATTCGTTAATACCATATGTGGTACGTATAACGGATATATTTAATGATATTATATATGATACCATAATGGAATAAAAATACTATTATGTATCGTTATGTTATAATTCCATTAAATATTAAATAGAAATGGAAGTAGCGTTCATGCGTACGTACGGCTTACTGTCTCCATGAATGGTGCATTTCATTTCTTACCTCTAAATGTTATGTAATATTATAAATGCATGAGTGTACTGTATATATATGATATATATGATATCTACATCGTGAATACAATTCTTGATATAATGGATATTTTACCACATGGACAACTTGTAATTATAAAGAGTTTATTTTTGACTCAAGTACCAATGATCATTAAAACGACCGTTATTAACTTAAATAATAACATAGTGTTCATGACATGTTAATAAGTGATATAAAAGGAATAATAAACTTGAAAAAGGTTCTTATGAAAGTAGAAATTAACTCATGTTTATTATTCCGGAGATTAATTAATGAATGAGTCAAGTCGGACCCAAGGTATGGGACTTCGTCTCAATCTCCATTCATTGAGAAATATTTTGTTTTATACACAACGTTATTTTATACGGTGTATAAACCCCTTTGACTTTTATGTTTATCCATAATGAATATTTTTTATACAAAACGTTTTACTAAACGACAAAAGGTAATGTTTTTGTCGTACGTATGCGGCGACAACGAGTTCTCCGCCGCCGTGACCATTATTTGAGTTTCGACTTCCTCTACAAGCCATACCTTCTTTTTAAAAGAAAAATAAATACCATGTTTTACTTTTCATTTATTTTGGTATTGAAAATGGTTTTCATAATGTTTTTATATCAATGTTTTGTATTGATATCTTGGGATTGAAAGGTGTAAATGTTATGTTTCCTTTATTCATGTTTTATGTGATACGATTATGTTGTGGTTCTTGGGCATTATTATGAAGATGGGTGGTTCCGTGATAAACTAAGGGAGGGTGAGCTAGATATAGCTCTCCAATGCATTGGGTAACGCGAAGGAGTGAAACGTTAAGGTTTCTCCAAAAAGATTTAGGTAATATACTGTGATGGGTATTCCAAAAGTAACCAAGAGGGTTACTCCCTACGTAAAAATGTTACGAATGCCTCAAGTTACCTTTATGTCTTATGATTTCTATGATTTATTCATTATTTTATGAGGTATGTTAAAGTTCTTATGTTTTATGGGTAATTTATGATTTCATTCTTATATATATATGTACTCATGATGCCTTTCCATACTTATTAGAACCCTTACTGAGCTTTTTATGTTCATCCCATGTTTTTGAAATGTTTTTCACAGGTCAAGGGAAAGGTAAATGGTATGATGATATTGTCAAGGAAGTGTCAAGAAAGAAACTATGTTTTATTTTAAATATGTTTCCATTGATGGTAAAAATGAATACTATCTTTTATGTAACAACTTTGTTTAAATGTGGAATGTAATGCATGTTTTATTATCAAATTCTCTAAAACTCTAAACCTGAAAAGATCCTCAATGTGTAATCTTGTAATACCTCAAGATTAAGTAAGGTTTAAGGCTGGGGCCTTATATGGAGGGTGACCCAAGGGCTCTAGGAATGATTTTATATACGGTCTATGTCTACTAATAACTACTGTATCAATAAACATAGTTAACAATCATTCCTTCCTTCCACAAATCTTGTCCCATACCTAGAGTTTCCAGTTAAACCGTTGACTTGACCCTCACGTATGGATATAACTTTGGGAGGAGACTCGATAATCACACATATGTCGATGGTGTGATCTTACCCTTGAGGCGAGAGTTTTGGTTGGAACCTCTTGGTGGCAGCGTCGAGGCCTTACGACGTTAGTTTGGGTATGAAATGGGAAACCACAGTTCATACACAGATTGACTATACTAGGAAAAAAGGTTGTGGTTTATCTACAATTTTGGGATGCAGTTTCCCTTAGTCGGAGAAAAAGGAATCCCAGGCAGCACAGGTTAAACTTATGCATAGGAGGGTGCAACCGATCACCCTTGAATCGACTAGCCTAACCCTCGTGGAAGCAGGAACTCTGATTTTTCAGTTCCAAATAGAGTGATAATACATCGGGATATCTTTTCAAAAGATTTTTCCAGGATTACCCCCAAAAGGGGGGAGGGACGTATGCTTTTGCTGGATATTATAGAATGATCGTTCCAAACTTCTCCAGATTTGTAGCACCACTATCAGCCTTGATGAAGAAGGGACATCCCATCATGTGGTCAGAGAGATGACAACAGAGCTATCAAGAGCTAAGGCAGAGGTATACTAGTACACCCATCTTGAGGCTACTAGAGGAGGGCGTTGGGTACGTAGTTTACTGCGATGCATCAGGGACCGAACTCAGGTGTGTCCTGTTGCAGGAGTGGGCAGTGATTGCATAAGGTTCTCGGCAGTTGAGACATATCGAGCAGAACTACGCTACTCATGACATGGAGTTAGTAGCATTGGTCTTCTTTTTGAAGATGTGGCGACACAATCTTATGGGAGAATGCTTTACAGTCTACTATGACCACCTGAGTCTCAGGTATATCTTCTCAAAGAAGGACCTGAACCTGAGGCAGTGGCGATGACTTGAGTTCCTCAAGGACTATGGCTTCAAGATAGTCTATACTGTTGGGAAGGGGAACGTTGTAGCAGATGCTCTCAGCATGAGATCATGCATTCAGCTGCTAGGAGAGGTGACAAAACAGCTAGCTGTGTTGCAGATATCCTTTGTGGAGAGAGATGGAGACACCTTTCTAGAGTCTCTCATAGTCACTCCTCCACTTCTTCAGTGATTCAGGGAGTCACAACGTGGGGACATTGAATGTGAGACAGGATGTGCTCAAATATCAACAGGGTAGACAACTGATGGCTTTTATGAAGGTGGGGAGCATGAAATTCTCTTCAGAGGATGTACCATGGTACCAGTTTCACCTCAAGAGGAAGTGTTGAGGGTGTTCCACACATCCCATTTAACGGTACATCTAGGAGTGGTGAAGATGTACTAGGGCCTTCGATGAAAGCCCTGGTGGCCAGGTATGAAGAAGGCAGTAGCGAAGTTTGTCTCTCGATGCCTCACTGGGCATAAAGTGAAGGTGGAGTATCCAGTACAAGCTGGCTTGGTTCAGCATTTAGAGGTACCAATGTGGAAGAGGGGTGTGATATCCATGGACTTTGTGACGGGTTTTACACGTATGTCTTGGGGACATGACTTTATTTGGGTGATCGTCGACTGACCCACCATTTCGGCCAACTTTCTAATAACCATAGATGGTACAAGCTACCGCAGAGAAGGTGCATGTCATCTAGGAGCGGATGAAGACTGTGTGGAGTAGAAAAAAGTCTTATGCTGACAGGAGGCAGATACCTCTAGAGTTTGAGGATGCTGACCACATCGTTCTACAAGTCCAACCTCGACGAGGTCTGTGGAGATTTGGACGAGGCGGAAAGTTATCTCGACGATTCATCAGACCATTTTAGGTCCTCAGCAGAGTAGGAGAGGTGGATTGCTGCTTGGATCTTCCACCTCAGTTGCACCAGGTGCACAAATTCTTCAATGTATCTCAGGTGAGGAGATACGTGCATGACCCCTCTCACATAATTGACAATGGGGAGCAGGACATCGATGACGGTTTGACTATCACGGAGGATCCAATGGAGATTGAGGATCGATAGGAGTGAGTCCTGCATGGAGGGATGAAACCGATGGTGCACATTCTCTAGCAGCATTGGAACCTCCAGGAGATCATATGGGAACAGAAGGCTATGATGTGTGCTCAGTACCCCCATTTGTTCCCTTAGTTCGAGTTGTAGCTTACAGGGATGTAAATACTTGATGTCAGGAGAATGTAAAAACCTTGTAATTTCTGTGGTTTTTTTTAAATAATTAAGAATTTTACAAGTCTGCAGTTTTTGACGGCATGCGATTCTGTGGCCTGGAGTGCCCAGATTGATCTGTTGAATTTTTGTTAAGCTTAAATTAACATGAGTATACATTTTTACTTAAAAAGTGTAATAAATCTTAAATGGTTACTCAGATAAGAAATTCGAGGCCCCCGTTGTGCTCAGGATGGTGTGTTTAACCTCGGCGTGACTTACGTTTAGTCAGCGTGTGCCTCTTGTGAGAAAACCCAAAAATGGAATAACCATAAATAAGGTAATTAAATAATGTTATTTTATTTTTAAAATTCATATATCTCGCAATGGTAACTCGAATTAAAAATCTGAGACCAATGCTGAACTGGTGAGGGTATGCTTTCTTTAACTATATACTAACTTGGGTCGGCGAGGGCCACTAGATACTGTTAGTGTTTGGCCGCAAATAAAATATTTAAGTGAAAATTATATTATTGTAAAATTCATAACTTTTAAATGGAAACCAGGATTGGAAATACAAAAGTACTTTTTGGTTCGTTGGGGCATTTTTCAACTAGGCAGAGCTAACATTGACCGCAGTGGGTCGAGGATGGCTGTTAATAATTTTCCTAACTTTTTTCAGGTACGTTCAGTAAACATGTGGGTGATGATTCATATCATTTGAATCGGTGCTCAAAACAGAAATCCGAGGGTGTCTTTGAACTCCTAGTGCCAGTATTATCTTAAAGAGACCTTCACTGTTGGTGCGTTTTATCATGAGGGTAGGATAATTTTAGGAGGTTTTTAATTATATTTAATAAAATATAGTATTGAATTTATTTTATTAGTGGTGGTAAACACCACCAAGTGGTGGTTGGAGGTGGGGGCCACCACGCGATAACCTCCCATGAGAGTTTATGGTGGTGGGTCCCACCCCACATAACCTCCCTTGGAGGATTATTATGTGGGACCCACCCAACTTCTGTATTTCCCCTTGAACCCTCAGTTAAGGAGGATGAACCCTTCTTTTCCCCCCATAAATATTTGGTCCCTCTTCACCTTCCCTCTTCAATTTAATTAGCCAACACCACCTTTTAATTATGTTATGTAACTTAATGGATTTAAATCATTTTGAATTCAGTATGCTAACAATATAATAAGATGGTTGTTTTATTATTTTGGCATTGGGAAAATATTTTGTTGGAGCCTTGGAAGGATTAATAGAATATCCTCTCAACGAAGAACTCCCATCTCCACTGAGGAACAACGACGCCGTCTTCTCCCACTCCAACCGAGGAAAGAAATAGAAGATGCTTCCCGCAAAGAATTTCAACAAAGACAACGTCATCTCTTCTTGATGTCAACGGAATGACACCGCCTTCCCACGACTCCGTTGAGCGAACACTGATTACAAGGTAGGGGATTTGATTATTTTTATGTGTGAATATACCCTCGTTCCTTGTCATTTATTTTGGTTCGATTATGGAATCTTGATATCACCTAATGCTGAGGTGGGGGATGAAAAAACATGGCCCGAAATCCCTCTTGTTGATACTTGTTTGGTTAATGTCAAAGGCAGAGGCAGAAGGGCATGGTGCTGTCGCACCACGCCGCAGAAGAACAGCGGCCAGGAGGGTCGCGGCAGGCAAAAAAGTAATGGTTCCGTCACGTGGTGCCATGCCGGGAGTACTGAAAAACAGTTAGGGAGGGTCGCGACAAAGTGGTGTGGCGACATCGCGCCAAACCAGAGAGGAACTTCATCCATGAAGGTCGTGGAAAATGAAGAAGCGCGACACCATCATGATGTGCGGTGGAGCCGGAGGCTATGTCCAGGTCGGGCCGCGGTGGTGGTGGCGCGGTGCCATGGAGCCACACGGAGAGTAGGATTACCACGGTGTTATCACGCCGCGGTGGAGGAGAAGTGGTGACCGGCCGGGATGGCCGCCGTGGAACCGAACAAGCGGGACCACCCGGGTCCCGCGGCTCCCGAACCGGCGCAGTGCACCGGTTCTGTTTGAAAAACCAGGGGTGGGGGCGGCACCCCCTCCCACTTGAGGCTGGCTGGACTGCCATGGCCGGGCCTCCCCTCATCCGGGCCACCACGGCCGGGCCACCCCTCGGCCGGGCCACCCCTTGGTCGGGCGGCCATGGGGCGGGCCGCACTCAAGTCGGGCCACGCCTTCGGGTCAGGCTGCGCCTTCGGGTCGGGCCACACTTTCGGGCCGAGATGACCACTAGGGTCGGGCCGCACCCACAGACCGCGTCAGACCACGGTTTGGATTGGTTCAGGCTGGGTCTATCCAGTTGGGTCAGACCGGACCTGGACCCGCTACGACGATTTACACCTTTTAGACCGCATCTTGGGCTACGGGTGTCCTAACAACGAATCATCTACAACGATAGATTTCTTGAAGAGAGGCGACTATTTTGGAATATCCTACTTGAGGTTTGGGCACAGTTGGGTTACATTCGGGTTGGTTGAGCATAAAAACCAATAGGGCCCCTAGAACAGAAATGCCAAAAACTCACAGTCTGGGCGTCTGATTAACACACTGTCTGTCCCGTTGGGTTCCTTATGATGATATGGAACTACGGGATACATCAACTAAATACTCAATGAAATTTAATGCATCGAAACTTGGTTCGAGGAGCAGACCCTCCTGGAATCGAGCGTGCTGTGTGCGGGAACCCTAGGGCTGGCTGCGATGATACTGTACCAGAATCATTCGTGGTTTCGACAGCGATAACTACTATACCGAAGTCCTCCGTGGGTACGACAATGATGACTACGGTACCCGAATCCTCTGTGGGTTCGACAATGATGACTACTGTACTAGGATTCTCTGTGGGTCCGACAGTTCTAACATCTGCACTTGTATCCAGTGTGGGTCTGACAGAATAACTGCTCCTGTATTCTGTGTGGGTCTTCCAGCTTAGCTGGTCCTATATCTGGAGTGGGTCTAATAGATTAGAGTAATCAGTTACTATATCTGATCATCTCTATCACTCAAAAAAATATTTATACATGTGTGAGATGAGTCATTTCTTTCAACCACTATCATCTTGGTGATTGACTTTACTTCTTTTGTGGAATGGGTTGTCCTTGGGCTCGAGAGTTGGAGCCGGACTCTGATTGATAACCTAGGTATATGTATGGGCATATACCTAAGTAGGTTTGGTTGATACTTCATGATTGTACCTTTCTTATGTGGTTTATTCTTTGTGAATTCTTGGAGACCTTAGGGGGTCTCGGGGTCCCCTACTGAGTATTGTTATACTCACCCCTGCACGGGCTTTGCCAGCACCTTGTTGTGTTTTGTGAAGATGGCGGACAACAGTGATCGAGGTTGAGGGTGATGAATGGAAGGCTGCTCGGAGCTGGACTAGACAGGACACACGTCAGGGACGAGTTGTTTGAGTTTGGTACCTACCATTCAGGTAGGATTCCCCGGTGGATGATCCAGGATCTGTTTTCCCTTTTTAATTGTACTTATTGTTCAGTTGGGTTTGAATTATAGCCCACTTACTTTTAGCACACTTTTCTTTTCTATATTAGTATTTGTTGCTTTTACGGATTATGTTCAGACTCTCTGTGTTATAGGTTTAAAGGAAATTCCTTCCCTTTTATCAGGGTTTATTCCTTTGGTGCTAGTCGCCAGCCCCTGGCCTATGGAAGGCTGGCTTGGGGTAGTCACGACACGGGCCCCGAGGATGGGTAATGACATAGAATAATATTTTTCATATTTTTTAGTATTCCCAATCAAAATAATAAATTAACATCCAAAAACATAAATTTTATCAAGTGACTAAATTATACTATTATAATATTAATACTATATGAATGTAATTCATAACATATTAATTAAATGTTTTTCATGTAATAATTTTTTTGGTTTCTAAAATGAATATTTTTGTGATGTTTTTAAAGTCATAGATAAGAATAGCGTTTAAATTTACCAAATTTATTTTTCATGAATAAAATATTTTATTAAATTATTTATAAATAAAAAAAATTGATCTTGGATAAAATTATAATATTATATATAAAATGTGATCTCCTATTATTTTTATGAATTTTTAAAATCAATAGTATATATTAAAATTCTTATTTTTTTAATATATTAGCTAATTCCAAAATTTCCCATCACCTAAATTATAAAAGAGAGCTAATTCATTCACTTAATTTCACCACTTATTCCTTATTTCTAGAATATATTCTACCAAATTACATTATAATCATACCAATCCACATTATACTAAATCTAGTATCCCATGAAGTCTATTTAATGAATCATTGAGGAGCATCTAAAGGGGAAAAAATTCTAGAGGACAATTCATTATTTTTGCCTTTAAAATTCTTTCCGACTTCTACCATATTGCCTCCCACTACAAAATTTTTCACAGTGACTGGATTATAATATATATACATTGTAATTTGATTTTTCTCTTGGTATATTCAATATAAAATATATTATTTCTTCTATTATTCTTAAAAATGAGATCATCGTCTCTGTTGTATCTATTATCCACCTTTGTGGATGATATGTTTTTGTTTCCCAATATCACATTAATTGAACTTTTAAATTCACATATTATTTAATAAAATGATATAAATATATATAAGTCATCTCACTTTAATAGTGTTTTTCCTTTTGATAAGAAAATCCATAATGAATCGACCACCAAAACCATGGAAAGAACACACCAAAAAATGGAAAGAACATAATATTATTAATAAATTGTTGGAAATTTGTTATTAAAAGTCCATATAAAATATTATAGATATTAATATAGTTCTATAAAATATTAAAAACACACTTAAATTCATTATACATGAGGTTTAAAAATGATTGATGTAAGACGAAGTTAAGGTAAGGGATTATTTTTTTAAAATCCTCTTTAATACTTTTGAAATTCAAAAAGAATGAATTTTTTACTAATACATCATGAGAATATTATACCAATTTTATTAAGATTTAATGTTTTGATTTTTTATTTAGAATATGAAGCATTTTTTTAAAAACACATTTTTTTGGTATTTTCATAGTATTCTTTTCAATTAATTTATTTTCTTCAAATAAAATTTTTTTGTTGCAAGTGTTCATGATTTTGTATTATGTTTTTGTTATTGAGAATAGTTTATGATTAAGAATAGTTTAATGATATACCTTAACTTTATTGGGTATTTTTATGATGTAATTTGAATGTATTTATTATTCCATGTATAACTGCGATGGTTACACCATAATGTAGCCATGGGGATAACATCATAAAGTAGCGATGAGGGTTACATCATAAGGTAGATATGAGGGTTATATTTTAATTTATCTATGAGGTTTATAAATCATATAGTATATGGGAGGGTTAAAATATTATACAAGTAATTAACCAACTAACCATTATGGTTTAAATTATGTTTTTTAGGTTTTATGGAAGTATCTTTTTTTCAATAAGTATAGAAATCATTATGGGTAAAATGTATATATTTTTGAAAATTATTTATAATGTTTAAGAGAATTCATGGACTAACAGTTTCTTTCCTTTTTATGTCCCTCACTGATCTTTATTTTCTAATCCCATGTTTTTAAAGGTTTTTCATTGGGATTAAATATGTGTAAGAAAAAAGAATACGCAAAGGAAAATTTTGAAAAGAATTAATTTTTATTAGAAACCTTTTTATTATGGAAAAAATATATATTGTTATATAAGTATCCACTTTTTATGAATGTATGATTAATGAAATAATTATCAATAACTCTAAACCAAAATGTTCTTTCAGAATTTAATAATTTTAATTCTAAATGAATTTTATAGATTATGAAATATTGAAGGCTAGGTCCCAATAGTTGGTATCAGAGAATGGTTTAGATAACTTTAGGGGTTATGATGATGTTAATATAACACCATAAATTATAATTTTACATTCTGGTGAATTTAAAATGATAAATAATTTGAATATTACCAATTTTATTCATCTAAGATATATCTTTTCAGAATTTTATTCCACAAAAGAAACAGGGAAGTTGATGGAGAAAGCCACATACTGAATAATGTCCTTATGAATATGCAACCTGGAATGGTGGTCATTCCCACTGAGTTGTTTCTGACAGCAATGGATCATTTTAATCTTTCTATAAAATGGGAGATCTATATAAGAGAAAATCTAGAGCTACCCAAAAGGAACATGATAATAGTGGAAAATTCTATGAGGTATCACCCCTACTTTTAGTGGTTCTTAAAACCTAATAGGATATGAATGGTAGATTAAATCCCTTTAAACGATATTAGATATCATGGGGTGTTTATATAATCAAAATCATAGTCTTCCTATTTATAATTTTGATGGATAATGCGACTAGTAGTGGTCAATGGTCATGAATATTAGGGATGGCGATGAGATTCATGTCTTTGAATGGGATAAATTTAAGAATATACTCCTAGAAAAATATTTTCATACGGTGGTTCATCCTAGGATGAAAAATAAATTCCTTTAATTGATTCAAAAATGAGAATATTCAATGGTTGTGGGTGAAGAAGAATTCACTCATTTGTAAAGGCAATCTCCAATTTTTATTCAAAATATTGATAGTAAAATCATTAGTTTTTACATAGTATTGAAGACAAGATATCGAAGGGATTTAGCCTCTAGTTAATAAAAAATTTATGAAAAACTCATTCAATTTTGTGAAAGGGTATAAATTTTGTTTTCTAATTATCATGTGTAATTTTAAAATATATAGAAGAGAAGTTCTCTATGGAAGGCAATGGGTTTCAATCAATCAAATAAATCTGATGTTAATAAAATATTTTATTATGTTTGTGAAATGTGTTATGAAAATATCCTTGGGGAATGGATTAACAAAATGAAGAAGTGTTTTTAATGTGGCAAGTTTGGAAATTTGTTTCGATATTTTAATAAAAACTATCTTAAGTGTAATTTTGATGAGATAACTGAAAATAGTTTCAAATGTGGTGAGATGAGGAATTATAATAAAAACCTACCGAAAGAGAGATGTTAATGTTTATCCAAATTATAAGAAGAAAGGTTTAGTGAAATCCTTTGTGACTACATCATTAGATTTTGGGAAATCAAATGAATTTGTATTTGGTACTTATTTTATTTACTCATATTTTTTTATTGTTTTGTTTGATTTGGGGTATGCATGCTCCTTTATTTATGGATAATTTTTTGGTAAATAGTACATTATACCTCATGAAATGAAACTATAACATTTAGATAATACCCCATGGGGAAATATTAAATTATAAAGAAATTATTAGAAGCTTACTATTGTTGTCTGTTGAATGAAGTTACCTACAAGCCTTATTTTTTGTTTTCTTAGTAAAGTTTGATTTTATTTTGGGTATAGATTGAATTACGATTTACTGTACTAAGATTTAATATAGAATTAAATTTTATTTTTCTGAATGAGTTTTAGTTTATATATAAGAAGGAACCCAGACCATTGATAACATATTAGGAAGATAAGAAAAATTAAAAGATGGAAAATAAAGTAATCTTGACCATATTGTCGAATATAAGGTAACTATTCAGATTAATAATGTGTCAGTGGTAAATTAATACCTATATATTTTATTTATGAGTTACCTGGTGTTATTCATGATTGGAAAGTTGAATTTACCATTGGATTAGTGCATGATGCTAAAAAAAATTTAAAACCCCCTTACTCAATGGATCGTGTAAAAAATATTTAATTGAAAAAGTTGTTTTAGGAGTTACTTTATAAAGGCTTCATTCTACATATAACATCACCATTAGGTGCTCTTATTTTATTTAAAAAAAATATTGTTACATGTGTCTTTGAATTAATTATAGAACTTTGAATAACATTACTGTTATGAATATTTATATGCCTCCTCATATAGATGAAATGATTGATCAACTCCAAGGAGCTCTGTATTTTTCCTGGATTAACTTGAGATATGACTACAATTAGCTAAAGGTTTAGGAGGATTAAATTCAAAAATATCATTCTGTACAAGATTTCGGAATTATGAGTTTGTTTTTATGCCCTATGGTTTTAAAAATTATCTCATTGTGTTTTTTGATATTATAAATAGAATATTCCATGAATACTTGGATAGGTTTGTGGGTTTTTTTATTGATGATATTTTTGTCTTTTCCAAAATTTATATGGATCATGAAGAACATTTAATGATTTTCTACAAAACTCTCAAAGAATACAATTTATTGGAAAAATTTAGAAAATGTGATTTTTGGTTACAACATATTTATTTCCATGAGAACACTGTTAATAAGGATGGAATTGTAGTTGATACCACCAAAAAAGTTGTTGAAGAATAGAAATTCCTACAAATGTTACATACATTCGTAGTTTTCTTAGATTAGTAGGTTTTTACCATTGGTTTTCCAAAATCATTACATGGTTATCTATCCTGTTAACTATGTTAACAAAAAATGGTTTAAACTTATTGAGATATAATAATGTTTTTTGGAACAAAATGAAGAGAATATTTTTGAATGATCCATTGTTGTTCCCCTCTTCCAAAAATGGTTATTTTTACATTTACAGTTAATCTCCATTTACGGGACATGGTTTTGTTTTTATGAAAAATGATCTAGTAACTACTTATGATTTAAGACAACTGATACCCCATTAGTTAAATTATCCCACAAGTGATTTGGCATTTTCAGCTAATATTTTTAATTTGAAAATGTGGACTCATCATTTGTATAGAGGAAAATGTGAAATATATATAGAACAAAATTTTTTTAAGTATATATTAACTCAACAGGAATTGAACATGAGGTAGAGAAAATGATTGAAACTAAAAATAGATTTTGATTTCATGACCAATTACCATAATTGAAAAGAAAAAAATGTGGATGATTCCTTGGGTAAAATAAATCATGCTAAATTAACCATTTAATGTTTGTGACATGACCCATTGGCTAATAATTTGATTAATTTTGGGCTAAAAGTTGTTTCTGTAAGAAATTCATCTAGTTTTTTTAGCTTACAATGCAATTTTCTCTCTCAGATAAAATTAAGAATGCTTAAAAAGGAGACTATGAGTTACAAAAAAATGTATAATTGGTTAAGAAATCTATGATTCTGGAATTTAATGATGATAAAGATTTTTTATTATGATTTTTAAAGAGATTTTTAGACCTTCTAATTCCCAGTCAAAGAATGAATTATTTAGTGAAGATCATAGTTCCCCATTTTTAGTTCATCTTGGAGGCACTAATATATAAAGATACCATCAGGATTTTTACTTGTACGATGGAATGAAAAGAGTTATTTCTAATTTTACAATGAAAATTTTTACTCATCATTATGTTAATGAAGACTAAAAACTACTAAAGGGGATGGTTCATCCTTTTCTAGTAGTATAGTGGAAATGAGAAAATATATTCATTAACTTCATAGTGGGACTAACAAATACTTATCAAGATAAAAATTCAAATTGGGTTATTGTTGATCAACATTTTCTTTTTATTTGAGATAATTTTTCTATAGTTAAACATTACTGAGTGTACCTAAATGATATTTTTAGGTTACATTGATTTTCTATTCCCATTATATCTGGCTGTGATCCGATGTTCATTTATAAATTTTATAAAGTACTTCTGAAGTATTTGGAAGTCGAATTTAATTTTAGTACAACATTTGATCATCAATATAATAGATATATCGAGAAAAAAATTTAGATTTATAAAGACACGTGAAATGCTTATTCAATGGATTACCAGATATTTTGGGATCAATATCCTTCTTTAGATTATTTTTCTTATAATAATATATTTATTCTAGTATACAGATGACACCTTTTGATGCATTATATGTAACAGAGTGTCAAACTCAAGTATTTTGGAATTATGTTTATGAAAATAAGTTGATGGGAAAAAACGTAAAGGGATTATAAACAAAAGTGAAGATGATCCAAAAACACATGTGTATTGAATAGTGATGGATGAAAAGTTATGGATATAATAAGGGGAAGGACTTTTAATTCAACATAGGTGATCATGTTTTCCTTAAAATATCTCAAATGAAAAGTGTTATGGATTTAGGTAATAATTGAAATCTAAGTCGAAGGTTTATTAGACCTTAATAAATCCTGGAGAATGATCGGACAGTGGCCTACCATGTAGCTCTGCCTCTGAGTTTATCTCAGGTACAAAATTATTTTCATGTTTGGATATTAAGAAAATATGTGATAGATCCATCTCATGCTTTAATCCTAGAATTAGTTTAGTTTCAAGAGAATATTTTATATGAGGAAAATCATATTCAGACTCTTGATTATAGATTGAAATTATTGTGGAAAAAGGTAATTAATTAGGTTATGGTTTTGTGGAGACATCGAATGGTTGATGAAGCAACATCAGAATCTAAAAATTCTCTGAGAGAAAAATATCCCCATTTTTTAAAATGTGAATAAATTTTGTGGATGTAATTTAAAAAATAGACGATAATTTAACAACCCATGTAGTGATAGAATAATTTTTTTTTTTCATATTTGTTAGTATTCTTAAACTAAATTGATAAATTCACTATGTTATATAATTTTTAAAATAAATAAATTTATGTGACTAATTTACTATATGGTTATATTTAAATGATTAATTTCAAAATTATTGAATTTAAATTAAAAAAACAAATTTTTAATTCATCAAGTCAAAATTATCTTAGTATGATTTCTTGAGATTTTTCTAAAAAAGATAATTTTTTGAGTAGTAAAAAATACTATTTTTTCTAAATATTGTACATTTCGTGATAACTTCATATCATAATTTTTATATAAAAATTATTAATCTTATTTAATTCCTAAATTATGAAATTATAATATATTTTTTGTACAAAAATATTTCAAAACATTCAAATTAATATTTATTCATGATAAGTATAAAAAAACAGTGACAATGTCGATGTAGTATCTAAAAAGTGCCGACATAATAAAAATTGGGGACTTAAAGATAATAATTGAGTTTTGAGAATTAAGTTCATGAATATTTATTAATTACTATTTATAATTTATTTTTTTGGATGATAATTTCGGATTATAGATTATATAACTTGAGTCTTATCCATATTTTTTACAATGCTTGCATAGGGCATGAAAAGACACATTAACAAATTAATGAAGTTGTATTGAAATGGATGTGATTAAAAAAACATAGGTAAAGAATATAGATGTTTATCTTGAAAAATAATCATTTATTTTTATGATATTAATATTCATGTTTGAAAAAATTTACATTAATGTTTATACAATTCTGTTGTAGTCCTTATAGAAGAAGAAGAAAAAGAAATAAAATAATTTTAATTAATATAATAATAACCCTTCAATGTATCAGAAATCAAAACTAATATATTTTATTTGGTATGTGTTACAGAATTTCTTATGTTTAATCTAATTTGGGACCTATTTGGGCCAACTTGAATAAATTTAAGAACATTATAATATTTTATTTGAAAGGATGTCATGTGGTTCACACTATGGATTTTAATTAGTATAATAATTTAATAAATCATTTTCCATAACTATATTTGAAACAAAATGAGTGATTCTATATATAATAAATTTATATCATTCATGATATTTTAAAATTTTTTGGCAAAAAATTAGTACTATAAATTCTTGCACAACCACAATGTAGTAATTATTAATTTAATATAGAAATAAAATAAATGATATTTAAAATATTTAAATAAACAATACTTTATATTTTTAATGTACTTAATGAGGTCACTTGATTAAAATTATATTTTTAAGATATAATAATTTTTTTCTTGTTTGAAACATTGTTTTCATGTTTTAACGTCATATTCATGTATAGTTTTTTGAATTTTTAGAAAAAAATATTTTTCGTGATTAAAATATATTATTAAATTATTTAAAAATCATTAAAATATTTGAAAATGAAAAAATGATAATATTATGTGGCCAATGTGATCTACTATGTTTTTTAGGCCTTGTGTTAGTCTTTAATCTTATATTAAACATATTATATTTTAATATTTTATATTATTACTAAATTTACCCTCACCTCAATTATAAAAGGGGGATCATTCCTTCACTGAATGTCATCACATTTAGCTTTCATTATCAATTATCTTCTATAAAATTCACTTCTCCACATCCATTTCCACATTTTATAGCTTTTGGACTCAAAACTACACCAATTCCAAAATTCATGAAGAGGTTATTATAGAGAAAATATTCAAGAGGTAAGTTCCTACTTTTTATCTTTTAAATTCATTACACTTCCACGTTATTGTCACATATTATCAAATGTTTCATGATAAATATAGTATCAAATATAGACAATAATTTTATTTTATTAATTGTATATTCAACATAAAATATCAATGTTTCCTCTTTTATTCATATAAATAAAATCAAAAACTTTTGTGTGTCAATTCACCACCATCACGGATGATGAGTTTTCATTTCCAAATACCGCATTCCTGGAAAGTTCAAATTCACTTATATTTGTTAACAATTTCTTAAATATATATGGGTTCTCACTTATGGGGTATTAATTCCTTTTGATAAGTGAATTTATAATGAAAAGACTATGGAAACTAGGAAAATAGCACACCCAAAACAATGAAAACAACAAAATATTATTAATAAATGTGTGAATTGTTCTATTGAAATGATCATATAGGTTATTATAGATATTAATATAGTTCAATAATATATTAAAAAAAACTTAAAACCATTATAAATTAGGTTTCAACAAGTTTTATGTAAGACCAACCCGAGGTAAGTTATTTTTATTTTAGCATCCTTTTTAATGTTTTCAAAATTAATTTTTTTTACTTATATGGAATGAGAGGATTTTCCATCATTCATGAAGACATAATGTTTTGATGTTTTATTTTAAAAATTAAATTTTTATTTATATTAAAATTATATACTTTGTATTCGTGTAGTATTCTATTAAAATAAATTATTTTCTTCAGGAATTGTTTATGTGATGGAAGTTTTCTTGTTTTGGTTTGTGGACATTATTTATGATGATGGTTGGGTTATTCATATCCCTCCAATGAATTGGGTATGTTTATGTTTTAGGTTTACCATAATGATTATTCCAATTGTGACTGTGACAGTTACAATATAAAGTATTCGTGAGGGTTAAAACAGATGGTAGCGGTGATGGTTACATCAAATGGTATCCATGTAGGTTACATTGTAAGGTAACCTTTACGGTTATGAATCTTATGGTAGAAATGAGGGTTAAAATTGTACGTATATAATTCCCTAATTTACCATTATGGTTATATGTATGTTTTATTTGTTTTATGGAATAATGTTTTATTTCAAAAATTATATAAAACTGTATGGGAAAGAAGTATGTCTTGGTGATAAGGATTTATTATATTTTTATGTATTCATGGACTAACAGTTTTTTTTCTTCCTTTTTATTTCCTTTAATGAGATTATTGTACTCATCCGATGTTTTAAAACTAAAAATATGGATTATTGATGGGTATAATAAAATAATAATTTTAACTAAATGTTATGATAAAATTAGGTTTTATTAAAATCTTTTTAGTGATGAAATAAGTTGATATTATTTTAATGGTATCAACATTTAATTCTCATATGATTTATGACCAAATTGTCTAAAAATCTATTCTAAAATGTTCTTTTGGAATGTAATATAGTGATTTCTAAATGAATTTATTGTATTATAAATTTTTATGGTCAGGTTTGTATAAAATATCTATATTATTCATCATGGTTATGTTTATTTCTTACACTATACCTCATTCAAAAATATATTTTTTTACATTGAATGTTATTTTATTGACTAGAGAAATATTAATAATCTATATTCTTTCTTCAATATAGATATTTAATGGTAAGGAATATTTTTCATGAATTAAATCCATTATTTGAGATTTGAGCAATAATTTGGACATGTAGGGATTAATTGGTCCCATACTTTATATAGTCCCTTGATGCATCAAAATGTCTCATGAGAAAATTTAGTTAGAGAAATTAAATATTTTTCTATGTGTAGTATTAAATTATATTATGAATTGTCTTGATAGTAGAGGTGTGAGATTGATTTTTACCCCTTAGTTTTAGATTTTATAGATTTTTTATATTAAATTTAGAGGTTTTCATGATTCAAAGACATGATGTCCAATAAAGAATCATTTCACAAATTAAATAATTCAATTATTATTCTTCATTATATTTTGATAGTGATATTTTCCCTGGATTCATTTCTTTAACATATATTGATTAAAAAATATGTCTTTTTTGTTTTTCATCATCCCATTTTTATTGTGCATAATAATCCATGATAGATTATACAGTACATAACCCTTATTAGGATTTTTTATCTCACCATTATTTTGTTTCCATTCTAATTAGTATATTAATTGTACTAAGAATGATATATAGGGATATGCTAGAGGGAATAATTTTATACATGAAAAATATCATGTTATAATTAATTTTATGGAATGTAATGAATGATTCAAGTATTTACGTAGTTTACTAAGAATAAATAAATATTTAATCCTTTATGATGAAATTCCTTCTATCTTATTCCTATGTAATAACCAGACACTAGAACTAGTCTATTGGGGTTAGTTTCGTTGCATGTTTATGGACAAAATTAATTTATTGTAGATTATATAGTGAATAATTTTAATTTTTGGGGCATATATTTCATTTATTTTAGTTTTTATAATAAATTAAGAATATTCACGGTTATTTGGAATAAATATTCTTAATTATTAAGTTATTTAAGTAACCCAAAATAATGAAATATATGTTGAACCAAGAGTGATATACCCTGAAAAAATAGAACATTGATCATACATGATGGTGTCATAGAGTAGGATGTGTTGCTGTTTAATTTTTTATAATCCTATTATAATGATACATTTTCATCATAATTCTTATTTATTTTGGTTTTATAAATGTTTGATGTGAAAAGGACAAATATTTATGATGATTGTCAAGAAAAATGTAGAAATTATCCAAATGGGAAACCAAATGAGGTAAGAGTTTATGCGATAAGTATTGTTATTATACCAAACCAGCTATCCCAAATTATGATTAAAAAAACAAACATATTTGAATTTCATTAAACACCAATGAATATAAAAACATATTCTCACATAATTTTAGATTATAAAGATGATGGATAAATGAATATTTAGTTTCCTTTGTATAAGGCCCCAGCCTTAAACCTTACTTAATCTTGAGTTATTACAAGATTACAAATTGAGGATCTTTTCAGATTTAGAGTTTTAGAGAATTAGATCATGAAACTTGCATTACATTCCACATTTAAACAAAGTGGTTACATAAAAGACAGTATTCATTCTTCCCATAAACGGAAACATATTTAAAATAAAACATGGATTCTTTCTTGACACATCCTTGACACTATCATCACATCATGTACCCTTCCCTTGACCTGTGAAAAACATTTCAAAAACATTGGATGAGCATAAAAAGCTCAGTAAAGGATATATAGATATGGAAAGGAAACATGAGTACATGTATACATAATAATGAAATTATACTTTACCCATAAAACATAGGCATAAAAAATCATGAATAAATCATAGGAATCATAAGACACAAAAGGTAACTTGAGGCATTCATAACATTCTTACGTAGGGAGTAACCCTCATGGTTACGTTTTGGAATACCCATCATAGTATATTCCCTAAATCTATTCGGAGAAACCTCAATGTTTCACTCCTTCGCGTTACCCAATGCATTGGAGAGCTATATCGGGCTCACCTGCCCTTAGTTTATCACGGAACCACCCGTTTTCATAACAATTCACAAGAACAATAACATAAATGTATCACATAAAACATGCATAACATTTCCACATTTCAATCACAATATAACATTTTAGTATATTGAAATAATGAATCCATTCAAAAAGAAACCATTTCCAAAATAATTTAAAACATTTAATAAAGAGATTTTTGAATCAAAGTGTCCCATACCACCTTGAAGCATAAAATTTTAATCCATTAATATCCATATAAATAAATCCTTAAAACCATTTTGGAAACATGGATATTAATAAGAACAAATAATTAAAACATTTAAAACGATATTTTGGTTAAAGGGGTTTTACCAAAATTAGAGACACTTGAATACAATAATCGAGGAATAACATTTAGTCAGAACATTATAATATCATGAGAATAAATGGATTAATGATATAATACTCCAAAGGACAGTATATACACCATATAAGAGTGAACTGGTGCATAACAACAATGAACCCTCAATAGAAATGTCAAATGTGATGAAATCCCTTATAAAGAAGGTATCCTTAAATTAAGGAAAAATCAATCTCAAAAATATGTGTGAAAAATATAAATACACCCAATATAAGTGGATATTATGTGTAAAACAATAAAAGGTCATTCACACATATTCAATGGATGACATATTCAATGACTACATGTTGAACCCAAAGAAATCGAAATTGGGTTAAAAAGTTCCCTTGACAGCCTAATGACATCACATCAAAATGAGATGATGAGAGATAAAAAGTGTATCTCATCACTTGGACATAAAATTTACATCAATTAGGATATATGAGAACATATCCCAACATAACAATATGTAAATTAAAAGACCCAATAAAAGAAGTCTTTTAAAAAAGAGGAGGGTGAAAGGTTCCCTTACCGACTTGGGTATCTTTCAAAACATACACCCCATGAAAGAAGGACAATAGATCATTAATGTAAATACTCATAAACGAAAGTATATTACACAAAGAGTAGAATAATGGGCAGTACATACACCACTAAATGGAATTTGTGGAAAATGTAGCATAAATATCATAGGAATAAAAGTGAGATGAAAAATCCCTTACGAAAACTCGGCAGCCTAACGACGCCACATAAAACTTCTGAATATGGATTGATGAGATAAAATAGGTTATCTCATCACATTACAATAAAATGTACAGCAATAGGAATATAAAATAACATCCCCCAACATTACAAAGAGGAGCTTAAAAGAAGTGACATAAAGGAGAGTACTTAAAAAGAAAGAGAGAGGTTAGATCTCTTACGAAAGTTCGGCAGCCTAACGGCGCCACTCAAAACTTCCAAAATGGATTGAAGAGAGAGAATAGGGTCTCTCATCACATGAACATAAAAATTACAGTAATTGTAATATAAAATATCATTCCAATAACAAGAAAGATGAGCTTTAAAAGGAATAACATAAAAGTGTGTACTTAAAAAGAAAGAGAGGAGTAGGATCCCTTACCTTGGGTCCGACTTGACTCGATCGTTCTTTAATCTCCTTAATAATAAACTTGAGTTAATTTCTACTTCCTTGAGAACCTTTTTCAAGTTCATTATTCCTTTTATATCACTTATTACCATGTCATAAACATTATGTAATCATTTAAGTTAATAATATTTGTTTTGCCGATATTTGGTTCTTAAGTCGAAAGTGGACTTCTTACAATTACATGTTGTTCGTGTGGCCAAATGTTTATTATATCCAGAATTGTATTCATGATGAAGATATCATATATGTCATATATATCCAGTAAATTCATGCATTTATAACATTACATAATCATTTAGAGGTAAGAAATGAAATGCACCGTTCATGGAGACGGTAAGCCGTACGTACGCATGAACGCTACTTTCATTTTTATTTCGTATTTTATAGAATGGAATAATAATTATATAAAGTTATATTATAATTCTAGTATAATATCATATATAATATCATAGTTCCATCCTTTATACGTCCCACATATGGTATTTAATGAATCAAATCACTTTGAGGGGGCGGTAGTCCGCACTTCCTAAAATGAAGATATCACGTATACCCATAATGGAAGCCATAAAGGTAAGACAAAAATGAAAAATACAGAAGCATAAGTACAACATAAACATATTATATATCATATATAAAAATAGTGACATCATAATGTCCACCTTTGAAGGTGTTAAATGAGTATTGAACAATCATCGTTTCGGGAGGCAGAATTTCGCCATCCATGGAAACTGTATGTTCATTAACCATTTGATGTAGTTTTGTGAGAGTGCAGCTCGAATAAATATTATAACAACATCCTAGTATATTGAAGATACTTGTTTTTTTACAAAATAAGTAAATAAAAATGGTTTAGGGGGTTGGAGAAGCAAAATAAAACAAATGAACATGAGAGAATGAATTACCTTTAAAAGTGTAACTCCTTTTGATTTGAGCCTAAAGGCTTCCTTTGAAATTATTTTTCCCAAAGTTAATCCTCTAGGATGAGGAGAGGGATGTGGAGAGAGTAAATGGTCAGGGGTTGGCCGATCCAAAGGCTTGAGGAGTGTGTGAAATGAGGTAGAGGTGGGGGCCTTTTATAAGAGGAGAGGATGGGCACTTTTGGAATGTAAGAAATATTACTTTATTCGAAACTGTTTTTCGGTTTTAAAAGGTCCCAAATTGATATAATTCGTGGATAATGTGATAATGGTTCTAATTCCACCCATCCAATAAGTTTTGGACATGTGTAGGTCATAGATTTTACATTATCGTCTCATTTTTTTTAAATCGTCAGATAATGATGTCATCGCTGCATCATTATGATGTCATAAATAATTTAATTTATTTAACGTCTAAAAATTATAAAAAAATTACTATGATGTAGAAATTATTATTAGCTTTCCAATGACTATTTATAATAAAGAATCTGACTTGTATAACCCCACTTACAGATTGTTTTAGTAAAACATATCATGTTTGTTTCATTTTTACTTTTACATTAAATAAAAAGTTATTTATGTCATTTCCCAACCAAAGTGGCTCCATGGGGTCCCCAAGTTGACCCATGGCTTGTATTGGTCGGCCATTACTCATCCAATAAGGTTATGACAAGTTTCATGGTGTTTTCACATTTTTATAATATCATTTTTACATTAAATTACACTAATTACCTCTAATCGCGATTAATGAAAAAAAGTTACTATTCACAAAAAAAATTATTTTCATCCCATTGAACCACATTTTACATACTAATGAAAACCATGTATGTCAGATTTTCAAAATTAAATACAAATTAGTGGTAAACATTCATTTAACTGAAAAATCAGTTTTCTTGATTACCACTTAGTGGTTTCACTATTCATAAAAAATTGGAGTTTTTCTGAAAAATACCAAAACATCACCCTAAGCTATATTTGATATTCTGAATTCAAAAATGAAGTCCGTTTTACAAAATTCAAAACATATTAGTTACATTAATTAATTTAATAATTAATTCCCGCTGTCAGAGCAAATAGCGTGTTTTTATAAAACAATAAGTATCAAAAGATTGACACTAGTTTAAGTCTGATTTCAAAGTGAAATTAATTCCAACGACCACTATTGGATTTAATGGTAAAAATATTTTCTAATTTCACTTTAAAAACAATTAAAAATATTATCTAATCATATAAATAAATTATATTAAAAATAGGTTTTGAATTAAAACACAACAATTTACACTATTCATTAAAAAAATGAACTTTATCGGAAAAATACAAAAAATTTACAAAAAGTAAAATTTGATGTCCCGATTCATAATAAGAGTTTTATTTGGTCCAAAATAATGTATAAGAGTGATCAAAACTATAATTAATGACAGTTCTCCATTAAAAGGTGATAAGTGAACCTTTAGTGAAAACTAGGGCATATACGCCTAAAATTGAAATATTTTCGTATTTGAAGCCTTTAGCTTTTATTGGATAAATGTAAAAACATTAAAAAACATATATAATCATATTTTAGTTATTTCTATCCATTCCCGCCAATACAACGTCTACATGTTAACTACCATTTGAAATAATATTATTTTATTATTAGAGTGCAATGTAAGATTCCCAAGAAACTTGTTGTTGCGTGTTGGGTACGCCATCGAGCATATCGTCCCCTTTAAAGTCATATTAATATTTTATTCACAAATATGGATAAATATGAAAATGTCATATTCTTTATTTACCTGGGGTGTTACACTATGTGTCCAAAATTTGGGAACAGAAATGTTTTTCCAATGAAAAATGAAGCAATCAGTTAACAAGATGATGAGAGTGGTTGTGTATCCTCATCATAAAAACTATATCAATAAAGAAAAATAATTTGGAATTATATATTTGGTTTTTATATCTTTTATAAAACCTAGAATAATGTAAGTATTATGTGAAAATTTAAATTATGAGGACTCTATTTTTTATGAAAGGAAAAGTGGAACACAAATAGATTTTAAATAATATAATACATTAAGAACATATATGTGTGATTACTTGTGAAACACATACCTCCAAACCACAATGAACAATATTATATTATGTAATCATTAAAATTTATCCATATAATATGGAGTTAAAAATGTATGTTACCAAATTATGAAATATATATATAAATAAAATAAAGACCATCATTAGCACTTATGAATTGATAAATTCAATTTCAGTGGAAAAATAAAAATTTATATAATTTTATTCTTAAAAATGATTTATTAGACTAAAATAATTTATTTAAAAATACTATTATATACATAGAAAACTCACATTTAACATTTAAAAAATTAATAAATATTAATTTCTAATAAAAATTATTTTTAGTCATTTTCGTTTAATAATGTTTTCATTAGGTTAAATTAGGTTTTGGATTTCCATAAAAGTCATGTAATTTTCCAACGGTTAATAATAATCTAATTAATGTAATTAAAATAAATAACCATTATAAAATTGTACTAAACAAATCATTTAATATTAAAAAAGAACTAATTTTAAAACTGATTTTTATACATTACATATTATTAATATAAAATAAAATCTTCTTACACCTAGAGTTTTTATTTTAAAAAATGGAATTTATTTTTCGAATCAGTATGTGAAAATTGCATAAAATTTCCAATTTTATTTTTATGAATAAAATCTATACTAAATGGATTAATGTTAACTCCTCTGATAATGGTAAAACTATTATTTTCAAAGAAATGTATTATTAAAATTATGAAATTTTTATGTAATGAAATAAAATAATATCTTTTAAAAACCACTAAAATATAATTTTTAATCCAATATATTTTTAGTTAGCCACTTTATGTGGCTACATATATCTATGTGGGTGGGCTTCCAAACCCCACTAACCTCCATCCCCTATCACCGGTTGTACTACCTATAAAAGGGCAGCACAACCCACCACTAGTCTTGTGGGTGATCACTAAGTGATATTATATTAGAAAATATCAAAAAAAATACATACTCTGTTTAATTTTATATTATTTATCCAATAGTCAATTTCTTTATGTTTCTATTATTTATTTGGAAAACAAGTTATCAGTATGAATGATCAAAAAGTTCGAATGGGATGTCTTAAATTAAAAACCTTATTAGCACAACCATATTTGTGGGTTATAATTATTTATAGAATATTAATTTTTTGTTCCATGTTTTATTATCTTTTTAATTAATTATATTAAAACTATAAAGGATTGATTGGTTCTAGTATAAATGGTTGTAATTAATTTAATTTACATTAGTTTATTGGAATATATAATTAATAAATCATTACACGTGATAAAGGTTAAAATGAGTATTGTGATGTATTTATTTATTTATTTCAAACCACTAGGTGAATGATTTATTAACTAATTACATTGGGATATATTAAAAATTATTAAATGATAATGTTAACATGATTTTAATATTTTTATACCATTTTTATTTATTGTATTTTATTTTAGAAAAATGTAAAAAATCATCGTAATATTATTTTGATTAATAATAATGGGGTTTTCCACCCCTATCTCATAGTTATTATTATTTCAAATATTGTAAAACTCAAATTCACCACCTTTGATATTACTAAATGTAATTGTATGCCATAAACAATAGATGCTGGAATACCCCTTGAACTAATGGAACTCCTAGATAAAATTGATGAAAATATATTTAAAAACTCTAAAAAATAATGACAAGGGGATGATATTATTCAAGTGATACCTCAATGTTGGATTTAAATGAGAATACCTTAAAAAAGTGATCTATATAAGCTATGGAAGAGTTTCAAAGAGAGGGTATATCATATAATGGATGTTATTATTCCTAAGAACAAAGATTAATTGAATTATTTGGCCTTCTATGAATATAATTATTTAGGGAATATAATTCCAGGATAAATAAATATTTATCAAAGATAATGTATTTTTGTATTTGGATTAATAATCTTGATAGGCATATAGAGACATATATTATATTTCATGCCTCTCATATAACCCTACAATGAAAATATCACTTGTGAGGATATTAGAAGTATGATGATATTATATTATCATTACATATAGTAGAGAATAATAGTGATATTTTGATATAAAATAATTAGTCTCATTCTATATATTAAGAAGTGGGATTTCCTGATGAGAATGATATATTTCCTAAAAATAAACATAGAAGAAGTCAGAGATGTGATTATCATGGTGTATGTCATTTTTCATAGTAGGTGCAATAAAGTATGTAGTCAAAACCCTTATCACACTCAAAATAAATATCAGAATCAATGAAATATAAACTCAAACACTCTATGGAATCATAAATATTCCTTCAATGGGTGTGATACTATGAGAATTTTTTCCCAAGTCACCTGAACCCTATTCAGGATTTTTACGATATATAAAAAGTATCTTGACTCAAATAAGAGTTAGCAATAATTTACTATGACATCCTATAAGGGAAAGGGATGGAGTTGAATTTTACTGAGAATTAAGAAAATTAAATTCTGATAACATTTACAAAACATTTGGTGATACTAATTTTTTATTTGCAGAGATAACAGCTAGAAACAAAAAAAAAAGTTGTGATATGTGATATCATGTTTTTTTATGATTTATGTTTATTATTTTTTATTATTTGAAATTAAAATAGTGTTTATTATAATGTTATTTTTTTCTTTGATTCATTAGAATTTATAACCTAAACAAGATATATGTTTTAATTTCTAGTAGTGGAACAACACACCAAATTATTAGAAATAAATAAATTTTAAATCCAAAACCAAAAATCATAATTTTACTACTAATCAGGTCCTATAGATATGATAGAAGGTACTGGTAAAGTGATTGTTTCCTTTCCTAATGGGACAAATTTCATTATAAGAGATCAAGTGTTTTCCCGAAATTCAAAAATTATCATGTTTTTTTAAATGATAATTACCAAAATGGATATGTTATGAAAACTATATGTAATATAAATAATAATTACATTTTAATAACAATTACTAATTTTTTTTTGATTCAAAGACTATAAAAACTATAGATATTATCATCTAGATTGAATTATATATATATATATAAGTGAAATATAAACACATATGGTAGTAGAAAAAGAACCAGATATCAATAATTTGTTTCAGGATCAATTAGGTCATCCTAGTTCAGGAATGATACAAAATATAATTGAATGTTCCCATTGAAAATCAATAATTTTCCTGAAGGACTCTCGAAAAAGAAAATTTTCATGTGTGATTTTTTCTCGTGCAAAAATGGTTTTGATATAATATATAGTTAAAAATAATGTTTAAATTTTACCTTGAATTGAACACATTCTAGGTGATATATGTCGACCATTTCATCAATGATATAGAATATTTAAATATTATATGATATTAATTGATCCATGTAGAAGATCATCAGATGATTTTTTACCTCAATATGTAATATAACAATTTCAAGATTTCTTCCTCAAATAATTAAATTTAGAGAACAATTAACAAATTATGTCATAAGGAAAGAAAGTATAGTTAATGGTTTAGAATATACCACTCATGATTTCAATGATTATTTTATATTATTGTGAATTACTACGCATTATTCATTTTCCTATGTGGATACATTATATGGTTTAGCTAAATCACTGATAAAATGCCTCCAATCAATTTATTGAATGTTAATATTGATAAAAAAAGTTATCAAGGTCCATATGGGGTCATGGAATAATTCATTACTCAACATTAATTAACTTCATAAAAAATTAGTATCATAAGTACTATCGACTCAAATAAGAATTTGGTCAACATCCTGGCATCTCCCACAAAATAATTTTTTATTGCACAATATTTGTATTGATTCCTCTGCCACAATGTTCTGAAAATGGGCCTCAATGGAGGTTGGGAATATATAGAGTATATAAATCCCCATATATCATTAGATATCCTGAACCAAAAACTAGTGGTGTATTTACATAATATTTCACAAATTTTCTTTCAATGATGAAGTATTCTCAACATTTTGGGGAAAAAAATTAAGAAAAGAAGGAGACTACCTAAAATGTTTAAACATTATATTTTCTCAATACTCCTACTCAACACTATGATATGGATGTGAAAAGAGTACATGTTGTGAAGAATTGGAAAATATGTCATGGGATAAATATATTGATACAATGTGCATGAATAATTCACACATACCAGCTATAAATTCACAAGGAATAATTGATGTCTCAAAGACCCAAATACATAATGATTTTCTGCAAATAAAAAAACATGATTCAAGCAGGGAATGACAATTATATTTAATATTACAAATACCAAAAAATAAAAAATAAAATTAATGAGTATAATTGAATACATCCTTATGGATGATTCTACACCAGAATAAACACATAAGTTAAATGTTATTAAAGAAACAGACGATGACAATCATAATTATATTTCACAGGATATGAAAATCACCAAATTTTTTATAAATAAATGAATAATTATTAATTACTACACTGTTAATGATATATGGAATTTATGTAATAGGGAAAAAATTGATGAAATATTTTCATAGTATATGTCACTTGATATATAAAATGAAGATCTTGAACCAAGGACACATATGGAATTCCAAAAAATAACACGATTTTAAAAAATGGAAAGATGCAATGAAAGTTGAATTAAATTTTCCAAATAAGTTAAGTGTCTTTGGAAATTCCATGATCACTCTAGATGATATGAATGCATTTGGATATAAATGATTTTTTGGTTTTGTCAATATAATGGTTAAAATGAGATTGTAAAATATAAATAATGTCTAGTGGCACATAGTTCATCTTAGATACATGGAATTGATTATGGGGAGACATATTCTCCTATTTTGGATGTTATCACTTTTTGATATCTAATCCACCTTGAAGAAGTTGAATATTTTTATATGTGTCTTATTTAAATTTTTACAAATTATTTATATAGGTTACTTGAAAATAGTATATTTATGAAAATACTAGATGAAATCAAGATACCATAAGTAATTAAATCAAAACCCAATTACCTATATTCAATTAAATTGCATTAATAATTTTATAGATTAAATAATTATTGTGTGTATATGGTATATTAATTTCGAATAATTAATGTTAAATAAATTATATGTTAATCATCCATTATTTACATATCTTATTATTAATAAAATAAAATCTAGATATGAAATCATTGTTTTTCTATGAATATAATGTCATCAAAACACTATAAGATATCAATGAATTAATTATATTCATAATGGATTAACTTCAAGTTAAATATCTTGGAAAACGGAAGTATTTTATTGGATTAAAAATTTATCCTATTCAATGTGGTATATTTCAACACCAGTCAAATGACACTGAAATAGTCTAAAAACACTTTAATATGGATATAAGAACCCGAATCATCTTTTCTGGTATATATTTATTTTTCTGGGGTTTTGAGGAAAGAGTTGTTTCTATAAATTTATTAAGTACACATTGTGCACTTTATGAGTACACATCGTGTACTCGGTTACCACGGGTATCTAGTTGGTGACCGTATAGCGGCCATACACACGACCATGTTTGGTGACCTAGAGACTGCCTAATGCAAGGGCTGGTGAAGTCATGTACATGCCGTGTAATTATAAATTACACGCCATGTACTTTTTTTTCATTAAATTCACCAGTGTAACATCTAATTAGAAGAAATCCCTCCTTATAGGCCTGGTTTATCTGAGAGCATGGGTACGAATGTGATCCTTCTTTGAGCTCCTGATCGAGTGTATGTTCTCTAAATTGACCGATGTCTATTGCATTTGGATCACCTCTGTAATCTCTTCCTTCTTATAGAGCTTCATTTCTCGATTCCTCCTATTTTAAGAGTAATGGATAGTTGAAATATTTATATGTTTTTATAGATCTACGGTGATGATGGGTGATTCAAGGCTTGAGTTTCACTTATAATGATCGTATGACACTAAGGTAGGTGGTTTGTGCCATTTCATTGATAGTATTTGAGTTATATGTGAAAAAGTTACCAATACCCTTGAACGGAGTTTTGCGTGTTTACGGTTATAGCCCTGTTAATTGCCCGCTATGCTTATATGATGTAATAGAGGTTAATTGAATGTGAATAGAGTTAATTTCTCAGCATTGGATGTATTTTCCCATGCATATTTGGTTTATGATAGTTTGGTATTGTTTTCCTATTCGGATGTTGTTTTCTTTCCATGCCTAGTATTGTTGGATGGAGTGATTTTGTTTATCTTCAACGCTATTATGTTGTATACTGTTAGCCATTTAGTTATTGAGGTTTAATTTGGCCGATATGTATTTTCAGTCTTGTTTGACATACACATGGATATGATAACCTGGTGTAGTATATCATAGAGAGAATGGACGTAAGGGATTCTCCAGAGTGTCTATTTATTTATCACGTTGTGATACCAAAAGGGGGATTGACGTTGAGTTCTCCCTTAGAGGGTCTATAGTTATATTACGAGGCCATAGGAGGAATTCACATTGGATTTTTCCTCATTGTACTGGTAATTTCTATTAAAAGACTATCGTGGGAATTGATTGTGTGTGCTTTCTCATAATTTCTATAATCATACTTGTCTATAAGGGGAATTGACGGTGAGTACTTCCTTAGAGAGCCTATACAAAATCTAAAATAGAGGGGTTAGACTATGTGTACTTCCCAGATAGTTTCTTGTGTTTTATAGGTAGGACCATAGGGTATAGGCTGTGAGAACAACATATAGGGTTATCTATTAGTGATTATTTTCTCACTTGATATGTGGTGTTTGAATGCTTTGAAACAGTAGGAATGTTTACTATTGAGTAATTCCTTGTTTACTACTTCTTTGGCTTATTTCCTACCATATATATTCACTGACTGTTAGGAAGAGATCTCAGGGTGGTTTCCAATGAAGATTTAGTCTCACACCATATTTGGGTTAGGCTTTGGGGCCAAAAAGATTATATTTTTTCATGTATAAATACAGGTAATTTCCCTTCTACTTTAGGTACATGACTGCTTTGGAGGTGGAGATCATTGGACCGAGATGAGGCTTGCGATGCTGGGGAGGTATTTACTACATTTCATAGAACTTGGTTTTTTTCTATATTTAAGCATTTTGAATTATTTGGATTCTTTCCAAGACATATGTATCCTGCATCATTATATATATGTGCTCTAGATACTTATTACTTTCATTAATCTGTTGTTTACTATTTTATGGTATTGTAACTATTTCCTCTATTGTATATATATTTTTCTTCCATTTTGTTACTCTACCAATGAATGCATAGTTTCCCCACTATCACCACCAAGTCCCTTGATGCTAGTTGGAATCCTCTAGCGTTAGGGGAAATGCACTTGGGGCCATGTGACCAACTAGATATGGGGCGCGTCTGGGAAACATCTGGAAACAGGACGTTACAACATGGTATCAGAGGAATTATTTTCTCTTGACTTACTATTTTGAGCCTATAGATAGTGATATAAAGGAATAGGTACTTGGTAATAAGCTGCGCCCGGGAGTAGCTAACCTATGTACAGGGAAAATCCAATCTACCTCGTTTATTTCAATTTTTCTGGTTTTTCAATTGTTACTGTTGATTTGATTTTACCTTGAGTGATTCACATGTATTATGCCATTATTGTTTTTTCTATTTAGGTTCCATTTCTATTGAAACCTGATGAGATGAGGGTATGCCATCTCATGCATCATATAGGAACTTTTTAGAGAACACATGTCATACAGTTTTTCCATGCCATATATGGAGAATTAGTGATTTCATGTTGTTCTGATAGCTGATGCGCTAGATATTCATGTTTTTGTGATAGATGACTTGATAAAAATACATGCTGTTTCATAGAGTATTAGCTGTGTCTTTTGTTTGAATGAATTCCAAACATTTGTTCTTGAGGTGTTATGGTCCCTCATGGATTGGAATTTGGTGGATCATTGATCTATTATGCTTGTTTATGACATGTATAAGATTCCAAGTTTTGATTTGTGGGGATTATGGGCCCTTACGAATCAGAATCTGGCACCACAATGTTCATTTCAGTGTTTTTCTGGGATTTGGAGTAGTTTTTGAGTCTTAAAATCCATAACAAACTAGAATACACGTCGTGCAATGTTTAATACACACCATGTGTTCTTATGTTCAGGAAGAAACTAATTTTCATAAGTACAAGAAGTGTACAGTATGTACACATAGTATAGTCTCTAACCATGTCATATACTGTGTGGGCAGAGACACCGGGTTTTTAAATATTTTTAGGACATGTCGTGTACCGGTTGTACATGCAATGTTGTAGAACCATGTTACAGGCCGTTTCACTAACAACACCTGTCAGTTGAGTCTTCTCTAATACACGTTGTGTCCATCGGGAACACACCGTGTAGTGTAACATGAGTACCAGACATTTAACAAACAACACGGGTCGAAAAAATCTTCCTATTACACGCCATGTCCATCTAGAACATTCCGTGTAGTGTGAGCCGTGTATCCACCTCTGTCATTAACAACACGGGTCGATGAAGCTCATCTAATACATTTCATGTTTGGCACTAACACGCAATGTAGTCTTCCTTTAGGGGAACCGTGTGGCCTGGACATGTAAGGTAACTCGGGCAGGGGAATAGGATTCATGTACATGCCATGTGTAAGGACACCACGCTATGTTAAGGGTTGTTACACGACCAGTTTTGGCAGAGGTACACACCCATGTGAAATGATTATGGGAATACACCATGTAGAAATTATAAATGTTTTTTATCTATGTTTTAAAAAACCTGAATTCTTTCTTTCTCCCATTCCCTACTTACACTTCTAGTTTTTAGTACTTGATAATCTTGATCTCTGTTGTGCGCTTGACCTTGCAGAGTCATGCCACCGAGAAATTCTCCAGTTGAACGCATGTTACAGGGAAGTGATCAGACACAAGATATGACTGATCAAGGACTACCAACAGATCCTCCAGTTTTTCCAGTGTTGGCACCATCTATCATTCTAGAAACAGGTGCTGACAAACTGTTCCGAGAGGGATTTATGAGGTTTATGTAGACCTTCTAGGGAGTACCCCCTCTTGCCCTGTCTATGGCAGAATTGACGCAGGTTTTCCAGTAGCAGAATCCTCCCACTTTCACAGGGGAAAGAGGACATCAAGCTTCAGGGTGATGGTTAGAATACATACATACCAACTTTGAGCATCTGGAGACCCCTCCAGCGAAGAGGGTGATTCTTGCAAAGTACATGATTCGAGATTCTTCCAAGAGATGGTGGGATGTGATCTCACAGGCAGGACAACAAAAAGATATGTCTTGGAACAAGTTTCATCATACCTTCTATGATTACTTCAATCCGAATACTTTGAGGGACGATAGAGCCCTAGTGCTTATGATTTTAGAGTAGGGTACTCTTTCTATTATAGAGTACTCTCCTCGGTTCACCGAGCTGCAGTGCATTACACCCATTCTAGGGGGTATGGGTTGTTCCTGGAAAATAAGTTTGAGGATGGACTCAAACAGGACATTCAAGATCAGGTGAACAACTTTCGGATGACCTCGATATCTTCTATTGTCAACCAGGCACTGAACACAGAGTGTAACCTGAGGGATTCTGGAGGAATGATCCAAGGTGTTTCAACATCCAACGTTAGTGCTTTGCTGGTTGATATAAAGAAGGGCCTCAGGGAGACAACTTGTGGAGATCAGAGTAGGAGGGATGCACCTTCAGGTAGCCATGTGGGTTCCTACTAGTGTGGGAAGGTCAAGAATACAAGGCCTCATTGCCCGAGAGACCTAGTGGAGTGCCGATACTGTGGAAATATAGGCAATATTCCATGTTTCATTCAGATATTCTCACCAATAGCTGGTGACAAGGGTTATTTTATCACTCCGTGTTCAGGATAAACACCAAACGTTTCTCATTAGTTTGTGAACTGGAGTTCTTCCAGCCGTTCAGGCTGATGGGGAGGTTGCGACCATGGTATTCAGTCACTATTATTTCAGAAACACCATGGTGGATCATCTCCAAGTGGTCTAGCAGAGTCACAAGACTGCATTTTAGGTTAGAATTTTGTAGTGGGGTATACCCAGTAGGATCAGAATCCCAGACCCTCTACAGTTCGAGGTACGATCTTATTTTCCTTAGTTTTAGCTTCTACTCTTTTTGATACAGGGGCTTCCCATAGATTTATATCATTTTCTATTGTGGAGATCCTTGGGCTATGTATCATTACTTATGCTGATGTCTGGACATTAGACACAACGTTGGGGACAAGAACGACTAATGTACATCAGTTAAAGTAGTTCTCTTTTGAGGTTGGTTGGTGTCACTTCGTATGGGACCATTATGTCATAGAGATTATGGGTTATGATTTCATTCTCATAATGGACTGGTTATTTCCCTTCCAGGTAGTAGTCAATTGAAATCGTCATAGGGTGAGTTTCACATCACCAAAGGGTAGATCGTTTCTTCATAAGGGAGAATGGAATGTCTAGACGAGTAGTGTATGACCTAAGCATCAAGGGTTGGGAAGAGTTACAACCCAGATTTACAGTCTATATCTGGATGACTTGGGGACTTCATAGATGGATTTTTCTCTAGTGGTGGATCATTTTAGGGATGTCTTTCCCGAGGAATTTTTAGGTTTGCCTCCATTGCGAGAGGATGACATTTCTATTGAGCTCGTGCTTAGAGAAGAAACAATGTCCATTAATCCTTACCGGATGGATACACCTGAGTTAAAGGAGCTCAAAAAGAAGATTGAGGAGTTGCAGGAATAGGGTTTTATCGGACTGAGTACTTCTCCTTGGTGTTCTCCTATCATGTTTGTAAATAAAGAAAATGGTACACTCAGACATTGTGTGGATTATTGGATGTTAAACTAGTTAATAGTCATGAACCGATATCCCTTTCTGAGGATTGAGGATTTATTTGATCAGCTTCGGGGATACTGGGTGTTCTCGAATATTGACATGAGATTTGGTTATCATCAGTTGCACATTAGACCATCTGATATACCTCTTACATATTTTTGAAGAAATTATGGTCTATACGAGTATATAGTTATGTTGTTCGGTCTCACGAACATGCCTGTAGTTTTCATGGAACTGATGAACCGAGTGTTCCATCCATAATTGGATTCTTTCGTGGTGGTTTTCATGGATGATATCTTGGTATACTCTCAGAGTTGACAGGACCATGTTACCCATATTGAGATTGTTTTGAGTACACTGAGAGAGCATCATTTATATACTATGCTATAAAAATGCAACTTCCGGATGGATTAGATTCACATCTTTGGTCATGTTAACACATATAAAAGATTATCAGTAGACCCAGATAAAGTGAGACCAATAGTTTCTTAGGAGCATCCAAAGAATGTCTATGAGGTACAGAGTCTTATAGGGATGGATGGATACTATAGACATTTCATACATGAATTTTTATGCGTAGAAGTGCCACTGACAGGCCTGACTAAAAAGGGTGAACAGTTCTTCTGGTCAGATTCTTGTGAGTTAGCCTTTCATGAGCCAAAAGTAAGGTTGAATATAGCACCGATACTGGTATTTCCAGAGCTGGGCAAGAGATATACTATGTACTGTGATGCATCAGGTATCGGGCATAGAGCTGTGCTTCTTCCGGAAGAAAAAGTCATTACATACGGGTCTCGGAAGTTGAGGCCACATAAGAGAAATTACCCAATGAACATTATCAAGCTAGATGCTGTTGTTCTTTCATTGTGATGTTGGAGAAATTATCTTCTGGTAGAGAATTGTGTGGTTTTCACCGCCCAAAAAAGTCTCAAATATAAATTCACTCATCGTGACTTGAATTTGAGACAGTGAAGGTTGGTTGAGTACATTTAGTCTTTTGACATTGAGCATGTCTATACACCTGGAAAAGGAAATTTGGTGGCTGATGCACTGAGTAGGAGGACTCAGATACAATAATTTCAGGAGGCTAGGAGTGAGTGACATCTTATGGCTATGTTCTCGGAGATGCATTTGGAGGTTCACGATAGATAGGGGCAGGTGTTTCTTTCTTTTGTATCTATTACCTCTACTCTACATGATCATGTGCGAATGAGGTATCTATCAGAGTCTGAAGGCATAGTCCTATGGGAAATTTTTTTAGGAGAGGTACAAATTCCTAGATGGACCATAGTTGAGGATGAGATCTTTCATTTTCATGGGAGCGTATTGGTGACAGTAGACATACGTGAGGAGCTGATGTGGAACTTTCATTCCTCAGTTTGGGCAGTTTATCCTAGTGTCACTATGATTTATTGTGATGTACACCATCAGTACTGTTGTACAAGTATGAAGATATATGTTTCTGGTTTCATGATGATGTTTTCTACCTATCAGTAGGTGAGGGTTGAGCATCGACGACCAGCCGGGCTTTTACAGCAATTCCCCATTCTTCAGTGGAAATGGAATGATGTCACGATGGATTTTGTGACAGGTTTGATGTGGTTGCCTCGAAGGAATGATGTTGTTTGGGTTGTCATTAAAAAACTCACGAAGGTTTCTCACATCTTGCTGATCAAGGATACTTTTAGTGTAGATGAGTTGGGACTATTTTACATTTGCAAGATCGTATGTCTAGATGGAGTTCCACACTCAATTGTTTCAAACAGGGATGCCATTTTTACTTCTGCGGTCTAGAAGAGATTGGAAAATGGCTTTCGAACACAGGTACATCCGATTACATCTTACCACCCCCAGACAGAGGGCCATTCTGAGGGTATGATTCAGGTGCCTGAAGACATGATTCATGAATGCATCTTGAATATTGGATGTCCTTTGGAGAATCACATACCACTTTTAGAGTTTTCCAGAATAATAGTTTTTAAGAAACTATTCAAATTTTACCTTATAAGGATTTGTATTATTGGCAATTCCGATCACCTTTATATTGGATGGATGCCATAGAGGAAGCTATACTGGGACCTCATCTTGTTTAGGAGACTACAGAGTAGATAGAGTTGATTCAGAAGAGGATGGCTATTTCACAGTCTCGTCAGAAGTCTTTTGCTGATCTGTGGAGATGACCTCTAGATTTAGAGGTTCGGGATCAGGGTTTCTAGTATGTCACACCGAGGTTGGGGAACATGAGGATTAGGAGACATGGTAAACTTGTGCCAAGGTACGTTAGTTCGTTTTAGGTTTTGGAGAGTGTTGGGCCGGTTTCTCATCGGTTGTAGTTGCCTTAGAGGTACCAGGATATGCATGATGTCTTCCAAATTTCATAGCACCGACGTTACTTCTCAAAACCATCTAATGTTTTTCAAGCTGAGGATGTTGAGTTAGAGGTGGACGCCTCATTGAAGGAGAATCCTATCGAGATTGTTGATCGTGGTATGAAGGATCTTCGTGGCCGGTCTGTCTCTCTGGTACTTGTGCTATGACAGCACAGGCGAGTACAAGATGATGTATGATCACAGTGGCTGGATCTATTAGAGTATTCTTCTTCTAATCCACCTTTCTATGGAAATTCAGGGAAAAATTAATGTAAGGGGGGTGTTTTTAAGAACCTTCTTCTTCTTTTCGGGTATGTATTCTTTTTTCTGGTGTTTTTGAGGAAAAGTGGAGTTTCTGAAAATTTCTTTAGTACACACTGTGTACATTATGAGTACAAGCCATGTACTAGGTTTCCCCATGTAGTTATGTGCTAATAGTGTAGCGGCCATGAACACGACCGCGTGTGGTGTAACACTCCATGTTTTTCAAAAAATAAATAGAAATGAATGGATCTTTTTTTAGATAGATATTTTTAATTATCCTTTAAAACATAACTTTTCTAATTATATGTTCTGAATTTCAATAAACCATTATCTACATTTGTGTTCAGTATGTTATTTGGAGTCTATTGGATTCAACATGTTTTTTAGTGAATAGTAGTGTACCCTTAGGAATAGAAATATTAATAGTGACATGAACGTAATGAATAGTAAATTTTAATATTATTTTATTTTATTAAGGCTCTAAGATAATAGCATCTAGGTTATGTTTTCATTGTGATATAGGTGTAGTTACAAAATTACATTTGTTAATTTTTGAAATAAGTATACTTTTATTTAAAAATTAAATTAGTAATATTTAGAAAATTACTTTCAAAAAATGGACTTTATTTTTGAAATCTGCACATCGATAAATGATAAAGGTGAATTTTGGGAATTTTTCTGCAACAGTATATTTTTTGGTGAATAGTGAAAAATATAGGTTTTAGTTTCGGTGTGTTAATGAAATAATTAATGATATAATAATGATTTCATAAATCTGGTCAACTTGTGTATAGTGAAATAATATGTGAGGTGTCCCAAGTGGCTTATACCATGGACACATACCATGGAAAATCCCATGGATTTGTAAATACCACCCTTGAGGTGTCCTTTGAAAATTATTAAAATAATCCCTCACATTTCCTATAAATACCAACTCTTCCCTTCATTGAATTCATTAAAAATACTCCCTTAATGAAGATATGGACTCCTTTCCTTCATATTATTCCTCCAAAGGTTTCATCAAGCCCCCAAGGTCCCAACATTCACATTCTACAACTTACTTTACAATGTAAGAAAATTCCCAATTTCTTTCCTTTTCCTTCCAAATTCTCTTTTATGTGTTACTATTTTCATGTTTCTATACCATATTCTTATTTCCTTCTTATTCATGATCTTATATATATTATGATTAATTTATGTATGGGTGACCCTTATCCTCTCTCTTTTTAATATTTTCTAAAACCATGTTGTGTAGCCGTTAGGCTGCCAAATTTTTGTAATAGATTTCTCACTTTTTCTTTTATTTTGAGTTCATTCCTTATTATTTATTCATGTCTCCTTACCCAAGAGGAATTAAATCTCCATAAATCATGTATATTATGGATTATAACATGTTTATGAAATATTACTCATCATTATTATTCTCCTCTCTCACTTATTTATAGAATAAAACCATTTTCCGTTTCTATCGAGTTATCGACATCGTGGACGATGTGATTTCAATTTCCATTAATTCATTCAAGTCTGGTCATGAAACCATTTATATGGTTGATCCAAGTTACAATATATGTTTTATGAGTCACCCATGGTTCTGGAATTATTATTTACTCATGGTTCTAATTTATTAAACAAAATGAGGTTGTTATTATCAAGGAACCACTAAAAGGATCTAAACAAACATCATTAATGTTATAAATTATGAATCATCCTCGTGTAATAATTAAAAATGATAATTGGAATAATTTATGTTACATTTTATATGAATATACTACTCCATTCCAATTCTGGATTTTCACTTCCAATCGACAAGAATGTCCACCATGAACCAATCATATAAATCATGTAAAGAATTCAACCAAAAACAGTGCAAGGGGAAAATACTTACAATTAAGGGTGGAAAGATGTTATGAAATGATCATATAAGAATTTATAAACATTAAAATGATTCTATAAAATATTAATAACACTCTTTTAACCATTATAAAGGAGTTTAAAACATTTTGGAAGTAAGAAAAACCTGACGTAAGGGAATTCTTAACCCAATTTCCATTCTTTGGGTTAACCTTCTACTTCATTATTTATATTCTATTTAAATTGTTTGTGTAATGTGTTCTATTTATATTATGTTTTATTATGTGTATTCACATCATATATACATAATCCATCCACTCTATTAAGTATAACAATTACAGGGGTATTATAATCAGACCAATTTAAATCAAAATACCCTATTTGTGTACTATAATTATCAAACCTAGAGAGTTCTATTTTACTTCCTACCGGTTTTGTTATTGATAACATTTTTCACACCCTATCCTCCTTGGGCCATAAAACTAATAATTTGATCTGATGGGTCTCAAATAAAACTATGGTTTCCTTAATAGGAAATCACATGATATTTCCCACTCAGGTTACTTAATATTATAATGACAGTCCCCATATTCCTACAAATACTCTTCCAGTATATTTGTATTTATTCTCAATCACCCTGGGAAACATCCAATGAATCCAACCATCATAACATTAATCCTAGAAAAGAGTTATTAATTATGTTGTTCTAATCAGGTAGGGTCTAAGAAATAGATTTTTACCTTGTTGACATAGGTAGTAATATTTAGCCATTTAGTTCTCACTTTTAAAGGGAAATTAAAAGTGATTAAAATAGTGTATATATGAAGCTTGGTCCTGAGTTAACGTTTTACTTTACAATATAATTTCATTTAAAAATTATTTATGTTAAATTTAATTTGAAGGAAATTACATGATCCTTATAACTTAAATAAAATTCATTATCTAATACAATTATTATTTATCAAATTTTCATGTATCAGTACCATTTAACTCTATTAAATAATTAAATTGATACTTAAAATATTTTAAGATAAATAAGACAACATTTTTTTGTTTTACCTTTTATTACCTATTCATTTTTCTTTAAAAATATTTTATGAATGTTAATTTCAATGATTATACGTTAATTTAAAGTCAATTTCAATGATATTTTACATTATTTTCAATGATTTAAATGGAATCTTATTTTCATCATCCAAACGATGCTCATTTTGACTTATTACCAAATGTAGGAATGTAATATTTGTTTCAATGTTTACTGAATGAATTAATTTTTTTATCATAATGAATTTTCTTTAATTTTAATATTCTAATACATATCTCCATGGTTTTTTAAAATAAAATATTTCACTCAATATTTGGAAATTTCTTATTTCAATCATACTGGTGGAATATGATATTTTACCCTATTTTAAATGGAATGTTAAAATAATATTTGTAATGAAATTTTAATATATGTCAACATACTTTAATGTTTTTATGATTCACTGGGGATATGATCAAATAATGAAAACAATTTTGTTTCCCTATATAGATTATGATTATGTTATAATGATATTCTTATGAAACCAATTTTTTCCATGTTTTATTTTTTGTTAATTGATTAATGTTTTTATGATATTGGGAAACATGTGGATATGATATTTATTATGTTATAGGTGTTTTAATTAAATCCCTCAAATTATTTGTGAGATGATTAGTATATCATGACATAATATTAAATATTATGAAGGGTGAACACCTTTATAAGATGAAAAGTGAATTGGGAGTGAACCCATTTTATGGATGAAATGTGGCAGTGGAGTGAACCCAATCCATTATTGGACATTTCACCCTATGATATTCATGGAAGTGAAACCTGAATAATGAAATAAATTTTTTATTTTTATCATTGTAACACATTTCCTATGAAATTTTCTCATTCTTATCATATGATCTCACAGAACATGAATTTTTCTTGTTTATTCTCACTCTTATGACTCATGTCATTCAAAATGATAAATATTTATACGATGATAATGATTTATGATCTATGATTGATCATGTATAGAATTGGTAATTTATTATCATGATCGCAAACCCTTATTTTTATCTTATGACTTCATATGATCATCTATTGATATCTACCATGTTTACCCTTTTTGATATTCTATGTTCATTCTTTTGTATATTTTCATTATCCATAAGCAATAAACAATTCTATTTGGTAATAAAGTTCATAAAATAGTACTATATGAGAACAAAATTATTAGGGACATTAAATATATTTCATTAAATAAGTTTATAAAATATTCATCCTATAAATAAACTAAATATATAGTATTTTGGGGAGTATATTAATGTGAAATATGTTAATTGATCATCTAAAAAGATGAAATATTTTTGTATGTTAAGTTGAAGTCAAAACAATTGGAGTCAGATTATGGTTTAGTTGTTATGGGAGATTATGTTATGAAGAATATGGGGATAAAATCAAAGACAACCTATGATGAACTAAAATTGATAGTCTAAATCATAAAGATTCAAAGGCTATTGAGGTGTCATAAAATATGACCACACAATAATGATTTTCATGATTATATTAATTATCACTATTATTATTATTTGGTGATGGTTACACTATTTTTATGGTTTTAGTCAACGTATAGAACTATGATGAATCATTTTAAATGTTAAATGGTAAAAATATATTGATTTTACTCCTGAATAACCTAATGATATCGTATTTGTAATTCAAAATATTAATGTTATGCCCATGAAGCTCCCCCAATCAAGGAATCATACTGATATTTAAAATGTGTATAGAGGAAAAACAATTGAATATTTCATGAGGAAACAACCACCTTCTTTCATTGGGTCCTATGATCCACTAGTGGCTGGTAATTGGTATAGTGTCACTCAAATGAAATTTTCCATTCTCTAGTTCATTGTTCATGAAAAAATTATACTTTTGGTGTACCATTTTAATGTGAAGAAAATCAACGATGGAATATTTTTATGAATAAAACATAATAATTATAAATTGACTCCAAGGATTGGGAAGACATAAATGAGAATTCTCTAGTAATTATATTCCCTAGACTCTTCACTAGAAAATGTATCAAGAATTACTTGAGCATAAGTAGAAGGTTGACGAATCTATTAGGTACTATGAGAAAAATTTATCAAGTCACATGATGTAAACATATGGTTTTATCATTGAACATAAAACAAATTCTGAATAGTTTTAGTGGATGAAAATCATACCTCTAAAAGGTGTTATCCAAAATTGATATTAGTATATATGAAAAAATAATTTGATGTTCTTTCAATATATAAATAGAGAGTAGATATTTATATAGATAACATGTTTCTAAATAGAATATAAAGTAAGTGTTTTAATGAAATTATAATTATAAAACACATGGATTAATGAAAACCAACATTCAGTTATTCATGATGTTAGGAATGATATATGGTGAATTTTTCTCCAAGGGACTGGTAATTTTTTGTAATAAGTAAATAATTTCTATAGATAAAGTGAATATTGAAGAGATATAATGTGACAAGCTAATAAAAATCTTGGGGTGAAGGCCTAGTTTAATACACCAACCATAGTCTATTGATACATATGTAAATATTATGGGTATTATGAAATCCATTTAAAAATATGAGGGTTAATGGAATTAAAAAGTGTCAACAACCTCTTAAAACTTAATATTAATGGAATTCACTATCTATTAAAACATCCAATGTGGGAAAAAGAGTATTTAATGGTGAAAGGTATACATATTATCCACTGTAGAACATAAAATGACTTATTCTATTCTAGTTTTACACACACATTATGATGAATATTCTATGCAAATCATATCAATACCTCAGTAGTTAGATGATGGATTTTTGGTGAAAACGTCTAATTGTATGATGATAACTTCTCATGTACATAGACCATATTTGATAGATTTTTGTGAGAATGTGATTCCATAGAAACACATGAATATCTATCTAGTGGAAATTGATGTGATTTTGGGAATAGACTGGATCTATTAATATAGATCCTATAACAATTACCATGGAATTGATTTCATATTTTATATTCCAAATAAAACAATGATTGTATATTAGTGTGAGGACGGTTATGAGTTTTAAATGAAAACTAATTCCATTATATGAGTTCTATTATATATTTTTCATGTGTATATGCCTCAAATCATTGGGTAAAAAATCAACATTAATAATATTAATATCATCAATGAATATATTGTTGTATTTCTTAAAGAGTTTCCTAGTATTTCCTTGCATCAAGAAGTCTAGTTTTCAATAAAACTAATACATGGTGTAATTCCTGTTCCCAAATATCCATATGTAATGACCCCATCTATCATGAAAGAATTTAATAACAAACTATAGGATCTGATTGATATGTTATTGATCTAACCATGTGAATCACCATGGGGTTAAGAAGTTCGTTTTTTTAGAACGATAAAAATTCAGTATGTATTTTAATTGATTATTAATAACATACCAAGATTACTATAAAAAATGGGCATCCTCTACATCATATAGGTGATTTCTTTGATCAACTATGAGGATGTCAATGATTTTCATATATTTTGATCCCTGATATGGATATCCTTAGTCTATGGTATAAATGGAAGACATATTGAATACTACCATTCATATGAAGTTTGGAAACCATATATTTGTAGTGATTCCATTTGTACTCAACAATTCCATTTTAATCATCATAGATAAAATGAATAGTGTGCTTTTAGTGTACATTGAGTATTTTATGGTAGTATTTATAGGAAATATTATCATGTTTTCAAATAGAAAGGTAAAAATTGTTGATGATTTGAGGATAGTGTTAAAGGCCTTGAGTATATATAATTTTAATACCAAATTTAGTAAATTTTAATTTTACGTATAGAACTTATCATTTTGGGGTCACAAAATTAAATGAAGGGGTATTTAAGTAGATCCCTCAATGAAAGAAGTTATTGAACAATGGTACAAACTAACCTTGGTGGTATAAATTTATATTCTTCTCAGTATGAGTTGATACTACATACCCTCTATGAGAAATCTATTATTGATATCATGTCCAGTAAACACGCTTAAGTGTAAGGGAGTCATGTTACTTTTCATAGGTAAATTTAAATAATATTTAAATCCACTGAAGAAATGGTTATTAAATTCACCATTTCTCACACTAACCTATTTTAGAGAAGGTTTTTTATTTACATTGATGCATCAATTAAGGGACTAAGATGTGTTACCATTCATAATTTCACAGAGGTGGGTTATTCTTCTTTACAAATAAAGGATCATGTGAAAAATTTCTCGTCTCATTATTTTCAATTATCCATTGTAATTTTTATCAATAACGATATGAAGAAATTATATTTATGGTGAATGTTGTTATATATATATATCATAGATTAAATATTTAAATATTCACATAGAATGTTTTAAGTATTCATCGAAGTACATGGTTGGAAATCATTAATGATTATGACTACTCAACACAATACCACGGAAGGAAGATGAATATAGTTTTTGATTATGTATGTTAGAATGACTATTCAGGATTTGCCATTATGTGTATCTAATGATGTCAAATACTTATGGGTTTACACCAGATGGGCCTCGAAATTATAAGAAATTGAAAACGATCAAATCATTCATAGATTAATGTTTAGTGAACTACTAATGTAAAGATTATATAGGTGAAATATAATGTTATATAGTTGAAAAATATGGTATGTAATGTTCCAGAGTTCAGTCATGGTCATGATTGAATTATCACATTCAACAATAGATTATAAGACCCATCAATACTATAATTGGTTTATCTATTTAATAAAGCCCATAGTTATTCATTATATAATCATCATATATTTTTGATGAGTTTTTGATGTCATAAAGGGAATTTTTTGTGTGATTACATGAATAGAGATATTATAGAGTATGTATCATGCTGCTTGGTATGACGAATGTTTAACCTTGAGAGATGGAATTCAAAGGGTATTTTACAATAATTACCCATACTTGAGTCTAAATAATAAAAACATCCCCATGTATTTCAGCTTGGGAATACCCTTGTCAAATTAATGAAACAGAACTATAAGGTTTGTTTTCCATCACCATGTAAAATCAGAACATTAAATTTTTATTAGATATGAATTCAATCATAGCCAATTCTCCAGTTTATACATTAAATAAGTGGAAATGTTTCATGGTGTACCACTGCCAGTTTTATCTGATCATGATATTATGTTTAGTATAATGTTTTTGAGAATTATTTAGGGTGATCATAATATGGAGTGGATTTTCTTCACTATATATCATCCTTACAGAAACGGTCACTCTGAGAAGACCATTTAAACCCTATAAAATTATTTGAGAGCTAGTTCTATGGATTTTAAAGGAGGCTGGGATGAAATTCTTCATCTAATAAAATATTAATACAAAAATAAATATTACATGATCATTTGGATGGATCTTTATGAACCCATGTATAGAAATAAGTTCATAAATCTAACAAAAAGTGACGAGGATGGGGAAAGAAAGATATTGGTATATGAGATACTAATGAAATAGTAGGGAATGTAAGAGGCATTCATCAGTATATCATAGAAAATTTTATTATATAGAAGAGTTAGGATGAAAAATATAAAATGTGTATATAGTTCAAATTTTGTGATTATGAATTCCTATTGATATATCCCATAATGTGGGATAAAATATTTTAAATATAGGAAGGTTGATCCCCATGCACATCAGTCCTTATTAGATTCTGGATTGTATAAGGATTTTATATTATCTCTTAGTGCTTCCTCAATTCCTCTCATAGGTTCATGATATGTTTTATGATTAACTTTTAGGAAATTAAAATAAATATCATTTCTTGTAATAAACTCAGAGTTTATACCATTAGAGACTGATAATTCTTACAAAGAAAAACCTATTTAAATGTTGGATCACAGAGATAATGTGATAATGAATAGGACCACTCATGTAGATAAGGTTATTTATATGATTTTGAAAATTTAAAAAGATATATGGAAACCTAAGGATGTGAATTAGTAGAGCGATCATTATTATTTTCTATCAAAGTGACAAATTTAATGTGTGTAATTATTTTTAGGTGGTATAATGTAACTCCCCAATATTTTGGAATATATTTCGTTATAATATAAAATTCTATTTGATATATTATGAATAAGAATACATAGATGTTATGTAAATTATACTTATTCATTATAAAAATATTCAAATTATATGATATTTAAATGAAGTATAATTATTGAACATAATTTCTAATTTATTTTTGAAATACATGGATCTTAATGAAATTTTTTGAATTATTTTGTTTGTAAGAAATGTTTTTTTAAATATTTACATTAAAATTTATCAAACATAGTTAAATTATGAATAATTTTTATTTTAAACCTATTAAAAATAAATCATTGGTTATTATTTATTTGAAATTGAATGAATAAATTTGGAATTTAAAGGAGATATTTTTTTTCCTGAATAATGCATTTTATACGTTAATTATTTTTTTATATTAATGAGTTAAATTATTCATTAGGGATGGGAGATTATTTTTAAATTTATAGATAATATTTTCTATCTTTAAATTAATCAGTCATTTAATAGTTTTTATTCTGAATGAAATTATAATAAATTCATTTTTAAACATAAATTTTTTAGTAAACATTTTATTTTTAAAACTTATATTAAAAAGAAACTTTACACATAAAGAAAATTATTTTGATAAAATGCTTCTTAAAATTTTAGTTATCCTGTATTGATTTTATAATTTCTCTACTTTAATTTTTGGTCATATTGAATAATAATCACGGTAAAAAAATTCTACCTCGATTATGTTTAAATAGGGTTATCTAGGAGTTAAACTAAAAGATAAGATTTCATATATAGAATAAAATTTTCAAATTTTTATTGGATAAAGAAATTTTTAACTTGATTTATCTTATTTTCTACCAATTTGGAAAAATTTATTCCACTTTCAATGGAATATGACATTCTTATATTTTAATGGTTTCAGTAATTTCAAGATTTACCCCACCTCACTATTAGAAATATGTCATATCCCCCTCAATCCTTCTCACCATTTGAGTTATCTGGGTAAGAAAATATATTACCAAAAAATATAATATCTTCTCCCCCCTTCATAGTGAATATACACTTCCCAAAATAACAACTATAAAAAGTATAATATGTACTCCCAATGATGTTTCCAAAATAAGAGGTAATTTTTTTACTAATCTATAACAAGTTTATCTCTTTGAAAACTAGAAAATCAATTAAAAAAAACACCATTAAAAATAAATATATTTACTATATTAATTTTATATGGTAATTTTACATCAATTTATATATTCTATATTTCATATGATAAATGATAATTTCATTCATGCTTATATGTAGACTGCCACATCAATGAAGTGATGAGATTAATTTTTCATGGACACTAAATATTGATTATACTATTGATGGATTTAATGAATATTTATGATATATATGACATTATTATGATTCTCTAAGGGAGAATTATTATTTAAATTTATTTCATTCCATCCATTAAAAAATTGGAACATCAATCTTCCGAGCATACAAACTATCATCTCCATGAAGTCATGTGGTTAAATTTTTTAAAACACCATATATAGATGACTAAAAAGGGAATATAATGAATAAATAGCATAATTAAAACATCATTAATATACAAGATATTATAAAAATCAAGTAAGGTGCAAGGACCAGAATCATCGAACCAAAACATTCATGTAAAATAGACCTCTTTTCAATCGAATTTTGATTTTGATGGATATTTATTAATAAATGAGAAACTAGAAGTTATAAGTGAATTTTATATTGTATGAAAATAATGAATACGATTTCTATTATATGTGTGTAATAATTATTAATTCAGTATACATAATCTTAATATCACTTATAATGAAACTCATGACTTGATGTAAGGGTTTATAGTATAATCTCATTTCTTTTCCAGATTGTATTGGTTAAATTAGCATTGAATGAAAGTATATTATCCTATCACATTAAAATATATATTTTATTTATTAAATTTTAATATATTAGTACCATTTTAGTCTCTTTGGAATGTAAAATGATTGATAAATTTTATAATAAAAAGATGAACCTATTTCTTATTTAGTTGAAAAACATATCCATCCTGGTACATGTTAATTAAATTTTTTTCACAAATAACAATGTATTTGATAAAATAATTATTTAAATCCTTTGAAAACCATATTTTAATTTCACTCCAAACATTTAAAAGAAATATTCTTTCCTCTTTTCAAATAAGTTACTTTTTGACTTTTTAAGGAATGTGCCCATGAAATAGTTATTTTAATGTAAAGTATATGAAAATATTTTCCCTCCATCATGAATGGTATTTTATTTGAAGAAAAATTTAAATTCTTATATAGATATATAAGAAGAAAATAATTTTCTCAATATTCTTGAAATTTTTATATTTAATGATCCTGAAAGAAAATTAAAATTTTCAATGATTTAAAATTAATGTTAAAATTATTATTTAGAATAATTTTTAATCTATGTCTACATTATTTGATATATCATAACATTTTTAGGGGTAATTATCTAATATACCATCCATGTTTCTTATATTTATGGAGTATGAATATTTTATAGAGAAAAATTTATGAAACCCATAACTTATTAATGGATGATACTATAATGAAATAATGAATGATTTTACCATCTTATGACGTACATATATTTGGTTTTAATTATGTGATGAGTGAGTCTATTAATTAAAAATAATTTATTGGGTAATTATATATATCTCATGTGATAATATAAGCGGGGATTGGGAGTGAACCCACTATAAGGATGAGAAGAGGATGTGGAGCGAACCAGTTCAATGGTTGAAATTGTTGTTGTGGAGTGAACCTAATCTATTATGGTACTTTATCCACTCTATTATTAATTGAAGTGAATCATAAATAATTAAATTTTTAAAAAGTTCCCTTGAATACTTATATTGGTATTAAATAAATAAAATTGTATTCTTGTTTAAATTGTAGTCTAAAAATTTCTATCCATTCCCCTAATATGGACTTCTACATATTATTATAAATTTATATAAAAACTAGTTAAATGAAATCTGCTGATCAGCCTAAAAATAATTTCTTTTTTATTTTCAATACATTTTAGTGGAAAACCTAAATTTTTTATATAATGTTTATTTTCACCTTTTATTTTCACATCATGTTTTTATGTAGCTTTATTTCTGAGAATACATGTCCACGGTATCCTTTTTAATACATGTAATGTTTTATTTAGTTTCCATAAAATAAAAAAAATCATTATGATCAATTAAAATTGTATGTTTATAAAAATGTAAATATTATTTGAGATCATATATCAAAATGGATGAGTTGGAATGTATTTGATATATTTTATTCTACATATGAGCTTTTACAATCTAGAACATTCTGTGTATTCTTATAGTCTGTTCAATTTCACTATAATTACAAATTATAATTTCTACTTATACATCTATTTTAAATATCATTTACTTATCTTTTTCATCCCCTATAATATCAACTTCATCACTATTTTTAGAACCAATTTCACCATCATTTAGTTTAGTTTGATCCAATTCATAATATAATTTATTAGAAATCTAGTGACTATTTTCATCTTGATCATCTTAAATTACATTACATTAAATACTATAAGAATTATTTTCAATTTTCCTCCAATAAAAAATTTCTAAATCTCGATGAATTATTTGTATCCAAGAACCTTTAACCTTTTCTATTAAACAATAAGCAATAAATGAAAACTTTACTAGACATATCACTTAATTTATAGAAAATTGAGCCTCTTAATTTCAAGATAAAATGGATTCCAAGGACTGTAAAGTAAATAATTACAGATTTATCTCTTAAAAAATTCACAAATGAGGTTATATTGGTGTTTTTTCTTAGTTAACACCTATATTTTTGGTGCATAAAAGTGAACAATAATCACCAAAAAAATATATTCTCTCATACTAAGATAGAATTTTCTTTTTTATTTCTATAATTCCCCATTATATACTTTCAAAACATAAAATTTATTAAATATTATATGGATAAATATATTATAACATGATTAAATGTTTAATAAGACAATATTCTAATGAAATCCCACTAATCATCTTACCATTTTCAATATTAATCTTTTTAATAGAAACTATAAGGACAATTTTAACATCTCTTATAATTTTTTTGAACATCTTCACTACTTGTTACTAGTGTTTAATGAAAATAATATTTTCTTTATTGATTTATAATCAATTAATGTAATGGATAGCATGTATGTTCAATAAGATCTTTATACATGATTCCTATAAAAATCTATTTGGACCAAATAAATTAGTCTAGTTGATTATATAACCACTTTATTATACATTTATTGAGTAAACAGAAGGTTTTTATAAGATTTAAAAATAATATTTTTATCAATTTCAAATTAGGGTTGATATCTCAAACAATAGTATTTTTATATTTTCTAGAAATATGTTTTCCCACGGTTTGTTTGCCTTATATTCCATAGATTATTATTTTTTGTTGGGAGGACAAAAAAATAATTTCATGGATCTCTATTTTAAAATTGGTTCACACTTCTTTTATAACTTTTTTATATTTCATCAATATTTATCTCTCTATATGAAATGATTTTTTTGTGAAAATAACCTCATTAAATTTATCAAACAAATGACTCAATCTTACTTGGTTATGTATGGACCCGTAAACACATAAAAGTTCCCATTACTTCACCCAATGATACTGAATTTGAACTATGCCAATTCCATATATTTTCAATATTCTATCAATATAGAAGTTAACATTTTCATCATAATTATATTAATTTTTTTTAAGATCATTATACCCTAAATCTTATGTGATGAGTATCCATTTCCATGAATATAGGTCCATCTCTTCATAGTAGATTTGACCAAATTCTACATAATTAATTTTCTATGTAATGGCCCGGACCTCTCCGGCCCATTCCTTTGTCAAAAAGAAGGTCATGAAGTGTTATGGAGGGTAAAATAGACTTTTCCCACACTTTCCATAATTTTTAAGTACGCGCCGTGTAGTGTGACTATAGGTCGTGTAAATGTTTTCCGGGTATACCCCGTGTTGAAGGCCGTGTCCTTGCCGTGTGAAATAAATGAGTATATTCCATATATCCAATACTACACGCCGTGTTGTCCCTCCCTGCGTACGCGTTACCATGTGTTGACCAGTCAAAGGTTGTGTGTCGTGTTGGAGCCATGTCCTTACCGTGTGAAATAAATGAGTATACGACGTGTATCAAATACTACATGTCGTGTAGTCCCTCCCCGGGTACGCGTTACCATGTGCTGACCAGTCAACGGACATGTGCCGTGTTGGAGCCGTGTCCTTGTCATGTGAAATAAATGAGTACACGCCGTGTATCCAATACTACACGCCGTGTAGTCCTTCCCCGCATACGCGTTACCCTCAAACTGTGTGTTGACCAGTCAACGGCCGCAGATCCTTGTTGGAAGCCACATGGTGATCGTGTGAAATGGACGAGTACACGCCATGTACCAAAAAGTACACGCCGTGTAATTTTTCTTTTCTCTCCTATAAAAGGAGGGGTCCCCTCATCTTTTTCAACTCACCCCTCTCATCCCCATTCCTCTGAGCAGAGCTCTCCCAAGAGACTCGAAGGCTCTTTTTTTCCATAACTTCTTCGTCCGAGCTCTGATTTACGATCTGTCAGTGGCCACGGGATCATAACGATGAGGAGGAACTTTTGATCTTGTACTCGTTGTCTTTACATGGGCATTTAATTTCCAAATTCCACCAAAGGAGGTTTTACCCGGACTCGACAGAGGTGACGGATGCCGACGGACGCCTTCTAAGGTTGATCCGGGGGAGCGTTGTGATCAGAACCTATTGAGGTATAGAACTTACCTTCGTCTCTCTAAATTTTGCATCATGCGGGGTGGGTATCCTCTTGTTTTCATGAGAAATAGTTGAACCATTAAATAAAGATAATATCTGGTTAAAGAACAGGGACGGGGAAGTTGTTGTGTTTATCTTATATCCAGTGATATTATCTTTTGAATTAAATATGCTTATGCCTACTGAAAATCACGGTCGTTGGGGGCCATTGCTTGCAGAATTAAATGTTGTCGTATCTTCTAGACCGTTTTTTTGAATGGATCCTTGTGGAATGTGGAATTTGGTTAATCACATAAAGTTGGATGATTAAAATCTGGAACCCTTGTGTGATCACCCCGGTTAAAAAAATGGAATAATGAACAAGTGGGTTTTTGGCTTGCTTGCTGGTGTGTGAAAGGGAGGGGTGAATCCTGGGTTTTTATGAATAAAAAGGGTAGCATGGCTATGGTAAATGATGTTAAAGGGGTGATGATGTGGCACAAATCTTGTTTTTGTGGGTTGTAGTGGATCAGACGAGCAGTAGGGTTGCGATAAGTTGTATCAAGGGATGATGATGTATGCTGCGGTTGTAGTTATACCAGTTGGAAGAGGGGCTACAAGGATGGGTTGGAACGTGAACGAACTATGGGTTTTGAATAATAAATAAAATGTGGAAGAGTTAATGAATATTGGGGCTTGGTAATGGAACATGAATAATAATCAATGGGGTTGGTTGGTTAATAAGAAGGGTTTTGTTATGATGCTTGTGTTTTCCTAACTTGATTTGTGGATGGAAGGGATATGTTTTATGAACGATCGATGTGGTTGGTTGTGGATAGTTTCCCAGTAGTTAAGGAACTAATAAAGTAATTCTGGTGAAACATGAAAACCTAAATGTGGTTGGGGTTGTTTATTGTATGCATGCTTCGTAGTATCAGTGCTGCGGCACGTGCTCAGTTATCTGTTAAGAAGCCATAGGTTGGGCTGTGTGTTTTGTATACATATATATATATCTGTATCTTTTTTGTTTTATCGCCCCCCACACATGTTGAGCACTTAGTGCCGAACACTCCCATTTCATGGGAGAGGGTGTTTTTCCCTTAGTTTCTAGCTCCTTCATGCTCTTTATTCCCTAGGTTGTGATGGCATGATGCGACGTTACACCTAAGACCCTTCAGGTAGGTTTTGATTGGGGTGGATTTAGCCCAAGACTCTTCGGGAAGGTCTTACTATTTTCCAAGAATCTTCGGGATGAGGCCTAGGTGTGTCCAGGCGGGATATGTGGTTATGATGCCCAGGTGTGTGCGGGTGGGATACATGGTTGTGAGGCCCAGTTGTGTGCTGGCGGGATGTGTGGTTTGTGAGGCCCAGGTGTGTGCGGGCGGGATACGTGGTTGTGAGGCCCAGGTGTGTGCGGGCGGGATACCTGGTTGTGAGGCCCATGTGTGTGCGGGTGTGATACGTGGTTGTGAGGCCCAGGTTTGTGCGGGCGGGATGTGTGGCTTGTGATGCCCAGGTGTGTGTGGGTGGGGAGAGTGTGGTAGCATCAGGACGTTCTCTATTAGGAAGAGCGGCTAACTAATGGGGAATGGTGCGGGGTACCCAATACTCTTGTTCTTATATACTCCTACCTGTTGTGATTTTCTTTTTGGTGAGTGTGGCTGGTGAGGTTGGGTGGTTAGATTTACTTTCCAGTTTTCTTCTTTTGTTCTCACGGCACATTAGGATGTCTCCCCAACTGTGCACGAGAGCTTTAGGTTTCCCTACTGAGTATAATTTTATGCTCACCCTACGTTTACATTCAGTTTTCCAGGAGGACTACCAGGGTCGTGTGGGACCCTACTAGTCAGGACATTTGGAGTTTTTTGAGTTGTTGTACACTTTTTTCTTTTGGTATATTATTTTTGAGCATTCTTTTTCTTGTACCTTGTTTCAGAACTATTTAAACATGCATGTGGGATTGGTTTGGGTTTATTTCTATACACGTGTTATTTTCCTTTTTGGTGGTTGACTTGTCCTATTTCCAGATCTTAAGAAATATAAAGGGAAATGCCTCCCATATTTGTGAAAACTCATACCCTTGGTGCTAGTCGCCACCCCGGGGCCTGCTGGAGGTGGGACTCGGGGTTCATTATCTCCCTTTCCCAATCGCTAGCTCAGGAGGGGCATCTTTGTTGGGAGGGGGTCCTGACAGAATGGTATCAGAGGTGATGGTTGAGAGATAGGATGGAGTTTGGAGTTAGGAACAACGAGGATTGCATGGGATGGTAGGGAAACAGTGTTTCTTAATCTTGGTGTGTGACATAGGCCAGGGAGGACCGGCTAGGACACGGGATTTTAGGGCCCCCCGTGATCTGACGCAAGGACTCTGAGCCTACCGAACGACCAAGTGAGACTACATTGATTCCAGGGTAGAGACCCTTGGGAAGGTACATGCATCATCATGATTGTGTTTTACTTGATTTGGGTATTCTGGGAAAGAAATTGAAATAAAAATGATAAAATAAAACCCTGAGAAATTTTTATTACTACTTGGGCTTAGGTGATCTTTGTTTACCGTACAGCTATGGCACCTGGACATCGTCCCCGGGTGTCTCAGACAGTCGAGGCCCATCAGATTCAGGCAGTCGATCAGTTGAGGATTGACTGAGAGGAGGAAGAAAGCCAGTGGCAGAAGACTCTCCGTTCTTTCCAGCGGAAAACCCTCAAGAAGTACGAGTGTAGTACTTCATATACGGAGACATAGGGGTGGATTAAGGAGCTAGGGATTTCTTTTACCTTGATTCGTGCTCCGAGGGAGTACTGGGTTCCCCTAGCAGTCAGTCAGCTGAGAGGTGCGTTGCGATAGTGGTGGACGCTCTATCTCAGAGAGAGGATAGAGGAAGAGGTTTCGTGGGCTGAATTTGACAAGGAATTCAAAGAGGAATTCCTTTCTTCCATGATCAAGGTGGAGAAGTGGCAAGAGTTACTCTCCCTTTATCATGGTAGTATGTCAGTACGAGATTTGGGGATCAAGTTCAAGGATCTTTTGCGCTTTTCTCCGGATCTCTTTCCGGATGAGGAGTCTCGAGCGAGATGTTTGGAGGAGGAGCTTTGTCCTTCGCTCCAGTATACTGTCACCCACTTCACCCTTCCAACGTACTTGGAAGTACAGAAGAAGGCAGAGGCTGTAGAGAGGATGCACTTGCAGGGAGGTGCACCACGTGAGGGGATCCAGCCAGGTTCGTCGAAAGGGAAGGCAGTCAGCAGCAAGTCTCCTGCGACGGGACCTTCCAAGTTCATGCTAGTGGGGAGCAGGCCCCAGCAGTTCCAGTTCAAATCTTCAGGTCCCCATCCCTTTTTCATGAGTCTAGGACCAAATAGTTTTTCTTGTGGAGGTTTTAGGCACATTCATAGTCAGTACCCAACCCGAGCTCAGTACGGTGGAGGTGGGCAGGTCCAACGCCCACCTCAACAGCACCAGTTGCCAGTGAGGCCCTTCCAACAGCAGCACGACCATCCTCCTCCGAGGGAAGACTTTCCGGGAGGAGGATGACCTCAGGGTGCACCTCAGTGACCTCGACCAGGGCGTGGTCGGGGAGGTGGATGACATCAGAGAGGCAGAGGAGCTGGGCGTGGATAGTTGCACGCAGCAGAGTTGACAGCTCCGGCAGGACTAGAAGTGTTGCAAGGTACGATTTGTTTGTTCAGCACTCTTGTTTCTTGATTTGTTCGATTCAGGAGCTTCACACTCCTTTGTTGCACCTGGTCTAGCCAATTCTTTGGGACTAGACGTAGAGAGACTTTTCGTACCACTGGTGATGAGTACACCAATTGGAGGCCAGACCAGAGTATCTTGTGTTTGCCGGGGATGTGGGCTGACGTTAGGACCAATTTGATCTAGTGGGTACCTTCTTCTGTAACAGATGTATCCATACGATGTCATCCTAGTAATCTATTGGTTTTTTCTGTTATTGTCGTTATCAGATGCTTTTGGAGAAGAGTCGTGTTCTCCGACAAGGATGGGCAGTGAGTAGCTTTTGTTGGCGAGAGGAGATATCAGGTGGGAAGCCGCCGTGTGGAGCCTCTCCTTTCCTTGTTAGGAGGGTTATCAGTGCTTCCAGCTGATAAAGAGATGATGGATGTCCTGGGGGTTGTTAGGAAGTTCCTCGATGTTTTTCTGGAAGAGGTTGTGACTCTACCCCCCCCCCCCCCCCCCCGACGTGACGTTGAGTTTGGGATAGATTTACAGCCTGGTTCTCGTCCGATTTTGATGTCACCTTATCATATGGCACCTTCGGAGTTGCGGGAGTTGCAGATTCATATTGACGATCTGATGGAGAAGGGTTTTGTTCGAACTAGCGTATCCCCATGGGGTGCTCTAGTTTTGTTCGTGAAGAAGGTAGATGGTGGTCTCAGGCTATGCATAGACTACCGAAGGTTGAACCAGGTAATGGTCAAGAACCGTTATCCCCTTCCAAGGATAGATGATCTCTTCGACCAACTGAGGGGAGTATGTTGGTTTTCTAAGATTGATCTATGATCTAGGTATCATCTGCTAAGGTTAAAGAACAGTGTCATCTCAAAGACGGATTTCAGGTGCAGGTATGGGCAAATTGAGTTTTTAGTGATGCCGTTTGGTGTTACAAATGCATCGTCCGTGTTCATGGGTCTTATGAACATTGTCTTCTTAGAGTTTTCGGACCCGTTCGTCATTGTGCTTATCAATGGCATCCTGATCTACTCAAGATCAGAGGAGGAGCACATTGAGCATCTCATGGCAGTCTTGGAATCCCTTCGACACCACCAGCTTTATTAGCAATTTTTGAAGTGTATATTCTTGACACAAGAATTACATTTCCTTGGGAACGTAGTGTCTCAGCAGGAAGTGTCAGTGGACCCGATGAAGGTGGAGGCCGTTGTTTATTGGGAAGCACCCAAGAGCGTGGTGGAAGTTCGTAGTTTCATGGGGTTGGCAGGTTACTATCGGATGCTCATTTCGGTCTTTTCTCGAGTTGCTACTCCATTGAAATCTTTGACTAGGATGAAACAGGTCTTCCTATGGAGCGAGTAGTGCCATAAGGCTTTCGACTACCTGAAGAAGAATTTGGTAAGTGCTCCCGTACTCTGGTTTCCAGAGGAAGGTTTGTTGTATGTGGTGTTTTGTTATGCTTCTATCCTTGGTATGGGGTGCATACTAATGCATAAGAAGGGAGTGATCTGTTATGGGTCTAGGAAATTACTTCCTAATGAGTGTAATTATGCCACCCATGACCTAGAGCTTCCAGCAGTAGTATTCGCATTGAAGTTGTGGTGACATTACCTCCTTTGGGAGCGCTTTGTGGTCTTCTCAGATCACAAGAGCATGTGTTATATCTTCTCCCAGTGTGACCTGAACCTATGGAAGTGGATATGGGTCAAGATTCTCCAAGACTACGACTTTGAGATCTCTTACACTGAAGGTAAGGGAAATGTTATGGCTGATGCCCTGAGTAGGAAGCCACATCCGGAAGTGGTTTGGGAATCTACTGATTCTTGGAAGTCGATGGGAGAGTTGGCTGCCTTGCACATGGATTCAAGGGTAGAAGGTGTTAGAGGCTGTTTATTTCAGATGATGGTGCAACACTCCTTGTTGCAGCAGGTGGAAGAGTTACAGTGGGGGGACTCTAAGGAGTAAGTAAAGCGGGATCGTGTCAATCAGGGAAACGCTCCATAAGGATGGTCAAAGGACAGCTGACATCAGATGCTTTTCCATGAAATGTTGTTTGTTCCGGTGGCGATGCGTGATAGAGTTCTCCGTGAGTTCCATTGCTCAGCCTTGGCGGTACATCCAGGAATTTAAAAAATGTACCGAAGCCTATGGGAACAGTTTTGGTGACCCGGGGTGAAATGGGAAGTGGTGGAGTTTGTGGCTAAATGCCAAGTGTGTCATCGTGTTAAGGTTGAACACCGTGTTCCCAGTGGTTTGTTGCATCCTTTAGATGTCCCCGAGTGGAAGTGGGATGAAATCTCAATGGACTTCGTCATAGGACTACCCAGACCTCAGGGTGGTTATGATGCTATCTGGGTAGTGGTGGATCGATTGATGAAATCAGCTCACATCTTAGCAATTAAGGAGTCAGGCCCGGTGAGTACCTTAGCACAAAGGTACGTAGACGAGGTGGTTTGTTTTCATGGAGTTCAGAAGACTATCATCTCAGATCAGAATACTTAGTTTACCTCATGAGTCTGGAGGGGTTACATCATGCATTTGGCAACCAACTACGCCTTAGCACTGCTTTCCACCCCCAGACCGATGGACAGAAACAGTGTACTATCCAGACGTTGGAGGACATGCTGCGAGCATGTGTTCTGGTTTTCAGAGGATCATGGGTACAACACGTGCCTTTATTAGAGTTTTCCTACAACAACAGCTTCCACTCTGCTATTGGCATGGCACCATTTGAGACTTTGTATGGAAGACCATTTCGTTCACTCATTTTTTGGGTAGAGGATGGTGAGACAGGTTCTCTTGGGCCATAGATAGTACAGAGCACCACAGAGAATGTCTAGCTTGTACCTGATAGGATGAAAGCGGCTCAGGACTGATAGAAGTCTTATGCTGATCATCGGAGGAGGACCTTGGTGTTAGAGGTGGGAGATCATGTGTTCTTGAAGGATTACCCTCAACGGGGGTAGAAGAGGTTTCGGAGAGGGAGCAAGCTCTCACCTAGGTTCATCGAACCTTTTGAGGTGCTGAGGCTAGTCGGTGAGGTGGCATATAAGCTAGCCCTGCCACCTGAGTTGGAGAAGGTTCATGACGTCTTCCATGTATCCCAGCTACGTTGATACTTACAAGTTGACTCCCACATTATCGACTGGGTAGAGTTAGATATTGGAGATGACGCGACCTTCGAGGAACGACCAGTTAGAATCGAGGATCGTAAAGAGAAGGTGCTCTGTGGATGAACCATTCCATTGGTTCGTGTGTTGTGGAGGAATGGCGGCCTCGAGGAGAGTACTAGGGAGAAGGAGGACCGGATGCATGCTCAGTACCCGGAGTAGTTTTGACTTGTGTTTTTCTTTTTTCGTCTGATCTTTGTGTTGATGTTATACTCTATACCTTTGATATATGGAATGCTTGGCTTGTTGGTTGTGAGATGTTTTGTTTTCCTTGTTCTCTTGAATTGTGAAACGTGTCCAGATATGTGAAGAAAAGGGGAAACCCAATCCTTAATAGAGACGCATTAATGCAGATGCGATTGAACCAGTGTGGGCGAGTCAGTGCCACCTAAAGCAGATAATATCTCTACATTAGAGAAGGAATTCCCCAAGCCATGTGTTTGGGCAGTGTGTGGGTTGTACGGTGTTGGGGGTAGTGTAAGTTGGAAAATCCTAATATGTGGAAGTGGGAAGGCCCAATCCTTAATCGAGATGCATTAATGCAGATGCGATTGAACCCGTGCAGGCGAGTCAGTGCCGCCTAAAGAGGATAATATCTTGACATAGGAGAAGGAATTCCTAACACCTATGATTATGGTTGTTGGTTGGGTTCCTGTTATAACGAGAACCCTAAGAGGTATATTGTTGGGTTCCTCTAGGTTGGTTTTTGAATTATCGGGGACGAGAATGTTTTAAGAGGTATCTGATGTAATTGCACGAACCTCTCCAGCCCATTCCTTTGTCAAAAAGATGGTCACGAAGTGTTATGGAGGGTAAAATAGACTTTTCCCAGACTTTCCAGAATTTAGTAAGTACGCGTCATGTACCACTTTGTCGGGTATACCCCGTGTTGAAGGACGTGTCCTTGCCATGTGAAACAAATAAGTATACTCTGTGTATCCAATACTACACTCCGTGTATCCAATATTACACTCTGTGTAGTCCCTCCCCGCGTATGCATTACCGTGTGTTGACCAGTCAATGGATGTGTACCGTGTTGGAGCCGTTTCCTTGCCATGTGAAATAAATGATTATACGTCGTGTATCCAATACTACACACCGTGTAGTCCCTCCTCGCGTACGCGTTACTGTGTGTTGACCAGTCAACGGCCGCGTGCCGTGTTGCAACCATGTCCTTGCCGTGTGAAATAAATGAGTACATGCCGTGTATCCAATACTACACGCTGTGTAGTCCTTCCCCGCGTACGTGTTACCCTCAAACCGTGTGTCGACCAGTCAACGACCGTAGAGCCGTGTTGGAAGCCGCGTTGTGACCGTGTGAAATGGACGAGTACACACTGTGTACCATAAATTACACGCCGTGTATTTTTTCTTTTCTTGCCTATAAAAGGAGGTGTCCCCTCCTCCTTTTCAACCCACCCCTCTCCTCCCCATTCCTCTGAGCAGAGCTATCCCAAGAGACTCGAAGGATCCGTTTCTTCCACAACTTCTTCGTCCGAGCTCCGATTTACGATCCGTCAGCGGCCACGGGATCGTAATGACAAGGAAGAAATTCTGAGATTGGATCCATTGTCTTTAATTTGGCATTTCCTTTCCAAATCTTACCTGAGGATGTTTTACCAGGACTCGACAGAGGTGACGGATGCTGACGGACGTCTTCTATGGTTGATCCGGGGGAGCGTTGTGATCAAAACCTGTTAAGGTAGGGATCTTACCTTCGTCTCTCGAAATTGGGCATAATTCAGGGTGGGTATCCTCTTGTTTTCATGAGAAACAGTTGAAACATTAAATAAAGATAATAGATGGTTAAAGAACGTGGATGGGGAATTTGTTATGTTTATCTTATATCCTGTGATATTATCTTGCGAATTGAATAGGCTTATGCCTACTGAAAATCACGGTCTATGGGGTCCTTCGCTTTCGTAATTAAATGGTTCCCTATCTTCTAGACCATTTTTGTTAATGGAACCTTGTGTAATGTGGAATTTGGTTAATCAAGTTGAGTTGGCTGATTAAAATCTGGAACCCTTGTGTTATCACCCCGGTTAAACAAAATGGAATAATGAACATGTGGGTTTTTGGCTTGGTTGCTAGTGTGTGAAAGGGAGGGGTGAATCCTGGGTTGTTACGAATTAAACGGGCAGAAGGGCTGTGGTAAATGATGTTAAAGGGGTGATGATGTGGCACGAATCTTGTTTTTGTGGGTTGTAGTGGATTGGATGAGCAGCGGGGCTGCGATAAGTTGTACAAGGGATGATGATGTACGGTGCGGTTGTGGTTATGGCGGTTGGATGCGGGTATGAAAGGATGGGTTGGAATGTGAATGAACTATGGGTTGTGAATAATAAATATAATTTGGACGAGTTAATGAATAGTGGGGCTTGGTAATGGAACGAGAATAATAATAAATGGGGTTGGTTGGTTAATAAGAAGGGTTTTGTTGTGCTGCTTGTGTTTTCCTAACTTGATTTGTGGATGGAAGGGATATGTTTTATGAACAATTGATTTGGTTGGTTGTGGATAGTTTCCCAATAGTTAAGTAAATAATAAACTAATTCTGGTCAAACGTGAAAACCTAAATGGGTTGGGGTTGTTTATTGTATGCATGCTTTGTTGTAGCAGTGTTGAGGCAGGTGCTCAGTTCTCTGTTTAGAAGTAATAGGTTGGGCAGTGTGTTTGGTATACATATGTATATATGTATCTTTTATTTTTTATGTCACCCCACCCATGTTGAGAACTTAGTTCCAAACACTCCCATTTCATGGGAGAGGGTGTTTTCCCCTTAGTTACTACATCATTCCAGCTCCTTCTTCCCTAGGTTGTGATGGCTTGAGGCGACCTTACACCTAATACCCTTCAGGTAGGTTTCAATTGGGGTGTTTTTATCCCAAGACTCTTCAGGTAGGTTTTACTGTTTCCCAAGAATCTTTGGGATGAGTCCCAGGTGTGTGCGGGCGGGATACGTGGTTGTGAGGCCGAGGTGTGTGCGGGCCAGATACGTGGTTGTGAGGCCCAGGTGTGTGCGGGCGGGATGTGTGGTTTGTGACTCCCAGGTGTGTGCATGCGAGATACATGGTTGTGAGGCCCAGGTGTCTGCGGGCGGGATACGTGGTTGTGAGGCCCAGGTGTCTGCGGGCGGGATACGTGGTTGTGAGGCCCAGGTGTGTGCGGGCGGGATGTGTGGTTTGTGAGGCCCGGGTGTGTGCGGGCGGGGAGAGTGTGGTAGCGTCAGTACATTCACCGTTAGGAAGAGAATCAAACTAATAGGGAATGGTTCGGGGTACCCAATACTCTTGTTCTTATATACTACTACCTATTGTGATTGTGTTTTTGGTGAGTGTGGCTGGTGAGGTTGGGTGGATAGATTTCCTTGCCAGGATTCTTTTGTTGTTCTCACAAGACATTAGGATGTCTCCCCACCTGTGCATGAGAGCTTTAGGTTTCCCTAATGAGTACGCTTGTATGCTCACCTTATGATTACTTTCAGGTTTCCAGGAGGACTACCAGGGCCGTGCGGGACCCTACTAGTCAGGACAGATGGAGTTGTTGCAGTTGTTGTACACATGTTTCTTTTGGTATTGTACTTTTGAGCTTCCTTTTACTTTTACCTTGTTTCATAACTATTTAAACATGCATGTGGGATTGGTTTGGGTTTATTTCTATACACTTGTTCTTTTCCTTTTTGGTGTTTGACTTGTCATATTTCCCAATCTTAAAAATATAAAGCGTAATTCCTCCCATATTTTTGAAAACTCATACCCTTGGTGCTAGTCACCACCTCGGGGCCTAATGGATGCGGTAATTGGGGGGTCATTATCTCCATTTCACAATCTCTAGCTTAGGAGGGGTATCTTTGGAGGGAGGGGGTCGTGGCAATTTATCATAAAAATTTTCATTTTGTGTCCTAATTTAAATTATAATTTATTTTTATAACATATAATTATGGGAATATATTATTTGAAATAGTGACCATTCTAGTAACATATTTGATAGATATAATAACGATATTCAAAAATATTCTAAATATACACAATATTTTTTCTTCTAATTTCAGTATATTTCATAAAATGTTTTTTATTCAATTTCTCTAGATATCTCCACCATAATTAGAGACATCTACAGTACCATGGGAGAGAGAAAAATTTCATGAGTACATGTTATTTAATCCCAAAAATAATATAATATAAACATTACTCTTTAAATCCAGTTCCTTTTGGAAGCCATTGAGTCCACTAGGAACAATATATAGATATTTTTGAATAGTCATGAAAACACTACGTTTAAGACATAGAGAATCTATATTATTTTAATTATTCTCAATTAATATTGATATAATAATTTTATTCTCTAGGTTTTTCTCAACCCAGGCTTTCTCAGATTGACTATTAGATTCAACGCTATTATTTTTAATAGATTTATTCTTTTAATAGACACAAGTTTAGAATTGACCTGAACTTGATTATAAATTTCATGAGTAGCATTTGATTACAGATCCAGCACTTACAATACATTATCATTTCCTTGTTTTATTTTTTAAACATGGTTTTAAATATTATGATATAATGAATTAGCCATGTTATGTTCTTATTCTAAATCATCGATATTCTCTTAAATTTTTTAAATTAACTAATACTAAGGAACATTAAATTTGAGGATGTTGATCTACTAGATGGATAATAATCTAGAATATAAAACTTATCTTTGTGATTGATTATTAATAGATAATTTTTCTTGATATATTTTTCTTCTTTCATAGTTTTAGTGTTTCTCTCTAGGAACACCTCATACTTAGTTTTCACCATGTACTCTATCTAGGATTCATTATATAATTATTATTTTTTAGTAATTTTTTATTTTCATTCAACATATTACATGAAATTGGTGCATATTCAAAAACAATATCCCATTAAATAACTAATTGAATTAGATTAATGATCTTTATCTTCTATCAACACAATCATTTCCTTTATTCATTTTTTCTCATTTTCCCCTTTTTCATGCATTATCTACTTTTTGCAACCTCTTCCATTTGATTTTATTATAGGCCCATATTAATTTTCTTTATCATTATATTATATTATATTATAATTTCATGGAAAATATTAATAAATATTTCCAATTATGCAGCATTAGAAAGAATTTAGTAGTAATTTTTTATTCAATTTATCATTTTCTCATTTATGTTTTTGGAAGATAGAATCCATAAAACTACTTCGATTTTCATAAAATTTATTATATATATATATATATGAATAATTTGATGATTCCAAATATTACCCCTTTATTATTACATTTTTTATGGATTTTAATTCTTTTTCTTATTTATCCTTCCACTAAAATGTTAAAACTTTTGTTTTCCTATAATTGAGATGAGTATTATGTAACTCATCAACATAATGATATCCCTTGTTATCCCTAATTCAAATAATTGGGTCATTAAAATATAGAAAGTACCTCATTAGGATTTACAATAAAATTATAATTACCAAGTTTATTTCCAACGCCCATGGTGTGATTGAAAATATCTTTTATAGGGTAAAATTGTTTTAAAAAGTCTCATCATCATCCATTCTAATATCATCAATTTTATCTCTCAGTGTTCTTTTTTTGGATTTCTTTATTTTAAAATTCATTTCAAACATGATCTCTTACTTGTCCCACATATTGTTAGAAGTACACATCCCTATAATAATAGCGTGATATTTATATAATAAGGATGAAAAATTTTAATATTGGTATTTCCCATTTACCACTAAACTTCATTTATCTTTACATATTATGGGAGAATCTCTACAAAGATGAGGCAATTCAATGACCATGACATTACAAAGATGAATACCTTTCTCTATAACATAAGGAATCATTGTATTATGATCAACCTGAATGTATTTCCATTTAAAATGGGAAATATTCTTACATTAATAGGATTAATATTCTCTATTATTTTTAATAGGAGGTTCTCATATGGAAGTAGAATTTACATTGAAATCTCTTATAAAGACATCGTCTGTTGAGTTGCTATCATGATATAGCTCAGATACCTTGTAACCCTGATAACCAGGCCATAAATGACATCGCTCAATGACAATTCCTCACCCCATGGGTTCGAGACTAGCACGTTGCATCAGAAAATATGATAGTTGGAACCAATTTTCTACATACATAATGAAATAAAGATAAACCAGTCAGTATGCATGAATGAAAAACTAAACTGGGAGAACTACCCTAGAAGTCATATAGATTTAAACAAACCCATGTAAAACCACCATGATTCTAAAATTGGATAACCACCCAAGTCCCAATGGATAAAAAAACTCAAGACCACTGATAAAAAACGACCACATACAAGTGGTTCTTTCCCCATACTAAATCATAGAAGAGGGAAGTGCACAAACACCCAAATTAATTGGCAGGGTGTGAGATAAAATAAAGATATTTTCTTACCTAGGATTTATTAATATAACCCCACAATTTATTAAACAAATAAATATTTGAATAATAAAAAAGAAAAAATATAATTTTAAAATCACATTTAAAACAAATCATGCTTTACATTTAAATTGATGAAAATACATTAATAAAATATCTTCATAATCATTTTATATTGAAATTTTTATATAAATTTGCACGCCAGGTATAAAATAATTTATAAATAGTGGAATATATACGTGTATATATAATTATTAACATCAATAAACAAGGGAATCTTCAAAGAGCTCCAATATTTTCAGTTTATGGGATCTTCACAAACATATATAATGAAAATGGAAATGTGCACATAAAACCTTTTGGCATTGATCAAAGAAGACTATCCAACATACTTCAGAGGATAATATTTTCTAATAAGTTTATGCTAGAGTTGTCAAGCGTCAATCCATTCCTAGGACATTCCCATTCATGTTTGTTTCCCATAATAACTCACATACTACCTGGACATGCATGTTCTCAAACAACAATCAATAAGGGGGAATTTATTTCAAAACAATTAGAAATAAAATTTTACCTATTTCCTATTTAAATATTCCAATTACCATTTAAAAATAAAAATGGGGTTTTAATCAAATAATAACTTTTTTCATGTTAATACAAGTGGGTTTCTATAAAACCATTTTAATCCATTTTCACAAATATGAATTGGAAATCAATTTCATGATTCAATTTCACAATTTAAATTCCAAAATATAAATTCCACAATCAATTTCTCCAATTTTACATCAAATGAAAATTACACCCCAATTTTATTAAATTAAGGGGGTCCAAATTTATTTCCAAATCTGATTCAAATCCCCAATTCAGTGGAATTGTTTTGTTAAAAAACCAATTGAATGAAATAACAATTAAATAAAACAATTTAATTTTAATCAAGCAATTTAGGTTTAATGAAATTGGCCCTCATAAATGGAAAATCCAACATCGGGATCACAAGATCCCAAATCATAAAGCCCTAAATGCGAAACTTGAACAAAGAACTCTGATAATGAAGATATGAGAATCAAACTAAGTTTCAAGATTGAAAACAATGGAGATTATATTCTCCAAAAACATGGATATATTTTAACCCTAAATAGGATATAGGAGATAATGGGTGATAAAGAACATAAAGAGAAAACTTACCAATAAAGGAACAAACAAAGATCTCCTAGCATAAATCTACCAAGGAGAGGGTTTTGACGAGAAAAAATTGTTCCTTGGGATCCCTTATAAACCTAGAAATAGATCTAGGATGATTTAGGCCCAAGATAGTGTCTTAGTGTGTAGAAATTGATCTTGGTTGATTTAAGCCACGATCGGGTCTTAGTGGGGCGGTGTAATTTTTTTTTACAATTTTTGGATTAATTAAATTTTTTTGCATATTAATCTAGGAAGTGAAACATGGTATGAAAAACCATGTGGCCTAACAATGCGCCCCCTTATATAAGGATTCATGGGTTTTTATTGGTGGGCACATGGTTTTTCAAACTGTGACCAACCATGAAAACCATCACCATATATGTTCTCATGGTTTTCAATAATAGGGTGCACGTTTTGGGAAAACCATACACCAACAATGATAAACCCAATATAAATTCAATTTTATTTACCAACATTTCTTGCAAAATACCTCTAAACGAATCCTAACCAAATAATGATCAAAAGAGGGGTTATCAGTACCTGAAAATAGTATTAGGAAGTTACAATTGCACCGGTGGGGGAAAATCCTAAGTACATGTAATAAAATTTAAAAAATATTTAAAATCCATAACAGATTAAGGACGAGATTAACTGATGAAAAATTGATTTTTATTATTATAGGATGGGACATAGAACCTATCTAGGAGATAAATCTGAATGATTAAGGGGGATAAAATAGTGAAGGCCAAGGGAATTTTCTTGTAAAAAAAATCCTACATTCAGTCATTGAGAACCTATACTGTTGTAAATGGAAAGATAATCCTATGCTCTTCCAACTCTAGAAAGTCTGTCTGCTACAAAGTTTGATGACCTACATGTACGGTGGTTATTTCACCCTTTATTTGTCTCCATTGAAAATCTTTTAATGTGTTAAATCAACTCCCACAGTGGGGAGATTTTCCCTTGAAGAGTTCACACCAACACCCTAGAGTTCGAATAAATGTTATTTATCTACAGTTCAAACCTATTACACAACATGATACTAGAGTATGGTGCTCTCACCTCAGTTCTCATGGAATTACTTAGACCATAAAAAGAACTAAAGGAAATGAGAACCAATCCTCTGGTGCCTTGAAATGTACCTCCCCCTATCATCTTCTCATTCATGTAGGAGCCATCCATGATGTGTTTAGTTCCAATTGAGTGTTACATCCATTTACCTAATGACCTTATGTGTTCGCTGCGATGATAGGTCAGTTGGTAATACATCCCAATGTATGCAACCTCTAACCTCCTTTAATAAAAATTCCCAGGTCATTAACAAGAGTGTTCATCGTCACATGTATATAAGAGGTATAATTTTGTGTACCCATCCATGAATGATTTATTTCCTCCCATAGAGTCCAGTAGATCGATGTGAAAATAATGTTATGAATCTCAGCTTCCATTTATTTATTCTCTGAACCTCGAAACTACTAAAAATGAATGACTGTAAGGAAATAACCACACTATTAAGGAGCTCCATCATCCCCATTGATGATTAGATACTATCCTACTAATCAATTTTAACAATAAATTAATGAAATTTCTCAATCTGTGATAAATCACAAAAAAAGAAATGAGAATCTGGGGAAATATACTTCCATTGAATGTTATCATCTATCTATATCACCTGATTTCTCACCCTCAAAAGAAGGAAATTCATAACAATTGGGATCATAGTTTACCATAATTTGGCATCCCACTCATCACAAAAAACCCTTTATGTATCATAAACCTAAAATATTGACCATTGAATTTTCCCAAACTCGAACCAATGAAGAAACATCTATCATTATCTTCATTCATCGTAATGCCTTCGAAGACATTCATCAGCTCACTATTCAGAATCACCTCCAGTATAAGATGATATATACTCATCTCTTTAAAAGACATATTAGGGAAAAGACATCCCATAACTAAAAGCTTCACACCAAACCAGTTATCCTTCCATATATTGAGATTAACTCTCCACACAATCCAACAAGCATCATCTCAAAAAACATCTAGGTGGTTACGAAAACATTGCTCCAGGTTCTACAGTTTGGATATTCATCTCTTCAAATAAACTCAACGATTTCCAAATCGTCACCTAATGATGTTGGACCAAATACAATTTCCTTTGATAAAATCCCATTAAAGTCATGAAATTATGGACTTCATGGATAATATCATTTCTCTTAAACTGATATCACCCTCCTCAACTGGTTTCTCTAGGTGGTTCCAAGAGTACCGGTGGCGATGACCCATATTACTGGTGTCCCAAAAAAACATTTTTTTGAACATATAAATTTTATTAATCATCCCATTGGGAGAATTAATGTTTTATAGGATATTCATTGGTATAAAGGTTAAGACGCTTTTGATTAAGGTGACACATCATACAAATGAAAAAAATTGTTCGTCTAGTTTATATTCCCCCCCATAATTCTAACCATAATATCATCAAATAAATACTTATTGATGTTCCCATTGGATATTGGCTTCACAAGATAAATCATTCATATTTTATTACTTTAAATAAAAAGAATGAATGGTATATCCCTACTTCTTCTACCTTAGAATTTGTTAGAGATAAAGACACTTCTTTTCCTTGGGTTAATAATTTTTTCACTTAAGCCTCCATAAAAAGGCATAACCTAAATATATTCAAAAACAGATATCAGGATATCATTAATTAAAAAATTGTATTCATCAAACATGATGTGTGATATGACACCATACCTGGAATGCTTATACAGAAGAATCCTTCTATAAACCATGTGTCTATAAAGGTTTCTTGGAAGGGCATCCTGATCCAAAATAAAGATGTTGGGAGAAAACAGTTATCCTTTAATCAATCTCCACATACTTTTGATGAATATGAATCCCTTTCCCATAAGATATATATAAATCCATATAGATGAGTAACACCTAAAGAATAAGTTGCAGAACCATTCATGGAATCAAAAATTCATCATAGATCAGATAATGAAACTCTATTCTTGATTATCATTGGCTCTGTGGATATCTACCCGAGTAATAACATTGTGGATGATTTATCTTTTATTGATATCTTCCCAAAATTCTTTATAAATGAAAATTTACCCATGAATGTTCTTACCTTTCTCAAAACTATGTTGTTCCTCAGAAACATTTTTTAGAATTACTCCATTTAATCTAATAGATATAATACAATCATGGATTTTATAAGATACATTATCCAAACAAATAGGACTATAATTGTCAATTCTTGATGAATCCTTGACCTTTGGAATAAAGACCACCCTAGAAAAAAATTTATTTCTATTAAGGTAAATTCAAAAAAAATGATTAGGATCAATCATGTGAACTCCCAAAAAAACTCTATCTACCCTATAAAATCCCCCTATAAATCTACCTAGGAAGAGAGTGCTTCCTATATCCATTCAGTGAATAGTTTTCCAAAATTCTTCTCCCTGAGGCACAACCATTAATGTTCCATAATATAAACCTTCCATCATCCTTGGTAAACATTCCATAAAACCATCTTCTACCTCAGTCATCCGAGGAATTCTGTCACTATTAGAGGCAGATTTTACCAACACATTTTCAAAATGATCAAGAGCCATACTCCATGCCACATTCACGTCCTATGTGTAGGTCACATTATCATGTCAAAGATTTAACCCATTGTTATTTATTTCCTTTATGAATACCTAGAAATATTCAATATTTTGGTCTTCCTATTTAATTAATTTTATTGTAGATCTCTATTTACAAGACTTCATGATATCAACTATTTCTAATCCAAAATTGTGTGTTTATCAAAGAGGAAGATGAATCATCCCTCATCCCATCTATTCTGAATTTCATCCTTCAGTATGTCGGTATCTTCTTGAATGAACTCCATGTTGATATCCTCATTTGGATTGTTTTTCTTGAAAACAAGGATATCATTATTTAGATGCCTATGCCAATTCGAAAGAAAAACCCAATCACTCTCGTTTTCCACTTGTTCTTAGTATTTCTTTATCATTAGGATAAAACCAACAATCTGATTCCAATTAGAAGATAACAAGAATGGTTGATTCTCAGAATATATTCTTCTCAACTCCATAAAATGTTGGGAATGATCAGACAATGATCGATTCAAGTGAGAAATATATATCTGTGAGAATGATTCTAGACCTTACAGGTTAGATGGATATATATCAAGTTGGCTCCTGATATGACTGATGCACTTTCAGTTGTAGAAACAATTGTATTTTCTCCAATTAAAACCCAAGTCCAAGAGCACCTTTTTTGTAATAATATTTTAAGGTCCATTATTCCATTGTTATAGTCACCAAAACCACCCCACTTTTCTAAAATATCATCTATAGTTTTAAAATCTGTTCTTGTGAAGCAAGGAAGGTTGACATAATCAAAAGAGTTCAGAAACTCATAGAGAACCAGTCATCCTTATAGATCACCACTGGCATAAAGAAAATAAAAAATAACTTTGATACCTTTGAAATTGATCTTCATCGTGAAGAATTGAGATAGTTCATTGATTAAGTCCACTTGCACGTCTATTTTGAAACAAATCGAGATGTGTTTGTTATCAAGATAAGAATGCAAGTGACTGTCAAGGTGAATTTTCTTAGAAAATTATTTAATCATGCTTGGAACCTAGTTTTATTCCCAAATGACCACGATCGAAGCTTAAAATTTCCTAGACCAAGAGGTAATGAGGACACACTTCACAGTCCTCCTTGCATCAGGAGTTCCAAATGATCAAATATAGCAAAAAAAAGAAAGTTTTCCAATGTGTCATGATGTACATGATTACGTAACTCTATGGTATTACAACTAGGATAAAGAAATCCCTTATCGAACCAACCATCTTTGGGTAGAGGGTATTCTATTTCAATGGGATATCTGAATCCTATGAATGTGATATTTTTTTAATATGGAATTTAAAGAAGACTCACATTCGAGCCCTCTTTGTAAAGGGATACAAGTTGCATTCTCAGAGGAGTGCTTTGGGAGGACCAGATCTCTCTTACCGCCCCTTCAAAAAATGCCTTCCACTGAGGCATCACCTTTCTATCATTAAAAACACCAAAGGAGAGAAGAAACACTTTATTTAATGATTTGGGAGAAAGGATAATGGAAATATGAAAGGTAGGAGAAGAAGTCACAAGCACCCTAGGTGGAAATGGCTAAAAGAAAGAATCGCCAACCTGAACCAAAGGATCTGTTGGCGTTGCCTCTGTCATCATCAACTCATGCCTTTTGGAAGAGGGATACAGATGAAAAGAAATGTTAAAATCCATTAGATGAGGTGGGAGATCACCATAAAAATAGTTTCACATAGACTGTATCCCAGTAGGGTCATACTCATTTATATCCATGTGGGCATCATATTTATAATTTGAAAATCCCACTTTAATGAAATTTAAGATCTCATCTTCCGTTACTGAGGACGAAGGCCGGTCACCCAAAATCACCATCGAGGACAACGACATACCACCCAAAACCACGGTCATACTAAGGTCACCAAGGAGCTAGGACCTCTCATTCATCCATCTACAGGTTTTCAACAAATGACCATGAATCCCACACACTGTGAAAAAATGGGAGGCACTTGAAACAACAACCAATAAAACCATTTGAACCCACCCACTGACTTGATAAGAATACGTGAAGTAAATATCACCTCTAGATTCAACTCAAAAAATATATGAGGGTTCCCGAAGTCTTTTTTGTGATCTTTATTCCCATAAAAAAAATAATTCTCCCCAAATACTCTCTCACCACTTTCATAATATAGTTATTTTTCAATGGAAGTAATAGGCTAGGAAATTTAGTTTGTTAATTGTTTTTTCAATTTACCACACATCGGTATAACTAATCTTCAGTGGATAATTGTATCAATTTGTATTTTAATGAACACACATTTTTTTTTGTTTTCACCCATTTTTATTCACAATATTATATGAATAATATTTTCAGAATAATATATGAAAAGTTCCTTAAATTATTGATTCCAAATAAATTCTTGATGAATTATAATAATAACCCTGAAGAATAATTTCGAATATTTAAATTAAAAATATCCAAAAAAATATATATGATCTTCTAAATATCTCTAGGTCAATAATTTTTATGAAAATAATCACGATACACATGAAATTTTACTCTATATAAATCATTATGAAATATAAAATATATTAGGAAAATTCAACACTAGAATTTCTATCTTCCGGAAAAAGGACTTAGGATGTGGCCACTCAACCCATGTCATAATTGGTTCTAATATTTATAGAACATACATAGTTGAATCTCCAAAATGCGCATAAATCACAACCCATTTAGTTAAAATTTTTTCAATGAGTACCATCATATAATAATATATCATGATTTCATATTCCCAGAATAAGACATTCCTTATCTTATTGCTTCTCTATTTTTTCAGATGAAGTAGCTTTATAAATATTTAAGGAAACTTATAATGTTGTTATAACTAAACATTTTGATTATCACCAAATTTAAAATGATGAATAAACCCAATGATGATTCCAAAATACTATATGATGAACAAGAATTTTATTCCTTATGAAGTTCATGGAAATTTCAAAATATTATATAAATCATATGATGAATTGTTTAAACCATATGTTTGTCAAACCTTGTAAAGTTTCAATGATAAAATGTTCCATAAACATGAAAATATCACAAATTATACCTCCAAATGTTTCTTATAGATCCTTATGATGGTTTACTAATCCTTATAAATTCAATATAAAATATTATTTGTATAACATTACAAAATTTTACAACCTTATAAAAATTTTACATCACTATAATTATGAAAACATCACAAAATCAATATATAGAAAAATGATTTAATACCCATTTAAAATCAATTAAGAATCCCAATTTCCATAAATTACTCAAAATATAAAAATATTATATCATTATATACATTTTTTATTCCACAACTCATTTTTACATGAAAATATTTGCATTATTATCAAGGCTAATGAGCCCCAAAATATTATTTCTATATGGGGGGTGAACAAAAATAATCAACCACACTATAAAAAACCCTTATGATACAAATTAATATATTAAACCCTAATATTATACAATATAAAATAGTAAATTGATTATAAGATTATTCTTTAATAATGGACCCCGATGAGGTAATATATCAACCATAAACACCCAAAAACCGGAATTTATCATGAATCATGAAAATTTTATCCTGTTTGTAGATTAACCATATTACTCATCATAATTCTTTCTAGTGTTTTATTTGGATTTTCAATCCAACACCTAACTTAAACCTAGAGTGACTGCTCAAAACATTGGACATCCCTCGAAAACTGGGGTTTCAACTGATGTTATAGTAGCCATACATTCTCCCAGTCTACCTCCCATAACCCAAAATCATATATCCAATGCTAAATAATTTTGTCACAACTAAAAATACACTCACTACTACAACATGGCCTATTATCAGTGCTAAAACCCGACATTAATAGTGCTAGAAAAGCACTATTAATGGCGGTGTAGATAAAGGGGGGGGGGGGGTCCCCTTTATTAGTGCTCCGAAAAGCACTGATAAAGGGGACCCCCTTTATCTACACTGGCATTAACAGCACTTTTCTAGCACAGATAAAGGGCTTCCTTTATCAGTGCGGTCCTAAGTGCTAATAATAGGGCCCTTTATCATAGCTCTTTTAGCGCTGTTAAAGGAGTCCTTTATCAGTGCTCAAAAAAGCGCTGATAAAGGCACCTTCCCCTGCACCTGTACAACCAGCACCTGCACACCTGCACAATGTAGCACCTGTAGACGAACCAAGAACTGAAAGATGACAAAGCGCACACAATATTTTAACAAATAATGTAATATACATTTACTTAACATCAAGAATACAAAAAACACTTCAATATACATTTCAAACAATTTTTTACATGGTTAAAATTACAATTATCCAACAACAGTGATAAACATTAATTTTTTATCCTTTTATATATGTGATCCTCTCTAAAAAAATTTCATCCATGGTATTTGATGCTGAAAAAAGCATCCGAACTCAAGGAAATAAATTCACCTATAACAGGAAAAAGATATTATGTAAGTAAAACAATAATTAAATAAATTAAAACATTAATATTAATGAATAAATTAATATAGAAATGTGAAACTAAAATATGGAAATGATAAAGTCAAATTTTTTTCATTTTGATAACAATGAAAGGGAATAATGTAAAATCAATATGTTTTTAGATGATTTATCTCATTTAATAAATACTGATTCTTTATCTAATAAAAAGATTTACCGGTCACACCTTGCATCATATTGAGATGTGGTTGATTCAAACACGTCATAAATGACTCATAGATCATTTTCCTAATGTATCAAAACAATCTGAATGTGTTTTCTCTGTTTTCGATATGTCACTTGTGTTGTTTTCTAATGTTAGTGTCAATTTGAAACTGATATCTGACACTTTTAGCCATACCGATCACAACGTGTGTCAGATTGAGGTGTGTTTGATTCATACACGTCAAAAATCGCCCATGGATTATTGTCCTAATGTATCAAAACAATCCGAACTGATTTTCTTGGATTTCATTACGTAACCTGAGTTGTTTTCTAAAGTTAATGTCAACTTGAAACTGATATCAAACACTTTTAGACATACCAGTCACACCGTGGGTCAGATAGTGGTACGTTAGATTCGTATACATCAAAAATGACTGATGTATCATTGTACTAAAGTATCAAAACAATCTGAATGCGTTTTCTCAGTTTCTGGTATGTCACTTGTGTTGTTTTCTAAAGTTAATGTCATCTTCATATTGATATCACACACTTTCAGCTATACCGGTCACATCATGCATCAGATTAAGGACTGGTTGATTGTTACACGTCGCAAATGACTCATAGATCATTTTTGAAATGTATCAAAACAATCTGAATGCGTTTTATCAGTTTTCCATATGTCACTTGTGTTTTTTTTCTAAAGTTAATGTCAATTTCAAACTGACATTCGACACTTTTATACATACCAGTCACACTGTGCATTATATTGAGGTGAGGTTGATTCATACACATCAAAAATGACTCATGGTTAATTTTCCTAATGTATCAAATCAATCCGAACACATTTTATCAGTATTCCATATGTCAGAAGTGTTGTTTTCTAATGTTTATGTCAATTTGAAACTGTTATCAGACATTTTTAGCCATACCGGGCACACTGTGAGTCATATTGAGGTTTGGTTGATTCATACACGTCACAAATGACTCATAGATCATTTTCCTAAAGTATCAATATAATCCGAACTTGTTTTCTTGGTTTTCAGTATGTAACATGAGTTATTTTCAAAAGTTAATTTCATTTTGAAACTGATATGGGACACTTTTAGCCATACCAGTCACATTGTGCGTCAGAATGAGGTACCGTTGATTTTTACAATTCAAAAATGAATCATGGATCGTTTTCATAAAGTATAAAAGAAATTCAAACACGTATGGTAAGTTTTCCGTATGTCACTTGTGTTTTTTTCTAAAGTAAATTTGAATTTCAAACTGATATCAGAAAGTTTTAGCCATAATGGTCCCACCGTGCATCAGATTGAGGTGAGGTTGACTTTTACACCTCAAAAATGACTCTTGGATCATTTTACTAAAGTATCAAAATAATCCAGACACATTTTATCAGTATTTTTCATGTCATTTTTTTGTTTTCTAAAGTTAATGTCAATTTGAAACTGATATCAGACACTTTTAGCCATACCGGTCACACCATGTGTTAGATAGTGGTGCTTTTGATTTTTACACATCAAAAATGACTCATGGTTCATTGTACTAAAGTATCAAAACAATCCGAACACGTTTTCTCAGTATTCCGTATATCACTTGTGTTGTTTTCTATAGTTAATATCAATTTGAAACTGATATCAGACACTTTTTGCCATACAGGTCATACTGTGCATCTGATTGAGATGCGGTTGATTGTTACACATCACAAATGACTCATGGATCGTTTTCCAAAATTATCAAAACAATTCGAATGTGTTTGATCAGGATTCCATATGTCACTTGGGTTGTTTTCTATAGTTAATTTTAATTTGAAACTGATATCAGACACTTTTAGCCATACCGATCACACCATGCATCAGATTAAGGTGTGATTGATTCTTACATGTCAAAAATGACTCATGGATCATTTTCCTAAAGTATCAAAACAATCCAAATGCATTTTCTTGGGTTTTTTATGTCACGTGTGTTGTTTTCTAAAGTTAATGTCAATTTCAAACTGATATCAGAATATTTTATCCATATCAGTCACACCATGCGTAGGATTGAGGTGCGGTTGATTCTTACACCTAAAAAATGACTAATGGATCATTTTCCTAATGTATCAAAATAATCCGAATGCGTTTTCTCAGTTTTCTGTATGTTACTTGTGTTGTTTTCTAATGTTATTGTAAATTTCAAACTGATATCAGACACTTGTAGCCATATCAATCACACCGTGCATCAGATTGAGGTGCAGTCGATTCATACACGTCACAAATGAGTCATGTACAGGGGTCCTAAAGTATCAAAACAATCGGAACACATTTTCTTGGTTTTCCATAGGTCACTTGTGTTGTTTTCTAAAGTTAATGCCAATTTCAAACTAATATCAGACTCTTTTAGCCATACCAGTCGCACTGTGCATCAGATTGAGGTGTGACTGATTTTCACACATCACAAATGACTCATGTATTGTTTTCCTAATGTATCAAAAAATAAGAATTTGTTTTCTAGGTATTTCGTATGTCCGTAGTGTTGTTTTCTAAAGATTATGTCAATTTGAAAGTGATATCAGAAACATTTAGCCATACTATTCACACCATGCGTCAGATTCAGGAGAGGTTGATTCGTAAACGTCACAAATGACCCAGGGATAGTTTTCCTAAAGTATCAAAACAATCCTAATGCATTTTTCTTGGTTTTTCATATGTCACTTGTGTTGTTTTCTAAAGTTAATGTCAATTTCAAACTAATATCAAACACTTTTAGCCATACTGGTCACACCGTGCGTCGGATTGAGGTGAGGTTGATTCATACACATCAAAAATGACTCACGGATAATTTTCTTAAAGTATCAAAAAAAGATTAATTTGTTTTATTGGTTTTACGTATGTCACTTGTGTTGTTTTCTAAAGTTAATGTCAATTTCAAACTGATATCAGACACTTTTATCCATACCGGTCACACCATGCATCAGATTGAGGTGAGGTCAATTCATACACATCAACAATGACTCATGGATAGTTTTCCTAATGTATAAAAATAATATGAATGCATTTTCTTAGTTTGATGTATGTCACATGTGTTGTTTTCTAAAGTAAATGTCAATTTCAAAATGATATTAGACACTTTTAGACATACCAGTCACACCGTGCATCGGATTGAGGTTCGGTCAATTAGTAAACATAAAAAATGACTCATGTATCATTTTCCTAATGTATCAAAACAATCCAAATGCGATTTCTCAGTTTTCCTCATGTCACATATGTTGTTTGCTAAAGTTAATGTCAATTTCAAACTGATATCAGACACTTTTAGCTATACCGGTCACACCGTGCGTCGGATTGATTTGTGGTTGATTCTTACACGTCAAAAATGACCCATGTATCATTTTACTAAAGTATAAAAACAATCTGAATGAGTTTTCTCAGTTTGTCGTATGTCACTTGTGTTGTTTTCTAAAGTTAATGTCAAATTGAAACTGATATCAGACAGTTTTAGCCATATCGGTCACATTGTGCATCAGATTAATGTGTGGTTGACTCGTACACATCAAAAATGACTGATGGATCATTGTACTAAAGTATTAAAACAATCCTAATGTGTTTTCTCGGTATTCCGTATGTTAGTAGTTCATAAGAGTCTCTCATTAAGTTAATCTTTACTAAAAACTAAAATCATTTCTAAAACCATTCTTCATAATCAAAGGATATGAAACATAAGAAATGGTGATCATAGATGCTCCATAAGTGTAAAAAAGGGAGATATCAATAATCACATTAAGATAACATAAGTAGTCAGAATTCACCATTATTGTCCTATTTGATTACATTCTTCTATCAGGTATGCTTCCCATTCGTTTCTAAACACATCTATATCATCTTGTGAATATGAGTTTTTATGACAATCATAGTAGTACTGGAAAAATATAAATACAAAAAGGATTAATAATTATTTTAAATTAACTTGTAATTATTTTCAAAAATACCTCTTCATGGATTCTAGTTTGTTCAAGAAATATGTTGTCTTTCATAAATTTACAAACATAATAACCACAGTCCTTTCTGTTTGTTTGTTTTGGACACCGCATAAACATCGAGAAAAAAATGTAATCTGTTTTGATATGTATTTGGATAGTGAAATATAATTATATGTACCCTGATAATTCTCTATTTGTAGATCTCATGCACCTTGGAATCCTTAGGCCATGGATTCATTCCAGCCATTAGGAGATATTCATACACTGATCTATCATAACAGAATCCTCATTAAAAGATAACATAAATTATATAACTAGATATTTAGTTCTAAAATGTTGGATCTAGTTTATTAAAAATTGAAAATAGCCATCATGTGTGGTCGTTTTGTTGGATATCCATGCAGTGAATCCACAAAATAAATCATTGGACTATCAAATTGACTGCAAGGAGCATCCAATGCTGCCTAAAAACACAAAAAGGAATAAGTAATGATTTAGATTAAAATATAACAGATATGATTAAAATGTACTGTTTTACAGCTGCAACGTTGGTATTAAGAAGAGCCTTTTAGTCGTAATTTTTCATTGAAATGTTTTGAGCAGGTTTGACATTACTTCAGCGCGAAAATTGGAATCTATATATTTTTGTTGTGTAGACATGGTGTGAGGACTAACGAGTCCAAATTTTTGTTCATGGGAAAATCCCTTCAATTGATTTTCATATTTATTCCTGTGACAAATATGAAATGTGTTTACCCATAATTATCATAGTGTATTAGCTTCTGTAAAATCAAATCATGAAAACATACCTCATGTATACAATTATAATTGAGGCGTCTGGAAAATCATATGTGATTATTTTAGCTACAATGTCAGCACTAACAAAATATAATGTTTCCTCTCCATATATATCATTTTTACAAACAATTGTGTGATTACTACCGCCTTTCATTTTTATATCTACATGTTATTGTAATGATATAAAATGTGGATATAAAACGAGCAGGGTGAAGGTGCTCTCAGTAGATTGTTTTGATTGGTTGGTTAATCCTTTTGAGACACTCTTTCGTTTTAGATCATTCCTTTTGTCCTTCTATAATAAAATTTATCGGTTCAGCCTTTTTAAAATTAAATTTTAAAGGTTCTTCTTGAAAAATGAATTGCAAATGAATCCCACCTGGTCGACATGTTTTTTTACAAGATTCGACGGCCATGCAACGAATGTTCCAACATCTTTTCCACAGTATGAATGTCGTCATTGTCATTTGGCACGTGTAGCTCAGCAATCAACTCATGAGTTACATTAATTGACAGATTGACATGACCGATTGGAAGTGGTCTGGATTGTAGCATGTGATTCTAAATATTGAACACAGTAGCCCTCACTACAAGGTAATGGGTGGTAATTGTCAGATATAAATCACAGTCATTTTCACCCTGTAGAATATCATTACAAGAAATGTATCAGTGTCTAAGTGGTTCACATTTCACAGAAAAAAATATTATAAAATTGATTAACTCGGTTAATTCAGGTTTTTGATGGGAATGGCTCACCTCAAAGCTGGTGGGGGTTGGGGTGGGATCTTCTCGCGCGGGTTGTTCATGTGTTGTTTCTTCTCATCGCATCTCCCCCATCAAAGTTTCTAAGAACTCTCCCTAACTTTAGAATTTTTCTTCAGTGGTAGCTATTATATATCTCACCATTTTCATTTCATTAGTTTGTTCATCCTCTAGTTTTTTTTCTGATAATATTTCCATGGTGTCACCCCAAAACCCGCACCTCTGAAGCGGCCATACTGTTCTGGCTATTTCAAGGACGTTGAATGTACGTCTACATGTGGTGTGGGTGTTATTGATTCCTGTGATTAGGTCAAATATAAAATATGGGAAAATAAGTAATCATCATTATGTAATAGATATTTACAGAAAAAAAAATTATATTATGTTATACATACACATGTTTCCCACACTTTTTGTGTATTTTCATCTACCGGTTCCCCTCTTTATTAACATGATCCTCCTTCCATAAAAAATAGTATGGGATGGATGTGGCTTGGGATTTATATTTATCAATTAGCATATAAATAGAGAAACTTGGGTACAGTGTTGTTTTTTGTCACATTAAAGTATTAAAGTACTTTTAAAATATGTACCAATTGTTTTTCAATTGAAGCATACCCCAACCATGCTTTATGGAAGGGCTAGGATGGTTTTTCTGCCCGTTATTTATTTTCAGCACTCGGTTGATGTTTCATAAATAGAAAAATGTCAATAAAAGTTATGAATACAAGCAACGTTAAACAACGTTTTACCAAACACAATGTACTTGAAAAGTCTACTCTGCACAACGGGTGAAAAATGCACCCCACGCTCGTTGGGATATCAAGTGTGTATAAAGAGGATGTGGGTGATCCTTGATTTTTCCTTCAACAACTATTAGATGAAATTTTGTTAAAATGGTGTGAAAGCCTCAATGAACCCTTCCTTCCAGTCTCAATACATATTCATTGTGTGAGACATGTACTATAAATGCACCCTACAAGAGATGATGAAGACTTAGTAAATATTTCAGCATTTTATTTTTATTTTATTTGAAAATTTTAATTAAAGGATATCGTAATGTTACCATAATCTCTTCCCACATTAATGTTTTCATCCCGCTAACAACATGGTGCCACGACTCTACATCAATCGACATGTGTTTCTGAGTGATGATTCCAATGTAGCTACTAAAGATGGCTTTGTGGGGGTTTACATAATGCCCTAGATTATTCCATCCCACCTCATATTTGATGGCTTTTTCTTTTTCATTATGTATTTTGGCTAAAAATGTGAAACTATGGAGCACCTGTTTTTTTTTGTCGTCGGGGTTTCATTGCCCAATATTCCTTGGTTTCTGCATCATCATTATGTTCCTCTGAAGCGCTAACATCAACATTGGGACCAACAACAATAGGTTGAGAAACCTGTTGTACGTCAGTAGAGGGACCAACATCAGAAGGTTAAGAAACCTATTGTACCTCATCAGTGGGACCAGATGCAATAGGATGAGAGACCTGTTGTACCTCAGTCATGGGACCAGCAACAATAGGTTGAGAAAGCTATTGTGTCTCGGGATTGGGTGCATTAGCAGGTGTAGAAGTCATTATCTGTATAAGTGGTTTAACATTTATTATAGATCACATAAAAGGAGTAGTGAACAGATAATATCATAATGTAACACAATATATATTATAATAAAAAACAACCTTATTATTTAACTCTCTTTTTTTAAAGGTAGAAGGGACTTGACCCCTATATCGACTATCTATATCCCTTCATTGTGGTCTACTTTGACATACAAAACGTTATCTACATTTGGACCACTGTGAAACTATTGCAATGTCCCAATGAACGGGTCACCCTCCATTGAATTTTCTTTTGACCCTTAATTTGTTTTGATCGATAACAGAACAATTGACCAGTTTCGGTTTGCGGGATCTGAAACATAAAATACTTGCACTGCCTGTAATTCCATTATAAACGGATCATCTTTCTCCCATTCCTTATTGAAATCAACTTTAACAAATCCCAATTCATCTATTTTAACAGCACTTCTGTTATCAACCCACTTTCATTGAAAAATTAAAACATGGAATTCCGTATAATCCAACTCTCATATTTGTTTGAAGATGCCAATGTATGACATATTCACCTAAATTGGATTTCTTTCCTTAGCACAAGAAACATGCATCGCTTCAGCCACAAGAGAAACCCCACTATTTTTCATGGTATTATCTTCATTATCATCATTAGTATAAAATGTATAACCATTAACTACATAATCATTGTAAGATAACACATACACACATGGTCCTCCAGCTAGCCATCAATGTCATTCTGAAATTGACTCTGGATTTTAATCTGTCTTCTTAAAGATATGGTCCCAAAACCATCTTATAAACTATCGATTATGTGTATCTGATATCAATTTTTCACCCCAAATGGATTCAAATTCACAATAATTTCTTTGTTGGTTTCCAAATATGGGTCTACATCGAAATTGTTATGCGAATCATAAAGGTGGGCATACTCCCGATCTGTAATATTTATTATGACAAGCTGTCTTCCAGAAATTCCTTCACCCTCAAGCTACCCAGTGTGACGAGATTCTGGTAGGACAATGCTTTCCACACCAGACAGTGATTCAGAACAGAATTCAACAGCTTCCTCAAAAATATATCGCTCCGCAATTCAACCCTCTGGCCGACTTCGATTTTTTACATACCCTTTCTAAATCTTCATATACAGTTAAATGGGGTACATCCATCTGTAATGTACAGGACCACATAGTTGAATCTCTCTCACCAAATGAAACATCAAATGAACCATCATATCAAAAAATTAAGGTGGGAAGAACATTTTTAATTCACATAATATGACGTCAATTTCTCTTTCCATAGTTGGCAATTGTGTTGAGTCTATAACTTTTCTGCATATAACACTGAATAAGAAACACATTTTTTTAATGTATGGAAGAAATTATTGGGAAAAATGCAAAATAAAGCAATAGGAATAAGATCATGCATCAAAACATGGCATTTATGTTATTTCAGACCTTATAACTTCAAGTATCCCATTGACACGAGGTTCCTGATATTTGACGAATACCTATCTAGAACCTTTCCGTCATTCAAGCAGTTTCAAAACAGATATCTATCCTACTTGGAAAGAGTGTAACTAGCAGGAGGAAGAAATGTTCGTTTTTCACCTTTCACTAGTGCCAATTCTTCTCGTATTCCCATCTCATCCATGTCCAACCTAGCCTTAATTCCATCTTTTTTCCCAGGTGTGTTAAGAAACATTCCGATGACACTATCAAATACATTTTTTCTACATGCAAAACAACATGAAAATTTCTGACATACATACGATTCCATTATTGTAATTCAAAAAAATCTGATCTCTTTTTCCAACCAATTTTCATATGGTTTTTTGAAGCCAGTTTACCAAAAGTAGTGTCCAAATTATTAACTTTCTCAAACAATTAATCGTCTATTAGTGGAGACGGTGATGTACATTCTTCTGATCTTCCATCAAATGATTTCATCCCAGATCGGTACTTATGTCATCGGGGTAGAAATCTGTGATGTCCAAGAAACAAAATTTTTTATAAATGTTTCAACCTCATTGATTGTGTAATTTGTTCGCAAACGGGACACCCTTGAGTTCCTTTAATGCTATATCCTGAAAAATTTCCATAAAAAGGGAATTCATTGATCATATCGTACATCATAGCTCTCAAAGTGAAATCTTCCTTTTTGTAATCATCATACAATGTAACACCTGAATCCCACAATAATTTCAAATCTTCGATCAATGGAGCTAAATAAACATCAATATCATTACCAAGTTTTTTTGGTCCTTATATAAGAATAGATAACATGATGTATTTTCATTTCATGCACAACCACAGTGGTATGTTATAATTTTCCAACATAATCGGTCATGTATTGTGACTATTTCTTTGAAAACCAAAAGGATTCACTCTACCTATAGATAACACAATACTATGGTTTCTCGAGTTATTTCCAAATTCAGGATACTCATGATCAGTTCTCTTCCACTGAGGAGAGTCTACCGGGTGACATAGTATCCCATCTTTAAATCATGTATCTACATGCCATGTCAATTGTCTTGCAGTCTCCTCACTTATATATAGGCGCCTAAACAATGGATTGATTGGAAAGTACCATAAAACATTAGTAGGACTGGATTCATCTTTCTTGTATCGAGAATCACCACACGTTGGGAATTACTTAATTGATTTTTTGTCCTTGGGAAATAGTATACAGTCATTTGGGAAAGCGTGTATTCTTTTAGGATCATACCCATCGAACGTAGAATTCGTTTGGTGTCGTATGTTCGACTAGGGAGCTCATTATCTTCTGGGAGCATGTCATTCAAGAGAGAATTTAGTTCTGTAAAACTAGCATCACTCCACCAATTTTCTTCATTCAAATTATACAGCTTCAGTACGACTGACAGTGCTGTATATTTAGTGGAACATGCATACAATGGTGCCTTTTCACAACTTTTTAACATCTCAAACAATTTTGGGCAATCACTAAGTACATCTTCGACAGTCCTTGTAATTTCCTAAATAATATCTTCATCATCATTCACATTTGTAATCACATCCTCTATATGTTCGTCTTCATTTTTCATTCTTGGAATCATATAAGATGATCTATAAAACGCAGTGTTATCCCAGACACTACCTACATTCATTGTTTCCCCATGTTTATTCCAACATGTATAACTCTAATCTATTCCATGACAGATCAAGTGTTCTTCCAGCTACTCTAGAATAATTTGTTTTGAATAACAACAGCTTAAAAACAGAAAAAGGATTTGAGAAGGGTTATATGCAAGATCATTTACAAACATGATAAAATATTTCATGCCTTCTTCATACTCTTTTTTCAACCGATTGGCATCTATCCATTATTTATTTATATTCATCCTATATGAAATCCAGAGGATGGGTATATAGGTTAGTGTATAAGGAATATGAGTATAATTTAGATAAAAAAACTAGATACTTCAAAAATGGTGGGGGTGTGCTCATTAATAGAAAATATTGGGTTGTTCTTGAGATTCATCCATTCTCTTCCTCTCTTCGATCACCCCTAATGAGGGGTGATTCTTGGGAATTTTTTTATAGTGCGTTAGTGAGTTCATCCCTCGTAATTCCTCCATTACTATTAACCTTTATTTCCCTAGGATTTGAGATGATTTTAACTAGGATTTGTGTGATTATTTTACTATATCATCTTCAAATCAATTCAGATGATGTAGATTTTGTTTGTATTGGCCAGTGGTTATCCTCATATGATGAACGCACCATGTTTTGTGTGGTTTAGGTGGTGTTTTGTTTCCCAGTGAGTTTTTAAAAGATTATTCCAAATTATATTAAGTTTAATAATTAAATATAAGTTTCTATAATTAATTATTTGGGAATTGTGCATTGATATTGGGTCTCAATCAATGTTATAAGAATAAATAAGGCATGTATAGTCCAGGTTGAGGATGAGTTGATCTTAGTGAGGGGGTTACTCCATTTTTTAAGGTTGGTGGAACCTATAATACAAAACCATGTTACAATTTATGCATGATTGGGCATTCATGCATGATTATATGTGTTCCAGTGAATGGGATAGAAATCAAGATCAACCTAGGTAAATAAATGGGGTGTTTAATGCTCTTCAAATCTCTTACAAAACTCGATCCTCTCATAAACACAACAAGAAACCTCACCTCCATGGAGAAATAATCTTTGGACAATCACAAAATCACAAACATTCAATATAACCCTCACTCTATCTCTTGGTGGATCAAAAACACCATATTTATTTACCTAGGTCGCTCTTGATTTCTATCCCTTTCACTGGAACACATATACTCATGCATGAATACAAAATCTTGCATAAATTGGAACATGGTTTTGAATTATAGGGTCCCCCTACCTCAAAAAATGGAGTAACCCCCTCACCGAGATCAACTCATCCTTAACCTAGACTATACATGCCTTAGCTAATCTTATACAAAAGATTGAGACCTAATCTCAAGGCACAATTCCCAAATAATTAATTATAGAAACTTATAATTAATTATTAACCACAATATTATTAGGAATAATCTTTTAAAAACTCAATTGGAAACACAACACCACCTAATCCACCTGAAACATGGTGCATTCATCATACGAGGATAACCTCTATCCAATATAATCAAAATCTACATCATCTTAATTGATTTGAAAATGATATAGTGAAATCATCACACAAATCCGAGTTAAAATAATCCCAAATCATAGGTAAATAAAGGATAATAGTAATGGAGGATTAATGAGGGATGAACTCACTAATACACTAAAAAACACCCATGAACCACCCCTCATCAGGGGGGATCTAAGAGAGGAAGAGAATGGATAAATCACAAGAACCACCCAATATTTTCTATTAATTAGAACAACCCCACCATTTTTGAAGTATCTTGTTTTTTATCTAAATTATAATCATATTCCTTCTCCCCAAACCTATACACCCATCCGTTTGATTTCAAATAGGATGAATATAAATAAATAATGGATGAATGCTAATTGGTTGACAAAATAGTATGAAGAAGGCATGAAATTGTTTTTCAAGATTGAAAAATCATGCATATGACCCTTCTCAGATCCTTTGTCGGTGTTTACATTGTTGTCATTCAAAAAAAAATTAGTCCAGAGAAGTTGGAAGAACACATGACGTGTCATGGAATAGATAAGAGTTATAAATGATGGAATAAACATGGGGAAACAATGAATGTAGGTAGTGGGTGGGATAACACTGCATTTTATGGATCATCTGATATGATTACAAGCATGAAAATTTAATATAACCATATGGAGGATGTGATTAATTATGTGAATGATGATGAAGATCGTATTGAGAAAATGACAAGGACCGTTGAAGATGAACTTCATGATTTCCCAAAATTGTTTGAGAAGATAAAAAGTTATGCAAAGATGATGTTGTATGCTGGTTGCACTAAATATACAGCATTGTCAGCCGTTCTAAAGCTGTATATTTTGAATGTAGACAATGGGTGGAGTGACATCTGTTTTACAGAACTATATGCTCTCTTAAATAACGTGCTCCTAGAAGATAATGAGCTCTCGAGCTGATCATACAATGCCAAATGAATGCTATGCTCGATGGGTATAATCTCTGAAAGAATAAACGCATGCCCGAATAACTCTATACTATTTCACAAGGACCACAAATCACTTAAAGAATGCCCAAAGTGTGGTGTCTCTCGATACAAGAATGATGAATCTAGTCCTACTAATGTTGTATGGTACTTTCCAATCATTCAAAGGTTTAGGATCCTTTATGGAAGTGAGGAGACTGCAGGACATTTGACATGGCATGCAGATACATGAATTAAATATGGGATACTACGTCACCCAGAAGACTCTCCTCAATGGTAGATAATTGATCATGAGTATCTTGAATTTGAAAATAAGTCTAGAATCCTTAGATTGGAATTATCTACTGGTGAAATGAATAATTTTGGTTCTCAATGAAAAAGTCACAGTACATGTCCGGTTATGTTGGTAAATTATAACTTACCACTGTGGTTATGCATGAAACCAAAATAGATAATGTTATATATGCTTATATCCGGACCAAAACAGTCGGGTAATGATATTGATGTTTATTTATCTCAATTGATCGAAGATTTGAAATTGTTGTGGGATTCAAGTGTTACATTGTATGATGCTTACAAAAAGTAAGATTTCACTTTGAGAGGCATGTTGTATGAGACGAAAATTGACTTCACTACTTATGGAAATTTTTCAGCATATAGCATTAAAAGAACTCAATGATAATCCGTTTGCAAACAATGTACTCAATCAATTTGGTTGAAACATTCATCGAAAACTGCGTCTCTTGGACATCACATATTTCTACCCCAATAACATAAGTACCAATCATGGATAACATCATTCCATGGATGTTCAGGAGAATGTCTGACACTGTCTCCACTTACAACTGATCAATTTTTTTAGAATGTTAAAAATGTGTACACTACTTTTGGTAAAACGGCTTCGAAAAAACCTTATGAAAATAGGTTAGAAAAATGGATCAGGTTTTCTTGGATTACAATAGTAGAATTGTCTATATGTTAGACATTTTCTTGATGTTATGATTGTAGAAAAAAACTTTACTTGATAGTTTCATCGTCACGTTGCTAAATACACCTTTCAAAAAAAAGATGGAATTAATTCATGGTTGGGCATGGTTGAGATGGGAATACCAAATGAATTGGCAACAGTGAAGGGTGAAAAACAAACATTTCTTCCTCCTGCTGCTTATACTCTTTCTCGGCAGGAGAGATATCAGTTTTCCAACTTCTTGAATGCCATAATGGTTCAATAGGGGTATTTGTCAAATATTTGGAACCTCGTGTGAATGAGAAACTTCAAGTTAAATGGTCTGAAATCACATGAATTCCATGTTTTGACCCAAGATCTCATTACTATTTATTTATGTTGAATTTTTCCTAAGAATATATCCCATACATTAACGAAACCTTGTTTCTTCTTCCAAGCTACATGCAGCAATGGTATAGACCCGGCGAAATTTCCAACTATGGGAAGAGAAATTTCCGTCATATTATGTGAATTAGAAATGTTCTTCCCGCCTTCATTTTTTGATATGATGGTTCATTTAATGGTCCACTTGGTAAAATAGATTCAACTATGTGGTCCTGTACATTACAGATGGATGTGCCCCATTAAAATATATAAGAATATTTTGAAAGGGTATGTCAAAAATCGAAGTCAGCCAGAGGGTTGTATTTTGGAGAGATATATTGTTGAGGAATCCATTGAATTCTATACAAAATAACTATATATTGTGGAAAGAATTGGCCTACTAAAATCTCATCCCACTATGCAGCAAGAGGGTGACATAATTTCTAGAAGACAGGTTGTCACAATAAATATTATAGATAGGGAGCAGGCCCACCTTTATGTTTTTCATAACAGTTTCGACATTGACACACATGATGAAACCCACAAAGAAATTCCGTGGCATTTCCATCCATATAGGGATGAAAAATGGATATCAGATTCATATAATCAATAGTTTATAGGATGGTTTTGGGAAAATATTTTTAAGAAGTCGGATTAAAATCTAGTGTAAATTTCAGAACGACTTCGATGGCAAGATGGAGGACCAAGTGCATATGTATTATCTTATAATTCGTATGTAGTTAATGGTTATAAATTTTATACTAATGAACATGATGAAGACAGTACCATGCAGAATAGTGTGGATACACTTGTGGTTGAAGCGATGCATGATTCTGGTTCTGAGGACTGAATTCAATTTTTGCGAATATGTCATACATTGGCATCATCAAACAAATATGGTAGTCGGATTATACATAATTCCAAGCTCCAATTTTTTAATGCAAGTGTGTTGATAATAGGAGTGCTGTTAAAATAGATGAATTGGGATTTGTAAATGTTTATTTTAGTAAGGAAGGGGAGAAAGGCGAACCATTTATAATGGCATCACATGCAGTGCATGTATTTTATGTTCCAGATCCTGCAAACTGAAACTTGTCAATTATTCTGTTATCGACAAAAAACTGAAGGATCAGATTAAAGGTCAACAGAAGATGACCCTTTCATTGGTCCTTCACAATCATTTCTCAGTGGTCCCAATATAGATGACGTTTTGTATGTCAGAGGAGACCACAATGAAGGAATATGGATATTCGATAGAGGGGTCAAATCCCTTCATCCTTAAAAAAATAGAGTTCAATAATCAGGTTATTTTTTTATTGTAATATAGGTTGTGTTACATTATTTTATTATCCGTTCGCTGCTACTTTTATGTGATCTAAATTAAATGATAAAACACTTTTGAAAATAATGAATTCTGCACTTACTGATGCACCCAATCCCGAGACACAACAGGATTGTCAACCTATTGCAGCTGGTCCCACGACTGAGGTACATCAGGTTTCTCAACCTGTTGTTGCAGGTCTCAGTGCCAACGCTAGCTCTTCGGAGGAACATAATGATGATGCAGAAACCGAGGAAATAGGAGGCAATGAAACCCCAATGACACAAAAAAATTGCTGCATCATAGTTTGACAGTTTTATCCAAAATACTTAAGTCAAAAGAAAAAGTCATCAAATATGTGGTGGGATGGAATAAGAGAGGCCAACATGTAAACCCCAAAAAATCATTGTTTAGTAGCTACATTGGAATCGTCACTCGGCAACGCATGCCGATTGATGTAGAGTCGTGGAACCATGTTGTCAACCGACTGAAAACATTAATTTGGGAAGAGATTATGGTAAAATTACAATATCATTTTTTTATTTTATTAAAATAAAATAAAATAAAATACTGAAATATTGACTAACTCTTCATCATCTCTTACAGAGTGAATGTATATTAGATGTATTGCACAAAGAATATGTATTAAGAATGGTATTAAGGGTTCATAGAAGATTTCAAACAGTTTTAATGAAATTAAATTTGAAATATGTTGAAGGAAAAATCAAGCCATACCCACCTCCTCTTTATGCACACATGATATCCCAACAAGCGTGGGATGCGTTTTCCCACCGTCGTGCAGAACAGACTTTTCAGGTACATTGTGTTTGGTAAAATGTTGTTTAACCTTGCTTGTATTCGTAACTTTTATTGATAGTTTTTTATTTATGAAACATCAACTGAGTACTGAAAATAATGAACGGGAAGAAAAAGCAACGTACCACTACTCTAAAGCAGAGCTAGGGTACGCTTAAATTGAAAAACATATTATGTATTTTAAAAGTTCTGTAATACTTTTATGTGACATAAAACAACACTATAACCATGTTTTTTTGTTTATATGCAGATTGATAAATCAAAATCCCAAGCCACATCTATTCCATGCCATGTGCTATGGAAGGAGGCTCGTGTTAATAAAGAGGGGAACCTGGTAGATGAAAACAAACAAAAATTATGGGAAACATGTTTATGTATGACATAATATAAATTTGTTTTGATTTAAATCACTATTACATAAATACTATTACTTATTTTCCCATATTTTCTATTTGACATAATCACAGGAACCGACAACACCTGCACCAGATTCAGACAAACTTTTAGCAGCCTTGAAACCGCCAGAATAGAATGGCCGCGTCAGAGGTGTGGGTTTTGGGGTGACACCCCAGACATATTTTCAAAACAAAAAACAAGAGGATGAACAAACTAAAAAATGAAAATGATGATAGACAGACTAGCTACCACTGAAGAAAAATTTCGTAGTCCAAGAGAGTTGCTAGAAACATTGATGGGGGAGAGGTGGAGAGAAGAGACAACTCAAGAACAACCTGCGTGAGAAGATCCCACCCCACCCTCACTAGCTTTGAGGCAAGAAATTCCCCTCAAAAACCTGAAATAACTGAGGTAGTCAATGTTCTTATATTTTTTCTATGACATTTGAATCACATAGACACTAAAACCATTCATGTACTGATATTCTACAGGGTGAAAATGACTGTGATTTATATCTGTCAACTCCCACCCATCGCCTTGTAGCGAGGGATACAGTGTTCAATATGGTGAATGACATGATACACTCCAGACCACTTCTAACCAGCCATGTCAAAGTGTCGATTAACGTAGCTCATGAGCCGAGCTCTGAGATACCCATTCCAAATAGTGATGATGACATTCATACAGTGGAAAGAGTTATTGGAACATTTGTTGCATGGCCGTCAAATCTTGTAAAAAATCATTTAAACTTGGAGGTAATCATCTATATTTTATTTTTCAAGAAGATACATTAACATTTAATTAGAAAAGGACTGAACTGATGAATTTTTTTATAAAAGTACAAAAAGGAAGAGTTAAAACGAAAGAGCGGCTCAAAACGGTCAACCAACCGATCAAAACAATCTACTGAGATAACCTTCACCCCGCCATTTCTATATCCACATTTAATATCATTGTAATATCATGTGGATATGAAAATGAAAGGTGGTAATAATCACACAATTGTTTTAGAAAAGGATATGTATAGAGAGGATACATTATATTTTGTTATTGCAGACGTTGTAGTTGAAATTATCACTTACGACTTTCTAGGTGCGTCAGTTATAAATTTATACATGAGGTATGTTTTCATGATTTGATTTCACAGATGTTTATATACTATGATAATTATGGATAAATAAATTTCATATTTTTTGTAGGCTAATATATGAAAAAAAATAATGGGATTTGTCCATGAATAGAAATTTGGACTCATTAGTCCTCACAAAATGTCTACACAACAAAAAGAAATATATTCTGATTTTCAGGCTGAATTAATGTCAAACTTGATCCGAACGTTTCAATGAAAAATTATGACTGAAATGATCTTTTTATTACCAACATTGTAGGGGTAAAACTCTACATTTTAATCATATCAATTATATTTTCATTTCTATCATTAATTATTCCTTTTTGCGTTTTTAGGCAGCATTGGATTCTCATTGCAGTCAATTTGGACACTCCCAAGATTTAGTTTCTGGATTTACTCCAAGGTTATCCAACAAAATGACCACAAATTATGGAAATTGTCAATTTGTAATACACAAGATCCAACATTTTAGAACTAAATATCTAGTTATATAACTTATATTATATTTTAATGAGGATTCAATTATGATAGGGTGGTGTATGAATATCATATAAAGGCTGTAATGAATCCAGGGCCTAAGGATGACAAGGTGCTCGAGATCTACAAATGGAAATGTATCAGGGTATATATAATTATATTTCACTATCCACATATATATATATATATAAAGATTAATTATTTTTATGGATGATTCTTTAGTGTCCGAAACAAACAAACGGAAAGGACTTTGATTATTATGTTTGTAAATTTATGAATGAGATCATATTTCATGAAGACACTTGCCTCCCTGAAGAGGTATTTTTGAAAATAATTAATAGTTAATTTAAAATAATTATTAATACTTTGTGTATTTATATTTTTTAAGTACTACTATGACTAATGAAAAATCTCTTATTCACAAGATGATATAGATGTGTTTAGAAATGAATGGGCAGGGTACCTGATGGAAGAATCTAAACAAATATGACAATGAAGGTGAATTCCTACTACTTATGTTATCTTTATATGATAATTGATATCTACCTTGTTTACACATATTGAGCATCTTTGATCACCCTTTCTTATGTTTCATATCCTTATATTTTGAAGAATGGTTTTAGAAATGATTTGAGTTTCTAGTAAAGAATATCTTAATAAGAGACTCTTATGAACTACTGACATATGGAATACCGAGAAAGCACATTCATATTGTTTTTATACTTTAGGGAAACTATCCAAGAGTCATTTGTGATGAGTATAAATCAACCACACCACAATCTGATGCACAGTGTGACTGGTATGGATAAAAGTGTCTTATATTAGTTTCAAATTGACATTATCATTAGAAAACAACACAAGTGACATACGGTAAACTGATATAATTCATTTGGATTGTTTTGATACTTTAGGAAAATGATCCATGAGTCATTTGTGATGTGTAAAAATAAACCACACCTCAATTCGATGCACGATGTGACCGGTATGGATAACATTGTATGATATCAGTTTGAAATTGACGTTAACTTTATAAAAAACACAAGTGAAATTTGGAAAACTAATAAAACGCAAACGGATTGTTTTCATACTTTAGGATAATGATCTATGAGTCATTTATGACATGTAAGAATCGATCGCACCTCAATCTAACACACGGTGTGACCGGTATGGCTAACAGTGTCTGATATCAGATTGCAATTGACGCTAACTTTATAAAAAACACAAGTGAAATTTGGAAAAATGAGAAAACGCAAACAGATTGTTTTCATACTTTATGATAATGATCTATGAGTCATTTGTGACGTGTATGAATCCACCGCACCTCAATCTGACAAATGGTGTGACCGGTATGGAAAACAGTGTCTGATATCTATTTGAAATTGACATTAACTTTAGAAAAAAACACAAGTGGCCTATTGAAAACTGAGAAAATGCCTATTTATTTTTTTGATAGTTTAAGAAAATGATCCATGAGTCATTTTCAAAGTGTAAAAATTGACTGCACCTCAATATGACACACGGTGTGACCGGTATGGCTAAAAGTGTCTGATATCAATTTGAAATTGACATTAACTTTAGAAAACAACACAAGTGACATATGGAAAGCTAATAAAAAACCATTGGATTGTTTTGATACTTTAGGAAAATTATACATGAGTAATGTGTGACGTGTAAGAATCGACCACAGATCAATCTGATGCACGATGTGACCGGTATGGCTAAAAGTGTCTCATATCAGTTTCAAATTGACATAAACTTTAGAAAACAACACTATTGACATACGGAATATCGAGAAAACACGTTCCAATTGTTTTGATATATTAGTAAAATGATATATGAGTCATTTGTGATGTGTAAAAATCAACCACTCCTCAATCGGACACACGGTGTGACCGACATGGAAAAAGTGTCAGATATCAGTTTGAAATTGACATTAACTTTAGAAAAAAACACAAGTGATATACGGAAAACGGATAAAATGTGTTATTATTGTTTTGATACTTTAGTAAAATCATCCATGGGTCATTTTGGACATTTAAGAATAATCCCCACTTCAATATGATGATTGGGAGTGATAGGTATGGATAAAAGTGTCTGATATCAGTTTCAATTTGACATAAACTTTAGGAAACAACACTTCTGACATATGGAATACTGACAAAACACATTCGGATTGTTTTGATGCTTTGGGAAAATGATCCATGAGTCATTTGGGGCATGTAAAAATCAAACGTACCTCAATCCGACGCACGGTGTGACCAGTATAATTAAATGTATTTGATATCAGTTTTAAATTGACATTAACATTAGAAAACATCACAAGTGACATTCGGAAAACCAAGAAAATGCAATCAGATTGTTATGATACTTTACGATAAGGATACATGAGTCATTAGTGATGTATATGAATCGACGACACCTCAATCCGACACACTGTGTGATAGGTATGTCTAAAAGTGTCTGATATCAGTTTGAAATTGACATTATCTTTAGAAAACAACACAAGTGACATATGGAACACCAGGAAAACGTGTTTGGATTTTTTTATACTTTGGGAAAATGATCCATGAGTCATTTTTGAGGTGTGAAAATCTAACTCACCTCAATCCGACGCACGATGTGACCGGTATGGTTAAAAGTCTCTGATATGAGTTTGAAAGTAACATTAACTTTAGAAAACAACATAATTGACATACGATAAACCGAGAAAATGCATTCGGATTTTTTTGATACATTATTACAATTATCCATGAGTCATTTGTGAGATGTAAAAATAAACCGAACCTCAATCCAACGCACGGTGTGACAGGTATGTCTAAAAGTGTCTGATATCAGTTTCAAAATGACATTATCTTTCAAAAACTACTCATGTGACATATGGAATACTGAGCAAACACATTTGGATTATTTTGATAATTTATGATAATGATCTATGAGTCATTTTTGATTTTTAAGAATCAAACACACCTCAATTCGACTCACGGTGTCACCAGAATGGATAAATGTGTCTGATATCAGTTTCAAATTGACATTAACTTTAGAAAACAACATAAGTGACATACGAAATTCCGAGAAAATGAATTTGGATTGTTTTTATACTTCAGTAAAATGATCCATGAGTCATTTGGGACGTGTAAGAATCAACTGCACCTCAATCTGGCACCCGGTGTGTCTGGTATGGCTAAAAGTGTCTGATATCAGTTTGAAATTGACATTAACTTTAGAAAACAATACAAATGACATACGGAATATAGATAAAATGCATTCGGATTGTTTTGATACTTTAGGAAAAATATCCATGAGTCATTTTTGAGGTCTACAAATCAACGTCACCTCAATCTGATACACGGTGTGACCGGTATGGCTAAAAATGTCTGATATCAATTTGAAATTCACATTAACTTTAGAAAACAACCCAAGTGACATGCGGCAAACCGAGCAATCTCATTTAGATTTTTTTGTTACATTAGGACAATGATACGTGAGTCATTAGTGATGTGTAAGAATCAATCGAATCTCAATCCGACACATGGTGTGAAAATTATGGCAAAAAGTGTCTGATATCAGTTTTAAATTGACATTAACCTTAGAAAACAACACAAGTGACATACAGAAAACCAAGAAAACGCATTTGGATTGTTTTAATAATTTAGGAAAATGATCCAGGAGTCATTTGTGACTTGTAAGAATCAACCACACCTTAATCTGACACACAGTGCGATCGGTATGGCTAAATGTTTTTGATATCAGTTTCAAATTGACATAAACATTAGAAAACAACAATACTGACATATGTAATACCGAGAAAATGCATTCCGATTCTTTTGATACATTAGGACAATGATCCATGAGTCATTTTTGATGTGTATGAATCAACTTAACCTCAATCCGACACACGGTGTGACTAGTATGGGTAAAAGTGTCTGATATCAGTTTGAAATTGACATTAACTTTAGAAAACAACACAAGTGACATATGTCAAACCGAGAAAATGTGTATAGATTATTTTTATAATTTAGGAAAATGATACAGGAGTCATTTGTGACATTTATGAATCAACCTCACCTAAATCCAATGCATGATGTGACCGGTATAGCTAAATGTGTCTGATATCAATTTGAAATTGACATTAACATTAGAAAAAAACAAAAGGGACATACGGTAAACTGAGAAAATGCATATGGATTGTTTTTATACTTTAGGAAAATGATCCATGAGTCATTTGTGACGTTTATGTATCATGTGTACCTAAATAAGATGCATGGTGTGACCGGTATGGATAAAAGTGTCTGATATCAGTTTCAAATTGACATTAACTTTAGAAAACAACACAAGTGACATACGACAAACCGAGAAAACACATTATGATTGTTTTGATACATTAGGAAAAGGATCCATGAGTCATTTTTGACATGTAGAAATCAACCACACCTCAATCTGATGCACGGTGTGACTGGTATGGCTAAAAGTGTCTGATATCAGTTTCAAATTGACATTATCATTAGAAAACAACACAAGTGACATACGGCAAACCGAGAAAACACGTTCGGATTGTTTTGATACTTTAGGACAATGATCCATGAGTCATTTGTAATGTGTATGAATCAACCTCACCTCAATCCGATGCATGGTGTGACCAGTATATATTTTCATTAGATAAAGTATCAGTATTTATTAAATGAGACAAATCATCCAAAAACATATTGATTTTACATTATTCCTTTTCATTGTTATCAGAATGAAAACATTTGAGTATCATTTCCATATTTTATTTTCACATTTACATATTAATGTATTCATTCATAAGAATGTTTTAATTTATTTCATTATTGTATTACTAACATAATATTTGTTTTCTTATATGGGTGATTTTTTTTCCTTCAGTTTTGACACTTTTTTCGACAACAAATACCATGGACGACAATTTTTGAGAGAGGATAACAGATATCAAAGTATTAAACATTAAAGTTTATAACATTTGTTAGATAATTTTAATTTTAACCACATAAAACCCTTTTTGAAATGTATATAGCAGTGTGTTTTTTTGTATTAATGATGTTAAGTAAATGTATATCTCATTGTTTGTCAAAATATTGTGTGTGCTTTGTCGTCTATCGGTTCTTGGTTCATGTGAAGGTTTTATATTGTGCAGGTGTGAATGTGTGTAGGTTCTGGTAGTGCAAGTGAAGGGGAAGGTGCATATGTCAGTTCTTTTTTGAGTGCTGATAAAGGACTACTATAACAACGCTAAATGAGTGATGATAAAGGGCCATATTATCAGTGCTCAAGTTAGCGATGATAAAGGAACCCCTTTATCACCACTAGAAAAGTGCTCTCAATGGCGGCGCTTATAAAGGGGACTCCCCTTTATCAGCACTCCAAAAGCACTGATAAAGAGGACTCCCCTTTATCTACGCCGACATTAACAACACTTTTCTAGCACTGTTAATGTCTGTTTTTAGTGCTGATAAAAGGACAAGTTGTATTAGTGTATTATGAAAAATGCATGTGCATTATAAAATAGAAATAGAAATATAAAATGGTGTATAACTATACACATATGCACTACTCCTAGTAAATCATCCACCATTGACACTATACCCACCTCAATTTTAATGTACCATTGTATGGAAATAAATTTACCTAAAATAAGCCATGGATATTTTTCCAAATATAGAAAAATCCTTTCTATCTACATGTATTGGGATGATTATAATGATCTTGTTGTATTCCCCCACTTTTTATGAGTCATTAAGTCATAATATGTTTATGTGGGAGTGCAATCCGATCTCGGGAGAGTGTGAGTCATGATCAATTAAAAAAACCACCAAAAAACATAATTGAAGGAGAATTGAAAAACCATACAAGATCCCACATGTCTAAAAGAAACAAACATCTTGATAATTGATACTAAAAATTCACAACCATATGGATATGACCACCGAAACTATAATTGATTATTTTTTACCCTCATGAAAAAATGTTAATACAAATTTTAACTCTTATATATATAAACATGAACACAAGGAGATATAATTTTCATCTATAAAATCATTAAATTGAGTCTAACATAACCCATCAATCATCTCACTCCCCATAAATATATTAACCTGGAAATTATATGAGAAATAAAAATCACCATAGGAATATAAAAATGAAAAATAAAAGAAGGACCAACCAAAAAACATATAAAAATAAAAAATACCATGATAATATAGATGCACGTATTACTAAAGAGACATTTTTAATGACACAATAATACCATCTCTCACACACTACCCGAATTATTCTCACTGATACTCAATATATTTACCTTAACAAATACTTCTCTTGCACCACTATATTTATACCTAGTTTCAGAAATCTTCATAAAGACTGAATTCCACTACAAAATCATAAATTTTTAACTGTAAAATGAAATTTTCAATCCCAAATAAAACAATTATAAACAATAAACAAATCTCTGACAGTGAAATCGAAATACCTTATGTGGAACTTTAGTGGATCTATGTCATATCTCTCTATAAGGCCCCAGCCTTAAACCTTACTTAATCTGGATTTATTACAATATTACAAATTGAGGATCTTTTCAGGTTTAGAGTTTTAAAGAATTAGATCATGAAACATGCATTACATTCCACATTTAAACAAAGTGGTTACATAAAAGATAGTATTTATTCTTCCCATCAACGGAAACATATTTATAAATAAACAAGGATTCTTTTTTGACACATCCGTGACACTATCATCACAACATGTACCCTTCCCTTGACCTGTGAAAAACATTTCAAAAACTTGGGATGATCAAAAAAAGCTCAGTAAGAGATATAAAAATATGGAAGGGAAACATGAGTTCATGTATAAATAAGAATGAAATCATACTTTACCCATAAAACATAATCACATTAACATACCTCATAAAATCATGAATAAATCATAGAAATCATAAGACATAAAACGTAACTTGAGGCATTCATAACATTCTTACGTAGGGAGTAAACCTCTTGGTTACGTTTGGAATACCCACCACAGTATATTCCCTAAATCTCTTCGGAGAAACATTAACATTTCACTCCTTCGCGTTACCCAATGCATTGTAGAGCTATATCGGGCTCACCCGCCCTTAGTTTATCACAGAACCACCCCTCTTCATAACAATTCCCAAGAACCATAATATAATCTTATCACATAAAACATGCACAAAGGAAACATAAAATTTCCACCTTTCAATAAAAAGATATCAATACAACACATTGATATAAATATATCATGAAAACCATTTTCAATACCAAAATAAATGAAAAGTAAAACATGGTATTTATTTTTCTTTTAAAAAGATTGTATGGTTTGTAGAGGAAGCCGAAACTCAAATAATGGTCACGGCGGCGGAGATGTCGTTTTCGCCACATACGTACGACAAAAACATTCCCTTTTGTCGTTTAATAAACACTTCATATGAAAAATATTCCTTTTGAATAAACGTAAAAGTCAAAGGGGTTTATACACCGTATAAAAGAAGGTTGTGTATAAAATAGAATATGCCTCAATGAAAGAAGATTGAGACGAAGTCCCTTACAAAGACAATATCCTTGGTTTAAGGATAAATCAATTACATAATTATGTGTGACAAACTAATACACCAAATATAAGTGGATATTAAGTGTAAAATAATCAAAGGTCATTCAAACATATTCAAAGGATGGCATATTCAATAACTACATGTTGAACCCAACGAAATCAAAATTGGGTTAAGAAGATCCCTTGACAGCCTAACGACATCACATAAAAAGAGGGTATCTCATCACTTGGACATAAAATTTACGTCAATAAAGATATATGAGAACATATCCCAACATAACAATATGTAAATTAAAAGACCCAACAAAAGAAGTCTTTTAAAAAGAGGAGGGTGAAAGGTTCCCTTGCCGACATGGGTATCTTTCGAAACATACGTCCTGTGAAAGAAGGATAATACAACAATGATGTAAATACTCATAAATGAAAGAATATTACACAATGAGTAATATAATGGTCCGTAAATACACCACTAAAAGGAAATTTTGGCAAATGTAGCATAAATCTCACAGAAATAAAAGTGATATGAAAAATCCCTTACGAAAACTCGGCAGCCTAACGGCGCCACATAAAACTTCCAAAAATGGATTGATGAGATCAAATAGGGTATCTCATCACATTAAAATAAAATTTACAGAAAGAGGAATATAAAAGAACATCTCCCATAAAAAAAGAGGAGCTTAAAAGAAGTGACATAAAGGAGAGTACTTAAAGAGAAAGAGAGAGGTTAGATCTCTTACGAAAATTCGGCAGCCTAACGGCGCCACTCAGAACTTCCAAAATAGATTGTTGAGAGAGAATAGGGTCTCTCATCATATGAACATAAAAATTACAGTAGGAGTAATATAAAATAACATCACAATCACAAAAAAGATGAGCTTAGAAGAAATGACATAAAAGAGTTTACTTAAAAAGAAAGAGAGGAGTAGGATCCCTTACCTCGGGTCCGACTTGACTCAATCGTTATTTAACGTCCTGAATAATAAACTTGAGTTAATTTATACTTGCTTAAGAATATTTTTCAAGTTCATTATTCCTTTTATATCAATTATTGACATGTTATAAACATTATGTAATCATTTAAGTTAATAATGATTGTTTTGTCGATATTTGGTTCTTAAGTCAAAAGTGGACTTCTTACAATTACATGTTGTTCGTGTGGTCAATGTTTCATTATATCAAGAATTATATTCATGATTTGGATATCATATATATCATATATATCCAGCATATACATGTATTTATAATATTACATAATCATTTAGAGGTATGAAATGAAATGCACCATTCATGGAGATGGTAAACCGTACGTACGCATGAACGCTACTTTCATTTCTTCGTCATATTAATGGAATTAAAACTAAATGAGAGGTATGTATATTTTAATTCCATAATTATATTAATCATTTATATGTAACATACATTATATATATCCATTATAAATATGTACTTATAATAGTACATTACATTTGGGGATAAGAAATGAAATGCACCGTTCATGGAGACGGTAAGCCGTACGTACGCATGAACGCTACTTTCATTTCTATATCATACATTAATGGAAAGAAATAATAATGATATATAGGTATATTATAATTCCAGTATAACATCATATATAATAACTTTAAATCCATCCTTTATACGTCCCACATATGGCATTAACGAATCACATCACTTTGAGGGGGCGGTAGTCCGCACTTCCTTAAATGAAGATATCGCGTTTACCAATAATGGAAACCATAAAGGTATTCCATAAATGAAAAATATAGAAGCTTAAGTAAGACATAAACATATTATATATCATATATAAATATAGTGACCTCTTAATGGACTCCTTTGAAGGTGTTATATGAGTGTTGAACAATCATCATTTCGTGAGGCAGAAATTCTCCATCCACGAAAATAGTATGTCCTTTAACCATTAGATATAGGTGTGTGTAAGTGTAGCTCGAATCCTTATTATAAAAACATCCTAGTATATTTAATATACTAAAGTTTTTACAAAATAAATGAATAAAAATATTTTAGGGGGTTGGAGAGGCAAAATAAAACAAAAGGACTCAAGTGATGACATTACCTTAAAATCGGGTAACTCCCTTTGGTTTGAGCTCAAAGGCTTCCTTGGGAAGACTTCTGCCCAAAGTGAGACTTCAAGGATTAAGAGAGGGAATTGGAGAGACAAAATGGGCAGAGTTTGGCAGAGAAAAAGGATTTGGGAGTGTGGGTAAGGAGGTAGAGGTGGGGGCCTTTTATGAGAGGAGAGGGGAGGCACTCTTGTAATGTTACAAAATGTTACTTTATTTTCAAAAGAGTTTCGGATTTTAAAGGTCCCACATTGATGTATTTAGATGATAAGGTGATATGGGTTCTACATACACTCATACAATTGGTTTTGGAAATGTGTAGATTTTAGTTATTACATTATCTTTCCATTTTATTTAAATCGTTAATTAATGAGGTCATCACTGCATCATTATGATGTCATAAATAATATAATTTATTTAATGTCTAAAAATTATAAAAAAATACTATGATGTAGGAAATCTTTTTAGCTTTACAATGACTATTTATAGTCAAAAATATTACTTGTATAAACTCATGTATAAATTATTTTAGTAAACCATCTAATGTTTGTGTCATTTTTACATTAACATTAAATAAAAATATGTTTATGTCATTTTCCAACCAAAGTGGCTCCATGGGGTCCCCAAGTTGACCCATGGATTGCCTTGATCGTCCATTACACATAAAATGAGGGTAGGACATGTGTCTAGGTCATTTAAGTTTATTAAAACATTATTCTTACCTTAAACTACACTAATTACCTCTAATCGCGATTAAAAACATAATAAGTTACTATTCACCAAAAAATTATTTTAATCCCATTGAACCACATTTTACTTCTTAATGACAACCATGTATGTCAGATTTTTGAAATTCAAAACACAATGATGGAAAAATTTCATTTAAATGGAAAATCAGTTTTTATAAGTACCACTTAGTGGTTTCACTATTCATCAAAAATTGAAGTTTTTCAGAAAAATACCAAAATTTCACCCTAAGCTATATTTGATATTATAAATTCAAAAATGATGTCTATTTTACAAAATTAAGAACATATAAGTTGCATTACTTAATTTAATAATTAATTCCCACTGTCAAACCAAATAGCGTGTTTTTATGAAACAAAATGTATCAAAAGATTGACACTAGTTTAAGTCTGATTTCAAAGTGAAATTAATTACAACGACCACAATTGGATTAAATGGTAAAAATATATTCTAATTTCACTTTAATGCCAATTAAAAATATAATCTAATAATATAAATAAATTATATTAAAAGAGATTTTGAATTAAAATACAACATTTTTCACTATTCATTAAAAATTGTACTTTTTTGGAAAAATCCAAAAAATTTACGCAAAGTAAACTTTGACGTCCCAATTCTAAAGAAGAATTTTATTTTGTCAAATATAACACATAAATTTGTCAAAAATTGGATTTAAAATAGGTTCGCCATCAAAAGGCGGTTAATCGATCTTTTAAAGAATATTATACTATCTATGCTTAAAATTGGATTCATTTGCATTTTTAATCCTCTAACATTTATTGTAAAGAGTAAAAATATTTTACAAACATATATAATCATTTTGTAGTTAGTTCTGTTCATTCCTTCCAATAGAATGGCTAGGCATTAACTACCATTTAAAATAATATTATTTTATTATTAGAGTGCAACGTAAGATTCCCAAGGAACTCGTTGTTGCATGTTGGGTACGCCATCGAGCATAACATACCCTTTAAAGTCATATTAATATTTTATTCACAAATATGGATAAATATAAAAATGTCATATTATTTATTTACTTGGGGTGTTACATCCTTCCCCCCTTTTGGGAATTGCGTCCTCGCAATTTTAAAATTGGGCTCGGAAACATCCTTGAAAGTCCCACATCGGAACAAGAGTCGGTAAAACAATCACTTTAAAAGAATAGGAGAGAAGTACAAATGTCACCCGAGATAACCCATAATAGGATTCCATGTATGAAAATATGGATATGGAGGAGAAAACAAAGGGTCATGTTCTGATGGAGAGTGATAGTAAACATGTTTAGGAGAAATTTAACCACAAGAAAATCACAAACTTGTGATGGGTTAAACGGTATTGTATTCCCCAGTAGGAAAAGTTAACAGACAACATTTTTATTTTAAGTTACTCTTCATTGAGGAATTTATTTTTTGAGCTTAACCAAATCATAATGAAACATACTTACTTGTCTTGTAGACTTTCAACTTTTACTAGATTACTTAATAAAACTCATATTTTCTCCAAAAGACGAGTTTTTTGGAAGACATGTTCGCATTAAGAGTACTATAATCAACTTCTTGAGATTCACCTAATCCAAAAAATAGAACTATATACTTTCCATTTCTTTAGAATTTAACCAAAACCAAAACCAAAAAGGTTTGTACAAGATCAGATAATACAGAAAAGGATAACCCTTTATAATAAGAAAATATATTCTTAATCTCCAAAATTTTTCCAACAAAACCCAAAGTTCAACGAGAACCATTCGATAAACAATTTTTCCATAAAATTATTCAAAGTAACCCAAACTAAGATTGAATCCCAAATATTTGAATGATTTAGTCACATAGTCTTCCATGTTATGTCGTAACATTTATCTCCAAAAAACATCAGTTGCTCCAAATGTCTTGCATTGAAAAGTAATTAACCTAATCACATATCCTCCATGATAGGTTAATCATTTTCATAAATAACCCAAAATCAACTTACTCTTAATTCATAAAATCATTTAACTAAAAATAATTAGTCAAACTAACCAGGGACTTCACGTAGTCCAGTGGTCGGCGATAAATACCCATTGCACTTTGGTTGTGGGTTCGATTCCTGCAGCCTTGTCCGACGCGACTGGTTGTCACATGGTCTACGTGTTGTCCTTTTTCCAAAACTACATAATTCTTAAAACATTCCCTAAAACGAGATAAAATATTCAAAAATGATCATAACATATTTTAACCTCAAGTTTATCTCATGCCTTTCATTTTCAATCATTACATATAATAACCCATAATTACCTCAAAAGTAAGGATCATATATACTCTAATGGTTACCTTTATAATTATTACTTGAACTTCCACATCGAGATGGTCATATCGTACATGATGCATTACAGATCATACCAAGGTTCAAGTGGTTGATCATGACTCCTTGATAATTGGTTTAGAACAACCACAAGTTTCCTCATTGAATCCCCCATTTTCTCTAGTATCTTAATCATAGAACCACCACAGTTTCCTCCAAACATGTTGTCACTTTGGTTCCTGATAGATCCATCCATTCACTAAAAACAGAAATGTCAGTGTGAGTATATCAACAAAACCATCATGTACTAATGAGGAAGATAAACACTAAGATATACTTACTCATTCACTTTATCTAAAACTAGGACTCTTTCTGAAATTCTAACCATTATGGTAATGTCACTTATGCTTAAAGAATACCCTAACCTCTAAAGTTATCTAAACTGACCTTTGATACCAACTATAAGGCCCCAGCCTTAAACCTTACTTAATCATGAGTTATTACAAGATTAAAAATTGAGGATCTTTTCAGGTTTAGAGTTTTAGAGAATTAGATCATGAAACTTTCATTACATTCCACATTTAAAAAATGTGGTTACATAAAAGATAGTGTTCATTCTTCCCATCAACGGAAACATATTTAAAATAAAACATGGATTCTTTTTTGACACATCCTTGACACTATCATCACATCATGTACCCTTCCCTTGACCTGTGAAAAACATTTCAAAAACATGGGATGGGCATAAAAAGCTCAGTAAGGGATATAAAAATATGGAAAGGAAACACAAGTACATGTATACATAATAATGAAATCATACTTTACCCATAAAACATAAGCACTTTAACATAGCTCATAAAATCATGAATAAATCATAGAAATCATATGACATAAAAGGTAACTTGATGCATTCATAACATTCTTACGCAGAGAGTAACCCTCTTGGTTACGTTTGGAATACCCACCAAAGTATATTCCATAAATCTCTTCTGAGAAACCTTAACATTTCACTCCTTCGCGTTACCCAATGCATTGGAGAGCTATATCGGGGTCACCCTCCATTAGTTTATCACGAAACCACCCATCTTCATAACAATGCCCAAGAACCATAACATAATCTTTTCACATAAAACATGCATAAAGGAAACATAACATTTCCACCTTTAAATAACAAGATATCAATACAAAACATTGATATAAATACATCATGAAAACCATTTTCAATACCAAAATAAAATAAAAGTAAAACATGGTATTTATTTTTCTTTTAAAAAGATGGTATCGCTTGTAGAGGAAGCCGGAACTCAAATAATGGTCACAACGGCGGAGATGTCGTTGTTGACGCATACGTATGACAAAAACATTCCCTTTTGTCGTTTAATAAACACTTCATATGAAAAATATTCCTTTTGAATAAACGTAAAATTCAAATGGGTTTATACACCGTATAAAGGAAGGTTGTGTATAAAACAGAATATGCCTTAAAGAAAAGTTATTGAGACGAAGTCCCTTACAAAGAAGGTATCTTTGGTTTAAGGATAAATCAATTACATAATTATGTGTGACAAACGAATACCCCAAATATATGTGGATATTAAGTGTAAAATAATCAAATGTCATTCACACATATTCAAAGGATGACATATTCAATAACTACATGTTGAACCCAATGAAATAAAAATTGGGTTAAGAAGTTCCCTTGACATCCTAACGACATCACATCAAAAAAAGGGTATCTCATCACATGGACATAAAATTTACATCAATAAGGATATATGAGAACATATCCCAACATAAAAATATGTAAATTAAAAGACCCAACAAAAGAAGTCTTTTAAAAAGAGGAGGGTGAAAGGTTCCCTTACCGACATGGGTATCTTTCGAAACATACGTCCCGTGAAAGAAGGATAATACAACATTGATGTAAATAATCATAAATTAAAGAATATTACACAATGAGTAATATAATTGTCAGTACATACACCACTAAAAGGAAATTGTGGAAAATGTAGCATAAATCTCACAGGAATAAAAGTGATATGAAAAATCCCTTACGAAAACTCGGCAGCCTAACAGCGCCACTTAAAACTTCGAAAAATGGATTGATGAGATCAAATAGGGTATCTCATCACATTAAAATAAAATATAAAGATAGAGGAATATAAAATAACATCTCCCATAAAAAAAGAGGAGCTTAAAAGAAGTGATATAAAGGAGAGTACTTAAAGAGAAAGAGAGAGGTTAGATCTCTTTCAAAAATTCCGTAGCCTAACGGCGCCACTCAAAACTTCCAAAATGGATTGATGAGAGAGAATAGGGTCTCTCATCATATGAACATAAAAATTACAGTAAGATTAATATAAAATAACAGCCCAATCACAAGAAAGATGATCTTAGAAGGAATGACATAAAAGAGTGTACTTGAAAACAAAGAGAGGAGTAGGATCCCTTACCTCGGGTCCGACTTGACTCAATCGTTCTTTAACGTCCTGAATAATAAACTTGAGTTAATTTATACTTTCTTAAGAACCTTTTTCAAGTTCATTATTCCTTTTATATCATTTATTGACATGTTATAAACATTATGTAATAATTTATGTTAATAATGGTTGTTTTGTCGATATTTGGTTTTTAAGTCAAAAGTGGACCTCTTACAATTACATGATGTTCGTGTGGTCAATGGTTAATTATATCCAGAATGATATTCATGATTTGGATATCATATATATCATATATATATAGTATATACATGTATTTATAATATTACCTAATCATTTAGAGGTAAGAAATGAAATGCACCGTTCATGGAGATTGTAAGCCGTACGTACGCATGAACGCTACTTTCATTTCTTTGTCATATTAATGGAATTAAAACTAAATGAGAGGTATGTATATTTTAATTCCAGAATTATATTAATAATTTATATGTAAAATTCATTATATATATCCATTATAAATATGTACTTATAATAGTACATTACATTTGGGGATAAGAAATGAAATGCACCGTTCATGGAGATGGTAAGTCGTACGTACGAATGAAAGCTACATTCATTTCTATCTCATACATTAATGGAAAGAAATAATAATGATATAGAGGTATATTATAATTCCAGTATAACATCATATATAATATCTTTAAATCCATCCTTTATACATCCTATATTTGGAATTAACGAATCACATCACTTTGAGGGGGCGGTAGTCCGCACTTCCTTAAATGAAGATATCGCGTTTACCAATAATGGAAACCATAAAGGTATGCCATAAATGAAAAATACAGAAGCTTAAGTAAAACATAAACATATTATATATCATATATAAATATAGTGACATCTTAATGGCCACCTTTGAAGGTGTTATATGAGTGTTGAACAATCATCGTTTCGTGAGGCATAAATTCGCCATCCACGGAAACAGTATGTTCTTTAACCATTAGATGTAGGTGTGTGTAAGTGTAGCTCGAATACTTATTATAAAAACATCCTAGTATATTGAATATACTAGATTTGTTACAAAGGAAATGAATACAAAGATTTTAGGGGGTTGGAGAGGCAAAATAAAACAAAAGGACTCAAGTGAAGACATTACCATAAAATCGGGTAACTCCCTTTGGTTTGAGCTCAAAGGCTTCCATGGGAAGACTTCTGCCCAAAGTGAGGCTTCAAGGAGTAATATAGGGATGTTTAGAGACATAATGGGCAGAGGTTGGTTGAGCCAAAGGCTTTGGGAGTGTGGGTAAGGAGGTAGAGGTGGGGGCCTTTTATAAGAAGAGAGGAGAGGAACTCTTGTAATGTTACTTTATTTTCAAATGAGTTTCGGATTTATAAGGTTCCAAATTGATGTATTTCTGGGATAAGGTGTTAAGGGTTCGAAATAAACTCATCCAGTAGGTTTTGGACATGTGTAGATCTTAGTTATTACATTACCTTTCCATTTTATTTAAATAGTTAAATAATGAGGTCATCGCTGCATCATTATGATGTCATAAATAATTCAATTTATTTAATGTATAAAAATTATAAGAAAAATACTATGATGTAGGAAATCTTTTTATCCTTTCAATGATTATTTATAGTAAAAAATATTACTTGTATAACCTCATGTAAAAATTGTTTTAGTAAAACATCTCATGTTTGTGTCATTTTTACTTTAACATTAAATAAAAAGATATTTATGTCATTTTCCAACCAAAGTGGCTCCATGGGGTCCCCAAGTTGACCCATGGATTTTCGTGGTCGGCAATGACACATAAAATGAGGGTAGGACATGTGTCTAGGTCATTTCATTTTATTAAAACATTATTCTTACCTTAAACTACACTAATTACCTCTAATCGCGATTAAAAACTTAATAAGTTACTATTCACCAAAAAATTATTTTAATCCCATTGAACCACATTTTACTTCTTAATGACAACCATGTATATCGGATTTTTGAAATTCAAAACACAATGATGGCAAAATTTCATTTAAACGGAAAATCAGTTTTTATAAGTACCACTTAGTGGTTTCACTATTCATCAAAAATTAAAGTTTTTCAGAAAATTACCAAAAGTTCACCCTAAGCTATATTTGATATTCTGAATTAAAAAATGATGTCTATTTTACAAAATTCAGAACATATATGTTGCATTAATTAATTTAATAATTAATTCCCGCTGTCAAAACAAATACGGTGTTTTTATGAAACAAAATGTATCAAAAGATTGACACTAGTTTAAGTTCGATTTCAAAGTGAAATTAATTCCAACGACCACTATTCGATCAAATGGTAAAAATATATTCTAATTTCACATTAAAGCCAATTAAAAATATAATCAAATCATATAAATAAATTAGATTAAAAGAGGTTTTGAATTAAAATAAAACATTTTTCACTATTCATTAAATATTGAACTTTTTTGGAAAAATACCAAAAATTTACGCAATGTAAACTTTGATGTCCCGATTCTAAAGAAGAATTTTATTTTGTAAAATATAACACATAAAATTGTCAAAAAGTGGATTTAAAATAGGTTCACCATCAAAAGGCGGTTAATCGACCTTTTAAAAAATATTAGACTGTCTATGCTTAAAATTGGATTCATTTGCATTTTTAATCCTCTAACATTTATTGTCATGAGTAAAAATATTTGACAAACATATATAATCATTTTTTAGTTAGTTCTGTTCATTCCCTCCATTACAACGGCTAGGCATTAACTACCATTTAAAATAATATTATTTTATTATTAGAGTGCAACGTAAGATTCCCAAGGAACTCGTTGTTGCGTGTTGGGTACGCCATTGAGCATAGCGCCCCCTTTAAAGTCATATTAACATTTTATTCAAAAATATGGTTAAATATAAAAATGTCATATTCTTTATTTACCTGGGGTGTTACACTCTCTCTGGAAACTCACCATCACCTCTCTTATTCCAGTCCACATACCACATAATGTCATATCATCTAGCACCCAATGTGTAGATACGAATTGGGTGGAGAACATCATGATATATCCATATATCAATTCAAAAAATAAACAACATTCAAAAACATATTTTAAAAAAAAGTTTTCCTTAAGAGAAAAATTGATCCTAAAGGATATTCTATATGTAACCTCCCCTAGTTTAGATAATGCAACCTCTAGGTGTACTACACATGATATACCACCCTTCAAGCTATTATCCTATTTACCAAATTTAAAAATAATGAGCAACATTATATTAACCAGATATAATATATCTATCATCTACTAAACAAATATCTAGATTTGTATAGAGAATTATCACAGGATTTTGGATACCTTTCTAGAACCCAGTATAATAGGTCACTCAAAGCAACTAGGGACTACCTTTTTCCTCATCCACTGATCCTAGACACAAGTCTCCCCTATATGAAAATATTGATTATAACTAACATTACCAGAATAAAAATAAATACATAATATCTAATGAGTGAGATCATATACCTCACTAGATCCATCACAACATCGTTGACTAATACTAAGGGTATTCCAATGTTATTATCAATCTAAATAAAAAAACACAACAAAAAACATAAATGGTTCAACCAACCCATCAGCCAAAGGGAATATAAAACTTTTGGAATTCTATTATATCAATATTTAACCAGAACTGGCTGGTAGAAAAACCAAAAAATGATAGTCATGGAGGATACCGTTAAATATATAAGCTTTTAATAATTGTGTATTTCCTATAAAATGTCAAATAATCCAAAAAATGTTTCAAACAATCCATTAAAAATTCATTTTAAATCTAATTCAAAATACCCGTTAAACCCCACATTTATTGTAATAAAATGAAATAGTATCTCATTCTAATACATTGGAAAAATAACAATGATTAAATACATGGAAAACCCCATTATTAGTGTTAATATACCATTTTAAAATCATTACTATAAATTTTCAATCTTCATTGAAATGAAACATTAAAAAAATATTTTTAAATCACATTTATAATGAAAATTCATCATAAATTAAAAAAAACACAAACCACTAAAAAAATATGATATTGAAACTCATTTTTTAGGGAACCAATTAAATAATTTAGTAAGATATGCAGTCCTTGTTGTTTTTTAGGATTCCTTAAGTCTATACCCATTTAAGGGGTGATATAAGAAAATGTTATGTATTATTCTAGGAATAAAAATATCTATAACACATATATTAAATAATTTAATTAACAAATAGAAGAAATAAAATAAAATGTTCACTTACATTAAAAGGTGATCCATAATCAATCCTCATCTCATACCATTCACCACAATCCAATGAGTACCTCTATCATTCATATACATCAAAAAATAATATACCAATCTATTATATTTAAATTCCCATGATGGAATAATAAATAAACAAATTAATAGCCATTATTACGAATCAAAAACTATATTTTTGGTGGTGTGGTCTACTCTCATTATAATTTTCTTCCCTTAACATGGTAAACCACTAAATAAGAATTCCAAAATGATGAATAATCTCACCATAATCTACTACAACCCGTAAATATTTTAAAGTGAAACATTCCTCAAGGTGGGTGACATGAAACACTAATAAATTAATCTCCCCCAGCCTTATCTACTCAATGAAAAATAAATCCAAATCAATAAAAAGTGAATACACTATATACAAATATAATCACACCTAAAATCTTTATTACCATCAACAAAAAGTTAGGGAGAATAAGGATAAATATGAGTGAGCTATGAATTCACCAATATAACTTTATTTGCTCTGAAAACTCTATGGAAAATGACTTCTATAATATATAAACATAGAGAGAATAGGGTGTTGGAGGGAATGGAGAGTGGTTGAAAAAACAGATCCCCTCACCATAAAATTATTATATGAAATAAAATGGGGATGACCACATAATTAATGTTCTATATTTTATAGAAAACAAGGTATAATCTTACTAGGGATCTGATCTAACACCACTATTTACCCTATTATTGGATCCATCTACCTAATGGCTTATCCACTGGAACCCAACTTCTAGTCATCCATTGGGTACCTAATGAAATATAACTAGAATCCCAATGACATCTAACTAGGTAATTATTTTCCTAAATCTATGAAAAAAAATTCCAATTTTCTACACGCAAACATGAGAATAGATTTTTCATTTTTTTCCTATAGAACTACCTCCCTCAAAAAATGTTTTCAATCATATATGATGAAAATAAAATATAATTGATATGAGAAGAGAAATTCAAATTCATCTATCGAAACAATAAATTCGAATCTATCCCTCATATTGGTTCACGAATACAAAAATCAATAGGTTATCAGAATAAATTCCCCCAATGAATACACTATAGTTTCTCCCATATGAGAAACTTCCATAAGATAAAATAATGTATACAATATTAATATTTAATATCGGAAACCAATGCTTCCAAACTTATATAAATAAAAAAACAAATTTATAAAATTCTCAATAATTTTTTATTTATCTGTTGCATTCATTTCAACATCACCATAGGTTCTCCATATTAGTATATCAACTACCATATTTTCCTTCTACAGAGTATATGATGTTTAATAATCATAACCCCATATGTATTCCACCAATATCTACTAATGTAAATTCTTATTTATCTTTTTTAAATAGATAACAAATACATGTCATCATTGGATACCAAAAATAATTCATGTAATTGGTAATGCCTCCAATATTTTATTGAAACAACAACACATATGAGATCAACTTCATGGGTAGAATAATTATTCTTCTGGAGATATAACTATTTTTTCCAATAATATATAGTTAATATCCCTTACATCAACATGTATCCTAATATATGATGAGATGTATCAAAATGAGGCCGAATTACAAGTCATTCCTCATAAAATTATTGAGTATTAGAATTAATAAACATCTTCTTTAGATGATAAAAATAATATCAAAATTGATCTATAAATAACATAGTGAAACCATTATTGGGTGATTTATTTAAATGATATACAATAGGATAAAATTTTGATATAACCCATCAATGATAACAATTTGAGTGAAGAAAACTGCATAGCTATCAGATATTATCTATTACATCCAGCGATAAAGGAACCTCAATCATTAATTTTACTGTAAAACAATATTATATATAAGTAACATTTCCAATAAATTGAACCAACAACATTAAAAATTATTCTACATGGGCACAATTGATAATGGAAAAGAAGTCTCAAAATAAATTTCAAATGATTTTAATTCACATTCTCTACTACCAAATATACTAAAATTTCATGAGTGAAAACCACAAAAATCTAACAGAGTTAAAAAATATATTGTAAATTAATTCATTAAATAAAAATAATTTGTTCATTATTAATAATAAAGTATTTAGTTTTGTATTATAAATTCCAATACCAATGTCAAAATTACATATATAGAGTATCCTCCATCATCATCCACATTTGATGATATCCTAACCATATATCCAACTTTGAAAACCTGATCACTCCCTAAAATTTATAAAATAAATAATCATTACATGGTTGTATATGTTATTTTATCAACACCACCTTTCCATAAACTAACAATGAATTAACAACCAAATTACACCATAATCCTTTATGGTAAAAATGAGTAGATTACTCTCTAGACACACAATAAGTGAGTAAATACATTTTATATAAAATTAGAAATTTTATTCATTAACACTTAAATATGTGTTTTTAACAAACAGTTAGGTCACATAAAAATAAAAAACAGTATTTTTGAATAGTATTTGAAATACAATTTTAGGATAAGGAATTAAATTCATATCCCCCATAGTAAAAGAATAAATAAAATCTACCAAAACTCATAGAAACTTCTCCATTCACATATCTATTGTAGAAAAAATACAAATAGTAATATATTACATTAGAGGATTTATATTTCAAGGATCTATACACTAAGAATAATCACTAAGAGAGTTCACATGATCACTATTCTTGTTGATAAAAAATGACTTATAAATGAAAAAACTAAACATTTCATATTGTAATTGTAACACATGAAAAAAATTACGTTATACGATTGTATCAATAATACAATTGAATCCCAATTAATCTTATTTCTTGTCTTATATATATCATACCTATAATAAATGTAAATATTTTTTTTGGAATCACATGGGGTTAGAAAGAATTAGGTTTCTTTGATATTGTTATACCATGATCCAAAAAAAACCATAAATGATGATGGTGTAAAAGATGAAATGAATGTCCTAATTTCTATTATTATAGACACAATGATATATTAAAGCTATATTTTGACATTAAATTTCATATTGAACCTCTATAATATGTAACCTCATCACATGATGTTTCCCAATTATATCTCATTGATTACCTTATCCATCTTGTGTAACATTAACAAAATATTATTTTGATTAAGGTCCCTAATGGATAATAATTTCTCTATGAAAACTCCTCCCACACAACCTTTCACTAAGGTTCATATTGATCATTCAAAAAAATGATATTGTTGATGATGTAACTGTTGTTGTGATAACATTGGATACTCACAAACATCCTTTCAAAAGTAATAATTCAACGCCAATGTTAACTATACTGATTGAATGACCATAAGAGCTACTAATAACCATGACACAGAAAAATATTCCAGACGATTTAAAATTTTGATATGTTCCATAACCATAATATATATGAAAAAAGATAGTATGTATCATTGAATAATATATTGAAATGTATATTATTTCATAATATTATTACTCAAGTATAATCTTTAAGTCCTTAGAGATATTTGATTTAATTCCTCAACCAAACTATCTGCCTAATCTATAGTCTTCTAAAAAAAATTATCCTTCAAAACCCCCTCTATTAATTTACTAATAAAAAAACTAACTAGGTGTATGGATTTATCCAAATAACACAATATTATCCCATAATAAACCAAAATATCAAGGTAATATAATTGAAAATTCAAGATATTAACTCTAAATTCTTGTATGCACTACCTCAACTATTTAATGATTAATAACTATAATTTTGTCATTGAAATGAGAGTTTATAATGGAAAAAGTTTCCTAGAACACCCTAAAAAAATATGATATCACCCCAAATCTATCCTGATAACTAGAAAAATAATCCACCATTGTTGACATACCCCACATAATGAACTAACCACAAGAAGTATATAATTATATTCCTGAAAAAAAAATTGAAAATAAATTTTATCCTCTTCTCATTAATTCTCAGTTTCTTGATTAAAAATAGTCCCATCATATATCGACAATATCTTTCACTAAATCTCTTATAGTCGTACTCTTCAAGTCTCATCATCTCTCAAATCAATCTTCAAATGTAATAGTTTAAGATAAAATTGTTCTTACTATAATTAAACAATTTCATTATCTTTCACACCAAAAATATCATTAGAAATTAAAAATAAGTACATAACTCATGGATATTATATATTTTATTTTTTACTAGATTCCCTACTTTAATAAAAAAAACAATAGAATATATGAAATAATTATTAAATAATTCTATATGAAGCATATCTATCATAATATGTACCTTAAAATATTAGACCATCCCATGGGTGTTGTATTTAAATAATAAATTAGTTCATATTGAAATTTTCTTTCCACCGTACTATGAATAGGGTTCCTTAGTTTATATTCCCTATTTTTTTAGATTTACCATTTCCTTAATGAACTAATAAAATGTAGTTATTTTTACATTAATATTTATCATAAAACTCCTATTAATATAATTTTTTAAATACAAATGTCACATACCAGAATTATTTTAAATTTATTATTCAGGTAATTTCTATTTTTTCTTTTTTTACTGAGGTTTCCTAGGTATTTTTAGTGAAAATTCAGGTTTCTTCAAGATTTGGTCCAAACTGTGAGCTCATTTCCAAATTCAAAAAAATGTTTATTTTTTATAAATCCTTTGTTTTTCTAAATTTTTCACCTATTAAACATTCAACATGGTCTAATTTGACCTATTATACCCACCATATCCATTTGGACCCCTTAGGAACTCATCATAAAGGTGCATTTGGGTGATTTATTTATGCATTTGGCCAACCCATGAGACCATTTCAAGATTTAAAAAATATTTTATTTATTTTATATATCATTAATTTTATATCAAATTTTCAGTTATTTCACCTCTAAATTTATTCTAAAAATCCTAGGTTCTCCCCCATGTTCCAATTTCCCATGCTGAAGTCATCATTATCGCAGATTAGGGTGAATTTTCTCAAGGTTTCTCAAATCATCTAGATTTGAAAAGAGAATTTTTTTTCTATCGTAAATCATTAATTTTTTTCCCTTTTCCCACATTTAAATATTCACTCAACCTCCTCAGCCTTATTATATCCTCCCTTCCTTTTTTTCTACTATGCGATTCAATTATTGGTGTGATTGTGGTGATTTTTTCAATGTTTCTCATGTAAGTGAGTTTTCTTCATAGTTCCTTCCTTTTCTGTAAGGTTTCTACAAATTTTCTGACGTCCTAAAATGACCATAGGATAAGTCATCATACCTAGGGTTTTTTTAGTTTCATGGTCCAATATTGTGATTTTAAGTTCGTTTTCACTCCCATGTGGTGCAGCGGTGGTGTGATTGAAGGTTCACACAAGGATTTGAGGGTTTTGACACATTTGGTAGGTGATTACATGTGTAAGAATCTCTTGATGAGTTATATTTTCCTAATTTATATTTTCATAATATTCATATTCCATTTTTTTTGTGAAAATTTTTATTGGTATCATTAGTTAAGTGGTTGATTTTAAATGACATTTTTTTGAAAAAAATTTATTGTTTTTTGTGTGTTCCATGTTTTATCAATTGGGATTGTTTTATGGTTCATGAAATTATTTTATTAAATAGTTTTATGGCCTCCAATTCAATTTTGGTGTGATGATGGTATGAAATTTGTTTCAAAAGAGGGTTTTTAGTTGGATTTTATGTGCAAATCAAGGATGTACTTCTTGAAATTATTTTTAAAAAACATTAAAGGGTGTATTGAATTACACAATGGGGGAAAATATGTTTAGCTACTATTTTGAGTGTTTATGACCAAATTTTTTTTTTTTTTGTGAAAATGTAATTTTATAGCATGTGAAACGTTTTTGAAGGCATAGAGGGGAACCCGAGTATATAGGTGGGAATACTTGTACTAGTACTCTATTGATTCATAGTGGTTTTGTCCCTATTTTACATAGAAATTTTAACATTGATGGCACTAAAAAAATATAATGGTGAATATTGGGCACCAGTTGGTTATGGATATTCTCCGTACACGTGGACCATGAATGAAAATGGAAATTTATACGGTTACTTTCACACTGAGATGTGAGGTACCTGGGGCTCACAACTAACAATTTCCTAGGGGCGTTCCCGTACATAGGTCTCATTTAATACATGGTATTTCCATTTTGAATATGCTGTTTTTGGATGAAAAATTTAGTAGCTTGGATGTCTTATTTAAAAGTGTGCATTCTATAATGTTACCCTTTGAAAACTTTTTTCATTGAAAGGATACATTATTCAGAAATCATTGCTACCATTTATTATTAAAAAACATGATAGAGTTTTATCTTATGATGTTTATAAAATGTAATTTGTTTGGGTGGTATCCTATTGGGATTAGGATCGCACCCAAGCTACACGTTTTAGTAAATGTAGACTTGATTATGTTTGAAAAATGTAAGGGAAAGGTCATTAGAGATGGTAGTTCGGGTTTCTAGTTGCGTCTGTGGTGTGGTGTTGTAGAGACGAATCATTGTTGATGACCCCTTATTGTGTGGTTGTACATGGGTAGTTTTTTCTAATAATTTTTTTAGTTTTGAAATCTTCTTTATTTTTTAATACCATGTATTCAATTCTAAATTTTAATTATGGATTATTTTTCTTGAATGTTCAGATTGGGTTTATTCTTCATTATTATTTGTTTTATGTATCCTAACTCAGTTAAAATCATTCCCAAACCATTTTTTGTGATACCTGAGAACTAGTTCCAGCTTGTGGGGATGGGGAATTTCTTTTGGGACATTACATTGTCCAGTTCGGGTGCTAGTTAAAAATGCGACCAAATCTTCTTCATGAAAAAAATAGCATCATAGGAGGTATATCTTTTTGGGTTATATTATTATTTTGTGGGGAGTCTTTTTAGACATGACTTATGACTGTCGGGGATCAATTTTTTGGTTATGAGTAGGGTTCCTAGATATTACCTCTTGTGAAAAACCATGAGTCCCCATGGGATGTTAGGATTGTTTGTTTGACTTCTTTTCCAGGTTGGAAATGCACGATGTAGACTGCACGTAGACATCGAGTGGGAGTGAAGTAGTGGTTTATTTAATTTTGGGGATGTGATTGACTTATTTATATTTGATTTAATTGATTAAATTTTTTTTCTAATTGTTGTACATATTTTTTTATTGTTTCCTTGTGTATCAATATGCCTCCCCGAAAAGCTCCCCTGCTCCCACAGGAGGATTCCAGAGAGAGTTCTCCCTCACCGATTAATCAAATAATAGTAAAATATATGGTCAAGGATTTACATGTCCATGAAAATAGTGTAGTGATAAATTCTTATCCTTCTAGGGAAGAGGAGTCTAGTTTAAGGAAGGAAAAATCCAAGGACTTCCTAATGAACATGCCTCCTATTTTTTGAGGTTTCACCGAACCCCAAGATGCCGAGGAGTGGGTTGAGAAGATATAAAGCACGTTTGAGTTTCTTTACCAACCTGAGGAGGAAACGGTGATGTGTGCTTCTTTTCGGTTAGAGTTACCTAGCCACAGGTGGTGGTAATCAGTGCTTCAATATTGGAAGCATGAACCGATGAGCTGGAAGAAGTTCAAGGTTACCTTCAATGACTAGTATTTCCCTAAGACATATAATATGCTAGATATCAAGAGTTTATAGAGAAGGATTACAGGGGCCATTCATTTAAGGATTATACTAACCATTTTGATGAGCAAGTCTGGTATGCTCTGGAAATGGACTCCAACGAACAGATGAAGGCTCAAAATTTCAAGAGGGGTTTACAGCTAGATAATTCTTACCAAGTATTCTTGTTCATGTTGAAGACATACACTGAGGTGGTTGATTTTGATTTTATATAATATATTGATTGAGGGGGAGGTCTGGTTTCTATGGAGTAGTTCTAGTGGTCGGAGGTGACAATTCTTATAAGATGAAAATGAAGTGAGAGGACCAAGGGAAGAATAGAGGTGGTAGTTCAGGCCAACCTTTCAAAAAGTATTATTTAGTGTCACCTGGTGAAAGTTCCATTATGTTCCACTAGTGGTGGATTCGTAGGAGCACCTGTACAGGATGAAAATATCCTCTGAATCCATTCTATTAGTGTGGTGGTATTCGAAAACTATAGTGTTTTGCATGTTGGCACGTCCACTCCAGAGTGGGGATGGATCAATTGCTTCTTGGTGAGTGCCAGCTTAGTTAGATCCATCGAGGATAAGGGGTCTCGACATGGTGTTCGTGGTGGAAGGTTTAGATCACCTTCATAAAAGTACCTTTTTAGGGAAGATCCATAGGCCAATGATCAATCATAGGTAGTGTTTAGGAAGTGTTATGCATTGGAACATGCACCAGTGAGATCAGATGTAGGGCCTTCGATAGTTCACGGTACTGTATTGATTTCATCTTCTATAGTAGTTTCTATTTTGATACAGGTGCTTATATTTCATTTATCTTTGCCCATTTTTTGAGCATGATTAATTTTCCAACAGTTTTTTTATCTGTAGTGATAGAGTTGGTGATGCTGCTGGGTATGAAGAAGGAGCATGGTCTTAGGTTCCCATCGTGTTTACTTACTTTTTCGGGTGTAGAGATAAAGTAGGACCTCTTGATCATGGATATGTATATTTTTGGCATAATCATCGACACTATTTGATTAGTGTAATTTCAAGAACATGTTGATTTCTACATGTGGCGAGTGAGTTTCACAGAACCTGATGGAATTCCTCAGGTTTTTCATGGGGAATGGGATACTTGGTCAGGTAGTGCAGGACCTCCACTACCAGTGTTGGTGAATCATGTATTCTAGTTTTGGTCTCTTATTCTAGAGGAATATGGTCATTCTCTTGAGGGTGGGTTACCTTCTATAGTGGATGTGTTTTTGGAGGTATTCCTAGATTATTTTTCAAGCTTTCCCCAGGTGCAGGATGTGTAGTTATCAATCATTTTTTTATACCGGGAACACAACTGATATCTCTTCCCTCATATTATTTACCCCCCCCCTTAGATGAGGTAATTAAAGATATAGATGGAATATTTGGAATCCAAAGGATTCATTCACCTGAGAGTCTCTCCTGGGGCCACTCCGGTTCCTTTTTTGAAGAAGGCTGACGGATCCCTTCGGTTGTTTATTGACTAACGGAAGCTGATCAAGGTAACCATCAAGAACATATATAATTTTTTCCAAATATATGAATTGGTTGATCAGTTAAAGGTTGTGATGATGTTTTATAATATAGACTTGCGTTTGGGTTACCACCAAATCTTGGTGAAGGAGGCACATATCTTGAAGATAGTATTCTAAAGTAGGTACAACCACATTGAGTACTTGGTCACACCTTTCGGGTTAACCAATGATCTTTTGGTATTTATGTCACTCATGAATAGAGTGTTCCACCATTATCTAGACTCTTTTTTCATAGTATTCCTGGATGAAATCCTTGATTACACTGGATTTGAGGAGTATGAGTATCATTTTTGGATCATATTGTCAACTTTGTAGGATTATCTCCTTTATGAAAAATTGTCAAAGAAAACATTTTGGATTAGGGGGGTTATGTTTCTAGGGAATGGGATCTCATAACAGAGAGTTTTAGTAGATCCCACGAAAATCACTGATGTTATGTCATGGGATTAGCCAAAGAACGTGTTTGATATTAGGAGTTTCTCAGATGGGAAGGATACTAAAGGCAGTTTTTTGGTATTTCTCTCAGCTTCCTTCGCCCAAGACCACACTAACCTAGATGGGGTTGATGTTTGTCTATGCCCATAATGTTAGAAATCCTTTGAAGAGATGAAGAGGATATTTTCTACCACCCCCATGTTGATCTTTCCAGAATATAGAAAGGTCAGTGTGGTTTATTATGACACTTCAGGTATGGGCCTCGGGTGCATGATTATATAGGATTATCAAAAAGAGGCGTACGACTCCCTCCGACTTCAACCATAGGAAAAATTATTCCTTAACCCCTGACATAGAGATGACATTTGTGATGAATTCTATGAATACATGGAATCAATAACTCATTAGGGAGATGTTTTTGATCTATTTTGATCACATGACTTTATCCTACATCTTCTCACAGAATGAACTTATCCTAACCAATCAGTGTTGGATTGAATACAAGAAGGGGTTAGACATTGATATCATATATAGCTCAGTGAAGGGTAACATGGTGGGTAATTCCTTGAGCATAAGAATATCAGTGAAGGATTTGATGAATTCTAGTGATGATTGGACGCTGATTGGTCTCTTTTCTTTGAAGAATATAGAAAAAAAGGTGAAAAGTTGAGGTTCATTCTTGGTGTTCATTCAATTTACCCTTTCACTTGTGTAGGGAATTTAGTGGGAGAATCCTGGTGATGATCTATGTCTGTATTTGGGGCATTTTCATAATGGTGGGGAGACATCATCTAATAGGTCTTCATCCACTAAGGGTATCTTGTGATTCAAGGGCATTTTAGTGGTTTCTTTTTCTATGAAAAAGGTGGTGATGTAGGATAGCCACACGTCTCTATTGGCGGTGTATCCTTGTGCTTCCATGATGTATTATGATGTTCGTCGCCAGTTTTGGTTTTCAAGAATGAGAATAATCCTAGATGACTTCGTATTGAGATGTTATACATCTCAATTGGTGGAAGAAGAGCATACAAATCCCTCTAGTTTGCTTCATACATTACCCATTTCTACCTATAATTAGGATGAGGTATCCAAGGATTTCATAGTTGCCATGCCTCATACACCTTGGGGAAAGAATTTTATCAGTGTGGTGAATGATTGTCTGAACAAATTGGCCCATTTCATTCCAATTAAAGATTCTACCAAAGTATAAAAATTAGGCCGAATTTATGTGTAGTAAGTTTTGAGGTTCTATAGTATTCCATTATCCATAATTTCTAATTGGATTTCGTGTTTTACCTCTTAGTTTCGGAGTGTCCTTTATAAGGAACGAGGGTTGCATATTATGACTGGTATGGAATACCACCCTCAAATGGATTGTCAGACATAGTGGGATAATCAAATTCCACAAGACATGCTTCAGGAATGTGTGTTGGATTTAAGTTGTTCATGGTATTTCTATTTGGGATTGGTAGTGTTTTCTTATAATAGTAGTTACAAATCCTAAACCAGGATCACAACATTCAATGTGATTTATGGTTGACCATGTCGATATTCTTTGTGTAGGGTGGAGGTTGGTGAGACCTCTTAGTTGGGACTGAGTATTGTGAAGAATACGTCGAACAAGGTTCAGTTGATTATACAATGGTTTTTGATATCCCAGAGTCGCCCCAAGTCTTATTCCGATCAAAGGATTCAAACTTTGTACTTTTCTGTGGGTGACCTAGTATTCTTGAAAGTGGCACCCCGCTTGGATTATCACCATCTTGGTAATAAATGGAACCAAACACCATGGAATGTGGGTCATTTAAGGGAAACATTTAGTATTGATATGTTGACATACTAGATAGCTTTTCCATCTCAGTTAACATCGATACATGATGTGTTTCACATCTCCCAGCTAAATAAATTCAATCTGAAACCATCCAATCTTCTGAGTTAGGAAGAGTTGGAGTTAGAATATGATCTATATGTGGCTGAGAAACTAGTTAATATTGTGGACTCCTTTGAAAAATTTCTTTGAAGGATGTGTATCCCTTTGGTTCGAGTCATCTAGATGCATGGGACTGATGAGCATGAAACATGGGAGTGAAGTATTGGGTCGAAGATCAATTTCTATTTCACTTATCTAATCAGGCTTTAAGTTAACATTCCAAGGGGGGAATGTTTTTAATGAGGGGAGAATTTTTACATCCATGAATTATTTTAATGTTATTTATTGTGTAATTTATATTATTTATTTGTTTTTCGGGGATTCCTAGGATGTTTCGGAGAAAAGTGTCGATTTTAAAGAGTTGGTCCAAACCATGATCCTATTTACAGATTCAAAAACTATATTTGATTAATTTTTAAATCCTTCAGTTTTAAACATTTTACACCCATAACTCTTCCCACTTGGCCTCCCCTAACCTATTAAATTACCATGTCAATTTGGACCACTTAAGAACCCATAATCCTGGTGGATTTGGGTGATTTATTCAAGCATTAGGCCAACTCATGATCCCATTTCCAAATTTAAAAAAATTATGTATTTCATTTATATATAATTCATTTTTAACATTTTTAGTCATTACATCTATCACCCATGTCCAATGACCCTAGGCATACCCCCATGTTCAATTTTCCCTATTTGGAGCTCATCTTCATCATGGATTAGGGAATATTTCCTCAAGGTTTCTAAAATCTTCCAAATTTTCATGGGGAATATGTTTATTTCATAAATCATTCATTTTTTACTCTTTTTCCCAATTTCAGTCCCCACTCAAACTCATTAACCTTATTAGAACATTGCTTTCAATTTTGGCTGTTTTTATATTAAACTATTGGTTTATTTAGGCTGATTTCTTCAAAGTTTCTCAAGTAAGAGAGTTTCCTTATCCATTCCTTCCATTTCCATAAGGTTTATACTACTTTCATTGAATATCCAAATGACCAGAAGATAAGAGTTCACAAATAGGGTTTGTTTATTATTTTCATGGTCCAATATTTTGATTTTAGGTGAGTTTTCACTCCCTTGTGGTGCGACAGTCATGCAATTGACGTTTCACACAATAATTTGAAGGGGTTTGACACATTTGGTAGGTTATTAAATTTTTAAGAATCCCTTGATGAGTTATCTTTTATTTATTTATATTTTCAGAATAATCTTCTTCAAATTTTTGGCGAAAAAATTATTTTTTGTATAATTAGTTAAGTGGAGGATTTTATAGTGCCAATTTTGAGAAAAAATGAGTATATTTTTTGTTGTGTTTTTGGTTGTATCAATTGAGTATTCATTTTAGCTCTTTAAATGATTTTATTAAAAAATTTTGGGGCTACTAATTCTGGTTTGGTGTGATTCTGGTATGCATTTGGTTTCAAAATTGGGATTTTAGATGGATTTTTTATGCAAATCATGTTTTTACATCTTGAAATTGTTTTATGAAAATGTTAATGGGTTTATTGAATAAAAAAAAAGGATGAAAATAATGTTTATCTAATATTTTGAGTGTTTATGACCAGAAATGGTGTTTTATGTTGCGATAAAATTTCTATCGCATGTAGAACTTGTTTGAGCAGAAATAGGGGATCCTTAGTATCTATGTGGGAAGACCTACACTAGTACGATTGTGATGATGTGGGTTTGTCCCAATTTCACCTATAATTTTTTACATTGACCATAATAACAAAACTATAATGGTGATTTTTGGGGACCAGTAGAATATGGGTATGTTTCCAACGATTTTCTCGTTCATGAGAACATATATTGATATTGTTACTTTCACACCGAGATACGAGGCACCTGGTCACACAACTAACTATTTCCTATGGTTTTTTCTTGTTTTGAATACAAGTTGAATACATGGTATTTCCATTTGGAATATGGTGTTTTTGGATGAAAAAATCAATATAATCCATGTTTTATTAAAAATTTTCCATTGATTAATATTACCCCTTGAAAACTATATTCAATTAAAGTTAACATTCTTTAGGAATCGTTGCTACCATTTCTTGTTATAAAAACATGCATGATTTTTATCTTATGTTGTTTATCACATGGAATGTATTTTGGTGGTATCCAATTTTGATTAATATCACAACCTATATAAAGCTTTTGTTGAAAGTAAACTTTATAATGTTTGAAGCATATAGGGGAAAGGCCTTTGGAGATGGTGGTTCTTGTTTTTAGTTGCTCTTGTATTGTGGTGTTGTGTAGAAGGCTTGTGGGTGATGAACCCTAGTCATGTAGTAGTCCATGAGCTATTTTTCATGCTGATTTTTATATTTTTGGACATCTTATGATTTTTTAAAACCATTTTTTCTTGTTCTAAATATTAATTCAGACTTTTTAGTAATGAATTATTATATTGGTTTAATTCTTCATTATTTCTTGTATTATGTATCCTTACTGTAGTAAATCATTCCCAAATCATTTTTTAGGATACTCGGACACTTTTTCCTGACCATAAGGATAGGTAATTATCATCGATCCAAGCCACATGCTAGGTTATGTATTGGTTTTGAAGGCAACTAGATCTGATTTGTAACATCAAACATCTCCATGATATTTTTTATATAGGTAGTGAAATCAATTATAACCAAAAAATCCCAACTATAAATTTTATTGGGGTGGAAACTAACCCCAATTGAAAAAATGTCACACTATTGAAAAAATATCGTATACTAATAGTTTGGAACCATTTATATAGGTCCATAAATCATTGGTATATCTTATTCCAATGGTTTGGAGGTCTGTTGGTTGATTTTTCATCATTATAGACCTAAAAAATGGTTTTGGGAAATCCACTATTATAGGTCCATACTCACCGTTTGGAAAACAATTTGGATAGGTAATGAGAAATAAAAGACTCTGGTGTGATTTTAACCAATGAAAGATATCTTACATACCAAAGACCTAACCACTATGTTTAAATTAACTTTTTGAATATAATTATATATATATTATTTAATTATTTGATGATATTTGAAGAAATAATTCAAAAAAAATATGGGTAACTATTTCCATGGTTATAAAAACTATTAGTATAGACCTATACCAAGAGTTTTTAGAATCGTTGGTGTAGGTACCCGTACTTTTGGGACATATACAAATGGATTTTCCAAACTATTAGTATAGGTTCATTTACAGTAGTAATACCAATGGTTTGAAAAAACCATGAGTATAAGTCTAGTTTCTTATAGTTTCATAATATATTATGATTATTCTGTTTTATATAATATACAATATATATCTCAATAGAAACACTTACTACAAAATAGAATAATAAATAAACGTAACCCATAAATCATGTTAAGTAAATAAAATTCAAAACATGAATAAATAAATACACATAACAAAAAATATGAATAGAAAAATCTCTAATATACTCATTAAAAATGTAAAAAAATATTTTATCAAAAAACTCTAATAAAACAATAATTTCTTTTTCTTAATATATCCTAACACAACATCAATCTAAATCATAAATATACATAAATAGTAAAATTAAATTTTACTATTCCATAATACCTAGTATTCGTGTATGTGAAAAACATCAAATCAATATACATAATATATACTAAAACCTATTTAAAATGATAAAAAACAAATAAATGCATAACACATCTCACCCCAGTAATACACTATTAGATATAATAAACATATTATAGTATTAATTGACGTATCATAGGATTCATATAATCTTGAGTCTTATTAAATTTTTAAAAATAATAGAAATTGAATTTTTGATAATGAAGAGTAGTTGTATTTATTTATACATGAAATTAATATTTCAACTCAATTTTTCAATGAAAGTGAGAAGGAAACTGATAGCTTTGGGTTACAATGATTTTATGGGAAATTCCATTTTTCATATGATGATTTCAGAGAGGATGATCAAGATTATAAAAATTATAAAGGATAACAATTAACTACCTTCAATACTTATAATTTTCTTGATAAGATGTCATATTTTTACATCTTATGATCTTTCATTAAAAGAGTAAAAATATTTGATAAAATTGAAGATTTATGCATTGGAAAATATTGGAAACATCAAATGGAGTGGGATTTATAATGTCGTATAAATCAGGGACGAAATACCATGTATGATCTTTTTGGAAGTTTGGTATTTAATTGGATCCTTCTAATGTCATTTTAAAGTCATTTAAATAAACATACAATATTATTATTGATTCTTCATAAATAGAAATGTCTATGATTTTTTGACATTTCATGAGCATATGATTCATGCTTATGACTTTAATGGAATATCATATGACATGAAGTCATTATATAGGACCATAATTAAAATGTATGGAATTAATAAAATTTCCAATTTCATATGAAGTGAATATATATTCTTTTCCATACCTCAAATATTTACTTATTGAAGGGTGTATTGCTTAAATATTTTTATGGAATCAATATCATTTGAATAATATTATAGTATATTATATAATTTTTTAATCATAGAATATTATTTTAATATAAATTTCATGAATTTATTTCATTGAAAATATTCAAATAATATTTTGGTTGTAATTAATATATTCTATAATTTATATTATGAATTAGAAATAATTTTTGATGATGTTATCATTGCGCATGACAATTCCAAAAAAATCATTATTTTTTGAAACTAAATGATCTAATAATTGTATGAGATGAAAGAAAATAATGAAAATGATAATTACAAGAAAATTATATATACAATGTAGATAAGAATATCAATCTATGAATGTAAGATCTCTCATATCCTAAATATATAGTACTACACTATAAGGTTTGTTGAGCTCTATGATCTAAAAACATATGGGGATATTGAATATAGAATTGTGTAATGTATTTTTTCAATGAAAAAACCCATCCAATTAATTATTCAAAAGAAGATAAATTATGGGGTAGAAATATAATAAAATAAATATACTATGTGTATTTTCGTAAAGCACCATTGACTTGACAGAAAGAAAATAATTGAAAAAGAAGATACTGGAGATCACTGATATATCTATGAAACAAGTTTTTTCATTCACATTATTTGATTAATATTCCAATTTATAGAAAATGATAAGACTCCCAATAAATGTTATTATCCACCTAGAAAAAAATGATAGAGTATCTATGAAATAAAAATAGGATTATATAGAGGTTGTAAAACATTAATTGAGTAGAAGTAGAAAAATAAATTATATATTAATGAATATGAATATTTGAGAAGATGAGATAAACAATATTTTCACTCAAGAATGTAACAATATTTTTTGAGACTATATTGAAGGAATAAAACCAGTTGTGTTATGAAAAAAATAAAAAAAAAGTGGTGGAGAATAAGTTAGGGAATCATACTTGAGTTCAAATTCTTAGGTATCATGTTGAAGTAGTGATATCTGAGAAAACCCAATGATAAGGACATCTATAGAATATCCCAAGGCTATTGAATTACTTAATGATTTAGTGAGTGAATCATGCATACAGATTTAGTATATAATCTTGGAGAATGTAATAAATTTGTTACCAAGTATCTCATAACATATACTAAAGATATACATGCATTCATTAACATTGTGATTGATTTTAAAATTTTGGTAATAACTACTGGTATGATATTATAATAATCCCATTATGGGGAAAAATTTATTTTAGAGAGATATATTATTCACTTGTGTATATAGTTATCCAGTAACAATTATATTATTGTGATCCAACTTGTACAATTAGGGGAGGTTGGTTTCAAGATAATATCTATGAAACCCACTATAAATGATTATAATAATTTTACATGGGAATCAAGACCTAAATTGGAGTTGAACATGATAGTTATTAAGATTCCCATGCGGGGATCAAATTTTTAAAAACACATGTTCCAATTTTTTATATCAACTATAATTTATATATATATGTTCTTCGATTAACGAAATAATATCCAATTTACATAAACATAATAAAAGGATAAAATTTAAAACTGATCAAATGTTTTAAAGAATCTATTATAATTTTGGAAAAAGCAGACCCCAAATTATTTATCTCCCAATTCAGTTATGTTTACACTAATATTATGAGTCATATATTTGGTATTAGAGTGAGGTTTCCTTTGACCATATCTATTTTATTCGTCCCTTATTTATAATTGATTATGTGAAGTTAATATTTTAAAGATAACAACCTCATATAGATATTTTTTATTTCATTCCTACTAGGTAAAATTTCAATGTATATTTCATGAATTTACAATAAATGAAGATAAAAATGGCTATAAATAATATAAAATCATCTAATATGATAAAAAAACACTAATAGATGAAATAAAATTAGAATGGTGAGTTTGTTTCTACTAATTAATTTTTATTATAAATCCTCTAATAATTCATGATTAGGTTGTGAGAATGGTTTATTTGAATCACTTCAGTTCCTCAATCATATCGTTTAGAATTTTTTGAATAATTTTTTTTATTTAGGAGGTGATTTATATTTTCATATTCATTATGGAAATATATAAAAAAATAATTGAAAATTTAGGATTATTAAGTTATTGATAATGATTTATCCAAGATGTTTTGAAAGTAAAAGATTCTCATTTAACTTGTTGCTACTAAGAATAATTTCATTTTATTAGTAAAAAAAGAAAAACTTTTCCATATACCATCCCAAGATTTTCATCTATAGTACCCTCAAACCAATCCTCAACATATCCCAAGGGCATACTCAATCCCCTAATGCTAATGAAAAGCACCAAATACATCACAATAAGTTTTTGGGAATTATTGTTTCATATGACATAAACTAAATCAGAGACTAAGTGACAATATATTTCTACTAAAAATCCAAAAATACCCATATATTGATTGAACATCCATTAAAAAAATAAATTATTACAAATAAAATAAAAAACATATATAATATAGTAAAAACTAGTCCATTTTCTCAGCCTCCATGCCCCATCACTTAAATAGAATAACTTCTCTCAACCCCAAGTTCACTCAATATATTTCACCTACAAAAATGTGATAACCTCTACAGAAATTAGAGGATACATTTATAACCATACCATTAATTAGTAAGTAACAAAATTTAGGGAAAAAATTCTAGACATTGTAAAAAAATATTGGCATGTATTATAAAATCACATTATTGTAACAATTGTCTAAATGTGATAAATAAAATTAGGACTAATCCCAAACCACACTAGAAAATAACTGTAATTAACTCCAAATATTTCCTATGACTGAGAATGGACTAAAATAAGAATTTAATCTGATAAGTACTCCATAATTAGTCATACAAACTCTTTGTAGTATACCACCTTCCTTCCCACATGTCTAAATTTTGAAATTCATATACAAATTTTAATATATTTTGAGATACATAAAAAATTAATATAGTTTTTACATAAACAATTATATATAAAACCCATATCATCATACAATAAATTTAAAATAATTCATCTTTATTTATCATAATGGAAAATAATAAAATAAAAAATATTATTTACAATTAATAGATTCCATATTAAATAAATCATTTTTCTATTTCCAATGTGAATTTAAAATCATTTCATAATTTTTTTTAAAAAGGATCACATGAACTGCATAATTATAATGATCAACAATGAAAGGAAAAAATTTCATTAGTGATGAAATAAAATAAATGGATTCAAACTCAGGTTCCTTGAAATTAAATATGACATAAGAAATCAAATGAAATCAAATAAATCCCACCTGTGAATCCACCGATCGTTCATTGTGCTCCTTAGATATACCATATGGTTTCTTAAGGCTACGTAACAAAAAAATAACATGCATGTTGTGGAAGATTTAATAACATGTCAGTGGCTAGTGGAAGAGGCAACCAATATAAATTACATCATGGGTTATAGAGCGGGATCCAATATTATCTATGTTAGTTTAACATAGAACCTGTATTCCCATAATAAAATTAATGTAAAGGAGATAAAAAATTAAATGTGGACTACTAATAAACTACTTAATTCAAAATCGAAACCTTTCCCTAAACCCCCTGTCATAAGTAACAATGATCATATGATCATCAAACCATAAAAATTTAAATCTGGATTCATGGGATACTATAGATGTCAATCGGATCCAAATGGTTTCCGAGAGAGGATCAAAAACAAAGAAAAAAGTTTAAATCCTTTAAAAATTTCAAAAATATATTATTGGTATTCCAAGCCATTTCTACTCATTTAAAATTCAATTTCAAATGAATAATTAAAATCGACAATTTAAAATCCTATTATCATGAAAATATTCTAAAAATATTAATAAAAACTATTTAAATAATTCAATAATTTTTTTTAAAAAACAATTTTTAAAATAATAAAAAACATTTTAATATTTATCACATAACCCAAAGAAGTCAAAAACACATTAATTTTTCTCATTTTATAAATTTTATTAAAAAAATAATCAATAAATGGACTTTCAAGTACCATTTAAAATGCATATTAAAATATTTCGAAAAAACAATTTAAATTACGAGGTTTTTTAATTAAATCAATATAAATATTATTAACCCAATATAAAATCCAATAAAATACTATGCCTCACTATTTAAATGAAACCAAATATAAATAATTAATTAAAAATGGAAAACTCAGTGATTTATATGAAAAAATAAGGTGAAATTAAATTTATCTTTAAATATTCAATAAATATAAGTTATATTAATTAAAACCTAAATTAATAACTAATCATTACATTTTTATATATATTTAATGTGAAATTATTGGGAAAAACTATCTAGATTCATTAGAGGATGGTCTAAAAATAACTACCTCTAAAAGAATAGGGTCATGAAATGAAGAAACTATTTATAAAATCTCTCGAATCAGGAACTAGAATTCAAAATTGGATCAAAATTCTACCCAAGGTTTGGCCATGAAAAATCTAAGATAATGTAAGAACAAATCATCGGTAAAATAAGTGATAATGAGAGAGGATTTCTTATATCGGGATGATGGACATGAATCAGTGTGAATCTATTAAGAAACCACTACACTAGAGGATCTCAGGATGTGGTCTTCACATGAGATGGTGGGACATGGGAAACTGGATTCACTATGGGTGCTCGTGAGAGGGGAGCACATGCACAGGGATTAGCTAATGGTGTAGGCCATCACAATATGTTGGAAATAGGTGAATAAGGGTGAAATAAAAAGGAATATATATAAAAAAAGAATGGAAAATAAATGATTAAAAAAATCAGGCAACTAGAATGATTTTCCTACATGATTTTTGAATCCTTATGAAATCAATGTAATAGTCATTTCCTAGACACGAAGGGACTAATTTAGTTTCTTTTAAGGTCAAACATGGTTTATTAATCAAGATCCAACCATTAAAGATTACAATCCCAAATGAAATTTTAATAAAGAAAATTTTGGTATTGTTTTCCAAAATATATTGGCTAACCACATACCACTTAAAAATGGATAAATGTTTTGAATTAACAATACAAAAACTAGAAAAAAAATAATAATATAAAATAAAATAATATAGAATAAAATAATATAAAATATTACATTTTCCAATAGGTGTGGTAATTGCCCCATGGTTTCACGTTCTTTATCCAAAAAGTCTTCGGTTAAAGTACAAGGAATTGTAATAAGAAAGGATAGTACCTCTCCATTAGTTATGTTGTTAGTGTGGGGAAACTCTAATGATAGATCAGAACAAATTAGAGCCACATGACATGAAACCTCATCCAAAATACCCAACCTAAATCTTGAAAAATATGAAGATAAATCTCCTGAAATAACATGATGTCTCTAAGAACAACAAGACCAAAACCGATTACAATAACCCCTATGATTAATCATAAAGAAAATGGAGGCACAGAAATAACTCCTCATAATTATATAATTATACTAAATGATAAAATATAAAAAAACCAACCTAAATATGTCAATCCACTAAGAATATTCATTATACCCCAAAACAAAACATCCACTGAGGAACAATGTAAGGCTCATAAAAGAGAAATCAAAAAACAAGAAAGAATCATCGAAAATATACATGGACCTTTGACTGATGCCTCCACGATCTATGAATTTAGATTAGGACCTCAACCAAAGAGTTACCATCCTATGGAAACCCATAAAATATATAAAACCTTCATAAGCTCACCAAAAGTTATACTAGTAATTAATTCTTAGGAATAGCTTCCTAATATCCTCCCTTGTTTAAACCAAAAGGCCAAACCTCACAAGGGTAGGAAATAATAACAGGTTATATGTATCATAAAAAATAGTATAAACTTCAATATTGATAAGGATAAACTATAAAAACAAACTAAAATTAGAGTAAGATGCCCAAATCCAGAAGCCATGGAAAAAAAGTTTTCTATAAGTACCGATCAAAAAATACCAATGGAAGAATATATCCAAAAGTTTCTCAAAATCTCAAGATAACCAATCACCATGAGAGTTATACCCAAAATACAAGGATTTTTTAGAAAAAAAACACCTTAAAATTATATAAAAGTAAAATTTTCTAGATTCCCATGGTTTAACTAGTTTTATATCAAATGAACATAGATCAATAGATGGGGTTCAGGAGAAAGAAGGTTCTAAGTTAACCACACCAATCCTATTATGGGTTTCATTCAAATCAGAATAAATGTTATTAAAAAATAGAACTCCAATAGAAAATCATATTAAGGAATATTTATTAAACTATTTTTCTTAACAATTCCCAGAGTTATATGAAAAAAAGAAAACATGAACACATTCCATTCATTTCTTATAGTGAAAACCCAATATCATCATCATGAAATAAAACACGCACAAAATCATAAATTTAAAAGACAAAACATAGCATTCACACATTATAAATATTATCATTATTAAAACGCACAAAAATTTATTAATGAATTTTAAAAAATCTCACTTAATTTTTATTAAAAAACAATTTCTAGAGTTTCATTAACAACTAGAGTCATTTTTAAATAAAAAAATTTTGTTTTAAATAATTTACTTCAAAATAAACTTTATTTTGAATTAATTTTCCACAAAAATACAAATGTAAATGATGTATTTGTATTACATGTTTTAAGAAACAATAAATTATTTTTAAAATAACCCTATAATATAATTTATGAAATTGAAATTTCATAAAAAACCTAAATACCAAATTTTTAACTTAAATAAACCATTTATTATTTAAAAATAGATAAAACATAACAAAATACACCAAATTATAATATTTCCAATACTATAAAATAACAAAAACCACTTTTTAATTCCCCTCCAAAAAATAAAAAATCACATTATAAGTGATTCATGATTTATGATAGGTTGAAAAAAGTGTAAAATTAATAAAAAAAACAACATAAAGGTTTATAATGAGTCCTTAAAACCATACACACTTTCTCCACATGGTTAGCTAGACCATGGGGAATAGTTATGTAGCTACAACTTTTCTTCTAGTATCACCCCAATCATTTGAGTACACCCTAATAAGTAAAACATTATTTTGAATTATATTATTATATTCCATAGAAAAACCTAAAACCACTCATATGAACAATAAAAATATTATACTCAGGCCTATACATCTCTAAAAAAATCAAAGATCTAAATGAAAGTGGTTTTGTGACAATCGTTCTCACGTGTAACTCTTGAGTTCCTAAATCCAAACTCAACACAACCCCTGCATCCAAAATAAAAAATGGAATTTTGGAACATGGGAATGATGAAGAACCAAAGGCCTCTTGTATAAATTTTTATAAAATATCCTGAGTATAATAATCATTAGAGTCCAAATAGGAATGATAAATTCATTAGGGGAATCCCTAATCTTTTTAGGATAACAAATTGTTTCAAACGAACCATAATATATCATTGGAGATGACTTAAAACATAAAATTAATTAAATAAATGAATAAGAGAAAATAAATTTATTTTGAAAATGTAGCACGACACATCACATATGGTGGACGTAAAAAACCAAAAATGAGTTGGGATAAATAACCCATGAATCATATTTAAGAATTTATAAACTAATCCCTCATATTAGCATCCAAACTCACTCACATAGACATAATTCCTCTACCAACAACCCACCCTCAAATTAATTATTGAACTGTGATAAGGGGATACATAATGGAAATATAATGAAAATAAATATGAATCATATAAAATCATGTAATCAGAATAGTTGGTTCAATGTGTTAAATAATTTAGTAACTAACTTGAATCCTCACAGGTCACTAATCGATCGTAATATTTCATATTACCTAGGAGCACAAATGAACTAAAACAAGGCCTAAAACATATATTTAATATGGATACGTGCCTAAAATGATCATTGGCCAAAAATAGAATTCTGACATGTCTAAATTTTTATTTAAACACCTATTTTAATCTAGTTTGAGGTAAATTGCACAATTAATGGTTTCAAATTCTATATTATATTTAAAACCTATATATTATAAATGTTTTTTTAAATTATTTTCTCATAATTACGTTTAATTGAAAATAATCACTAAAAAAGTTTAATTAGAAGTCAAAAATAGAATATGGAATAAAAAAGTCCATTTTAAAATTCAATTCAATTTTTTTTGTAAAATCATATAAAAATATACACACAATATTTATAATAGGGAATTTCAAAAAATAAAATCCATCATGTTTTTTATAAAGAAAAAATATAGTCTAACTAAAATACCAAACAAGTTAAAAAATATGGGTAATAAATGATAAAAAGAAATCCCTGATATTAATCCACCAATCAATGATTATGTGTCATGAACACTACTATATTTTCTATAAGTCTAGGTATCATAGAAAATAATTCACTATAATATATCAAAAAATTTGGTCTCATGTCACTAGCTATTGTAAAAGGATCCAAACATACTTTACTAATAATGGATTGTGAAAAGTGGTGTCATCCCATCTAAGTTATTCCACAGTTTATCCTTTGTTACCATGTAAAAACAAAGAAAGTGTGAGCTCATATGTAATGATCATAGTCAATAACAATTATAAGAAAATATCTCACCCTTTCCACCAACACCCTGTCATGAATTATCCACTATCACATAAATATCAAATCATACATAATACAATGTATTCCCATGATCTATATTACATATCAATAAATGTTAAAAGAGGTTCAAGAGGGAATCACACACACAAACACAGAAACACTCACACACACACATTCTATAATCCAATACATGTGTTAAATGAGACTTCAATAAAATAATATCCTAATTCCAATATATTTCTAGTTGTTTAAAATCCCATTTAAATTGACTCTATAAAATAAATAGGATGACATATGATATTGAAAACATTATATTAAAAATATTTATCAAAACAATTTGATGAAATAAAATAATATTATAAAAAAACACTTTGAAAAATGTTATATAACATACTTATATTTATCCACTTATTGAGAAGGGGATACAACACTTTTACATATATTTTTTATTCAAAATAAACATTGAAATATTTTTTTAATATTCAAAATTTCAATGTCTACATTAAATTAAAATAAAAATATCTTATAAAAATTAATTTTAAGGCCTAAAATAAGTTTAATAAATTCAAGATAAATTTTAGAAATCCGATATGGAATCATAATAAATATTGAGTCCATGGTTTTTTAAAGCAACTTAAATCATTATTTATAAGGGAGAAACTAATTTTTATTATGATAAATATGGAAAAATATAATTTTATCAATAATTAATTAATAAATATAATTAATACTACTAATAAATAATTAAAAGATAAAATTTTAGATAAGAATTTTAGAAACCCTACCTAGATTCATTGGGGGGTGGGTTAAAACATGTTTCCTAAAAAATTCTCAAAAATGACAAAATTCACCACACAAGTCATAGAATCATGAAACAAAAATTTATATATAATTGAAACCCTAATTTGTGTTTGATTTAGAAAAATCAATATAAAGGTGGTAGAAATGACTAGGAAACTAAGAAAAAATAAGAGACGAGATCTTATACCAGTTGGATAATAATGAATCATGGTGAATCTTTGAAAAAAAATTAGTAAGAGAGGAGTTTCAAATAGGGGATTTTACTCATGGGGGAGGCACACATGTAAGGGTCTGGTCTAGGGGGTGTAATATGGATAGTATAGGAGTAATCCGGGGGAATGTATAAGACATGCACCATGGGATCTCGGGGGAGGGGAGATTATATACATTGTTCATCCATGGGATAATGGAATCATGTGATATAAGGAAGAGTGGGAGAAGATAGAATTAAAAACTGAAAAAATATTGTATAAATGAAAAATAAAACCCTTAAGAATGTTTTTCAACACACACAGTTCTACAAAATATGTTTAAATTAAGAAATAGTCACTTTTTATAGCTAAATAGCTTCCCATATCTCAATATAGGTTTCCCTTGGATTTAGTAACAATTAATGACGATTCTAAATGAATCACAAAAATGATAGTTCTAAAAATAATTATTTCATGTTTTTTAAAATTATTTTGGACAATGGAAGGACACATAATACAACATAGAATTTTAAAATTTAGAATCCAAAAAATTATGAAACTAATAATGACTAAAAGTAAATGAAATAAAATTAATATTTGTTTTGCAAGGGTGTGGAACTCTTTTATCTAAGAAAACTTTTAAAGGTATATTTTAAATAAATAATATCTTATAAAATAATTTTATATAATTTATCCATTTAATAGAAATTTAATATCAATTGTATTTGAATTTCTATGATGAAAAAATCGAATCCAATGTAAAGTGGGTAAAAGATCATGAAATACCATTGAATGAAATAAAAAAGATCATGAGGATTATGTTGGGAAAATAAAAAAGGCTGGGGATATATATATATTTCAAATGAGGTTGGGATGTTTTCACTCTGTATGATATTCCTTAAACATGAAGATAAACTGAAAGATCCAAAAACTAAAAAAATGGAACTTCTGAAGATGTTGAGAAAAGGAATAGTGAAACACTAACATAAAAGATAATAATTTTTCATAGAAGCATCATAACGAAGAAAATATGAGTTCTATATTTTTTACATTAGATTCAACTGAAAATATAGTTAAAAATAAACCACTATTAAATTAAATTATGATTAAATGAATCTTTTTTTTTTCTAGAAATACTAGACACAATTCAATATACACTCAAATATAGAGGAGTAAACATGTTTGATTACACACCATTAATTAATAAATAAAGGGATAATTTACATGAAAAAATTCCTAATAATTTATCTCAAGAAGTTATAGATCCAACCAAAAAAGAAATGTTTTAAGATATCGATAGATTTTACCTATTTTTAAAAGAAATATATTTATTGTAATATGTTGTTACTCCAAGAAACATGGTTATAAGGACACAAATTGTTGGAATAATATTTTAGTGTTAAAAAGTTTAATAATCCCTTGAGATTGGAAAAAATATCAATTTAAAATAATATCTATTGTGTACCATATGGTTTCAAAAAGAAAAAAAAAATCTTTTAAATAAATTAGATAAAATCATGGATTGATTCTTTATTTATTTTTCAAAAGTACATGGCCATAGTAATGATGTGTGTTTCAATGTACAAACCAACACAACCCTTTTTCTAATGTGAATAAATTTCACCAATTTTTCATGAAAAAGGTAAATTAAGTGATAATAATTTTAATTAAGAATCTTAAAATATTAATGGTTTGGTAACAAATATAACATAAAATTAAATGAAAATTTATCAGTAGGATATCCATTATATATAGAACAAATTCTTCTAATATGGAAGCAATGACCTCATATAGGAAAACATCAATATGGATATAAACTTTTAATTAATTGGAATCATGATTAAATGAATCTAAGAGAGGTATTTTAATATTGGATTAGTTTTTGAAATAAATAAACAAGAGATTTTGAGTATGAATAAAATAGATATTTCAAAATTGGTAAATATTTTTTGGAAGGTTCCAACAAATGAGATATAAAGTAAAAAATTTAAAAGGAAATCTTTCCTTGTCAAAATATGACCATGGGAAGAGAAAATGTAACTCCAAGAGCCATGTAATCTATGATAGAGATGGTGTTACCACAAAAAAAAGAACGTTTAACATATAGAAAAGGTGTTTTTAATAATTTGTTCCGATTAGATGGAGAGGTCAAAGGTATGGAGAAAGTTGATTGAAAATAATGTTCTCTAATTAATAAGCTGAATACATCTAATAAATATAAGATAATAGATGGAAATTAATAAGAAAACACACATAAAAAAGACGAAAATACATATATAATAAAAATTAAATAAAGCATTAATAAGTATAGATATTTTATAACTTCAATGAATGCAGTCCTTGGGTTGATACATCTTTCTTTTCCCAACTACTGTAAATAAATAACTATTGGAGGATCCTCCTAGTTTTCCACTCAACAATTTTTTTGCTCTATTTATGAGAATTGAAAGTGAATAACTTCATCCATTAGCATATATATTTTATATTATTTAATATATGTATGATTTATTAAATTATTAAAAATCTGAAATACTAAATATTCCATTCAAATGATGAAGTTCAAATTAGGATTTTCAATTTCCAATAACTATTTTGATTTTTTTTACAATTTTTATTAAAGAGCGTTGATTATATAATAAAATGGGTAAAATAGAATTCAATTGATTGGTTTTGTGGTATTTTTTGATGTTGAGTATTGATTCGTCATAATATTTATTTTATAATTCAGTATCCCCAATGAAGTGATTTTCCGAAGTGATATCACAATAGGCTGGAATATGGACATATTAATTGTATAAACTAGTCACATATATTTTTTATAATGGTTTTACCCATGTAAGAATATATTTAATAGTTTTATGAAGCATTTCTCATGGTTAACTTAAAATAAAGAATCTATGATATTTTACCCCATCATTAGTAGATCATAAAATGCAGGGATGATTAATTAAAAAGTAGATAATCATGGATTCCTATAAATAATATATCTAATCATGTTAAAGGATTTAAATTTAAACAATATATATTATTTTTTGTTTCCATCTATCAAGTAATTCATCTATAGTATCACCTCACATGCCATTGGGATTTCAATAGAAACTCTATTAAATTTTTGTTTGATAATTTTATAGTTACACCCTTATGGAACGTATTTATCTCTATTGACACAACAATGGATTTCAATTATATAATAAAGGATAAAATTGTGGATTATTCTATAGAGCTACCTAATGGGATAAAATAATCATTGAGATACTATGATTTCATAATTCATGATGGTCTCTTTATCCAGTAACCATCAACCAATGATTTGACTACCTCAACAAAATAACTAGAATTTTATTTTTGGGAGTAATAATGGTTGAATTGTATTGATAAACTTGTTATATATTTATACTTATATATTCACACTCTAATATATGATTCATCACTCCAAATGTATGGTTGAATATTATCTCCATGTAGTAGGAATTTCCTTATCTCCTAATTAATTTTATTCTGTAAAACATAGTGTATTTCAATCACATATTTTGATATCTTCCATGTATTTTTCACATTTAAATTCATCTTGATATATGTTTTATGTGAAGACCATGTGGGATGATTATTTATAGGAACATCCCAATATATTCTCTCACATTTTCCTCTCTCCACAACTCTTGAATTTATTTTATGCTGATTTTGTTGAAATCATTCACATTTTTTCATTAGTTGGAATAAAGGGATTCACTAGAAATATCTAGTAAAATTATAAATAGATTTGGTAACATTATGGTGGTGTTAAAGAATTACCCAATTCATAATCATAAAATTTGTGAAAATTATATGTATAACATCCCTATTCTTAGATGTTTTTGGAATATATTGTAAATTTCATCCACACCATGGAACCCTGGAGTTTTTTTGGATTTATCTGATTACAACATGGATTATCTGAAACATGAAAGGTTAATCATGAGTAAATCCACGACCCTTATGTTTCTTATATTTCTTCAAATATCACAGTGTTGATATAATTGGTTGTCATTATGGTCATTGTGGAATCACCTCAGCTTTGGAAGATAAAAAACTAGGTTTGATTAACCTAGTTGAGATAGAAATTTTGAGAGGAGGCATCTATATTTTACTTCAATGTTATTTTACAACCAGCATGAATGTTTTGAGAACATGCCAATTTTATCTATCATGGAAGGATATAGCTCAGTTGATCCGATTTTTAGATATCCTATCAAAACATGATTGTTTCCTGACACATTTATATAAGTAATCCAATTTACACTCTTAAAGACTTTCAAAAAAAGTGGTTAGTTGTGAGAACCTCATTTCTCTCAAAAAGAATAAATTATGATCTCTTCCCACATTTCCAAAGGGATTATTTTAAAATTACATAATTTATATTTTTTAATATTTTTTCATAATAAAATATAATTTCCCATTAATGAACACTCTCATATTTTTTCCTTTAATAACATGGATAAAACATTCACTCAATTAAATTACTTATCAAAAAATAGATACTAAGAAAATTTAATTAATTTTTTAATAAAATTTTATTGAAAAATATATAAAATGGGAAATTGAATATCCCTCATATTCAGAGAATTTGGAGAAATATTTGTTTTCAAAAAAATTTAATAAACATATATACATGAAAAGTAGTTTATAACTCATATCATAAATGGAGGTTAAAAGGAAACCTTAATCTTAGTTTAAAGATGATTGGATTTTAATGTAAATTCACATATATTTATTAGAGGTATTATCCTTATTTATAAGACATCTTTCTAGGATGTATATATAACACCTATGTCCTTTAAAAATGTGTGAATAATCTAGCATCCATTTATAGCTTGTGAAATACCTTTTAACATATAAAAAGATATCCAAAATTAGAACATTGATGTGATGGAGAATGGAGGAACCATACAATATATATGGATCATGAAATGTATTTAAAACTGTGTTAAAATACCATTTAGTTGGGTTTCTGAGGGTTTATGAAGCTCTAGAATGATTATAATTCATTTTGAAGAAATATTAATAAATTTTATATATAGGTGGTCAATAGGAAAAATGGATAAGTCATATATTTAATAGATTTTCTTGGATATATAAATTTTGAGTATTCATTTAGAGGTTGATCAAATGAATTCATGTAATTATTCTTGAATATGATATTTATTCATAATTTTTAGGAGTATCATAAAATTTTTAATTTCATAAAAAATGATGATGAAACATCATTAGTATTAAAAAAATAAAAAAATAAATTTGTATGAATTTCATAATTTATACGAATTTAATATCATATAAAATGAAATTTTTCTACCCCATTTTTCATTGTGTTCCAATGTAATACATAATGACATCAAAAATTCAATTAATTTTTTGGATAAATAACACTTTTATAAAATTGGTATTCAAAAGTTGAAATAAATTGTGATGATACCAACATTGTGCATTCACAATCCAAATATAATAATTCTATAAAAATCCATGAACCATGATTGCATTGAGAGTAATGAAACGAGGATGATAAACGCATTTTTTGTAAATGATCGTCACACTGTAAAGAAGAAGATCGTGATGATAATTAATAATTTATCATGCTATAAAGAGAGAGTTTCAAAGCCCATGAAGTGTTGACGTATATGATATTTTTATGGATAAGGAGAATGAAGTGTAAATTATATACATTATTTTTTGACTAGTAGAATAATAGATCATGTGGGTGATTTAATAGATGATACATTATTCTAGAGAAATATAAGAGAAGAAATAAATTAATGGTATTTTTAAATTACACCATTGAATTTATAAAAAGATAACATATTTAAAGTAATATATGGGATATCAATGTATAACAAGGATTTGTGATTTTTTAGGAAATTATATACCATATAATTCCTTTTTTATAAAATGTTAAGACTCCCCCTAAAAGTGGGTTTGTTCCTAGAAAACAATTATATATCCTACAATATATAAAAATATGTTTGTGTATAGATCTTAACCACTAAAATAGGTTGGAATAAATATTTTTGGTTTATCTAAATGAAGAATAAAAAGATATGATAATTATAAAGGAATAATAAGTTATCTTGAAGAAGAGTAATGAGATTCTAAGACTATGGTGAAGATTGTAAACCTATTATTTTTCAATGATGAAGAAGAATGTGAAGGAAAAAAATGAGGAAGTGGACCTGAGTTATATTAGTTATGTTAAATTTTAATGTAGTGAGATATATGAATTTTTAAATAGAATTAGATCTAAAAAGTAAATAAATTCTATAGAATTCAAAAAATAATGAGTGAGTGAATCTTAGGTATAAATTCAATTGTAGATCTAGGAGTGAGGTAGAAAATATCGACCGAGTTACTCACATTATTTTATAATGACAGACAAGAATTAAATGAATCTATGTTTAATAAGAAAATGTTTCTATAGACCAGTCTGATTCTATTATAATGCTCCTATCATGAGAAAACATGTATTTTTGGAGATATGTAGTTCATATGTGTAATATTGTAAACTCACATTTTTATTATAATGAACCAGTTTTCATGATGATCCTTATATAACCCATTGTATTTAACAATAAGATATTTATTGGTGTCTTTCATCACTTCGCGAGTTAATAAATATATGGGATATAATTCCCATGATGGATCAAACCTTATTAAAACATATATTCCAATTAAAATCATTAAATGAATATAATTTAGGTGTATAAAAAGTTAAAATAAATCCAATTATATTAACTATAGCTATACTTTTAATTTTTTCTGTAATTTATAACTTAATGAATATATTATAATTTGGTAAAATTATGACAACACTTGATCCACCCCCACCCTTTATGGGTTTTCTACACAGATCCTGTTTCTCCAACAATAAGTCATCATCAAAACAATATTATGAGTTGGAACCCCAAAACATGAATCCCCATGAATCCAGTTTTTTTAATACAATATCAGGTGGTAATTTAAAATCCCAAAAGTATATGTTTTTAAAAAATACAACATCAATTATTGAATAAAATATTACTTCGAATAAAGATAACCATATGAATAATCTTATTTTTTATAGATTATTTTACAACAATATAATAAAATAATGGTTTATATCATAAAGTAAAAAATTTAGTACTGGTCACATAGATAATGATGAATAACACACCAATAACCATTTAAATAAAATAATATGTAATGACATACCCTCACTAGACATAATCATTATATCTTATCTTATTTCTACCAAAATTTACAATTACCATATTTATAAAAATTTTACATTAAATTTAATAAATTAATCCCATGATTTTAATAATACAATGTAATTATTTCTATTTATATACTTACTAAGTTTCTATATTTTGGATACAAAAAAATTATAAATATCATAATATCTACCTTAAACAAAACCCTATATTAATATGTTTCCCAATTTCATATAGCAAAATTCCATCGGTCAACATATCACAACTCTTTTGTCCCACTTTTCATATCACATTCATCCTCATATTAAAACATCCATTCAACACTGACCTACTACATCAAAAAAATCTATTATGAATATTACATCTTATCATATATATGAATACTAAATACATTTTAATTTATCAAAATAAAACATCTAAATAAATTTTATAATATAAAATCATTCAATTTCAATATATATGTCATGATTCATTCTCTTATTTGGGATAAAAACTAGATTCATTAATTAAAAAAATAAGACATACGTTATAGGAATTTCAGTCATATTCATGAATATTCATTTACTATTGATCAAATAATAGAAACTATAATTTATAAGGATATAAATAAAAATTAAATCACACTTATCTATTAATTAATTATCACTTAATCGTATCAATTTGATAATGATAAAATATCCAACCATAATAACTCATTAATGAAAAATACAAGTGATCGTATAGATAAGAAATGAAATTATCTAAATTATTATGGTAAAAAAAATTTATTAAATGTTCCTCAGTTTTATTATTTAAAATAATAGACACAATTTTGTCAAAAAATATCCACGATTCATCCATTTATATATAATTTTAATTGAATAGAGGGGTAAATGGTTACATTAAGGTAATATAAAAATTGATGCAAATTCCACTTAACAATGATTCGTGCTTAAAAATGATCAATCACATGAAAACATAAAAAATGTGATGATCTCAATCTCTATAATTATTTTAAAAATCATACACAAATATATTAATAGGATAGAGAATAGTCCTAGACTAAATTATAGAGTGATTGAATGGAATATAATATTTTCATTTCATTTAAAAGACTTAAGAATCATGACATTTCTACTAAAACATTGTAAAAAACAAAAAATATGATATGTCTTATTATTAATTAAACTATCCATCACATCAATACCCATCCATTATAAGCAATGAAAAATTTACAATAACCACTAGTCACTAGATCATACCATATTGAATTTTAAAAAATCCTAGGATGGTTTCCAAATCATATATATAGTATAAAAAATTCTAGCCATCCATATTCATTTTTATTTGTAGACACTAATAAAATCCATGATTTGAATTGAATTGAATAATTTATCCCTATACCTTAATGATGAGCCAAAATCCTTCTTCATCCATGTTGAGGATCAATTTTCCCTAACATTAATGCTTAATTGTATCCATGTGGCTATGATCACTCTATGAACACCCCACCATTCCCATTTTGGGTTTCCAACACCAAAATTCCGCATCCCTCAATTATATTTTGTGGATCAACATTTCTTGGAAATCATATAAATTTTCACATTTACCATAATGTCATAGTGGTTTACTGATCAATGGAATTTAATGAAAAATAAGGTAAATATTTCATTCATATCTGATAAATGAAAGGATTTATAAATTAAACTCCGGATATAATGTGTAATATCCTATGGGTATATAAACTCTTCTTGGACATATAATATTTCTTCTAACTGAATTATTTCTTAAAATACATGAAATGTCCAAATTATATCATTATTATTGAATTTTACTTTGTCTTATCTAAAATAACCCCATCAAAAAATGAGTTTATATACCCCAATGTTTTATCACAATAATACCCATCTACAAGATATATATATATATATATCATTAAAATACTACCTAACTCTATATTTTATTAATAACTATTTATGGGATTCTATGTCTCATGATTTTATTTTTCAACATAAATATAATTAAGTGGATTTTAACACCACTATTTTGAATATATTATCACCGAATATGTTATTAAGGAATATTTTGTTTCACCTTTGGTGAAAATGCATTCATGATCATGTATTTTATTTCTTGTACCATTTCATATATCATAAGACCATAAAGTTTATAATTTTCATAAAATAATAATATAATCTCTATGACCACAAAAATTGCTTATTGATGTAATAGATAAAAAAATTATGCTGAAAACCCTCAAATAATATCTTATGAAAAATTCAATTCGATGTTTTGTAATCCTAAAAACATGGTCCTAGAAATGTTAGAGAATAATAAATAATTGAAAAAATGTTCAAAAGATAACACTTTACTCTATAAAAAGAAAATTAATAATCAATTGTTCCATATAACTTTAAAAACAATAGTGAAAATATTCACCGACCCTTTATTTTTATAAATGTGTGAGGATGATCTATTTAAAGATCCACCTTATTTAAATACTTATCCTAGACATAGAACCAGTATATAATAATTATTTATTTTTATTATATGTTTCTAATTTTATCTTTGTTTCATGAGGGGTTTTACCTCATAATTATTTGTGTTAAGAGTTTCCAATTTATTGATTTTTATGACATAACAAAAAAATAATGGTGAAAAATATTTTAATACAATTAATGATTATATAATAGTGTCTTTTAAAATTTAGTGTTTATCACATGAATTCTTAAAAATAAGTATAATTATTAATAAATATTATATAAGGAGAAAAATAAATTTCATTCATATGGTTTCTCAAACCATGTCCAAATTTTATGGGAATATTTAATCTATCATCATATCTCCCATAGCAATATAGTTTCATTTTTTTCTACTGTATAAATGTTCATTCTATGACATGAAATCCTATTGAATTTTAAAAATAGTGTTCATCAATGTCAACACATCTATAATAGTAATCATAAAGATAAATAGTTTTTTTCCAATTTTTTTTTGAAATGGATATTTTATCAACAACCAAAGAAATGATTCCATATCTCCCCTCATCCCACTTAGATATTTTTTGGATAATGAGATATTTTGATCTAAGAAAATGTGTTTCATATGAAACATTAACAATGTTCACAGAATTTTTGTTTTATTGTATCATGTATGAATTGTGTCATTCATTTTACATCAAAGTTAACAATTGTTTAAAATTTTACTTCTAGGAAACTTGAAAATTTGGAAAGGATGCCCCATTTTATTGACAATCTCACCAACTATCGTTAGGGTGATGAAGAAATCAATGTTTCTCTATTCACATAACCATATTAAAACTTATTTTTATTTTTAATTTCTTAATAATAGGAGTCAAACAAAAAAACCATTTTACAAGATGAAAGGGAATAATTTTACATAATTCAATCAAAATTACCATGGGACATTAAAAAAATCCTCTTTTAGTTTTTACGATTTTTAGTTTGTTTGTATGCTTTTATCTATTATACTAGAAAGTTATTTATGGAATTATCATAGTCAATAGTTATTTATTACTCGAAAATTAAATCATAATTTTGGATATTATTACTTCTGTAAGATGGTTATTCTATCAATGATACCAATGACTATTTTAATTGATTGTTATATTTTGGAAATTTCTATGTATTAACACAAAGAACAAAATAAACAATGATTTCCCTAAATATGGGACCAAAATTATCACTATAGTACAATAATAAATTTTTTAGGTTATAATGTTTTATACTACTATGATATGAAATATTTTTAATATTTATCATCACTACCACTATCTCCAAAATCATCCATATTAGTCCCTCTATCATGTTTTATAGTTCTGTATACCTCTGAGGAAAAAATATGATTAATTTACTCTCGAAAAAAACAATAAGGGTTGGTTTTACCCTTTATAACATAGTTAACATCACCAATGTTTATTTTAAATCCATTACATTATTATGAAATAATAGTTTTCTAGTCAAAATGGATGAGTGGTAACTTTACTATAGGAGACAATTTCACCCATATATAACATATCACAATCTCTCATAAATAATCCAATAATGCTAATAATTATTTTTTTGAAATTATAGTTTTTATTTGTATCATCATATAATTTTGAAACATACTTAATTCTAGTTTTTAGGTATGTTTATGACTTTATAAAACATATGGTCAGATTCAATCAATATTTTGAGGGGAAATCTTTAACAAGTTACATTGGCGAGACACCTTTTCCCTAACATCACTAAATGTATCACCTAGAAAACTAGAGTTTGAATCAACATAGATCAACACTCTAAAGTCTAATAATAAAAATACATTAATTATATATAGATTTTGATACTAATCAAGGTGCCACATACCTCACTTCTAGGTCCTGTTCTATAAATAGATTTTCACACCTAGGTTTTTATAATAACAAATGTAACCCAATAAAAACATATATTTATTTTACATCATTTGAATTTGATAGAAATTATATCTCATAAATTATATCATAATAATAAAAAATGTTTTATTTTATTTTAGGATCAATAATATCAAAAATATTTTTATAATACTTGAATTTATTTACCCATTATCAAACCCCACTCGACATCTTTCAAGTCGTATCATAAGTTATACTCATCTCTAGAACCTGATGATTGGAATCATAAAAATTGGTTTAACACAAAGGATTAGTAAGTATAAATTTCATAAAAATATCATTAAGGATATGATCACAAGAAAATTAGAAAACATGAGCACGAAAGGGATATATTTTTAAAAAATATTAAACAATGAATGCAATATATAATTCATGATATCATTGCTTGTAGTAACAAATTAATAAATATGGAACATGGAATAATACTATGGAATAATAAACATGATATATAAGGAATAATATATACATATTTCCTAAAAACAAGGAGTTTTAATAAATCATAGTATAATAAAGAATTACCTCATAGATATAACCATAAAAAATTATCACATTGCAAGAAAATTACGTTTTTAACCCTTCATGTTTTTAACAAATCTATGTATGTATATCATTTAACATGAGACAAAATAAACGTATATAGACCATTTTATATGAGAATAAAAATCTATGTATGTCCAAATTTTATATTTTACTCTAATCAACTTATGACCACCCTTTATGATGTGGTGAGATCCAAGTGTGTCTGCCCTTTAGGTTGTGAATAAATTTAAGAATATTCAAAAACCACTATCTCATAGATATACAATCATAACAAATAAATTTGAGGTATATATAGTACCCCACCTATATTCATACATATAAATTCAATCAAAATTAACACAATCATTCAGCAAAAAATATTTAAATATTGTAAATAAGATGGTTTTTCTATCATTAAAAAATATTATAACATAAAATGACATCAATAATTTTTTTGATTGATTCAAAAAATTCATGTACTGAACTAGATTATTTCGTAAGGGATTTTATAAGGCAATATAATTCTATTTTAATAATATTTATTGGGGTCAAATAGAAAAATGGAAGTAAAAAATAAAAAATGTCTTTAAAATACATTTATTAACAATATTCTATATAGATAATGTTATAAGTGAATTTCTAAAATATTTTCTATGAAATTGAAAATAAGATTTTATAAGAATTATTAAATAATAAATATAAGAATATAATCCCTTAAAATGAAATAATAGTTTTCAAATGGAAGTAGATAGTGGTAGATAAAATATGTGATGATCAAAGTAATAAATCAATATGATTAATTATTTAATTAATATTTATATCATGAAAAGAGTGATAAATATTCCATATGAAAATAGCTAGAGGGAAATAGGAAAATAATATGGAGTAAAATATGTTTTTATATAAAAATTATAACTAATAAACTTGGTAGGAAGAGTGAATATGGACATGGAATTAATGGAGTTAATTAAAGGTGGATGGGAATGATTCAAATCATCATCAAATTTTATGAGGAAAATATAAAATCAATGAATATTTATTTATAGAATAAAAATAAATTCCAAATATAATAAGGATTAAAATAAATAAATAATCATTTTAGTATAAAAAAATTAATTTTTATCCCTAGTAAAATCGGAATAATTACAAATCAAGGGAAAAAGATGACTTATGAACTCCCTTAAATAAATTGGTTGTATTTTAATCAAACCCCCTTGATAGAAATATATTTAAAAATAAAATAAAATAAATATATTAATGATTTTAACATGGTATAATATTTTTTAATAAGAATAATATATCACATATAAATATATATAGGTGATAAATTTAGAAGATGTCCCAAATAAGTAAATTTGATATGATAAGCCCTTAGATTTGATCCAAATTTCTACAAAGGTTCTTTAAAATTTTAATTAACGAGAAAAATATTTATAACCTATTTAGAAATCATATTCATCCATATTATTCTATATATACTTCAATTATAATATCTTATTGTGTATTTATTAGCTATAATTTAATTTCATTATTAAGTGTAAGTGAATTTGATTGTTTGATGCATGCTTAAAAATTTAAATGTTGATCCTCACTCATATTTTTGAATATATAATTTTTAAATTATTCACGGTAAAAAAATATATTCTGTATCTTTATTTATAAATTTATAATTTAATTTCAGGAGAGTTTTTGTCATGAATCATGAATGTGGAAACGTTGACAATATTGTTCGTGAATTTTTTTAATGATTTTTATGATATATTAAGAACAAATTAAATATTAATATAACATTTTCAAAAAATTAATATTTTCATTATAATAAGTTTAATTAATTATATAATTTATTTTAATCAATTATAGTGTGTTTTCATGAAAAAAATAATATGTCCTTCTATAGAGGAGGTGGTCTTCCCATACAAAAAAAGGATATTTTCCATTTCCATATAACTGATAAAAGATATAAATTGATTCATCATCTCATAGTCATAATCATAATATAAATATAATATATTTTAATTATATACCCCTCTCTAAACATCCATGAAAATAAGTGATGAAAAATAAAACATGTTGTTCATGCAGAGGGTAGCCCGTACATTACATGAACTTTATTTTCATTTTTCTTTGGAAAATTGGAATATTATTTGATGGTAACTCCATTAATATAACAAAATTTTAGTATAATAAAATAAATTTTTAATTATTTTATAATAGAAAAATATATTCTATAACACTTATATGAAAAAAATATACGATAAATGATTTTAGAGGAGAGAATACATCTGTATAAGAATTTGATTTCATCATTGAAACCATCTTAATTTATAAGGAATTTGGGTAAACTAAAGAAACAAGATGTTAAATAAAGTAGGTTTTCATTATTTTTTATGGAAATAATTGCAATTATATGGTTCACAATGATTTTATTGTGTTTATTCATGTGGATGGTGGCAAGTTCCTCATATAAGTGCAGGTAATGTAATTTTTTGTAAATAATCATTACATTATATTAAAGACATGCAGTTTTCAATGGTTGGTGGAATGAAAAGTGGAAAATAATGGAGATGGTACGTGATTAGGTTGATATAACACTCATTCACACAAATAATTTATAATTTTTTGAGATAGTTAGGTCATTGTTGTATAATTTTACATTTTATAATTATTTACTCTTACCATTGTAATTATTATTTTTAACTTAATAACATATTTTTTTGTCCAAAACGACATTACCATTATTACCTAATTAATATATTCTAATTTTAAAAAATTAAAAAATTTATAATGTTAAATTGATAAAAGTGATAATAATTTATTTTTAAAAAATAAATGTAAAATGTAGAAAACAATTTTTTGGTAAATATATTACATTAGAAAAAAATGAATATTATAGGTTTTACAATTATACACGATATTTATAATGTTTAATTTTTCTAATAAAAAATATTTTTTAGGGAAATTGTTTAATATAATTTTATTCCATGCTTAAATCCTATTAACTTAACAAAAGTTAATGTATTTTTAAAAATGATATTTTTTATTATTCACTTAAAACCCGATATTTTTAGAAAATTATATAAAATAAATATTAATTTAAAATTATTTTTTAAATCACAAAATTCTGTTCATTTTTTTCAAAGTAAAATTTTACATTTTGAGAATATATTTTTTAAATAAAACAAAAAGTAAAATGAAAAACATTTTTATAAAAATTTAAATTGATTAAACGTTTGATCGTGAACAAATCAAATTAAGTACACCATTTAATTTTTTAAAAAATATAAATTTGTCCACCCTTTATATAATAAAAAACATATACGTATTCCAACAAATTATTTTGTGAATATGTTTAATCGTTTCCTTACTTTAGGTAGTGAATAAATCCATGTATTTCAACTATTTAAGTTGTGAAAAAATCCATGTATGTCTATAAACCATTATTCCATGAGATATACAATCACAAAAAATGGATCTGAGGATGATAAAAGACCATACCTAGGACTATATAATCATAATAGTTCCATATGAACTCAACCATTCATTATATCCCAATGATCCCATTGAACGAAAATTGGTCACACAACTTTTCTAAATTGTACTACATAAAATGACAAAGTAGAATAGAAAGATTTATATAAAAAAGAAATCACATCATATTATTATTTAATAAAGAAATTTATATGGTGATTAATGAAATATAATTCCACTGGATTATTATAATTTCATGTTAAAGAGGATAATATAATCTAAATAAAAAAATGTATTTAAGAAACATATCTTAACATTGTTGTAAAGGGAAAACGTTTTCAAATACATTATAAAAGATCATTTTTATGAATATCTCAAGAATAATTTTCCCTAAAATAATTATTAATAAATACAAATAAACAATTTATTGATGTGAAATATATTTTTTCCAAATAAATGTACTCTTTAACCGAAAATATATTACGATGGAAGGAGATGAATCTTTTCAATATTAAAAATTCCATGACTGAAATCTGAATCATAAAAAGTGTAAAAAATATTCAATTTGAAATGATGTAAAATAAAATTTTAAGATAAATATAAATAAAACATATTTGGATTTCAACTAAATAAATATTAATATTAAGGGAATGAGTGATCATGAACATAGAAGAAGAATAGCTCATTCAGAGAGGACAAAAAATCATCCAAACATTATAAAATTTATGAAGAATGAAATCCAAAAAATAATATGCATATTATATGAAAATTTAATTCCATAAAAAAATAGGATATGAAATATAATACTATCATTTGATAGAAGAAAAAAATATAGTATGACCACGGTCAAAGAGGAATAATTATGACCCAAAGAAAGGATTTTAGTAATAAAAACCCCTTTCATGCGTAGGTAAATTTGGAATCCAAACACCTTGAAAGGAATAAAATGACACGAGAAGTTAAATAAAAATAGTAATGATATAATCATATTATTATATATAATATAAGAATAATATTCACCAAATTCATGAAAATATTTTCATAATTCAAAATTTTTCCAATAAATGGATATTTGAGATAAAAATCATTATCTTTTCGCTAAAATTTTATAAAGGTGAAATAAATTAATTTTTAATAAAATAATAATCTATATAATCTATATAAATACATATACATATATATTAACAAAAATATCATTCAATTATAATTATATATATATATTAGTTAGTTGTAGTTTATTTTCATCATCAGATATTAGTGATATTTATTATTTCACACATGCTTTTAAATATCTATGTAGATCACTATTTTTCAATAAAAAATACATAATTCCAATATTAAATGAGGAAATTTAATATATTATTTATAATTAATTTTAATATTACAGTCCAATCCTAATAAAATTTTCGTCATGATTTTTTAAAACTAAATCAGTGATGAGGTTGTTTCATTAATTTATGAAAAAAATGTTAGCATGAAAATAATTTGTTAAATAATATAATAAATTCACCATAACCATATTAATATAAAATATAATAGATAAATGATAAAAAATAGTCTCATAACCTTCAATTTTGGGTCATTTTAAAAAATGAAATACCTCATTAAATGGAGGTGGTAGTATAAATATACTCACAAACAATGATTTTATTTTCAAAATATATGAAAAGAGGTACAAATATATTTATATTTTTTAGAATATTAATAATTTTATGAATATAATATTTATTCACAAAATATCCCTTATGAAATATCCATATATATTGGTTATAAAAAATAAAAAATGTTTTTCATGGAGGAGACAATCTACTCATAATACGCATGATGTTTTAATTTTTATAACAAAGTGGTAACATATATTAGTTGTTATTCCATTAATATGAAAATTATTTCAGTATAATAATAATGATGAGGTAATTATATTAGAGTGTGTAAAATAAATTTAAAATGTTTTAGAATAATAAAAAAAAAGATCATTATAGGGGAGATAATTTATACATAGATAAATTTAATTTCATCATCAAAACCATCTTGAATTTGAAATGACTTTTTATAATATATAGTGGTCATAAGCTCAAAAATTGCTATAGGTTTTTAAGATGTAAATTAGTGATATTATCCTGTATAATTTATAATTTTAGTGTAGATAGAATGGGGTTGTAGGTGTCTCTTGTATTAAGTAAATTGAAATGTATTTTTATAAATATTCATAACATTATATTAAAAGAAATTCATTTTAAAATAACGGTGGATAATAATTTAAAAAATAATAGAGAGTATGAATTTCATCAGTGAAACCTCTCATCCACCAAATTAATGAATAATTTTTTAAAATATTTATGTATTTTAGTATTAATTTAAATATTTTACATCATTTAAATTTACCTTGGTTACTATATTTTTGACTAGAGAATAACATATTTATGAACATAAACTAAATTAACATATTTATTTAATGTGAATACCATGATTCTAAATATGAATTTTATTGGTAATATTATTTTTTTATAAGTGATAAAAATTAATTTTATAATAATAAAAGTATGGAACACAAAAAATGTTTTTGTAAACATATTACTTTGGTTAAATATTATAAGTCATAAGTTTCTAAATTTAACCTGGTATTTAAGTTGTATCCCTTTCCTTATTAATTTTTTTTTTGATTTTTAAAATGGTTTCATAAATTTTTAATTCATACTTATATACAAATGATTATATAAATGCTAAGATAATTTTAAATACTGTATTTTGTATAATTTTTATAAAAATACTTTTTTTTAAAAAAATACCAAAAATACATCATTAAATATTATTGTTATTATAAATCCAAAAATGATGTTATATTTCAAATTTAAATTCGAAATATTTATTTATTTTATTTTAAATAAAAACATAATCTATAATGATATAATGTTTCTATATAATATTTATGTTTTAAACATTAATTATTCTTAACCATATTTCATATCTGTTACGTATTAAATGAATATATATATATGTGTGTGTGTTTTTTTGGTTTATTTGGAGAATATTATTGTAATATTACTTTAAAATTGATAAATTAAATTTAAGATAAATAAATTCCTAAAAACTCATTTAAAAACATTACTATTATATCAAATAACTATCACCAAATATCATTAAAATTAATTTTTTATTTTCTAAAAATAAGTTTTTTCAATATATTTATAATTAAATATGTCTTCAAATTTTTTAATACATTATATCATAAATTAATAATAATTATATTTTAACACATAAATTTTTTTATAATAAAATAATTAAAATTAACATTTTTTATTCATTATTTTCTATCATTGTAATATATGATTTTTAACCATTTAGTACCAACACATAATATTTGTACAACTATTTGGTACATGTTTATAAAATGAACATATTTATAATGAACATATGTTCATTGATCATATTCCCAATGACTATATTTTATACGCCAATATTTATAATGGTCAAAATTCATTGTTATATATATATACCCTATGATCGTTTATCACATTAACTGATTTTTTTTCAACAATATTATAATAGTTTAATATCTTTCCCTTATTTATGTTTTTTTGATCATGGTTATTACTTTAATGGCCCATCATGGGAGTGAATATAATATGTTTACCGTATTTTTATACTCTTGTACATTTATCCCACCTGCATTTTTTTTATTAATAGTTATTCTATATCCTTATACTTTATGGATTTTTACCTTCTATTGTAATTTAAAAACTCGTTATAATGTTTATTGATTCACTTTTATAATGGGTTTTTTGATAAACAATCTATTCAAAATAGTAATAACAATATGTCCCCCAGTGAAAAACTAGAGGTCCCAGAAAAAATTAATAAAATTAAAAAGTTTGAGATTTATGGATATATTGGAATAACAGATCCTCAATTAAATTAAGAATTGACTAATTTTAATAACAACACAAAACAACCCCCAAAATGGGAAACTGTATCACCTATCTATTACCCTTTTTTGTGAAATGACATAAAAAATGTTAATTTTATAAAAATATTTAATATAATTATCATAAGACATTTTAATCCTTTAATAGGGTATGAGATCTTCAATTTAATGAAATTTATAGTAATATAGGATAAAATCTCAAAACATTGCTCATATTTGTTTTTGAATTTCATAATCTCAATAGCTAGGATCAGTCCCTCCATTTCATTATCATAAGAGATATCCATTCTATAGTCATTATTTAAATAGTAACACATATGTAAATATTAAGATAGTATTGTTATATTCCCCAAAGAATTAGGTTCTTCAACATGAAATATGTATTAACATCTTTTAGAATTCCAAAATATTATAATTGGATTCAGTATCAAGTTAGCTTGAGTTCTGATGAGAAAACAATGCTCAAATATAGAACTCTTAATCCCTTTCAATGATCATCTCTTTTATGTGAGAAATAAACATCAATGATAGTAGACCATAGTAAAATAATTGTTTGATTCACGTCATGATTAATATAGGGATCTACATATGGTATTTTGGATCAGACGATCTATCAATTCAACAAATTAGTAAGAGTTTAAATAGCTAATTTTAAATAAAGGATGAACACCACAAAAATTTGAGAAGCTAACACATTTGAAAATTTTCAGTCCATTTTCCATAATATAATGAAAAATATATATTATTAAGTTCATCATATTTAGAACCATCAAGGGTGTCATTAATAAATCTTTCTTATGTTCTTATACAAGAGATTTATGTCCCACCATGTGTCCTTAAAAGGGTTTCTATCACCATAATCAAATAAGTCACATACTACCCAAGGAAAATCCTTATTTTGTGTAAATTCTATAGATAATTTACAAAAACAAATATCTAATATATCCTATGAATGATAAGGAAAATATATTTATTTATTTTTCAAGTGACCAAATTTTTTTCCATGAACTGATGTTACCTCCAAAAAATAACTCTTACAATCATACTTATATTTTTCTTCCACATCATCCTATTTAACTTCCTGAAACTATTCAAAAAATTTTGGGATGATTATTTTTTGTTTTATAACTAACTTGGTGATGATTATATAGGTTATGATGGAATTGATTTGGGGCTCTAACTATTATAGGTAGAATTCTCCTTTTTTGTGATATTTCTAAATATTATATGAAACATTATAAAATCTAGTAACCCATAATTTGGGTTATTTATTATAATAATAATATAACATAAATGAACATAATTCATTGAATCTAATGGTGAAGTATTATTAAGATAATATACATATGTACATGAATACTACATTACATTGTTCAATTATTGATAATCGAAAAAATAATTAAAAATTATTATTAATCATTACTTACAAATTCTTCTCCTATTTTATATATCATCGTGTCACAGGGAATCATGGTATATATATATTAAGAATGATATGAAATGGTCAATTTTTGGAAGTGTATGATAGAATATCACATGTCAAAAACCTGATATATATAATATGATGTGAATAAATGGTAAAATAATAACACATATAAGATGATAATAACATAATCTAGGGACATATCAACAACAGATATAAAAAATAACTTGGATAATAATAATATATTTCATTATGACGTAACAGTTAATCCCAAACCTGATAACCATACTATTTTGGAATTTTTTAAGAAATCGTAAATAATTGTTAATTAAACTCCCACTATACCAAGATTATTTCTCTCTTGAGACCTACTAATGAATTATGGTAATATATATTTTTATAATTAACCAATTATATAATAATTTCACTATTTATATCATATAAAAATAATTAATAATATATAATTTCATTCTATGGAACCATTTGAAAAAATATGGATTATTATTCAATAATTAAAAATATAGAAATAAATTGTATACAAGTTTGTATGGTTTACTCAATGAATGGAATCACTTGAATAACATGGTAAATATTTAAAAATATAATTTCAAACTAATTGGATGATCATAATGGGAATAATAGTTCCCTTATTGAGGAAATGATAATATTGTAAAAACGAATTTTACATTCATTGAATATTTATATTAAGAAAAATTAATCATTGAGTAAAATATATTTTAATTAAATGAAAAAAAAGTAATTATGTAATAAAATATTATAAATATTTTATTTTTGTGATAATAATATTTCATATGCATTAGGGATAAAACAATTCCATATGGAGAAACTCACATACCAATAACTTTTGTGGGCTACTTAAAACATAATACATATCTTCATAACTTGGGGGGAAGAAACATAAAAATGGGTGAGTTAAGATTCTTAGTAGGGGTAAATAAGAGAGATATTTAATCATAAACATGAGAATAATGGTATGAGAATAGGATCATGAAAATATAATATCATACCATACATATCAAAGAACACATACATGAATCATGGCATAATTCCTGGCAGATTATAAAACATGAATCATAAGGAAATTATGAACATAATCCAAAAAATCATAACATAGAAATAAAACATGGAATTTGGGCACAAAAATAATCATATATAATGATTTACATATTAGTAAATACATTACTTCCAAGACCACCTTCATGGAAAAAGTAAATTTCTTGAATCACGATCACACCCCATTGTAACCCTATAATACTTAACTGACTTCACTTATTTTTCCATCCCAGTAATACTTAACTGAGTTCATTTCCTCTTCTAGACATGTCTATCTCATGATATATAAATAATTACCCAATGCATTGGAGGGAGATATAGGTCCCACCCATCTCATAATGAAATCATTAGAACATGTTCAACTTGATCATAAATAATAATATCCTAACCCATTAAATCAATTGGGAATTACAACCATGTAATCATACCATAACCTATGGAATGTGACATGTTTCATAATAACTTCACCATAAACATATCCCATAAAATTTTGCGGGTTCCAAACGAATATAACCCATGAAATAGAATTAGGTTTCACTAAAATCATGCAATCAAAACATTGTCCATCTAGAGAAAAAATATGAATTATAACACTGCATAATATCCCCATAAAATCATGATTACCACTAATAGATTTTATATTATATAGGAATTTTTTTTAAATATCTCTTAAAACAATTATTGAGGAAAATACCCTTTCAGTATTCCCAAATATTTTTAAATAATAAATCATTTTGGAAACCATTTTCATTGAAAATAGCTTTGAAAAATTATAAAGCATTAAAAACCATAAATCTTTTTAAAATGAATTTTTCTATCAAAATGGTCTTGAAATATCAATTAATTTTTTTTAAAACATGGTTTTTCTAATATAATAGATTTTCAAACAGAGATAGAGGAAACATGATTTTACATAAAAACCCTATCTTCTATACCAAAAGAGTGAAAAAATGGTTTTAAAACATGAATATATATTGAATAAATAGATGAGAATGAAACTCTTGAGTTTTAATAATATATGAATTATATTATTTTACATTGGTAATTATAAAAATAAACAATATCAAAAAGAGATAAGATTGTTTTAATAAACTATTTTATCTTGGTAACATGGACTCATACTATCCATGTAAGAAAAGGACATTACATGAAGCATAAAATATCATTAAAATAATGGAATTTATAATATAACAGGTAAAATGGAAGTATATACACCTCAAGGAAGAATTTAGGTGCATAATAAAACATGAGTATCAAAGAAGGAAAATTGAGACAAAAATATTTTACCATTTTGGTAACATCTAAAACATAAAATCCAAAAATGAAATATCATAAAATTAATATTTTAATACCCATATATTTCATTATAATATATATAATATATTCACGTTCAGTACATACACCTCACAAATGTAATGAGTGAAGAATATAGCCTTTTTCTCACGGAAATAAAAAGTCAGATAAAATCCCCTTACCTTATGTCTTAACTCTAATCATACTCATTAAAAATGGCTTTATAATATAGATAAATTTATTATAAAACTTTTAGATAACCATATTAATATAACTAACAAAATATATGGTTTTATCCTGACCTTATATTACCCTATAGTTAAATATCTTATGTTAAGGTTTAACTTTTGGTAATATTCTCTTTATTCATTGTATCCGTATTAATATGTTATATCTTTGATATTAATACTTATATCATGAATAATTTTTTTAAAAATGATATAAATATAATTTATATTGATTATATTTGTATTATAAGATTCTATAGGTTATACATGTATGAAATAGAATACACCGTTCATAGAGATGGTAAGTCGTATGTACGCATATAAGATGTTTCTATTTTTATAGTCATATTGAAAGATACAAAACTAAAATATATGTATATATGAATATATTATAATTATAGTAGAAATATAATGTTACACATATCATGTAATTTCACTAAAATCATCCTTAATACATTTTATGATGTATGTGAATGAATCACTTCTCTTTGAAGGTGCGGTGGTCCACAGTTCCTCAAAAAAAATTATTGTATTTAAACCAAATGGAATGTTAAAAATACGTGGGTTGTAAAAGGAATAAATATTCTTCAAAACATAATATATACATTTTATAATATATATAAATATTTTATCAATCATAATGTTCATTATAAGATTTGGTAAAGTAAAAAATTAATAATCATTATTTTGTGAGGCGGTAGTTCACTGTACACGTAAACAACATATTTGTAACCCATTAGATGGAGGTGTGTGTAACTGTAGGATAAACAGTTTGTATCAAAACATACTATTATATTTTTTGATACTTGTTTTTTATAAAATAATTGAATAAATATTTTCTAGGGGTGGATAAGGAAAATAAAATAATGGAGCTTCCGAGAAATTATTACCTCTTAATGAAGAATCTTATTTTGGTTTGTGTCAAAAGTATTACTTATAAAAATCTCATCAAAAAATGGGGATTCAAGGGACAATTAAGGGATTTTTGGATGTTTATTTCTTATATATTTTATTAAACAATGTGGTTTGAGATTTTTGAAGAAGTGGGAGATTTGGTGCCGTTTTATAGGGAAAGGAAAGGACACACATGGCATTTTTGAAAACAAGTTAGGCGAAAAAAGGATTTTACCTAAAAAACCCTTATAAAAAAAATAAAAATCAATAATTTAAGGATAATGGACGATTCCTAGATATTAAATGGTGTTTTTAATGTTCTATTAGTCATTTCGGGTCTTACAATTATGTTTTGGTCATTCATTAAGCTTAACTTTTCCTAAATTGTTGTGATTAATTCTTATTACTTTCAGTAATATTTTTTTAAAAATAAGATAAAAGTATATGAAAATATATAATATTATTATTATAAATATGGAATCCATTTTTCCAAATTTTAATCTCATAATTGGTAGAAATTAATTTAAAAATAATCCCACAGTGAGGTTTATAAAGCGAGTTTCTAAAGTGAAAATGATAAAAAATATGCTAAGCTTTTATATCCAATTTTAAGGTGTATTTGGTTCCATTTAAATAAATTATATTAATGGAATAAAATATAATCTAATTAAATGAATAAAAAATTTAAATATGATTTATTCATATAAATAAATTAAATGTAAATGCAATTTTCAAATAAAATCAGGTATTTTCACTATTCATCCAACAAATGTAGATTGCCAAAAAAATCCTAAAAATTGACCCTAGAATAGTTTCAAAATTATAAATTCCAGAAATGAAGTTTATTTTTTCAAATTAAATTTCAAAATTTATTTAAAATTAAATTTATTATTTTTCATTTTAGGACATTAAAAGTAGATTGTTTGAGAAAATAATATTTTTAAACATATAAGGACTTTGCCAAAAATAATTTCGTTCATTATCAATATGTTTTATTTAAATAAAATAATTATAAATATTATTTTAAAATTAGTCATCACTATTCATACAACAAAGTTTTTGGTTTATGTTATAATTATCTTATTATAATAATTAGAACCATAAAATGATGTTTTGTAAAAACATCAATGCTGTAAGTGTTGTAGGCCAAGTGGGTGTTGTGTGTAACATACACCAAGTCGGTGTCTTGAGTATCATACACTGATTTTGACTCATGTATCATATTCTAAGTCAGTTCCATGTGAATGCAATATTTTTACTTAGGTCATTACATGACATAAATTTTATTTATTCAGGAAAAAAGAGTCCCTAAAAACTCATGGTGTTACATTCAACCCCCCTTGAAATGAATTTCACCCTCAAAATTTATCACTCAAGGAAAAAGGGAAGATACATCATGTTCATAATAACTTCAATTTCCCATGCATCTTCCTCTAACTAGTCATTTCTAAACAAACCCCTTTGACCACATGAGTGTTATTGTTTTGTAAAAATTTCTCGGATTGATCCAAAATATCAACTGGTTATTCTATTTATAAAAGATCATACTCTAGTGGTATGACCTATGAGATACATGCATGTAAAGGGTAAGTTATTCACATCCTTAGGAGAGATACATGAAACTAACTGAGACTTGAGAGAGATTTTTAGGAAGTTCCAAGTGATAGGCTACCACTTCTATACGATCAAAATATCAATGGTAATGATATACCTGGGGCTTAGTTTCCATTTATTAACAAATCTCAGTACTTTATTCAAGGGTGAGATTTATTAAAAACCCCATTCACTAACATTAAATTATATATCATTCTAATAGTTATCAGTGTATCTTTTTTTATAGACTTAATATGCCCTGATATGATTCTTAATGGTTTTAACCTTCATGACCACTTTTGAAATGGTCTCAGGTCCTAATAGGATTATTTCTCAAACTTCATCCCATCATGTTGGAGCTATAAATTTCTTCCCATAGATGGATTCATGATGTTACATTTAAATGGTTGAGTGAATATCATTATATTAAGTTAACATAACTAGAGGAAGGTGTTGATCCCATTTGCATTTGAAATCTAGTGAAAAAGATATCAAAATATCCTCTAGTGTTTGACTTGTTGCATTAAATTGAAAATCTATCTGAGGATGATAATTACTGGTGAAAAAAAATTCTCTATTATGTTTTTTCTGAATAAAACACACGAATTTTGAGGTGAACCTAAAATTCGGATACGATACATTGGTGTTTCGTACTCCATGCAGCCCTACAACTTTCTTAATGCATATCCTGGAAAGCTGGTACAAAGAGAAGTATTCTTTGATAGAGATGAAGTGTGCAGACTTAATAAGTGGATCAAATGACTCCCATATATCATTAAGACATATAGATGTTGTGGGTAGTCCCATGAAAAAATCCATAGTGATGTTATCCCATTTCCATTATGGTATGGGTAATGGATGAAACATCCCTTTTATCTTTTTTCATTCGGCCATAACTTGTTTGTATAGAAAGAATCGAGATACAAACTCTACGATATATATCTTCATGAAGTCCAACAATAATTATTCTTCCAAATCCATACACATCATTGTAATTTAGAATGAATAGTAAATGATAAACTATGAGTATCATTTAATAGCTTATTCGTAAAAATTTTTTTTGAAGGAACACATACACGGTTCGTGAACCTTATCATTCCATCCTAATCAAGGTTAAAATCAAAAATATTTCTGACTTTTTTTTTTTGAAGATTTTCATCTTCCTTATAGACATCATTTATCATAAAATGGATAGAGGGTTGAAAATTCATTTGATAAAGGTAATATCTTTCCCCTTCCTTCAATATTTCTAGATCCAAATTTTGGAAATCTAAAAATATTGGTTATTTTTTATCCTCATCGTGGACAATCTAGTATGATCTTTCTGACAAAAACCATTACCCACTTTGTTTTTGTTCCTAGGGTGGTGATGTATAAAGCATTAATAGTCATATAAAACTCTAACCATCTTCTTTGGATCATGTTTAACTCCTTCAATGAGAATATATATTTTATACTTTTATAACCAGTATATATATCACACTTCTCTCCATAAGGATCTTGACTCCGTATCATTAATACAAAAAATACTTTTGCTAACTCCCAATCATGTTTTGGGTAATTTTCTAATGAATATTCAGATATCATGTGGCATAAGTGATAGACATGTTATTATTCATAAGATAACATCCCAATCCTTTCTTGGATGCATCTCTATAGAGTACAAACCCTTCTCTACTATAGGGAAATGTAAGGAAAAGTGCACTAACTAAACTTGTCTTCAATTCCTTGAAATTTTACACACATTCATATATCTTGAAAAACATTACTCAATTTGGAGTTAACTTGTTCATAGGATTATATGGTCATGATATATTTTCCAAAAACCATCAGTAATGTCTATATAAACCTTGCAATCTATAGATCTCATTCACTGTGGATGGTCTATGATAGAATTCAAGAGACTCAATCTTCTAGGGATAATATTCTATACTATCTGTTGATATTATGGGACCCTAAAATTAAATCAATTAATTTTTTCATGTAGATTCCCTTTATTTAGGGTCTTTAGTACTATTCTCATGTGATCTTAATTATCTTCCTTACTATTTAAATATTTAATAATATCAGCTATAAAGACTACCACAAAATGAATGAGATAATCTCTAAATACACTTTTTATTAAATCTATTAAGATATAAAGGGAATTAATAAGACCAAAAGGCATCATTATATAATCATAGTGTCCATTCCTTGTACATAATGTCATGTTGGGTATATCCACCTTCTTGGCCATCAATTGATGATATCTAGAACAAAGGACAATCATAGAAAAGTATTTACCTCAGTGAATTTGATCAAAAAAGTCATCAATATAAAGAAGATGATACTAAATCTTGATTTTGATCTTGTTCAACTCTTGATAATTAATGCAGAGTGTCATAGATCCATATTTTTTTAACAAAAGGAATAGGTGAACCCCATGTTGACACACTTGGATGAATAAATCCATTATTATTTTTTAATGGAATTTCTTCATCAATTCCTTAAAATAAATTTCATACATTATATATGGACACATTTATATTAATGTGGAACTTAGTATAAGTTTTTTAGAGAACTCATATTCATATTTTTGTGGAAGACTCGAAAACTCTCTCGAAATGACATCCAAAAATTCTCAAACACTAAGATTATCATATATTTCAACTTTCTCCCCAACCATTTTAGACAAACAACCATTTTTAATGGGAATTAATACCCATGCATTGGATATAATATCCACAAGATGTTTATAATTATAACCACAATAATTGATGATATTAGGAGATTTTGAAATATCATATGTAACTTACCTTCGATGATAATTTTTGTGGGATTTATGTATAGATATACAATGCATGCCTAAGATGACATAAATTTCATCCAAATAAAAAATTAAAAGATTTGTAGGAATCACATTCTCAAAAATTTCAACTAGAGAGGAATCATAGAACTATGATAAAATAATCATACAATAAAGGGTTTTCATGGATAATTCCCTATCTAATTATTCTGGTGGAATCATAATAGCTTTATAAAATTTGATATATATGAAAGAGTGGGTAGATATATAATCAAATATGACAA